>OY728163.1:1867010068-1871810068 GCA_963277665.1 Viscum album
AGGGGATGTCTAGGGGGAGTTATAGGGGTGGGGGTGGGCTATCTGGGAGGGGGGTTGGAAGTGGGGAGGGGATGGGGTGTAGTGGGGCTATCTGGGAGGGAGTGTGGTGGGGCTATCAAGGGGATGGGGTGGGGAGGCTGTCCGAGGGGAGTGGGTTCTGTCCGAGTGTGGGGGGATATCCAAGGGGGATATCCAATAAGGGGTGGGGCTGTCTGGTGGGGAGTGGGTGGAGGGTGGGCTGTCCAGGGGGAGTGGGCTAGGGGTGTGGTGGGGATGTCTGGGAGGGAGTGTGGTGGGGCTGTCGAGGGGATGGGGGTGGGGGGTTGTTAGAGGGGGATTGGGGGTTGTCCGGGTATGGGGGTTTTCCAAGGGGGGTTTTCTAGGTAGGGGTGGGGTTGTTTGGGGGAGTGGGGTGGGGTGGTCTAGCTGGTGTAGGGAAGGGGGTAGAGGAGGGGCTGGTGTAATGTAGGGGGGAGGAATTGTCCAGAGAGGGGTATGTCTAGGAGGGGTTGTCTGGGAGGGGGTGGGGGATGTTTGGGGGGAGTGGGGTGGGGCTTTCCGGGGGTGGGGGTTGGGGGCTGTCCGGGGGGAGTGGGGTGGGGGTGGGGTAGGGGGCTGTCCAAGGGGGGGCTGTCTGGGAGGGGGGTGGGCTGTCTGGGAGGGGGTGGGGGATTTCTGGGGGGGAGTGGGTGGGGCTGTCTAGGGGGTGGGGTGGGGGGATATCTGGGGGGAGTTTGGAGGATGGGTTGTCAGGGACGGGGGCTTTACAAGGGGGGTTGTCCGGGGGGGCTGTCCAAGTGGAGGGGCTATGGAGGTGGGGTGGGACTATCTGGGGGGGAGTGGGGTGGGGTTGTCTAGGGGGATATTATATCTATATAAACACATATTTTTTTGAAATATGTATCTTTCAAGCTCAAAGTAGAATCATCATCCCCTAAAAAATTATCAATCTGATTAAAAATTACAATAAGTATTGAAAGGATATAGAAAGGGAGAGGGGGACCTTAAAATCAAATCCACAAGGTCAAAAAAACATTTCAATACATTAAAAATACCATCTTTTTCCTTTACCCATAACTAGGGTGGAATCACCTTATTTAAAAATTATTTTACTCAAATTAATCAACCTCTTCGATTTGATCTAGAAAACAATTTATAAAACCAAAGAAATATAGTTCATCCAACAAATGCTAGAGACAGAACCGGATACTAGAATCTTGGTTCACACATGCCCACAAGGGAAGCCATCAAAAACGATCAAACATAAGGTTAATTATGACTAATAATAAATAAAAATTCTTATGTACCAAATTAATTTTTGGTTGTTTTAAACAATTTAAAAAAAGGTTTTTCACTAAAGAGAGGGAAAACAATTATACCTTTCATTTAACATGAAAATCGACCGTTTCTCCTTCAACATCTGCTCTAACCCAATAAATATCTTCTTCACGTTGAACTACGGTATGTTGATCAAATTGTTGTGAAATAAATGCAATGGTCTCGGGTTCATCTTTTTCAAATAAAAACACTTCTCATCGGGACATTTTTACAACAACATGCCAACTTGGATTCAAAGGAAAAGTAATGAAGAATACTTGTTCCACTTGTGATGTCAAAAATGAAAGGTTCATTATCAACTCGTTCATTTTTGTATAACATATATTTAAAATTCACTAGTGTAAACTGATATTGATCGACTTTTCTTCCACGCACTGGATCAACCCAATTAAACTCTAACAATATGTACTTCAACCCGTGTGCGTACAAAACTTCAATGATTTCTATCAATTGACCATAGTAATAACCCGAATCAAAAAATGGAAAACTAATGCCACTATTTTTTGTTGCTAATTTTTTTCAACAACTTTAATGAAAAATCAATAACCATTAGCATATGTAGATTTATAATGATGATCCATTATAGATGGACCCTCAGCTAGTTGGATACATTCTTTAGTTAGCGTAGGGTCACCTAAATCCCTCATATTATGAACCTAAATAATTCACATAATTCAATAATGATTTCTAGAGAAATAAATTAGTATAATAATTCAATCATTATGAAAACCAATTTATACGTACAAAATAATTGAACCAATCATGAAATGATTCATAATTAGATTGTTGAATCTGATACTTAGTCGCACAAGACATCTCTTCTTTTAGATTATTAATGTGTTTCCTACAAATGATAATGTGATGTTTAAATGATCAACTTATGCAAACAAAACATGTAAAAGTTAAAAAAAATAAAACTAATAAGACATGTACTGCATTAATGGTGCAACTGATGGGGTATTGAACAAGATATATCAATGTGCTTGTATCTACTCGATGTTGTCCATATAAAATATGGTTCCTTCTTTAACTGGACCATCATGAATCTGAGATGTCTTATCTAATTTTGTTTCAACATCCATAAGATATTCCACACAAAAATTAGTACACTCATCCATCAAATAACCATTGGCTATTGATGCCTCCTGACAACCTTTGTTGCATAAAAATCATTTCAATTTATTCAGATACCACTCAATAGGATACATCCACCTAAATTTCACTGGACTAGAAGCCATTACTTCATCAGTTAGGTGCACTATCAAGTGAACCATAACATTGAAAAATTGGGGGGGAAACAATTTCTCAAAGTGACAAATTGTAAGTACAATTTGGTTCTGCAAACTTTTTAAATCACTCATTAATTGATTTCTTAAACAAAGTTGTCTAAAAAATTACTCTTCTCAATCAACGGTTGAACAACATTAGGTCATAAATAATCGAAAATTGTGATTTTGAATCAATGGTTGAAGTAGTATGTGATTGTAATTACTTTTAAACCCTTGCAATTTCCTTCTCGTAAGATTCACACAATTTGAAATATTAGAAGAGTAACCATCAGACACCTTGAGCATCTTCAAAATGGAAATAAATGTCTCTTTCTCCTTTGTAGTCATCATATACTGTATAGCAGGCATATATGCCTTGTTTCCCTTAGATAACTATAAATGAAACTGCTTCCTTAAACCCATTTATTCCAAATCATGGTGTTCATTAACATAGTCCTTTGATTTTCCACTAACACCTAAAATGGCCCACAATATATTATCACAAACATTTTTTTCAATGTGCATGAAATCCAAATTATGCATTAGCATGTTAGTTTTCCAATAAGAGAGATTGTAAAAAATACTTCTCTTCTTCCAATTGTGACTGTGCTATCTACCTGCACCACGAATATTATTTAATGGATGAGCCACCAAATCTCTAAATTCATATACTGTGCGGATGTTTTCTTCCTCAATCTGTGATAACATTTTGAATCCTATCATGATATTTGGTGCTGGGATAAAATCTCTAGAACCTTCAAATGTCACTCTATCCTTTCTGAACCTGTGCTGAGGGGGAAGAAAAGTTTTGTGACCTATGTATGCCCATTTTTTGGAATGTTTAATCCATACAGATTTTTTACTTTTATTGAAACAAGGGAAAGAAAATTCTCGTTTCTTACTCTATCCTTATAAATTTGAATAAGCTGGGAAGTCATTGATTTTCCACAATAAAGCATCTTGTAGTTTGAAAATTTCATTCATTTCACAGTCATAAGTCATCACACCATTGCCCCAAAATTCATTCAACTCATTAATGAATGGTTGAAGGTTTACATCAATCTTATCCCCCAAACTTCTAGGTCCATCAATAAGAGTGGAAAGTAATATAAATTGTTGCTTCATACAAAGACATGGAGGAAGATTATATGGAACCAACACTGAGGGCCATGTGCTATGAGTTTTACAAACCATAGACTTGAATGGATTGAAACCATCTACTGCCAACCCCAATCAGACATTACGAACATCTTTAGAAAATTTGGGGTGTCTCTTATCGAAATCCTTCCGTGCACAAGATTCTGTCGTGTGGGTTGACATATCACTGTCCTAATTTCTTTCTACATGCCATCTCATTAAATTAGAAACTTTAGATGAAATAAAAAATCTTTTCAAACTCATCTTTAAGGGAAAGTAATTCATTTTTTTACAGCATTCAGTTTTCCCTATTTCACAGTATGACTTTGATGAGTCTAATTTCCCCTATTCTCTTTCCGCCTGGAAGCGCCAAAGACCATAAAAATATCCAAATGGGAATTTTATTTTCTAAACAACATATAGTTGTTTTCACATAAATCTATGGTCTCATATGTAAAACATAAGTTCTCTATCAAATTACAAACATGGTAATACGATTTAGGAATCTTAGCATCGATAGGAAGAAGCTTTTTCAATAACACCAACAGCATGTCGAATGATGTGTCTTACCACTGATTTGAAGTCTTAAAATGAAATAACTCCACGAAAAATGAAAATTTATTATAAGTAGTATATCCAGGATATAATTCCGTTTTCACATCATCAAGTACTTCATAAAACATACCTGAATCACAATCTACACTAGAGCATAGATTTATCTCACTTGTCTCAACATTCTGTATGTCAATGCCTTCAAGAGCTAACCTGCATACTATTTTAGTAAGCATTTCATGCATTGGATCATTCATCCTCACATAAATATCCATCTGAACTACATCTTTATTTTGATGATGAATATATTCTTCCCCATGACGAGTCTAAATCATATAATTTTTCATAAATTCATTTAAGAATAGGTGCTCCATCATGGTATCTCATTGAATTGATATCTTTTTGCACATTTTCTACATGGAAAACTAATAAATTCACTTTGAAATCCTCTAGTGAACCCAATAAACTGCATAATTACCTTGATATATTCTCTAGACGTTCAATTTTGAAGATCAATCAAACTCTTGTCCATAATAATATCTGTATAACAATAATTTACACAAGACTTCATATTATATGAATTTTTCATATCAAATATATTTAAAATAAAGGTTTTCCAATTGCATATGGACCATTGATAAAATAAACAATTTATATCTCTAAATAATAAACAGTAGAATAGATAGTGGAATGGAAGTGAAACCCCATGTCATCACCACCATGTTGGTATGGTAAATATAATGATGATTCTATATTCAAGAAACTATATTAAGAATGAATTTGGTCTATAATTCAATGGAGTAAACATTTTTCAAAAAAGGAATATTATAACTTGCATGTGTATGTGGTACATGAAAAAATTCATCAAATACCAATCTTGAACTATCATCCTTAGTGACTAAGTTAATTCCTACCAATAAATCAACAGATATAATTTGTGATGAAAGTTCCCAAAATCAATTAGTTGTAAACAGTCTTCTCAAACTCAGAGAAATGGTATCTTTGTACAAATAATTTTCACTGCCTCTTGGATTCACACTACCTTTGTTCCATCTGATGCAATAAATATTAACCATCAAATATAGCAATAAATCTCTAATTTATGGGAAACTAACTAATCTATATCAAGGATAACATCAAATATATACAATTACAGAACAAAAAAATAACAATCTATCTTCACTTATGTTATCAATTGAGAATATGTGGGACAATGAATGTGATGCCCCATTCTGGATCAAAAGGTCCAATGCATTGTTCTGCATGGCCTCAAGCAGGTATTATTTTATGCAATATGTTTGTTACTAGTAGTAAGGGTCTGAATGTCATCAGTGCAGAAAATATACCCTTGGTATCAATAAATAAAAGGATAAACAATAACATAATAGATTTAATAAACAGTGAAAATCATAATCCATGGTAGGTATCTCAAGTCATAGAGTAAAAACTCAAATACCCCTAAAGTGTTAGGTCAATAAAAGTGTGTGAAATAACAAGAATGTGAAAAAAATATTGATAAAACACTCTAAATTCCATCTCAATTCTACCATTAAAATATACATAGTAAGTTACATTGAAACATGTATTAATATCATAAAAGGAACATCATATAATATTAATAATAACCTATAGTATCGAAACACATGTGATTAAACTCAAACATGAGTCTCATGGGCTATGCAAGCACATACATGTGGTCAAACCTCAAACATTTTCACATGGGATACACACACATAGAGAGACATGTGATAAACTCAATAATGGTATAAATAAAATAATAGAAAAACTTATAATATAAATTCAATAAAAATATTCATGGACTCTACATTGTATGTAACTTCCAACTTTAAGTAAAGTGTGAAGACTTCTCATTCACACACTATCAACACACATTGTTTCATAATTCTTCATGCACACAAACCTGTATACACATGAAATTCCATTTCCACACGTTTTATTCACACAAAATATTCATATAATCTTCATGCATGTGAAATTTATGTTTTAAATTTCCCAAAATTAAAACCTTAAAATAGAAATTAGGCCATACCTTATAGTGCAACAAATTTGAAACCGAGGAGAGCTGAAGGTGGTGGTGCGAGGGAGAGGAGGGGCAGTGGAGGGGAGCCAGAGTCAGAGGTTGTGCAGCGAGGGAGGGGATGGGCACCAAATATGGCAGGGGGTAGGAGGAGGTAGTGAGGTGGCACTGGTGTAGTAGGGGAGGGGATGGGCGGTGCGGTGAAGGAGGGGATGGGCGATGGCGTCGGCAGAAACTGGAGGCGGAGCCGGTGCGGCGTCGGCAGTGCGACATTGTCGGTGCAGTGAGGGAGGGGAGGTGGTGCGGGGGAGATAGAGCTGGTGTGGAAAGGGAGGGTACGGTAGCTATGGGGATGCGGGGGGTCAAGGTAGGGTTTAGGTTCAGGATCGGGGGGCCGTATTTTTTTTTAGAAGTATTGTGACTGTCATTGGCGGTCGCTATAGGGCATAAATAGCGACCTCCATTGGCAATCGCTTATATAAGGGGTCTCAAAAACCCCATTTTCTAGTAGTGTTTCTATTTCTAAAGGTGTTAGTGCTATTCTCATAAGAACAGATCATGTAACAGTCCTCTGATCACCTAACCCACAAAGTCTGCTTCCACCCAAGGATGTCGCATCACAACAGAATCAACAAAAATTGAAGTGAACCCCATTAGAACTAAGGGAGATTATCTACCATGAAATGACAAGATGAAAAAAAGGAAAAAGAGATATTAGTCCAAAATAAACCACAAAATGGGGAATAATATGCCATAGCTTGAAGATAGATCTTCGCGGATCAATGACAGAAGCCCGGTGATCAATTCACATCGAATGGATCTCTAAAATGCCAAGAAAAGGACTTCTGAGGGGCCTAGGATAAGAGAGAGAGTTGAATTAATAGGGTTTGTGAAAACCCAAGTAGCTAGAATGTTTTAAAACATTACATAATTGGAGTATTACATGACGTTTAATACCCTTTCACAATGTGTAATGCCACTAGGTTTTTTTCCACCAAAAAACCCATCGCCTATGAATTTATTTTATTTTTCATACCCCATAAAATTACATGCTATGAAACTCTTAGGAAAACCCATGAAACGGAAGTTCATGTCATTTAATCCCATTAAACGGTGTGTAATTCCCCTTCTTCTAGCCTTTACCAATTGAAGATCTCCAAACTCCCTCTGAACCTCCTGCGAACACTTCCAACAATCAAAACTTACAAAGTAATAGACTGGGAGGACACAGACCATTAAAAGTCCCATAGTTTCTTGGGTTAACTCCCCATTCCAATAAACATAGTGGGATGAGTCCCATAGTGTATTGGGTTCACTCCACATTCTCATAAACATAGTGGATAGAGTCCCATCATCTATTGGCTTCACTCCTCATTCCCTTTCATATTATCTCATGAGATATCATACGATACCTAATACATTGGAGGGATATATAATTTTGGGCTCACACTCTACATAATAAAATAAATTCATATCTATTCCATTTGAAAATAATCATTCATCATATCATAAACACTCCAACGAAAGAAAATAGGTTTCGTAACATTTCCAGATGGTATCACCAAAATTGACCTCAAAGATCTAAATGGTTGATATCAAAGATTTAATCACCCCAAAAAGAGTATTACATAAAAAAATTTACCTGGTAATTCAAGAAAAATAATTTCCAAGGAAATAAATCCTTTATAGATAAATATAAAAATAGAGTTGAAAACATAAAATATGTTTTATAAAATGATTTCAAATTTTTCATAAAAGATAAAGTTATGGATTACTTTGGAAAATCATTTTTGAAAAGGCGCATTGAAATTTTTTTAAAAAAAATTACTTTTATATAGAATATTAAATAGTATGTCCTTGAAAAATACATTAATATTATCTCAAGGAAATATGGAGTGGAATATAAAACATATAATTATGATATATGTAACACTATGATATATTAAAATATATTTCGCTTAAAAAATTATAAGTGTTTGGTGGTTTTCTTGACTACAGCACCAAGCTTAAAAAAACCACGATATATTATAAACTAGCTGTTAAATTGGGAGTAAGGAAAAATTGTACCACATTATAAAATATATATAGAAATTTTTTACTTAATTAAAATATAATTATTAATTTATAATAAATAAGTGCTCAATTATTTTTTTAAATTCATTATATCTTTCAAAAAAATATAGTTTCATCAGAAATATTTTTATTACATTTTTTCTAAGAACATTATAATTAATTTCTACCATTTTTAGATAAAAAATTTGAAATTTATATGATTTTTTTAAATCACCATTTCAATGTTATCTTATGGGGTCTTTTTTATTTTTCTAAAAATATTTATTTTTTGGTGAATACTAAAAAATGTTGATTTTTGCAAAACTATCATTTCTTTTCAATAAATAAAGTAATATAAAAGTACCATTATATTTTTAATTTAATATTGAAGTAAAATAATTCTTATTTAATTATAAATAATATAATTAATTACCTATGACTCATTATAATACCTCATTTTTGTACAAGTTCGTTTTTTGGATTAAAATCACATTTTATAAAAATGGTTTTCATTATGTTTTGCACATTTACATAAAAATTGATTTATTATAATTATATAAATTGAATATTGAAAAATTTATTACATATTTGGAATCAGGAGGTTAAAACTTGTTAAATAATTCTTTTTTATTTTTTTCATCATGAATAGTAATCGTGGTAAATATTTGTCACCTGGGTAAGGGTAAAATGGGGTTAAAACTGTGGGAAAATGTCTCTAAATCAACCCAACACTTTATTTTATTTAATTTTTTTAGATTAATTCACCCATATCCATAATAAATTTTAATATATGGGATTTTTTTTCATTTTCCTATCATAATGACATTTATATTATTTTAAGTTAAGAAAACTAAAAAATGTCACTCTATTTTAATATCCCTTATATATTTTCATTAATATAAAAAATATAATTATTATTTATAATTGATTATTTTTAATATTAATGTATTATTTTTATGATAGTAATTTATTTTGAATTTTTAATTATGATATAATTACCTTAAACACTTACACAACACTAATACAATGTTTATACAAATAGTAGAAAAATCAATGTAAATAATTTTAAAAAAAATAAAATTAATATTTTTTAGATGAATTTTAATATATATAAATTTAATAGGTAATTATAAATTATAAATTATGGTAAATTTTTTTATATTTTTATTCCATTACTATTTTTATATCTTTGAAATCAAATTAAATGAATAGTCCAAAAAATGACTTATTCATATTTTATGTTAATAATATTTTATTAAATAAATTTAAAATAAATATATATATATATAAATAGGACATGTGGTATGGGAAATGGTATAAAATTTCATACATGGTCCATTTTTATCAAATTCTTACCTTATAAATAAATTTATGACCCATAAAGTCTAAAAATGTGTTAACACAATTAAGGTAAAAGGGGGTTGATAAAGGGTTGAAACAAAAATAAGGATTAAAATGATTCCAAAAACTATCTAATTTTTATTATATGATAATATTTAGACCTTAAAATCTTTTTATTTTTATCAATGAATATTTTTAATCATTATAATTGTGAAATAGATTAATTATATTTAAATCTTTTTAGTAATTCTAATTATGTCCTTTCCCCCACTTATAAAAGGGAACCTCCTCTTATCCTTTATTCAGAAATTTGATCACTATATATCATCCAATACCTACCCTAATACCTTAATATATATATTCTCAATATTCTATATCTTATTTTACTACCCTAATATCATTTTATGATGGATTAAGGTGCAAGATAAATGAGGTATCTCAAAGAATAGGTAATTGTCTTACTCAAGTATTTCAAAGTTTATCTCTTATTATACTTAATATATATCTATTTTAAACACTGAATAATTATGAATATAGTTTTATAAACATGATTAGATTTTATTGTGACTATTTGACAACCATTTTTCACCACCACTTCATCAAATGAGAAATGAAAGTATTGCTCATACGTATGTGTGAACTACCGTATCCAGGTTGCAATATTCATTTTCCATCATCATCTTCCATGGTTTTTTATTGTGATGGATTTAATATTTATATATTATATTTATAAAATAATTATTATTCTATAATTATATTATATTATCTATATTCTTATCTTCCCATATGTTGTAAAATGATAATGTCACTTGTGCGTACATGTAGACTACCACTTCTATAAAGTGACGTGATTCATTTTTCATTTGTACATTTTATGTTTAATAAAAATGATTTATTTAATGAAAATATATTATTTTTATTATATAATAATGATTTTTAACTGTGTTTTATTATTTAAATTTCTTTCATTCCATCTAACAAAAGGTTGAAAGATCATGTGTGTATTTGTATGGACTATCATCTCTATAGAGTGATATAGTTCATTTTTCATCACTGATTTATATGATTGTTTATAAAATTTTATATGATAAATAAATATGATATTTATCTCATTATTAATATTTTATATATTATGAAACCATTACCAAGGTTCTAATACCAAAACCATTGAACTAAAACATGCATGGAAAACAGACTAGTATTCACTTGAATGTTCATTTTAATGAAGAAATTGGTTATAAGAGTAATTGGAAATTATAATGGGAAGGGTAAGTATTAAGTTATGTATGGATATTTTTATAGTATATGTTTATAATAAATATTTATTTATTATATAGTATATTTGAACATGTACGGAGAAATACAATACTTGAGGTAAGGGTTCTTCATCTCAATATTTTTTCATTTAGACATGTTTGATGTTATGCACTTATTTATGTTTATGAGGTGTATATACTTAACCTTTGAAATTTTATATAATTTATCCTTACTAATTTATGTTTTTTAAATTTACAATTCAAATTAATTCAACCAAGTGGTTTTGGTTTGAAGGTTACCAAAGTGGTAAGAATTTTTTATTTCAAATTATCTTCTTATGGACATATGTTATGTTATACACCTATCTTCTTTTATGATGTGTATCTAATTCCCATTTGATATGTTTTATCATTAACAAACTAATGTTTAGGTTATTTAAAGTTTCATTTGATGTTATTTATTTCATGGGTTCATTATTTAAAAGTTACCAAAGAGGTAAGGGGTTTACATTACAATCTCATTTCATTTCAAGATTGCCTATGATAAATTTTTATTAAGGGAAATTATATGGATATTATCCTTTAATTAAAATTTATTTTATTCTAATCTACCTATAATTTATATTAGTACCATTTTTCTCTATTTTTTATTTAAAATGATCAATAAAATGCTTTTATGGAAAATGTTGGTCGGAGTAGGACACTCATGAGGGGGTGAATTGAGTTCCTATCAAAATTTCTGTTAAAATGATTATTTAAAAATTCCACCAATTTAAAATCTAAAAAGCCTAGTTAACCAAATTAGAAGATTTATAATAGTTTTTAATGTTTAATTAATTTCTAAAAATACTGATTAATTCTCATTTACAACAATTTGAAAGATTGATATAACTTTTGAAAGTAAGTTAATAAATCAAAAATAGTTATAAACACTAACTAAGATTAACTATCAAAGTAATATTTAGTTTTCTAAAATAGGTGTGAAAATAGAGAAAACTAAATTTGAAAGACACAGTGGAGAAAACCATAAGTTTCAGTCTCAAGAATAGACCTAGTCCTCTTCACTTGGTGATCACCTACCACCAAGAAGTTCATATTACTGAACATGATCCACACCCTAGATCGGGGTTCACAATAGTACACAAGGTTGTCTAGTTCAACTAGACCTCTACCACAGTTATTCATGAAAAACAAAATACAACCAGAAAACACAAGGACCTCTTCCATAGTTATTTATGGGAAAAATAGTGTAAATGAGTGAAAAAGTGAAGATACATTGTATCTTCTAGATTAGCTCAGGAGATATTATTTGTTTGGGATATAGACACACATACTGATCGAAAAGTAATAAGAATGTACACAACATAGAAGAAATAATAAGAAAATGTTTATAATGCTCTGTGTGATGTACTTGAAGCTTCAGGTCTTTTTAGGTGTTTCAAATGTGAATCTTGAGTCCACTTCTGGAAATAGACACCAAAACAGAGTGTTGTGAAAGCTTTGTGTTCTGGTTTCCAATGTGTTTACATGCTCCTCTAAGGCGCTCTTCACCAATATTTATTGCTTCAAGGATTTTGGTATTTTTGGTTTATAGTAAATCCTTCCATGTTCACAGGTAGCAATAATGATTGTTCTCATCAAATATTCTTTTCTCCACATCGTAAGTTATTTCTATATGGTTGTTACACTTTTTTCTTAGGTGATTTCTTTATATACTACCTAGGTTGATAATAGGCATGTTATGAATATGTGTTGTACCTTGTACCTCATACTGGTCACTGAAATTGTCTACAAAAGATACACAGGGTCATTAATATAATAATCTATACTGAGATTCATAAATATAACCATTAGAATTAATTTTGAATTTAAGAGTAATGAAAATTTTCTAAGTGTGGATCAGTAGGTCATTCTGTCGGTAAATCCTTCAGTCAGTAGGTAGGCCTATCAGTAGGTCCTTCTGTTGGTAGGTACGTCTATTGGTATGTCTTTTTGTGGGTAGGTTCTTCTATTGGTAGGTCCTTCTATCAGTAGGTCCTTATATCTGTAGGTCCTTCTATCGATAGGTCCTTCTATCAGTAGGTCCTGTCAGTAAGTCCTTATATCAGTAGGTCCTTCTATCATTAGGTCCTTCTGTCGGTAGGTCCTTCTGTCAGTAGGTCCTTCTGTCGGTAGGTCCTTCTATTGGTAGGTTCTTCTTTCGGTTCATCCTTCTATCGATAGGTTCTTTTATCAATAGTTTGATGTGTTGGTGAGTCATTTTTGTCAGTGAATAATCTTTTGGAAGCTCATACCTCTGTCAGTGACTCATATGTCGGTAGCTCATGCTTCTATCAATGACTCATGATATTGGTGACTCATACTTGGCCTTTTCTGTCTATTTTCTTATCTTATATTATAAACATTAATAGAATATTTTAAACTTATTGATGAAAATAGATAATCATAATTAAGAATATTTGAACTTAAAACTTAAGACATGATTAAACATGATTTTACATGATTTTAAATGATTTGAAATGATTTTTTAGTCATTAAAAAGGGATAGGGCCAAAAATCTCCCCTTTTGATGATCACAAATCATGGTATTATAAATCACAATCATTTGATTCCTAATGATCAAATTAATCATTTCCTTACTATCTCCACATTACTGTTTTTCTTAAAAATGAAAGATCATTCTCCCCCTTTCATGTTTATATATTATCCAAAGTCCAAATAATGCATAATTCCTTGTCCCCATTTTGAGATTATCAAAAAGGGTAAATTGCATCAAAGAATAAAGTCTAAAGAAAAATATAAATAATCAAATCACAAAGAATAAAATTAAGAGATACTACATTTCATAATCAATTGAAATTACATTAGAGAAGATTATAAAAAATTTACAACAATATTGCCCTATCAAACAAGTGATCCAAACTACTTCTTCTTCAAAGAGGATTCCATCACTGTATTCCCTTATCAGATGTTGTAAGGGTAGGATTAATAGATATAGAAGTAGTGGATGGAGGTTCAAATTGAATTCTGATAGGAGGAAGAGGAACTCTTGAAAATACTAAAGGGGCTAAGATTGGGAAAGAGGATGGAAGAGGTCTACTAAGCTCCCTAAAAATGACAGGATAGATCTGCTTGAAATATTGATCAGGAGAGAGTTCCTAAGAAGGAAAGGAGAAAAAATTACAGGCAATAGATTGGAGAGCTGGTCTGAGAGTTGAGGCAACTGGTACAACAATATACGTACTCTGGACATGAAGATAAGGATTGAGAAGGTTGATCAAATCCATGATAATATACCCACCAAATTTCATAGCCTTGGTGAAATATTATTTGTTTTACTGAAACTTCTCAATGGTATGAGTAAACTCATTAAGTATCATCACATGATCTCTAAAATCTTGTGTCACTAGAGAAAGTCTCAGATTCTCAAATAAATACTTGAAGTGGATGGTGAGATGATGGTTGGTGTAAATTCTCTTGAAATAAAAATCCACTTTATTGGTTATTTCTTCTTGTGAAGTTGTATCACCTTTGTTATATAATCTCACCATGTCATAGATGTGATAATTATTCCTCCTAATATTGGAGATACTCTCCTGGTCATTTCCATCCATCAATGTTTGAATCGCTTCTCTGATCACATTCCTGACCATCCCAATATCTATAGGGTGTGGAACAGGAGCTTTTGATCTAGATTCACCTTGAACTATATCTATAAGTTTCTGTATCAACTGATTTATATCAATATCATGGGTATAAGGATGAGCATCAACATTTCTAAAAACTAAATCCTAAAAATTATTTAGTACTTTATCAAAGGAATTCATATAATAAATATTCAATATGTTTACGTCCAAAACCTTTTTAGTCAACTCATTTCTTGTTCTCCGGTTATCCTTCACTATAGTTTCAAAAACTTAGATCAGTCTAGGTTCCACTTGAGAAATCACTCTTTCTGTTAGAATATAAATATCTCTTTCACTTAGAGTATGAACATGAGCATTTTGAAGTTGATAAGAAGTTCTAATAAGAGAGATCGAATCTTCCTTAAACCTTTAAAAATAATATTTAGTGAAATATCCACATGGTACTGAATTCATTGGAGGTGTATGAGCTATAGTAGATGCAACTGCTGGAGGTGTCTCATAATGAATAGGTTCCTCAAATATTGGTCTCCTTGGAATAACTAAACCATCCTCATCACCTGAATCAGAATAATCTAAACCGATACAAATATAACCATGATAATTTTCCCATTTAGATACCACACTGGCATTAAAAGGAGTGACTGTATCAAGTCTCACTTTCTTGGATTCAGGTTCCCTCTCAATTTGAACACTCTTTCTAGTATAAACTAATATTGGTACAAGGGACACTTTTGATTCTATTTTATCATAAAATTAAACTACTTCCCTTTCTTTTGCACCATCTTCAAGATGTTCTACAATATGTTCATGATCCACAGTAACAATAGGTTTTGTATTATCACCTTGATCATCACTGGGATGATCTGAACTACTATCAATTCCACCACTTTCTTGTTCAGATTAATCTTCTCCATCACCTCCAATTTTATCACCAGATTCTTCATCCTCTTCCTAATTTCCACTGAATTTAGCTTCACTGCCACTTTTCTCTTCCATATATTTTTCTTATTATTCTCCAGATTCCTCATCTAAACCATTAGATTGGATTTTATACTCTACAATAACAGATTACTTAGTCTCTTCATCATCATCTTGGGCTATAATAGTTTTCTTAGAATGTAGATATAAAGGTGTACTAGAAGGTCCAGAAGTCATCCAATTAGTACTTTCTCCAATATCAGGGTCATTCCTATCATCTATAGAATACTCATCTTCTCTACCAGTTTCAACTACTTCATCAGAATAGACAACATTAGCATCTAGTGGAAGACTAGGATCAACTACATCTCTTGGCCTAGAAGGATGGTCAAAAGGGTTGAAATTATCATATAATTTCTCTTTGTCTACAACCCACTCCCTATTCCAAGGATTCCAATTTATACTCATTCTCTTGAAAATATCCTTATTTGGGCAGATACCACTACAAGAAGTGATGGTTTCTTAATCTTTACTTACAAATTCTTTAGATTTTAGAATGGAGATATAATTCTTGGGTAAAACATAGAATTTTTATTGTAATAAGGATTTATCATTACACTTATATGGAATTTCAAATACCTACATGATTTTACCTTATGTCCTTTATTTAGAAAGTATAGAATATATACATTCTGATACTTGAGTGAAGAAAAGTCCAATTTTCTAGGACACAACTAGTGTTGAATGAACTTGAATAATAACCTACGTTCACCATCCAACTCAGTAGAAATTGGCTTTCTATGATCCACATTACCAGTCAGCTAACGCAAAGCTATCCCATAGCAAATTTAATCACTTTTGGGAGGAGTACTATCCTGATAGTCATCATAAATCCATTCATGCGGTGCCTTCAAACATTCTGCCCAATGATTTGAAGAAAATGATGTTCTTTTTCCATTCACCACAAATTTAATCCATTATGTCTCACTTCCTTCCAGAATAAACTCAGCATGAAGATAAAATTCATGTACCAATCTAGGGTAAAAAGGTATTTCATTATTTGAGAGTCATTCCAAACATCCTTTCCTCTGTAGCACATTTAACAAGAGATTCTTACTATTTGATAACCATTCCGAGTGCACTTCTATTTCAGGTGTTACCACATGATTTTCAAGTCCTAGATGAATAGGATTAGACTTTCCAGATTCTAATTTATATCTATTCATGGGTTTTGACTCATCTCTAGATCCTTCCAAGAAGTGTTTTACTCTAACCATCTTAAGGGTTCGGTTGAAGGTAAGATGATGAAAGGTTTGAAGGTAAATAGAGCTTAAGGGTAAGAGTGTTAGAGTGGAAGAACAAGAGTAAAAAGTAAGTAGGATCGATTTGATTTTATCATATAGGGTTTTATAAGCCATAAATCAAATAATCCATTTCAAATAAAAAGAAATAAATAAAATAGTGTCGTTTTGAAAAAGAATAAAAATAGTCAGTGAGTTCTATTGGTGAGTAGTCATCGGTGAAACATCATCGGTATCGACATGACACTGTCAGTATCGGCATGACACTATTGGTGTTGTCATGAAACTGTCAGTGTCAGCATGACACTATCAGTGTCCTCATGACACTATCGGTGTCCTCATGACACTGTCGGTGTTGTCATGACATTTTCGGTGTCGTCATGACACTATCAGTGTCATCATGACATGGTCAGTGTCGGCATGACATGGTCAGTGTCGGCATGACACTGTCAGTTTCGGCATGACACTATCAGTGTTGGCATGAAAGTGTCAGTGAGAAATTGTCAATGTCATATTGGTGAGTCATCCACACTAAGTTTTAACAGTGATTTATTAATATTATGTCCTCAAAAATTAATTATCCCTAATTAAAGTATGATGTAACTCATTATTTCAAAGTTTAAAGGCTTAGTAAATATATCAGGAAGTCGATGTCCAATGCCATTAAATTCAAGAGTTATATCACCTTTTTTATAATGATCGGACAAAAAGTGATGTCTTAGATCAATATGTTTTGTTATAGAGTGATAAAAAATATTCTTCAATATGTTAATAGCACTTTTATTGTCATAATTTATAGGGACATGTCTAAACTAATATCCATAATCTAGAAAAGTGTTTTTCATCTACAAAATTTGAGCACAACAACTACTATCAGCTCTGTATTCAACCTCAGTAGTAGATAATTCAACAAAATTTTTCTTTTTACTAAAACATTATACTAGATAATTTTCAAAAAAGTGACATGTTACATAGGTTCTTTTTCAATCTAACTTACAGCCACCAAAATAAGCATCTGAATAACTAACTAAATCAAATGCTTGTCCTCTAGGGTAGAACAATCCTAAGTTGGTATTATACTTGAGGTATTTAAAAATTATTTTACGATAATTTAAATGAGATTATTTGGAGTTTTCTTGAAAATATGAACACATTAATACACTAAACATAATATCAGGTTGGCTAGCAGTCAAGTAAAGTATACTTCCAATCATTCCTCTGTAATTGTTTTGAATAACATATTTTCTATTTTCATCAAAGTACAACTTATAGGTGGTAGTCATTAGAGTATCACTACTTTTTGAACTATCAAATACAACATTTTTAAAATATATTTAGTATATTTGATTTGATTTAAAATAATACCATCTTTATTTTTAAAGATTTTAAATCCAAGAAAGAATTTGATTTATCCCATAAAACTCATTTCAAATTCACTTTGAATCATTTTTGAAAACTCAATGCATAAATATTTCTTTGAAGATCCAAAAAAAATGTCATCAACATAGATTTGAACTACTAAAACATCATTAGAAGTTATTTTTAAAAAGATATTAGGATCATCTATACCTTTTGTAAAACCTTTTGAAATAAGAAAAGTACTTATCATATCATACCAAGCTCTTGGATCCTATTTTAAACCATATAAAGCCTTTGTTAGCTTAAAAACATGATTTGGAAAATGTGGGTCTATAAAACCAGGGGGTTGTTAAACAAAAACATCCTCAACTATATACCCATTTAATAATGCACTTTTAGTAACCATTTCATATAGTTTGAAATTGAGATGAGCTGTATATGCTAGCAAGATTCTAATGGATTTATATTTAGAAATGGTTGCAAAGGTTTCTTCATAGTTAATGCCTTCCTCTTAAATATATCCTTGTGCAACTAGTATGGCCTTATTCCTCACTATAGTGCCTGCTTCATCTATTTTTTTTTTTCTAAATACCCACTTAGTACTTATGGTCAAGGGGTCTTTAGGTCTATCCACTAGTTTCAAAACATTATTTATTTCAAATAGATTCATCTATTCTTGTATAGCTATCACCAAAAATTTATCAGTGATTGTATCATTAATGTGTTTAGGTTCAAGCTGTTACAAGAAGGATTGATGTTCAACCTGGTTTCTAAGATAAGATCTAGTCTGTGTCCCTTTATCTAAGTCTCCAACTAAAAGATCTAAAGGATGGTTCTTAAGGGTTCTAAAAAATCTAGAAAATGAAGGACTATTTATTTCAGGTTCACCTGTAGGTTCAAGTTCACTATGATTAGAGTTTGGAGATTTTCTAGAACTAGTGGATTTAGAGCTTTTCTTAACAACAGAATCATGGGGTCTAGAATTTATTTCCAGATTGGAAAGATCATACTCAATATTTTCAATATGGGTTTTCGTTTCATGTGGATTTGTTTCATCAAATTTAAAATGTATATATTCTTCTATATATTTTGTTCTTTTATTAGAAAAATCTAAAGGCTTTACTAGAGGTTGATTAACCAAGGAAAATTTCTTCATCACTTTTAGATGCAAATTTTTCAAGATTGTCCTTAGTATTGAGAGTATAAACCTTACAACCAAAAACTTTAAAGTGGCTAACTTTGGGTTTCTTATTGTTCAATATCTCATAGGGAGTTTTCTTAGGAATTTTTCTGATTAAAAACCTATTAATTATACAACAAGTTTTATTGACTGCTTCAGCCCAAAAATAATTAATTCATGCTCATTGGGAATTGTCTGGGCTATTTCATATAAGGTTTTATTCTTTCTATCTATAACTCCATTCTTATGGGTGTAATAGGAGCATAGAAGTTATTACTATATCCATATTTTGAGAAAAAATATTCAAAATATTGGTTCTCAAACTCATGGCCACAGTCACTCCTTAAGGATTTAATCCAAAGACCACTTAGGTTCACTATAGATTTAGAATTCTTGGTGAATTAATAACAATCTTCACTCTTGTAAGCTAAAAATAAGGTCCAAGTATACCTAGAGAATTCATATACAAGAACATAAACATATTACATCTCCTTAATACTTTAAACTCTAGATGGTCTAAATAAATTCATGTTAACCAACTCAAGTGGTTGAGAAGTTGAAACCTATTTCTTTGGTTTGAAAGATAATTTGTGTTGTTTTCTCTTTTGATAAGGATTGAAGACTTTATTGTCTATAAATTATTATTTGGGTATATCCTTGACTAACACTTTCCTTTCAATATTTCTAAGTTAGTGAGTGTTATAGTGTCTTAATATCTGATGCCAAGTCCAAGAATATTTATGAAGGACACTTAAGAAAGAAACATTTTGAGTGTCTAGAGAATCCAAGTTCACCGCATAAAAATTATCATTTCTAAAATCAGTAAATAATAACTCATTTTTATAATAAAACATAATACATGCATCATTTTCAAATTTAACATTGAAAAAATCATCACATAACTGAGAGATAATGATCATATTTTACTTTAATCCATCAAAAAAATTACGTTCGAAATTAAAATTGAATTTGTGTTTCTGATTTGGCCAAGGCCAATTATTTTTCCTTTAGAATTGTCACCAAAAGTGACATACCCACCATCAATATTTATATGATTCTTGAAGCTTGAGTAGTCCCATTTCATGTTTCTTGAACATCCATTTTCCATGTACCATAATCTTTTACAGGATCTCTTCAAGAATGCTTCTTATGAAGACAATTTAAACAAGAAAATATTTCGGTACCCAAACTTTCTTGGGTCTGGTAATATTTGTAGTTAATGCTCTGGGAACCCATACTTTCTTCATGGGTTTCTTATAAAAAATTTGTAAATTAATGAAAAAATAAACTTTATTTAGTCTGGAAAAACTAGAAGCAGTAAATGATTTTCCATTATTGGAACTCATAGTATATTTTTCAAATCGAGGTATAAAGCCTAATTTTCTATATTTTGATACAAAATTATTTTTATCAAGGTTTCTTTGTATGGGTTGATAACATATACCAGTATCATATTTTGGTTCAACCTATTTACCAAGAATTTGAATGAGAGTGTTCTTTCCATTGGTAAACTTTTCTAAGTCCTTTTTCAACTTCTCATTTGATAATTTAAGCACAGTATTTTCTTTAAGAAATTGAGTATTTTTCTCTTTCTTTGTAGTAATCTCAGATTTAATAGTAGAGGTGAGAGAATGTTTTTCTTCAAAACTTTATATTTATCTTTTAATTCATTTCATGTGTCTTAAATAATTTTTTAATACTCAAACATTTCCACATTGGTCATGTTTTTAGAATCAGATTCATCTTTAGAATAGTAGGAATTTTTTTCAGGAGGTTCAAGGGTTACCTCAGAAGTGTTTGTCATGAGTCACATGTTAGCTTTGTCACCTTTCTCATCATGTGAAAACTCTAAATCAATTGAGTTATCCTCAGAAGCACATCAGTTGGACTTCATTTCTTTCTTATACCTTTTATCTTTGTTCTCATGTTTCTTATTATACTCTAACTTAGGAAAGTTAGCCTTTACATGTCCTCTTCTCTTACATTCATAACTTACTATCTCATTAGAGTTATCATCTCTCTTACAGTCCGTTTTTCAGTTTACCTTGTAGTCATACATTCATTTGTATATGGGATTCTTAAAGAAATTCTTCTTTCTGTAAAAAAAATTAAACCTTTTTGCTAATTGAGCCACTTCCTCATCATTGTCATATGGTGATTCTTCATTTCTTTAACTCTCCGAATGAGTTTGTGACTTATCATTTTATTTGTATCTAGAATCAGTGGTCGTGAAAGATAATGACTTTATATTTGGTTCATCATACTCTTCTTTATTGACTTCAATTCTTACTCATACATCATCAGCTTACCTATCATCTCCTTTATTGGAAAATTGTTGATAGCAAAGGATTACCCAATTGATATTGAAGTTCCTCTCTATATTTCTGGTAGACATATAATAATTTTCATTATTTGTTCCTTATCTATAACATCATTTCCAAGTGAGATCATATTATTTGAAATTTCATTAACCATATGATACATATCATAGATAGGTTCATCCGGCTTAATTTTGAAGTTATCATATTTAACAGTATATGTATTGAGTTTCATTTTCTTAACACCAGTGGTTCCTTCATGTGAAATAGATAGAGTATTCCAAATTTCATGTCCTATTTTACATACAGAAATCTTATTAAATTCTTAATCTCATAAGGCACAATATAAGGTGTTCATTTATTTGTAGTTATTATTATAAGAATCCTTATTTGGGTCATCCCATATACTTCAGGAAGTAGTACAAATCTTATATTGATATAAAATTGAAGACTAGATTTCAAAACTTATACTTTCTAAACGAATTTTCATTTTAATTTTCCACTAATAATAATTAGTTCCATTAAAAAAATTAGGTATGTTGGTATCAACACCTTCCAATATATTATCCATAATAAATGATAAATAATAGGTTTTTAAAGAGCTAAACATTTAGAACTAACAGAAATTTAGTTATCTTTGAAACAAAACTAAAATCACAGTTGAAAAAATTTGAAAAAGAATTTAAAACTTTGAAAACTTTGAAAATAGAAGATTAAAAATCAATCCTCTAATACCAAATGTTGGTTATATTGGGACACTCATGAGGGGGTGAATTAAGTTTCTATCAAATTTTTTGTTAAAAACCTTTTTTAAAAATTCACCCAATTTAAAATATAAATATCCTAGTTAACCAAGTAGCATATTTATAAGAGTTTTGAATGTTCAATTAATTTCTCAAAAGATTGATTAATTATCACTCACAAAAATTTGGTAGATTGAAATAAATTTTGAAAGTAAGTTACTAAATCAAAAATAATTATAAAAACTGACTAATATTAACAATCAAAGTAATAAGTAGTTTTCTAAAATAGGTTTGAAAATAGAGAAAACTAAATTTGAAAGGCATAGAGGAGAAAACCAATAGGTTCGGTCTCAAGAAGATACCTAGTCCTCTCCAATTGGTGATCACCTGCCACCAATCAGTTTATATTAATAAACTTGATCAACACCCTAGATCGGGGTTCACAAAAGCACACAAGGTTGTCTAGGTTAACAAGACCTCTACCACAGTTATTCATGGGAAAAAATACAATGAGTCCACATAGAGACATCTTTTACAATTATTCACGGGAAAAAATGATGTAAATGGGTGAGAGAGTGAATTTATATTGTATCTTCTAGATTAGTTCAAGAGACTGTATGTGTTTGTGATACAGACACACACTGCTCGAAAATTAATTTGAATGTGCACAACATAGAAAAAATAATAAGAAAATGTTTAGAAGGATCTATGTAATGCGCTTGAATCTTCTATAATTTTTAGTTGTAGTAGATGTGAATCTTGAGTCCACTTCTGGAAATAGACACCAAAACAGAGTGTCGTGGAAGATTTGTGTTCTGGTTTCCAATGAGTTGATATGCTCCTCAAATGTGCTCTTTACTAGAGTCTGTTGCTACAAGGATGTTGGGATTTTGGATCACAGTAAATCCTTCCTTGTTCATAAATAGTAATAATTATTTTTATTCATATATATTATTTTCTCCACCTCATAATTTCTTTCTATATGGTTTCTAAATTATTTTCTTAGGTGATATCTTGATATACTACCGAGGTTGACAATAGTCATGTTCTAAATATGTATTATACATATTTCCTCATACTAGTATCTGAAAACATCTACAAAAGATAGAAAAGGTCATTAATATAATAATCAGTACTGAGATTCATAAATATGACTATTATAATTAATTTTTAATTTAATAGTAAATAAATTTTTCAAAGTGTTAATCAGTAGTTAATTCTGTCGGTAAGTCCTTATGTCAATATCTAGGTCTGTTCATGGGTCCTTCTTTTAGTAGGTAGGTTTTTTGTTCAGTCCTTCTATTGGTAGGTTCTTCTGTTAGTATGTTCGTATGTCGGTAGCTTCTTCTGTTGGTAGGTCTATGTTTCAGTGAGTCATTATTTTTAGTGACTCATTTGTCAGTATCTCATAATTCTATCGGTGACTCATATATCAGTAGCTCATACTTCTATCAGTGACCCATGATATCGATGACTCATATTTTTCCATTTTTTTGTTTTCCTATATTATATTATAAACATTAATATATTATGTTAAAATTATAGTTGAAAATAGATAATCATAATTAATCATATTTTAACTTAAAACTTAATACATGATTAAACATGATTTGACATGATTTGAAATGATTTGAAATGATTTATGAGTAATTGAAATTGGAGAGGGAAAAAAATATCCCATATTTTTATGACCACAAATCATGGCATTATAAATCACAATTATTTGATTCATAATGATCAAAATAGTCATTTTTCTTATTATCTCCCCATTTTTGTTTTTCTTAAAAAATGAAAGAGCATTCCCTCCCTTTTATGTTTCCATATTATCCAAAGTTAAAATAATTCATAATTCCTTCTCCACCTTCTGGGATTATCAAAAAGAGTCAATTACATAAAATAATAAAGATGAAAGAAAAATATAAATAATCATAGAACAATGAAAGAAATGAAGAGATACTAAATTTCATAATGAATTGAAAATACATTGGAGAAGAAGATAATAAAAGTACAACAATATAGCCCTATCAAAAAAGTTATCCAAACTACTTCTCCTTAAAAGAGGATTCCATCACTGAATGCCCCTTATTAGAGGTTGTAGGGGTAGGATCAGTAGATGTTGAAGTAGTGGCTAGAGGTTTAGAGTGAATTCTGATAGGAGGAAGATGAACTCCAAAAAACACTGAAGGGGCCATGCTTGGTCTAGAGAATGGAGGAGGTCCAGTAAGCTCCCTAAAAATGATAGGATAGATCTGGTTGAAATCCTGAACAGGAAAAAGTTTCTGATAAGGAAAGGAGACATAAGGAGAGGCAACATATTGAAGAGATAGTTTGAGAGGTGAGACAGTTGTTACAAAAACAGATGTACTCTGGACATGAATATAAGGTTTGATAAGGTTGATGAAATCCATGATAATCTTCCCACCATATTACATAGCCTTGGTTAAAACTTCCTTGTTTTCTAGAAACTTCTCAATGGTAGGATTAAAATCTTTAAGTAGCTTCACCTGATCTCTAAAAGCCTATGTCACTGTAGGAAGTCTCAGATTCTCAACTAAATACTTGAAGTAGATGGTGAGCTAATACTTGGTGTATATTATCTTGAAATAAAAATAAATTTCTTGGTTATTTCTTCTTGTGCAGTTGTATCACCTTTAGTATAGAATCTCATTATGTCATATATTTGATCTCCATTATTCCTAATATTAGAGAGACTCTCATAGTCAATTCCACCCATCATTATTTGAATCTCTTCTCTGATCACATTCCTGAATGTCTCAAAATCTGGAGATACTGATCTAGATGAACCTTGTACTATATCTTTGAGTTTCTATCTCAATTGATTCATATCAATATCAGGGGTCTGAGGTTGAGCAGCAACATTTCTAGAAAATACATCCTCAAAAGTCATTAATACTTTATCCAAGGGTGTCTTTTAATCAATAGTCAATCTATTTATATCTAAAACCATTTCAATCAACTCATGTCTAATTCTCTGGTTATCCTTTATTATAGTTTCAACAACTGAGATCAGCCTAGGTTCCACTTAATAAAATCACTATTTCTATCAGAATAGAAATATCTCTTTTAGTTAGAATAGAAACATGAGAATTTTGAAGTTGAGATGAAGTTCTAATAAGATAAATTAGATCTTCCTTAGACCTTTCAAAATCATATTTGGTGACATAGTCACCTGGTACTGAAGTCATTGGATGTGTAGGAACAGAAGCAGATGTAATTACTAGATGTGTCTCAGAATGAATAGGTTCTTTAACTATTGGTCTCCTTGGAATAGCTACACCATCCTCATCACCTGAATTAGAATAATATAAATCGAGGGAAATGTTTCTAGGATGCTTTTCCCATTCAGATACCACAATATCATTAAAAGGAGTGAGTGTGTCAACTCTCACTTTCCTAGCTTGATTTTCCCACTAAATTTGATCTCTCTTTCTAGTGTAAACTAATCTTGGTATGGGGATACCTATGCTTCTACATCACCATGAACTTCAATAACTTAACTTTCTTCTACACCAACTTTATGAGGTTCTACAATATATTCTTGAGACATACTACCAACAAATTTGATATTATCACCTTGATCATCACTGGGATGATACAAACTACTATCACTTCCGCCATTTTATTTCTTAGCTTCATATTCTCCATAATCTCCACTTTTATCACCAGATTCTTTATACTCTTCCTAACTAACATTGCATTCATCTTCACTGCCACTTTCCACTTCCACATAGTTTTCTTCTTCTTCTCTAATTTTCTCATCTAAACCATTAGATTGGATTTTATACTCCACACTACCTGATTCCTCGGTCTCATCATCATCATCCTAGGCTAGAATAGTTTCCTTGGAAGGTGGATATAAAGGTATACTAGCATGTCTAAAAATCATCCTCTTAGTACTTTCACCAATATTTAGGTCACTCCTGTCATCTATAGGAGACTCATATTTTCTTCTAGTTTTATTCGCTTCTTATTCATCAGAATAGACAACATTAGCATCTAGTGGAAGACCAGGATCTACTACATCTCTTGGCCTAGATGGATGGTCAACAGGGTTGAAATTCTCATATAATTTCTCATCATCACCAACCCAATCCCTCTTCCCAAGATTCCAATTTATCCTCTTTCTCTTGAAAATATCCTTATTTTGATAGATACCAGTATAAGCAACAATGATTTCTTCATCTTCACTTACACATCCTTTGAATTTTAGCATAGAAGATATAATTCTTTGGTAAAACATAGAATTTGTATTGTAATAAGGATTTATCATTTCACTTATATGGACTATAAAATAACTACATAGGTTTACCTTATGTCTTTTCTTTAGAAAGTATAGTAGATATACATATTGGAAGTTGAGTGAAGAAAATTCCAATTTGATGGGACACAACTAGTGTTGAATAAACTTCAATAGTAACCTGTTTTCACCATCCAACTCAGTAGAAATTGGTCTTTTATGCTCTGTATTAATAGTTAGCTCACTCAAAGTTGTCTCATAGAAAAATAAATCACTTTTGGGAGGATTAATCCCCTGATATTCATCATAAATCCCTTCATGAGGTACCTTTAGACATTCTTCCCAATGATTTGAATAAAATTATACTCTTCTTCCATTCACCATAGATTGAATCCAGTATGTATCACTACCTTCCAAAATAAAATCAGCATGAAGATAAAATTCATGTACCAGTCTTGGGTAATAAGTTATTTAATTATTTGAGAACCATTTCAACTATCCTTGTGTCTGAAACACATTTAATAACAGATACTTACTGGTTAATAACCTTTCTGAGTGGACTTATCTTTTAGGGATTACCAAATGATTTTCAAGTCTTGGATGAATAGTCTTAAACTTTCTGGATTATCCTTTCTTTCTCTTTACAGGTTTTGATTCATCTCTAAATCCTTCCAAGAATAGTTTTACTCTAACCATCTTGATTGTTCTCCTAAATTTAAGATGGTGAAAGGGTCGAAGGTAAATATAGATTAAGGGTAAAAGTGTGGGAGTGGAAGACCAAGAGAAAGAAGTAAGTAGGATCGACTAGATTTTATCATTTAGGGTTTTATAAGCTATAAATATAGTAATCTAGATCAAATAAAAAGAAATAAGTAAAAAAATATCATTTTAAAAAAGAATAAAAATAGTCAGAGAATTCTATAGAAGAGTGGTCATCAGTGAGACATCATCGGTGTCGGCATGACATTGTCGGTGTCAGCATGAAATTGTCGGTGTTGGAATGAAATTATCAGTGATACA
The DNA here is from genome assembly GCA_963277665.1 of Viscum album. Taxonomy (NCBI): domain Eukaryota; kingdom Viridiplantae; phylum Streptophyta; class Magnoliopsida; order Santalales; family Viscaceae; genus Viscum; species Viscum album. The sequence continues at coordinate 1,867,037,795 of OY728163.1, forward strand.
TTTTCGGTGTCCTATTGGTGATTTATCCACACTAAGTTTTAATAGTGAGTTATTAACAGTAGGTCATTAAAAATTAATCATCCCTAATTCATGTATGATGTAACTCATTCATTTGGAGTTTAATGTCTTAGTAAATATATCAAAAAGATGATGTTATGTTCTAATAAATTCAAGAGTTATATCACCTTTTTGATAATGATATCTCAAAAAGTGATTTCTTACATCAATATTTTTTTTTCTAGAGTAAGAAACAGAATTATTTGATATGTTAATAGCACTTATATTGTCATTGTTTATAGGGAAATGTCTAAAATGATATCTATAATCTAGAAAAGTGTGTTTCATCCACAAAATCTGATCACAATAACTAACAAAACTATGTATTCAAAATTAGTATTAAATAATGAAACAGAGATTTAATTTTTACTACACCATAATACTGGAGACTTTCCCAAAAATTGACATGTTCTGAAGGTGTTTTTTTATCTAACTTACAACCACCAAAATCAGCATCTGAATAACAAACTAAATCAAATGATTTTCCATTAGGGTAGAACAATCCTGAGTTGGTACTTGAGGTCTTTGAAATTTATTTAAATAGAATTTAAATGATATTATTTGGAGTTTTCATGAAAACAGGCACACATACATACAATAAAAATAATATCAGGCTGAATAGAAATCATGTAAAGTATAATTCCAATCATCCATCTATAATTGGTTTGATCAACAGATTTACCATTTTCATCAAGGTCCAACTTTTATATGGTACTCATTGCAGTATCTCTACTTTTTTTACTATCAAAGCCAAACATTTTTAAAATATATTTTATATATTTACATTGATTTAAAATAATACCTTCTTTATTTTAAAATATTATAAATCCAAGAAAGAATTTGATTTCTCTTGTCAAACTCATTTCAAATTCACTTTGCATAATTATTGAAAAATCAATACATAAAGAATTATTTAAAGATCCAAAAATAATTTCATTAACATAGATTTGAACTACTAAAACATCTTTAGAAATTATTTTTATACAGAGGTTAGGATCAGCTATACCTTTAAAAAAACTTTAGAAATAATAAAAGTACTTAGCCTATCATACCAAACTCTTGGATCTAATTTTAAACCATATAAAACCTTTGTTAACTTAACTACATGATTTGGAAAATGAGGTTTGTAAAACCACGGGGTTGTTCAAAAAAATATCCTCAACTATATACCCATTTAAGAAAGAAATTTTAACATCTATTTGATGAAGTTTGAAATTGTTATGAGCTGCATATGCTAGTAGGATTCTAATAGCTTCAAGTCTAGAAATTGGTGCAATGGTTTCATCATAGTCAATGAATTCCTATTGACTATATCCTTGTGAAACTAGTCTAGTATTATTCTTCACTATGTTGCCTAATTTATCTACTTTGTTTCTAAAGACCCAGTTAGTGACCATGGTCAAGATGTCTTTAGGTGTGTCCACTAGTTTCCAAACTTTATTTCTTTAAAACTGATTCATCTCTTCTTTCATAGATATCACCCAAAATTCATCATTGATTGCATCATTAATGTTTTTAGGTTCAATTTGTGACAAGAAGTCTTGATGTTCAATCTAGTTCCTAAGAGAAGCTATAGTTTATATCCATTTATCTAAGTCTCCAACTATAGTATATAAGGGATGGATCTTAAGGGTTATAATTGATCTAGAAAAGGAAGTACTGGTTATTTCAGGTTCACCTGTAGGTTCAGGTTCACTATGATTATAGTCTGGAGATTTTCCAGAACTGGAGTATTTATCACTTTTCTTAATAGAAGATTTAGAGGGTCTGGAATTTATGTCCAGATTGGACAGATCATCTTCAATATTTTCAAGAGGGGTTTTAGGTTCATGTGGATCTATTTCATCAAATTTAAAATGAACAGATTCTTCTATATATTTGGTTCTTTTATTAAAAACTCTATAGGATTTACAATAGGTTGAGTAACGAAGGAAAAATCCCTCATCACTTTTGAATGAAAATTTTTCAAGATATTCCTTAGTATTGAGAGTATAAACCTTGAAACCAAAAACTTTAGAGTAGCTAACTTTGGGTTTCATATTATTCCATAGCTCATAATAATGTTTCTTAAGAATTGGTCTGATTAAAACTCTATTAATTATATAAAGAGATATATTGACATCTTTAACCCAAAAATAAACAGGTAATTCATACTCATTAATAATTGTCTGTTCTATTTCTAATAAGGTTCCATTCTTTCATTCTATAACTACATTATATCGGGGTGTCCTAAGAGCATAGAGGTTATGACTATATCCATTTTTTGAGCAAAAATATTCAAACTCTTAGTTCTCAAAATCATGGCCATGGTCACTTCTTAAGGTGTTTATCCTAATACCACTTAGGTTCTTTATATATCGAGCATTCTTGGTGAATTAAGAATAATCTTCACTCTTGGGAGCTAAAAAGAAGGTCCAAGTGTACCTAGAGAAGTCATATACAAGAATATAGACATAGTGCTTACCATTAATACTTGAAACTCTAGATATTCCAAACAAATCCATGTGAACCAACTCAAGTGGTTGATAATTTGAAACTTATTTTTTTGGTTTGAAAGATATTTGGTGTTGTTTTCCCTTTTGACAAGTATTGCAGGGTTTATTATCTAGAAATTCATGTTTTGGTAGATCCATGACTAACCCATTCCATAAAAGAATTATAAGTGAGTGAGTGTTATAGTGTCTAAATATCCTATGAAAAATCTAGGATTATTTATGAAAGACACTTAAGAAATAAATATTTTGAGAAGCTAGAGAGTCCAAGTTCACATCCTAAACATTCTCATTTTAAAAGTAGTAAATAATACAAAATATAATTAAACACATTACATGAATCATTTTCAAATTTTACATTGAAACCATCATCACATAACTGAGAGATATTGAGAATATTGTAATTAAATCCATCAATAAAATTTATTTTGGAAATTAAAATTGAATTATTGTTAACGATTTAGAAAAGGTCAATTATTTTTCCTTTAGAATTGTCACCAAAATTGACATGCCCACCATAAAAATTTTTAATATTATTGAAGCTTTAGTAGTCCCATGTCATGTTTCATGAACATCCACTATCTAAGTACCATAAGCTTTTATAGGATCTCTTCAAGCATGCTTCCTATAAATAAAATTTAAACAAGAAAAGATTTTGGAACCCATACTTTCTTGGGTCATGTAATATTAGTAATTAATGCTTTGGGAACCCATAATTTCATCAGGGATTTCATATAAATAGTTTGTAATGTATTGGAAAAATAAACTTTATTTGGTCTGGAAAAACTAGAAGCAGTAAAAGATTTTCCACTGCTAGAACTTGCTATAGATTTCTCAAATCTAGGTACAAAGCCTATTTTTCAAGATTTTGATAAAAATTATTTTTAGAAAATTTTCTTTTTCATGGTTGATAACCTATATCATTAAAAAAAATTGTGCAACCTGTTTACCAAGAAGTTGAGTGAGGGTGTTCTCTCCATTGGTAAAATTTTCTATGTCCTTTTTTCAATGGCTTATTTGATAATTTAAGGTCATTATTTTCTTAAAGCAATTGAGAATTTTTCTCTTTCTCTGTAGTAAGCACATATTTAACAGTAGATGTGAGAGCATATTTTTTCTTCAAAAATTTATATTTATCTTTTAATTATTTTCATGTGTCTTTAAGCATTTTGAAGTACTCAAAAATTTCCTCATTAGTCATGTTTTTAGAATCAGATTCATCTCCAGAATAGTAGTAATTTTTTATAGTAGATTAAAGGGTTACCTCAAAATTGTTTTCCATAAATCACATGTTATCTTTGTCACATTTCTCATCATGTGAAGACTCTGACTCACTGAATCTATCCTCAAAATCACTCTAAGTGGCCTTTATTTTTTCTTATACCTTTTATATTTTCCTCGTATTTCTTCTTATACATTAACTTAGGATATTCATCATTTACATGTCATATTATCTTTTATTCATAACAAAATATCTTAATAGATTTATTACCTCTCTTATAGTACTTTTCCCAATTTCCCTTGTAGTCATACTTTCCTTTGAATGTGGGCTTCCTAAATAACTTCTTTTTTTTGTAAAAATTTTTAAACCTTCTAGTTAATTGAGCCACTTATTCATCACCGTCATATGGTGAATCTTCATTTCTTTAACTGTCATAATGATTTTTTTCCTTCTCTTTTTCTTTGTATCTAGAAGTGGTAGTACTGAAAGCCACTTACTTTATCTTTGGTTCATATTCTTCTTGTTTGTTGATTTTCAATTCTTACTTATACATCATCAGCTTACCTATCATCTTCTTTACTAGAAACGTGTTGATGTCATAGGATTACCTTATTGATACTGAAGTTCCTCTCTATCTTTATGATAGAAAAATGAAAATTCACATGATTTTTTCCTTAGTTGTAACATCCTTTCTTAGAGAGATCATAGTATTTATAATTTCATTAAATATTAGATATATGTTATATATAGGTTCATCGGGCTTCATTTTGAATTTATCATATTTAGTAGTATATGTATTGAGTCTCATTTCCTTAACACTAGTGGTCCCTTCTTGTGAAACAGCTAGAGTATCCCAAATATCATGGGCTGTTTTACATATAGAAATATTACTGAATTATTCATCTCCTAATTCACAATATAATTCATTCACTACTTTTTAGTTATTATTATAATCTACCTTAGTTGGTTCATCCCATGCACTTCAGGAAATATTAGTAATCTTATATTGATCTACAATTGAATACTGTCTTTCAAAACCAATACTTTCTAAATGCATTTTCATCTTAATTCTACATGGATAATAATTAGTAACATTGAAAAATGGAGGTTTGTTGGTAGTAGCACCATTAAATATATTATCCATAATAAAGAACAAATTATAGTTTTTTAAAGAGATAAAAAGTTATAACTAAAAAAATTAGAGATCTTTAAAACACAATTAAAATCACAGTTGAAAATATTTGAAAAATCTGATACCAAATGTTGGTCAGAGTAGGACACTCAAGAGGGGGTGAATTGAGTTCCTGTTAATATTTCAATTAAAAACCTTATTTAAAAATTCACCTAATTTAAAATATAAATAGCCCAATTAACCAAATTAGTAGATTTATAAGAGTTTTGAATGTACAATTAATTTCTCAAAATATTTATTATTTCTCAGTTACAGCAATTTGAAATATTGATATAAATTTTCAAAGTAAGCTAATAAATCAAAAATAGTTATAAACACTAACTAATATTAACTATCAAAGTAATATTTAGTTTTCGGAAATAGGTGTGAAAATAGAGGAAAATAAATTTGAAAGCCATAGTGGAGAAAACCAAGAGGTTTAGGCTCAAGAAGAGACCTATTCCTCCCTAATTGGTGATCATATACCCCCAAGAAGTTTATATTAATAAAATAGATCCACTCCCTAGATTTGGGTTCACAACAGAACACAAGGTTGTTTGGGTCAACCGGACCTCTACCATAGTTATTCGTGGGGAAAAAAATACAATGAGGCCACACCGGGACCTCTTCCATAGTTATTTGTTGGAGAAAAATGGTGTAAACAAGTGAGAGAGTGAAGATATATTGTATCTTCCAGCTTAGCTTAGGATACAATATGTGTTTGTGATACAGACACACACATTACTCAAAACGTAATAAGAATGTTCACAACATAGAAGAAATAATAAGAAAAGGTTTTTAATGCTTTGTGTGATGAGATTGAAGCTTATAGACTTCTTGAGTGTAGAGGATATTAATATCAAGTCCACTTCTAGAAAGAGACACCAAAATAGAGTGTCATGGAATCATTATGTTCTGGTTTCTAGTGAGTTGAGATACTTCTCAAAGGTTCTCTTCACCAGGGTTTATTGCTTCAAGGATGTTGGGATTTTTGGTTCACAGCAAATACTTCCTTGTTCATAGCCAAACATAATGAGTGTTCTTATCTTATATGACTTTATCCACCTTATAAGTTATTTTTTATATTTTTTATACACTTTTTATTAGGTTATTTCTTTATATTCTTCCAAGATCAATAATAGGCATGTTTTGAATATGTTTTGTACCTCATAACTCATACCATCCTCTAAAAATGTATATTAAAGACAAACAAGGTCATTAATATAATAAGCATTACTGAGATTCATAAATATGACCGTTATAATTAATTTTGAATTTAAGAGTGAAGAAAATTTTCTAAGTGTTGATCGGTAGATCATTCAATCGATAAGTCCATATATCAGTAGGTAGGTATGTTGGTAGGTTATTTTGTCGGTAGGTAGGTCTGCCAGTATGTCCTTATGTTAGTAGGTTCTTCTATTGATAGGTTCTTATTTCATTGTGTCCTTCTGTAGGTAGGTTATTATGTTGTTAGGTCCTTCTGTCGGTAGGTCCTTTTGTCAGTAGGACCTTATGTCGGTTGGTTCTTCTGTCAGTATGTCCTTCTATTGGTAGGTTAATCTGTCAGTAGGTTGATGTGTCAGTGAGTCATTACTATCAGTGAATCATACATCTGTAGCTTATACTTATGTCGATGACTCATATTTCAATAGCTCAAACTTCTATCGTTGACTCATGATATCAGTGACTCATATTTGTCCATTATTGTCCATTTTCCTATATTTTATTATAAACATTAATAGAATTTTTTAAACTTATAGTTGAACATAGATAGTATTAATTAATCATATTTGAAATTAAAACTTAATACATCATTAAACATGATTTGACATGATTTGATATGATTTTCGAGTCAGTAAAACTAGAGAGGGACAATAAAAAAGTTGAATTATTTCTTATTTGGTCATCAAAATTTTCTTCCATATCCATTCTCATAAAAATTATTTTATGGAAGTTTTTATCTATACTATAAATTTTTTTAAATAGTTATTTTCATTAAATTTTACTTTATTTACAATGTTTTATAAGTAATATTTTTAAATAATTTTTTTCTGAAAAAGTTTTTTTTATTTTTTAAAAAAGTGTGAAAAGAATGTTTTCTTTTAACATATATTGTATGAACGAATTTTCCCACCACGATGGAAATTTTTTATTTAAAGATTTATTTAAAATATATCATAGTTTTTTTAAATAAAAGTATTTTATCAATATTATATGATTTTTTAGATAAAATGTTATTGAAAGGAAATGATATTTTACTCATATTTTCAAAGAAAGGTTTAAATGGTCTTTTAAAGATATTTTTCATATATGTCATCATACTTAGAGTATTACTATTCTCCACTATGGATATGATCCTATGTTATTATCCATCTTTTTTCTCTATATTTCTTATTATGATGGTGATTCAAGGATGATTCTATGAAACCCATTTTTTCCATGGGTTTATTAAGTTGTGATAAAATATTAATGAAACCTATTTATTTTTCAAGGGTTATGATATAATTAAATGATGTAATGAAACCCATCTCCTTAATATAGGTTATTATATGATGAATTGATTAGTATTTTAAAGATCTTGTGGAACATTAATGGTTTAAGGTTATGTGATGGGTGGTTCCATTGTATCTTTACAATTCATTGGGTAAAGATGGATAACTCATGATACAAACATATTATACATGAACCTAATTTCATGATCACATAAATATGTGTGGACCTAATTTCATGTCCATGAGTTTATTCATGTACCCGGTTCCATGTCTATAACTTTATGCATAGACCTGGTTTCATGCCCATAAGTTTACATGAATACATGATTTCATTTCCATAACTTAATGAGTGAACTTACTACTATTTATACATGTTCAAAATGTTATAATATTGTCCTTGTGTCATATTCCTATGTTAATTATATTCTCTCATTGATCATGATTTATTGTTGATGATTCAGAACTCTTATTTATCTTACCTTTTTTTATGAAAAAGACTTATGCCATGACTTGTTATTAGTGATATTAATTGATTGAGTATGGATTTCTTATATTATGATCTTTTTAGCATACCCTTATTAACAATTTTGATCATTGATCAATATCTCTTATGGTTAACCTTACTGAGTATTTGATATCACCCTTTCTTATGTTTTATTTCCCTAGGTTGGGAAGAAAGGTTACAATTAGGGTATATCTAAGAATTATCCTATGCAAGAAGATATTTGTGGGAGTTCTTGAAGTTATTTCAATAAATAATATGATCATGTGTCTAATCTCTAAATACACTAAACTTTTAGAGTCTTTAATAAGGTATTATTGTGAAATTTATTGAATAATTATCTAAAATGATGCAATATTAATGTATTAAATTATTTGGTTACCCCAATATAAGAACCCTTATTTATTTAAAATAACCTTTATTGAAACCCATATCATATAAAATAGTAAAAAAACAACATTTTAAAAATAAAATTGAAATATATAGGCCACATGAGATTAAACATTATTATGTTTCCAAATATAAAGTATAAAATTAGTTGGAAGGGAAAATATGGATACAGTGAAGAAAAATTCCATTAGAAAGGATGGATATTAATCCTAAAAATATTGTAACTTTTTTTAATAAATCAACCAATAAAGAAGTTTTTGTTTTAAAGAAGTAATTTCCCATAATAGAAAAAAGAGGATTTTACATGTAGAATAGAAAAATAGTTGAATAAGGAGACATAGAAGATAATAATCAAGAAATATGGAGTATGACCTAGATAGAAATAAAATCTTGTTAATAAACAACTTATGACTTCATTATCGTTTGAATAAAAACCCAAAATGTTATAACAAAATATGGATAGGTAAATGCCATTAATATCAAGAAAAGTATGATAAAGTGAATCAAAGGGAAGTATTTACATTAAAAATGTGAACAACTGGTGAATAAAAACCATATCTCAATTAAGAAAAATCAATATATGTAAACCTTTACCTTGGGTCCTGATTCGCTCTGCGTGTGCTCCTAATATCCTCTCCCTTTGGAAGTTCTCCCTTGGTTAACACTTTAACGATCCTTAGATTGGCCTTTTAGAAACACTAGGGCTTATAGTACATGGGGAGAGTGTTCTTGAGAGACTAGGTTATAGTTTTGGTTGATTTAAAACTTTATAATGAGTGGATAAATGGGGTGGAGATGAGCTCCTTTTATAGGTGAGAAAATGGAATTTCTGTAAATAAGATAAAGGAAAACTTACAATTCAAGGATCAAAAGGATCCAATAATAGAAAATAATAGGGTGGGGAAATTTTAAGTTTGATTTACCACTTATACACTCATTTGAATACATTTTTATAACAAGTGTTAGGTCTATTTTCATTATTTAAACCCTTTTCAACATAATTTAACTTTATCAAAGTAAGTAATTTTTACCTAAGTAATTCATTTTTTATGCATAAAAATAAAATAGAACTTATAACATAATTTCTACCTATTGATTCCAAATATGAAATCCATTTTTTTAATAATATTTTTTATGGTGATAAAAATTATTTTTAATATTTTCACACATAATTCAAAGAAAACGTTTTAAAAAAAGTGTATGTTTAAGCGTAAAAATAATATTTAGGATAAAATTATCAATTTTGTTGATTTCCATGAAATTAATGAGTTTATTATTAAAATAATAATATTTATATGACTTAAAAATCATTTCACTCCATAAATAAATTTATGATAATGAAAAAAAAATTCATAAGTCTTTAATTTATACTTACTTCTTGATATAGTCATCAACGCTACAGTTTTAGTAAAAACTATATTTTAACTATTCACATAAAAATTAATTACTTCATAAAAAATCAAAAAATAATCTAAATATAATATTTAAATGATAAATATAATATTTAATTTCATTTTTTCAAATTAAAATTCTATAATATAAGAATTTAACTATTAAATTGAAATAAAAATATAATGAAAAATTAGTTTAATAGGAAAATGGATTTTTAAATACTAACTATTATTATTATTATTTCTTATAAATTACTTAATAAATTAATGTTATTAAATTATTCATATCAGCCATATATTTTATCCATTATATATTTAGTTTTTTAAAATAAAAATACATAACACCTAAAAAATGAAATTTTTGGGAAAATACATTTTTAATCTTAAAATTATCTTATTAGTTTTTTAGCAACACTAATTGAATTAGAAATAAAAGTGAACTTTATTTTTATTTATATATTTAATATTTTTTTAACCCCTCAATATACCTTCCAATTCAATGATTACTTTGGAATATTTATATTTATCTTTAAAAAAAGTGGTGTGGTTTGTTTTGGTTTGGTGTTGCATGTGAAGGAAGATATTTAACATAATTTTTAACTAAAGTAAAATATAAAATAAAATATTAGGGTGTTACAATGTCATAGGATCATCTCATTCATCTATATAAAGACTATTGGACCCCCACATTCTCTCTAGAGTCATTATTTATAAAGCCTTGTGGAAATTTCTTAAGACCTTCTGAATCATTTTTCTTCTTCTAGTTAATCATGGAATCTTTCACATATTTGGATTAATAAGAGATTATTCATTAAATATTAATTTATGTGAATTGTTAAATCAATCATGATTCTCTTTTAAAAATATTTATTTAATTCCAAGGTTAGGAATATATCGCACTACCTAGAAATAATTTGTAAAAAAATTATCCATTAATCATTCAATAGTTTTATTGAACTGCATCATTTAAGAATAATAAATGATAAAAAAAATTAATTTCAATATTCAATTTCATTCATTTATAATTTCTTCAAATATGTTTGTGGAGGTGGTTTCTCTACTATTAGAAGTAAATTCGCTATTTTTCGCACAAATTTTTGAATGTTTCAGGATTCTTTGTTAAAGAAAAAGTGGTAGATGATCTTTTCAAAGGTACAGAATGAGAAAGTTTAATATAATCAAATTCATAAAGGATTATATTGAGGCTATCTATATAGGATTAAATAAGTTTAAAATTCTTACACACTCATGGATTTTAAATATAGTTTTACTCAAGGAACTATAGAAAGTCAAAATGATGGATTCTAAAATACCTATATGGTGGAAGTAAAATCTTATAAATGATGAAACTATTATGAGGATGAAACTATTATATTATTATATAGAGAATAATTTTATTTATAGATAAATATAATCCACAACATTAGTTATTGAGAAGAAAAATAAAATTTAATAATAAAAGAAAAAATCTATTGAACACTCACAAAAGAAAAATTAGGTAGAACAACTTCTAGTTTTTGAGTCATAAAGAAGAAAAAAGTTTTGAAAACTATTTATAAAAAATAAAAATAAAAATCATAGATAAACATGAATAAGAAATATTAAATAAAGTTTAGGAGGTGTAAAAAAACATAGAAGAATGATATAATAAAAGTTCATTTTTTTGGTTTAACTAAATCAAAAGTTAAATCCATGAGAGAATGATAAGTGAAATATAATCATAGTAAGTATTATCTAAAGTTAAAGTGATCTAATATGTTTCTACCTCTAGTAAAATTTAGGGAGGTAGGTATTCAAGAAGATAAATTCCATGTAATAAGTAGGATATTTCTAATATTCAAAAAAAGTATAAAGATGTAGGTATAGAAGTTGATGTAAAACTATCTTTTAAATCCATTGCACCACCTCCATTTGAAAAGGGAGATAAATCATCTAAATTGGAAAACCCAACTATAGTAGAGGTTATTTTTAATAAATCTAAACTACATAAAGTATTTTAATCACCATCTACAAATAATAGTTCAAGTTCTTTTTCATCCATATTCAAAAGTTCATCAACATATAAATATCATTTATAAGGTCTAATTCTGGTGAATTAGAGAAAATTAAAAAATATACTTCAGAAGGGGCTTAATAATAGTAAAGTTTTGAGGGATAATCCAAATATATGAAATAAAAGTCTCTAAAGGATTAAAATATGAATGAATATCAAAATAAATAATAATATAAATAAGATAAATCATAAAAATTTATCGACATTTAAAAAATTATTTTAGAAAAGAACGATAAACTAGAAATGAGTCGTAAAGATAAATATTTCGGGTATAAATCATTAAAGAAGTTTTTTATAAGGATATATCAATTTATCATAAATAAAGATTCAAATAAATAATCAGATGATGAAATCATTTCAATATTATAGCATTTTCAAGAATACTTTCTTATACAGATAACAAATATGGATAAGATATCAAAACCAGTGTCCATACTTCTAGAGATCAATACTAGGTAAAATATTATGTATAAGTAGATGCACAATAACTATGATAATAAAAGAAGATATTGGTTCATCAAGTACCAATAAAATATAAACTTTTAATCCTAAAAGATGACCATCACCTAAAATTTTGAAATATAAAGAGGATGGTATAATACATATAAGAGAAAGTGGTTGAGATCCAATAACTTCAAGTTGAGAATGAATCTCTCAAGTATAATTCAAATTATATCAATAATAAATAAAATTATTAAGAGAAAATGAAGAAAAATCTTGAGTAATGGATCATAAAATCTCAGCATAAAGAATAAATTATTAATTTAATTATACTTTTATTTTAGATGAATCAATGGATTATTTCAAAATCTCATTATTTTATATGAATTAATAATATTTAATTCTCCCTGTTTGTTTTTGAAAATCACAAAGTTTAGGGGGAATTACTATGAAGATATGAAATGTTTAGTAAGGGAGATAAATGTGTGTTTTTTTATCAAGGAAGATAAAGTTTCTAGAATAAGTCCATACATATTCAAATGGGGGTAATTTAGAATTGTTTTTGGAATAATAGGGAGTTTTACTTTACTCTTATTTCATTTAATATTATATTTTATCATGTTTCTTTATTATAAAAAAGAGGTGGATTATTGAGTCATTTTCCTAAATGACATCTTCTAAGTCCCTGTTTTGATGAATCTAAAAACACTTTATATTTTAGTTGTGTGATGATTCCTTTATTTGTTGTCTTTTGACACGTAATTTTCATTTAATTTTTTATGTTTTAAATGAATAAATTATTCTTTTAATAGCAAATTATAGTATTTGGTTATTTTATAGACTAGTTTTTAAATTGATGTAAACTATTAAGATTATGATCTTTTTTATTGATGATTTGAATAGGTTTTTTATTATTTTTTAGTACTATATATTAAATATTTTATTTTTTTTAATATATTTATTAACCTATAATTTAAAATTTAATGCATTTAATATGTGATTTTTTCATGTGTGGTCAATCTATGCATAATATCTCTGATGAAGGCATGTTCAATCATTTGGTTGTTGGAAATTTGAATAAGGGGGTAATTAACCATGCCCAACAGAAATATATTAATTATGTTAATCCCCATGTTGGAATATAACGATAAGTTTTAGAGCCTATCATTAATAGGATGAATCTCACATTTGAATCTAATGTTATATTTGGTAATTTAACATTTTTTGGATAAACCCCACATTGGTGAAATTTATCCCCGTGTTTAGAAGATAAACCTCATACTTCTCGATCTTGTTGCTGCTACTATAGAGTGCTCGGATCCACATAATTAGTGAATAAGGTTTTGATCAAGAGGTATTTTCCACCTATTTTTTTCTTAGACTCTATGTGATAAATTTTTAAGAGCTCAAATTTTGATGAAGTTTTGTGTTCGGAAACCCTCAAATTTGGATGTTGGTGGCACACTAAGATCTGTTGCAACTTTGGATCTTGAAATCAAAGGTGGAATTTAGTTTAATGTTTCTTGTTGAAGATTCTATAATTAATTATAGTTATTAATGAATATAAAATTAAGTCTATATTATGACCATAGTCATATTATGTTGTGATTAAACCAATTGCATGTGCATCAGTTGCATCGGTTAGAAGGGTAAATTTTTCATCATGTGACCTTCTAGAAATAGAGATGAATGACCGATCATAAATTACAACCCAAGAAATTAGGTTGTGGGATTGTGTTTTCTATAGTGGTTTATTCTATTTTTTTATTAAAAAATGGTATTTAAAGCATCAAGAGAAAATTTAGTTGGAATAAAGCATAGAGGGAATAACCAGAAGATCTTTTAGAGGTCTCAAATAGGATCTGTTGGTTATCATTCTAATGAAGATAAATATTAAAGTTCACTCTTGCAAGTAGAACAAGTAGATTTAATGGGTGATGTCATTCTGATTTTTCATCTACTTTATTTCACAGTAGCAATTCTCTCTAGATTTTCAATCATTGAAATGTGATTATTGATTGATGTTTTATTTTCTTGTCACTTTATTAATCATTTTTCTTTCATTCTAAGAATGGTATATCATCGATTGGAGTGTGTTATTTTCTTAATGTGGCTTGTTTTTTCAATCTAGGTAGGTTATTGAATTTGATCCTCTTTGTTTAAATTTCTCAATCATTGATTGAGGATTGTGGGTATAAAGATATTTGACTATGTCATTGTACATATTGATTATTGAGTTCATTGATCAACTATTACTAAAAGGATACTGACAATAGATATCTTGGTTGTTGACCTAAATTTAATTAACGGAATGAAATTATTTATTTGAGATTTCAAGTTTTTCATTGAGAGAGTTATATTTGGGAAATTCTTATTTATGAGGATTAGAGATTGATCTGTGAGATTTACTAGTTTTGGGAATTGTTTCATCATTCAATTAAATTCACTATTGGTAATTTTTATTATTTTTATATTTATTAGATTCGAAAATTTGTTTTTTTTTTATTAATGAAATTCCCCCTATAAATATAAAAGTTAAAAAATATTAAAAAATGTGCCAATGGAAACTTCATAGAGGAATTCTTAATGGAGATAACTCTGGGATCTACTATACTAGAGAATGTAGGGGAAAAACTTCAATCAAGGTGTAAACTTACTATCATAAAATCTATCTCTTCAATTGACACTATTACCATAGAGGCTTCCAAGGGGTTTTCAAAAAAATAAAATATCAAATAATCAAAATTCTTTTGAATGACAAAAAGTAACTTTAAAGATCCAAAATTAAAAAACTATTATCATTTTAGACCAATATGGGTTGAAAAATATAAAAATAAACAAGTTATATAATTTTAAATTATAAGAAAAGATGAAACATCATAAAATGAATCACCAAAACAAAATTTCATTAAAAAAATAACACCTTCCTAACTTATAAAAATTAATGAATAAAGAACAGTAAATGAGATCATTTCTCTTGCCTTTCAAAACCAACATGATTTTTTAGTATACCCTAAAATATCCCCATGTTTTAATATTAGATTAAGATTGATACATATTTACCATAATTTCAGGGTCCTCAGAAAAAGGATCTTTATAATCACTTATAAGAATTCCACATGGTGTGCATAACTATGAAACCATAAGGAGTTAGTGAAGATCATATAAAGATGAGAGAATTCCCATTTTAATTATATGGGGTGGCCAATGAGTGGTTCTACAACTCCCAATACACTTCTATAGGGAGTTTAATCCAATTTAATAAAATTTTCCATGAGAAACTTTTCCCAGCCTCGAGGACTACCTCACTTAGAAATGATATATGTGGTGTTAGGTAGTTTTAAGGGGAGGGTATACCTGAATATTTGGAGAGGTTTAAGAGGTTGTGTTCATGATTTAATAATCACCATATTTTTTATCATCTTTTAATCTCATATTTTTATGAAGGATTAATCTTGATGTATAGAATCAAGAAAGATGTTGTTGTTATATGAGTTTTAGTAGATGAGTCCCCTCTTAATGTGAGAAATCTCATTTCAAATATAGCTTAAAATTCATAGAATTTTGGTACTGGGGGGTTGATTCATGTCAAACCATATAAGTAACTATCTAATTCTAATTCTGATAATGGTATAATAAAAATTCAGTTGGGTGATCCTACTATCATGATGAGACTAATGTTATCTAACTTTATCTCCCCATAAAATCAACTTGAACTAGTTTTTCCAATCCAAATTGATGGTGTAATTTTTTATATTCATAGTCATTTAAATGATCAATTTACATAGTTAAAATAAAATCATATATTCTATAATGGTCTATTCCTTGGAAATTATTTCTATAATAACCCAAACAATCAGTTTCCGAACCAGAACAGTCAATCTAGGCCTTTTCAACCCAACCATAATTTCAATCAAGGATAGAATTAATAATAGGAAAATATATTTATGAAACTTGAACAACCAAATATTTATTTATATCCTTTAAACTATAATCAATATCCTAGGCATGGTAAAGATTAATTTTGAACCAATTTGGTGGGAATTTCTTAGCTTTTCATAATCAAGATAACCAAAAATAGAAAAATAATCAAAGAAATGAATCAAACATCGATGTAATGGTCAAAAAAATTTATCAACGAAAATAATTGTTGTTACATAATATGGTAACATGAGTGGGTTAAATGGAAACTGAAATTAGTGGTTTAAAAAATCAAAGAAATGGTATTTTCCCATTACAAGATGAAGTGAACCTGATGAAAAAATGGAATTTAGTGCAATAATTCAAAGAAGTAAAATTGAAATTCAAAACACCCAAGATGAACTCAATAAATAAGAACCCAATAAGGATATTCACATTTTAAAACATACATAAAACCTTATGATGAAATCAAAAACCCACATGTTAAGTTGGTTCTCAAACCTATTTAATATATTCTTGAACCTCATGTCTAAAAAAAATATAAAACAATGAAATCACAATAAAAATAATTTAATAAATCTTCAAAGAAATTATAGGTATTTTATAAATTTTATGGGATCTTACAAAGGGTAAAAAATTAAGATTACATAAAAATGTAGAACCACTACCTTATCCCTCTGAAAATCATCCTATTATAAAAAATATTGAAACTATTATATATAAATAAGTTCCTAAAACATTTAGGAAAGTGTAGATTAATATGAATTTTCTAGATTCTTGGAAAAATATCCAAGGATATTCTAAATTTCATAAGGAAATTTTTACTCATAAATGGAATTTCAAGTGAGGTGAGAAAGCCAACTTGGGAGGAATGTGACCTCCATGATTCAACACCCTCTTCCTATTAAATTCGATGATCTAATTATATTATTTATCCATTGTTTCATTGGATAACGTGTGTTTCAAGATGTTATATTAGATTTTAGAGCTTCCATAAAAGTTTATTCCTTATTTTATTTTTCATATATGTATTTTAGAGAGCTTAAAATATGGTATTGTCATTTAGATAGATAATAGGAGTTTAACTAAGAGAGTTAGAGTCATTGAAGATGTGTTGGTAAGGGTAAAAGATCTTGGTTTCCTTGATAATTTTTATATTTTATATATGGAGGATGGTAGATTTATTTCACATGAACCATTAATATTATGAATTTTATTTTTTAAAACTACTGAGGTAATTATTAATGTGAGATCTCTATATTTAGAGTTTGGAGGTCATATGGTTAATTTTCACATTTTTCAATAAATGAAACACCCTTTAGAAAACCATTTTGAACAACAAGTAAATATGATAGATTGGTTTTCTACATATATGTTTCTTGATTTTTTTCAAAAACTATCTAACTTAAATTTTTTAGAAAAAAAAACCCTTATCTGGTGAAGAAGTGTTTATAACTAAAAATTTTAAAACATGTTATGATGATTATGAAACTAAATTTGTTTTTGAAGAAAAATCATGATGTTTTAGAATTTTTGAAGATAATGAGGATGAAATTTTTGTATTGTAATAAATATGTATATGTATATTAGATGGAATAATACAATAGGGGATGAATTTTTGGTTTAAAAACTTTGTATTTAAACATTTAAGAAAAAACTTAGTTTAATAGGTCTTAAAATAATACAATTCACAACCAATACAATTGACCATATAGGTCTTGGATCTTATGGACATGATATGTTGTAATACCACAAGTAATGAAAAATAATGTATTTGAATTGAATACAATTATTAGAGTAATGTAAATGATTCTATCATACAGTGTATAGAATCAATTAATACAATATGTAATTAATGAATTCTAATTGAAACAATTACAATAAAAGTGAATAAGAATAGAAATAATAAACAAAGTGATTCCCTTTCTATTACAAATAGCAGTGGAAATATAAAGGTATTACAATTATTTTATCCCAAAGAGTAGGGTATCCTTTCACCTAGTATAAAAGGTTTCTCTTACCACCACCTTGGTAAGACCTCGATACAATGATCGGCACGACACTCTTCATATCCCCAGAATCCATCAATTAATAAGGTAATCATAATATCTATCTTTAAAACAATTTAAATCCCTTTATATGGTGATTGGAAGCATATATTCCTATCCATGGAATCCCTCAATCATTATCATGATGATCGGATGCACAAAGATGGAAAAAAAAGAACTTATAGAAATACAAGAACATGGAACAAGATGTTCACTTCTTGTATCCTTATGGATTTTGCTCGAAGCAAGAGAGAAGTCATGTCATCTCTCTCTAGAACTTGATAGAAGAAAAGGTTGTATATTCTGGTTCTAATGGCCTCCTATTTATAGAACTCAAGTTCCAACAATCATGTTTTCTCTAACAGTCATATTTCCCTAAACAAATTGGAGGGACTTAGACACCTGGAATTTCAATGGTCAAAACAAACAGAATACACAACATCATTTTTATTAGTAAATAACCTACTAAATGAAATCATTTTAGTTTGAAAATAGTAAATACAAAAGTATCAAACAATGAGTATGAGTAACATGTAATGGGTATTGAATTTATGATAATAGTGAAACTCATTTCAAAATTTCAATACATAACTTGGTTATTAGGCTTATCATCATAACAATTCATATCATGATTACAATTTATAACCTTGTTACGATTTTTAATATGAATACTATACATAACCTGGTTATGATTCTTAACATGGTTATGATGCTTGAATACAATGCATTATAAGAGTATGATACATAACCTGGTCATGATACTTAACCTGGTTACAATTCAGGACTTCAATACAATACTTAATCTGGTTATGATGCATGATTATGATGTAGTATTTAACCTGGTTATGATGCACATGGTTACGATGCATGTGGTTATGATGCATGGCCTAGTTATGATACATGACCTAGTTATGATACATGTGGTCACGATTCATGTGGTTATGATGCATGTGGTTACGATGCATGGCCTAGTTACAAAACATGACTTGGTTATGATACAGGTGATTATGATGCATGGCCTAGTTACAATATAGGTGATTATGACTATAAAAAAATATTTGGTTACGTTGTAAAACAACATACATGATTATGACAAGAATACATTATATATGAAAAAAATGTGAGTGATTATGATTTTAGAACAACATACATGATAAAAAATATATGTGATTATGATATTTGTGATTTGTGATTTCTAAAACAAATGTGAATGGGAAATTCAAAACACATTTTGACTCAAAACACATTTTGACTCAAAAAACTCCCCCTTTTTGGAAAGCACAAAAGAAAAAATAAAGTCTTATCTCCCCCTGAGTTTAATAACTCTTATGAAAGTAATAGTGAATACGACTAATTCCACCCTTGGTTTAAAAAACTCAAAAGGGATCACATTCTATTTACTTTTACATGAGAGTTCTCCCCCTTAATAATATATTCATCAAATTATTCTATTCAAAACCATTCTCCCCCTTTGTGATTTTTAAAAATAATAAGAGAAAGTATTCATTTCTTGAAAAAGATTAGAGAAATGGAGTATGAAACAATAAACATTTCATTAAATTAAAACAAGAGTTCAAAAATCATTCTTTCCCTTTTTATTTTTCCAAAATATTGAACATCATAAGGTTCATATTTTTTAACTCCTTTATATCCTCCATGAGTTTGTCAAGAGCTACTTGTTGAGCCTTTAGCTTCTCATCTTGTTCATCAAAAATCCTTTCTTGCTTTTGGAGCCTATCTTCATGAAGCTGATTAATTGCTTATTGAGCATTAAGCATTGCTTCCTAGTTATTGAAAACATTCAACCTGAGTCGGTAGCCCTTTAATAGGATAAAAACTCTATTTGAGAGTGAAACAAAATCATTACTCTCATTATCCAATTTTTTATTTAATCCAACAAGATCTTCAAATACTATTCCTTGAGAGGTACCTGGTCTTTGAAGGACTTTAACCTTTTCATTCAACTCAGCAGCCATATTTTGATACATAAATTTGAGAACATTTACCTGATGTGCCAAATCATCCTATTTTTTTATATGATTCTTGAGACTATCATCAACATTGTATGACCACTTCACAACCTTATTAAAAGCCTTATTGTGCTCAGAAACACATTCCTTGAAAATCTTGAAATTGGCTTTAAGACTTAGAAACATGTACATCAGAACCTTGATAGAGTATGTTATATCATTATGAACATTTGAAATGATTTGTAATCTGGCATCAATCTTTGGAATGAATGGTATAATATTCTTCAATCTATTAAATTCTTGTTCTATGTACTGAATTCCTTTCACATTGATTGTTTTTTCAAAATCTGTGTCTTCAGTATATTGAGTGAGATTATTGAAATTATTTTTGATGTCAATAAATTGAGATATCTGATTTTGATTATTATCAAGTTCTTCCTATTATTTATCTAAAATATGAATAAATTTATTGTAGAAAACCTTTTTATAATATTTCTTAAAAGGTTTTGGATCCGGATATAGAAAATTAAATGATATAACTTCTGAGGATTCTGCGGTATGAATTCTCTTGTTTTCATCTTCTTTTTCTTCCACTTATATTTATTCTTGTCCATATTCTTATTCCCCTTATTCATCCTGGTCTTGTTCTTCTTTCCCTTCTTCTTCTTGTTCTTCTTCTTTTTCTTCATATTCATGAGTAAGATATTGTGTAGCTGATTGTTCGGAAGCTTGTTTCACTTTTCCTTTTACTACTGGATCTGATTGAGTCTGAAATGGTGGCTCCCTTATTATAATTTAGATTTTTTCTTGTTTAGCTATTTTGAGTAGAGTATCGATATCAATTGCTAGATCCTTTCTATTATTCATCCTCTTATTCTTCTCTTCTTCTTTCAAAGCCTCTTCTGATATTATTTTTAAAGCCAATGCTTTAGCTGGATCAAAACCAAATTGAGGATCCCCTTTTTCCTTTATTTTTTTTCTTTCTCAACTCGACGGAAACCTCATCAGATACAACCTTTTTCCATATTTTATGGCTTAGGATTTGTAGTATTAACTACCTTTATTTTATTCAAAGATGTATTGGATGGCTTAGAGGGTTTCTCACTACCTTCAACTACTTTCTTTTATTTCTCAACATCCATATCTTTCTCAAACATTTTCGATTCAGGATTGAATCATAACTTGGGACTTCTTATTATATCCTTACTAATTAATGGATCTTTGAAGGAATTTAGACCTAACTTAATTGAAACATTACACAAGCTCATGAATTATTTTAGAAACTTACTGATAATAGTGGGAAACATGACCAATTGTGATTTTATGGCACTGTATTTGAGCTTCTTAATTGTCAGGAAGATGAACCCCATAAGGTTGAACATTCTCATGTTTACCAAATAATCAAGTACATACACATCTAAAACTTTAAAAGTTTCCTTTTCACTCTTTCTCGGAACCAAAAACCCTTTCATCCAGAGGTCTATGAGTCTATTATCCCCTGATAAATGACTCAATTTTCACTTGTCCTCATGAATCTCAAAACGTGATTCTTTAGATTTAGACTTATCAAAAGTTCCATCAGATTTCGATAATTTATGAGAAGGAAATAGTGCATCACCCTCAAATGGAACACCTAAAAAAGTATATGCTTGATTTATGGAGGTTTTATACTTCTTATCATACATCAGAAAATAAATCTTAAGAGCCTTGTCTATCTCTACTGATTCATAAAATTGTAACACCTCATCATGATACACATAATCCTGATCTGAATTTGGTCTTTCCATACAAATATATTCCCACCCTTGAAGACTTATAATACTTTTTAAAGATAAATCAAAAGTCTCGTAAAAATCTCAGAAGACTAACCTTTCACCTCGAAAGGTCATGGAAGATAATTCTTTTTGAGATATTTCTTTTAGAGATGAACCAGTAGACTCAATCATTAAAGACTAACTCAAACCCTGAATAACCTCTTGATTATGAAAGATAAGGTAAATATCTGATTACAAAAGGTGAGGTATGAACCAATTACGAGCTATGCTAACTATTTATAGAGAAACTAGACTTGAGAGAGAAAAAACAGATGAATTTGATGTGCGATTGGTTCTTTTAAAAATAAATTCATAGTCATGATTAGATTTAAAATATCTAATGGTTGATAATGATTTCAAACTCTTGAGGTTTTCCTTAAAAGAAAAATCATATTCACACTAAAATTTATTTGGAAAGAAAATAAATAATTGAGAAACAAATAATTAAACAACCAAAATAATGCTTTAGAAATTATACCTATCAAAGTATCATGATAGATGTATTGGTTTCAATATACTATTCTTATGAAAACAATACAAACAATAAAAAAGTAAAACTGAAAAGAATTCAAAAAAAGATAAAATCAAATAGGCTGGTAGTGATAATTTAGTACTGACAGAATAATCCAGTATTGATAGTCCAATACTGACAAAGTAGTCCAACATTGATAATCCAGTACCGATAAAGTATTTCAATGTTGATAGTTTAGTACAGATAAAGTATCACAATACTGATATTCTAATCTATTATCGATAATTATGAAGCCGAAATATGAAACTAATAAAAAAACATGAAATTGATAAAGCCAATACCAATAGTAGTGAAACTGATAAACTGTAAAACTAATAATTGAAACCGATTATATTGAAACTGGTATTTATGTAGAATGGATAAGTGCAAAACCGATAAAGAAAATATGATAAAGAAAAACTGATACATGTAAAAGAAATAAAAAAAAGGAGTAAAACTGATAAACATAAAACTGAAAAACATATAGGGTAAAATATATAAACATAAAATTGAAAGGTGAAACTGATAAACAATACACTTCTTATTTTCCTGAAAAATAAAAAATTAGTTTTTTCGGAACCCAAACTTGTTTGGATCGGTAAATGTTAGATAAAACAATTTTAGGAATCCACATTTGTTTTAAAAAATAATCTTTATTAAATCATAAATATTGAGTTTTATTAAGAGAACAATTTTTTCCCAATGTCCACAACATTGACATTTAATGCAGAATGGAGAATTTTGGGGAACAAAATAGTTATGACTAAAAATCATTTTTGAGTGAGTGTAACCAATTCCAAAACTATTCCTTAGAGAAAGAATTTGAGAATACTTTTTTCAAATTATTTTCTTCCAGTATTAAAGTTTGATAAAAGTTTCTAAAGAGAAACTTTTTCATATTTTAGTCACATGACTAAATTATAATTCTCATAAGAAATTGTTTTGGAATTGTTTTTAGTTTTAAAAACATTTTTCTTTAAATCAAGTTGTTAAAAGTTCTTAGAAAGTTTATCCTTTTCAGAATTTACTTCCATAGGGGTTTTTTAAATATTTTTAAAATCAAGATTTTTCTCATCAAGATCTTTTGAGGTATGTGATACTTCTTTTTTAAAAATAGATATTCTATAATTTTCCTTATCAATATTTTTCTTGTGTTTGGAATTGTCATTCTCAAGTAATTTAGAAAATCTAGATACTTCTTCAAAAGAGGTTAAATTTTCCTCTACTGAGGAAGATTCTTCATCCGAAGAGTAATAATATTTCTCATTAGGGTAATTTTTATTTAAAGATACATTTGTAATAGATTCCTCATTGTGTACCTTATCCATGAAACAATGATTTTCAATAGGTAGTCTGGCTATGAGTCTTATATTTTTCTGACTAGGAGATTCGTTTTTTGAGGATTCATCTGACGAATCACCCCCAATTTCACTCCAAGTACCATTTTCTTTCAATAATTTCTTATTATTTGACTTGTAATACTTTTTCTTATTTATTTCATAATGTTCAGCCTTCCTCTATTTTCTTTTTAGTAAAGTACAATATGGTCTAATATGACCTGCTCTTTTACATTCATAACATGTTACTTCTGATTCTTTCTTGTCCTTCTTATCTTTCTTTTTGAATCTGTACTAAAATTATTTCTTTCCAACAATCTTGTTCATCCTTCGAGCAAGATTGGATAACTCATTATCTGATTGATCACTATCACTTGATTATGATATAATAACAGCTTTATTAGCTTTGGAACGTATTATTGTTTCTGGTGTCTTAGCTTCAGATATAGTAGAAAAATCTACACTTCCATTACCATTATTATTTTTATTGAAATTAGAATCTATTTTCATTCTTATCTCCTGATGAATAAGAGTTACAAATAACTCATCAAGAGTGATTTGAGTAACCTTTTTGTTCTCATAAATAGATTTCCTTTTTGATTTCCACTCATTTGGTATTATATCAATTATCTTTTCCACAAGTGATTCATCATCAAGACCCATTTCACCCATATATTGAAGATTATTGATGATTGTCCAACAAAGTATTTTATACCTTCTAGTTTAATTTATATTCTTATTTATCTTGGTTGGTGAAGGTTCTAACTTCCTTTTATGGGATTTTGTAATCTCCAGTTAGTATGAAAAAGTTTTCCACTCCAATATTAAAAACAAAAGTCTTCATTTGATCTCTCTAGTACTCAAAATCACTCCCATCAAAAATAGGTGATCTAGTTGGATTTAGTTTGTCAATTGATCCAATATTCATTACTTACATCTTATAAAACAATACTTTTCCACTCCACATGTTTGTGTAGTAATTAGTTATATATAAAAGATTTATAAAATAAAACAATTGTATTACTAAAAGAAATAAATAAAGTAATACAAAACAGTGGAAACCTCCTCTGATACCAATTGTTGGATCGTAATATAAATTCATATGTATATTAGATGGCGCAGTACAATAGGGGTGAATTTTAAGTTTAAAAACTTTGTATTTAAAAACATAATAAAGAAATTGGTTTAAGAGGTATTAAACTAATACAACTCACAACCAATACAATTAAACATACAGGTCTTTAATTTTATGAATATGATATGTTGTAATACCATAAGTGATGAAAAACAATTGTATTTGAATTGAATACAATGATTATATTAATGTAAATGATTCTAGTATAAAGTGTATAGCATTAATTAATACAATATATAATTAATGAATCATAATTTAAATAATTACAATAGAAATGAAAAATAATAGAAAAGAGAAACAAATTGATTCCCTTTATACTACAAATAGCATCAGAAATGTAAAGGTATTACAATTATTTTATCCCAATGAGTAGGGTATCATTTCACCTAGGATAAAAGGTCTGTCTTACCACCCCTTGGTAATCCCTCGATACGATGATCAGCATGATGACTCTCCTATCCCCGGAAGCCCTCGATTAAGAAGGTAATCGACACCTCTATCTTTTAAACAATTGAAAGCCATCGATGCGATGATCGGTAGTATGCCTTCAAATCCCCATAATCCCTCGATCATTATCACGATGATCGAATACACAAAGAATAAAAAAATCACTTATAGAAATACAAGAACATGGAATAAGTTGTTCACTTCTTATATCTTCAAGGCTTTTTCACGAAGCTAGAGAGAAGTCACAGAATCTCTCTCTAGAACTTGATAGAAGAAAACAATGTATATTATAGATATAATGACCTCCTATTTATATGCCTCAGGTTCCAACGGTCATATTTTCTCCAAAATTCATATTTCTCTAAAACATCCAGAGGTACTTGGACACCTGGCATTAGAACGGTCAAAACAAACAAAATACATGACATCGTTTTGATTGGTAAATAACCAACTCAATGACATCATTTTAGTTAGAAAATAGTAAGTACAAAAGTATGAAACAATTAGTATGAGTAACATGTAATTGGTATTGAAGTTATGATAAGAGTTTAATGCATTTCAAAAGTACAATACATAACTTGGTTACTAGGCTTATCATAATAACAATGCATATTGTGATTACAATTTATAACCTAGTTACGATTCATAATATAAATATGATACATAACCTAGTTAAAATTCTTAACATGGTTGAAATTCTTTAATACAGTTAATAATAAGAGTATGATATATATCCTAGTTATGATAACTAACCTATTTAGGATTCATTACTTCGATACAATACTTAACCTGGTTATGATGCATGGTTATGGTGCAGTACATAACCTAGTTATGATGCACATGGTTATGATGCATGTGGTTATGATGCATGTGGTTATGATTCATGGATTTGTTATGATACATGACCTGGTTATGATACATGTGGTTATGATTCATGTGGTTACAATGTATGTGGTTACGATGCATGTCCTGGTTACGATACATGACCAAGTTACGATATAGGTGATTACGATGCATGACCTGTTTATGATACAAGTGATTACGATTTATGGAGGTTGTTAACTTTTTATATCTTTAAGGATTTCACACAAAGTGAGAGAGAATTCACAATGTATCTCTCCAGAAATTGATAGAAGAAAAATTTGTATATTCTGGTTTGAATGGACTCCTATTTATAGGCCTCAGGTTCCAATGGTCATATTTTCTCCAACGGTCATATTTCTCTGAAACATTCAAAGGGACTTAGACACATATCATTACAACGGACAAAATTAATAGAATACATGACATTGTTTTGATTGGAAAATAACCAACTCAATGACATCATTTTAGTTACAAAATAGTAAGTACAAAAGTATGAAACAATGAGTATGATTAACATGTAATTGGTATTGAAGTTGTGATAAGAGTTTAATGCATTTCAAAAGTACAATGCATAACTTGGTTACTAGGATTATCTTGATAATATTGCATATCATAATTATAATTTATAACCTAGTTACAACTCTTAATATGAATATGATACATAACCTGGTTACGATTCTTAACATGGTTATGATGCTTGAATACAATGCATAATAAGAGTATGATACATAACCTAGTTATGATACCTAACCTGGTTACGATTCATGACTTAGATATAATACTTAACCTGGTTATGATGCATGATTATGATGCAGTACTTAACCTGGTTACGATGCACATGGTTACGATGCATGTGGTTATGATGCATGGCTTGGTTACGACACATGACCCAGTTACGATGCTTTTGGTTACAATACCTGGCCTGATTACAATGCATGACCTGGTTACGATACAAGTGATTGTAATGCATGACCTAGTTAGATACAGGTGATTATGATTCTAAAACAATATATTTGGTTATGTTGTAAAACAACATACATGATTATGATAAGAATACATCATATATGAAAAACAATTCGAGTGATTATGATTGTAGAATAACATATTCTATATGTGATTAGGATATGTGTGATTTGTGATTTCCATAAAAACTGATTGATGGGAAAGTCAAAACACATTTTGACTCAATAATATCACCGTTTTTGGAAAGTAAAAAACAAAACAAAAAAATAAAAACTTATCTCCCCCTCAGTTTAATAAATCTTCTGAAATTAATAGTGAATATGTCTAATTCCACCCTTGGTTTAAACAACTCAAAAGGAATTGTATTCTCTTCACTTTTACTTGAGATTTGACCCCATTAATAAGATATTCATTAAATTATTCTATTAAAAACCATTCTCCCTCTTTGTGATTTCCAAAAAGAATAAGATAAATTATTCATTTATTGAAAAATATTAGATAAATAGAGTCTGAAACAATAAAAATTTCATTAAATTACAAAAGGAGTTCAAAAATCATTCTTTCTCGTTTTGTTTTTCTAAAAGATTGAGCATTATAAGCTTAATATTTTTGAACTCTTTTCTATCCTACATTAGTTTTTCAAGAGATTCTTGTTGAGCCTTTAGCTTCTCATATTTTTCAGAAATAATCCTTTCTTACTTTCAATGCCTATCTTCATGAAGCTGATTAATTGCTTCCTGAGCTTTAATCCTTGCTTCCTGGTTATTGAAATCATCCAACCTGAGTTTGTAGACCTTATCTAGGATAAAAAATCTATTTGAGAGTGAAAAAAATTCATTACTCTCATTCTACAATTTTTCCTTTAGACGAAAAAGATCTTTAGAGACTATTTCTTGAGAGGTACTGTGTCTTTCAAGGGCTTTAAGCTTTTCATTCAACTCAGTATCCATCTTTTGATACATATAGTTGAGAACATTTACTTGATGTACCAATTCATTCTGTTTGTCCAGATGATTCTTGATACTATAATAAACCTTGTATGACCACTTCACAACCTCATTATAAGCCTTAATGTGCTCATCAGCACGTTCCTTGAAAATCTTGAAATCGACTTCAAGACTTAGAAACATGTCCATCAAAACCTTGACAGAGTCTGTTCTATTATTATGAGAATTTGAAAGGTTTTATAATCTATCTCCAATCATTGGAATGAACAGTATCAACCTCTCCAATCTATTCAAGTCTTTTTTTATGTACTGAATTCCTTTAATTGTGATTGTTCTTTTAGAATTTGTGTCTTTAGTGTATTGAGGGAGATCACTGAAATTAGTTTCAGTGTCAATCACTTGAGCTGGATGATTTTGATTCTTATCGGATTCTTCCTATTTATTATCCATAATCTAAATAAATTTCTTAGATAAAACCTTTTTAGAATTTTTCTTAGAAGGATAACGATTCGAAGATGTAAAATTAAATGATAGAACTTCTGAGGATCTTGCGGTATGACTTCTCCTATTTGAATCTTCTTTTTATTCCACTTATATTTCTTCTTATCCCTATTCTTCTTCCCCTTATTCTTACTGGACTTATTCTTATTTTCGTTCTTCTTCCTGTTCTTCTTATTATTCTTTATATTCTTGAGTAAGAGATTGTGTAGCCAATTGTTCAGAAGTTTGTTTCTCCTTGCCTTTTTCTACTAGATTTGATTGAGTCTGAACTGGTGGCTCCCTTATTACAATTCCAATTTTTGCTTAATCGTCTATTTTGAGTAGAGTATCAATGTCAATTGCTTGATCTATTCTCTTCTTCATCATCTTCTTTTTCTCTTCTTCTTTCAAAGCCTCTACTGATATATTTTTTAAATCCAATGCTTCGGCTGGATCTAAACCAAATTGAGGATCCCCTTCTTTCCTTTCTTGTTTTTTCTTTCTCAACTCAGTAGAAACCTCATCGGATACATCCTTTTTTTCTTTGATAGCTTAGGAGTTATAGTTTTAACTGCCTTTATTTTATTAGAAGATGTGTTGGATGGCTTAGAAGGTTTCTCACTACCTTTAACTATTTCCTTTTCTTTCTCAGAATCCTGATCATTCTCAAACTTTTTCGATTTAGGATTGAATCATAACTTGATTCTCCTTATCATATCTTTACTAATTAAGGGATATTTAAAGGAAGTAGGATCTAAATTAATTGAAACATTACAAAATCTCAATAATTGTTTTATAAACTTACTGATAATAGTGGGAAACATGACCAACTATGATTTTATGGAACCATAATTGAGCTTCTTCATTTTCTAGAAGATAAACCCCATAAGGTTCAATTTTTTAACGTTTACCAAATAATTAAAGACATACGTATCTAAAACTTTCAAAGTATTCTTGTCACCCTAAATCAGCAACAAAAACCCTTTCATCTAGAGGGATAAGAGTCTATTATCCCCTGATAAATGACTCACTTTTCTCTTTTCCTCATAAATCTCAAAAAGTGACTCTTTAGCTTTAGACTTTTCAAATGTTCCATCAACTTCCGATAATTTATGAGAAGGACATAGTGCATCACCCTAAAATAGAACACCTAGAAACATATATGCTTGTTTTATGAAGTTTCTACACTTCTTATCTTACATCATAAAATAAATATTAAGATCATTGTCTATCTCTATGATCGCATTGTCGGGCGTGTCAAATTAGTTGTTTAATTTTGACTAGAATTTCTGCAGTATAGCAGCAACCCAAGGTTGTCTCTCAATGGAGCCTTAGATCATTAATTCCAAAATTTGGTTATGATTATGAAATTAAAAAAAGGTAAATTTTGTTTCATAATACTTGGGTTTTATGATTAAATATGACAATATAAAATGAAAAAGATAAAACAAAGTTTAAATAAACAAGATTAACTAAACGTGATCAACCTAGGGAAGTCTTGTGATGATCATCCTTCATCACTTCAAGATAAAGGGTATAGATATTTTAATCCCTAGTTTGAAACACCTTTTACCATAATTTTACTGATTTTATGCAAGTATAACTCCTAGGTTTCAGTCAAAAACACACAATGATTCGTCAGACATTGTCGATGATTGGGTGATTTGTGTTCGACTTCATAACTGAAACTCACCAAGTAAACACACAAAGAAATTGATGTGATCTCTAGATTTGTAGGTTATTTCTTTGTGATACCATGACATAAATTTACATGGCCTTTATAGTGATTATTTGAGTTCAATTGACCAATATGAACCACATAAACACCGCAATTTAATGAGGAAGGAAAAAAGGGATGAACGGTGTGTTATTCATCACATGAAAGGGTACCCCCAAACATGATCATTTGAGTTGATTATAACATACCAGTATATAAATAAATTAAATAAAAAGATATAATGAATAAAAATAACATACAACCTATAATTAAAAATATCATTCAAAATAAAACAACTATGAAGCTCGGGATTACATCACATTCATCCCCGGGTGATCGCAAGGGGTTTAGAAACCCATGGGAGGGGAGGAAGAAGAATATGTTTAAGTATCAATTCCAATATCCTCTATAACTTATATAAATTATGGGTAGACACATTTGGGACTCCAAAATGGTATCACCTTTCTTCCTGATCAAACTCCCAAACTGGGGTGCCCAAGGTGTCAATTTATAGGCAAAGTGGGAAGTGGTTTTGGGCACCCTAATTTCGATAATCCGTTTGGTCCCTGATTTTGGCTGGTAATAAAGTCATAAATCACATTTTAAAAAACTAAAAAGTTTTTTACCTACACCTTTTATACCTCCATGTCAAATTTGGCGGCCAGATATTGAATATAATAAGTGTTATGGCTAAAATAATGAGACAAATCTTTGACCCCGTGCAGATTCGTTTTGTTGGACATATCAGTTTGTATGGGACTATTAATGGATTAATTGGGATTTTATTTATTCATATGGAATGTATATAATTAAATTTGGGATAATTAATAAAAATTTCATCCCATTTGGATGCACGGTTTAGTAGAAGTATGCGTTTGAGTCCACTGGTGTGATTGGATCATGTGCAGATTGACCCATTTCTCTTGGACTTCATCATGGGTCCTCCAAATCACCTCCACCTACAATATAATTATCAAAAAAAATATCATTTACCTTTTTAATAGTGTTAAATAAAAAATAATTGAATCACAAATGGATTTCAATTTGTTATTATACTTGTAATTTTCAATACAAAACCAGTTTAATACATTGGTATAAGGGTGAAATAAAACAGTGAATTATGGTGCGATCACACCCCCACACCTAAAAATTTGAACTCCTGGGAAAATTATAATATCCTAATCATGTACCATTCCTAAATAAAAGGTGTGAAAACATCCAAGATTCTTTTGAAATTAAATTCATCATGTATCGTTTATGGAATTAATGTTCCTATCATTTTTATTTTCTCACATTCAAATTTATTTAACTTCATTTGTTTACTTGTGCAACATGTCTCAACCTACCTCACCTAAAAAAATCAATCTTCACTCAATGAACATATTAAAGTGGATTTATGGTCTTTTCCCATAGTTCATGTGATCTCACCATATGCTTTCCAAGATTCGCATTTACTTACCGGCAGCAACTAGTGTGCTACTCGAGAGGACTTCCAACAGGTTGTTCTGAGGTTCTAGGGTTGGTAGTATTTAATGTTTAAAAATTTGAGGCAGAAGAGGAGTGTTTAATCTCCTTTGTACAAAACATGTAAAAATTCATAAATTGTTCACAATTAATGTACACACTAAACCCCTCACAAAGTGTATCACCTCCAATTCACTCTCCCCATTGTTTATCTCTCTCGGTCACAACCAAGAAGTGAATAATAATGAGTAAACATCTTATTTTCTACATTTTTTTTGTTCTATTTTTTTTGTACAGAACTATTTTTTTAATTTATAGATTTTTTTTGGAGATAAAGATGGAAACATGTGTAACAAAATGAGGTATTATGGCTTGTGAACCCATTGCTCAAGGAAAATGTAGGTACCCTTTATATCAACTCGTAACAATGATTCTCTCCCCAGAATTCACTTGGAAACACCCTATAACCCATACTTTCTGAAAATAAAAAAGAATATACACAAGATATGGGTAGGTAGGGATACATTATCTTGTAATATGTCTACCTAACAGGCATTTCATTGTCTCTTGGGATTAAAAAGGATAAAATGTAAAGGTGGTTGAAAATAGAGGATAATTGTACAAAGGGATTTTTAATGAATGATTGCCTCTATCATGAATGTATAATACTTGAATCTTATGGATTCAAGTAGAATCAATGAAAGTTCTTGTTTCTCTATATGACCCGAGACTCTCAAGAAAGTGATTAAAAGTAAGAATATGCAATAAAGGTCTTAGAATGTCTCTCGGGTAAGGGATTAAAATATTGGTCAGTGATAATGAGGCATGGGATTAAGAAATCCATTAAACACCTAAGAATGATTTGAAAATACAAATTATAGAAAAATATTCCACATCAACATTCATTTGAAAAACATTTTTCCAAAAACAATGGAATTTTTCACACAATCGACTCAAGCATGAAAACTGATTTTGGATATTATTTTTAAGATCAATTTTTATCCAAAAACACAAAATAAGGAAAAAGAAATCAAAAATGAAAACACACTTTATTTTTTTTATTTATTTATTTATTTTTTTTAATCCTAACTATGACATGTCACCCTCCCCCACACCTAAAAGTTACATTATCCCCAATGAAAGTATTTTAAATAAATAGAAAAGTAAATAAAGGTAGGGAGAAGGGGAAGCCTGCTAAGTGGTGTCATATGTGGAATTTATTAGTTTCATTTCCTCCACGGTATGCTTTAGAAAATACTCATAGAAGTGTTTTAGCCTCTTCCCATTGATAGTAATCATTTTTCCACTCTTCTCATGCAAAACCTATATAACACCAAAAGGGTAAACATCCGTAATGGTATAAGGACTGAGCCATAGATAATGAAGCTTACCTAGGTTGATATTTAGCCTAGAATTATACATGAGAACCTTCTCACCAATATGAAACTTCCACTGATTAATCATGATATCAGGTATATCCTTTTTCTTCTCTTTATAGATTCGAGAGTTCTCATATGAATCACATCAAATTTCTTCCAACTCTTGGATTTGCAGCTTTCTATGCTCACCTGCATCTGAAAGATTCATATTACATTATTTAATAGCCTAATATGTATAGTGTTATACCTCCCTTGGGAGGTGAAAATAATTTCCAAATACAATTATATATGGTGACATTTCTATTGGGGTTTTAAAAGTTGTACGGTACGCCCAAAGTGCATCATCCAAGTGCAAACTCCAATCTTTCTTGTTGGTTTGTACTGTTTTTTCAAAGATTCTAATAACTTCCCAATTTGAGATTTCTACTTGTCCATTAGTTTGGGGGTGATATGATATGGATACTTTATGAACAACCTCATACTTACGAAGAAAATTTTTCATGTTTCGATTGCGAAAATGTGAACCCTGATCACTAATGATGAATCTTAGTAAACCAAACCTACTAAAATTTTGGGACCTAAAAAAATCAACAACCACTCGAGAGTCATTGGTCTTATTAGACTTTTCTTCCACCCATTTAGATACATAGTCAACAGCCAATAATATGTACAATGAGCCAAGTGGATTTGGGAAAGGCCCCATGAATTCAATGCCCCATGCATCAAAAATTTCACAGAATAACATGGGATGTTGGTGCATTTCATTCCACTTAGAGATATTTACTGCAAATTGACAATGAATGCATGAATTTAAAAATATATGGGCATACCTATACAATGTTTTCTAATAAACTCCTATGTCAAGGACCATTCGATCTATACGTTGAGAGACAAAGTGGCCCCCATAGTCCAAAGTGTGGAAGAAGGTCAAAACAGAGGTGAACTCATGGTCAGGGACACAACGACAAGAAACGTGATCACTAAAAATTCTCCACAGATATGGGTCATCCTAAATGTACCATCGATAATCATGCTTAAGTCTTTGGGATTTTGAAGTGATGAAATTAGTGGGGACCCTAGATGTTGCTAGAAAATTCACAATGTCTGCATACTAGGGGCTAAGGTCCACAACATCACAAAGTTTCTCATGGGGGAAGAATTATCCAATGGGGAGGGGTGAGTCAACATGATGGTCCAATGGTGGGGAAATCCTACTAATGTGGTCAACTACCACATTTTCCACTTCTCTCTTGTCATGAATCTCAAGGTCAAACACTTAGAGGAAGAGCATACACTGAATGAGCGGGGCTTGGCTTCAGGTTTCTTTAGGAGGAAACGAAGGGTAGTATGATCAGAGAAAACAATGATTTTTGACCCAATAAGATATGAACGGAATTTTTCTAAGGCAAACACAATAAAAATAAGTTTTTTCAGTGGTTTTGGAGTTCTCCTAGTTTGGTTCAATGGTATGTGAGGCATACACGACGACATAAGGAGCCTTCTCAACCCTTTGTGATAAAACTGCCCCAACTGCAAAGTTAGAGGCATTACACATAAGTTTGAAGGTGAGATCCCGCCTTAGTGTTTGGATGATGGGAGGTGATTTGAGACTCCTTTTTAGTGAATTGAATGCATACTCACAATTTTTATCAAACAAAAAATCAGAATCTTTTTGTAATAATTGGGTCAATGGAAGTGTGATCTTATTAAAGACTTTAATGAATCGGTGGTAAAAACCAGAATTACCCAAGAAAGATCGCACCACATGAACACATTTTGGATATGGAAGGGTTGAAATTAAATCAATTTTAGATTTATCAGCTTGAATTACCTTATTTGAAATGACATGAACAAGAACTATCCCTCGTTCAACCATGAAATGGCATTTCTCATAATTTAAAATAAGCTCTTTTTCAATACAAAGGTAGAGAACTGAACCTAGGTGTACCAAACAAACATCAAAATAAGAACCATATACCATGAAACCATCCATAAAGACTTCCATAAAACTCTCAAGGTACTCATAAAAAATACTCAACATACATCGCTAAAAACTACCAGGAGCATTACATAGACCGAAAGGCATCCTTCTGTATGCAAATGTGCCAAATAGATTGGTAAATGTTGTCTTTTCTTAATCCTTGGGGGCTATATGGATTTGAAAATAAACTGAATATCCATGAAGGATACAATAATGGGACTTACCAGCAAATCATTCTAACATTTATTTAATGAAATGTAGAGGAAAGTGGTTCTTCCGCGTGGCTTGATTCAGTCGACAGTAGTCAATACAGATTCGCTAACTATTTTTCAAATGTGTTGGAACCAATTCATTCCTTTCATTTGACACAACTATTATTCCTATTTTTTTAGGAACAATTTTCACTGGGCTAACCCATTTACTATCATATATAGGATAAATGATCCCTACATGAAGTAATTTACTGACTTCCAATTTTACCACTTCAAGGAGAGTGGGATTAAACCAGCGTTGAGATTGTCTTGCGAGCTTAGCCTCATCATCCAAAAGTATATGGTGTATAAAAATAAATGGTATAATCCTAGGAATATCACCCAATGTTCATCCTATTGCCTTTTCACACTCTCTAAAAAGGCTGAGCAGTTTTTATTATTGCTCTTGAGAGAGTTTATTGGAAATAATGATGGGAAAATGGTCAATACCCTCAAAATAAGATTATTTTAAATTATATGGAAGTGGTTTTAATTCCAACACTGGGGGGTTTTGACTAATGGAGGGGATTTAAGGGGATTGAGGTCCTTTAAACTATATATCTGCTCATTTTTATTCTCTAAAGATAAATAATCTATTGAAATTGGATTTTTAAAATCATTGACAGTCATGGGTACCTCAGAATGAACACACTCATCAATTAAAGCACAAAATATAAACTTTTCAGAACCCACACAACACTCAAAACATGACTCAAAACTCAAATCATCCAAGGGTGAAGAAGAGAAAAATGAATCATAGTATAGGTTGAGGAGAGAATTTTGTGTGTGTACATCATTTGAGAGCACTTCCGTTGAATAGATAGGAAGAGTGGAGTGCTCTTCAATAGGGGGTTTCATAGAATCAAGGATGTTGAAACTTACATTTTCTCCACCGAACTCCATGGGCATCATACCATTGTGATCATTGATGGTCTTCTTTTCTATTTTGAGGAATGTCCTCCCAATTATGAGAGGGGAATGTCCTTGAGTTTGGGTATCCTCCAACTCAAGAATATAGAAGTCGATGGGGAAGATTAGATTCTTCACTTTTACAATGATATCCTCGACCACTCTTGAAGGGTGTGTTGTGCTCCGGTTGGAAAGTTGCACTATGATTCCTGTCAGTTGAAGCTCTCCAAACTGTAGAGAAATGTACATAGAGTAAGTCATTACATTAACTGAAGCATCTAAATCTATCATAGAATCTAAAAATAATGTCTACTCTATGGTGTAAGGTACTGTGAAAGTTCTAAAATCCTTGCACCTGGTTGGAATTGCTAGTTGAATCAAGGTTGAGACATTCCTTCCCAAATTGACTCTCTCATTACCCTTAAGTCTCCTTCTATGGGTAAAAAGATCTTTAAGAAATTTGGAATATTGAGGAATTTTTTTAACTGCATCCAATAAAAGAATATTAACTTGTACCTTTTTAAATGTAATTATTATTTCTTTGTCAATATCATTATCAAAATTATTCTTAGATTTAGAGATTATTTGGGGGAAAGAAAGAGGAATGGATTGTTCATTTGAATCATCAATGATAATTTTATTACCCTTTTTGTCTTGTTTTTCATTGCATGAAATTTTTAAGGTTTGGGAAAGAGTGTTTTCAAGAGGGGGACATACCTATTGCATAGAATCAGTAGAAGGAGAAAATTATTTACCACTACAAAGTGTAATTGAACATAAATTACCTTTATCCTTCATATTGGAAATGGGTTGGGATGGTAGTTGTCCATAACCTTGAGTTCGCAGGTCTTGAATAGCTGATTATGTGGTTTTTTGGAACTGTAGGTTCTTGGTTTCCATTTTCTTCACCATATCCTTGAGTCATGGTTTATATTTCAAAGGAGGAGGAAGTTTGTTTTGATAAGTTTAAGGATAATAAGGTTTCATGCCTTGTCCTTATTGATACCAATTCTACTTGGGGTAGCTTGAGTTTACTCCTTGTTGGTACTAGGGTTGTGCTTGAAACCTAGGGTTTGGATTTGGCCTAAATGGTTATTTCTTGAAGATAGGTTCTTATTGATATAGACTCCCTAAGAACATGGCTGCATAAGACTTAGGTGAATCTTGATGTTGTGGGAACTGGTTAGAATAATGAGTATTGTCAGAGAAAATACCACAATGTAATGGAACTAAAGAAGAGTGTGATTTACCTTGTGCTTGAGATAATTTCGTATAAGGTTATGCATATCATCAAGTTTATTATTTACCTTTTTTCTAGGGCTGAATGACTTACCTCGAGTAGGTGAAATTGCTCGTGTACCAAATTGTTGTGAATTTTGAGCCATGTTAGCTATTAAGTCACGAGCGGTGGAAGGAGTTTTATCAACTAGGGAACCACCAGCTGCAGCATCAATCATTCCACGATCTATGGAGAGAATTCCCTTATAGAAGTATTGTATTAATAGTTGTTCACTAATCTAGTGGTGAGGGAAGCTTGATCAATGTATTTTTAAATCTCTCCCAGTATTCATGAAGGGTCTCTCCTTGTGATTTCCTAATTCCACATATTTATTTTCTAATTGATGCAGTTTGGGATTTAGGGAATAACTTCTCTAAAAAGAGTATTTTAAGGTCATTCTATCCCCCAATAATGGTAGGAAAATAGTATATCCAATATTTTTCTACACCATCAAGGGAGAAAGGGAAGGCCCTGAACTAAATTAAGTCCTTAGACACATTTTGGAGTTTCATGGTGGAGCAGACTATATGAAACTCTTTAAGGTGTTTATGAGTGTCCTCACTAGGAAGACCATAGAATTTGGGAAGTAGGTGGATGAGTCATGATCTCATCTCAAAGTTGGCTGCTTCCTTGGGATATTGGATGTATGCAGGTTGGTACTCCACATCTGGGGTGGTAAGTTCTTTTAAGGTTCGATTATTTACAGCCATGTTTTCTTGAATTTTATTGGGTTCAATTTTTTATTGGTTTATGACCACTTGAGATTCAAAAATTGGTTCCCTAGTGTTACTTGATTGACCTTCTCTAGATGCCTTGATTTTTGTGTGAAGTGTCTTTTCAATTTTAGGGTCAAATTCAAGCAGTTTTTCTTTTTCTGATCAGGTCATGAAAATGAGTTGCGAAGTTTTTTTCATTATGATTTAATATGGATAAAATAACTTAATAAGGGTGAAATGAGAATATAATTTTATACTACATAATTATAGAAAATATAAGGAGAAGAATAGAGGGATAGAGAGATAGAACACACAAAAAACCAAAATATAAATATAAAACTAAAACAAAAACAATCAAATGGGGGTGGGGTATTGAAATGAGTACTAATAAATAAATAAAAGGAAATAAAATAGAATAAAATGATCTTGGATCCCCGGAAATGGTGTCAAAATTTTATCACATTGTCAAGCGTGTCAAATTAGTTGTTTAATTTTGACTAGAATTCCTACAGTATAGAAGAAACCATAGGTCATCTCTCGACGGAGCCTTAGTTCATTAATTCCAAAATGTGGTTCTGATTATGAAAGTAAAAAAATAAAAATGGGGTTTTATAATACTTGGATTTGATTATTAAATATGACAATAGAAAATGAAAGTGATAAAACAATGAAAAAAAATCAGATTAGCTAAATGTGATCAACCCAGGGAAGTCTTGTGATGCACATCCTTCATCACTTCAAGGGAAAGGGTACAGATCTTTTAATCCCTAGTTTTTAACACCTATTAACATAATTTTACTGAGTTTATGCTATAATACCTCCTAGGGTTCAGTCGAAAATAGACAACGATTCATCGGACATTGCCGATGATTGTGTGATTTGTGTTCGACTTCATAACCGAAACTCGCCAAGGAAACACACGAAGAAATCGATGTGTTTTCCAGATTTGTATGTTATTTATTTTTGATACCATGAAATAAGTTTACATAGCCTTGATAGTGATCATGTTTGTTAAATTGACTAATATGAACCACACAAACACTGCAATTGAATGAGGAAGGAAAAAGGGATGAACAGTGTGTGAAACATCACATGAAAGGGCACCCCCAAACATGATCATTTGAGTTGAGTATAATATACCAGTATATAACTCAATTAAATAAAAAAAGAGAATG
Organism: Viscum album; assembly: GCA_963277665.1. NCBI lineage: Eukaryota > Viridiplantae > Streptophyta > Magnoliopsida > Santalales > Viscaceae > Viscum > Viscum album. Next base: position 1,867,077,314 of record OY728163.1, read on the forward strand.
AAAAAAACAACATAAAACCTATAATTAAAAACATCATTCAAAATAATACAAGTATGAAGCTCGGGATTACATCACGTTCCTCCCCAAGTCATCACAAGGGGTTTAAAAACCCATGGGAGGGGAAGAAGAAGAAGATATTGAATTAGCACTTACCATAGCCTATATAAATTCTAGGAATTATGGTGAGACACATTTGGGACTCCAAAATGATAGCACCTTTCCTCCTGGTCAAACTCCCAAAATGGGGTGCCCAAGGTGCCAATTTATAGGCAAAGTGGAAAGTGGTTTTGGGTACCCTAATTTCGATAATCCGCTTGGTCCCTAGTTTTGGTTGGTCAGAAAATCATAAATCACTTTTTACAAAAATACAAACTTGTTTTATGGCAAATTTTCTACCTCTATGTAAAATATGGTGACTATATATTGAATATAATAATATATGTGGCTAAAATACCGAGTAAAATCTTCGACCCCATGCAGATTCGTTTTGTTGAACAGATTGGTACGTATGGGACTCATAATGGACAAATTGGGCTTTAGTGCCTTCAGATAGAATGTAGATAATTAAATTTTAGACCAACCCAAAAAAATTCACCCCATTTGGATGCACGGTTTTGTATAATTATGTGTTTGACTCTACTAGTGTGACTGGATCATGTGCAGATTGACCCATTTCTCTTGGACTTCATCATGGGTCCTCTAAATCCCCTCCACCTACAATATAATTATCAAAACAAGTAACATTTCCCTTTTTAACAGTTTTAAATACAAAATAATTGAATCAAGAATGGAGTGAAATTTTTTAATATACTTGTAATTTTCAATACAAAACCAGTTTAAAACATTGGTATAAGGGTGAAATAAAATAGTGAATCATGGTATGATCACTCTAATGATTCATAAAATTGTAACACCTCATCATGATACAAATAATCCTGATCTGAATTCGATCTTTCCACACAAATGGATTCCCACCCTTGAAAACTTATAATCCTTTTTAAAAACAAATCAAAAGTCTCGTAAAAATATCAAGAGACAAACCTTTCACCTAAAAAGGTAATGGAAGATAATTCTTTTAGAGACATTTATTTTGGAGATGAAGTAGTATAATTAGTCATTAAAGACTAACTCAAACCCTAAATATCCTCCTGGTTATGAAAGTTGAGGAAAATCTCTGATTATAAAAGCTGAGGTAAGAACCGATTATAAGCCATGCTGACTATTTATAGAGAAACTGGACTTGAGAGAAAAAAATAGATGAATTATATGTGGGATTGGTTCTTTTAAAAAAATTGATGGTCATTATTATATCTAAAATATCTAATGGTTGAGAATGATTTCTAACTCTTGAGGTTTTCCTTAAAATAAATCTTTTATTCATACTAAAATTGATTAGGAAAGAAAAGAAAGAATTGAGAAACATCTAATCTAACCACCAAAATAAGGCTTTATAAATTATACCTATCAGATTATCCAGATAGATGTATTGGTTTCAATATATTGTTCTTATGAAAACAATAAAAAAATAAAAATTTAAAATTGATAAGAATTCTAAAAATAATAAAATCAAATAGGTTGGTACCAATAATATAGTATAAATATAATAATTCAATACTGATAGTCCAGTACTGACAAGGTATTCCAACATCAATAATCTAGTACTGATAAAGTGTTTCAATATCAATAGTTTAGTACTAATAAAGTATAACAATATCGATAGTCCAATATAGTACCGATAATTATGAACCTGAAAAATTCAACAAATAAAAAAACATGAAATTGATAAATCAAATACTGATAATAGTGAAACTGATAAACTGTAAAACTAATAAGTGAAACCGATTATAGTGAAAACGATATTCATATAGAACCAATAAGTGTAAAACAAATAAATAAAATCTGATAAAGAAAAAATGATACATGTAAAAGAAATAAAAAAAGGATTAAAACTGATAAACATAAAACTGAAAAACATATAGGGTAAAACCTATAAACATAAAATTGAAAGGTAAAACTGATAAACAATACACTTCTTATTTTCTTAAAAAATAAACAATTATTTTTTTGGAACCCAAACTTGTTTGGATCCAGAATTGCTAGATAAAATAATTTTATAAATCCACATTTGTTTTAAAAAATGATATTTATGAAATCCTAAAGATTGAGTTTTATTAAGAGATCAATTTCTTTCTCAATGTCCACCAGATTGACATTTAGTGAAAAATGGAGCATTTTTGGGAACAAAATAATTATGACTAAAAATTAGTTTTGAGTGAGTGTAACCAATTCTAGAGCTATTCATAAGAGGAATAATTTGAGAAAAAAAATTCAAATTCTTTCCTTCCAGTAGTAATGTTTGATAAAAGTTTCGTAAGTGAAAATATTTCAGATTTTAGTTTAATGACTAAATTGTCATTCTTATAAGAAATTGTTTTGGAATTTTTTTTAGTTTCAAAAACATTTTTCTTTAAATAAACTTGTTCAAAGTCCTTATAAATCTTATCCTTCTCAAAATTTACTTCCTTAAGTGTTTTTGAAATCTTTTTAAAATCAATTGTTTTCTCATAAAGATCTTTTGAAATATTTGATACTTATTTTATAAGAATATACATTCTATAATTTTCTTTATCATTCTTTTTCTTGAGTTGGGAATTTTCATTCTCATGTTATTTGGAAAATCTAGATAATTCTTCAAAATAAGTTAAATTATCCTCTACTGAGGAAGATTATTCATCCGAAGAGTAAGAATATTTCTCATCATGGTAATTTTCATTTAAGGATACATTTGTAAGAGGTTCAGCATTGTGTACCTTAACCATGAAACAATTATTTTCAATAGGTAGTTTGGCTATGATTCCTATATTTTTATGACTAGAAGATTCGTATTATCATGATTCATCTAATGAATCGCCACCAATTTCACTCAAAGTATCATTTACTTTCAAGAAATTCTTAGTATTTTACTTGTAATACTTTTTCTTGTTTCTTTCAGAATGTTTATCCTTCCTGTCTTTTCTTGTTAGTAAAGTACAATATGGTCTAATATGACATGCTCTTTTATATTCATAACATGTTACTTTTGAGTTTTTATTTTCCTTCCAATATTTATTTTTTAATTTATACTGAAATTCTTTATTTCCAATAATCTTGTTCACCTTCGATTAATATTGGCTAACCCGTTCTCTATGTGATCACTATCACTTGATTCTGAAATAACAACAGCTTTATTAGCTTTAGATCTTGTTATTGTTTTTGGTGTATTAGCCTTGGATGTAGTAGAAAATCTACACTTCCATTACCATTCTTTTTTTATTGAAATCAATATCTCTTTTCATTCTTGTCTCACACTGAAAAAGAGTTCCAAATAACTCATCAAGAGTGATTTGTGTAACCTTCTTGTTCTCATCAATAGCTATCCTTTTCTATTCCCACTAATTTAGAATTATATCAATTATCTTATCCACAAGTTCTTCATCATAAAGTCCCTTTTCACCCATATATTGAATATTGTTTATTATTGTCATAAATATTTGGTGTACCTTGTATAGTGGTTCTCCATAAGGAAAAAACAAACACATGATATTCTGCTTAGATCATAGCTCTTCTTGTTTTTATAACTTTAGATGTACCAAAATGTGTGACCTCCAATTTCTTCTAGATACAATTGGATACTTAACATGATGATATCTGACTATATATATTCTTGGTTATGGAACAAAACAAAGTATTGAGTACCTTGTAGTTTAATTAATATTGTTATTTCTCTTGGTTGGTGAAGTTTCTAACTTCCTTGTTTGGGATTTTGTAATCTCTAGTAAGCATGAAAATTTTTTCCACTCCAGTATTAATAAAAAAATTCTCCATTCAATATATCCAATACTCATAATCATTCCCATCAAAAATATGTGGTCTATTTTTATTTAGTTTGTCAATTGATCCAATATTCATTCCTACCATCTTATGAAACAATCGTTTTCCACTCCACATGTTAGTTTAGTAAGTAGTTATAAATAAAATATTTCAAAAATAAATAAAATTATAATACCAAAACAAATAAATTAAGTAATACAAAATAGGGGAAACCTCCTATAATACTAATTGTTGGATCGTAATATAGATGTATATGTATATTAAATGGCGCAATACAATAGGGGGTGAATTGTAGGTTTAAAAACATTGTATTTAAACACTTAAGAAATAACTTAGATTAAGAGGTCTTAAACTAATACAATTCACAACCAATGAAATTAACCATACAGGTCTTGGATCTGATGGATATGATATCTTATAGTACCATAAGTAATGAAAAACAATTGTATTTGAGTTGAATACAATGATTAGAGTAGTATAAATTATTCTACCATAAAGCATATAGAATCTATTAATACAATATATAATTAATAAATCGTAATTGAAACAATTACAATAGAAATGAATAAGAATAGAAATAAGAAAAAAAGTGATTCCCTTTTTGTAACAAATAGTAGTGGAAATGTAAAGGTATTACAATTATTTTATCCCAAAGAGTAGGGTATCCTTTCACCTAGGATAAAAGGTCTGTCTTACCACCACCTTGGTAATCCCTCGATATGATGATCGGCACGACTATCTTCTTATCCCCATAATCCCTTGATTAAGAAGGTAATTGGAACATATGTCATTCAAACAATTGAAATCCCTCGATACGATGATCAACAACTTTCTTCATATCCCCATAATCCCTTGATCGTTATCACAATGATCAGATGCACAAAGTAGAAAAAAATCACATATAGTAATACAAGAACATGGAACAAGATGTTCAATTATTTTATCCTCAAGTCTTTCACATGAAGCAAGGGAGAAGTCACAACAAATCTCTCTAGAACTTGATAGAAGAAAAAATTTGTATATTCTGGTTTGAATGACCTTCTATTTATAGACCTCAGGTTTCAACGGTCATATTTTTTCCAAAGGTTATATTTCTCTGAAACATTCATAAGGACTTGAACACCTGGTATTACAACTGTCAAAACAAATAGAATACGCGACATCATTTAGATTGTTAAATAACCAACTCAGCGACATTGTTTTAGTTAGAAAATTGTAAGTACAAAAGTATGAAACAATGATTATGAATAACATGTAATTGGTATTGAATTTATGACAAGATTTTAATTCATTTCAAAAGTACAATACATAACTTGTTTACTAGGCATATCATGATAACAATGCATATCATGATTACAATTTATAACTTAGTTATGATTCTTAATATGAATACGATACATAACCTCGTTACGATTCTTAACATGGTTACGATGCTTGAATACAATGCATAATACGAGTATGATACATAAACATGTTATGATACCTAACCTGGTTACGATTCATGACTTTGATACAAAACTTAAACAAGTTATGATGCATGATTATTATGCAGTACATAACCTAGTTACAATGCACATGGTTACGATGTATGTTGTTGTGATGCATTTCCTGGTTACGATACATGACCTGGTTATGATACATGTGGTTATGATTCATGTGGTTATGATGCATGTGGTTATGATGCATGGCTTGGTTATGATAAATGACCTGGTTACGATACAAGTGATTATGATGCATGACCTAGTTACGATACAGGTTATTACAATTCTAAAACAATATATATGGTTAAGTTTTAAAACAACATACATGATTATGAAAAGAATAAATCATATATGAAAAAAAAAAAAGTGAGTGATTACAATTGTAGAAAAACATTCATGATAAACAATATATGTGATTAGTATATGTGTGATTTGTGATTTCTAAAACAAATGATTGATGGGAAAGTAGAAACATGTTTTGAATCGATAGATATTTTTACTGAAAATGATAGTGGAATAAATGATGAATTTTATGAATTTATTGACATTTTATTTACTACTAAAGAATATGAAATTTTTCACAAAAATGAGCCTAGAATTGTTGAAACTGAATTTAAATATATTGTACATGACAATTATTTGGGTATTATTTATTTCTTTCTTTAAAATTCATGAAATTTCACTATTTTTAACTTAAAATTTATTCTTAATAATTTTTAAGAGTCACCTCATGTTTTTGAAATTTAATTTGAAATTTTTTTTAAGGATGACCCATATTCACTACTTCAGAACAATTGATATGATGGTTTAGAGTAGTGTGAACTAGCTATTCTAGGGGATGATTTGGTATTTGAAAATAAATTAAAAGAAACCTTAAAATCCCTTTTTTAAGGAACACATCCCACTCATACTTTAAATTAAATATTTTTCTGATGATTTCATGTATTACTACTTGGGATATAAACAAAAATTACCCACCATAATTATGAGTGGGTTGTCCAATGAACAAAGGAATCAAATCTTATATTTCCATAAAAATAATAGGAAGGCCAAAGGATGGTATTTAGATAACATGACTAGTATTAGTCCATCAGTGTGTATGAATAGGATACTTCTAGAGGAAAATTCAAATACTATTAAACAATTCCTAAGAAGATTGACTCTTATCCTTCATGAAGTGGTTAAAATAGAGGTGACTACCATGTTGAATACTGGTATAATTTATCCAATTTCTAATAGACAATGGGTAATTCTAGTCTAGATTATTCCTAAAAATTAATTTTCATAGTTTTTAAGAATGAATTTGGATAATTTTCACCTGATGGGTTTTCTAATAATTAGAGGGTATGTAGTGATTATAGGAGACTGAACATAGTCACTAGGAAGGACCATATTACATTGCCTTTTATTGACAAAATCCTTGAAAGGTTAACTATTCAATCCCATTATTGCATTCTATGTAGTTTTTTAGGATGCCTTTAAATTCATATAGCTCTAAAGGGATAGGATAAAACAACTTTTATATGTACTTTTGGTACCTTTTCTTATAGGATAATTCTATTTTGATTATGAAAATCCCCTGCCACATTCTAATGATGCATGTTTAAAAAAATTGAATTTCTTGAGTAATGTATGGAGGTGTTTATGGATGATTTTATAGTTTATAGTTCATCTTTTGAGATCTATCTAAGAATTTTAGGGACTCTTCTTAGAGTTTTTACTAAAAATATACTTGTTTTTAACTATGATAAATTTCATTCTAATATTCATAATGGCATTTTCTTTGGTCATAAAGTGTCTATGAATAGGATTTGGGTAGACAAGTCCAAGGTTAAAATTTTATCTTCATTTCTCTTTCCTATGATTATGAGTAATACAAGACTTTTTCTTAGCCATGTTGGATTCTATATAAGGTTCATAAAATATTTCAGTAAAATTTATTTTCCTTTGACAATACATCTATAGAAAGTGATTCTATTTGTCTTTGATGGGACATGTGAGAAATAATTTAATGAAATTAAACATAGGCTAGTATCCCCACCAATAGTTCAACCACCTAATTTGGTAATTTTATTTTAAATTAGTGATCGATACTTCATAATTATCTCTAGAGGATGTTATTGGGAAGATAGAAGAAAAAAGTCACATGTCATTATTTATGCTTCTATAACTTTAGATGTTTCATAGTCCCATTACTCTATAGTATAGAAGAAATATTTAGCCACTATGTTTTCCCATGGTAATTTTAGGTTTTATCTTTTGGGATTTAAAGTTATGGTTGTAATTGACTATTATACTAATATATATCTCTTAAAAAAGAAAGAGTCAAAACCAAGGTTGGTTGGGTGTATCTTATTGCTTTAGGTGTTTGATATAAAGATCTAATGTAGGAATAGAATTGAGAACATTGTGACTGGTCATTTGAGTAGTATACCTACTGATATTTTCCTAGGAAAATTATCTTCTTAACCAATTAGATAGTTCTTCCTCAAATATATATTTTTTTTGTTTTTTTGGAAAAGATATCATCATATTTGAACATTATTAATTAATTATCTATTGATGTTGTTTCTCATTGGTCTTCCAAACATTAGGTTAAAAAATTGATTATTGAGTCAAGTAAATATGTCTAGGATGATACTTAATTATGAAATATGGGAAGTAATCATATTTTTAATATATTTATCCCACATTCTGAAATTTCTTTAGTGATGAAACTCATCCATAGTTTGAGCATTAGGGGATGCTTTGGTCTACAAAATACTGCTAATAAGGTGTTGGATTAATGGATATTTTGGCCTTCCATTTTCAAATATTCTCGTGATTTTTTTTGGAACTATAAATATTTTCAATTACAAAGAAACATTTCTCAAAGAAATGATATTCTACAACAACCATTTTTATTCTATGATATCTTTTAGGTTTGAGGAATATATTTTGTTGGACCTTTTCCTAATTCCTATGGATATTCATATATCTTTCTTGTTGTAAAATATTTGTATAAGTGGATTGATGTTGTACCAAATAGAATTGGTGATGATAGAGTGGTGTCTTAGTTTTTCAAGAGTAATCTTTTTTGTAGATTTGGGGTTCTAATTTTCATTATTAGACACCAAGGAACACATTTCTGTAATATAACATTGGAAGTGTTGATGAAAAGATATGGGGTTAGTCATAAATTTTATACACCCAATCATCCACACAAAAATGGTATAGTTGGGATTTTGAATAGAGATATAGATCATATTCTTGATAAAATAGTTAACCAAACAAGAAATTATTAGAGTTTAAGGACTGAGGATGCATTTTTGGCATATAAGAAATCCTATAAAACTTTAATAGGGATGTCACCCAATAGGATAGTCTTTAGTAGATCCTGTCATCTATCTTTGGAGTTAGAGAAAAAAATATTTTTGTCTTTTTAAGTCATGAAATTTGAATATTTTTTAAGCTGTAAAAGATTGGAAGATATATTTACAAGAGTTGGAAGAAATAAAAAACAATTCTTATGAAAAAGTAAGGATTTTTAAATAGAAAACAAAAATTGTTCATGATAAATTTATTTTGAATAATGATTTTCATATTGTTGATAAAGTGTTACTATATAAATATAATATTAATCTATTCCTAGGTGAATTCCAATCTAAATGGGATAGTACACTTATTGTAACTCACTTTTTCCCTTTTGGTGTTGTACAGATTAAAAATCATGAGAAGGATTTTCCATTCACTATAAAAGAACCTAGGCTTAACTTTTTTAGAGAAGAGATTAAGGAACCTAGGGGGGAGGATTTCCTTGTTTTATATCTTCAATACCATTGAATCATATAGGTTGTATATTCCCTTTATTTTTTTATATTAAGTGTGGGGGAAGGTAATAACCTTTTGTGGTATTAGGTTTCTTTTGTTTCACAAAATTTCGTTAAAGAGAATAAAGAGAGACTAATGGGAGGATGGTTTTCCCATTGTTCATCATGAGGAATTAACTATGGGTTTTTCTCTACTTCATCATCCTATAGAAGAAAGAACTTTTCAATCTTCATTGATAAAGAGAAGTTTCATCTTGGGTTATAAGGTTGTGTGGTTATAACTATGATTAGTTATCTCTTTGGAATATAGAAACTCTATTATCAACTACTCATCAAGGGTTAAAGGAGATCTAAATGGAGTAGATTTGATAAAACATTATTGATCTATACTTATGGTTATTTTATTTCTTGAGATTTAATATCTGAGAATCACTATTATTTGTTCATATTTTAGTAATTATAACTTCTAACTAGAGAGTTTTATTAATGAATTCATGGGAGGTTATACAAGATGTACTTGAAAATAAATATTTAACTTCTTATTTTAGGAGAGTAATTATTTTAAATTATATATTTTTCATTACCTTCCAAAATTATCATAAGTTTTTGCTGATTTATTTCTTTTTTATAAAGTTTATTTTTTAATCCAAATGCATGTTTTGATTCTTTAAATCATTATTGGTCACTGTATTATCTTGAGATATCTTTATTTTTTGTAATAATTTAAATCCTTGTTGCATATGTAGCATGAAATATTATAAAACATATTTTCTGTACATAATTTCTTAAACTAGTGTCTAATAGGGACCTTTTGTGTATTTTTTGTTATAAGGTGATTGTTGTGTGGAAAAATTCTTTTATGAGCTTTCATGTTGCCCCAAAAATTAGATTTCTATATGCTCTAATTTTGAATCATTCTGAATTAAACTGGTTAAGTGTTTCTTCCACCTTGAATTTAATATTGAAGAAAATGTTGATATTTAAGTATGGGAGGGTTAGCTTAATATTCTTAATTGTGATTAAATATGATTCCATCAAAAACCACTTAGAATTTTAAAAAAAATTAGTTTTTAAGCATCACTTAGAAATTTTCAGCATGACAATTTTTCTTAAAATTAAAGGTTGTGATGCCACAATGAAGAAATTAAACTTTATTAATTTATGGATTTAATTGGGTAAATAATTTTTATTTCCCTCTTAATAATTTATTTTCTGGTATAAAATATTGGATAATGTCTTGCAATAATTATTTTCTTTGAACTTTTTAATTTTAATTTAACTCATAAGATATGTATCCAAATGGATTATGAAATTAAAATCTTAATTCTGTTGGAAATATTTATTATTAATCTATTAATTATTTATTCATTAACTATTGGATGGGTTATTTATTCCAATAATAAATTATAACTTCACCCCATTCAATAATGTGTCAATTTATTATGCCTTCTTAAATTATTTGAGTCTATTATCCAAGAAATAAATAGAATTTTAAACATCCAGTTGGATGAAAATTAAAGTTTTTAAAATTCAAATTAAAATTTTCATTTTCTAATATTTTTTGTAAATAAATAACCAAAATTTCACTAGGTATATTCATTTTGAGAGGGAATTCACATTTTTATTCTTGAGAAAATCCATGTGGTAAAATATGTATGAAAATGAATTCTTAGTGTCATTTAAATTTTTTTCCTTGAGATCCATTTTCTTCCACTAAATTTGACTGATTGTTTACTTCAGGATAAAAAAAATCTTAATGTGGGTGGAATTTATGTGGCCTTTATTTTATCACATTTTCCACATCATTTTTATTGATTTTTTTATATTTTAAATTCTTAAATTAGTCTTTTAATAGTTTATTATAGTTTTTGGTTATATTATAGAATATTTTGTAAATTAATGTAAATGGTTAATATTATTTTCATTTTCTATTGATTATTTGAATTTTTTTTATTATCTTTGAGTTTTTTAAATTAAATTTTTAATGGTTTTTTTATTTTAATCTATTTTTTAACTTTTATATGAAAATTTAATATATTTAATCTATAATTTTTGTGAGTGTGGTTGATCCATGTGTAGTATTTCTAATGAAGTGATGTATGATCATTGGATTGTTAGAAATTTGAAAATGGTGGTAAGTGACCATGGCTAGTGGAAATATTTCAATTAAGTTGATCCCCATGTTTTAATCTAATGTTATGTACATTAACCAAATGCTTATAGGATGAACCTAATGTTTGAATCTAACATCAAGTTCAGAAACCTAAGGTTTGTAGGACGAACCCCACATTGGAGAAATTGAACACCATGTTTAAAAGATAGACCTATTACTACTTAAGCTTATCATTACTGCTATTGAGTACCCAACCCCACATAAGTGGTGAACAGGGGCTCAAGAAAGAGGGGTTTTATTCCTGTGTTTTATCTTTCACCCGATATGGTAACTTTTCAAGAACTCGAAGCTTATGAATTATTGAGTTTAAAAAACCCTCAAATTTGGAAGTTGATGGTGCGCTGAGATCTGGTTAGGCTTAGGATCAAGAAATGAAAAGAGGTGGTGATATTAAGGTTTCCTAATGAAGCTTCTACAATTCATAATAGTTACTAATTTATATAGAATTGATATGGGAATGTGACCAAATTCATCTTATGTGATGACTAAAAAAATCTAAAGTACATCTTTACATCAGTTATAAGTGGAACTTTTTCATCATGTGACCATTACAAACATAGTTGAATGAACAATTAGAGATTACCACCTAGGAAATCAGGCTATGAGAAGTTTTTTTCTGGAGATTCTTATTTTCCAAAGTTCTTTTTGGATTAAAAATTTAGGGTTTGAGGATTAGGATAAAAATTAGTGGAAATAGTGCATGGAGGTAATAAGTAGAAGAACATCTAGAGGGCTCAAATGGTATCTATTGCTTATCATTCTAGCGAAGATGAGGATTGGGGTTTCCTCATACACTTTAATGATTCAAAACTATACTTATAGTGTTTAGAACTAAAATATTCAAATATTTATGTATTTATGAGTTTTCATATCCACTATTTCACAATTTTAATTATATCAAAATTTTCAAATATTTAAATATGATCGTTGATTGATGTTTGAATCTTTTGTCACTTAATTAACCTTTTTTCTTCCATTATGAGAATGAAACATCATCAATTGGAGTGTCTTGATATCTTAATGAGCCCTGTTAGTTTAATTTAAGTAGGTGATTGAGTTTTCTCCTCTTTATTTAAATTTTCAATATTCTATAAAGTTTTGTGAGTATGGAGGGATTTGAATGTGTTTTTATACTTATAAACAATTGAATGCATTGATTTTATCTTACTGAAAGGAGATTGACATCTGAGATCTTGTTTGATTACCTCAATTTAAAAAAATTAATAAAATTCATGATTTTATATTTCAATATATGTATTGAGAGAGTAAAAATTATGAAATTGTTTTTTAACAATGTTGAGATATTGATCAATGAGATTTATTAGTTCTATAAAATGCTTCATCATTAGTTAAATTCACTGCTCCTTGTTTACTATTGCATTCATATTAATTATATTTAAAAATTAGTTTAGTTTTATTCATCAATTAAATTTTCCCTATAAATATAAAATATTAAAAAATATCAAAAATAATGATAGTATAAAATCCATATAGGTAGTCTCATTGGATAAAACTCTAGGATCTTCAATTCTAAAAAACTTAGGGGAAAAACATGAAGCAATGTTTAAAGAAATAATCATAAAACCAAGATATTCATTATTTTAACATGATGTGTATTCTTATGATTTAAAGAATTATTTTCTTTAAAATTATAAAATAACACTCATAGACTAAAATTACTAATTTTGAACATTGCTTCCAAAATATCTATTAAAGTTTCACTTAAACCAACATTCAATAGAAGATCATGTTGAAACTTCTGAGTTTGTTAGAAGTGACAGTTGTGCCCAAATCATTTAGATACTCAGTTACAAGTTTGTTATAGTCGTCACCTATAAATAAAATACCATATATTTTAGGAAATGATACTAAAAACATTGAATTATAATGATATATTAACTTTTGATAGACAATTACCTTCTCAATGATTGAGATATTCTATTAATTTTAGTTTTTAGTGTGATCTATGTGCTTATGTACTTGTGAGGTTTAATTTCAAAATAACTTAATTTCTATAATTTAATCATGTTCTTATAATCATATTCGGTTGAATAGCTTCTATGTATATGAACTTATACTTCAAATCATTCATCAAAGAATTATCGGGGTAAGGACTTGATGTCGACTCTATCAAATAATATTTTTGGAATATTGGGATTTGAGAGCTCAATTCTGGGAGAGACAGTCATAGACACATGGTTGGTTCACAATAAGTACTAACCATGCGGCTCAACCATGACGTATTTTTTTTATAAGGAACATGGTTTTTATAAAAATTTTAGGAGGTCCTATACAACCATGTTGGCTTTAAATGGTTTCACATATTTTTTAAAATCATGCACCTGAGGTCGCATGGTTGTGAAAGAGACCTACAATAAATTGCATAGGTAAACCTCACGAATTGTACACAATTTTCTTAATAGTGCAACTATACTATGTTGGGTGTGGTATTGAGATAGTTCCAAATCCATGGTTCATGAAAGGTTTTCATAACTTCGTGAGTTGTGTATTTTAAATAGAGTGATCTATATAGTTTGTGCATGGTTTTCCTAACCATGTAACCTAACCATGTGTCTCTTAAAAAGGGGGAAAATAACCATCTTTTCCTCCAAAATTAATATGGGTTTTACCCATTTTTTCCCTTGTTTTACTCAATATGTCCCCCCATGAACACCCTCCTACTTATCCTCTCCCTTAGAGTGTATCTCCTTTGATCTTGGTCCAAATTGAGCATTATTGGATGTGTTGAAAGCCCAATGGTGATTCTACAACTCCTCTTATTTCCTTTAATTATTTTATTTTCCCTATTAAATGTTATCTTTAGTTAGACAATATGACCTATTTTTAGTGAATTTGTAATATTATGCATTTTCTCTCAATTTTTCTTGAATAAAATATTGATAATGGATGAGTAAAGCTTTGTTGGAATGAGGTAGGTGGTCTGGTTTATTTTTCCTCAAAGTATTTTCATTTATAAATTTTTTTCATTATATATCGTGTTATACATCTCACATATTTCTCCTAAAATGTGAAATTCCTTGAATTAAATACATAGACCACAACTATGATTTTCCTTGGACCCCTTATCATGGTTGGAGCTTAATTACCTTAACCTAAACCACCACATAAGGTTATTTCGATTAAAATATTATAATGATCGTTGTTTTTCTATTCTATAAAACCACCCATCAGGTGGGTTAACCTCACCACTAGTTAGTAGGATGGATTAAATAGATAAAAATTAATTTTAATGCATCATTTATGGTTTCATGGACCCTTTTTTATCACTCGTGAGTTATTTAATAAATAGAATATAATGACTTGCTAAACGGTTTGGATAAACCACTTGGTCCTTGATCAATTACCATATTATTGACAATTATAAAGGTACAAACTAATAGAATTAATTAAAATTAATTTAAATTTATTAAGTGAATGAATCATGGTGTATTTTGAAATGAAAAGTATTTTTCCTATGGGATTCTTGTTTTTTATAAATGAAATAGTCAAATAGTATATAGTGAATCGTGATGGAATGTGAATTGGAATGGATGTCCCCATGGACAATGTTAAATTATTAAATGCAAAGTGAATGTTTATTTTAGTATTCCTTGAGAAACACTTGGGTTATAATATAGAGTTACTTGTATGGGATCCTAAATCATGTTGAGTTATATAAATTATTAAATGTTAAGTTGTGTTGGACATATCATTTCTCATCTACTTATTTAGATCATGGACATAGTGTTACTAATTATTCATTTAATTTATATACATGGTGTTTCTTATTAATTATTGAAGTTGTGGACATGGTGTTCCTAATTATTTATTAAAAACGTGGATATAGAATTCCCTATCATTTATTAAACTTATTATAAATGGAGTTCATCATTATTGGATAAGAAATTCCTCATCATTGGATATGGAATTACTTATAATTCATTAGAAATGTTCATACATGGAATTCCTCATTATTGGACTTGGTATTCCTTATTATACTATAATGATATTTTTTGGAAATTATGCTCTATGATCCCTTGGTTTAGATGCATGTATTGATACCCCTTTTATTTAAACATAGAACCTTGTATGGTCATCATCATATTTAGGAATTCCTTGGTTTCACCTTAGATCCCACATGAATAGTGTTACTCATGGAAACCTTTCTTATATACATGGGTCTTATTCCACTTTAATATTATAATTTTTAGATACATTCAACTTAGGCTGAAGCAGGTATAGTCATCTAGGTGTCTCATGTGGAACATGATCTCAACATGGTTGTATTTACATTATAATTATACCTTTGATTATTATACTTTAACATTATTTCATTTTATATTCATGGAATAAATTTTAATTAAAAACTATTAGTGTTGGCCTACTTAGTTTTATCAACACCCTATTTAAGTCATCATTGGGTACCCAGATAGATCTCATCGCTAATGTTCAGGATCTTGGATTGTGATTCTTTGTTGTTGTTTTACTATAGACTAGGACTTAACATGGGAGATGGGGAACGATCATGTTCTTGGGATTCCTAATGCAGTTTTGTATTTTATTTATTTATTATATTATCATTGTAGTCAGGTTGTATGTATTACCTACTATTTATTGACTATTTGTTTTATGACTTAACATTTTCATGCATGGTTGGATTTATTTGTCACTAGTTAGGTTATTTGTTCATTATTGATTGTTAGATGATATTATATTCTACTATCTTTAATTTTTTTATTCTTACAGTATATTTATTATTGATCCAGAGGGTATAGTCTTCCTAATGTACAACTTTTATACCCTCACTTCTAATCGGCAACCTCTGGCGTATGGGGTGACATGCTTGACTCATTATAGCCAATCGATCTAATTACTATTTATAGAGTGAACTAGGTTCGGACATGACAATATGAGTATCATGTTTTATATTCATCTAAAAATAAATTTTATTAAATGTGATCACGTAAAAATTACGTCCCCTTTTAAACTAATCATTCCCATTAATGGTTCAAGATCCGTATTTCATCATGACTTACACCTGTCGGTGAACGTAAATAAGTCTTGATTATATTTGATAGAAAAATATTTTCAATCGTATCATATATGACTCTTGGATACTTAGGATCACAAATAATTTTAAAATACATCATATAGACATGAAAAAAACATTATTCCTCTAGTATCCTAACTATTAGAGTTTCCTAGAAAAGTGTGACCCATAGAAAATTTGAATAATAAGGAAACTAACTATTAAGGTTGCCTCAATACTTGTTTTCATTACACAATATAATTCATGAGAACTTAACTATTAAGGTCACTCATACTAAATAATTGAGGTCTTGATAAGTACAACTTTAAAAGGGATATAACACATATTATTTTGAATGGGATTTAATCTCACCATCATATCTTATATTATTCACTTTATGGGTGAAATAATTTACTGATTTTGTTTTAAAATCCTATTTCATCCACCAAACCAATATATTCAAATCATATTTATGTGTAAACCCTTATATAACCCATAGTTTGTGTTACTCACCTATAAAAAGATACCAAATATATTTATACATATTAAAATGCATCTCGTGTATAAGGTATATGAACTCTTCATGTAAACATTTATAATTATATGATATTCATAAACTCCTCATGAGTAAGACCAAGGCCACAGATTTCCAACCACTACCTTTATTGAACAAGGTGTAAGCCTTTAGGCCAGTCAAAAGTTTGACTCAAATTCCCTCTATCCAGGGATACTTCACTCAAGAGATAATTCAATTCATCATAACTCTAACTCCTAATATGTAAAAATTATATTCAACGACTAAAATCAAACTAAAAAATTTCATTACAAACTAAGGTCAAGGTAGATGGAAACTAAATATCATTTCATTATACCTATAATGCAACTCTAAAAAAAATTATGATATCTAAGAAGTAATTTAACATCTTAAAATAAAACATATATAAATTCACAATATATAAAAAATTTATAACTATGGATAAAGAAGGAAATAACCTCTAGATAAATAAATATTTTAAATATTTAATCATGAGATAATCAACTATGAATAACTCAAAAAACATAGCTAATTATAAAAGGTTTATAATTTTTTCGTATTTATTATAAAAAAATACATAATTTTGGATATTAATACTTTATATTAATTATAATTTGAACATGTCATGTTATTTATTATATGGTATTTTACTTTATAATATATGATATTTCATGAAATATAAATGTTATATATTTTACTTTTCTATTATGTAAACATATAACATAATATAAATAATAAATATTTATATTATTTAAACCTTTGATCATATAAATTTATCAAATCTCTTTTGATAAGGTTCAAATAATTTCTAAATAATATTTTTTTAATTTAAACAATTTAAATTAATTGGTATGAACATTTAATAATTTACCTGAATATAAACACTTTATATTTTTCCTTGTTTTATAATTTTTCAATGATTTATAAATTAGTTTTATTATTTTTCATATAAAAACTTTATATTGAAATTATAATTTATTCTATATAAATTTGAAAAAAAATATATTAACACTTTATATTAATGAGATATTTATAATAAATGTCTCAAAACAGTTAATTAATTACTTATAAGAATTTTATAATTAATTAATTTATAAAACACTTTTATAGATTAATATATATTCTGAAATATATTTTTACCTTATTTTAAACAATCTATAAATAATTAAATTAAATTTATAATTGAAAATAAATGACAAAAAATTTCACTTCATCAATCATATTTAACAATTCAACACAAACTATAGAATAAAATGTAAGTGAAGTGACCCTTAGAATTGTTGAAGGTTATATTTTTTATCAACCTAACTTCAAAGAATCATTGGATGTTTTTGAGAATGTTCTTGAAGTGTTTGGATTTGTTTTAAGTGTTTTTATAAGGTTTGAGAAGGGTTGAGAGTAATTTAAAAGGTTTTTTACTTATTTTATTAAGTCTAGTATTATTTAGTTCAAGCAGAAAAATGGAAAAATTTACTGTATATAAGCATTATTCTAATGTATGTGTGAGTAGGATATTTTTTCATACATAACCATCACCTGACTTATTTAGACATGTTTCTTTGTCTTATCTAACCATCATGCCAGTATGTGTAAACATGGTCCCCACTGCATAAACATTAATTATGGGATGTATAAAATGAATTTTTCTATGTAGGCATGAACACTTTAATCATTGTTTGTGAGTCTATGTAAGCATCACTGGATTCATGTAAATAGCAATGTTCTACATAAGGATCGATTCTTAGAAAAAATTAAGAGTGCTAGAAATTAAAATATAGAGTTTCCAAATTCAATATCTAAAGGAGAAATGAAACATGGTGATAAAAGAGTTATATATAAATGTTAAAAACATCACATTTCAAATGTAATTTAACAAATATAAAGAATATATGATCCCACATCATAAAGAACAAGATTCTCATTTAGTAAAACTAAATGAGGATAACTTTAATAAAGATGAAATGTGTTCATTCTATTTTCATGAATAATGTAGATGTTTAAGTGTGATTATTCTCTATTTTTCATGTGTTACTAAATTCACATCAAAATATTTTAGTGATTCAAGATTATTTCATTTTAAAATTTTGAGTTATTTGATGTTTTGATTTTTAAGTGTGGAATAAATTTAAGCTGAGTGTGCTAGAGTAGTTTACTCATGGATTCTTTTATTGGGTACTAGTTTATATAGAAATAAGAGATGATTTATTGAATTTTTCTTACTAGAAATAAAAGTAAATAAAATATGAATAGTTTTTTATATGCAGATAATAATAGAATATTAGTTTTGGAAAACTACATGAGAATATGGGAGGCCAATCCTCCTATTGATTTGGTGAGATTTATATGAGTGTTTTGGTAGAAAAAATGGCTTTATATTCATAATTATTTTTTGTTGATAGGATCAAGACATCTTACAATACACTTATTCAGGTATATGAAAATTACATGAGATATTAATGAGTTTACTATATAATAAAAGTTCTTTATCAAATAGAGATAAAATTTTTTTTGTAAGTATCAATGGTATTAAAATTTTAATATGTAAGGAAAAATAAAAAATGAGTTTTATGTTATAGTGTAGTGCATACGATATTGGGTGTAAGAAATATGAAGAAGAAGAAGAAACTGAAGTTGAAACAATTTGAGAAGTAAAAAATCTTTATTCCTGAGCTTTAAAATTTGAGAAGATAATATATTGAGGCTGAGACAAATATGCTATAGATATTTGAAGATTTTTTTACTCGTTATCATAGTTATTAGTTTGAGAGAAGATGAAGAAGCAGTTTTACAATGGGTTATTTATGTAGTAAGTTGAGGATTATGAGATCTTCAGTGTTTATTTATCAAGTAGATTTTGAAATGGTTATTCTTAAAAAATATAAGGTATTGTCCCTCTATATTATCTTGTTGGACTGAAGGATAGAATCTCAAAAATATTTTTAATATATCTTGAACTATAAAGAATACCTATCAAATATAGTGTTGTTGTATTTCATTGTAACTATCATAAGATAGAAAAATATTTAGGAGGTGTTTCTCTTGTTAGGAAAAATAGTCTCAAGATAATAAGTGTCTCAAATAACTTATATTAATAAAAAAAATATTAGTGTAGAATATGTCGCATGATATTAAAACTGACTACAATAAAGAGTAATCTTGAACATTGTGGCTTAACCTTGTAAAAACTATTGGGTTCCTTGACCTTCTCTAAATTCATATCATTTGGGTGAGACTAAGTTTAATCTAGTTTAGAGGGTATGATCCTAAACAACCATAGAGGTTTATTTCAAAGAATAAATTGTAAAATGAGAGTTACACCTATTCACCCCTCCCCTCTTAATGTATCTATTGAATCCATAGAGAATTTTAATTGGTATTAGAGTAAAGGTTACTTCTATTATATTCTCTCAATGTGAAAGAGGATAGGAAATATTAACCATGTGAATATTATAGGTGTTCCCACATTTTGTGGAAAGAATTTTCATGGTTTGAAAAATAGAATTTTATTGTTTTTTGTGTCTTAGGTCCTTAAAGTTCTTGATCAAGAAACAATGGGATTTCTACCCATTCAAAAAAGTGATAAAATGATATTTACTAATAAAGGGAACTTTGATGTTGATAGAAAAGTCATAAATTTCATTTTGATGTCCCTCTAAGAATGTTTTTACAAAATTGATGGGATTAAAAATTATTAAATAAATTTGGGATAAAATTGAAATTAGTTATGAGGGGAATATCAAAGTGAAAGAATCTAAGATATAAATTTAAAGAAGAGAGTTTGTAAATATAAAGATAGTTGATAATGAATCCATTGATTAATATTTTACTAGAGTGAATGATATTATGAGCAATATTATAGGTTTTGGTGAAAATATAGATGATTTTATTATTGTAAAGAAACTAATTTTGAGCTTAAATGTAATATTTCATCTTAATATTTCATCTCTTTAATAAATGGATGATCTCTCATTAGATGATCTTCATAATATCCTCATTTCATATGAAATGAGAAAGAAACATTACGTTAACAAGAAACTAAAAATTAAAGTCTCCTTTTAATCCATGGTAAATCTAATGCATAAAAAATAAGAAACTGAATGTTCTTGAGATACAAATGATGATGGTTTTGTTAATAATTACAAAAAAGAGAATCATTTCTCTTATGTCTATAAATTTTATAAAAATCAAGGGAAAATAAAAAGGTAAAATTACATTGAAATTATTTAACTGTGGAGGCATTGGTCACTTTGCATTCAAATATCCAAAGAATAATAATTATGAGTTTTGTACTAATGATCAAGATGAAAAATATTGAAAAAATAAATCAAGAAGAAGCTCTAAAATAGTGTAAAAGTCTTGTAATAAAAAGACAAAATTCTCAAGAAGAAATAATTGAAGAATAATAAGAAAATAAGTAAAGGAATAATATTCCTTTAGAATCTAATATAAATAATAATCAACTAAAAAATTATAAGATTCATATATTATATGTAATACTTAGAAACCTCTTCAATAAGTATTGAGAAACTTGGTGAAGAGACTTACATGGAACATATGCTCGAAACTAAATGAGATACTTTTCTTGATCAAAATACTAATTTGAAGAAGGCAGTTAAAATCTTGAAGAAAGTTAATGGAAAAAAGTTAATGGAAATAAAGTTATGGAAATTTATAAAACACTCAAAAGTGAAAATGAACTCATTCAAGTAAAAGGTTGTTGAGTATGAAAATATCAAGAAATATCTTGAACAAAAACTTTTATTTAAATAAGAATAAATGATAAATATGGAATAAAAACTTCTTAAAACTGAATTGGAGTTAAAAAATATGAAATAATAGTTTGAAAAAATAAAATCAAGGCTCAATAATCTATAATATATGAGGTTTATAGTACAATAATTCAGGTTAAATCTATACCTGAATCTACTCTAAAAATTGAATCTATTTTCACTAATAGTGTAGGTACTATTTCAAAAAATATATAATTATGAGGTATAAAATATGATGATAAACTCTCTTCTACATCTGGATAATAAATAATAATACAAGAAAAATCAGTTTCCTTTAATTACAAACAATATTAAGACACTTCTAGATAGAAAGGTAAAAAACCATAATGAACATTTATAGATAGAATTGTAGATTTAATACAAGATTTTGATTCAATGGTTATTATTGGTGTTGTGGAATTTTTTTCCAAATTAATTCACATGTTATTACAACTTTTCCTTACTTGGAAGAAGGTATGAATCTAGGGTGAGAAACTCTGAAGTGAAAAATAATGAGTCACCAAAGAATAAGAATTTAAACATAATATATACAGGTTTTCCTATCAATAACCACTTTTAAAGTTTTAAATAAGTCTATGGAATATATGAGATACTGGTTAATTGTGCTGATAAATTCTTGATAAATCACCCTAGATAATTTTTCTATAATGAAAGGGGGAAATTATTCGAAAGGAAAAACAAGATGAAAAATCATTCAAAGTGGAAGTAGCACTGAAAGCAAGAAAGAGAGGAAGACCATGGATCCTTGATATTGGTTTTTCTTCACACATTACTAGAAACAAAAAAAAATATTGAATGATTTATTGGATCATAAAATAGTATTGGATACATTTGGCAATGATATCTTCTTAAAAATAAAAGGTAATGGAACTGCTGATATTGAGACAAAATGACTCAAATAAAAAAATGTTTCATTTTTCAAAAGACTAAAACAAAAGTTTATTGGTTTAATTAAATTATATGTTTAAGTAAATGAGTATTTTTTTATAATAGATCATGTATTATAAAGAGATGAAAAAGATTCATCAAAAGAGGAGAAAGAACTAGTGGAGATTAGTTTTAAATTGTTGACCTATCCAATTCTTATTATATGAGTGTAGAATAGGAGAATGGATTGTGTTATAAAAAGATTTTCAATTTTTGATAGAAAAACATGAGTAATATTTCCAAACATGAGTTGGTAATATATATTCCCAAGCTAAAAGTGGATATATAATTATTTCTTGAAACATGCCTAAAAGGGAAGATGGCCTCACAGACACGTAAGAAAGTGAATATTCAATCAAATAGACCAAATGATATTGTATATTTATATGTGTATGGTATTATGAGGAACAATTAAACCAAATGTGATTTATATTTCATTACATCAATTTATTATTGTACCCAAATAACTAATTTTTCCTTTATGAATCACAAATTATAGGCTCTTCAAATGTTTAAAATTTTCAAAAATACAAGTTGAGAAAGAACATGGGGTTTATATCAAAAAGGTAAGTTCTTAAAATGTAAAGGATTGTATATAAAATAATTTTGTGAGATATTTATTTGAATAATATTATTTTCCAATAAGATACACCTACATAAACCAAAATAATGTTGAGGTTGGAAAAGCAAACTGCTCTTACTACACAAATAGAACCTCAAACTGTTTATGATGACATTAATCATGAATAATGGATTGATTCTATGAATTAATAACTTGATAAAATATAAAATAACTCCACTTGGGAGCTAGTAAAAAGGTTTGAGTAAAAAATCATCATTGAAACCGATTAGGTTTTCAAAAATAATTTATAAAGGTGAAATCACAAGGAATAAAAAAGTTGGTTTGTAGTGGGTATTCTTAACTATAATGAGTTATCTTTGAAGATACCTTTTCACTAATGTAATGAATTGGGACCATTAGTATGTTTTGGAAGTATAACATCAAAAAGATTAAATGGTCTATCAAATAGATGTGAAATATGCCTTCATAAATGGCGATCTTGAAGAATATGTTTTTATTGAATAACCTATGGGTTTTCTTATTGATAAATATGTGAGAATGGTATATAAGATTAATAAATATTTATATGGATTAAAATAGGATCCTAGATTATATTATTCAAATATATGTTTATTCTTAATAAATATATATTTTTCAAAAGGGAAAGCTAATAGTAATCTCTATGTGAAGGATTTATCCATAGGTACTCTCATTTTTATAGTATATGTGGATGATATAATATTTTTTAGTGATAAATAGAATATTTGTGAGGAGTTTCCCAAGTAAATAAATAGGTGTTTTGAAATGTCTATGTTGGGTGAGATGTCATATTTTTTGGGATTGAAAATCATTCAAAGGAGAGATCATATTTTCCTATCCCAAGAAAAATACTCTATAGGATTGTTGAAGTGGTTTGGAATAAAGTAATGAAAATATGTTTCTACTCCTATAGTTGTTGGAACTAATTTTATCAAAGTTGATTTTGAAACTTGTGTGAATCAGAGTTATTATAAAAAAACTAGTTGGTTTCCTTCACTACCAAATGGCTTTCAATCATGAAATTGTTTTGGTTATGACATTATGTGCTCAATTTCTAAGTGATCCCAAGGAATATCACATGTCATCATCTAAGAGAATTATAAGTTATATAAATAATACACTAATCTATTTCCTGATGTATAGATCCTATTCATACTTTACCTTACTGGGTTTTATAGAAACTAATTGGGATAGAGATATATTTATAGGAAGTCCACTTCAAGAGTTATATTCTTCCTAGGTGATAGTTTTGTGACATGGTATAGTAAGAATAAAATTATTGTGGCATTGAGGATAAATGGATCCTAGTACATAGAAATTAAATACTCTTGTACTCAAATGATACAGATGTAGGATAAATAAGAAATCTTTAGATTTGAGGTTTAAAATTCATTATGAATTTCCTATGACAACCAAATTATTATATACATTTCTAATAATTTTTTTAAACACCCTATATCTAAGAGAATTGATCTTAGATTTCATTTCATTAAAGTAAAGGTGGAATAAGGTGATGTGAAGCTTGATTTTGTTGGAATAAAGTAACAGGTTGCATATATTTTCACCAAATCATTTCCAAAGGATTAGTTCTCTGAGTTAAGGATGAAACTTAATGTCTAGCCTTCCCATCTCACTTAAAAATGTTTTAAAGCATGTCTCCCAAAAGGATTTGGATTTTTTTGTCAAATGGGGAGAGAAAAGTGGTGCAACACTTACTTATTTTTTCAAGGTGGAGAATATTCTCAAAGGAGTGTTAATTTTTTTGGGATATCCATTTTTGGTATTATTATAAAAAGGGGTAATTTTAATGATGGGTTAAAGGATAAATTAATTTGAATCACTTATAAAAAATCTTATTATCATAAAGGGATGAAATTAGATTAAAAGCTACATTATAATATTTTGTAGTGTAAAGATGCATCTCAATTGAGATATTTATTGATTTAATAACCCTTTATTGAGTTTTTTGAGATCATTGATGGACTTGATCTAGTTAAGAAGGATTTGAGAAAGGTTTTCCAAAAAATACAAAAGGGTATATTCAAGTACCCCTTGGAATTAATTAAGGTCTCACTTTTTGTAAACTTAACTTAAAAGAATCATTAGAAGTTATTGAGACTAAGGTTTAAGTTTTTGAATTTATTTGAAGTGTTTGTGATATGGTTTCAGAAGGGTTGAAATTAATTTGAAAAGGTTCTATGATTATTTCATTAAATTTGGATTTCTTGAGTTTGACTGAAAAAATGAAAATGTATTATGTGTATAATAAATGTTCCAATGGTTGTGTAAGGATAATCTTTTGTGCAGCGTAACCAACATCTGACTTGTGTAAAAATATTTCCTTTTCCTTCATAACCATCATTTTTACCTTTGTAAACATGGCCTACACTTTATAAACATTATTTCTAGGTTATGTAAGCTTGAATATATTTATATAGGAATTATCACAAAAATAATCATTTGTGAGCTTGCATAAGAACCATTATATCTATGAAAACATCATTATTTTGTGTAAGAAAATTTTCTTACAAAAAATCAAGAGTACTGGTAACTGAAATTTAGGGTTTCTAGATTCAAAATATAAAAGATAAATGAAACCAAGTGAAACAAGAGTAGTTCATCAAGGATCAAAATATCACATTTAAAATTTTATTCAAGAAACATAAAGAATATATTATCCCCACAACATAAAGAATAAGAGTGTCATCTAGTATAACTAAATGAGGGCGATATCAATGAATCTAAAATTAATTTATTCTATTTTCAATAATAATGTATATATTAAATTGAAACTATGATTTATCATTCATAAATATTTAAAATCACATGTCAACATTTCAGTTTTTCTATTTGGGTTCATCTTCAAATTCTAAGTTATTTGAAGTTGAGTGTTTTTTAAAAGTTGATTCATGAATAGGCTATTGGGAACTTGTGCATCAAAAAATGAAAGATGATTCATGTTGAGTTTTTCTATTT
The DNA here is from genome assembly GCA_963277665.1 of Viscum album. Taxonomy (NCBI): domain Eukaryota; kingdom Viridiplantae; phylum Streptophyta; class Magnoliopsida; order Santalales; family Viscaceae; genus Viscum; species Viscum album. The sequence goes on from OY728163.1 coordinate 1,867,103,505, forward strand.
GTAGATAAAAGATGAGAAGATATAATTGTTTTGTTTATTTTAAAAGAATAATAAAATGGTAGTATTGGAAAAATACTTGAGAACAAGGGAGGATGAAATTCTAATTGAGTTGGTGATATTTTCATGATTATTTTGGTTGAAAAAATGTCCCTAATTTTATTTTCATTTTTTTACAAACTCAATACATCGTATAATATAATAATTTATGTATATAAAAATATATGCGAAATTAACAAGTCGGTTATACATGAAAATTGAATTATTGAAGATAGTGGGATTTTTTGTTTAGGGGTATCAAGGTTTTAATGGTTACCTTTCTCCAAAGGTACCACTCCTAGGATAGCAATGAAGAAAGAATTATAATGAACCTCATATGTGTAACACCCCAACCCCAAAATCCTAGTGCTGGTAAATTATTTTAATACATTTGAATGATTATAAGGAATCAAGTCCCAAATTACCGATCAGTTTAGCAGTCTTGGAAAATAGATTACATACATGAAATTTACATTACAATTTCTAACATAAAAATACAGCATAGTTAATCCTTTGATAACTCCATTATTTCCCTAGCTTAACCATGCATATCAATCATAATACACTTCATGACATCCTAGGAAAATAAAACATAAGAAAGGGGTGATATCAGATGCTCAGTAAGGATAAATAATTTAGTAGAAGCTATAAACATTTAAGGAAACAAGTTTAATAAAAACATCATCTTTTTAAACATAAACTTGAACATAATATAGAAAAAATAAATCAAAATTTCCATATAAACATGCACATGTATATTCTATAAGTTTAATAATCACATGTAATAACTAATTTCATAATGAGGGAATTCAAAATTTCGGACATTATAACTACTACATCAAGGCCTTGTGCCAAGACCATTCACAAATATTCTATCAAGGCCTTGTTCCATGACACTAGTTTGTCTCATGAGACCTACCGATGCATCAAGGGGCTATAGCGGGCCCCGCCCATCACTTACTAAGTCCAATGCATTCTTAATTTGAAAAGGGTGAAACATAACATAATCATTCATATTAAAACTAGTATACAAAATTTCAATACCTTAATCATAAACCATGAATGTTATAAAAATAAGACATCCACAGTCAAACATATCATAACTCATTCAATACAATATGGAAGATTTTATTATAATAAATCAACCTCAATCAAGAATTATATCCAGAAAATTATGTTGACATAGTTGAAAATGATCAGTAAAACTCTTTGAGAGAAATATAACTTTTTCATTAAAATCATTTAAAATTCACACAATTTATAAAGCAAGTAATTTAAAAGAGATTTTTGAATCAAAGTGTCACATACCACTTTTAAACTTTTGAAAAGAATTAAAATTTTAAAACAATCATGTCCATATAAATAAATCCTTAAAACATTTAAAATGGTGATCTAGTTAAATATTCCCTTCTATAAAACCTTAAAAGATTACTTTTGAAAACTTTTTTATGAAACATGTACATGGATGATAAATATGTCCTAGTAAATACTTACACATAAACAATCTCAAATAATAATGAGATTGAGGAATTAACCCTTACCTTGTACATTTCATTAGTTGAGGGTACATTAACCTTCTATATAATGGTTACATTATGTTTATTAAATTATACAAGAACTATATACATAAATATGATATCATATATGATCCTCTGATATTGTTTTGTTAATAATATTTCAGTATTATCATTGTTTCAGGTGTTAACTGATTTGTTTTCCTTTACATATTTTATTGCATACATCATGTTTTTTATGGATATGATTTATTTGATTCATATATCAAATGATATTAAGTTCTTAAACATTATTTTTTAATCATAAAATGAAAATTATTCTTGAATGGTTATGATGGGGAATGAAATCTCATCGCGTTGTGGAGACGGTAAGTCGTACATATGCATGAGCGACAATATCATTATTTTGATTGTGAAGTATTATGTAATTAGATGGTATATTATATATACAGAATCATTAAAATGTTATATTTATTATTTACATCAATTATACTCATTATTATACCCATCTAAATAATGAAGTGTTGAATAAAAAACTACACCACAATGTGGAGACGGTAAGTCATATGTACGCACGTATGGTGACTTTTTCATTCATAGGATGGATAGAATAATGAATATGGTTGTACCATATTTATAATAACATATCATTATGTAGAAGTTACCGGAGTTATAATTTTAGTATGGAAACAACAAATAAATAGGAAGTAGAAGAAGAAATGAACTTTGAAATATGTGATAAATTAATTACCTCTTTTTCAGGTGATTCCTTTTGATTTGAAAAAACGGGCCCCTTAGGTTGGATTTTTTATAAAATTAAGGCCTCTAGGTTGAAGTGAGGGTAGTTTATAGGATATTTTATCAGGGTATGGCTGAGACAAATGGCTTTTTTGTTGTGAATTTAAGATAAGGGGGAGTACCCTTTTATAAGAGAGGTGAGGGGCACTTTAGGAAAAGCTTGAAATATTAATTTATTATAAAAATATTTTTAGTTTCAAATAGCTCCAAATGGATTTATATAGAGTATAAGGTGGGGATATATATAAATCCTCTCAACCAATAGGTTTTAGACAAGTTTAGGTCATCATATTAACCGTATCTTTTATATTTAACTCTTAGTTAAATAGTTTAACTTTTACCATGTCTTCTTGTATTTTTATACTACATGGTTAATGTAGTTACAATAAAATGCCAAGAGAACCTAAAGTGGTTAATTAATTACATATATAACATTATCTAAGTCCTTTGTCTAAATCTTATATTTTTATGAATATTATATCATTTAATAAAATAGTATTTGTTTTAAAAACTCATTTATGTCAATTTCAACACTATTTAGTATTTGGTTTTTGTGAAAGTCATAAAAACTTGGTTACTTTGAAAAAAATACATTTAATTAACCCTAACATGTAATATTAACCTAAAAAATTCTTTTATGTCATCAAAAGTTTTAATTTACATTTATTTTAATATTTATAACATTTATTATTTTAATCTTTCATTAATAAGGTAATTACAGCGTCATCATTGTGTCATAAATAAATTTAATTATTTTATGTATAAAAATTATAAATAAAATACCATGATGTAGGAAATATTTTTATATTTATAATTAATATTTATAGTCTAATTTATCTTATGTTTAACCCTATATTAAAAGGGGTTTAGTTATTAAACTTTGAATTTAACACTTTTAACTCTTCTTTAAATAAAATATAATAAATGTCCTAATATAACCCAAATGGATCAAAAAGGATCTTATTTTTGTCCTAATGTTTATTTTGGTAGAAAAAAACTTATCAAATAGAATTATAATAAGTGTTGGGGTAATTTTATATTATTGTAGTATTATTTCTACCTTTAATTACCCTATTTACTTTTAACCGTGCTAAATAAAATTAAAAAGTTATTATTCACCAAAAATTATTTTCATCCTATTGAGGCAAATTTTACTTAATGATGACAATCGTGTCTATTGTATTTTTTAAATTCAATTCACAAAAGTGATAAAATTACATTTTATGCAGATTTGAAAATGTACCTAGAAGTGGGTAAAATAAGTTAAAAAGTTAAATAAAATTTTATATATCTAATCTTATTATAAAATGACTCCATTGAATTAAATTTGACTAATATATGTATTATGTATCTATTTTTAATTAAAGATAAATTTTAATTAAAAATAATTCTTTAAATGAAAATGTCGATTTTTATGTACTATATAGTATTTTTCATTATTCACCAAAAATTGAATATTTTCCGAAAAATACCAAAAATTCACCCTAACCTAATTTTGATATTACGAATTAAAAAATGAAATCTATTTTACCAAATTAAATTTTTAGGAGTGTATAAATTTAATTTTATTATTTTTCACAAAATGATATAAAAATTAGTTCTTTTAAGAAAATAATATTTCTAAATATAAAACTATTTTTAAAAAACTTATACATTTCATTATAAATATGTTTTATTTAAGTGAAAACATTATAAATAAATTTAAAATTTATTTGTTACTATTCGTAATACAATATTTAATTGATAAATAAATATATCATTTAAATAATTATAATTTTAATGTATTGTTTCGCAGAAACTCAATCTTGTGTATAATGAAATTCAAGTCAGTGTTGCATGAAATATAAGCTATTAAATTACTTTAAAGAGATAATGTACTATGAAATCATAGGGTGTTACAGTATCCTACCTTTAGTGGGCCTTGGGTTGGGGACAAGCACCAAGGGTATAAAAATATCACATAAATGGAAGGCATTACTATCACAACCTGGGCCAATGGGGCATGAGCCAAAACTACCCCAATCCCGCCTCCATAGGCTAGGGTCTATCGAAAAGCACCAAAAGGAATAACTAATTTGGGAGGCCTTTTCCTAACTACCTATATGAATGCACCCAACCATCTCCATGCATAAGTGTATAATAATAATAATAAAAAGATGAAACATATTGAGAATAAACCATGCATGTAAAACCTCTGGGGAATACAAGAGTATAATAGTGTAAAATAGAAAAGAAAGGGGGGAAATACATGCCCCACCAGAAAAATTTCCCAACCTAAAAAATCAAGAGAATTAAAATGTTGAGAGAGACCATCTCAGAATCGCTAAGCGTCGACCATTGTATGTGGTCTAATGCAACAAGTATATCTATGATCCTCTGTAATCTTTTCCAACATGTATTTTATCTTTATATGATAGGACACTTGCAGGAAAATCCCACGTAGGGGTTAGTATATTCATACCCAGTAGGATTCCCTGAATGCTGAAGGGGGGCAGTAAGAGATAATATATGAATAAAAGCTCAACCCATAGTAAGAGAGTAAAAAAATACAACAATATATATATATATATATATTCTCAACAAAAGAATCCAAAATGAGAGAAAGGGGACCTCCATATCACATCCCATCCTAGGAAAATAGTATGTAATTAGTTCCAAAGGTCTATCAACAATGCCCAACATATCACATGTCTATCCATAGGAGTATCCATGTGGTGGTCCCACACCTTAACACTATTTCATACAGTCCAAGGGGAATAACCTCCAAGAAGAGGACTTGCACCCTAGTGCATCAGGGGGGGTGCCACTTTTTCTAATAAGGACTTACACCCTATCTGATAGGGGGAAACACTTAGTTAATAGAGGACCTATGCCTTAATTCCATAGGGTTTACTTCCAAGTATAAGTGGGAATGATGCCCTATCTTATAGGGGTACCACTCAGTAGGTAGAGGACCCACACCCTAATGAAATAGGGGGTACCACTTAGTAGGTAGAGGACTCACCCTAATTCCATAGGGGGTACAACACAGTAGATAGAGGACCCACACCCCAATGCAATAGTGGGGTGCCATACAGAAAGTAGAGGACCCACACCCTAATGGAATAAGGGGTACCACTCAGTGGGTAGAGGAACTATTCCCTAATGTTATATGGGGTACCACTCTGTAGGTAGAGGACCCACACCCTAATTCCATAGGGAGTACCAATCAGTATAATGAGGACCCACGCCCTATCAGATTGTGGGGTACCACTCAATAGGTAAAGGACTCGTGCCCTAATGACATATTGGGGTACCACTATAAAGATCCTATATGATCATTATCATCATTGAGTTCCACCTAAAGAATCATCACACTCATAAAACCTCACATAATATCTAAAAAACACTATGAATTCCATTATCATGTTCCATTTGAAAAAACATTCAAGATAGGCTACTCTCATGCTAAAATATGAGTCCATATAAAAGAGATGTGAGAGGTATAAGTTTCCTCAAAAAAGTAGGGTATATGGCATTTAAGAGGACCCACACAGTGTGTGGTCCCACCCTATTGCATGGTCGTGTCCCTGCTGGTACATGACTCACTACCAATATATCCCTACACAGTTTGTAAGGAGACTGCATGGAATGCCTCATCCACACGGGTTCCTGTCCATTCCCTTTACTATTTCTATGTGATTTTTCTCATTCTCATGAACTATGTTACATGGTGTATCCTCCCATCGGGGTTCCTTCCTGTGTCCTTTGGGATGTGTCTATGAACCATGGTTGTGTACCATTACACAACATATTCTTGGATGTGCTCATGTCAATTTACTCCCAGAGTACACGTCGGGTCACCAGCACTGGGTCACATAACGTGTGGGGGTCCCACATAGTGTTTGATATTTAACTCACCTAAAACTATACCTATCATAGGTAGGGGGATACATGTTGTGTGATCTTCAATCTACATGGTGTGTAGTCATGTTTTTTCACAGAATCCTAGATCTTCTCTACACAATCCATATCTGTGCCCACTACTTCAAATATCTCATTTAGGCCACCCGAAATCAAAGGGGTAAGGCTCTATTCACCATTTTTCACCTTCCTGTGGCTGGAAATATGATTCCATCAGTTTTTTCAAAATCACACGCACCTCATGAACCTCCTATGTCATGCCTTGTTTATCTAAAATTATAGATCCACAAAATGATCACCCAAATCATGTGATTAATCCTAATTCATTCTTAGATCGCAGAACGGTTGACCACACATGAATATATCATAAATCTAGGGGTTTGATCGAGCTCTATCTTGCCCGAAAAGGTTGTACCATGGCCCCATAGGCCTACAAAAAAGAAAAAAATGAATGGTGGAGCTAAAATCACACAAAAAATATGCTAAAAAAATCATTGACCAAGTGTTATTGCCCACAAAATATGGATTCTAATGACTAGGGTGAGAAACATGGAATAAATTGAATAAAAAATTATAAATCGATACATGGGCTCATGAAAAGTCTTATAATAAAGTTAGATTAAAGGAAAGAAATTGTTCATTCTTAATATTTTAATAAATTGTGGTAGAATCCAAAAATGAAAATTTCTATCTAAAGATTTGATCATTCATTGATGATGAATATACTCAACAATGAAGGATAAATATTTGTTTTATTCACTGCACTTTGACTTTCCTTGATCCAATTTCTGGTTGTCCTCTAATCTCGATTTGAAAATGATAGGTGTTGGAATTATCCTCTCAATGATCCCAGGATTATGTGGATAACCATATAAATCTACCATAGTGATGATTATATATAGGAAAATTAGGTTTTAGGTGTTTAATTAATTAATTAATCCACTAAACACACCCACCAACGACCATGTTATCCAAATATCCCACACCAACTAACTTTAAGTCTCATTTATAGTAAACCTCACATTCAAGATTCAACCATGGTTTTAGATTTTTGATTTGAGACTCCATTTAAGAGTTATCCCATTATTTTTGAGATACAATGGTTACATATACAAAATATATTTAATATTTTTATAAAATTATTTTCAGGCACACCAAGCCTCAGAATTACATGTTGTCTTAGTAGATAGCTCCAAAAATATTTCTAGATATATTTAAAAGTTTTACAAGGAAAAAACATGGTCTCTAAATTATTACCTCCTTAAAACTTTTCATCCTTAAAAATAAAAAATATAAACAAAAAGGTTAGGATATTGAGCCTACATCTTTCTCTTCCACTCCCATGAGCTCTTCTTCATGCTCATGTGCTTCCACAACATACGAACCAAGGGGATGGTCCATACACGAAGGCTTATCTCTAATCAATCCTTGATCACCACCAGGTTCTCTGCAAAATTGGATTCATACTTGATGTCTAGCTCACCCAAATCAATAATGTGTGTGGGGTTGTGAACATATCTACTCAATTGTAACAGATATAAGATGACATGCATCCTATCTAATTGTGGGGGTAGGAAACCTTATTAACCCTCTATAAGATCTCAAACAGATTGATGAACCTCTATGAGAGTTTACCTTCCCATTCAAATATCTATAATCCTCATCATGGGGAGACTCTTAGAAAAATTTGGTCTCTTAACTTGAACTCCAAGGACCTATGAAATCAATCTATATCAGATTTTTCCCTACTTTGGGATGTCCTCATATGCTCATAGATCACATGTACTTTCTCTGTTTCCATCTGCACCATCTCTAGCCCAACTAGAGATACCTCATTGATCTTGTTCCAGTATAAGGGTGACCTGCAAGGTCTCTTGTAAAGGTCCTTGAAATTTGACATGATAATATTAGAGTGGTAGCTATTATTGTAAAAAAATCTACCAATGGAAAGTGGTCCTTCCATATCCATAAAAATCCTAACACACAAGCCCTCAGCATATCCTCTAGCACCTAGATAGTGTGCTCGATCTTCCCATTCATTTGGGAGTGGAAGGTTGTACTCATCCTCATATGGGTCTTTAATGTATCTTGTAGTCCTCTCCTCAACCATGATTTTAACCTTTCATCATGGTCAGAAAAAATCATCGAGGGAACCCCATGAAGGTGAAAGATATCCCATATATATAACTGCCAAAAATTCCCCACCGAACTCTACTTCCTCATAGCAAGGAAGTGCACTGAATTCAAAAGTCATTCAACTATAATCTTTATGGAATCATGTTATATCTCTATCTATGTAACCCTTGTCATGAATTCCATGGACATTTCATCCAATTTCCATTTTTTAATATCAATGGGTTGCAACAAACCTTCCAAAACTTAGTGCTCTGCCTTCACCTGCTGGAAGGTGAGACACAGAGAGAAAAACTCTTTCATTCTCCATCTCATACCATCCAACAAAAACTACCACTAAATTTCTATGTACATCTTCCCCAAACCAAGATTTACATCCAAAGTAGATTTTTGGAACTCCTTTCTCACCTCCTCTCACATCATGACTAGTACCACCATCTATGTCTGAAAAAGGATGACGTGATTTCCTTCTTAAATAAATTCATCTGGTGAATCTCATAAGGATATCTGGTTATGTAAGGCCTCATAGTTGATGTCTCCCAACTAAAACTATTTCACACATTATAGAATCGTAGAATTAAACACCATAAACTAAATAAAATTTTCACCCACCTTCTCAACTAGGTTCACCTGCAAGGAAGCTAACTACTCAAACACCTCCCACACCAAAAAAGGTTGGGACTTCCTACTAAGGTAATCTTCTGCCATGTTACCCTTCCAAGGAGTATAGAATATCTCAAAATCATATTCCTGAAGGAAATATAACTATATCCTATGTCTCATGTTTAAGTCTCTATGTGTGACTACAGACATGAGACTATGATGGTTTGAATAAACAAAAAAATTACTCTCCAAGATAGTGCCTCCACATCCGCAATGAGAATACTACCAATGTGAGATCTAGGTAAAGAGTTCCATAGTTCTAATCATGGGGTATTAACTACCTCAACCCATATGTGATAACTACCTACCACGGTATCAACATGCATCCAAGATCAGCTCCTGAGGCATCACAATATAATAACTACTCCACACCCTCCTCTGGTATTCTAAAAATAGGAGCACTTGTTAGCCTCAAACTCAACTCCTTGAAGGCACTATATCACTACTTATTCTAGGTAAAAGTCTACCCTTTCCATGTAAGGGTGGTCAAAGGGGAAACAATCCTAGATAAGTCTTCCACAAACCTCCTATAATACCCTCACCAAAGCAAGAAAAATCTACACCTATGACATGGTCTTAGGTGGCTCCCAAGAAATCATTGCATTAATATTCACCAAGTACACATCTAATCCAAGATCAGCGATGAAATTCCCCATAAATTGAACCACATGGATCTAAAACTGAAACTTCAATAGCTTAGCATAAATTTGGTGCTCCTGAAACAAGTCTAGGACCATCCACAAGTGCTATGCATGATCCTCCTCTGACGTATATTAGATGAGTATGTTTTCAATGAACGCAACTAAAAATTGGTCCATGTAAGGATAGAATATCTGGTTCATCAATGCTATAAACATGGTGGGATGATTTATTACACTGAAAGGAATAACTAGGAATTTAATGTGTTCATAATGACATTAGAATACCAGCTTCGTAATATCAGCCTCGTGAACTCCCAACCGGTGGTATCTGGTCTTGAGATTGATCTTTTAGAACCATATAGCACCTCTAAACTATTAAAAGAGGTTGAAAATCATTGTAAATGGGTATTTTTCTTTATCATGTCCTGGTTCAGGTGATGATAATCCAAAAAAAGTTGTACGATCCCATCCACCTTTTTCACGAATAACACTGAAGCTTCCTAGGGGGACACACTGGGTCTAATAAAACCCTTATCTAGAAGGTCCTACAATTACACACTTAGCTATCAGATCTCAGTAGGGAAATTTAATATTCCTCAGAAGATATTAGAGTGGTCACAGGGTAAAATTCGATGAAAACTCCATCTATTATCTGGGAGGTAGTCCTAGAACATCCTCAGGGAAGATGTCCATATAATACTCCATGACTAAAGGAATATAGATGCCTTAAGAGACTGTTGTTCTGAGGGATATATTCAAAAAATTATGGGTGATGGTATGTATCCACCTACTTGAGAAACCCACTCATTCGGCCATGAGATCTCTCTCTCCCACAAAGGATAATCTCATCCCATCAGAGAAAAGGAATCTGACTCGTCTGCAGTTATAGTCAATATGGGCTTGGGCTATAGACAACCAATACATACCCAATATGAAATCAAAATACATCATCATGAAAAAAAAGTTCCCACAATAACCTCTCTCCACAAAGATATATCTTACATTACCAATAGATAAAAAAGATAGAATAATCTTTCACTGTAAGAACCTTAAGGAAAAGATATCGGGCTAAAGGCTCAACTGGGATATCTAGTTCTTGAATTAGGATTAAATAGATAATGGAATGACTCACATTTGTGTCTACTAATACTAAAGATAGATTATAATAACACATATCATACCTCTAATCATCTCATGTGCCTTTGGTTCATACACCTCTATAGATTATAGCTTCCCACATCCTCGACCACCAACTCCCAAATCCTAATGCAGGCTGCCAGGTGGTAGTGGTGGAAGGATCTCATCGCATCATTTACCACCCATATATTCTTCCCCTAGATCCCCACCCAATCCACTTCCAATTCAACCTCCATGGGTTACACCCTAACCTTTACTAGAAGATCTTTGATCATGGATCTACCACGGTCGTGGTGGTCCATCCACTATCAACCTGTCCTACTCAGTATTTCTATTTGGTAAATCACATGCCATGTGACCTCACATATCACATACATAGCACCTACCCTCTCTGATCTTCCCCATACCCCTTTTTGGTCCTTTTTCTACATGACCATGTGTCTATGTCTGGTTATGGGGATGACTCTCATGTCGAGATCCTACCAACTACAACCTGATAGCTACTACAGATGACTCAACCCTATAATTCCCACTACCAACTCTAGCTTTCTGTCATCCCTCTAAAAATAATATCTTTGTCATTAGTTCCCACTCCAGTACTCTGACATAAGTTGAATTCAAAAGGGCACCACACTGGCATGTATGTCTCTATGGAAACTCTGTTCAAAATTCCTCACTCATAATTAGTCAACTCAAATCATGTTAAGGGAGTACCACATGAGGTCTTTGAACCTATAATAAAACTAATAGACTTTCATCCCTCCCTATTTCAGCTCTAGAATCTTTTGAATCTGAACTGAGGGAAAACATGACGAATATTACTCCTCACAAGAAAGCTACTGGAAGTCACTCCATGAGAATAGTGACACATCATGCATCTATGCAACTAGACTCCACTAACACCTAGATAATATGTGGAAAAGAATGTTGGATAGTGCACCCACTTGATCAGTTAGTGTTTGAATAAGCCTAAGAAAATGTATCATCAACTCTATCCATTCCTCCATTACTTATGGATAAGGCTCACTGCATAACCTCAGTGGCCTCTGGTTCTAGAACTTGTAGAGTGCATTAATATTGTGTGCCCTTCCGGTGTGATTTTCTACTTGATAGGTGGGGGTGTTTCTACCTATCAACCAAGAGGAATAATCTCTTGTTATGGCCCCTAAACTAAGGCCTCACCACTCATCGAATCATCATCACGATCTAGAATTGGTAACCTAGCTAGTTGTCTTCACGGAAGAATCCTGAAAATTTAATCAAGACGTTCCATGGTCAGATGAGTATATATATATATAGGGAACTAACTTAATAAATATGATCAAATAATCAATATTATATGATGAATGTAACATTTATCCCTGTAAAAAATGTTTCAGTATTCCAAGTTGACAAGAAGGTAGTCAGGGTCTCAGTGAATGGATACATCAACTTCCCACACTAACACTGGGTTCCCTAGCCAGAAAGCTGCACTTGAGACACTTTGACCCCATTTCCCTAATTCCTAACCAAATAAACATAAGGGGATAATTCCAAAACCCATCCCAATGAATGAACTTCTTTGATACCAATCTATCATGACACGACCCAATAGATCTTGAGCTGCAACAACCCTAAGCCCACCTCTGGCAGCTAAGGGCTAGCAACAAGTTCTGAAATGCATAACTAATATGGGAGGTCTTTGCCTAAGTACCATTATGCAGGCACCCAACTATATTCATGCATAATTTAATAGGAATAATAATAAAAAGATGCAACTTATAGAAAATAAACTATGCATGTAAAACCTCTATTGAATACAATAGTATGACAACATAAACTGGAAAAGAACAAGGGGAAAATACATGCCCAACCAAAAATATTTCCCAACTTGAAAAAACTAGAAAATTAAAATACTGAGATAGACCATCTCTGAATATCTAATATTCAACCACTGTATATAGTCTAATTCAAATGGTATCCTTATGATTTTCTGTAATCATCGTTGATCTATCTATTGTCTGGATATGACTCAACACATGCAGGAAAATCTTGTACAGGGGTGAGTATATACATACCCAGTAGGACACCCCAAAAGTTGAAGGGGCAGTAAGAGACACTATAGGAATATACATCTTAACCCATTTCAAGAGAGTAACAAAATTGAACAACATGGATATATATATATATATATATATATATATTCTTAACAAATGAAGCCTAAATGATAGTGAAAGGGGGTCTCCATCTCACAGCCCAACCCAGGAAAAGAGTATGTCATCAGTTCCAAAGGTCTATTAATGATGTCCAGAATCCCGTGTGCATGTACATAGGAGTAATAATGTGGAGGGACCACACCTCACCAATATTCCGTATATTTTAGGGGGAACAACCTCTAAGAAGATGACCCACACCCTAGTGCATTAGGGGGTGCAACTTAGTGTAAGGAGGACCCATTCCATATCTAATAGGGGTACCACTCAGTTGATAGAGGACCCATACCCTAATTCCAAGGGGGTACCACTCAATTTATGGAGGAACCACACCATATATGATAGGGGTACAACTCAGCAGGTAGAGGACCTATTCTCTAATTCCATAGGGAGTACCACTCATTAGGTAAATCACATATTCTTTAATTCTATAGGGGGTACCACTTAGTAGATAAAGGACCCACGCCCTAATTCCATAGGGGGTACCACTCATTGGGTAGATGACCTTCACTCTAATTCCATAGGGGGTATAACTCACTAGGTAGAGGACCTACTCCATAATTCCATACAAGGTTACCACCCAGTAGGTAGAGAACATGATCCCAAATACCATAGGGGTACCACTCAGTATAAGGAGTACCCATGCCCTATCCAGTAGAGGTGTTACTTGGTAGGTAAAGTACCCATGGTCTAATACCATAGGAGATTCCACTCTAAAGATCTTGTCTAGTCACTACCATCATCAATCACCACCTAAAGAAGTGTCACACTTGAAACACCTCAAATCATATCTCAAAAGACACTATGAAGGACACCATCACACTCTATGTAGAAAAACACTCAAGATAGGAAACTCATAGACCAAAATCCATGTCCAAACTAAGGATATATGAGAGGAAGAAGTTTTCTCAAAAGGGAAGGGTGCACAGCATGTAGCAGGACCCACACAATGTGTGGTCCCACCCTGCTACCTAGTCGTGTCCCTGTGGATATGTAGTTCACTTACCATGTATCCCTACATATCATGTAAGGAAACTAAATGGTGTGACCCAGCCACCTGAGGTCCTACCAATGCTCCTATCCATATTTATGTGATATTGTTTGTTCTCATGTACTATGATACATAGTATGTCCTCCTACATGGGGTCATGCATGTGTCCTCAAGGATGTGTCTTTAAACCATGTCTATGTTCCATTACACAAAATGATCCTGGCTATTCTTGAGTCTGTGTCCTCCCAAAGTACAAGTCAAGTCTCCAGCACTAGGTCACACGGCATGTGGGGTTCCCACACGATGTCTGATATTTAACTCACTTGAAACCCTATCCACTACAGCAAGGGGGCTATATGTTTTGTGTTCTTTAGACTATATAGAATGTAGTTGGATTTTTCACAGAATCCTGGATATTCTCTGTGTGATCCAAATCAATGCCTTCCACTTCGAATCTCGCCTCTATGCTTCCCAAAATTGAAGAGGCGAGGATCCATTCTCCATTTCCATCTATCTACTGGCCAGAAATCAAATTATGTCTTTCCTTACAAATTTGTATGTGCCCCGTACACCTCATGTACCACACCTTCTTTATCTCAGATCCTATATACAAGAAAAAATCGCCCATATCCCACAATTCATCCTTATTCATACTTATATTAAATAATTGTTCACCGCATGTGAATCCGTCATGAATCTGGGGGTTTGATCGAACTAAATCCCACCCAACAATGTAAAATATTGTCTCATATTCCTATAGTGAATAATAATAAAAATAGTAGGTTGAAAATGACAAAAAATAAGGATAAACAATCATTGGTCAATTTTTCTTGGTTAATAGATATATATTGGGATGACTGATGTGAGAAACCTGGCATAAATTGAATAAATAATTCTAAACCAACACACAGGCTCATCCAAAGGCTCATAATAAACACATATCAAAGGCAAGTAGTTGATCATGCTCAATATTTTAATAAAAAATAGTAGAATCTAAAAATTATGAGTCCTTACTTAATATTGGATCATTAGTTGATGAATAACATGCTCTCCAATGAAGGAGGAAGAATTTTTGTGTTCGTCGCACTTCGATTTTCCTTGATCCAATAGCTCATTGTCATTTGATCTCGATTCTCCAATGATAGGCTGTAGAATTATCCTATCAATGGTC
Organism: Viscum album; assembly: GCA_963277665.1. NCBI lineage: Eukaryota > Viridiplantae > Streptophyta > Magnoliopsida > Santalales > Viscaceae > Viscum > Viscum album. Next base: position 1,867,118,684 of record OY728163.1, read on the forward strand.
ACAGGGTTATGAGTCTAACCCTAGAAATCTTCCATAATGATGCTTATATATAGGAGAAATAGTTTTTAGGTATTTAATGAATTAATTAATTAATTAATTAATCCACTAAACGCACCTGCCAATGTCCGTTTTATCTGAACACCCCGCACTAAACAAATTTAGTTCATGCCTAGGGTAAATATATATGTTCTAGATTCAACCGTGGTCTCAAATTTTGATTTGATACTCTGTTTAAGATTTATCTTATTATTTATGAAAAAATTATGTGTCTATATATAAAATATATTTATTATTTTTATTAAATTAATTTTGGACACATCGGGCATCAAAATCGTGCACCATCTTAGCACCTGGATCTAAAAATATTTCTAGATATATTTCAAATTATTACAAGGAAAAAACAAGGTATCTATAATTATCCTCTATAATATTGTATTGGTAGATATGATAAATTGAACACAAGAAAAATCATGTCATAATATAAAAAGTAAACTAAAACCATCCTATAATGCATTTATAAGGTAAAAAGATACAACGAATATCCAAATAAAATACCAAAAGAAAACCCTACGGTAGTGGAATTTCAATAGTTCCAATTATCAAGATATAAATGTCCATTATGTTCTATGAATTCCTCCTAGAAACCTAAAAAATGGTTTGTATATACATAGGGTGATCATAAAATTATATGCAGTAAGATCATACCCAAATTCTATCATGTGCATGTGAAAAGATCATATTAATGCATCAATGAGAAAATAAAAGAACCAACAGCACCTAAATAGGTCAAATAACCAATATCATTGACCCCAAGAAATACTCACCAAATAGCATATACAAGTATAGTAACATAAAATGAATCATATCAATAAAAGGGTTCCCCGTATTTATTTCCAACTAGTTTTCCACTCTCACACCCCAATATCACATGTCTGGGTGATCTCAAGTATTCTATATAAAAAACCTACCTATAAACACTTGGGCTATCATAAAACGTCACATCTCACCTGTAGGCACTTGGGAAATCACATCACATCTCTCCCATAGACACCTGGCCATTACATCACATCACATCTCACCCAAAGACACGGAGGCCATTACATCAAAACCATAGCCATAACTAGGAGTAGGACATCATGAACATGAAGTATGTCAACCATGTTCCCTCCTCCTACTATGTATGACCCTTAATATAATCCATCTCATCATCTTATAAAACATAAACATAATGTGTTTTTGACTTCTAGTCATCATAGCATGCGCATATCAACATCTCCTGGAAGAGAGAGTGGGGAAGAGGGGGTATCCAGCCATTTATCCTCACCATTATGATGTTGAAAAAAACACCCCCAAAACATTTGGTTTTCGGCACATAGTTCTCTATATGGTTGGGGTGTGTATAAAAATCATAAGGAAATAAAATATATAATAGTTACACACAATCCCAACATATGGGTTCACAAAACAAAATTTCCATTACATGTCACAATACCACCACAAGGCCTTATATCCTCTTCCACTTTAAATGGTACCTCTAAATGAAAAGTGCCACACAATAAATCCATAAAGACAAGCCAAATTCCACCTTTATTTTCAAGTTAATCCAATTTCCAAATTTCTACATTACCAAAAGAAATCAGTTTATTCCATCCCATTCATTTCATATTTAACAATAGAAACTTCTAGACATACTTACACTTTAATTCAAGGTGTTCATTATTTATTCCAACCCATTCCATTTCAACTTCATTGTTAACAAATTATTCCATCACTACTAGGAAACTACCACAACATCGCACAATACAACCTCCACTTTTTTTTCTCAGGCCAATAATCCCCACATCACTACCACTTCACATCACCACCACTTCCCATCACATATTTCACACACCATAACCACATCTCATCATAAACTCTATGTATCATAACCACATATCATCACATAAACCACATCCCAAACACTTCCCATTACAACCACCACATCACAACCACTTCCCACACATTAGAACCACACATCACAACCATGAATCACAACCACACATCACAACCATGCATCACAACCACGCATCACAACTAATTTTTTCATATTTAATTTTAGATTTTGTAATGGTATTTTCATCACATTAACTTATTTATTTCAAGGGGATTCTTACACAATCCTTAATTCTCATGTGCAACCAATTCATTAGCCAAATATATGTTCTTATATAATTTCATTCAAATTGATAACAAAAAATCACACAATAAGGTATACACAAACATATACACTATAACAAAAACTTATTCCACAACATCCATGATTTTCAATAAGGCATAAAGCATGTATAATATCAATAATGATATCAAAATTAGTAAAAAATTGTGACTATTATCCCATTTTCCTTCAATTTCATTTAATCCAATTCATTATATTCATTAACTTGGTGCATATTATCCTCCCAGAGGATGAGAAAAATTATAACCCTCCCATATGACACAACTATAAGATAGAAGAAGGATCCCCTATCTTAAATGAAGCTTTATGAACCATTATGAAAATTTGGATCAAGTGGGGGGAAACTGTCATGCACCACAGCAAAGGAAAACATCAGGATCAACCTAAAACACAAAAACCCACATCATTAAAATTATAAAACAATATCAAAACCAATTTTTTCTCTTGACATCAGCCTTACCCAGATGAAGAACTTGAAGAAAATAGGGAGAAATAAGAAGGGAACTCACCTAAACCCACCAAGGATTGGTCTCCCAAATTTGAGATTGATATCCAATGAAATAGGGATGAAATGTATCCTTAGGAATAACTTGGGTCACTAAATAAATGAGAGAAAAGATGGAATAATGATAAGGTTTGAGGGGGTTTGGGTTTTTATAGATGGTTTTTAAAACATAATATTGCGGCACAACCTACCTCACCACATCATAAAACTATTGAAAAAGAGAAGGATACAATACAAAGGGGATAGACCATATCGTATCCTATATGGTAAAATATGAATCAAAGAAACACATTGAGATCCCAATAATAGTTCCACAAATCTAGGGGAAAGTCCACATGAAAATTGAGACCACCACGCTATAGAAGGAAATTGCTAAGAAAGGGCCTATGATGTAGCCCTGCTCCGTGAATTATCCATTTCAAAAATAGAAAACCCACTGAAAATCACCAAAAGACTCAAAATTGAATCCTCTATCTTTATATATGTAATAGCTATGTTGAAAATAATAGAACCACTAAAAACCTCCTTCTGGACTCGACCTTGTAGTCGAGTGGCCATGCCACAGCCATGTGGATTTTGTCAAAACCCTAAAAAATCTCCAACCCAAGCTATTAAATCATAGGCAGCCTCTCCATGATGCATCATATCTCCTAAATGGCACAAAATAATCCTCCAAACTATAGAATTTTTCTCAGGTGGATTATTGACTATAATTCCTCCCATTTACTCACCAACTTCCTCAGAACTTCATTGGACACCTCCACCAACAGAATTACCACAAAGTAATGGGTCATAAATTCTAGATTGTTACATCAAATACACATCAAGATATTATTGTACTTGAGAATCAAATACATACCCAAAAAAATAGGGAAAGATTTCTAAATAATCACCTCATGAGATACCTCTTAGAGATCTCATCACAAATGAAACCCTGCCACCATCGCATACCAATCTCAAGACACCTCTCTCTCTCAACCATATGCACCATCATTACAACCTTCAAAAAACCCAACCAACAATTACCACAACCAACACACATTATTTCCTCAAGCATATAAATCAAGAAAATACACTTCCCATAATAAGATATTATCTGATTTGGGTGGAACTGGATCTCCTATATGGTTTTAAAATATGTCAAAGTTTAATGTGTCTTGAATTGGAAAAGGTTCTCCCCTCATTATATGCTTGAAGATTTAATTAAACACCATCATAAATGGAAAAAACACATTACATAAAATATAAAGGTTCAAACATCACATCGATAATAAAAAATAAAACAATGAAAAACTCAAAAAAATCAGGGTACTGGGTATGTATATGCGTCTCATGCTCCAAAGTACTCTCCTCCAATCCATCATGCCTCTACAACACATGAACCAAAGCTATGGTTTATCCTTACAACACCTTCTCTTGATGATCCTGGATATCTACTATCCACTCTATGAACTTCACATCATCCTCATTATCCAACTCTTCCCAAATAATGACATTGTAATCATCATGAAGATATCAATAGATCTGAGAGACATGGAAGGAGTCATGGATCTTGTCCATCTATGGAGGAAATTCCAACCAATAATCCACCTTAACAACGTGCCCAAACAACTCGAAAGGTTCCATGAACTATGAAGAATTATTACACCCCCTACCAATATTTTTACTACCCATGATGAGGAGAAACCTTCATTGACAAGTTCTATCCTACCAAAAACTCTAAGGGCCTCCTCCTATGGTTAACATACAACCTATCACAATCCTATGTCACTTTCATCCTCTCACATACAACCTGAACCTTGTCTGTAATACTCTACCCCAAATCGATACTGAAAACTGAAAACTCCCCATCCTTGGTCCAACATAATAGAGAACACCATAGCCACCCATACAAAGCCTCAAATGGGTCCATATCAATGGATGAGTGGTAGTTGTTTTTATAAGAAAACTCAACAAAGGGAAAGTGATTATCCCATGATTCTATGAAGTCTAAGATACTAACTCATTAGATGTCCTCCAGAGTTTGGATATTCTACTTCATATATCCATTCGTATGAGGTTGGACTATAATGATGAGGCATAACTAAGTGAAAAACACATTCTGCAATCCTCCCTAGACTCATGAGGTAAAACATTTATATCGATCTAAAATAATACACCACAAAACTCCATGTAACCACGCAGCTTCATCCACATATATATTTTCCAAGACATCCATGGTTCTTGACTCCTTATTTTCTAGGAAGTGATACGACTTCAACAGCTAATCCAAAATTACCCAAATAGTGTCATATACTCCCTATTCTAGAGGTAACCATGTGAATAAGTCCATATAAATGTTTTCTCACTTATACTTGGGAACATACAGGGGATGAAAAAAACTACTATGAACTCGGTTCACAAACATTACCTACTGTAAAACTAGACATCAATCCACAAACCCTACAACCATATTTTTAATTCCAAGCCACCAAAAGTACATCCTTAACCTGTGGTAAATCTTAGATACTCTTAGGTGTATCACTAAGTTGAGATATGAAACTCATGGACTCCCTCACACATCACCAATAGAACAAACAGCCTCCCCTGAAACAACATCTAGTTCTTACCATCCTCCATTCATCCCTCTAGAGAATCATTATGGCCAACACGATCACACATTACATACACCTTTGATTCACCTCACTGTGACTCTTACACTTGATGAAATTGAAAAGGATATACTCTTATCTAAAATAATCAATTTATGATATAAGCCACCCTTTTATATAGGTGTAGGGCTGTCAACCCCTCTGTCTCTTTCCAAGCATATATGGACTCTCGAACAACATCCCTTTATGATTTTTTTCTCAATGTGTCAGCCACAAAAGTCTATTTTTCTGAGGTATAGAAAATCTCAAAGTTATAATCAGGGTAAAACTAAACCCACCTCTACTACCATAAATTTAGTTCATGCTAAGAAAATACATAACTCAAGATCTTGTGATCAGTGATGACCACAAAGAAGTCTCTAAAGAGGTAATGTTACAAAAGATTCAGTACAAACACAACCACTGCTATCTCCAGATCATGGGTGGAATAGTTACACTTTTGGGGGTGTAACTTCCTAGACCCATAAGAAATCACTTCCTTTTTCTACATCAATATTCATCCCAATCCTATATGGGAAGTGTCATAAAACACCTCAAACACAACCCCATCCACTAGAATATGAAAGAATGGAGCACTGATCAACTCTCATTCTGGTAGTCAAATGCTATATGACACTGATTATCCTATATAAACACCAATTCCTTCCTAGTAAAGGCTATCAATGGGGCTAAAATCTGTGAGAAATCATACATGAACCTCTGATAATAGCCTATGAAACCGAACAAGATATGAGCCTCTGCTACATTCTTGGTTTCTTCCCAAGAAATTTTTTCTTGATCTTTAATGAATCCATGGAAAAACCTTACAATGACACCACATACCAAGGAAATAAACCTCTCAAGTCTAAAAAATACACTTATACAACTTTCCATAGAGTTGGTGGCATCGAAGGACCTACAAGATAGCTCAGAGATGATTTGAATATTCCTCCTCTGACTTGGGGTAGATCAAGATGTCATCAATGAACATCACTATGAACTGGTCTATAAACTCACAAAACATAGAGTTCATGAACCCCATGAATACATTTGGTGTGTTCATAACACACACAAAAAACATGAGTAGAAACTCAAAGTTTCCATACCTTTATCATAAGGCAACATTTAGGATATCATCATCTTTTACCCTCAACTCGTGATACCCAGACCATAGATTGATCTTAGAGAACCAACTATCCCCTCTCAACTAGTCAAAAATTCCATAATTCCTTAGAAGAGGGTAATTATTTTTTACCATCACCTAATTTAGTCTCTATTAGTCTATAAATAGCCTCAGACTACCATCTTTCTTCTTGTTGAATAACACTAAAGAACCCTATGATGAAACACTAGTATAGATGAAAACTTTTTGCATCATATCATCTATTGAAATCCTCAGCTCCCACAAATTCAAAGGTTCTATATGATATAGAAAAATAGAAATCAGTGAAGCACCTAATAGAAAAATATATCCCAAACTCGATATCACATCAAGGGGGTATTATCACAATCTCCTCAGGAAAAATATATAGAAAATCATCAATGGACCTAGGAACCTCCACCATCCTAGAATCTACTAATTCCATAGGTAACTTATCTATTATGGAGAGAGGGGTCTCCACACATCTACTACCCATCGTACAACTTAGATCGCCAACAAAAAATTCATATTGGCCATCCTTTTCCAAAACACAAACCTCCTTCAAAAGAAGTTGATAATAGTACTCATGGAATATAACCAGTCGATAATAAGGATAAAATTGTACATATGTATATATAATAATAAAAAATACCCACAATACTATGTGGCCCCATAATCATTATACACCCCCAACACACATCAAACAAGCTTATTTATTCTACGACTGGCGTATCCAACATGGGGGGTATGAGAATCCACTATACATATAGTTCCATAGTATAAAATAGATAGGGTAAGACCAAGGTTTGTGAATATCCTTGAAGTACCTTTGTGGTAAAATGTTTTAACAAAGTTTTTTTATTTTTTGAAAACTAACCTTTTTATATTATAATTATTTGTTTTTTAGGAATCGAATCCATCTGCATCATATTCAGACCATCGGATCCAAAATAATCAGAGGTAGAATTTATTATTTTATGAAATTATATATTTTCTATGATCATAAAAATAAGGAATATGCTGAAGGTTTTTGAAATAAGAGTTTGAAGTCAAGAGATAGAATGTTTTCATACTTTCTAAAACAAAATTAGATGATGCTTTACTAATTAAGAAGTTCTAATAATTCATGAAAACTTTCATGATAAAATATTTTAAAGAAATGGTGAAGAGGTTTGAAGAATTTAAAAGTTGAAAAATGGATTTTTTTTAATAAGATTTTTTTAATCAAATTTTCGTAATCAAATTTTTGTAATAATATTTTCGTAATCAGATTTTTGTAATCAGATTTTTGTAATCATATTTTTGTAATCAGATTTTCGTAATCAGAGAATCATAAATAGAATTCTATAGATAATCATAACCATTATTCTGATAGAATCATAATAATAATTATGAGAGAATCATAACCATAATTCTATAGAGAATCATAACCAGCTTTTTGAGAGAATCATAACCAGCATTCTGTGAAAATCATAACATGTATTCTGTGAAAATCGGAACTAGCTAGGAAGGGATACTAAAAATTATATCCAAGATAATCAAAATATTATAATGGTATGAGAAATAAATGTATTTTAATCGGTTGAAAAAGAATTCGTAATGAGCTAATTATATAGAAGAATTAAAATGTCCAAACTTAACATTCACTTTTGCAAAAATCTCTGAGAAATATAAGTAGGTTTTACAAATTCAAAGATAAAGTTTAAATAAAATATATTTTTGGAGTTTTGAGATTTGAGGAAGTGTGAAATATCTCAAGTCACCCACCTTTGTTTCTAGAGTTTCTTATAAATACTTCCTTAGATCATTAGTTCAATGTTGAATTTTCTATACACACATAAAAGGAAGAGCACTTGAGAAATTGAAGTGGAAGTTATCATATGATTGAAGGAGAATTGTTTTCAGCATTCCAGAAGAATTTGAGTCTTTTACAGATTGAGTTTGAGCATCATTGTATTGAAATAAATCAGATCTGGATTAAAATAGCATTGTATTGAAAGAAATCGGATCCAGATTAAAACATCATTGTATTAAAAGAAATCAGATCTAGATTACAGCAATATTGTATTAAAAGAAATAAGATCCATATTATAGCATCATTGTATTGAAAAAAATCAGATCTAGATTATAGAAGAATTGTATTGAAAGAAATATGATCCATAATACATCATCATTTTATTGAAAAAATCAGATCCAGATTATAGCAGCATTGTATTGAAAGAAATTGGATCCAGATTACAACATCATCATATTGAAAGAAATAATATCTAGATTACAACATCATTGTATTGAAATAAAACAGATACAAATTACAGCAGCATTGTATTTAAAGAAATTAGATCTAGATTACAGCATTATTGTATTGAAAGAAATCGAATCCATATTATAGCATCATTTTATTGAAATAAATCGGATCTAGATTATAGTATCATTATATTGAAATAAATAAAATCCAGATTATAGAATCATTATATTGAAAGAAATAGGATCCAGAATACACTATCATAATATTGAGAAAATCAGGATACAACATCATTGGATTAAGAGAATCGGATCCAGCCAAATCAGACTAAGGATTTAGACTGAACATTTGTGGATCATTTTCAAAAAAGTCTTAATTATTTTTTCTTTTTCTCAATTATTTTAAAAGAAAATATTGCAAATTTATTGGAGTCAATAAAATCTTTCCTATCAGGAGATAGAAGGTGTCTAACAGAAGTTAGAAAAAGTTTTATTCACTTCTTCATAATAATGGATTTCTATAAACCCACAGGAGTCGCTATGGAAAGTATGTAGATTCTCAAATTGATGCCAAACCTTGTAAATATTATGTTCTTTTCTTTCATACCTCTTTTTCATCCATTAGTATTTACTAAAATTTGATAAGTATATAAATCTTAATAGGTTTTAGGGGTTAAGTTTCTAAATGTTTTGAAAATTTTAAAATGTAAACAACTGATTCAACCCCCCCCCCCCTCTTAGTTGTTATTTGATACTTGGAACTTCAATTGTTATCAGAGTGTTCGGTTCCCTTGTTAAATCTGTATCATAGATAATATCAATTCTTCCAACAGTAGAGGAATTCCAACATTAAATGGAAAAAATATTATAGATGGAAAAATAGGATGATTCCTTATCTCCTATCTCTTGGATTGGAAGTTGTTGATGCCACTACTATTGGTTTTCCACCTATTGAGAAAGATAATCCCATGAAATTTTCTAATAAGATAAATATATAAGTTGATGGGAAGGCTAGAAATGCAATCCTTATGTCCTTATCATAGAATGTTTATCAGAAGGTGATGGGTCACAAGACTTAAAAAAGTATGTGGGACAATATGGAAAGTGTCTTATAAGGAAATACAAAATTCAATGAATAAAAGATACAAATCTAGCATAGTAAGTATGAAGACATTGGAATGAGAGATGATGAAACAATTGATGAATACGTCACTAGAGTAAATTAAATTCTCTACAATATCAAAGGATTAAAATAAGTCCTTGAAGATTTTTCAATTGTGAAGAAACTCATGAGAGACTTTCCAGACAGTTTTGATTCTAAAATTTCTACTTTAGAAGATAAGGATGATTTATCTCTTGATAAGAATTATAACTTTTTTTTCCTTATGAAATGAGGAAAGCTCCAATATTTAAAAAAAATATAGAATATGAAATGGATTTTTAAGCTATGATAAAGATGAAAATCTAAGATTTTGATGAATCTAATCCTTGTGAGTCTGATGATAGGGAAGATGATGTGTTGAATGAAAAAATCATGTCCTTCAAATCCAAGAACTATCTAATAGAAAGAGGAAAGTGTGGATTAAATATTTCTCTAAAATGTTTTGAGTGTGGTGGAATCAGACACTTTACTATGAATAACCCCAAGAATAATTTTGGATAATATCTAGATAATTCTAATGAAAAACCTCATTGAAAGAAGTGGAACAAAAATGATAAAGAAGAAAAGTATTCCAAGAGATACAAGCATAAGATTACTAGAAACAAAAAAAAATATGTTGATTAAGAAAGTTGAATCGAACTCAACTAACAACAATTCCTCTGAATGTGAAAGTTCAAAAAAATTAGAACCTTCATTACAAAAGTTAAAAATACAAAAGATTCCTTAGAGAGTGATTAAGGATATGAATTATAGAGAGTATCAGCTTAGAACAGAACTTATTTCATGTATTGAGTAAAAAAAATCTCTCAAGAAATCATAATGATAAAAAAAAGATAGTGAAGAAGTTTTGAATGGAATAAAATATTTCATCATGCAGGAGGAATAATACATTGAAGATATTTTGAGTATCAAAATTATAATTGTTGAATAGGGAAAGATGATTAAAGATCTTAGTAAGAATATGGAAACTAAGTAATAAGTAGTTAATAAGTTTCAATCAAAACTTCTTGAGTATGAAATTACCCTAAGAAATATGGATGAAAACTTCAATAAATCTTCAGAAGTAAAAGCTGATACTTCTAAAGTTTCTGAGTGGGATCAATATGAGAATCAAGTGAAATATTATCTTACCAAAAATAATGTTTCATCTAATTCTTTTAATTTTTTATGTTTTGTAAAAAATATTAGGAAATTATGGGTAGAGAAAGGATGTGAGAAAAAAAATTCACCAAGAAATATAGGAATTCATTAAGAAAGTATCCTCTTGAAGAAAGTGGTCCACAATTTTTGAATAAACAATAACAAAAACAAAGTTATGAAAAAATTTACTATCAGTCCAAAAAACTAAAATTTAGAGGTCACTGTTAGTGTTGTGGAGTTTTTTGGATGCATGTATTATTCATACTGGTACAAAATGTATCTACCAAGAAATAATTATGAATCATGGGGTATATATGATGAAAAAATAAGATCAAATGTTCCTAAAAAAATTCAGAAGATGAAGAAAGCTGAGTATGTTAAAACAGAGTATGTTAAGAAAGTTGAGAAAATTATTCATGTTGAGTCTGAAAAGAAGAAGTGCCTAGTTTTTTTGTCCAAATCAAATTTAAAAGGAAAATAATTTAGAATAATCACAAAAAAAACTGAAGAAAGGGGAAATTAAAAAAGTTTCTTAAGAAATGAGAAAATTTGATAAAAAGATATCAACAAATTGTGGTTTTAAAATTCAAAAAAGATGAAAGAAATGTGAGTAATAAGGGAATGTTACTAAAAAAATTGACTTTCTTACCAGAACAAGAAGAAGGGAAGAAAGAGTTGTTACAAAATCATTTTAAAAAAAGGTTATTGAAGAAGAAAATAAGTTTACATATTTATCAAAAGAATCTATATATAAAAAGAAACTTGATACAAAATCTGAGAATGATGATCAAAAGGAAGAAAATACATCCAATGAAAAATCTAAGAAGAAGATTAAAATATCAAGGCTAATAGAAGACTCATAGTCTGAGAATTACTTTTGAGAACCTATGAGGTTCCTCTTTATTCCTAAAAAAATTTGTATTTGTACTAACTAAAAGGGAATTAAAGGAGTTAAAGTAAGAAAGATGATTTTGATTCTATTACTATTATTACAAAATAATGTAATGATGTTATGAAAATATTTCCCTATAAATAAGAATATTCAAGGAAACATGAAAAGGTATCAAAGTAATCCAAAAGAATAACATATGTTGGAAAAAAATAATTCTAAAATATGTAAAAGGAACAACTTCACATGGGTTTTTATACAAAATAATTGTGAGATGAAGTTTCATGGTTATATTGATGCCTATTAGACTGGATATTGTAATGATAGAAAATCAACCTCAGGAGGAACGTTTTTCTTGGGTGAATGTTGTATGAGTTGGAATAGTAAGAAACAAAGTTTAGTAACATTGAGCATAGATGAATATGAATATATTTTAGCTACTTAGGCTTGTACTCAAATTTTTTGGATGAAATTTCAGCTGGAATATTTGAAAGTAAAAGTTTATAAACCATTGAAGATGCTTTGTGATAATCAAAGTTTATTTGATATTTATAAGAATCTTGTCCAACATTCAATATCAAAACAAATTGATATAAAGTTTAACTTTATAAAATAGAAAGTTGTTGTTGGAGATTTTTTACTAGAATACATTTCAACAAAGTATCAGATTGTTTATATCTTTACAAAATCAATGTCGAAAGAAATTTTTTGTGGAATTGAGGTTCCAAATTTATGTTCATCCACCTCCTGTGTCTTCCTAAATCTCATAAGGAATGGCCCACACTATTATTTGGATTATGTAGACAATGGGGGATATAAATTAAACAACTTATATTTATTTTATGAATCTGAAGCTTTGGTTATCATATAATGGGGAAGAGTGAAAAGAAAAGTGAGATAAAAAGAAAGTCAGAAAAGAAAGAATGGGGAGAGAAAGTATGAAAAGAAAAGTGAGGAGAGGTTATATTTACATGGAAACAAAATTTTATTGCCACTGAGGGATATAATTCCTTCAAAAACATTACTTTATCCAGTATTGTGGTTTCAGGACACTCTCTTTAGAGAAAGGCTATCTTTTGATAAAATTCAAGAAACTTTAGTTGTGAAAAATTACGAGAATTGAAAAGTTTTTATGAGGGTTTTCAAAAAAATCCAAAGGAAAATATTGAAGTACCTTTATGATAAATTGTTTTAACAAAGTTTTTTTAATTTTTGATGACTTACCTTCTTGTATTAGAATTCTTTGTTTTTTAAGAATCAGATCCATCTGCATCATATTCAGACCATCGGATCCAAAAGAATCAGAGGTATAATTTATTGTTTTATAAAATAATATCTTTGAAATAATCAGAGAAAGAATAAAGCTTCTAAAGGGTTTTGAAAGAAAGTGTGAAGTCAAGAGATATAATGTTTTCATAATTTCAAAAAGAAAATCATACAATTCTTTTCTAAATAATAAGTTCTCATAATTCATGAAAACTTTCATGATAAAATCTTTTAAATAAATGGTCAATAGGTTTGAATAATTTCATAGATGAAAAATGGATTTTCGTAATCAAATTTTCATAATCATATTTTTTTAATAATATTTTTGTAATCAGATTTTCATAATCATATTTTTGTAATCATATTTTTATAATCATAGAATCATAACCAACATTCTGCAGAGAATCGTAATCATATTTTTTTAATCATAGAATCGTAACCAACATTCTACATAGAATCATAACTATAATTCTAAGATAATTATGACCAACATTCTAAGAGAATCATAACTAGCTTTCTGTAGAGAATCGTAACCAGCTTTCTGAGATAATCATAACCAACATTTTTTGAAAATCATAACCAGCATTCTGTGAAAATCAGAACCAGATGGAAAGAAAAAGGGATACTAAAAATTGTATCTAGGATAATCAAAATATTGTAATGGGATGAGAAATAAATATATTGTAATAGGTTGAAAAATAATTCTTAATGATCTGATTATGAAGAATAATTAAATTGGTCAAACTTGAAATTCACTTTTGAAAAAATCTTGGATAAATCTAAGGGGGTTTGAAATAGTCAAATATGAGGTTTAAATGCGAGAGATTTTCAGAGTTTTGAGATTTGAGGAAGCGGGAAAGATTTAAAGTTTCCCATATTTGTTTCCTGATTTTCCTATAAATACTTCCTCTCCCTATTGAATTTTTAATACACACATGAAAGGAATATAACTGGAGAAATTGAAGTGGAAGTTCTCATCTAATTAAAGGAGAATTGTTTTGAGAATTCCAAAAGAGTTTGAGTTTTTTATAGATTGAGTTTGAGCATCATTGTATTAAAATAAGTCCGATCCAGATTACAATGGCATTATATTGAAAGAAATCGTATCCATATTACAGCATCATTGTATTTAAAGAAATTAGATCCAGATTACAATGGCATTATATTGAATGAAATCAGATCTAGATTATAGCATCATTTTATTGAAAGAAATTAGATCTAGAATATAGTATAATTGTATTGAAATAAATAAGATACAGATTATAGTATCATTGTATTAAAAGAAATCGGATCTAGATTACAACAGCATTGTATTAAAATAAATCAGATTAAGAATACATCATCATTGTATTAAAAGAAATTAAATCCAAATTACAATAGATTTTTATTGAAAGAAATCGGATCCAGTTTACAACATTATTTTATTAAAATAAATTGGATCTAGATTACAGCATCATTGTATTGAAATAAATCATATCTAGATTATAGTAGCATTGTATTGAAATAAATCAGATCCAGATTATAACATCATTATATTAAAAGAAATTGGATCTAGATTACGGAAGTATCGTATTGAAAGAAATCAGATCCAGATTATAGTATCATTGTATTGAAAGAAATCAGATCCAGATTATAGAATCATTGTATTAAAATAAATAGGATCCAGAATCTAGCATCATTGTATTGAGAAAATCAGGATCCAGCATCATCAGATTGGGAGAATCAGATCCAGCCAAATTGGACAAAGAATTTGTGGAGTAGTTTCAACAAAGTATTAAATTTTGTTTCTCAATTTTTTAAAATAAAACATTGTAAACTGATGGGATTTAGTATAATATTTCTTATGAGGATATAGAAGGTGTCTAATGGGATTTGGAACTAGTTATATTCACTTCTTCAAAATAGTGGATTTCCATAGACCTATGGGAGTGGCTATGGAAAGGATGTAGGTTCTCACATTGAGGAAAAACCTTGTAAATATTTTGTGTTTTTATTTCATACATCTTTGTCATGCATGAGTATTTACTAAAAGTTGATAAGGATATAAATATTGACAGGTTGAAGAGGTTAAGTTTCTAAAAAATTTGAAACTTATAAAAAGTAAACAACTGATTCAACACCCCCTTCCCCCTCTCAGTTGTTATTAGATCCTTGGAACTTCAATACTAAATTATAAATGACACAAAAATGGGTGTATTAAAATCTGATTATACCTCTAATGATCTCTGACCCCTTTGGAATTGGAACCTCTACAGCATGAAAATGTCTATGCCCAGATCCCCTTCCTCACTTTTGATGACATACTCAACTACTACTCTTAGGTTGGGGTCCCTAAAGATGAGGAACATCCTATAGTCAACCTTTACCTACCCCATATCCTATTGATGAATCATAAACCTACTTACCTTACTACTAAAATAGCCTCACTCACAGCTGCTTCTAAGGTTGACATTGAACCAAACCACCTCCACCATGTTAAAATATGTGAATTATTGGGAACTAATTATGATGATGAACACAACCATCATATATGAATTACACTATCCCAATTTCCCTAGGAAACTCATAGAAACCACTTTACCTAAAAGGATAAAAAGAAATATGTTGTGGTTAACATACTACTGGTAGAAACCTCAAAGGCCCTGGCAGCTAAGATCTACTACTGAAAACTCTGCTCCTTGAGAAATATTGATCGTTCCCCTCTCATGGTAAAATTCCTCATGAGTTAAAAATCTTGATTTATTATTCCTTATTATATACTTCAAAAAAAAATTGGAAAATTAAAAGAAGTAATTACATACGGGATAGAAGGACAAAGTGCCTCCTCAAGACTTCATGCATGAGACTCCACATCAGGGAAAAAATTAAAGGTGAAATGAAAACATCCTTGAAATTTATCCCAATATCCCACACATACATGATACCCTTACTGAAGAGAAAGAAACTCCTTCCTCTTCACTACCTTCATGGACAAAAATAGGAACACCAATCATAATTCCCTCTAAAATTATGACCATAACACATATACCTCCTTATGCTCACCAAGATACAACATCCACCAATGATGCACAGCTCCTCGGATCTGAATAACTGCCAATAGTACCCAATAATATTCCAAGGGATGTATCAAACCAATGGTGATCTTAATATCCTCTAAAAATCCCTCTATCTTCACATCAAAGATTCTTCCATCATACTTCACCAAATCCTTCCAATAGAATGTGCGCGGCTTCCTCTACCACTGATCATCCTCCTCAATTGGATCAACCCTCTGGTGATCAAATTGGTCATCCTACTAAACCTCACCAACCTAAATCACACATGGATGATATTAATGATCCATAATTGAAATAGAAACATGGATATACCAATCTCTATAGTATGTAATTTTATCAAGATTTATCTAAATTAATTTATTTTAAATTCTCAAATCCATTCAACTCAAATAAGAACACAAGAAATAATGATGTATATACCTTTCCTAGGTCTCTAACCTACAAGAAACATCACATAACTTGTCCTTTTGGTGGGATCATATTCCTTTCATTGAATCATGTGGGGACTAAAATTTCATGTCTTAATCGATTTTCCCTAGCCTATGTTATGCACCAAGATCAACAGACCTTATTTCCCTACCAACCCATGAAATCATCATAATAAATAACTCAAAAATCCATCTTGTATCATAAAAAAAACCTCTTATATCGCTCTATCAAGATCCCCTCCCTCCAAAGTAACCCCTCCACATCCAGTAATAAAGGAAGAGTGATAATGAACCCCAAGTCCCGCCTTTAGTAGGCCTCAGATTGGCTAAAATTACCAAGGGTATAAGAATCCCACATAAATAGAAGGAATTACATTCTATCATATAAGATCGTGAGATAAGATAAATAAACTACAAGTAAATCTATGTAATAATATAAAACTTAAACCAAAACTATCCCATAATTCATGTATAATGTAAACAAACATAAAGTGTCTCTAAATAAAGTACCAAAATAAAACCCTATGATAGTGACACCAAAAAAAGCAACAATTCCTGATATAGAAATGTTCAGTATGGTCCATGAATCCTTACTAGAAATCTGAAAATTATTTTTTATATACATAGGGTGAGGATACATGTATATTCATTAATATCATACCAAAATTATCTCATGAACATGTGAATAGAGCACACTAATTCACCAAGTAGAAAATAGCATAACCAACAGGACCTACAAAGTTCAAGTAACTAATCTCATCCTAAATAAGGTATGCTAACAAAATAAAACATCCAATTATAGTAAAATAATAATAATAATATCAATAAAATTGTACCCTTCACCACTTTTTTACTAGTTTTCCACTCTCACACCCCAACAACGTACATCCTAGCACTCTCATCTCTTTCAAATAAATAAAACCTTCCCAAAAAACTTGTTTTATCATACCACATCACATATAACTTTTTGAAACATGGTATTTCACATCATATCTCACTCATAGACACATGGGTCATTACATCTTATAGAAACCATCGCTTTTCATACATTAACATTACATCACATTTTCAGAATACTTAATATATTACACAAACAAATTCCCAAATACCATGTGCCTTTGGAAATATGGAAACATAAACACTAAAAAATAATTGAGATAAATTATCTCCCACTAGGTTCTTCTTGAATAGAACCCTTCTTAGACACATCAAACATAATACATATCTTCATAACCTAGGTGAAAGGAAACATAAAAAAGGGGTGAGATAAAATGCTCAGTAAGTGTAAAAAAGGGAGATATGTAAACAAAATAATGAGAATAAGGGTGTGAGAAAAATATCATTAAAATAGATGACCATAACCTATATATCATAGATTATAAATAGGAATCATGGCATAAAGATTGGCAGTTCATAAGATATGAATCATAATGAAATAAAGAACATGGATCATGAAAGCATAACATAGGAATAAAACATGGAACTATGGAAGACATATAATTATATAATAATGATTTCTATAGTAGTCAAGGAATAGCTTCCAATACCATCTTGGTATTATGGTTTAACTTCCCATACCATCTTAGTATCCATGATTCACTCCCATGACCATGTTAGTGGAAAAAGTCCTTTATTTCTATCTTGTGAGATATAAATCTTTACTAAATGCATTAGAGGGAGATATAGGTCTCACTCATCACATAATGAAATATTATATATGTATTCCACAAGAACATAAATCATTTATCATATCATAACCTATTGAATTAAATGGGTTTTATAAACATCATGAAATCATAACATAACCCATGGAAAATAAATGGGTTTCATAAATATCATCCCATCATAAACATAACGATTTATATAAATAATAATAATCTTAAAATTAAAGAATATCTATATTAAAACATAAGTAACATCAAAAAAATTTATCTTAGATGGAAAATAATTTTGGGAGAACTCTTGAAAACAATTCTTGAAGAAAATATCCTTTCTTCTTTGAAAACATTTCCTTTACTTGAAATGTAGTGAAATTTTAAAAGAAAGAATTTTCTTTGAAAATAAACTTATAAGATAGTAAGGTAAGATTCAATGAAATATGGAATCATGAAACCATAAAAATATGTTCACTTATTATAAGTTAAAAAAACATTCTTCCCATGCTTGTTATGAAAAAGTAAAAAATTAACTCATTAGGAAAAGGACAAAAAATTATTTCAATTCCATTTAAAAAAATATACATGGGTAAAAAATACTTTAAACAATTTTATAAGAATAGTAAAAATATTTTGGAATAAATTTTTAGTAATAATGTACATGAAAGATAAATATTTCCTAGTATATACTTATGTATAAACAATCCTGATAATAATGAGATTTTGGAATTAACCCTTACCTTAGGTATGATTTCCTTCATACATATTTAAAACTTCTATATAATGGATTAAATAATTTTATTAACTTTTTCCATAATAATATTCATATGATATCACCTATGATCATATTATCACATGTTTGTTAATAATATTTCTTTATTACTCTTCTTTCGGGTGTTAACTGCTTCCTTTTCTTATGCATGTTTTTTCATATAAGTCCCAGTTTATGTGGATAAGATATAGGTATTTATTTTAAATAATAATATTAAGGTAATAGATAAAATATTTATTCATTATATACATTTATATAATCATTATTTATTGGTTATCATGGAGAATAAATCACATCACGTCGTGGAGACGATAGGTTGTACGTATGCATGAGCAACAATATCATTTCCACAATTGTGAAATGTTATAGGAGTGGATGGTATATATTTTGTTCCAGAATAAATATCATGTTATAATTATAATATATATTAATTATTTCAATAATTATACCCATACAAGTAAATTGGTGATGAAAAAAAGTACACCTCGGTATGGAGATGGTCGGTTGTACGTACACACGCGTGGTGATTTCATTTTTCATAGGATGGATAAAAGGTAGAATATGGTTGTTACATAATTATAATAACATATTATCATGTATTTTATATGATATTTATTAATTTATAATGGAAACATCACATGAATAAGAAGTATAAGAATAAATACTCTGGAGAGATTCGGTAAAGGAGATTACCTCTTATTTAGAGAGCTCCCTCTAGATATTCTCTTAGGGACACTAGAGTTAGTATTTTGAGAATAAAAAACCTACATAACTTGGATAAAGATTTTATTAGGATAAATGGTTAGTTTTTGGTCAATATAGAAGGATAAAGGTGGTGTGAGGAAGTGATGGAGGAGGTTCCTTTTTATAAGAGAGGGGAGGGGCACTCTTAGAAACTCTCAAAATATTAAAGTAATATAAACTAATTTTTTATTTAAAACAGCTCCAAAGTGAGTTATTTAGAATATTATATGGGGATGTGTCTCAATACTCTCAAAAATTATTTTTATACATGTTTAAGTCACAATATTAACCATATCTCTTGCCTTCAACCCTTAGTTGAACCCTTTAACTTTTACCATGACAACTTGGCTTTTTACTTCTTAGGGTTGATATAGTTACTATAAAATTTCAAACAAACCCCAAATGGATCATTTATGAAATTTATAAACTTAATATATTTATTTTTAGGAATTATATATTTTTATAAATTTTATATCATTTAATAAAATATTATTTATTTTAATGTATCATTTATATCAGTTTTGATACTATTCATTATTTTTATTTTAACAAATAACATATCAACATGATAACTTGAAATAACACTTTTAATATATCACTAATATGTAATATTTATCTCAAAAAATTTTCGATCACCTTAATATATTTAAATTTTATTTATTTTTATATTTTTAATATCATTTATTTGATCCTTTTATTAATTAAACAATTACTACATCATCATTGTGTCACCATTTAAGTTAATTATTTTATCACAAAAAATTATAAATAAATTATCATGATGTAGATAAAATTTTTAGCTTTCAAATCACTAATTATAGTAGAATTTATATTAAGTATAACCCTATATGAAAAAAATTATAATTATTGAAAATATGAGTATTACATTTATAACTTATCATTAAATAAAATATAATAAATGTCATATTCTAATAAAATTGGATTAAAAAATTATAATTTTGTGTTAAGGTTTATTTTTTGTTGAAACCCATTCATATAATGATATTAGTAAAAATTTTAGGGTAATATTATAATATTATAACATGTTTTTTACCTTTAATTACCCGATTTACCCTTAACAATGGTAAATAAAAAATTACTAAACTTATTATTCATAATATCTAAAAAATTAAGATGCTACCATTAGAATCTAAATATCATACTGATTATAACCGTGTATGTCCATTTTTCAAAATTCAATTCATAGAAGTGGAAAAATTATGTTTAACGCTAAACCCACAGACGTGGAGAGAAGTGGGCTGAAAGAATGTTCAAAAGTTCAAAAAGTTTTTATATCTAATTTCAAAATAGAAATGATTTTAATAACATAAATTGGATTAATATATGTATAATTGATCTATTGTGAATTTAAAAATCTATTTAAAGCATAATAATTATTTCAATGAAAAAGGTAGTTTTTAACTATAATGCGGTATTTTTCATTATTCATCAAAAAATGAAACTTCTCAAAAAAAATACTAAAAATTTACCCTAAGTTAATTTTGACATTCCATATTCAAAAAATATTTTAATTTTATCAAATTAAATTTCTAATAGTGTCTAAAATTAATTTTATTGATTTTTTTAGAATGACATGAAAAGCAATTAATTTGAGAAAATAGTATTTTAAAACATATAAAGACTTTACCAAAAAAATATGTTTTTCATTATCAAAATGTTTTATTTATACAAAACCATTATAAATAATATTTTAAAAGTAGTTATTACTATTACTACTACTATGTTTAATGGAAAGATCCTAACCGACTTATTTAGATAATTATAATAATAAAATGATGTTTCTTGGAAATTCAATGTTACGTGTAATGTACACCAAGTCAGTGTTATGTGTAGCGCAAGACAAGTTGGTGTTGTGTGAAAGGAATTTTTGATTTAGTTCAATGAAAGACATCAATTAAAATTAATTTATTCAAAAAAAAGTTCACAAAAACTCAAGGTGTTACATTTTACCCCAATTTATCATTCTTATACAAATAAATGAGGATAATTTTGCATCATCGTATCCTCAAGTTCCCACGCAACTTCCTCTAACCATTTATTTCTCTATAAAACTTTGACCAGGTGAGTAGTCTTGTTTTGGAGAACTTTATCTATATAATCTATAATTTCAACTGGTTGTTCTTTGTAATAGAGATCCAACTCCAACAGTATAACATCTGAGTTCAGTACATGTTAAGTGACAAGTATGTACTTTATAATGAGAGATATATGGACAACATCATGGACTTGAGAGAGATTTGGAGAAAATTTTAAGAAATTGGATATTGTCCTGATGCGATTAATAATTTCAAAGGGACTGATATATCTAGGGATTAGTTTACCTTTCTTCCCAAATATCATGACCTTATTCCATGGATAAATTCATAAAAACACCTTCTCACCAAATTCAAATTCTAGATCACATCATTGGTAATCAGCATAAATTTGTTGTTAACTTTTTACTTCCTTGATATATTGAAGAATAGTTCTAACCTTCTCAGCCATATCTTCAATGATCTCAGGTCCCAATAGCTTTCTTTCTCCAACTTCATCTCATCATGTTGCAGCTCTATATTTCTTCACATATAGGGATTTATAAGGATCCATCTGAATGCTTGAGTGATAAATATTATTGTATGAAAACACAACGATAAGAATGTGCTGATCCCAACCACCTTTTAAATCTAGATAACAAGATATAAATATATCCTCTAGGGTTTGAATTGTTTTTCCAAAATAACCATATGTATGAGGATGATAAGAAGTATTGAAACTTAATTCTATATCAAGTTATTGCCGAAAACTTCACCAAAATTTTGAGTTAAACCTTAGGTCCTGATCAAATAAAATGAATTGTGGTACTCTATGCAACCTTACCACTTCCTTAATGTATATCCTGGAAAGTTGATCAAGAGATAAGTCTTCTCTGATAACAATGATGTGTGTTGGTGTAGTAATTAAATCGACTACCAACCATATAACATTAAACCCTTTAGTGGTTTTTGGGATTCCAATGACAAAATACATGATGATGTTATCCAATTTCCATTATATTATGGGTAATGGATGAAACACCCCCTTAGAGTTTTTTCTTCCAGACTTAAATTGCTGGAATACTAAGCATTGAGATACAAACTCTATAATATCTCTCTTCATTTCATCCCACTATAAGTATTCTTTCAATTCTCCATACATATTTATGCATATAAGATGAATAGATAATGAAGGGCTATTAGCATCCTCGAACAGATCCTTCTTCAAAACTGGTACTGAAGGAATACATGCATGGTTCCTAAACCTTATAATTACATCCTAATCAAGGTCAAACTCATTAATATTTTTTACCTTTTTTTCATCTCCACATCTTCCTTTTACACCTCTTTAATATTCACTAGGATTTAAGGTTGAACATTTAATTGAGAAAGATAAGGTTTTTCCCTTTCCTTTAGGATTTCTAATTCCATACTTTTCAAATCCAAAAATATGGGATCTTTTGTGATCCTCATCATGGAAACGCTATCATGATCCCTCTAACTCAAAGCATCAACCACCTTGTTTTCTTTCCTAGGGTGATAATGTATTGATCATTCATAATCCTTTATCATCTCTAACCATATTCTATGGCTCATGTTCAACTCCTTCTATGTGAATATGTATTTTATAATTTTATGATCTGTATATATATCACACTTTTCACTATTATGATAATGTATCCATATATTTAATGCAAAAAATACTATAGATAACCCCAAATAATGAGTTAGGTAATTTTTCTCATTAATCTTAAATTTTCAAAAGTTATAAGTGATAACTTTATTGTTTTAAATAATAAAACATCCCAATCCTTTCTTGGATTCATCACTATAGATTACAAACCGTTCACCACTACATGGTAATGTAATAATAGGTGCACTGAATAACCTTCTCTTAAATTCCTTGAAATTTTCCTCACATCCATCTATCCAAATGAACTTGTCACCCCTTTGAGTTAAATCGGTCAATGGATTAGATAGTCATGAGAAA
Source organism: Viscum album (assembly GCA_963277665.1). NCBI lineage: Eukaryota > Viridiplantae > Streptophyta > Magnoliopsida > Santalales > Viscaceae > Viscum > Viscum album. Next base: position 1,867,142,551 of record OY728163.1, read on the forward strand.
TTATCCGTATACTATCGATAATATCTGGTTAAACCAAGAAAGTTATAGATCTCAGTCACTGTGTTTGGTCTAGGATAGTATTAAATATCATCCATATTTTATGGATCTACTATTATACCTTATCTTGGGATTATATGACCTAAAAATGAAACCTTTTGTAGCCAAAATTCACACTTTGTAAATTTTTCATATAGTTTCTCCTTCATTCGGTTAATTTGTACAATTATCAAGTTGTCTTCATGCTCTTACTTTATCTTTGAATATATAATAATATCATCTATAAAGACAATCAAAAACTTATGGATGTAATCTATAAATACTCTATTTATAATATCCATGAAGATAGCAGGGTAATTAGTAAGACAAAATCGCATCATAATATACTCATAGTGTTCATACCTTGTACGGAATATCATTTTGGGTATATCCTCCTTCTTAGCCATTAATTGATGATATCCAAAATGAATTTCAATATTAGAAAAGTATTGAGTTCCATGTATTTGATCAAATAAGTCATAAATATAGAGAAGATGATATTTATTATTGATTGTGATCTTGTTCAACTCCCAATAATCAATACAGAGTATCATTGATCCATCTTTCTTCTTCACAAAAAGAACTGATTCATCCCAAGGTGACTCACTTGCCTGAATGAATCCCTTATCAAATATTTCTTAGAGTTTCTTCTTCAATTCCTGCAAATCAATTGGGAACATTCTATATGGAGTCTTTGAAATTGGTGTATAACCAAGTATGAGCTCTATAGAGAACTCAACTTCACGTTTTCATGAAAGACTAGGAAAATATTCTGGAAAGACATCCAAAAATTCATAAAAAATGGGAATATCCTTGATGTCAATTTTCTCTCCAACCATTTTACATAAACATACCTTCTGAATGGGAATTAATACCCATACACTAGATGTAATCTCCATAAGAAGTTTATACTTATCGTCACATTGATAGACAATTGTAGGCTAGTTTGAAACATTAAACATAACTTCCCTTCCATGAAAATTGATGTGGGATTTATATAGATAAATCCAATCCATGCCTAATATAATATCAAATTCAACCAAAGGAATAATTAAAATATTTTTAGGAAATGAATTCCCATAAATGTCAAATGGAGGGGAATCATAGACTTGAGATGCAATCATCGTACCATTAGGGGTTTGCATTGATAATTCTATATCTAATTGTTTGGGTGGAATCTTAACACCCTTATAAAATTATTTAAAAATGAAATATTGGGTAGATCTAGAATCAAATAAAAAATTATCAGTTCTATATTGGATGGTAAGTGTGCCTTTCACCACGTCATTATTACACCCCTCATCGGAAATAGTGATCGCATTATATTTTCCCTTATCTCTTGGCTTAAGTGATTGATAAATTCAATCATCAACACCATCCCTTGGGTTTAGGAACTAGTTAAAATTGTGCCCATTCTCATTTCACTTGTAGCATTGAAACGTGGGAGGTGCATTTTGTGCCTTTTTCTCTCCACTCACATCATTATCTGACTTTTTCTGATCACTTCAGCAATCAAAAGCCTGATTATATTCCTTTACTCACTTAAAACATTTATTATACCCCTTAATAAAATTTACTCCATGATTATTCCCACACTTAGAGAATAATTTAAATCTCATATTTTTCTCTTTATGGTTTTTAGATTTCCCTTCAAACTCCATATTCCTCTTCTTATCAAAACTATGATATTGGAATGTGATTCTAGCCTCCATTTCAACCTTGATTTCACAACTCAAAATATATTCATAGATACTAAAGTATCTTATGGACAAATACCTTCTGATACTTGGATTTAATATGCTAAAGAACCTATCTAATTTACTTTCAGATTGGATGATAATTCCTAAAGTGTACATCACAAGTCTCCTGAAATTATCCTTATAGGTACTGACTGATTCATCATCCCTTTGCTTCAATTCAAGAAACTCTTTCTCCATCTTGGTAAATATAATTAGAGAAAAGTATTTATTTAAAAATAATTTCTTGAGATTTTTTCAATCCATGGATTCAATTTCATTTTGTTTCCTCATGTTCTTAATTGGATTCCACCACTAGTCTGCTTTTCATTCTAATCGATAAATAGACAGAATAACTTTCTCATGATCTGAACACTGGAGAATGAAGAATATTATTTCAGTAGTACCAATACATTTTTCAACAATAAGTGGATCAAAAGACCCACTGAAAGAAGGTGGGAATTTCTTAATGAAAGACTCAAAAAAATGTTGTTCCATCCTTTTATCATTTGGAAGTCCACCAAGATTTATATCTTGAGATAGTTATGTGAGTATATAAATAAGATTTTTCTTTCTAGCTCCCAAATCATTCTATTTCTCAGGAGTATAATCATTTCATTGTCTGTCATAGTCACTATTAACATGGTTCCTTCGAGTTCCAGCCATTGACTAAAACCAAAACCATAGATTAAGAAATAGTTATCATAATGAGGAACCACATAATCATGAAAAATAAATTATATGATGTCTAAATTATGACACCTTCCTTAATCTATGACACCTTATATTCATCCTAGGTTATTCATAGACAACATATATTTAAATCCTTAATAATGTTTTGTGAAGATTTTATGAATTCCCAAAGAATATCCCTTGAGAGTGTCAAACTAGGTGTATAGAAAGGATCATGGTCATGTACTAGGTTAAGATAAAGTTAGGCCCAATGAACTTTATCAGAGTTATTTCCCCTAGTTATATCTATTCTAGAGCCACATCTACTTGTAATATAAAGATAGGGATTTATTTATAGGAAACCACTCACTTTATCATTTACAAAAATTCTAGGACATTTTCCTATACATTTTAATATCCTTATAATTATCCTTAAACATTTCTTTAGGGTTCTCACTAAGGTTTTATCATCCTAGTTTCTAAAGGTTGACTAAATTTTTCCACTTGTACCAAAAATTAAAACCCTCACATTTTATACATTAACATTACATTAATTTTGTGGAATAATTAATATATTATACAAAAAACACACAAAGAAAACATTAGTCTAGTGCCTTTGGAAATATTAAAACATAAACAATGGTAAATAATTGAGATTCATTATCTACCACTAGGTTCTTCTTGACTAGAACCCTTCTTAGAAACATCAAACATAATACATATCTTCATAACCTTGGTGGAATGAAACATAAAAAAGGGTGATCTCAAATTCTCAGTAAGGGTAAACAAGGGAGATATGTAAAAAAAATAATGAGCTTAAGGGTTTGAGAATATGATCATGAAAATAGAAGATCATACCCTGCATATAAAATATCATAAATAGGAATCATGGAATAAATATTTACAGTTTATAAGACATGAATCATAAGAAAATAAATAACATGAGAAATAAAAGAACAACATAGGAATAAAACATGGAACTATAGAAGACACATAATCATATAATAATGAATTTTTTAGTATTCAACGCATTACTTACAAGGCCATATTGGTATTATAGGTTCACTTCCCATACCATCTTAGAATCCATGATTCACTCCCATGATCATCTTAGTGGAAAAGTTCATTTATGTCTATCTCATGAGATATAAGTCTTTTCCCAATGAATTGGAGGGAGATATATGTCACATCCATCACATAATGAAATCATATATATGTGTTATATAAGAACATAAATCATTTATCATATCATATCCAATGGAATTGAATGGGTTTCATAAACATCATGAAATCATAACATAACCCATGGAAAATAAATGGGTTTCATAAATATCATTATATCATAAAAATAACCATTAATATAAATAATAATAATGGAAACATTGAATTATATCCCTATTAAAACATAAGTAACATCAAACAATTTTATCTTAGATGGAAAACTATTTTGAGAGAACTCTTGAAAACAATTCTTTAGGAAATTATCCTTTCTTCTTTGAAAATATTTTCTTTACTTGAAATGATGCACAATTTTAAAAGAAAAAATTTTCTTTGAAAATAAACTTATAAGATTGTAAGAGAATATTAAAGAAAATATGGTGTCATGAAAACATAAAAATTTATTCATTCCATATAAGTTAAAAAACATTATTCTCGTACTTTTGCCGAAAAATTCAAAAAGTACCTCATTAGAAAAATGAAAAAATATTCCTTTAAACCCATTTAATAAAAATTTATACATAGTTAAAAATGAATTTAAAAAATTTATAATAATAGTAAAAATATTTTGGAATTAATTTTTAAGAAAAAAGTACATGGATGGTAAATATTTCTCAGCAGATACTTACGTATAAACAATCTCGATTATAATGAGATTATGGAATTAACTCTTACCTTAGGTATGACTTCTTTCATATGTATTTTAAAATACTATATAATTGATTAAATAATTTTATTAAATTATTCCATAATCATATTCATATGATATCACATATGATCATATTATCACTCGTTTGTTAATAATATTTCATTATTACTTATCTTTTGGGTGTTAGCCGCTTCCTTTTCCTATGCATGTTTTGTCATATAAGTCCCAGTTTAGCGGATAGAATATAGTTATATAATTTAAATAATAATATTAAGGTAATATATAACATATTTATGCATTATATATATTTATATAATCATTATTTATTGGTGATCACAGATAATGAATCGCATCACGTCGTGGAGACGGTAGGGCATACGTACGCACGAGTAACGGTATCATTCCCTCAATTGTGAAATGTTATAGGAGTGGATAGTATATATTTTGTTAAAAAATAAATATAATGTTATAATTATAATATATATTCATTATTTCCATCATTATACTTATACAAGTAAAGTAATGATCAAAAACATATTACACCGCGATGTGGATACGATAGACCGTACGTACACATGTGTGGTAATTTCATTTTTTATAGGATGAATAAAATAAATAATATGGTTGTTATATAATCATAATAACATAATATAATATATTTTATAATATATTTATTAATTTATAATGTAAATAACACATGAATAGTAAGTATAAGAATAAATAATCTAGAGATATTTGGTAAAGGTGATTGCCTCTTCTTCAGCGAGCTCCCTCTAGATCTTACCTTAAGGACACTATAGTTGGTATTTTTATAATACCAAAACCACCATAAGTTGTCTAAGTATGTTTTTAGGAGAAAATTATAGGTATTGGTTGATATATAAGGCTCAAGTTTGTGTGATTAAGTTAGGTATGAGGTGCCTTTTTATAATAGAGGGGAAGGGTGCTCTTGGAAACTCTCAAAATATTAAAGTAATATAAATTGATTTTAGATTTAAAATAGCTCAAAAGTGAGTTATTTTAAATATAATAATATTATGGGTCTAAATAATATCAAAAAATTATTTTTATAAATGTTTAGGTCATAATATTAAACTTATCTCTTGGATTTAACCCTTAGTTAAACCCTTTAACTTTTACCCTCATAACTTGGCTTTTTACTCCTTAAGGTTAATATAGTTACTATAAATTACAAATGAACCCCAAATGGATCATTGATCACATTTTTAACCTTATTATAGTTATTTTTATAAATTATATATTTTTATTAATTTTATATCATTTAATAAAATATTATTTATTTTAAAGTATCATTTATGTTAATTTTGATACTCTTCATTATCTACCTTTTAAAAAATATCATATTAACATTATAAATTCTAAAAAACACTTCTAAAATCTCACTAATATATAATATTTATCTAGAAAATTTTTTTATTATCTTAATTAATTAAAATTATATTTATTTTTATATTTTTTATATTATTTATTCTATTTTTTTATTAATTAAATAATTACTACATCATCATTGTGTCACCATTTAAGTTAATTATTTTATAAATAAAAATAATAAATAAATTATCATGATGTATATAAACATTTTATTTTTTAAAATGGATAATTATAGTTGAATTTATCTTTGGTATAACCATATATTGAAAATTTTATAATTATTAAAAATATAAGTATGAAATTTTTAACATATCCTTAAATAAAATATAATAAATGTCATATTATTATCCAATGGGATTAAAAAATTATAATTTTGGCCTAAGGTTTATTTTTTTCAAAACTCACTCATCCAATAAAATTATCGTAAGTGTTGGTGTAATTTTATAATATTATAATATTATTTGTACCTTTAATTACCTTATTTACCATTAACCGTGGTAAATAAAAAATTACTAAAGTTATTGTTCATAATATCCAAAAAAATTATGTTTATCCCATTAAACTATAAATATCATACTAATTACAACTGTGTATGTCTTTTTTTGAAATTCAATTCACAGAAGTGAAAAAATTAAGTTTAAAGCTAAACTCGCAGATGCAATGAGAAGGTGCATAAAAAGAATGTTCAAAAGTTAAATAAGTTTTTATATATAATTTAAATATAAAAATAATTTAAATGACCTAAATTGTATTAATATATGTATAATTTATCTATTGTGACTTTAAAAAACAATTTAAAGTATAATAATTATTTAAATGAAAAATATGGTTTTTAACTGCAATGCATTATTTTTCACTATTTATCAAGGTTTGAGGTCATGGGAAAGACGTCACCTCCACTACTCATCACCAACTATATGGGGGGAGAATTACTTACTCCATCATCATATCCATGTGCTCCTTCATTTTCCCCATTCACTGACCTGCAACCCTTCCCCCTTTTCCCCCAATCGATGCTTCCCCTAAAGTCCAGTCTTTTAAGAATGGTGTTATTTTGGTCATGATTTATTCCTTAGAGTTCACTTGATCTTTTATAGTGGTGTATATCCCATTGGTCACTTATTTTTGGAAGCAACACTCCTCCATGGATGAATTCAATAGGTTTTGTTCCTTTTCTTGTAATTTTCATGAACAGGAGATTGTTGGGCTTTTGGATTCGAGGCACATCTTGATCCAGTTCATGAAAAAATAAGACCTTATCTCTACTTTGGTCAATGATCCATGAGTTATTTTAGGTTTAAATTTTTATCTCTTTCAATGGTCATTTTATTTTCACCTATAGTGCAATTATCCTATAACAAAAATCTGGATATCTCTACCTAGTCTTCCCCTTCCTTTTCAAAATCCATTGATTCTTTGATTGATTAGAAATATGGTGGAACACTTTCTCTACTTGAATACTCGTACCTACACTATTTTTCATCCTATATCTCTGGGGATTTGTATTAAAGTTGATTTCTCCAAGAACCTTCTAGATTATATCTGAATTGAGGTTGAGGGAGAACTACATTGGTATCAGAAGGTATGCTATGAATCATTGGTTTCTTTCTATTCGGTATGTTGGAGTCTTGGTCATGATGTTAGTAGATGTTGGAAAATATTGGTATTTAATTCTTGGGAGGTTCTAGGGGATTTTATCTATCCATATAGAAAATAGGAAAGTATGGACTCAACACAAATGTTTTAATAGTGTGAAAAGCCTTTGAGGTGGATCCATAGGGTTATAGTGAGTTGGGATATCCTTAAATCACCTATAAGGAGTTGGTATAGTTGAATCCTAAACCATGGATAGAGGAATTTTATGCTCATTTGATGTGTGATTTGGGTATTAGTTCAACGTCAAGGTAGCTTCAAGGTGGATTGGGGGAGGATGTGGGGGTGTGTGCAGTTCCAAGAATCTATTCAAGGAAATATCCCTCATTTTAAGTCATTGTAAGATATCACTATATTTCCTCCCAAAAGGTTATGATACATAACATAGGTGAGGATCAGGATCATTCATGGTAGGGGGTTTTAGTGGGACTGTGATATGGGTTTAGATCTATGATCAGGGAATTCCAAGTAAGGTCTCTTAAAGAACAGGTTATAGGTGAGGCCAAAAAGTCCCCCTCTCTCACAGGCATATGTAAGGATGGAGTTTCTGGTTTTAGTTCTCAGAACCACTTTTTGGTGTTGGAAGATGGTGACTCACCTCTATTTGAATAAGGTATTGATGAGGGAGAAGTACATGAAGGTTGGTTGGATGAAAAAGTAGTTTATTATGATTATGCCTTAGAATCTTGGCCCTTTAAGCCTAAGGAAGAGAAACTCATAGAAGAGTACCTTCGCTCTTCTTCAAAGAAAAGAAATAACACCCTCATGGATTTATATGGTTTCATTCATCATATGTAGAGGTTGTGGAGAATGAAGGACTACTAAAATTTTCCAATTCTTCTAATTACAAGGTCCTATAACAAAGGAAAACTCTCATAAAATAGATAGAATACTACTACTAACAACCTAAAGAGTAAGTATAATGGTTCTATTATATATGTGGAGCCAGTTGTTGATGAGAATATTGAAACACAATTAGATTAATAAACTAGAATAGATCTGGTGAATTCATAAAATGAGGTAGTTGAATCAGATAACACCCAAGATCTTCTCATGTAGTCAAATAAAGAAATGTTAGAGGAATCTTTTCTAATCAAGATATCAATGGAGAATACACACAGAATCTTCTAAAGACTATTTTGAGTATATTTGAATGAAGAGAAATCCTCAAGGAATTATAAACATAATATGATCTTAATACTTGGTTTCGATAAGGAGAAAACAAGCCTGAAGGAGCATGTGTAGACCTGGTAAAAAATGGATTTTCACTTCAAGTAACTCATTAAGAACAATCTGGATCTAAATGTTACCTCCATTGAATGGAGACTAGTTAAGGTAAGGAATTCTAACCATTTTAAATTGTTCTACAATAGACTAATAATTTATTATAAGGTTTGAATTTTTTTTATTCTGAACTTCATTGGTTTCCCACTTTTTCCCTAAAAGTTATTTTAAAATAAAAATATTTTATTTGAATTCGCAATTCATCAAAAAAATAAAACTTCTCATAAAAATACTAAAAATTCACCCTAAGTTAATTTTGACATTACATATTCTAAAATTATAATTATTTTATCAAATTAAATTTCTAATAGTGACCAAAATTACTTTTATTTTTTTCATAGAAGGACATGAAAAGAATGTCATTTGAGAAAATAGTATTTTCAAACATATAAATACTTTACCAAAAAATATGTTTTTCATTATCAAAATGTTTTAAAAATAAAAAAACCATTATAAATAATATTTTTAAAATTAGTTATTACTATTCATATTACTAAGTTTAAAAACTAGTTCATAACCATATTATTTAAATAATTATAACAATAAAATGATGTTTCATAGAAACTCGATATTGCCTGCAACGTATGATAAGTCAGAATTGCATATAGGGAAATCCAAGTTGGTGTCATGTGAAAGGAATGTATGATTTATTGCAATTAAAGACATCAATGAAAATTAATTTATTCAAAAAAATCACAAAAACTCAGGGTGTTACACATCACAAACACACCCACAACCATGATAGTAGTGTATCATGAACATGAAGAAAAATAACCTCATTCCTTCCTCCTACCATGCATGAAACCCACTATAATCCATCTCATCATTTCATCAAACATCACTGCATCATAATTTTGACTTCTGGATATCACATCTTATGCATATCAACATCACCTAAAAGTGAGATCGGGGAAGAGGGACCAACCATCCGCCATCTATTCATCCTTACCATAATGTTGTTGGGAAAAACACCCCCAAAACATTTTGTTGATAGCACATAGTGATCAATGTGGTTGGAGTACATATAGAAATCACAAGGAAATACAATATATAATAGTTACACACAATCCTAGCCTATGGGTTTACAAAAATATTATCATCCCATCTCACAACAGCACCATAAGGCCTCACATGATCTCCCCCTTTTTCTGTCACCTCTAAATGTAAATCACTACACAAGAAAACCAAAAACACAAGCCATATTCTACCTTTATTTTCAAGTTAATCCAATTTCTAGATTTCCCCATTACCAACCAATTTCATTTTATTATAGACCACTCATTTCATATTTTACAAAAACCACTTCAAGACACACTTCCACTTTTAATTCAAGGTGTTTATTATTCATTCCAACCCATACCATTTAAAATTCATTCTTAATAAAATATTACATCACTACTTGGAAACTAACATAAAACTTTATAACACAAAAACAACCCATCTTTATCATTCCAACAATTTTCACATCACTAAAACTTCATATCACCACCACTTCCCATCACAAATTTCATACACCACAACCACATATCATTTTAACCACCACATATCACAGCTACATCTCATCATAAACACCACATCACAACCAATTATAATTACAACCTCCACATCACAACCACTTACCATTCATCACAATGACACATCATAATCATACACCACAACCAATTTTTCATATTTCATTTCATATTTAGTAAGGTTTTTTCATCACATTCACTTCTTTTTTTCATGGGAATTCTCACCAAATACATATTTTCCATGTGAAACCAATTAATTGGTCAGATATAAATTCATATCCAATATCATTAAAGGTGATAACAAACAATCATGAAATAAGGGTTCGAAAAACATATCCACAAAATCACCAACATATCCCCTAATTTCTATGATTTTTAGTAAGGAATTAAGCATGTATAATCTCAATAATAACATCAAAAGAAATAAAAAAATATGATTCTTTTACCCTTTCCATTTAATTTCATTTAATCCAATTAATTATATTCATTAATTCAGTGTGTAATATCCTCTTAGTGAATGAAAAAAAGTATAAATTCTCCCACATGATAAAACTAAAAGCGATAAAAATGATCCCATGCCTCAAAAAAAAAATTGAACCACTGTACAAAGTTTTAATAAGTGACAGGTAACTTCCATGTACCAAAATGAAGGAAAACGTCAGGATAAACCTAGAACACAATAACACACATCATTCCCTTACCAACACAACATCAAAACCAATGGTTTTTCTTGATATCATATTTCCTCAGATGAATAACTAGAAGAAGAAAGTGAGAAAGAAGGAGGGAAACTCACCTAAAACCACCAAGGAATGATATTCCAAGGATGGGGTTGAAATACATTGAAAGAGGACTGAAAGTCCTCCTTGGGATGCACTTGGGTATCCTAATAATTGAAAGAAAAGTTGTAAGAATGATAGTGTTTAAAGGGGTTTAAATTTTCAAAGGTATTCTGGAAAATATAAGACCATAACACAACCTACCTTTCCATACTATAGAACTATTAAAAAAATGAAGATTGTGGAATAAAGGGGAGAGACCATATCTTAGTCTAGTTGGTCAAAGTCTCTTTTAAGAAACACAGTGATCTATACACTACATATTTTAAAAACTAGAGATAATACCACTAAACAACTGACACCACCACACCAAAAAAGGAACTTTCCAAGAAATAGATTGTGCTTCATCCATTATCTATGGTGTGTCTATTCCAAAATTGTAAAAACAACTAAAACCCACCCTAGGAATCCATGTTGTAGTCATGATGAAAATGGAAGAACCATTGAAAACCTCCTACAGGACTCCACATCATTTCCAGGTGACCACTCCATATCCATGATGATTTTAGTATAACCCTAAAAACACCACCCTCAGCCACTACGCAAAAACTAGCCTCTCTATGCCATATATTCTCAACTCCATGGTGAAGTTCAATCCTCCACACCAAAAAATACCTCTCAATTGGATTCTCATTTAAAACTCCTCCAATTTACTCACCAACTTCCTTGAAACTTTGTCAGGCACCTCCACCACTAGAATTCCTGAAAACTAATGGATCAAAATGTATAAACCATTATAGAGGATATTGAAATTTTGAGATGTGTGAAAGAGTAAAAAATGATTTTTTGTTGTGGTGTAGTGTGTTCGATATTGAGTACAAGAAAGAAGACGAAGAAGAAATATCACCTAAATTTAAGGATATGTGATAAGTGAAAAATATTTATTCCTAATATTTCAAAGTTAAGAGATAAGAAATTGAGGCTATAGAAAAGATCCTATAGAGGTTTGAATTTTTTGTTTAGATCTCATAGTTCTTAGTTTGAGCGAAGAATAAGAAATAGTTTAAAAAAGGGATCTATATGTAGTGAGTTAAAAAAATATGAGATCCTAAGTGATTATTTACCAAGTATGTTCTAATTATATTTCTCTTGAAGAATCTGAATTGTGTTTATTGAATATTATCTCAAATTATAGGACCCCATAATTGTTTCTAAATCAAACTTAACTCAAAATAAAACCACTCACATTTGGTGGGGTTGTATTTCATTGTAACTCTCATAAGATAGTAGAATCTATGGGAGTCAGTTATACTGTTGGGAATCATGGGATTAAGTAGGGGTGTCCAGACCCGACCCAACCCGACGGGTCCGAACCGACCCGACTGGGTCGGGTCGGATCGGGTCGGGTTATGCTAAAAATACCCGGGTTGGGTTTCTCACGGGTCGACCCGTGTATGGGTTGGGTCGAGCCTCGGGTTGGCTACATATCGACCCAACCCGACCCTTTGACCCAACAACATGCACGGCTAAAAAAAATCGGCTCATCGGGTGCTGTTCTCATTTTCTCACGCGGCCCTCCCCTCTCTCGCTTCACACTCACGACGCTCGGCGACTCCTCCCCCCCCCCCGACCCCAACCTTCTGCGTGGTACTGGCAGTGTGAAAACCTCCTCTTCCTCATCTTTTCCCTCCCTCCCTCGTGATCGACAGGCGACAAATCCTCCCTTATTCACCTCCTCCTTCACACCCACCTCTTTCGAGCTCCTCCCCGAAAACCCTAACTCACCTCTTCTTCTTATTTTGCAAAACCCAACTCCTCCATCCTCATTTCCTGCCTCCTTTAGCTCGCTTCTTTGGTGGTGGCACTGCACTGGTACGTAGCTATCTTTTTTTTTCGTATATTCACAATACACATTGGATTGCAACTCATTTTTTTTTTAAAAGTTGAAATTTCATTCTACGTTGGGGTTAAATTTTGATAATCATGGTCCATATTCAAGTAGTTGGCTACTGATTTTGTTTTATGTTGATGTATGTTTATATTTTTTTTTTCATTCTTTTGAATTCTGAATCTTTTATTCTTTATTCATTTCGGATTTCCTTCCTGCCATATGAGAATTTAGCCTTGGGTTAAGAAGTGAGGGAGAGGAATATATTAGTTGTTAAATTCACTGTTATAAGGTGGTTTGTCATGGAAAGAATTTTAATGTATTAACCTGTTCTTGCTGATTCTAAGATGTCGATCTTATTTTTTGATTTTTGTTTCTGTTTCTGTTTCCAGCTTGACAGAGATCCAAAATGCCCATGGAATTATGGATGTGCTTTCAGAAATGCTGAATGCATTAGATCGAGGGAATAAAGAGGTATTACCTTGAAGAAAAATAGTTTAGAAAATTCTTATGCAAAAGTGTAAATTCTTCTCTTATGCACTTATTCTTTTCTGAGTTAGTATAAATTGCCCTATATATTAACCGGTTCATTTTGGACATGAGATTTGGCTAGATGCCTAAAAGTTGGCATCTCTTGGTTTGTGATTGCATTTCTGATAAAAAGTTCTGGAATTTGAAACTGATGAATTATTCACACGTGCAAAAGCTTTTTGAGTTTTCCATGGAAATCTATTTATAATGCAGTCAAATTTACCATTTATTCCATTGATATTGGATGTAGATATCAATTCATTCATATGGAAGGTGGTACAACAACAAGTGGTTCTAATCCCCTAGTTGCCGCAGCAGCAGGAACTCAGAGTCAAATGGGGTCTACACCAACTACACATTCAATTACGGAAATAAGAGGAGGGATTTGTAGCAAACCAGTTGAAGAAATTGAAGGTAATAAGTCTCCTAAAAAGGTAATAATTCCTAAATATTCTTCTGGTTATAGAGTTTCTCAAGCTTGGGATCATTTTCAAAAGAAAAATGGAAGAGCTGTTTGTAATTACTGTGGTAAAGATTATTCTTGCATGTCTAGTCAGCATGGAACTAGTAATTTGAATAGGCATTTGACAAAGTGAAACAAAAATCCTCACAAAAAAATTGAGAAAAGTCAAACCACTCTTGGTCTTAGAAGAAAGTGTGAAGATGAGGATGATGGAATGATTAAAATTTCAGTATCTCATTTTAATCAAGAAGAGTGTAGAATTGATCTTGAAAAAATGATAATCATTGATGATTTATCATTTAAATATGTTGAGAATCAAGGATTTAGGGAATTTATTGAAGTTGTTCAACCTCAATTTCAAGTTCCGTCCAGACAAACAGTTGCTAGAGATTTCTTGCAGTTATATTTGAATGAGAAAGATAAATTGAAGTCCATGTTTGATATGTTTTCTCATATGGTATGTCTTACCACCGACACATGGACTTCAATTCAGAATCTGAATTATATGTGTGTGACTGCACATTTTATTGATGATGATTGGATCTTGAATAAAAAAATAATCAGGTTTTGTCTTGTTGCGGATCATAAAGGGGAAATAATTGGTCGGGTATTAGAACAGACATTGAAACAATGGGGGATTGAAAGGATTAATACTGTTACCGTGGACAATGAAAGTTCTAATAATACAGCGATCATTTATTTGGTGAGGAGAGTTAATGATTGGAATGGGTCTATTCTTAAAGGAGAGTATATGCATATGCGATGTTGTGCACATATCTTAAACCTTGTTTTTAGTGATGGGCTAAAGGAAATATCAACATCAATTGGTAGAATCAGAGTTTCTTGTAAATTTGTGAGAAGTTCACCTTCTAGGTTGGCTCTTTTTAAGAGCATTACTGAGGAGTTAAAAATTCCTAGTAAACAGGCTATAATTCTTGATGTGCCTACTAGGTGGAATTATTGTTATTTTATGTTGGATGTTGCTGAAAAATATGAGAAGGTATTTATTCGTCTTGAGGAGGATTCAAGATTTAGGAGTGCTCTTGTATGTGAAGGTGGGGCTCCAACAACATATGATTGGGAGTGTGCTCGTGTATTTGTCAAGTTTTTAAGGATATTTTATGACAACACTATTGAATTTTCTGGTTCTATGCATGTGACATGTCACACGTTCTTTCACACTCTTTGTGACATATATAGAAAAATCAAGAAATGGATGAAGAGTACTGATATTACTGTGAGTTAAATGGCTATTGAAATGAAGGTGAAGTTGGACAAATATTGGGGTATTGGTTCGAATTTTAATCCGCTCTTACTTGTCGCAGTTGTTCTTGATCCCCGATATAAATTAGAATATGTTCAAGATAGTTTTGAATTGATATTTGATGATGGAGACAAGAATGAGTTTATCAGTAAATTAACATAGGTTATGAATAATCTCTTTGAGGATTATAAATGCAAATATCTCATCCCGGTTGATCAATGCGAGTCAAGTTCTTATCAAGATGCACATATTCATGATGCCACTAGCGGTAGTGAGGATGATGAAAAATGGAAATATGCTTATAGATCAAAGAAAAGGAAAAGACAATTGACACAACAAAGGAATGAATTAGAAAGATATCTAGAGATTGATGATTGTGAGGATGATTTCGATGGATTTGATATTTTAAGCTGGTGCAAAGGAAAGGCAAGTAAGTATCATGTTCTCTCATGCATTGCTAGAGATATTCTAGCAATTCCTTTAACTACAGTATCTTCAGAGTCCGCATTTAGTACAGGAGGATGAGTCCTTGATCCATTTCGCAGTTGTTTGAATCCCAATACCGTTGAGGCGTTAATTTGCTCCCAAAATTGGTTTAGAAAGTCTAAACCAATTGACATTTGAAAGCAACTGGAAGAAGTTGAATTGATTGAATCAGGTATCATTAAAAATATTATGTTTTTTATCAGTTCACATTTATTAATTATAAACCTCTGTTTGAAAAATGAAAATACTGACTTGTTATTTATTCTGTTGTGATTTTCAGATATTCCATCATCCACCACAACTCATGATCAAAATGTCACTATATAAAAATAATGACTGGTGTTTCTTTGCTAAGGTGGTTTCCCTTCCACACTACATTTCACTTTAGTTTCCCCTACTTTGTTGTGTTTCAAATTGGATGTTTCTTTTGTTTGGTTTTTGAATATTTTATGCTTGATAGTGCTAAATGGTTATTAATTACTCTTGTAATGTTTGAAAAATGTTGATATTGTACAGTGGTTTATTCATGTCTAAGTAAAGTGATGATAGGGTTTTCACTATTTAAGTAATGCTGTGCATGTTGGACATTCAGATAGAGTTTCCTTACAAAATTGTTTAAAGATTTTTAACCAAAGCCTGCAAACCCTCACTTGACTTAGCCAAATGAAAGTTCAATATATGTGCCTGGAAAACATTTTGTATTGGATTAATTTGAGCACTTTAGTTATTATCCCAACATACGTACTTGAATCAGTGTAGTTGCAAGGTCATCCTTGATGCTGTTGAATGCAGAGAAATAATGAAAAAATAACTCTACTACATGACTATTTTTTTTGGAATTCATGCCTTTATCAATTCTTTCACCTCCTATCCTGAAAATTGGTGAACTTTGACATTCCAGGTTGGCACTCATGCTTTGAATGTCAAAAAATAATGTTAGAGGGGATAAAGGATTCTGCAGTCAGTGTTTGAAGCTTGCATTGCTTATAGAATAGTATAGGCAATAGAAATAATTAGTTTGGACTCACTACAATGTTAACAGTCTTGGGTCAGGGAGCCTAAAGAGGTAAAAATAATTAGTATGATGGACTCACTACCTACCTTTGGTAGCCAGGATGTCTGACACATTGTTTCCCTCATTCCAAGTATTTCAGATCTGAGCATTCTGGTTAAGGAGGTTTGTCATTCTAGAATAGTATAGGCAATAGATCAGTGGGATGGGAAGGATCCTTGCATGTATTTAATAATCAGAGTTTAATCAGACTCCAACACCGGGAAATGGATATTCCTGTCTCTGCATATAGAAATACCACTAAGGTTCTAGCATAGGTTCTCTTGATAACACCTTATAACATTGGTTCTCTCCTTCATCAGAGTGATCGCCCTATAGAAACTTTCCATTGATGAATCAACAGATGAGGCATGGTTCTCCATTCTCATTTTCATTCAATAAATAAGGGGTGCTCATCTCTGAAATTCTATTAATCGGTATATTTTTCCTCCTAGGTTGATCTATTATTCTACTACGAATACTAGACTCCCCGGGGGTGTCTCCAATTTTCATGACAGAATTTGTGAGAGAGAAATAATGACTCAAACAAGAATCATATGTTTTTCAGAGAAAATATAAGGTATAATCTCTAGTTAAAATTGGAAAATAAAAATAGAAACTCGATAAGAAGAACCTGGAATTCCACTTCTATGGTTCTATACTGGCTTGTCAAAGGGAGTCCAAATGGAATCCAACTTCTCTTCCCTCATTCATACTCAATATTACATTCTAACTGAATGCCTCTCCCAAGGATTCCCCTATACAGATAGTACCCCATACAAAAAATGACTGACAAACTCACTGGTCGACATTTACCATCCTAACCCTCCATTTATATGTGATAATTAGCAGGGGCCTTGAATTAACAAGTGGGTAACCCTAGTGTTACTAATAGTTGGGATATATCTAATAAAATTTATATTTTCTAAGATCTTGTCAATAACTATAATAAGTGGAAAATTAGTCCTAGATATGATATCAAGGTAGACTATTATAAGCACTATAATTTTATTTCATTGTGATCCTTAGATGATGTACTTATATTTTTTTTTAAATGTATTAAAATGATCATGAAATGTGTTCACACTACCAGACATTCTATTATGATCAATGGGTTCCTTGATAAAAAGGTTTGATACATGGTGATCCCTGGCCAAGCTTCCTTTTTTTTCTTGATTATGGATTATCATACTTAGGTTCTTAGAAAAAGTATATATAATAATGCTCTTGGGTTTTATTCTAAGTGAAATAGGCTTAGAATTCATTAACATAGATTTTTTGATAACCAGTTTTCCGTTTTCTAGAGATGACCCTTGGTTGATAATGATTATTTAGGGCCTTTTATAGAGTCATCTTACTAGTCTTTCCATGAATGAAAATAAAATTATTATCTTCTGGATTGCAGCTGTACTACTACTGTTTGGAGCTGCTCTAAGACCTGGGCTCTGATTTTTCTGATTTCTTTGACATTCTGGATTGTATGTTCTTTGGATAGCTGGTGGTCTTGTGGAATGTTCCTCTGCCCTTTTGTAGAAGCTGATGATATGTTATAAGTTGGATCATTTCGCTTAAGATTTTGTTTTGATGATCCCTGATGGCTGGCTGGACATGGAATATCAAATGGCTTTTATGTAAGGATGTTTCCACTGCATTTATAAAGAGGACATGTAGTCTGCATTTTGCTCCAGGTTTTTGACTGAGTTGTTTACCTTCCTTTGTTATCATTATTAAATGCAATTACTCTGATGATCCCCTCCTTGCTACATCTCCACTGCTACATTTTTTTATTTTCATCTGATCCATTTTTTCCTACATTCTTTCCTGCATTTTGAACTTCTGCATTTTTTTCCTGCATGAACTGCTGAACTGCTGAACTGCTGCATTTTTTACCTTCCTTTTGATGATTCCTGCATGAACTGCTGAACTGCTGAACTGCTGAACTCCTGAGTTTTTTACCTTCCTTCTGCATTTTTTTCCTGCATGAACTGCTTCATTTTGACTGAGTTGTTTACCTGTCTTTTTTTTCCTGCTTTTGGGTTGGTCTGGGCTATGGGTAGGGTCTGGGTCGGCTCGGGTTGTGCGTCCCTCGGGTTGGGTCGGGTCTGGTTGTCGTCCCTCGGGTTGGGTCGGGTCTGGTTGCGCGTCCCTCGGGTTGGGTCGGTTCTGACCTCTCAACCTGAGCTGATTGACCCAACCCACAAATTGTTGGGTTGGGTTGGGTTTTTTGTCCATGCATCACCCAACCCGGACCCTACGGGTCGGGTTGGGTCGGGTCGTCTGGTCATGCAGTGTGTGACCCAACCCGACCCGACCCGAAAATTTTCTTCCGGGTCGGGTCCAAAACCCCCTACGACCCGACCCAACCCGACCCATGGACACCCCTAGGCTTAAGATAATAACTATTCCAACCCACTTATATTGATAGCAATATATTATTGAAAATATATAGCATGAGATAACAGCCAATTACTACAAGTAGTGGTCTCACACATTGTGGTCAAACCTTATATAAACTATTTTGTTCCTTACTCTTCTTTACTATCTTATCATTCAAGTGAGGTTAAGTTTAATCTATTTGATTTGTTAATATCTTATCCAACCAAAAAAAATTATTTTAAAGAATAAATTATAAAAAGAGAGCTACACTAATTCACCCATCCCCTCTCAGTGTAGGCATTTAGTCCATAGGGACTTTTAATAAGTCTTATACTACAATCCATGTTATGTCATAAAATATGATAGATAAATTAAAGCTTTTTCCTCTATAAACTATAATTTATTATTGATATACTAATCATAAAATACAATAGGTAATCATATATTATGATTGAAATTTCATTTTTCACCTGTTATATGTTGTATCCTAATTTAAAATAGACATTGATATCACTTTAGGGATTCGATTCTCAACTTTTTTGAAAATACGGTGTGAAAATCATAGTTTATAATATGAGATATTTATATGCTAATACCAATTTATAAAAATAGGATTATATAAATTTATGGATTATGATATCCTATATCCTATGTCATGGTATAAAAACATAGAATATTCTTTCCTATAATGTTTTATGACTGATTTTTAATATGTAATATAGTTAAATATTTCTTAATTTCAATTATGATTTCAAAAATATAATCACATATGAAGCTTTGATACCACCATTGGGATTCAAGGGATTCTAATAACACTGATTAGAATGTCTGAAATCAATCAAAATCCCAAACTCAAAATTTCCATGCTTAGAAATATGAAAACATGAAAAACTAGAAATGAAGAACTTATATAAAACCATGTAACTTACATTGAATAAGTATAGTCATCCATCTCTTATTCTTGATGAATATCACCAAGGAAAAATAAAATTACCCTTCCCTACGTGGTGTATTAATGGGTTGTGACTGAATCATCTATTGAATAGATCAGATTCTACTTCCTATCAGTGTGTGTTAGCACCCCATATAGTAAGGAAGAGGATATATCTTTTTTATTTCAAGGAGTATTGGATGAGAATCATGAAATTATACCCACCACTATTATCACATGGAATTATTATTTATAAATACCTAAGGATGCTCCTTAGTAATGCATGTATTTACTCATACATTATAATTCATGAGTAAATATAATGATCTCTTCATAAATCTCATGCATGAATGTATGCGTACAACTCTCATCTATCACATATCATGAAATAATAATATGATGATAAAATAAGTGGAATACACCCATGGATTATATAAATATGTCTCCAAATATATTATAGGAAGTAACATGGAATCACATGTCAAGCTTCTGGATATGGAATGTCATATATTATGACTATTTAGTAATGGAATGAAACCATGTGCTATGACATAGACTATAATTCTCTAATATTGGCCAAAAAACCTCATATCATGCCTTAATACATGTCTTCAATCATACAGTATGATTGGATAAGATGATGACATGAGATATTATTTCATGTTATAAGATATTCCTTTATTTTATAATATAATTAGATATGTTAATTTCACAAAGTCTCATTTCAAGATTTATTATATATAAAATATTAATCTATAAAATAACCAAAATACATCTCATGTGTGTGGGATTTAGGGAATATATCCATCAAAATAAAAATATATTAAATAAATTAAAATACCAATATTATAATTCTCTCCATCATAAATACTTTCTAATCCCATAAAGTTACTTAATTTCCTCTAAGAGATCTGTCCATTGTTGTTTCATTTGAAATTACTCTCCCATGTTTCTTCCTATAAATTCGTGTGTTGTCACAACACTTATAGAAGAGGAATATAAATCCCATTAAGACCTTCTCTTATAGGTAAAAAATGTTTATTAGTATTTAAATGAAAGTTATGTTAGGTTCCTACACCACTGATTTTAAATCAAGAAAATATGATGGATAATATAGATATCTTCTCAATTGAGATAAATGAATTGCATTATTAATCCCATTATATCATTGAAGTAATTCCAAATGGTATGTATCTTATCCAGTCATTCCCATGATCTCAAATAAACAAAGAATTCATATTTTTGACTTCTATTTATTTCCAATTATTCATTTTCCTAAATGAAGAGACACTCAAAAATATTTCATGAAAAAAATTAAACTTCAAGGGTCATCATTACCAATCATCATAAAATTAATCTTGAATTTGAGCTATCATCATATGATTCGAAGTAACTTTAGTCTAGTATATTATCTATTAAAAAAACTTATTCCAACAAGTGATCTTTAATCTATTTATTCCCAACATAAGGGTGATCAATAATATTCTTAAAATTTTAGGTTAATATGGGAAAGCATTCATACATCATTATATTTCTTCCATCAGCATTGACTGAAGTAGGAATATGAGATTATTGGGTGTCTTTATTAGCACCTCATTATTTAAAATACATGTTATAAATGATATGATTAAATCATTTAATAATTTTACACCATTTATATATGAGATCATTTAATTCCAGTGAATTATTGGGGTTGTGTTAGTTATCACTAAGAATTATTCCCCACACTCTATATATACACATCCCGTGTGCATGCAAATTATATGAGTGAAGATG
This sequence comes from Viscum album, assembly GCA_963277665.1. Taxonomy (NCBI): domain Eukaryota; kingdom Viridiplantae; phylum Streptophyta; class Magnoliopsida; order Santalales; family Viscaceae; genus Viscum; species Viscum album. Next base: position 1,867,164,247 of record OY728163.1, read on the forward strand.
AAGGTAATGAAAATGGACTCAATGGCTATGATATGGGGTCAAGAAAAATCATAATGAATATTTTATATGCTCATGGATTTATGTAGAGGGGTTTTCTACATATTATTTTCTTTATTATTCCAGTGGTATTGTTTATAGAATTTAATTTTAGAATGTACATTGAGCTTTGTTTGGATGCATGTTTTCACTAGAAATTTATGGGGTATAATTTTGGATTTAATTATAGATGTTATCTATTATTTTTTATACTTATTGTTATTGAGTTTTTTATTATGATGATTTAATTTGATTGACCATTAGAGGTTAAATTTATCCTCAAGTCATATTTATAGACCCTTGGTGCTAGTCACAAGCCTCTATGATTTGGAAGCACACTTGAGGTCATGTTATTATTCGGCTCAGTTACACAGTTGTGAAATAATGGGATATTACACAATCACATATACTGATCAATACTAATAGTTTACAAAGTGATGATTTAGTTTGGTTTAATGATAAATCTAACACAACCCATTCGAGGCCAGTGAAAAAAGTTTCAACCCATATTCAACACCCTAACATTTAGTTTATAAAATAATACAACATGAAGGGTTTTTTGTTCCCAAATAGGATCAAGACCACTAATAGGGGGTGAATCAGTGGTTCCATTTTCTTTTATAATAAATTTTCTTAACTTATTTAGTAAACTTTTTTAACCTGTGAAAGTTTTAAAAGTTATTATCCACTCAAATATAACTTATCAACCTTAAGTTTTATATACAAAAAATATAAAGATAAGGCATCATACAATATTTAAAAGGTTAGGTATAAAGACCTACTCCTTAACATGTTGGATAGTTCAACTAACATGGATTATTTCACTATATTATTTCTGTAATACAAATGCACAAATAGTAAAAAATTCTACAATACCATTAGAAACTTTATTGCTATAGTTAGTTATACCCCCAACTACCATTTTTAGTATCCACTTTCCCACAGTAGATTATACACCCCAGCTACACAACCATTCCTTTTCATCAACCGGTAAGTATCCATAGTTATAAGCTTCACTTTCCTTCTTCTTTTTCGGATCCACTTCAGAAAGTATCAACTTCATCCACAAGTAAGTTGAATCAACCTTTACCTACATACAATCTCCAAGAACTTAAAAAATTATATAAGGAACGTTTTAGTCTTGAAATATTATCTATAAACTCTGTCTGGAAAACTTATTCAAAAAAATTCAATGTGATCTACCTCAGTCTCGTAAGCTCTGTCTGATGGGATCCATACAATTTACCTCAATCTAATCCTACTTATGCTCCTTTTACTTTAATTGAGTAGAAACTCAATCAGCAACTCACCACTTCCTATGTCCGATGGAACTTGGTTTGATGACCCTTGCTCTGACAGATGTTGCTTCGATGGGATCACTCTAATGGACTCGCTCAGATGAAATTTCTTCTGATGGAACTTTCTCTGATGATTGGATTGAACCTCATTCTGATGGATATTCCTTAACTTCAACCTAAAACAAATAGTTTTATCAGAATCTCAATATCTGTTACACAATTTTCAGATCTCTAGTGCATGTGAACAGTTTAACACTCTTAAAAAGTATGAATGTATTGTGATCTCCTTTTATAGGCATCCTAGAATGGAAAGGTGGGAAAAAATTCTTTTCCCACTCAATGAAATTAAAAAATCCCAAATTATCATTCATTTATTTCTTAATATTTGAATTATTCAACTCTTCTCAATAATTCTAGGAGCTCCTTTAATATTCTCAAATTTTCTCAAAAATTCAAACTTCTTCATGTTTACAAACATTTCTTAAGTTTGATTCTTCATTAGGATTATTCATTTTGATTCTTCATTACAGTGAATATATATGAAAAACTGAATACTTCTCATTATTATGTCCACTTTTAAATACTAAAAGACTTCTCATATATATGCTTCATACTAACTACAAAAAAAATTATCAATAAATTGAAATTATTTTGTATCATTCAAAACCTCCTTCAAAAATACTTTGTAAGAAAACACATATCTAAAATTCTTCAAAGTATTTCTCCTTTTATTGAATTCCTCATATTGATGATCCTGCATCCCATGAAGTTCAGCATCTAATGACTTTATCAGTGTCAACATGTGTATAATAGATCAGTCTCTACTTTACTCTGATGAGTCAGTGTTAATTATTATTTGATGGCTCTTGAACCACTTTTAATACGATTGAACCTGATGAAAACTGTTGAATTCATTATTTATTTTCATCTGATTGATCGGTCTTTGAATCCTTTTGATGGATCATCATTTCAAATCCAAACATTCTCAAACATTCTAACTCCGATATAAATTTGTAACTGATGTATTAAAGATACCAACAATTTACAAAATGAATCAGTTTTAGAATCCATTATGATAAATCAGTGGAATGCCAAGTCTGATGGACCAATGTCAATAATGAGTTCTTTACTTCAGAAAAATCAATCTTTTAGCCTTATGATATTATCACAATGATTATTCTCATATCGATGATCTATATTCTTTTATTTCCAATGTTCCTCACATTGATGTGTAGAATCCAAAATACTTCACATCATATTCTCCTATCTTTCACAAACTCCAACTTATAATCATGACTCCCTCATGACTTTAATAATGTTTAAGATCAGCATATAATCATCCAATTTACATTGGAAAGTATTACAACTTCTTATCCTTCCAGCAACTTCTTTCTTTCCAAAGAACCCTCAATCTGATTGGCAGTACTTGTTCTCCCCCTTTCCTTTATAAGTATTGCATCACAAGTTTCTCAGACAACTTATGATTTATGAGAAATCCAATAACAATAAAACACCCTTAGATTTATTATTGAATGTAAACTCTGATACAACTTCTCATTATGATAAAAACTTTCATTCCAGACTCAATACAATTTTTAGAAGATTATGACTTTCTATCAAAGCTCCAATATAATGAATCATATTAAATGACTCACACTGATGAACTAAGTTCAATGGGTGGTTCTGATTGTCAACTTTGAAAACACCCTTCTTTTATCCAGATTTTCATCACCTTCTTGCTACGTAAGTTGTTTCTTTTATCTGGATTTCCATTACTTTCTCACCAGGTAAGTTATTTACTTACTTTACTCACTTTATTCAACATTTTTTATATATTTATCAATTAACAATAAATTAAACCAAAACACAACTTGGGACTAACAACCTCCCCCTTTGTGTTTATTGTCAATACCCACTACAAAACAATACCACTTGTTGTCCATTTTTTCATATCCTCTTACATATATGTATTCTTCATGTCTTCTTCTCCCCATTATTTTCTTGATCCCCATACTCATTATCTCTCCCAAATTCCATTTCTACCCCCCCCCCCCTTATTGACAATCAAATTCAAAGGGGTCATCATGACATTTTTATCCCTTATTGAAAAATGATCTCATTTCCAAGGGTTAGAACTTTTCATCTCAAAATATTGAAAATTTTCTTCAGGAGAACATAAGTATCAAATGATTTTCTTAACAAAGTGTATTTAACTAAATGAATTTAAGTCTAAGTGGTCAAACCCAGTATAGAAAACAAGATCATATAATCAAGGTTATCAATGTTATCCATAACACAACTTTCATATAATACATTTTCATGTATCCTTCAACATTATCATTTTTGGGAGAATTTTTAAAGGATTTGTTTAGGATAAAAGTAATATACACCCATATCAACAAACATATCAAAATTTTTAGGTGTTTAAACATGACTTCTAAAAACTCATATTTTGTAACCTCATTACTTTCTTTTTCATGAATATTAAGAGACTCATACATCATCTTCCTTATTTCAACTCCTTCAATTCCTTGAAAGTTAGTACAAATACCCAAGTGTTTTGGGAATAAGGAGGGACCTCATCGCAACTCAGAAACAATATTTAGACTGATATTATTCTCTCAGTCTTGAATTTTTTTCATTATTCTTGTATTTTTCATTGGATGTGTTTTATTCCTTCTGTTTAACCTTCTTAGATTTTGAAACAAGTTTATTTTCATCAGTTAATACTTTGGATAAGGTTATCAGTATCTTTTCTTCTTTAGTAACCTTTTTGTTATAGTGATTTTTTAAAAACTCTTTCATGCCTTTCTCTTTTTCTAGAACGATGGTCAAATAACTTTTAGTAACATTCCCTTCTTGTTCATATCTTCTACATCTTTTCTGAATTTCTAAACCACAATATGTTGATAAATTTTTATCAACTTTTATCACATATTCAGAAACCTTTTTCTTCCCCTTTTCTTTAGATGATTTTTTTATTCTTCTAGATTTCTATCCATGTCAACCTATTATAGCTAGATAACTAAGAATTCTTTATTTTCTTGCTCAGCCTTCTTACTTTTCTCAAATTTCTTAATATACACATCTTTCTTCATCTTCTAAACTCTTTTTTTTGGTTCTACATAATTTTTAGGAACATTTGATATTATTTTCCCATCATATCTCCCCCTTGATTCATACCTATTTATTAGTAGAGATATGTTATACCATCATGAATAATCTCTATGTCTGAAAACACCACAAAACAAACAGTGACCTATGAATCTTGATTTTTTTTAATGATAGTGAACTTGTTAAAAACTTTTTTTTTCTTCCCAAATCATGGACCACGTTGCTTAGGAGGATAATTTCTTGAATAATTAATATCTTTCTTATTTAAATATTTTTTCTCACAACCCTACTTTTGTAAACCTTTATTTTCACCTTCTTTAGAATTTATACCTTTAACGTCAATTGCCTTGGTGAAGTTTTCTCTCATATTTCTCATATCACTTTTTATTGTAAGAATCATTGATTGTGTTTCAAATAATTCATTTTCTTTATCAACTAACATTTATTTTGGAATATATATCATTTTTTCAAATTTATCTATCTTAAATTTATTCTACTTACTTTCTTCAAAAAATTTATATTCTTCCATGTTGAGGTTCTCATTTCTAGCTGGTCTTTATTCATAGATTTTAAGTTTTCTTTCAAGATTGACTAGATTCATATTCTGAGATTTAAAAAAATTTAGATTGGTCTCTTATTTATTTATCTGGTCATTATTCTCAAAAGATATACTTTTAACATATTTTTTTAATTTTCTTCTTTTATTCTTGAGTTGAGTGTTCTTCTCAATTTCTTTTTACAAAATTGTTTTAATAATACACTCCATTTATGTAATCTCTTCACCATCATCACTGTATAAAGAATTAATTTTATTCCTAACTTGATAAGTGAAGTTAATTTAATGATCAGATTCATCATCAAATGAGGAATCGTCCTTCTTTCTTTTTCTAAGATAACTTTTCTTATTGTTCTTATAAGAAAATATTTTCTTATGTTTTTTTACTTTTGTTTCCAATATTTATCATCATCTTCCTCAGAATCATATTCTCTAACTTTATTACTTGGAAAATTATGTGCAAAATTTCCTTTCCCATCACAATTCTAATATTTAAGGGTTTTACTTTTCCATTTTCCCTTATTCTATTTCTTATAAAGGAGGGGAACAATTGTATTGAAATCTTTATCTTCTTCCTCTACTTCTGAATCAATTGATTCTTCCTTAATTTCTTTATATTTTTTTACTTTTTAACAAATATTTAAAGGCCATTTCTTTATCAAAATTTTCTTAACTTTTTATAACCTTTTCTCTTCTCATTTCATAAGTAACAAGAGTATTGTGTAGATCACCCAAAGATAGAGTTTTGGGATTTATATCTTCCAAAGATAAAACTTTGGAATTAAACTTATTAGGAAAAATTCTCAAGATATTTTAAACAAAGGTCGGGTCTTCCAACTTTTCACCAAGACATCTTATGGTGATAACAATATCATTCACCCTTGTAAAGAAGTGACCTATAGATTTTTACTCACCCATTTTTGAATCTTCGTACTTCAGCCTCCAGATTTGTAACTTTTCCTTCTTCACCTTTTTATTTCCTTCATAAATGTTCTTCGAATTATCCTAAATAAATTTGGTATTTCCAACTCCATTTACTCTAAGAAACTCACTTTCAATTGGTGAAAATAGTAAATCATTTTTAGTTCTTCCACCATTCTCAAGATTTCTTTTATCAACAGTAGTAATAGGAGAATTATCAATATAAGGATAAAATCCATCTATAGTAGCTTCTAGAAAATCATACCCAAAAGAAAAAAGATATGGAAGCATTCTATCTTTACAGATATTATATTTCTTACCATTGAAAATTGGAATCCCCTTATAGATCAAGGAATTGAGATTCTCTATTCATGGAACTATATCTTTTAGAGGGAACCTACCCTGTGATACCAATGTTTATTCCTAAATAGGATAAAGACCACTGATAGGGGAGTGAATTAGTGGTTCCTTTTTTTATAAGAAAGTTTCTTAACTTCTTTAGTAAACTTTCTTAAACTATGAAACTTGTTAAAGTTATAATACTCTCAAATATAACTTCTCAAAATTACCTATTCTTTGAAACAAAAATAAACAGAAGACAAAACATTATATATATAAGCTTTGGTAAAAAGACCTAATCCTTTACATGTTGGATAGTCCCACATATATGGATTCATTCACTATCTTCTTTTCATAATACAAAGGTACAAATAGTGAATAATTCTATAATACTAATAGAAACTTTTATGTTATAGTTGGTTATACCCCCCAACTATCCTTTTTAATATCCACTTTCCTAAAATTGGTTATACACCCTAGTTAAACAACCAAGACTTTTTATAAACTAGTAAGTATCCAGAGTTAGAAGCTTCACTTTCCTTCTTCTTTTCTGATCCAATTCAGAAAGTATTCACTTCATCTACAAATAAGTTAAATGAAACATTAATTGTGTATAATATTCAAGAACTTCAACAATTATCTAAGGAACTTTTTGGTCTTGAAAAATTATCCAAAAACATTATCTGTAATAATTCCTCAGAAAATGTTAGTCTGATCTTCCTCAATCTGGTAACCTAAATCCCATCATCTCCATTCAATTTTACTCAATTTTATTATTCTCCTCCTCCTTATTCTTTAATTGAGTAGAAACTCAATCATTAAGTCACCACTACATACGTTTTATGGAACTTAATCTGATGACATTTTCTCTGATGGATGTCACTCCTATGGACTCACTTCGATGTACTCGCTCTGATAAAACATATTTCAATGGAACTTGATTTGATGATCATATTGAACCTCACTCTGATGGATCTTCCTCAACTTCAACTTGAAACAAACAGTTTGATTTGAATCTCAATATCTATTCCACAATTTTCATAGCTCTAGTGCATGTGTATAGTTCAACACTCCTACAAAGTATGAATGTATTATGATCTCCTTTTATGGGAATACTAGAATAGAAAAGGTGGGAAAATGAATTCCTTTTCCTGCTCAATGAAATTAAAAAATCATAAATTTATTGCTCATTTAATTCTTCATCTTTCACTTCTTAAACTCTTCTTAATACTTATGAGTGATGCAACGCTCTGAATTTACCTTCTTTGAGGCGGATGGCAGCGGCGACGGCTAGGGTTCTAGTGGGCGGTTCTTCAGCGGCGGCAAACACCCCAGTTTTGAAAGACGACAAGGTAAGGGCTGGATTTGGGGTTCTTCCAAGGGTTTCTTTCAAGGATGTTCTGTGTGGAGTAGGTTCCAAGTCCTGTACCGAAGCTCGTTCCTCTTCGGCCTCTGAGGCCTTACCTGATATCCCTTCGATTGAAGTGGAGAGTCGTTCTCATCGGTGGGTAGAGGGGGTCCCTGTGGTGAGTTTTTCAGTTCAGGAGATTCGGGCGGTGGCTTCTTTTCATGATCTCTCTCTGGTGGCATGTTTTGGACGCAATAAACCCTCTTTGAGCTGTTTCTGAAGCTTTGTGGACTCATGGGGACTGGCTCTTCCAACAGCGGTTTTGGAATTCTCGAGGGTTGCTTTTTGCATTCATCTTACTTTTAGGGAAGAATTTGTTAAGTCTTGGACGAGGGGGTCTAGGACCTATGGCTCATGGTGATTTTCTTTAGATATGTGGTCCTGGGACTATCACTACGGGCGGGAGTCATCTTCGGATGTAGTGTGGTTATCTCTTCCAGGCTTACCTCTTCCTTTGCATAACCCAGTGATGCTGAAGGAAGTAGGAAACTCCATTGGCGCATTTCTCTGTGCTGATGACAACACCAGGTGTCTTCAGGCTGATGTTAATCCCCGCATTTGTGTTGAGATGTATTTAGCGGTGAAGCGACCTTCCATGGTTTTGATTTATTCCAATGATGGTTTTTCTTGGAGGCAAAGAATCTTCTATCACCAAGTGTCGTGGTTCTGCATTGGTTGTGGTTTGCATGGTCACTTAGAGAGGGCTTTCCAAAGATGGCGAGAGGTTGCAGAATCTTCTCATCAGGGTCCGTTTGATGATTCAGGTCTGGACCCTCCCACCTCGGGTAGAAAGGAGAGGGGATAAGTTACCGTTACACCCCGACCGTTTTCAAATTCAAATCTTTCTAGCGGCCTTTGTACGACGGAGATAGTGGGAAAGGAAAAGGAAACTGACATGCTCAGTATGTGGTCAGCCTCTACACCAGATCATACGGATCTTATTTCTTGGTCACCTGGACCAGTCATTCAGGAGATGTCTCCTCTTAACATGGGGAATCTACAGAAGGATTTGGAGGTCTGCATGGCGTTTTCCTTAGCGAGCTCGTTCAGATCATTGTCTCTTCCTCCCTCACCTATCTGTATCTCCTCTCAACTGTCACTAGAGATGATTAAAACGTCCCTGGTGAGTAGCCTGACTTTATCCTCAAATGGATTGAGGGAGAAGACTGGCTTGTCAAAAGGTGATGAAAAAGAGTTGATGGTATCGCGCTTTTCTCCTCAACGGAGACTCCTATTCTCCTTAGTTCAAGGGGATTTGGGGGAAGGTGGCACAGATTGTCTTCCTTCGGGAAGGAAACCTCATTTGTAGGACGCGGATAGCCCGTTTAAGAAAGTGATTCTTTCTCCGAAACGGAGCACTTATGAGGATGGGTTTTCTGAACAAATTACTCGATCTAAGGCCAAGGATAAAGGTATGTTTTCTCCTACTCTATTGCCTCTTTCTCTATATCAGAAGGCCCGTAAGGGCTCATTGTAATGTTCTCTATCATTATATGGAATGCACGCAGCCTTGGTGCTCAAGCCAAGCATGCTTACTTGGCATTGGAAGGCAGTAAGGTTGGGGTGCCTTTGGTCGTGATTTTGGAACTGAAGCAAGATCCATGCAAATTATTGGGGATTGCTAAGAGGATGGGATTTCCAAATTCTTTTCATGTGGTCTCTATCAATTCACATATTTGGATTAGATGGAAAAGTAGCATTTCGGTAGAAATTATGAATATTATGCCTCAGTGTATTGATACAAAGATTGAGGTTGGCGGATATAGTCTTTTTTTCTCATTTTTCTATGCGAGTACGGTGGTTTCTATAATAAGGGAACTTTGGAGCCATTTATAGGCAATGTAAACAGGTTCCCTACCATGGTTAGTGGGAGGGGATTTCAAAACCATTTCATATATTTCATAAAAAAGAGGAGGATCTGGGTTTAACCATGAGAGTATACTGGAGTTTCAGGAGTGCATGACGCACACAGGTCTGTTGGATTTGGGATTCTTGGGATCTAAATACACATGGTTCAACAACCGTAAAGGTTCTAATCACATCTGGAGTCGGATGGATAGATATCTAACCAATATTCAAGGTCTGGATCTTTTTTCAAGAACCTTGGTCAGGCATCTTACATGTATACTCTCGGATCATGCTCCCCTTCTGATTGAAGTCAGACATGAAGTGGTGATTGGAACATCTTTCCATTATTCCAGTGAATGGAATCGAAATCCTAAGTTCATGCATCTGATAAAAGTTTCTTGGCTGAAGGAGGAGGGAGAACAGTCCTGGGGAGGGCTGGTGAATCGTCTCAAGCATCTCAAACAGGATATTAGGGGATGGCTGTCCAACCAACCAAACATCTCCACCGGGGTTGCTGGTATGTAAGATGAGGTGGTAAGATTGGAAGACTCCCTCTAGAATTCATGGGATGAGAACACTTTTATTATTTTATGTGATAAGAAGGTTTCCCTTGCTGAAAAACTACTGGATATGGAGAGAGTCTACAAGAAGCGGTCTCAGGTGCGATGGTTAAGTGAAGGAGATCGAAATAACGCCTTCTTTCAGGAATGCATTAAGGAGAGGAGAATCATGAAGGTAAACCTAAAGCTGGAGGATGGTTCCTACACGTCATACGTTAATATCGTTGGGAATATGACGTTGGAGCATTTTGAGGTTCTCCTGGCTGGGGGAGACTTCTCCGAGTTTTGAGAGGGATGTTGCAGATTGTCCTGATTTCTTGAACTGTCTGCCTCATTTGGTGAATGAAGTAGATAATTATTTTCTCTCCTATATTCCGAAAGATAATGAGATCAGGGAAGCATTGATGATTATGCCGAAGCAGAGTGCTCCCAGTCCAGACGGTTTTCCGACTTCCTTCTTCAGTGTAGCCTGGGATGTTGTGGGCTCACAGGTTTTACATGCGATTCAAGATTTCCATGGAGTTGGGTCATTGATTAGGGGTGTGTCTTCATCAAGGGTGGTTCTTATTCCAAATATCAAGGACCCTAGCCTCCTTAATAATTTCCAGACCATTTGTCTTTGCAACGTTTTGTATAAGATTTTGGCCATGGTTATTAGCAGGAGACTGTCTAGAATTATTCCCATGGTGATATCAGCATAACAGCATGGTTTTATTCAGGGTCGAAGCATCCAAGGGGTGGTTGGTATTTCTAGTGAGCTGGTTCATGACATAAACAAATGTACAGTGGGATCCAATATCATTTTCCAAGTTGACATGAATAAGGATTACGATATAATGGAATGGAGTTTTCTCATTTGTGTCATGAGAGGGTTCGGCTTTCAAGAATGATTCTGTGACATTTTTTTCAGGTGCTATTCCTCGCCCTGGCTCTCAGTCTCTATCATGGGGAAGGGTTTTTGTTTCTTTAAAACCATTTGAGGTGTTCGATAGGGCGACCCCCTGTCCTCAACTATTTTTTTCCTTGCTCAGGATGCATTGTCCAGGAATTTGGTTAAAATCTTATTGGAGGGAAAGTTGAAACCAGACTATGGAAGAAGGAATACGGGTTACATTTCACACTTAATGTTTGCTGATGATATTTTTCTCTTTATGAATGGTATTAGTGGATCCTTGAAGCGTCTTAAAGGAATCATGGATAGATATGGAAGGTTTAGTCGACAATATATCAACCCTCTAAAGAGTCATGTCTTTATTTCAGATAAATGCCCCGGAAGGAGATGTAAGGTCATTCAGGGGATCCTAGGTTGCAAGTAGAAATACCTCCCTATTTTATACCTTGGGGTACTGATCTCTTGTGGTCGAATCAATAATCTTCACTTCAATGAGATTTTTGATCGGCTTTGGGGAAGGATCTTCAATTGGAAGAACAAGCTATTGTCTTTCGGAGGATGGGTTATGCTCATTAATAGTGTGCTTTTATCCATTCCCGTGCATATTTTCTCTATTATAAAACCAATGAAAGGTACAGTGGATAGAATGTAGTGTATTATTACTAACTTTTTATGGGATGCTAAAATAGAGGGGCAGTGTCACTGGGCATCTTGGAAGCGGATGGCCTGCCCAGTGGAAGAAGGTGGTGTTGGTCTTCACAACATTCAAGACACCATCTTGGGATTACAGGCTCGGTTAGCCTGGGATGTAATTGTTGGGGAGTCCCTTTGGGTGAGATTTTTCAGAACGCGGTATGGTCGGTAGGGGGAGTTTAACAGGCAGGGCACGACTGGATTAGCCAAGCTCATGTTTGCACATATGGAGAACTTGTCTGGCTACGTCAGGTGGATTGTTGTCCAGGGGGACATTAACTACTGGGAAGATAATTGGGCTGGTGAAAGGTTGTCCTTTTCTAGTTTTCTATCTCCTCGTATCTCTTTCAGGGAAGCAAGTGACAGGTATGATTTTATTCATGCAACACTTAACTCCAACCATTTAAACCTGTTTGAGGGCATCATGATGAGTGATGATTGGGATTTGCATTGTTTCACGGAAGCAAGCTCTGGGAGGTATAATTTTCGTGACTACAGGAAAATTATTCAGAGACATCGTTCTATGGAGGAATGGGGACCGGTTTCTTGGTGCAAGGAGATTCCGTTGAGAATGAACTTTCTAGTGTGGAGGATAAAAAACAGAGTAGTACCGACGGAGGAAAATATACAGAAAAAAGGGGTCTGCATGGTTTCATGATTTTACTGCTGTGAGCAACCGGGGTCAGAAACGACAGCCCACTTATTTTTCCAAGGGTAATGGGACACTTCTCTTTGGTCACACTTCACTCATCCTCCGTTCCCTATTGGTGAGTCCCAGTCTGCCCAGGATTTTATGTCAGTATGGATCTCGGGTACTGAAAATAGAGTAATGGAATGAACTATAAGGACCATCATCCTGGTTGCTGTTTGTTTGGTAATATGGGAGGTGAGGAATCAGGATAGGCAGGGATCCAAAAGTTCTCTGTTTTCTATTCAGTTTCAGCTTAAATCTCTCATTGTGGAACTGGCTTCGCTTGTCAAAGTTGGGCTCTCCTCGGTTGAAGTTTTCACTCTGATTAACCATCCCTGCATTCAACATAGAGGGAGGGGATGTTGGGTGAGGTGGCATCCTACGAGGCATGGTTTGAAAATAAACATTGACGGATCCTTCATGGGGGGAGTCATGAGGGGTGGTGGCTTGCTTCTGGAATACTGGGGATCTATTATTCTTCCCTTTAGTGCCTTTTATGGTCCAGGGAACTCTTTGGGTGTGGAGGTTCGGGCGCTACTCTCAGGCTTGATGGTTTTTAGGCGGAGGGGGTTGCAGGTGACAGAGGTGGAGTCTGATTATGAGGTTCTAGTTAAGGCGTTACAGGGGAGACATGAGACACCTTGGGAATTGATTTACCTCACTGAAGGTGTAAGGCAGAGACTAGTCATGGAAGGATTATTCATCATAGTTGGAGGGAATCTAACTTTGCGGTGGATTAACTTGCTCGCTTGGGAAGGCAGGAGGAGTCACTTATGATCTATGATAGCCTGTATTATCTTCCCCTTGAGTGCTTAACCGTGGTGCAAGGGGATGACCTTGGACTTCATTACTTTCACCCTCCTTGAAGGTTTGTTCTTTGTTTTTCTTGTTCTCTTCTAAAGAGTAATAAAAAAAGTAGCTTTCAGTCAGTTGGTCAATACTTCTGAGAGCTCCTTGAATATTCTCTAATATTATCAAAATTTTAAATTTATTCATGTTTACAAACATTTCCTTAGTCCAATTCTTCATTCTGAGTAGTCATTATGATTCTTCATTATGATAAAGACATATGCAAACCTGAATAATTATCATTACAATGACCTCTTGTAAACACTGAAAGTATTCTCATATAAATGATCTGTACCAACTACAAAAAAAAACTTATTAATACATTGATATCATTTTTTAATGTTTAAAACCTACTTTGAAAATACTTTAGTAGCAAGAATATATCAGAAATATATTCAATGTATTTCTCGTTTTCTTTAATTCCTTGGACCGATGATCCCACGCCTGATGAAGTTCATCATCTGATGACTTTATCAGTGTCATCATGCATCTAATAGATCATTGTATGCTTTACACCGGTGAATTAGTGTCAATTATTGTTTGATGACTCTTGACCCACATGTAATACAATTCAACCTAATGAAAATAGTTGACTGCATTGTTGATTTTCATATGGTTGATCAATATCTGAATCCTTCTGACTGATCATCATTTCCAGCAATCTAAACTTTCTCAAAACTTTATGACTTTAATATAACTTTGTATCTGATGTCTTAAAGATACCAATAACTTATAAAATTAATCAGTTTCAGAATCCATTATGATGAATCGGTGGCATATTGTGTATAATGGACCTATGTTGGAAGTTACTTCTTTACATTAGTAAGATCAATCTCTCAACCTTTTTTTATTTTCATGATGATGATTCTCATACCAACGATCTACATTCTTTTTTGTTTTTTTTTCTTCACACCAAATATTAGCAGCCAGAATACTTCACATCATATTCTTCTCTATTAACAAACATCATATTATAATCATGACTCCCTCATTACTTTAAGAACATTTAATATTGGCATAGCATCATTTGACTTTCATTGTAAAGTATTGTAACTCCCCATCCTTCCAGTAGCTTCTTTCTTTCCAACCAACCCTCAATCTGATTGGAAGTACTTTTTCTCCCCCTTTCCTTTACAAGGATTTCAACAAATGTTTCTCAAACAACTTATTATTTATGAGAACTCCAAGAATAATAAAGAATCGTTGGATTTAGTATTGAATGAAGACTTTGATACAACTTTACATTATGATCAAATCTTTCATTCCAAACTCAATATGATTTTCATCAACATCTAAATTTATGTCAAAGATTCAATATGATGAATCGTATTCAATGAATCACGCTAATGGACCGAGTCTAATGGGTGGTTCTAATTGTAAACTTTTTAAATACCCTTCTTTTATTCTGATTTTCATTACCTTTTCACTAGGTAAGTTGTTTCTTTTATCCATATTTCTATCACTTTCTCACCAAGTATATTGTTTACTTACTTTACTCACTTTCTTCAACATTTTCCATATATTGGTCTATTGACAAAAAATACAACCAAAAAAACTTGGTCTTAATAGGGATGAAGTATTTTAAAGCATGGTTCGATACAGTTTGGAAAAAATTATACTAATTTATACAAATATATAAACATTTTAATTCATACAAATAAATAACATCAAAACAATAATAATTATTTCAAATATAATACTATAAAATTAATCATTTTTTAACAAAATAATCTTTAACTGTAATCATAAATAAAATAAAAGTGTTAATTTTAAAATATATATATATATATCTAATTAAATTTTATAAAAAAATTAAAATTAATATTATTAAATTCTTTTATACTTAAGGTGGGTTTTAGAAACCCCAACTCCAATGCCTCAGAGATAGTGGTTATTGTATTACAATGTTATAGATTCATAGATCACAATACATAGGATCTAACAATTTAGTAGTCTTAGGAAACTAGATACATAAATTGGATTACATTATATTTAAAATTTAAGATACGTCTTATGGATACATGGAAACTTTATTATTTCTATATGAAAATCCAAATATCACACATAGTAATCTTCATAGTTTCCTAGGAAAATCAAAAACAATATAATGGGGTGAGCTTAGATGATCAATAAATGGTAGTATACAATAGAAGCTATCATAAAATAACCATGGAATAAATAATATTATAACAATAAATAAATGTCATAAAAAATGAAATTGTTAGCATAATATATTCATGGATTACATAATAATAAATGAATTCTTAGATAAGAATAATTGATACCATAGTGATATAATGCATAATGTTGGATATCATAAACATAACATCAAGGTCCCATACCAATAAATCATACATAAATGAGTAATGCATGCCCCAAATACCCAAGTTAGTCTGTCTCATGAAACCTACTAATGAATCAAGGGGATATTTAATTTCAGGCCATACCTATCACTTTATAAGTTCAATTCATCTATAATATGAAGATAATGGATAAACAATACATATAATAATGTTCCCTAAGAAACCTCATATATAATCATGGATAAGTAATCAATATTTATTCATATAGAAATAATAGATATACAAAATATCAATATTTCCCCATTCAATGGAGGAATATGGCTATCTAAGTGAATAACCCACAATCAACTTAGAAACTATAAGATATTAAAAGTTTAATGGAAAGTAACCTTATAAAAGGAATGATAGTAGGTACTATTGAAGAGTACTTCTATATTTTAAGGATATAAATAGGATATAATTATTAAGTTCAATAGTTTTAAATGGTAGGAGGCCAAAGCAATGATAGAAAAAAGAAATTCCTCAATACCCACAATTCTAAATCCAGTACAACACTTACATACTTTAGATACATAAATTAAATTTTTATTACAACACCATGATAATATATTCAAATCATTCATTATGGTTTGTAAAGATATTTTGAATAATCCAAATCATATAACCCAGGAGTTTCAAACCAAGTGTGAAATTAATCCCACTTATTGTGAACCAAGTAAAGATTGATTTAAACCCCAACCAACCTTTTTTAGGTTCATTACCCCTAGGTGTATTTGATCTAGATCTTATATCCACTTATAGAATCCATACATATATTTAATTTCTAAGAAACCAAACACTCATTACTTTATCAAACTTTTAGGATGTTTTCTTATATTTAGATTTATCCCTTGGATTTCCACTAATGTTTGAGCATTATAACAGCTTAAAAAGGTATAATAATGAAATTAAATGGTGATCTATCATTGATAATGTGAATTAATTTATAACAATGAATCATAATAACATTTCAAATTGAAATGAAAATTAATTTTATGGGATTACACAAATAATGAATAAGGAGGGATTAGGGGCCATTACATAGGCAGAATAGCAGCTTATACAAAGAATATAATGAGAGGGAATAAGTAATATCTCATTAAAAATATATTAAATGGATGATAACACCATGAAATTAATATAATTATGGTATATGAAAAATAATTTTAAATTATATTATAAAAAGAGGATTGTAATTAAAAAGTAAAGAGAAGGATTGGGAACCCTTACCTTGAAAGGTAGCTTCTTAAAGCTTGATAAAAGCACCTTAGAACATTATAAACTCTTTATAATAAATATTGAGATAAAAAATTATAGTATAACCATGATCACACATTTTTAGTGAAGAGGAATGGGAGGATGTGTGGGTATTTATAACAAATGTGGGAGAATTTTTTATTAATTTCTAAACATTTTCCATAGAAATATAGGTTGTGAAAAATGAATAACCATTATCTTACCCATGGTTTTAGATTATGGTTTCTGATATTTAAGAAATTATTTTGACATTTTAACATTTTAGAACCAAAATCCATTATTTTAGATTACTTTGGCCATGGAAATATAATTTTTCCACAAAATATTGTTTTTTTTTATCCTTAATTTCCATTTTAGACTTTGTAAAGTTATTTATAAGTTTAAAAAATAATTTTAATTCATTAAAATACATTATATTAATTAAATAACTTATTTTTCTCTCATGGATTAGCTTATATTAATTATTAAATCATTTTTAAATCATAATAATGTCATAATACTTACCATATATGTTAACTGTATTTTACTATTTACTGGAAAAAAAATTGACTGTTTGGGAAAATTATGAAAAATTCACCATTGGATAATTTAAACATGATAATATAAAATTTAAATTAATTTTTATGAAAATAAATTTAAAAATTTGATAATTTTTAATTATTAAGTAAAACTCTTGGTGTATTTTAAAATCATGTGTTAAGTGTCAAATATTTAAAAACTCTTTTTTATTGTTATTCTAAGACATAGTTGTATGATTATATTATTATTCATTGATCAGGATTCATTATTATTAATTAATTAAGAAATTATTTTCAAATGGATTTATTCATTTTATCATACACTTGTTTGTATAATGGTAATATTATTATTCCAACGGTTAGATTCCAAACGATCACATTTCCTCTTATATGTACAGTTCATTATAACACTAAAAATTATTCGTATACTTCTCCTGTTTTCTATTCCATGTCTTTTACTTTAATTGTTTTTTTTCTTCTTAATAGTGGTGTCTCTCATATAAATGTTTTTTTAGTATGATCCTTCAGGGTATAAGATTATAGTGTTGTCTCATATTGTTATATGTTTTATGGTACTGGTTTTATCATTTATTATAAATGAAATTTTCTAGTTTTCTATTTTATTATAATATGTTTTAAAATTATGGTGAGATAATAGAATTTTAATTTTACCATAATTTTTGTGATGAAATTCTTATATTCTATAGTAGAATCTCAAGTATTACATTATTTCCCCTTGAATAATATTATCCTCAAAATTTGGGTTATACATCAATACATGAAAAAATTGGGGTAATTCTCCCTCATTGCTTTCTAAGGATCCCATGTTGCTTCTTCCAACTTTTGATTCCTATAAATAACGTTCACCAGCTGATTTTTCTAATTTCATTATGTCTTCTCTCTAGTGTCGAGAATCAGATAAACTCTTTATTATTAGAAAATCTAGGTTCGGTCTCTATTTTATCTACGGTCGATATATGTGTAGGATCTGGTGTAACAACCACAACTCCAATAACAAAGAGACAATGTTTACTATATTATATTAGAAAAAGATAAAATAGATCACATCCCACATGATTGAATATTTTAGTAGTATTAATATATTGTATACATACACAATTCTCACATTACATTCCAAAAGATGTAATAGAACTTAAATTCCAATGATAACTTAATTGTTTTTTCTAATATATCTAATAAATCATTCAAAGATAAATTATAGTAACCATGGGGATAAGAAAAAAAATTAAGGGGTGATGTTATATTATTGGTAATTGAATGCATAAAATGGAATTTATCATATAATAAATAAGTCATGAATAATATGACATAGATAAACAATAATCAAATATTCTATATAACTAATATCATGAAAGGGTAATATATCTATGGACTATCTAGAAACATAAATAATCACATGGATAACAATAAATTATTTCATAATTATATGATTCATAATATTGGACATCATATTCTTACCATCAAGTCCTCATGTCAAGACATCATACATAAATAGGTAAGGAATATTCTAAAATCCCAAGATAGTTTGTCTCATAAAACCTACGGATGCATTGAGAGGCTATATAATATCAATACCCACTCATAAATTACTAATTATATTACATTAATTATATAAAAGGGGTGAATAATTAATACAATGCATAATAAACATTCTATATTAATAAACTTTCTATATTAATAAATATTTGTATTGGAAGACTAGAATGTGGGAGGTCAATATTTTTCATTATCAATAAATAGAAAAACATTATCATAAGACCATAAAAGATAAAGCATGGGTTGGATTTTTAAATCCATTTAATTTCATGAAATTATGATAAAAATATCCATATTTAATTATATACACCACACAATATAAATCAAGTGGTGAATACGAAATATGTCTCGAAGAAATAAAAGTGAGATGAGAACCCCTTAAATTTTACTCTTGAATTTCATGAAAGCTCATTAACCTCATATATAATAAACATGACTATATTAATGAATTGTTTAATTACATTATTCATATTTATTATCTTTTATATTCTTATATTATAATCATTTACTACACATGAATTTGTTGATGTTTATTTTCATCATCAGATGCTGGTAATTTTGTATTGTTTCATGGATGTTCTGTAATGGTGACATCAAACCCCATTCTTTAATAAAAATTTAATCATTAAAATATTATTCAATATAGTATAATATAATTTCCCAAATTATTTATAAAGTTTCAATATTACTACAAGATAATTTTAGTTATGATTCGTGAAGATGAAATCAGTGATGAGGTTTTTTCGAGTAATTTACTGATATTAACAGATTACTTCATAATATAATTAATTTTTATTTAATAATTTCATAACTATATTCATGAAATATATTAATATTTAATATAATATAAATTCGTAAAATATATTTTTAGAACTATCCATACAAGTCGGCGATAAAAAATGGAATACATTGCTTCGTGGAGGCAATAGTCCACATGTACACATGGGTTATGTTCTCTTTTTTTAATGGATAGAAAAAAAAAATATAGATAATCATTTATATTTAATAAACCTTCATTATATCATAAATATCATATATATTCATTAAATACATCCATATAACCATCCATGTGTTGTAGTGATGAAAAAATAAAATGTGTCGCTTCATAGAGGCTGTAATCTACACGTACACACAAGAGATGCTTTTATTTTCCATTGGATGGAAGGGAGATAAAAATTGATTGATCCATTAATTTAAAAATATTTAATTATATTAAATATAATAATTAATTTTTTTCATATGGTTTTATAATATTTATATAAGGTTTAATAATAATGAAACTTGAAATATCTTGGTAGGAACGTATACCGCTTCCTTAGATAATCTCCTTTGAAAAACACCATAAGACTTATTAGATGTATATTTTGGGAATAACAGAACATATAGGTCATGTATAAGGTATTTTTATTGTATTTTGATAGATATTTATCAAGATAAGGTTCTCAAGTGGTGTGGATAAGTGAGAATAGGATGTTCCCTTTCATAAGTGAAAGGTGTGGAACTCTTGTGTATATTAATAAATTTTAAATATAATAAATTTAATTATCCTATAAACTATCTCCAATTTAGTTAAATTTATAATATTGGATAATTTTAGGTTTAAATAATCAAAAAATAAAATTTATAAATGTTTTATAGGTATTTTAATCCTTGTCTCTAAGTTTAACCCCCCCCCCCAACCCTTAACATGGTGACAAGTTTTTCGGTGGTAACTATTCCTTATGAGCAAAAATTAAGTTGAAATTATTACCTAATATTGATTATTATGATTTTAAATGTGGAATAAATTTTACAAGATTCAATTTCTTGGTGTGTTAAACATTATTTTTAATATAAGTGCGTAAAATGCAATGAAAATGATTTTTTTAAAAGGTCTTTTAAGTATAAAAATTATTTTACACAAAAAAATGTCTAGAATTTATTATTATGATTATTATTAGTTTATAAATAAATAAATAAATAATAGTTATTTTTATTTAAACCTAATAAAAAATAGAATGTAACATTTTAACTACTTAAAAAAATAAAAGTATCAAAAATAGTTGTTTTATTAAAATAAAACTTTACTTAGGTTTTAAAATGTCAAACATAGATTTATAAATAAAAAATAATATTTTTAATTGATTTATTTTACTTCTTGAATATATATTCAGTTTATCAAAAAGTTTTTACAAACCTTATATTCATTCTTATACCATAATGATGTCATAAAATGATAATATTTGTAAAAGTGGTATTTTCACTATTCACCTAAAAATCAATTATTTCAAAAATATCCCAAAATTATACCTAAGATAAGTTTGAATTTATGAACTCAAAAATGATATCAATTTAATCAAAGTAAAATTCTAAAATTTATAAATTTTACTTTTAAATATAACCATGAACTATTTTTATTATAATGGTAAAATAATAGAATGTGCATTGGGAAATAGTTTAGGGATAGAGTGTTTACTTTCTATAGTAGGATATAGGCTATTAAATATATCATGTACTTATTTAGTATTTAGATATAGAATAATTAAATAACTTTATATAAGTTTAGTGGAAAATCTAAATGATTAGCCACAACTACAATTCTTCCTAAAATCTCAAAAGGCCCAATGTACCTCAAACTTACCTCCCCCTTCTTACCAAACCTTATGACTCCTTTACAAGGTGATTCTTTCAATAAGACATTATATAATGATTAAAATTCCAATTCCTTCATAAAATTATTATCAGAGGGTTTTGTTCTCTAAGAAATATTGATATGATTCTTGATAGCTCTCACCTTCTTAGTTTTTTCTTCAATGATTTATGGACCTAGCCTCCTTTCCTAAGATTCATCCCAACATGTAGGAATATGAAATGTTTTTATATACAAGGACTCTTATGGTACTATTTATATGATTTAATGGAATATATTGTTATATTAAATTTCCACAAGAGGTGGGTATTGGTTCCTTGTTTCTTAGAATCCAAGTGAGAATGACCTGAACATATCCTATAAGGTTTGATTTGTCCTTTCAAACTATCCATTGTTTGGAGGATGATAGGTGGTTATTAGATGTAACTCAGTGTTCAAATACTTTTAAATATTATTCAAAAACTTTTATGTGAAACAAGGGTAATAATAATATGATATTTATCAAGGTAAAACATGAAATCTAACAGATTCATTTGTATAGAGTCATGAAATGTGTTCAAGGGGTTAATCCTCCCTTATTAATAAGAAATGTGAAGACTTGGTAAAGTGATCAATAATTACCCATATAGAATCATTTATCTTAGATTTCTTTGGAAACCCACTAACAAATTCCATTCTGATATTATCCCACTTTCACATTAATATAGGGATAATTTTCATGAAACCCTTTGGAATTTATCCCTTTTTATTTACTTATTAGCATACTAAGAATCTTGACACATAGTCAGTAATTTCTAGCTTCATATTTTCCCACTATAAGTACTCTATTAGATCCCTATACATCTTGGTACTGCTAGGGTTTATAGATAAGTTTAAGTTATGACCTTTATCTCATAATTTTCTCTTTATCTCTGGTGTCAATGGTATACATAATCTCTTTCGAAACTTCAACAAACCATCTGCATAGATTAAATTTGTAAATTTCCCCTATTTCATGACTTTAATCTTATTTTTTAAACCCTTATCATCTTTTTGAGATCACTTTATCTTATCTAGTAAATATGGTTGTGAAATTACTTGTAAAAGGAATTATTTTTTCCCTTACTTAATAATTTCCATATCTAAATTTACTAAATTTTTTAATATATGATCCTTTTACATCCTTATCATGGATAAAACACCATGATCCTTCCAACTCAATGAATCTACCACCCTATTTTTCTTTCCATGGTGGTACTATATCGAGTAATAATAGTCCTTTAGTAAATACAACCATCTCCTTTTTCTCATACTTATGTATTTTTAAGTGAATATATACTTCAAAAAAATTTACTCGGTATATATGTCACATCATTCACCATAAAGATTGTGTCTTTGTATTTTCAATGCAATGATTATAGATACTAGATCAAGATCATGAGTTGGATAGTTTTTCTCATGGGTCCTTAATTTCTTTGATTCCTAAGAAACTACTCTATCATTTTTCATAATTATACACCCTAGTCCTTTATACGATGCATCACTATATATAAAAATCCTTCCTTTCTATATGGTAAGGTCAATATCAATGAATTGAATAATTTCTTCTTTAGTTCCTTAAATATTTCTTCACATTCCTTTAACCATGTAAATTGGACCCCTTTACATGTCAAATTGGTTTAGGGATTAGCTAATCTAGAAAAATTCTCAAAAAAGAACCTCAATGTAACCAGATAAGTCAAGGAAACCATGTATCTCCACTATATTAGTTGGTGTGAGTCATTCTTTAAACACCATTATCTTTGTAGTCTCAATATATATTCCATTCTTGGAGATAATATTGTCAAGAAAATAAACTAGATAAATCTAAAATTCACATTTACTAAATTTCTCATAGATCTCCTTCTCCCTTATATTCTGGAGGATAATCCATAAAAGGTCTTCATGGTATTCATAGAACTTAAAGCATATCAATATATCATAATTAAAAACTACAAAAAAACTTATTAAGATATTCCTTCAATACTCTATTCATTATATCCATAAACACAAAGGGTGAATTTTTTGACCCAAAACTCATTATTATGAACTTATAATTCTCATAGTTTGTGTGAAAATATATCTTTATTATATTGATAGCACATTTTCATGGGGTGTGAATCTTATATTATCATCCTATGTTAAATTAATTCTAGTAAAAAACTCGATTTTTCTCCAAAGAGGGGGAATCAAAAATTAGTTATCACTTTTGTTAAAGGGTGATTTTAAATTATCTTATTGAAGAAAATTTAAAATAAATATATTAAAGCAATGGTTTGAAAAACAAATGATGTGAGGGTGATGGTTTAGGGATGGATGTTCAATTGGCATTTTTTCATAGTTGCAAACTATTTTAAACTTTTTCTTATTAACTGTAAATTGAGAGGTTACACAATTATTTAAACTCTTGCCCAATGTGGAATAGATTATGTGAGGTTTGAATAAATAGATATTTCAGCATGGTATATCCTCCTTGTGTGTGAAGTGATGTAACAACCCACTCTTAGTTTACTTATGAAATACCCAATATAGCTTTGTGTTTCCTAAGTCTCCCAAGAATTTTTTACTTCTCTTCACACGTGAGCCAACAATCACCAAGCTCATCACTACTCAAACATTGTCTATTTTATTATATATATATATATTAAATTTTATTAGAGTTAAATAACTAATCTCCAACCAATGGCAGTATATATTAAAAAAATTAAATCACAAACAATCACATGTGATATTAAGAACTCCTTCATAACACTAAAACCAATTAATATAATAGATATATTTATTCATGGAGTTTGGTACTCAATAAATACAATTGGAATCCTTCCTTCCCTAATCACTGATAGGATTTACCCTTCAATGTGAAAGTAAATAGTGGTGAATGATGAATAATAACACATTATAATAGAATAAAGAATAGAAAATAAAACAATGATAAATTAAAATAGAAACAATGGTAGTTTGGGTCAAGATCTTGTCCCTTTGGCATAATTTCCTTCTTATATATCCTTGGTTCCATCTTTCTTTAGCCTTTGGCCAACCCTCTATGATCCTTGCTCTACTGAAGATCTCTAATATTTCCTTTCTCCTTGATATTCTTTCTCAATTGTGATATAGAAATCCTAAAATCCATAGGTATTATTTTCTTTTAATTGAAATATCCCATATGAATTATTATTAATTATCCAATTATTATAATATATTTGGTTATATGTTATTGGATTTCATGCATAATGATATGGTGCCACAAAGACTTGGGTAATAGTGCATATGATCCTTATGAAGTTCCATTGAGGTACATTTATTATTCCAAAATCTATAATGGCATGATGCTTACACAGAAATAAATCATGCTAACATAGTAGGGACACCATCCTTACAAAGCTAGAAATTTTTCAAAGTAATGATCCTTATGAAGACCTTCATACTTATGAAACACTATAATGATTCTTATACGAAAAGATGATCCTTAATGAGTAATGAAATAATGCCTACACAGATGATAATAATCCGGAAAAAGATATGAAATAATGATTATAGTGATTAGATGAATCTTATATAATAATGGATAAATCCTTACAGAGCCAGTTCCTTTTCTATTTCTTCATACTTCTACTCAAAATCATCCTCACAAAGCAATGAGTAATCCTTTTCTTAGCTGAGAATCATCTTTATAGGTATTGATTTAATTTTCAAATTCTTCACTCCTAGGATACATCTAAAAAATTGTTCCTTCACAGTTGTAATAAAAATAATAATCAGTATATACCAATTCATTTTGTTCCCAAAAATCAAATAAATCAATTAACTCCACAACTTGGCCCTTTTAATCAATATTCACAAAATATGGTGAGTTGGTAATTTAATTTCAAAACTCCTTAGAACTAATTTAATAAAAAAATATTAGGGAATAAAATGAATTGAATATTAATAAAATATAATGAATTTATGGACTATTTAAATTCCCCACACATAATCCTTGTACTCCTAGACAAGTTAACTTCAAAAATATTATCAATAAAAATTAAAATATAAGCGAATGTGAGTTTCATTTTCAATACAATGTTTCTAAATATTATCATACCACCTCAATGTTATTATTTTTATATTATTATTTAAGTTCATTCCATTATTTTCCACTTATTTAATCCTATCATATTCATTTATCTCTACATTCTCAAAATTATTTCACTCAATAATCAATTTTGAATTTTAAGAAAGGATTTTCTCATTCCACGTTCATGAAAGGTTAACCATAGGGTTGATTAATTTCTACATATCTACCCAATTATTTAATTATTTGTGTATATAATGTGGTATTTTTATGGTTTTTCTATGGATTGTGGTTTGGTGGGTTCTATTGAGAATATTATGAGGTAGATTAGGTATGTTAGCTCAATGTTAAAGTATAGCACATAATTTTTATATTCCTTTAAGAATAGTATAAATCCTATATTCCTCTCTTAAATTGATATATATCCACCCATTTAAGTTATTTATAAGAAAACTTAAACCTTAGGAACTTAATTAGTAGTAAACATTCCCTTTCTCTGTTTCCTTTAGAAGATTTGTTTTGTCTCCTCTTGAAGGCGGATAGGTGCTTTTGATTTCTGAGTGGGTGTGTGATCTATCTTTCCCTATATTGAGAGATATTTTCCTTTAGCCCCTTCAAATTTGGTGATTTTCATGTAATTTATTAAAATAAATTAAGTAATTCTTCTAAGAAGCACTATTTATACATCCTAACATATTGTAGTATCTATACAGTTTCTACTAGATCAGTTATCTCCTTTCTCTTTTCCTCTTTAAAAAATTTATCCTACCCCCTCCTTGTAATTTTATTGGGAAGTAATAACTTATAGAACTTTATAACTATCAAAAAAAATTATTCTCTATTATTTTATTTTTCATCTTTTTATGTCTATTTTTTATATATATGGAATTCAACATAGATCCTGAGTTTATTTATGGAAGGAGGGTCATTTTTTCACTTAAAATCACTAGTAAACTTTAATTCCCATATTTAAATGATATTAAAATAATATTTTTATTATTTATATAATGATTTTTATTAAAAAAAATTGAACATATGATATATTAATTATTCAATTAGGCTCAAATAGATTTCTCAAACCAGCTTGTTCTATCTCACCTTTTTCCTCCCTCACACTTGAATTTAACCTAGAGAATTAATTAGATTCTAGAGCAAGATAGATATGAATTTTTATCTTGTAATGTGACTAACTATTAAGGTTATTCATGGTCTATGAGGGCTATAAAGTTAAATGACTAGGTATTTCATAAATAAGAGTTTATTATAAAGAGTATTTTAAAATCAAAATAATTAATCAATCATATATAGCATAAAATTCTCGGCGATCCAAGGTTTTGACTATGTTATTTAGTAATTTCTAGTTATTAAAACATGAATTAGTTATATCAAGAAACAAGTAATTATAAAAAGATATGAAAATAGGTATATATATACCTCTCAAGTAAGTGATTAAAATATAGGACAATATATCATGAATAGAATTTGGTTTTAGTGGTATTTTCATGAATTCCACTCACATAGAATTTAAAAACAATTTCATTTTTTCATTTATATAATTTGATTGAATTAGTAAAATTAGCTTCACAATATTGACATGGATTCAAAATTTTCATAATATTTCAAATTTATATTAGTAGGTTTTAAAACACACTAAATTTAAAAAATAAATGAACAAAATATTAAAAAAGAGAAAAAATTGAAAATATTAAACTACAAAGGTTTTCTCCAAAAAATTTAAATGATGAAGTGTCCTAAATTAATTATAGTAGATTTATCAGTGAAATAGATTTCAATGGAATCATAGAAAATGATTAAGTGTCAAGGAAAGCTACCACCTGATGGGTATCATTAATAGATAGGCCGGAGGAGTGTGATCTCTTCCACTAGTTATTTGTGAATATTTCCATATAATTTCTCCATAAAATACCCCTAAATAGTAAATAGGTTTTCCAATCCATCTTTCACAACCTCTAAAACACTAAAAGGATAGATATATGTGACTATAAATGGACCTCCCATCTAGAATGAATTTTACCTTACATCATCTTGAACCATAAGTTGCATAATAATACTTGGTCCCATGGATGGAGTTACTTTTTCTTAATGATCTTTTCATGAGCCATTATAGTTCTTTCTTTATAAATTTTTTATTTTAAAAAAACTTATTATCTAATATCTTACAACTCATACAACTATAGTTTCCTCTCTTTCTACCTTTTCTTAGATCTTGATTCATATCCATCAATTCCTAGTAGGCCTTATGATCCTATTTAATAAGAAGGTGATAACTCTTACCTTAAATAAACCTATATAAAATCTTTTAATGTGTATAATTAAGCTATCTTGTAATCACATAAGGTGTCTTCCAACCTTTGGATCCAATATTTCTTATTTTTTATGGTATTTTTCTCTATGATTCCCTTGATTTCTCTATTTTGAAATTTCATCTTGGCCATTTGTTTGTGGGTGGCAAGGTATGTGTTGGTCTGAGTAGATTACTCAAGAGGGGGGGTGAATTGAGTATCTATAAAAATTTCTCGTTAAAAAGTATTCTTAAACAGGTTTCCCCAAAAGTTTAAATATAGCCCAGTTAATCAAGGTTATATTGTTATAAGAGTTTGACTATTTAAGTAACTTCTTAGAAGATTTATTAGTTCTAGGTAATCTTAATGTCAGTTATTAATATTAATTTTGAATCTATTCTACTAAGACAAGACAATTATTACTTCTTTCCAAGATTAAATATCAAAGTGAATTTAGTGATTTCTGAATTATATAGTAAAGCAATAAAATAGAGAAGACTAAATTAAGCAGCACAGCGGATATGAAACAAGTGGTTCAGTCTCAAGCTGAGACCTAATCCACTCCACTTGGTGATCACCTACCACCAAGCAGTTTATATAAATAAAATTTATCCACACCTTGGATTGGGGTTAAACAACAGTACACAGGACTATCCAGGTCGCACAGGGACCTCTTCCACAGTTTTTCGTGGGAACAAAAAACCAGGACACACAGGGATCTCTTTCATACTTATCAGTGGGTATAAAAATATAAAAAAATGTTTGAGTAAGGATATCTTGTATCCTTCTGTTTTATGTAGGAGACATAGTGTTTTGTTATATATATACACACACTGCTTGAAAGATAGTAAAAATGATACACAATAGAGCAGAAATATTGATATAGGTTTAGAAATGCTCTGAATTTTAGTCTTTGCAGCTCTGGACTTCTAAGATGAAGCAGATTCATAAATCAAGTCCTTGTATGGAAAACAAAGTGTCTCAAGTCAGACAGATCCGGCTTGTGTTCTTCATGATGTTTGACAGTGCGAATATATTCTCGATTTTGGGATTTAGTTGAGCTTCGTGTATTCTCCAGTAGCATTGTGTTTTATGAGACAATTATTTCTTTAAGAATTATCTAAGTGTATTCTGTTGTCGTGATCATAGCCACCATCTTATTCTGCTTTTTAGTATCGTGCCACACTTCTTATTTTTTTTGGGCTGCATTAATCTTTTATCTTAGAGTGCAAGTGCTTGAGCTGACAGGTTACATGTATTCTACACCTCGTACCTCGTACTATCAGATGACATGTCTAAAAAATATTAATTATTTCAGTGCATTTAAAATCTATAAATATGATCATTAGAGATTAAATTGAAAGACAACAAAACATATTAATAAATGGTGTCACAGTATGTCATGGAAATGGTGTCTCCTTCACACAATGTCTAGATTGGTCACGGTGTCTCGATGTCACAGTGTCTTGTTCATGGTGTCTTGTTCAAGATGTCTTATTCACAGCATCTTGTTCATGGTGTCTTGTTCGCGGTGTCTTTTTTACGGTGTCTTGTTCACGGTGTCTTGTTCACAGTGTCTTGTTCACGGTGTCTGGTTGTCATGATGTCTTTTTCACAGTTTCTTGTTCACGGTATCTTGTTCACGGTGTCTGGTTGTCACGGTGTCTGATTCACGGTGTCTCGACTTAGAAAAATATCTGTATTTATACTTAAGTCGTGATATTTATGGAATGAATTAAACTTAATCATTTTTCAGATAAATCATTATAAATTGAATCAAAAGATAGTGTATAGTAAACAAACTGAGTGTATAGCACTTAAGATCTTTGGATAGCTTTTACTAAACAACTATGCATTTTATGTGAGATAGATTAAATAAAGTTAACATGGTTTATATACTAAATAGGATTTGTGATCATTAAAACATGATTAATACATGAGGAGTCCAACAATATACCCCTTTTTGATGATCACAAATCATGTATATTTAGAGTGTATATTTGTTCTAACAATATAGTTCGAATGTGCATATAACATATATAGAGTGAGTGTTCACTTATCATATATGTATCCTATATTTCTCCCCCTTTTGGGATTATCAAAATTTAGAAAGAAAAATAAAGACAAAAGACACAAGAAAATGGCGTAATTTATTAGATAAAAATAGGGGCATTACAAAAAGTAAAACAAAATTAACAAGATTCCCATCAAAAAAGAGTAAGAATTGTCCTTCTTCACTGGATAGTCTTCTCTTTGCCCTTATTAGCAGCATAAAAAGAGGAATCCAGAGGAATAGAGGTTGAGGTATAATAAGGGAGTGAGTTGGTAGAGAGAAAATGTAAAGGAATACCTTCAAAGACAGAGGGATCCAGAGTAGGTGCAGTAGAAGACTGAGGAAGTTGTTGATCAAGGATCACAGGCCTGATCTGACTCAGTGCTTGACTAACTGAAATAGAAGTGGAGGATAGGGAAGAGGTGAATGTAGGCAAACCAGGTCTCAAAGGTGCAGCCGTAGGAGCAACAATGTCTATACTATGTACATAAAGATAGGGACTCAGAAGCTTGATAAAATCAGCAATGATATCTCCACCATAATACATATCTTTCTCGAAGTCATCCTTATTTTCCATAAACTTGTCTACCAGACAAGTGAACTCTGTGATCTTTTGGACTTGAGTCTTGAAATCTTGAGTAATAGGAGGAATCCTCAGATTTTCTACAAGATATTTTAAGTGGTTGGTCATGTCAGTATTTGAGAAGATTCAGTTGAAGTATAAATCCACTTTCTTGGAAATTTCTTACTGAGCATCATTAGGAATTTTTTAATGGATTTGGACTAGATCAATAACTCTGTCACTATTCTTGATAACTTCAGATAGAGAATATTTATTGAAACCAGTAAGCACAGTCTGAAGTTCTTCTTTGACCACTGTTCTGAGTAGGTCAATGTTTAAGGAAGATTGAGATGATTGCCCAGATTCCTTAAAAGTAGTGATAGTTTAGGTGAGATATTTCAGTTGATTTCTCACTTTTTGAAGGCACCCTGTATACTCATCATTGAGCTTGTTAATATTAACAACAAGATCTCGCATTTATTTCACAATCTATTTGTTTCTTTATGCCACTTTTTTAGCTAAGGAAGATAAATGAAGTTGAATCTGAGAGACAACATTCTATGTGGTTTGAGGAACAACAGGCTCCATAGGATGAGAAGTAAGATCTGATCTCAAATTTATCACTTTCTTCATGTCTTCAATCATACCTCTTAGACTCTTCACTTCATCACTAAGCATTTTGTTTTCAAATCTGGCTTCTTGAATCTCATGAAGAATTTTGAGTTGAATCTTCCAAATAACTTTTTCCAACAATAGTGAAGCATCTCTCTCACTTAGATTTGTTACAGGAGATGGTTGGGTATTCAGGAGTTTTTCCACTCCAGACAAAATGGTAGCTCCAAATTCCTTTAGATCATCTTTACTCACCAAGGATGGTTGTTCTGGTGAAGGTTCAGAGATAGGGACTGATACGGGCTCAGGTTATTTTTTAAGGGAAAGATTAGAGACATATTTCAATTGTAACATAGTGGAAAGGTCAAGTAATTTTACGGAGACTTCCTGGGAGTCATTCACATCATAAAAACTGGGTAATTTATACTGAGTGACTATAGGTCTTGGATCAATCGGGTTTGATACTTCAATAGATTCCATATTTGGGGGTTGCTCCCCCTAAATAGTTGCATCCTTCTCAGGACTGAGAGGATTAGGTTCTTGATCTATTTCCACAAATTAATCTCTTAGTTCCTCACCCATTTCCTATCTAGTCAACTAAAAAGCTAGCTCTAACCTCTCCTCATCTGAAGTAATGACTTCAGGAATAGATTGTTCCACTGGGAGTTCTTCAAGGTCAACTTCTTTCATAACAGGTAATTCTTCTTCTAAAAGATCTTCCATAGAATTATTTTTGGTTTCTTTGAAAATAGATTCTATTTAAACTTCAGGTTGATCATCCAGATTAACAACATATTTAGAAGTAGGGACTTCCTTTTCACTTACAACATGAGGGACAGGAGTATTGTCTTACTTATCAGAAACAGTTTCCTTAGGAGTCACAGCAACCTCTTCTTCTTCTTCTTCAGAATACTCAACAACTCCATCTGGTTCCAAACCAGGATTAGTAATATCTTTTGGTCTTAAAGGATGTTCCACTGGATTGAACTTTTTATAAATCCAATCATTGTCTTCCACCCATTCCTTTTTCCAAGGATTCAAGTTTATTTTCATCCTCTTGATAATGAATTTTGAAAGGAAGAACTCACAATCCTTGATAACATCTTCATTAGGTCCAACCATACCTTTGGAATGAAGCATGGCCGATATAAGCTGAGAATAAAATAGGGAGGTTAACTTGGATGTGGTTTTGATCAGCTCACACATATGGTGTATGACATACTTACAAAGTTTGATCTTATGCCCATTTTTCATAAGATGAATTAGAAACACATCCTGATATTTTAGTGCAGAAAAATCACTTTTTATGGGGCTAATAAAGTTCTATATAAACTTAAACTGGATTCTAGATTCTCCATCTAGTTCAGCAGTAATGGCTCTCCTCTTGGTTCCATTTCCAGTTAAGCTTCTCAAATCATATTCCAAAACAAAGAATTCACTAAAAGGTAGAGGTCCTCTCTGATATTCCTCAAATATGCCTTCATGAGGTATCCTAAGGAATGAATCCCATAACCTCAAAGAGAATGATCATTTCTGGCCATTTATCCAGCTTCTCACGACAAAACAATCTTTAGAATCAAAGGAGAACTGAACATACTGATAAAATTGAGCAACAATATTAGGATAGATAGGTCTATCTTTCTTCAAAAACCATTCTAACTAGCCTTTCTCTTTTAAAAATTTCAAAACTAGATACTTACTCGACAGAATCCACTCAAGACATATCTCTTTCTCAAGTACTACTACTCGGTTCACCAGATTTGTATTTAGAGGACCTTTGAGTGCTAGCTTGGGTGTGATATTCTTCTTCTTTGAGCTATGTTTCTCAGGAGTTGAAGACGAAGGGAATTTCATCCTGGGAATTCACTGAAGGTTCGAGAGAGATAAGGGTTGAAGGACTCAAGAAGGGTTACAAATTGAGTGAATATAAGAAAGCTCGATTTAAGGACAAGTGACACTTCCTTTATTTTATCATTTAGGAATGCCAAGCGTCACAAAAGTAAATGCGTGGGAAAGTAAAAAAGGTGAAATGAATAATTACCATGATACGGTTTTTAATTTGTAAATAAAAATCATAAAAAAATTATGGTGAGACCATATCAGGTCTTTACAGTGAGATAGTGAATTAATTTTACAGTGAGACAATAACTGATCCTTATGGTGAGACAGTGACTGGTCCTTACGGTGAGACAGTGACTAGTCCTTACTGTGAAACAGTGACTGACAGACAGTAATCACGAAATACTAACTATGAGACCGTAAACATGAAACAGTAATATATACAATAGTAAGAAATTTACTTAAGATTCATTATTCCTAGTTCATGTATGATGTAGTCTATTCTTTTAGAATTTGACGGTTTGGTAAATATATCAGCAAGATGATATTCAGTACCAATTATTTCCAAAGTGATATGACCTTTTTTGATAATGATCTCTCAAAAAGTGATGTCTTACATCAATATGCATCATCCTAGAATGTGAAACAGTATTTTTCGAGATGTTAATAGCACTTGTGTTGTCACAATTTATAGGTACATGTATAAATTGATATCCATAATCTAGTAATGTGTGTTTCATCCACAAGATTTGTGCACAACAACTTCCAGAAGTTATATATTCAGATTCTACAGTAGATAATGCAATAGAATTTTTGTTTCTTACTACACCATGATACTAGTGACTTGCCTAAAAAGTGACATGTTCCAGAGGTGCTTTTTCTATCTAACTTACATCCACTAAAGTCAACCTCAGAATAACTAACTAATTCAAATGATTTTACTCTATGATATAATAGTCCTAGATTGGATTTATGCTTGAGGTATTTGAAAATTCTCTTTACAGCATTTAAATTATATTCCTTAGTATTTTCTTGAAAACGATCACACATACACACACTAAACATAATTTCAAGTTGAATAGCAGTTAAGTAGAGTAAACTTCCAATCATTCTTCTATAAGTGGTTTGATCAACAGATTTTCCATCTTTATCAAGATCCAACTTACAAGTGGTACTCATGGGAGTGTCACTACTTTTAGTGTTATCCAATCCAAAACATTTTAGAAGATCTCTAGTATATTTACTTTGAGTTAAAATAATACCATAATTATTTTGAAAGATTTGAAATCTGAGAAAAAAATTTAGTTCACCCATTAAACTCATTTCAAATTCATTTTGCATCATTTTAGAAAAATCAATACATACATAATTTCTTTAAGATCCAAATATAATGTCATCTGCATAGATTTGAACAACTAAAACATCATTATAAATTCATTTTATAAAAAGGGTAGGATCAACTATTCCTTTTGTAAAACCTTTGTAAATAAGAAAAGTACTCAACCTATCATACCAGGCTCTTAGAGCTTGTTTTAAACCATATAAAGATTTTGATAATTTAAAAATATGATTTGGGAAATGGGGGTTTGTAAAGCTAGGGGGTTGTTCAACAAAGACATCCTCAGCTATATACTCATTTAAGAATGCACTCTTAACATCCATTTTATATAGTTTGAAATTCAGATGTGCAGCATAATCAAGCAGGATTCTGATGGCTTCAAGACTAGATGCTAGTAAAAAGGTCTCCTCATAGTCAATTCATTCTTCTTGACTATAGCCTTGTGCAACCAATCTATCCTTGTTTCTAACTATGTTACCAACTCCATCTACCTTATTTCTAAACACCCATTTAGTGCATATGGTGAATTTGTCTTTAGGTATTTAAACAAGTTTCCAAACTTTGTTCCTTTCAAACTGATTAAGTTATTCTTGCATAGACATCACCCAAAATTCATCATTGATGGCATCATTAATGTTTTTAGGTTCAATTTGTGACAAGAATACTTGATGTTCAACCTGATTTCTAAGAGAAGCTCTAGTTTGAGTTCCTTTGTCTAGGTCTCCTACAACAGTATCTAAAGGATGGTTATTAAGAGTTCTAATAGCTATAGAAAAGGACAGACTAGTGATTTCAGGTTCATCAATAGGTTCAGGTTCATTGTGACTTGATTCTAAGGAATTTTCAGAACATGAAGTTTTCACAGATTCTTTCGTAGAACGGTTTGAGAGGATTTTGAATTAATGTTCAGATTTGATACATCATCCTCCAGGTTCTATAGAATGGTTTTAGGCTCATGTGGATCTGTTTCATCAAATTTTACATTAATAAATTCGTCCACACATTTAGTTCTTTTATTAAACACTCTATAGGATTTACTAGAGATGGAATATCCTAAAAAGATACCTTCATCACTCTTGGATTCAAATTTTTCAAGATTGTCCTTAGTATTAAGAATATAGACTTTTCAACCAAAAACTTTGAAGTAGTTAACCTTGGGTTTTCAATTATTCCATAACTCATAAGGATTCCTTTTAAGAATAGGTCTGATCAATACACTATTGATTATGTATCATGTTGTATTGACAACTTCATCCCAAAAATAAATAGGTAGGTCATATTCACTAAGCATTGTTCTAGAGATCTCTTGTAGGGTTATATTTCTTCTTTCTACAACTCCATTTTGTTAAGGTGTTCTAGGGGCATAGAAATTGTGACTATAACCATTTTGTGAGAAAAAAGATTCAAACTATTGATTTTAAAACTCACATACATGATCAATTCTTAAGTATTTAATTATAATTCTACTAAGATTTTCCATAGACTTGGCATATTTAGTAAAATAAGAGAAGGCTTCACTTTTTTGAGCCATAAATAAGGTCCAAGTATATCTAGAGAAGTCATCTAAAAGAACATAAACATAGTGCTTCCCATTTAAACTAGAAACTCTAGATGGTCCAAACAAATCCATGTGAACTAGATCGAGAGGTTGAGAGGTTGACACTTATTTATTTGGTTTGAAGGAAAATTTGTGTTGTTTTACCTTTTGATAGGGATTACACACTTTTTCATTTGAAAACTCAAGTTTGGGTAAGTATTTAACTAATATTTTTCTAGTTAGCTTTCTAAGGGAGTGAATATTATAGTGTCTTAATATTCTAGGCCAAATCCAAGACTCTTTATGAAATGCACTTAAGCATGAATCATTTTGAGAAGATAAGGAATCTAATTTAACAAAGTAAACATTTTCATTTATTAATGAAGAAAACACTAATTATTCTTTAGAATTAAAGACATTTCAAGAATCATTTTCAAATTTAACATGAAATCCATCATCACATAATTGTGAGATACTAAGAAGATTATATTTTAATCCATCAAAAATAGTACTTTAGAAATTAAAACTAAGTTAGATTTACCGATTTGGTTGAGGCCAATAATCTTTTCTTTGGCATTGTCACCAAATGTGACATATCCTCCATCTATTTTTACTAGGTTCTTGAAGCATGAGTAGTCTCCTATAATGTGTCTTGAACATACACTATCCAAGTACCATAAACTTTTAAAAGAACTCCTTAAGCATATTTCTTACAAAATGATTAAGAAAAAATAGATTTTGGTACCCATACTTGTTTGGGTCCAGTAATATTAGTAATGAGTGCTTTAGGAACCCATATCTGCCTTAAAGGTTTCCTATAAGAATTAAGTAAAGTATTTGAAAAGTAAACTCTATTTGGTCCAAGAAAACTTGAAACAGTAAAAAGTGTATCATAAATTGAATTAGTTGATTTGTGTCTAGAACTGGGAGTAAAACTATATATCCTAGATTTAGAAACAAAATTTGTTCTACCAATATTTCTTTTTCCAGGTTGATAACCAATGACAGTGTTATATTTAGGGGAATTTTTTTTACCTAGCATTTGAGTAAGGGTATTTTTACCATTGGTAAACTTTTCTAGGTCATTATTCAATTTCTCATTAGACATTTTTAATTCGTTGTTCTCTTTGATCAGTTGAGCAGTTTATATTTTTCAGTTGTGAGTTCAGATTTAACAGTCATAGTAAGAGCATACTATTTATTCAATGATTTATATTTGTCTTTTAGTCCATTGCATGATTCTTTAATTATGTTACAATATTCAAACATTTCTTCATTAGTCATATTTTCATAGTCACTTTCATCTCCATAATAGTATGAACTATGTATAGGAGATTACAGTGTTACCTCAGATGTGTTTGTCATGAAACATATATTTTATTTGTTAGCTTTTTCATCATGTGATGATTCTGAGTCACTTGAATTGTCCTCAAAAGAACTCCAGGCTAATTTCATTGCCTTTTTATACTTCATGTCCTTGTCCTCATATCTCTTTTTGTACTTGATCTTTGGATAGTCATCCTTGATATATCCTTTGTGATTACATTCATAGCAGATAATCTCATCTCAATTCTTTTCCAATCCTTCTTATAACTTCCTTTTTTATCGTATTTTCCCTTGAAGTTAGGCTTTCGGAAAAAGTTCTTATTCTTGTAAAATCTCTTGAATCTTTTGGCTAATTGAGCCATCTCCTCATCATTGTTAGGTGATTATTGCTCACTACTGGAACTTTATACATAATCTTCCAATTTCCCTTTGTCTTTGTGTTTAGAGGTGGTGGTCTTGAATGAAATAGATTTACTTTTTGGTTCAACCTCTTATTCCTTGTTGAATTTCAACTCTTCTTCATACATCATCAGTTTCCCAATGAGTTCTTTCACAGGTAGATTGTTGATGTCGCATGATTATCTAATAGAGACAGAGGTTCCTCTCCACCTATCAGGCAGACATCTGATAATTCTCATGATATGTTCCTTGGTAGTGACTTATCTTTCAAGAGAAATCATTGTGTTGACAATCTAATTGAACCTAAGATACATTTCAGAGATAGGCTCATCAGGTTTCATTTTAAAGTTATCATATTTAATAGTATAAGTATGAATTCTCATTTCTTTTACACTAGATGTTCCTTTATGTGATACAGATAGGGTATCCCAAATTTCATGGGTAGTTTTACAAGTAGAAATTCTATTTAACTCTTCATCTCCTAAGGAGCAGTATAAAGCATTCATAGCTTTGCAATTGTTATTGTAGGTAGTTTTGACAGTTTCATCCCATGTGATTCTATCAGTATCAAGAATCTAATATTCATCTATAATGGAAGACCAAATTTCAAAACCCATACTCTCTAAATTCATTTTCATTTTAATTTTCCATTGATCATGTTTGGTTACATTAAATAATGGTGGTCTGTTGGTTTTATCACCTTCCAATATATTATCTATAATACAAAAATACTTTTAAAAAGCTAGAAATTTAGAATTAACTGAAATTTATAGATCTTCAAATTACAACTACAATCATAGTTGAATTAGGTTAAACAGAGTCTTAATAAACAAACTTTGATACCAAATGTTGGTTGGAGTAGATTACTCAAGAGGGTGGGTGAATTGATTATCTATAAAAATTTTTGGTTAAAAAGTATTCTTAAACAGGTTTCCCCAAAAGGTTAAATATATCCCAGTTAATCAAGGTTATACTTCTATAAGATCTTGATTGTTTAAGTAACTTCTTAGAATATTGATTAGTTATCGGTAATCTTAATGTTAGTTATTAATATTACTTTTGAAGCTATTCTACTAAGACAAGACAATTATAACTTCTTTCCAAGATTAACTATCAAAGTGAATTTAGTGATTTTTGAATTATACAGTAAATCAATAAAACAGAGAAGAGTAAATTAAGCAGCACAACGGATATGAAACAAGTGGTTCAGTATCAAGCCAAGACATAATCCACTCCACTTGGTGATCACCTGCCACCAAGTAGTTTATATAACTAAACTTGATCCACACCCTGGATCGGGGTTAAACAACAGTACACAGGACTGTCCAGATTGCACAAGGACCTCTTCCACAGTTTTTCGTGGGAACAAAAAACCAGGCCACACAAGGAACTATTCCACACTTATCAATTGGTATAAAAATATAAAAAGATGTTTGAGTAAGGATATCTTTTATCCTTCAATTTTATGTAGAAGACAGAGTGTGTTGTTATACAGATACACACATTGCTCGAAAGATAGTAAAAATGATAAACAACAGATCATAAATATTAAGATAGGTTTAGAAATGATCTGAATGTTAGTCTTTGCAGCTTTGGACTTCTAAGATGAAGAATATTTAGAAATCAAGTCCTCGTATGGAAAACAGAGTGTTGCAAGTCGGACAGATCTAGCTTGTGTTCTTCCTGATGTTTGACAGTGCGAAGATGTTCACAATTTTGGGATTCAGTTGAGCTTAGTGTTTTCTCCAGTAGCATTGAGTTGCATGAGACAATTCTTTCTTTAATAATTACCTAAGTGTATTATGTTGTCATGCTCACGGCCACCAGATTGTTCTAC
Organism: Viscum album; assembly: GCA_963277665.1. Classification (NCBI taxonomy): domain Eukaryota; kingdom Viridiplantae; phylum Streptophyta; class Magnoliopsida; order Santalales; family Viscaceae; genus Viscum; species Viscum album. Next base: position 1,867,203,631 of record OY728163.1, read on the forward strand.
TTTTTAGTATCGTTCTGCACTTCTTATTTTTCCTGGGCCGCATTACTCTTTTATCTTGGAGTGCATGTGTTTGAGCCGACAGGTTGCATGTATTCTGCTCCTCGCACCTCGTACTGTCAGATGACATGTCTATAATGAAATATTAATTATGTCAGTACATTTAAAATCTTTAAATATGACCATTAGAGATTAAATTGAAAGACAAAAAAACATATTAAGAAACGGTGTCACAGTATGTCATGGAAACGGTGTCTCCTTCACACAGTGTCTGGATTGGTCACGGTGTCTTGTGTTCACGGTGTCTGGTTCATAGAATCTCAATGTCATGGTGTCTTGTTCATGGTGTCTTTTTCATTGTGTCTTGTTCACGGTGTCTTTTTCATGGTGTCTTGTTCACGGTGTCTTGTTCACGGTGTCTTTTTCACGGTGTCTTGTTCACGGTGTCTTATTCACGGTGTCTTGTTCACGGTGTTTGGTAGTCACGGTGTCTGCTTCATGGTGTATCGACTTAGGTAAATATCTATATTCATACTTAAGCAGTGATATTTATGGAATTAATTAAACTTAATCATTTGTTATAGAAATCATTATAAAGTGATTAAAAAGATAGTGTATAGTAACCAAACTGAGTGTATAGCACTTAAGATCTTTGGATAGCTTTTACTAAAAAACTGTGCATTTGATGTGAGATAGATTACATAGAGTTAACATGGTTTATAGATTGAATAGGATTTTTGATCATTAAAACATGATTAATACATGAGGATTCCAACAGTATGGATGTATTTTGAATCACCCCATACTTCCTCATCAAGTATTTCATACTCCTGTTATATAATTGATTCCCTTGATCACTAATGATGTATCTTGGAACTCTTAACCTATAAAAATTTTAGTTCTGACAAAATCACGCATAATATTTACATCATCAGTTTTGGTTTCCTTGGATTCCACCCATTTTGATACCTAATCAACTAATAATAGGTTGTAAGAGTTGCCAAATCACATGGGAAAAGTTCCCATGAATTTTAATCCTGGTACTTCAAATATATCACAAAATATTATGGGTCTTTGTGGTTTTTATTGTCTTTTAGAGATGTTAATAGTGAATTGAAATTAATAACACTTTTAAAAAATTCATATACATATTTAAACAAATTAGGAAAATATATTCCTAATTATAAAACTTTTCAAGCAATCCCTTGAGGTATAAAGTGGATTATACAAGATAGAGTAAGGAAAAACTAAAGAACTGATTGAATCTCACTCCTAGGTAAGCATATTCTTATCATTTGGTCATTGAAAATTTTCTACATATAAGGATCTTATAAAATTTAAAATATTTTTTTTTCTTTGAGCCTATGAAATTATTGGGGGTTTAGGTGATATGGGACTTGACAAGTTATCAAAAAAATTAACCATATAATCATATAAAGGTTCCTATCCTTCTACCAAGTGTAGCCTCTTTCTTGGTAGCAGGTTATTCTGTTAGGACCAATAGGGGCCTATATACCCTGAGAGGGGGGGTGAATTAGGGTACGGATATTCTTTTGCAATGTTCTTCCTGCCCTACTAGATCTTGACCTTTTTATTACAAGGGTCACTTTGTTTGCTCTTATTTGTTAATGTTGATCACTTCTTTTTATCTTTATCTGATGGTTATGCTTTAGATGCAATGCAGGGAAGAAACCAGGAAGACACGGATATTTTTACTTGGTTCACCCTCACTGGGCTACGTCCAAGGAGCATACAACGATGATGTGCCGATGTACCAATTTCACTAAGGCTCACTGCCAATAATGTTCGGGCTAGATCACTTCTATGCCTAGGATCACTGCCTTTACAATGTTTAGGGTTATCTCACTACTTCCCAAGGGTCACTCCCTATTTCTCTCTCTCTGGCTCACTGCCGGTGGAGAGGATCACCTTCTTCCTCTTCCTAAGCTCACTGCTCTAGAAGGGAATCCACTCACATTTTATAGACCTTTAGGTCTCTTCATTTGCATGAATACATGCATCCTTAACTGTTGATGGATGCTCTTTTATAGTACAACTTTCATCCACTGATGAATACCACTTTGCCTCTTAATCACTGGCAATTCCTTTGGAAACACCTTCGCAAAGCACCCTACTTCACGAGGCTCCCAATTTCACAAAGCTCAGACAAGCCTTCGCGAAGCACCTTCCTTTTTGCGAAGCTCACAATTTCGCGGAGCTCAGACCATCACAAAGCTCAAGCCTTCTCAATGATTAGGCCTTCGTGAAGCTCAAGTTGTCACAAAGTGACTTCCCTCATGAAGCTCACTGAGCCAACGCGGAGCTCGCAACTTTCGTGGAGCTACAATAGCCGCCGTGAAACTCCTCTTTCACGAAGCACACTGCCTTCACGAACTTCCTTCGCGAACCGAGAGCAAAGTATTTTCTATGAAAATTCTATCTTTTTATCTCGAGGGGGTCGATCTGTATTTATAGGTGATTCCACCAACCCTCGACCCTTCTGCACGAAGTCAACGCCACATCATCTCAAATCGTGAAGCTCTGAATTTTCTGCCGGAATTCTGTCCAAATCGCGAAGCACCTCGGTAATTTTTGGATCACGGAGCTCGTCATAATCGTGGAGCATCACCATCAACATTATTTCACACCTTATCCGCGAAGCTCCCTCTCAAAGCCCTTCACCACTGTGATGCGCTTCAACTCTGCCGTACGCGAAGCTTTGACGTAATCGCGAAGCATCACCGCCTCCATTTTTCCGGCCCTCACGAAATCCAATCCATGCATCCCATCTTCAAGAAACTCATGCCTTTGCCATATAAAAATATGATCTTCATGGAAATCCTATTTTCACGATGCTCACCAAACTTCCAAATTTTGGACCCCAAAAATTTGGCAAACACTGGGAAATGGCGCCACCTTGTACTGCTCTTTTGTATCGCCTCTAGATCATCCATTCCTTTGTCATCGTTCTTTGTCAGCATGGATTGTCAACAACTTCTCGGGAACTCGACAATTCTCCATGGAAACCTACTTTGTCAACAAACACAATCAACCCAAAAATACTGCAATGTTACCTTGAGGGATTTTTTCCCAACAATCTCCCCCTTTGGGTTTGTTGACAACTCTTCATAACTCTTCTCAGAATGATTTTCTGCACATTGATACCTTACTGAGTCTTCTTCCAGCCGCTACCACCATTTGCCTCTTGCGATTCTGATAGTGTTCAAGGATTCACCTAACACATACTCTAATCCCACATGAGAAATGCTCGGCGTGAGAAACAAGAGTAGTATGAAAAGTTCATCAATGAATCACTTTATTTCAAACTCCAATTTTCGATTCCAACCTGATACCAATTCTTAAATTGATACCAATTGTTGAACCACACTGATCCCAATTGGTGATAGCTGGATACCTTCTCTCACCATTCCAACACCACTATTCTGCTTTTATCACGATCCTCAGTTGTCGTGATATCTATTCTTTGATTGATCACTTCTAGCATCGTCGAATTTAAAACTCTCCCCCTATCTCATTGCTCTCCCCCTATCTCGCTGCTCCACCTATCAGCTTCTCCCCGTATCTATCATGATTTCTCAAATAGCCACACTATCTCCCCCTTGAACATTCTCAAATAGCCACATTGTCTCCCCCTTGAACAATAACTATTTTCTCCCCCTTTGTCAACGAACCCAAAGGTCACTCCTTTGTAGTCTATAATATAGTAGAGAAAAGATATCAGCACATTAGGGAAAAACACATCATACCTCGGGGAGAGGGGGGGATTCCACATCCACACTATGTCAAGTGCGGGGAGTCGACTGAACTCCTAGAGCCAGTCGATTCCTCTCAAAAGTTTCCTTGGGTAAGGCCTTTTTCAAAATGTCTGCAACCTGTACCTCTGTAGGCACATACTCCAACTTCACGATTCCCAGCTCAACCTTCTCCTTAATAAAATGATATTTTATCTCAATGTGCTTTGTCCTTGAATGATGGATGGGATTTTTGCTGAGATTTATAGCACTTGAGTTATTGCACTGGATTCTGATCGGAGACTTCACTTCAACTCTCATATCTTCAAGCTGCTACTTCATCCACAATAACTGTGTGCATGCTTGAGTGGCCGCAATATACTCAGCTTCCGCGGTGCTCAATGAAATGAAATCTTGGTTCTTTCTTAGCCAAGAAATACACAATCCACCAAGATATAATGCACCACCTGACGTTGATTTTCTATCATTTGTTGAGCCGACCCAGTCTGCATCAGTATATCCCAATAACTCTATCTGAGATTTATCAGTATATGTCAAGCCGAAATCCACTGTTCCCTGGATATACCAAAGTATTCTTTTCACTGCAAGAATGTGGATTTCATTGGGATTACTCTGATATCTCACTGCTTGGCATGTGGTGAAAACAATATCAGGCCTTGTTGTAGTTAAGTACAACAGAATTCCAATAATTTGCCTGTATTCTGTGATATTAACTACTTTTCCATCCTCATCTTTTGATAATTTCATCCGAGTAGCAACCGGAGTCTTCATCTCCTTGGACTTCTCCATTCCAAACCTCATCAGAACCTTCTTTTCATATTTCTGAAATACACCTTCACTATGCTTCATTTGAATCACAGATTTTGAAAATATTGATTCAACATTGAATTCCATTCTCTCGGTGCTTGTTTCAACCCACATAATTCCTTCTTCATCCGAAAAACCTTGTTCTCATCCTCATGAATAAGAGAACCATATGGTTGCTCGATATGCACTTCTTTCTCCAGAATCCCATTCAAGAATGCTGATTTGACGTCCATCTAGAATACCTTGAACTTTCGTTGCACTATAATGTCTAGGAATAATCTGATTGTCTCCTACCTTGAAATTAGTGCAAATGTCTCATCACCATCTATTCCCTCTATCTGTGAGTCTCCTTTGCACATCAGTCGTGCTTTGTTCTGAATCACTGTGCCATATTCATTCATTTTTTCTTAATAGACTCATTTAGTCCAGATGGTATTTTTATCTTCTGGCCTCGAAACAATCTCCCATGTCTGATTCTTCTCAATTTTGATCTAACTCTTAATTCATGGCCTTAACGCAGTTTTCATCTTCAGCTGCATCAGCAAAGCATTTCAGATCAACCTAAGATAGAAAAGATTCTTGCTGTAGTGATTTCATTTTCCTTGTCTGAACTGAATCCGACTGACCACTGATGATATTCAGTCTATCAATTTCAGCTTAGATCTTTGGATTCCTTGTCGACACAGACTTGAAACTTTCTTGTTCATCATCAGTGTCTTCTTCTGAATCAGTATCATCCACTTATTCTCTCCCTTGTGTTGCTTTCTTCCTCAACACATTCATCAGGAAATTTTTCACTAACTCATTCTTTAGTGGGTTCATTTCTTTCAGCTACCTTTCTATGTGTCATTGTTCAATGACGTAATTTCTTTGAACTTCTTCTCTCAGATTTTTGTTGACACGCCTTTGATTTTCCCTTGCAGCTTCTTGGTATCCTGAAAGCAGTCAACTGATACCACATTGTTAGATCAAAAAAGATAAGAATGAGATGCATGATTATTGCTGCTTCTCCCTGTGTTTCTTTCTTCCCTCGATAAGTAATTCTTGAGATGAGTCATCCAATTATTACTTTGACGGCTCTTGCATCTGATTCTGTTATTGAATGCTCCCCCAAAGTTATGCAACACTTCCTGGAGTTAGGCCCATAAAAATTCTTCTTCTCTTGAACCATCTATTCTCATTTTCCACCTGCATCATTTATACCAGTCTGGCACTTGGCATTGATCCATTAACGAAATCTCTAAGGCTACTGAGTTGGAACTAGGTGTAGGAAACGAGAGACAAAGTTAACAACACAATCACATTATATTGTGCTATGTTGCTCCCTTTCTTCTTCAACTCTGGTACCTGATTTGAATCAATTGAAATTTTAGAGCATATCACATCTCTACTTCGCATCCTTAGATTCCACTTCCCCTTGGATCGTATCTCCCTAGAACCTAAAACACCTGAATCATCAGTTAATAGCATTTATATACATAGGGAGAGGGGTTCTATTTCAGAATCCTCAAGATGAGGATTGTGGTTGATCCTGATGGGTCAACCCTTTGATTCTTTCTTGCAGATCATCACACTCTTTCCTTGCTTATTCTAGTTGCCTTGCCAACTTCAACTGCTCTGGCCATATGACTAAGCATTCTTTACCCATATTTGTAGCCTTTCTCTGATATGTAGATTCGACAGACTTAGCCTTTTTCACCATTTGAGGTTTAAACCCACTAGTACACATTTCTATCTTTGATGTTCCTCCAAAATTCCATTTCCCTTGATTCCTTCTCTGGGTAGGAACCTCTCTACTTGTCATCTTCCCCTGCTTCTTCCACCATTGCAAGGATCTTGAACCTTCCTCTACTTTTTGCTGTGGAACATGACATGCAAATTTTTCAATACATTCTTTGTTCATCTTTCTTTTATCAGATGTCTGAGTCACCGCACTCTTTTTCACCAGTGGTGAGTCCTCCATTGAACGTTCATTCTTCTTTATCACAGATAGAGTAGATCTCCCCTTAATCATCCAGGTCTATTCACATTCTCTCCTTGAGAGCTGTTGTGAGTATGATAGAGGAGGTGACTGATACACCTTTCGTTAAGCTCCATGTGACTTCCCTGAGGCTCTAAGCCTATTCTTCTCCTTACCACTTTGTCTCCCAGTATAGGCTTCTTTCTTGTACACTTCCTATGGTGGAGATCTCTTTTCAGGTTCTTTTTCCTTTCCTGCTTTCTTTTTTCTGCAATGTCTTGCCTAATTCCCATAACCAGAACATATAAAAAATGTTCCACAAAATGCATACCTCATTTCATTAATTATTTGTCGAGATGTTGATTCATATTGAGTTCTTCCTCTGACATTGAGCTCTTGAGCTTCCTGAAACATACTCATGGTGTGTCCCATTCTTCCATAGTAATAGCATCTAACAAATGATTTCCTCTAAGAGACTCTTCTTTCTGATTTCTCATGACGCTTCATCTTATTCTCAGATTTTGTACATTTTATATTTTCACAATACGAAATGTATTCCTGAGCCTCTGAACAAAAACTTGATGTGTGACTATGAATCCCACAGAAATAGCACATGTCATCACTTCTTCTTGAAAATTTCCTCTTAGGCCTATCTCCAGCACCTACAATATTTTCCTTACTTCTAGAGATTTTCACTGCATTTTTCTTATCACACATGGTAGTGGGATCATCATATCCAATTCTAGATTTTCCCAAAATGGATGGCTTTTGGGATGATACAATTCTTTCATGCTTCTCCTATGATGTAGCATATTTGTATTTCATTTTATCATCACTTACCAAAGGATAATCAAATAATAAGTGCAGTGAATTCTTCAACTTGGGATTATCTTCAGATTTAGATTTCTCTATTTCTTTCTTGACCAATTCTATTTCTTCCTCCAATTGCTGAATCTTTTTATCTCTTGACCCAAGTTGAGCATTAAGTTCTTTTCTGAGATTATTATGGCTACTCAACTCATCTTCAAGTTACCGTGTGATATTTTCCACAATATCACTTTTCTCCTTCACCTTCAATTTTTCTTGAACAACATATTCAGAGAAAGATTCATTCTCTTGTTATAGCCTTTGATTATTCTAAACTTCTTCAGACAACTGTGTTGCTAGATCATCATTTATAGCTTTCAGATTCCGAACTTCATCTGACTTTTGATTCTCTTCATAATCACCAGCCTTTTGTTTTCCTTTCATTTTATCCATATTTTTTAGTTCTTCACCTTGAGAGTCATTCTTCTCCTTTAGGTCAGTAGCCACATCAATAATCCTTTGATTTAATCCTGTTAGCTTGTTGATCTCAATTTCCAATACTTGGATTCTAATATTTTTAGATTTAACTTCTTCATCCAATTTCTGATCCAATTCCTTTTCCTTGTGGACAACTTCCACTTTTCAACTTCTTTGTGTTTCTTCATCATCATTGGTTCCAACATCACTTGGGAAATCAGGTTCTTCACTCATTCCTTTAGCATCATTGAATGAGTAAGTATTTTCATAGTATGATTCATCTAAAACATTCTTCTATACACTACATGATTCCTTTAATTGAATCACACTCTTTCCATTGACACTTCCATAGTGGGTAATACCACTAGCCTTCTGATTTTTCTTTGATGTTCTTCCCTTTTTCCATGGAACAATATGATAAGATCAGATTGGATCTTTAACTTGAGTAATCGACTAAACCAAGTCAGAGCAAACAAATCTGATAAAAGAAACCTACGCTCTGATACCAATTATTAGGACAAATAGGGGCCTATATACCCTGAGAGTGGGGGTGAATCAGGGTATGGATATTATTTTGCAATGTTCTTCCTGCCCCACTGGATCTTGACCTCTTTATTACAAGGGTCACTTTGTTTGCTCTTATGTGTTAATGTTGATCACTTCTTTTTATCTTTATCTGATGTTTATGCTTTATATGCAATGCAGGGAAGAAACCAGGTAGACACAGAGATTTTTACTTGGTTCACCCTCACTGGGCTACGTCCAAGGAGTATACAATGACGATGTGCCTCTGTACCAATTTCACTAAGGCTCACTGCCAATAATGTTCGGGCTAGATAACTTATATGCCCGGACTCACTGCCTTTACAATGTTTAGGGTTAGCTCACTACTTCCCAAGGGTCACTCCCTATTTCTCTATCTGGCTCACTACCGGTGGATAGGATCACCTTCTTCCTCTTCCTAAGCTCACTTCTCTAGAAGAGAATCCACTCACAATTTATAGACCTATAGGTCTCTTCATATGGATGAATACATGCATCCTTAACTGTTGATGGATGCTCTGTTATAGTCCAACTTTCATCCACTAATAAATACCACTTTTCCTCTTAATCACTGGGAATTCCTTTGGAAACACCTTTGCAAAGCACCCTACTTCGCGAGGCTCCCAATTTCGCGAAGCTCAGACAAGCCTTCGCGAAGCACCTTCCTTTTTAAGAAGCTCACAATTTCATGGAGCTCAGACCATCGCAAAGCTCAAGCCTTCACAATGCTTAGGCCTTCGCGAAGCTCAAGTCATCGCAAAGCGACTTCCCTTACAAAGATCACTGATCCAACGTGGAGCTCGCAACTTTCGCGGAGCTACAATAGCCGCCGCGAAGCTCCTCTTTCACGAAGCACACTGCCTTCGCGAACTTCCTTCGTGAACCGAGAGCAAATTATTTTCTCTGAAAATTATCTCTCTTTATCTCGAGGGTGTCGACCTGTATTTATAGGCGATTCCATCGATCCTAGACCCTTCCGCACGAAGTCAATGCCATGTCATCTCAAATCACGAAGCTCCTAAGTTTCCGCCGGAATTCTGTCCAAATCGCGAAGCACCTTAGAAATTTTCGAATCACGGAGCTCTTCGTAATCGCGGAGCATCACCATAAACATTATTTCGTGCCTTCGCTACGAAGCTGCCTCGCAAATCCCTTCACCACCATGATGTGCTTCAACTCTGCCGTTCACGAAGCTTTGACGTAATCGTGAAGCATCACCGCCTCCATTTTTCCGGCCTTCGCGAAATCCAATACATGCATCCCATCTTTTCCAAACTCATGCCTTTTCTATATAAAAATATGATCTTCATGAAAATACTATTTTCACGATGCTCACCAAACTTCCAAATTTTGGACCCCAAAATTTTGGCAAACACTGGGAAATGGAGCCACCTTATACTGCTCTTTTGTATCGCCTCCATATCATCCATTCATTTGTCATCGTTCTTTGTCAACATGTATTGTCAACAACTTCTCGGGAACTCGACAATTCTCCATGGAAACATGATTTGTCAAAAAACACAATCAACCCAAAAATACTGCAATGTTACCTTGAGGGATTTTTTCCCAACATATTCACTAGTTTATAATCTAGAATTTCTACTTCAATGATATTTGGCAGTATTCTTAGGTGACTTTCCACCTGGTACTCAGCTCTTTTATTATACTTGATCTCTATATTGAACTTTTGAATTATTAGAATCTATCATACTAGCCTTGTTTTATCCACTTCCTTCTTCATCAAGCACCTAAAATCTGCATGATTAGAAAAAATAGTCATCTTAGTTCTTAATAAATATCATCTAAATTTGTACAACTCAAGAATGACTATAATGAACCATGTTTCTAGTATATTTTATTTCATGGTTTTTAAAATAAATATCTAATAATAAAATCCCATAAGATTAATAGGTATTGTCTCTTTGGTAAATTAGATACATGATCCATTAACTTAAAAGAAAATACAATATCATTATTTAAAACTTAATAATGTGCTACCATCTTCCTTTTAACTCTTGATAATGCTCAAGATAACCTTGGGATATGTAAAAGGAAAGGGAGAGATATAAATCCCAATAAGGGAATAATCAAAGCATATCATGATGATAAATAATACATGTGAGTTAAGATGAATACCATGATAACATAAAGAGGCTATAATCATACATGCTCATAGGGATGATAAAATGACATCAAAAAATCATGGTATCATAAGAATGTGGAAAAAACATAACACGTGATATCATAAGCATAAGTCAAATATATCCTCTAAGAAATTATAACATAGTGTGATTAGGATATCCACCCATGCATTATACACAGTATATCATGATATATAATCATTACCCAATGCATTAGAGTGCTATTAGGTTTTATCTTTCATATTATCTAACTTTATGTGTACCATAATGATCATATAACATAAGAACAAGTTTCATAATTTCAATACCATGAGTAAGAAATTTGGGTTTCATACATGGAGGTACCTAATAAATGAAGGATGGTTATATCTAGTTGAATACACTTAAATGAAAATAGGGTTGGGTATTTACAATACAAGGATATGTCATGGGAAATCAATGGATAATTTTAACAGCATAGTAGGAGCACAAAAAAGTTCATGGAAGAGATTAATGAGATAAAAGGGTGGTATATCATTAACAGGGAATCATTTGGACATAAAGGGATTATTATGAACATATGAGAATATAACCACTTGTAAATAAAAATTACTATAACAATTAAAGTGCTTGAATTGAAAAATGATGGAGAGTACCCTTATCATAAATATCACTTCGTAATCTTGGAGGGGTGATTCCTTGAGAGATTTGGGGTATTTAAAAAGGACTTAATAAAAGAATAATAGAGGGTGAGACATGATAAAGACCTTGGGAGTGAATGAAATGGGGTAGAGAGGTCAGTATTTATTACAAAATGGGGATGATTTTTTATTAATTTCTAAATATAGGCCTTGGAAATCAAGATTATGGGAGAAGGAAAACCATTAGTTTACTCATGGTTTTAGCCCATGGTTTTGGATATTTAATGAAAGGTTTTTGACTTTTATCTATGATAGGACTAAAATTCAATTTTGAATTTTAATTTGGGCATGGGGGAGTAATATTTCAACAAAATAATGTTTTAAAAATCTTAATTTCCATTTTAGACTTTGGAAAGTTATTTGAATTCATTAAAATACATTAAGTTAGTCAAATAACTTATTTTTGGTCATGGATTATATTATATTAATTATTAAATAATTATTACATATTTATGAATTCATAAAACATACCAAAAAATGTCATGTTTATTTTATCAAAAATATATTCTTAATTATGATAAATAATTATTTTAAATAAAAATTACATATTCTCCATAAAATACATTTTTTAAAAGGAAAACATATTATTTATTCACCTTAAATAATTATATATTTTTATAATATCATACACATTGATTAAAATTTAATTATTTTATAAAATAATTTTGAAAATACTTTTAAATTGATATTTTACTATTTTATTAGGTATTATTACTATTCAAACAATCATATAACAATCACATTTCAACAGTCAGGTCTCAATAGTTATATTTACCTTTACACACTATATATACTCCATCATTCTCATTCCTCATAATTTACTACTTCACTTATAAAGGTTCAACGCTTCCCTTGATAATGTATATCATATTCCTGATGCTTCTCTTTCTTTTTGAGGTCTTTATGGCAGGAGAAATCTTCATGGGGGAATTTGAGCTTATGGAGTTTACATTAGTGTGTGCATTATTATTTTTCATTTATCTAAATGTACTATTATTTCTATTATATAAAATATTATTTCATGATGTGCAATGTTCCTATGAAATGTAATATTCCTTCAATGTGCTTTTATAATAAAATAGTTATTGTGAAAAATGAGTTTTTTACTAAGAAATAATTTTTAGGTCATTACGTATTATCTAGTGCATGTGTTTTATTAAATATTACACAAATTTATTTAAAGGGGGATTTAATATATAAAATTATAGTTTATTGTAGTGAAATCTAAAAACTTATTTTTAATGGTTGTGTAGTGGGATTAAGAAGTGTCCAATATCCTTGATGAAAATATAATGTCTTGAGAACTTGATTCAACTATTTGGGACAACACTACTCTCACGGTGTAATAGACCAATCTAGGTCAAACCATAATGCCACCCAAATTGGCCCGCCACAAGGCCTGAAACATATTCACATTCACCATGGGCTGGTAACAAGCACCTGGGTATAAACATACAAACCAAGGGAAATATTTTACCCTAAAAACAAAATACATCTCACATACCAAAGGAAAAAAATATAAGAATATATATCCATAAACAGATTACAAATTAAGAGTCTAAGAACAACATGAGACATAATAAGGAAAAATTCCAATGGTCTGAAACACATAATAAACCCAGACCAAAACCAAGTCTCTATGTGATTATTCATCACCTCCATCTTAATACACTATAAAGGTGATATCAACCAAGAGAAGTCATCATGCCACATGGAATCCTTATTTTTTCCTGTATCTTACAAAACCATGACTTCAAACACCCTAAGAAAAAAATTAGGGTGTCAGAACTAAAGCTCATCGGGATACCACCAAAGAATCTATATAATGTCTATCCACATGATTCTATTAGTTCTTGTATAAAACATATTCCAAAACATTTCAAAAGAAATAATTTTTTCATATATAAAATAAACCTTTGGTTTTATTTTCAAAAACATGTAATATTTTATTAAGAAGATAAATATGTCCTAACATATATCCATGAGGAATAAATAGAGGAATGAAATAGGTTTCAAGCATCAATATCCATATAAAGTGGTAAAATAGTCATATCAAGTAAATATTCACATAATGTATCCACAAATTGTTAAAGGGAAATCCATTATGTAAGGGTGTAAAAAACTAATACAAACAAAGAAACATTGACATAATTAAATCCTAATGTTTGGGAACCATGGTCCCCCCAGTAAGGTTTCCCACTAGAAAACATGGGATCATGGGAACATACCCAAGTGATAGCTTACTACACTAAGGTTAATTTATGTTTAGATTTACCCCATACTCCAAGGTCTCCTAATTTTCTATATTTCATCATTACTTTTCAAGAAAACTAAGACCATATTATATAAAAAAATTCTATAGTGATGCCACATTACTTCCATCCTTTTCAACCCATTTCCAATTCAAAATCATCTTTGATGCGTTTTACCAAACATGTCATATTCATAAAATCTAGTCTTTAAATAAAATACATTTTGAAAAAAAATTCTATTCCCAACAAATATCAAGCATTAAATTTCATAAATAAAAACAAAAGGATAGTTTCGCAATAACACTATCACATCAAGGGGTGGACCATAATATAGAGACACCTACCTAACCATTGTAGGAAATTTAAACACCTTAGAATTTGATGATAAAAAACAAAGAGATATGATCCTCACAAAACTATATCCATAAGAAACATCATAAATTATCTATAAAATTTGTATATTGGTTCATAATACCACTTATAGGTTTTCACAACATGGAGAAGATAATAGATCGGAGGAAGACCAAGAAAGAGGAGAATAAAAAAACTAGAAAACACGCATACCTCGAAGATATCCATATAGATCAATGTATATTCAACATGGGACTAAGGGAAGAACCTCATAGGGTTTCATGTAGATGATAGTTTAAGAGAATGAGGAATTATGAGATAATTAGAGGTTGAATTGATCTAATGAATCAATGTAATTTTCTATTTTAAGAAGTTTCTATTGGGATTCATGGTAAGGTTGCAAGGTTAGACAAAACATGCGCCAAATGTGTGGTAACCACTATCCCTTGAAGACTAAGTCCCCTGGTTTATTGGGAATAGTATCATGGTTAGAAAAAATATGTTGAAACTATGTGATATCATTTGGACAAAACTCAAACATTCACACAATTTTCATGGAAACTCTAATGGTTAGAAAAACTATTCTCAAACCATATAAATCGCCTCTGGAACTAACCATTTCATATCATAAGTTTACCACACTGTTACTACTAACTATGTTCCTAAATCATGAACATAGCATATTTTCTATGAATCTAAAAATTTTCAACCCCTGGCTCCTAAAAACCATTAAAACCTAAAAAAAGATTTATCAAGATCAAAATTAAATATACTTGTGACATGGATAGTGTCACAATTATCATCACCATAAAACTTTATACCCCCATAAAGTACTCAATAATTCAGACTCATGAACAAATAAGACCATTGATACCTCATTAACACTTTCTTCTCCCCCTTCTTATGGAAATATTATCTTATTTTCATAAAACATATACCAAAGGGGTTGTTTACCATACAACACATTGCCCTGATAATGCATAATCAGAACTGATTTCTTAAACATTGAAGTATCGGGTTTAAGATCAATATCATCCCATTAAAACACATGGTAAGGGTCTGGTTGACACCTTCTCAATTAGGAAACATGAAACACATTGTGAATTGATGTTAAGTGAGACAGAAATTCCAACTAATAATACAACTTTCCTTGTTGTTTGGTAATATCAAAAGGGTCAACAACCTAAGTGTTAACTTACCACAATTACCCAAATTACAACATTTTAAATGTAGTAAAACTCTAAGAATAACTTGATAACCAATTGAAAACTCAAATATACAATAGAGTCTATCTACATAACATTTATGGTGGATTAAAACTACTAATAATATTTTTTTATCTAACCAAATTGTCTATGTCACCCTAGGAGAAGACTTGGTTCTACCAAAGACCACTCACCTACACCTGACTGACATCAAGTAGATCCACAATTCCACCCATAAAACATATCGAAGTTTGTATCCTTAATCAAAAACTAGGGTGAGTACTAAACCCAACAAACACTAAAAACAAACACACACACCCAATGTATATCCTTAAGAATTGGATGATTCGTCTAGTTCGACCAACCATCAGAAGATAGAACATCCTACTCAAATTTGACCAAGAACCCATCACATTAAAAAATAAATTCCTAAATTGAAATTAATCACAAGGGAAAATGAAATAAAAAGTAATCGTAGGCACACCATGGATCATCACAACCCCTTGAGCATTCAAATATTCAATCTCTTATACTATTAACATATCCTTTGTAATGAAGATATGAACCAATTTTTTGAATCAGATAATGATTACCCAAATCACATATTTTTTCCACCATGAATCTATTATAATAAAATTACAAAGTTTATATATCCTTTACCCAACTTCCATAACATAATGGATAAGGGTACACTAAACAAGCAAGGTATCGTGACATAAAATTTACAATTAAATGGATCATTCTAGACCACTGACATCGATGTCTTAGATCATGACATATCTTGGTAACCATAGAGTGCATGGAAAAACTAGAAATATGTTCATGATATATCAACCCCTAACTTAGGTCAACATAAAAAACAATTTCCTCTAAAGACACAAAGCATCATCATAAGAATAAAACCAGAAACCCAAGGTATCACCACCATAAAAGGTTTCTTTAAAATGCTACAAACCAGCATCCATTACTTACCTGTGTAAAATATGATTGAAAAATGAAGAACCATATTTCTCACAAGATTAATATACAAGAATATTAAATCCTATTATAAAACTAATATCATTTCTATAAAATAGGTTCACCAAGTATCCCTCCTCCTTTGATTCCTTCATAACCTACATTGGAAATTCCCTTCTCAAAGTGCTTGTGACCACATATCCTTTTCAATGAGTTTATAAAACATTAAAATCAAGGATATGAAATCACTTAACCCATAATTTATATCATAATATTAGATTCATATGGGTAAAAGTATACTTTAGTATTCTATGATCTTAATATGTCATAACCTTCCCTCTGAGGGGGTAGTGTCACTATGTTCTGGGAGAATATATAACTATTATCAACTCAAGTTCATTGTCATATATATTATTTCCATGAATGTATAATTTGATAAATAATTAATCCATTACCCATTTTTTGACATCAATAAATATCCCAACTTCATGCCTAAGCACCATAATAACATTGTCAAAACCCAACCTGACTTAGCATGAATCAACACTATAGCTAAATTTAACCTCATTTCCAGTCATTCAAGGGAGTATCGAGTTAAAAATTATCATAAACATGGATTTAAAGAAAATAAAAACCAAACATTGGTCTCACCTCCATTTAGATTTAATCCAATATGATGCAATAATAAGTAACAACATCGCTATTAGAGGGCATCAATATAGAAACTAGGGGTTTCACATATCATCTAAAGGGATCCCCTAAGATTCACATCCTTATCCAAGGGAAACCAATATTATCTCACTATATGTAACTAAAAAATAGGGGAAAACATCATTCCTATAAAGAAGGCACCAACCCTAGGAACAATCTAAGGATCATCAAGTCGATTCACATCAATAATCACCCAAGATGGAATAATCCAAAACACTAGATCTAACACATCTCACATAACCAGGTGGAAGCTCGAAAGATAACATTAATAAACAAGGAATGAAATGGATCTAGTATTGGGTAATGAAATTGAATCTATGGTAACTCAATTTTAGAGATATCAATCTGATAGTACCCAATATCCAACTGATAATAACATATCTATGTTGGATCTCTCATCCAAACTGATCATGAAACTAATCCTTGTTACCCATGAACACACCCATGGTTTACCATGTATAGAGAACTAATCCAAAACCCATGGAATATATTTCACCACAAATATATCCCTATTAAAAAATTTCACAGAGTAAATTGAAATAATGAGTCATGAAAAAACTTGGGATATCCACTAATCTCAATGGAGCAACCCAAAGAAGATATGAAAGATCATACCTAAATGAGCCTATGCCTAAACTATAATCAAATTTGAAACTATAGAGTGATAACTTGAGGGTTCAAAACATAGATCATTGTATGCACCCAAGATTCCAATCCTTATAAGGAACACTAGGAATCCAAGAAAACTGGTCCTTGCTAACTCAAATACCTAGTGGAAATTGTATCATTCTCTAGATGGGTTTTGAGAGAACATTAAGAGATAAGATAACCACTTAGAGCCTATGAAATACTAAGGATGTGAGGGAAAGACCAATATCAAGGAGATAATCTCACTTAAGCTCGTTAACTCACCAAAAGACTCACTCAAGCCACATGAGATGATAACTCCATCCAATCATGTCTATTAGATCACATTAGAGAACCCCTACACACACAAAAGGGTTAGTCTAGACATGATAATCAATAAATCAAACAAATTCATTTAATAGGGGTTTCAAAATAAACCCACTTAAAAAGACAAAACCTATTTGAAAAATTATTCATTTTGAAAATCTCCAAAATAATATTTTAAAACGAGTTATACAAACATCCCATTTCAAAAGTAAACATATTTCATTACTTTATAGAAAAAATGATTGATAATCATTTGAAAAATCCACAATTACAAGATAAAATTTCTTAACCCTAAAGTAAAAGCATTAAATATAATTCATTTTTATCTTGGATTACATTATATTTTTTTGAATTTATTTATAATAAATCGCTATTAAAGTTATAAAATTGGTTTTTCTTAAAAACCAGAATCATATCTTGGTTTATCATTCCACTTTCAAAACCATTTGATCTTCTAGATTAAATTTTTAATATAATTATGGTTTTTTTATTAAAACTAAAAAACCACCCTTTAAAAATTTATGGTAAACATCAAATTATTTTAAAAAATTTAATTATTATTAAAAACATGCTTAAAGGGTGTGAAATTATTTCATATAGATCATTAACCAGTTTTAAAATCAAAATAGTTTCCATATTTTCATGATTAAACAAAAATTTATAAATGAATAAGCTATAAACCAATCATAATTTTATATCTAATAATTAAATATGTGTTTTTTAAAATAAAACATTTTTCATGAAATCTATTTTCCATGAAAAAACTAGATGTATTGCACCTTCAAAAATTAAATCATGTCATGAATGTCAGTCAAAATAATTCTTGATATCAGAAAATCCCAAGAACCACCTTGATTCCTTTCACATCAATGAAGACACTCAAAGAATCTAAGAATCAGATATTCTATACAACAAAAGCAATGAGAAGTGGATTTATCCTTGACCAAGAAACATGGTTTATCACCTTAACATTTTCAAAATCATTTTTTTGATCGCTGCATGGATAGTAAATCCATCCAAGTCAACCTCACAACTTTACTCTTCTTTCCATTTATACCCCAAATCTAGAAAACCCCACTAGGAAACTAACACAAGACAGTGAGGATCATAATTCACCATTCCAACCTATAACTCATAATAAAAATTAAATGAAAATTAAATCCCTACTTCTCATGGTAAATCAAGTGGCATCATGAAAGGTGGTGATCAATAACCTATTGGATATGTACTCCTTGAGCCCTAACAAGCCACAGGTCTGATATACTGGTCCTCAAACAAAGCCTGGGAAGTATCATCACACTTCCAACTAGGTAATGTCTCTGATACCATTATTTAATAAAACAACCTAGGGAAACCCATAATATCACCTGAATTATCCTAATAAAAGGCCCAAAGAAAGTTATCAATCACCATGGGCTTGCGAAAAGCACCTGGGTATCAACATAAAAAACAAGGGAATGATTTTAACCTGAAAACACAACATATATCATGTGTAAAAGGAAAAATATATAAGAATATAAATCCAAAAATAGAGTAAAAAATGAGATTATAAAAACAACATGAGGCATAACAAGGGAAAAACCCAAAGGTCTGGAACACATAACAAACACAGAACAAAATCAAGTCTCCATGTGACTATCTATCACCTTCATCCCAATCCACTATGAAGGTTATATCAATCATGAGAAGCCACAGTGCCACATAATGCTCTTCACTTTTCCCTGTATCCTGAAAAACTATGACTAAAACAACCAAAGTAAAAAAACTAGCGTTCGAGAACTAAATCTCAATAAGATACCACGAAATAATCTAAACAATATTTATCCATATTCATCTATTAGTTTTTTGTATAAAATAGATTCCAACACATTTTAAAAGAAATCATCTTTCCCATATAAAATCATCCTTTTTTTTCTTTTCAAAAACATGTCATATTCTAATAGGCTAAGTAATATGGAATAACATATATCCATGAGGAATAATAAGAGGAATAAACCAAGTTTTAAGCATCAATATCCATATCAAGTGGAATATTAATAATATAAATTAAACATTCACAAAATGTACCCAAAAAGCACTAAATGGAAATATATGATGTGAGGGGGTACACAACTAAGATGAAAAAAGAAATACTAGATGAAATGAGTGAATCCTAATGTCTAGGCAACCCACTAGCAATTATGGAATCACGGTTACCAAGCCTAGTGATAGCTTGCACCACTACAATTCGTTTATGTTTAGTTTTCATCCATACCCTAAGGTCCCAAAATATTCTAGAACGTCATCATTATTATATGTTTTAAAAACTAAATGGTACAACAAGTAGGACCAAATAGGATAAAATCCACACAGTAAGCTTAGGGGGGCCTAAAGTAATGAAATCTGAGTTGATCACCTCTAATAAGATTCACCCCCTCTAGAGTCAAGAGATGGATGCTTGGAAAACATGTGATTTTGAGGCCTTGATCCGCCACTACCATGGAATAAAGAAGATCCTCTACCCAGTTTTTTTCACACCACGTATAGACCACATGGATGTTTTTTCCAAGGATCTATCTGTATTTCCTAATGATGTATACAACCGGCCAGGGGACTATAATTTTCCATGCATGGAATTGTGAATGACCATAGATTCAGTTTCAACCTGATACAGATCAATATTTAATGGCCAAAAAGATTCATCCCTCTGTACAGTGCTTTGGCCTCTGCCTGGATAGAGCTCGCATGCCTATAGTAAGTCGTATAGCCAATAAGAACACTCCCCCAATAGTTACGAACCACACCTCCTCCTCATATGACTCCCACAATGCACGAATTTTAAAAATTAAACTTAAAACTAGAGATTAGTTAATGACGCCGCACCTAGTAACCCCACGGACCGGTACTGGAAGGATACCCTAGGGAAGCACTCATTTGGATAGCTCTCAAAGAGGGAGCATCACTCCATTTTTTGGAACTGCTAACGATGTTAATGAGGAGGGATATGGTCTTGGTGATGATGGATCTTCCTGAGGATGTATCCCCCTCATACCTAGATTTATTTATATCATTATATATACACTAGAAACCTAATTTCAGTATGATAGATCTTTCCATTCTTTTTGAGCCAGTTATATTCAAACCATGAAACTATTTCTCCAAAAAAGAGGTGCTAAGAAGATCTGGAGTGGAGATAGTAGTAAAGTTTCTAGAGAACTTCCACATAGCCTGGGCTCATTCTCCCTTGAAGAAGAGGTGATTAGAGTCCTCCTCCTGGTGCACAATGCAATAGTGGAATCTGGATAAATGGTTGAAAACAATATTTTTAACATTTTCATCTATGAAAACCGCTTGGTTCCTTATCCTCCATGTGATAAAATTAAGCTTTTTGGAACTTTATTCCACCAAATATCAAGAATTTAATTTCATAAATCAAAACCAAAGGATTACATCACAAGAAAACAAAAATTCAAATGGATAGACCATAGGATAGAGAAAACTACCTCACCAATAGAGGAAACATAAACACCTTTAAATTTAATGATGAGAAACAAAGTGATCTGGTCCTCACAAGCCTAGATCCATAAGAAACATAATTAATTATCCTTACAAACCATATATTGTGTCATAATACCCCTTATAGGGTTGCATGACATGTAGATTATGAGTGATCATATGTAAATCTAGAAATAAGTGAAGAAAGAAATTTGAAAAAAACATATACTTTGAAGAGATCTATCTGGATTGGTGGATATTCTCCATGGGACCAAGGGGTGAACCTTCTAGAGAATCATGAAGAGGTTGGTTCAAGTTAATGAGGAATTAGAAAGGTATTAAAGGTTAAATAAATTGATTTAATCAAGGTGATTTAAAATTTTAATAATTTAGATTAGGTCATATAGTTAGGTTACACAATTAGACAAAATGTGTGACAACTGAGTGGTGGCCACTATCCCTTAAAAATGAAGTCACACTGTTTCCTAGGAATAACTGCATAGTTATAAAAACCATACTTAAGTTTTGTGATAGCCTATAGATAAAACTAAAACATCCACATAGTTTGTATGGGAACTCACCTAGTTAGAAAAACCTTGCATAGACCATATAAATCACCTATAGAGCCAATAGTGTCATATCGCATGGTTGTCGCACGGTTACTACTAATCATTCACCAAGCCTATTTTCCATGAAACTCTAAATTTTCAACCCTCACTCCTAAAAACCTATATAACTTAAAAATATATAAACCAAGATCAAAATTAAACATACCTATGACCCAGAGGGTATCACACACATCATGGTTGGAAGCATCATAAAGTAAATCAAATGGTTGTTCTTAACTTAAGGGTTGCATCATTGGTGGTGTGATCAGGTTTGTCTTTAGTTTATCAAAATATTCCTTACAATCAGTATCGAAATTAAAATAAACACCTTTAAAAATTAACATAGAAAGGAGAATATCAATATTACTAAAATTATTAATGAATATCCTATAAAATCAGGCATGTTCTAGAAAGGATTTAATATTTTTCACAAAAAAATGGATAGGGAAATGAATTTATCACTTCAATTTTTGACTTATCTACATCAATTTACTTTTTTGAAATTACATGAAAAAGTACCATTAATATATCCACCATGAAATTATACTTTTCATAATTTAAAACAAGGTTACTTTTAATGTAATTTTTCAAAACATTATCCAAATTTTTTAAACAATGATCAAAAGAATTACCAAAACACAATGAATTCATCTAAAAATACACCTAGTCAATTTTAAATGTGATCAAAAAAACTCATCATACACCTTTGGAATGTGCATGGGGAATTAAATAATCTAAATGGCATCATTTTTTATGAAAAGGTGCCATAGGGACATGTAAAAGTGGTTTTATCATGATCCTTGGGTGCAATGAGCACCTGGAAGTAACTTGAAAATAAATCTAAGAAAAAAATAATGAGTTCTTCCTGCCAATATTCCTAATAAATTTCAATAAAGATAATGGGGAAAGGATACTTCCTAGGTACTTGGTTGATATTCCTATAATCTATAAACACTCTCCATCTATTCTGAATTCTAACAAGTATCAACTCATTGTGTCCATTCATCATTATGGTTAGTCTATTTTTTAAGGAATTTTGATGATGGGAATAACCCATTATGAGTCTAAAATGGGATATATGATTCTTGCTAGAAAAATATTATTTATATCCTTTACAATATCCATTATTTTTGGGTAGAGACTTCTTTGGGGATACCTCATAGGTTTAGAGTTCTCTTTAAGTATAATTATGTTCTTCTAGAATTTTTTAGTTTATTTTTGGTATATCCCCTATACTCTATCTTATCTATTTCATGTTTTCTCTTAAAATTTCAATTAATTTTTATTCTTGGTTTAGGGTTGGATTTCTATGAAAAAATTATTGGAAACTTTCCTCATTCTATGAGGTACACATATGTGAGTTTGGTTGGTAAAGGCTTCAATCTTTTATTTTGGGAGTTATTCTAAGGATGAAATCAAATTTGGGTTCCTTAATTACAAATTTTTTATTTAATATGCAAAATATAGTCAATAATATTATTTATTAAGAAAAAAATTATCAAATCCATTAAATAATTTAGAATTTACCTCTTATTTAAAATTGTGAATAGGTCTTCCAAATTTTTTAATATCCTAATTCTCTATAGATTTTTCCATAATTAATTGTTTACCTAGAGATAAAATTTCATGAAACATACCTAGAACATTTCTAGGCTCAATATACATAATGTTTGATAGTGTGAAGGGGGACTTTTCCTCCTGGGGTTACTTTATATAATTAAATATGTTTAATTGGATATTATTATCTCCAAACTCCATAGAGAGGGTTCCTCATGAACATTGATGATGTTCTTAGTTTTTTTAAAGAATAGACTACCCAAAATGATGGGTAACTATGTTGGGGTTTCATCTTACTTTATGTTAAGTGCATAGAAGTATACTGAGAATAATAAATTCTAAATTATAGCTAGCACATTATCTAAGACTCCTATTGGAAATATTTTATATCTGTCTACATGTTATAATACCACTCTCATGGGTCCAATTATACATGGGATAGAAAATGTATTTGAATCTTGAAATTTTTTATTCAATTTTGGAGTTATCAAAGTTGAAAATTTTCATTCCAAATTAATCCTCTCATTGCCTTAAGGATTTATTTTATGTGTGCATGATTCTTTAAATAACTTAGCATAATTTGGGATTTTCTTAAGATATTATAAAATGGGAATATTGATCTCAACATTCTAGAAAGTTTCTAGAATTTCTTTTTGGAGTTATTATTCTTGGATTTTCTTGGATTAAATCATCCTAGAAGTAAATGGGTATAGAAGGTCCTTCTTATACATTTATTACCTTTGTAGGGGTTTCTTTATTTTCTTACTTCTTGTTCTATTTATTTATTCCTTACCTTTTTCATATTCTTCCCTATACTATATTTCATCATTCTGTTTAGATGTCCCAAACTATTCATTTTAATGTTGGGTTGAATCTACTCATGTTCAGGTGTGGAATTGGGGTGAATCTTCTTACCACTCCTTGTGGTTACCATGCTCAAATTTTCCTTAGGGTTAGGGACAGACTATATTGTCACTTTTCCTAGATTTTTAGAAATAATTTATATGAAATTTCCAAGATAGTTCCACAGTTCCTTAACTTATTTCCTAAGGTCCTCAACCACTTATCCTTGATGTTGTTGGATTTGGGATTGCACACTGGTTGAGGGTTATTAAAATGGTTTCTTTTACTAGAAATGGGGTGGTTGGTAAGATAGTTTATTTTAATATTGTTTGTATGGTTGTTGAAAGGGGGTGGTTGATGGTATTGTTGTTGAAATAGTGGTTATTGTTGATACTGATTTTGATAAGGTGGTATAACATGATTATATTAATTCCAAAATCCATAATGGATTTTGGAATTATCTCTCTATCCTAAATTTAGTTACTAAAATTGACTCTACCAATATGTTGCTCCATTGGTTTCCATACTCTACACCTCAATACAGTGATCAGTATAGTGATTAGAGTATGAACACAAACCAAATACATGTGTTGGTGTGTTTGTGTGTTATTTATTTGATTTATTCAAGTTTATTTATCTAAAAATATTGGTTAGTTACTAAATTTTAAATTCCATAAATAGAGATGATTCATAAGACCTCACTACATGAAACCCTCTAGTTCTTATTCCTCTTATTCCAAACTTCTATGAGTTTTGTGTGTGTATTATCTATGAGTCCCTTAGCCCCTATTTGTGATTTTTTTATTAAATATCCTTCTGATGATTCATACAGAAAGTTCATATCACTTTAAAATAAAATTTGGTAAAAGAAGATAAGGAAATGATACTCCTCAATGGATTTATGTGGTAAACTGGCACACAGCTTCTTGAGTCTCTCACAATAAAAATAAATAGTCTCTTAAAAATCTTTTATTATGGCATAAATATACTTCCTAATGGTTGTGATTCTAGATGTGGGGAAGAATATATGAAGGAATCTTCTTTGAAGTTCATCTTGTTCATGTACTTATCTTGGTTATACATTTTACAATTGTTCATTAGATACTCCATTGATTGAAAAGGGTAATTCCATCCACTTGTCTTTCTCTTCTATGACTCATATAGGTTTTAACATTAATCAAGATAAAGAAAAATCCTTGATGTTCTTATTGGTATATTCATCTACAAGACCAAGAAACATGGGAAATAACTAAATTAGACCAGTTTTTAATTCAAAATCATTTTGTAAAGTAATCATGACAATATTCTTGTTTTGATTCCTAAACTAAGGGTTGCAAAGGTCTCTCAAAGTTTTATTGGGGTTTCTTTCTGTGATTATAGGCTCATAGTGAATACTTGAAGTTTCACTTGAGTCAATCAGGATAATCTCTTCAAAATTGGTATTTAAGTTTAAATTTTTAATCCTTATTATCGGGGTTCCCTTTATCTCATGGTAAAGAGAGAATGGTTAGTTATTTGAAGATATGATCATACAATTTAAGGTTGGTATTTTTGACACCACCTCCCCAAAAATGGTTCCAAGTTTTGATAGCACCTTATCATGGGTAGTTTAAAAGCTATCATATTCCTATGTTAAATGTAGTATGGTGGAAAACTACGGTTATCTCTGAAGGGAGGTGGTAAAAATTAGTTGTAACTTTTATTAAAGGGTTATTTTTAATTATTTTATTGAAGAAAATTTAAAAATAAGAGATTAAAGAAAAATTTTAAAATCAAATGATGATAGGGTGATGGTTTAGAGGTGAATGTTTAAATATAATGTTATCACAGTTTCAAATTATTTTACTCTTCTTCTTATTAATAGGAAATTGGGTGGTTTCATAATCATTTCACCTCTCACTCATGGTGGAATAGATTATTTGAACTTTGAGTAAACTGAAATCATGTTTTGTTCTACCCTCCTTGTATACGAAGTGATGAAGCAACCCACTATTAGTTTACTCGAGCAAGACCCAGGCGTGATTTTTGTTTTCTAATTCACCCAAGAATATTCTATTTCCCTTATACACACAATCTAATAATCACCAAGTTATTCACCACTCATCCCCTGTATATTATATCGTATATATATTATAATTGGGTATAGGGAGATGAATGATCATTGAACAATGGTATAATAAAATAATCAGAATTAAATCATGCACAATCACATATGATATTAAAAACTACTAATGGACACTGAAAAAAATTAATAGAAGAGTAATAATTAATCATGAATTTTGGTACCCAAGAAATATAATTGGCATAATTCTCTTCCCTAATTGCTAATAAGATTTACCCCTCCACATTAGTGTAAACAATGGTGAATAAGGAAGAATAAGCATTATAGAAGAATAAAGAGTAGAAAATAAAAACAATGAAACCCAAAAAATGATAGTAGCAGCGATGTGGGTCAAGATATTTTCCCTTTGGACTCATTTCCTTCTTGTAGATACTTGGTTCCATCCTACTTAGACCTATGGGAAAAACTCTAAGATCCTTTCTCCTCTAAAAATATTCAATTTTTCCTTTGTCTTTAGTTTTCTTTCATAGTTCTGATATGTTCCTCCTAAAAAACTATGGATCTTCTTTTATTTTGATCAAAATATCATGCATGAATTATGATTTATTATATATTTATTATAATCCATGTGTTTTCTTTAAATTAGCTTCCATGCATGATTATGTGGTACCACAAAGCTTAAAGTAGCAGTGCAAATGATCCTTACAAAGTTCTATTGAGATACCTTTATTATTCTAAAATCTTCAAATGTATGATGCTTATGTAGTAGGAAATCATACTTATGCAGTGGAAATGCCATAATTACAAAGATTTATATTTTTTAAAGGAATAATCCCTATGAATACCTTCATCCTTACGAAACATTGTAATGATGATTATGCAGCTAGATGATCATTTCAAAGTGTTGATATAATGCCTAAACTGATGAGGATAATCTCTAGACAACCCAAAAATGATACTTATAGTAACTGGATAATTCTTAAGCAATAATAGATTCATCCTTATTGATATTGTAATGAATTGTCCTAGGTCATCCTAACATGTAACATGATTCAGCCCACCACAAGGCCTCAAGTGCACCTACCTGAATTGCCAGAGGCTGCCAACTAGCAGCGATGGTCTAAAAGATGCTATGGGGAGACTATACCCTCTGTTAAGAGTGAAATAATATCATAAAATGACCTAATAATACACAGGTATGAACATAAAAGTATGCATAATAAATAAAATAAAATAAAATATAAGAATTCTATAATAAATGAAATGCAGCATACAGTCATATAGACTCAAATAATGAAAAACATAGAACAGTCATTCGTCTACTAAGATAACCACATATACAAAATAAAGAAACTGAAGATAAAATACATCAAGATCTACTACCAAAACTGAACCAAACCACATATCCAGACTCTGTGATGCTCGAGCTACACTAGAATAATCTTGAGACTCCATGCTATTAGATCTTGTAATGACCTAATATTTTTAAATGATATTTGTTTCCTGATAAAATGTGTGTTATATTGTACCATACACAAAAAAACCATATATCTTTAATAATGAAGTGATTATAAAGGTAAATGTTACCATCAAGATTTGATTTTTTTTTTGACCATTGGTCAATATGACCATTGGTAATTATACTCTTGGTGATAATTTTTTTATGTTATAATTTGTAAGTAGAAATGATAAAGAATAATTAATTCATAAAGAAGAAACAATGACCTCAACCAGTAGATTCATGTCGTATAAAGACCATTTTTCATATCTTGGAGGGATGTAGAATCACTAGGGTTCACTCTTGACCAAACCCAAGATGAGATTCAATAAGTGAAGATAGAATGAAATCACCTATGTGAGAAATTTAAGTTAGTGGAATTTACCACTCAGACGATGTTAGCCGAGACGCCCCATGAATCTATCACCATTGAACACCTTACCATTAGGTCATATGCGAGTGTTATAATGGGTTATGTGTTGAGGCCCTAGTTACTTAAAGTTTAATTCAATTGTATAAATAAAATTTTTATTCCATCAATTTCATTTTAAGAATAGTATTACTTAATAAAATTGAGAAGGAATTTGATGAATTGATTTTTCAGATAGAAATTGTAATTTTCAAAAAAAATATAAATATTTATAATAAACTAATATATTATGAATAATACTTATTTTAATTAAATAATATAATAAAATCAATCTTATTTAAATACTAATGATAAAATGATTTTATTTTTTCAAGTGTCGGAAATTTTACTTTGCATTTTTGATTCGCTGTTATTTTTAATAAATAAGGATTTTTATTTTTAAAAGTTGGAATTATCATATTTAGAAAATTATTCTAATAAAATAAATATCATTTTTTAAGTCATCACATTAAACTTATGTTAGGGTAAATTTATGATAATTTTCTTAAATACATTATTTTTTCATGAATAGTAAAAATACATTTTGAGTTTTTCGATATGTTTAATGACTTCATAATTATGTAATAATGATGTAATAAATAATTAAACACAATCTAAGACCTAAAATATGTTATTTTATTAATATAAAGTATTTTAATATATTTTAATCAATTTTCAAACCTATAATTTACTTTCCAAAGTCTAAAATGGAAACTTTAACATTAAAAACATTATTTTTGTGGAATATTTATTTTCCCATGAAAAAAGAAGTAATATAAAATTATGATAGACTATTTTGGATTAAAATAACATAAAATATGACTCGAGTGTCCAAACCCATGTTCAAATACCATGGTAAAGCCCATGGTTTTTCATTTTCCACAACCTAAGTTTCCAAGGCCTATATTTGGGAATTAATAAACAAATCCTCCACTTTTTCTATAAATACCCACCCATTTATCCATTTAATTTCACATAAAATCCACAATACATGAATATATTTTATTTTTACCTCCCAATTATTCCTCCCAAGGTTTCATCAATCCCTTAAGGTCCCAATCCTCAAGTTTTAGGAGTAACTTTTTAAGGTAAGGTAAATCTCTACTTCTCTTTTCTATTCAAGTTCCCTATTTATGTGGTTTATATTAAAATTTACAAAATAAGTTATTTTTACACTTTATTTTATCCATTTACTATAATAATATTCTTTTATGAGTGGTAGTCCCTTTTTCCCTCTCATTTTACCATTTTCTAAAACCATGTTATATACTCGTTATGCTGTCAGATTTACTTCTCAAAATTTATCTTTTATACTCAAGAAATTATCTTCTATTTTCCTTTTGTGAATAACAAAACATCTTTATTTTCTAGGGGTATTCACATATATGTAAAAATTATTTATTTTATTTGTGTATTAACATACATAAAACCCGCACTCCCTTTTCATGGGTTAAAAATGACATAATGATCTTGTCTTTAAGAACTTTTTAAAAGGCCATGTTTTTTATATGAAACTCATTTATTTTATTTTCCACGAGTTATATATGAAATTTTTTATTATGATCTATATGGATCACATTAATTAAGACATATTAAGGGTGTGCCTTGAGAGTTCTCCAATGTATTGGGTAAATAATTTAATCTCTAGAGATGACATGTTTTACGATACATTGGTGAATAACCTTAGTAATTTTTATGACACCTCGATGAAAAACCTTAGTGATTTACTTATCAATGTATAATTTAAATTTTTTAGCCACATTTTCATGTTATTATTAATTTCCTTTTTATTATTATAGGTCTCATGTTCCCTTTCTCATTCCATAATGATATTCCTCGTGTTCTTATTGATATTCCTCATGATCACTTATAAATTGTTTCCCTTTATTTCCCTTATCATGCATTATGCTCACCATTTACTTTGATGTATGTATCCAGTTTATTTGTATTATATACCTTTTTTCTAAGAAACTAAACTCTAAGTGATCCTCTAATTGTACAATGTAATGAAAATTTATATAATAAAAAAGTTGGATGTCATAGTTGATATCAAAGGATATTTTTTTTATTAATGGAAATTAGGATTTGAGAAATTTAAAAAGAACCCTAGAGAAAGTTTTAAATATATAAAAACATCTTAATATTTTAGTGAAGTATTATGTAACTGGTTTTTGAGAAAATAAATCTTCATGTGGATACAAACAAGTGGATGTGGCTCTGGAATAGATGTATCTAGGGGTAACACCCAAAAACACCACTTTGAGCTAGACTCGAATGAGAACCGGTACATGATAACAGGACTTACTGCACTCTTGGTTTGACACTCTTGGGGGATATTTTTGGTTAAAATCAAGCTCTTTATGAACCATTATGAATGATTTATATAAGCTATAATTTTTTTTAAAGAATAACATATTAAATCATGATGTTTTAAGAAAAAATTATTCCTTTAGAATTATAAGATTATTAAAAGAAACATGTTTTTAACTAAGGTTTTATTCTTTTAGAAAATGGTGGTAAATAGGAGGAACTTCATAAATGGTTAGCACAACAGACCATGATCAAACAGACCTATGATGGAATCTAGAATAGAAAACTTCATTAGAATGATGAATCAATTTACTTGAGCTATGAGAAATAACTTTAATCAAGCTAATAGACTGGATTCGCCTCACAAGGAACAACTTTCCATTGAGTCCTTTATGCATCAACAACCACCTTCTTTCAGTGGATCTACTGACCTATTAATTTCTAAATAATGGATAAGATCTATAGAAAAAGATATTTTCTATACTCCATTATTAGGAACAAGATAAAGTCACCCAGGATGTGTACCACTTAGAGGGAGAATCTGATTAGTGGTGATCACTGATTAAAAACATGAATCCAAGAAGGGATATTGATGATATGGAGTGGGAATATTTTAGGGGAAAATTTTTCAAAAAATATTTACCTCGTTCGATGAGAATGAAAATGGAGAAGGAACTCTTAGAACTGAAGCAGAAGGAAAATTAATCAATGGGAAGCTATGAGATGAAATTTACAATACTTTCTCATTAAACCTATAGCTTTTCCATATATCCTAATTGAAAGGTTGATAGATTCTTCAGTGGACTAAGACCCCATCTATAGAATAATATATCCAGTCAAGACTATGACAACTATGAGGAGATAGTTTGGAGTGCTATGAAGGTTGAACTAGAGTTTGGAGAGATGCAGTGATCCCATGGATAAAATAAAAAGGATAGATCAATGGTTCTAAGATTAGGGAGTAACTTTGATCATAGAAGGTGAGGAAATAAAGTACAACTTCATACATGAAATAAATGTGGGAAGAAGTATTCAAGTAACTACTTGCTCAGGAGCGGGAAATGTTGCAAGTGTGGAAGAGATATCCATATTTCTTGGAACTTTTTTAGTGAGGTTAACCTCAACTTCTCAACACTAACGAAAAAATTAATATGGTGTAGGACAAGCCTGAAGTCCAATTCTTCAAGTTTGGATAGTTTGGGCACTATTCCAATCACTATCCAAATCAAAAGATAATAGAGGGAAATCACCATCAACCTCATCATATGCCAAGAGAGAAATTTAAGCCTTTTTCTATCATGAAGGATGA
This sequence comes from Viscum album, assembly GCA_963277665.1. NCBI lineage: Eukaryota > Viridiplantae > Streptophyta > Magnoliopsida > Santalales > Viscaceae > Viscum > Viscum album. The sequence continues at coordinate 1,867,235,316 of OY728163.1, forward strand.
ATTTGAAGCTTTAGATGATGTGGTGGAAGGAACTCTCATTGTTCTCTCAAATCTAGAAAGTAATTTATTTAATTCGGGTTTTATGCATTCCTTTATTTCCTCCAAGTTTAAAAAGAATATAGAATCAATCCCTGAATTTCTAGAAGTATATTTATTAGTAAATACTCCTGGAAGTATTATCCAAGCATCAATAGTGTATAGAAACTCTAGTATTCACTTTGGTGATCATAATCTAATCGAAAATATAGTAGTCATTCCCATGATAGAATTCAATACTATAATAGGGATAGACTGACTCTCAAAGTATAATGCTAATATCAACTACAGAAGCAAGTAAATCTTAGTAGTATTGAATGGAAACCCTATATTCATTTTCAAAGGAGAGATATATTGACCTGAGCATTTTCTATAAGCACTTCCCATAGCCTTCTTTATGGAAATTATTAGTGGAGATGAAGAAGTAAATGAAAGTATGGGAATAGAAAATTTCCCCATCGTTCAAGAATACATTGATGTATTTCCTGAGGAGTTACCTAGACCTCCCTTGGAAAGAGGGGTAGAGTTATCCATTGAACTCATACCTAGATCCAAGATGATATCAAAGATCCCATATAGAATGGAAATGTGGAGTTGGAGGAATTAAATAAACAACTCCAAGATATTTTGTTGAAGGGGTTTATTCGACCAAGTGTCTCTCCTTGGGGAGAACATGTTCTCTTTGTGAAGAATACGGATGGATCAATGTAGCTATGAATTAATTATATAGAACTTAATAGGATCATATTGAAAAATAAGTACTCTCTCCCAAGGATTGATGATTTATTTAACCAGCTTCATGGGTCTCAATTCTTCTCTAAGACTGACCTTTGATCTAGTTATCATCAATTAAAGGTGAAGAAAGAAGATATTCCAAAGAATACCTTCTGATCAAGATATGAGCATTATTATTTTGTTTTTATTCCCTTCATCTTGAATAATGTACCAAATATATTTATGTATTTGATTAATAGAGTCTTTAAGGACTACCTTGAAAATTTTGTGGTAGTTTTTATTGATGATATTCTGATATATTCCAAAATTCATTAGGAGCATGAGGATCATCTAAGAGTTATATTTTAAACTCTGAAAAAGGATAGTTTATTTTTAAAGTTCAAAAAATGTGAATTTTGGTTACAACAAGTTGATTTCTTAGGGCACATTGTAACCAATTAAGGAATCTCAGTTGATTCTGCCAAGACAAAGGTTGTGGAGGAGTGGCCTCATCCTACAAAAATAATTGAGATTTATAGTTTCCTTGGTCTAGTGAGATATTATAGGAGGTTTGTTAAAAAAAGAATGAATTTCAAATCCACTAACCAATTTAACTTGAAAACGTCCAAGTTCATCTGGAAAAAGGAGTGTGAAGAAATTTTCCAAGAGCTGAATAAGAGATTGGTTACTACAATTGTGTTAACTCTACCCTATATCAGAGAAGGATTCATTATTTTTAGTGATTCATCTTTGAAAGGGCTTGGTTGAGTCCCCATGAAAAATGAAAAGGTAATTTATTATTCATATCAACAGTTGAAGCCTCATGAACAGAATTATACTACACATGACCTGGATCTAGTTGCGGTTATTTTTACTATAAATATATAGAGAAACTATATTTATGGGGAGAAATGTGATATATACATAGACCACCAAATTTTGAAGCATATATTCACATAAAATGAATTTAACATGAGACAAATAATATGGTTGTAAATTCTTAAATACTATGACAATTCAATTCAATTCATTATCACCCTAGAAGAGAAAACAAATTCCCTGATTCATGAAGTATGAAAGACCATGTTGTGCTAGAAATTATGAGGATTCAAGGAGATTATTTGATCAAAGAACTAGTAAAACTTTACATGAGAATATTAAGGTATGGGACATCATTAAACCTATCCCAAATGATTTCTCGACCATCATTTCTAGAGAAGATCAAGAAATCTAAAAGAGAAGATCCTTTTTTATAGAAGAAGATAAAGGCTATGAAGAACGAGAAGTTTCTTGAATTCAATATTGATCAAGAAGGTGTAATAAAATTTCCTACAGGGTTATGTGTTCCATATATTCTATAAATAAAGAAGGATTTTATGGAAAATCTCATAGCTCTACATCCTCTATACATTTAGGAATAATTAATATGTATAGTCACCTTTGTGATCATTATTGATGGGATAACATGAAAAGGAAGATTTTTGGATACACTAAAAGGTGCTTGGTGTGTCAATAAGTGAAGGCAAAGAGACAAATTTATAAAGGGGTATTACAACCATTACCCATTCCAACATAGAAGTGGGAAAATATCACTATGGAAATTGTCACTGGTCTCCTAAGAACATCCAAAGGAAACAATGTGATATGGTTTATAATGGATCGTCTCACCAAGACTTCACATTTCATCGATATTAGAGAATATTTCTCTCTTGAATAACTTGTCAATATTTATGTAAATAAAGTGGTGTGGTTTCATGGTGTACCACTTTATATCATTTCTGATCATGATCCAAGGTTCACCTAAAAATTTTGGAGAAGCCTTCATCATGTTATAAGTACCAAATTGAATTTAAATACAGCCTATCTCCCCAAACCGATATCTAATTTAAAAAGACTATTCAGACACTCTAGGACATGTTGAGAACATACTCAATGGAATTTAAATGTGGATGGGATAAACATCTCCCATTAGTTGAGTTCTCATACAACAACAGCTTCCATTTAAGTATTAAAATGTCACCCTATGATGCTCCATATGGGAAGCAATGTAGAACTCCTACTTGTTAGGATGAAGTTAGTCAAATAATGTTTCTTGAGCCTGATCTTGTGCAAGATATGATAGAAAAGGTACATTCCATCCAAAAACACATTAAGGATTCTTAGAGTCGGTAGAATAGCTATGATGACAATCGTTGAAGGGAATTAGAGTTTCATGTTGGAGATAAAGTTTTCCTTTCTAATATCACCATAGAAGATATTCATGTGGTTTGGGAAGAAAGGTAAACTTATCCCTAGGTGCATTTTCCCCTATGAAATTCTTGATTTCATAAGATAAGTGGCCTATCATTTTTCACTTCCACCAAATCTAGCTCAAGTTCATGATTTATTCCACATATATTTGTTGAGTAAGTACATAACTAACCCTTCAAATGTACTGAATTTGGAGGTGGTACAACTGGAACAGGAGCTCTCTTATAAGGAGCAGTCAGTGGAGATCTTGGTTTGTAGAGACAAGGTTCTACACAATAAGACTACCTGCCTCGTCAAAGTGTTGTGGAGGAAACATATATATGAAGAAGCGTTGTGGGAACCAAATGAGGCAATGAGATAGAAGTACCCATACCTTTTCTCAACTGAGAAAATGACTTGAAATTTTGAGGATTAAATTTCTTAATGGGGGAAGAATGTGATGACCAGAATTTTTTAAATGATATTTGTTTCCTAAGAAAACATGTGTTATATTGTACCATACACAACAAAACCATATCTATTTAATAATGAAGTGACTATAAAGGTAAATATAACCATCAGTATTTGACTATTTTTGACCATTGGTAAATATGACCATTAAAAACTATACTCTTGGTAATAAATTTTTTACATTATAATTAGAAAATAGAAATAATAAACAATAATTAATGCATAAAGAATAAACGATGGACTCAAGTAGTAGAGTCATGCCATATGAAGTCCATTTTTCATATATTTGGAGGGATGTGGCATCATTGGGGTTCTAACTTAACCAATCTCAAACCAAACTTCAACAAGTGAAGCTAGAATGAAATCACCTATGGGAGAAGTTCGGGTTAGTTGAATTTACCACTCGAGTAATGTTAGTCGAGCCGCACCATAAATCTATCACCATCGCACAAATTACCCTTAGGTCATATGTAGGTGTTATAAGGGATTATTTTTTGAGGCTCTATTTACTTAAAGTGTAATTACATTGTATAAATAAAATTTTTATTCCATTAATTATTTTTTAATAATATTTTTTCTTAATAAAATTGAGGTAGAATTTGATAAATTGATTTTTTGGATAGAAATTGTACTTTTCAGAAAAGATGTAAATATTTATAATAAAATAATATATTATTAATAATAATAATTTTAATTAAATAGTATAATAAAAACAATCTTATTTAAATATAAATGTTAAAATAATTTTATTTTTTCAAGTGTCATAAATTTTATTATGCATTTTCAATCCATTATTATTTTTAATAAATAAGGACTTTTATATTTAAAAGTTTGAATTGTCATATTTAGAGAATTATTAGGATAAAATAAATATCATTTTTTTAAATAAACACATCAAAATTAGGTTAGGTTGTATTTATGAGAATTTTCTAAAATACTTTATTTTTTCATGAATAGTAAAAATAAAGTTTGAGTTTTTTCGATATGTTTGATGACTTCATAATTATTTCATTATAATGTAACACTTAATTAACCATAATCCATGATATAAATTATTTTATTTTATTGATAAATATTATTTTAATAAATTTTAATCAATTTCCAAACCTATAATTTACTTTCCAAAGTCTAAAATGGAAACTTAAACGTTAAAAACATTTTTTTTGTAGAAACTTTACTTTTCCATGAAAAAATAAGTAATATTAAATGATGATCAACTATTTTGGATTAAAATAAAATAAAATATGACTCAAGTTTCCAAAACCATGGGCAAATACCATGGTAAATCCCATGGTTTTTCATTTTCCACAACCTAGGTTTCCAAGACCTATATTTGAAAATTAATAAAAAAATCATCAACTTTTGCAATAAATACCCACCCATTTCTCCATTTCCTTTAACTTCCAATCCATCCTCCATGAAGCTCTAGTATTTTTACCTCCCAAGGTATCTTAAATCCCCCAAGGTCCCAATCCTCAAGTTTTACGAGTAACTCTTTAAGGTAAGGGAAATATCTACTTCTCTTTTCCATTCAAGTTCCCTATTTTTGTTGTATGTATTCCATTTTCAAAATTAGGCTCTTTTGTATAATTTATTTTATCCCTTTATTTTAATAAGATTATTTTATGAGTGGAAGACCCTTTTTCCCTCTCATTTTATCATTTTCTAAAACCACGTTTTATATTAGTTATGACGCCATATTTACTTCTCAAACTTTTTCTTTTCTCCTCAAGAAATTGTATTTTTTTATGAATACAAAAACCTCTTTATTTTCTAGGGGTATTAACCAAGATTTAAAAATGATTTATTTCATTCAGGTAATAACATACATAAAACCCACATTGCCTTTCTATGGGTTAAAAATGACATAATGATATTTTTTTAAGAACTTTTTAAAATGAAATATTTTTCATATAAAACTCATTTATTTTATTTTATAGGGGTTATGTAAGATCCCATAATTTTCTAGGTATGTCCCTATTTTATTTTTTCATTTTATCCTTGGTGGTTGAGTCTTGTTCGGAGATAGAGAGCCTTGTTTGGAGAAAATGATCTAAAGTTTGGAGATGTATACTCATTTGAATTAATGGAGTTTGGGTATTAATGGGTTAAGTGTTTCATGGGTTCTTGGTAAGTTGGGGATATTTAAAAGAGGTTAGGGTTTTTTAAAAGTAAAATGGGCTGAAAAATAAACTGCATAACATTTACACATTGTTTAAATGGATTACATGTCGTGTAATTGTTCAAGGGTTCCAATAAAATAAATATAAGATGATGGGGTTTTCATTGTATTCCATTAAAAACATATACATGATGTGTAAATTCTTTTACTTCTTTTTTAAACATGTTTTGTGGATTATTTTCATTTCAATCCACTACAGATCCTCTACTCTTGACCCTAGGGCTTTCTCTAGGCGATTTTGGGTTGCCGACTTCTTTTCCGAAAATCATGTTTGTGTGGGAAGTCCTTGGTAAGTTGTTTTGGTCTTTTTTCTTCCTTCTATTCCTTGGTTCTCCAACCATTGTGGTGATATCCCTTAACTGAATACATTTTTGGTTTTTATCTTGATCAATTTTGATCTAAGAACCTCTTTTCAATCATCTGCTCCTTCTTTTTCATGGGCATTGGTTGTTGGAAGTGTTGTTGGATCGTCGACTAAAGGTAGGGGGTCTAAATCTTAACCCTATGTTTTGATAATTGACAATTTTATGAAATATTGTGATTATTCTAGCATAGCATGTGCCCAAATCAATTAAACAATAAATGGAATTATTCCATGAAGTCCTTTTTTTGTAATTGGATTCTGACCTAGCTTATGGCTACCCATGGGGTGAGTGAACCATGATTATAATTGAATTGGAAAACATCTTAAAGTATGTTTAGCATGACATGAGAGCTAGGGTTATTTCTTGTTATAGAATCCCTAAATTGTGGCTTATTTCTTATTGATATAATTTTTAATTGATTTTTAATTAAATTGCAAGTGGCTTATGAAAGAATAATGGTAATTTTCATAATTAACCATTGAGAATTGTGATGTGATATTGTGATATCCATGCTGTTTGAAAGGGATTGTGTTCCATGTTGTAATGCTTATATATTGGGATCAGCCCTGTAACTTGTACACTTATATGTTGTAATGCTGATATTGAGTGGGCTCGGCCCAGTCTCATGTTGTAATGCTTATAGAGAGTAGTCTATGCCCAGTCCCATGCTATAATGATTATAGGGATTTGACCTAGAATATTGTAATTCTTATAGATATTTGACCTAGATTTATTGTTATGACTATACCATGGTAATATGGTTGTGGTTAGCATGGTTCTAAGAAATTATTAGAGATATTCCATCATGGAACCAGAGCAAGTTATTTTACCTTGGTTATATGGTTAGGGTTGGAATGGTCATAAGACATGCTCAAAGATATTCCGACATAGATCTAAAGAAGGTTTTTGTTGTATTTTATTGATTATTAAATTAATTAATTAACTTGGTTATCGCTTTATTGTATACACTTCTTATCAGACTATTTTTATTTAGACATGGTGGCTTCGACCTATTGAGTTATAATCACACCCTATTTGGGCCACCATTTGGTACCCGAGTATATTATGCGGATGTAGGTTTGGATAAGGGAAAAGGTCCTTACTATTGATTGCTTATTTGTGATTTGGATGAAGTTTGGATATGGGACTGATGTGGGGTTTTGGACCCGAGACATTGAGTCTTTTATTTGATTCTGCTAGTATTTTCTTATATTGTCTTAGCACGACATTTAGTTTCATTACAACATATCATTACATTATTAATTTATTATTTATTGGATTATTCTGTTGGATTTTATTTTTGTATTCTTCTATGTCATTAATTTGATTATTTTCATTTTATTATGAATTTTTCTACTACTATGACGCTTCATGCCAGGGGATATAGTCTCCCCACTATACTATTCACACCCTTGCTACTAGTTGGTAGCATATGGAATATGGGGAGGCATGCTTGAGGCCTCATAACCAACCCTTTCTAACCACATGATAGAGTGTCGGATTGGGGGACATTATAAAGTGGTATCAAAGGTAGGTTTTATTTTCTATTGCCTTATAGTTTGGGAAAGGTAGAAAATAGACTAGGATGTGTTGGGACTTGATAATGATCTTGTTTGTGGGAGTAGTTAACCCATGTATTGGAGAAAATTTGAGTACCCATGGATGGGAGTGTTGTTTGTGTTGTGTGATTGTTACAGTTGATGTTATTTCACCTTGGGTGATTCACATTTTGTGTGAGGTTTTTGTTTTATGATGTTATTGTTTCTTGAGATTTGTACTCATGACCCGATATGAAGCAAGATGATAATTAATGCATCATAATAGGCACATAGGGATATATTGACATACATTGTTCATAATAGGGGCATATCTATTTTTTATGTGATATATAATTTTTTGTTAAACTATGATATGAGATATCTATTTCACTAGATAAATTAAATGAGTTTTCGTTTCAAGATAAAATACATCTAAGTCGTGTCTAGAGAGACCAAGAGCTAGTGGTTCTCTATCCTAGTCACCGGTTGGGATGACTTTATTACAAGCTAGTTATCTAAGGTGTGTGTTTTTCTTGTATAGAAAATTCCTCCTCCTCTTCATTAAATTGATCATCAGGAGAGCTGCAATTAGCATACTCCTAACATGGCTGAATCAGAACTTTCTATAGATCCTGAGGATTATATGGATGTTCAGCTTCACGACGGCATCTTGAGGGTCATGCGATCCATGGAAAGGGAGATTGTTTGTACCCTTCCTTTAATATCTGAGCTGACAAGATAGTTTCAGCTATAGAATCCTCCTATGTTTATTAGGTAAGGGGTGCCCTAAAAAGCCAAGTTCTAGATTGAGTCAGTCCAAATAATCTTCAAACATCTCAAGACACCTATGGGTAGAAGGGTAAATCTTGCTGCGTGTATGATTCCTAGAATTTCCAATAATTAGTGTGATATTCTAGAATAATATTGGAATCATTATGAGATATCTCTAAAGGACTTTGAGATGAAGTTTTTGAGACATTTCTATCTTAATACCTTAAGGGATGAAAAAACTTGTGAGTTCAAGCATCTGATATAGGAGGGTTTTTCAGTGTTGGACTATGATGGACATTTTACTAACCTGCAGTGCTTTGCACTATCTTTATAATCGAATGATACATCTAGGGTGATATATTTCCAAGATGATCTTAGTTATGAGACTAGTTAATAGGTAAACATTTTTCATTTAAGCAACTTTTAAGACATGATGAATCAAGAAATCATCACATAAGGGAATCTGAAAGAGGCCCTAAGAAATGGCTAGGATTTTTCTGTATAGTGATTTGGGATTTCTTCTTCAAGGGGTAAGAAGTGATGTTATGAAATTTTACACCAAAAAAGTGGTGGGAAAAGTAGTCAGGACAGTGGATGACCATCTCAAGATCGTGTTTTGTTCTAGTACTATCAATGTAGAAAGTTTGACCACAAGCACCTACAATTTCATTACCCTACAGTAAAGTGTCATATTTTTGGTATACCGGGTCATATTTAGAGGTTCTTTATGAATTTTCCACATCATACCGGTGGAAAAGGAACATGATAAGAACTGGATTTGGGAAGGGGCTCAGCTACCCCTCGGTAGGTTGGTAGTTGGAGTTCCACTAACCATTAAAGTCGAGGTATGTGATGTGGTAACCCAGTTCATGGACAGTAGTACCAAGTAAGGGGAATATCTTAGGGTAGTCAGACTAGATATTGAGGGTGAGGTACAAGTTAGTTACATGTTATAAAGACTACTCTGGCTAATATAGATGCATGACCATCTACCGTCATTGGTATGATTCTTATATCATTAACCTTAGCTTGTGTTTTGTTTGATAAGGAGCATCACACTCATTTATCTTTTCTATTTTTTCAAAAAAAATGTTCTTGTATGTAGAAATATTATATGGTGTTTTAAACATTGACATGTCATTAGGAGTGCAGTCTGAAAATATCAAACGTTTCAAGGTGTGTTCTCTATAGATTGGTGGTTACCATTTCTTTTGGTAACCATTCGTACTAGAAATGATAGGTTTTGACTTGATTCTTGGTATGGATTGGTTAGTTTTATACCAAGATCATATTAACTATTATAGGAGAATGTTTACCTTCCTAACTCTAGAATTAAGGAAATATTCTCACCAGGGTGAGTGGGATCTTCAGGCTGGTCATGCCAGACCAATTCAGTGCAAATTGGATTATCTTAAGGCTCAGATCACCAATATTTATCTAGATAATGGTGTAATGAATCAGGATTATTTTCTTCCAGTGTTAGACCATTTTTAGGATGTTTTACCTATCAAGTTCTATGGCCTAATTCCTGAGCAAGAGATCAAGTTTACGATCGAGTTGGTGTTGGGAGTAGAGCCAATTTCTATCCCACCTTACTAAATAGAACCAACAGAGCTTTAGGAGTTGAAAGTTTAGTTGGAAGATCTAGAATATAAATTTTTAATATAGTTTAGTATATCTCCTTGAGGTTCTTCAGTTCTCTTTTCCAAAAAAATTGATGTATCTTTGCATTTATGTGTGAATTATCAGAGGTTTAACCAGATAAAAGTCAAGAATAGGTATCCTCTTCCATAGATTAATGGTATTTTTGATCAGTTTAGAGGTGATAAGATCTTCTACAAGATTGACTTGAGATCATGACAACATCAGATAAGGGTGATACTATCAGACATACCTTGGACTTCTTTTAGGATCAAGTATGGATTGTATGAATTTGTAGTGATGTCATTTTGGTTGACTAATGTTCCTATGGTATTCATGGCCTTAATGAATAGTATATTTCATCCTTTTCTAGATTAGTTTGTATTTTTTTTCAATTATATCTTATTGTACTCCCAGTTAGCATACAATCATGCCAAATATCTTGACATCATCTTGAGTACATTGAGAGAGAATCATCTTTATTCCAAGATAACCAAATGTAGTTTTTGGATTAATGAAGTGCACTTCTTGGGCCATGTCATCTCATAGGTAGGAGTTTTAGTGGACCCAGATAAAGTCAAATCATGATATCTTAGGAACAACCCAATAATGTCTTTGAAATTTGGATCTTTCTAGGTTTAGCATGTTATTACCAAAATTTTATCCAATATTCCTCCCATTGGGTAGCCGCAATGTCTAGGATGGCCAAGAAATGGGTGAAGTTTGTTTGGTATAATTCTTAAAAGATATTTTTTCAGGAGATTAAAGGTAGGTTGACCTTATAACCTATCCTCACTTTACCTGTGTTGAGTAAAGAATATACTGGGTACTGTGACACATCCAAAGTTTGACTCGAAGCAGTTCTAATGCAGGAGGATCATGTGGTTGCTTGTGGCTCTAGGCATATAAGACCAAATGAGAGGAATTACCCTACTCACGATCTGAATTTAGTGGTTATGGTACATTCCCTAAGGTGTTAGAGAAACTATATCATGTGTGAGAGGTTTTTGGTATACATGGATAACAAGATCCTCAAGTACATATTTTCTCAGCTGGACCTGAACCTTTGGTAGAGGAGGTGGGTCAAGTATCTACAGTCTTTTGAATTTGAATTGGATTATACACTAGGAAAGGGAAATGTAATTACTGATGCTTTGAGGATAAATACACAAACAGAGGTAGTACGGGAGTCTTGTGATGAGTGGTGGATAATGGACCTCTTTACAGACATGCATCTAGATGTTCTAGAATCTTAGGGGTGAGTAGCTTTAACTTATACATTTGTTATACCTGTGATTTTAGACCATATTAAGATTTAGAAGTTTTCTAATCCATAGGGATTATTTCTAAGATACAAATTATATATTGGGGAGACACAATTAGGATGGTCTCTCAGCAATGGAAATTATCTTCTTTTCTATGGATGAGTATGGGTTTCTACAGGCTTGCACGAGGAGATGATGAGGGATTTTCATGCTTCTAGATGGGTAGTGAATCCTGGTTTAAAAAATATGTATCATGATCACTGTAGATAGTATTGGTGGTTAGTAATGGATAAGGATGTGGCAAGATTTGTGTATAGATGCTTCACTTGTCGGCAGGTGAAAGCTGAGCATCAGAGACCAGTTGAGATTTTGTAGTCTTTACCCATTCCTAAGTGGAAATGGGATGATGTAGAGATAGATTTTGTGATAGTTTTATCTAGGATGACCCATAAGAATGCTGATTTATGGGTTATTTTGGATCGATTTACTAAGTTATCCCACTTATTACCTATTAGGGAAACCTTTATGGTTAATGATTTGGGAAATGTTTATGTGCGTGAGGTGGTTCGGTTGAACAGTGTTCCGAGGAGTATCATTTTAGAAAGAGATCCTCATTTCACATTGTGTTTCTGGAAGGGTCTTTAGAAAGCCCTGAGATTGTGAATTCTTTTAATCATAGCCTATTATCCACAGACTAGTTGTCCATCTAAGAAAACTATTCAAGTTCTGTATGATATGTTACGAGCCTGTGTTTTGGATTTTTGTGGTTCATGGAAGCAGTATAAGATACTCATGGAGTTTTCATATAATAATATATTATAGGAATCAATCCAAATGGAACATTTTGATTATTTTTATGTAAGGTCGTTCCATTTGCCTTTTTTTTGGTGGGAGGCAGGTGATTCATCACTTGTTGGGTCTAGTCTCATGTAGGAGACATCTGAACAGGTTCAGTTTATCAAACAGTAGTTGGTGACCACAAAAAGCATAGAGAAATTATATGTTTAATATAGGATATGACCTCTAGAATTCGATTTTGGTAATCATGTTTTATTTTGGGTGTTGCCTAGCTTAGGGCAGTGCCATATTAGGAAATAGGGGAAGCTAATGCCCTTGTTTGTTAGGTCATTTAAAATAGTGGAAAGGGTCGATCTAGTGGCATACCATTTAGCCCTTCCATAGTGCTATAGTGTCATGAACAATGTGTTACATGTGTCATAGATACATAAATATCATCCAAACCCTTACCATGTGATAGATGTAACAGACGTTGGGATTTTTGTTGATGCGTCCTTTGAGGATCATCTGATACGAGTTGTGGATCATATTGAGAAATATCTTCAGGGTAGGACTATACTGTTGGTTTGAGTATAGTGGAAGCATAAGATATTTAAAGAGGAGACTTGAGAGAGGGAGTCTAATATATAAACATAATGTCTAGAATTGTTTGTTGAGACCTCATAGCGGTGCTTAGAGCAGTTCAGGGACAAGATCTTATAAAGTGGGGAGGTTATAAGATCCCTTCTTTTTCTAGGTACGTTACTCTTTGAGTTTTTCATTTTATCCTTTTTGGATGAGTCTTGTTTAGATATGAAGATCCTTTTTTGATAAAATAACCTAAATTTCAGGGATGTATTCTCATTTTAATTAATGGAGTTCAGGTATGAATAGTTTAAGTGTTTCATGGGTTCTTGGTAAGTAGAGAAGATTTAAAGGAGGTTTGGGTTGTTTAAAAGGAAAATGGGATGAAAATTAAACTACAGAAAATTTAAATGTCATGTAAAGGGATTTCACATCATGTAATTATTCAAATGTTTTAATAAAATAAATCTGAGGTGACAGGTTGTTTTCCATATTCCATTAAAAACATTTACATGATGTGTAATCATGTTACACAACATGTAAATTCACAACCTTCTTTTTTAAACATGTTGTGTGGATAATTTTCATTCCAATCCACTAAAAATCCTCTCCTCTCGACCCTAGGGATTTCGCCAAGAAATTTTGTGTTTCCAACTTCCCTTCTGGATGTCCTGTTTGTGTGAGAATTCCCCGGTAAGTGGTTTTGGTCCTATTTCTTCCTTCTCTTCCTTGGTTACCTAGACATTGTGGTGATATCCCTTGATCGAATGAATTTTTGGTTTGATCTTGATCGATTTTAATCTAGGAACCTATTTTCAATCATTTGCACCTTCTTCCTCATGGGTGTTGGCCATTAGAAGCATTATTGAATCATCAGTTAAAGGTAGGGGTATAAATCTTAACCCTATGGTTTGATAATTACCAAGTTTATGCAATATTTTGATTATTCTAATGTATCATATAGCCAAATAAATTAAATAATGGATGGAATTATTACTTTATTTCCTTTGTTTGCAATTAAATTCTGACCTGGCTTATGGCTACCCATGGGGTAAGTGAACCATGATTATAATTGAATTAGAAAATGGCTTAATGTATGTTTAGAATGGAATGATTCCTAGAGTGATTTCTTGTTATAGAATCCCTAAATTGTGGATTATTTCTTATTGATATAATTATTAATCAATTGTGAATTAAATTTAAAGTGGATTATGAATGAAGAATGGTAATTTGCATAATTAACCATTGATAATTGTGATGTGATATTGTGGCATCCATGTTGTTTGGAAGAGATTGTGTTCTATGTTGTAATGCTTATATATCAAGATCGAACCTAGAATTTTCTTGCTTATATGTTGTAATGATGATATTGAGTGGACTTGGCCCAATACCAAGTTATAATTATTATAGAGAGTAGGATATTCCTATTCCCATATTTTAATGATTATAGGGATTTGACCTAGAATGTTGTAATGCTTATAGGGATTTGACCCGAATTTATTATTGTGACTATACCGTAGTTATATGGTTATGGTTGGCATGGTCATAATACATGCTCAGAGATATCTTGGCATGGAACCGAAGCATGTTATTTTACCTTGGTTACATGGTTGTGGTTGGCATAGTCATAAGACATGCTCAGAGATATTCCATCACGGAACCGAAGTAGGTTGTTATTTTATTTTATTAATTGTTAAATTAATTAATACACTTGGTTATCACTTTATTGCATAAAATTATTATTAGAATAGTTTTTTTAGACACGGTAGTGTCAAACTACTAAGTTATACTCATACCCTATTTGAGCTATTCTTTAGTACCTGAGTATATTATGTGGATGCAGGTTTGGATAAGGGAAAAGGACCTTGTTATAGATTTCTTGTTTATGGTTGGGCTAGAGTTTGGATATGGGACCGACATGGGGTTTGGAACCCGGTAATTTGAGTCTTTTATTTGACTCTACTATTATTTTATTATATTGTTCTATCATGAAATTTAGTTACATTCCATCACATCATTACATTATTCCTTTATTATTTATTGAAATATTCCTTTGGATTTTATTGTTGTCTTCCACCATGTCATTAATTTTATTATTTCTATTTTATTATTAATTGTTCTACTGTTATGACACTTCATACCAGGAGGTATAGTCTCCCCACTCTACAATTCACACCCTCGCTTCTATTCAGCGGCCTCTAGCATATGGGGAGGTTCACTTGAGGTCTCATAACCAACCCTTTTTGGCCACGTGAGAGAGTGCTAGATTAGGGGATGTTACTATTTATTATGATCTATGTGCCTCGCATTAATTAAGACATATGAAGGGTTTATCCTGATAGTGATCCAATGCATTGGGTAAAGAATTTAATCTCTAGATATGACATGTTTTATGATACCTTGGTGAATAACATTGGTAATTTTTATGAAACCTCCATGACAAACCTTGGTGATATACTTACAAATGTCTCGTATAAATGTTGTACCCATGTTTTCATGTCATGATTAATACCCTTTTTATTATGATATGCCTCATGTTATATTTCTCAATCCATAATGATATTCCTTATGTTCTTATTGATATTTATCAACATCACTTGTAAACTATTTCCCTTGCTTTCCCTTATTGAGTCTTATGTTCACCCTTTCCTTTGATGTATTCCCTAGGTTATGGGATGTAGTAAATGTATATAGGATGAACCTTTGAAGAATCCTTTAAAGTGAATTATAATAATGTTTTAAGTTTTCATGTATTATGTACCTTTTTCTAAGAAAATAAACTTTAAAATATCCTCTATTTGTACAATGTAATGAAAAGTTATGTAATAAAAATGTGGCATTACATAGCTCTACTCAATTAAGAAACATTATTCCTCAACTCTATCCATCACGCAACCCATTACCTAACCTAAAATCAGAGATCAAGTCAGAACACACATCATTTTGCACATATGTGGAGTGAGGAATAAATCTCAGTAGGCCATCCCCCAATAGTGAACCTATAGTTTTCTTTTATAACAAGTGAATGAACATATGATATGCCCATACTAGATGAAAACTAATACCAATTGGAATAAAATAAATAGCTATATAACAAGGAAAATAGCCAACTGTGGGTTCTAGAATAACACTCGAGGTAAGTCTACCCCCGCCTTTGGCTCCCACTATAGGATTTACAACACGTGGCTCACCTAGCCACAAAATAACCAATACATCCTGTAGATATATATAGGAGATACAATATGTCTAAACCCAAAGGAATGAATGCTAGACCCCAGGGTGTAACAATAGGCATCCACATGACAAAGTGCATCTACCGAACTCTAAGAATATAATAGCATGATCTAAGATGGTGACAGGAATATCCAGGTCAACACAACTAAATAACTTGTCAGTACCAAAATTATTATATAACAAATTGGCCACCTACTATGGACCCAATAATAGGTTGGATCCATACATAACCCATGAACATACAAAATCCATGGCCTTAGGAGTACTCAGTATCCACGATACACAAAACCCACTCTGTGAGTGTGTCAGCACCTCACCAGACTGAGGCCACTCTAGCCAGGGTGTACACTTAACTAGAGGGGGGTTTCACTCATCCAGATCATCCATTACCTCCCTAATCCCATCTAACAACATCCATCCAATGGAGGAGATAACCATATCAAACTCAAGGCTAACTCATAATCCAATATATCCCAAGGTTCTCCTCTTAAAACCAAATTCTGAAGTAGAAATTTCCTAAAACATCATTGCCAAAGGCTAACCAAATATGGGATGATCTAACCTTGAACCCACTATCCAAAAAATTTAACTAGAAATGATAATAAACTCTTAGACAAAAAAATCATGGGGCCTCTCTCAATAACTTGGATCTCAATATTAAACAAATATCCACCAAGGGAAGGACACCCTATAAGGGTTCCTCTAGATCATCAAAATCATGGGACTTTTCCAATGAAAAAACATCCCAAACGACCCTCAGTGGCCTCCAACTAATCCTCGATCAATAACACACCCAAATGGGCATCCAAAATAAAATCACACCAACCAGGGAATTCATGAAGGTCCTCATGACCACATCAAAAGTAGGAACCTAAAAGGGCTCCTCAACACAAGCCAAACTATGCCACAAAAGAATTATCAACCACTGACTACGACAACCACTAAGTAATCAATTAGAAACTATCCCACAAGGTCATCCTCAAGAGTCCCTCAAACTCATCTCAATAGCTCAATGGTACCCAGTTGTAACCTCCATCCCACACTATCAACCCATCCTAAAGGCTCCAACGACTCTAATATTAAAACACGGAAGTTAAAACTCAATTTTTATAACCTTAATCAACCGGTCTCATAACACAGGTATAAACCAATATCTTTTCAAAGATACTAATTAATCATGAATTCCAAGATCCATCTGAAAGAACATAGAGCAACACTAGATAAAATCCACAAGATAATCCCACTAATGATCTCACAGCCCTTGTCTAGGTATTACAGCTCACAACCCAACTTGTAGAAGGATTTGGAATCCAAAACTTGAATAAAATCCTCACTCAAATGATTTCCCATACAAAACACCATCCAAATAGCCTCTATACATCAAAAGGATTCCACCATCATGATCTATGCAAAAAAAATGTTCATAATAGGTTATTTAAAAGTCCAGTTCTGACTCTAGGGTGAAAAATAGGAAAAATGGTCCATGGTAGGAAAAGTTCATGGTGTGTACTTGGGGTATACAGCATGTAACCCCAAAAGTTCATCCTTGTCCATGTGCCTCAGGCCACTTAGTGTGTACTTTTCCAAAGTACATGGTGTGTGCCTCCCAGTACATGATGTGTACCCTACATGGGGTACCATTCTGTTCACCTCATCCCCACTCAGTGTATACACTACCGTACTATATGGCGTATACTACCCCGTACATGGTTTTTACCGCACATGGGGTGCCCATCCATGTACCAGGCCATATACCCCAAACATGGGGTCTAGCCAGTATAGTACACAACCACTAGTTGTGGTCGTGTACCCTACACTACCAGGTGCCCTCGACACACCCTGAGTCACCACTACATAAAGTGTACCCCCGGTACATAGTGTATAGTCTCAAAATCTATCTTCCCCAAAAAATAAGAATACATAGTGTGTGTTCTCTGAACCACATGTCATGTACATTGGTTTTCTTGAATGGAAACCCCCTAAAATGTCTTGAAACACCTAATTCCTCCCCAAAAGCCATGGATCGACCCCCAAGGGGTCCCCAATAACTAATAAAAGGATTAAAAAACTTAAAAAAACTATGATATAAGAATTTATGGTGAAAAAAATAAAATGAACCTACCTTTAGGTGGAAACTGCCGATGCTTCATGCTGAATTTTCCACTCATAGCTGCCACACTCCAATCTGGTCCTCAGATGAACCCCTAGTGGTGCCTCCTCCCTTTCCCTCTCCCTATTATCTATTTATCACTATCTCGACTAAATAAAGGGAAGCCCATAGAGGAATACATGGGAAGAAAAAGGATAAAATAAAAAAAGGAAAAATGAAAAAGGGAAGGAAATGGAAAAGAAAACGAAGAGAAAATGGATTTGGGCCTAGCCTCGATGCCCTATGCAAGGTTCTACCTTGACTAGAAAAAGATATTCATTTAAGAATCAAACATAGAGATGGGATATCAATTTGATTTTCTATTTAAAATATATCATTGAAAAAACACACATGAATAAATTAATATTTAATTAATTAGATATTAAATATTCTGTGAAAATTTGAATGTCTCGGATTTACACTAAACTCATGTCCTAGGGTAAACACCCTATTCCGGAACCAATAGAGTGGTCATAAAAATTATCTGAGATCGTCTTACATGAGAATTTACCATTTATCCTATGAACACTTCTATGAACAAAAAGGTTCAAATCTCCCCTTATCTTCACAACTTGTGGCAACATGATACATTACAAACTCCCCATCAAAAATGCTTCTCACCCCTGAGAAGCCTCGGTGGAAAATCTATAGCCATGATATACCCCATGTATGGTTTCATCCAATGTTATATCGATCATCCAATGAACAATATTACATCATCCCAAACTCTCACCTAACATGAGAGAGATTCAACCATAATTGATCTGATGCTCCCCACCATAGGAGTATCCTTATCGTCACCCCACTTCCCAAATGACAAACCACATGGCCTATACTATGCCCATCACTAAACGTAATGGATAAATATGGTCAAACCACTCACACTAGAGAGACAACATGAAAACCCATAACCTATGTGATTAAAAACCACTTAAAATGAGGTTCATGGCCTCAAAAAAACCTATGTTGAACTCCCTTCCACAAGGATTTCCTTAAACCACTCTCAAAAGAACAATAGGACTCACGCTCACACAGGACAAGTCCAAAAAAACTAGTCTAACTCTCCTAAAACCACTGACTATGCTCCTCCCACAAGTTAGTTCCAACAAAACAAATCACCCTCAACATTACTCTTAAAAGACATGGAATATTCCTCATTCTAAGATCAACCACATGACCACCCTCCACTAGATCATTGATCCAAAGAAACAAGTGTCCCACCACACTTTCACTGCACTACCCAAAGTGCAACCAAAATGAGCTGGGTCATGGGTCCAACCAAACCCACCCTCTTAAGTAATCCATGAGACAAAGAGCACTATCAGCACTCCACTTATCAAACATCAAGAATCCTTATGCCTAACCACATTATCATGATAGCATACATCACCACCCACACCAAGGAATAACAGTTATGCCCACCCAATCCATCGGTAATAGCAGGTATATGGGCCCCACCACAAGACCTAGCAGACAACACCTAGTAAGAACATCTCCCTCCGAAGGAACACAAACCTGGGTCTTTAGGGGAACCACAACCTCAGGAAAACTTGAGCTGGATTAGAGGATTTATCAATCATCCTTTCACTTAGTGAGCCACCAACAGGGCACTCAGATCCCATTAACAACCCAAAAGGGTATCCATGCATCCCTTAATGAAGGGACTACATCTCCATCACTAGCGAGAATCTCTCCATAATATCCACATGACATGTCATCAGAAAAAATATATATACATGAAGTTTAGTTGAGTAGAATGACACTAAGTACTTATACAAGAAAACACCATATGAGAAGTTGCTAACACTTTAAACAATTGAACCTCCATCATCATAAAAACACCACAAATAGGAATATGTCATGTAAATCCTACATGCCCAAAATGATTCATGAACATTGGCCTATTTTCCATGATCCATGATCCAAAACCATAATTAACCATAAATCCACAAACCCAAGTGCATCACACTACATGAAATCACGCAACCATAAAAAAACCAAAAACATCAATCTCATGCCAAGAAAACTTGGACTTCCTATTTATCGGGGTGTTCACAACACACTAGTATGATATCAATCACAAGTTCTAACACATTCCTATACCACCTATCTACCATATCCCCAAATCATAAATCCAGAAAGTTTTAATACCATTTTGTAAGGAAACAGATCGGTTCAACTTAACGCATTGCCCGATCTAGCTCGCCAAAAGGCCTCAAGAACACCTCCTCGTACACTAGAGGCTTCTAACCAGCAGTGAGGATATAAAAGATATTATAGGTAGATTGTACCCTGTGGTCAGAGTGAAATAATAGGAGAAAATAACCAAAACATACATAGTGCTGAGATTTATAGTATGTATAATAAATAAACTAAAATAGAATCATGGTATAATAAATGAAATGTAACATACAATCATATAGACTCAAAGTATAAAAACCTTATAACAGTCGATCACCCACTGGTCCAAACACATATACAAAAAAATTGGAAATAAAATACATCAAGATCTACTGCCAACACTAATCCAAACCACATACCCATTCTTTGTGATGCTCAAACTGCACTAGCCAAATACTGAGACTCCAAACGAGCAGCTCTTCTTGATTAGGAAACACAGGGCCTTAGTCTTATCCATCATGCAACTTGTGCTCTAACCTAAAAGTAGACATCAAATCTGCATGCACGTCGAGGTGTACATAGAGGGGGTGAGAAATGAATCTCAATAGACCACCCCCAATGGAGAACCTATAGTCTCTTTTCATAACAATTGTATTCACACATTATATACCTAGCCTAGCAAAAAACTAATAACAACTGGAATAAAAGAAATAATTACATAAAAAGGGGGTTAAAGAAAATAATAAAAAGATCCAACTACGGTTTTTATCCTAACATTCAAGGTAAGTATACCCCCACTCTATCCCCTGTCATAGTATTTACAACATGTGGATCACATAGCCACACAACAATCAGCACATCTGCCAGATATACAAAGAAGCTCCAAGAATTATAAATTCAAAGTCATGAATGTCATAACTCGTAGTGTAAACAGAGATTTCTAGATGTCAATGCACATCTATTAGGCTCTAGGAGTCCAATATCATGATCTAAAATAGTGATTGGAACATCTAGGTTAATATAAATAGAAAAAAATATTAGTCCTAAAAGTCTTGTAGAATAAATAGGGCACCTACTATGGACCCAATAATAGGTGGGCTCCCTACATAACATAGGATCATAAAATATCCATGGCCCTAGGATCACTCAACATCCATAGTACACAAAACCCACTTTATAAGTGCCTTGGTGCCTCATAATCCTGAATCCACTCTAGCTAGGGTGCACACTCAAATAGAGGGGGTTGCACTCATCCAGATTATCCATTATCCCCCTAATCCCATCTAACCACACTTAGACAATGGAGGGTAGAATTAGATAAAACTCAGGTCCAACACCTAATCCAAGATATCTCAAGGGTCTCCTCTTAAAACCAAAATACTGAGTAGAAACTACCTCAAACATCATGAACAAAGGCTATCCACACATGGGACAATCCAACCTCAAACCCACCATCTAAACAAATGAACTATTATCATCAATAAACTCTTAGACAATAAATCACGGGGACTCTCTCATAACCCTAGATCTCAATATCCAAAAAAACAGCCACCAAAAGCTCTTAATGAACCACCTAAAGGATAACCCAAACTTGGGGCTCTCATGGTCCCTAGGGTTATAGAAAAAATGAAAATTATTTCTAGGGACTCCCCTATTGAACCCAAGATCTCATTCCATGCCAATCCAAAGATCCTTAATTATCCCAAAGTCTACATCAAGAGCAGGAAACCCTATGAGGGTTCCTCTAGCTCATCCAAATCATGGGACACACCCAATGTGGAAACATCCAAAATTATCCTTAGTATCCTCCAAATAATACTTAATCAACATCGCACCCAAAGGGGCATCCAAAATTAAACCATGATAACCAGGGAATTCATAATGGTCCTCATGACCACCTCAAAATAAAGAACCTATAAGGGCTCCTCAGCACAAGATAAATTATTCCACATGGACATTCTTAACCGCTGACTATGAAAACCACTAATAACTTGATCAAAAACTATCCCACACGTGAATCCTCAAGAGTCACTCAGACTCATCTCAACATCTCAACAGCACCCACTAATAACTATCATCCCATGGAATCAACCTAGCTTAAAGGCTCCAAAAACTCTGATCCTCAAACATGGAAGCTAAACCTCAACTGATCTAACCTCGAGCAATTGCTCTCATCATGAAGGAACAGACCAATATATACTCAAAGATACTAATCGATCCCTCCTTCCAAGATATTTCTGAAATAACCTCTAACAACACTATATAACATCTACAGTCCAATACCATTAACGGTCTCAAAACTCGTACCCAAGTCTCACAACTCACAACCTAACCAACAAGAGGATTCTAAATCCAATACTTGAATAAAATCTTCATGTTGATGTTTTCCCATTCAAAAAATAATCCAAACAGTCTCTAAGAATTGAAATAATTCAACCATCATGATCTATGTGGAAAAACACTCAGAATGGACTACTTACAAATATAATTCTGAATTTAGAGAAAAAAACGGGAAAAATGGGCCAAGGAAAGAAAATTACATGATGTGTACTTACGTTACATGGTGTGTAACCCCAAAGGTTCTCCTTGTACATCTTCTTTGATTCAATCATCATGTACTTTTCCAAAGTACCTGACATGTGCCTCCCAATACATGGTTTATACCTTACATGGGATGTCAACCCGTATACCTCAACCCCACTCGATGTGTACACCATTGTACTACATGGCATGTATCTCCCCATACACAGAGTACACTTCACATAGGGTTCCCATCCATGTACCTATCCATATAACACCAATATGGGGTTTAACCAAGTGTAGTACATGGCCACTGGTCATGTACCTCACACGAGATCTATCGGTGTACCCTATATAGCTAGGTGCCCTCATCACACCCTGAATCACTATTCCATGTATATGGGTTTTCCCAAATGGAAAACCCATGAAATGGATCAAAATTCCCAATTCCTACCCAAAATCCATGGATCGACCCTCAATGGGTCTCTAATAACCCATAAAAGGCTTAAAAAACATAAAAATAATATAGTAAAGGGATTTATAGTGAAAAACATAAAACGTGCCTACCTCCAGGTGTAAACTGCTAATGCTTCACACTGAATCTACCACCTAGAGCCACCGCAATTCAATCCAGGCCTCAAACAAACCCCTGACGGTGCCTCCTACCTCCCCCTCTTCCACTTCCATCCCTCTCCCTCTATATACCACGTGAAGGGAGTCCCATGGGGTCATGCATGGGAATACAAATGGTAAAAGGGGGAAATAAAATGGAAAAAAGAAAAAGGTAAGGAAAAAATGAAAAGAAAAAAAGAAAAGAAAAGGGGTCTGGCCCTAGCTCTAGCGCCCGACACAAGGTTATGCCTCGCCTAGAAAAATCCCCCCATTTCAGACTCAGCCAAAGAGAAAGAATCTCACTCTGATTCTCCATTTAAAATAAATCATCAAACGAACATACATGAATAAATTAATATTTAATTAATTAAATATTAAATATTTCATGAAAATTTGAATGGATTAGATTTCCACCAAACTCGTATCATGGGGTAAACACCATATTCTATGATCAATGAAGTGGTTGGAAAAATTATATGAGATCATATTATAGGAGAATTTAACGTTTACCCCCCGAACACTCCTGAAAACAAAAAGTTTCAAATTTCTCTTGGTTTTCACAATAAATGATGATGTGAGATGTCACAGAGCTAATTCCTTTTTCATTTCTTCACACTTATACTCAAAATCATTCTTATGAATCATTGTGCAGTTGAGAATCATCCTTATAGATATTGCATTCCTTTGTCAATCCTTCACTATTAATCGTCATATAATTGATCATTCTTTCATAATAACAATACAAAAAATAATTAGTAGCTATCCATTCATTTTTTCCAAAAAATAAAATAAATCAATTAACTCCAAAAACTTGGCCTTTTAATCAATATTCAAAAAATCTAATGAATTGATACTTTAATTCCAAAACTCCTTAGAACTCAATGAATAAATAAATATAAGGGAATAAAATGAATTTAATATTAATAAAATGGTATAAATTTATGGATTGTGTCATATATAATCCTTTTTTACTTTTAATTGATGATAACTAAAATGAAGATCAATCTTTGGAAAGTATTGAGATCCTTAAAGTTGATCAAATGAGTCATCAATGTGAGGTAACAGATAATTTTTCTTAGTTGTAATGGCATTGATTCCCCTATAGCCAATGTATAACCTCATAGACCCATATTTCTTCTTCACAAATAATACAGGTGCTCCTCAAGGTGAAACAGTAGGATGTATGAATCCATTATCACATAAATCTTGTATTTGTTTCATTAATTCCACCAATTCCACCAAATCCATTCTATAGGGAGGCTTGGATATGGGTTTTTCATCATGGATAAGGTAAATAGGGAATTAAATCTCATTATTTGGTGGATATCTGCATAGTTCCTTAGTAAATACATCAATATAATCCCTTATAATAGATACTTCTTCTATTTTAAGAATATCCTTCCCATTTTTTGATTTATCTTCTTCAAGAATTTCATTTAGATGAGACATTAGAGGTGGTTCCAAAAAAGACTCTATAAATGAAGTCACTCCTCTAAAAATAATGGATTTTATTCCATCCTTAGATTATAATATCTTTCTATTGATAATAAATTCTTGTATTATACATTGAGATCCAATCCATCCCATGGATTTTGTCAAATTCAACCATTGATATAACAACCAGGTTTGAAACTAAGGAAACTCCATGCATTTTAATAAATATGAACTAATAAACTATAATTCCTAAATTATTTCTACTAAGAGTTTTAACTAAAAACACATTTCTTAATACATTAGGGGGTGATTCAATGTTCTTATTGATCCATTCACTCATTACAGGTGTTGACATGGTTTTCATTCCTTCTATTAGGCATCACTTATAAACAATGGAATATACTTAATTAAATCATAAATAAAACTATGAATTACTAATCATGGTATATAATTATCATATATTTATTACAAATTCATGTCACGTAATCTATAAATATTTCTAGAACATCTGAAGGTTTTGTCATAGAGTTATGTTCTCTAACTATGTTCTTCTAAATCTTATTACCAAGGTTTCTACTAAAATTTATCTAATACCAACTATAACAACCCCGACTCCAGTACCCTAAAATCAGTGATTATTTTATTATAATGGTATAAATACATAGAACACAATACACATGATCCAATAGTTTAATAGTCTTAAGAAACTAGATATATAAATGATCTTCATATTACATTGAAAATTTAAGATACATCTTATGGATACATGGAAACTTTATTATTTCTATTTGAATATCCATATGTCACATGTATTAATCTTCATGGTTTTATGGAAAAATGAGAAAAAATATTAAGGGGTGGGCTCAAATGATCAGTGAATAGTAGCATACAATGGAAGTTATCACAACATAAGCATGGAATAAATAATGTGACATGAATAAATAAATTCCATAAAAAATGAAATTATTAGCATAATATATCCATGGATTAC
Source organism: Viscum album (assembly GCA_963277665.1). NCBI lineage: Eukaryota > Viridiplantae > Streptophyta > Magnoliopsida > Santalales > Viscaceae > Viscum > Viscum album. The sequence continues at coordinate 1,867,260,951 of OY728163.1, forward strand.
ATAATAATAAATAAATGCATGCATAATAATAAATGATCTCATGGTGATGGGATTCATAATTTCAAACATCATAAATATATCATCAATACATTGTGACAATATATTATACATAAAAGGGTAACGCATCCGATAAATACTAAATCTAGTTTTTTTAATGAGACATACTGATGCATCGAGGGACTATATAATTTTGGGCCCTCCCATTACATAATAAGTCCAATGCATCCATCATATGAAGAGAATAGATAAAAATCGATATAGAAATTATAGATATGCGGAATGTCAATATTTTATAATTCAATGAAATAATATGGTTGTCTTTGTGAATATCCCATAATTAACTTAGAAACTATAAGATATTCATAATGTAATAGAAATTACCCTTGTTAAAGGAATAATTGCAAGGTAGTAGTGAAGGTTAATTTCATGGTGTATGAATATTAAGAAGAAATATACATTGAGTTTTATGGTTTACAATGGTAGGGTACCAAATCAATGATAGAAAAAAATCCCCCAGATCCACACTTTTGGATCTGGTTTGATGCTTAAAAACTTTATATGCATAAATTGAAAATTGATTGCAACACCATAACAATGTATTAAAGTCCTTAATTATGGTTCTTAAAGATCTTGTGAATCATCCAAAGCATATCCTCCGTGAGTTTTAAAGCTGGTGTACAATTAAATCCACTTGTCGCGCACTGAGTGGAGATATCACAAGTATAAAATTTATTTTTCCCAACACATTTTTCACATCAGTTATATATAACCAACATAAAAAAAATAGAAAAAAAAAATCATGTCATTTATTTGATAACCGACATGGAAAATTATTTTTTCACATCGTTTATTGAATAACCGATGAGAAAAAAATTCTATTTTATTTTTTATGTCAGTTATTTAATAATCGATATGGAAAATAATATTTTTCACGTCAGTTATTGAATAACCGGTGTTAAAAATAAAACACCAAAATATTTCCACGTCATTTATTCAATAACCAACATTAAACTCTAATTTTACACGTCAATTATTGAATAAATTATGTGAAAAAAGATTTATAATTTTAATTAGGATCAAGAGAAGTCATTTTTATTTCTTTCCTTCACATAACATCTCTCATTTTTCTCTCACGTGATGAACCCTAAAAATATTTTATCCATAGCTTTGAATATATTCATTATTCTATTTTTTGCCTCAAATATATTTGTTATTCAATCCTTATCTTTGAATATTTTTCATTTGATATCCACCACATCCTTCCATGGTCACCCATCATTGACCAACACTCGCACTTCTTCTCATTGGTATTTCTCATCCTGGTTCTGATTTCAATCTATAGCTGGTGTTTATTGTTTCCATTTTCCATGAATTATAACTATTAGTATTTGTGGTTTCAATTTTTATTTGATGTAACTTTATCATTGAGTTGTTATCTACCACCATCGTCCATAGTCACACGTTGTCGACTGCCAATCGCGCTTCTTCTTATTGGTGTTTCTCGTCTTAGTTCTGATTTAAATCTATGGATGGTGTTTATTATTTCCATTTTTCATGAATTATAGATATTTATATTTTTTGTTTCAATTTTTATTTGGTTTTTCTTTATCTTTGAGTTGGAATCTACCACTGCCATTTATCATTAGTCACTTGTGACTTCTTCTCATTTATGTAAACTTCTTAGTCATCCCAGATTTGATATCAATTTATGATTTGTTTTTTAATTTTGATTTTTCATGCATCAAATTTATTTTCATTTTTATTTGTGGTTCAAATTTTCCATTGATGTCGAGTTATATTTTAGTTTTAATTCACCATCACCATCCACCATTACCCGTCGTTGGTCACTGCTTGTACCTTATTACCATTGGTGTCACCTTATTAATCATCCTAGTTCAAATTTCAATTTATGGTTTATGTTTATTGTTTTGATTTTATGTGAATCCAAGGTATTTTCATTTGTATTTACGGTTCCAATTGTCCATTGATGTCACTTTGTCTTTGCTATTTATATTTTCAGTTTTGATTATTCGCACATCTTAGATATTTATTAATTTATAAATGATTGTTTTTAGATGAAATTTTGTGATTTTTTTATTAAATAATAATAATTTAATATGTTAAAAGTTATATTTTTGTTTATCAAATGTGTTTTTTTTTTTTTGCGAAATATGTTGTGGTGTTTTTTATTGTTATTTATAAAAGTAAATTTGTAATTAAATTTTAAATTATAATAACTTATTTTCAATTTTTGAAATTTGTTATAGATAATAATGGGTTGATGTTGGATTACTACACTTTAAATAAGTGATGAATATGAGGAAGGATTTGGTTCTTTTTTGAAATTTTCTAAATGAAATATTCCATAAAATGACATGTTTTTTGTCTATGCCTGAAATGTTTAAATGTGAAGAAGTTGAAAAGAAGGGAGATTAAAGATCATTTAATTTTTTAGGGTTTTAATCCGAGTTACAAACCTTGGATTTGGCATGGTCAAACTGTGAATAATTTCAGATCTATTGATGATGATGATTTGGAAGTTGATAAGTATTATCAAATTAAAGAAATGAATCATGATATTAGGGTATGTGGTTCTTATAAAATGGAATTTTTTCAACTGAATGCAATGATTAGGTTCACTATAAATAACTTCCCTAAATATGGAAATTTTTCATAATACAGTGTTAAGTGGCATAAATCTTGTTCAATTTGTGAACAACAGACTTCATATTATCAAATGCAACATGGAATAAAAACATTATACATGAGTTATCAAAGGTTTCTGTCTATGTATCACATTTATCCAAGATTAAAAAAAGCATTAAACAACTCGTAAGAATTTGATATTACTCTAAAACCTTTGTCCCTCGATCGGTATTTTGAGAGGTTAAAAAACATTGATGTGACATTCTGAAAGACACAAAAAATATAGTAATGATAAAAATATCTGGAAGAATCGGTTAATGTTTTTTGATCTACCATATTGGAGATATCATGAGTTTAGACATAACATTGATGTCATGCACATGGAGAAGAATATTTGTGACAGGTTGATTGAATCATTGTTAGATGTTAAAGGAAATACTAAAGATAGGTTAAATGTAATATTGGACTTACTCTCAATGGGAATACATTTGGAGTTCGCTCAAAATCCATATGGAAGTCAAACATACCTACCTCTAGTTTTTCATGCATTATCCAATATAGAGAAAATTAGATTTTTCTAGTGTCATCATGATATAAAAGTGTCGCAGGGTTATTCTTCAAATGAAAAAAAATTGTGTCATTAAAGGATTTGAAATTGATAGGTATGAAATCTAGTGATTTTCACATCATGATTCAATAGATCCTACTAGTTTAATTGTATGGAATATTGATAATATGTGTTAGAATGACTACCATGAAGGTGTGTTATTTTTTCAATTCAATTTGTAATAAGGTGGTTGACTTGAATCCTTTGAACAATTTTGAGAATGAATCAGTTTTTTATAATTTTTCAATTGGAAATGTATTTTCCTCCATCTTTTTTTTATATCGTGGTGAATTTAATGTTGCATTTGGTGCCAGAAATAAAGCTTTTTGGACATGTACATCTACATTGGATGTATCCTTTTGAAAGGTATATGAAGATATTAAAAGGATGTGTTAAGAATCCATATTGATATAAAAGCTCCATTGTTGAGAAGCGTGTTTTTGAGGAGGTTGTGGAGTTTTTTACAGGATACTTATCTATAGTGGAGCATATCAGTTTTCCTACATCGCACCATGAATGAGTCAATTATGGGAAAAAAGGGGATGCATGGATTGAAAGTAAAATCTTTGATAGGTGAACAAATAAAGAAGGTATATTTATACATATTTAATAAAATATATTATTCTCATCCATATATAACATTTAATATTAATGTGTTAAAGCAATGTTATCCAAATAAGAAAGATGTGTGGATTTTGAATGAGAAAAATGAAACATTTTTTCATGGTTTTAAGAGATTGTTCTTGGTGGATCAGACGAATCAAAAACATTTAGATGGTTAGTGGATGGTCCAAGTTTAAATTTTATAACATGGTCTAGGTATGACATTAATGGCTATACATTTTATACAAAAGATCAGGACAACAGAAGTACAATTCAAAATAGTGGTCTACTGGTGTTCGCATAAGCAATGCAAACCTAATCTTCACATCAAGTGCATTTTATGGATTCATTGAAGAAATATGTGAGGTTGATTACATTAAATTTCAAGTTCTAGTGTTTAAATTTAAATGGATTATCGGTAATAATAGTGTTAGACATGATGGATTTGGAATGACACTAGTTAAACTGGAAAAATTGGAATACATAACTGATCCTTTTAATATGTCAACACATGCAAAAAAAGTTCTATATTCTTGATCAATCCAATATACAATGGTCTATTGTTTTAACAGGAAAAAAATAGTATATTGGTGATGAAAAACTTGACAAAGATGTTGATTTATGTGAGATCCCTACTTCCATTATAATATTAATAAATAATATTGATGAGCATGTCGTGGACATGGTTTGTGACATAAAAAATAATGAGGAAGGAATTTAGGGAAATAATCCTTTAGTAAATTCCTAAGATTACAAGTAACATATGTTTATTTCAAGTTTAATTTTTAAAATTTCATAAAATGTTAGATATATTATTTTTATTTCCTTTATTAAGACACATTTTATAACTAACAAGTTCAATTGTTTGTTTATATTAGTTTAGTATAGTTTAGTTTACCATGTTTACCCTTACTTAACTTATCTATTTTTTTATTTTGTGGGAAAACAATTATTTTTAATCTAATATGTTAAATAAAAATAAAAAAAATTATAAAGGATTATTTTCAAAGAATATTCTTCTTGGTGTAAAAAATGATGTAATACGTTGGAGCATTTTTACTATTCACACACCATTTTTTGATTTTTTCATTATTTTATGTTTTTTCATATTTTATTAATATTTTTGTAATTTTAGTTAACTACTCTAACAAATATTAATAAAAATGTGTTCAATTTATTTTAATTTTTTTGGATCATTTTTCATATATCCAAAGAATATTCTTTTTAGTGTAAAAAATGGTGTAATACGCTAGAGGATTTTTACTATCCACACAACTTTTATTTATTTGTTTTCATTAGTTTATGTCATTTAATCTCTTATTAATGTTTTTATCATTTTAGTTAAATATAAAAAAATATGAATAAAATTTTTTTTAGTTTAGTTTACTTTTTATTTGATAAATTTTCATTTTTTATTTACATTTCTATGTAATAGTTGGATATATATATTTGTGTACTAATTGTTTTTTAATTTTATTTATAGGGTAATTAAAGATTATACATTTGATACACCACATACTTATAGAGAGGATAATATACATACATATGAGGAGGAATGTACACATACTCCTTTTGATGAGCCTCATCATCCTTCTACACAAGAGGCATCCACAACCATGGGGGGAGTTCGAGGGTTGGTAAATGTGGCATCACACCTTTACCAAAATTATCAGTTGCATATAGCTAGGACCATAGGATTCCATTTAAATTTAAGGATAATTATTTTCAATAGGTCTATATTCAAAAAAATTGAAGGCTTTTATTATAGTACATGCTAAAAGAAAAGTTAGCATTTTGATTGTTGGTTGGATAAGTGTTGACAAAATGAAAATATCTCAATTATGGGACATGATTTTAGTAATATTATTTGTTATTATTTTAATTATAATGAAATGTTTATAATAATATAGTACTTCCCCCTTATTATCATATAAAATATGATATATGTGATATTGGAGGAATTATAAGGAAATGTTTATCATTGGTTGCTAGGATATAGAGGGATTTTAAATCAACCCTCACATCAGATCTCATTTTTTGGCATAGACAACATCAAAATCCATGTGATATATATCTATTTATAGTTAAATATACATGAAATAATTTTTTTTAAAGTAAACCAAAATAATCATTATTGGTAAGTGCAATGTTACCTTTTAGAAAAAAAATTATATTAATGATTTATTTATTCATAATTTATAGAAAACGAGGATATCTCATTGAGAGATCCAATCCAGAAACATATAACCTCATACATTATATCATGGAGGGTATACATTATTGGAATAACAAGTTATAACTGAAAATTTTCTACAGAGGTTGAACCCCCCCCAGCTATATGTGAAAAATGGAAGAGGGATCAGATGCAAAAAAAAGGATAATATCTCATGGAAGAGTCGAGGATTTTAGCTGAGAGGATTTTAATATGTTTAATTTATTTATTTATTTAAGTTAAATAAATTATTTATATATTGTGATTCACTGTGAATTTTTTCAAATACTCTATATGTTGGGCAAAAATCCCTTAAGGTAACATTGCAGTATTTTTGGGTTGATTGTGTTTGTTGACAGAGCAGGTGTTTCATGGATATTTGTCGAGTTCCCGAGAAGTTTTTGACAATCCATGTTGACAAAGAACGATGACAAAGGAAAGGGCGATCTGGAGGTGGTACAAAAAGAGCAGTACAAGGTAGCGTTGTTTCCCAGTGTTTGCCAAATTTTTGGGGTCCAAAATTTGGAGTTTGGTGAGCATCGTGAAAATAGGATTTCCATGAAGAGCATATGTTAATATGGAAAAGGCATGAATTTCGTGAAGATAGGGTTCATGGTTTGAAAATCGCGAAGACCAGAAGAATAGAGGCGGTGGTGCTTCGCGATTACGTCAAGCTTCGCGAACGGCAGAGGCTGAAGCGCATCGCGGAGATGAAGGGCTTTACGAGGGAGCTTCGCGGCGAAGATGCGAAGGAATGTTGGGCTTCGCGAGGGAGCTTCTCGGCGAAGTCGCGAAGGTAATTTGACGGTGATTTTTCGCGACTACGTCAAGCTCTGCGAACAGAAGATTACCGTGGAGCTTCGCGATTTGGACAGAATTCCGGCAGAAACTTTGGAGCTTCACGATTTGCAATGATGTGGCGTTGACTTCGCGCAGAAAGGTCGAGGGTCGGTGGAATCTCCTATAAATAGAGGCCGACCCCTTCGAGCGAAGTAGAGAGAATTTTCAGAGAAAATACTTTGCTCTCGATTTGCGAAGGTGGTTCGCGGAGCCAGTGTGCTTCGCGAAAGAGGTGCTTCGCGGCGGCTATTGTAGCTCCGCGAAACCTGCGAGCTCCGCGTTGGCTTACTTAGCTTCACGAGGGTCGTTGCTTTGCGACGGCTTGAGCATCGCGAGAGAGCTTCGCGAGTGAGCTTCACGAGTGAGCTTTGCGAAAAGGCAGGAGCTTCACGAAGGCTTGTTTGAGCTTCGCGAAATTGGGAGCCTCGCATAGTAGGGTGCTTTGTGAAGGTGTTTCCAAAAGGAATTGCCCAGTGGTTAAGAGGCAAAGAGGTATTCATCAGTGGATGAAATTTGGACTTCAACAGAGCATCTATATAAAGGGAAAGATGCATTCCTTAATGGAAATGAAGAGACCTACAGGTCTATAAACTGTGAGTTGATTCCCTTCACAGAGCAGTGAGATTAGGAAGAAGAAGAAGGTGATCCTCTCCACCGGCAGTGAGCCATAGAGAGAGAAACAGGGAGTGACCCTTGGGAAAGCAGTGAGCTGACCCTAAACCTTGTATAGGCAGTGATCCTGGGCATAGAAGTGATCTAGCCCGAACATTGTAATCCACAGCTAGTGAAGTCTAGTGGAATTTGGTACGAACTGGCAACTTGTCGGCGTATGCTCCTTGGACGTAGCCCTTAGCGGTGAACCAAGTAAAAATATTTGTGTCTGCCTGCTTACTTCCCTGTATTGCATTCAAAGCATCATTATCAGGTAAAGGAGACAAGTGATCACAGTAACCACACAAGTGCAAACAAAGTGACCCTTGTAACAAAGAGGTCAAGATCCAGTGGGGCAGGAAGAACTTTGAAAAAGAATATCCATACCCTGATTCACCCCCCCCCCCCCTCTCAGGGTATATAGGCCCCTATTGGCCCTAACAATTGGTATCAGAGGGACTGGTTGCTTTTATCAGATTTGTTTGCTTCAATTTGGTGTAGTCGATCTATGTAGTTGAAGATATTGTTTGCGCTTATCTCGGTCTACCATGGGAAAAAGAAAATCTTCAAAGAAGAATCAGAAGTCAGGTGGTATCCCTCAGTGTGGAAGTGTTTTTGGAAAAAGTGTGATTCAACTAAAAGAATCAAACAGCTTACTGAAAGAATCATGCAGTGAACAGAAAAATGATTTGGATAAATCATACCACAAAAATACTTACTCAGTCAATGATGCTGATGGAATGAGTGAAGAACCTGACTTTCCAAGTGACGTTGGAACCACTGACGGTGAAGAAGAAGAAATTGAAGGAAGAATTGATATGCGAGCTAAGTTGGAGGCTGCTCTTGAAGAGATAGATGTTTGGAGGGCCAAAACCAAGAAAGCTAACAAAATTGTTTGCGATGCCAAACTCTATATGCAGCAGCAAGAAGAAGAGAAGTCTGAGATGATGGAAGAAATTGAGAAACTTAAGTTATCAACATCAGAGAACTCAGAATCAGTTAGTAAGTATAAGCTGAAGGTTGAAGAACAGAAAAGAGAGATCGATGGCCTGGACAAAAAGGTGGAATTTGTCCATGGGGCTAAAGAATTGGATCAGAAATCCACTGAGGAAATTAAATATAAAGGCATTCGTATCCATGATCTGGAAACTGAGATCAACAAGCTAAGAGGCTTAAATCAAAGGCTTATTGATATAGTTACTGACCTAACAGAGAAGAATGATTCTCAAGGTGAGCAACTACAAAATCTGGCTAAAATAAAGGGAAAACAAAAGGCTGGTGAGTGTGAAGAGAATCAAGAGTCCGATGAAGTTCGGAATCTGAAAGCCAAGAGTGATGATCTGGCTACACATCTATCTGAACTAGTTCAGAAGAATCAAAGACTACAGCAAGAGAATGCATGTTGCTCTGATTCTGTTGCTCAAGAAAAATTGAAGTTAAAGGAGAAAAATGACATGGTTGATGAGTTGAAGCATGAACTGGAAGATGAGATGAGTAGAGGGAAGCTTCTCAAGGAAGAAAATGATGTCAAACTTGAATCAAGGGATATGAAGATTCAAAAGTTGGAAGAGGATCTAGAATCAATGAAGAAGGAAATGGAGAAAGGCAATGCTGAAGGAAAGCCTAGAATGAAGGATGCCCTGCACCTATTATTTGATTATCCTTTAGCAGGTGATGATAAAATGAAGTCCAAATATGCTGCATCATAGGAGAAGCATGAAAGGATTGTATCTTCCCAAAGGTCATCCTTTTTGGGAAAATCTGGAATTGGATATGATAATCCCACTCCTATGGCTGATAAGAAAAATGTAGTGAAAAATTCCAAAGGTAAGAAAAATCCTGTAGGTGCTGGAGATAGGCCTATGAGGATAGTTTCAAGGAGTGATGATATGTGATATTTCTGCGGAGTTCATGGACACACATCAAGCTTCTGTACAGAGGCTCTGGAGTACATCTCAGGCTGTGAAAATAGAAACTTCAATAAATTTGAGAACATGAAGAGGTACAATGACAAATCAGAGAGAAGAGTCTCTCAGAGGAAAGCATATGTTAGATGCTATTACTGTGGAAGAATGGGACACACAATGAGTATGTGTCAGGAAGCTCGGGAGCCCAATATCAAAAGAAGAACTCAAGGTTCATCAACATCTCAGCATAGCGATGATGAAATGAGGTATGCCTTTGAGGGAAAATGTTTTATATGTTCTCACTATGGGCACATGGCGAGACATTGCAGTAAGAAGAAAGTAGGAAAGGGAAAGGAACAAGAAAAAAGACCTCCACCACAGGAAGTGTACAAGAAAGAAGCCCGTATTGGGAGACAAAGTGGTAAGGAGAATAATAGGCTTAGAGCCTCGGGGAAATCACATGGAGCTGAACGAAAGGTGTATCAGTCACCTCCTCTATCGTACTCACAATAGCTCTCAAGGAGAGAATGTGAACAAACCTGGAAGATTAAGGGGAGATCTACTCCAGTTATGATAAAGAAGAATGAACGTTCAGTGGAGGACCCACCACCAATGCAAAATAGGGTGGCGAATCATAAATCAAATAAAAGGTAGATAAGCAAAGAATGCATTGAAAAATTCGCCCCGCAACGAGAAGTGGAAGAAAAAGGCAGATCCCTGTAATGGACAAAGAAGACAGGGAAGATGACAAGAAAGGAGATTCCTTCACCGAGAAACAATCAAGGGAAATGGAATTTCGGTAGAACATCAAAGACCGAAATGTGTACCAGTTGGTCTAAACCCCAGATTGTGAGAAAGGCCAAGTCTTCAGAATCTTCATATCAGAAAAAGGCTCAGAATGTGAGCAAAGAATGCCTAGTCATATGGCCAGAATAGTTGAAGTTGGCTAGGTAGTTAGAGGAAGCAAGAAAGGAGTGTGATGCGCTCCAAGAAAGAATCAAAGGGTTGACCCATCAGGATCAACCATCATCCTCATATTGAGGATTCTAGAAGACTCCCCTCTCCCTATGTATATAAATTCTATTAACTGATGATTCATGTGTTTCAGGCTCTAGGGAGATACGATCCAAGGGGAAGTGGCATCTAAGGATGCGAAGTGGATATGTGATATGCTCTACAGTTTCAACTGATTCAAATCAGGTACCAGAGTTGAAGAAGAAAGGGAGCAACAGAGCACAACAGAATGTGATTGTGTTGTTAACTTTGTCTTTTATTTCCTACACCGAGTTTCAACTCAGTAGGCTTAGAGATTTTGTTAATGGCTCAAATTTGAGTGGAAGATGAGAACAAATGATGCAGGAGGAAAAGACGTGTTATGGGTCTAAACTGTTGGGCCTAACAACTTGAAGTGTTGCATAACACAGGGGGAGAATTCAACAACAAAATCAGATGCCAGATCCATCAAGGAAATAATTGGATGACCCAGCTCAAGTGTTGTCTATTAAGAGAAGACATACTATGGGAGAAGCGGCAGTGATCAAGCATTTCATGCTTATTTATTTTGATCTAACATTGTGGTATCAGCTGACTATTTTCAGGATACCAAGAAGCTGCAATAAGAAGTTGAAAGGAATGATTTCATTGAACAATGAAATACAGAAAAGTAGCTGAAAGAAATGAAACCACTGAAAAATGAGTCAGTGAACAATTTCCTGATGAAAGAGTTGAGGAAGAAAGCAACACAGGGGGAGAAGAAGTGGTTGAGGGTAACTCAGAAGAAGATACTGATGATGAGTACAAGGAAGTAAAATCCTTATCTGCACAAAAGACAAAGAATCAAGCTGAAATTGACAGGCAGAATATCATCAGTGATCAGTAAGCTCCAGTTCAGACAAGAAGAATGAAATCACTGCAGCAGACATCACTACTATCATAGGTTGAGTCAAAATGCTTTGCTGATGCAGCTGAAGATGAAAACTGGGACATTCCATGAATGAAGAGATAGGTCAGAATTGAGAAGAATCAGACCTGGGAGATTGTTTCGAGGTGAGATGATAAAAACTTCATCATGACAAAATGGGTCTATTTAGACAAGATGAACGAATATGGAATGATGATTCGGAACAAAGCACGACTGATGTGCAAAGGAGACTCCTAGATAGAGGGAACAGATGGTGATGAGACATTTTCACCAAATTCCAAGCAGTGAGATATCAAAGTAATCCCAAGGAGAGCCACATGCTCGCAGTGAAAAGAATACTTCAGTATATCAAGGGAACGGTGGACTTTGGTTTGACATACAATGACAAATCTCAGACAGAGTTATTGGGATATACTGATGCAGACTGGGCCGGTTCAGCGGATGATAGGAAATCAACGTCAGGAGCTGAGTATATTGCGGCCACTCAAGCATGCACACAGTTATTGTGGATAAAGCAGCAGCTTGAAGATATGGGAGTTGAAGTGAAGTCTCCGATTGGAATCCAGTGCGACAACTCAAGTGCTATAAATCTCAGCAAAAATCACATCCATCACTCAAGGACAAAGCACATTGAGATAAAGTATCATTTTATAAAGGAGAAAGTTGAGCAGGGGATCATGAAGTTGGAGTATGTGCCTACAGAACTACAGGTTGCAGACATTCTGACAAAGGCCTTACCCAAGGAAGCATTTGAAAGGCATCGACTGGCTCTGGGAGTTCAGTCGATTCCCCATACTTGAAATAGTGTGGATGTGCCCCCCCCCCCCCTCTCCCCGAGGTATGATGTGTTTTCCCTAATGTGCAGATATGTGTTCTCTACCATGTTACAGACTACAACGGAGTGACCTTTGGGTTCGTTGACAAAGGGGGAGAAAAGTGTTTGTTAATGGGGGAGAAAATAGTGATTGTTCAAGGGGGAGACAGTGCGGAGATTTGATAAATCATAATTGATATGGGGAGAAGCTGACAGGTGGAGCAGCCAGAAAGGGGGAGCAATGAGAAAGGGGGAGAGTATTAAATATGACGATGCTAGAAGTGATCGATCAAATAATAGATATCATGACAGCTGAGGATCGTGATAAAAGAAGAACAGTGGTGTTGGAATGGTGTGAGACGGTGTCCAGCTATTCACCAATTGGTATCAGTGTGGTTCAACAATTGGTATCAATTTAAGAATTGGTATCAGGGTGGAATCGACAATTGGGGTCTGACATGAAGTGATTCATTGATGAACTTTTCATACTACTCTTGTTTCTCACGCCGAGCATTGCTCATGTGGACTTAGAGTACGTGTTAAGTGACTCCTTGAACGCTATCAGAATCGCAAGGGGCGAATGGTGGTAGCGGCTGGAAGAAGACTCAGTGAGGTATCAAAGTGCAGAAAATCATCATGAGCAGAGTTGTGAAGAGTTGTCAACAAACCCAAAGGGGGAGATTGTTGGGCAAAAATCCCTCAAGGTAACATTGTAGTATTTTTGGGTTGATTGTGTTTGTTGACAAAGCATGTGTTTCATGGATATTTGTCGAGTTCCCGAGAAGTTGTTGACAATCCATGTTGACAAAGAACGATGACAAAGGAAAGGGCGATCTGGAGGCGGTACAAAAAGAGCAGTACAAGGTAGCGTTGTTTCCCAGTGTTTGCCAAATTTTTGGGGTCCAAAATTTGGAGTTTGGTGATCATCGTGAAAATAGGATTTCCATGAAGAGCATATGTTAATATGGAAAAGGCATGAATTTTGTGAAGATAGGGTTCATGGTTTGGAAATCGTGAAGACCAGAAGAATGGAGGCGGTGGTGCTTCGCGATTACGTCAAGCTTCACGAACGGCAGAGGCTGAAGCGCATCGTGGCGATGAAGGGATTTGCGAGCGAGATTCGCGGAAAAGATACGAAGGAATGTTGGGCTTCGCGAGGGAGCTTCTTGGTGAAGTCGCAAAGGTAAGTTTACGGTGATTCTTCGCGACTACGTCAAGCTCCGCGAACGGAAGATTGTCGTGGAGCTTCGCGATTTGGACAGAATTCCGGCATAAACTTTGGAGATTTGCGATTTGCAATGACGTGGCGTTGACTTCGCACGGAAAGGTCGAGGGTCGGTGGAATCGCCTATAAATAGAGGCCGACCCCTTCGAGCGAAGTAGGGAGAATTTTCATAGAAAATACTTTGCTCTCGATTTGCGAAGGTGATTCGCGAAGCTAGTGTGCTTCGCGAAAGAGGTGCTTCGCGGCGGCTATTGTAGCTCCACGAAACCTGCGAGCTCCGCGTTGGATTACTTAGCGTCGCGAGGGTCGTTGCTTTGCGATGGCTTGAGCATCGCGAGAGAGCTTCGCGAGTGAGCTTCGCAAGTGAGCTTCGCGAAAAGGCTGGAGCTTCGTGAAGGCTTGTTTGAGCTTCGCGAAATTGGGAGCCTCACATAGTATGGTGCTTTGCGAAGGTGTTTCCAAAAGGAATTGCCCAGTGGTTAAGAGGCAAAGAGGTATTCATCAGTGGATGAAAGTTGGACTTCAACAGAGCATCTATATAAAGGGAAAGATGCATTCCTTAATGGAAATAAAGATACCTATAGGTCTATAAACTATGAGTTGATTCCCTTCACAGAGTAGTGAGCTTAGGAAGAGGAAGAAGGTGATCCTCTCCACCGGCAGTGAGCCATAGAGAGAGAAACAGGGAGTGACCCTTGGGAAAGCAGTGAGCTGACCCTAAACCTTGTATAGGCAGTGAGCCTGGGCATAGAAGTGATCTAGCCCGAACATTGTAATCCACAACTAGTGAAGTCTAGTGGAATTTGGTACGAACCAGCAACTTGTCGGCGTATGCTCCTTGGACGTAGCCCTTAGCGGTGAACCAAGTAAAAATATCTGCGTCTGCCTGCTTACTTCCCTGCATTGCATTCAAAGCATCATTATCAGGTAAAGGAGACAAGTGATCACAGTAACCACACAAGTGCAAACAAAGTGACCCTTGTAACAAAGAGGTCAAGATCCAGTGGGGCAGGAAGAACTTTGAAAAAGAATATCCATACCCTGATTCACCCCCCCCCCCCCCCTCTCAGGGTATATAGGCCCCTATTGGCCCTAACAATATACAAGGATCTCTAGAGGACAAGATCACATAGGGGGTCTTCATAACTGAGGGTAGGAAGGATATTTTAGATACAATATTTGGAATGCATGAACACCTGGGTCGTGTAAGAGGATACTCAGTAGGTGTATGGGTAAAAAATTGTTTTCGTATTCTAAAGCTTCTTTATTTGAAGGTTTTTATAAAAGAAAAATATAATATTTCTAAGATATGATTTAGGATATTCGTGTGATGATTAAGGACAATATCATAGCTTTGATATAGTCGATGTTTACAGACATGCAAAGACAGCTTCAAGTTTCTAATCTTACTCCTCCACATCTGACTGTAGATCTCACTCCTCCTACTTATCCTACTCCTACACCTCCTCCTCCATATCTTCCCATTTATTATGAGTTATATGTTGATGATATTCAATATCATATTCTTTCATATGGGATGTTATATTATGTTGGTGATACTATTCATCATTAATAGATAGAGATATAGAATCATAGGGTCACTATGTAGGATATTATAGATAGATCAGCAAGAATATCATTTCCTATAGATGAGGTTAGTATAGTTGGACAAAGTATTGACTATTTTTTAGTTTGACCATCTAAACTTGTTTGAAAAATTACCATAGAGGTATGTGTATATTATATCCTTTATTTCATTTTGTTGTTAAATTTGTTTTAACATTTTAAAGTTTATATATTTATCTATTTTTTTATAGGAATACTTTAAAGGTAAAGACATATTGTATAGAAAACAAAAAATACAAACTGTTATGAATTCAGATACAACTTCTACTAGTATTGATAGATTGTCAACATATCCAAATTTATTGTTAGATGTTTAAGATTCTAATAGAAGTTGGCATTTGTGGGAATGCAATGATAGTGACACTTTTTAAAAAAGATATCATAGAGCTTATAATTGGAGATATGTTGTGTAGGTTCCGGGCGTAGCGGAAGTGTGTGGATGGGTGTACCCAAATTTTAATTTTACCGTTAACAATGATCAATTCGAGATCCATCACGATGATAAAATGCCAGATATTAGGAATAGAACGAAGAATGAAAATAAAATAGATAAGTTTCAGAACCATAGAGATGATCATTATATATTGGTTATAATTAAATTAATTAAAAGACAAGAATCGTCTTGATGTAATTCTTTCTTTGTTGATGCTTCTGGTCACGGTCCAATGTGATTCGTCGTTGCGTCACAAAATACAAATGTAGGATTCCTCTAGCGGTGATCCATATATGTTTTTCGTATCTTTAAACGTCGCCAAAGGGATCTTTGGGTGCTAGCGTGGAAGAGAATTCACTTATGATGTATGCCTTCAATCACCTTGAGATCCGCTTCCAAAGCGTTCTCCTTGATCCGGTGGAGGAGGATCTCTCTTGTAACTTGAAAGAGTTATTGGAGGAAAGGAATTATCTCTTGTCATGAGATATTTCTCCAAATTCATTTTGAAAAACCTCAAAGAATGTCTTAGCTTAATGAGAATAATGTAATTGGGATTTATAATACTTATAATAATAAAATAAAATAATTACCCATAGGTGTTTATTTATTTCATTTAATACTTAGTAAGACCC
Source organism: Viscum album (assembly GCA_963277665.1). Classification (NCBI taxonomy): domain Eukaryota; kingdom Viridiplantae; phylum Streptophyta; class Magnoliopsida; order Santalales; family Viscaceae; genus Viscum; species Viscum album. The sequence goes on from OY728163.1 coordinate 1,867,277,068, forward strand.
CATGTCTAATAATAGTGTTTGACTATTATTATTACTTTAAATGTGCCCAACTAATTACACCTAATATTATTTAATTAAATAAATAATATTATTTCTCACAAATTCCCATAAAAACCACATGGCTTGTATATTAATATACACATCGTGTATAATACACGACGTGTATTTTTTCCATTTTCCTTTATTTCCTTCACCACATTTATTAGACCTTTAATCATGACTATTTATTTCTTAAACAAATATTTCTGCATTATTTTCTAATAAATATATTATTTCGCCCACAATATATTCTCTTGAATAACTAATTTTGAAATAAATGTGATTGGGAATTCTTGAATAATTATTAAACCACAATCAGGAATAATCTTCATTAAACTTGTTAAATGAATATTTAATTGAGATACTTAGATACACTTAGTGTGTGACCCTCTAGGCCTCTCCCTCAATGGCATTAGGCGGAGCCTACCTAAAGTCCAAAGTTAGCATCTAACAACATACCAAGGCACCCATATAGAAAGAAGTTAACGCTGTAATGACGTGTCACCTCCTACAAACTCTTACCATGTAATGTAATCCCTTTTTCACGATATCTCCAATCAAGCGGGTTGTATGCTAGTGTCATCAACCCATATGCTCGATTATTCTTTCTTTGAATTATCAAATTTTAACTTTTCCATTCCTCACCATGCACATAAATTTATTTAGGCTATATCAATTTTATCAAAGGGCCTGAGATATCAACTTATGTTATAGAATAGAAGGGACAAAACCTTTCTTACATTATCTATTAATGCAGTATTACTCGTGACGCGCCCAATATATCCTACCTCACTGTGAATAGTGCGTTATCACAGTTTTTTTCAATACATATAAATGCGCGAGTTGTAATACTCATTAATAATAATCTTAAATTCTAAGGACCAATACATGCATTTATAGATGGGAACATCTAATGACACTATGAAATATGGATTTCCTACTGGCGGGTCTCACTCTCATAATATCCTCTAGGATATTACCAAGGGCTCACACCATGAGAAGGTGGCTCAAAATTTTATGAGTACTCACCCCTAATGGAATGTATTATTCATGTCCCCTAAATAACATCAAACGGACATATAACATATATTCAAGAATAGTGTTATGGTACTTCCAGGTTCTCATCATAGTAGGGATCCATTATGACCCTTTAGTGCAACAGCTATCCTTAGGAAATTATCATATGCATTGTTATGCAGAAGAATAATAAAGATGTGATAAGGTATTTATTAATATTAAAATCCATGAATACAAGTTTATCATAAAGATAAAATTAGTTGGTTCTAGGCCACCAACTCCAAAAGAATCCCACTTAGTCTGGATCCAACTGCTAGCAACCTTTAACCCTCTATCTCTCACATAATATTCATGATTCTGCTGAGATGGGACTTTAGTCATAGGGTCCATCATGTTCTCTTTTGTGGACACTCTACTCACTGCAACTTCACCCCTTTGATAGAAATCCTTAAAGAGGTGATACTTTTGGAGAATGTGTTTTGTCCGTTGATGTGACCTTGGTTCTTTTTCAAGAGTCATTGTTGTGGTATTATCACAATACAATGTGATGGGATCTTTATTGCTAGGAACCACATCAAGATCCTAGAAAAACTTCCAAATCCAAACGGCTTCCTTGCCTGCATCATAAGACGCTATATATTCAGACTTTATTGTAGAATTGGTGACAACTGACTACTTTGAACTCTTCCAGCTCACAGCTCCTCTGTTGAGACAGAAAACATATCTTGATTGCAACTTTAGATCGCTTTGATCTGTCTAAAAACCAGCATCAGCATACCCTCTGATGATAATCTCCTCATCTCCTCCATACACTATGAACATATCCTTAGTTCTCCTCAGATACTTAAGGATAATATTAACAGCAGTCCAATGTTGTTCTTCTGGATCTACTTGATATATGCCTACCATGCTCATCACATAGGAAACATTAAGCCTATTACATAACATGACATACATGATGGATCCTATAGCCGAAGCGTATGGGATCTTACTCATCTTATCTTTTTATTGTTGTGTCTTAGGACACATTATCTTATAAAGATGTAGGCCATGTGAAACTGGAACCAATCCCCTCTTGGATTGTTCCATACTAAATCACTTTAGTATCTGGTCAATGTGTATACCCCGACTTAGTCCAATCAGCCTCTTGGATCTATCATGAATGATATTGATCCCTAGAATGTAGGTTGTTTCACCTAATTCCTTCATGGATAAACACTTATTCAACTAGTTCTTAGCTGATTGTAAGATTGGTACGTCATTTCCAATAAGTAATATGTTTTCAAAATATACTACTAGGATAATGACCACATTCCCATTGAACCGTTTATAAACACATAGCTCATATTCATTCTTAATGAAACCAAATTCCTTTATGTATTCATTAAATCGAATGTTCCATGGCCTGGATGCTTGCTTTAATCCATAAATGAATTTATGCAACTTGAAACCCCGTTTGGATTCACCTAGTGTCACAAACCCTTCTGGTTGTGTTATATAGACATCTTCCTGAAGGTTCTCATTAAGGAATGTCATTTTGACATCCATTTTATAAATCTCGTAGTCATGGTAAGCTGTTATGGCAAGTATGATTCTTATGAATTTAAACATGGAAACTGGCAAGAAGGTTTCATTACAGTCAATTCCTTGACATTATCTGAATTTTTTAGCAACTAGCCTTGCTTTGTAGGTTCTAACTTGACCTTCCATGTCCATCTTTATCTTGAATACCCATTTGCATCCAATAGGCTTTACATCAACTATCTCATTGACCAAAACCTGGACTTGGTTCTGATACATGGAATCCATCTCAGAATTCATAGCTTCTAGCCATCTTATAGGTTCTGATCTCTCTACTACTTCCTTGTAGGAGATAGGTTAATCATTGTCCAACAATAATGATTCACCATCCTCAGTGACTAGGAAACCAAATCTCTCTTGTTCCATTACCTCTCTTGAGATCTTATGCAGTAATTGTATTTATGGAACCTCTTCCACAGGGACCTATGGAACTTTTTTATGTACCAACTCTGTGTATCTTGAGTATCAACTTCGTCAAGGTCATTATTTCTCTCACTATCATTTTTGAATATGTGCTCCCTCTCAAGAAATACGTCTTGTCTGGCAACAGTCACTTTCTTGTTTGGAGGGTTATATAGGTAATATCCTTTTATTTCCTTATGATATCCTATAAAGATACACCGCATGACCTAGGGTGATAGTTTGTTGACTAATAAGGCCTTAACAAACTCCTCGCATCCCCATACACATGTGTGCAACAAAATGGGTTTCTTTCCATTCCATAACTCAGAGATAATTCCATTTTCTGCCTTAGTTAGTACTCGGTTTAATGTGTATGTTTTAGTTTGTAATGCATATCCCCAAAAGGATAATGTAAGATCTGCATGACCCATCATAGACCTCACCATGTATAATAAGGTTTGGTTTCTCCTTTCACTAAGACCATTCCATTGTGGTGTATAAGGATAAGTGAGTTGAGATATAATCCCAGAGTCTTGTAAAAGGTTGATAAACTCTTGGTTCATATATTCTCCACATCGATCTGATCAAAGATTATTTATCTTCTTACCAAGATGATTCTCTACTTCATTATTGTATTCCTTAAATTTCTCCAAGGACTCTGACTTATACCTCATTAAGTAGATATAGCCATATCTACTCGAATTATCAGTAAAAGTAATGAAGTAAGAATATCCACCTCGAGCTTCTACTAGAAATGATCCACACAGATCTGTGTGTACCAATCCTAGAAGATCTGTGGCCATTTCACCTGTCCAATGAAAGGAAGTTTGGTCATTTTCCCTTGTAAACAAGTGTGACATCTATCAAGTGGTTTTAGATCAGTAGAGTCTAAATAACCATCTTGGCAGAGCTTTGTCAAGTGCTTCTTGTTTACATGACTGAGACGGTGATTCCACAACTATATGTTGTATGGGTCATGTGAGTTTGTTTTTTTATTGATTGCCAACACTTGGTTTTTTTATTTTAATACATACAAACCATTATTTAAATGTGTCATACCATAACATAAATTGTTCTTATAAAATAAACAACCCTTATTTCCAAACTTAAAAATAAATCCATCCATATCCAAACATGATACAGAAATTATGTTCTTGGTAACACTAGACACATAATAACAGTTATAAAAAACCAAAAGTATCCCAGTTTCCAATGAGATATGGTAATTTCCAATGGCCAACACAGCCAGCCTCGCGCCATTGGAAGCTCAAAGATCCACCTCACCTCTGGAAATATTTCTAAATCTACTTGGTTCCTGCATTTGAATATATATGTGATCCCCACATACTATATCTAATACCTAATGTATATAAATGGAAAGATTACACTTGATAAAAACACACCTTTAGTGTCCCCATGCTTCTGGGTGCAATTCATCTTCCAGTGGTTTGGATGGCCACATGAAAAACATATTGCCTCCTGTTCCTTGCCCTACCTCTGGATCTCCCCCTTCTTGTAGGGATGGTGTTTGGAGGCTTCAGACCATTTATAAATACTTGGCTCTTTTTCCTTGTCCTTCCTCTTCTTATTCACCATAAGGAATGCGAGTTTTTAATGCCCCATGTACTTATATACCTGGTGAATCAAGGTCAGAATTTCTGATAGACTCTTCTCATTATTTCTCATGTTGTAGTTGACAATAAAGCTAGAGAAGGTCTTAAGCAGTGATGATAGGATGAGATCTGTACACAACTCATCCGGAAACTTAATCTCTAAGATGTTCAAGCATTCAATGTAGCCAATAAGTTTGACTACATGAGGACCAGCTGGCGCAGACTCTCAAAGCTTAGTTGTGAACAAAGCATTGGAGATCTCATATATCTCATGTCTCACCTTCTCTTGGTAGATATCCTTAATATGATACATCATGCTATACGCATCCATGTTTTCATGTTGCTTCAAGAGCTCATTAGACATGGATGATAGTATAAAACATTGGACATTTATGGTATCATCCAAATGTTTCATATAGAAATATATTTTTTCATCACTGGTCTCATTTCCAAGTGCAACTAGAACAGGATCCTCTAGTACATATAATTTCTTCTCGTGGCGAAGGATGACACGTAAACACATCTGCCACTCCTAGAAATTGGTGTCGATGATAAGGTTTTCCTTATCCAGTATGGTTCACAATGATATGTTTGAAGTCATTTTTCTCTCTGTTTCTAAAAATTAATATGATCAAAGATTTATTACTTTATCATGATAAAACCAAGAAAAATAAATTAATTAATACTTATCAGTATCCAACTATTTTATCGAAATATAATAGCCCTCACCATTGACTTAGGAATATTTTGTTGTCTGAATATTCTAGTGGCAAGGATCCATATTTCCCTTTGAATTACCCCAATTAGGGTTGGCCAAGCAACTTGAAAGGTTTTACGTAGGCATTCCAAATGTCAACTACATTAACTCACAACTCCTTGATCCGCTGAGTGGACTTCCCAATCCTGATATCCTTTTATTTTGGATTTCCTCAACCTTTGCCTCTTGGTCACACTAAGACCTGCAGTGGAAGTAAACCCTTTATGTTAACCAAGGCAATTCAACCCAAAACCTTGAATTATAATTCCTTGATAATTTAAAGAACCCCAACTAGGTTTGGTCAAGCACTTTGAACTATGTTTCAATTCTAACCAAGATTATAGAAGGCTATACTGACTTAATATTTCCTTGAGGGATTTTATCCTTATATGTAAATTTCCATTTTATTATCTTTCTTACATTATTTTTAATATTAATTAGGATGTACTTAAGTGACTGACCATGTATAAGATAATATTTATGCATAAGTCAATATTATTTTATTTTCATCTTGCATGCTTGTTTAATTCATTAATTGTGTGATCATGACAACACACCCATGGTAAATAAACCATGAAACTGACAAAAATAAAATAAATGGAATGATTATGAGCTTGTTCTATTAGTTAGTTTATCTAGTGGTTGATAAACTAACCCAAGACCTAGGAGAGAAACACCTTGAACCTTTTGGGTTCTAGTTTACATCTTTCCACTTGCCCACCTTTGTATCTCCTTGGATTGGTTTCACCTTGGTTCCTAACTTGAGCCGCGTCCACTATCTTGGGAGATCTATCCATTACATGTGCTTTTATCTCACATGCAGGTGAGGGTTAAAACGGGGTTTTACATAAAAGAAACATTGGGCATGCAGGCCCTACATATTAATGAGAAGAAGTCTTGCAAGCCAATAATTTTTAATTTAAATAAATAAATTAAAAGAAACCATCCACATAAAAAGGTCTTGGTCTAGCTCATGATCATCCATACATGCAACGATATTTATGCATAAATAAAACTAGCATTCAGTTCTTTAATCATTCTTATTTAACATAAATCACAATTGAATCAATTAATTATTATCTTTAATTAATCAATCTTTTTATCTTAAACCCTTTTCTGAATTTTCTTGATATTATCATCCATCGTAATTTTAAACAAATAAATTCATTTAAAATTATCTTTGTACGTAACTTTTACCTCAGAGACAACCCAGTGAATTCTCATTCATAACTACCCAATGAGTAGAAATGAACATTATGCCTATGTTAAATTAAACACATATTTATAAAAAACTATCACGTGTTGTGACCTAGATTTACGTCTACACCATGGTACACATCTCAAGGTTTTGTATAATATAATAATAAATTTTAATAAATGTGCATAATTTGGATGAGTATACGGCATGTAGTTCCTACTACATGGCATGTACTATCATTCACCATCCATCCGAAGTACATGCTTGAGGATATAACGTGTAGATGTACTTTGGAATTCTTTGGAGTAAATGGCATGTCCAATGGGCCACATTCCGTGTAGTATCTACGTTACACGGCCTCTAGCCGGGCAAGCCGTGTAAAGGGTACACAGTCCAACCCTAACTCAGAGAGACTACATGCCGTGTCTAGTGGGGCACATGATGTGTAATCCAAAAACTGTGTGCCACCTATTCCTAGTTAACACACGAAGCTATAAAGACTTAGATATACTCTAACACATGGCTTGGTTTGGAGTACAATTCCTGATGCATTGAACCTTGACTACACGGCGTGTGAGGCGGAATACACATCATGTGAGTCCAACTACATGGTGTATGAGTCTAACTAACACACCGTGTGTTTTGGTGTTGTATAGCCAGGAACCTTTGGAAACTCTAGATGAGATCCTCTGTTTTTTATTTTAATCAAAATTAAAAGAAAATATCATTTCTATAATGTGAATGAAAAATGAAAGAGGAGGAACAGATCTTGAGATTCATATTTATAGAATGATTTGAATTGAAACAACTAAATTATTAAATTTGTAAATCATAAATAAAAAACTAAATAATTATAATCAACGATATGACTCGCTATGATACCACTTATAGGTTCTGGGTGAAGCGGAAGCACGTGGATGTGTGTACCCAAATTTTAATTTTACTGTTAACAACGATCAATGTGAGATCCATCATGATGGTAAAACATCGAATATTTGGAATAGAATGAAGAAATAAAAGAAAATTGAGAAGTCCTAGAACCATATAGAGGATCATCATATATTGGTCATAATTAATTTAATTAAAAGACAAGAATCACCTTGATGGAATTCTCTCTCTGTTGATGCTTCCAATCACGGTCTAATGTGACATATCATTGTGTCGTAGAAGCCAAGTGTAGGTTTCCTCTAGTGGTGATACACACATGTTCTATGTATCTCTAGACATCGCAGAAGGTATCTCTAGGTGCTAGCATAGAATAGCATTCGCTTGTGATGTCCTCCTTCGATCACCTTAAGAGACGCTTCTAAAGCGCTCTCCTTGATTTGGTGGAAGATGATCTCTCTTGTAACTTGAAAGTGTTCTTAGAGGTAATGAATTATCTCTTGGCTTGAGAGCTTTCTCCAGATCCATTGTGCACAACCAAAAAGAATGGATTGACTTAATGAGAATAATTTAATTGGGATCTATAATAATTAGAATAATAAAATAAAATAATTACTCGTAGGTATTTATTTATTTAATTTAATTCTTAGTAAGACCTCATGTCTAATAATAGCGTTTGACGATTATTATTACTTTACATGCACCCAGTAAATTATAAAAAATATTATTTGATTAAATAAATAATATTATTTCTCACAAATTCCCAGAAAAACCACATGGCGTGTATTTTTATTTTTCCATTTTCCTTTATTTATTCCACCACATTTATTAGACCTTGAATAATGACTATTTATTTCTTAAATAAATATCACTACATTATTTGCTAATAAATATATAATTCCACCCACAATATATTCTCTAGAATAACTAGTTCCGAAATAAATGCGATCAAACATACTCAAATAATTATTAAACCACAATCGGGAATAATCTTTATTCAACTTGTTAAATGAATATTTAACTGAGATGCTTAGATACACTTAGTGTATGACCCTCTAGACCTCTTTCTCAGTGGTATTAGGCAGAGTCTGCCTAAAGTCCAAGGTTAACATCTAGAAACATGTCAAGACACCCATAAAGAAAGAAGTTAACACCGTAATGATGTGTCACCTCCTACGAACGCTTACTGTGTAATGTAATCTCTTTGTCACAATATCTCCAATCAAGCAGGTTGCATGCTAGTGTCATCAACCTATGTGCTCGATTATTCTTTCTTTGACTTCTTGGAATTGAACTTGCACATTAATCACCATGGACATGGATTTATTTAGGCTATATCAATTCTATCAAAGGGCCTGAGATATCAACTTCTGTTATAGATCAGAAGGGACAAATCCTTTCTTTCATTATCTATTAATACAGTATTACTCGTGACGCACCCAACATATCCTATCTCGCTGCGAACAATGTGTCATCATAGTTTTTGTCAATACATCTAAGTATGCGAGTTCTGATACCCATTAATAATAATCTTAAAGTCTAAGTACCAATACACACATCTTTAGATAGGAACATCCAATGACACTATGAAATGTGGATTTCCTACTGGGGGTCTTGTTCTCATAATATCCTCCTGGATATTACCAAGGGCGCACACCATGAGAAGGTGCCTCAAAGTTTTATGATTCCTTGCCCCTAATATCCTGTATTATTTGTGTCCCTCAAATAACATCATCCGAACATAGAATATATATTCAAGAATAGTGTTATGACACTGTTAGGTTCTCATCATAGCAGGGATCCATTATGACCCTTTAGTGAAACAACTATACTTAGGACATTATCACATGAATTGTCACGCAGAAGAACAATCAAGATGTGATAAGGTATTTATTAATATTCAAATCCATGAATACAAGTTTATCATAAAGTACAAAGTAGTTGGTTCTAGGTCACCAACTCCAACATGTTGGACATCAATATGATGAAAGTTTTTCCCATGTAAGTCGATTAACATATATATTTTTTTTATTTTAATTTATTGAAAATTTATACTTATGTTTATTTTGTATTAGGTATCATTACATAATTTGTACGCAGCATGACATGACAACAGTATTTGGATTTATTGACCTACAATTTATTTAACCTATATCGAGGATGATGATTGACATAAAAAGGATGATTTATATTACTGAAAGACTTCAAAATAATACAATTATTCAGTGTTGGATGCTTCCTTATCTTTAGGAGTAAGCACCATATATCTCATAAGGTTTTATATATCTCTTAAAAGAAAACCCACTAACATTATATTTTCTTATATATTAGTGGTCATTGGATGTTGGGTGTTTTTTTCCAAGGGAGAAGACACTTTACTGGCTATGCTCTATCCATAGTGAAGTGCGATAAATTTTTTTGAATGTATTGAACACATAAGTTTGAATATTTTAATACTTATATATATTATAATGACATTTAAATTTATTTTATACATATTATTTTTAAATAGGACATGGAATTACTTTAGAGATATAGTAAGAAAGAAGAGCACAAAGATAAAATATGTAAAAGTAATGGTGGCTTTTCATTTACAATTACTACATTTTGGTTGTAAGTACTTAAAATATTATTTTGAATTGAAAAATTATTTTAAACAGTAGGTTCATAAACAAGGAGGATTAAAGGAATTTGGATATTGTGTTCTAATATTTATGTTTGAAATAATTTCAACTAGGATAATTACAATGTTTCTTAAGGTTAGATTTTATTATAATCCTTTCCATTAATTTTTTATTTGTTTTATTCATAATACATGTTAAATACTTTCTTTTTAATTTGTAGATTTTTGATGACCCTTAAAATTATATAGTACAAGAGATAAGACACTTACAAATTGAATGGGTGAATCATTTCACATGTATGATTGGGTTTTAGATTATTTGTAATATACATTGTAAAGTTGAAAGTTTAAATTGTAAATGTTTTTGCTACTGCTATTTTTCTATTGCTGATTTTCTAGTATGCTGTTATTTTTCTACTACTGATTTTTAGTACTATTGGGAGGGGATGAATTAATTGAATTTTATTTAAAAAAAATATTTTTCATGTCGATTATTTTATAACCGATGTGAAAATTTTAAAACAAGATTTACCACATCAGTTTTTTTTAAATCTACATGGTAAAAGATTTTTAACATTGGTTTTAATATAACCAACATAGTAAACCGTGAATAATATTCTTTTTAACATCATTTTTCATATAACCGACATGAAAAATCAAGTATGATAGACCTTTCACGTCGGTTTTCATATAACCGACGTGAAAAATCAAGTATGATAGACTTTTCACGTCGGTTATAACCGACATTAAAAACTTCCACCAAAATGTATTTATAATGACCATTTTTATTAATCGTTGTTAAAAACACATTTACAATGTTGCATTTAATAATGTTGCGTAGTAACCAATATTAAAAAAATGATGTGAAAAAGTCTTTTTTGCACTACTATCAAGTTAATACACTACCAATCATTTTCAGGGTTATTACCCCTAGGTGTGTTTGAGCTGAAGTTTGCATCCACTTATAGTATCTTGGTTGGGATTTCATTACTAAGAAAACACACATTCTTTACTTTACCAAAATTTTAGGATGTTTTCTTATATTTAGATTTATACCTTGAGTTTTCCCTATTGTTTGAATATTATAACGACTTATGAAGGTATTCTGATGAGAAGGAATTGTGATCACTCTTTGATAATGTGACAAGGAATTTATAACAATTAAGCATAATAATATTTTAAATTGAAATTAAAATAAATTTGAGAGGATTAAACAAATATGGGTTAAGAAGGAATTAGGTACCCTTACATCGGGATAATAACGACAAAAAAAAGGTTATAATGAGAAGGAATAAGTGATTTATCATTAACGATATATCAAATGGATGACAATGCCATGGAATTACAAGCATGAAAATATATGAAAATAGTACGGCAAAATGCGTATTTAGCGGCGGTTTTTTTTTCGTGTCATGACGGTTTGAACCACCACTAAATTGCGCATTGGGAAACTATTCGCGAAGATTTTCAAAACCTTCGTAGAACGTTTCACGGCAGTTTGGTTTTCAAAACCGTCGTAGAACGTTTCACGGTGGTTTTTTGAATTATTTTTTTATTCCTTTATTCTTTTATTCCTCGGCAGTTTTTTGAATTATTCCTTTATTCCTTTATTCCTTTATTCCTTTATTCCTTTATTCCTTTATTCCTTTATTCCTTTATTCCATTATTCCTTTATTCCTTTATTTCTCTTTTTTTATTTCGTATTTATTTCGTATTTATTTTATTTATTTTATTTATTTTAGTTATTTTATTTATTTTATTTATTTTATTTATTTATTTATTTTATTTTATTTTATTTATTTCGTATTTATTTTATTTACTTTATTTATTTCGTATTTATTCTATTTATTTCATATTTATTTTATTTTATTCGTATTACTTTATTTACTTTATCCATGTATGCACATGCTCATGCTCATGCACATTGTAACACCCCGTTTTATTACAAGCCTTATAAATAACAATTATATGTTTAGTGTCATTAAAGCCTTCTTTAACCAAACAAAATGTAAAAGTTAAAACACGTAACTCTTTTATTTATTTATTTAAGAACATGACATTGAAGAGTCTTACAACATCCGAGTTACAAGAAAATCTCACTAACCATAAATGCCAAATAAAAACCCTAGAACGATCACCGGAAGGCTACCCAGGATAAAAACAAGCCCGACTTCGTAGTGTGGATCACTAGGATCCATCATAAGCATCAGGATGGCCAATGCCACGGCGGCCATGCTGAGTACCAGTACAATGTAGAGAACCATCCTTAACTGACAAACCGACTTCAAAACATGAATACCAAGACTTCATATTTATAAAGGTTCCACATAGTCATTGCAAATTTTACCATTGTTGCCTTTTCAAGATGACCGTTGGGATTTAAATCCGAATGCCTTTAGGGTCTTGCTAAATACAGTCATAATAATTAAGACTCTTTTCTTTTAAATAATTCTTAATGAATCTATTTGATTTGTGGCCTAAGTTCTAAAGAAACAACATAAATATATATCTACACAGTCTTATTTTTTTCTATGTTTTCATATTAGCTTAATTATATGAAGTTACCATACTTTATAAAATTATATTTTTCTTCAACGTAAAATGAAAATTTATTATTTTGAAATTTTGGGTTAAATAATCAATTTGTTTTAATAACATATAGATGTAAATTAAGATAAGTGAGAATAAATAAAGGATAAGTGATATTAAATTATATAAATTGATAAATCAAATAAATAATGGAAAATAATAATATTTTATAGATAGGGGTATATAATTTAATTTGTATTAATTTCCATTGACTTACCTTAAAATAATAAAAGATAGATCAATAATTGCATGTTAATAAATAAAAAAACAATATTATAATAGGTTTAATAAAAAAATAAATAATAATAATAAAACGAATTTTGTTTTTCTTACAAAACCAGGGAGGTCCATTTTTTAAAGCGCCGCTCTCCCCGCTTGTCTGTCCGATCCAGCACCCTCCCATCACAGCCGTTGTTTTTTTTTATTCCACCTTGCGTCTGATCCGTTCGATCGACTCCCATCTAATCCTGGTCGTTCTTTTTTTTCGGATCTCCATCTTCCCCCGCATCTTCTTCTTCGTCGCGCACTCCTACCAGCAGGGTTAGGCTTCGTTTTTCTCCCTTAGGTCGGCGAGTGGACCCAGCTGCTCCTCCTTTCCACAGGTTTGGCACCGCTCCCTCATTACTCGGCCTCGGATACCCGGCCGACCTCTCCATGCAAGAATGGTTCTCTTTTTTTCTTCTTTTTTAAACCCCCGGTTTGCACTGAGGAGAGGGAGTTTTTGCACCTGATTTCTTTTGATCTTCGACCACCCCATCGTCGTCTCTTGCTGCTACCTCTCCTCCTCTCCAATCTAATGTAAGGGACAAGTTTTACTTTGTTTTGTTTAAGCTTAGGTATATATATATATATATATATATGTTTATATATATATATATATATGTATATACACCCGGTGCATACCCAGGCCTTGAGAATCCCTCTTCCTGTTTGGAGAACCAGATGAGGGTAAGGGAAACTCCTTTGATTCATTTTCCTTCAGTTTCGATAGTTATACATATTTATATATACTTTTTATATAAATATGTATAGATATATATACAAGACCATATGAATCAATTCATACCTGTTTTCCCCTTCCTAGAATCAAACCTGAGTAAGGGAGATCTTCTTGTTTTAATTTTCATCTGCTTCGGTGATTATACACGGTTATATACATATATATATACTTCATGAATATGTGTATATAAATATATATAAGGGCCTTAAGAACCGGTTATAATTGTTCTCCTTTTCCAGAATTCAACCGGGATAAAGGAAGTTTTTGGGGTTTGTTTTATTTCAGTTTTAATGGTTGCATTTACCTATATACTGTTTGTGTGTAAACATATATGTATTCGTACATATATAAGATGTTACTTGCATATGTACACATTTCTTTTACATGTATATAACCCTTTCTTTACTCTGCCATATGAAAAATGGAGATTTCGGGTAATTCTATAAACATGTAAGATTATACAAGTACATGGAGCACATAGATATATATGTACATGTGATTATATAGATGTATATGTACATCTATGTGCGAGAATAAGGGACGAGCTTGATTACTCGTTTTAAAATTTATCGCAATATAACATGATGATTTATTAAAATTATTTTTACCCATAAAGATTATTATTTCAAGAATAATACAAAAAAATTATTTATATACATGTTTATGTATATGATGGAGTTTAAGGATAAAGTTTGATATAAGAATAGTTCTTCCAACTGAAAATTTCATTTATCAGCGTTTTGACAATTCATGCATTTTTTGTGGAAAGGTGTGGCGTGAACCCCTTAAGCATTTACATGTGGCCTGGTGAATGTGTATTTATAAGTTCAATTTTCCAAAACCCTGTTTTAATTAATAATTATCAGGACTTAGTTTGTATTTTTGACACATATAAGTTTCTAATAATTTTAATGAATTCTAAGCCGATATGTATGTTGCACCAGTGGACTGGTTTAACCTGCAAGGTTATGTACCCTCGATGTAATTTATACTTTTAAAGAATGAGTTTCGGCATGTTTTAAAGAGGTGAACTATGAATTTATGGGTTTTACTTAATGTAAGTGATGTAATTTTACATGAAAATCCATTATTTTTAGTGTTTTAATTATTATTTCATGTACAAGAGTATGTTGATTTAGTTTATTTACATCACTGTTTAATCTGAAGCCAAAAGTCAAGTCCTTTTTACATTTACGACATGATCCACTGCAAGTTATGAATATGTATGTAAAAAAGGGGGTTTGATTAAGAATGTATGAATGAAACCCTATGAATGAAAGACCATATCAAGATATGTGAGGGATGTATTGGAATTAAATGTTTATGGACGGGTGCGCCCGGAATTATATAGCGCTCCAATGCATTGGGTAAAGGATGAGTCTCATGAGACGTTATGTGCAACAGTCTTGGTGGTTAGCCTTGGCTTGTGCTACCATGGAAACGGGATGGGCAGTTAGCCTTGACCTGTATTAATTATGTTTTATGGTCTTGATGCAAGGTCTTGAAAAAGTCTGGCATTATACATTCCCTCCGCATGTGATGATAAATGTTCAACTAGGGGTTAGTCCAACCAACAGGACATCCCCTAGTTGAAATTCCCTTGACTATGAGAATGAAATTATGAAATAAGAACTGTAACACATGTGGTATGTTGTTGTAAGAACCTTATGTTCCAATGTATCATGGTATGAATGTCTTCCATGCTTACACTCAATATTTTAGAACTGAAGTAATTTTGGTTATAAGTTATGCATCATCTATTCTTCACATGCTTGCGCTCTCTGATTCATGTCTTCTTTAAAGCTTCATTTAAGTATGTAATTCTTCACTGTGCAAGTGGTTTTCAAAAATGTACGATTTACATGTTTTAAGAAAAGATAATGCTTTGTTTTTAGTGAAGTGTTTTATTATCTTCAAGATGACTTCTTTGAGAAAGAGTTTTCTTAAAACGTTTTAAAACCCCTTACTGGGCATATTTTCTCACCCTATGTTTTTGTTTTAAAATTTTTCAGGCATGGATTTGTACTAATGAAGTTTATCAAAAGTAGCTGGTTTCCCAGAACCCTGAGCCTCGCGATCTTCTGTAATAATGGGACATGATGTATTATTGTATATGTTTGTAATAAATTTTTAGTACATCATGCCCCATGGGCACTCAGGGGTCGGGGTCCTTATAGTTGGTATCAGAGGATGGGTTCAGGTAACTCTGTAAAACCAGGTAGTATGAATATACAACTACGATTGACTAAATAATTATGTTGAAACTTTCATATGGCTGATGAAAATGTACCTACCGACCTACTTTTTCTTCCTACTGAGGCTCTAGAGAACATTATATCTCTAGCTAGCCGTGAGAACTTTCTAAATTACGCCTGACTTCGCATGTCATGTAAGCACCTGTATGACGTGTCAAATTCACCTAGGGTGCTTAGTCTACACCGGGTATTGGGGATGGACTATCTCCTAATGATGATGACCCAATTTCCCTCTTATGCACGTCAGGGAAGGTACCATGAGGGACTCTTCTGAGTGTTCACGACTGGTGAAGAATTTGGCACGATGCTCGATAACCCCTTTCAAGAAGCTGCTGCTGCTGGAGACCTCCGAGCGGCTTACCTGTGCCAGATTTTTCACTATGGCCTCTAGGGCCAGTTGATGGACTTTGGGGTGTTGGAAGATCAGTCCACTCGATTGTCTCTTAGGAAAGAGGTGTATACTGATGTTTCCCAACTTCATACCCCTCATGCTAAACTTAGAAGATGTCATAGATGTTCCCATGAGTTTGACCCCGTCTGTTCAGCTTGTGTGTGGTTTGAAGAGTTATGGAGTTTTTCTACTCTTTGTGGTGTACGTTTAGTAAACTCAGGCTTTGATATGTAAACTTTTGTGTAAATGGAAGTTTCATGTTTCCTTTCCTGCCTCTACCTTATCAGTGTTATTAAGAGTTTCCTTTCGAATGTTTTTTCAGATGGTTGGTCAAACGAACATCTCATCACTACCCGATGAGTTAGTAGAGGTTATTATGATCAGGACATACATGGTGGATTATCCATCTTTTCTCCACCTGTGAGGGTCTTTCCAACGTCTGCTCGATTTAGCGAACAGTCCTGAGATTCTTCATTCGTGTCACGAGGATGACCGTGTTTTTCATCTCATCGCCACTGCTCAACTTCCCTGCTATAGGCGAAGGGAAAGGTACTACGAGGGCCTCTTCCAGTGTTTTACTCTAGCACAAAACTTTTCTGCCAGAGTTTGCTTCCTCATAGCTGCCCAGGATGGCCACCATAGCGCAGCCTTTATGTTCCAAGTCTTAAATCTCAGTCTCCTCAATCACATCATTCCCCTCGATTACCTCGAGCGTGATGTAGTCCTGAGAGTTATTAGGGAATTTGTATACTCAGACGTTTCTGAGATTTTCACCGCACGAGCCTCCCTTTGGAAGCATGTGTGCAGTACACACGAGAAGGAGTTCAATACATAATGCTCAAAGTGCATCTGGGCTAGGGAAACGGAAGAACTAAGTACCAACTTTGGTATTCCATTAACCGAGTCAGATCTCCTATTTGGGTAATGTTGTACATCTGAGGTTTTTGTTTTTCTTTTTATGAATAGAATTGTAAGGACGTAATTCTTTGAAGGGGGAAATAATGTAACACCCCGTTTTATTACAAGCCTTATAAAAAACAATTATATGTTTAGTGTCATTAAAGCCTTCTTTAACCAAACAAAATGTAAAAGGTAAAACACGTAACTCTTTTTTTTATTTATTTAAGAACATGACACTGAAGAGTATTACAAAATCCAAGTTACAAGAAAAGCTCACTAACCATAAATGCCAAATAAAAACCCTAGAACGATCACCAGAAGGCTACCCAGGATAAAAACAAGCTTGAATTCTTAGTGTGGATCACTAGGATCCATCATAAGCATCGGGATGGCCAATGCCACGACGGCCGTGCTGAGTACCAGTGCAATGTAGAGAACCATCCTTAACTGACAAACTGACTTCAAAATATGAATACCAAGACTTCATATTTATAAAGGTTCCACATAGCCGTTGCAAATTTTACCATTGTTGCCTTTTCAAGATGACCGTTGGGATTTAAATACGAAGGCCTTTAGGGTCTTGCTAAATACAGTCATAATAATTAAGACTCTTTTCTTTTAAATAATTCTTAATGAATCTATTTGATTTGTGGCCTAAGTTCTAAATAAACAACATAAATATATATCTACACATTCTTATTTTTTTCTATGTTTTCATATTAGCTTAATTATATGAAGTTACCATACTTTATAAAATTATGTTTTTCTTCAACGTAAAATGAAAATTTATTATTTTGAAATTTTGGGTTAAATAATCAATTTGTTTTAATAACATATAGATGTAAATTAAGATAAATGACAATAAATAAAGGATAAGTGATATTAAATTATATAAATTGATAAATCAAATAAATAAGGGGAAAATAATAATATGTTATAGATAGGGGTAAATAATTTAATGTTTATTAAATTTCCATTGAATTACCTTAAAATAATAAAATATAGATCAATAATTGCATGTTAATAAATAAAAAAACGATATTATAATAGGTTTAATAAAAAATAATAATAAAACGATTTTTGTTTTTCTTACAAAACCGGGGAGGTCCGTTTTTTAAAGCATCGCTCTCCCCGCTTGTCCATCCGATCCAGCACCCTCCCATCGTAGCCATTGTTTTTTTTATGCCACCTTGCGTCCGAGCCGTTCGATCGACTCCCATCTAATCCTGGCCGTTCTTTTTTTCGGATCTCCATCTTCACCCGCGTATTCTTCTTCGTCGCGCACGCATACCATCAGGGTTAGGCTTCGTTTTTCTCCCTTAGGCCGGTGAGTGGACCCAGCTGCTCCTCCTTTCCACAGGTTTGGCACCGCTCCCTCATTACTCGGCCTCGGATACCCAGCCGACGTCTCCACGCAAGAACGGTTCTCTTTTTTTTCTTCTTTTTTAAACCCCCGGTTTGCACTGAGGAGAGGGAGTTTTTGCACCCGGTTTCTTTAGATCTTCGACCACCCCGTAGTCGTCTCTTGCTGCTACCTCTCCTCCTCTCCAAGCTAAGGTAAGGGACAAGTTTTACTTTGTTTTGTTTAAGCTTCGGTATATATATATATATGTTTATATATATATATATCTATATGTATATACACCCAGTGCATACCCAGGCCTTGAGAATCCATCTTCCTGCATGGAGAATCAAATAAGGGTAAGGGAAACTCCTTTGATTCATTTTCCTTCAGTTTCGATAGTTATACATATTTATATAAACTTTTTATATAAATATGTATAGATATATATACAAGACCATATGGACCGATTCATACTCATTTTCCCCTTCCTAGAATCGAACCTGAGTAAGGGAGATCTTCTTGTTTTAATTTTCATCTGCTTCGGTGATTATACACGGTTATATACTTATATATATACTTCATGCATATGTGTATATAAATATATATAAGGGCCTTAAGAACCGGTTATAATTGTTCTCCTCTTCCATAATTCAACCGGGATAAAGGAAGTTTTTGGGGTTTGTTTTATTTCGGTTTTAATGGTTGCATTTACCTATATACTCTTTGTGTGTAAACATATATGTATTCATACATATATAAGACATTACATGCATATGTACACATTTATTTTACATGTATATAACCCTTTCTTTACTCTGCCATATGAAAAATGGAGATTTCAGGTAATTTTATAAACATGTAAGATTATACAAGTACATGGAGCACATAGATATATATATACATGTGATTATATAGATGTATATGTACATCTATGTGTGAGCATAAGGTACGAGCTTGATTACTCATTTTAAAATTTATCACAATATAACATGATGATTTATTAAAATTATTTTTACCCATAAAGATTATTATTTCAAGAATAATACAAAAAAATTATTTATATACATGTTTATGTATATGATGGAGTTTAAGGATAAAGTTTGATATAAGAATAGTTCTTCCAACTGAAAATTTCATTTATCAGCATTTTGACAATTCATGCATTTTTTGTGGAAAGGTGTGGCGTGAACCCCTTAAGCATTTACATGTGGCCTGGTGAATGTGTATTTATAAGTTCAGTTTTCCAAAACCCTATTTCAATTAATAATTATCAGGACTTAGTTTGTATTTTTGACACATATAAGTTTCTAATAATTTTAATGAATGCTAAGTCGATATGTATGTTGCACCAGTGGACTGGTTTAACCTGCAAGGTTATGTACCCTCGATGTAATTTATACTTTTAAAGAATGAGTTTCGACATGTTTTAAAGAGGTGAACTATGAATTTATGGGTTTTACTTAATGGAAATGATGTAATTTTACATGACAATCCATTATTTTCAGTGTTCTAATTATTATTTCATGTACAAGAGTATGTTGATTTAGTTTATTTACATCACTGTTTAATCTGAATCCAAAAGTCAAGTCCTTTTTACATTTACGACATGATCCACTGCAAGTTATGAATATGTATGTAAAAAGGGGGTTTGATTAAGAATGTATGAATGAAACCCTATGAATGAAAGACCATGTCAAGATGTGTGAGGGATGTATTGGACTTAAATGTTTATAGATGGGTGCACCCGGAATTATATAGCGCTTCAATGCATTGGGTAAAGGATGAGTCTCATGAGACGTTATGTGCGATAGTCTTGGCGGTTAGATTTGGCTTGTGCTACCATGGAAACGAGATGGGCGGTTAGCCTTGACCCGTATTAAATATGTTTTATGGTCTTGACGCAAGGTCTTGACAAAGTCCGGCATTATACATTCTCTCCGCATGTGATAATAAATGGTCAACCAGGGGTTAGTCCGACCAACAGGACATCCCCTAGTTGAAAATTCTCTTGACTATGAGAATGAAATTATGAAATAAGAACTGTAACACATGTGGTATGTTGTTGTAAGAACCTTATGTGCCAATGTATCATGGTATGAATGTCTTCCCTGCTTACACTCAATCTTTTAGAACTGAAGTAATTTTGGTTGTAAGTTATGCATCATCTATTCTTCACATGCTTGCGCTCTCTGATTCATGTCTTCTTTAAAGCTTCATTTAAGTATGCACTTCTTCACTGTGCAAGTGGTTTTCAAAAATGTTGGATTTACATGTTTTAAGAAAAGATAATGCTTTGTTTTTAGTGAAGTGTTTTATTATCTTCAAGATGACTTCTTTGAGAAAGGGTTTTCTTAAAACGTTTTAAAACCCCTTACTAGGCATATTTGTTCACCCTACGTTTTTGTTTTAAAAAATTTCAGGCATGGATTTGTACTAATGAAGATTATCAGAAGCAGCTGGTTTCCCAGAACCCTGAGCCTCACGATCTTCTGTAATAATGGGACATGATGTATTATTGTATATGTTTGTAATAAATTTTTAGTACATCATGCCCCATGGGCACCCGGGGATCGGGGTCCTTACACACATGCCCATGCAATATAAAGAAATACTGTGTTTGGTGAGATTTGAACGTCCATGCCCATGCACATGCCCATACCCATGCACATACCCATGTAATATAAAGAAATACTGCATTTAGTGAGATTTGAACCCCTAACCTCTTGCATATTTTCCAAAGACTTTACCGCTCCAGCAAGCTCGTGATGTGGTTAATAAACATAATTTAATATACTTATATATACTAATTGAAAAAACAAATAATACATAACTAATAGATATAAACTCAATAATAATTAAACAATAAGCAAGAGTCAATAATTAATAATCAATAATTAATAATTAATAGTTATTGATTTATTAGTTATTTATTGATTGATTTATTTATTTATTATTATTTACTGTTTATTATAATAAATAACAAATAAATTATAATAATATTTACATAAATTATAAAATTATGAAAATAAAATGATAAAATAATAAAATTACGAAATTAAAATAATAATACCATAAATAATAAACAACAAATAGTAAACAATAAACAATAAACAATAAACAATAAACAATAAATAATAAATAATAAATAATAAATAATAAATAAATAACAATAAATAACAAACAATAAACAATAAACAATAAACAATAAATAATAAATAATAATAAACAAATAATAAATAATAAATATTAAATATTAAATAATAAATAATAAATAATAATAAATAATAAACAATAAACAATAAATAATAAATAATAAATAATAATAAACAAATATTAAATATTAAATATTAAATAAAAAATAAAAAAAATAAAAAAAAACAATAAACAATAAACAATAAACAATAAATAATAAATAATAATAAATAATAATAAACAAGTAATAAATAATAAATAATAAATAATAAATAAGAAATAAGAAATAATAAATAATAAACAACAAATAATAATAAATAATAAATAAAAAAAATAATAAAAATAATAAATAATAAATATTAAATAATAAATAATAATAAACAAATAATAAATAATAAACAATAAATAATAATAAATAACAAATAATAAATAATAAATAATAATAAATAATAAATAATAAATAATAAATAATAAATAAATACTAAATAAAAAAATATTAAATAATAAATATTAAATAATAAATAATAAACAACACATAATAAATAAATATAAATAATAAATAATAAATAATAATAATAATAAATAACACATAAATAATAAATATAAATAAATAAATGATAAATGATAAATAATAAACAAAAATTAATAATAGATAATAATAAATATATAATAAATAATAAATAATAAATAATAAATAATAAATAATAAATAATAAACAATAAATAATATTAAATAAATAAATAATAATACATAATATATAATATATAATATATAATATATAATATATAATAAATAAAATATTGTTATTATTAATAATAAATAATAAATAATAAATAATAAATAATAAATAATATATATAATATATAATAAATAATAAATAAATATAAATAATAAATAATAAATAACCGGTAACAAATATTATTATTATTATTATTTTATTATTAATAATAATAAATAATATATAATATATAATATATAATATATAATAAATAAATATAAATAATAAATAATAAATAACCAGTAACAAATAATAGATAATAAATAAATTAATGTATATTATAAATAATAAATAATAAATGAAACACATGAAAAAAATATGAAAAGGTGTGATAGGTGATGAAAAATCATGAAAACGCATGAAAACGGATGGAGAAGCATGAAGAAGAGAGCATTAGAAAGCATGAAACGCATGAAAACTCATGACAACTCTGGAAAACCCCTTAAGAATTCAACATAATCATCATAATAACCCACAAAAAACCATTGATAAAGATAACAAGTCATGAAAACCCAAATAAACAGTAATAAATGGAGCAACCATTAAAACCCGTCAAAACGGTCATAAAGTGACAAAAACATTAGACTCACATTAACGGAGATAACTTATGATCTGAGAGTCTGTTTCAGATCCGCGGCCAATCAAATCAAAGATCCTGAAACGATCTTCGACCTGATAGGTGAAAGTGACTCAATGGACCGGCGGATCGGAAGTTACGACCATTTTAAAAAAAGCTGACAGGGAACGAGTGCTAGAAACGAGGCATCGAAAAACCTAACAAACCTGATACCCACTAAAAAGGTCATAACTTATGATCCAGGAGTCCATGTGGGCGCTGCAACCAGTTAAATTTAAGCTCATGGAATGAACTACGATCTGGTAGGCGGAGGAGTCCGAACCGACACGCGGATCGAAAGTTAGGTCCGTTTGAAGACAAGTTCGACGGGACATCGGTGACGAAAACAGGGTTTCGAAGGCCTTCAGAGGGGTTTTTGGGGTTGAAAAAAACAACAAAATTTCACTTTGTGTTGAACTAGTGTGTAGCTCTCTTTGCTGGTTTTGATTTGATATGTGGTAGAACCCAAATAGACACCCGGAGCGAAAGTTATGGTCGTTTGAAGTTGGAGAATTTTTTTCAACTTTCTTATAACTCTCATATCTTCCGCACCTTAGACCATCTCACGGTTTTGATTATACGTGCCTCTAGATCTCTTAATGAGCTTTGATTTGACTGGTCGTGGCACTCCAACGGACGCTCGGATCAAAAGTTATGGTCGTTTTAGTGATTTCAGGGTTTCTCATGTTTTTTTTATTTTTTTCTTTTCATTTTGTGGCGGTTTTACCCAAACCGCCGCTATTTCGTGGCTGTTTTTTAAAAAACCGCCGCTAATCCTCGAAAAAAAAAATTAACACATTTCGCGGCAGTTTAAAAATCGCCGCGAAATACCGGCCCGAAAACTATTTAGCAGCGGTTTTGAAAACCGCCGCGAAACGCCCGTTTTCCTGTAGTGAAAAGAATTTTAAATGATATTGCAATAAAAGGATTGTAATTAAAAAGGAAAGAGGTGGATTGAGAACTCTAACCTTGAAAGGTAGCTTCTTAAAGCTTTAGAAGAGCACCTTAGAACCTTGGACACTCCTTGGGGAACACTTTGGGGGGGGGGGTGATATGAGAACCGTGCTCATGAACTTTGAAGTGAAGATGAATGAGAGGATGAGTGAGTATTTATCCAAAACGTGAGAGAATTATTTATTAATTTCTAAACATATACATCATAAATATAGGTTGTGGAAAATGCAAAAACATTAGCTTATTCGTAGTTTTAGCTTGTGGTTTTTGACATTTAAGACATGGGTTTTGTTATATTAATGTTTTAGAATCAAACTCCATTATTTTATATTACTTTGGCCATCAAAATAATTTTCTTTCACAAAATATTGCTTTTTAAATCCTTGATTTCCATTTTAGACTTTGGAAAATTATTTATAAGTTTAGAAAATCATTTTAATCCATTAAAATACATTATATTGATAAAATAGTTTTTTTAGTCGTGGATTCACTTATATTAATTATTACATAGTTTTTACATCATAATTATGCCATAATACTTACCAAATATGCTCATCGTATCTTGCTATTTACTAAAAAAATTGGTTGTCACAGAAAATTCATTATCGGATAATTTAAAAGTAATGATTTTAGATTTAAAGTCCTTTTGTGGAAATGTTTTTATATATATGATAATTTTAATGATCGAGTATAACTCTTGGTGTCACGACCCGCCCTCGGGGTCCGTGCCGTGACTACCCCAAGCCCGCCTTCCATAGGCCAGGGGCTGGCGACTAGCACCAAGGCGTAGATCCCAGCAAATTGGGAAGGCATTGCCTTTGAAAAGTAAACACACACCACAGAGTAAACAAGCGGAAAGTAAACACTAAGCAAGCAGAGTACAACTGAAGTGCGGAAAAGTAAATGGGCCAGAATACAAACCCAAACTGAAAGTAAAGTACAACTCGAAAAGGGAAAAACAGCAACTGAAAAGTAAAGGCCGCTACTCCGTGCTGTCCACTGGAAAATCCCACCTGAAGGGTGGGTACAGATAGCTCCTCTGCTCCACGGGTCCCACCGTCCGCTCCGTGCTCGTCCCGCCCAGTGGTCCACCTCCGGGTACCGTCCCGCTCCGCAAACCTCAGCTAAGGTCAACGCTGTCCGTCGTCTGCAACCAACACAACGTAGTGCGGGCGAAGCCCGTGCAGGGGTGAGTATAAGCTACTCAGTAGGGTCCCCGAGACCCCTGAAGGTCTCTCAAAATCCACAAAGGATAAACCACGAAGCAAAGTACAATCACGAAGTAACAACCAACACTGCTTAGGTATATGCCCATACATATACCTAAGTCATCAATTCAAATACGCTCCAACCTCCGAGCCCAAGTATAACTCAGTCCACGCAGGAAAGTATACGTATTCCACAAAGGAAAGTAACAGGATTCAGCTCACACAGGTATACTTCTTCAGGGACGATAAAGATGATCACTGATCCATCTAAGTCGTCGGACCCACGAAGGATCGATAGGTAACTAACCCCCGCAAGACCCACACAGGATCGGGCTCACACAGAACCTGTAGGCGCTGGCTCACACAGAACCGCTGAGCGCAAGGACCCACACAGGATCGGGCTCACACAGAACCTGTAGCACTGATCCATGTAGGATCGCTGAGTGCTGTAGTCGTCGTCGTCGAATCCACGCAGGATCTCTGTACTGTCGTCGTCGAATCCACACAGGATCTCTGTACTGTCGTCGTCGCAGTCACAGTAGCAGTCGTAGCAGTAGAACAGTCGCAGCCAGCACTAGGGTTCCCGCACACAGCAAGCTCGTACGGAGGATCCGCTCCACGAGCCGAGAGGCTGATACATCAACTGTCACGAAGACCGAAGTTGATGTATCCAAAAGTTCCGTATCGTCAAAAGGAACTCAACGCAACAGACGGCGCGTCGATCGGACGCCCGGTCTGAGAGATAATGGCATTTTCGTCTCCGGGGCCCGGTTGGTTTTTAAGGCAAAACCAACCCGACCGTACTCCACCTGCGTCCAAACCTCGGGCGGAGTATGCCAAAAGATCCGTCTCACTAAGAGGAACACTACGCGACTGACGGCACGTCAATCGGACGTCCGTAGCTCAAGATATGAGCGTTTTCGCTCCGAAGGCCCGGTTGGTTTCGTGAATGAACCAACCCGGCCGAACTCAAAGTAACCCGAAACCTTGAGTGCGATATACCGAAATGATCGTCTCGATCCAAGGATCGCGTTGCCGCAGACGGTTCGTCATTCGGAGGTCCGAGGCTCAAGTTATGAGCCAAAAACCTAATCTGGTCCGAAACGGGGGGTCCGGGTCCGGGCCGATCCGGCCCGACCCCCCCCCCCCCCCCTCTGGACGGCGCGGCGGCCGGTGGCGGCGGACGGCGGCGGCGGACGGCGGCGGACGGCGGCGGCGGCTGGCCGCGTGGCGGCGGCGGCGGCTGGCCGCGTGGCGGCGGCGGCGGGCCGCGTGGCGGCGGCGGCTGGCGGACCGCGTGGCGGCGGCGGCGGGCCGCGGCGGCGGCGGCGGCGGGCCGCGGCGGCGGCGCTGGGCGCCGCACGTGATTGGCACGCGGGGCATAGCCCCGCGTTTTTCTTCAAGCGGCACGGCTCAAGGCCGTGCCTTTGACAAAAACGGCCCCCGCAAATGGGGGCCGGCTTGATAAAACCGGGGGGCTGTTGCCCCCCCCTCTTTAAATGAACCGCCCCCCTCTTTAAGAGGGGGGTTTGAAGAGCCGGCCGGGGGTTTAAACCCCCGGTTTTTATGATATCCGGCCGGCCCGCTGGCCGGCCGGTTTTTACTAACGGGACCGGGAAATTCCGGTCCCGCCCTTGATTTCCGACGCCGGCGGCACGGCCGCCGGTCTTTCCTTCCGCCGCGGCCCGGAACCGGCCGCGGTCTCCTCGTCTCACCGCGGCCCGGAACCGGCCGCGGTGTTCGTCGTCCGGCGCGGTGCGACGGCACCGCGCCCCTTTCTCCGTGCCAAGAATCCTCCCAACGCGGCGCGACGGCGTCGCGTTCTTGAAATCTCTCCTCGGCGAAGCGCGACGGCGTTGCGGAAAATATCTGAACGTTCATCCGCGTGGTGCGACGGCACCACGTTACTTGTTTCCTCCAGCATGAACAACATGAACGATGGAGGGGGATTCGGCCGTGTTCGTGCGGTCCGGTCCCCCTCACGTTAAAGAAATAAAAACGGAACTTAAATAAAATAAGTCACACGTTAAGTCATGCTAAAATCCACGATTCAAGAAAGGAATAAAAATAATCAATAAAGATCATCCCCTACCTCTGGTTTCAAGAACGAAGATCGTCAACGACCCGCGGAAGACGCGTCGCGGTGGTCGGCGTCACGGAAGAAGGACGTCGATGTCGTGAAGCGAGGATTCGAAGTTCTTTGACGACGATTTCGTCGCGGGAAAAGATGACGCGGAAGAAGACGTCGTCGGTGTCGCGGGTATGGCGTCGCGAAAGACGATTCCCGAGTACGTGGCGTTCTTCGTCGATGTTCGAAGGTTCTTCGCGTTCTTCAAGGAGGAAAAAGAAGTTCTTCAAAGTGTAGAACTCTTCCTCTCTCAAATCCCACACAACACAGCAACCCCCAAAATAAAATAAGCTACCCTTATTTTATTTTCACTTTGCCCACCTTTCAAAAATTCAAAAGTTGAATTTATTACATTAATTAAAATCTTGAGTTGTCAAGAAATTAAATGGAAAGATAAGTTGGCAAGTTTTAATGTAGGGGAGAGTCACAAATTAAAGAGGGGGTTTAGAGGGGTTAGGGAATTTGAAAAGGTGGGGGGTTCGTGTGGGCCCCACCTCCCTCATAACCACACATGGGAAGTTGGGTGGTTGCGGGCCCCACCAACAACTTCCCATGAGAGAGTCTAACCACCTAGAATAAAATAAAATTCACACACAATTTTATTTTACTTATCTTTTAATCCCCAAAACTAACTTTCAACCCGCAACATACGCAACTCCCGAAAGGGTCTCTTTAAGCGAATATCGGCACTGCGAGTTCATCGGTGCCCTCGGATTTCAATTCCGAGCACCGGATCAAAAGTTAGGAATTCCCGCTCGTTCGTTCACTGAACGTACCCGAGCCAAACTTCGGAAATTAATTCCGGGCACTCCGGGCCTCGGAATCAGGTGCCGTCTGAAACCGCGCTCTTGTAAAAAATCCAAAGAAAATTAAGAAAAAAAATTCCCTTGAATTTTACGGTCTTTACATTACTCCCACCTCAGGGCTTTACGTCCCCGTAAAGATACAACAAAAACTAGGGGAACAAATGAGGGTACTGAGCACGCATCTGAGCCTCCCGCTCCCAAGTGCTCTCCTGGAGATTCCCGTGCTGCCATCTGATGCGCACAAGAGGAATCGATCGCCCACGTAGGACCCGCTCCTGTCGATCCTCTATCTCCACCGGGACCTCCGTAAAAGTCGCCCCATCGTCAACGTCAAGCTCCCCATGGTCAATGATGTGCGTCGGGTCGTGCACGTATCTTCTCAGCTGGGATACGTGAAAGACGTCGTGCACCCGGTGCAACTGAGGTGGTAGAGCCAGGCGATAAGCCACCTCGCCAATCCTGCTGAGAATCTGAAAAGGTCCGATGAAGCGCGGAGATAACTTGCCGCCTCGGCCAAATCTCCGAATACCACGTCGAGGTGAGACCCGCAAGAAGACGTGGTCGCCATCCTCGAACTCTAGTGGTCTCCGCCTCCTGTCAGCATATGACTTCTGCCGGCTCTGAGCTGTCCTCATCCGCTCCTGGATGACCTGGACCTTCTCTGTCGTGGCCTGGACCATCTCCGGTCCCACTAGTGCTGACTCCCCTGGGTCTGTCCAGCACAAAGGAGATCTACATGGTCGGCCGTACAACGCCTCGTACGGTGCCATCCCGATGGTGGAGTGGTAGCTGTTGTTGTATGCGAATTCCACCAAAGGTAGGTGGTCCTCCCAGCTACGACCAAAGTCAAGGACACATGCACGGAGCATGTCCTCGAGAGTCTGAATGGTCCTCTCCGTCTGACCATCCGTCTGAGGGTGAAAAGCTGTGCTAAGACGTAGCTGCGTCCCGAACGCCTCCTGCAACCCCTTCCAAAGCCGGGAAGTAAAGCGGGCATCACGATCGGAAACGATAGATGATGGCACGCCGTGGAGCCGCACAATCTCCTGAACGTAGAGACGTCCCAAGCTCTCCACCGAGCCCTGCTCTCTGATGGGTAAGAAGTGTGCCGACTTGGTGAGTCGGTCAACAATCACCCAGATGGAGTCGTGACCTCTGGAAGTGTGTGGAAGTCCAGTCACGAAGTCCATAGATATGCCGTCCCACTTCCACTCCGGAACCTCCAAGGGCTGTACCAAGCCTGCTGGTACCTGGTGCTCTGCCTTCACCTGCTGACAGGTAAGGCATCGAGAAACGAACTCTGCTACAGCCTTCTTCATGCCCGGCCACCAATGCTGTCGTCTGAGGTCCTGGTACATCTTCGCCACTCCAGGATGTACCGCTAAAGGTGAAGTGTGAAACTCCCTCAACACTTCCTCTCGCAAAGCGACTGGTACCATGGTACGTCCTCTGAAAAGGATGTCGTGCTCTGCTCCAAGGGAGAAACCATCAGGTGTCTGTCCCGAGGATATCTGTGCACGCCGTGTCTCACAGTCAGCGTCCCCATGCTGTGCCTCCCTGACTCGCTGCAGTAGTGGAGGAGTGACTGTGAGAGACTGTAGAAAGGCTGCTCCATCTCTATCCACGAAGGATATCTGCAAAGAGGCTAGCTGCTCCGTCACCTCCTCAAGTAGTTGAATGCCCGTCCTCCTGCTGAGGGCATCAGCTACTACGTTCCCCTTCCCAGGAGTATAGACTATCTCAAAGTCATAGTCCTGGAGGAACTCGAGCCATCGTCGCTGTCTCAGGTTCAGGTCCTTCTGCGAGAAGATATACCTGAGACTCTGATGATCGGAAAAGACCGTAAAGCGCTCGCCCATCAGATAGTGTCGCCATGTCTTCAGAGCGAAGACCACTGCTGCTAACTCTAGGTCATGGGTAGCGTAGTTCTGCTCATGCGGCCTCAACTGACGTGATCCATAGGCGATCACGGCCCGCTCCTGCATCAGAACACATCCGAGTCCGGTCCCTGATGCATCGCAGTAGACTACGTACCCTACTCCCTCCTCAGGCAACCTCAAGATAGGTGCGCTAGTCAATCTCTGCCTCAGCTCCTCGAAGCTCTGCTGACAACTGTCTGACCACACGAAGGGTTTCCCCTTCTTCGTCAACGCTGTGAGTGATGCCGCAACTCTGGAGAAGTTCGGCACAAATCTCCGATAGTATCCAGCTAGTCCCAAGAAACTCCGAACCTCAGTCACGCTCCTGGGTGGCTCCCATGCTAACACAGCCTCAATCTTCGCGGGATCCACTGCAACTCCCGCCTCAGAGATAACGTGTCCCAAAAAGTGGACCTCACGTATCCAGAACTGGCACTTCGAGAGCTTACCATAAAACTGGTGCTCTCGGAGTGTGTCAAGAACAACTCGCAAGTGATAGGCGTGCTCCTCCTCTGTCGTAGAGTAAATCAGAATGTCGTCGATGAAGACCACGACAAACCGATCGAGGTATGGCTGAAAGATCCTGTTCATGAGAGCCATGAACACTGCTGGAGCATTGGTTACACCGAAAGGCATAACCAAGAACTCATAGTGGCCATACCGACATCTGAAGGCCGTTTTCTGCACATCCTCGTCTCTGACTCTGAGCTGATGATAGCCTGACCTGAGGTCTATCTTCGAGAACCACCGTGCTCCCTTGAGCTGATCAAAGAGGTCATCAATCCTCGGTAGCGGATACTTGTTCCTCACTGTCACCTGGTTCAGGCGACGATAGTCAACACAAAGTCGCAAGCTTCCGTCCGCCTTCTTGGCGAACAATATCGGGGAAGCCCAGGGTGAAACACTGGGTCGGATGAATCCCTTGCCCTGCAAGTCCTCCAACTGTACCCGTAGCTCTCGAAGCTCGGCGGGGGCCATCCGATGTGCTGGAGTGGATATCGGGGCTGTCCCGGGGTACAAGTCAATATAAAAGTCTACCTCTCTGCGAGGAGGTAGCCCTGGAACATCGTCGGGAAAAACGTCCGCATACTGATCCACCACTGCAGGAAAACCAGGACTCCGCACGTCAACTGCTCCAAGGATAAGGCTAGCCAACTGATGAGTGATGGGCTGTCCTCTCCTCCGCGGAAGTCCATCCTGTGCTGCTAAGGCTCCCTTCTCGCCGGTGAAGGTGAACCTGCTCCCGTCGGTGCGTACACATCGCACCTTGCGCCTAAAACAGTCAATCTGTGCATGGACCGTGGACAGCCAATCCATGCCCAAGATGACGTCGTAAGGCCTCGACGCTGCTACAAGAAGATCCCAGCCGAAGCTCTCGCCTCCTAGAGTAAGCTCACACTGCCGGCACCAGTGCGTGATCGTCGAGTCTGCTCCCGTAGGAGTCTCTAGCCGTAAGGATCGAGCCAACGGCTCTGTCGGAATCTCCGAGCTCCGAACAAGGGCAGCGGCTATGAAAGAATGACTCGCTCCTGTGTCTATAAGAACTGCAGCAAGGGTGGAATAGACACAGATAGTACCTCGAATCATCTCGGGTGCGCCGTGGTCGTAGGCCTCTGCTGCCTGGAGCTGTGCCTGTCGCTGCCCGCCAGCTCCCTGTGGTCGGGGTGGACCTCCTGGTGGTGGTGGTGGTAAAGCCTCAAAGCGTCGGCCACCACCAGCTGCTCGTCCAGCTCCTCTGCCTCGTCCGCCTCCTCCCTGCGGACCGCCACGGTCGACCCTCTGCCTCTGCCTCGGTGGTCCATCTACTGACTGCTGCTCCTCGGCACGGCGGGTCGGGCAGTCACGAGCCATGTGGCCCTGTCCGCCGCACGAGTAGCACTGCCTGCCTCTCGGAAGACTGGCTCCGCGCTGTGTGCCCCGCACTGCTGAGCCAGTGCCCTGAGATCGTCTGCCTGAAGGTCTGGTCTGTCTGGACCCCTGAGTCATCCGTCGACTGCCTGCTGCAGATGACTCTGCCACGTGCCGCCCTGCGGTGGGTCGCTGTGCTGGTGTAGACTCAGCAAGGAAGCTCTCGATCAGAAGAGCCCGCTCCAGTACTCCTGTCTGAGTCGGTATGCTGAGGGAGATCAGCGATGCCCTGATCTCGTGTCTCAAACCCTGCTCGAAGGTCCGGGCCCGGAAGAATGGGTCCCGTACCATGTCGGTCGAGTAGCGCGAGAGATCGGTAAATCTCGCCGAGTACTGGGCGACCGTCATGCTGCCCTGCCGCAGCTGTAGAAGCTCCTGGATACGCACCGCTCGAAGGGTGGCCGGGACGAACTCAGAGCGGAAGAGGCTCTCGAAGTCCGTCCAGAGTAGAGATGCCTCATCGTGCACCTGGAGCATCAGGCTCCACCATCGTCCTGCTGCTGCGTGTAGTAGGCTCGCAGCGAGGATCACCATGAGGTCTGCTGGTGTCCTCACTAGCCTAAACACTCGAACCACTGCCTCCAGCCAGTCCTCTGCTGCCTGGGGATCCGTCTCCCCGCGAAACCTGGGCGGTCGCTGTCGCTGAAACTCATGCAGTGCGCTGAGGCGACGTGCATCGTCAGCGGCTGCTGCTGGAAGCATCGGGGGCTCGGCGGGTAAAGCTACCGCCGGTGCCACTACTGGAAAAGGGCCCTGCACCGAGGCCTCGTCGCTCGGTGGGCTGTCGTCTCGCTCGACCATCGGAACCCTAGCTGGCTGTCGTCGTGGGGCCATCCTGAAAAGGAGATCAAGAGTGCCATAGTCAGAACAGTATACCTGGTGAGCTGAATTAAGTAATCACAAAGAAAACTTGAGACTTTCATTAAGCAGATCAGTATACCCGGTGAGCTGACACAAGTAATCACAAAGAAAACTTTGAAACACACACGCAATCAATGTTTCCGTGCATTAAGTCGGAAATCAGAAGTCAGGGTCCTGGTGTATGGATACGTCGGCCGCCGCACCAACACTGGACTCCCTGGACTGATAACCACACTCAATACGCTAAACATTATTGCTTCACATAGAAAAGATCAGAGTTCGCGGTAGAACCGAACTCCTCTGATACCAATTTGTCACGACCCGCCCTCGGGGTCCGTGCCGTGACTACCCCAAGCCCGCCTTCCATAGGCCAGGGGCTGGCGACTAGCACCAAGGCGTAGATCCCAGCAAATTGGGAAGGCATTGCCTTTGAAAAGTAAACACACACCACAGAGTAAACAAGCGGAAAGTAAACACTAAGCAAGCAGAGTACAACTGAAGTGCGGAAAAGTAAATGGGCCAGAATACAAACCCAAACTGAAAGTAAAGTACAACTCGAAAAGGGAAAAACAGCAACTGAAAAGTAAAGGCCGCTACTCCGTGCTGTCCACTGGAAAATCCCACCTGAAGGGTGGGTACAGATAGCTCCTCTGCTCCACGGGTCCCACCGTCCGCTCCGTGCTCGTCCCGCCCAGTGGTCCACCTCCGGGTACCGTCCCGCTCCGCAAACCTCAGCTAAGGTCAACGCTGTCCGTCGTCTGCAACCAACACAACGTAGTGCGGGCGAAGCCCGTGCAGGGGTGAGTATAAGCTACTCAGTAGGGTCCCCGAGACCCCTGAAGGTCTCTCAAAATCCACAAAGGATAAACCACGAAGCAAAGTACAATCACGAAGTAACAACCAACACTGCTTAGGTATATGCCCATACATATACCTAAGTCATCAATTCAAATACGCTCCAACCTCCGAGCCCAAGTATAACTCAGTCCACGCAGGAAAGTATACGTATTCCACAAAGGAAAGTAACAGGATTCAGCTCACACAGGTATACTTCTTCAGGGACGATAAAGATGATCACTGATCCATCTAAGTCGTCGGACCCACGAAGGATCGATAGGTAACTAACCCCCGCAAGACCCACACAGGATCGGGCTCACACAGAACCTGTAGGCGCTGGCTCACACAGAACCGCTGAGCGCAAGGACCCACACAGGATCGGGCTCACACAGAACCTGTAGCACTGATCCATGTAGGATCGCTGAGTGCTGTAGTCGTCGTCGTCGAATCCACACAGGATCTCTGTACTGTCGTCGTCGAATCCACACAGGATCTCTGTACTGTCGTCGTCGCAGTCACAGTAGCAGTCGTAGCAGTAGAACAGTCGCAGCCAGCACTAGGGTTCCCGCACACAGCAAGCTCGTACGGAGGATCCGCTCCACGAGCCGAGAGGCTGATACATCAACTGTCACGAAGACCGAAGTTGATGTATCCAAAAGTTCCGTATCGTCAAATGGAACTCAACGCAACAGACGGCGCGTCGATCGGACGCCCGGTCTGAGAGATAATGGCATTTTCGTCTCCGGGGCCCGGTTGGTTTTTAAGGCAAAACCAACCCGACCGTACTCCACCTGCGTCCAAACCTCGGGCGGAGTATGCCAAAAGATCCGTCTCACTAAGAGGAACACTACGCGACTGACGGCACGTCAATCGGACGTCCGTAGCTCAAGATATGAGCGTTTTCGCTCCGAAGGCCCGGTTGGTTTCGTGAATGAACCAACCCGGCCGAACTCAAAGTAACCCGAAACCTTGAGTGCGATATACCGAAATGATCGTCTCGATCCAAGGATCGCGTTGCCGCAGACGGTTCGTCATTCGGAGGTCCGAGGCTCAAGTTATGAGCCAAAAACCTAATCTGGTCCGAAACGGGGGGTCCGGGTCCGGGCCGATCCGGCCCGACCCCCCCCCCCCCTCTGGACGGCGCGGCGGCCGGTGGCGGCGGACGGCGGCGGCGGACGGCGGCGGACGGCGGCGGCGGCTGGCCGCGTGGCGGCGGCGGCGGCTGGCCGCGTGGCGGCGGCGGCGGGCCGCGTGGCGGCGGCGGCTGGCGGACCGCGTGGCGGCGGCGGCGGGCCGCGGCGGCGGCGGCGGCGGGCCGCGGCGGCGGCGCTGGGCGCCGCACGTGATTGGCACGCGGGGCATAGCCCCGCGTTTTTCTTCAAGCGGCACGGCTCAAGGCCGTGCCTTTGACAAAAACGGCCCCCGCAAATGGGGGCCGGCTTGATAAAACCGGGGGGCTGTTGCCCCCCCCTCTTTAAATGAACCGCCCCCCTCTTTAAGAGGGGGGTTTGAAGAGCCGGCCGGGGGTTTAAACCCCCGGTTTTTATGATATCCGGCCGGCCCGCTGGCCGGCCGGTTTTTACTAACGGGACCGGGAAATTCCGGTCCCGCCCTTGATTTCCGACGCCGGCGGCACGGCCGCCGGTCTTTCCTTCCGCCGCGGCCCGGAACCGGCCGCGGTCTCCTCGTCTCACCGCGGCCCGGAACCGGCCGCGGTGTTCGTCGTCCGGCGCGGTGCGACGGCACCGCGCCCCTTTCTCCGTGCCAAGAATCCTCCCAACGCGGCGCGACGGCGTCGCGTTCTTGAAATCTCTCCTCGGCGAAGCGCGACGGCGTTGCGGAAAATATCTGAACGTTCATCCGCGTGGTGCGACGGCACCACGTTACTTGTTTCCTCCAGCATGAACAACATGAACGATGGAGGGGGATTCGGCCGTGTTCGTGCGGTCCGGTCCCCCTCACGTTAAAGAAATAAAAACGGAACTTAAATAAAATAAGTCACACGTTAAGTCATGCTAAAATCCACGATTCAAGAAAGGAATAAAAATAATCAATAAAGATCATCCCCTACCTCTGGTTTCAAGAACGAAGATCGTCAACGACCCGCGGAAGACGCGTCGCGGTGGTCGGCGTCACGGAAGAAGGACGTCGATGTCGTGAAGCGAGGATTCGAAGTTCTTTGACGACGATTTCGTCGCGGGAAAAGATGACGCGGAAGAAGACGTCGTCGGTGTCGCGGGTATGGCGTCGCGAAAGACGATTCCCGAGTACGTGGCGTTCTTCGTCGATGTTCGAAGGTTCTTCGCGTTCTTCAAGGAGGAAAAAGAAGTTCTTCAAAGTGTAGAACTCTTCCTCTCTCAAATCCCACACAACACAGCAACCCCCAAAATAAAATAAGCTACCCTTATTTTATTTTCACTTTGCCCACCTTTCAAAAATTCAAAAGTTGAATTTATTACATTAATTAAAATCTTGAGTTGTCAAGAAATTAAATGGAAAGATAAGTTGGCAAGTTTTAATGTAGGGGAGAGTCACAAATTAAAGAGGGGGTTTAGAGGGGTTAGGGAATTTGAAAAGGTGGGGGGTTCGTGTGGGCCCCACCTCCCTCATAACCACACATGGGAAGTTGGGTGGTTGCGGGCCCCACCAACAACTTCCCATGAGAGAGTCTAACCACCTAGAATAAAATAAAATTCACACACAATTTTATTTTACTTATCTTTTAATCCCCAAAACTAACTTTCAACCCGCAACATACGCAACTCCCGAAAGGGTCTCTTTAAGCGAATATCGGCACTGCGAGTTCATCGGTGCCCTCGGATTTCAATTCCGAGCACCGGATCAAAAGTTAGGAATTCCCGCTCGTTCGTTCACTGAACGTACCCGAGCCAAACTTCGGAAATTAATTCCGGGCACTCCGGGCCTCGGAATCAGGTGCCGTCTGAAACCGCGCTCTTGTAAAAAATCCAAAGAAAATTAAGAAAAAAATTTCCCTTGAATTTTACGGTCTTTACACTTGGTGTATTTGAAAACCATGCGTTTAGCGCCAAAATTTTTAACTCATTTTCTATTATTTTTATTCTAAAACATATGCGTACAATTATATTACTATCCACTACTCAAGATTCATTATTATTCATTATCAAAAAAAAAATGTCAAATGGTTTTATGCATTTTATTGTACACTTGTATGTATAACTGTAATATTACTATTTTAGTAGTCAGATTCCCAATGGTCATATTTTAACAGTCATATTTCCTCTTATACATGCACTCTTTCTAACACTCAAAACCATTTATATACTTCTCATAGTTTCTATATCATGTCTATTACTTTGCTTATTGTTTTCTTCTTAATGGCAATGTATCTTGTGTACATGTTATTATTTTTTGAGTATGATCCTCCAAGTACAGGATCATGGTGGTGGTGTATATGGTTTGACACTGATTTTGACTTTTATTATAAATGTAATTTTCTAGTTTTTTTGTTGTCTTATAATGTGTTGTATTATTATGATGAGGTAATCGAATTTGCATTTGTGGCACAAATCTTTGATGAAATATTTATTTACTACAGTAGAATCTCGGGTATTACATGAGTGAGTCGAGTGAATTAAACTAAAAAAAATAGTAACCCCACCACCCAATACGACTTGACACAAATAAAAAAAATTGACTCACCTTGTATGGGGCATTTTGTGGTTTTATGGGCTGGTCGGATTGGATTTGATCGGTTTTGCGGTTTTTTGGTTTTACGGTTTTGCGATTTTACAATTTTGTGGTTTTTTAGCACACTCCTAATCGAGACACTTCAACTATATTAAGCAGTTGAATCAAGTGAAAATGATACTCAATTGACCCATTTTTTTATGCTAACACAGATGGTATATCTGTGGTAGATTTATCAAAAAGTTTTTTTTAGATTTATTTATCAAATGTTTCAATGAATGATTTTAAAAAGTAAACTTTTACATCTTATGGTAAATACTCCTAAAAAATAGATTGATGGATAAATTTATGTTTATTTATTTACTTGTTTTTCGATTTTTTTCTTACAAAATATGCATGATAAGACCATCTCTAATCCATGACAAAAAATGAAGGAGAAACACTATTTTAGAGTAAAAAACAGTTCAAATCGATCGTAATTTTCATCACCAAACTGAAGATATGGTGCATTGCACCTCCATATTTGGTGCAACAATGTAGCTGTGCTATCCCTTTCTTTTTTGTCAAAAAAAAAAAAATCTATACATTTTATCATTAAAATAAATGGTTTATATTTATCTTAATATATAAAAATCAGTAATATTCAAGAAATATTATTTTTAAAGTAGAAAAAAGGATATGGTTTCGAGTCCATTTCTCCAAAATGGAGTAATGGGTTGGACTTTAATCAGATTGTCCGGCACGCCGCGTTATCCGCTCCCCCTGGTATAATATCCCATGAGAATACAGTTGTCCAGCGCCCGTGGGCATGGAGTCTCTTGCCCTCAGCGTTCCATCCTCTCCACTTTTGCGCCGTTGCCGCAAAACCCACCGACCCAAACCGGCCATTTCCAAGGCCACCCATTTCCTGAGACGCTCCCTCCATAGTTCTCAATATAGCCCGGAATTATATTTACCCCCTTCCCAAAAACATCTTCCACTTTTCATCAACTTCCACATCAATTCTCTGAAATTTCACACCAGTGTCGCTCTTCTAGGACTCTCTTCCCCGCTTTCTGGTTTAGCTTCCGAGGTTACTGTCACGCCAGAGCTGGCTTCTGAGAAAATTAGTTTAGAATCGGTCTTAATCTCCATAAAAAATTTCACTGACCGATACCCATTTTTCATTTCCGGGGTCGTGTTCATTTGGTTGGTGGTTATCCCTCTGATAAAGGTGTATCGGAGGAAATTCAACTATGTCTCTGCCATTAATGCTTTTGAGAAGCTGCGGAGTGGCCCAAATGTTCAGTTGCTGGATATTCGGGACAAGAAGAGTTCGATGTATCTGTGTTCTCCCAATTTGAGGATTTATAATAAGGCTACGGTGCGAGTTCACTTTTCCGAAGCTGATGAAGAGGGGTTCCTGGAGAGAGTTTTGAGAAATTTTCCCGATCCTGAAAATACGACACTCTGTATACTGGACAAGTAAGTGTGGCTGCGTGCTTTGCTCTAAATCTCATAAGTCCTTCCTCCTGTTATGCTGTTTATATTTGTGAATGTTGCGTGATGATTTGAGAAATGCTGACATGAAAAAGTGAAATGGGCGACGCTGATCCTTTTTATGGCTATTGCAAATGATCAGGCACTGAATTTGGTGGTGTATGCTGTGACTTTTGAGGGGTTTGATTTTAAATTCCTGATATATAATCGATTCTACCACAATTAGACTGCATCCACAGCTAAAATTGTGTACAAAAATTTCAGATTATTCATGGATAATCATGTTTTGACATATATTGAAACAAATGTGCTGTGACAGTATAATAGGATTGACTTTCAAAAAGCTATACATTGGCCAGACTGAGGCTGTTTCTGATCTCTTCCCCACTTATGAAGCTTGTATGCTATGCTATTGAAGTGCTAGCATGATATACAATGATCACATGTGGTTGGGCAATATGTTGATGGGAAAAATTCCCACTGTTTCACAAAAATTCCTTAACCTATCATTATATCTGGCTTTGAATTTAAGTTCATCTATTCATTGTTTGGAAGTTTTGGGTGAGATTGAATGGAATGGTTATTAGCGGAATGCAGAAGAATGGATTAGAATATGTCTATTTCATTTCATCCTTGATTGAGTAGTGGTCAACCCTTGTCACTTCATTCCATCGTAACAAAATTCTTTCAAACAATGGTTAAGACATTTTAAGTTGTCCATTCCATTTCATTATTTATTCCAAACAATGGCCCATATCATTTAGGTAATTCATTTTCTTTCATTTTATCTTAAAATGAATTCTCAAACTGTTTTATTAATGAAAAATGGAGTTTATGCAAATTTTGAACTTGCATCATTTTTTTTCTGGTTTGCATTGACCTTGATCCACCTCTACAAACACATTTGCTGTGCTCATACAGCAGATGCTGATAGTTGAATTGCTGAAATGCTCATTAATAATTTTTTTTTGTTATTCTTTAGAGTTGCTGAAATAAATGAGTTCTGGGCCTCACCAACTCAATATTCATTAAACATGGCGTTATTGTATGGATTTTTTTAAATGACATTTAAAATCTTTCAGTACATTGCCCGAATTAATGCTGGTGCTCTCAGGTTAAATATTTCATGTAATAAAATTCTGGTTAAACCACCTGCAATGTGGATGGTTGTTCATAGACATCTTCCCTTTTTATATTATGTGCAAGGTAGCTTTGATGGAAATTCCTTTAAAGTGGCTGAGCTATTAGCCATGAATGGATTTAAATCAGCTTATGCAATCAAGGGTGGCGTCAGGGGAGAGAAGGGCTGGCAGGTAGCTGTGGTTTATTTTTGTTACTGATTTCTGTGTTTAAGTATTGTATCTTCCCATTTAATATTTGTTTGAACCTGTTATGTGTGGTTCTTTCAAAGGGGTATAAATGAACAACTATGGTAAAGATGGATATTCTTGATGGTTTTTTTTCTTAAATATTTTGAAGCGATTTGGAAATATGATGATATATTTTCTAAATGACGCGATAGATATGTATTTCTATATTTTTTATGGAGATATGGTGGAAGTTTGATGTTTGAAAAATGCAAAGATCAAAAAAACATTTTATTTACTAAAGTAATATCTCTTGAATCGACATGCCATGTAACTCTATATATGGAGAAAGATGATAGTTGGTGCGAAAATAAGAGTTGGTAAAAATGTAGAAAACCGAGAGAGGGGGGAGGGTGTTGTTGCATGAGTGGCTATGAAGAAGAAGATGGTGCATGTGAAGAACTTGTTGTCCCATCCCATGAGAAAAATCCCTTGGGTGTGTTAAAATCTACCGGGTGAGAAAAATTTTCCGGCTGTGAGACAGACCCCAATTCCACTATTTTGTGATTCTTTTTCATTGCGATGATATTTGGTCCTCCATTCTTTGTGAGACCTTTATATTCTTTTTCATTGCGATGATGTTCTCTCCTCTCTTTGTGAGACATTTATATGTTTGATGGGGGCTAAGGGGCATGTGGGAATTGGGGTCTGTCTCTCAGTCCTTTTCTTCCTCTTTAATATACTGAGGCTTCTAATGTTGTAGGAAATACAAGACACGCTTTTGCCACCATCTATGCATGTTTACCGCAAGAAGAAGGGTAAAAAGTCCAAGAAGCTTGAGACCAATGGTGAAACTGATAAGCAGGTTGAGGCCGCTGACAATGGGGCCCTGTCTTCTGCAAGTGCTTTAGCGGGTGAAAGCACAAATCCAGTGGAGCCAACATCATAGATGGTCACCTCTCTCTCTCTCTCTCTCTCTCTCTAGATAAAATGAATGCATGTTTCTAAATTTTGTATCGTATAGTGTTCTTGAATTAGAGCTGCTAAGAAGAATCTCCAATCCATTGAGTAAATGTTGTCCAATTGTTGAATTTTCACTGTATGATCTCCTTTATTGAGCAAATTTATAACAATTTGAGAATTGTATGACTTGAATCACAGAAAAATCAATCAGAGATTCGCTTTACTCCAATATGAAAGTTTTTATTCAAGAATGCTAGTTTTAGCACGCACACAAGTTTTTATAGAATCAATTTCTAGAATCAACAGAATGAATCCTTGTAACATAAGTGTGAAGAAAAATAAAACCGTAGCACGAAAGTAAAACAGATCAATCATACACAGAAGCACACACAACTTTAAATGATTTAGATTGGAAGCACCACTCCAATAGTAGGTTATCTCACAAATGTTTAGTAAGGAAACATTACCGAGAAGGTTCCAGATGCAGTGTAAGCGTCTATGATGGGTGTTAAATTAAAATTTCTCTTAATTTAGAGTTGTCTAAAACCACAATAGAGGATCTTGAACGTTTAACTTTATAATTAATTTATTTAGATTTGAAGAAATGATTACCTCGTCTTAGGATCAATTTTTTGATGATGTTGTTATCTTCTGAAACTCTTTTGGATTATCTTCGTCGTGCTCTAAGGATTCAAGTGTAGAATCCATCTAACGACGTTCCACACATGTTACTTTGATCTCCGAGCAATGCTAATTGATTTTTGGGTGATAGTGTGGTGAATCAATTGTCTTGCGTTCGTCTTGATCACTCCAAGATCTTTCGGGCTTAATGGGGTTATTCTCGCTCTTGAGAGGAGAGGAG
Organism: Viscum album; assembly: GCA_963277665.1. NCBI lineage: Eukaryota > Viridiplantae > Streptophyta > Magnoliopsida > Santalales > Viscaceae > Viscum > Viscum album. The sequence continues at coordinate 1,867,319,150 of OY728163.1, forward strand.
AAACTCGAGAGAGAGAAGTCTGTTGTGCGCAACGATTTTCTATTTACAATTTTCGATTAACCCTACACAATAGGCATAACCATATATTTATAGAGCTATAGTTTAGTTTAAAATGTTATTTAATTGCATACCAGCCTTTAAATAATATTATAATATTTATTAAACCCCATGCTACATAATAATAATAATAATAATTATATTTTATGGTGCGCGCTAACTTGCGTGATAACAAATATTATTTTACTGGCTTGTAAATTAATATCTACCATTGAACGTGCTATTGGTCTGTTCAAACTCATCGTTATTTATTGAATATTTGAATAAATATTTAATTAATTATTTCTTTCTTCAATAAATATTTGCGATCGATAAAACTTGAATAATATTATTCTTCAGTTTTGAAAATAATATTTATTTTAATAATTAAATTCAAATAAAATTTAATCGAGATCAACGAAAACACTTAATGTGGTATCCTTTAGGATTCTTTCTTGTTGACATTAACATACTTGTTTAAAGTCCAATATTATTGTCTAACAACGGGACAAGACATCAAAGAGAAAAAAATTAATGTTGCAACGTTGACAATCACATACAAACACTCTATGTGTAATATAATCTATTTGTCTCAATATTTCATTAAGCATGTTGCATATCTGTGTCATCAACTTATATGCTCGATACGTGATTAGCCACTAAATGAGACTAATATTCATTGTTAATATATATAATATTCATGTACTTTATTATTCATAAACACCATTTTAGTACATTTTGCATTTTGAACATCATTTCACATTATGATTGTAATTCCTTCTTAAAATGCACTATTATGTGGTACATTTTTGAATATCATTTAAAATACTCAATGATCTTGATTTTATTTTCATATTTAATTTTCAGGTTTCTAATTATACTGAGAAAAATTCTTACTTGTGGAGTGTTGAAAGATTCACATTGGAAGACCACCAAAATGGAATTTCATGCAAATAATTCTGGAGAAGGCGGATTGGACACCAGCCCACTGATGAGAATGTGGGGCCCAACATACAGGCCTAATGAAACCCAAATTTCGTGGGATGCTAGAAGACATATGGAGGAACAACTCATTCTTCAGAATACAGTGCTAATTCGGCCTCTATGGTGGTTATTAAGGCGACCCAATTTATAGATAAAATTCTAGGCCAGATTCTGCGATCCAGAAAAACAGTCCACCAATTTAATCATATCTCGACAACCACATATCCATTTGGGCTGAAATTTTTCAGAGAGCTGAGAGACATCCGGAGCTTCACTTTTGTCTTCTATGGCCCACTCCAATTCGGTCATCTAAATGGCCATTCAGACGCGTCTGTTCGGTGGATGAAAGCTGACTGCCACCTCAGGTCAAGGGTGGAAAAATCAACTCTCCTTCAACTTTCCTTCAACTTTCCACCCACCTATGGCCTACCACAATTAATTGAGGAGACTTGGACTATTGAAGGCTCTACCCAAGGCTTCAAAAATGCCTATTTAAGGCAGTGGTGGTGGATGAGTTGATCATCTTTTGAGTTTTTTTTCATTGTAATGTTATGTTGCGATTTTGTTGTCTCAAGTTTGTCTTCCACATGTAAGTTGTTTTAATTCATCATTGTTTCTTAATAAAAGTTATTCTTCTCTTATTATTTTGTTATTCTCTATCTCACTTTGATACCGTTGCCTCATGGTGTGAATTTATTCACACAAAACCTTGTGAAATTATTCACACAACGGTGGAGTGATCATTTTCTTTTTATTGTTTTCTTTACTTCTTCAATTCCTTAGTCATGAGTCTACTTCCCATTTCCATTGAAACCATAACATCAATGGAGGGCTAACCCACTTATGGGTTGATCCAAGGGAGTAGCAAGGGGCTGGTTTGGATGTCATTTATCACCCCATTAATGTCTAATCATTTCTTTAATTGAGATTTTTATTTGATGATTTTTAAACTCCATCGTCCTTGTTGAATTTAAGGCCACACACTTCAAGTGCTAATACGAACCTTTACCTTGAAGTGCTCAAAACTTTGACCGTTCAAGTGTATAGATGATTAGTATTAAAGGGTGTAAGTATTAAACCAGTAAGTGATGATGTTGTTTGATCTTCTTAAATGAATTCATCTCAAATATAAGAAATTGAAATCATTAAAAAAGAAATTCATCCAATCCACCCCAAGCGATTACCTAGGATCAACTCATTATCTTAATTTGAATTAACTTAAATCTGTTAGTGATACCTTAAACCCATCTAAAATCAACCCAAGTTGGCCACTTCATAGTCAAAAACAATTCATAGAATGTACGTGTCTGTAGGTTATTTCTTAGGTCTCTGAGGATTCGATAACCCAAGCTAAAATACACGGACCATTCTACCTTTATCTCTTGGGTAAATTTGAGCTTGAATCAAATTTTGGCGTCATTGCCAGAGACCTAAGTAAGTTATCTTAGACACTATCATCCTTTTTTTCACCCCTCTTCTCTGTTCTCACCCCTTCATTCCTATGGAAGACAATTTTGAACAAATCCAAACATGAGGAACCTCTCCTTACATTGATCACTCCACACCAAGTATGATGTACAATGACCATCCTAGTTTCTACTGGTGGGATAATCAACAACCTATTGAGCCACAATTTTTTAACTCCTATTCTCCACAAAACATTTTAACCTATTATGGGTTCCAATCCCAACAAGGCCAATCAGAACGTCCTCCTGTGCAATTCCAACAACTTAATTATCCACCTGGAATAGACGATCTGTCTGAACCCCTTATCCATCATAATCGACATCTATTACTTGAAAAACTATGTCAACAAATGGAGATGATGAATTTTGAGGTTTCATAATTGAGATTAGAATTACAAAACTTTGAGATGGTTATGTAACCCATTCCCACTCATGCAATCCCTTCCTCATCATTGATAGAAGAATCTTTTCTCTCACAAACCACTCATAAATTTATTGAAGAACCAACCTTTTGGATTTGGGATAGATGGAGAAGATAAAAGAATTATTGAAGGGTCTTTAAATCAAGAAGAAATTTATTTTTCTGGATTCAAAAGAGGAGAATTTGACATCATGGATTGTGTGTCCTGAATTTCACTCCACTGATTCTTCAAAAACACCAATCACTGAACCATTAAGAGAAATCACAAACTTTGAGTCCATACCCATTCCTAACACTGATCATTCCAATTTGGTAGTTGAATATTCTATTCAAAAGGAACCAATTCTGTTGAGAAGTTTTGAAAATGAAACTGAGTTTGATTCAAAGTGCAAACCTATGTCTGGATTTCCTATCCAAACGGAGCTCAAAATTCATGTTCTTATTTCCTCTCTCAAGTATCCCTTCATAGTGTATAACTACGAACTTTCTAATGGAATTAATTTTCTCTTGAAACTAATAATATTGGAATGATCATTGATGTCTTAGGCAAGACTAGAGAAGCAACTGGATCCACCATTTCTGATATTCCTTGGATTTACCCACTCATTTTAGGACATAGGGTTGTGCATGAAACAAATTATAAACATAGAATCAATCTCAACCTATTAGAATTGGTGAAACATGTGGTCCTTAAAATGTTGAAAGTTGGTATTGGGTAAGTTGTGGGGTTCAAGTCGAGCTAACGACGTTAAACAAAAGCGTTGCACGGGAGGCAACCCGTGGTTTTCATCTTTGCGAATCATTTTAAAAAAAATAGGATTAATGAATCATTTTGATATTTAAAAAAATAAACTGTTGACATGTTCTTCTATTATGAGTATGGATGGGTAGGAAAGGGGAGCGACATATTCATTCGCGTCACGTGATGTGATCTTTGAGTAATACCTTACCTAGAAATTTAAAAAGATGACAATGTATCATCAATTCATTTTATTTCTATGTGTTGGTAGGTTAAAATAAAGAAAATATAGTAATAATAATAAAATTAAAAGGCCATTGACCTACGGATTATTGTGCTTCCTTATTCTATAATTTATATATATATATACTTATATTTTACTTTCTTTATTATATAAATATAAATAAATAAATAAATAAATAAATATATATATAGTTTTTTTGTTTGTTTGTTTTTCCTTTTTTTCACTAGGGAATTCTCAGAGTGACATCAAGATCAAGAGATTAAAAGGGAGCAACAAGAATTACAATTTCAACCACCAGGTGACTTCATTCCATGATTCTTATTTTCAATTTCTTTTTTGAACTCTTATTCTCTACCTTTACCCCCTTCTAAATTTTCTTTTCTTTAAATACTGGGGACAATGTTATTTTAAGTTGGGGGGAAGATAAAATAAAAAATGCTTTTGTGTCAATAAAAAAGAATGATTTGAAAAAAAAGTGGTGTAAATGGAAGGAAAAATTCCTTTAACTTTGAACATGGTAATACACATTGCACATTTTGAAACTGAATATCAAATAATTTTGCATTCCCCGATTCTGATTTTAATCCTTGTATAATTTCATGAGCATAGATTGTAAGGACCCGACCTTAAACCTTACATAATATTGAATTAAATGAATAATTCACATTGAGGATCTTTTCAGGTTTAGAGTTTTAGAGAATTAGGCCATAACTATTACATCTCAAACAAAACCCCTTAAATAAAACAAGAGTTCTTTTCCTGATTGAAATCTTCTTGAATACTTCCTTTATCTTACCCTTCCTTGTAACATGTGAAAAACATTTCAAAAATTTGGGATGAGCATAAAGAGCTCAGTAAGGGTTATAAAATAAGGAAAGAAAACATTAGCCCATCAATAAATACAAATCAATGAAACCATACTTTTCAATCATAACATACCTTACGAAATCATAAGATTTATGAATAACACACACAAGTCATAAATCATAAAGGTTACTTATGTAATCCATATCAAACTTACATTGTAGCTATCACAGCTACGTAGGGAATTGCACTTGGAATACCCATCACAATATATTTTCTAAATCTCTTAGGAGAAACATCAGGTTTACCTCCGTCACGTTACCCAATGCATTGGAGAGCTATCTCAGGTTCACCCGCCCTAGGTTTATCACGGAACAACCCATATACATAAACAATGCCCAATAACCATAACATAATCATAACATATATCACATGTATAAAGGAAAGATAACATTTCCACATTCCAATATATCAAATCAAGATATTGAAATAAACAATGTTTTATCAAATCATTTTCAAAACCATTTAAAAAGATTTTTTTGAATCAAAGTGTCTCATACCACTTTGAATCTTTTAAATGAATTCTCATTTGAAAACATTAATGTCCATATAAATAAATCCTAAAACCCATTTTGAAAACATGGACATTAATGAGAAATATTTAAAAGAATAAATCTTTAAAACATTTAAAATGATCTTTTAGTTAAAGAGTTTTTAACAAAAAGAGAGATGCTTGAATACAAATAATTGAAGAATTACTTTTAATCAGAACTTTATAATATCATGAGAATAAATGGATTCATGATATAATATGTCAAAGGACAGTATATACACCATATAAGAGTGAATTGGTGCATAACAACAATGAAGTCTCAGTGGAAATGTAAATTGAGATGAAATCCCTTATAAAGATGTTATCCTTAAACTAATGATAAATCAACCACATAATTATGTGTGACAAAAATAAATACACCCAATATAAGTGGATATTAAGTGTAAAATAATCAGAGGTCATTCACACATATTCATAGGATGACATATTCAAGAAGTACAAGTTGAACCCGAAGAATTGAAATTGGGTTAAGAAGTTTCCTTGTAAAAATTCGACAGCCTAACGACGTCACTTTAAAATTCAGAAGATGAGTTGATGAGAAAAAAAGGGTATCTCATCACTTGGACATAAAGTTTATATCAATGAGGATATAGAAGAACATATCCCAACATAATAAGATGTAAATTAAAAGACATAACTAAAATAAGTCTTTTAAATAGAGGAGGGTCAAAGGTTCTCTTATCGATTTGGTAACTTACAAAACATATGCCACATGAAAGAAGGTTCATACAATGAAGATGTAAATACTCATAAATGAAAGTATATTACACAAAGAGTACAATCATGGGCAGTACATACACGACACAAAAATAAATAGTGGCAAATATAACATGAATCTCACGGGAATAAAAAGTGAGTTGAAACCCTTTACCACGTTGTAATCAACTGAGTTGTATGACCAAAAGTTAATAAGCATAAAATGAATCACAAAATACCATGAATATAAATAGAATCATGATAATATATATCAAATGACAGTACACAATACACCACATGCAATAAATAAGTGGCGAACAATGAAAATCTCACGGAATTAAAAGTGAGACAAGAAAATCCCTTACCTCGTGTCCGACTTGACTCGATCGTTCTTTAATCTCCTGAATAATGAACTAAAGTTAATTTATACTTACTTAAGAACCTTTTTCAAGTTTATTATTCCTTTTATATCACTTATTACCATGTTATAAATATTATGTAATCATTTATGTTAATAACGTCCATTTTGTCAATATTTGGTACTTGAGTAAAAAATGGACACCTTATATTCACAAGTTGTCCATGTGGTCAATAGTCCATTATATCCAGAATGATATTCATTATTTTGATATCATATATATCATATATATCTAGTATATACATGTATTTATAATAGTACATAACATTTGGAGGTAAGAAATGAAATGCACCGTTCATGGAGACGGTAAGCCGTACGTACGCATGAACGCTACTTTCATTTCTATTTCTTATTTTAATGGAATTAAAACATAATGATACATAGGTATATTATAATTACAGTATTATATCATATATAATATCATTAACTCCATCCTTTATACATCCCACATAATGCATTAATGAGTCATATCACTTTGAGGGGGCGGTGGTCCGCACTTCCTCAAATGAGATTATTGTATTTACCCACTATGGAAACCAAAAGGTGTGCTATAAATGGGAAGTACAGAAGCATAAGGAAATCATAAACATAATATATATATCATATATAAATTCAGTGCCATCATAATGGCCACCATGAGAGGTGGTAAGAGATAATTGAACAATCATCGTCTCGTGAGACGTTAGTTTTCCATCCACAGAAACATTATGTTCTTCACCCATTAGATGGAGGTGTGTGTAAGTGTAGTTCGAATTCTTCTCATAACAACATCCTAATACATTGAGGATACTGGTGTTGTTACAAAAGAAATGAATAAAAAGAGTTTAGGGGTTGAAGAAGTAAAATAAAAGAAAACAAATTAAGAGAAATTGTTACCTTTAATTTGGGTAACTCCCTTTAGTTTGAACCAAAAGACTTCTTGAAGTGCCTTCTGCCTAAGGTAAGGCTTGTAGGTGGAGTAGAGGGATGTAGAGAGCTTAATTGAGCAGAGTTTGGACAAGCCAAATGACTTGAGAGGTGTGAGGAATTGGTTAGAAGTGATCTCTTTTTATAAGGGAGAGGAGAAGCTCTTTAGGAAAGTGTGAAAATATTATTTTATAATATAATGATATTCGGTTTCTAAAGGTCCAAAAATCATTATAGTCGAAGATAAGATGACTCATGGTCGAAATATAATCATCCAATAGGAATTGGACAGGTTTTGGATAATATTTTAATCATTATAATCTTATTTATTTAAATCATTTATTAATGAGGTAAATACTACATCATTATTGTGTCATGAATAATTTAATTTATTCGATGTCTAAAAATTATAAAAAAATACTATCATGTAGGAAATCTTTTTAGCTTTCCAATGAATATTTATAGACAAAAATATTCCTTATATAACACCATATAAAAATTAATTTACTAAAAGATTTTTGTTTATGTCATTTTTGCCTTTACATTAAATTAATTAATCTAAAGTGTTATTATCTTTCATAAGTGGCTCCATGAGGTCCCAAAATGGACCCAAAGATGCCTATGGTCGGCCATTACCCATCCAATAAGGTTAGGACAAGTGTTAAGGTGATTTTGAATTATTATAATATTCTTTTAACCTTGAATTACCCTATTTACCTTTAACCGCGGTAAATAAAAGTCAAAAGTTACTATTCACCAAAAATTATTTTCATCTTATTGAACCACATTTTACTTCTTGATAACAACTATGCATGTCGGATTTTCAAAATTCAATTCACAGAAGCGGTAAAATTTCATTTAAATCAAAAACTTAGTTTTTTTAACTACTATTAAGTGGTTTCACTATTCATCAAAAATTGAAGTTTTTCAGAAAAATACCAAAAATTAAGCCTAAGATTTATTTGATATTCCGAATTCAAAAATGATGTTTATTTTTCCAAATTCAAAACATAAGTGTCATTAATTAATTTTAAAATTAATTCCCGTTGTTAAAACAAATAATGTGTTGTTAAGAAACAATAACTATCAAAAGATTGACACTTATTTATGTCCAATTTCAAAGTGAAATTAATTCCAATGATCAACATTGGATTAAATGATAAAAATATATTTTAATTATACTTTAAAACCAATTAAAAAGATAATCTAACCATATAAATAAATTAGATTAAAACATAGTTTTGAATTAAAATACAATATTTACACTATTCATAAAAAAATGAACTTTATCGGAAAAATTCCAAAAATTTACACAATGTAAATTTTGATGTCCCCATTCTAAAGAATGATTTTATTCGGTCAAATAGAATGTATTAAAGTGACCAAAACTATATTTAAATAGGGTTCGCTATTAAAAGGCATTAAATTGACCTTTTAATGTAAATTATGCTTAAAATTAGATTCATTCACATTTTAAGCCTCTAACATTTATTGGATAAATGTAAATACATTTACAAACATGTATGATCATATTGTAGTTAGTTTTGTTCATTCCCGCCAATACAGCGGCTAGGAGTTAACGACCATTTAAAATAACAATATTATATTATTAGTGTGCAACGTAAGATTTCAAAGAAACATGTTGTTGCGTACCAGGTACGCTATTGAACATAGCAACCCCTTTAAACTAAAATTAATATTTAATTCAAAAATATTAATAAATGTGAAAATGTCATATTCTTCATTTATCCGGGATGTTACATCCTTCTTCCCTTTTGGGAATTGCGTCCACGCAATTTTAAAATTGGGCTCAGGAACTTCATTGAAAGCCTCACATCAAAAAAAGAGTCAATAAAACTATCACTTTAAAAATAAAGGAAGAGAAGTATAAAGGTCATTCGAGATAACCCATACTAGGATTCCATGTAGGAAAACATGGTTATGGAAGAGAAAACAAACCATCAAGTTCTGATGGAGAGTGATAGAAAACATGTTTAGGAGAAAGTTAACCACCAGAAAATCACAAACTTGTGATGGGTTAAAGAGTCTTTGATTCCCCAGTAGGAAAAGTTAACAGACAATGTTTTTATTTTAAGTTACTTTTCATTGAGGAATTTATTTATGAGATCAACTAAAAACACAAGGAAACACAATTACTTTTCATGTAGACTTTTATCATTCACTAGATTTCTAACACAAACTCATATTTCCTCCATACGATGAGTATTCAAGATGACTTGTTTACATTAAAAGTGCTATAATCAACTTCGAGTGAATCAAATAATCCACAAAAGATAAACTATATATTTCCCTTGTCTTTAGATATTAACTAAAACCAAAATGTTTAGTACAAGTTCAGATAATCCCCAAAAAGGATAAAATTTTACATAAATAGAAACTACTCTTAATCTCCAATATTTGTCTGACAAAACCCAAAGAACAAAGACCATTCAATAAACAATTGTCCCTAAAATTCTTCAAAAGTAATCCAAACTATGATTGTAACCTAAATCTCATAAGGATTTAATTACAGACTTCCAAGATACGTCTTAACATTTATCTCCAAGTAACACCAGTTACTCATAAAGTCTCATATTGAAAAGTAATTAACATAATCACATATTCTCCATGATAGGTTAATCATTTTCATAAATAAATCAAATCATCGTGTGTCCATAATAAAAACATAGATTCTTACAAACTAAAATTTTAACCATTATTTCACAATTGAAATCCCATAGTATTCTATCTTCCTTAGGCATATAGTGTTTCCTCAAAAGAGAGAATGTCTTCCAAAACAACCTTTATCACTTAATCACTAAATCATTTTTCTATACAAAGTATATCCATTTGATAAAACATAAGTTCCAAAAATCAACTTATTCTTATTCTATAAAATCATTTTACTAAAATAATAAGTTATACTAACCAGTGACTTCAAGTATGCTAGTGGTAGGCGATGCACCCTTGTCGCCCTTCGGTTGTGGGTTCGATTCCTGCAGCCTTGTCGGATGCGACGGGTTGTCACCCATCCTACGAGTTGTCCTTTTTATAAAACTAAAAAATAACCCTAACATGTTTTAACCTCAATGGTTTCCTTATACCTCTCATTTTCATCCAAATTCATTATGATCTCAAGATCTTAATTCTTGAAGTCTTATTTCACCACCATATGATAAAATAAAACAATCCCCAAAATGAAGAACATCATACTTAGATCATGGTGTCCATTTGGTTTCATCGTCATCTTGTTCACGTAGGTAGAAGGTCTATGCATTACAACAATGATTTAGAGATCCTTCAAAATCATTTGCTTCCTCCATCCAAATACACCTTGTACAACATGGGTCATATGGGTGTTCACAAAAAAACAATTTTAGAAAATAATCATGTGTGACATAATTTCAAAACATATGATAAAACATGATTTCTATAAAACAGTCGAACCGAATTTGAGTTGAAACATTCAATTAACGGTCCTTTTAAAATGCCACAAGTATGTGCTGAGAGACTATATTTTAAAATCAAATATAAATAGGTTTCACAAGGGTCTCCTTCTTTAGTACCTTTTTTAAAATCATATTATGCTTCAAAATCTTGTGATAAGGTAAAATATTTGAAAATACCTTGATAATATTTACCTTTCTTGAAAATATGAGAATATTGTGAAAATAGGATTTTCCTAAATACAACCCAGGATCCACGATGATAACGAGGTATAGTGGAGGTGTTTGACATCTCAAACAACTGCTTGCAAATGAGTTGTATGCTAGAAAAAGTTTCACAATCATTCGAACATGACTTTGCAATAATTACTGCAAGCATGTCATCAGGAAGAGATAAGAATGTCGTTTGAGATCCTCCTCATTCCATTTGTAACTGACTTTCCTTGATCTGAAAAAGTTATAAAACAAGGATTTAACAGAAATAATAGATAAAAGGACTAACCATGTGTCTAACGAAAACTCCTAATCCCAAAAGTTGTCTAAACCGACCTCTAATACCAACTGTAAGGACCCGACCTTAAACCTTACATAATATTGAATTAAATGAATAATTCACATTGATGATCTTTTCAGGTTTAAAGTTTTAGAGAATTAGGCCATAACTATTACATCTCAAAAGATTACAAAGAAGACTCTTCTACTCCATCCAATGTTTCACAAAAACAAAACTCCTTAAATAAAACAAGAGTTCTTTTCCTGATACAAATCTTCTTAATACTTCCTTTATCTTACCCTTCCTTATAACCTGTGAAAAACATTTCAAAAACTTGGGATGATCATAAAGAGCTCATTAAGGGTTATAAAATAAGGAAGGAAAACATTAGCCCATCAATAAATACAAATCAAGGAAACCATACTTTTCAATCATAACATACCTTACGAAATCATAAGATTTATGAATAACACACACAAATCATAAATCATAAAGGTTACTTATGAAATCCATATCAAACTTACATTGTAGCTATCACAGCTACGTAGGGAATTGCACTTGGAATACCCATCACAGTATATTCCCTAAATCTCCTAGGAGAAACATCACGTTTAGCTCCGTCACGTTACCCAATGCATTAGAAAGCAATCTCGGGCTCACCCGCCCTAGATTTATCACGGAACAACCCGTATACATAAACAATTCCCAATAACCATAACATAATCATAACATATAACACATGTATAAAGGAAAGATAACATTTCCACATTACAATATATCAAATCAAGATATTGAAATAAACAATGTTTTATCAAATCATTTTCAAAACCATTTAAAAAGATATTTTTGAATCAAAGTGTCTCATACCACTTTGAATCTTTTAAATGAATTCTCATTTGAAAACATTAATGTACATATAAATAAATCCTAAAACCCATTTTGAAAACATGGACATTAATGAGAAATATTTAGAAGAATAAATCTTTAAAACATTTAAAATGATCTTTTAGTTAAAGAGTTTTTAACAAAAAGAGAGACGCTTGAATACAAATAATTGAAGAATTAATTTTAATAAGAACTTTATAATATCATGAGAATAAAGGGATTCATGATATAATATGTCAAATGACATTATATACACCATATAAGAGTGAATTGGTACATAACAACAATGAAGTCTCAGTGGAAATGTAAATTGGGATGAAATCCCTTATAAAGATGTTATCCTTAAATTAAGGATAAATCAACCACATAATTATGTGTGACAAAAATAAATACACCCAATATAAGTGGATATTAAGTGTAAAATAATCAGAGGTCATTCACACATATTCATAGGATGACATATTCAAGAAGTACAAGATGAACCCGAAGAATTGAAATTGGGTTAAGAAGTTCCCTTGTAAAAATTCGACAGCCTAACAGCGTCACTTTAAAATTCAGAAGATGAGTTGATGAGAAAAAAAGGGTATCTCATCACTTGGACATAAAGTTTATATCAATGAGGATATAGAATAACATATCCCAACATAAGAAGAGGTAAATTAAAAGACATAACAAAAAGAAGTCTTTTAAATAGAAGATGGTCAAATGTTCCCTTACTGATTTGGTAACTTACAAAACATATGCCACATGAAATAAGGTTCATACAATGAAGATGTAAATACTCATAAATGAAAGTATATTACACAAAGAGTACAATCATGGGCAGTACATACACGGCACAAAAGGAAATAGTGACAAATAAGGCATGAATCTCACGGGAATAAAAAGTGAGATGAAACCCTTTACCACGTTGTAATCAACTGAGGCGTATGACCAAAAGTTAATAAGCACCAAATGAATAACAGAATACCATGAATATAAATAGAATCATGATAATATATATCAAATGGCAGTACACAATACACCACATGCAATAAATAAGTGGTGAACAATGGAAATCTCACGGAATTAAAAGTGAGATAAAAAAATCCCTTACCTCATGTCCAACTTGACTCGATCGTTCTTTAATCTCCTGAATAATAAACTAAAGTTAATTTATACTTGCTTAAGAACCTTTTTCAAGTTTATTATTCCTTTTATATCACTTATTACCATGTTATAAATATTATGTAATCATTTATGTTAATAACGTCCATTTTGTCAATATTTGGTACTTGAGTCAAAAGTGGACACATTATATTTACAAGTTGTCCATGTGGTCAATAGTCCATTATATCCAGAATGATATTCATTATTTAGATATCATATATATCATATATATCCAGTATATACATGTATTTATAATGGTACATAACATTTGGAGGTAAGAAATGAAATGCACCGTTCATGGAGACGGTAAGCCGTACGTACGCATAAACGCTACTTTCATTTCTATTTCTTATTTTAATGGAATTAAAACATAATGATACATAGTTATATTATAATTACAGTATAATATCATATATAATATCATCAACTGCATCCTTTATACATCCCACATAAGGCATTAACGAGTCACATCACTTTGAGGGGGCGGTAGTCCACACTTCCTCAAATGAGATTATCGTATTTACCCACTATGGAAACCAAAAGGTGTGCTATAAATGGGAAGTACAGAAGCATAAGGAAATCATAAACATAATATATATATCATATATAAATTCAGTGCCATCATAATAGCCACCATGAGAGGCGGTAAGAGGTAATTGAACAATCATCGTTTCGTGAGACGTTAGTTTTCCATCCACAGAAACATTATGTTCTTCACCCATTAGATGGAGGTGTGTGTAAGTGTAGTTCGAATACTTATCATAACAAAATACTAGTACATTGAGGGTACTGATGTTGTTACAAAAGAAAGGAATAAATAGAGTTTAGGGGTTGGAGAAGTAAAATAAAAGAAAACAAATTAAGAGAAAATATTACCTTTAATTTGGGTAACTCTCTTTGGTTTGAACCAAAGGACTTCTTGAAGTGCATTCTGCCTAAGGTAAGACTTTTAGGTAGAGGAGAGGGATTCATGGAAATTAATTGGGCAGAGTTTGGACAAGCCAAATGGCTTGAAAGGTGTGAGGAATTGGTTAGAAGTGGTCTCCTTTTATAAGGGAGAGGAGAGACTCTTTAGGAAATTGTAAAAATATTATTTTATAATATAATGATATTCAGTTTCTAAAGGTCCAAAAATCATTATAGTCGAAGATAAGATGACTCATGGTCGAAATATAATCATCCAATAGGAATTGGACAGGTTTTGGATAATATTTTAATCATTATAATCTTATTTATTTAAATCATTTATTAATGAGGTAAATACTGCATCATTATCGTGTCATGAATAATTTAATTTATTCGATGTCTAAAAATTATAAAAAAATATTATCATGTAGGAAATCTTTTTATATTTCCAATGAATATTTATAGACAAAAAGATTCCTTATATAAAACCATATAAAAATTAATTTACTAAAAGATTTTTGTTTATGTCATTTTGCCTTTACATTAAATTAATTAATCTAAAGTGTCATTATCTTTCATAAGTGGCTCCATAGGGTCCCAAAATAGACCCAAAGATGCCCATGGTCGACCATTACTCATCCAATAAGGTTAGTACAATTGTTAAGGTAATTTTGAATTATTATAAATTTTTTTAACCTTGAATTACCCTATTTACCTTTAACCGTGGCAAATAAAAGTCAAAAGTTACTATTCACCAAAAATTATTTTCATCTTATTGAACTACATTTTACTTCTTGATAACAACAATGTATGTCGGATTTTTGAAATTTAATTCACAAAAGTGGTAAAATTTCATTTAAATCAAAAAGTCAGTTTTTTTAACTATTACTAAGTGGTTTCACTATTCATCAAAAATTGAAGTTTTTCAGAAAATACCAAAAAATCAGCCTAAACTTTATTTGATATTTCAAATTCAAAAATGATGTTTATTTTTCCAAATTCAAAACATAAAAGTGTCACTAATTAATTTTAAAATTAATTCCTGTTGTTAAAACAAATAGCGTGTTTTTAAGAAATAATAACTATCAAAAGATTGACACTTATTTATGTCCAATTTCAAAGTGAAATTAATTCCAATGATCAACATTGGATTAAATGGTAAAAATATATTCTAATTACACTTTAAAACCAATTAAAAAGATAATCCAACCATATAAATAAATTAGATTAAAACATAGTTTTGAATTAAAATACAATATTTACACTATTCATAAAAAAATGAACTTTATCGGAAAAATTCCAAAAATCTACACAGTAAATTATGATGTCCCCATTATAAAGAAGGATTTTATTTGGTCAAATATAATGTATTAAATTGATCAAAACTATATTTAAATAGGGTTCGCCATTAAAAGGCGGTAAATTGACCTTTTAATGTAAATTGCGCTTAAAATTAGATTCATTCACATTTTAAGCCTCTAACATTTATTGGATAAATGTAAATACATTTAACAAACATGTATAATCATATTGTAGTTAGTTTTGTTCATTCCCGCCAATACAACGGCTAGGAGTTAACGACCATTTAAAATAATAATATTATATTATTAGTCTGCAATGTAAGATTTCAAAGAAACATGTTGTTGTGTACCAAGTACGCTATCGAACATAGCAACCCCTTTAAAGTAAAATTAATATTTAATTCAAAAATATTAATAAATGTGAAAATGTCATATTCTTCATTTATCCGGGATGTTACATAGATTTTGGAAAGTGTGGCTGTCCAATGTGATATTTCATCATTTATATTTTCATCCAAATAAAAAAAAGATCACAATGCACGTCCTTTGGATAGTGGGGTATTAGTTTGAGTTCATGAGGTCCCCCAAATAAATATCATAGGTTTGGTGATCATTTTAGTTTTAATAGGAGTATTCAATATTTAAAAAAAACAATAAATTTGAGCGTAGAGCAATGAAATGACCTAATGCGTGACTTTCGGCACTTGGAGATCGTGACTCCATAGTTGTCTGGCCCATAATAAGTAATTTTATCTCCATTTTTGGTACTTTGAATTTGTTTTTGAGTGAGTTAACTCGAGATGATGCCCAAGTATGTGGGCTTCACTTGGTGCCCTAAAGTCTTTAAGCCTGAGAGTCATCGGCAAAGTCTCACTATAGGGGTTGACTCTTTTGAGTGCAATTTCAATTACCATGGCAAAATTGAAAAAAAAAACAATACAAAAAAAAATTGAATACTCATCTTAATATTTAAATGTGATTCCACCTAGCGCTTCCATCATTTCCCTCTTGAATAAAGATGAACCCCCATGTCTAATGCGATGCACAACACATCATCACTCTTAATTGATATTGGATGAAATATGAAGATGAATTTGAACAAAGGAATGAACTTGAGATTGAGATCTTCTTATGAAACTATCCTGTATTAAAATATTTTGATGGGTTTCATGATTGTTTGGTATAAGAGTTTTTGGTGATCATTGTGTATTAAAATGTTTTTGGAAAAGAGAATTCAAATTTCATATTGTTGAGATATATTTTGCTCGGGACTAGCAAAACTTAAGTTGGGGGTGTGATTAGCCACTAAATGAGGCTAATATTCACTGTTAATATATATAATATTCATGTGCTTTATTATTCATAAACACCATTTTAATTCATTTTACACTTTCAACATCATTTCACATTATGATTGTAATTCCTTTTTAAAATGCACTATTATGTGGTACATTTTTGAACATCATTTAAAATACCCAATGATCTTTATTTTATTTTAATATTTAATTTTCAGGTTTCTAATTATATTGGGAACAATTCATACTTGTGGAGTGTTGGAAGATTCACATTGGAAGACCACTAAAATGAGATTTCATGCAAACAATTTTGGAGAAGGTAGATTGGACACCAGCCCACTGATGAGAATGTGGGGCCCAACATACATGCCCAATAAAGTCCAAATTTCGTGGTATTATAAAAGACATATATATGAACAAATCATTTTCCATAATTCAGTGCTAATTAGGCCTCCATGGTGGTTATTAAGGCGACCCAATTTAGAGATAAAATTCTGGGCCAGATTTTGCAGCCCAGAAAAACAGACCACCAATTTAATCATATCTCGAAAACCACATATCCATTTGGGCTGAAATCTTACAGAGAGCTAGGAGACATCCTGAGCTTCAATTTTGTCTTCTATGGACCACTCCAATTCGGCCATCTAGAAGGCCATTCAGAAACGTCTGTTCGGTGGATGAAAGCTGGATGCCACCTCGGGTCAAGAGTGAAAAAATCAACTCTCTCTCAACTTTCCACCCACCTATGGCCTACCACAATTAATTGAAGAGACTTATACTATTGGAGGCTCTACCCAAGACTTCAAAAATTCCTATTTAAGGCAGTGATGGTGGAGGAGTTGATCATCTTTTGAGCTTTCTTTCATTGTAATGTTATGCTGCGATTTTGTTATATCAAGTTTGTCTTCCACATGTAAGTTGTTTTAATTCATCATTGTTTCTTAATAAAAGTTATTCTTCTCTTATTATTCTGTTTTTCTCCATATCACTTTTATATAGTTTCCTCAAGGTGTGAATTTATTCACACAAAACCTTGTGAAATTATTCACACAACGGTGGAGTGATCATTTTCTTTTTATTGTTTTCTTTACTTCTTCAATTCCTCCCTTATGAGTCTACTTCCCGCTTCCATTGAAACCATAGCATCAATAGAGGGATAGACCCACTTATGAGTTGATCCAAGGGAGTAGCAAGGGGCTGGTTTGGATGTTATTTATCACCCCATTAATTTCTAATCACTTCTTTATTTGAGATTTTTATTTGATGATTTTTAAACTCCATCATTCTTGTTGAATTTAAGGCCACACACTTCAAGTGCTAATACGAACCTTTACTTTGAAGTGATCAAAACTTTGATCCTTCAAGTGTATAGGTGATTAGTATTAAAGGGTGTTAGTATTAAACCGGTAAGTAATGATGTTGTTTGATCTTCTTAAATGTACACATCTCAAATATAAGAAATTGAAATCATTAAAAAATGAATTCATCCAATCCATCCCAAGCGATAACCTAGGATCAACTCATTATCTTAATTTGAATTAACTTAAATCTATTAGTGATACCTTAAACCCATATAAAATCAACCCAAGTTGTCCACTTCATAGTAAAAAACAATCCATAGAATGTACGTGTCTGTAGGTTACTTCTTAGGTGTCTGAGGATTTGATAACCCAAGCTAAACTATAAGGACCGTTCTACCTACATCTGTTGGGTAAATTTGAGCGTGAATCAAATTTTTGCGCTATTTACGGGGACCTAAGTAAGTTATCTTAGACACTATCATCCTTTTTTCATCCCCATTCTCTATTCTCACCCCCTCATTCTTATGGAAGAAAATTTTGAACAAATCCAAACATGGAGAACCTCTCCTTACATTGATCACTCCACACCAAGTGTGATGTAAAATGACCATCCTAGTTTCTACTGGTGGGATAATCAACAAACTATTGAGCCACAATTTTTTAACTCCTATTCTCCACAATACATTCCAACCTATTATGAGTTCCAATCCCAACAAGGCCAATCAGAACGTCCTCCTGTGCAATTCCAACAACTTAATTATCCACCTGGAATAGAAAATTTGTGTCAAACCCTTATCCACCACAATCCACATCCATTACTTGAAAAATTATGTCAACAAATGGAGATAATTAATTTTGAGGTTTCATCAATGAGATTAGAATTACAAAACTTTAAGACGGTTAGGGAACCCATTCCCACTCATGTAATCCCTTCATCATCATTGATAGAAGAATCTTTTCTCCCACAAACCACTCATAAATTTATTGAAGAACCAACCTTTGGATTTGGGATAAATGGAGAATATAAAGGAATTATTGAAGGATTTTTAAATGAGGAAATTTATTTTTTTGGATTCAAAAGAGGAGAATTTGACATCATGGATTGTGTGTCCTGAATATCACTCCATTGATTCTTCAAAAACACCAATCAATGAACCATTAAGAGAAATCAAAAACTTTGAGTCCATACCCATTCCTAAAACTGATCATTCCAATTTGGTAGTTGAATATTCTATTCAAAAGGAACCAATTCTGTTGAGAAATTTTGAAAATGAAACTGAGTTTGATTCAAAGTGAAAACTGATGTCTGAATTTCCTATCCAAACGGAGCTCAAAATTCGTGTTCTTCCTTTCTCTCTCAAGTATCCCTTCATAGTGTATAACCATGAACTTTCTGATGGAATTAATTCTTCTCTTGAAACTAATAATGTAGGAATGATCATTGATGTCTTAGGAAGGATTAGAGAAGAAACTAGATCCACCATTTCTGATATTCCTTGGATTTATCCACTCATTTTAGGACATAAGTTTGTGCATGAAACAAATTATAAACATAAAATCAATCTCAACCTAGTAGAATTGGTGAAACATGTGGTCCTTAAAATGTTGAAAGTTAGTATTGGGTAAGTTGTGGGGTTCAAGTCGAACTAACGACGTTAAACAAAAGCGCTGCACGGGAGGCAACCCGTGATTTTCATCTTTGCGAATCATCTTTTTTTAAAATAGGATTAATGAATCATTTTGATATTTAAAAAGAAAAATAGATTGTTGACCTGTTCTTCTATTATTAGTATGGATGAGTACGAAAGGGGAGTGTCATATTCATCTGTGTCATGTTGTGTGATCCTTGAGTAATACCTTACTCAGAAATTTAAAAAGAAGACAATGTATCATCAGTTCATTTTATTTCTATGTGTTTGTAGGTTAAAATAAAAAAATATAATAATAATAAAAAAATTAAAAGGCCATTGACCTACGGCTTGTTGTGCTTCCTTATTCTATAATTTTTATATATATACTTATATATTTTATTTTCTTTATTATATAAATATATATATATATATAGTTTTTTTGTTTGTTTTTTTTGTTTGTTTTTCCTTTTTTTCACTAGGGATTTCTCATAGTGACATCGAGATCAAGAGATTAAAAGGGAGCAACAAGAATTTCAACTTCAAACACCAGATGCCTTTATTCCATGATCCTTATTTTAAATTTCCTTTTTGAACTCTTATTCTCTACCTCTACTCCCTTCTAAATTTTCTTTTCATTAAACACTGGGGACAATGTTATTTTACGTTGGTGGGGGGAGATAAAATAAAAAATGTTTTTTGTAAAAAAAATGAATGATTTGAAAAACAAGTGTGTAAATGGAAGGAAAAATTCTTTTAACTTTGAACATGGTAATAAACATTGCACACTTTGAAACTGAATATCAAATAATTTAGCATGCCCTGATTCTGATTTTAATCCTTGTATAATTTCATGAGCATAGATTTTGGAAAGTGTGGCTGTCCAATGTGATATTTCATCGTTTATATTTTCATCCAAATAAAAAAAAGATCACAATGCACGTACTTTGGATAGTGGGGTATTAGTTTGAGTTCATGGGGTCCTCCAAATAAATATCATAGGTTTGGTGATCATTTTAGTTTTAATATGAGTATTCAATACTTAAAAAAAACAATAAATTTGCACGTAGAGCAATGTAATGACCTAATGCGTGGCTTTCGAAACTTGGGGATCGTGACTCCATAGTTGTCTGGCCCAGATTTAGTAATTTTATCTCTATTTTTGGTAATTTAAATTTGTTTTTGATTGAGTTAACTCGAGATGATGCCCGAGTATGTGGGCTTCACTTGGTACCCTAAGGTCTTTGATCCTGAGAGTCATCGGCAAAGTCTCGATACAGAGGTTGACTCTTTTGAGTGCAATTTCAATTACCATGAAAAAATTGCAAAAATAAAAACAATACAATAAAAAAATTGAATACCCATCTTAATATTGAAATGTGATTCCACCTAGTGCTTCCATCATTTCCCTCTTGAATAAAGATGAACCCCCCATGTCTAATGCGATGCACAACACATCATCACTCTTAATTGATATTGGATGAAATATGGCGATAAATTTGAACAAAGGAATGAGCTTGGGATTGGGATTTGCTTATGAAACTATCACGTCTTAAAATATTTTGATGAGTTTCATGATTTTTTGGTATAAGGGTTTTTGGTTATCATTGTGTATTAAAATGTTTTTGGAAAAGAGAATTCGAATTTCATATTGTTGAGATATATTTTTCTCGGGACTAGCAAAACTCAAGTTGGGGGGTGTGATTAGCCACTAAATGAGGCTAATATTCATTGTTAATATATATAATATTCATGTGATTTATTATTCATAAACACCATTTTAGTGCATTTTACACTTTGAACATCATTTCACATTATGATTGTAATTTTTCCTTAAAATGCACTATTATGTGGTACATTTTTGAACATCATTTAAAATACCCAATGATCATGATTTTATTTTCATATTTATTTTTAAGGTTTATAATTATATTGGGAACAATTCATACTCGTGGAGTGTTGGAAGATTCACATTGGAAGACCACCAAAATGAGATTTCATGCAAACAATTCTGGAGAAGGCGGATTGGACACCAACCCACTAATGAGAATGTGGGGCCCAACATACAGGCCCAATGAAGCCCAAATTTCGTGGGATGCTAGAAGATATATAGAGGAACAAATCATTATGTAGAATCCAGTGCTTATTCGGCCTCCATGGTGGTTATTAAGGCGGCCTAATTTAGAGATAAAATTCTGGGTCAGATTCTACGGTCTAAAAAAACAACCCACTAATTTAATCATATTTCGGCAACCACATATCCATTTGGGATGAAATTTTACAGAGATCTAGGAGATATCTGGATCTTCACTTTTTTTTCTATGGATCACTCCAATTCGGCCATATAGAAGGTCATTCAGATGCGTCTGTTCGGTGGAAGAAAGCTGGCTGCCACCTCGGGTTAAGGGTGCAAAAATCAACTCTCCCTTAACTTTCCACCCACCTATGTCCTACCAAAATTAATTGAGGAGACTTGGAATATTTGAGGATCGTACCAAGGCTTAAAAAATGCCTATTTAAGGCAGTGGTGGTGGTGGAGTTGATCATCTTTTGAGCTTTCTTTCATTGTAATGTTATGCTGCGATTTTGTTGTCTCAAGTTTGTCTTCCAGATGTAAGTTGTTTTAATTCATCCTTGTTTCTTAATAAAAGTTATTCTTCTCTTATTATTATATTCTTATTCATATCACTTTGATACTGTTGCCTTGAGGTGTTAATTTATTCACACCAAACCTTGTGAAATTATTCACACAACGGTGGAGTGATCATTTTCTTTTTATTGTTTTCTTTACTTATTCAATTCCTCCCTCATGAGTCTACTTCCTGCTTCCATTGAAACCATAACATCAATGGAAGACTAACCCACTTATTTTTTGATCCAAGGGAGTAGAAACGGGCTGGTTTGGATGTTATTTATTACCCCATTAATGTCTAATAACTTCTTTAATTGAGATTTTTATTTGATGATTTTTAAACTCCATTGTCCTTGTGGAATTTAAGGCCACACACTTCAAGTGCTAATACGAACATTTACCTTGAAGTGCTCAAAAATTTGATCCTTAAAGTATATAGGTGATTAGTATTAAAGGTTGTAGGTATTAAACCAGTAAGTGATGATGTTGTTTGATGTTATTAAATGAACCCATCTCAAATATAAGAAATTGAAATCATTAAAAAATGAATTCATCCAATCCACTCCAAGAGATAACCTAGGATCAACTCATTATCTTAATTTGAATTAACTTAAATCTGTTAGTGATACCTTAAACCCATCTAAAATCAACCCAAGTTGACTACTTCATAGTAAAAAATAATCCATAGAATGTACGTGTCTGTAGGTTACTTCTTACGTCTCTGAGGATTTGATAACCCAAGCTAAACTACAAAGACCATTCTACCTTTATCTCTTGGGTAAATTTGAGCGTGAATCAAATTTTGGCGCCGTTTTCGGGGACCTAAGTAAGTTATCTTAGACACTATCATCCTTTTCTTCATCCCTCTTCTCTGTTCTCACCCCCTCATTCATATGGAAGACAATTTTGAACAAATCCAAACATGGGGAACCTCTCCTTACATTGATCACTCCACACCAAGTGTGATGTAAAATGACCATCCTAGTTTCTACTGGTGGGATAATCAACAACCTATCAAGCCACAATTTTTTAACTCCTATTATCCACAAAACATTCCAACCTATTATGAGTTCCAATCCCAATAAGTCCAATAAGAACGTCCTCCTGTGCAATGCCAATAACTTAATTATCCACCTGGAATAGACAATCTATCTCAACCCCTTATCCATCCTAATCCACATCCATTACTTGAAAAACTATTTCAACAAATAGAGATAATGAATTTTGAGGTTTCATCATTGATATTAGAATTACAAAACTTTGAGATGGTTATGGAACCCATTCCCACTCATGCAATCCCTTCCTCATCATTGATAGAATAATATTTTCTCCCACAAACCACTCATAAATTTATTGAAGAACCAACATTTGGATTTGGGATATATGGAGAAGATAAAGGAATTATTTAAGAGTCTTTAAATCAAGAAGAAATTTATTTTTTGGATTCAAAAGAGGAGAATTTTACATCATGGATTGTGTTTCCTCAATATCACTCCATTGATTCTTCAAAAACACCAATCACTAAACCATTAAGAGAAATCACAAACTTTGAGTCCATACCCATTCCTAACACTGATCATTCCAATTTGGTAGTTTAATATTCTATTCAAAAGAAACCAATTATATTTAGAAATTTTGAAAATGAAACTGAGTTTGATTCAAAGTGAAAACCTATGTCTGAATTTTCTATCCAAATGGAGCTCAAAATTCATGTTCTTCCTTCCTCTCTCAAGTATCCCTTCATAGTGTATAACCATGAACTTTATAATGGAATTAATTCTTCTCTTGAATCTAATAATGTAGGAATGATCATTGATGTCTTAGAAAAGACTAGAGAAGCAACTAGATCCACCATTTCTGATATTCCTTGGATTTACCCACTCATTTTAGGACATAAGTTTGTGCATGAAACAAATTATAAAGATAGAATCAATCTCAAACTAGTAGAAATGGTTAAACATGTGGTCCTTAAAATGTTGAAAGTTGGTATTGGGTAAGTTGTGGGGTTCAAGTAGAGCTAACGACGTTAAGCAAAAGCACTACACGGGAGACAACCCGTGGTTTTCATCTTTGCGAATCATCTTTTTAAAAAAAAATAGGATTAATGAATCATTTTGATATTTAAAAAAATAGGCTGTTGACCTGTTTTTCTATTATGAGTATGGATGAGTACGAAAGGGGAGTGACATATTCATCCGTGTCACGTGGTGTGATCCTTGAGTAATACCTTACCCAAAATTTTTAAAAGAAGACAATGTATCATCAGTTCATTTTATTTTTATGTGTTTGTAGATTAAAAAAAGAATAATTATAAAATTAAAAGGCCACTGACCTATGACTTATTGTGATTCCTTATTCTATAATTTTTATATATATACTTATATTTTACTTTCTTTATTATATAAATAAATATATATATATATTTTTTTGTTTGTTTTTACTTTTTTTTCACTAGGAAATTCTCAGAGTGACATTGAGATCAAGGGATTAAAAGGGAGCAACAAGAATTTCCACTTCAACCACCAGGTGACTTCATTCCATGATCCTCATTTTCAATTACCTTTTTGAACTCTTATTCTCTACCTCTACCCCCTTCTAAATTTTATTTTCTTTAAACACTGGGGACATTGTTATTTTAAGTTGGGGGGGAGATAAAATAAAAAATGCTTTTGTGTTAAAAAAATGAATGATTTGAAAAAAAAGTGTGTAAATGGAAGGAAAAATTCCTTTAACTTTGAACATGGTAATACACATTGCACACTTTGAAACTGAATATCAAATAATTTAGCATGCCCTGATTCTGATTTTAATCCTTGTATAATTTCATGAGCATAGATTTTGGAAAGTGTGGTTGTCCAATGTGATATTTCATCGTTTATATTTTCATCCAAATAAAAAAAAGATCACAATGCACATCCTTTGGATAGTGGAGTATTAATTTGAGTTCATGAGGTCCCCTAAATAAATATCATAGGTTTGGTGATATTTGTAGTTTTAATGTGAGTATTCAATAATTTAAAAAAAACAATAAATTTGTGCGTAGAGCAATGAAATGACCTAATGTGTGGCTTTCGGCACTTGGAGATCGTGACTCCATAGTTTTCTGGCCCAGAGTTAGTGATTTTATCTCTATTTTTGGTAATTTGAATTTGTTTTTGACTGAGTTAACTCGATATGATGCCCGAGTATGTGAGTTTCACTTGGTTCCCTATGGTCTTTGAGCCTGGGAGTCATCGACAAAGTCTCGCTATAGGGGTTGACTCTTTTGAGTGCAATTTCAATTACCATGGAAAAATTGCGAAAAAAAACAATACAATACAAAAATTGAATACTCATCTTAATATTGAAATGTGATTCAAATTATAGCTTCCATCATTTCCCTTTTGAATAAAAATGAACCCCCCATGTCTAATGCGATGCACAACACATCATCACTCTTAATTGATATTGGATGAAATATGGAGATGAATTTGAACAAAGGAATGAGCTTGAGATTGAGATATGCTTATGAAACTATCATGTATTAAAATATTTTTATGGGTTTCACGATTTTTTGGTATAAGGGTTTTTGGTGATCATTGTGTATTAGAATGTTTTTGGAAAAGAGAATTCAAATTTCATATTTTTGAGATATATTTTTCTCGGGACTATCAAAAATCAATTTGGGGGGTGTGATTAGCCACTAAACGAGGCTAATATTAATTGTTAATATATATAATATTCATGTGATTTATTATTCATAAACACCATTTTAGTGCATTTTACACTTTGAACATCATTTCACATTATGATTGTAATTCCTTCTTAAAATGCACTATTATGCGGTACATTTTTTAACATCATTTTAACTACCCAATGATCTTGATTTAATTTTTATATTTAATTTTAAGGTTTATAATTATATTGGGAACAATTCATACTTATAGAGTGTTGGAAGATTCATATTGTAAGACCACCAAAATGGGATTTCATGTAAACAATTCTAGAGAAGGCTGATTGGACACCATCCCACTGATGAGAATGTGGGGCCCAACATACATGCCCAATGAAGCCCAAATTTCATGGGATGCTAGAAGAAATATATAGGAACTAATAATTATTCATAATCCAGTGCTAATTCGGCCTACATGGTGGTTATTAAGGCGTCTCAATTTAGAGATAAATTCTGGGGCAGATTCTGCCTCTCAGAAAGACATTCCACCAATTTAATCATATCTCGGAAAACACATATACATTTGGGCTGAAATTTTACAGAGATCTAGGAGACATCCGAAGATTCACTTTGGTCTTATATGGACCACTCCAATTCAGCCATCTAGAAGGACATGTAGATGCGTCTGTTCGGTGGATGAAATCTGGTTGACTCCTCGGGTCAAGGGTGAAAAAATCAACTCTCCCTCAACTTTCCACCCACCTATGACCTATCACAATTAATTGAGGAGACTTGGACTATTGAAGGCTCGACCCAAGACTTCAAAAATTTCTATTTAAGGCAGTGGTGGTGGAGTATTTGATCATCTTTTGAACTTTCTTTCATTGTAATGTTATGCTACGATTTTGTTGTCTCAAGTTTTTCTTCTACATGTATGTTGTTTTAATTCATCCTTGTTTCTTAATAAAAGTTCTTCTTCTCTTATTATTATGTTATTCTCAATCTCACTTTGATACCGTTGCCTCAAGGTGTGAATTTATTCACACCAAACCTTGTGAAATTATTCACACAATGGTGGAGTGATCATTTTATTTTTATTGTTTTCTTTACTTCTTCAATTTCTCCTTCACGAGTCTACTTCCCATTTCCATTGAAACCATAACATCAATGGAGGGATAACCCACTTATGGGTTTATCAAAGGGAGTATCAAGGGGATGTATTGAATGTTATTTATCACCCCGTTAATTTCTAATCACTTATTTAATTGAGATTTTTATTTGATGATTTCTAAACTCCATCGTCCTTGTTGAATTTAAGGCCACACACTTCAAGTGCTAATACGAACCTTTACCTTGAAATGCTCAAAACTTTGATCCTTCAAGTGTATAGGTGATTAGTATTAAAGGGTGTAGGTATTAAACTAGTAAGTGATGATGTTGTTTGATCTTCTTAACTGAACCCATCTCAAATATAAGAAATTGCAATCATTAAAAAAGGAATTCATCTAATCCACCCCAAGCGATAACCTAGGATCAACTCATTATCTTAATTTGAATTAACTTAAATCTGTTAGTGATACCTTAAACCCATATAAAATCAACCCAAGTTGACCACTTAATATTCAAAATCAATCCATAGAATTTACGTGTTTGTAGGTTACTTCTTAGGTCTCTGAGGATTCGATAACCCAAGCTAAACTACAAGGATCATTCTACCTTCATCTCTTGGGTAATTTTGAGCGTGAATCAATAAGAATTGAGATATAAGCTTTCATAAAGATGAAATAAACAAATCTTTCCTTGATTTATCCATTAATAACATGTTATTCATGATGCACCCAACGTAATCTACTTCCCACCAACATACATCGTGACTATTTTGGTCAGTAAATCTAACTGTGCGAGTCATGAAATGCATGATTGATAATCTTAAATTTTAAGAACCATCACACATTCTCGTAGATATCAATATCCGATGAAACTAAAATATGCAGAATTCATACTGGCGGGTCTTTTATCATAATCTCCCGTCTTAGAGACTACCAAGCGTGTACTTCACGAGAAGAAGTTTCATCTGGTTACGGGTACTCGCACGTGACAATCTACATACTACGTGTCCTATCATAGTACGCTATTCAACTGTAGAACTAATTTAAGAATATCATCATAATACTTTAAGGTTCTCATCATAACGGGGAACTGCTATGGTTTTATCAATGCGAAAAATACCCCAAGATATTATTACATTAAAGTAATGCAGAATAATGAACAATATGCAATAAGATGTTTTATTAATATTTAATTCATCGAATATACATGTAATAAAAGTATAATAAATTGGTCTTATGACACCAAATCCAACATACAATGACATAAACTCCAACATACTTCACATTGGGCTATCTCATAGTGGATATGGATATTTTTTAATGGCAGTAGATGAAGCTTGTTGTGGCATGTTACATTGTTGTTTTCATTAAGAGTAGATTCCCCCCCACCAAATCGGTAGTACTATGGGTTGCTGACGAATCCTCTTTAGGATACTATGGTGACTCTATACTTTACAAAAGTACTTTTTGGAGAGCATCCTTTGAAGAAGTTTTGGAAACAAGAGAGCTTTGGAATAGCTTTATTGTTGCGCACCAACAAAGTGCCTTTGGTTCTTGTAGAATGATTTTGAAGGAATATCAAACTCAAGAGGAGATGTTGGAATGGTAATTGGGTTGCTTGAAAGTGAATTCACACTGAATTCATTATATTTTTCCATCCAATGATGACTGCAATTTATAGGCATGGAAACACCCGTTCAGATAATACGTCATACCCCTTGGAATTGAGTAGATGCCCCTTCTGGATGGACATATATTTTACATATTTAATCAAGTCCGTCTGATCGCACCTGATCGATTAAGTGGCCCATACCGCACCCACTATTGAACTAATATATCTGTTAAATGGCACCTTATATGATCGACGATCCAAATTGTACTCGTTCAATGAACCTGGTCGACCAACCAGACATACCTGTTCGGGCCTGGCCTGAGTCGGTATGACCCACTAATCCGTCGAGAAAAATTAAGGCACCTCCAAGAACCTCGAATCAATGTGAAGTGAAAAGTGCGCCATCAAATCAAAGCATTTCACGCACATGCGGATAGTGCGATGCATCATCTCCCACATGATTATGTAGGTTCCGACCACAGCGGAAGCGCAGTTGGGCCGACGCCCAACTTTAAATTTTACCGTGATCAATGATTATTCTGGGATCAATATGACGATAAATGCTAGTATCCATGGAATAAAATCAAAGATTTAAATAAAGAAGAAGAGTCCCGAAACCTCGAGATAAGATCGACATATTTTATTTATAATTAATTTAATTAAATTAAAGAAATAACTCTAAGGTTTTATTTCTTCATTGATGTGTCTTACCAAAGATCTACGACGAGTCTTTCATTGCTTTGTAGAGATCAAGAGTAGATCTCCTCTAGCAGTAATCCACACATGCTTTGCGAATCTATGGACGTAGCCGAATGAGTCTCTGGGTGCTAGCACGAAAGCTCCTTATGCTTGCGTCGTCTGCCCTTGATTTCCTTGAGAGCCACTTCCAAAGCGTTCTCTGATCCGGTGGTGGATGACCGCTCTCGTTCTTGAGAGCATTCTTGGAGAAAAAAAAGCTCTCGAGGCTTGAGATATTTTTCTCCAAAATGTTGTGCACAACCAAAATTGGCTATCTTGCCTGTGGGTTTCCCCCTTGGCTAATAAAAGAATAATATGCAACCAAGAATTTAATTCACTAGACAATAATAAATAATTAGCACAAGTGTTGTTACTTATTTTATTATTCCATGTGAAACCCCCATATCAAATAATAACGACAATACCATTATTTCTATGACATGTGTTTAGCTTGCAAGTTACAATTAAATATTATTTTAATCAAATAATATTTAATATTATTTTAATCAAATAATATTTAATATTATTTTCTCACTGGACCCTTTAACTCGGTTTTCCCATCCTCCAAAATATTTATCGAATCTTGAATAATGACTATTTATTTATTAAATAAATAAATAAATCTTACTGCATTATTTGATGATAAATAAATAAAATGCAATCAGGCATACCTGGATTATTATTAAACCACAACCGCGAATAATATTTATTCAACTTGTTGAATAATAAATTATTTAACTGAGATTCTGGATACAGTTAGAGTGTGACCCTCTAGGGCTCTTTCTCAGTGATATTAGGCAAGCCTACCTAAAGTCCAAGGTTAGTGTCTAGCAACACGCCAAGACACTCATAGATAAAGAAGTTAATGTCACAATAACATGTCACATCATACTGACACTTATTGTGTAATATAATCCCTTTATCACAATATCTCTAATCGAGCAGGTTTCATGCTAGTGTCATCAACCTATATGCTCAATAAATCGTTCTTTGACTTTCCAGAAATAGAACTTTCCTAACAAACACCATGACTATGGATTTATTTAGGCTATATCGTTTCCATCAAAGAGATTGATATATTTACTTCTGTTAATGAACATAAGAGGTAAATCTTTTCTCGTATTATTCATTAATGTAATATTACTCGTGATGCACCCAACGTATCCTACCTCATCGCAAGCATATGTCGTCACGATTTTTGATAATACATCAAAGTGTGCGACTCATAATATCTATTAATAATAATCTTAAAGTTTAAGGACCATTACACACGTACACAGATAGGAATATACAATGACACTTATTATGTGGATTTCCTACTATTGGGTTTCGTTCTCATAATATCCTACTGGATATTACCAGGGGCGTACACCATGAGAAGGTGTCTCAAAAACCAATGAGTTTCCACCCTTGATAGCCTATATCATTTGTGTCCCTTCAAATGATATCATCCGTCCCTAAAACATTTATTCGAGAATACTATCATGGAACTTCCTGGTTCTCATCATAGCGGGGAACTGCTACGACCTTTTAGTGGGACAACTACTCTTGGGACATTATCACATGCTATGTTACACAGAATAAAAATCATGATGTGATAAGAAATTTATTAATATTCAAAACCATGAATATAAGTTTATCATAAAGTATAAAGAAGTTGGTTCTAGGGCACCAATTCCAACAGACTTCCACTTGAACTAGAGACAACTATTAACAACCTTCAGTCTGCTAGCTCTCACATGATATTCATGCTTCTATTGAGATAGACCTTTAGTCAAATGGGTCCACCACATTCTCCTCCATAGATACTCTTCTCACTACAAATTCACATCTCTGATGAAAATCCCTAAAGAGGTGATACTTTCGGAGTATGTTCTTTGTCCGTTGATGTGACTTTGGATCTTTTACAAGAGCTACCACTGGAGTATTATCACAATACAATGTGATAGAGTCTCTACTGCTATGGACTATATTAAGATCCTGAACAAAGTTCCGAATCCAGACAACTTTCTTGGCTGCATTAGAAGCTGCTATATATTCAGACTCCGCTATAGAATCAACGACAACTAGATGCTTTGAACTCTTCCATCTCACAGCTCATCCATTGAAACAAAAAACATATCCTGATTTCAATTTTAGATCATCCTGGTATGTCTGAAAACCAGCATCAACATACCTTCTAATGAAAAGATTCTCGCCTCCTCCATACACCAGGAACATATCCTTAGTTCTTCTCAGATACTTAAGGATAACCTTAACAACAATCCAATGATGTTCTCCTGAATCTGCTTGATATCTACCTACCATGCTAAGTGCATTGACAACACCAAGTCTAGTACATAACATGACATACATGGTTGATCCTATCGTCGAAGCATATGAGATCTTACTCAGTCTATCTTTATCCTATTGTGTTTGAGGACACATTTTCTTAGAAAGATGTATTCCATGTGACACTGGAACCAATATCCTCTTGGATTGTTCCATACTAAATATCTTTAGTATCTGGTCAATGTATATACTCTGACTTAGCCCAAGTAGCCTCTTTGATCTATCACGAATGATATTGATCCCTAGAATGTAGGCTGATTCGCCTAAGTCTTTCATGAAGAAGCACTTGTTCAACCAGTCCTTAACTGACTGTAAGACTGGTATTCCGCTTCCAATAAGTAATATGTTGTCAACATATACTATTAGGATAATAACCACATTCCCATTAAACCTTTTGTAAAAACATGTCTCACATTCTTTCTTAATGAAACCAAATTCCCTTATGGATTCATCAAATCGAATATTCCATAACCTGGATGCTTGTTTCAATCTATAAATGGATCTCTGCAACTTTCAAACCCTTTTGGAATCACATGGTGTCACAAACTCTTCCGGTTGTGTCATATATACATCTTCCAGAAGGTTCCCGTTAAAGAACACAGTTTTAACATCCATATGCCAAATCTCATAGTCATGGTAAGATGCAATGACAAGTATGATCATGATAGATTTAAACATGGAAGCTGGCAAAAAAGTTTCATCATAGTCAATTCTTTGACGCTGTTTAAAACCTTTATCCACTAGACTTGCTTTATAGGTACTTACATTACCTTCCATGTTCAGTTTCCTCTTGAATACCCATTTATATCCAATAAGATTTACATCAACTGGCGTATCAACCAGAACCCAAACTTGGTTCTGATACATGGAATCTATCTCAGAATTTATATTTTCTAGCCATTTTGCAGCTTATGATCTCTCCACTGCCTCCTTGTAGGAAAGAAGTTCATAATTGTCCAAAAATAATGAGACACCATCCTCAGTGAAAAGAAACCCATATCTCTCTGGTTCCCTTACCTCTCTTACACTCCTACGCAGTACTTGTGTTTCAGGAACTACTTCTTCCATGAGGACGTGTGAAACTTGTTCTTGTACCAACTCCTGTGTATCTTGAGCATCAACTTCATCGAAGTCAATATTGCTCCCACTATCCTTTTTTGAGGATGTGGTCCCTTTCAAGAAAGTTATTCCGTCTGACAACCATCACTTTCTTTACTGAGAGGTTGTATAGGTAATATCCCTTTGTTTCCTTGGGATATCCTATAAAGATACACCTCGTGCATCAGGGTGCTAGTTTGTTTTCTGAGAAAACCTTAACAAACGCCTCGCATCCCCATACACATGTATGCGACAAAACGATTTTCCTTTCACTTCATAACTTGAAGGGGATTCCATTGGCCACCTTAGTTGGTACCCAATTTAATGTGTATACCGCAGTTTGTAATGCATATCCTCAAAATGATAACAGGATATTTGCATGACTCATCATCAACCTTACCATGTCCAACAAGGTACGGTTCCTCCTTTCACTAACACCATTCCACTATGGTGTATAAGGTGGAGTGAGTTGAGATAGAATCCCAAACTCCCATAAAAGGCCGATGAACTCTTGGTTAAGATATTCTACACCTCAATCCAATCAAATATTTTTTATCTTCTTACCAAGCTGATTCTCTACTTCATTCTTGAATTCATTGAATTTCTCAAAGGACTTAAACTTATACCTCATCAAGTAAATATATCCATATCTACTCAAGTCATCAGTAAAATTTATTAAGTAATAATATACACCTCTATATTCTACTGGAAATGGTCTACACATATCAGTGTGTACTAATACTAGAAGCTTTGTTGCCCTTTCACCCTGTCCAGCAAATGGTGGTTTGGTCATTTCCCTTGTAAACAAGCATGACATCTATCAAGTGGTTTTAGCTCGGAAGAGTCTAAATAACCATTTTGATAGAGCTTTGTCGGACACTTCTTGTTTACATGATCAAGATGGTGATGCCACAATTGAGTTTTATATGATTCATGTGAACTTGATTCGTTATCGATTGCCAACACTTAGTTTTTGTAATTTAATACATACAGATCGTTATTTAAATGTGTCATACCATAACATATGTTGTCCTTATAAAATAAACAACATTTATTTACGAAATTGAAAATAAATCTATTTGTATCTAAACTCAATACAAAAATTATGTTCTTGGTAACACTTGGTATATGATAATAGTCTCGCAAAACCAAAATCATCCCAGTTAGCAACAAAAGGTGGTAGTCACCAATGGAAAAAGTATCCAATCTCAAACCATTGGCAGCTCGCAGATCCACCTCTCATCTGACAATTTTCTGAAATCTACTTGGTTCCTACATTTAAATACAGATGTGAGAACCACAAGCTGTATTTAATACCCAATGTGTAGAAATGGAAATATTTCACTCGATAATGAACACACCTTTGGCTTCCCCTTGCCTATGGGTGCAGTTCCTCTTCTAGTGGTTTGACTTGCCACATGCAAAGCATACTACCTCCTTTTCCTTACTCTACCTTTGGATCTTCTTCTTCTTGGTTGAATGATGCTTTAGAGGTTTATAATGTTTATAAATCTTAGCCCCCTTTTCCTGTCCTTACTATTCCTATTCACCATAAGGACTATGAGTTTGTCACACCCCATGTCTATATCCACTTGGAGAATCAAGGTCAGAAGTTTTGATAAACTCTTATCATTATTTCTCATATTAAAATTCACAATAAAACTAGAGAAGACATTGAGCAGTGATGATAGTATGAAATCTGCACGCAACTCATCTGAGAATTTAATCCTTAAGATGTCCAGACGCTCAATGTAGCTAATAAGATTGAATACATGTGGTCTAGCTGGCACAGACTCTCAATGCTTAGTAGTAAACAAAACATTATAGATCTCATACCTCTCTTATCTCACCTTCTATTGATAGAGATCCTGAAGGTGAGACAACATGCTATAAACATCCATTTTCTCATGTTTCTTCAAGAGATAATTGGTCATGAATGATAGTATGAAGCACTGAACATCCATAGCATCATTCAGATGTTTCTTGTACATAGATATCTCCTCATCACTTGCCTCATTCTCAGGTGAAATTGGTAAAGGTTCTTCAAGCACATATAGTTTCCTTTCATGGTGAAGGATGACCCGAAGACGCCTTTTCCACTCATGGAAATTAGTGCTGGTGAGAAGGTTTTCCTTCTCGAGTATGAATCACAATGATATGTTTGATGTCATTTTAATTCCATTTCTATAAATAAGACGAATTTTTTTAGTACTTTATCTGATAAAATTAAGACAAATAAATAAATAAATATTCATTAGTCTTCTACTATTGTATCAAAACCCAATAGCCCTCACAATTGGTTTTAGAATATCCTGTTGACGAGATATTCCAGTGCCAATGATCCATATTCCATTCTCATCACCTCAATTTTGGTTGGTCAAGCAACTTGAATGGTTTTAGGTAGACATTCCAAATGACAACTACATTAACTCGTAGCTCCTTGATCCATTGAGTGGACTCTCCAATCCTGAAATCATTATTTTAGATTTCCTCAACCCTTGCCTCTTAGTTATACCAAGTTCTGCTTTGGCAGTCAACCCTTGATGTAAAACAAGTTAAGTCAACCCAAAACCTCAAATTAGAATTTCCCTATAATTGAAATCACCCCAACCTTGGCTGGTCAAACACTTTGAACTATTGGTTTGATTCTAACCAAAGTAATGGAAGACTATACCGATTTAATATTTTATTGAGGGATTTTATCCTTTATGCGTAAATTGCCTTTTATTATCTTTTCACATGCTTGTTAATATTAAGTGGGATATACTTAAGTGATTAACCATGTCTTGATAGTATTTACTCATAATTCATTTTATTTTAGTTCCATCCCACATGCTTTGTTAATTCATTAATTATGTGATCGTGACGATACATCCATAATGAATAAGCATACAACTGAATAAAATAAAATAAAGGGTATGATCATGAGTTTTTATAATGGTTATTTTATCCATCTATTGATAAACTAACCCTGACCTAGGGGAGAAACACCTTGAACCTTGTAAGGTTTGTGTTTACAACTTTCCACATGTCCACCTTTTTATCTCTTTGGATTGGTTTCGCCTCGACTCCTAACTTGAACTGCCTCCACTAGCTTGGGAGCTCCATCCATTACATATGTTTTTAAATCACATACAAGTGAGGGGTAAAAAGGGGGTTTACATAAATGAAACCATGGGAACGAAAGCCCTACATATTAATGAGGAGAAGACACACAACCTAACAATTTTAATTTAACAAATAAATTAAAAGGAAACCAATCACATACAAATTTATGGTCTAGCTCATGATCATCCACAAACATGCAACGAATTATGCATTTAATAACACTAGCATTCAATTCTTTAATAATTTTTATTAAGATAAATCACACTCAAATCGATTAATTATTATCTTTAATTAATCAATCCTTTTATCTTAATCCTTTTTATGAATTTTCTTGAGATTCTTATCCATTATAATTTTAAACAAATTAATAAATTCATTTTAAATTAACTGTGTACATAACTTGTACCTTGGAGGCAACTCGGTGAATACCCGTCCAAAACTACCAAATGCGTATTATACTTATATACACTTTATTACTTGTGACACATAGTATGCACACAAAATTATAATTGTAATACAACTCATACATGATGTGCAGATCTTTGAACATTACACAAATGTTAATTAAACACACACACACACACAAAGAATAATAAATTTTTAAATCTGTGTAATTTAAAAAATGTACACGGCGTGTAGATCCGACTACACAACGTGTACCCTCCTCACCGTCCATATGAAGTACACGCCTGGAGAAACAGCATGCGAGGTGTACTTCAGAAATCTTTAGAATACATGACATGTCCAGTGGTCCATATGCAGTGTAGACTCCGTGTTACATGGTCACCAGTTGGGCAAGTCGTGTATGAGATACATGACTTGACCCTGACCCGAAAGGACTACATGCCGTGTCTATTGGGCTACACGATGTGTAGTCCGGCTGACCGTACGCCAGTCTATCTTGGTCAACCCACAGCGTAAGAATTTATTACACCGAGTGTCATTAATGCGCACGACTTGAGTAATTTCTAGATTACTCCTAATGTGCTGAACACAACTGCACGATGTGTGATCCGGATTACACGTCATGTATGACATATTACATGATGTGTAACTCCAAACACATAGCGTGTACTGGCGTGTTACCTAGAAAGAATCGTTGGCGCCTCCTAATGACATCCTTGATTTAATTTTAATCATAAAATTATTCGTTTATGTTAGATCCGCGAGAAACGAAAGAGGAAGAATAAATCTCGAAATTCTGATTACAGGAATGATTAAACATGAATTGAAAAACTAAATTATTAAAGCGTAAATCATCAATAAATTATTTAAATAATTATAAACAAAAATATGACCGCTTTGAAACCACTTGTAGGTTCTGGGCGCAGTGGAAACGTGGTTGGGCCATTGCCCATCTTTAAATTTTACCGTGATCAATGATTATTCCAGGATCAATACAAAGATAAACGCTAGTATCCATGGAATAAAATCCAAGATTTATATAAAGAATAAAGAGACTCATAACCTTGAGAGAGAATCAACATATTTTATTTATAATTAATTTAACTAAATTAAAGAAATACCTCCAAGGTTTTATTTCTTCATTGATGTTTCTGACCATAGATCTGCGGTGATATTTTCATTTCTTTGTAGAGATCAAGAGTAGATCTACTCTAGCGGTATTCCACACGTGCTCTGTGAATCACTGGATGTCTCTAGAGGAGTCTCCGAGTGTTAGCAGAGAAGGTCCTTGCGCTTGCATCGTCCGCCCTCGATCATCTTGAGAGCCGCTTCCAAAGCGTTCTCTGATCCGGTGGAGGATGACCGCTCTCGTTATTGAGAGCATTTTTGGAGAAAAAAAGGCTCTTAAGGCTTGAGATATTTTTCTCCAAAACGTTGTGCACAACCAAAATTGGTTGTCTCGCCTGTGGGTTGCCTCCTGGGTTAATAATAGAATAATATATAACTGAGAATTTGATTCACTAGGTAATAATAAATAATTAGCACAAGTTTCGTTACTTATTTTATTATTCCATGTGAAATCCCCATATCAAATAATAACGACAATACCATTATTTCCATGACACGTGCTTAGCTTGCAATTCACAATTAAATTTTATTTTAATCAAATGATATTTAATATTATTTTCTCACTGGATCCTTTAACTAAGTTTGCTCATCCTATGAAATATTTATCAGACATTGAATAACGACTATTTATTTATTAAATAAATAAATAAATCTAATTGCATTGTTCACCGATAAATAAATAAAATGCGACTAGACATACTTGAATAATTATTAAACCAAATCTGGAAATAATATTTATTCAACTTGTTAAATAATAAATTATTTAACTAAGATTCCGGATACACTTAGCGTGTGACCCTCTAAGTCTCTTTCCCAGTAGCATTAGGCGAGTCTGTCTAAAGTCCAAGCTTAGTATCTAGCAACACGCCAAGAAACCCGTGAAGAGAGAAGTTAATGCCACAATGACATGTTAGCTCATACGAATGCTTACCGTATAATATAATGT
Source organism: Viscum album (assembly GCA_963277665.1). Taxonomy (NCBI): domain Eukaryota; kingdom Viridiplantae; phylum Streptophyta; class Magnoliopsida; order Santalales; family Viscaceae; genus Viscum; species Viscum album. The sequence goes on from OY728163.1 coordinate 1,867,357,640, forward strand.
CTTTATCACAATATCTCCAACCGAGCAGGTTGCATGCCACTGTCATCAACCTATATGCTTGATAACTCATTCTTTGAATTTCTGGAAATAAAACTTACCTAGCGAACACCATGACCATGAATTTATTTAGGATACATCATTTCCATCAAAGGGCCTGAGATATTTACTTCTGTTAATGAATAAAAGAGATAAATCATTTCTCGCATTATTCATTAATGCAATATTACTCGTGACACACCTAACACATCCTACCTCACCGCGAGAATCTGTCATCACGGTTTTCACCAATATATCAAAGTGCGCAACTCATAATATCCATTAATAATAATCTTAAAGTTTAAGGATCATTACACACGTCCGCAAATAGGAACATTCAATGAAACTTATAATGTAGATTTCCTACTACTGGGTCTCATTCTCATAACATCCTATTAGATATTACCAGGGGCGTACCCAATGAGAAGGTGACTCAAAGTCCTGTGATTCTTCATCCTTGATAGCCCGTATCATTTGTGTAATATCCCCAAATGATAAAGGGTTAAATGACTATATGATGTGACTCATGTCAACAAGGTGCACCTTCCTTTTTGGGAGCCTACCTGGTTAGAACTCCATAGTTAAGCGTGCTTGGCCTGGAGTAGTGATCAGGATGGGTGACCTTCTGGGAAGTTTCCCAGGGTGTGTGTGAGTGAGGACAAAACACACTGAAAAGGACAAGTGTTGGCTTGTGGAGACTTTCATTAGTCAGATGACCCGTTCAGGCATGTGGGTGGACCCGTGGGTGGGCCCCACATGTCTGTGGGGCAACTGGTGGTACCTGGTGGGACAGGACCCGACGACCATGTTAAGGCGGTGTGTCTGTGCTATCACCGGGACCCGGTTGTCACATTTGGTATTAGAGGTGGTTCCCAGCCTTAAGTGCGGTGCACTGCCTGGGTTGACATGTAGGGCCCACAACGAGGGCGTTGTGCTCTAAAGGGGGGGTGATTGTAACATCCCCAAATGATAAAGGGTTAAATGACTATATGATGTGACTCATGTCAACAAGGTGAACCTTCCTTTTCTGAAGCCTACCTGGTTAGAACTCCATAGTTAAGCGTGCTTGGCTTGAAGTAGTGATCAGGATGGGTGACCTTCTGGGAAGTTTCCCAGGGTGCGTGTGAGTGAGGATAAAGCACACTGAAAAGGACAAGTGTTGGCCTGTGGGGACTGTCATTAGTCAGATGACCCGTTCATGCATGTGGGTGGACTGCCTGGGTTGACATGTAGGGCCCACAACGAGGGCGTTGTGCTCTAAAGGGGGGGTGATTGTAACATCCCCAAATGATAAAGGGTTAAATGACTATATGATGTGACTCATGTCAACAAGGTGAACCTTCCTTTTCTGGAGCCTACCTGGTTAGAACTCCATAGTTAAGCGTGCTTGGCTTGAAGTAGTGATCAGGATGGGTGACCTTCTGGGAAGTTTCCCAGGGTGCGTGTGAGTGAGGATAAAGCACACTGAAAAGGACAAGTGTTGGCCTGTGGGGACTGTCATTAGTCAGATGACCCGTTCATGCATGTGGGTGGACTGCCTGGGTTGACATGTAGGGCCCACAACGAGGGCGTTGTGCTCTAAAGGGGGGGTGATTGTAACATCCCCAAATGATAAAGGGTTAAATGACTATATGATGTGACTCATGTCAACAAGGTGAACCTTCCTTTTCTGGAGCCTACCTGGTTAGAACTCCATAGTTAAGCGTGCTTGGCTTGAAGTAGTGATCAGGATGGGTGACCTTCTGGGAAGTTTCCCAGGGTGCGTGTGAGTGAGGATAAAGCACACTAAAAAGGACAAGTGTTGGCCTGTGGGGACTGTCATTAGTCAGATGACCCGTTCATGCATGTGGGTGGACCCTGGGGTGGGCCTCACGTGTCTGTGGGGAAACTGCTGGTACCTGGTGGGACAGGACCCGACGACCATGTTAAGGCGGGGTGTCTGTACTGTCACCGGGACCCGGTTGTCACAATTTGTATCCCTTAAAATGATATCATCACGCCATAGAACATTTACAGGACCCGACGACCATGTTAAGGCGGGGTGTCTGTACTGTCACCGGGACCCGGTTGTCACAATTTGTATCCCTTAAAATGATATCATCACGCCATAGAACATTTATTCAAGAATAATTGTCATGACACTTCCTGGTTCTCATCATATCAGTAAACTACTATGACCTTTTAGTGCGACAACTACTCTTGGGACATTATCACATGCTATGTTATGCATAAAAACAATCATGATGTGACAATGAATTTATTAATATTAAAATCCATGAATATAAGTTTATCATAAGGTACAAAGAAGTTGGTTCTAGGGTACCAACTTCAACAGATTATTCCCTTTTCCTTTATCATTTTTAAATAGTGATAAAGTGTTCCCTCTATTGGACTGGTGCAACTCGATCCTTGGGTGATGTTCAACCAATTGTTGGCGGCCCATACTACACATCAGGCCGGAACTCCTGTGGTTTGAACTCTGTGATAAGGTCGCTGAGGGTTGTAGGGGGTAGCCTGCCCCTGCTCAGGGGTCCAGTGTTACGGAAACTCCGGGAGGTGCAGTGACATAATGATTTGCAGATGAAGAAAAATAGGCAGAAATAAAAGAATGAGGAGAAGATCGCAAGACATTGAGATTTACTTGGTTTGAGAAATGATCCTTACATCCAAAGAGCGACATAAAATTCACTATGATCAGGAGAAGAGTTTCAAGCACACAGAAACCATAGCTCGAATGATCTCATAAAGAAAGATGACGCAACTGTTCCACCAACCGCACGGTAAGTCCACTATGCTACAGTGGCATAGCCACCCAAGTCTAAGATTCTATAGTGTCGGTGATAAGATGTCCATGGAGATGCTATAGTGTCATGTCGCATATTGGTACAATAAGTCCACACTGATACAGTACCTTGTCGGTGTTTCCAATCAGTCATGCTATAATGAGTCAACATTGCCATAGTCCCCCCAAAAATTGGGTCGAGGACCTTCAACCCCCGAATCCCTGGAGGTTAGGGTGCGCCGCCCCATGAAGCCCCCAATAACCTCACCATGAAGTTCGAACAAAGATATTTGTAGGCTGGTGTACAGTCCAAGCCGCTAATATTCCACCCAACTTCATCCAAATAGATCAGACTACACCATTCCAGCAATCTCTCACTTAGAGTTTGATTCTCTATGCTGACTTGCTACGATGCTACTGACTTAGACAACTTATTTAATCCGAGCTCTTCCTATTCTTCACTCACCAGTGTATTCTTCCATTCACAACTTCAATTTCAACCTCATAATTCATAAAATACCAGTTTTTTTCCTTCTATGCTCCCATAGAATTCTCCCATATTTTTCCTCTCATCCTCCATTCATCGACGAAGACCAATTGAGACACAAAGATGCCTCAACTTCTTTATCACCATTAGCTTTGTCAACATGTCTGCTAGATTATTGGTTCCATGAATCTTCTTCAATGTCAGCAACCCATCTTGTATCAAGCCTTTGGTAAAATGACACTTCAACTGAATATGCTTCATATATACATGAAATACTGGGTTCTTTAAAAGATGTATGACACTTTGACTATCACATTGAAATAAATTTTCTTTTCGCTTTCTACCAAGATCATATAAGAAGTTATTTAGCCAAACCATCTCATTCCCAATTTCTATTACAACAACGTATTCTACCTCTGTGGTAGATAGAACCACCACTATGACACCCCACCTTTTTATTACATAAACTTTTTATTACATTTTACAAAATAGAAGATCTTTTAAAGTTTAGTTTCTTGGAAACAAGGTACATAATACATGAAATCATAAAACATTCTTCTAATACACTTAAAAGGATTCATCATAGGTTAATCATAAGTATATTTACTACATCTCATAACCCGAGGACATACATCAAAGGAAAGGGTGAACATAATGTCCCGTAAGGGAAAACAAGAGAAACATTTTACAAGTGATCATGAGAATTATTGATAAGAACTTGAAGAATAACATAAAGGTAAGAGAAAAGGAAAAATAAACATACCATTGTAAAAAGAACATGAATCATAACATGGAAATGTGACTATAACATTTAATTGAGTCATTCATAAGCATATCACCAAGGTTTATCACTGATGTGTCATAAAAATTACCAAGGTTATTCACAAAGGTATCATAAAACATGTTATCTCTAGAGATTAAATTCTTTACTCAATGTATTAAAGTGATATCATAACACACTCTTCATATGTCCTAATTAATGTGATCCACATAGATTATAATAAAACATTTCACAAATTACCTGTGGAGAATAAAAAAACACGTTTTATATCAAAATCATGATGTTTTTAAGAAGTTCTTAAATGCAAGTTCATTATGCCTTTCAAACCCATGGAAATGGAAAGTGGGTCTCATGTATGTTAATCCCAGAATAAAAAATATATTTTTGACATCTAGGTGAATAATCTTAGAAAAGAAAGAGGTTTGGGTATTCACAAAAGAAAATAAGAGAATTTCTTGAGAAAAAAAGAAATTTTGAGTAGAAAATATGGCAGCATAACGGGTATGAAACATAGTTTTAGAAAACATTAAAAAAGGAGGGGATAAGGGTATCTCATTTATAAAATACTATTAATACAGTATAGAGATATAATAAAATGTAAATAAGAATATAGTATGGAAATTTGAAATACGTACGACATAAAAAAAGAACTTGAAAGGAAAAGAGAAGTTGATATTTCCCTTACCTTGAAGAATAACTCCTAAAACTTGAAGATCGAGACCTTGAGTTTTTGAGGACACCTTGAGAGGTAAAAATATCAGAGCCTTGTTGATAAGGAATTGTTATTGAAAGGAGATGGAGAAATGGATGAAAATGTATAGTAAAATTCATAGTAAAATTTTTGACACTTGAAAAAAAATAAAATTATTTTATTATTTAAATTTAAATATGAGTGATTAAATCATACCATTTCATTAAAATAAAAATTATTCATAATATCTTAATTTATTATAATAATTATTTCTTTTTTGAAAAGTACAATTTCTATCCGAAAAATCAATTTATCAATTTCAAACTCAATTTTATTAAGCAAAACTATTCTTAAAATAGAATTGATAGAACTATAATTTTATTTATACAATGTCATTACACTTCAAGTAACTAGGGTCTCGAAACATAACCTCTTATAACACCTACATATGCCCTGAGAGTAAGGTGTGCAATGGTGGTAGATTTTTGAGGTGTTTCGGCTAACATCAACTGAGTGGTAATTTCCACTAACTTGAACTTCTCCCGTATGGGATTTTGTTCAAGATTCACTTGCTGAAGTTCGTCTTGAGTTTGGTCAAGAGAGAAGCCCAGTGATGAAACCTCCCTCTCAAGATCTGAAAAACGAGCTTCAAACAGAACAAATCTACTGGTTGAGGCCATTGATTCTAATTTTTGTAATAATTTTCCTTGGTCAAAATTTTACTCATAAAATCTATTGATAACGTTAAAATTATTATCGAGAGTAAAGTTCCAAATGGTAATATTGACAACGGTCATATAACAGTTGAAAATCGATGGTTACATTTCAAATTATACCCACTTCATTATTAAAGAGGTATAGTTATGTTGAGTATAAAATAATATAACACACATTTTTAGGAAACAAAATTTATTAAAAAGTACGAGTTGTTACATTCTTCCCCTCTTAAGAAATTTTATTCCTGAAATTTCAACTTGTTCTCTTAGTTGAGAAAAGGTGTGGGTACTTCTGTCCCATTGTCTCTTCTGGGTCCCACATTGCTTCTTCATATTTGTGGTTCATCCACAACACTTTAACAAGGTGGATAGTCTTATTGCGTAGAACCTTGTCTCTACAATCCATATGACATCCCACCTTTTTATTACATAACTTTTCATTACATTTTACATACAGAGGATCTTTAAAGTTTAGTGTCTTGGAAATCAGGAACATAAAACATGAAAAATTAAAACATTATTCTAATACCCTTGAAAATATTCTTGAAAAGTTTATCCTAATTACAATTACTGCATCTCATAACCTGGAGACATACGTCAAAGTAAAGGGTGAGAAGAAGGCCCAGTAAAGGTAAACAAGGGAATCAGTTTACTTGTGATATCAATAAGAACTTGATAAAAAAACATAAAGACATGAGTCATGGAAGAAGAGTCATATCATAATAAAAATAACATGATTCATAACTTGAATATGTGACTACAACATTTCATTTATACATTCATGTACATATCACCAAGGTTCATCCCCTAGGTGTCATAAAAAAATTACCAAGGTCATTCACCAAGGTATCATGAACATATCACCAAGGTTATTCATAACTTGAATATGTGGCTTCAACTGTTTCAGAAAAATCCCAAAAATTCACCCTAACCTAATATCACTGCTTTGAATTCAAAAATGAACTCCATTTTATGAAAATAAATTTCTAAATATTTTTAATTTAATTTTTAAATAAAATCATAATTTATTTTAAAAAAACCACTTTAAAACTATAACTCGTTTTATAACACCTTTAGAAATTAATAATGGTCCCATAAAATTATCTTATAACCATAAGACAATAAAGTAATAATTTATGATTACATTTTATGAAAATATATTTCCATTTTAAATTATTAAATTAATCATAAAATTGTAATTAAAATATTTATGACATACAAAAATACCAATACTTATATTATGACCATTTTTTCACTTTTTAGATGTCTAAATTATATTTACACATTCATGGGTGAAGTTTCTATTTTTTTGGACGATTTACTATTCATTACTACTCATAAGGGTAATATTACTATTCATACTTTACTATTCAATAAAAATTATGTTGATCTTATTAGATTATAAATTTCTTACTAGTCACAACTGTAGAAGAACATTTTTTAAAAATCATTTCACATTATTATTTATTTAAAGTATACATAAATATTTTAAAAATACCCTTTCTCCAAAATTCACCAATAATATGGAAGTTTTATAAATTCATTCTATATTTATTCGGACATTTGAAACTTATAAATTTTACCTTAATAATAAATATCAATTTTATTTATACAAAAGGATTACATAAAGTAACTAAAGCCTCGTTACATAGCCCCTTATAACACATGCATAGGACCTAAGTGTAAGATGTGCTATGGTGATAAAATCTTGGGACGGCTCGGACAACATTGCCCGAGTGGTGATTTCTATCAGCTTGAACTTCTCCCATTGGCAGTTCTGTTCAAGCTTCACATGTTGAAGCTCAACTTGGGTTTGGTCTAGAGTAAATCCCAGAGATACTACCTCCTTCCCAAGCTCTGATAGATGGGTTTCATACGGCCAGAGCCTACTGGATGAGGCCATCGACTCATATTTCTGTATTAATTAACCAAGATCACATGTATTTATAAAAAATAATCGTAACATTAAGAGTTTAGTTTCCAACGGTCATATAACAGTCGAAACCCAACATTATCATTTTAATTATACTCACTTCATTAATTAAAGGATATATTTTTGTTGAGTATAAAATAAAACAACACACAAATTTAGAAAAAAAATATTATTCAAAAGTTCGGGTCATTACAGTCCAAGATCTTTACCGGATGCTTCTCATAAGAGATGTCATTTTCCAGTTGTACCACCTCAGAATTCAGTACATGTGAAGGGTCAGATATGTATTTTATTAAGGGAAATATGTGAAATACATCATGAACTTGAGCTATATTTGGAGAAAGTGCAAGCCAATAGACCACTACTTCTACGCGATCAAGAATTTCATAGGGGTCAATGTACATAGGTGTGAGCTTTCCTTTATTCCCAAACCGCATGACTCTCTTCCAAGGTGACATTCGAAGGAAAAAATTTTCACCAACACCAAACTCTAAGTCCATTCGACGGTTGTCAGTATAGCTCTTCTGCCGACTCTGAGCAGCCTTTATGTGTTGTTGGATGACATGAACCTTTTCTGTCATCTCTTGCACAAAATCAGACCCAAGAAGCTTTCTCTCACCAGCTTCATCCCAATAAGTAGGAGTTATACATCGCTTCCCATATAGAGATTCAAAGGGTACCATTTGAATACTCGAATAGAAGCTATTGTTGTATGAAAACTCAACTAATGATAGATGTTGATTCCATACACCTTTAAATTCCATTGAGCATGTTCTTAGCATGTACTTAAGTTTTTGAGTAGTCCTTTCAGATTGATAATCAGTTTGGTGGTGATAGGCCGTACTAAAATTCAATTTGGTACTCAGAGCATGTTGAAGACTTCTCCAGAATTTAGATGTGAACCTTGGATCATGATCAGATAAGATAGAGAGTGGTGCACCATGCAGCCTTACCACTTCATGTATATCTTGACAAGTTGGTCAAGAGAGAAATATTCCAAAATAGTGATGAAATGAGCAGTCTTGGTGAGGTGATCCACTATAACCCATATCACATTATTTTATTTGGATGTTTTTGAGAGACCAGTGACAAAGTCCATAGTGATATTATTCCACTTCCATGCTGGTATGAGTAGTGGTTGTAATACCCATTTAGGATTTTGTCTCTTCACTTTCACTTGTTGAAACACTAAGCACTTTGTAGTGTAGTCGACAATCTCCCTTTTCATGTTATCCTACCAATAATGATCACGAAGTTCCTTATACATTTTTGTGCTTCCAGGATGTATAGAGTATGTAGAGCTATGAGCTTCATCCATCAACTCCTTTATTTTCAGAATAGATGGAACACATATCCTTGTACGAAATTTCAGTACTCCTTCTTGATCAATATTGAACTCAGGAAACTTTCCAACCTTCATAGCCTCTATCTTCTTCTGTAACATAGAATTTTCTCTTTGAGATTTCTTAATATTCTCTAGTTATGATGGTTGAGAAATCATTTGGGATAGGGTTGATATCCCTTCCATTATGATTCCCATGTCTAGTTTTACTAGGTCTTTTATCAAAGGATCTCTTTGAATCCTCATCATTGTTAGAGCAACATAGTCTTTCTTTACTTAATGCATCAACAACTTTGTTTGCTCTTTTGGGGTGATAACGAATTGAACAATCATAGTCTTTAAGAAGTTCCAACCATCTCCTCTGTCTCATGTTCAATTACTTTTGCATGAAAATATATTTCAAACTTTAATGGTATGCGTATATATCACATTTCTCCCCATAAAGACAATGCCTCCATATAATCAAAGAAAAAACAACTACAACCAGCTTCAGGTCACGTGTAAGATAGTTCTTCTCATGAGGCATTAACTATCAAGATGTATAAGCAAGAAGGCCCGCGGGCCAGGTCGGGCCGGCCTGAAAAAGCCCGGTTTGCTGGCCCGTGCGAAGCCTGCTGCGCTGTAAAAAATATAACAGGTAATCTGCGGGTAGAGGGATTCGATCCCTCTACAACAAGCTCCCAAGGCTGCGCCTGTAAGATAATCACCACCCTATATATATATAGATATATATATATCTGTGTATATATATATATCTGTATATATATATATATCTCTGTATATATATATATATATGTATCTATACATATATACATACATATATATATATGTATATATACGTATCTACATACATATGTATACATATACATACATACATATATACATATATATATACATGTATCTATATACATGTATCTTTCTCTATATATGTATCTATATATATATGTGTGTGTGTATATTTCTATATATATGTGCATATATCATTATATATTAACAAAAAATAATATTATATATATACATATAATTATTATTATATATAATTATAATGTGTGTATAAATATATATATACAATGATATATAATTATATATATAATAGTGTATATATATAAACAAAGCCATTAATAATATATATCAATTAAGTGTGGTTTTTAAAAATCCATTAATAATATATATATATATATGTATATGTATATGATTTAATATAATATATATATAAACAAAGCTATTAATATATATATATATATCAATAATTTAATATTATATATATATAATAACTTGTTGTATATTAATAAAAAAATAACACACTCACCTAATGATGTTCGTGCAAGTCCCTCAACTTCATTAATTTTTTTTAAGTATGTTCCAACATGCATATATTATATATACTATACATATATAAATCTATTTAGAAAAAAAATTAACTCACCCACTCCGATGCACCCCCCAACCCCTAATTATTATTTTTATAATTTTCTCATATTATATATATATATATATCAATAATTTAACATTATATATATATAGAATAACTTCTTATATATTAATAAAAAATAACACACTTACCCAATGATGTTCGTGTACACCCCTAACCTCACTAATTTTTTTTAAATATGATGAAACATGCATATTATATATATGTATATATAAAAACAAATCTGCTAATATATATATATATATATATATTAATGATATGATAATATATATATAAACAAAGCCATTAATATTATGTATAAAGATATTAATAATATATATCAATTAAGTGTGGCTTTTAAAAATCCATTAATAATATATATATATATATATATATTTGTATGTATATGATTTAATATAATATATATATAAACAAAGCTATTAATATATATATATATCACTGATTTAATATTATATATATGTAATAACTTGTTGTATAATAATAAAAAAATAACACACTAACCTAATGATGTTCGTGCAAGTCCCTCAACTTCATTAATTTTTTTAAGTATGTTGCAACACACATATATTATATATACTATACATATATAAATCTATTTAGAAAAAAAATTAACTCACCCATTGCGACACACCCCCCAACCACTGATTATTATTTTTATAATTTTCTCATTATATATATTTATATCAATCATTTAGCATTGTTTATATATAATAACTTATTATATATTAATAAAAAAATAACACACTCACCCAATAATATTCGCGCACACCTTCAACCTCACTAATTTTTTTAAATATGATGAAACTTGCATATTATATATGTGTATATATAAAAACAAATCTCCTAATAATATATATATATATATATATATCAATGATATGATAATATATATATATATAAACAAAGTCATTAATATTATATATAAATCTATTAATAATATATATCAATTGAGTGTGGATTTTAAAAATCCATTAATAATATATGTGTGTGTGTGTGTGTGTCAATGATTTAATATTATATAATAACTTATTTTATATTAACAAAAAAATAGCACACTCACCTAATGATGTTTGTGCACGTCCCCCAACCTCATTAGTTTTTTTTAAATATGTTGCAACTTGCATATATTATATATAAATTTATTTTGAAAAAAAATTAACCCGCCCACTCCAACGCACCCCCCACCCCCTAATTTTTTTTACAATTTTCTCATATTATATATATATATATAATAACTTATTATATATTAACAAAAAAATAACTACTCACCAAATGATATTCGCGCACCCCCAACCTTGTTATTTTTTTTAAAATATAATAAAACTTTCATATATTATATATACTATATATACATATATAAATCTATTTAAAAAAAAATTAACTCACCCATTGTTGCGCACCTGCTAGGGGTGTAATTTCAGTTCAGACAGGGCCGGGTTGGGCCTGCCCTGCAAAAAAATTAAAAAATGTTTAAAAAAATGTTTTAAATTAAACAAACGCTTAAAAATACTTTTCATAAATAAGTTAAAAAAATAAATGTAAAAAAAAGTTTTAAATAAATGATAAAAAACGTTTAAATAACAACACTTTAAACCCATCACCCACTGCAGCGCACCCCCCAATAACTCATTAATTTTTTTAATTTTTACATAATATATATAAATTCACAGACATGTATAAATCTATTTAGAAAAAAATAACATATCCACCCACTGTAAAATATTTTTACATAAAACGTGTTAAATGTTTTAAAAAATACATGTAAAAAATATGCGTTCAAAAAAACATTTTAAAATAAACATCTAAAAATAAATGTAAAAAAAATGTTTTAAACAAGTGTTAAAAAATGGTTTAAATAAAGGTTTAAATAAAAAAGTTTAAAAAAGTTTTTAAAACAAACATTTAAATTAATTTTTTTAAAACAAACAGTTAAAAAAATACTTTTTCCATTAAAATATGAAAAAATTTAAATGTTTTAAATAAATACTTGTAAAAAACATGCATTTAAAAAAAATTCAAAAATGTTTTAAATTAATCATTTAAAAATAAATGTAAAAAAATGTTTTAAACAGATGTTAAAAGATGGTTTAAATAAAAATGTTTAAATAAAAAATATTAACAAATGCTTAAAAAATTATAAATAAGTTAAAAAAAATAAATGTAAAAAAGTTTTAAATAAATGTTAGAATTTTTTTTAAATAATAAGTCTTTAAACTCACCCATGGCAGCTGCGCACCCCTTATTATTTTTTTTCAATTTGCAAATAATATATATATATATATATATATATATATATATTCACAATATATAAATCTATTTAGACAAAAAAACACATCCACCCACTGTAAAATGTTAATAAAAAATAAAATAAACATTTTTACAAAAAACTTGCCTTTAAAAATAAATGTAAAGAAACATTTTAAATAAATGTTAAAAAAATGTTTAAATAATTTTTTTAAAAGAGACAATTATTTTGAAAATATTAAAAGCCCACCATGGCCCGACTCGAAAAAGCCCGGCCCGGTCCGACCCGATGGTTTGGGCCGGCCCGAGGTCGGGCTCGGGCCGCCTCATGGGGTTGTTCGGGCCGGGCTGGCCCGGCCTCGTACACCCCTAGCAGTAACCAATCACTTTTTTAGCTCTTAGAAACTTTCTTCACACTTCTTTATCTAGATGAACTTGACCTCTTTTCGAGTTAACTTGGTTAGTGGATTAGAATGTCATGATTTTTTTTTCAAAAACCTCCTATAATATTCCGCTAATCCAAGGAAACTATGAATTTAAGTTGCTGTTGTAGGATAAGGCCACTCCTCCACAATATTTTTCTTGACAGGATCAACTGAGATTCCTTCATTGGTTACAATGTGCCCCAAGAAAACAACTTGTTGTAACTAAAATTCACATTTAATGAACTTTCCAAATAGCATCTCCTTCCTCAGATTTTGAAATATAACCCTTAGATGATCCTCATGATCCTCACAACTTTTGGAATATATTAGAAAATCATTAATAAAAACTACCAAAAAGTTATCTGTTGAAATAGTGGGTGCCCTAGACCCAACTATTCAGTGCTTTTGATTACCATATCGTGTATACAGTTAGCTATGCATGATGTCATCTTACCATTATAGTTTATACTTTTATACTTCCACTATTGAAATGGTAATGTCCAAAGATTAATTGTCGTATCGAAATGTTATAGCAGTTCCCATGCTATAATGAGAACCTCTAGATACTATGAAATTAGTCTTAAATATATTTTCTATGGTCTAGATACATCTTACTGATTGGACATAGTAGATGTTTGACCATCAGGTGTTAGGGGATCATAAGCATTGAGACTTCTTCTCATGAAGTTCGCACTTGGTGATCTCTAGTAGTGAGATCATGAGGACTGGCCCGCCAATAGGAACTCCACATGTTTTAGGTGTCATTGGATATTCCTATCTATGATCATGTGTAATGGTATCCTAACTTGAGATCATTACCAATGTATGTCATTTGATTTCATACTTTGATGCAAGATGAAAACCAAGGCAATGAAGTCGTGGTGATGTAGTTTGTGTTGGGTGCGTCATTGGTGGCATGACATTGGTTGAATGGTCAAGAAAGGATTTGTCGCTTCTAGGTTATGGAAGTAATATATCTCAGGCCATGTTGATATGGATGAAAGTACTTTTATAAGACCATGGCCATGGCAGTAAATGTAATGACCCATCCCCTGGGGCTCGTGCCGTGACTACCCCAAGCCCGCCTTCCATAGGCCAGAGGCTGACAACTAGCACCAGAAAGACATATCTCTAAAATCGGGAAGACATTTCCTTTATAACCCGTAACCTCACACAACCAAGCACACAACAAGATACGAGCACAATGTAAACTGTATAGTAAAAAGAGTGTGTACAGTAAGTAAAGGGGCCATAATACAAGCCCAACTAGAAAGTATAAGTAAAACTGAAAATAGATCATGTGAACACCCACCAAGGATCCTACCTGAAGGGTAGGTACAAATCTCGAACGGTCGTCTCTGCGGTACGCCTCATCTAAGGTCCACCTCCGAGCAGCCTCCAGTCCTGGTACCCCCGACCTTGATCAGCGCTGTCCATTGTCTGAACATGACACAACAAGGTGCGGGTGTAGCCCATGCAAGGGTGAGTATAACAATACTCAGTAGGGACCCCGAGACCCCCTAAGGTCTCTCAAAATCCACGAAGGATAAACCAAAAATCAAGAAAACAACAGTCGATCCTACTTAGGTATATGACCATACATATACCTAAGTTATTAAGTATCCCCATCTCATTCAAGAGGAAACACAATGCCCAACTCTTTAGCTAAAAGTACAACTGTTCCATCAAGGAAAGAATACCACAAAGGTATCATCACGAAGATAAGTACCACAAAGGTACGCCACATAGAAGATTACCACTAAGGTAAAGACTCATCTCACACCTGGTATAACTTAAGTACGGAAGTATAAATGATTATATGTATTGCTATATCATCTTACTTCATCAAGAAGCTCTGCTGTTGACCCACACAGGATCGAAGATGACCCACACAGGATCTGAAGATGACCCACACATGATCTGAAGATGACCCACACATGATCTGAAGATGACCCAAACAAGATCAATATGCGCTGACCCACATAGGATCGATGAGCGCTGACCCACACAAGATCTGAATATGACCCACATAGGATCTGAAGATGACCCACACATGATCGGTATGCACTGACCCACACAGGATCACTAAATGCTGACCCACACAGGATCCGAAGATGACCCACACAAGATCTGAAGATGACCCACACGGGATCAGTATGTACTGACCCACACAGGATTGCTGAGCGCTGACCCACACATGATCCGAAGATGACCCACACAGGATCTGAAGATGACCCACACAGGATTAGTATGCGCTGACCCACACAGGATCGCTGAGCGCTAACCCACATAGGATCTGAAGATGACCCACACAGGATCGGTATGCGCTGACCCACACAGGATTGCTGAGTGCTGACCCACATAGGATCTGAAGATAAGACACACATGATTTGAAGATGACCCACACATGATATGAAGATTTCTTAAGTACAACTAGCCACAAGGTTCCCGCACTAAGCATGCTTGATTCCGGAAGGTTCCGCTCCTCAAGCCATCGATCGATACTTCAACATCTACGAAGTCCCACGAAGAAGTATCCCAAAGGTTTTCCATGTAAAAAAAGACCCAACACGATAGACGGCGCATCAATCAGATGCCCGGTCTGTAAGTTATTAGCGTTTCTGTTCCGAGAGCCCAATTGGATTCGGGTTCGATCCAACCCGGCCGTACTCCAACTTTATACAAAACTCAAGTGGAGTATACCAAAAGGACCGTCTCGATCCACATATTCCAGTGCCATAGACGGTTCGTCAAACGGATACTCGGTTCTCAAGAAATGGCCAAAAAGGTGTATCTGGGTCCAGATGGGCCCGTATCCAGTCCAACCCGGTTCGAGTCCGGCCCGGATGGGCCGGGCCGCGACGGGACTGGCCCGTTGGGCCGCGGTCTGGCCCGGCCCGCGAAGGGGCGGCCCGGCCCGCTGCGGCGTAGCCCACTTGGCTGGGTGGTCCGCCGTGGTGGGGTCCGCCCTAGCCGACACCTGGGAGGGGAGGTGCCACTACAGGAAAACTGGCGTTTCGTGGCAGTTTTAAAAACTGCCACTAAATATTTTTCGGGCCGTTATTTTGTGGCGGTTTTTTCGAGGAGGTTTAAAAACCGCCGTGAAATGTGTTAATTTTTTTTATAATTTTTTAAATTTTTTCTAGGATTAGCGGCGGTTTTTTAAAAAAACCGCCCCGAAATTATGGCGGTTTGGGTAAAACCGCCACGAAATGAAAGGAAAAAAATAAAAAAACATGAGAAACCCTGAAATTACTAAAACAACCATAACTTTTGATTCAAGCATCCATTGGAGCGCCACGACTAGTAAAATCGAAGCTCATGAAGAGATCTAGATACATGTATAATCAAAACACTGAGACGGTCTAAGGTGAAAAAGATATGAGAGTTACAAGAAAGTTGAAAAAAGTTCTCCAACTTTAAACGACCATAACTTTCACTCCGGGTGTCCGTTTGGGCTTTACCACATATCAAATCGATTCCAGTGAAGATGCCTACGCAACCATTCAACACAAGCAAGATTCTGTCAATTTTTTAGACCCTAAAGACCCCTCCAAAGACCTCTGAAACCCTATTTCCGTCACCGGTGTCCCGCCGAACTTGTCTTCAAACAGACCTAACTTTCAATCCACGTGTCAGTTCGGACTCCTCCACCTTCCAGATCGTAGTTTGTTTCATGAGCTTTAGTTTGACTGGTCACGGTGCCCACATGGACTCCTGGATCATCAGTTATGGCCTTTTAGTGGCTATTGAGTTTGTTATGTTTTTCGATGCCTGGTTTCTATCACCTGTTCCCCGCCAGTTTTTTTTAAACGGTTGCAACTTCTGATCCGCCTGTCCATTCGGTCTCTTTCACCTATCAGGTCGAAGATCATTTCAGGATCTTTTATTTGACTGATCATAGATCTGGAACAGACTCTCAGATCATAAGTTATCTCTGTTAATGTGAGTCCAATGTTTTTGTCACTTTCTGACCGTTTTGACGTGTTTTAATGGTTGCTCTATTTATTACTATTTATTTGGGTTTCCATGACTTGTTATCTTTATCAATGGTTTTTTGGGGGTTATTATGATGATTATGTTGAATTCTTAAGGGGTTTTCTAGATTTTTCATGAGTTTTCATGCGTTCTCATGCTTTCTAATGCTTCTTCATGCTTCTCCATCTGTTTTCATGCGTTTTCATGATTTTTCATCCCTTATCAAGCCTTTTCATACTTTTTCATGTGTTTCATTTATTATTTATTATTTATTATTTATAATATACTTTAATTTATTTATTATCTATTATTTGTTATTGGTTATTTATTATTTATTATTTACTATTAACTATTTAATATTTATATTTATTTATTATTTATTATTTATTATTTATTATTTATTATTTATTAATAATAATAATAATATTTTATTTATTATATATTATATATTATATATTATATATTATATATTATTTATTTATTATTATTTATTGTTTATTAGTTTTTATTTATTATTTATTATTTATTATTATTTATTATTATTATTTATTATTATTATTTATTTATTTATTTATTTATAATTATTTATTATGTGTTATTTATTATTATTATTATTTATTATTATTTATCATTTATTATTTATTATTTACTGTTTTTTGTTTTTTATTTATTATTTATTATTTATATTTATTTATTATAATTTATTTATTATGTTTTATTTATTATTTATTATTTAATATTTAATATTTATTATTATTTTATTTAGTATTTATTATTTATTATTTATTTATTATTAATTATTAATTAGTAATTAGTAATTATTATTTATTATTTGTTATTTATTATTATTTACTGTTTATTATTTATTATTTATTATTATTTATTCTTTATTATTTATTATATACTATTATTTATTATTTATTATTTATTAATTATTATTTATTATTTGTTTATTATTATTTATTATTATTTATTGTTTATTATTTATTATTTATTATTTATTATTTATTATTTATTATTTATTATTTATTATTATTATTTATTATTTATTTATCTATAATTATTTATTATGTGTTATTTATTATTATTATTTATTATTTATCATTTATCATTTATTATTTATTATTTATTATTTATTATTTAATATTTATTTAATATTTATTATTTTTTATTGTTTACTATTTGTTGTTTATTATTTATTGTATTATTATTTTACTATATTATTATTTTAATTTCATAATTTTATTATTTTATTATTTTATTTTCATAATTTTATAATTTATGTATTTATTATTATAATTTATTTTTTATTTATTATAATAAACAGTAAATAATAATAAATAAATAAATAACTAAATAAATAACTAATAAATAAATAATTATTAATTATTAATTATTGATGATTAATTATTGATTATTGCTTATTGTTTAATTATTATTGAGTTTATATCTATTAGTTATGTATTATTTGTTTTTTCAATTAGTATATAAAAGTATATTAAATTCTGTTTATTAACCACATGACGAGCCTGCTGGAGTGGTAAAGTATTTGAAAAAGAAGTAAAAGGTTAGGGGTTCAAATCTCACCAAACATAGAATTTCTTTATATTGCATGGGCATGAGTATTGATAAAGTAAATAAAATAAATACGAAATAAATAAAACAAATATGAAATAAATAAAATAAATATGAAATAAATATAATAAATACGAAATAAATAAAATAAATAAATAAAATAAAATAAATAAAATAAATAAATCAAATACGAAATAAGTAAAATAAATACGAAATAAATAAAATAAATACGAAATTTTAATTACAAAATTAAAAAAAATTAATTAGAAAATTCAAAAAACTGTCGCGAAACGTTCTACGACGGTTTTGAAAACCGCCGCTAATAGTTTCCCGACGCACGATTTAGCGGTGGTTTTTCAAAACCGCCGTAGAACGATTTGGCGGCGGTTTAAACCGCTACGAAACGGAAAAAAACCGCTGCTAAATATGCATTTTTTCGTAGTGTGCTCCCACCCCAGGTCACCCGAACGTTTCACTGGACTATTCGGTTCGCCTTGCTGGCACGCGGGACCTGTCGGAGGGGTCCCACTCGGTGTGACGCGGCCGACCGGATTCCCGATCGGTCCTCCTCCCACCGGTGCGACGACGCCGCTTGCCTTCCGCGGTCGGCCAGATGCCGACCGCCCTCCGACCTCCACCGCGGCCGAGCGGCCGCGGTCTCCAGCTCCAGCGGCACAGACGTGCGCCGCCGCTTCGCCACGCGGCCGACCGGTGAGCTGGCCGCCATCCTCTACTCTGTCCTGGCCTATGGGTCACGACCTCCTCTGTTATCGGCGGCACGGATGCGCGCTGCCCCGGTTCCACGCAGCCGGCCGATGTGTCGGTCGCTATCCTTCCACCGCCGACGAAGAACACGCCATACCACGAAGAATTTGTGGAGGGATTGGGCTGTGTTTGTTTGGCCCGCACCCTCCACGTTTGACCGATAACAGACGGTTCATAAGGATGGAATCAATGTGAAGCCACGAAGAACAAACAAGAACAATCAAATTCAAAACCCCTACCTCGATCGTCTGTTGGAGGTGTCGTGAGGAGGAAGACGATGATGGTGACGTCGGCGTTCGTTGCTCCCGCAAGACGCTTCCAACTCGGGCTCGAGCATCGTCCTCGTTCTTCATTGGGGGTGGTTCTTTATTGTAGGATCTTCTTTGTTGGAGGATCTTCCTTCAAAGGCCTTCTCTCTCTTTCGCCAACGGAGAAACAACCCTCAATTCCCTCAAGAAGAGTTAATAAAATAACTCTTAATTAACAAGTTGTTTAATTAATTTAGATTTAATGAACCCTATTAATTAAAGAGAGTTGTGGTTACATAATTTGTGTAACCGAGCATTTAATGCCCAGCCTTAATTGCCCGACCAACCTTGTGTGGTCCCCACCTCCACAATTCAAAAAGGAGGTTACAAAAAGAAAAATAAAATAAAAGTTGTTTTTTTATTTTATTTTTATTCTTCTAACTCTCCCACAAAAATCCAGAAAACTAACTTCCACCCTCGACCTACTGCGGTCGAGGTGAAGGTCTCCTTAAACGAATATCGGTACTGCGAGTTCAACGGTGTACTCAGATTTCAATTTCGAGTACCGGTTCAAAAGTTAGAAAATGATGCTCGCGAGTTTACTGAACGCACCTAAAAAAAGTTTAGAAATTCATTCCGGGCACACCGGGACTCGGAATCACGCACCGTCAATTTTTTCGGACTCATAATATTCTCATATAATTAAAAAAATTTACATGGAAAAATCTGGGTCATTACAGTCAAGGGTAAATCTGTCTAGTTAAATCAACAAACTATAAAGCAATAAAAGGGTGATGACACATGAGTGCGTCCTGCTTTATGAGATATTACTGACAAAGAGATTATATTACACAGTGCGCATTCGTAGGTTGGTTGTCGCTACTGTGACAATCCTTATCTCTTTAGGAGTCATGATGGGTTTCTAGATCCCGCTCTTGGTCTGTGAATACTATTCACTACTGTTGAGATAATGGCCTAGAAGGTCACGCACAATAGCGTATTCAAGAATCTGCCCTATTCAGTTGAATAGGAGTTTTGGACATGGTGGGCCCTGCCACAGGGGTTCGGGATTTTTCCAAAGTTAAACGATCACCAATGCAACAAATAAATTCATATTATTCGAGTTTAGAATATTGAGTATTGAATTTATTTATTTATAAGTCTTAGTAAATATATAAAAAATATTAATTGACGAATATTAAATTATAAAGGTTCAATTAATATTTATGGGAGTGGCGAGTCGAGTTAATGAATCTATTATTATCGAGTAATATATTTTAATATATTACAAGTAAGTGATAATAATATTTATGACTCAGTTTAGTAGTCATAAAATGTCGTTGATAGTGCGTTAAGTATTTGGGGCTAGCGAGGCTATACCGGGTATTTTAATTAAGCACTATAAATAGAAGAGGAGGGGCATTGCCACCTATTATTCATGACTCTCCTCTCTCTTCTCTTCTCTCCCATAATCTAGAAAGAGAGGCTCTGGATTCAAGGAGCTCGGATGGAGCTCTCTCTTGGGCATCGCTAGTGAAGCGATGCAGTGATTGTTGGAGCGTCAAAGGTGTCGTCGCAATTCTGCACTAGCACCCGGATTACGATGAAAAACGCTCATGCAGATTCCTTGAAGCATGTGTGGATGATCTAGAGGAATTCGACTTCGGATTCTTCGAGCAGCGATCGCCAACGACGAGCAGGCGTCGTGCACGACTTCAGAATTAAACTAGGTATTTTTACGGTTTATTTTGTGATTAAAATCCTTCATGCGAGATCCTCAAATTTAATTGGGCTACTATTCATCGACGTCGACAAGTTTACGTCAATCGTCGATGGAAAAATTTTAAAACCCAACTATTTGGGGCTTCCACTGCACGCCTGATTCCAACATTATCAAGGTAGTGCTTAAAGACTCTATTCATCAAATCCATAAAATAGTAGGAGCATTAGTCAAGCTGAAAGACATAACAAAAAACTCTTAATGTCCAAATCTTGACCAGAAGACGGTCTTTGGAATATTTTCTTTCTTTACCCTCATTTGATGATAATCATATCGAAGATCAATCTTGGAGAAAAATTGAACCTCACAAAACTGGTCAAATAAATCATCAATTCTTGGAAGAGGGTACTTGTTTTTTACTGTGATCCTGTTAAGTTCTCTATAATCAATTCATAGTCACATTGATCCATCATTATTCTTCATAAAGAAAACACACTACTAGAAATTGGACCAATAGAGACCGTCATTAGCGGTCTCTATTGGTCTTTAGAGAAAACCTTGAAACTGCCAGCGGTCGCATTAGGCCCATTGCTGTAGGGCTATAGCGACCGCCATTGGTGGTCTCTGTAGGTGACCTAACGCTCAGATGAATAGCGGTCACTATTGGGTCGAGCTATAGCGACCGCCAATGGCGGTCGCTGAATTCTGGAAAAAAACCACCCATTAGCGACCGCCATAGGTGGCTGCTAACCTGAGATTTTTTTTAAAAAAATTACAGTTCTGCTTCTCAAACAGCAGAAACATAGCTAAAATTTGAAAAAACTCAATTCAAAATAGCAGAAACACCAGGATCCTCAAAAATAATAAATGGCAGACATACTTCTTCATATCCAGCGATCCAAACAGTTCCAATCCATTCCAATATTCTACTTCAATAAACCTATAATAAGATACAAAAGAAACAACTAAACAAAGAAAATTCTAATTTGACATATTTATTCAGTTAGTATATATATATAATAATCTAATTGGGCCGTTAGACCATTAGGGAGTTAGTCCATTAGGCCGTTAGAGCGTTATGGCGTTAGGCTGTTAGGGCCTTAGGGCATTAGGGTGTTAGTCCGTTAGGGCGTTAGGCCGTTAGGGCGTTAGGCCGTTAGGGCGTTAGGGCGTTAGGGCGTTAGGCCTTTAGGGAATTAGGCCGTTAGGGCGTTTGATAGGCCGTTAGGGCATTTGGGAATTTGACCAATTGGCCAAGTCTCCATTTATCCAATTGGCAATTAGGCCAATTTGATAATATGCCATTAGGACATTTAGTCATTAGGCCAATAGGCTAATATGCCATTAGACCAATAGGAAATTAGGTAATTAGGACAGTAGTCCATTTGACCAATTGTCTATTAGGCCATTGGGTCGTTAGGGAATTTGGCCATTAGGGCGTTTGACCATTTGGGCATTTGGGAATTTGACTGATTGATCAAGTCCCCACTTAGCCAATTGGCCATTAGGCCAATATGCTAATATGCCATTAGGCCATTTGTTCATTATACCAATAGGCTAATATGCCATTAGGAAAATATGCCAATATACCGTTAGGCCAATAGCCTAATAAAACATTAGGCTAATAGGACATTAGGTAATTAGGACAGTATTCCATTTGACCAATTGTCCATTAGGCCATTAGGCCGTTGGGCCGTTGGGCCATTGGGCCATTGTTAGGTCATTAGGCCGTTAGGCCGTTAGGGCATTAGGGCATTAGGGCGTTAGGGAATTTTCACGTTAGGGCGTTTGGCCGTTAGGGCGTTTGGCCGTTAGGACGTTTGGCCGTTAGGGCGTTTGGCTGTTAGGGTGTTTGGCCGTTAGGGCGCTTGGATGTTAGGGCGTTTGGACATTAGGGTATTTGGACATTAGGGTGTTTGTCCATTAGGGAGTTTGGTCGTTAGGTCTTTTGTCCGTTAGGGCGTTAGGCCGTTAGGGAGTTTGTCCGTTAGGGCGTTTGGCTGTTAGGGCGTTTGGCTGTTAGGGCGTTTGGTCGTTAGGGTGTTTGGATTTTGGACATTTGTGAATTTGGCCGATTGGTCAAGTCTTCATTTAACCAATTGGCTATTAGGACAATAGTCTAATATGTTATTAGGATATTTGGTCATTAGGCCAATAGGCTAATATTCCATTAGGACAATAAGACATTAGATAATTAGGACATTAGGTAATGAGGACAATATTCCATTTGGCCAATTGGCAATTTGGTTGTTAGGTCGTTCGGTCATTAGGGAGTTAGGCCATTAGGGCGTTAGGCCATTAGGCCATTAAGGCGTTTGGACATTTGGCCAATTGAACAAGTATCCATTTAGCTAATTGGACATTAGGAAAATTTTGACATTAGACCAATAGACTCACTACTCTACTCTAGTAGGGACCTACTATGTTGCTCGTACGTGATGAGATGGTTTGAAAAGAGGTTTGAACAACCATTCAGTTGCGTTCACTTGACATTGAACTATATAGATTAAAGTTTAGTACTGAATAGCCCCCCACCCCCTGGAAAACCCCCCTTCCAACCCCCTATAGCCCTCACACTCCCCCTCAGATATCCCCCCCTAAAAAAACTCCTCCCGGACAGCCCCCACCCCCGAACAACCCCCACCCCCAAAAAATCCCCACTCCCAACCCCCACCCCCGAAAAATCCCCACTCCCAACCCCCACCCCCGGACAACCCCCACTCCCAACCCTCGGACAACCTCTCCACCCCCGGACAACCCCCATCCCCACCCCCTGGACAATCCCCCAAACCCCCCAGATAACCCATACTACCCCCTGACAACCCCCCCAAAAAACTCTCCCCAGATATCCCTCCCACACCCACCCTCAGAAAACCCCCACCCTGAACAACCCCCCCTCAAACAGCACCCCCAGCCCCCCACCCCCGGATAGCCCCCACTCCCAACCCCCCAGACAGCCCCCTCCAAAAAAAAATCCCCCCCAGACAGCCCCCCCACATCACCCTGGACAGCCCCCACTCCCACCCCCTGGATAGCCCCCCCCAAAAAAAACTCCCCCGGACACCCCCCCCAAAAAAAACTCTCCCCAGACACACCCCCAATTCATTCCAAGACAGCCCCCACCCTGAACATCCCCCCCTTCACACCCAGAACAGCCCCCTAGACAGCACCCCCCAACCCCCACTCCCCCCCGTGGACAACCCCCCCACTCACCCCAGACAGCCCCCCCACTCACCTCAGACAGCCCCCACCTGCACAACCCCTCCCCGTCCACCCAGCATCCCCCAACAAAAAAATCATTTTCAATTACACATGCGCAATGTGTCAATTTGATTATTATCAAATTATGACGAACACCAGATTCAGTAAACATGACTCTTAATTCTCTATCCAATTAATTATCAATTAATTTAGGCTTTACATTCTTTACCAATTTCTATCAAGAACATCATGCTAATCCATATCATAACAAAACATACTAACAAGAATAGTATATATATATAGTACACTATCTATAAACACAATAGGAAAACTGTTATCATGGTATAAAGCAACAACATTGGCCACTAGTCCATTTTTCCAATTGTTCCATTGGGCCGTTGGGCCTTTGGGTTGTTGGGGCATTGGGGAGTTAGGTTGTTGGACTGTTTGGCCATTGGGGCATTGAGCTGTTGGGGTATTGGGCCGTTGGGGCATTAGGCCGTTAGGGCATTAGGCTGTTTAGGCCATTGAGGCATTTGTCCATTTGAGCCGTTGGGCTATTCATACATTTGGCCATTAGGCCAATAGGCTAGTAGACCATTCGGCCCTTAGTCCAATAGGCCATTAGGACATTGGGACATAAGGACATTGGACCATTAGGGCTGGGCCACCTAGCCTAATTCATATCCTCCAATGGGGATTCTAAGAAATTATCTATCAAAATAAAGTATTCAATTACTGATCATAGTCTTAAAATTAAAAAAACTTTCGATTTTTTTTAAAAACATAAATTGCTCTAATCTCAAACAGTTATACATTTAAAGTCTAAATCAATATATAACATTAATTCAATAATAGATATAAAAGAAACACACCTCATGAAAATGATGCGTCATGCATGTTCATGGATGCTACCTCTATCCGGTGTGCCAGGGGCCTACAACAAATAAAAATTATAAAGATTTTAATAATGAAAATAATAGAAAGTAAATAAATAAATTCAGTATAAACCCACGTCCTATGATCCCCTACACCATCACCCTGACACACATATTCCCGTAGTGTTCTAACCTCAGCGATTAATTGTGCATTTATCTCCTCGGAAGTGCGCAATCGTGCCTTGAAATCTGACAATTTCTATGTCATCCGAGTAACAACAGGACCAACAACATCATCACGTGATACTACAGAATGAGGAATCTCTGTTCTATAGGTCAAACTATATCCATGTCCGTCACGACTAATAATGCAATGGAATATCTCATCCCTTTGCATGTGAAGTTATCGCTGGTCCTTTGGTAGTTGTTCTAAATTAGGTTAAAATTGAGCCCGTGCAATATTTAAATATATATACATATATATGTTTATATATAGATGTATGTAAGTATTGGTAATGAGTACAACCACTTACTATAAGAGCTGTAGCCTCTAGATCATTTCGATCATGAGTTCTCATCCACACCAACATTTTATTAGTCAGTGCACCTTTATCCTGTAACTGTATACCAATAAAATATAAAATATAACACAAAACCATATTAAATAATAAATTAAAAATGAATAAAAAGTACATCATGTTGGATCTGAGACACATGACGAGTGCTGAGCCTGTGAGGTGGTCCCTGTAATGCTCAATTCTCAGAATGACATGCTGACACCTCCTACATTCAATTAATTCAAATTTCAAACAAATATAATGTCACACATTCTTCCAAATATATATACCAAAATAAATATACTAACCGCAATGACCTCAGTAGACTAATATGCCACTAAGTCGCACCACTGAGACAGGAGAACACCTCTCGGGACCTTTTCCAGAATGTCTGGGGCACCCACGTTTGGTACCCAGTGCTCCCTCTTGACTTTGACTTTATAATATTTCCACATGTTATGACATTTTCCCATACACATCGGCCAAAACTCATCGGATAACACTTTTATATTATTCTATTTAAGAAAAAAAAATCACACATGTTAGTATTTTTTAAACATAGGAAAGAAAATAAAATGGTCTTCTTACCTGAACTTCTCTCCAAAGATGATCTAATGTATCCTGAGGGATAGAATCCCAGTCATGTGTGGTAAATGAAAATCGATGTGAGTCTCATATTATATGACCCAGATGACGAATAAAGGTGGGGGTAGTCAGTCCCACAGGATGAAATCTCTTGTCAAATGAAACATCAAAGGTCGTGTCAGAATTCCATGATGAAATGTCACGAACAGGGCCTCTCTTGCGAGAGGAAGAAGTGGTCGAGTCTGATCCCATTGAAAATTTTTTTATAGAAAATTTGAAAAATGTGCATATATATATATATATATGTTTAGCAATTACATAAAAAAATAAACACAGTTACATTCAAACATACCTCGACCCTGAGACGTAGATGGCTCAGATGGATGATGTGGATCTGCTACTTGTTCCCTTGACATGCCTGAAGTCATAGAAAACATTATTAAGGGGACCATCCAAGGTGTTAAAAAGATAAATTGGATTGTTTTTAAAAAAGTCAAACTTGTATAGTTGTTAATAAAACAAAAAGGGATAGAATAATTAGCTGTAAATGGATTTTAAAAAATCAAAAACTTAACAAAACAGAAATAAAATTATGTATAAAAAATCTTGTATTTAGAGAGTTCTTTTAACATGAAGTGATTTACTATAGTGGACTATTTTACCTAGTTATTAAACATTCATATGATAGAATACTTCTTAGCTTTTCTAGTAGAAATATATTTATAATTTTAAAGTAAGAAGTTAAAAATTCTATTATCATGGGTAGGTGTGGGGATGTAAGGGGTTGGGAGGGGGTCTGTCTAATGAGGAGGGGTTGGGGGGGGGGTCAGGGTGGGGGTTGTAGGATTTGGGAGTGGGGATGTCTGGGGGGGGGCTGTTCGGGGGGAGTTTTTGGGGGGGGGGGGGCTGTCCAAGGGGGGGTTGGGAGTGGGGGCTATCCGGGGGTGAGGGGGGGAGGGCTATCTAGGTGAAGGGGGAGGGGCTGTGTAGGTGGGGGTGTCCAAGGGGGGGGGGTTGGGAGTGAGGGCTGTTCAGGGCTGGGGGGTGGGGGGGTGCTATCTGGGGGGAGTTTTTTTTGGGGGGGGGGCTATCCATGGGGAGTTGTTTGGGGGGGGTGTCCATGGCGGGGTTGGGAGTGAGGGATGTTCGGGGGTGGGGGTGTCGAGGTGGAGGGGGAGGGTCTGTGTAGGTGGGGGTGGTGGTGGGGGTGGGGGTGGGGGGGCTGTCAGGGGGTAGTTTTGGGGGGTGAGCTGTCTGAGAGCCCTGAAATAATTAGCTGGACATATTCAAGTGGGAATCTATGAAACTTGATTATTTTTGAGCTGATCTTCAAGTAAAAGACAAGTTCTAAAGTTGGAACAATGTCTATAATAGTTTGGTAAATTCTTGGAAGAATCCAACTACTGAGGAAGATCTAATTAAAGTTGTGGAGAAACCATCTATTGATGACTTATCATGCAGACCGTTGTATTTAGTGATTTAAATCATTTGGATGAAGGTTGATTTCAAGGCTGAAGAAAATAGGTAGTGGAGTTTATTTTTATACTCTACCTAAGTATTTATATGCTACAAAACACATTTGGAATAATCTGAAAATGTTTGTAATTGTTCTGTATTAAAGTAGTTACATATATATTTTCTCACATCAAAGTGATACAAGATGAAAAGGAACAACTAGAAGAGGAGGCTAGAGAGATGGAGGATACTTAAGCCAATAAGTGTAAGAATATCACACAATTTGTTGAATCCAAAGATCAATCTACTTCATTTTTTAATAAAAGATATTCTTTGATTAATGAAGAATTGAAAATAATTCATTGTAATTGTTCGATTACTTAGTCACCGCGGAACACAACGCAAGAATTCATTGGATACATTTCATAAAGTCTCTATGAATGTAAAATATGCTCAGTTAGAGGCAAAATCCAAGAGGGTAAGAGGGATGAATATTTCTTTACAAGATACAAATAAATTTCATGGAGATCAAATAAAAAAATTGAATAATGAATGCGGAGATAGGGTGGAAGTTCTTGAAGATCAGAAGTACACTCTCTAAATGCTATTTCTAGAGTTGGATGTGAAACTAAAAAAGTATGGAAAACACCTAAGTTGGATCTTCAAAATGTGATGAGAGAAAGGATGTTTCCACACAAATTTTGAAGGTGAATATTACTCCTAAAAAGACTCAAAATAGTGGTAAGAAGATCTTTGAATAATCTCTTGATCAACACTCAAACAGCTCTTAGAAGAAGGTATCCCACAACCTTGATAAAGCTCTTTGCATTGAATTTTTTTTAACTATTAGTGCACGAGTAAAGTAAAAAATTATAAAAATGTGGAAGGAGAAAATTTCCCATAAATTCACCACATCATAAAGGGTGAATGATTTCATGATTAAGAAGAGAAACTCCCCAAATGGAACAAAAAATATTGAGGTTTCCACCCAAAAAACAGAAAGCAAGTAAATCTGGTCAGACTACTTCTAAAGAGAATACAAATAGATTTTTTGGCCACTGTTAATGTTGCTGGAGATTCAGACATAATTCTATGGAGTGCTGACATAATGTGTTAGAATGTTCAACTCAA
Source organism: Viscum album (assembly GCA_963277665.1). Classification (NCBI taxonomy): domain Eukaryota; kingdom Viridiplantae; phylum Streptophyta; class Magnoliopsida; order Santalales; family Viscaceae; genus Viscum; species Viscum album. Next base: position 1,867,386,602 of record OY728163.1, read on the forward strand.
AGGACTAATGAAAGGGGGAGAAAAACTCCCCAAATGTAACAAAAAAGATTGAGGTTTCCACCCAAAAAACAGCAAGCAAGTAAATCTAGTCAGACTACTTCTAAAGAGAATACAAATAGATTTGTTGGACACTGTTGGTGTTTCTGGAGGTTCAGACATAATGCTATGGAGTGCTGACATAACGTGTTAGCATGTGTAACTCAAAGGACTAATGCAAGGGGGAGAAAAACTGAAACAAATAGAAAATCCATTGGATAACTGCAAACAACACAAAAAAATTCATAATTTGTTTTGCAAAAAATATATTTGATTATTTTGGAAACTTGTATAATTACTGCAACAAAGTTGGTCACAACTATGAAGAGTGTTAGTATGTACCAATCCAACACAACTCTTATGCTATTGAAAGGATAATTCCACAACAACAGAATAAACAATCAACATCGCACCTTAGTTCATAGGTTCAATGATGATAAGATTAGCCTGGAAGAGTTCATCATGACCTGGGAAAAGATGCATTATTACATCGAGAAGCTTATTAAAGATGACCCGAAGACGGTCCTCTCCATATAATGGAAATTGCAAAGGGTGCATGACTCTAACAGGTAAAAACTATTCTGAAATGGTTTGATTATGTCATATGATGTTTAACTTTTTATTGGCTTATGGTTGTCTATTTGGGTTCACACTCAAACCTTGAAATTGGTTTTGAAAATGAAAAAAAGAATTTGAGGACTATAAGTCTACCTTGTATTAGATCTAAATAAGAGAGTTTAACTAACTAGTACCAATAAGTCAGTGAAGAAATATAATACGGGCATCAAATCAACTGGAAGGAGATGCTTTTATTACAATAAGAGAAGCCACATTATTGACTATTGAAAAATGACTATAAATATCAATTTTAAAGGGAGAAAGATGGAGGGGGAGGGGCTGTGCAGGTGGGGGGGGGGGCTATCCAGGGGGAGTTTTGGGGGGTGGGATTTCCGAGGGTTGGGAGTGGGATGTCCGGGGGTTGGGAGTGGGGGATATCCAGGGATAGGGGGGGTGTCCAGATGGAGGGGTAGGGGTGGGGGGGGGGGCTATCTAGGTGGAGGGGTTGATTCTGACTAATAATAAATAAAAACGCTTATGTATCAAATTAGTTTTTGGTTGTTTTAATTTTTTTTAAAAAAGGCTTTAAACTGAAGAGTGGGAACACAATTATAGATTTCATTAAATATGCAAATTGACCATTTCTCCTTTGATGAACACTCTAAACCAATAAATATCTTCTTCACGTTGAACTATGATATGTTGATCAAGCTGTTGGGAAACAAAGTGAACACTCTCAGGTTCATCTTGCTCAAATAAAAACACTAAATGCCGAGACATTTTCCCAACAACTTTCCAACTAGGATTCAAAGAAAAAGTAACGAAGAATACTTGTTCCGCTTGTGATGTCAAAATGAAATGTTCATTATTAACTCGTTTATTTCTGTATAACATATAGTTAAAATTCACCAATGTAAACTGATATTGATCAACTTTACTTCCATGCACTGGATCAACCCAATTACACTTTAACAATATGTACTTCAACCCATATGCATATACAACTTCAATGATGTCTGTCAATTGACCATAGTAATAACTAAAATCGATGAATGGACAACTGATGCCACTGTTTTGTGTTGCTCTTTTGTCGTCAACATCATTAATGTGAAATCGAAAGGCATTAGCATCTATAACTTTATAACAACAAGCCATTATAAATGGACCCTCAACTAGTCAGATAAATTATTCAGTTAGCGTGGGGTCACCTAACTTCATTAGGTTATGAACCTAGATAATTCAAAAAATTTAATAATGATTTTTTCAAAAAGAAATTATTATAATACTTCAGTCATAATGAAAATAAATTTATACATACAATATCCTTGAACCAATCATGAAATGACACATAATGAGATTGTTGAATCTGATACTCAGTCACACGAGACATATCTTCTTTTAGATCATTAATGTGTTTCCTGCAAATGATAACTCGATGTTTAAATGATCAACTTATGCAAACAAAACATGTAAAAGTTAAACAATAAAAGTGATAAGACACTTACTGCATTAATGATGCAACTAATGGAGTATTGAACAAGATATATTGATGAACTTGTATCCATTCGATGTTATCCATATCAAATATGGTTCCTTCTCTAACTAAGCCATCATGAATCCGAGATAGCTTATCTAATTTTGTTTCAACATCCATAAGATATTCTTCAAAAAAAGTAGTACACTCATCCATCAAATAACCATTGGCTATTGATGCCTATGGATGAGATCTTTTGTGTACAAATAATTTCAATGTATTCAGATACCGCTCAATAAGATATATCCACCTGAATTTCACTGGACCAACAGCCATTACTTCATCAGTTAGGTGCACTATCAAGTGAACCATAACATCGAAAAATGAGGGGGGAACAATTTCTCAAAGTGACAAAGTGTAAGTACAATTCGGTCCTGAATTTTTTTTAAATCACTCATTCGTTGATTTCTTAAACAAAATTTTCTAAAAAACTTATTCATCTCAATCAATGGTTGAACAAAATTGGGGGATAAAAAATCACAAATTGCGATTGGAATAAACTTCTGAAGTAGTATGTGATTGTCATGACTTTTCAACCCTTGCAATTTCCTGCTCATCAGATTCACACACTTTGAAATATTAGAAGAGTAACCATCAGGCACCTTGAGCATCTTAAAAATGGAAATAAATGTCTCTTTCTCCTTTGTAGTCATTGTATACTATGCAACAAACATATATGCCTTGTTTCCCCCAGCTAACTATAAATGCAACTGTTTCCTTAAACCCAGTTCTTCCAAATCACGATGTGCATTAACATGGTCCTTTTATTTTCCACTAACACCTAAAATGTTCCACAATATATTATCATAATTTTTTTTCAATGTGCATGACATCCAAATTATGCCTTAGCATGTTAGTTTTCCAATATGGGAGATTGTAAAAAATACTTTTATTTTTCCAATTGTGACTGCGCTGTCTACCTGCACCACAAATATTAGGTAATGGATTAGCCAACAAATCCTAAAATTCATATACCATACAAATGTTTTCTTCCCCAATCTACGATAACATTTTGACTCTTATCGTGATCTTTGGTGCTGGGCTGAACTCTCTAGAACCATAAAATGTCACTCTATCATTTCTGAACCTGTGTTGAAGGGGGGGAAACATATGTGACCCATGTATACCCATTTTTTGGAATGTTTAATCCATACATATTTTTTACTTTTATTTCAAAAAGGGAAAATAAATTCCCCTTTTTTACTCCAACCTGATAAATTTTCATAAGTCGGGAAGTCATTGCTTGTCCAAAATAAATCAACCTACAATTTGAACATTTAATTCGTTTCAAAATCATAAGTCATTACACCATCGCCCCAAAATTCATTCAATTCATAAATCAATGGATGAAGGTAAACATCAATCTTATCCCCCAAACTTCTAGGTCCATCAATAAGAGTGGAAAGTAATATAAATTTTTGCTTCATACAAAGCCATAGAGAAAGATTGTACGGAACCAACTCCACGGGCCATGTCCTATGAGTTGCACCAACCATAGTCTTGAATGGATTGAAACCATCTGCTGCCAACACCAATTAGACATTACGAACATCTTTAACAAAGTCGGGGTGTCTCTTATCGAAATCCTTCCATGCATGAGAGTCTTCCGGGTGGGTTAACATATCACTTTTTTGATTTCTTTCCTCATTCCATATCATTAAATTAAAAACTTTAGATGACATAAAAAATATTTTCAACCTCATCTTTAGGGGAAAGTAACAAATTTTCTTTATGACAATCAGTTTTTCCTATTTCGTAGTCTGACTTTGATGAGTCTGATTTCTCCTATTCTATTTCCAACTGGAAGTGCCATAGACCATACAAATACCCAAATGGGCAGTTTATTTTATAAACAACATACAATTGTTTGCACATGCATCTATGGTCTCATATGTAAACATAAGTTCTCTGTAAAATTACAAGCATGGTAATATGACTTAGGAACCTTAACATCGACAGGGAGAACCTTTTTCAATAACACCAATAGAATGTCAAATGATGTGTCTGACCACTAATTCAAAGTCTTTAAATGCAACAACTCCATAATATATGATGATTTATTATAAGCAGTAAATCCAAGATATAATTCAATTTTTGCATCATCATGTACTTCATAAAACCTCATTGAATCACGATCTGCACCAGAGCACATATTTATCTCACCAGTCTCAACATTCTAGATGTCAATGCCTTCAGGAGCTAACCCACGTACCATTTCAATAAGCATTTCATGCATTGGATCATTTATCCTCACATCAACATCCATATGAACTGCATCTGTATTTTGACAATGAATATATTTTTCCCCATGACGAGTCCAACTCTTATAATTTTTTCAGAAATCCGTTCAAGAATAGGTGTTCCATCATGGTATCTCGTGTGAATTTATATCTGTTTGCACATTTCTACATGGAGAACTAATATAGTCACTTTGAAATCCTCTAGTGAACTCAATAAACTGCATAATTCCCTTGAAATATTCTCTAGAAATTCGATTTGGAAGATCAATACAACTCTTATCTATAATAATATCTGTATAACAAACATTTATACAAGACTTCATATTACATGAATTTTTCATATAAAATATATTTAAAATAAAGACTGACCAATTGCATGTGGACCATTGATAAAATAAACAATTTATGTCTCTGAATAATAAACAAGAGAATAGATAATAGAATAGAAGTTAAAGCCCATGTCATCGCCACCATATTGGTATGGTAAATCTAATGATGATTCTATATTCAAGAGTCCCTAATCATATTTTGATTAAATTTTTTTTAAAAAAATGGAAATGAAATATTTCATAACTCCTGAAATATTAGATGAAAATATGTATAATGAAGAAACTATATTGAGAATGAATTTGGTCTATAATTCCATAGAGTAAACATTTTTCAAGAAAAGAATATTATATCCACGGAATCTCATTATTCAAACATCATGTATATTAATTTTTCTTCACAACTGTTTAATTTTTCATAATCATTGGTTAATTTTTATCCCAAGGTTACCAATTGGGTCGTCCACAACAACTTGTCAGCATTGAGTTGTGAATTTCAGTTTTGGTTATCAAATGTGTTTCCATAAAGTGACTCACACTTATCATATTCTCCTACTCTAAACATGATCATTATTTCCCTTCAATATATTTTTCTTTATAATATTGAGTTGGATAGATCATGGGTCATATATAATGACATTACTTAACTCATTTGATCTGATGGGTGGGGGAGTCGATCAGTTAAGAAACAAAATATATTATATATTGAGTATACTAAAAAATAGGAAACCAACATAAACAATATGGAATATGTGGTCCACTAATATCATAATGCATAAATTTTGATACACTATAATCAAAACATATAAAGCAACTATAACTATAGAAATTCAAATGCTAAAAAAAACACAACATAATAACCTGCATGCGTATGTGGTACATAAAAAAATTCATCAAATACCAATCTTGAACTATCAACCTTAGCAACTAAGTTAATTCCTACCAATAAATCAACAAATATAATTTGTGATGAAAGTGACCAAAATAAATTAGTGATGAACAATCTTCTCAAACTCATAGAAACTGTATCTTTGTACAAATAATGTCTCACTGCCTCTTGGATTAACATTGCCTTTGTTCCATCAGAGGCAGTAAAGATTAACCATCAAAGATAACAATCAATATCTAATTTATGGAAAAATAACTAATCTATATCAAGGATAACATCAAATATATACAATTCTAGAACAAAAAAATACCAATCTATCTTGACTTATGTTATCAATAGAGAAAATTTTGGACAATGAATGTGATGCCCCATGCTGAATCACAGGGTCCAAGACAATGTTCCTCATGGACTCAAGCAGGTATCCTTTTATGCAAGATGTTTGTTACTAGCAGTAAGGGTCTGAATGTCATCAGTGTAGAAAATATACCTTTGGTATCAATAAAAAAAGGATAAACAATAACACAATAGAGTCAATAAAAAATGAAAAATCATAATCCATGGTAGGTATCTCAAGTCATATAGTAAAAACCCAAATACACCTAAAGTGTTAGGTCAATAAAAGTGTGGGAAATAACAATAAAGTGAAAAAATATTGATACATAACTCTAAATTACATCCCAATTATACCTATAAACACCATTCTCCATATCCTAGCCCATATCATCAGAGCCTTTCCCTTGTATCCTAGACTATGAAGTCTTCACATGCATCGAGATTCCCATGCATGGTGGGAATATGAAAGTAGTAGGAAACAACCAATTTGTCCTTAACACATATGCAATGGTATAAGAGTTTATGTCGTGATAATAAATAAATGTTCATGAAATAAAACACACAACCATGTTTGGAGTGGTCACGCACTAAACAAACTTTGGCTCCATGATGGAAATGTAGTTATAACAAAATTCATGAACTTATTCAACCACAATGTCACGTCATGCATTCTAAAACATAATAAAGGTAAGAGTATCAAGTCAAACCATAGAAGTCCATCAAGCCCCATATCTCTCTCTGTTAATTCATAAGGCTAACACATTTGTACACTCCCTTAGGCCTTCGTATTGCAAAAACTACGTCTCAAGTCATGTCCTTGAATACCATCATGCCCCATTGTCACCTCAAGGTTCAGATCACATAAGTCTACTATGACCCTATGTGAGGATAAAAAAATACAATATACCCCATCATCTATCTCAATCCAATCTTTATGGAACATATATCATCTTATCACACTCCCCCTTAAGGGTTACTTATCCATGATGAGTACAACAATAACATTGGTACCATGCATAGAACAACACAATATAAAATATACAGAGTACATCACATTGAAACATGGAATATCATATAGAGGAACAAAATATAATATTAATAATAACATATAGTATCGAAACACATACACATGTTATCAAACTCAAACATGGGTCTCATGGGATATGCAAGCACACACATGTGGTCAAACCTCAAACATTTTCTCATGGGATACACACACACAGAGACATGTGATAAACTCAAGAATGGTATAAATCAAATAACAACACAACTTAATATCAATCAAGTAAATATATACATGGACTATACATTGTATGTAACTTCCAACCTCAAGTAAAGTGTGAAGTCTTCTCATATACACAATGTCAACACACATTATTTCATAATTATTCATGCGCACAAATTTTCATTCAATATTCACATGCATTATTCATATAATCTTCATGCATGAAAAAATTGTGCTGTAAATTTCCCAAAATTAAAACCTTAAAACAGAAATTAGGGCATAAATAATAGCGCAAAAAATTCAGAAGGTAGGGGAACTAGAGGTGGTGCTGTGAGGGAGAGGAGGGGTAGCTGAGGGGAGCTGGAGTCGAGGTGGTGCAGGAAGGGAGGGGACGGGTGGCGACGGTGGCAGGGAGCCGGAGGAGGAGGTGGTGAGGTGGTGGCGGGGAAGCGAGGGAGGGGATGGGTGGTGCGGCGAGGGAGGAGATGGGTGACAGTGTCGGTGTTTATGGGGAGCCAGAGCCAGAGGCGGTGCGGCGTCGCCGATGCAGCGAGGGAGGGGACATGTGGTGGTGGCGGTGCAGTGAGGGAGGGGATGAGCGACTATGGGGTAGGGTTTGGGATCGGGCGCGAGGGTGGGGGGAGGGGTGATGATAATTTTTTTGGGAAGCCTTGTGACTACCGTTGGTGGTCTCCCATGTAAGGGGTATCCAAAAACCCTTTTTCTAGTAGTGACATGTACTCCCCAAGGAGGCACACTTGGCTGGATAAAACTCTTTTCTAAAAGATCATGGAGTTGTTTCTTTAATTCCTCCAGCTCCACATTTTCCATTCTATACGGGGTATTTGAAATCTGATAAAACACTATTCAATTTAATATTTTATTGATAATAAATGATATAGTTTCCTCAAATTGTGTTAAATATTTTTAATTAGAAAGTATTTGGGATTAGATCATTCATTTGAATATTTGATGAAAATTTCAGTTTTACCCTTTTAAAATCACTGTAGTATTTCAATCATAAATATTTTTATTTGAGTTATTTGAACTTAATATTTTGTAACTGTGTTATTTACTTCATGAGATACAACTTTTATTCAGGATACTAGATCAAAATAATACATTTGAATGGAGTAATTGGGACATAAAGTCAAAGGTGGGCTGGACAGACCAGAATGGAGAAGCTTCTGTATTTCGGCCATAACTCCTTCATATAGGCTTGGATTAAGACCAAATTTTGAGAGGAGATATAGTAACCATATCCACACATATGATTATTTTGGAAGGCTGGCCAATTCATGCTTTTTGGTGGTAAAATGGGCGGTGAAAGTTGTCATAAAATATTTGGCCTAGATTCCCCATTCACACTTGAAACCACTTTGAACCTAGCCTCCCCACCACTCTATAAATTGGTGTTTTTCTCATTTGGTGGGGTTGGGACGTGAATTAGGATATTTTAGGCAGAGGAGAATTGGTTTCACCAAAATTATACAACCATTGTAAGAGGGGTATCTCTTGAAGCAATGACCCCCTCATCGAAGCCTCCTTCTCTTCTTCATGTTGTAATATTTTCATTTGTATTTTAAAATTATTTGTTCTTCTTTTATTTATTCTATTTTATTCTGTTTTGTTTAAATTTAATATTCTCTTAATCTTCCTCTTTGGGATGGAATTATTGAGTAGAAGTGTTATTGGGTGTACCCATTATAAACCTTTGCACATGCAAAATGCTTCTACGATGATTACGCCACCCATGGGAGAATAGTCTTTCAGTAATCGATCTATCTCTTACCTTATACATTCATTTATTTTGAATCAATGATATAATTTAATTCACATAATATGATCAATTAATTGAGTTTTTAATTTAATTGAAACTAAACAATCAATTGAACAATTAACACAAAAACACGTGAGGACAAGATTTTGTGTAAATTGTGAGAATGCGAACTTAATCGGTTATACAAAACCATACAAGATCAATTTGTAGTGTTAAAATATAATCCCTAAACTCAATTAATTCTAATTTCCAGAGGGGAAATGTGTCTTAATTTATCACTGACCATAAGCTAATCTTATAACATCAATCAAAGCAGGGTGTTGCGATTACATGTTCCGAAGTTAGCCTAGGGTTAAATTCACTTCATCTTTGTGGTAAGGTTAATTCTTGTAGGGTTAGGGGGTTAACAAGTTAATGGATCATAATTAAGTTTATTTTAATTTGAATAATAATGATAAATAATTTATTGAATAGGTAGAGTTAGATCGATTAATCCTTTTAAATATTTCCTAAAAAAACATCTTTTTATTGTGTCATTTGAATCAAACTTCATTTTAAAACTAAAAAAAAAAAAAAAAATTGAAATCTTCTTCCAGCAAAATTATTCTAGATTTATAAACTATAAAAACCCCCCATAATTTTAAGTAGTTTTTCAATTTTATTCTTTTTTATTTTTATAATACCTCTGAAAATTTGTTTTAATTCACTTCCTCCTTTGAGAGACGACCTTGGTCAACCACTCTGCTGCACCTAAATACCCCAAAATCACACTAATCATTTGAGTGTGCCCAAGACAGTGCTGTTTCAAATTGGGGTCATTTCTGGGGAAGAAAGTAATTATTTCAACTAATTAGAGGTATTTATTTTATTTTACATTTTATTCTCTTCCGCTCTTCTTTCTTCCTTCTTTACCCAATCCGATTTCTTTTTTCTTCTTCTTCTTTTATTTTCTTCTACTTCTTTTTAGACCATCAACTCAAACTTCTAATTTTTATTTTACTATGGTCCACTTTCCTTCTTTTCATCTTTAATTGATTTATGACATGAACTAATCCTGAGGATCTCTTAGATCTTGACCCTGAGATTGAACATAGCCTTAGGGCACAAATCAGACATTCTCAGTCTATGAGAAGTTTCAACATTCAACCAGTTGGAGAATTACTCCAATATCAGAACATTGAAATTGGAAGCAATTAAAATTCTACCATAAAACAAGAACCAATGGATGAAAATAATATAAATGAACTTAATATAACCATTCGAGAATTGGATGCACCTGATATTAACGATCAACCAAATTGTATTGCATACCCAAATCTCGAATCAGACTTTGAACTAAAATCTGGGTTAATTCAATTACTTACAAAGTTTCATGGACTCTCTGGTGAGGATCCCAATAAACATTTGAAAGAATTTAATGTGGTTTTCTCAACCTTGAAACCAAGATATGTATCTGAAGACCAAATCAAATTAAGAGCATTCCCATTCTCACTTGATGGATCTGCGAAAGATTGGATGTATTATTTACAACCCGAAGATGTAACTTGTTGGAACGATTTAAAAAATCTTTTATTGTAGATATTTTTTCTAGAATCAAGGACCACATCCATTCGTAAAGAGATATCTGAGATCAAAAAAACACAAGGGGAGTCAATGTATGAGTATTGGGAGCGATTTAAGAAGTTGTGTGAAAGATGCCCACATCACCAAATTAGTGAGAAACTACTCATACAGTACTTCTATGAAGGACTCACACCTATGGAGAGAAGTATGGTGGATGCTGCGGCTAGAGGAGAATTGGTGGACAAGACACCAGTAGCTGCATGTGCTTTGATCGACAAAATGGCCCAAAACTCCCAACAATTTGGCGATTGAGGTGCACCACATGTCAGGGGAGTACATCAGGTAAGTCCATCTTATCTTGAAAGTAATTTGATTGATACCAAGTTGGAAGAATTGAAAACTATGGTGAGACAGATTTCTTTGGCACAAAAGACATCCCAACCCCCTCCTTCAAGGCCTTGTGGTATTTTCACTGAGACAAGCCACCCAACTGACTATTGCCCACAACTCCAAGAAACAGAAGATTGTGCATCAGTGTTCCCTGGGAGACCATATCAGTAGAAACAACAACAACCATATCCCCAAAAGAAGTTTGATCCAACATACAACCAAGGGTGGAAGGATCAATCAAACATGAGGTATGGATCTGGGAAACAACAAAGGCCCTCTTTTCAACAAAACTTCCAGCATCCTCCACCTTACCAGCAGGGTTTCCAACAACCCCAAAGGAGATTTGAATCTCAAGCATCAACAAGCCAACAGAAAGGGAATCCCCCACCCAAGGTATATTCTAACACTGATGAAATTTTGAAGCAAATTGTTCTTAATCAACAAAATGAGCTAAAAAGTCAAGGTTCGGAGCTGAGGTAGTTGAAGACTCAAATGAACCAGATTGCCACCGCCCTCCATGAACTTGTAAGTAAGAATTCTAGAAATATACCTTCCCAACCCACTCCAAATCCAAAGGGGAATGTTAGTGCCATCACATTGAGAAGTGGGAAGAAAATGAATGATACATCTGTACCTACCATTCCACCGGGATTCACCTTAACTCCAGAGAAGCCGCATTCCATACCAAATGATGATCAATCCAAGGAGAAAGATAAAGTTAAGAAAAAGATTGATGATGTTCCTCCTAAACCCCTTACTTTTCCAAACAGGGTTGTTCAAACCAAGAAGATGGCTGAAGAGGCGATGCAAAAAGAGGTTTTGGACACATTCAAGCATGTTGAGATCAACATCCCTCTACTTGAATCCATCAAACAAATCCCAAGGTATGACAATTTCTTAAAAGAACTTTGCACCAATCGAAGAGGGCTCAAGGGAAATGAGAGGATCAATCTTGGAAGGAATGTGTCCACACTCATTACACCAACTCTAGCAATTCTGTCAAAGTGCAAGGATCTAGGGACATTCACCATCCCATGCACCATAGGGGAGTTGGACTTTTCTGATGCACTTTGTGATTTGGGATCTTCCATAAATGTGATGCCTCACTCTATATTCTCTTATTTATAGGTTGGTGAGTTGAAACCGATGAAAGTAGTGGTGCATTTGGCGAATAGAGCTACGACATATCCAGCGGGAGTCCTTGAGGATGTACTTGTTCGGGTAAGAGACATGATTTTTCCAGTAGACTTCTATGTGCTCAAAATGGAGGATGATCAGGTAAGTTCTCATGAACCCATTATCTTAGGTAGACCCTTCCTCAAAACTGAAAAAACTATCATAAATGTCAATGAGGGTAAACTTTCCATGAAATTTGGGGATGAATTTGTGATATTTAATGTTATTGATTCCATGAAGTACCCCTCAGAGGATCATTCTGCATTTGTTATCTCCCATTTTGAACCACCAAGTAAAAACACCATGGAATTGGATTGTCCTATGCTTAAGGAGATTATGAGTATTGGTTCTAATTTGATGTCTAAGAGTACTTCCACACCTATTTCTAAGGAATAAGACTCTCTAAGATTTGATTTTGAAATAGATTTATATTCTGATTTTGATCATGTGAACTCTGATTATGACATGGATGTAGAGTATTCTGATGGATTTGATACTTTATTCAATGATTTTTATGATGTATATTCTGATAATGATTCTCTTTGTGCACATATTTCAGTTCCTTCTATGTCTCCATCCATACACCACCCCCATACATTGGAACTCAAGCCATTGCCACCAAATCTCAAATACTCATACTTGTTGAGTGGTGAGGAATTACCCGTTATCATTGCTAATAATCTCCCTTTTGAACATGAAGAAAAACCTTTAAATCTTTTGAGGGAGAACATCAGGGAAATCAGGTGGACCTTGGCTGACATATCAGGTATTAGCCCCTCCATTTGCATGCATAGGATTCTTTTAGAGGATGGGGATAAACCGGTGAGACAACCACAAAGGAGACTCAATCCAACCCTTCTGGAGGTTGTTAAAAAAGAGGTTGAAAAATTTCTCGAGCCAGGTATAATTTACCCTATTTCTGACTCACAATGGGTTAGACCTGTCTAGGTTATACCAAAGAAAACTGGTTTCACTGTTATAAAAAATGAAAATGATGAGTTAGTTCCTGTGAGAGTACAAAACAGTTGGCGAGTGTGTGTTTATTATAGGAAACTAAATAAATCCACTCGTAAGGACCATTTACCACTTCCATTCATTGTATAGATGCTTGAGAGACTTGCAGGTAGGACACATTATTGCTTCTTGGATGGTTTCTATGGCTATTTTCAGGTTCCCATTCCAACAGAGGACCAGGAGAAGATGAAATTCACCTGCCCATTCGATACCTTTGCTTACCGAAGGATGCCATTTGGACTTTTCAATGCCCCAGGTACCTTCCAGAGATGCATGGTGAGTATTTTCTCAGATTTCATTAAGATCTGCATGGAGGTATTTATGGATGATTTTATAGTTTATGGATCCTCATTTGATGAATGTCTCTCTAGTTTGGGTGATGTGTTGCATCGTTGTATTGAGAATAATCTGCTCTTAAATTTTGAAAAATGTCATTTCATGGTCAAAAAGGGAATTGTCTTAGGTCATATAGTATCACAACATGGAATTGAAGTTGATAAATCTAAGGTAGACATTATTTAATCCCTACCATATCCTACATGTGTGCGTGATGTTTGTTCATTCGTTGGACATACTGGATTTTATCAACGCTTCATCGGAGATTTTAGTAAGATCGCTCTACCCTTATATCGATTGCTTCAAAAAGATATTAACTTCAATTTTGATGATTCATGTAGGGTATCATTTGATGAGCTAAATAAGTGTCTGACCACTCCACCGATCATACAGCCCCTACGGTGGGACCTTCCATTTGAGCTTATGTGTGATGCGTCCAACTTCACGGTTGGAGCCATCTTATCTCAGAGGGTGGAGGGGAGTTCACATGTGATTTCATATGCATCGAGGATGTTGGATTCTACCCAATCAAACTACACCACAATAGAAAATGAGTTTCTTGCTGTTATATTTGCTTTAGATAAATTTCATTCATATTTATTGGGATCTAAATTAGTTGTTTTTTTTGACCATGCAACTTTGAGGTACCTGCTAAAGAAGCCAGATGCAAAGCCATGACTAATCCGTTGGATGAATCTTCTTAAAGAGTTTGACATCGAGATAAAGGACAAGAAGGGGTCATAGAATTTGGTGGCAGACAACATGAGTAGGATTACTCACACACCAGAGGGTCACACCTTGGATGAGGTACCATTTCGAGACACTTTCCATGATGAGAATCTCTATACCATCTCAGGTACGCATCCTTGGTATGCTGATTTAGTTAATTACATTGTTTCCTCTGAAATCCCAACAAATTTGAAGAAGCATCAAGTCCAAAAATTAAAAATTGAGTCTAGGTTTTATGTGTGGGATGATCCTTACCTCTGGCGCATGTATAGTGACCAAGTCATTAGGAGGTGTATTCCCGATCATGAGTTTGAGTCTGTTTTTCATTTCTGTCATACAATTACTTATGGTGGACACTTTGGACCCAAACGGACAGCTAGGAAAGTTTTGGACTCTGGATTATATTAGCCTAGATTATTCCATGATGCCCACTTGTTTTGTAAGTCATGCTCTCATTGCCAACACACTGGGAACATTTCTAGGAGACATGAGATGCCCGAACAACCCATACTATTCTGTGAGATTTTTGATGTATGAGGCATTGATTTTATGGGTCCTTTTTCTAGTTTATTTGGATTTTTGTATATTTTGGTTGTTGTTGATTATGTGAGTAAATGGGTGGAGGCCAGGGCCACCAGGACTAACGATTCTCATGTTGTAGTGGATTTTTTCAAGGCTCAAATTTTATGTAGGTTTGGAGTACCAAAGGCCATCATCAATGACCAAGGGACACACTTTTTCAATAAGAATTTTTCTTCCCTCCTTATAAAGTATGGGGTGACACACAAAACATAAAAACCATACCACCCCAAAACAAATGTCCTGGCTGAGGTTTCAAATAGGGAATTGAAACAAATTTTGGAGAAAACTGTGCAGCCAAATAGGAAAGATTGGAGCAGGCGCTTGTATAATGCATTGTGGGATTATATGAAAGCATACAAGACACCCATTGGTATGTCACCATTTCGGATTGTTTTTGGGAAATCATGTCATCTCCCAGTGGAAGTCGAGCATCAGGCATATTGGGCTATAAAGAAATGCAACATGGATTTTGCCCAAGCTGGAATTCAAAGGAAGTTGAAAATTCAAGAGCTTGAGGAGATTCAACTGTCATCATATGAGAACTCAAGGCTATAAAAGTAAATGCCAAAATCATCTCATTAAAAAATGATCCAACAAAGGGAGTTTCATGTGGGAGAGAAATTCCTTCTCTATAGTTTACGACTGAAGCTGATGCCTGTGGAGATCACACAAGAGGACACATGAAGGAGCTTTACAGTCAATGGGCAACGTTTGAAGAGATAAATTGAGGGAATTTGATAAAACACTATTTTATTGAATATTTTATTGATAATAAATGATATAATCTCCTCATATTGTGTTAAATATGTTCAATTAGAAAGTATTTGGGATTAGATCATTCATTTGAATATTTGATGAAAATTCCAGTTTTACCCTTTCAATATCACTGTAGTATTTCAATCATAAATATTTTTATTTGAATTATTTGAACTTAATATTTTAAAACTGTGTTACTTAATTCATTTGATACAACTTTTATTCAGGATAGTTGATATAAAGAATGCATCTGGATGGAGTAATTGGGCCATAAAGTCAAAGGTGGGCTGGACATGCCAGAATGGAGAGGCTCCTGTGTTTAGGCCACAACTCCTTCATCTGGGCTTGGATTGAGCCCAAATTTTTAGAGGATATATAGGACCCATATCCTCACATATAATACTTATGTAAGGCCGAACAATTCATGCTTTTTTGTGGTAAAATGGGCGGTTCAAGTTGGAATAAAATATTTGACCGAATTTCCACATTCACACTTGAAACCACTTGTAACCTCTCCTCCCCTCCCCTCTATAAATTGGAGTTTTTCTCATTTGGAGGGGTTGGGAAGTGAATTAGGAGATTGGAGGCAGAGGAGAATTTTTTTCACCTAAATTCTCCAACCATTGTAATAGGGGTATCTCTTGAAGCAAGGATCCCCTCATCGAATCCTCCTTCTCTTCTTCATTTTGTAATGTTTTCATTTGTGTAATAAACTTCTTTGATTTTCTTTTATTCCTCATATTTTCTTATATTTTGTTTAAATTTAATCTTCTCTTAATATTCCTAATTGTGTTTGAATTCTTGAGTAGAAGCGTTATTGGGTTATACCCATTAAAAACCTTTGCACATGCAAAACACTTCTATGATGATTACGCCACCCATGAAAGAGTAGTCTTTTAGTAATAGATCTATCTTCTACCATCTTCATTTAATTATTTTGAATCATTGATATACTGTAATTCAATTAATATGATCTATGAATTGTGTTTTTAAATTGTAAGAAACTAAGCAAGAAATTGAATAATTAACACAAAAACACGTGAGGTCAGGATTTTGTGTAAATTGTGAGAGCGCAATCTTAATCAGTAATACAAGACCATACGTGATAAATTTGTAGAGTTAAAATATAATCCCTAAACATAATTAATCCTCATTTCTAGAATGGATATGTTCCTTAATTTACCACTGACAATAAGCTATCCTTAGAACATCAATCAAAGTAGGGTGCTGCGATTACATGTTCCGAAGATAACCTAGGGTTTAATTTACTTCATCTTTGTGGTAAGGTTAATTCTCATAGGGTTCGGGGGTTAACAAGTTAAGGGGTCATAATTAAGTGGATGTTAATTTAAATGATAATGATAAATAATTTATTGAAGAGGTATATTTAGATCGATTACCTTTTTTTGAAAATATTTTTTAAAAAAACATCTTCTTGTTGTGTCTTTTTAATCAAACTTCATTTCAAAATTAAAAACAAAAAAAAATGAAATCTTCTTCCAGAAAACTTCTTCAAGTTTTATAAACTTCAAAAAAACCCCATCCTTTCAAGTAGTGTTTTTATTCTCTTTTATTTTATTTTTGGAATACCTCTAGAAAGTTGTTTTTAATTCACTTCCTCCTTTAAGAGACGACCTTGGTCAGCCACTCTGCTGCACCTAAGTACCCCAAAATCACACTAATCATTTGAGGGAGCCCACGACAATGCTCTTTCAAATTGGCACTGTTTCTAGGGAGACAAGTAATTATTTCAACCAATTAGAGGTATTTATTTTATTTTACATTTTATTCTCTTCCTCTCTTCTTTCTTCCTTCTTTACCCAATCTGGTTTTTTTTTCTTATTTTATTTTCTTCTAATTATTTTTGGACCATCAAATCAAACTTATAATTTTTATTTTACTATGGTACAATTTCCTTATTTTCATATTTCTTTGATTTATGACACGAACTAATCCCGAGGATCTCTTAGATCTTGACCCTGATATTGAACACAGCCTTAGGGAGCAAATCCGTCATTCTCAGTCTACGGGAAGTGTCGACATTTACCCAACTGGGGAATTCCTACACTCTAGGAATTTTGAAATTGGAAACACTTCTAAGTCCAAATTAAAACAATAACCAATGACTGAAAATAATGTAAATGAACTTAATAGAACCATTCGAGAATTGGCTGCACCAGATATTAACTATCAACCAAATTGTATTGCATACCCGAACCTCAAATCGGACTTTGAATTGAAATATGGATTAATTCACCTTCTTCCAAAGTTTCATGGCTTATCTGGTGAGGATCCCAACAAACACCTTAAGGAATTTAATATGGTTTTATCAACTTTAAAACCAAGAAATGTTTCTGAAGATCAAATCAAATTAAGAGCATTCCCATTCTCACTTGATGGAGCTGCAAAATATTGGATGTATTATTTGCAACCTGAAGATGTAACATGTTGGAATGATTTGAAACATCTTTTCTTGCAAAGATTTTTTCCAGCATCAAGGACCACATCCATTAGAATGGAGATATCGGGGATCAAGCAAGCCCAAGGGGAGTCAATGTATGAGTACTGGGAGCGATTCAAGAAGTTGTGCGCAAGCTGTCCTCATCACCAAATCAGTGAGAAATTCCTCATCCAATACTTCTATGAAGGACTCACACCCATGGAGAGGAGCATGGTTGATGCTGTATCTGGAGGAGCATTGGTGGAAAAGACACCGGCAGCCGCACGTGCATTGATCGACAAGATGGCCCAAAACTCCCAACAATTTGGTGATCGAGGTACACTACATGTCAGGGGAGTACATCAGGTAAGTCCTTATTCTCTTGAGAGTCATTTTATTGATACCAAGTTAGAAGAATTGATAACTATGGTGAGGCAAATTGATTCGGCACAAAAGAAATATCTACCCCCTCCTTCAAGGCCTTGTGGCATTTGCACTAAGATAAGCCACCCAACTGACTGTTGCCCACAACTCCAAGAAACATAAGATTGTGCAGCAGTGTTCCATGGGAGACCATATCAGCAACAACAACAACAACCATATCCCCCAAAGAAGTTTGATCCAACATACAAACAAGTGTGGAAGGATCAATCGGACATGAGGTATGGCTCTGGGCAACAACAAAGGCCCCATTTTCAACCAAACTTCCAGCAGCCTCCACCTTACCAACAGGGTTTCCAACAACCCCCAAGGACATTCGAAGCTCAAACATCAACAAGTCAGCAACAAGGGAATCTAAAAAACAAGGTAGACTCTAACACTGATGATCTTTTGAAACAAATTTTTCTTAATCAACATAATGAGTTGAAGAGTCAAGGTTTGGAGTTGAGGGAGTTGAAGACTCAAATGAGCCAGATTGCCACTGCCCTCTATGAACTAGTAAGTAAGAATTCTGGAAATCTTCCTTCCCAACCCACTCCAAATCCAAATGGGAATGTTAGTGCCATCACATTGAGAAGTGGGAAGAAAATGAACGATACATCTATAGCTACCATTCCACCGGGATTCACCTCAACTCTAGAGAAGCCGCATTCCATACCAACTGATGAGAAATCCAAGGAGAAAGATAAAGGTAAGAAAAATATTGATGATGTTTCTCCTAAAACCCTTCCTTTTCCAAATAGGGTTGTTCAAACCAAGAAGATGGCTGAAGAAGAAATGAAAAAGGAGGTTTTGGACACATTCAAGCGTGTGGAGATCAACATTCCTCTACTTTAATCCATTAAGAAAATCCCAAGGTATGCCAAATTCTTAAAAGAACTCTGCACCAATCAAAGAGGGCTCAAGGTAAATGAGAGGATCAACCTTGGAAGGAATGTATCAGCACTAATTACACTAACTCTAGCAATGACAACAAAGTGCAAGGATCCTGGTACATTCACCATCCCATGTACCATAGAGGAGTTGCACTTATCTAATTCTCTTAGTGATTTAGGAGCTTCAATAAATGTGATGCCTCACTCTGTATTCTCTTCATTGCAGGTTGGTGAGTTGAAGCCAACAAGAGTAGTGGTACAGTTGGCAAATAGAGCTACAGTATATCTAGCAGGAGTCCTTGAGGATGTACTTGTATGGGTAAGATACATGATCTTCCCAACATATTTCTACATGCTTAACATGGAGGAAAATCAGGTAAGTTCTCATGCTCCCATAATCTTAGGTAGACCCTTCCTCAAAACTGCAAAAACTATCATAAATGTCAATGAGGGTACACTTTCCATGGAGTTTTGAGATGAAGTTGTGATATTTAATGTTATGGATTCCATGAAGTACCCCTCAGAGGATCACTCTGCATTTGTTATCTCCCATTTGGACCACCAAATAAAAACCCCATGGAATTTTATTGTTCTATGGTTAGGGAGATTATGAGTATTGGTTCTAGTTTTATGTCTAAGAGTACTTCCACACCTATTTCTAATACAAAATACTCTATTAGATTTGATTTTGAAATGGAATAATACTCTAATTTTGATCACGTGAACTCTGATTATGACATGGCTATTGAGTATGCTGATGGATTTGATGCTTTATTCTTTGATTTTGATGATTTATATTATGATACTAATGCTCTTTGTGCACATATTTCAGTTCCTTCTATGTCTCCATCCATTAACCACCCCCCTACACTGGAACTCAATCCATTGCCACCAAATCTAAAATACTCATACTTGTTGAGTGGTGAGAAATTACCTGTTATCATTGCTAATAATCTCCCTTTTGAACATGAAGAAAAACTTTTGAATATTTTGAGGGAGAACATTAGGGAAATTGGGTGGACCTTGGCTGACATATCAGGTATTAGCCCCTCCATTTGCATGCATATGATTCTTTTAGAGGATGGGGCTAAACCGGTGAGGTAACCACAAAGGAGACTCAATCCAACACTTTTGAAGGTTGTTAAAAAAGAAGTTGAAAAATTGCTCGAGGCAGGTATAATCTATCCCATTTCAGATTCTCAGTGGGTAAGTCCAATTCAGGTTGTGCCTAAGAAAAGTGGTGTTACTGTTGTTAAAAACGAGAAAGATGAGTTAGTTCTAATGAGGGTACAAAATAGTTGGTGTGTGTGTATTGATTATAGGAAACTAAATCATTCCACTCGCAAAGACCATTTCCCCCTCCCATTTATTGATCAGATACTTGAGAGACTAGATGGGAAGACACACTATTGTTTCTTGGATGGATTTTCTGGATATTTTCAGGTTCCTATATCTCCAAAGGATCAGGAGAAGACTACATTCACCTGTCCCTTTGGCACATTTTCCTACCGAAGGATTCCATTTGGACTTTGCAATGCCCCAGGTACCTTCCAGAGATGCATGGTGAGTATTTTTTCTGATTTTATTGAGATCTACATGGAGGTATTTATGGATGATTTTACAGTGTATGGGTCTTCATTTGATGAATGTCTAATTAGTTTGGGAAAGGTATTGAATAGTTGTATTGAGAAGAATCTGGTCCTGAACTTTGAAAAGTGTCATTTCATGGTAGAGCATGGCATTGTCTTAGGGTATGTAGTGTCAAAA
The DNA here is from genome assembly GCA_963277665.1 of Viscum album. Taxonomy (NCBI): domain Eukaryota; kingdom Viridiplantae; phylum Streptophyta; class Magnoliopsida; order Santalales; family Viscaceae; genus Viscum; species Viscum album. The sequence continues at coordinate 1,867,407,592 of OY728163.1, forward strand.
CATGGGATAGAGGTTGATAGATCAAAGGTAGATATTATTTCATCCTTACCATATCCTTCATGTGTACGTGATGTTAGATCTTTCCTAGGGCATGCAGGATTTTATCGGCGCTTCATCAAAGATTTTAGTAAGATTGCTCTTCCTATGTTAAGATTACTTCAAAAAGATTCTAATTTTGTGTTTGATGTTTTTTTTAGGAATTCATTTGATGAGCTAAAACAACGTCTGACCACTCCACCTATCATATAGTCCCCACAGTGGGAGATTCCTTTCGAGCTTATGTGTGACGCCTCCAACTTCGCGGTTGGAGTTGTCTTATCTCATAGGGTGGAAGGGCGTTCACATGTGATTTCCTATGCATCAAGAACATTGGATTCAGCCCAATAAAACTAAACTACCACAGAAAAGGAGTTTCTTGCTATCACATTTGCTTTATATAAATTCTGTTCATATTTATTGGGCTCTAAAGTAGCTGTTTTTTCTGACCATGCAGCTTTGAGGTACCTCCTAAAGAAGCCAGATGAAAAGCCACGACTTATCCGTTGGATGCTCCTTCTTCAAGAGTTTGACATCAAGATAAAGGACAAGAAGGGGTTAGAGAATTTTTTGGTAGACCACATGAGTATACTTACTCACACACTAGAGGATGACACCTTAGACCAGGTACCACTTCAAGACACTTTTCCTGATGAGCATCTTTATACCATCTCAGGTACGCATCCTTGGTATGCAGATTTAGTTAACTACCTTGTTGCCTCTGAAATCCCTGCAAATTTAAAGAAACATCAAGTCCAAAAATTAAAGAGTGAGTCAAGATTTTATGTTTGGGATGATCCATACTTATGGCGCATGTGTAGTGACCAAGTTATTAGGAGGCGTGTTCCTGATCATGAGTTTGAGTCTGTTTTTCATTTCTGTCATACACTTGCATGTGGTGGACACTTTGGACCCCAACAGATAGCTAGGAAATTTTTTGACTCTAGATTATATTGGCCTAGCTTATTCCATGATGCCCATGTGTTTTGTAAGTCATGCTCTCATTGCCAACACACTGGGAACATTTCTAGAAGACATGAGATGCCCCAATAACCCATACTATTTTGTGAGATTTTTGATATATGGGGCATTGATTTTATGGGTCCTTTTCCTAGTTCATTTTGATTTTTGTATATTTTGGTTGCTGTTGATTATGTGAGTAAATGGGTGGAGGCCAAGGCCACCAGGACTGAAGATTCTCATGTTGTAGTGGACTTTGTCAAAGAACATATTTTTTGCAGGTTTGGAGTACCGAAGGTCATCATCAGTGACCAAGGGACACACTTTTTCAATCAGAATTTTTCTTCCCTCATTTGGAAGTATGGGGTGACACACAAAACATCAACACCATACCACCCTCAAACAAATGGCAGGATGAGGTTTCAAATCGTGAGTTAAAACAAATCTTGGAGAAAACCATGCAACCAAATAGGAAGGATTGGAGCAAGCACTTGGATGATGTATTGTGGGCTTATAAGGCAGCATACAAGACACCCATTGGTATGTCCCTATTTTGGATTGTTTTTGGGAAAGCATGTCATATCCCTGTTGAATTTGAGTATCTGGCTTATTGGGATATAAAGTAATGTAACATGGATTTGGCCCAAGATGGGATCCAAAGGAATATGCAAATTCAAGAGCTTGAGGAGATTCGATTGTCTTCTTATGAGAACTCAAGGCTCTATAAGGAAAAATTAAAAGAATCTCATGACAGAATGATCCAACAAAGGGAGTTTCATGTTGAAGAGAAAGTCCTTCTCTACAGTTCACGACTGAAGCTGATGCCTAGTAAGTTGCATTCCAGATGGTTAGGTCCTTATATTGTATCTAATGTTTTTCACTATGGTGCAGTGGAGATCACACAAGAGGACACTGGAAAGAGATTTATAGTCAATGGGCAATGTTTGAAGAGATACATTGAGGGACTTCCTACTAATGCAGTGGATTTTATCACACTGCATGACCTCATCATCACTTGAGAAAATCAGGCTATTCCCAACCCTTTCACTTTTATATTATTTGTCCTATTTAAAAATTCTGCATTTCATGTGCATATATCATCTCATGGGTTCACATTGAGGACAATGCAATATTTTAAGTGTGGGGGAGGAAACCTTTTAGTTTAGTAATTTCAATTGTTTTCCTGGTTAAAAAAACAATTTTTTTTTGTGTTTTTCAAATTTTGTGTGTTTATTTTTTAATTTTCTTTGTGTTTTTGAAATTTTTGAGCTGAAATGATTCTCATCACAATTTTGAAATGCATATCAATGAGTGAAACAATTTATCCCATGAAACTGAGCTTAAATGAATGCTGAAATGACTTTGTTTCAAGTTCAAATATTTAGTAATTTCATGAAAAGTACATTGAATTTTGAATCCCATTCCACATCTCACTGTCTTTATATTTGAAATCACTTTCCTATGAGGCTTCTGAACCATTATTTTCATATTCTTTAAATTCAACTCACTTCTTTAGAGAACCAAACCATGCTTGATTTAACCAGAATTTGATCTATTCTTGTCAAAACTTGAGGGTTTGAGGTACTTATGTTTAAATGATTGAGGAATTTGTTTGGTATTAAAGCCACTATTTCAAAGAATCCTTTTTTATAATATCCTACCATGAACATTTAATCCTTTTATCCCTTAGAAGACACACACAACCTGTTAGGTTAACCACATTATAAGCCAATTTTCCCTATCCAACCAACTCTTGAAGTGAAATTGTATAATCTAATTGAGCTTAAGTGTGGGGGAATCTATCTTGTGTTGTGTTACCACATTCTGTGATACTTTGGGTGGAAAATTAAATTATGAAGAGATGTTTTTTCTACTGAAGAAATTCATTATATTGAAAGCTTTTCCTTTTCTGGAGCTTTCATGACAAGTGAAGCTGTGCCTTTTCTGGAGCTTCTAATTGAGGTGGAAAGCTGTGCCTATCTGGAGTTTTCAAGAAAATCATGTTTGAGAAGATTGAAATTTTTTATTCTAAAATGATGAATGGTGTAAACTTTTCATGACTTTTCATGATGATGGAGATTAATTGATACTATGGGGATTGAGGAGAAGACCATATTTAAGTGAAAATTAGATTAATGCAATTTTGCTTCAAAAAGAGTCAAGCCCTCCTCATTCAGCCTCAGAGTTTTTCACATCTTAATCCTACCAACCGAAAGCCAGAGAAAAACCCTGAAAAGTCCTCATGATAAACATATGTCCTTGACTCACATTAGGTAGCAATGTAGGAATTTATCAAGCCTATGGTGACCCTTGTATGAGTTTTTATGAGAAAGACATTGCACAAAAAAATGACATTTGTGTGATAAGAGAAAATTCAAGCGAGGTAAGTGTTTTGTGAAAGGGAGGATAAATGAAGTAGAAATATATTGAATAATATAAATGGAGAACTTGAAATAATGGTTTTTTATGAGGCATGATATCTTTTGTTTCTTGGTGTGTAATTGTTTGATCCCAATGATATGTGTTTTAAAATTGGTTTTGATTTGATATTGATGTTTACTTGATATGAGGTTTTGCCCAGGAGTGCAAAAGGGTAAGTGTGGGGGAGTTGATAAAACACTATTTTATTGAATATTTTATTGATAATAAATGATATAATTTCCTCACATTGTGTTAAATATGTTCAATTAGAAAGTATTTGGGATTAGATCATTCATTTGAATATTTGATGAAAATTCCAGTTTTACCCTTTCAAAATCACTATAGTATTTCAATAATAAATATTTTTATTTGAATTATTTGAACTTAATATTTTGAAAATGTGTTCCTTACTTAATTGTCTACAACTTTTATTCAGGATACTTGATAAAAAAAATGCATCTGGATGGAGTAATTGGGACATAAAGTCAAATGTGGGATGGACATGCCAGAATGGAGAAGCTTCTGTATTTCGGCCATAACTCCTTCATCTGGGCTTGCATTGATCCAAATATTTTAGAGATATAGGACCCATATCCGAAAATATGATCCTTATAGAAGGCCATCCAATTCACGCATTTTGGTGGTCAAATGGGCGGTGTAAGTTGGAATAAAATATTTTCCTGAATTTCCACATTCACACTTGAAACCACTTGTAACCTCTCCTCCCCTCCCCTATATAAATTGGAGTTTTTCTCATTTGGAGGGGTTGGGAAATGAATTAGGAGATTGGAGGTAGAGGAGAATTTGTTTCACCTAAATTATCCAACCATTTTAATTGAGGTAGCTCTTGAAGCAAGGATCCCCTCATCGAAGCCTCCTTCTCTTCTTCATTTTGTAATGTTTTCATTTGTGTAATAAACTTATTTGATTTTCTTTTATTCCTCATATTTTCATATGTTTTGTTAAAATTTCATATTCTATTAATCTTACTAATTGGGTTGGAATTCTTGAGTAGAAGCGTTATTGGGTTATACGCATTAAAAACCTTTGCACATGCAAAACGCTTCTACGATGATTACGTCACCCATGGAAGAGTAGTCTTTTAGTAATTGATCTATCTTCTACCCTATTCATTTAATTATTTTGAATCATTGAGCTACTGTAATTCACTTAATATGATCCATGAATTGTGTTTTTAAATTTTAAGAAACTAAGAAAGCAATTGAACAATTAACACAAAAACACGCGAGGTCGAGATTTTGTGTAAATTGTGAGAGCGCGATCTTAATCGGCAATACAAGACCATACGGGATAAATTTGTAGAGTTAAAATATAATCTCTAAAAACAATTCATCCTCATCTACAGAATGGATATGTGCCTTAATTTACCACTAACCATAATCTATCCTTAGAACATCAGTCAAAGTAGGGTGCTGCGATTACATGTTCTGAAGATAACCTAGGGTTTAATTAACTTCATCTTTGTGGTAAGGTTAATTCTCATAGGGTTCGGGGGTTAACAAGTTAAGGGGTTATAATTAAGTGGATTTTAATTTAAATTATAATGATAAATAATTTATTGAAGAGGTAGAGTTAGATCGATTACATTTTTTTAAAAATATTTTCTAAAAAAAACATCTTCTTGTTGTGTCTTTTTAATCAAACTTCATTTCAAAATTAAAAACAAAAAAAAAATGAAATCTTCTTCCAGCAAACTTCTTCAAGTTTTATAAACTTCAAACAACCCCCATCCTTTCAAGTCGTGTTTTTTTTCTCTTTTATTTTATTTTTGGAATACCTCTAGAAAGTTGTTTTAATTCACTTCCTCCATTGAGAGACGACCTTGGTCAGCCACTCTACTGCACCTAAGTACCCCAAAATCACACTAATCATTTGAGGGCACCCACAACAACGCTCTTTCATAATTACTACTAATGTAGTGGATTTTATCACACTACATAACCCCATCATCACTTGATCACATCAGGCTGTTTCTAACCCTTTCACTTTTATATTATTTGTCCTATTTAAAAATTCTGCATTTCATGTGCATATATCATATCATGGGTTCACATTGAGGACAATTCAATATTTTAAGCGTGGTGGAGGGAACCTTTTAGTTTAGTAATTTCAATTGTTTTCCTATTTAAAAAAAACAAAACAAAAAAAAAATTGTTTTTTCTTAAAATTTTGTGTGATTATTTTTTAATTTTCTTTGTGTTTTTGAAATTTTTGAGCTGAAATGATTCTCATCACAATTTTGAAATGCATATCAATGAGTGAAACAATTTATCCCTTGAAACTGAGCTTAAATGAATGCTGAAAATGACTTTGTTTCAAGTTCAAATATTTAGTAATTTCATGAAAAATACATTGAATTTTGAATCCCATGCCACATCTCACTGTCTTTATATTTGGAACCACATTCCTGTGAGGCTTCTAAACCATTATTTTCATATTCTTTACATTCACCTCACTTCTTGAGAGAACTAAACTATGATTTATTTAACCATAATTGGATTTATTTCTGTCAAAACTTGAGGGTTTGAGGTACTTATATTTAAATGATTGAGGAATTTGTTTGGTATTAAAGCCCCTATTTCAAATAATACTTTTTTATAATGGCCTACCTTGAAAATTTAATCCTTGTAGACCTTACAAGCCTTGCACAACCTGTTAGGTTAGCCACATTACAAGCCAATTTTCCCTATCCAACCAACTCTTGAAGTGAAATTGCATAATCTAGTTGAACTTAAGTGTGGGGGAAGCTATGTTGTGTTGTGATACAACATTCTGTGATACTTTGGGTGGAAAATTAAATTTTGAAGAGATGTGTTTGCTTTTTAAGAAAATAATTTTATTGAAATATGTGCCTTTTCTGTAGATTTCATGACAAGTGAAGCTGTGCCTTTTCTGGAGCTTTTAATTGAGGTAGAAAGTTGTGCCTATCTAGAGTTTTCATGAAAATCATGTTTGAGAAGATTGAAATTTTTGATGCTGAAATGATGAATGGAGTAAACTCCCAATGAATTTTCATGATGATGGAGCTGAATTGATACTATGAGTATTAAGGATAAGATCATATTTAAGTGAAAATTAGATTAATGCAATTTTGCTTCAAAAAGAGTAAAGCCCTCCTCATTCAGCCCCAGAACTTTTAACACCTTAATCATACCAAAAGAAAGCCACATAACAACCCTAAAAGTCCTCATGATAAACATATGTCTTTGACCCACATTGGGTGTCAATGTAGGAATTTATCAAGCCTATGGTGACCCTTGTATGAGTTTGGATGAGAAAGACATTGCAAAAAAAAATATTTGTGTGATAAGAGAAAATTCAAGCGAGGTAAGTGTTTTGTGCATGGGAGGATAAATGAAGTGGAAAGATATTAAATAATATAAATGGAGAACTTGAAATAATTATTTTTTATGAGGCATGATATCTTTTGATTCTTGGTGTGGAATTGATGGATCTCAATGATATGTGTTTTAAAATTTGTTTTGATTTGATATTGATGTTTACTTGATATGAGGTTTTTCTCAGGAGTGCAAAAGGGTAAGTGTGCGGGAGTTAATAAAAAACTATTATATTGAATATTTTATTGATAATAAATGATATAATTTCCTCACATTGTGTTAAATATTTTTAATTAGAAAGTATTTGGGATTAGATCATTCATTTGAATATTTGATGAAAATTCCAGTTTTACCCTTTTAAAATCACTGTAGTATTTCAATCATAAATATTTTTATTTGAGTTATTTGAACTTAATATTTTTTAAATGTGATTATTAATTCATGGGATACAACTTTTATTCAGAACACTAGATCAAAAGAATGCATTTGGATGGAGTAATTGGGCCATAAAGTCAAAGATGGGATGGACACGCCAGAATGGAGAAGCTTCTGTATTTCGGCCATAACACCTTCATCTGGGCTTGGATTAAGACCAAATTTTTAGAGGAGATATAGGACCCATATCCTCACATATTATCCTTCTGGAAGTCTGGAAAATTCAGGCGTTTTGTGGTAAAATGGGCTGTTAAAGTTGGCATAAAATATTTGGCCTAGATTCCCCATTCACACTCGAAACCAGTTTGAACCTAGCCTCCCCACCAATCTATAAATTGGTGTTTTTATAATTTTTTGGGGTTGAGACGTGAATTAGGAGATTGGAGGCAGAGGAGAATTGGTTTCACTCAAATTATCCAACCATTGTAATATGGGTAGCTCTTGAACCAAGGATCCCCTCATCGAAGCCTCCTTCTCTTCTTCATGTTGTAATATTTTCATTTGTATTTTAAACATCTTTGTTATTATTTTATTTCTTCTATTTTCTTCTTTTTTGTTTAAATTTATTCTTATCTTAATCTTCCTCTTTGGTCTGGAATTATTGAGTAGAAGCGTTATTGGGTTATACCCATTATAAACCTTTTCACATGCAAAACGCTTCTACGATGATTACGCCACCCATGGGAGATGAGTCTTTTAATAATCGATCTATCTCTTAACTTATACATTCATTTATTTTGAATCAATTAAATAATTTAATTCACATAATATGTTAAATTAATTGAGTTTTTAATTTAATTGAAACTAATCAAGCAATTGAACAATTAACACAAAAACACGCGAGGACGAGATTTTGTGTAAATTGTGAGAGTGCGAACTTAATCAGTTATACAAAACCATATGGGATCAATTTGTAGTGTTAAAATATAATCCATAAAATCTATTAATTATAATTTCCATAGGGGAAATGTTCCTTAATTTATCACTGACCATAAGCTAATCTTAGAACATCAATCAAAATAGGGTGTTGCGATTGCATGTTCCGAAGTTAGCCTAGGGTTAAACTCACTTCATCTTTGTGGTAAGGTTAATTCTTGTAGGGTTTGGGGGTTAACAAGTTAAGGGATCATAGTTAAGTGTATTTTAATTTTAATGATAATGATAAATAATTGATTTAAGAGGTAGAGTTAGATCGATTACTCCTTTTAAATATTTCCTAAAAAGCATCTTTTTATTGTGTCATTTTAATCAATCTTCATTTTAAAACTAAAAAAAAATATTCTTCCAAAAAACTTCTTATAGATTTATAAACTATAAACAACCCCCATCCTTTTAAGTAGTGTTTCAATTTTATTCTCTTTTATTTTTAGAATACCTCTGAAAAGTTGTTTTAATTCACTTCCTCCTTTGAGAGACGACCTTGGTCAGCCACTCTACTGCACCTAAGTACCCCAAAATCACACTAATCATTTGAGGGAGACCACGATAGCACTGTTTTAAATTGGCACCGTTTCCGGGGAGGAAAGTAATTATTTCAACCAATTAGAGGTATTTATTTTATTTTACGTTTTATTCTCTTCCTCTCTTCTTTCTTCTTTCTTTACCCAATCTGATTTATTTTTTCTTCTTCTTCTTTTATTTTCTTCTACTTCTTTTTGGACCATCAACTCAAACGTATAATTTTTATTTTACTATGGTCCACTTTCCTTCTTTTCATCTTTCATTGATTTGTGACAAAAACTAATCCCGAGGATCTCTTAGATCTTGACCCTGAGATTGAACGTAGATTTAGGGCATGAATCAGACATTCTCAGTCTACAGGAAGTTTCAACATTCAACCAGTTGGATAATTTCTCCAATATTAGAACATTTAAATTGGATGAAATTCAAATTCAACCATAAAATAAGAACCAATGGCTGAAAATAATGGAAATGAACTTAATAGAACCATTCGATAATTGGATGCACCTGATATTATCTATCAACCAAATTGTATTGAATACCCAAATCTCGAATCGGACTTTTAACTAAAATTTGGGTTAATTTACTTACTTCCAAAGTTTCATGGCCTCTCTGGTGAGGATCCCAATAAACATTTGAAAGAATTTAATGTGGTTTTCTCAACCTTGAAACCAAGAAATGTATCTGAAGACCAAATCAAATTAAGAGCATTTCCATTCTCACTTGATGGAGCTTCAAAAGATTGGATGTATTATTTACAACCCAAAGATGTAACTTGTTGGAATGATTTAAAACGTATTTTCTTGCAAAGATATTTTCCAGCATCAAGGACCACATCCATTCGTAAAGAGATATCTGGGATCAAGCAAGCACAAGGGGAGTCAGTGTATGATTACTGGGAGTGATTCAAGAAGTTGTGTGAAAGCTTCCCACACCACCAAATAAGTGAGAAACTACTCATCCAGTACTTCTATGAAGGAATCACACCTATGGAGAGAAGTATGATGGATGCTGCGGCTGGAGGAGCATTGGTGGACAAGACACCAGTAGATGCACGTTCGTTGATCAACAAAATGGCCCAAAACTCCCAACAATTTGGCGATCGAGGTGCACCACATGTTAGGGGAGTACATCAGGTAAGTCCATCTTCTCTTGAAAGTCATTTGATTGATACCAAGTTGGAAGAATTGAAAACTATGGTGAGGTAGATTGATTTGTCACAAAAGAAATCCCAAACCCCTCCTTCAAGGCCTTGTGGTATTTTCACTGAGACAATCCACCCAACTGACTGTTTCCCACAACTCCAAGAAACAGAAGATTGTGCAGCAGTGTTCCCTAGGAGACCATATCAGCAGCAACAACAACAACCATATCACCAAAAGAAGTTTGATCCAACATAAAACCAAGGGTGGAAGGATCAATCAGACATGAGGTATGGCTCTGGGCAATAACAAAGGACCCCTTTTCAACAAAACTTCCAGTAGCCTCCACCTTACCAGCAGGGTTTCCAACAACCCCAAAGGAGATTTGAATCTCAAGCATCAACAAGACAACAACAAGGGAATCCACCACCCAAGGTATATTCTAACACTGATGAAATTTTGAAGCAAATTGTTCTTAATCAACAGAATGAGCTGAAAAGTCAAGGTTCAGAGCTGGGGGAGTTGAAGACTCAAATGAACCAGATTGACACCACCCTCCATGAACTTTTAAGTAAGAATTCTGGAATTCTACCTTCCCAACCCACTCCAAATCAAAAGGGGAATGTTAGTGCCATCACATTGAGAAGTGGGAAGCAAATGAACGATACATCTATACCTACCATTCCACCGGGATTCACCTCAACTCCAGAGAAGCATCATTCCATAACAACTGATGAGTAATCCAATGAGAAAGATAAAGGTAAGAAAAAGATTGATGATGTTCCTCCTAAACCCCTTCCTTTTCCAAACAGGGTTGTTCAAACCAAGAAGATGGCTGAAGAGGCGATGAAAAAAGAGGTTGGACACATTCAAGCGTGTTGAGATCAACATCCCTCTACTTGAAGGCATCAAACAAATCCCAAGGTTTTCCAAATTCTTAAAATAACTCTACACCAATAGAAGAGGGCTCAAGGGAAATAAAAGGATCAATCTTGGAAGGAATGTGTCAGCACTCATTACACCAACTCTAGCAATGCCGACAAAGTGCAAGGATCCAGGGACATTCACCATACCATGCACCACAGGGGAGTTGCACTTTTCTGATGCACTTTGTGATTTGGGAGCTTCCATAAATGTGATACCTCACTCTGTATTATCTTCTTTAAAGGTTGGTGAGTTGAAACCGATGAGAGTAGTGGTGAAATTGGCGAATAGAGCTATGAAATATCTAGCAGGAGTCCTTGAGGATGTACTTGTCCGAGTATGAGACATGATCTTTCCAGCAGACTACTATGTGCTCAAAATAGAGGATGATTAGGTAAGTTCTCATGCACACATTGTCTTAGGTAGACCCTTCCTCAAAACTGCAAAAAATATCATAATTGTCAATGAGGGTACACTTTCCATGGAATTTGGGGATGAAGTTGTGATAATTAATGTTATGGATTCCATGAAGTACCCCTCAGAGGATCATTCTACATTTGTTATCTCCCATTTTGAACCACCAAGTAAAAACACTATGGAATTGGATTGTCCTATGCTTAGGGAGATTATGAGTATTGGTTCTAGTTTGATGTCTAAGAGTACTTCCACACCTATTTCTAAGGAACAATACTCTCTAAGATTTGATTTTTAAATAGAGTCATATTCTGATTTTGATCATGTGATCTCTGATTATGACATGGTTGTAGAGTATGCTGATGGATTTGATGCTTTATTCTCTGATTTTGATGATGTATATTCTGATAAAGATGCTCTTTGTGCACATATTTTAGTTCCTTCTATGTCTCCATCCATACAACACCCCCCTACACTAGAACTCAAGCCATTTCCACCAAATCTCAAATACTCATACTTGTTGAGTGGTGAGAAATTACCCGTTATCATTGCTAACAATATCCCTTTTGAACATGAAGAAAAACTTTTGAATATTTTTAGGGAGAACATCAGGGAAATCAGGTGGACCTTGGCTGACATATCAGGTATTAGCCCCTCTATTTTCATGCATAGGATTCTTTTGGAGGATGGGGCTAAACCGGTGAGGCAACTACAAAGGAGACTCAATCCAACCTTTTTGGAGGTTGTTAAAAAAGAGGTTGAAAAATTCCTCGAGGCAAGTATAATTTACCCTATTTATAACTCACAATGGGTTATCCTTGTCCAGGTTGTACCAAGGAAAACTGGTTTCACTATTATAAAAAATGAAAATGATGAGTTAGTTCCTGTGAGAGTACAAAACAGTTTGAGAGTGTGTATTGATTATAGGAAACTAAATTAATCCACTCGGTAGGACCATTTCCCACTTCCATTCATTGACCAGATGCTTGAGAGACTTGCAGGTAAAACACATTATTGCTTCTTGGATGGTTTCTATGGCTATTTTCAGGTTCCCATTGCAGTAGAGGACCAAGAGAAGACGACATTGACCTGTCCATTCAGTACCTTTGCTTACCAAAGGATGCCATTTGTACTTTGCAATGCCCAGGTACCTTCCAGAGATGCATGGTGAGTATTTTCTCAGATTTCATTGAGACCTTCATGGAGGTATTTATGGATGATTTTACAGTTTATGGATACACATTTGATGAATGTCTCTCTAGTTTGGGTGATGTTTTGCATCATTGTATTGAGAAGAATCTGGTCTTAAATTTTGAAAAATGTCATTTCATGGTCGAAAAGGGAATTGTCTTAGGTCATATAGTCTCACAACATGGAATTGAAGTTGATAAATCTAAGGTAGAAATTATTTCATCCCTACCATATCCTACATGTGTGCATGATGTTCGATCATTCCTTGGACATTTTGGATTTTATCTACACTTTATCAGAGATTTTAGTAAGATCGATATACCCTTATCTCGATTGCTTAAAAAAGATATTAACTTCAATTTTGATGATTCATGCAGGGTATCATTTGACGAGCTAAAGAAGTGTCTGACCACTCCACCGATCATACATCCCCTGCGGTGGGACCTTCCATTTGAGCTTATGTGTGATGCATCCAACTTTGCGGTTGGAGCTGTCTTATCTTAGAGGGCGGAGGGACGTTCACCTATTGTAACACCCCGGATAAATAAAGAATATGACATTTTCATATTTATCCATATTTGTGAATAAAATATTAATATGACTTTAAAGGGGACACTATGCTCGATGGCGTACCCAACACGCAACAACGAGTTTCTTGGGAATCTTACGTTGCACTCTAATAATAAAATAATATTATTTTAAATGGTAGTTAACATGTAGCCGTTGTATTGGAGGGAATGGATAGAAATAACTAAAATATGATTATATATGTTTTTAAATGTTTTTACATTTATCCAATAAAATATAAAGGCTTAAAATACGGAAAGAATTCAATTTTAGGCGTATATGCCCTAGTTTTCACTAAAGGTTCACTTATCGCCTTTTGATGGAGAACCATCATTAAATATAGTTTTGTTCACTCTTATACATTCTATTGGACCAAATAAAACTTTTCTTAAGAATTGGGACATCAAAATTTACTTTGTGTAAATTTTTGGTATCTTTCCGATAAAGTTCATTTTTAATGAATAGTGTAAAATGTTGTATTTTAATTCAAAACCTCTTTTTAATCTAATTTATTTATATGATTAGATTATCTTTTTAATTGGTTTTAAAGTGAAATTAGAATATATTTTTACCATTAAATCCAATAGTGGTCGTTGGAATTAATTTCACTTTGAAATCAGACTTAAACTAGTGTCAATCTTTTGATACTTATTGTTTCATAAAAACACGCTATTTGCTCTGACAGTGGGAATTAATTATTAAATTAATTAATGTGACTTATATGTTTTGAATTTTTTAAAATAGACTTCATTTTTGAATTCGGAATATCAAATATAGCTTAGGGTGAATTTTTTGGATTTTTCTGAAAAACTTCAATTTTTGATGAATAGTGAAACCACTAAGTGGTACTTATAAAAACTGATTTTTCCGTTTGAATGAAATTTTGCCATCTTTGTGTTTTGAATTTCAAAAATCCGACATACATGGTTTTCATTAAGAATTAAAATGTGGTTCAATGGGATAAAAATAATTTTTTGGTGAATAGTAACTTATTAAGTTTTTAATCGCGATTAGAGGTAATTAGTGTAGTTTATGGTAAGAATAATGTTTTAATAAAATTAAATGACCTAGACACATGTCCTACCCTCATTGGATGTGTCATGGCCGACCAAGACAATCCATGTGTCAACTTGGGGACCCCATGAATCCACTTTGGTTGGGAAATGGCATAAATATCTTTTTATTTAATGTTAAAGTAAAAATGACACAAACGTGAGATGTTTTACTAAAACAATTTTTACATGGGGTTATACAAGTCATATTTTTGACTATAAATAGTAATTGGAAATATAAAACAATTTCCTATATCATAGTATTTTTTTATAATTTTTAGACCTTAAATAAATTAAATTATTTATGACATCATGATGATGCAGCGATGACCTCATTATTTAACGATTTAAATAAAATGAAAAGATAATGTAATATCTAAGACCTACACATGTCCAAAAACTATTGGATGAGTGGATTTCAAACCCTTATCACCTTATCCTAGAAATACATCAATGTGGGACCTTTAAAATCTGAAACTCTTTTGAAAATAAAGTAACATTTTGTAACTTTACAAGAGTGCCCCTCCTCTCCTCATATAAAAGGCCCCCACCTCTACCTCCTTACCCACACTCCCAAAGCCTTTGGCTCGTCCAACCCCTGACCATTTTGTCTCTATACTTTCTTCTATTACTCCTTGAAGCATCACATTGGGCAGAAGTCTTCCCAAGGAAGCCTTTGAACTCAAACCAAAGGGAGTTACCCGATTTTAAGGTAATGTCTTCACTTGTGTCCTTTTGTTTTATTTTTCTTCTCCAACCCCCTAAACTCTTTTTATTCCTTTATTTTGTAACAAATCCAGTATCTTCAATATACTATGATGTTTTTATAAGAAGGATTCGAGCTACACTTACACACACCTACATCTAATGGTTAAAGAACATACTGTTTTCGTGGATGGCGAATTTCTGCCTCCCGAAACGATGATTGTTCAACATTCTTCTAACACCTTCAAAGGCGACCATTAAGATGACACTATTTTTATATATGATATCTAATATGTTTATGTTTTACTTAAGCTTCTGTATTTTTCATTTATGGCGTACCTTTATGGTTTCCATTATGGGTAAACACGATATCTTCATTTAAGGAAGTGCGGACTACCGCCCCCTCAAAGTGATTTGATTCGTTAATACCATATGCGGTACGTATAAAGGATATATTTAATGATGTTATATATGATACCATACTGGAATTAAAATACTATTATGTATCATTATGTTTTAATTCCATTAAATATGAAATAGAAATGGAAGTAGCGTTCATGCGTACGTACGACTTACCGTCTTCATGAACGGTACATTTCATTTCTTATCTCAAAATGTTATGTAATATTATAAGTACATATATATAATGGATATATATGTAATATATTACATCTAAATTATGTATATCATTATGGAATTATAACATATATATATCTCTCTCATTTTGTTTTAATTCCATTAATATGACAAAAAAATGAAAGTAGCGTTCATGCGTACGTACGGCCTACCGTCTCCATGAACGGTGCTTTTCTTTTTTTTTATCATCAAATGATATGGAATAGTATAAAATGAATATTTACTAGATATATATGATATTTTAATCATTAATACTATTCTGGAAATTATTTACTTATAACTTCATGGGCAATTTTTTTTTTCAAACAAGTTCATTTTTGACTCATGTACGAAACATCGGCAAAAACGTCTGATATGAACTAACATTACTAAACAATTATTATAACATTATAATATGTGATATGAACTGAATAATAATCTCTAAAGGAGGTACTTATTCAATTATTAATTGACCAAAGTTTATTATTCAGGAATATAAAGAAACGAACAAGACAAGTTGGACTTGAGGTAAGGGATCCTACTCCTCTCTTTCTTTTTAAGTACACTCTTTTATGTCATTCCATCTAAATCTCATCTTTCTTGTTATTGGGATGTTATTTTATATTACACTTACTGTAATTTTTATGTTCATGTGATGAGAGACCCTATTCTCTCTCATCAATCCATTTTGGAAGTTTTGAGTGGCGCCGTTAGGCTGCCGAATTTTCGTAAGAGATCTAACCTCTCTCATTCTTTTTAAGTACTATCCTTTATGTCACTTCTTTTAAGCTCCTCTTTGTTATGTTGGGGGATGTTCTTTTATATTACTCTTTCTATAAACGTTAAGTTAATATGATGAGATACCCTATTTGATCTCATCAATCCATTTTTGTAAGTTTTATGTGGCGCCGTTAGGCTGCCGAGTTTTCGTAAGGGATTTTTCATCTCACTTTTATTCCCATGAGATTTATGCTACATTTGCCACAATTTCCTTTGAGTGGTGTATGTAATGCCCATTATTCTACTCTTTGTGTAATATACTTTCGTTTATGAGTATTTACATCAATGATTTATTGTCCTTCTTTCATGGGGTGTATGTTTTGAAAGATACCCAAGTCGGTAAGGGAACCTTTCACCCTCCTCTTTTTTAAAAGACTTCTTTTGTTGGGTATTTTAATTTACAAATTTTTATGTTGGGATATGTTCTCATATATCCTTATTGATTTAAATTTTATGTCCAAGTGATGATATACACTTTTTATCTCTCATCAAATCATTTGATGTGACGCCGTTAGGCTGTCAAGGGAACTTCTTAACCCAATTTCGATTTCTTTGGGTTCAACATGTAGTTATTGAATATGTCATCCTTTGAATATGTGTGAATGACCTTTGATTATTTTACACTTAATATCCACTTATATTTGGGGTATTCTTTTGTCACAAATAATTATGTAATTGATTTATCCTTAAACCAAGGATACCGTCTTTGTAAGGGACTTCGTCTCAATCTCCTTTCATTGAGGCATATTCTGTTTTATACACAACCTTCTTTTATATGGTGTATAAACCCCTTTGACTTTTACGTTTATTCAAAAGGAATATTTTTATATGAAGTGTTTATTAAATGACAAAAGGGAATGTTTTTGTCGTACGTATGCGGCGACAACGACTTCTCCGCCGTCGTGACCATTATTTGAGTTTCGACTTCTTCTACAAGCCATACCTTCTTTTTAAAAGAAAAATAAATACCATGTTTTACTTTTCTTTTATTTTGGTATTGAAAATGGTTTTCATAATATTTTTTTATCAATGTGTTGTATTGATATATTGTTATTGAAAGGTGGAAATGTTATGTTTCCTTTATGCATGTTTTATGTGATAAGATTATGTTATGGTTCTTGGGAATTGTTATGAAGACGGGTGGTTCCGTGATAAACTAAGGGTGGGTGAGCCCGATATAGCTCTCCAATGCATTGGGTAACGCGAAGGAGTGAAACATTAAGGTTTCTCTGAATAGATTTAGGGAATATACTGTGGTGGGTATTCCAAACGTAACCAAGAGTGTTACTCCCTACGTAAGAATGTTATGAATGCCTCAAGTTACCTTTTATGTCTTATGATTTCTATGATTTATTAATGATTTGATGAGGTATGTTAAAGTGCCTATGTTTTATGGGTAAAGTATTATTTCATTCTTATGTATATATGAACTCATGTTTCCTTTCCATATTTTTATAACCCTTACTGAGCTTTTTATGCTCATCCCAAGTTTTTGAAATGTTTTTCACAGGTCAAGGGAAAGGTACATGATGTGATGATAGTGTTAAGGATGTGTCAAGAAAAAATCAATATTTTATTTTAAATATGTTTCCGTTTATGGGAAGAATGAATACTATCTTTTGTGTAACCACTTTGTTTAAATGTGGAATGAAATGCAAGTTTCATGATCTAATTCTCTAAAACTCTAAACCTGAAAAGATCCTCAATGTGTAATCTTGTAATAACTCAAGATTAAGTAAGGTTTAGAGCTGGGGCCTTATAGTTGGTATCAAAGGTCGGTTTAGATAACTTTAGAGGTTAGGGTATTCTCTAAGCATAAGTGACAGTACCATAATGGATAGGATTTCAGAAAGAGTCCTAGTTTTAGATAAAGTGAATGAGTAAGTATATCTTGATGTTTATCTTCCTCATTATTATATGATGGTTTTGTTGATATACTCACACTAACCTTTTTGGTTTTAGTAAATGGATGGATCTAGCAGGCACCAAAGTGACAATAGGTTTGAAGGAAACTGTGGTAGTTCTCTGATTAAGAGACTGGATGAAATGGGGGATTCAATGAGGAAACTCGTGGTTGTTCTAAACTAACTAGCAAGGAGTCATGATCAACCACTTTAACCTTGGTATGATTTGTAATGCATCATGTACGAGATGACCAATCGATGTTGAAGTTTAGGTAATAATTATAAAGGTAACCATTAGAGTTTACATGATCCTTACTTTTGAGGTAATTATGGGTTATTATATGTTATGATGGAAAATGAAAGGCATGAGATAAACTTGAGGTTAAAATATTTTATGATCATTTTTGAAGATTTTATCTCGTTTTGGGGAATGTTTTAAGAATTATATAGTTTTGGAAAAAGGACAACACGCAGACCGTGTGACAACCCGTCGCATCGGACAAAGCTGCGGGAATCAAACCCACAACCAAAGTGCGACTGGTATTTATCGCCTACCACTGGACTATGTGAAGTCCCTGGTTAGTTTGATTGATTCTTTTTAGTTAGATTATTCCATTAATTAATAGTATGTTGATTTTGGGCTATCTATGGAGATTTATTAACCTATAATGGAGGATATGTGATTAGGTTAATTACTTTTCAATACAAGACATTAAGAGCAACTGATGTTGTTTGGAGATAAATGTTACGATTTAACTTGGAAGACTATGTGACTAAATCCTTCAAATATTTGGGTTTCAATATTAGTTTGGTTTACTTTGAAGAATTTTATGGACAAATTGTTTATCGGATGGTCATCGTTGAACTTTGGGTTTTGTTAGACAAAATTCTGGAGATTAAGAATAGATTTTCTTTTTATAAAGGGATATCCTTTTCTGGATTATCTGATCTTATACTAACCTTTTTGGTTTTGGTTTTGGTTAAAGTCTAAAGACATGGGAAGTATATAGTTCTATTTTTGTGGATTAGGTGACTCTCTAGAAGTTGATTATAGTACTCTTAATGCGAACAAGTCTCCCTAAATACTCGTCTTTTGGAAAAAATATGAGTTTGATTAAGGAATCTAGTAAAAGTTGAAAGTCAACATGATAAGTGATTATGTTTCCTTATGAATAAATTCCTCAATAAAAAGTAACTTAAAACAAAAATTTTGTCTATTAACTTTTCCTACTGGGGAATCGAATACCGTTTAACCCATAACAAGTTTGTGATTTTCTTATGGTTAACTTTCTCCTAGACATGTTTACTATCACACTCCCTCAAGAACATGACCCTTTGATTTTTCTTCAATGTCCATGTTTTTCTACACGGAATCCTAGTATGGGTTAACTCAGGTGACCTCTGTACTTATCTTCCTTTATTTTAAAGTGATTGTTTTACCGACTCTTGTTCCGATGTGGTACTTTGAAGGATGTTTCCAAGCTCAATTTTAAAAATTGCGAGGACGCAATTACCAAAAGGGGGGAAGGATGTAACACCCCAGGTAAATAAAGAATATGACATTTTCATATTTATCCATATTTGTGAATAAAATATTAATATGACTTTAAAGGGGACGCTATGCTCGATGGCATACCCAACACGCAACAACGAGTTTCTTGGGAATCTTACATTGCACTCTAATAATAAAATAATATTATTTTAAATAGTAGTTAACATGTAGCCGTTGTATTGGCGGGAATGGATAGAAATAACTAAAATATGATTATATATGTTTTTAAATGTTTTTACATTTATCCAATAAAAGATAAAGGCTTAAAATATGGAAAGAATTCAATTTTAGGCGTATATGCCCTAGTTTTCACTAAAGGTTCACTTATCGCCTTTTGATGGCGAACCATCATTAAATATAGTTTTATTCACTCTTATACATTCTATTGGACCAAATAAAACTCTTCTTAAGAATTGGGACATCAAAATTTACTGTGTAAATTTTTGGTATCTTTCCGATAAAGTTCATTTTTTAATGAATAGTGTAAAATGTTGTATTTTAATTCAAAACCTCTTTTTAATATAATTTATTTATATTATTAGATTATCTTTTTAATTGGTTTTAAAGTGAAATTAGAATATATTTTTACCGTTAAATACAATAGGGGTCTTTGGAATTAATTTCACTTTGAAATCAGACTTAAACTAGTGTCAATCTTTTGATACTTATTGTTTCATAAAAACACGCTATTTGCTCTGACAGCGGGAATTAATTATTAAATTAATTAATGTGACTTATATGTTTTTAATTTTGTAAAATATACTTCATTTTTGAATTCATAATATCAAATATAGCTTAGGGTGAATTTTTGATATTTTTCTGAAAAACTTCAATTTTTGATGAATAGTGAAACCACTAAGTGGTACTTATAAAAACTGATTTTTCCGTTTAAATGAAATTTTTCCATCTTTGTGTTTTGAATTTCAAAAATCTGACATACATGGTTTTTATTAATAAGTAAAATGTGGTTCAATGGGATAAAAATATTTTTTTGGTGAATAGTAACTTATTAAGTTTTTAATCGCGATTAGAGGTAATTAGTGTAGTTTATGGTAAGAATAATGTTTTAATAAAATTAAATGACCTAGACACATGTCCTACCCTCATTTTATGTGTCATGGCCGACCAAGACAATCCATGGGTCAACTTGGGGACCCCATGGATCCACTTTGGTTGGGAAATGACATAAATATTTTTTTATTTAATGTTAAAGTAAAAATGACACAAACATGAGATGTTTTACTAAAACAATTTTTACATGGGGTTATACAAGTCATATTTTTGACTATAAATAGTAATTGGAAAGATAAAACGATTTACTACATCAAAGTATTTTTTTTATAATTTTTAGACATTAAATAAATTAAATTATTTATGACATCATGATGATGCAGCGATGACCTCATTATTTAACGATTTAAATAAAATGAAAAGATAATGTAATATCTAAGACCTACACATGTCCAAAACCTATTGGATGAGTGGATTTCGAACCCTTATCACCTTATCCTAGAAATACATCAATGTGGGATCTTTAAAATCCGAAACTCTTTTGAATATAAAGTAACATTTTGTAACTTTACAAGAGTGCCCCTCCTCTCCTCATATAAAAGGCCCCCACCTCTACCTCCTTACCCACACTACCAAAGCCTTTGGCTCAGCAAACCCCTGCCCATTTTGTCTCTCTACTTCCCTCTCTTACTCCTTGAAGCCTCACTTGGGGAAGAAGTCTTCCCAAGGAAGCCTTTGAGCTCAAACCAAAGGGAGTTACCCGATTTTAAGGTAATGTCTTCACTTGTGTCCTTTTGTTTTATTTTTCTTCTCCAACCCCCTAAAATCTTTTTATTCATTTATTTTGTAACAAATACAGTATCTTAAATATACTAGGATATTTTTATAAGAATTATTCGATCTAAACTTACACACACCTACATCTAATGGTTAAAGAACATACTGTTTCCGTGGATGGCGAATTTCTGCCTCCCGAAACGATGATTGTTCAACATTCTTCTAACACCTTCAAAGGTGGCCATTAAGATGACACTATTTTTATATATGATATCTAATATGTTTATGTTTTACTTAAGCTTCTGTATTTTTCATTTATGGCGTACCTTTATGGTTTCCATTATGGGTAAACACGATATCTTCATTTAAGGAAGTGCGGACTACCGCCCCCTCAAAGTGATTTGATTCGTTAATACCATATGTGGTATGTATAAAGGATATATTTAATGATATTATATATGATACCATACTGGAATTAAAATACTATTATGTATCATTATGTTTTAATTCCATTAAATATGAAATAGAAATGGAAGTAGCGTTCATGCGTACGTACGGCTTACCGTCTTCATGAACGGTACATTTCATTTCTTATCTCAAAATGTTATGTAATATTATAAGTACATATATATAATGGATATATATGTAATATATTACATCTAAATTATGGATATCATTATGGAATTATAACATATATATCTCTCTCTCATTTTGTTTTAATTCCATTAATATGACAAAAATTGAAAGTAGCGTTCATGCGTACGTACGGCCTACCGTCTCCATGAACGGTGCTTTTCGTTTTTTTATCTCCAAATGATATGGAATAGTATAAAATTAATGTTTACTGGATATATATGATATTTTAATCATTAATAATATTCTGGAAATTATTTACTTATAACTGCATGGGCAATTTTTTTTTCAAACAAGTTCATTTTCGACTCATGTACCAAACATCGGCAAAAAGTCTGATATGAACTAACATTACTAAAAAATTATTATAACATTATAATATGTTATATTAACTGAATAATAATCTCTAACGGAGGTACTTAGGCAATTATTAATTGACCAAAGTTTATTATTCAGGAATATAAAGAAACGAACAAGACAAGTTGGACTTGAGGTAAGGGATCCTACTCCTCTCTTTCTTTTTAAGTACACTCTTTTATGTCATTCCATCTAAATCTCATCTTTCTTGTTATTGGGATGTTATTTTATATTACACTTACTTTAATTTTTATGTTCATGTGATGAGAGACCCTATTCTCTCTCATCAATCCATTTTGGAAGTTTTGAGTGGCGCCATTAGGCTGCCGAATTTTCGTAAGAGATCTAACATCTCTCTTTCTTTTTAAGTACTCTCCTTTATGTCACTTCTTTTAAGATCCTCTTTGTTATGTTGGGGGATGTTATTTTATATTCATATTTCTATAAACTTTAAGTTAATATGATGAGATACCCTATTTTATCTCATCAATCCATTTTTGTAAGTTTTATGTGGCGCCGTTAGGCTGCTGAATTTTCGTAAGGGATTTTTCATCTCACTTTTATTCCCGTTATATTTATGCTACATTTGCCACAATTTCCTTTGAGTGGTGTATGTACTGACCATTATTCTACTCTTTGTGTAATATAATTTCGTTTATGAGTATTTACATCAATGATTTATTGTCCTTCTTTCATGGGGTGTATGTTTTGAAAGATACCCAAGTCGGTAAGGGAACCTTTCACCCTCCTCTTTTTTAAAAGACTTCTTTTGTTGGGTCTTTTAATTTACATATTGTTATGTTGGGATATATTCTCATATATCCTAATTGATGTAAATTTTATGTCCAAGTGATGAGATACACTTTTTATCTCTCATCAAATCATTTTGATGTGACGCCGTTAGGCTGTCAAGCGAACTTCTTAACCCAATTTCGATTTCTTTGGGTTCAACATGTAGTTATTGAATATGTCATCCTTTGAATATGTGTGAATGACCTTTGATTATTTTACACTTAATATCCCCTTATATTTGGTGTATTTTTTTGTCACACATAATTATGTAATTGATTTATCCTTAAACCAAGGATACCGTCTTTGTAAGGGACTTCGTCTCAATCTCCTTTCATTGAGGCATATTCTCTTTTATACACAACCTTCTTTTATATGGTGTATAAACCCCTTTGACTTTTACGTTTATTCAAAAGGAATATTTTTATACGAAGTGTTTATTAAACGACAAAAGGGAATGTTTTTGTCGTACGTATACGGCGACAACGACTTCTCCGCCGTCGTGACCATTATTTGAGTTTTGGCTTCTTCTACAAGACATACCTTATTTTTAAAAGAAAAATAAATACCATGTTTTACTTTTCTTTTATTTTGGTATTGAAAATGGTTTTCATAATGTTTTTGTATCAATGTGTTGTATTGATATCTTTTTATTGAAAGGTGGAAATGTTATGTTTCCTTTATGCATGTTTTATGTGATAAGATTATGTTATGGTTCTTGGGAATTGTTATGAATACGGGTGGTTCCGTGATAAACTAAGGGCGGGTGAGCCCAATATAGCTCTCCAATGCATTGGGTAATGCGAAGGAGTGAAACGTTAAGGTTTCTCCGAAGATATTTAGGGAATATACTGTGGTGGGTATTCCAAACGTAACCAAGAGGGTTACTCCCTACGTAAGAATGTTATGAATGCCTCAAGTTACCTTTTATGTCTTATGATTTCTATGATTTATTCATGATTTGATGATGTATGTTAAAGTGCCTACGTTTTATGGGTAAATTATGATTTCATTCTTATGTATATACGAACTCATGTTTCCTTTCCATATTTTTATAACCCTTACTGAGCTTTTTATGCTCATCCCAAGTTTTTGAAATGTTTTTCATAGGTCAAGGGAAAGGTACATGATGTGATGATAGTGTTAAGGATGTGTTAAGAAAAAATCCATGTTTTATTTTAAATATGTTTCCGTTGATGGGAAGAATGAATACTGTCTTTTGTGTAACCACTTTGTTTAAATGTGGAATGTAATGCAAGTTTCCTGATCTAATTCTCTAAAACTCTAAACCTGAAAATATTCTCAATGTGTAATCTTGTAATAACTCAAGATTAAGTAAGGTTTAAGGCTGGGGCCTTATAGTTGGTATCAAAGGTCGGTTTAGATAACTTTAGAGGTTAGGGTATTCTCTAAGCATAAGTGACAGTACCATAATGGATAGGATTTCAGAAAG
Source organism: Viscum album (assembly GCA_963277665.1). NCBI lineage: Eukaryota > Viridiplantae > Streptophyta > Magnoliopsida > Santalales > Viscaceae > Viscum > Viscum album. Next base: position 1,867,432,130 of record OY728163.1, read on the forward strand.
AGTCCTAGTTTTAGATAAAGTGAATGAGTAAGTATATCTTGGTGTTTATCTTCCTCATTAGTATATGATGGTTTTGTTGATATACTCACACTGACCATTTTGGTTTTAGTAAATGGATGGATCTAGCAGGCACCAAAGTGACAATAGGTTTGAAGGAAACTGTGGTGGTTCTCTGATTAAGAGACTGGATGAAATGGGGGATTCAATGAGGAAACTCGTGGTTGTTCTAAACCAACTAGCAAGGAGTCATGATCAACCACTTGAACCTTGGTATGATTTGTAATGCATCATGTATGAGATGACCAATCGATGTGGAAGTTCAGGTAATAATTATAAAGGTAACCATTAGAGTTTATATGATCCTTACTTTTGAGGTAATTATGGGTTATTATATGTTATGATGGAAAATGAAAGGCATGAGATAAACTTGAGGTTAAAATATGTTATGATCATTTTTGAAGATTTTATATCATTTTGGGGAATGTTTTAAGAATTATATAGTTTTGGAAAAAGGACAACACGCAGACCGTGTGACAACCCGTCGTGTCGGAAAAAGCTGCGGGAATCGAACCCACAACCAAAGTGCGACTGGTATTTAATGCCTACCACTGGACTACGTGAAGTCCCTGGTTAGTTTGACTGATTTTTTTAGTTAGATGATTCTATGAATTAAGAGTAAGTTGATTTTGGGCTATCTATGGAAATTTATTAACCTATCATAGAGGATATGTGATTAGGTTAATTACTTTTCAATACAAGACATTAAGAGAAACTGATGTTGTTTGGAGATAAATGTTACGATTTAAATTGGAAGACTATGTGACTAAATCCTTCAAATATTTGGGTTTCAATATTAGTTTGGTTTACTTTGAAGAATTTTATGGACAAATTGTTTATCGGATGGTCCTCATTGAACTTTGGGTTTTGTTAGACAAAATTTCGGAGATTAAGAATATATTTTCTTTTTATAAAGGGTTATCCTTTTCTGGATTATCTGATCTTGTACTAACCTTTTTGGTTTTGGTTTTGGTTAAAGTATAAATACATGGGAAGTATATAGTTCTCTTTTTTTGGATTAGGTGACTCTCTAGAAGTTGATTATAGTACTCTTAATGGGAACAAGTCTCCCTAAATACTCGTCTTTTGGAAAAAAATATGAGTTTGATTAAGGAATCTAGTAAAAGTTGAAAGTCAACATGATAAGTGATTATGTTTACTTATGAATAAATTTCTCAATAAAAATTAACTGAAAACAAAAATTTTGTCAATTAACTTTTCCTACTGGGGAATCGAATACCGTTTAACCCATCACAAGTTTCTGATTTTCTTATGGTTAACTTTCTCCTAGACATGTTTACTATCACTCTCCCTAAAGAACATGACCCTTTTCTTTTTCTTCCATGTCCATGTTTTTCTACATGGAATCCTATTATAGGTTAACTCGGGTGACCTCTGTACTTATCTTCCTTTATTTTAAAGTGATTGTTTTACCAACTCTTGTTCCGATGTGGGACTTTCAAGGATGTTTCCAAGCTCAATTTTAAAAATTGTGAGGACGCAATTCCCAAAAGGGGGGAAGGATGTAACACCCCAGGTAAATAAAGAATATGACATTTTCATATTTATCCATATTTGTGAATAAAATATTAATATGACTTTAAAGGGGATGCTATGCTCGATGGCGTACCCAACACGCAACAATGAGTTTCTTGGGAATCTTACGTTGCACTCTAATAATAAAATAATATTATTTTAAATGGTAGTTAACATGTAGTCGTTGTATTGGCGGGAATGGATATAAATAACTAAAATATGATTATATAAGTTTTTAAATGTTTTTACATTTATCCAATAAAAGATAAAGGCTTAAAATATGGAAAGAATTCAATTTTAGGCGTACATGCCCTAGTTTTCACTAAAGGTTCACTTATCGCCTTTTGATGGAGAACCATCATTAAATATAGTTTTTTTCACTCTTATACATTCTATTGGACCAAATAAAACTCTTCTTAAGAATTGGGACATCAAAATTTACTTTGTGTAAATTTTTGGTATCTTTCCGATAAAGTTCATTTTTTAATGAATACTGTAAAATGTTGTATTTTAATTCAAAACCTCTTTTTAATATAATTTATTTATATGATTAGATTATCTTTTTAATTGGTTTTAAAGTGAAATTAGAATATATTTTTACCATTAAATCCAATAGTGGTCGTTGGAATTAATTTCACTTTGAAATCAGACTTAAACTAGTGTCAATCTTTTGATACTTATTATTTCATAAAAACACGCTATTTGCTCTGACAGCGGGAATTAATTATTAAATTAATTAATGTGACTTATATGTTTTGAATTTTGTAAAATAGACTTCATTTTTGAATTCGGAATATCAAATATAGCTTAGGGTGAATTTTTGCGATTTTTCTGAAAAACTTCAATTTTTGATGAATAGTGAAACCACTAAGTGGTACTTATAAAAACTGATTTTTCCGTTTAAATGAAATTTTGTCATCTTTGTGTTTTGAATTTCAAAAATCCGACATACATGGTTTTCATTAAGAAGTAAAATGTGGTTCAATGAGATAAAAATAATTTTTTGGTGAATAGTAACTTATTAAGTTTTTAATCGCGATTAGAGGTAATTAGTGTAGTTTATGGTAAGAATAATGTCTTAATAAAATTAAATGACCTAGACACATGTCCTACCCTCATTGGATGTGTCATGTCCGACCAATACAATCCATGGGTCAACTTGGGGACCCCATGGATCCACTTTGGTTGGGAAATGACATAAATATCTTTTTATTTAATGTTAAAGTAAAAATGACACAAACATGAGATGTTTTACTAAAACAATTTTTACATGGGGTTATACAAGTAATATTTTTGACTATAAATAGTAATTGGAAAGATAAAACGATTTCCTACATCATAGTATTTTTTTATAATTTTTAGATATTAAATAAATTAAATTATTTATGACATCATGATGATGCAGCGATGACCTCATTATTTAACGATTTAAATAAAATGAAAAGATAATGTAATATATAAGACCTACACATGTGAAAAACCTATTGGATGAGTGGATTTCGAACCCTTATCACCTTATCCTCGAAATAAATCAATGTGGGACCTTTAAAATCCGAAACTCTTTTGAAAATAAAGTAACATTTTGTAACTTTACAAGAGTGCCCCTCCTCTCCTCATATAAAAGGCCCCCACCTCTACCTCCTTACCCAAACTCCCAAAGCCTTTGGCTCGGACAAACCCTGTCCATTTTGTCTCTCCACTTCCCTCTCTTACTCCTTTAAGCCTCACTTTGGGCATAAGTCTTCCGAAGGAAGCCTTTGAGCTCAAACCAAAGGGAGTTACCCGATTTTAAGGTAATGTATTCACTTGTGTCCTTTTGTTTTATTTTTCTTCTCCAACCCCCTAAAATATTTTTATTCATTTATTTTGTAACAAATCCAGTATCTTTAATATACTGGTATGTTGTTATAATAAGGATTCGAGCTACACTTATACACACCTACATCTAATGGTTAAAGAACATACTGTTTCCGTGGATGGCGAATTTCTGCCTCCTGAAACGATGATTGTTCAACATTCTCCTAACACCTTCAAAGGTGGCCATTAAGATGACAATATTTTTACATATGATATCTAATATGTTTATGTTTTACTTAATCTTCTGTATTTTTCATTTATGGCATACCTTTATGGTTTCCATTATGGGTAAACATGATATCTTCATTTAAGGAAGTGCGGACTACCGCCCCCTCAAAGTGATTTGATTCATTAATACCATATGTGGTACGTATAAAGGATATATTTAATGATATTATATATGATACCATACAGTAATTAAAATACTATTATGTATCATTATGTTTTAATTCCATTAAATATGAAATAGAAATGGAAGTAGCGTTCATGCGTACGTACGGCTTACCGTCTTCATGTACGGTACATTTCATTTCTTATCTCAAAATGTTATGTAATATTATAAGTACATATATATAATGGATATATATGTAATATATTACATATAAATTATGGATATCATTATGTAATTATAACATATATATATCTCTCTCATTTTGTTTTAATTCCATTAATATGACAAAAAAACGAAAGTAGCGTTCATGCGTACGTACGGCCTACCATCTCCATGAACGGTGCTTTTCGTTTTTTATATCTCAAAATGATATGGAATAGTATAAAATGAATATTTACTGGATATATATGATATTTTAATCATTAATACTATTCTGGAAATTATTGACTTATAACTGCATGGGCAATTTTTTTTTCAAACAAGTTCATTTTTGACTCATGTACCAAACATCGGCAAAAACGTCTGATATGAACTAACATTACTAAATAATTATTATAACATTATAATATGTGATATGAACTGAATAATAATATCTAAATGAGGTACTTAGGAAATTATTAATTGACCAAAGTTTATTATTCAGGAATATAAAGAAACGAACAAGACAAGTTGGACTTGAGGTAAGGGATCCTACTCCTCTCTTTCTTTTTAGGTACACTCTTTTATGTCATTCCATATAAAGCTCATATTTCTTGTTATTGGGATGTTATTTTATATTACAATTACTGTAATTTTTATGTTCATGTGATGAGAGAACCTATTCTCTCTCTTCAATCCATTTTGGAAGTTTTGAGTGGCGCCGTTAGGCTGCCGAATTTTCGTAAGAGATCTAACCTCTCTCTTTCTTTTTAAGTACTCTCCTTTATGTCACTTATTTTAAGCTCCTCTTTGTTATGTTGGGGGATGTTATTTTATATTAATCTTTCTATAAACTTTAAGTTAATATGATTAGATGCCCTATTTGATCTCATCAATCCATTTTTGTAAGTTTTATGTGGCGCCGTTGGGCTGCCGAGTTTTCGTAAGGGATTTTTCATCTCACTTTTATTCCCGTGATATTTATGCTACATTTGCCACAATTTCCTTTGAGTGGTGTATGTACTGCCCATTATTCTACTCTTTGTGTAATATACTTTCGTTTATGAGTATTTACATCAATGATTTATTGTCCTTCTTTCATAGGGTGTATGTTTTGAAAGATACCCAAGTCGGTAAGGGAACATTTCACCCTCCTCTTTTTTAAAAGACTTATTTTGTTGGGTCTTTTAATTTACATATTGTTATGTTGGGATATGTTCTCATATATCCTTATTAATGTAAATTTTATGTCCAAGTGATGAGATACACTTTTTATCTCTCATCAACTCATTTTGATGTGACGCCGTTAGGCTGTCAAGGGAACTTCTTAACCCAATTTCGATTTCTTTGGGTTCAACATGTAGTTATTGAATATGTCATCCTTTGAATATATGTGAATGACCTTTGATTATTTTACACTTAATATCCACTTATATTTGGTGTATTCGTTTGTCACAAATAATTATGTAATTGATTTATCCTTAAACCAAGGATACCATCTTTGTAAGGGACTTCGTCTCAATCTCCTTTCATTGAGGCATATTCTGTTTTATACACAACCTTCTTTTATACGGTGTATAAAACCCTTTGAATTTTACGTTTATTCAAAAGGAATATTTTTATACAAAGTGTTTATTAAATGAAAAAAGGGAATGTTTTTGTCGTACGTATGCGGTGACAACGACTTCTCCGCCGTCGTGACCATTATTTGAGTTTCGACTTCTTCTACAAGCCATAACTTCTTTTTAAAAGAAAAATAAATACCATGTTTTACTTTTCTTTTATTTTGGTATTGAAAATGCTTTTCATAATGTTTTTGTATCAATGTGTTGTATTGATATCTTGTTATTGAAAGGTGGAAATGTTATGTTTCCTTTATGCATGTTTTATGTGACAAGATTATGTTATGGTTCTTGGGCATTGTTATGAAGACGGGTGGTTCCGTGATAAACTAAGGGTGGGTGAGCCCGATATAGCTCTCCAATGTATTGGGTAACATGAAGGAGTGAAACGTTAAGGTTTCTCCGAAGAGATTTAAGGAATATACTCTGGTGGGTATTCCAAACGTAACCAAGAGGGTTACTCCCTACGTAAGAATGTTATGAATGCCTCAAGTTACCTTTTATGTCTTATGATTTCTATGATTTATTCATGATTTGGTGAGGTATGTTAAAGTGCCTATGTTTTATGGGTAAAGTATGATTTGATTCTTATGTATATATGAACTCATGTTTCCTTTCCATATTTTTATAACCCTTACTGAGCTTTTCATGCTCATCCCAAGTTTTTGAAATGTTTTTCATAGGTCAAGGGAAAGGTACATGATGTGATGATAGTGTCAAGGATGTGTCAAGAAAGAATCCATGTTTTATTTTAAATATGTTTCTGTTGATGGGAAGAATGAATACTTTCTTTTGTGTAACCACTTTGTTTAAATGTGGAATGTAATGCAAGTTTCATGATCTAATTCTCTAAAACTCTAAACCTAAAAAGATCCTCAATGTGTAATCTTGTAATAACTCAAGATTAATTAAGGTTTAAGGCTATTGCCTTATACCTGTGATCTCATATGCATCGAGGACGTTTGATTCTACCCAATCAAACTACACTACAACAGAAAAGGAGTTTCTTGCTGTTATATTTTCTTTAGATAAATTTCGTTCATATTTATTGGGATCTAAAGTATTTGTTTTTTCTGACCATGCAACTTTGAGTTACCTCCTAAAGAATACAGATGCAAATCCACAACTTATCCGTTGGATGATCTTTCTTAAAGAGTTTGACATTGAGATAAAGAACAAGAAGGGGTCAGAGAATTTGGTGGCAGACCACATGAGTAGGCTTACTCACACACCAGAGTGTGACACCTTGGACCAGGTACCAATTCGGGACACTTTCCCCGATGAGAATCTCTAAAACATCTCAGGTATGCATCCTTGGTATATTGATTTAGTTAATTACATTGTTTCCTCTAAAATACCAGAAAATTTGAAGAAGCATCAAGTCCAAAAATTAAAAAGTGCATCTAGGTTTTATGTGTGGGATGATCCTTACCTCTGGTGCATGTATAGTGACCAAGTCATTAGGAGGTGTGTTCCCGATCATGAGTTTGAGTCTGTTTTGAATTTGTATCATACACTTGCTTGTGGTGGACACTTTGGACCCCAACGGACAGCTTGGAAAGTTTTGGACTCTGGATTATATTGGCCTAGATTATTCCATTATGCCCATGTGTTTTGTAAGTCATGCTCTCATTTCCAACACACCGGGAACATTTCTAGGAGACATGAGATGCCCCAACAACCCATACTTTTCTGTGAGATTTTTGATGTATGGGGAATTGATTTTATTGGTCCTTTTCCTAGTTCATTTGGATTTTTTTATATTTTGGTTGTTGTTGATTGTGTGAGTAAATGGGTGGAGGCCAAGGCCACTAGGACTGAAGATTCTCATGTCGTAGTGGATTTTGTCAAGGCTCAAATTTTCTGCAGGTTTGGAGTACCAATGGCCATCATCAGTGACCAAGGGACACACTTTTTCAATAGGAATTTTGCTTCCCTCCTTAGAAAGTATGGGGTGACACACAAAACATCAACACGATACCACCCCCAAAAAAATGTCCAGGTTGAGGTTTCATATAGGTAATTGAAACAAATTTTGAAGAAAACTGTGTAGCCAAATAGGAATGATTGGAGCAGGCGCTTGGATGATGCATTGTGGGCTTATAGGATAGCATACAAGACACCCATTGGTATGTCCCCATTTCGGATTGTTTTTGGGAAATCATGTCATCTCCCAGTGGAAGTCGAGCATCGGGCATATTGGGATATAAAGAAATGCAACATGGATTTGTCCCAAGCTTGAATTCAAAGGAAGTTGAAAATTCAAGATCTTGAGGAGATTCGACTGTCATCATATGAGAATTCAAGGCTCTATAAGGAAAGATCAAAATAATCTCATGATAAAATGGTCCAACAAAGGGAGTTTCATGTGGGAGAGAAATTCCTTCTCTACAGTTCACGACTGAAGCTGATGCCTGTAGAGATCACACAAGAGGACACAAGAAGGATATTTACAGTCAATGGGAAATGTTTTAAGAGATACATTTAGGGACTTCCTACTAATTTAGTGGATTTTATCACACTACATGACCCCATCATCACTTGAGCACATCAGGCTGTTCCTAACCCTTTCACTTTTATATTATTTGTCCTGTTTAAAAATTCTGCATTTCATGTGCATATATCATCTCATGGGTTCACATTGAGGACAATGCAATGTTTTAAGTGTGGGGGAGGGAACCTTTTAGTTTAGTAATTTCAATTGTTTTCCTGTTTAAAAAAAGAAAAACAAAAAAAATGTGTGTTTTTAAAATTTTGTGTGTTTATTTTTTAATTTTCTTTGTGTTTTTAAAATTTTTGAGCTGAAATTATTCTCATCACAATTTTGAAATGAATATCAATGAGTGAAACAATTTATCCCATGAAACTGATCTTAAATGAATGCTGAAAATGACTTTATTTCAAGTTCAAATATTTAGTAATTTCATGAAAAGTACATTGAATTTTGAATCCCATGCCACATCTCACTGTCTTTATATTTGAAACTACATTCCTATGAGGCTTCTAAACCATTATTTTCATATTCTTTACATTCACCTAACTTCTTGAGAGAACCAAAACATGCTTGATTTAACCAGAATTTGATTTATTTTTGTCAAAACTTGAGTGTTTGAGGTACTTATGTTTAAATGATTGAGGCATTTGTTTGGTATTAAAGCTCCAATTTCAAATAATCCTTTTTTATAATGGTCTAACTTGAACATTTAATCCTTGTATCCCTTAGAATCCATGCAAAACCTGTTAGGTTAGCCACATTACATGCCAGTTTTCCCTATCTAACCAACTCTTGAAGTGAAATTTCATAATCTAGTTGAACTTAAGTGTAGGGGAATATATGTTGTGTTGTGTTACAACATTCTGTGATACTTTGGGTGAAAAATTAAATTCTGAAGAGACGTGTTTTCTTTTGAAGAAAATCATTTTATTAAAAGATGTGCCTTTTCTATAGCTTTCATGACAAGTGAAGTTGTGACTTTTTTGGAGCTTCTAATTGAGGTAGAAAGTTGTGCCTATCTGGAGCTTTCAAGAAAATCATGTTTGAGAAGATTGACATTTTTGATACTAAAATGATGAATGGTGTATACTCTCCATGACTTTTCATGATTATGGAGCTTAATTGATACTATGGGTATTTAGGAGAAGACCATATTTAAGTGAAAATTAGATTAATGCAATTTTGCTTCAAAAAGGGTAAAGCCCTCCTCATTCAGCCCCAGAATTTTTCACACCTTAATCCTACCAACCAAAAGCCATAGAAAAACCCTAAAAATTCCTCATGATAAACATATGTATTTTACCCACATTGGGTGGCGATGTATAAATTTATCAATACTATGGTGACCCTTGTATGAGTTTGGATGAGAAAGACATTGCAATTTTTTTTGATATTTGTGTGATATGAGAAAATTCAAACGATGTAAGTGTTTTGTGTATGGGAGGATAAATGAAGTGGAAATATATTGAATGATATAAATGGAGAACTTGAAATAATTATTTTTTATGAGGCATGATATCTTTTGATTCTTGGTGTGGAATTGATGGATCTCAATGATATGTGTTTTAAAATTTGTTTTGATTTGATATTGATGTTTACTTGATATGAGGTTTTGCTCAGGAGTGCAAAAGGGTAAGTGTGGGGGAGTTGATAAAACACTATTCTATTGAATATTTTATTGATATTAAATGATATAATTTCCTCAAATTGTGTTAAATATTTTTAATTAGAAAGTATTTGGGATTAGATCATTCATTTGAATATTTGATGAAAATTCCAGTTTTACCCTTTTAAAATCTCTCTAGTATTTCAATCATAAATATTTTTATTTGAGTTATTTGAACTTAATATTTTGTAACTGTGTTCCTTACTTGATGAGATACAATTTTTATTCAGGACACTAGATCAAAATAATGAATTTTGACGGAGTAATTGGTCCCTAAAGTCAAAGGTGTGCTGGACACACTAGAATGGAGAAGATTCTGTATTTCGGCCATAACTCCTTCATCTAAGCTTGGATTAAGCCCAAATTTTGAAAAAAGATATATAACCGATATACACACATATGATCCTTCTAGAAGACCAGAAAATTCACACGTTTTGTGGTCAAAAGAGAGGTTAAAGTTGGAATAAAATATTTGGCCTAGATTCTCCATTCACACTTGAAACCACTTTGAACCTAGCCTCCCCACCACTCTATAAATTGGTGTTTTTCTCATTTGGTGGGGTTGTTACGTGAATTAGGATATTTTAGGCAGAAGATAATTGGTTTCATACAAATTGTCCAACCATTGTAAGAGGGGTATCCCTTGAAGCAAGGATCCCCTCATCAAAGCCTCCTTCTCTTCTTCATGTTGTAATATTTTCATTTGTGTTTTAAACTTCTTTGTTCTTCTTTTATTTCTTCTATTTTCTTATATTTTATTTAAATTTCTTCTTCTCTTAATATTCCTCTTTGGGCTGGAATTCTTGAGTAGAAGCGTTATTGGGTTATACCCATTATAAACCTTTGCAAATGCAAAACGCTTCTAGGATGATTACGCCCCCCATGAGAGAGTAGTCTTTTGGTAATCGATCTATCTATTACCTTCTACATTCATTTATTTTGAATAAATGATATACTTTAATTCACATAATATGATCAATTAATTGAATTTTTAATTTAATTGAAACTAATCAAGCAATTGAACAATTAACACAAAAACACGTGAGGACGAGATTTTGTGTAAATTGTGAGAGTGCGAAATTAATCGGTTATACAAAACCATACGGGATAAATTTGTAGTGTTCAAATATAATCCCTAAACTCAATTAATTATAATTTCCAGAGTGGAAATGTGATTTAATTTATCACTGACCATAAGCTAATCTTAGAACATCAATCAAAGCAGTGTGTTGCGATTGCATGTTCCGAAGCTATCCTAGGGTTAAATTCACTTCATCTTTGTGGTAAGGTTAATTCTCGTAGGGTTCAGGGGTTAAAAAGTTAAGGGATCATAATTAAGTGTGTTTTAATTTTAATGATAATGATAAATAATTTATTGAAGAGGTATAGTTATATCAATTACTCCTTTTAAATATTTCCTAAAAAAACATCTTTTTATTGTGTCATTTTAATCAAACTTCATTTTAAAACTAAAAACAAAAAAAAATGCAATCTTCTTCCAGAAAAATTCTTATAGATTTATAAAATATAAACAACCCCCATCCTTTTAAGTAGTGTTTCAATTTTATTCTATTTTATTTTTAGAATACCTTTGAAAAGTTGTTTTAATTCACTTCCTCCTTTTAGAGACGACCTTGGTCTGCCACTCTGCTGCACCTAAGTACCCCAAAATCACACTAATCATTTGAGAGCACCCATGAAAGAGCTCTTTCAAAATCGTCATAGATCCAGGCATGAGTTAAATGGAGAACTATACCTTTATTTCTAGGAGAGGTCTAGGTAACTCCTTGGGAAATACATCAATGTATTCCTGAATTATAGAGACATTCTCTATTAATATACTTTCATTTCCTTCTTTATTTTCACCGATCATCTCCATAAATAAGGATACGAGTGGTTCTTCTAGACAAAGATTAGGTCAAGATATATCTCCTTTGAAAACATCTGTAGGTTTTCCATTAAATACTACTGATATTTCCCTGCTTCTGCAGTTGATCTTAACATTATACATAAAGAGCCAATCCATCCTTAGTACAATGTCGAATTCTAGAATGAGAATGACTACTATATTTGTGATGATATTTTTTCTCACCAAAGTAAATACTAGAGTTTTTATACACTATTTATGCTTGGATAATCCCTCCATAAGTCTTGATAGATAACCCTACTTTGAGAAGTTCAGGGATTGATTCTATATTCTTAGCAAACTTGGAGGAAATAAAGAAATACATAACACCAGAATGAAACAAATTACTTACTAGCATTGATAGGACAATGAGATTATCTTCCACCACATCATTTAGAGCCTATACTTCAGCCATCATGATAGAAAAAGCACAAAATTGCTTCTTTATCCTATGATTAGGTTGATAGTGATTCCCCTCCATTAATTTTGAATTTGGACAATGATTAGAAAAGTGTCCAAGCTATCCACACTTGAAGCATTGGAATTTAGATAGAGCCTACACCATCTCCCCTTTTTTGTTAGAGTTGAGAAGTTGATGCTTCACCTCACTACAACAGTTCTAAGCAACATGATCTTCTCTTCCACACTTGTAACATCTCCCACTCCCAAACAAGAAATTCCCCAAATGCTTCTTTCCACATTTGTTGCACGTGGAAAGTTACATTTTCATTCCTCCTCTTACTTGATCAAAGCCCCTCCCCAAGTTTGACTCCAAAGATATATTCTTTTTCATTATATCTGTGGGACCACTGCGTCTTTCTAAACTTCAGCTCAACCTTCATAGAACTCCTTACAATATTTTCATAGTTTTCATAGTCTTGGTTGGCTAGATTCTTCCATATATTTGGTCTTAGTCCACTGAAGAATATATCAACCTTCCCATTAGGATCCATGACAAAGCTATAGGTGTAATGAGAAAGTCTTGTGAAGTTCATCCCATAGATTACCACAAATTCATTTTCATTCTGCTTCATCTCTAGGAATTATTTCTCCATTTTCATTCTCATTGAATGGGGAAAACATTTTTTGAAAAAAGGTTCCCCTGAACTCTTATTACTCCATAGCTTCAATCTCCCATCTTGTATTTGTGTTTTTAACTAGTGTCCACCACTGATAAGCTTATCTCTCTAAGCGGTACAAAGTCAGGGTGACTTTCTCTTATTTTGAACAATGAATTACAAAAAAGATATTTTCTATAGAGCTTATCCACTGTTCAGTAATCAATGGGTTTGTAGATCCACTGAATGAAGGTGGTCGTTGACATATAAAGGACTCAACATAAAGTTTTTAACTTCGAGGTGAATCTAGACTTTCAACCTGATTCAAGTTATTGTCATAACTTGAGTCAAGCGATTCATCATTCTCATGAAGTTTTCCATTCTGGCTTCCATTGTAAGGATGTCATCATCTGGTCTATTACGCTCACAATTTACAAATTTTCTCCTATTTCCCACCATTTTATAAAATAAGAAAACCTTAGTGAGAAATTTGTTTCATTTAATAATATTATAATTCTAAAGGAAATTAATGTATCAAAACATCATGCTTAAATATGTTATTCTTTTAAAAAAATTTCATTTTCTATAAATCATTCACAATGGTTAATAAAAATCTTGTGATTAACCAAACATATTTCCCAGGAGGGTCAAATTAGGAGTGCAGAAAGACCCATTGTCGTGTACCAGGTTACGTAGAGTTAGGTCTGACACACCCTGTCAAAGTTGTTACCCCCTAGGTACATCTGTGCCAGATCCACATCCACTTGTTCATATCCAGACATAGATTTCTTTGTTCAGAAACCACTTACTTAATATTTCACCAAAATACCATGATGATTTTAGTACATTTAAACGCTTACATAAGGTTCTTAATAAAGTTTTCAAATCCTAATTTACAAAAATAACTAAACCATCATTTAATAGAAACTATGACATCCCACCTTTTTATTACATAAACTTTTCATTACATTGTTCAAAATAAAGGATCTTTTAAGGTTTATTTTCTTGAAAACAAGATACATAATACATGAAATCATAAAACATTCTTATAATCCACTTGAAAGGCTTAATTATAGGTTCATCCTAAGTATATTTACTGCATCTCATAACCTAAGGACATACATCAAAGGAAAGGGTGAGCATAAGTCCTAGTAAGAGGAAGCAGATGAAACAGTTTACAAGTGATCATGAGAATTATTGATAAGAACTTGAAGAATATCATAAAGGCAAGAAAAAAGAAAAAATATACATATCATAGTAAAAATAACATGAATCATAACATGAAAATGTGACTACAACATTTAATTGATTCATTCATAAGCATATCCCCAAGGTTTATCACTATGGTGTCATAAAAATTACCAAGGTTATTCACCAAAGTATCATAAAACATGTCATCTCTAGAGATTAAAATTTTCACCCAATGAAATGGAGCGCTATCAGGGTTCACCCTTAATATGTATTAATTAATGCGATACAAATAGATCATAATAAAACATTTTATAAATAAACCATGGAGAATAAAATAATTGAGTTTATATCAAAATCATGGCGTTTTTAATAAGTTCATAAAGACAAGTTCATTATGCCTTTTAAACCCACAGAAAGGGAAATAGGGTCTCATGTGTGTTAATAACTAAATAAAAAATATCATTTTGATATCTAGGTGAATACCCTTGTAAAATAAAGAGGTTTTAGTATTCAAAAAATAAAATAAGATAATTTCTTGAGAAAAAAGAGAGAAATTTTGTGAAAGAAAATCCGGCAGCATAACGAGTATGAAACATGGTTTAAGAAAAAGTTAAAAAGAGAGGGAAAAAAGGTCTCCCATTCATAAAATAATATTAATAAAGTATATCTATATAATAAAATGAAAATAATAACATAATATGGAAATTTTAAAGACATTCCACATAAAAAGAGAATTTCAAAGGAAAAGAGAAGTTGAGATTTCTCTTACCTTGAAGAGTAACTCCTAAAACTCAAAGATTGGGACCTTGGGGGCTTGAGGACACCTCGGGAGGTAAAACTACCAGATGTTAGTTGAGGAGGAATTTTTAGTGAAAAGAAATGGAGAAATAATTGGATATTTATAGTAAAAGAGGGGGATTTGTTTAATAATTTACTTGGACACCTAGGTAGTAGTAAATTCAAAACTGTGGGATTGCCCATGGTATTTGCCCATGGTATTGGAAACTTGAGACAAATATTATGTTATTATAATCCAAAAGAGTTGACCAACATTTTATATTACTTATTACATCATTATGAAGTCATTAAACTTATCAAAAACTCAAAACTGTATTTTTACTAATCACCTGAAAAAAAATATTTTATAAAATTCTCATAATTCACCCTAAAATAATTTCGATGTGATGATTTCAAAAATGATGTTTATTTTATCATAATAATTATATAAAAATTATAAATTTAACTTTTAAATATAAAAATCCTTATTTATTAAAAATAATAGCGGATAAAAAATGTATAATAAAATGCATAGTAAATTTTTCGTCACTTGAAAAAAATAAAATTATTTAATTTATCATTTAAATTTAAATAAGAGTGTTTAAATCATACTATTTAATTAAAATAAAAATTATTCATAAAATCTTATTTTATTATAATAATTATTTCTTTTTTTAAAGTACAATTTCTGTCTGAAAAATCAATTTATCAAATTCCAACTCAATTTTATTAAGAAAAACTGTTCTTAAAACGGAATTGATGGAACACAAATTTTATTTATAAAATTTAATTACACTTTAATTAATTATGTCCTTGAAATATAACCCCTTATTACATATGCATACTCCCTGAGAGTAAGGTGTGCAATGGTGGTAGATTCATGGGGTGCCTCAGTTAACATTAACCAAGTGATAATTTCCACTAACTTTAAATTCTCCCGTAGGAGATTTTGTTCAAGCTTCACTTGTTGAATCTCAGATTGGGATTGGTCAAGAGAAAGTCCCAGTGATGAAAACTCCCTCCCAATCTCTGAAAAATTGATTTATGAAGCGTTGTCATGCATGCTCGAAAAAATATTTATAACTAAGTGTAACACAATGGCTGACTTAGGTTGTTCTCTTGAGGAGCTGTTGCGGTCAATCACTCGCTACTTCTAATTCATTTTTTTTATTTATGAAATAAAACTAAATTAAATGGATATTTTAGAAATGAGAATGAAATACTAAATTTAAACATGTATATGTAATGAAAATATAATGAATGCATACATAATGAAGTTAGAAATAAAGGAGACATTCTTGAGAGAATCAACCTGAGTGAACCTTCATTATCTATTAATTAGTTTCAAATTTACTTAATGAAAACACTCAATTATATGTGTGAACATCCTCCTCTGTATATGCTTGTGAATATATGGTGGTATTAACGATTGTCAAGAGACCGCACATCCACCACTTTGATTGAGGGAAAATATTGCTGAAGTGAAAGTTAAACCTCGGGTGGAAAGTGGAGACACAAAGACCCCTTTACCACTAAGATCCCCATTGTTTTAACTCTAATAAAATAAGAAAAATTAAAAATTATATATCAAAGACTTGGGTTCATCACTAGATTACGCCCTGAGAACTTCTTTGGATTATCTACTTATGACCACGAGCATAAGAGTTCACAATGTTGAAGAAACTAACAAAGTGGAAAACACAAAAGATAAAAATATGATAATATGAGATGAAGAAAAATACAAACATATACTAAGAATTAAAAATACTATTACAACATAAAAGAAACTAAAAAAATATATCAAATGACAACTTGGAGTGTAAACCCTTTGGAATGAAGAAGAAATACTCTTTTATAGGCAAAGGGAGTGAAAAATTGGCCCAAAAAATATTTCTTTAAAAGTATGCGCATCAGAGACCCATTTAATGGACGATTTGGAAAATGGTCACTTCTTGAATGTTTTTCAGATATCTCTCCTTTATCGACACACATAATTTCAGCTTTATGTGACATGTGTTTTGAGAGATATAACCAAATTATTGAGGGAATTTATTCTACCCAGGCTGACTATCTGTATTCCAATGCAGCGAGTTCCAACGCATTGATGAACTTGTAAATGAAATAATCATTCCTGGACAGCTAGATTAAAGTTGTTCCTCTGGATTTCCTCTTTCTCCAAGTTAAATTTATCTCCATTTTCATCAAATGAAAATACTAGAAATCAAGAAACAAAAATCCATTTAACAATCATTTAAGTCCTCAAATATCCAAATAAGAAATGTGCCAAAAACACCAAGATGGTTCGAATTTTCCAAAGCTTTAAATTCAGCTCAAGAATACTAAAAAAACAAACCAAAAAAATAAAAAATAAAACATGAAAATTTCATAAAAATACACGAAAAATAAAATAGAAGCGCACACAAAATTACTAAAAATAATTTGACATACCTCCCCAACACTTATTATATTTACTACCCTATTTTTAGCTCAAATTAGATCAATAGAAATTTTCATGAAGAATATATATTGGTTAGAAAATAAAATAAATAAAAGGAAAGATATAACCTGATTTATTTTTCAGTGGCGACCTTGAGTTAAGCTACTATCTGCTACCACTTTTAAACTACAAGAAAGAAATGAAAAAACATAAGAAAATTAATGAAAAATAAATATAAAGGGGAAAGAAAAATGATAAATATTGGTTTAGACCCCCAAGCGAGTGCTATATTTTTACTGCCCCTAGTCAGACAGTTGTAGTGGATTATCCCCAATCAGATGGTGGATGCAGTTTCTTTGAGATGAACCACCATATGTGAATTTTCCCAATGTACATAAGTAAATACTAATAGTAGAGAGCCCCAAAGAAGATAAGAAAATTCCCAACCCCCCAAAAATAAGAAATATCGAATTTGAGTTCAAGAGTGGGAGAGAAAAGAAAATAGGGGTGCTCCATGATGACTTCCATGATGTACTCCTCCATATGGTATGAAAGTTATTATAGATGAGGTAGTTGGACCACCACCATCTTCTCCAAATATTCTTCTTCAATCACCACCATTTTTCTGGTCTATTTCTTAACATAAATAGTCTATTCCATTTGTGATATATCATAAATTTAAGGAAAGGAGAAGTCAAAAAACAATTTATCTTGAATAAGATTAAAACACAACAAATCAATAAAGAAATATTCCCTTTCAGGTAAGCCAACTTGGAAATTGTTCTTTTCTAGAAAGAACATTGAAAATTCAATCTCAGTAGGTGCATCTTAATTAACATCTTCAAAATAAATATAGAGGTAAAAATGTGATTATTTTTCATTAAAAATGATAGGAAGATCATGTTGCAAGTTATCTTCAATAAAGTTATTTTAGGATTATTCCAAAAATTATTGATCTCCCATAAGTACATCGACTCGCATGTGTACATCTAGGGCCTCTTAAAGCAATGGTTGAGTATGAGATGATATTATTAAGTCCTTTAGTAGCTCATTATCACTGGACTTAGGTTCTTTAACATAAAAAATGATCGGTGAAATATCTTTCACCACTTGTTTTGATTCAGGTTCAGGTTCAGGTTCAGGTTTTGGTTCAGGTTTCTCTTGACATGAATGTACATATTCCATTAGCCATTACATTTTTCTCTCCAACCCATGTATATCTTCTCGAATTTATTTCATTTTAGATTTTTTAATTTCTTTTTCTTGTTGCATCTAAGAGCATTCAGTCCATGCATAATAATTACAATTGGAATATATCATGAACAAAGAATATTTTTTTTATTTTTTTTTAAATTTTATGATTCTTTTGTTTATATTTTAAATGAAACAAAGGAAAATTAATCACAAAATGTGAACAAAAATAGTGATTGAAGACTAATTTTATCCCTGAAAATGGTTTCAAATTGATGAAGCGTTGTCGTGTGCGCTCTTAAAAATATTTACAACTAAGTGCAGCACCGTGGGTGACATATGTTATTCTCTTGAGGAGATATTGCGATCAATCACTCACTATTTCTAATTAAACTTTTTTATATTTTTATTTATTTATGAAATAAAACTAAATTAAATTGAGTTTTGAGAAATGAGAATTCAATACTAAAATTAAACCTGCATATTTAATGAAAACATAACAAATTCAGACAGAATGAAATTAGAAATAAAGGAGACATTCCTAAGAGAATCACCCCGAGTGAAACTTCATTTTATATTAATTAGTTTCTAATTTACTTAATGAAAACACTTAATAATATTTTTAAATAGAATCATCTACATATGATTGTGAATATATAGTTCTCTCAATGATCACTGCGAGACCGCACATCCACCTCCTCGGTCAAGGGAAAATATCACAGAAGTGAAAGTTAAACCTCGGGTGGAAAGTGAAGACATAAATATTTATTCCCTAATAAGATACCCCATGGTATAAATCTAATCAAATAAGAAACATTAAAAATTATATCTCAAAGACTTGGGTTCATCACTATATTACTTCCTTGGTAAATTTCTCAGGTTAGCTACTCATGATCATTAGTATAAGAGTTCACAGTGATGAAGAAAAGAATGAAGTGAAAAACACAAAAGATAAAAATATGATAATATGAGATGAATAAAAATAATAAAATATAAAAATAATTAAAAGTACTATTATAACATAAAAGAAACTAAAAAACTAAAATAAATGAACACTTGGAGTGCCAACCCTTTGGAATGAAGAATAAATACCCTTTTATAGGCAAAGAGAGTGAAAAATTGGCTCAAAAAATCGTCTTTTGAAAGTATGCACATTAGAGGACCATTTAGTGGTATATTTGGAAATTGGTTACTCCTTTAAAGTTGTTAGTAAATCTCCCCTCTATCGACAAACAAAATTTCATCTTCATTTGACTTGTGTTGTAATATATATAGCTAAATTATTGATAGAATTTCTTCTACCCAAACTGACTGTTTGTATTCCAATGTAGCGAGTTCAAACAAATTGATGCCCTTGAAAATGAAATAATCATGAATTTATAGATAAATTAAAGTTATTCCTTCGAATTTATTCTTTATCCATGTTAAATTTCATCTCCTTTTGTTTGAAATTTAATGAGATATCAACCTAATAATAAAATTATCCAGATCTATACATAGTTTTTAAGGTTAGAATTGTGAGCTAGTTTTGGGCCTCCAAATAGTAGATTGAGATTTGGGTCATGAAGAATAAAATGAATTCCATCAAACATAAGAAACTATAAAAGAATAATTTTGAAATTTGGACTAGTTTAGAAAAAATGATGGCCGAAACATTAAAATAAATTAAAAATAGTTAACTTCCAAAATAAGCCATTTTTGCAATCAAGCTAAAAAATGCTTCAAAAACATAAAATATGACAATTTTACTTAAAATAAAACATTGGTGGGATTAAAAAATTGAAATTTAGAATAAAAAAATTGATAATATTTACTCTATAATGGGCTTCAAACGGAATGACTCTATTGGTTGAGGAGATCGACTATTTTTTCTGTAACAATTTTCCTTTGTCAAAATTTTACTTATAAACTCTAAATATAATGTTAAAATTATTATCAAGAGTATAGTTACCAATGGTCATATTGAACAACAGTTATATAATGACCAAAACCTGATGGTCACATTTTAAATTATACCCACTTCATTATTAAAGAGATATAGTTATGTTGAGTATAAAATAATATAACACATATTTTATGGAAACAAAGTTTATTAAAAAAGTTTGAGTTGTTACAACCACCTTATATAGTTGATATATCCAGCTCACTGCAATTCCTCCATAGGTAAATACATAACCTTTTTTACTCATTTTACTATCGACATCACCTCCAAGGTCAACATCTATATACCTCATGAATGATTTTTCTTTTCTAAAACACATAGATACTTCCTTGCTTCCCTTCATATACCTCAATATCCGCTTTACAAATTCCCAATGTTGTTTTATAGGGTTATCCATGTACCTACTCGTAGCTATCAATTCATGAGAAATTTCAAGTTGAGTACATACCATGACATACACCAAGATTCCAACAACTGATGCGTATGAAACCTTTTCCATGTACTCAATCTCTTCTAATGTATTCAATGATTACTTATTTGATAATTTGAAATGACTAACCATAGGAATAGAGGATGACTTTGCTTCCAAAATACTAAATATTCTAAAAAACTTTCCAACATAGTTAGCCTGTGATAAAATCAAGGATCCCACTATGTGGTCTCTCTTGATCTTAATCCCCAAAATATTTCTAGCTTCTCCAAGATCTTTAATTTCAAACTCCTTATACAACTACCCTTTAAGATCATCAGTTCTCTGCATACATGATCCCACAATGAGCATGTCATCCACATATAGAATCAGTATAATATATCAATCATCAAAAGAAATGATGTAGTAACATTGATCCATGACATACTATTTGTATGCATTTTTAGTAATGAATGTGTCAAAATTTTTGTTCCACTACCTGGGTGCCTTCTTTAACCCATATAATATCTTCTAGAGTTTTCACACCAATTCTTCCTTTACTGACTCAATGTATCTCTTTGGCTATTTCATATAACGATCCTCCTCTAGATCCCCATGAAGGGAATCCGTCTTCACATAAAGATTATCAAGATGAAAGTCCTCTAATGAAACAATACTAAAAACGACTAGGATGGTGGTAAGATTCATTACAGGTGAGAAAATTTCAGTAAAGCCCATACATTCCTTCTGTTGAAAAACTTTCACCACCAGTCTTTCCTTTTACCTCCTATTACCATCATGTTCTTCCTTTATATGGTACACCCATTTGTTCTATAATGTATTCTTTCCTTGCGGTAAAGGTGTCAGCTCCCAAGTATTGCTGTCATGTAATGAATAAATATACTCCTTCATATCCACCTTACACTTATTCAAATCACTCAACTATATTTACTCTTCAAAACATTTTTGGTTCTCCACCATTAGTCAGTAACAAATAATGTAAGGATGATGAATAACTTTTCACAAACCTTCTAACCCTTGTTTATCTCTTCAACTTTACTTGAGGAGTAGGATCCACTGGTTCAAATTTCATATACTCTGGTACACCTTCAAGCTCTATTTCTTCATGGCATGCTGATTCTTTATTCCCACTATCAACTTTAGTTGTATAATGGTTCTTGTACGTGACACCTTTATTAAATATCAAATTTTATCTTTTGATGATCATATTGTTCTTCTTTCTAGACTAGAGCTCCTCGAGTAGACATTCTCCCAATGATCCTCTATTGATGAGATATACTGCCATGTTCACTGCCTCATCCCAGAAAGCCTTGGGTAACCCTGAGTGCATCCTTATAATTCTAGCATGTTCATTTAATATCCTATTAATCCTTTATCTACACTATTCTGTTGTGGTGTATCTGGTAGAGTCTTCTTCCATTTAATTCCATTATTAGAAAAAAATTCCTTAAACTCATTACTTCCATAATCTCCACTATTTTCAGATCTCAAGAATTTTGGTTTTGTTCCTGGATCATTCTTCACCATGGTCTTCCACTTTCAAAACACCTTAAATACCTTATCTTTTCTTTTCAGAATATAAACCCATAACTTCCTAGTGGAGTCGTCGATAAATTCCACATATAGAGACCCTCAAAGGAATGTACTGATGTATGCCCATATAAATTAGTGTGCACCGGGTCAAGATTCCCAGAATTCTGTGTTCTGCCTCCTTTCATAAAGGATGAATTCTTCTTTTTAAGGATACAATATTCACATAATCCCACTTCCACCAGCTTCAGATCTAGTAGCATTCCTTCTGTTTCTAGCAACTTCATCCCCTTATCATTCATGTGACCTAGCCTATAGTTCCACAATTGTGAATCCCTAAATGAATTTATTGATGCAAGTATGTCCATGAAAGTCTCTGTCATGTTGTACAGGGTATCATTCTTTTCTCCATGAACTATGATCATAACTCTCTTGGTAATCTTCCATGAACCACTAGTGAATGTGGTGCTAAAACCTGCGTCATCAAGCTACCCAAAAGAGATAAAATTTCTTCTTAGTTTAGGGATATAACTTACATTATCAAGAACCAGAAAACTCCCACTATTGGTTTTGATTTGTGCATTATCCTCCCCCAAAATCTTAAAGGGTTGCCAACGAGCCTATACCCAAGTGGTAAAGGCTCTTGCTTGGCATCCAAAAGACCCAGGATCAAATCCGGGAAGGGATGAATTTTTGGGTACTGTAGAAGTACTATAGAAGATACTATATCAGTGGTCCGGGGAGCCAAGTGGGACCCCGGGTCCCGCATTCCCGCTGCTGGCACCATGTGGCGCCAGCCGGTCGGCTACCCAACCCGAACGACCCAGCCATTCGAGGTACCCAAGGGGAGCCTCCCCCTTGGGTGTTGGATAGGGCGGACCCCATCGCGGGGCGACCCAGCCGTAGACCAGCGGGCCGGGCCGGACCTGGGTCGGCCCAGGTCGGGTCGGGCCGGGTCGGTCTGACCGGGTCGGATCGGACCCGGACCAGCTTCGACCCCTTTCCACTCTTTCAACCATAACTTGAGCTACGAGCATTCATTTGAAAAACCTTATACTGTGCTAGAAACCTTGGATCAAGATGATCCTTTTGGTATACCCCACTTGAGATTTGGATAAATTTGGGGTACATCCGGGTTGGATTGAACACGAATCCAATCAGTATCTCGGGATAAAATGGCCAATAACTTTCAAACCGAGCATCTGATTGACACACCGTCTATTGTGTTGAGACCCATATTACGTGGTGGTACTTTGATATAATTCTTACTAGGACTTCGTAGAATTTGGAATATCGACCTATGTCTTGAGGAGAGAACCCTCCTGGAATCAAGCGAGCTTAGTGCAGGAACCTTGTGGCTGGCTGTTAGATGAGAAAGGGATCTTTTGAGGGTATGTGCCTTCAGATCCTATGTGGGTCTGTGCTTTGGAATCCTATGTGGGTCTGTGTTCCAATATCCCAGTTGAATCCACTCTAAGAATCCACATGGGATTACTCTAGGATCCTACGTGGGTCTGCTGTACTAGGATCCTACGCGGGTCTCGCGTTTTAGGATCCTACATGGGGTTGCCTCTCAACAGAGTAAAATGATTTAGTAGTTACATATAACCATATTTACTTCCATACCTAAGTTATACCTGATGTTAGCTGATTCTTTAACTGTGTGGTAATCATATGTGGGGCGTACCTTTGTGATGAATACCTTCGTGGTGATACCTTTGTGATATTCTTATGTATGACATTACCTTTGTGGTACTTACCTTCATGGTGATACCTTTGTGGTATTCTTCTATGTGGCGTTACCTTTTTGGAACTTACCTTCATGGTGTTACCTTCATGATATTCTTTCCTTCATGGGATAGTAGAGATTTGGGCTTTTGAGTTGGGCCTTGTGTTTCCTCATGATTGAGATGGTTTTACTCGACAACTTAGGTATATGTATGGGCATATAACTAAGTAGGGTTTTCAGTTGTTTTCATGCTTGGTGGTTTATACATTGTGGATTTTGTTAGACCTTTTAGGGTCTTGGGGTCCCTATCGAGTATCTTTATACTCACCCCTACACAGGCTACACCCGCACCTTGTTGTGTTTGTGCAGACGATGGACAAAATTGATCGAGGATGAGGGTACCGGGACTGGAGGTAGCTCATAGGTGGACATTAGATGAGGATTACCATAGTGAAGACCATTCGAGAGCTGTACCTACCCTTCAGGTAGGAACCTTGGCAGGTGTTCACAGGAACTGTTCCAATTTACTTGTACTTCCCAATTTACTCGTACCTTTCAGTTGGGCTTGTATTCTGGCCCCTTTTTCTTTCTGTGCACACCCTGTTTACTATATAGTTTTTCTTGGTGATTGTATCCTGCTTTTTTGCTTAGTTATGTGATTTTACAGGTTATAAAGGCAATGCCTTCCCATTTTTAGGGAATATGCTTTTTGGTGCTAGTCGCTAGCCCTTGGCCTATAGAAGGCGGGCTTGGGGTAGTCAAGACACAGGCCCCGGGGGACGGGTCATGAAAAATTGGTATTAGAGGAGTCGGTTATACCGTAGAACATTGAAATATGATCTTTGAACAATAATAGTGTTAAGTGTTATAAGTGTGGTTATTAGTTGAGGGAATCCAGTATTGGTGCGGCAACCGACGTATCCATACACCAGGACCCTAACTTTTCTAACTCAGTGCATGAAAATAATGATTGCATGTATGTTTTGAAATTTTTCCTGACAATTTCTTTGAGTCAACTCACTAGGTATAACTTATTGACCATGGAACACCTGTTTCTTTTCAGGATTCCTCCACACATACAACCATCTAGGGTTCTAGGAAGAGTACGTGCTGATAGCCCACCGAGAAACAAGGCCTCGGTGTAGGTCCCTTTATCAGTAGAGGCACCAGCAGAGCCAACGACAGTACCGTTACCTGTTGGGCCACCAATGCCACCAGCCCCAACAGCAGAGAGTGCACGCCGCTTGAGCGCATTGCACGAGTTCCAGTTCCAGAGTCCACCCAGGTTCAGGGGTGAGACAGATCCACAGGTGACTGAGGATTGGCTGGAGGCCGTAGTGAGAGTCTTCCGACTGGTAGGGACACCATCTGATCTCATGGTTATCCTTGTCGCTAGTCTTCTACAGGAAACAACAGACATATGGTGGAGCTTGATGCTCCAGGTTCACGATGAGGTGACATTTCTCTGGGAAAACTTTGAGAGCCTGTTTTGGGTAGAGTTTTTCCCAGTGACCCTTCACACAGTGCGCATACAGAAGCTTCTTCATCTGCATCATGGAAGCATGAATGTGGCTCAGTACTCAGTGAGGTTCACCGACCTCTCATGATACTCCACTGATATGGTGAGGGACCCATTCTTCAGGGCCCTGACCTTCGAGATGGGACTCAGGCGGGAGATCAGAGCTTCGATGATTTCTCTTAGCATCCCAATGTAGGCAGAGGTGTTAGAGAAAGCCCTCTCAGTATAGAGTTTTCTTGCTAAGAAGTCACTAGCAGCGAGACCCACCACCGGGCATCACGTAGCCGAGTCTTCTGAAATTGGAAGCAAAAATATGTCACAGAGGTCTAAGAGGACCAGACCTATAGACGAACAACCATACTATTCGGGGTCTATTGTGCGGGGAACCCGAGATAGATCCAGTCATGCGAGGAGCAGGTAGTGTTACACATGCGGAGGGCAGTGTCACAAGGCTTGTGACTGCTCGAACCACCATACGGATGATCAACTGATGACCAAAGGACCACCTAGGTAGAGATAGAGGTTCGAATAAGGAGGTCCTCAGGGAGAAGGAGAACGTGGCAAAGGGGATATCCATGCAGATGGCAGTGGGCGACGATTCAAGGTGTTACCGCCGCCACCACCAGGTGGTCCACCCTGACCACAAGAAGCAGGTGGAAAGGGGTGAGCTCAGCTCCAGGCAGCTGAGGCCTATGACCACGACACTCTGAAGATGATACGAGGTACGATCTGTGTCTACTCCACCTTGGATGAAATACTTATAGACACAAGTGCCAGTCATTCTTTTATTTCCACTGCCCTCGTTCGGAGCTCAGAGATTTCGGTGGAGCTGTTGGATTGATCCTTATGGCTAGAGACTTCTATGGGAGAGGATTCGATGATTACACACTGGTTCTGATAGTGTGAGATTACTCTAGGAGGCGAGAGCTTTAGCTGGGATATTCTAGTAGCGGCATCGAGGCCTTACGATGTCATCTTGGGTATGAATTGGTTATCCACAGTCCATGCTCATGTTGACTGTATTAGGAGAAAAGTGCGGTGTATCCATGAGGATGGGACTAGGTTTACCTTCACCAGAAAAAAGGGAGCCTTTGTAGCACATGACGGACTTATCTGTAGGAGAGTGCAGCCGATCACTCACCAGTTGGATAGCCTTACCCCCAAAGCGGTTGATGTGGAGTCCGAGCTATCCTGTAGTGGTGGACCAGTACACGGATGTCTTCCCTGATGATGTTTTGGGTCTACCTCCTCACAGAGAGGTGGACTTCTACATTGATTTATACCTCGGTACGACACTGATATCTACACCATCGTATCAGATGGATCCTGCGGAGCTTCGTGAGCTGTGGGTATAGCTGGAAAAATTATAAGGGAAGGGGTTCATCCGGACCAGTGTTTCTCCAAGGGAATCCCTGATTTTGTTTGCCAAGAAGGCGGATGAGAGCTTGAGACTTTGTGTTAACTATCGGCACCTGAACCAGTTGACTGTGAAGAACAAGTACCCACAACCGAGGATTGATGACCTCTTTGATCAGCTGAAGGGAGCATAGTGATTCTCAAAGATAGACCTCAGGTTAGGCTATCACCAGCTCAGAGTACGAGACGAGGATGTGAAGAATACGACTTTCAGATGTCGGTATGGACACTACGAGTTCCTGGTTATACCATTCGGCGTAACCAATGCTCCAACAATGTTCATGGGACTCATGAATAGGATATTTAAGCCATATCTTGATCAGTTTGTGGTGGTCTTCATTGATGACATTCTGATCTACTTAGCTACTGAGGAGGAGCATGACTATCATTTGCAGATAGTTATGGACACACTCTGAGAGCACCAACTATATGGTAAGATCTCGAAGTTCCAGTTATAGATCCAATAAGTTCACTTTCTAGGACATGGCATCTCGAAGGCTGGATTTGCGGTGAATCTAGCGAAGATTGAGGCAGTACTTGCTTGGGAGCCACCTAGGAGTGTGACAGAGGTACGAAGTTTCCTGGGTTTGGCTGGACACTACCAGAGATTTGTGCCAGATTTCTCCATAGTTGTAGTAGCTTTATCAACATTGACAAAGAAGGGGCAACCCTTCGTGTGGTCAGAGATATGCCAGAAGAGTTTTTAGGAGCTGAGGCAGAGGCTGACTAGTGCCCCCATCTTGAGGCTTCCAGAGGAGGGCGTTGGGTACGTAGTCTACTGCGACGCATCAGGGGCCGGGCTCAGATTTGTCCTAATGCAGGAGTGAGTAGTGACTGCATATGGTTCTCAACAGCTGAGACAACATGAGGATAACTATGCTACCCATGACCTAGATTTAGCAGCAGTGGTCTTCGCCTTGAATATGTGGCGACATTACTTGATGGGAGAATGGTTTACAGTCTACTCTAATCACAATAGTCTTAGGTATATCTTCTATCAGAAAGACCTGAACCTGAGACAACGAAGTTGGATTGAGTTCCTCCAGGACTATGAATTCGAGATAGTCTATACTCCTGGGAAGGGGAACGTTGTAGCAGATGCACTCAGCTGAATATTTGGTATACAACTTCTAGGTGAGGCGATGGAGTAGCTAGCCACTTTGCAGATATCCTTTGTAGATCGAGATGGAGCAGTTTTTCTTCAGTCTCTTATAGTCACTCCCCCACTCCTTTATCAAGTCAGGGAGACACATCGTGGGGACACTGACTGCGAGGCTCGATGTGCTTAGATATCTATAGGACAGACACCTGATAGATTTTCTGAAGGTGAGGAGCACGTCATCCTTTTCAGAGGACGTACCATGGTACCCGTGTTGCTTGGGGAGGAAGTGTTGAGGGAGTTCCACACATAACATATAGAGGTACATCCATAAGTGGAGAAGATATACCAGGACCTCCAATGATAGCACTGGTGGTCAGGAATGAAGAAAGTAGTAGCAAAGTTTGTCTCTCGGTGCCTCACTTGTCAGCAAGTGAAGGTGGAGCATCAAGTACCAGTAGGATTAATTCAGCCTTTAGAGGTCCCAGAGTGGAAGTGAGATGAAATATCTATGTAATTCATGACAGAACTTCCACGTACATCTAGGGGTCATGATTCTATCTGGGTGATCGTCGACCAACTCACCAAGTTGGACCACTTCCTACCGACCAGAGAGCAGATTTTAGTAGAGATCTTGGGATGCGTCTATGTGCAAGAGATTATGAGGCTACATGGAGTACCCTCGATGATTTTCTTCGATCGTGATGCACATTTCACTTCCCAGCTTTGGAAGGGGTTGAAGGAGGATTTCGGGACGTAGCTTCGTTTGAGCACTGCCTTCTATCCTCAGACGGATGGCCAGACTGAATAGACCATTCAGACCCTTGAGGACATGATGCGTGCTTGCGTCCTCGACTTCGGTCGCAGTTGGGAGGATCAATTTCCCTTGGTGGAGTTTTCATACAATAATAGATATCACCCCACCATTGGGATGACACCTTTCGAGGCTTTTTACGGCCAACCTTGCAGATCTCCTTTGTGCTGGATTGACCCAAGGGAGTCAGCACTCATTGGACCAGATATGGTATGTGATACCACGGAGAAGATGCATATCATCCAGGAGCAGATGAAGACTACATAGAGCAGATATAAGTGTTATTCCAATAGGAGATGGATACCTCTGGAGTTAGATAATGGTGACCACTTCTTTCTACGGGTCTCACCCCAACGAGGTTTGTGGAGATTTGGCCGGGGCGGCAAGTTATCTCTGAGGTTCATCGGACCCTTTCAGGTCCTCACCAGAGTTGGCGAGGTGGCTTACCGCTTAGCTCTTCCACCTCAGCTGCACTAGGTGCACAAAGTTTTCCATGTATCCCAGCTGAGGAGATACGTGCACGACCCTTCACACATCATTTACTGGGGTGAGATAGACATCGATGATGGGGTGAAGTTTTTAGAGGATCCAGTAGAGATTGAGGATTGACAGGAGTGGGTCCTTTGTGGGCAGTCGATACCTTTAGTGCACGTTTTTTGGCAGCACAGGAACCTCTAGGAAAGAACATGGGAGCATGAGGCTCAGATTCATGCTCAGTAGCCCCACTTGTTTTCCTAGTTTTTATGATGTGGATTTCGGGGATGCAAATCCCTGAGGTGGAGAGAATGTAAAGACCTGGAAATCTTCATGTATTTTTTTTAATTATATGAGAATATTACGAGTCTGTGAAAATTGATAGCGCGTGATTCCGAGGCCCGGAGTGCCCCAAATGAATTTCTGAACTTTTTTTCGGATACGTTCAATAAATGTGAGAGTGGGTTTTTGTAACTTTTAAGACAGTTCTCAGAATTAAAATCTAAGGGCACCATTGAACTCGTAGTGCTGATATTCAATTAAGGATACCTTCACCTCGACCATAGTAGGTCGAAGGAGGAAGTTATCTTTTCTGTTTTTTGTGGAATAAGTAAAATAAAATAATTAACATTTTATTTTTCTTTTGAAACCACTATTTTTTATTTATGAAGGTGTGGACCACCTGAGCGGGAAAACCTCCCATTCTAAATTCATAGTGGTGGGGACCACCCTAACCCCTCTTAATGTGGGAAAACCTTTCAACTCTCCATGCTTAATTGTGCCAACTTAAATTAATTAATTGTGACAACTTTAATTAATTGATAGAATTATTTTTTAATAGGTTGGATCCTCATTTTACTAGTGGGAAATCGTTGGAAAAGGTGAGAGTTGGGAGAACTTTGGAGAAACATTTCCTCCAAACGAAGAACACCCTCTCCAAAAAAGATCATACTTCAGAATCAAGAACGAGGATGATCCACGAGCCTGATTTTGGAAGCGTGTTATGGAAGCAATAATCATTGGAACCCTCATCACCTTCACCGACTTCATCTCACAACACCTTCAACGAGAAATTGAGGCAGGGAATGTTTGATTTTAATACCCCTTACCCTGTTCTTATCAATCTTCTTGATTTAATAACAACTATGTCGCTTGTTACCATTCTAACGCGGAGGGTGCGTGTAAAACAAACACGACCCGACCTTTACAAAACATTTGTGAATTTTGGTGGTCTTGAATTGAGGGTGATGTCCTGAGACGAGTGCGAGAGTCATTGGAATGAAGAACGGGCCACCAGGGCGCACTCGGTGACCCGAGGAACGTCGCCGGCGATCCGTGCTGGAAGTCGGCACCGGTGGGGCATGAGAGTAGCGGCCGGAACTTTGGCCGGCCATGAACGTGCCTTCAGAGAAGGGCCACGGTGGAGCAGGGGCGGAGGCCGGTGCACAGCCGACCGCATGAAGGGGGTGGCGTCGGTGCGTGTCCGCATCGTTGGGCGTGCAGGAGCCGCGAGACGAGGCCACGACAGTGAAGGAGGGCGGTCAGCTCACTACCGGTCATCGGTGGGGGCATGGCGCGTGACTGCGCTACGGAAGAGGGTTGGATGTCTAGCTAGTCGGTGAGCCGAGTGGGACCCCGGGTCCTGTGTGCCAGCTGCCGACACCACGTGGCACCGACCGGTCTGCTACCCAACCCGAACAGACCAACCATTCGGGGTACCCAAGGGGAACCTCCCCCTTGGGTGGAGGCTAGGGCAGACCCCAACGTGGGGCCACCCAGCCATGAGCCAGCGCAGGCCAGGCTGGACCCAGTGGGCTAGTTCAGACCCAGGGTCGGACTGGACCCGGACCAGCTTCGACCCCTTTCCACTCTTTCAACCATAACTTGAGCTATGGGCGTCCATTTGATGAACCGTCTACGACGCTGGAAACCTTGGATTGAGATGGTCATTTTTTTATACCCCACTTGAGATTTGGATAAAGTTGGGGTATATCTAGGTTGGATCAAAAACGAATCCAACCGGGCCCTCGGGACAAAAAGGCCAATAACTTACAGACCGGGCATCTGATTGACACACCATTTGTTGCGTTGAGAACCCTATTACGTGAAGGTCCTTTGAGATACTTCTTTGTGGGACTTCGTTGTAATTAAAGTATCGACCTGTGGCTTGAGGAGTGGACCCTCCCGGAATCAAGCGAGTTTAGTGAGAGAACCTTGTGGCTGGCTATTAGATGAGAAATGGATCCTATGTGGGTCTGTGACTTAGGATCATACGTGGGTGTATGGTTTGAGATCCTAAGTGGGTCTGTGTTCCAGTATCCCACTTGGATCCGCTCTAAGAATCCAAGTGGGATTACTCTAGGATCCTACGCGGGTCTGCTGTACTAGGATCCTACGTGGGTTTGACGTTTTAGGATCCTACGTGGGTCTACCTCTCAACAGAGTAAGATGATTCAATAGTTACATATAATAATCTTTACTTCTGTACCTAAGTTATACCTGATGTGATCTAAGTCTTTACCTGTGTGGTAATCATCTTTGTGGCATACCTTTGTGATAAATACCTTCGCGATGATACCATTGTGGTATTTTATATGTGGCATTACCTTTGTGGTACTTACCTTCATGGTGATACCTTTGTGATATTCTTCTGTGTGGCATTACCTTTGTGGTAATTAACTTAGTGGTGTTACCTTCGTGGTGTTCTTTCCTTCGTGGTACAGTTGAAATTTGGGTTTTTGAGTTGGACCTTGTGTTTCCTCAGGATTGAGATGGGTTTACTCAACAACTTAGGTATATGTATGGGCATATACCTAAGTAGGGTTGTCAGTTGTTTCCATGCTTGGTGGTTTATCCTTTGTGGATTTTGTGAGACCTTCAAGGGTCTTGGGGTCCCTACTGAGTATCTTTATACTCACCCCTGCACGGGCTACGCCCACACCTTGTTGTCTTTGGTGTCGACGACAAACATCATTGATCAAGACTGAGGGTACCGAGACTAAAGGTAGATCAGAGGTGGACATTAGACAAGGCATACCACAGTGACGACCGTTCGAGAGCTATACCTACCCTTTAGGTAGGATCCTTGGCAGGTGTTCACAGGAGTTGTTCCAGTTTACTTGTACTTCCCATTTTACTTGTACCTTTCAGTTGGGCTTGTATTTTGGACCCTTTTTCTTTTTGTGAATACACTATTTATTATATAGTTTTATTTAGTGCTTGTATCCTGATTTGTTCTTAGTTGTGTGAGTTTATAGGTTATAAAGGCAATGCCTTCCCAGTTTTAGGGAATGCGCCTTTTGGTGCTAGTCACCAGCCCCTAGCCTATGGAAGGCAGGTTTGGGGTAGTCACGACACGGGCCCCAGGGGACGGGTCATGAAATTTTATATGACATTGAATAGTTTAAACATTTTCTATCATCTCTTATACAAGATCAGATCTTATCGACTTCCTTTATCCAACTCCATCCCAACATGTTGGATTCTACACCTCTAAAGACCCTGCCTTGTGTGTATTATATTTTTTTTTCAAAGGTGGTTAATGGTTGTTAATGAATTAGAATGGTTTCATTAATGTTAATATGTTTAAGAGATTATAAAGAATAAGTTTCATGGAAGTTTGTTTGAAGTATCTATGCTTGTTAAATAAGAAAAGTAAGTTCCCAATCCTTTTTATCTTAGAAGAAGATAAGTTGTGTTCTTGCCTATGGATGATTTAGAATATAATCATTATTTGAGATATTCATTTCTTGAAGTTGAAAGAATTATTTGATGATTTTTTCAACGAATGATGATTTGTGAGATGGTCTTAATATCTCAAATAATGCTACTTGATGTTTGGATAAGTACATTTGTTTAAAAAATTATGAAATTTTCTTATGAGGTTTATGGGAGGAATTTTTTGGATAGAGATGAATGGGTAAAATGGAAAGAGATGAACAAACAGAGAAAGATGAGTCAAATTAACTAAGGTAATCAAGGATATTCTAGTGTATAGAGATGTTTAGATAAAATTTTTGTATGATAGTGTTCATAGGGACAACAAACTAAGTGTTTCAGACAAAAAATATCAATAGATGCTTGGTGATGTATTCCTCATTGATTAAACACCACAATACCTTGTGGCTGTGATTCAAGCTGAATATTGAGAGAAGAAAAGCCTATGTGAAATGAAGGCACATCAGGCAATGCTTTTCCTGATCTTCAAAAGTTATAAACATAATTTTTATACAAATATACTCAGTATTCTTGGTAGAATTAATAAAATGAATAAGTTAGTGGAACTATGTTTTCCAGACATAGGTTACCAGACAAAGGTTTCCCGATGAAGTCAACTGGATGAAGAATGTTTGTAAGATCATTATATAAAGAAGAACTGCAGAAGTTACAGACATAAGAAAGCTTGAAGAAGTGTCAAAAAAGAAACATGGATTTTGTGAATGAAGCTGTAACAGATAGAAAAAGTTTTATGAACATTTATGAGTTCATCAGATAGAAGAATGCTTGTGAAGTCACGAGGCACCGGAATAAATAGAACTTAAGTTTTAAAGTGGTCATACAAAGAATACTAGATCATCAAACATAAGTTTTCAAGAGAAATAATTATACATAAGTATCTAAAGTTATCTTGTTTCATATTTAGAGGCAAAACATCTAATAAATCAAGTTCATAATTTTAGAAGCTTAGAATTCACTCAATAGATCAAAGAGTTGTGAGTTAATGTGGTTGAAAAAAATCATACCTTGAAACTCTTGAAGTAATGGTGTAACCAAAACTTGGACTATGAGGAGAGGTTTCTGGGATCTATTCCACTAGAATACTCTAGAGAATAAGTATTCCGAGTCTAGTAGTGAGGGATGTTTGGGTTCAATAAAATAGTGTAAGACATTTAATGATTTAATTAATGGTAATGTATAATCGGTAATCAAGATAAAAGTATTAATATATTATATTTTGTTTTTGTAGAAAATGGCATGTAATACCATAAGTTTAATGTGATTAATTTCAGAAAAAGCCAATGTCATCATCTATATGAGTTTACAAGAGCAGTATAGGTACTTGTGCAAAGTAATAAGATGTAGGAAATTCAAATTACTGGAGTCCCCAATACCCATTGAGAAACCTCATGAAGCAAGGGTGTACATGATTATTATAGGAGACACATTTATATTTCATTTTATGTTTACATCATAATGATATCATCAATGTCCGATGTGATTTGTTGATACAAAATCAGGGCATTGATGATTTTACATGTTTTCTCATCTCCGAGAAGCTTGTGAGGAGAAATTCAAGCGAGATATGAATGAATGATGATTACATTGGATTCATATAAATTGAAATATGGATCAAAATATTTCAATGCATCCCTTTATCATATTATTTTCATTAATTTACTCTAGTTTCCTTTAAGATTATAGAACAAATATTATGGAAAAAAACTCTTCCTTACCTTTTAGGTAAAGTTTGCAAGTTGACAAAAACTTAAAGAAACTTTAATATTTAGTTCTCATGATGAACAAGTTGAACGATAAGGTGAAAAGGCCAATGAAAAGTGTGACGCCAAAGGCACCATCTCAACTTCCTTAAAATAAAATAGATTGATAATCATACATGAGGTTACCTTCTTTACATATTATGAAATAAATATATGGAAGTTTAAATACAATGAACTGAATTGAAAAGAAACCAGTCACTTCTTCTTTAGATATATTCATCAATTATAAGTAATGTTTCTATCATAGTTATTGGGTATTAAATACAACATTCCTATCACATATGTGTATTTAAATATAATAACCAAGTAATAAAATAAATGTTACTAGAGGAAATGTGTATTCTCCAAGTGACTGAGAAAGGGAGATTCTTAAGTCAGCAATGAGAAGTACACAAATTCTAATTTCCAAGATTAACGATTCTAGTTAATTATTTTGAGTATAATAAAAACATTTATTTCACACATAAGGAGAAATTATTCCAATTTTGGAAAAATATTGTTTATGGTGTCTTATACTAAACTAAAGTTCAGTAAGGCTTAAATAATTGGAAATAACTGATTAATATAAAATGTAAGACTTAAATAACCGGTTGTGGAAAGATAAGTATTTGTATGGTAAAACTAATTAGTTGTCAAGGATGTACCCAGTATAGTATTTAGACTCCATGGATTAAAATACCTTAGGTATTATCAACATGTCTACTTATATAGTTTTGGACAAATAGACCTTCAGAAATAATGGTTGGAAACAAATATTTCAGAATTAGTAAATCTAGAGAGAGTGAACTATTCCAAGGTTAAGATGGTGGTAAATATATGGTTTATAAATATTCCTTTAAATTTTTTAAGGGATATAAAAGTGCAATATGGTATATGCATGGTCATAAAATATGGGTTTCTTCAAGTCTGATTACTGAAGAATATCTTCACCCATCATATATCGATTATTAAAATGTAGCGTTGAGTAATTCCTAAATGCACATTTCCTTGTACACATCAGAGTCATGATGTCACTAAGGAGGATCGATTATAAGTCATACATGCAAATATTGATCATTAAACTGTAGCATGTAGTAATTACTAAACACATATTTACTTATACACATCAGATTCATGATGTAAGATTAAGGAGAATAAATGTTTATATTTATATACATTGCAAAAACATCTATTATTTTCAATACATGCTTTGAAAATAACAACATTATAACATAACCATATACCAACTATAATAACAAATGGATATCATATGAGTTAAAGTATGATATAAATCCATTATATCATAAGAACATGTCTTTAGATGCAGAGTGTATGTTAAGGATATAAATAAAAATTCATCAAGAAAAACACTATGTAAATGTAATGTTACTATCCTAATGTTTTCTAAGGATATCATAGAAATAAATATGATAGAAAATATAAATTCAAGTGCTAGACTATATTTTTATAAAAGGGTTACATATTTATTTGAGATTGTGGGAGAAATATTGATTTGGATTTAGTCAAAATTGAATATGCACAACTAGTTGGCATAGGAACAACTTCCACAAGAGCTAGTGGAAAAGTATTGTTCCAAAGACACACACTGTCTAGGAAGGATAAAACCATGGTGATGTTTTTACATTAACAATGGATGGTGATACAATATTCATTGAGAATAATGGATCCTACAAGTAAGTAGTAATGAAAATAAGCTAATATTGATAAGATCAATTAAAATTTAATAATGGATTCCATGTATCAAAGTATAGAGGCATATTATTTTGAATACTAAAGTGAGTATTCAAGTGAGACTATACATGGGTGGTACAAGTGTGGTATCAATAAGGCACAATTGGTATTACCAAGTTGTTATTCCTAAATCCATTATATTTTTAATCATCATAAGTACTTCTATGATCAATAAATTGGGAATTAGATGTCAAGACTCCCAATATTAAAATTTGTCTATACAATACAACTAGAAAGGATTGTTGACACCATAAAATTCCAATAATGGGTAAAAGTTACTGAAATATAGTTATGGATTGAAGTAAAAAACAAGATCACAGAATATTCATTTGACATGATTTTTTACATTATCCTACAAGAGTTTAGTGGGATCACTATAGTTTTCCAAGGAAAGTATGTTTGTTCACATATGGAAAACAACCATTGGTATTATACTTGATTAATAACAGATAGAAAGTAACTCTTCAAATATTAACTTAAAGTAAAAACCTAAGTTATAGGGAATGGGATAAAATGAGGTAGATCTAGTGAGTTTCTTAGACCAAGTCAAAAGTATATATACTAATAAAGTATTAAAAAATACAATATGGAACAATTTGAGAGAGAATTGTTACTAATGTCACATGACATAAATCTCTCCATGAAGACATTCATGGGGCATAAGAGGAGATTAAATAGGTGAGTCTAATTCTATAAGCACCATCAATGGATCTATCACATATTCCATGTTATGTAATATATTTTATATTTCCAACATATAATTTTTGGTAAGAAAATATGAGTTATATTCAGGATAATTGCACGTGATGTAATAAAAACTATCTAATTGTAGTTGAGAAAGTAAAAAAGATATACACCTGATATGTGGATAAGAAGGTATACTAGTTATAATGGGACACAAAATAGTATTACTATAGATAAATATGATCTAATATCATAGTCATGCTAAGGTAATGAGTAGGAAAAGCTCATTCAATTTTTTGGTATCCATATCTATAAATACCAAGTGCATTTTGGCTCCTGATGTAGCTAAAGAAGCAGTGTAAAAATATGCATTGATTTGTTCTAGTTCTTATAATTGAACCTTGTAAGTCAAGTTTTGTCATAATATAAATTATGATAATAATAATACTAGTACTATCCAAGATGTCAAGTTTTGACAATGGGAAAATGGAATATACTTATAGATATCATCTCTTGAGGAGTTTTACTCATGGAGGTGAAGTCGCTGATAACAGAGTAGCCACACAATGGAGTGTGGTATGCCAAAAAACTAAATCCATAACACAAAAAAACATGATATTATAATGGGTTTGCTAACAAGGATAGCTATCAAGTTGGATCTAGTTCAAGTGGGAGTGTTGTAATAGTGGGTTCCCTAGACCCAACTAAATAATACTTTTCAATTACTATATCATGTATACAATGAGTTATGCATGATGTAATATTACCATAATAATGTTTATATTTTTTCATCCACTATTTAAATAGTAATATACATAGATTATTTATCATATCAAAAGGTTATAGAAGTTCCCATGTTATAATAAGAACTATGAGATATTGTGGCATTAATCTTAAACATATGTCTTATAGTCTAGATACATCATACTGAATAGACATAGTTGATGTCTGACTATTAGGTGTTGGGGGATTATAAGCATTGATACTTATTCTCATGATGTTCTCACTTGGTAATCTTGAGTAGATGAGATCATAAGTACTAACCCACCAATAGTAACACCACATGACTTCGGTGTCATTGGCAGTTCCTATCTATGTATATGTGTAATGGTCTCCTAAATTGAGATTATTATAAGTGCATACCTTTTTATCATTTAATTTGATGCAATACAAAAACCATGACATTGAATTCATAGCATGGTAGCTTGTGTTGGACACGTCATTGGTGGTATGACCTTGATTGAATAATCAAGAAAGGATTTGTTGATTCTGAAAGGAAGAGATATCTTGGTCCTAGTTGATTGTGATGATATTATCTTCACTAAATCCATGGAAATGGTAGAATAATGTAAGTCCTTACAGTAAGGTCATTGAATAATAAATCAAGCATGGATGATGACATGAAGTATAACAGCCCCAAACCCGCACTCCTGGATCTGGTATTGAAAACATAAACTTTAAATTTTTGTATTTGATACCGATGAAGGTGACCCAATTTTTGCTATCCAAAACTTACAACATCAAAAGGAAAATGTTGGATCACTTATATTCTCAAGGACCTTTTATGTTTAGAGTTTTATAAAATTAGGGAAAAAATCTTAACATCATGGATTTATAAACAACTAGTTCATAAATATGAACATCATATCCCACTATACCTAGATTTTCATATTCTACATTAGGTGATCATCATTATATATACTTAACCCATCTAGACATAATTCTTTCAAGAACAATCTTTATAACTAGAGGAAAATGAAACTTAACAAGTGTGAGATCAAATGCCCAACAAGGGTAAATGTAATCATTAATGATTTAATGTCACCAGGGAGAAAAAGAAGAGAAAAAAAGGTATGATAAAATAATCAAAGTGCATGAGTATAACATAAGAATATCCATACCCGTCAATACCTAGATCGTGGAAACATGACATAAGGATTTAACAAAGGAAATAGTTATCAGAATCAATAATCATGGGCCATGTGATATCAATCTTGATCATAAGATACATTATAAACCAAAATAAATCATAGATAAAAATTATTGGTATCTTGAAACATTATCTTCACATCACTTCTTACAAATGGAATAACCAATATGACTGACTTGCATCTTCAGAGTACCAAATTCATTGAAGGGTTATAACGGATCCACCCATCCTTGGTTTATCATAGAACCACCCATATTTGATTAATAAAATAACAATTCATCCTTATTTTATAACAGAACTGTCCATCATTAGTTTATAACATAACCAACCATCATTATAAATAATGTACAATAACCGTATCATAAATAAAGTACATAGAGCATTCCTTTCATCATAAACTCATTGAAATAACCTTTATTATTTTTATAGCATAATTAACCAATGGAAAAGAAACGAGTTTCATAACAATATCTTTAAAACACGATTAACTTGTGGAAAAGAAACTAGATCCATAAAAATATCTTTGAAACATGATTTACCCTTAGAAAATAAACATATTTCATAGCAATTTCTTTGAAACATGATTAACCCATGAAAAAGAAATGGGTTCTATAACAATACCTTTAAAACAATCATAATCAATATAGAGAAATAATGAATATGATATCATTATAAAATATCCCCATTGGAACATAAGAAACAATAAGATTTGTTGATGTTGATGAATGGAAATACCATTAAAAGACCATTAAAAAATTTTTTGATTTCATTTTGAAAATCACTTTTAGAAACTAAAAATTCACAAAATATTGAAAAAAATCATTTTCTTTGAAAACAAATTTGGAATCATATAAAGGAAATATTAAGTAAAATAATGGACATGATGGGGGGAAAATCCATTCATGTTATAAGTGTTAATAATAAACATTCTTTTCAAAACATTTTGAAAAAGAGTTAAAAGTGACTCATTTGAAAAATGTTAAGAAATTTCCTTTTAAAAAATTTTAAAAGAAGGAAAAAGATTATGTAAAATAGATTTAGGAAATCATTTATTTTTTAAAAATAACATTTTGAATTTTTTTTAGAAAACATGGATATGGAAAATAAAGACACCCAATCTAAAATAAAAATACAAGATCGATATCATTTACAAATGAATTTATTGATGTTTCTTCAATAAATTAGGGAGGAAATAAAAATTAAACATGTGAAACACATTAATAACCATAGGAGAATAAAATATACATGG
Source organism: Viscum album (assembly GCA_963277665.1). NCBI lineage: Eukaryota > Viridiplantae > Streptophyta > Magnoliopsida > Santalales > Viscaceae > Viscum > Viscum album. The sequence goes on from OY728163.1 coordinate 1,867,472,496, forward strand.
TTCAAGAAAATAATATTATATTAATTCCCCTAAAAGAAACTTAAACATAAACAATCCTGAAAGAAAGAAGGTTGTAACATAAAGCCTTTGACACTTTGGTAACTCTTAAATCATAAGACTCATGAAATAATAACATCAAATGATACTTTATATATCATGAAAATAAGTATTATCATGATATAACATGTAAAATGGAAACATATACACCCCATAAATGAATATAGGTGCATATCATAAAAGTATGTATCAAAGAAATAGAATTTGAGAAAAATAACCCTTATAAAAATCATACCATTGAATTTGATAATTGATCAATGAATCAATTATGTGTACCAAATGTATATACACATAAAAAAGTTTAAATAAAACATTATATAATCAAAAATAATTACACACATAATCATTTAATATCAAAGATAATGAAGAAGCAATATAACCCCATGAAAATAAATTAAGTTATGAAATTGTTTACCATTTGGTAACTTTCAATTCAAATTCCATTGAATGAAATAATTCAAATTGAAGCATAAAATACCATGATTTATGAAGGATTCATGATATTAAATGAAAAATGGGTAGTATATACACCGCACAATATAAATAATTGGTGAATATAACATATGTCTCATAGAAATAAAAAGTGAGATGAGAAAAACCATTACCTCGAGTCTAGTATTTCATTTCATGTCCTTTAACTCCTATATAGTAAGATTACATCAATTATTTTTTTTCTTAAGAAAATTTTACCATTTTAATACCTTATAATTATTTTATTTCTTTTTAATGACTTATTTAAATATTTATTCAGTTGATTTTACATCAAGTGTTTTGAGGACATTTGATTCATTGTTTCAAAATGACTTCGGTATATTGACCGTGGTCAAAGAGGTGATTATTTAAACATATCCAGAATAATAATAATGATATAATTATAATATATATTCATAAATTATACTTTTAAAAACAATCATGAAAAATTACTATGAAAAATAAACTACGTTGTGATCATGGAGATAGTAGGCCATACGTACGCATGAGTAACATTTTCATTTTTAAATGATCATCATGGAAAGAAGGTATGTATTATTTTATCTTTATAGAATGATAATAATATCACAAATACCATATTATTTATTTAAATATACTAATAGATATATATATATATATATATATATCATTCTTGAGACGTATTGATGAAAAAAGAGTCACATCGCTTTGTGGAGGCGGTAGTCCACACGTACACGAACGGCATTATCATTTCTTAGTGTAGGAAATAAAATGATATATTGTCTTTTTATAATGATAAATATTTCATTAAAATAATAATTATTTCATATATATCACATATATTCATTAACATTATCCTTATTACCTTCCATGTAAAGTATAAGTGAAAAATGAATCACATCGCTTCGTGAGGCGGTAGTCCACCATACACACAAGCGATGTTATCATATTCCCTAAGGAATGGAAAGTAAAAAGGTATATGTGATATAATAACTAAATAAAACTAATATAAATTTGTGTTTTTACGCCATGGAAGAAGGAAACCACCTTTGGAGGTCTCTAATTATAGTATTAGAGACCGCAAATGGCCGTCGCTAATGTGGAAATGTAAATGAGAGAGATTTTTCCCGCCCCACCGCCATCTTCTACAAATTCACCGCTGCAACACCATCAACGCCACATTTTTTCCCCAATGCCATCCTGGATCACCTAGCTACTCCCATCGTCGCCCTCGTCACCCCCACTATAGCTACCATCGAATTCCCATCGCCCTCGATATCTGACCGCCAACGATCAATCCCGCAACACCACCCCATCCACTCCATCCGGCCGCCGTGCATCTGCCATAGCTGGGGAGAAAAACTTAACATCATTCCCTCATTAAATTTATGTTCCCCATGTTCCCCAGAAAACTTTTGATACCAAAAACCGAGTGGTATAGAAGCGGAGTTTTAGTGGCCGCTAGGGGTGGTCGCTATTGAGAAACACTGATAGATCTATTGCGATCACCAAATGCGGTCACATAGCTGTCTCTAAAGGGATTTAGAGACCAATTTTTGTAGTCTATAAAAGTAATATTTCTATTAGTGTAAGTATAAATATATTACATATATCATATATATACTTTAAATTCATCGTTACTATAATCTATGAGAGGCTATGATGGAAAACAAATGACATCGGTTCGTGAGGCGGTAGTCCTTCGTACACACAAATGATAACATCGTATCCTATTTGATGGAATAAGAGATGATTTAGGTTATTACATTAGTATAATAAAATATAAATATATAGAAGATATTTATTTTATCATATGAAAATATTTGAATAATATTTGAAGGTGGTTGAAGAAGAAATAAAACAAAAATACATAGTTATGAATTTTACCTCTTCTTAGACGACCTCTTTAGGATTATATCTAAAGTATTAATAGAATGAATTTATAACCAAAAAAGGATTCTAGGATTATGGGATGGAAGTTTGGAAATAATTTTTTTAGGTCTTGGACAAACCAAATGGGTTTTAAGGTGCGAATAAGAGATGAGAGTGGGTGAACTTTTATAAGTGAGGTGAACGACACACTAGTAATTTTTGAAAAGAAAAATGTGTATCCATGTTTTTAACATGATATAAGGGTAAAAAATTGATTATTATCAAGAATTATACATGATAATGTCAACATATTTTCATACAATAGTTTTAGTCAAGTTTTTAGGTCATTTTAACCTTTATCTTTTTAGTTTAACCCCTCGATAAACCCATTTTTACCTTAACTGTGATAATTCATTTTTACCATTTTCACTATTCACTATGGTATTAATTAAGTTAAACATATTATAAAATATAAATTATGATGAATTAAAATATTTAATCAATTTTTACAAATTAAATTCACATAATTGGAAAATTTAATTAAACTCATAGATGTGACGAAAATGTTGGTTTTCAAGAAGTGTATTTTTCAAGGAAAAGATGATTTTATATTAACTCTTTGATTAATGAAAATTTTTGTATGAATTTAAATTAATATTTATTGATTTATAATATATAAATTTAAATTAAAAAATTCCTTATTATGTATTATCTTAATTAATTAAAATTGATAAACATTATGCATTTTAAAACAATTTTCAGAAAAATCCCATTTTTAAACCCAAACAAAATTTATACTAAAATTTAACATGAAGTTGATTTAAAAGAAATTAATTAGATTAAATATAAATAAATAATAATTATATTACTTTAAATAATATTCAAAACATTATGAGACTTTTAAATTACTTAATTTATTAAAAAGTAATGGAATTTTTACAAAAATCGGTATTTTTCACTATTCACTGAAAAATCAATATTTTCTGAAAAATACTTAAATTTCAGCCAAAGTAAAATTTGAAATGTTGATTTAAAAAATTAAGTTCATTTCATTAAATACATTTTCTAAAAGTTTCAAAAATAATTATAATATTTTTCATGAAAAACAATAAAAATTATTTTTGAATAAAATATATTTTTGAAGAATAGAATTACTTTACTAAAAAAATTGATTGATTATTTATTAAACATTTATCAATAATTTATATTGTGTAATATATATATATATATATATATATATATATATGTCATAAATTAGTTAATTATATTCACACCCGCCAATTTAATGGCTAGGTTATAACGATTATATATATCGTGAGTTGTTTGAGTTTGGTGTCGCATATCAAATACACCATTGAACATAGTTTTATTTTATAAAATATTAGGGTGTTACATCCTCACAACTTTAATAAATTCCTTCCTCATAATTTGAATTTTATATCGGTAATCAAAGGCTGGACATTATAAAATACCTTTTTTTTGCAAACCCACATCGTAAAAATGGTTTATAAAACATTATATTGATAAGGGAGAAAATGATGAATGAAGGTCGTCTAGAATAACACATATTAGATTCTTAAATAGGTGAACATAGATGAGAAGTGAATATTATAACATGGTTGAAAATCATAATTTCAAAATAATTATATGGAGTGACAAATATCATTGATCCTAAGAAAGTGAATGATCAATAGAAAGTTAACAACCACAAAACCATAAACCAAAGGGGAGTGAAAAAGTTCATTGATATCATTAGAAATGATGGTAATAGGATAAAATTTTGTTTCAATATCCTTTTCCTAGAGTTAATCAATTTATTTTCCATCTAGAATAAGAGAATAAGTAAATATACTTACTTTATGAGTATAATTTCATCCCTTTTTCAATTTCCACCACAATCACATATTTTTATCCAAACGATGTGAATTTAAGATGATTTTTTCATGCCTAAAGCACTAAAATAGACTTTTAAAGACCAAATAACCATAAAAGTGAAAATAAATATATTCTATATATCTTTAATAAATAACCAAAACAAAAATGGTTAGCACATGGTAAGATAATTCCCAGAATGAATAAATCTCCATATCATTAATCTCAAAAATTCACTAGTAATACCCAAACCTAAAACAAAATCATTCCATAAATAAATAACACTATATCCCAAATAACCTCAAAATATGTGTCTATGACTTTGAACTTATGATCATCCTTAATTCTATAGACCTATGATGGTATTTATAACTCTTAAGATAACCTTACATGAAAACATCCCAATCTCAAAAGTTATCTAAACCCTTGCTTTGATATGAACTATAATAGCCATAAACCCGCACTACTATATCTAGCATTGAAAACATAAAATTTAAATTTCCAGTTTTGATATCAATAAAGGTAACCCAATTTTTGGTATCCAAAACTTACAACATCAAAGGGAAAATATTGGATCACTTTCATTCTCAAGGACCTTTTAGGTTTAGAGTTTTAGAGAATTAGGAAAAACTAATAACATCATGGATTCATAAACAAATGGTTTATAAATATGAAAATCACTTATCAGTACACCCAGCTTTCCATATTCCACATTAGGTCATCATTATCATAATTCATATGTAACCCATATTGACATAATTTGTTCAAACTCTATATTTATAACCCGAGGAAAATGAAACATAAGAAAGGTTAGATCAAATTCTCAATAAGGGTAAATGTAAGAATTAACAATTGCATGTCATCAGGGAGTATAAGAAGAGCATAAGGGTATGATGACATAATCAAAGTGCATGAGTATAACATAATAATATTCACACCCATCAATACTTGGATCATGAAAACATGACATAAGGCTTTTGCAAAGAAAAGAGTCATTAGAATCAATAATAATGAGCCATGTGATATCAACCTTGATCATAAAAAACATTATAAACCCATAGAAATCATAGATAAAACCTATTAGTATCTTGGAACATTATCCTCACATCCATTCTTACAAAAGGACTAACCAATATGGTTGACTTACATCTCTAAAGTACCCAATGCATTGGAGAATTATAACGAACCCACCTATCCTTGTTTTATCACTGAACCATCATTCCTTGGTTAATAATGTTACCACCATAATTTTTTAATAATAGAACCACTCTTCATCTATTTATAACATAACCAACTATCATTATAAAAAATGTCCAATAATTATATCATGAATAAAGAACATATAACATTCATTTCATTATAAACTCATTAAAATCACCTTTATTATTTTTATAACTTGATTAACCTATGGTTTCCATAAAAATCTATTTGAAACATGATTATCCTGTGGGAAAAAAATTGGTTCTATAAAAATTTCTTTGAAACATGATTTACCCATAGAAAATAAAAAGGTGTCATAATAATCTCTTTGAAACATGATTAACTCATGGAAAATAAATGAGTTCCATAAAAATCACTTTGAAATAATCATAATCCATTTAGAGAAATAGTGAGGATGACATCATTGCAAAATATCCCCATTGGATCACAATTAATAATAAGGGTTGTTGACATTGTTGAATAGAAATACTATTCAAAGAACATTAAAAACATTTTTGAGGAAAATAAACTTTTTATTTTTAAAATAAATTTTAGAAACTAAAAATTCACAAAATATTATGAAAAATAATTTTCTTTGAAATCAACCTTTGAAACATATAAAGGAAACATCAAGTAAAATAATTACATGGCAGTGGGAAAATTTGTTCATATATTAAGTGTTCAAATTAAAAATTCTTTTTAAAACATTTTGAAAAGGGGATTCAAAAGTGATATATTTGGAAAAAGTTAAGAAATTACCTTTTAAAACCTTTTAAAAGAAGGTAAAATATCATGTAAAATGGATTTAGGAAATATTTTTTTTAGAAAGAAAATTTTTATTTTTTTTAGAAAACATGGATATAGAAAAGAAAGATACGTGATCTAAAAAAAAAATACAAGATTTGTATCATTTACAAATGTCTTTCTTGATGTTTCTATAATCAATAATGGAGGAAATTGAAACAAAACATGTGAACCAAATTCATAACCATAGGAGAATAAAAGATATGTGGTTCAAGAAAATAATATCATATTATTTCCTCTAAAAGAAACTGGAACATAAACAATCCCGAAAGAAAGAAAATTGTAACATAAAGCCTTTTCCACTTTGGTAACTCTTCAATCATAAGACTCATGAAATAATAACATCAAATGATACTTTATATATCATTATAACAAGTTTGATTATATAACATGTCAAATATTAGTATATACACCACAAAAATGAATATAGGTGCATATCATAATCATATGTAGCATAGAAAGAGAATTTGAGATGAATAACCTTTACAAAAATCATACCATTGAATTTAATAAATGATCAATGAATAGATTATTTGTATCAAATTTAAATACACAAATTTTTTAAATAAAATATAATATAATCAAAATTTAGTGGACACATAATCATAGAATATCAAAGATAATGAATAAAAAATATAACCCCATCAAAATAAATTGATTTATGAAATTATTTACCACTTGGTAAATTTAAATCAAAATTCCCTTGAATGAAATAATTCAAATTGAAACTTAAAATACCATTATGTATGAATCATTCATGATATTACATGTAAAAGGGGTAGTATATACACTATACAATATAAATAATTGGTGAATATAACATACGTCTCACATCAATAAAAAGTGAGATGAGAAAAATATTTACCTTGAGTCTAGACTTTCCTTAAATGCCCTTTAACTCATTTATAATAATATTACATCAATTATTTGATTTATTAATAACATTTTCCAGGTTTAATTTCTTATACTTAAATCATTTATTTTATTTATTTTTAATTTCATTTAAATATTTAATCAGTTAAGTATACAACCCATTTTTTGAGGATGTTCGATTTTTATTAGCCACCGAAAGAGGATAATATTCATTATTTACATTATAATATTCTTATTATTCAATTTTCATAAACACTTTTACTAGTGAATTTTATAATTTGAACTTCTTTTCTTAACATGTTTGTAATTCATTCTTAAAATGCACTATTACATGGTATATTTTTGAATACCTCCTAAAAAAACCAATGGTATTGATTTTATTTTCATATTTCATTTTCAGGTCTCCTATGATGTGAGTAACATTATATCCTTTTGGATATATTGAATATTCAATTAGTATGATGATAAAAGTGGTCTTTGAAACTAGAACATTATGGGCGATGTAAACTGGACAACAACCCACTAAAATAACTGTAGAGGCCATAATATAAGCCCAATGAAGATCAAATTTGAACTGTATATAGAGGAAATCATTAGGAATGTTTCATTCAATAGTGTATAGAGAGAAATATGATTTTTGGAGATATTTCTAGGTGTCCCAAGTTGGAGATGAAATTATGGGCCAGATTCTATGACCTAGAATGATTTCCCATCATTTTAATAATATATCTAAAACCAAAAATTAAATTGGTATTAAATTTTACATATTGTTATAATACATCCTAGGATTTAATTTTTTCTTATATGGACTAATCAAATTAGTCCATTTAGAATCTCATTTTGATACATCTATTGGAGGCATGCAAGCTAGATCCCGTTTATGGTCAATAGTAGAAAATTCCCCATTCCACAAACATTCCACCACCCTAGGCCTTCCATAATCAAGTGGGAAGACTTGGAATATTGGGTGATTGACCTAAGTTTTCCAATATTACTATTTAAGCTAGTGGTGGTAACGAAGTTTGGGTATTTGGTTTTTTTCAATTGTAATGTTATGCTGGTCATTTTTTATTCACACATTTGTTTTCACATGTATGTTGTTCTAATTAACTTTATTTTCCTAATAAAAGTTCTTCATATCCTCTTATTATTTAATTATTTATATCATTTTGATACCATTTCCTCAAGGTTTAAACTTATTCACACCAACACTTTTGAAATTCTACACACGATAGTGGAGTGGTCGTTATTTCAATAATTTTATTATTCAATTCCACCCTCATGAGTCTACTCTCATCATACATTGAGAGATTTGAATAAATGGAAGGCTAAAACTATTATGGGATGATCTAAGGGAGTATCAAGGGGATGTATTGGATGTTATTTATTACTCTATAAATGTTTAATAATTTATTTTATTTGAGTTTTTTATTCATTGACTTTGTTTCTTCTTATTACTTATTGAATTTTATCATCACACTTTTCATGTGATAATAATAACCTTTACCTTGGAGTTCTCATGAAAATAATCCTATAAGTTCATAAGTGATTAACATGTGCATGTAAAGGCGTTAAAAAAGTAATTGATGATGTTAGATTGATTTAATTGAATGAATCATTCTCAAGTTAATGAAATTGAAATAATTTAAAACAAAATTCATCTAATCAACCCTTCATAATAACATAGGATCAACCCATTATCATAAATTGAATCCACTTAGGTATTTTAGTTATTTGGTAATCCAACTAAAATAAACCCCAAATTTGGCCACATCATAGCCAAAACAATCCTTAGAATGAGTGTTTGTAGGTTCTTCTTAGTTCTCTAAGGATTCAACAACCCCTTCTGTGCTGCAAGAGATAACTTTTAACTTGGGGGTAAATTTGGGTGAGACCAAATTTTTACAACATTAGAGGAAACCTATGTAAGTTATCTTAGACACTCGTGTCTTAGCCAAAATTTTCGAGAGACAGGTAGAAACCTGCTTCCAAAAAACTATTATAAAAAAGGGTAAACAGTACAGTACAACTTAGAAACAGGGAGCCTTACAAAGTCGTGTATACAAAACACCATCCCTATCATTGCTAACTAAACTGTCACAATACGAGGGCAGAAAAAATGACCAACTGGAAACAACCTCCATAATGTCCCTTTTGGAGAGAGCATCAGCAACCTGGTTAACTTCTCGATAGACATGGGAAACATTAAGGCATAATCATTCAATGAGACTAAGACCGGAGATCCAAGCAGCCATCATCTTCCAGGGAACATTCTGAGATTGATTTTTCAAAATCTGCACAACAACAGATGAGTCCAAATCTAACCATACTCTACGCCAACTATAATGCACTACATACCTGATAGCCTTGATCATATCATATAATTCTACTTCAATCACATGAGCATACCCAACATAATGGAAGAAACAACATTTAACAAAGCACCAATGAGTTCTGAAGACTCCACCACACCCAGCAGGACCCGGTGCACCAGATGCCGCCCCATCCACATTCAATTTCAACCATTCTGTGATTGGATGAATCCATCGAATGTACTTAACCATTCTGGGCTTCCTTTGACTGCCACTAACACCAAGATTTCTCAAAAGTATAAGGTCAGATACATCATTGTTCATGGACCCAGTTTGGTTCATTGAAGGAAGTTTAATGGATCGATGTATCACCAGAACACCATCCCAGAAAGAAGGCTTGACGTTGTTAAAAACGGTATTGTTATGAGATTTCTAGATATAGGAGAAAACTGAGACAATATCAGCAATAAACAAGGATTTCACTAGATAACTGAAATAAATCTTAAAGGTTGAACTTAGCAGTGATTCAACGGAGAAAAAATCAAGGCAACAATGGAAAGTTGATTGCACATAATTCCATAAATGAACAGTGAAAGCACACTGGATAAACAGGTGTGATAGAGATTCATCACTGATAAAGCAAAAGTGACATACCGAAGCCAGACTAAGGCCAGTGTGCTGCAACATACTCTGAATGGGTAATCTATTTTTCCAAATTCTCCAGATCAAAATAGAATCATTAGGGGGGATGTAGGGTCGCCACAAACCTCCTAGCCATGGAGGGATTCCAGAAGGAACTCCACACTATAGAATATAACAATCTCAGCTGAAGAAGGAGCCATTAAAAGCAGATTTCCAGATTAAAACATCAGTATCAACATAATCATAGTTGATAAACTCCATATGAAGATTATTAGGAATGATGTCATGAGCATAAAAGTTATCCTACAAATCAGAGATAAACAGATTTCCTAGAGAAGATGGAATATTAATGGAATCCTTTATTGGGGAAGACAACCATGGGGTGTTCCAACAATTTATATGAGAACTATGACAAACCAACCATATATAATGAGACATGATGTTTGAATAAACATTCCTTATTGATGGCCAGATATAGGATTTCATGTAACTACAGTTACTATTTTGAAACCTCTCGATAAATCTACCACCCAGAAAATCAAGAGAAAAATCAGGCTTGGATAGAAGCCTCCAAGTGAAGTTCTGAAGGAGCACATCATTAAAAATTCTAACATCCTTAATTCCCAATCCTCCCATATTAACTGGATTTATAAATTCTTTCCAGGCAATGGTAACAAGTTTCCTCTGCTGAGTTGATCCAGTCCAAATGAAATTCCATACCATTCCACTCAATTCCTTAAGAAGAACTGCTGGCCATCTATAAACATAAAATGAGTAAAAAAAACATAGAAGTGATGACAGAGTTGACAAGGAAAACTCTACCAGCCTGGGAAATTATCTTCCCTTTCTAGCTTGCCAACTGATTGGTAATCTTCAGAGCAATACCTTCTAGGTGGAAACGTTTCACTCTTCCCCAAAACAAGGGAATCCCAAGACAATTAAAGGGAAACATACCTCTTTTGACACCAAGCCTACGAGAAACCCTATTTTTCTTCAAGATTCTAATTCCTTCTCCAAAGACAAAAAATTATTTATTCCATCTGATTACTTAGATTGCTACCTCTTCATAATGTGAGAAGATATTCATAATGCAAGAAATTATTTTTCTATTAGCCTTACAGAATAGAAGTATGTCATCAACATAAAATAAATGTGAAGGAGAAAAGGAATATCTACCTGCCCTCATTCTTTGATATATACCAATGTTGACAAGGTCATGATAACACACACTCAGATAATACTCAGCCATAGAGAATAGAATCCCAGATAGGGGATCACCTTTCCTGACCCCTCTCGTGCATTTAAAGAAACCCCTAGGGGATCCATTGACAAGAATGGATAAAATAGAACTTTTCAATATGGAAAAGACCAAACCAATGAATTTATCTGAGAAGCCATGCATATTAAGGATTGTGAAGATAAAATCCCACCTTATTGTGTCAAAGTCCTTTGATATGTATACCTCCAGGGACATGTTACCATGTTGAACTTTGGTTCTCATAATATTAATACATTCTGAAGCAGTAAACATGAAATTCTGAATATTTCACCCAGGTACAAAGCCAAATTGATTATCAGAGACAATATTTTTAGCAACTTCTCCTAACTGGGTTGCCATGATTTTACTAATTACCTTAAGGATGGAATTACCAATGGAAAAAGACCTGAAATCCTTGATGTCCAAGGCATTATCCTTATTAGGAATCAGAGCAATAAAATTAGAATTCATCCCAAATGGCATAAAGGAATGATGAAAGAATTATTTTACAGTAGAAATCACTTCATTTTGGATGATATCCCAGTAGAACATAAAGAATTTGGTTGTAAAGCCACCAGAACCAGCAACACTGTCCATATTTAAGGATAATAGTGCATAATGTATTTTCTTTTGAGTAGGAGTCTCAGTGAGATTTTTGTTCTGATTATCATCCACACTGGATTCAACACATCTGATGATATTGTTTGAGCTATTATCCCTAGAATAAGAATATAACTTTTCAAAATAACATGTCACACCATTAGCAATGTCATTTTCAGATGTGAGCATGGTTTTATCAATCTTTAAAGCCCTGAGATTTCTCTTAACCTTTTTCTCCCTGTGCATGTAGTTATTTTTTTTAATTACTATCCCCATCCTTAAGCCACTTAACTTTTAACTGATTCCTATCTAGATTCTCCTTAAGAGTCAAGATATTATCAAGCTTTGAGGCTGCTTGTATCTCTTCTTGAGATGGGGTGTCCTACTGCATATTCCACTGCTGAAAACATAACAAATGAGATTCATACTCTTTAATGTCATTCTCAATGTTGGAGAAAGATTTTTTACTCCACTCTTTGATTCTATCTTTCACAATTTTCAGCTTAGAAGTCAAAATGTGCAAGGAGCTACCTGTGACATCTATTTTCCAAGACTCCAAGATTATCTCCCTACACCGAGGCACAACCAACCAAGAATTATTGAACTTAAAGGGTAAAGGTGCTGACCTCATGCTACCAAAATAGAGATCAACCAGTATGGGGTTATGATCCGAATGAATTCTGGGAAGGGTCATGCCAGAAACTTCCATCATATCACTTTTGTCATCCATCTGCACAAGGAACCTGTACAATTTACTTGCCTACCTCCCATTTAGAGTGTACCCTCTCCAAGTAAAATCCGCACCTGAGATAGGGAATTCAGTCAACCTACAATGATCAATGCAGGAAGAAAAGTCTTTGACTGAAGCTCTGCAAAAATTACTCCTAGTTTTCTTCTCTGGACTCAAAACAGTATTAAATTCGCCAAGTCGAATCCATCTAGTAGACATGTTGTCAAAAATGGTGAGAAGGGTGTTCTATAAGGACCTTATTCTGATGTACTGATTAAAGGCATACACAAAAGTCACACATAGATAATTGGACTGAAAATAGAAAAAAAGAGTTACTGACTGCTGATCATTTTGAAAAGAATCAATAAAAACACTATTGTGTTTTAGAACCCATATAGATTCATTCTCATTCTCCTACTGATTGGTTGCAATAAGGGAGTATCCCGGGGCATTACAATTAAAGTCCATCCATCTTTGAAATTTCATTCTTGGCTCAGCAATACCCAATATCATGGGTTTATTGGTCATGATAATATGGTTCAGGGTTCTGACCATGGGAGAATTCCCAAGACCCTAGAAGTTCCAAAATATTATATTCATTGATTAGAGGACCTATGTCTAGTGCAGAGGCCAACATAGCTTGGAGATAAGAATTCTTCAGGATCTGACTTATTCTCATCCAACACTTCATTGGGTGAACCTCCATCCTTGAGAGGTTCAGATTCATTATCAGAAAGAGAGATAAACCTGTTACCTTAATCGATAGGCATTGTTAACGTGGCATGTAACTTTCTTCTTGTAACCTTAGATGAAGGTATTTGTGAGAATTCTCCTGATTGGTCCTCAATGGGCTGTACCAACTTACTTTTTTCCAAGGGGGATTATTGTCTAACTGATTCATTTATGATCCTAGCACTAGAGCCCCCAATCATGGACAGATTAAAATTCTCATGACTTGCTGAGCTCCCCTCACTGGGGTTGATAGCAACAACATCATGAACTGTTGACTCCTGTCCAGCAAGCACATCATCCTCAGTGTGCAATTGAATGTCCTGTTTCTTATTCCCTTCATTAACATTATCAACACCATCTGCCTTATCTTATGTGTTATGTGGAACATGCGATGGGTTCTGTAAGCTAAAATTTTCATCCTCAACAGGAAGGACAGTATCACCATTAGGTTTCAAGGATGCATTCTGGGAATCCAGTTTTTCAGTCACTGCCTACCCATTACTGAAATTTATATTAGGTTTTGAGGGGCCTTGATCAGTTGTCTTCCTTCAAAAACTACCAGCATTATGCCCTCTAATATTACAGGAGGAGCAAATCTTATTCCTATTACATTCATAAAGTAGATTCCCAAATATTTGGCAATTGAAATAGAATTTTAGCTTCCTTTCATATCTGATTTCAAGGTTAATGATATCATCCCTAGTGGTGAAAACTACTTATTCCACTAAAGTAGTTGACATGTCTACTTCCACTAGAATCCTAGCATAATAACCGAAGATAGGGTTGTCTGTTTGCTTATCAAGCCTTATCATATTCCCAATAAAGGAATAAATATCCCACAGGATTTGTGGATGCCAATAAAGCCAACTTAATTTACGAATACGTATCCATACTTGGGAAAAGGTGTTCTTGACCAAGTTGGGATCAAAATTCCGATCCCATTCGTGAATCCGAAGGAATCCAAGATGCATAAGAACAGATCCCAAACTCCATGCACACCTTTTTCATTCATCAGAGGGAAACACCACATGATAGAACCCCCGCCCCATGACCATCATCTTCCAGTCATTGAAGCCCCAAATCTCCGCCAATCTGCTGGTGAGGTCATGAAATTTCCAAGGCCGTATCTCTTCTGGAATCACAACCCAAGAAATAATTGAAAATTTGCACAATTTTACCCTTTCCTCAACAGAATCTTGATTCGCTGATACATGCACAATCCGGACCTTCCGTATAATTATTCCCGAGCTACCCGCATCCCAATCAATAAACAAGAAGCCTCCATCCTTTTTGAACAAATACCAACATGAGGACCCTATCCCTACTTTGACTACCCCTCACCAAGTGATGTACAATAACCATCATAGATTATATTAGTGGGATAATTAAAAACCCAATCAACCACAATTTTTTAACTACCATGCTCCATAAAACATTTCAATTTATAATGAGTTCCAATCCCAAAAAGGCCAATATGAACATCCTACCATGCAAGTCCAACAATTTAATTATCCCCTTGGAATAAACAATCCAACTCAACCCCTTGTACAACCTGATCCACAACCATTACTTGAGAAATTGTGTCAAAAATGGAGATAATTAATTCTGAGGTTTCATTAATAAGATTATAACTACAAATAATTGAAATGGTTATGGAACCTATTCCAACTTAGGTTATCCCCTCCTTAACATTAATTGAAGAATATTGTTACACACAAACCTCACATAAACAACTCTATGTTGTGACTTTTTACAGGAGTGGGAAACATAATGACAATACTAAACCATTGATTCCCAAACAATGAAAGGCTTATAAATCAAAGGAAAATACAGAAGAAACAACTTTAGAATATGATAAATCAGAGCTATAAATTAAGGTTAATTAGTTAGGTAATGTTGAAAGTCAACCTGAGAAACCTGATAGAACTCTTAATGAGTGTTTAAATCAAGAGGAAATTTATTTTATATTTTCAAAATAGGGGAATTTGACATCATGGATTGAGTCTACTAAATATTTATCTATTTTTGATTTTTTAGAACCAAAAATCACTGAACCATTTGAGAAAATATTAAACTATGAATTTGTACCAACCCTTAAAATTAGAATATATAATTTAGTGGTTGAAACATCTTTTCTAAAGGAACCAATTATTTCTAAAATTTTGGAAAATGTAATTGATTTTAATTCAATATCCCAATCTGTTTTAGGAAATTTTAACCAACCCATGCTCAAATTCAAGATCTTACACACCACACTCATGTATTCATTATTAGGGGATTACCATGACCTTCTTATTCTCATTCATTCATCACTAAAATCCAACCAAGAGTGAATTCTACTTGATGTGTTAATAATGATTAAGAAATAGATTTTATGGACCCTTAATGATATTCTTGGAATTAGACCACTCACCAAGACTCATATTTTTGTTCTTAAAATAGATTCTAAACCTTCCCACAAGACCTAATATAGATTCAATTTGAATTTAATTAAAGGGGTTCAAAATAAAATCGTTAAGATCTTAAATGATGGTATTTGGTAAGTTGGGGGGATTCAAGTTGAGCGAATGAATTTAAACTAAGAGATTTCTAGAAGGAAACACATCATCAACCTGAATTTTATTTTATTTTATTTATTATTTTCTTTTTTGTGTATTTTTGTGTTAAAAAATTTAATTTCCAAAATAATTAATTTCAACTCTTTTTCTTATTATACATTTTTGTTTCTTCTTTTATCTTTTTTAATTTCAATTTATTGTTCTTTTGTGTAATATATATTTTATTTTATCTCCTTGTATATATATGTATTTAAAAAATAGTTAAAGAAAAGAAAAATAGAAAATTAAAAATAAAATAGATAAAAATATAGATAATATATATTTATATTTTTTCATAGAAGGACACACTGTAGGTTATAGGGAAAACCCCATCATGTTTGTCTAAGCCGTAGGACTCGAAATTGTGACAGAAGGGAGACAGGGGATTGTGCCTTCCACTTACCTATGACCTATAGTGAATCAATATTTTTTATATATTTATAATTATCTTTGATAATTTGTGTGTGTGTATATATATATATTTAATTTTTCTTGATGTTATTATTATTATTATTTTTACTTGGTACTTATATTAATATTTGGTGTGCTAAAATAATTAAGTTCATTTTTTATTTATTTTTTAAGTTTGTTTTTATTTAAGGGAACCTCTTAGAGTTTCCATGGATTCTAATTTAGTTTATCTCTAAGATCCAGGGGCCACTGAGATTGATGTATTTTTAGGAAAATATCATTTATTAAAGGTGTACAAACACAAAATATCATCATTGTTAAAACTTCTATGAGTAACATGAAGATCAAGGGATTAAATGGGAGAAATATGAACTTAAACTTTAACTACCATGTGACTTCATTCTATGATTTTCATTTTCAAATTTTATTTTGGAAATACTCTCCTCTACCACTACACTATTCTAAATTTTCTTTTCTTTAAAAATTGGTGATGATGTCATTTTAAGTTGGGGGGTGAATAAAAAAAATTATTTTTGTGTGCATAAAAAAACAACATTTAAAAAAAAATTGAAATGAAAAAATATGTGTTAATGAAAGGAAAAATTTATTTAATCTTAAATATAATAATAAAAATTAAAAACATTGAAACTGAATATCAAATAATTTTGAATAACTTGATTCTGATTTTAATCCAAGTTCAATTTCATTAAACTACTATAAAACAGGCCTTTAACAACACTTGAAATAGACTTTATTAGTACTAGAAAAGTGCTGACTACATGGGAGAGGTTAAAAGGCCAAATATTTTATTAGTGTTGAAAAAGTTCTGATAAATTAGATGATTCCAACATGTCTCAAATGACTTGTGAATCGTTTTCTTAAATTATCAAAACAATCTGATTGTTTTTTCTCAGTTTTTAGTATGTTAGTTGTGTTTTTTACTAAAATGTCATTTTAAACTGGAAACACATACACATCATGAATTGGTTTGATGTAAAATGGATTCCTACACATCATAAATGGATTATGAATCATTGTAATAAATTATCAAGAAAACCTAACCACGTTTGATTAGTTTTCAGTGAGTGACACTTTTTAAGTAAAATGTCGATTTTAAAATGATAATGGACATTTTGAGTCATATCGGGCACATAGTGTATTGGATTGAGGTGAATATGATTTATACACATCATAGATGGCTTATGGATCATTTTAATAAAGTATAAAAACAATCTTAATGCATTTTCTTGGTTTTGTGTAGGATAGTTTTCCATTTTACTAAAATTGATGTCAATTTTAAATAAAAAGACACATTTTGAGTCATATTAGTCACACTGTGCATTGGATTGAGGTGTGGCTGATTCATACACATACCAAATGACTTTTGGATCATTTTAATAAAGTATAAAAACAATATAAATGTGTTTTATTGGTTTTGAGTACGTCACTTGTCTTTTTTACAAAAATGTTATTTTAAAATTAAAACATTCACTTTGACTCATACTGATTACATTGTGTATCATATTGAGGTGAAGATGATTCATACACATAAAAAATGACTTATGGATTATTTTCATAAAGTAATTAAATAATTTGAATGTGTTTTCATGGTTTTGAGTAGGCCAATTGGTCTTTTTACTAAAATTGATGTCAATTTTAAATAAAAACATGCACTTGGAGTTATGCCGATCACACTGTGTGTTGGATTGAGGTACATATGATTCTTTGAAATCTAAAATAACTTATGTATATTTTTCATAAAGTATCAAAACAATATGAATATGTTTGTTTGGTTTTGAGTAGGCCAGTTTTTTTATTAAAATTGATGTGAATTTTAAATAAAGATGCACTTAGATTTATATTAGTCACACCATGCATTATATTGAGGTGTGACTGATTACTACACATTCCAAATCACTTATGGATTGTTTTCCTAAATTATCAAAACAATATGAATGTTTTTTCTCATTTTGAGTACATCACTTGTATTTTTTTCTAAAATTTAATTTTAAACTTGAAACATGAACTTTTGACTCATTCTGATCACATCATGTATCGGTTTAATGAGAAACGAATTCCTAGACATCACAAATGACTTATGAATTGTTTCCCGAAATTATAAAGAAAATACAAGTGTGTTTGATAAATTTTCAATGAGTGATACTTTTCGAACTAAAATGTTGATTTTAAACTGATAATGGACACATTGAGTTAGTTGTATTTTTTACTAAAAATAATGTCAATTTTAAATAAAAAATTACTTAGAGTCATACCGGTCACATAATGTGTCAGATCGAGGTGAGGATGATTCCTACATGTCCCAAAGTCTCAAAAAAAATCCTAAATTCTAATTTCATCACAATTTCCATTGACTTTATTTGTTGAACTTCCAACACTATAAGTGAATCTTCAAATAAACCACATCAACTTGAGAAAAAGAATCCACCTATATAAGAAAAAATTTATTATGAGTAATACTAAAAGGAAATAAATTAAACATAAATATAAAATAATACATTAATTCTATGGAAAATGATTTTATTGTGAAAATATCAATATTACCTATGTGATTGAGCTGTGGAGGTAATATAAAAGAAAGTGATAAATGCACCACTATAGGGATAAAAAGGTTTTGAGGGAGAAGAAGTATGTGGGAGTTTTGGTGCAGAAAGGCATGAAATATGGACCGAGCACCCCATCTTGAATAAAATAATCCACCTATATAATAACAAAATTATTATGTGAGTAATGAAAAAAATAAATAAATTAAACATAAATATGAAATAATAAATTAATTCTATATATAATGATTTTACTATGAAAACATCAAGATTTACTCTGTAATTGAGCAGAGAGAGCATCATTTCTCAACCTGTAAAGGCAATAGAGGTAACTTGAAAGAAAGTGATAAATTCACAACTATAGGGGTGAAAAGGTTTTGAGGGTGAAGAATTATGTGGATGTTTTGGTGAAGAAAGACATGAATGATGGATAGAGCACACCAACTCGAAAAAAAGAATCCACCTTTATAAGAAAATAATTATTATGTGAGTAATAATAAAAATAAATAAATTTAAAAAAATATGAAACAATACATTAATTCTATGGAAAATGATTTCACTGTGCAAGCTTCAAGATTACCTCTATAATTGAGCATAGGCATCATCGTTTCTCTTCTTATAAAGGCAGTGGGGGTAACTTGAAAGAAAGTGATAAATGAACCACTATAGGGGTGAAAGGGTTTTGAGGGAGAAGAAGCATGTGAAAGTTTTGGTACATAAATACATGAAATATGGATAGAGAACCCCAAATAAAACAAAATAATCCACCTATATAAGAAAACAATTATTATACGAGTAATACTAAAAAGAAATAAATTGAACATAAATATGAAACAATACATCAATTATATGAAAATTATTTTATTGTGAAAAAATCAAGATTACCTCTGTAATTGAGTAGAGGCAGTGTCATTGGTCTTATTACAAAGGTAGTGGAGGTAAATTTAAAGAAAGTGATAAATTCATCACTACAGTGGTGAAAAGGTTATGTGGGAGAAGAAGTCTATGGAAGTTTTGGTGCAGAAAGGAATGAAAGATGGATAGACCACCCCAACTCGAATAAATGAATCCATCTATATAAGAAAACAATTATTATGTGAGTAATACTAAAAATAAATAAATTAAACATAAATATGAAACAATAAATTAATTCTATAGACAATTATTTTACTGTGAAAAGATCAAGATTATCTCTGTGATCGAGCAGAGACAGTGTCGTTGCTATACTTACAAAGGCATGACACATATACAAAAATATTCTAAAATAAACAAAATTTTAATGGAATAATGAAATTTAAATCAACATTTCATTATATAAATTTTTGGTAAAATAGATAAAGTATATCATAACATTACTTTTACATCTTTCCAAAGGGTTTCCTTTATTATAATTTGTTCTTCTGAGGGATTGGTAACATCATCATGTGTAGAAGACATTGTCTGCATGAGTACTCAAACATTTAATTTAGATTATGTTAATACAGTAGAGAATATATAATATTATGAGGAAAAACATAATTTATTAAAAATCATTTTTACCTTCTCATTGAACTATCTCTTTTTTTAAAGGTTTCAAGGATTTATTTCCTCTATCGAGAATCCAAATCCACTCTTTGTGGTCCCCTCTAACATACAAGACATTGTCTACATTGTGACCAACATGAACTTATTTTGATGTACCAATGAAAGGGTTATCATCTACTTAATATATAATTTAAATAAAAAGAAAAAAAATTAGGTTCATTTGCTCGGTTTGGGCGATGTGATGCACGTTTTAAACTAAAACGATACTTATATATTGAACAAATGCACTTGGAGTCATACTAGTCACACTATGTGTCAGATTGAGGTGAAAATGATTCCTACACATAATAAATTACTTATGGATCATTTTTCTAAATTATCAAAACAATCCGAATGCGTTTTCTCATTTTTTTGTAGGTGAGTTGTCCTTTTTACTAAAATTGATGTCAATTTTAAATAAAAAGATGCACTTTGTGTCATATCAATCACACAGTGCATGATATTGAGGTGAGGTTAATTATTACACATACCAAATGGATTATAGATAATTTTCACAAACTATAAAAACAATCATAATGCGTTTACTTATTTTTGAGTACATCACTTGTATTTTTTACTAAAATTTCTTTTAAACTAGAAACACGCACTTTGACTCATACTGATCACATCATGTATTTGTTTGATGAGAGACTGATTCCTACACATCACAAATGAATTATGAATCAATGTAATAAATTTTAAAGAAAATATGAATGTGTTTCCTCAGTTTTCAGTGAGTGACATTTTTTGAACTAAACTATAGATTTTAAACTGATAATGAACACATTAAGTCACACCAGGCACACCGTGCATCATATTGAGGTGAGTATGATTTATAAACATAAAAAATTACTTATGAATAATTTTTCTAAAGTATAAAAACAATATTAATGTGTTTTATTTGTTTTGAGTAGGTTAGTTTTCCTTTTTTTTAAATTGATGTCACTTTTAAATAAAAAGACGCACTTGAAGTCATACCAAACACACCATGCATAAGATTGAGATACCAATGGTTACTACATGTCTAAAATGAAATATGTATCATTTTAATAAATTATCAAATAAATATGAATGAATTTTCTTGGTTTTGATTAAATCAATTTTTTTAACTAAAATGCCATTTTAAACTGGAAACTTACACTTTGACCTATAAAGATCATATCATATATTGGTTTGACATGAGACTAATTCCTAAACGTCACAAAGGATTTATTAATTGATTTTATAAATTATTAAAGAAACCCAAGAACGTTTTATTTTTTTATGAGTGATTTTTTTGAACTAAACTGTCAATTTTAAACTGATAAGGGACACATTGAGTCATGGCAGTCATACCATGCATCGAATTGAGGTGCAACTAATTTCTACACATCTCAAATCACTTATGGATCATTTCTCTAAGTGTGAATGAAGTACACACCTCCATATAACTATTTTTACAATCATATAAAACCCTATCATATTTAATAAAATAAAACCTATTAAAAAAACCAAGTTTTATCGAAAAAAACAATATAAAAAAAATCCTCAAACAATTCTTTTATTAAAGTTTTATTCGGGTCCTTGTGGATAAATTTAAGGATAAAAATGAAATTAAGTCATCATTAACTCTGCCTCCATATTAAATAAAATAACTTAATTTCAGTAACATACACTCATCAGTTGAAATTACACTATAGCAACCCAAGACCCCCAGGCAGTGCAACACTACAATTGCATATTAAGATTCTTCTATCTCTACCCTCTCCATTTATTTCCCACCCTGTACTCTATCGTTTATATGGTTATGTGGAGATTTTATTTGGAAGGAGTTAGTGGTAATGGAGTCTTTGAGTTAATAACCAATTTCAATGATGTAATTCTTAAAAATAGAAGGCATTCTCTTTTAGAGAACACAATGACGTATAAGGGGAAATAACTCACATTTAATTCATTATGTTCTCTAAAAGGGGAAATGCCTCCCATTTGTGAGAATTAAACCATTGAATCTGGTTATTAACTTGAGGCCTCTATTTCCACCAACTCCTTCCAAAGAAAAGCTCCACACAACTAGAGAAATGATAGAGTGAAGTGCGAGAAAGAAATAGAGAGGGTGAAAATAGAAGAATCAGAATACGCAACTACAGTGCTGCGCAGCCTAGGGGTCTTAGGTTGCTACATTGTAATTTCAGCTAAATAGTGTATGCTACTGAAATTAATTTATTTTATTTCATGTATAGGTAGAGTTAATGATGAATTACTTTCATTTTCATCCTAATATTTATCCACAAGGATCTGAATAAAAATTTAATAAAATAATTAATCGAGGATGTTTTTTATATTATTTTTTTTGGATAAAACATTGTTTTTTTAATAGGTTTTATTTTATTAAAAAAATTATACAGTTTTACATGATTGGAAAAAGAGGTTGATGGAGGTGTGTACTTCGTTCACACTTACCTCGATAGGTAATAAACTTAAACGGGGTTCACACCTTCCACTGTTAAAAACTATAAAATGGATGTCACTCCTCATTCGATACATAGATAAATAAAGAGAATCTACCTAATTATATATATATATATATATGTTATATATATATGTATTATATTAATAACTTTATTTGAATATAAATAAATAAATAAATGTATGTATATTATTTATCATATTTAAATTTATTTAAATCTATAATATATTATTAGATGTATATATATAATACTATTTTTTCTAATGAAACTAAAAAAATACTATTAATAATAATTTTTAAATTATATTAATTATTAATAATTATTATTTTGGGTAATTGTGTATAAAATATAATTATTTAAAATTTTGAAAGTTTAATTATTTCAAATATATATATATATATATATTTACCTATTTTTATTAGTTTGAAAGTAACATGAGTTTACAATATTTTATTGGTTATTTAAGTATAAATTATATTACTATTAATTAAATGTATATATAGACCTAAAATGTATTTATAGACCTAAAATGATGAATACCTAAAAATAAATTCAAATATATAGAATTTTATAACTTCCATTCTATTTTTTTGGAACAAATGATGTAGAAACCAAAGCATTAAAGGGAGGCCATCTAATACACATTGACCCATTCTTGAGATTATAGGGAGGTCTATAAAGAATTTGTCATAAATAAATAATACACATCAATAGGATATATAAAAAACAATGGAGAAAAACACACCAACACTTGCAACGTTTATCTTATACACATTTAAACACACACACACACACATATATATATATATATCATAGAATTTATAATACACATAATTGAAAAAATGAACATTTGAACATAATTTTTAATGAAAATAAATATAATCCCTTCCTAATTTGGAAATCGAGAACCATAATTTGTGAATAAATAATTATAAAATCACCCTTACATTATTAGTTTTGAAAACACATATAAATAGATAGAAAGATATATATTTACACACACACACACATATATATGTATATATATCTTTATAAAATAAACTTAAATTGATAAGAATATATATAACTCTTAAATCAAAATATCAAAACATAGTAAAATAAATACAGCACCATACTAATTTTGAAAATAGAGATCCATTGAAAATAAATAAATATGTTATCACCCTTATTAATATTTCTCTTAAAATAAAACAACTTAATTATGAGAAAATAAATTTTTAAGGAAAAACCCTTACATCATAATATTAAAATAGAATTTAAATAAATAAATCCACTTACGTGAATTTCATAAAATCAGTTTCTATTACTGCTTCACACCATCATCAGACTGAGAATTGGTTTGCTAAATAAATTTTCTCGGAACCTACAAAAGAAATTGATTCAAAACAGTGAATAAAGATGGG
Source organism: Viscum album (assembly GCA_963277665.1). Lineage (NCBI taxonomy): Eukaryota > Viridiplantae > Streptophyta > Magnoliopsida > Santalales > Viscaceae > Viscum > Viscum album. The sequence continues at coordinate 1,867,496,880 of OY728163.1, forward strand.
GTATAGATGTAGAAAACAAAGATAACTGATTTAAAATAACAATTTAAAAAGACCAAAATAGGATATCCAAAATAATAGTCAAGCAAGCAATAGATTATAAACAAAATCAAAACAGAATATAACAACCGGAGAAAAAAGAAAAAAAGAAAATTGAAACCTATAAAGGAAAATAAAAAACCCTCAGATCTAGATCTAGAAAATAAAAATACAAAAAGAAAATCAAAATCTACAAAGGAAAAGACATGCCTACCTTTCAAGGTTGAAGAAAATATGAGACTCTTAAATCTATATCTTGATGTTTTTTTTCCGGAAACACTAACTACAACTGAACACCGGATGCCAAACGATATTTGAGTAATTATAGGCAGTGGGATTGTGTGATTCAAATGGGTTTGTGTGATTCAAGATTTGATTCACTGATGGGGAGTGCCAACAATGGGTGGCTTTTGTGGAAAGATTCTGATATCACGACGATTTCTCAATAGGTTAAGTTTTTTTTTAATTTGATTAGGACACTTTTATCAGCACTTTTTTAAAAGCACTGATAAAGGTAGGTCTTTATTAGTACAAAAATCATTGATAAAATTCATATTTATCAGTTCTTTTTTTGGAGCTGATAAAGCATCATCTTTATTAGCGCTAAAGAAAATAATGATAAAGATTTCTTTTATCAACGCTTATTATTTAAGTGTTGATAAAATATTTATAGTTATAATTATAAATAAAAAAATTTGTAAATATATATATACTTAATATATATATATATATAAATATAGTAAATATATCCTTTATTTAAATATATTAATTCTAATTTTATAATTATTTAAATATATAATTTTTTATTTATAATTATATAAATATTTTTAAAAAATAATATTTATATAATTATATATATTTATATAATTATATATATATATAATAAATATATATAAACATAAATATAGTAAATATTTTCATTATTTATGTAAATTTATTATAAATTTAATAATTATTTAAATATATATAATTATTTATTTATAATTATGTAAATACTTTTAAAAAAACATTTATTTATTTATAATTATAAATATATAATTTTATAAATACAGTATGTAAATTTTTAAATATATTTATTTATGAATATATTTATTTATAAATATTTTTTACAGATATTTTTTTAAAATTATTAATGAATATATAATTTTAAGTGTATGCATGTTAAAAATGAGTGAAATTGAATAAATTAAAAATAAGTACACTTTAATAATATTGAGAAAATGGATAATCTTTGTGCGTGTGCATTATATATAAAAATGAATTAATTACGTATATATGAAATCAATATAACACACATTTGATATATGTTAAATTGAAAAATAAAATGACATTCAATTATATGTCCGTTGCATTATGAAATTGGTTAGTATTTTTAATTCATATTAATTTTTAATTATAAAACATTATTCAATAAATATATGACTAGTTGATATAAAGAGTATAAATATTTTGGAATATACATATCATATTTATATACATTAATATATATCTATATATTTAATATATAATATTTATTAACTTTATCAATAATCATCTAATTAATAAAAAGTTTAATATTTTTCTCAATTTACTTATTTTTAATTTCAATTTGTTTACTTTCAATTTTTCATATCTATATATATAATATATACTATTTATTAGTATTTATAATTTATATATAGTATAATCAATTTATTCATTTTTATCAATAATTATTTAATTAATAAAATTTATAATATTTTTTTAATAAAATCATTTTTTATTTTTTATTTTATTTATTTAGACCTTTATCTGCGCTAAAAAAACACTGATAAAAGACTCCTTTATGAGTGCTAAAATTATAGCGTTGATAAAGGGTTCCCTTTATCAACACTAAAAATAAAAAGCTGATAATTGATATCCTTTATCAACACTAAAAATAAATCACTGATAAAGGGAACCCTTTATCTACACTAAAAATAAAGCACTCATAAAGATTCCATTTATCAGCACTTTTTTCTAGTGCTGATAAATACTATTGCTATTAAACGTCGGTTTTTAGTAGTGTAAGCATATATTTTGGAAAGTGTGGCTATCTAATGTGATTTTCACCATTTACATTTTTGTCCATTTAATGAAAAAATTCCACTTTTCACATCCCTTAGATTGTGGGGTATTAGTTTGAGTGCACGGGGTTCCATAATAAATAGCATAGGTTTGCTGAGTGTTTTAAATTTAACATTAGTAATAAAAAAGGTAAATGTAAATAATAATAATAATAAACTTTCATGTAGAGAAACATATTAACCTAATGTGTGGATTTCAGCACTTGGGGATCGTGATTCCTGAGTTTTCTAGACCATAGTTGGAAATTTTATATCTATTTGTTGTTTTTTGATTTTGTTATTGATTGATATAACTCGAGATGATTCCTAAGTATGTGAGACCCACTATGTGCTCTAAGGTCTTTGAGCCTAGGATTCATTGGAAAAGTATCACTATTGGGGTTGACTCGATTGAGTTCAATTTCAATTACCATGAAAAAATTGGAAAAAAACACAAGAAACATGAATACTCATCTTAATGTTAAAATACGATTCCACCCAGCACTTACGTCTTTTCCCCTTGAATAAAAATGAACCCCTGTGTCTATTGTGATTCAAAAAACATCATCATAATTAAAAGGAATTATATGAAATTTGTTGTTGAATTTGAATAAAGTAATGGTCTTGGGATTGGGATATACTTGTGAAAATATCTTGTGTTAAATGATATTGATAGGTTTGATGATTCTTTGATGTGAATTTGAAATGGTAAGCATGGTATGTTAAAATTTTCTTGGAAAAGGGAATTCAATTTTCATATTTTGATATAATTTTTGCTCGGTACAAGCAAAAATCAATTTTTGGGGTGTTATTAGCTACCTAAAGAGGATAATATTTATTATTTCTATTATAACATTCATGTGATTCAATACTCATAAACACTTGTACTAGTCTATTTTATAATTTTAACATATTTTCTTAACATGTTTGCAATTCCTTCTTAAAATTAACTATTACATGGTACATTTTTTAACACCTACTAAAATAACCAATGGTATTGATTTTATTTTCATATTTAATTTTCAATTATACCATGATGTGAGTAAAATTCTATCCTTCTAGATCTATTGAATATTCAATTGGTATGATGACCAACGTTGGCCTTGAACCTAGAACATTCTGGGTGAAGTGAACTGGACAACATCCCACTAAAATGACTATAGAGGACATAATATAAGCCTAATAAAGCCCATATTTTAACTGGATAGAGATTAAATCATGAATAATGTTTCGTTAAATAGTTTCCAAATCTAATTCTGAGTTTTGAATAGAGTTCTAGGTGACTTAACTTGAAGATGAAATTCTGGGACCGATTCTATGATCTAGAATGACAACCCACCATTTCAATCATATATCTGAAAAAAATTCAATTGGGATTAAATTTTACATATTATTATAATAAATCATGGTATTTAATTTATTCTTCTATAAACCACTCAAATTCATCCATATATAATCTTATTTGGCCCTACCCAGTTTAGGGAGGGTAGGGCCCTACCCAACCTACCGGGTTCATTTTAGGTCAATATTGGGATGCAACCCCTTTTAGTGGTTTTAATGGGATACATGGGGCCCGATAAAATATTTAAAGATTTCAAAAATTAATTGAAAATTCCAAAATAAATAAAATTATTTTTGTAAGAAAAATAATTTTATTTTAGGGCTGTGCACCATATTTTTTGAATTAAAAAAATATATTAAATGAATTATTTTAATTCAATAACCGGACAATGTATGTATGGATTTAATTTATTTATTAAATATTGAATGCGGTCATATTTGTAATAATTAATCAGTTAAATTTATAGTTCGTGCATTATCCATTATCATCATTATATGCATAATAGCTTACACACCCAGATAAAAGTTATTTATCTGTATTTTTTACTTCCGTACATTGTGAGTTTGATCATTTAGTATGCGTATGTGAGATAGAAAATAAAATATCAAAGTAATATTAAGTTCTAAGGGCTTCTGTCATTTGAATTTGAACAAAATCGGGTGTACGGGGTGCTCGTCATCCCTAGTTGAGGGTGCGTCCTGCTATTGAGGAGTTATTATGAAAGATATTAATTGAATTAACTAAATATGACAAAAAAGAAGTGTCCATATATATATTTTTGCATCTTTATTGATTTTTTTTGAGAAAATCATGTTTATGATTTTAGAAGTTTATACTTTACTCAAGAGTTCAAGGAGCCACAAGTTAATGTAGTTGGCCAGTAAAATGCCTACCTTGAAACTCTATGAGTAGTGGCATAGCCATATCTTAGACTATAAAGGGAGTTTTTAAGGATCCTTTCCACTTGAATACACTAGATATTGGTAATTCAAAATTTAGTAGTGAGAGATACTAGAGTTTGAGAAAATAGTGGGATACATTTAATGATTTTTTAATCAGTAATGTTTAGTCAGTAATAAAGATAAAAAGAACTAATCTTTTAGTATTTGTTTTATAAAACAATGGAAAGTAATACCACATATAAACTACCATTATTATTGGACAAACAACATTTACTCCCTGGCTTATTACAGGTGCTTGTTCTATGATATATAAAATCCAAGGTGCTGGATTCCTCAATACCTGTTGAGCCACCTCAGGAATCGAGGGTGAGAAAGATACTTATAGGATACTCAGGTATGATGTATTTTAAGTTTAAATCATAATGTTATCATTAATGTCTAATGATTTTTGGTAACAACATCAGGACATGGATAGTTTTACATTTTGTCTCATCTCTAAGAAGATTACGAGGAGAAAGTGAAGCTATGTATGAATGAGTGATGATCACAATGAATATTTGTAAATTGAAATACGTAACACTTTATTTTAATACATCCCATTATTATATTTTTTTTCCAACTTTATCCAAATTCATTTAAGATCACTAAACGAACAATATGTAGAATACATTTCATTACCTATTGGTTAGGTTTCACCAAATAGATAAGAACTTAAAGAAATATTAATCCTTAGTTTTTATGGTGAACATGTTGAAAGACAAGGATAAAAGGCCAATTAAAAGTGTAACTTTAAAGAAAACTTCACAAAATCTTTCAAAGAAAATTGGAAATACATTAAAAATGTGGTTATTTTCTTTTTTATTTCATAAGATAAAACCATGGAAATTTAAATTCTATGAACTGAATTGAAGAAGCAAGTAGTATCTTATTCTTCCGGTAATTCATCATATATATGTGATATTTCTATTATAATTTTTGGGCATTAAATACAGTATGTCTATAACATATTTCTATCCAAATACAGTAACTGCGTAAGTATAGAAACATTACAATAATTAAGGTAAATTCTCCAAGAAGATGAGAATTGGTTATTCCTAAGTCAACAGTGAGAATTACACAACTTCTAATTTCCATGATTAATGGTTCTAGTTGACATATTATTGAGTATGAAAAAAAAATTCACATCACATTTCATTTAGAGACATTATTATAGTTTCATAATGAATGTTTTTTTGTTATGCTCGATACTTAATTAATAGTTTAGTAATGGTTGAATCTTTGGAAATACATGATGAATATAAAATGTAAGACTCTAATACCCAAATGTGGAAAGATAAATATCTTTTAAGTAAAACTAAAAGTGGGAATCAATGATATACCTATTATGATATTTAGACCATGTGATGCTAAATACCTTATGCATTATTGAGATATATATATATTTAGTTTTTGAAAAATAAGCCTTTAGAAATAAAGGTAAGGTATAAAGATTTTGGAATTTGTTTAACTAGAGAGCATGGACTATATTAAATAAAATATAGTGGTAAATATACTAAATAAGATTACATTAAAAGTTTTAAGTAATGTAAGAGTGAAGTATGATATATGCATGGTCATAAGATATAATTTTCATTGATCCTGTGTGCCGAATAATATCTTGACCAAGCATTCACCAATCATTAAAATGTTGCATGGTGTAATTCCTAAATGTCTATTTTCTTATACTCATTAGAGTCATAATGTTACAAAGGAGGATTAATGATGATTCATACATGTAAAAATTGATCAATAAAATGTAGTGTGGAGTAATTCCTAAACACACATTTCTTTATACACGTCAGAGTCATGATGTATATAAAAGGAGCATCAATGTTGAATCTAAATTTCATTACAGATACATCCATTATTTTTCAAGAAATGCATCGAAAACAATGGAATTATCCCATAAACATATGCCAAATATGGTGAAAAATGTGTATCATATGAGAAATATTATAAAATAAATCCATCATGTCATAATAACATGTTTTTAGATGCAAAGAGTTTGTTAGGATGTAAAAAAAATTTCATCAAGAAAAACACAATGTACATCTATAGTAAATATCCTAATGTTTTATAAGGATATTAAAAAAAATACCTAAGATATAAAATTTATAGTCATGTGCTAGACTATATTTATATAAAAGGCTTCACATATCTAATTGAGATAGTTGGAGCAAGATTGACTTGTATTTAGTCAATGTTGGAGATGCACAGATAGTTGGCATAAAAATAAGTTCTATAAGATATTTTGGAAAAGAAATATTCCAGAGGCATATATTAAATAGTAAGGATAAAACCATGGGAATGGTTTTGTATTAACCATGTCCAATGATATATATTCATTAAGAATAATAAATCCAACAAGTAGTGAATGAAACAAGATAAAATTAAAAAGTTCAATTAAAATTCAATAATGCATTCCATGTATCAAAGTACAAAGGCTTATTATTTTGAATACTATGGTGGGTATTTAGGAGAGATGACACATGGGTGGTACAAGCACAATACCAATAAGGCTCTATTGGTAATAACAATTAGTCATGACTAAATCCATTATAAGTTTTTACTTTTTATGTATACTTTCTAGTATCATTATATTGGGAATTGGATGTCAAGAAAACAAATATTAGAAGACATTTATACAACCCAACCAGAAAGGGTTGGTGACACCAAAGAATGTTAGTAAGAGGTGGAAGTTACTAAAAAACAAATTTGGATTGAATAAAGTAAAATGATCATAGAATATTCATTTGAAATTAAATTTTTCCCTAAGTCTACAAGTGGTTAGTGGGAGTGCCACTATTTTGAAAGAAAAATATATTTAATAAAATATGGAAAATAGATATTGGTATTATAGTTAGTTAAGACCAGAATAAAATAAATTCTATAGATATTGATGTAATGTAGAAACCTATGTTCTAGAGAACAAGATCTAATGAGGTAAATATAATGAGTTTCTTTGATTAAGTCAAAGTACATATACTGACAAGGTATTGAAAAATACAAGTCAGAACAATTCAAGAGATAATTGTATCAAATGTCACATGGAATAAATCTCTCTAAGAAGACATATATGAGTCAAAAGAGTAGATTAATGTGGTGAGTAGAATTATATATTCTTATGTGATGGATTAATCACATATTTCATGCTATGTACTACATATGAAATTTCCAACATATATATAATGATAGAAAAATATTAGTTATATCAAGGAGAACTGCACGGGAACCTGTCAAAACTTTCCAATTGTACTTGAGAAATACAAAAATCTATGTACCTAATATATGGAGAAGAAGGGATATTAGTTATAAGAGGACATAAACTAGTCTTCCTATATATAAATATGATCTAATATCTCATTAAATCTAAGGTAATGAGAAGGATAAGCTTATTCAAGATAATGGTTTCCATATCTTCAAATACTAAGTGCATTTCATCTTCTAATGTTGTTAAATAAGCAGTGTAAAAATACACAATGAATTATTATATTTCTTTTAATCACACCTAACAAGTAAAATTTTATCATAATATAAATTATAGTAATTATACTACTGGTACTGGACAAAATTTCTAGCTTAGATAGTTGAAAAATAAGGAATATACTCAAGGACATCTTCTCTTGAGGAGCCTTACTATAAGAGATGAAGTCAAAAATAATATAGTTTTAATGCAGTAGATACGTGGAAAGCCTAATTACTAAAGATATTAATTTAGTAGAAGAATGATATTATAATGTGAGAGCTACCAATAATAGTTATAAAGTTTCCTATAGTGCTAGTGTGAGTGTTATAATTATGGGTCCCCTAAACTCAACTTGAGTCATAATTTTCAATTACCATATCAACTATACTGTCAGTTATACATGATTCAATCATATCAAAAGTAGTGTTGATTTTTCAATATCCACTATTTAGATGGTAATATCTATAGATTATTTATCATATCAAAAGGTTTTAGCAATTACTAGTCTATAATGAAAACCTTGATACACCATGAAATTAATCTTAAACATGTGTCCTATGTTCAAGATTCATCATACTGACTGGACATAGATGATGTCTTATTATCAGGTGTTGAGGGATCATAAGAATTGAGACTTCTTCTAAAAAAGTTCATAGTTGGTGATATCAAGTAGATGAGATCATTAGGACTAACCTTCCAATAGGAACACCACATGTTTCATGTTCCATTGGTAGTTCCTATTTCTGAACACATGTCATGGTCTCTGAACGTGATATTATTATTAGTGTATTCTATTTTATCATATAATTTGAAACAAGACAAAAATAGTGATAATTAAGTCCTGATGAGGTAGATTGTGTTGGGTGCGTCATTGGTAGTATGACATTGGCTGAATAATCAAGATAAATTTTTTCACTTCTGAAAGGAAGTGATATCTCAGGACTAGTTTTCTAGGATGGTAGTATCGTCACTAAATAATTGGTCATGGTAGAAGAAGGTAAGTCCATCTAGTTATGTCAATAAATAATAAAACAAGAAGGGATGGTGAAACAAAATATGCATCCTGATTTATGAGATATCATGAGACAAAGTGATTATATTACATGACATGTGTTTGTAGGAAGGTTTTAATTACTATGACTATAACTTATCTCTTTAAGGGTCTTGATGAGTTACTGAAACCTGCTCTTGGTTTATGAATAGTAATCACTACTATCGAGATAGGACCTAGAGGGTTACACACTAAATGTAACACCCCAATATTTTAAAATAAGAACATCATGTTTGATAGAGTATATGACACACAACATCAAAATTATAAGAGAATGTAGCACCCTAATATATTATGATATATATATATATATATTATAAATAAATTTAATCTCTTTGATATATTACAGAATACACAACCACTATTACAGAATAGGCCTTTAACCACACTGACATTTATCAGTGTTAGAAAAAAGCACTGATAAAGGGAACTAAGTACTAAAAAAAACACTCATAAATTTTATCTTTTATCAGTGCTTTTGTTTTAGCACTGATAAAGGGTAAACTTTATCAGCGGTTTTTTTAGTGCTGATAAAATTTATATTTATCAGTGCTTTATTTTTAGCACTGATAAAGGGTTCCCTTTATCAGCAGTTTATTTTTAGTGCTCATTAAGGGTACCCTTTATCAACACTTCATTTTTAGAACTCATAAAGGGATCCTTTATCAGTGCTTTTTTAGCATTAATAAAGGTCCAAATAAAGTTAAATAATTAAATAAAATAATGATTTTATTAAAAAAATATTAAAAATATTATTAATTAAATTATTATTGATAAAAATGAATAAATTTATTATAGTATATATAAATTTTAAATACTAATAAATAGTATAAATTAAATATATAGATGTGGATTAAAAATTAAGATTAAATAAATAAAAATTAAAAATAAGTAAATTGAGAAAAATATTAAACATTTTATTAAGTAAATAATTATTGATAATGTTAATAAATAATATACATTAAATATATAAATATATATAAATATATATAAATATGATTTATATAATACAAAATATTTATTTATTTACATTAAATATTCTTATATTTAGTGAATAATTGTTTATAATTCAAAATTAACATGAATTAAAAATACTGACTAATTGCATAGAGTAATGTACATAATTGAATTTCATTTGATTTTTCAATTTAACATAGATCAAACATATGCTATATTTATTTCAAATATACATAATTAATGCATTTTCATATATATACAACTCACACACACAACTTATTTTTTTCAATATTCTTAAAGTCATGAACTTATTTTTAATTTATTTAATTTCACTTATTTTTAATGTGTATGCACTTAATATTTAATATTCATTAATAATGTTAAAAATATGTGTTAAAAAATATTTATAAATAAATATATTAATAAATGTACATTTACTATATTTATACATTTATATATTTTTAATTATAAATAAATAAATATTATCATTTTTTAAAAATGTATTTATATAATTATAAATAAATAACTATATATATTTAAATAATTATTAAATTTATAATAAATTTATTTAAATAATGAATATATTTACTATATTTATATTTATATACATTTATTAAATATATATATATATATATATATATTTATAATTATATAAATATAAATGATATAAATATTATTTATAAAAAATATTTATATAATTATAAATAAATAATTATATATTTAAATAATTATAAAATTAGAATAAATATGTTTAAATAAAGAATATATTTACTATATTTATATTTATATATATTTATTAAATATATATAATTATATATATATATATATTTACAATTTTTTTATTTATAATTTTAATTATAAATCCTTTATCAATACTTTTTTAGTGTTAATAAAGATGGATTATAGCAGTGCTTTTTTAGTGTCGATAAATCTCTATCTTTATCTGCCCTAAAGAAGTGCTGATAAATATTACTTTTATCAGTGCTTATTGTTTAAACACTGATAAAAGTGTTTCGATCTATTTTAAGAACCCTAACCATCATGAACCAGTCTGTGATATCCAAAGCTCTCTATAGAAGCCACTTTTACTAATGCTCCTCATTGAATCGAAATTCGAATCAAGGCTTGAATCAAGCCTCAAATAATTCCAAGGCTTGAATGATTCAAGGGTCAAATGAATCCAAGGCTCGAATGTAAGACTTTCTATACTTTATCTCGAATGTAAGTCTTTCTTTACTTTCTCTTGGGGAACTCAGGGTGTAAAACATCAATGGTTATGGCTATGGTGGAAGCTGTTTTGAAACTGTGAGTTTGGTGAGTTATCCATTTTGGAGATTTAGCCGTAGAGATCATCTATTTTAATGCTTGGAATTTTTAGAGTGTGAAACACCTATACTACGAGCCTTTCCAACTTCACTCCCAGGCTATAAGAGCATCTTCTTCATTCTTAATTGCAACTATTAATTAATGATGGATATTTGTAAGCTACTATTTATTTATGTGAAAGTTTGGATGAATCATGGTTTATTTTCATTGGATAAATAGAGGAATTAACCATATTGTAGAAGTCCCATCCCATTTTACATCATCTATATAAGTTGTTATGTATGAATTTCCATGATGGTGGTTGTGTAGCCTATGATACTGCTTCCTAGTGTATTAAACTTACTGGTTATTTTTTTATTTTTATAGTAGAGACTTTAGATGGGGAGTTATGTTTTATAGATTTGTTAATTTTGTGATTCCGCTTAGGTTTTTGAGTGAAGTAAGGGTAGTCCACTTAGAAAATGTGACCTCATGGGTGTTGTTTTATCTCGGTAGAGTCTAGTGTGTATGGGATAAATGTTGTAAGGGTTGGTGTATTTTTCTACCTTGTTTGTGATATATCTTGTTTAGGTGTATTATTTATTTATTCCAACTTCTTTATAAACCTCCCTAGAATATTAAGGATGGGTCAATGTGTAATAGATGGCCTCCCTATAATCCTTCATATGAGTATATATTATGTGATGACCTCCCTAGAATCCTTGGGATGGGTCGGTGTCCTGATATGACATCCCGAGAGTCTTGATATATTTTCAAATATTTGATATACCATTAATATTAAATGTAATAATTCCATAGGTTGTTAAAACACTTGTTCCAAAAAACATAATCTAGGTTAAAAAATTCTATATATTAGAAATTATTTTTAGGTATTAATCATTTTAGGTATACATGTATTGGTTCCACCCCTAGGAATCTCTGATTACCATCCATGTATATTAAATAACTCTTTATTTATTAAAATGTTTTATCAATAAATTTTTATATCTTATAGTTGATTGAATGAGAGTTTATTATTCTTGTTTATCATATTTGGGTTCTTTTATTACTCCTTAATTTCCTATATTATATTTTTATTTATTTAGGGTATTTAAGAAATACTTGATGTGTGTCAAAAAATAGTTATTATTATATTTTTCCTTTTGAGACTCATCCCCCATCTATTTTACAGACAACTATCATCCTCACCTATTTCATCTCTAGAATAGTTATTGTATTTTGTTTCTTGAGAATCACCCCCATATGTTTTATGTTTCTTTTACTACTCTACGAAGTATTCATCCCATGGATGACTACTGCTTATATAATTTCAAGGAACATAGGTTCATGTTTACAAGAGATGGAGGATGTGTGTCAAACAAAAAAAATGCAATGCTAAATTTTTGGGATATGAGCTAATGAGCATGACAGTTGTCTATAGCTTTCACCATTGAATGAATTCAGAGGATAAAACCTGCTATAGTGGAGTGATTATTTTCTTAAATTCAATTATCTATTTTCTTCAAAGCATACTCAAATTCATTGAAACAATCAAATAATGGGTTTCATTTATTAGAATTATATATATCTTTCACCTGTCATAATGAATATCTTATGTGTATTTACTTATTTATTGTAAAAAATTAATATTTTATGAACCAAATAGGATGGATATGAATCTAAAAAGGATGAATGCTAATCATTTGACAAAATAGTATGAAGATAGAGTTAAAGAGTTCATCATGTTTTCAAGAGAGCATGCATACGACCCTTCTCAAATCCTTTGTCCATGTTTACATTGTTTTTATTCAAGACAAATTAGTTCAGAAGATTTGTAAGAACATTTGATTTGTTACAGAATAGATTAGAGCTATAAACGTTGGACTAAACATGGGAAAAAACTAAACATTCACACCGATTGGGATGATACTACAGTTTATGGATTATTTGATATGAATACTAGTTTAAATGATGACAGAGATCGCATGGAAGAAATTATAATGGAAATTAAAGATGACCTTTGTGATTGCAAAAAAGTTGTTTGAGAAGGTAAATATATATTACAAGAGACCATTATATACTAGTTTTAATAAATAAAAAACATTCTCACCTATATTGAAGTTATATAATTTGAAATCTAACAGTGGATGGAGTGACACCAGCTTTACAAAACTACTTGGTCTCCTGAATGATGTGCTACTATAAGAAAATGAACTACCATGTCAAACATATGACACTAAACGAATTCTATATTCAATGGAATGATCTATAAAAGATACGTGCTTGTACAAATGATTGCATATTGTTTCATAAGGACTATGAATCACTCATAAAATTCCCTAAGTGTGTCGTATATCGATACAAGAAAAATGAATCATGTCCTTTGAAATATGTATGGTAATTTCCTATCATTACAAAGTTTTGAAGACTGTGTGGATTTTAGGAAACCTTGAGACAACTGAAATTTCATGTAGATACAAGAATTAAATATGGTAACTTACGTCATCCAATAGATTATCCTTAGTGAAATAAAATTGATTATGAGTATCCTGAATTTGGAAATAAGCCAAGAAACATTTTTCCTACATTATCTATAGATGGAATAAATACATTTGGTGTATAGAGTAGTACTCAGAGTACGTGGCCCATCATGTTGGTAAATTATAACTTACTTCCATGGTCATGAATGAAAGACAAATACATTATGTTTTCTCTACTTATATCTGGACCAAAGAATCCTAGTAATTATATTAATGTCTATTTGGCTCTATTGATCGAAGATTTGAAATTGATGTGGTATACAAGTGTTACAATGTATGATGATCATAAAAGTGTAGAATTAACATTGAGGTCCATGTTGTATGGGATGATAAATGACTTTCCTGCTTATAGAAATTTATCAGGATATAACATTAAAGGAATGTTGGGGTGTCCTATTTGTGAAAAATGCACATACTCTATTCGGTTGAAACATTCCTCAAAGACTGTATTTTTAAGACATCAGAAATTTTTACTTTGATGGCATAAATACCGATCTTGGATGACAATATTTAATGGGAATATTGAACAAAGCACAAAACCATCTCCAGTAATGGGTGATCAACTGTATAATAAGGTAAAATATATTGGCACTATTTTCGGTAAACCATTTTCTAAAAACCTTTAAAAATCAGGTTAAAAGAAGTGATCAATTTTATTTGAATTACCATATTTTAATTTTTTTATATCCGACATTTTCTTGATGTCATGCATATAGAAAAAAAATATATTTGATAGTGTTATTGGCACGTTAATAAATTTTACGGAAAAAATGAAAGATGGAACCAAGGATAGGTTGTACTTTATTGATATGGGGATAAGGGAAGATTTGGAATTGGTGAAGTATAAAATACAAAATTTTCTTCCTCTAATAGTTTACACTCTATCCAGACAAGAAAAATTACAAATTTTCCTTTTAATTAATAGTGTAAAAGTTCCACGTAGGTATTAATAAAATATCAAGAATGTAGTGTTAATGACTAATTTGAAGTTACGAGGACTAAAATCACACGAATATCATGTTTCGATGAAATATTTTATGCCTGTTGATTTTCATTGCATCTTGCCTCAAAATGTACGACAGACATTAACCAGAATATGCTTCATTTTGAAAGCCATATGAAATAAATTTATAGACTTGATGAAGTTTTCAATCATGAATTAGGAGGTTTCAGTCATATTATGTGAGGCAAATAAATCATGGAAAGCAATAGGAAGTGGGTTTCTTGGAAAAGGGAATTCAATTTTCATATTTTGATATAATTTTTGCTCAGTACAAGAAAAAATCAATTTATGGGGTGTTTTTAGCTACATAAAGAGGATAATATTCATTGTTTCTATTATAAAATTCATGTGATTAAATACTCATAAACAATTGTACTAGTTTATTTTATAATTTTAACATATTTTCTTAACATGTTTGCAATTCCTTCTTAAAATTAACTATTACATGGTATATTTTTTAACACCTACTAAAAAAACCAATGGTATTGATTTTATTTTCATATTTAATTTTAAAGTCTCCCATGATTTGAGTAAAATTATATCCTTCTGGATTTATTGAATATTCAATTGGTATGATGACCAAAGTTGGCCTTAAACCTAGAACATTCTGGGTGAAGTCAACCAGACAACATCCCACTAAAATGACTATAGAGGACATAATATAAGCCCAATAAAGCTCAAATATTAACTGGATAGAGATTAAATCATGAATAATGTTTCGTTAAATAGTTTACAAATCTAATTCTGAGTTTTGAATAGAGTTCTAGGTGACTTAACTTGAATAAGAAATTCTGGGACCGATTCTATGATCCAGAATGACAACCCACCATTTCGATCATATATTTGAAAAAAATTCAATTAGGATTAAATTTTACTTATTATTATAATAAATCATGGTATTTAATTTATTCTTCTATGAACCACTCAAATTCATCCATAGAGAATCTTGTTTGGACACATATGTCAGAGGCATGCAAGCTGGCTCAAATTTCAGGTCATGGGTGAAAAAATTAACATTCCACAAACTTTACTCCACCCTAAGCCTACCATAATCAAATGGTAAGACATGGAATATTAGGTTATCAAATAAAGGCTTACAATATTACTATTTAAGGCAGTGGTGTTGAAGGAGTTTTAGGATGATAATTTTTTCAATTGTAATGTTATTCTATTATTTTGTATTCATGTGTTTTTTTTCACATGTAAGTTGTTTTAATTCAATTTACTTTCTTAATAAAAGTTCATAATATCCTATTATTATATTATTTTTCATATCAAATTGATTCTTTTTCCTCAATTCATGAACTTATTCACACCAATACTATTTAAATTATTCACACAATGGTGGAGTGATCATTATTTCACTGTTTTTCTTCTTCAATTCCTCCCTCACGAGTCTAATCTAGTCTTCCATTGAGAGATTTGAATCAATGGAAGGATAAAAATATTATAGTTTGATCAAATGGAGTAGAAAGGGTATATATTGGATTTTATTTCTCCATCTTTTAATATGTAATAATTTCTTTTATTTGATTTTTTTCATTCAATTATTTCTTTTCTCCTTCTTACTTATTGAATTTTATTGCCACACTTTTCATGTGCTAATAAGATCCTTTATATCGGAGTGATCATGAAAATGATCCTACAAGTGTATAGGAGATTATCATGTGTATTTTAAGGTTTTAAACCTATAAGTGACGAGGTTATATTTATTTCATTTAATGAATCCTTCTCATGTCAATGAAATTGAAATAATTTAAAATGAAATTCATCCAATCAATCTTTTAAAATATCCTAAGATCAACCCATTCTTATAAATTAAATTCACTTAAGTATTTTAGTTCTATTGTAATCAAAATAAAATAAACCCCAAAGTTGGACACATCATGGACAAAACAATCCTTAGAATGAGTTTATGTGGGTTATTTGTAGTTCTATGAGGATCGGACAACCCATTTTATGCTGTAAGTAACCGCCTCTACCTTAGGTTAAATTTGGGTGTGATGAGGTTCATTGTTTCAAAATTGACTTGGTGTGTTGACCAAAATCAAATAGGTAATTACTTAAACACATCAAGAATAATAATCATGAAATAATTATCATATTTATTCATCAATTATACTTTTTAAAACCAATCATGAAAAATGGTTATAAAAAATGAACTACATTACAATTATGGAGACGGTAGACCATACATACGCATGAGTAATGTTTCCATTTTTCAATGATCATTATGTAAAGAAGGTATGTATTATTTTAACTTTAAAAAATTATAATAATATTATAAATACCATGTAAATTATTTAAATATACTTATATATATATCATTCTTTTGATGTGGTGATGAAAAAATAAACACGTAGCTTTGTGGAGGCGGTTGTCCACACACACATGAGAAACATTATTATTTTTATATGTAATAAATAAAATAATATATTATATTTTAATAATGATAAATACGTAATAAATATAACTATGAATTCATTTATATCATATATATTCATTAAAATTATCCTTATTACCTTCCATGTAAAGCATTAGTGAAAAACTAATCACATCACTTCATGAGGCAGTAGTCCACCGTACACACGAACGACGTTATTGTATCCCCCATGGAATGGAAAGTAAAAATATATATGTGATATAATAAATAAGGAAGTATAAATATTTTAAAAATATCATATATATACTTTAAATCCATCACCACAACAAGCTATGAGAGGTGATGATGGAAATTGAATGATATCGATTCACGAGGCGGTAGTCTGTCGTAAACATGAATGATGATTTCATATTCCATTTGATGGAAGAGGATATTTATTTAGGTTATTACATCAATATAATAAAATATAATTATATATAATATAATGGTGTTATCATATGATCATAGTTTATTAATATTTAAAGGATTTGGTAGAAGAAATAAAACAAAAATGCATAGTTAATAATTTTACCTCTTCTCTGACCACCTCTTTAGGATTATACCTAAAGTAGTCCAAGAATAAATTTATGACCAAAATAAGGATTTTAGGATGATTATATGAAAGTTTATAAGTAATTTTGGTATTTATTATCTGAATATTTTCTTAAGGTGTGTATAAGTGAAGAGAGTGAGTGGCCTTTTATAAGTGAAGTGAGTGACACACTTATAATTTTTGAAAAGAGAAAGGTATACCCACATTTTTCACGTTCCAAAAGGGTAAAAAATGGATTATTCTTGAGAATTATATATTATAAGGTCTAAATATGGAAATAAAATAGTTTTAGATAAGTTTTTAGATCATTTTAACCCTTATATTATTATCTTAACCCCTCGGTAAACCCATTTTTACCTTAACCATGGTAATTCATTTTTATCGTTTTCACTATTAATTATGGTAAAAAATTAAGTTGAACTTATTATAAAATAAAAATTAAATTTATTAAAAATATTTAATAAATTTTACTAAATTAAATTTAGAAAATTGGAAAATTTTAATTAAACCCGCAGACTTGAAGAGAAATCGAGTTTTCAAGAAGTGTATTTTTCAAGGAAAAGATGATTTTATATTAACTCTATGACTAATAATAATTATTTTATGAATTTAAATTAATATTTATTTAAGTATAATATATAAATTTAATTTAAAATATTCCTTATTATGGATTATCTTAATTAATTAAAATGTATAACATTATGCATTTTAAAAAAGTTTACAGAAACATTCCGTTTTAAACTAAAAAACAAACTTATACTAAAATCCAATATGAAGTTGATTTGAAAGAAATTAGGTGGATTAAATATAAATAAATAACTCTTATATTACTTTAAATAATATTACAAACATAATTGTACTTTTAAATTTCTTAATTTATTGAAAATACATGACATTTTTTACAAAAAATCAGTATTTTTCACTATTCACTATAAAATCAATATTTTTTAAAAAATACCAGAATTTCACCCAAATTAATTTTTTTATATTCTGATTTCAAAAAACAATTTAATTTTTTATATAAATTTTCTATAATTTCAAGAAATTAATTATAATATTTCTTCATGAAAAGCAATAAAAATCATTTTTGAAGAATAAAATTACTTTACTAAAAAATTGATTGATTTTTTACAAAAAATTATCAATAATTTATATTGATTATTATATATATATATATATATATATATATATATCCTAATTTAGTTAATATTATTCATACCCTCTAATTTAATGGCTACGTTATAACAGTTATATATATCATGGGTCGTTTAAGCTTGACATTGCATGTCAAATACGCTATCGAACATAGTATTTTTTTCTAAAATATCATAGTGTTACATCACAAACCCTTTAATAAATTTAATCCTCAAAATTTGAAATTTATGTCGGCAATAAAAGGCTAGATATTTGAAAATAGATTTGTTTGAAACCCACATAATAAAAACATTTAATAAAAAATCCTCTTAATAAGAGAAAAAAGACTTATGAATGTCATATGGAATAACACATACTAGGATTAAAAATAGGAGAAAATAGGTGGGAAGTGAAGATTTGGACATAGAAGAAAATCATAATTCCAAAATAATGATATGTATTTTTAGATATCACTTATCACCAGAAAGTGAATGATCAATAGAATGTTAACAACCATAATACCAGAAACCAAAGAGGTGTGAAAAAGGTCATTGATATCATCAGAAATGATTGTAATAGGACAAAATTTTATTTTAAGATCATTTTTCTAGAGTTTAGGAATTACTTTTTCATTTAGAATAATATCAAAGGTAAATATACTCTTGATGAGTAAAATTTCATCCTTTTTACAATTTCCACCACAATCATGTCTTTTTCTCCAAACTATGAGCATTCAGTATGGATTTTTCATGTCTGAAGAACTAAAATAAACTTATAAAGACCACATTACCATAAAAGGTATAATCAATCTATTCCACCTATCTTTATACATTAACCAAAACAAAAATAGTTATCACATGGTAATATAATTCCCAGAATGAAAAATATCCATCTCATTAATCTCAAAAATTCAATAGTAATACCCAAAGATCAAACTAAATCATTCCCTAAATAAATAACCCTATATCCCAAATAAACCCTAAAGGGATGTATAAGAATTTGAAATTATGATCATCCTTAATCTTATAAACCTATGATGGTATCCAAAACACTTAATATAACCTCACATGAAAACATCCTAATCTCTAAAGTTATCTAAACCTTTCTTCTAATAACAAATAAAATAGTCCCAAAGTTAGACTCCCAGATCCAACATTGAATACAAAAAATTTACATTTTCTATTTTTATACTGATGAAGGTGACCCAATTTTCACTATACAAAAATTAAAACATCAAAAATAAAATATTGGATTACTTACATTATCAAAGACCTTTAAGTTTAGAGTTTTAGAGAATTAGGATTTTTTTTAACATCATGGATTCATAAAAAAATGGTTGATAAAGATAAAATTCACTTCCCACTATAACCAAATTTTCATATTCCACATTAGTTCATCATCATCATCCATATGTTACCCATCTAGAAATAATTAATCCAACCTCAATATTTATAACCTAGGAAAAATGAAACATAAGAAGGGTGATAGAAAATGACCATTAAGGGTAAAAGAAAGCATTAAAAATTAAACATTATTAGGGAGTATAAGAAGTTCATAAGGTTATGATGAAACAATGAAAGTGAATGAGTATAACATAATAATATTCATACTTATAAATACATGTATCTTGAAAAATATGGCATAAGGATTTAACAAAGGCAATAGTCATCAAAATCAATAATCATGATTCATCTGATATAAATATTGATCATAAAAAAACTATAAACCCAAATAAATCATAGATAAAAATTATTGGTATCTTGTATCATTATATTTACATCACTTATTACAAACAGAATAATGAATATGGTCGAATTCCATCTTCAGAGTACCCAATAAATTAGAGGGTTATAACGGACCTACCTATCCTTGGTTTATCATGGAATCACCCATCCTTGGTTAATAACGTAACCAAACATCCTTATTTTATAATTTAATCAATCTGAATTGTTTTATAATGTAATCACCTATCATTATATTCAATTTACAAGAACCGTATCTTGAATAATGTATATAGAGCATTCATTTCATCATAAACTCATTCGAAAACTTTTATTCTTATAAAAACATGATCAATCCATGGAAAATAATTAAGTTCCATAAAAATATCCTTGAAACATGATTAACCCATATAAATGAAAAGGGTTCCATAATAATCTATCAGAAACATGATTTACCCACATAAAAGGAACATGTTTCATAATAATATATTTTAAAAATGATTAACCCATGGAAAAGAAACGAGTTTCTTAATAATATATTTGAAATAATCATAATCCATCCAGAGAAAGAACAATTATGGTATCATTACAAAATATCCTCATGGGAGAATAAGTAACAATAAGGGTTGTTGATGTTGATTAATTAAAATACCATTATAAGATAATTAATTTTTTTGAGGAAAATAACACTTTCATTTTGAAAATCACTTTTAGCAACTAAAAATTCAAAAACAATTGTGAAAAATAATTTTATTTTTTAAAAAAATTGGAAACATATAAATTAAACATCAAGGAAAATAATTAATGTGATGGTAAGAAAATCTATTCATGTCATAATTGTTAAAAATAATTTTTTTTTCAAAATATTTTCAAAAAGGGAGTCAAAAGTGACCCATTTGGAAAATGTTAACTAATTTCATTTTAACCCCTTTTAAAAGAAGGTAAAATATAATGTAAAATGTATTTATGAAATAATTTATTTTAAAAGATAACATTTTTAAAACATTTTAGAAAACATGGATATGGAAAAGAAAGATAGACGATCTAAAAGAAAAATACAAGATCAATATCATTTACAAATGACTTTATTGATGTTTCTTAAATAAATAAGGGAGGAAATGGAAATTAAACATGTGAACCACATTCATAACCAAAGGATAATAAAATATTTTTAGTTCTATAAAATAATATCATACTATTTCCTCCAAAAGAAACTTGAACATAAAAATATTGAAAGAAAAGAGATTGTAACATAAATCCTTTTCCATTTAGGTTTCAATTGTAAGCCTCATGAAAGAATAAAATCAAATGATAGTTTATATATCATTAAAATAATAAGTTTCATGATATAAAATTACAAATGGTATTATATAATCCTAAAAAATGAATATAGGTTCATATAAAAAACTTATGTCTCAAATAAAAAGAATTTGAGATGAATAACCCTTAAAAAAATCATACCCTTTGAGAATTGATCGATGAATAAATTATGTGTATACAATAAATCCACATAAAATAAGTGTAAATAAAAAATAATGTAATAAAAATTTAGTACATACATAATCATAGAATATAAAATACAACGAAGAAGTAATATAACCCCATGAAAAGAAATTGAGTTATGAAATTATTTACCACTTGGTAACTTTCAAGTAATATTACCATGAATTAAATAATTCAAATTGAAACTTAAAATATCATGATGTATGAATGATTAATTATATTACATTTTAAATTATTATTACACACACCACACAATATAAAGAAGTGGTGAATGTAGCATATATCTCACAAAAATAAAAAGTGACATGAGAAAAACACCAACCTCGAGTCCAGACTTTCCTTGAATGTCCTTTAACTCCATTATAATAAGATTACATAAATTATTTTATTACTAAGAAAATTTTACAGGTTTAATAACTTATAATTAAATCATTTATTTTATTTAATTTTAATGATATTTAAATATTTAATCAGTTAAGTCTACATCGGATGTTTTGAGGACGTTCAGTTCATTATTTCAAAATGGTTTCGATGTGTTGACTTTGGTCAAAGAGTTCACTATTTAAACATATACAAAATAATAATAATGACATAATTACCATATTTATTTATCAATTATACTATTAAAACCAATCATGAAAAAGGGTTATGAAAAATAAACTATGTTACAATCATGGAGACGACAGACCGTACGTACGGATGAGTAACATTTCCATTTTCAATGATCATTATGGAATGTGGTTATGTATTATTTTATCTTAAAATAATTATAATAATATAATAAATAAAATATTATTTATTTAAATTTATTTATATATATAATTATTTTGATGTGGTGATGAATAAAGAATCACATCACTTTGTGGAGGATGTAGTCCACACATATAGGAACAACGTTATAATTTTTCAGTGTAAGAAAGAAAATAATATATTATATTTTTAGAATTATAAATATGTCATTAATGTCATTATTATTTAATTTATATCAAACTTATTCATTAACATTATCCTTATTACCTTCCATAAAAATTGTTAGTTAAAAATGAATCACATCGCTTTGTGAGGTGGTAGTCTGCCATACACACGAGTGATGTTATCCTATCTCCCATGGAATGAGAAGTAAAAAATTATATGTGATATAATAAAAATAAAGTATAAATATGTTATAAATATAATATATATAATTTAAATACATCATTAAAACAATCCATTAGAGGCGATGATGGAAAATTAATGACATTGGTTCATGAGGTTGTAGTCCGCTGTACACATGAATGATGAATATGTATCCCATTTGATGGAAGATGAGATGGATTTAGGTTATTAAATTATTATAATAACATCTATGTACATAGAATATACTGTTGTTTTCATATTATCATAGTTAAAGAAGATTTTATAGAGGTGTAAGAATAAATAAAAAAGTGTAGTTAGGAATTATACCTCCTCTTAGACAACCACTTTAAGATTATACCTAAAGTATTCCTAGAATGGATTTATCAAAAAACAAATGCTTCTAGGATGACTATATGGAAGTTAGAAATTAATTGGGGTTAGTTATTTTTCTAACCAAAAGTATTTCATGGTGTGACTAATATAGAAGAGGGGATGCCCTTTTATAAGTGAGGTGAGTGATACACTTATATTTTTTGAAAAGAGAAAGTTGTAGCCATATTTTTAACATGTAAAAAGGGTAAAAAATGGATTATTCTAGATAATTAGAAATTATAATATTTAAATATGTCCATAAAATTTTTTATACAAGTTTTTATGTTATTTTAACCCTTATATTTTTAGTTTAACCCCTGGTAAACCCATTTTACCTTAACTATGGTAATTAATTTTTACTCTTTTCAATATTAATTATGGTAAAAAATTAGGTTAAAATTATTATAAAAAATATATATTTTTCCAAATATGAACTAAATTTTACCAAATTCATTTCACATAAGTTTCAAAATTTAATTAAACCCGCAGGCATGACAAAAAAGTGGGTTTTCATGAAATGTATTTTTCAAGGAAAAGAAGATTTTATATGAACTATATGAATAATAATAATAATTATATGAATTTAAATTAATATCTATTAATTTATAATCTATAAATTACATCTAAAAAATTCCTAATTCTGGATTATTGTAGTTAATTAAATTGGATAAACATTATGCATTTTAAAACAATTTTTAGAAAAAGCTCATTTTTAAACCTAAAAATATACTTATACTAAAATCCAATACGAAGTTAATTAAAAAGAAATTAAGTGGATTAAATATAAATAAATAATACTTATATTACTTTAAATTATATTCAAAAAATAATTTTACTTTTAAATTTCTTAATTAATTGAAAATAAATGACATTTTTATAAAGATCGATGTTTTTCACTATTCACAAAAAAATCAATATTTTCCAAAAAATCCCAAATTTCACCAAAAGTAAATTTTGATATGATGATTTAAAAAATAAAGTTAATTTTATCTAATACATTTTCTAGAATTTTTAAAAAATAATCATTATACTTTTTCATGAAAAACAATAAAAATCATTTTTGAAGAAAATATATTTTTGAAGAATAAAATTAATTTACTAAAAAATTAATTGATTATTTATTAAAAATTTATAAATAATTTATATTGAGTCATATATATATATATATATATATATATATATATTTCATAAGGTATTTAATACTATTCATACCCACCAATTAAACGAATATGTTATAACAGTTATATATATCACGAGTTGTTTAAGCTCAGTGTTGCGTGTCAAATATTCTCTGAAATATAATTTTATTTTCTAAAATATTATGGTGTTACATGAAGTGTGAGTCCTACTTTATGAGGCACCGTGTGAAAAATATATTATATGACACTATGTGTATTCGTAGGAAGGTTTTCATTGGTATGACTACTCCTTATCTCATTAGGGGCTTTAATGAGTTGAAGAATATTCTCATAGTCTGTGAATAATATTCACTATTACTAAGATAAGGTCCTAGAGGGTCACACACTAAGCATATTCAAAAGTCCGAACTATTTTGAGGAATATGAGTACAGGGCATGGTGGGTCCCGCAATGAGGTTCGAGTGATGTCTGAGAATATACAATCATCAATGAATAAATAAATTTATATTATTTTAGTTTAGAATAATTGTTATTGAATTTATTTATTAAAATTATTTAAAATTATTAAAGTAAATACATAAAAAAAATATTATATGAATGAATATTATTTTATTATTATTCATGGTTCGTTTAATATTTATGGGAATGAGGAGTCAAGTTAATGGATCGGTTTTATCAAGTAATATATTTATTATATTATAAGTAAGTGATAAAAATATAAAATATATTTTTGACTTAGTAAGTGAGTCATAAATTTTCATTTATATATTATATAGTGAGTAATAAATATTCGGGGGTTGGGGAGACAATTTTGGGAATTTTATTAACACTCTATATAAAGGAGGGGAGCATATCTCACATGGTGACTATTCATCACTTGAGATCCAAATTACCTCTCTCCTGACTCTCAATTACTAATGAGGGTAGCTCTCATTCCAAGTAATCAATTGAAGAACACCTTCACAGATTTATGGAACAGATCTTTGGTGATCACCGATACATAGAAGGCATTGTTGAGTTTCTATGCTAGAACTCAAAATTTGAAGATCGATGAACCCGTGCATTTTTGAGGTTCATGTAGATGATCTATATGAATTCTAATTTAGATCATTTGAGTAATAATCCCTGGTGATGAGAAGATGACAAACACGTGGTTTCAAATAAAAATAGGCATTTTTGGTCTAGTTTTGTGCTTAATCCATTTTCATGAAGATCCTTGAGATGTAACTAGGTAGAACTTCTTCGGTTATGACATATTGATGTCGATCACTAGTGAAAAATTTTAAATTTTTTATTTTTTTGTACTTTCACTGCATGATCGATACCATCATATATGACCATCTGAAGATAAAAAATTGGCTAATCTTTAATATTTGAAATTTTAATTTTTAAAGAACATATATATACATATATATTATACTTTACTCAGAAGAGGTTTACAGAGGCGTTTTTTGATGAACCCGTACTCCAGTCGATTATTGGAACAATGTATTCTGATAAGAGAAAATTACACAGTATTTTGGAATTGAAAATAAATATTCAAATTCCTAGTGCAATAGGCATTGGAAAATTTTGATTAAAAATAAAATTTATATGGACATTTTGGGGTTGCTGGTGCTGCTGTTTAATGTCAAGATTCCCATGGAAGTTGGTTTTACCCTACCACTGTCGTCTAGCTTCGTTGCTGTACTGACCACCCAAACCACCACTATCACATGAATTTTCTACTGTACTGACCCATAGACTACCATCATCGCCTGGATTTTCCACTACACTGACCCCGCAATCCACCACTGTTTCTTGGATTCACCGCTGCACTGACCCCACACCCCACCACCATCACTTGGATTCACCCCTATGATAACCCCATAGAACACCAAAGTCATCTGTCTTCGCTGCTATGCTAATCCCATAGACCTTCACCATGAGCCTACTGCTACGTAGCCTACCACACTTAACCCAACTAGCCACCTATACTGGAACCCCACAGTGTGTGACCAGCTACCACCTGTTGGCCTGGTTGAGCACCCCCTTGCATCAGCCTCCTAACTATTCCCACCAGCACCCTATAAAACCTATATTCCATCCCAGAACCCGACCTCCTGCTTCCATGTGTTCCCCTCTCGATTCTGGCCGACTCCCATGACTCAGGCACCGCTTACAGGCCGACCCACAACCATGTCAAGTTGGCCCTACCCAGTTTAGGGTGGGTAGGGCCCTACCCAACCTGCAGGGTTCATTTTGGGTCAATATTGGGATGCAACCCCTTATAGTGGTTTTAATGGGATACATGGGGCCTGATAAAATATTTAAAGATTTCAAAAATTAATTTAAAATTCCAAAATAAATATAATTATTTTTTCAATAAAAATAATTTTATTTTAGGGATGTGTGCCATATTTTTTGAATTAAAAAAAAAATATTAAATGAATTATTTTAATTCAATTACCAGAAAATGTATGTATGGATTTAATTTATTTATTAAATATTGAATGTGGTCATATTTTTAATAATTAATCAGTTAAATTTATAGTTTGTGCATCATCCATTATCATCATTATATGCATAATAGATTACACACCCAGATAAAAGTTATTTATCTGTATTTTTTACTTCCGTACATTGTGAGTTTGATCATGTAGTATGCGTATGTGAGATAGAAAATAAAATCTCAAAGTAATATTAAGTTCTAAGGCCTTCTGTCATTTGAATTTGAACAAAATCGGGTGTACGGGGTGCTCGTCATCCCTAGTTGAGGGTGCGTCCTGCTATTGAGGAGTTATTATGAAAGATATTAATTGAATTAACTAAATATGAAAAAAAAGAAGTGTCCATATCTATATTTTTTCATCTTTATAGAAAAATTGTCAAGAAAATCATATTTATGATTTTAGTAGTTTATACTTTTCTCAAGAGTTCAAGGAACCATGAGTTAATGCGGTTGGCTAGTAAAATGCCTACCTTGAAACTCTATGAGTAGTGGCGTAGCCATATCATAGACTATAAAGGGAGGTTTCAAGGATCCTTTCCACTTGAATACACTAGATATTGGTAATTCAAAATCTAGTAGTGAGAGATACTAGACTTCGATAAAATAGTGGGATACATTTAATGATTTTTTAATCAGAAATATTTAGTCAGTAATAAAGATAAAAAGAACTAATAATTTAGTATTTGTTTTATAAAAAAATGGAAATTAATACCACATATAAACTAAAATTATTATTAGACAAACAACATTTACTCCCTATCTTATTACTGGTGCTTGTACTATGATATATAAAATCCAAGGTGCTAGATTCCTCAATACCTATTGAGCCACCTCAGGAATAGAGGGTGAGAAAGATACTTATAGGATACTCAAGTATGATGTATTTTAAGTTTAAATCATAATGTTATCATTAATGTCTAATTATTTTTGGTAACAACATCGGGACATGGATAGTTTTACATTTTGTCTCATCTCTAAGAAGCTTACGAGGAGAAAGTGAAGCTATGTATGAATTAGTGATGATTACAATGAATATTTGTAAATTGAAATATGTAATACTTTATTTTAATACATCCCATTATTATATTTTTATTTACAACTTTATTCAAATTCATTTAAGATCACTAAACGAACAATATGTAGAATACATTTCATTACCTATTGGTTAGGTTTCTCCAAACAGATAAGAACTTAAAGAAATATTAATCGTTAGTTTTTATGGTGAAAAAGATGAAATACAAGGAGAAAAGGCCAATTAAAAGTGTAACTTCGAAGAAAACTACACAAAATCTTTGAAATAAAAGTGGAAATACATTAAAAATGAGGTTATTTTCTTTTTTATGTCATGAGATAAAACTATGGAAATTTAAATTCTATGAACTGAATTGAAGAAGAATGGAGTATCTTATTCTTCAGGTAATTCATCATATATATGTGATATTTATATTATAATTTTTGGGCATTAAATACAACATGTCTATAACATATTTCTATCCAAATACAGTAACTGAGTAACTATAGAAACATTACAATAAGTAAGGTAAATTCTCTAAGAAGATGAGAATGGGTTATTCCTAAGTCAACAGTGAGAATTACACAACTTCTAATTTCCATGATTAATGGTTCTAGTTGACATATTATTGAGTATAACAAAAAAATTCATATCACATTTCATTTGGAGACATTATTATAGTTTCACAGTGAATGTTTTTTTGTTATGCTCGATACTTAATTAATAGATTAGTAATGCTTGAATCTTTGGAAATACATGATGAATAAAAAATGTAAGACTCCAATTCCCAAATGTGGAAAGATAAATATCTTTTATGTAAAACTAAAAGTGGGAATCAATGATATACCTAGTATGATATTTAGACTATGTGATTCTAAATACCTTAGAGATTATCGAGATATATACATATTTAGTTTTTGAAAAATAATCCTTTAGAAATAAAGGTAAGGTACAAATATTTTGGAATTTGTTCAACTGGAGAGCATGGACTATTTTAAAGAAAATATAGTGGTAAATATAATAAAGAAGATTACATTAAAAGTTTTAAGTAATGTAAGAGTGAAGTATGAAATATGAATGCTCATTAGATATAATTTTCTTTGATCCTGTGTGCCAAAGAATATCTTGACCAAGCATTCACCAATCATTAAAATGTTTCATGGTGTAATTCCTAAATTTCTATTTTCTTATACACATTAGAGTCATAATGTTACAAAGGAGGATTAATGATGATTCATACATGTAAAAATTGATCAATAAAATTCATTGTGGAGTAATTCCTAAACACACATTTCTTTATACACTTCAGAGTCATGATGTATGTAAAAGTAGCATCAATGTTGAATCTAAATTTCATTGCAGATACATCCATTATTTTTCAAGAAAGGCATAAAAAACAATGGAATTATCCCATAAACATATGCCAAATATGGTAAAAAATGTGTATCATATGAGAAATATTATTAAATAAATCCATCATGTCATGATAACATGTTTTTAGATGCAAAGAGTTTGTTAGGATGTAAAAAAAACTTTCATCAAGAAAAAAACAATGTACATCTATAGTAAATATCCTAATGTTTTATAAGGATATTAAAAAAAACCTAAGATATAAAATTTATAGTCATGTGCTAGACTATATTTATATAAAAGGCTTCACATATCTAATTGAGATAGTTGGATCAATATTGACTTGTATTTAGTCAATGTTGGAGATGCACATATAGTTGGCATAGGAATAAGTTCTATAAGAGATTTTGGAAAAGAAATGTTCCAGATACATATATTAAATAGTAAGGATAAAACCATGGAAATGGTTTTGTATTAACCATGTCCAATGATATATATTAATTAAGAATAATAAATCCAACAATTTGTGAATGAAACAAGATAGAATTAACAGGTTCAATTAAAATTCAATAATGGATTCCATGTATCAAAGTAGAAAGGCTTATTATTTTGAATACTATGGTGGGTATTTAGGAGAGACGACACATGGGTGGTACAAGCGCAACACCAATAAGGCTCGATTGGTAATACCAATTAGTCCTGACTAAATCCATTATAATTTTTTACTTTTCATGTATACTTTCTAGTATCATTATATTGGGAATTGGATGTCAAGAAAACAAATATTAGAATAAATTTATACAAAACAACCAGAAAGGGTTGGTGACACCAAATAATGTTAGTAAGAGGTAGAAGTTACTAAAATAAAATTTTGTATTGAATAAAGTAACATGATCATAAAATATTCATTTGAAATTACTTTTTTCCATAAGTCTACAAGTGGTTAGTGGGAGTGCCACTATTTTGAAAGAAAAATATGTTTAATAAAATATGGAAAATAGATATTGGTATTGTAGTTAGTTAAGACCATAATGAAATAAATTCTTTAGATATTGATGTAAAGTAGAAACCTATGTTCTAGGGAACAAGATCTAATTAGGTAAATCTAATGAGTTTCTTTGATTAAGTCAAAGTACATATACTGACAAGGTATTGAAAAATACAAGTCAGAATAATTCAAGAGATAATTGTATCCAATGTCACATGGAATAAATCTCTCTAAGAAGACATATATGAGTCATAAGAGTAGATAAATGTGGTGAGTAGAATTATATATTCTTATGTAATGTATTAATCACATATGTCATGCTATGTACTATATATGATATTTCCAACATATATATAATGATAGAAAAATATTAGTTATATCAAGGAGAACTACACGGGAACCTGTCAAAACTTTCCAATTGTACTTGAGAAATAAAAAAATGTATGTACCTAATATATGGAGAAGAAGGGATATTAGTTATAAGGGGACATAAACTAGTCTTCCTATAGATAAATATGATCTAATATCTCAGTAAATCTAAGGTAATGAGTAGGATAACCTCATTCAATATAATGGTTTCCATATCTTCAAATACTAAGTGCATTTCATCTTCTAATGTTGTTAAATAAGCATTGTAAAAATACACAATGAATTATTATATTTCTTTTAATCACACCTAACAAGTAAAATTTTATCATAATATAAATTATAGTAATTCTACTACTGGTACTGGACAAAATTTCTAGCTTAGATAGTTGAAAAATAAGGAATATACTCAAGGACATCTTCTCTTGAGGAGCCTTACTCTAAGAGATGAAGTCAAGAATAATATAGTTTTAATGCAGTAGATACGTGGAAAGCCTAATTACTAAAGATATTAATTTAGTAGAAGAATGATATTATAATGTGAGAGCTACCAATAATAGTTATAAAGTTTCCTATAGTGATAGTGTGAGTGTTATAATTATGGGTCCCCTAAACTCAACTTGAGTCATAATTTTCAATTACCATATCAACTATACTGTCAGTTATACATGATTCAATCATATCAAAAGTAGTGTTGATTTTTCAGTATCCACTATTTAGATGGTAATATCTATAGATTATTTATCATATCAAAAGGTTTTAGCAATTACTAGTCTATAATGAAAACCTTGATACACCATGAAATTAATCTTAAACATGTGTCCTATGTTCAAGATTCATCATACTGACTGGACATAGATGATGTCTTATTATCAGGTGTTGAGGGATCATAAGAATTGAGACTTCTTCTAAAAAAGTTCATAGTTGGTGATCTCAAGTAGATGAGATCATTAGGACTAACCTTCCAATAGGAACACCACATGTTTCATGTTCCATTGGTAGTTCCTATTTCTGAACACATGTCATGGTCTCTGAACGTGATATTATTATTAGTGTATTCTATTTTATCATATAATTTGAAACAAGACAAAAATAGTGATAATTAAGTCCTGATGAGGTAGATTGTGTTGGGTGCATCATTGGTAGTATGACATTGGCTGAATAATCAAGATAAATTTTTTCACTTCTGAAAGGAAGTGATATCTCAGGACTAGTTTTCTAGGATGGTAGTATCGTCACTAAATAACTGGTCATGGTTGAAGAAGGTAAGTCCATCCAGTTTTGTCAATAAATAATAAAACAACAAGGGATGGTGAAACAAAATATGCAACCTGATTTATGAGATATCATGAGACAAAGTGATTATATTACATGACATGTGTTTGTAGGAAGGTTTTAATTACTATGACTATAACTTATCTCTTTAAGGGTCTTGATGAGTTACTGAAACCCGCTCTTGGTTTATAAATAGTAATCACTACTATTGAGATAAGGACCTAGAGGGTTACACACTAAATGTAACACCCCAATATTTTAAAATAAGAACATCATGTTTGATAGAGTATATGACACACAACATCAAAATTATAAGAGAATGTAGCACCCTGATATATTATGATATATATATATATATTATAAATAAATTTAATCTCTTTGATATATTACAGAATACACAACCACTATTACAGAATAGGCCTTTAACCACACTGACATTTAGCAGTGTTAGAAAAAAGCACTGATAAAGGGAACTCAGTACTAAAAAAAGCACTCATAAATTTTATCTTTTATCAGTGATTTTGTTTTAGCACTGATAAAGAGTAACCTTTATTAGTGTTTTTTTAGTGTTGATAAAATTTATATTTATCAGTGCTTTATTTTTAGCACAGATAAAGGGTTCCCTTTATCAGTAGTTTATTTTTAGTGCTCATAAAGGGTACCCTTTATCAACACTTTATTTTTAGAACTCATAAATGGATCCTTTATCAGTGATTTTTTAGCATTAATAAAGGTCCAAATAAAATTAAATAATTAAATAAAATAATGATTTCATTAAAAAATATTAAAAATATTATTAATTAAATTATTATTGATAAAAATGAATAAATTGATTATAATATATATAAATTTTAAATACTAATAAATAGTATAAATTAAATATATAGATGTGTATTAAAAATGAAAATTAAATAAATAAAAATTAAAAATAAGTAAATTGAGAAAAATATTAAACATTTTATTAAGTAAATAATTATTGATAATGTTAATAAATAATATAAATAAAATATATAAATATATATGAATATATATAAATATGATTTATATAATACAAAATATTTATTTATTTACATTAAATAGTCATATATTTAGTGAATAATGGTTTATAATTCAAAATTAACCTGAATTAAAGATACTGACTAATTTCATAGAGTAATGGACATAATTGAATGTCATTTGATTTTTCAATTTAACATAGATCAAACATATGCTATATTGATTTCACATATACATAATTAATGCATTTTTGTATATATACAATGCACACACACAACTTATTTTTTCAATATTCTTAAAGTCATGTGCTTATTTTTAATTTATTTAATTTCACTTATTTTTAATGTGCATGCACTTAATATTTAATATTCATTAATAATGTTAAAAAGGTGTTTTAAAAAATATTTATAAATAAATATATTAATAAATGTACATTTACTATATTTATACATTTATATATTTTTAATTAAAAATAAATAAATATTA
This sequence comes from Viscum album, assembly GCA_963277665.1. NCBI lineage: Eukaryota > Viridiplantae > Streptophyta > Magnoliopsida > Santalales > Viscaceae > Viscum > Viscum album. The sequence goes on from OY728163.1 coordinate 1,867,530,508, forward strand.
CCATTTTTTAAAATGTATTTATATAATTATAAATAAATAACTATATATATTTATATAATTATTAAATTTATAATAAATTTATTTAAATAATGAATATATTTACTATATTTATATTTATATACATTTATTAAATATAAATATATATATATATATATATATAGAATTATTTAAATATAAATGATATAAATATTATTTATAAAAAATATTTATATAATTATAAATAAATAATTATATATTTAAATAATTATAAAATTAGAATAAATATGTTTAAATAAAGAATATATTTACTATATTTATATTTATATATATTTATTAAATATATATAATTATATATATACATATATATATAAATTTACAATTTTTTTATTTATAATTTTAATTATAAATCCTTTATCAATACTTTTTTAGTGTTAATAAAGATGGATTATATCAGTGCTTTTTTAGTGTTGATAAATCTCTATCTTTATCTGCCCTAAAGAAGTGCTGATAAATATTACTTTTATCAGTGCTTATTACTTAAGCGCTGGTAAAATGTATCTTTATCAGTGCTTTTTTGGAAGCACTGATAAAAGTGTTTCGATCTATTTTAAGAACCCTAACCATCATGAACCAGTCTGTGATATCCAAAGCTCTCCATAGAAGACACTTTTGCTGATTCTCCTTAGTGAATCGAAACTTGAATCAAGGCTTGAATAAAGCCTGAAATAAATCAAAGGCTTGAATGATTCAAGGGTCAAATGAATCCAAGGCTAGAATGTAAGTCTTTCTCTACTTTCTCTCGAATGTAAGTCTTTGTTTACTTTCTCTTGGGGAACTTAGGGTGTGAAACATCAATGGTTATGGCTATGGTGGAAGCTATTTTGAAACTGTGACTTTGGTGAGTTACCCATTTTGTAGATTTAGCCGTAGAGATCATCTATTTTAATTCTTGGAATTTTTAGACTATCAAACACCTATACTGCGAGCCTTTCCAACTTCACTCCCAGGCTATAAGAGCATCTCCTTTATTCTTAATTGCAACTATGAATTAATGTTGGAGATTTGTAAGATACTATTTTATTTATGTGAAAGTGTGGATGAATCATGGTTTATTTTCATTGGATAAATAGAGGAATTAACAATATTGTAGAAGTACCATCCCATTTTACATCATCTATATAATTTTTTATGTATTAATTTCCATGATGGTGGTTGGGTAGCCTACGATACTGCTTCCTAGTGTATTAAACTGACTGGTTATTTTTTTATTTTTATAGTAGAGACTTTAGATAGGGAGTTATGTTTTATAGATCTGTTAATTTTGTGATTCCACATAGGTTTTTGAGTGAAGTAAGGGTAGTCCACTTAGAAAATGTGACCTCATGGGAGTTTTTCTATATCGGTAGAGGCTAGTGTGTATGGGATAGATGTTGTAAGGGTTGGTGTATTTTTCTACCTTGTTTGTGATATATCTTGTTTAGGTGTATTATTTATTTATTCCAACTTCTTTATAAACCTCTCTAGAATATTAAGGATGGGTCAATGTGTAATAGATGGCCTCCCTATAATCCTTCATATGAGTATATCTTATGTGATGACCTCCCTAGAATCCATGGGATGGGTTGGTGTGGTGATATGACATCCCAAGAGTCTTGATATATTTTCAAATATTTGATATACCATTAATATTAAATGTAATAATTCCTTAGGTTGTTACAACACTTGTTCTTAAAAATATAATCGAGGTTAAAAAATTCTATATATTAGAAATTATTTTTAGGTATTCATCATTTTAGGTCTACATGTATTGGTTCCACCCCTAGTAATCTCTGATTACCATCCATGTATATTAAATAACTCTTTATTTATTAAAATGTTTTGTCAATACATTTTTATATCTTATAGTTGATTAAATGAGAGTTTATTATTCTTGTTGATAATATTTGGGTTCTTTAATTACTCTTTAATTGCCTATATTATATTTTTATTTATTTAGGGTATTTAATAAATACTTGATGTGTGTCAAACAATAGTTATTATTATATTTTTCCTTTTGAGACTCATCCCCCATCTATTTTATAGACAACTATCATCCTCACCTATTTCATCTCTCTAATAGTTATTGTATTTTGTTTCTTGAGAATCACCCCCATTTGTTTTATGTTGCTTGTACTACTCTAAGAAGTATTCATCCCATGGATTACTACTGCTTATATAATTTCAAGAAACATAGGTTCATGTCTACCAGAGATGGAGGATGTGTGTCAAACAAAAACAATTCAATGATAAATTTTTGGGATATGAGCTAATGAGCATGACTGTTGTCTATAACTTTCACCTTTGAATGAATTCAGAGGATAAAACCTGCTATAGTGGAGTGATTATTTTCTTAAATTCAATTATCTATTTTCTTCAAAGCATACTGAAATTCATTGAAACAATCAAATAATGGGTTTACCTTCTTAGAATTATATATATCTTTCACCTTTGATAATGAATATCTTATGTGTATTTAATTATTTATTGTAAAAAATTAATATTTTATGAACCTAATAGGATGGATATGAATCGAAAAAGGATGAATGCTAATCGTTTGACAAAATAGTATGAAGATAGAGTTAAAGAGTTCATCAAGTTTTCAAGAGAGAATGCATATGAACCTTCACAAATCCTTTGTCCATGTTTACATTGTTTTTATTCAAGACAAATTAGTTCAGAAGATTTTTAAGAACATTTGATTTGTTACAGAATAAATTAGAGCTATAAACCTTGGACTAAACATGGGAAAAAACTAAACATTCACACCGATTGGGATGATACTATAGTTTATGGATTATTTGATATGAATACTAGTTTAAATGATGATAGATATCGCATGGAAGAAATTATAATGGAAATTAAAGATGACCTTTGTGATTGCAAAAAGTTTTTTGAGAAGTTAAATAGATATTAAAAGAGACCATTATATACTATTTTTAATAAATAAAAAATATTCTCACCTATATTGAAGTTATATAATTTTAAAGATAACAGTGGATGGAGTGACACCAGCTTTCCAAAACTACTTGGTCTCCTGAATGATGTGATACTATAAGAAAATGAACTACCATGTCGAACATATGACACTAAATGAATTCTATATTCAATGGGAATGATCTATAAAAGATACATGCTTGTACAAATGATTTCAAATTGTTTCATAAGGACTATGAATCACTCATAAAATTCCCTAAGTGTGTCGTATATCAATATAAGAAAAATGAATCAAGTCCTTTGAAATATGTATGGTACTTTCCTATCATTACACAGTTTTGAAGACTGTATGGATTTTAGGAAACCTTGATACAACTGAAATTTCATATAGATACAATAATTAAATATGGGAACCTAAATCATCCAATAGATTCTCCTTAGTGAAATAAAATTTATTATGAGTATCCTGAAATTGGAAATAATCCAAGAAACTTTTGTCCAACATTATCTACAGATGGAATAAATACATTTGGTGTATAGAGTAGTACTCACAGTACGTGGCCCATCATGTTGGTAAATTATAACTTACTTCCATGGTCATGAATGAAGGACAAATACATTATGTTGTCTCTACTTATATCTGGACCAAAGAAACCTAGTAATTATATTAATGTCTATTTGGCTCCATTGATCGAAGATCTGAAATTGATGTGGTATACAAGTGTTATAATGTATGATGATCATAGAAGTGTAGAATTCACATTAAGGTCCATGTTGTATGGGATGATAAATGACTTTCCTGCTTATAGGAATTTATTAGGCTATAACATTAAAGGAATGTTGGGGTGTCCTATTTGTGAAAAATGCACATACTCTATTCGGTTGAAACATTCCTCAAAGACTGTATTTTTAAGACATCAGAAATTTTTACTTTGATGGAATAAATACCGATCTTGGATGAAAATATTTAATGGGAATATTGAAAAAAGTACAAAACCATCTCCAGTAATGGGTGATCAACTGTATAATAAGTTAAAATATATTGACACTATTTTCGGTAAACCATTTTCTAAAAACCTTAAAAAATCAGGTTAAAATAAGTGATCAATTTTATTTGAATTACCATATTTTAATTTTTTTATATCAGACATTTTCTTGATGTCATTCATGTAGAAAAAAATATATTTGATAGTGTTATTGGCACGTTAATAAATTTTCCTGAAAAAATGAAAGATGGAACCAAGGATAGGTTGTACTTTATTGAAATAGGGATAAGGGAAGAGTTGGAACTGGTGAAGGATAAAATACAAAATGTTCTTCCTTTAATAGTTTACACTCTATCAAGACAAGAAAAATTACAAATTTTCCTTTTAATTAATAGTGTAAAAGTTCCACATAGGTATTAATAAAATATAAAGAATGCAATGTTAATGACTAATTTGAAGTTATGAGAACTAAAATCACACGAATATCATGTTTTGATGAAATATTTTATGCCTGTTGATTTCCATTGCATCTTGCCTCAAAATATACGACATACATTACCCAGACTATGCATTATTCTAAAAGCCATATGAAATAAATTTATAGACTTGATAAATTTTTCAATCATGAATTAGGAGGTTTCAGTCATATTATGTGAGGCAAATAAATCATGGAAATCAAAAGGCAGTGGGTTTCTTGGAAAAGGGAATTCAATTTTCATATTTTGATATAATTTTTGCTTGGTACAAGCAAAAATAAATTTGTGGGGTGTTATTAGCTACCTAAAGAGGATAATATTCATTGTTTCTATTATAACATTTATGTGATTCAATACTCATAAACACTTTTACTAGTCTATTTTATAATTTTAACATATTTTCTTAACATGTTTGCAATTCCTTCTTAAAATTAACTATTACATGGTACATTTTTAACACCTACTAAAACAACCAATGGTATTGATTTTATTTTAATATTTAATTTTCAAGTCTCCCATGATGTGAGTAACATTATATCCTTCTGGATCTATTGAATATTCAATTGGTATGATGACCAAAGTTAGCCTTGAACCTAGAACATTCTGGGTGAAGTGAACTGGACAACATCCCACTAAAATGACTATAGAGGCCATAATATAAGCCCAATAAAGCTAAAATTATAACTGGATAGAGATTAAATCATGAATAATGTTTCTTTAAATAGTTTCCAAATATAATTCTGAGTTTTGAATAGAGTTCTAGGTGACTTAACTTGAAGATGAAATTTTGGGACCGATTCTATGATCCAGAATGACAACCCACCATTTCGATCATATATATAGAAAAGAATTAAATTGGGATTAAATTTTACATATTATTATAATAAATCATGGTATTTATTTTATTCTTCTATGAACCACTCGAATTCATCCATATCGAATCTTGTTTGGACACATATGTCAGAGGCATGCAAGCTGGCTCAAATTTCAGGTCATGGGTGGAAAAATTCACATTCCACAAAATTTACTCCACCCTAAGCCTACCATAATCAAGTGGTAAGACATGGAATATTAGGTTATCAAATAAAGTCTTCCAATATTACTATTTAAGGCAGCGGTGTTGAAGGAGTTTTAGGATGATAATTTTTTCAATTGTAATGTTATTCTACTATTTTGTATTCATGTATTTTTTTCACATGTAAGTTGTTTTAATTCAATTTAATTTCTTAATAAAATTTAATAATATCCTATTATTATTTTATTTTTCATATCACATTGATTATTTTTCCTCAATTCATGAACTTATTCACACCAATACTTTTTAAATTATTCACACAATGGTGGAGTGATCATTATTTCACTATTTTTCTTCTTCAATTCCCCCCTCACGAGTCTAATCTAGTCTTCCATTGAGAGATTTGAATCAATGGAAGGATAAAAATATTATAGTTTGATCAAATGGAGTTTAAAGGCTATATATTGGATTTTATTTCTCCATCTTTAAATTTTTAATAATTTCTTTTATTTGATTTTTTTCATTCAATTATTTCCTTTCTTCTTCTTACTTATTGAATTTTATTGCCACACTTTTCATGTGCTAATAAGATCCTTTACATTGGAGTGATCATGAAAATGATCCTACAAGTGTATAGAAGATTATCATGTGTATTTTAATGTGTTAAACCTATAATTTATGAGGTTATATTGATTTCATTTAATTAATCCTTCTCATGTTAATTAAATTGAAATAATTTAAAACGAAATTCATCCAATCAATATTTTAAAATATCCTAAGATCAACCCATTATTATAAATTAAATTCACTTAAGTATTTTAGTTCTATTGTAATAAAAATAAAATAAACCCTAAAGTTGGCCACATCATGGACAAAAAAATCCTTAGAAAGAGTTTATGTGGGTTATTTGTAGTTCTATGAGGATCAGATAACCCCTTTTATGCTGTAAGTAACGGCTTCTACCTTAGGTTAAATTTGGACGTGATGAGGTTCATTGTTTCAAAATTGACTTGGTGTGTTGACCAAAATCAAATAGTTAATTACTTAAACATATCAAGAATAATAATCATGAAATAATTATCATATTTATTCATCAATTATACTTTTTAAAACCAATCATGAAAAATGGTTATGAAAAATGAACTAAATTATAATTATGGAGACGGTAGACCGTACATACGCATGAGTAATGTTTCCATTTTTCAATGATCATTATGTGAAGAAGGTATGTATTATTTTAAATTTAAAAAATTATAATAATATCATAAATACCATCTTAATTATTTAAATATACTTATACATATATATCATTCTTTTGATGTGGTGATGAAAAAATAAACACGTAGCTTTGTGGAGGTGGTAGTCCACACACACATGAGAAACATTATCATTTTTATATGTAATAAAGAAAATAATATATTATATTTTAAGAATGATAAATATTTCATAAATATAATAATTAATTCATTTATATCATATATATTCATTAAAATTATCCTTATTACCTTCCATGTAAAGCATTAGTGAAAAACGAATCACATCACTTCATGAGGCGATAGTCCACCGTACACACGAACGACGTTATTGTATCCCCTATGGAATGGAAAGTAAAAATATATATGTGATATGATAAATAAATAAGTATAAATATTTTAAAAATATCATATATATACTTTAAATCCATCACCACAACAAGCTATGAGAGGTGATGATGGAAAATGAATGATATCGATTCATGAGGCGGTAGTCTGTCGTAAACATGAATGATGATTTCATATCCCATTTGATGGAAGAGGATATTTATTTCGGTTATTAAATAAATATAATAAAATATAATTATATATAATATAATGGTGTTATCATATGATCGTAGTTTATGAAGATTTGAAGGAGTTGGTAGAAGAAATAAAACAAAAATGCATAGTTAATAATTTTACCTCTTCTCTGACCACCTCTTTAGGGTTATACCTAAAGTAGTCCTATAATAAATTTATGATCATAATAAGGATTTTAGGATGATTATATGGAAGTTTATAAGTAATTTTGGTATTTATTATCTGAATATTTTTTTAAGGTGTGTATAAGTGAAGAGAGTGATTGGCCTTTTATAAGTGAAGTGAGTGACACACTTATAATTTTTGAAAAGAGAAAGGTGTACCCACATTTTTCACAATCCAAAAGGGTAAAAAATGGATTATTCTTGAGAATTAGATATTATAAAGTCTAAATATGGAAATAAAATGGTTTTAGATAAGTTTTTAAATCATTTTAACCCTTATATTTTTAGCTTAACCCCTCGGTAAACCCATTTTTACCTTAACCATGGTAATTCATTTTTATCGTTTTCACTATTAATTATGGTAAAAAATTAAGTTGAACTTATTATAAAATAACAATTAAATTTATTCAAAATATTTAATCAATTTTACTAAATTAAATTTATAAAATTGGAAAATTTTAATTAAACCTGCAGACTTGAAGAGAAATCGAGTTTTCAAGAAGTGTATTTTTCGAGGAAAAGATAATTTTATATTAACTCTATGACTAATAATAATTATTTTATGAATTCAAATTAATATTTATTTAAGTATAATATATAAATTTAATTTAAAATATTCCTTATTATGGATTATCTTAATTAATTAAAATGTATAACATTATGCATTTTAAAATAGTTTACAGAAACATTCCGTTTTAAACTAAAAAACAAACTTATACTAAAATCCAATATGAAGTTGATTTGAAAGAAATTGTGTGGATTAAATATAAATAAATAACACTTATATTACTTTAAATAATATTCTAAACATAATTGTACTTTTAAATTTCTTAATTCATTGAAAATACATGACATTTTTAAAAAAAATCGGTGTTTTTGACTATTCACTATAAAATCAATATTTATTGAAAAATTCCAAAATTTCACCCAAATTAAAATTTTTATATTCTGATTTCATAAAAGAAGTTAATTTTTTATATAACTTTTCTAAAATTTCAAGAAATTAATTATAATATTTCTTCATGAAAAGCAATAAATATCATTTTTGAAGAAAACATATTTTTGAAGAATAAAATTACTTTACAAAAAAATTGATTGATTATTTACAAAAAAATTATCAATAATTTATATTGAGTATTATATATATATATATATATCATAATTTAGTTAATATTATTCATACCCTCTAATTTAATGGCTAGGTTATAACAATTATATATATCATGGGTCGTTTAAGCTTGACATTGCATGTCAAATACGCTATCAAACATAGTATTTTTTTTTCTAAAATATCATAGTGTTACATCATAAAACCTTTAATAAATTTAATCCTCACAATTTGAAATTTATGTCGGTAATAAAAGGTTGGATATTCGAAAATAGAGTTCTTTGAAACCCACATAATAAAAACAGTTAATAAAAAATCCTCTTAATAAGAGAAAAAAGACTTATGAATGTCATATGGAATAACACATATAGGATTAAAAATAGGATAAAATAGGTGGGAAGTGAAGAATTGGGCATAGAATAAAATCATAATTCCAAAATAATGATATGGATTTTTAGATATCACTGATCACCAGAAAGTGAATGATCAATAGAATGTTAACAACCATAATACCAGAAACCAAAGAGTTGTGAAAAAGGTCATTGATCTCATCAGAAATAATGGTAATAGGACAAAATTTTATTTTAAGATCCTTTTTCTAGAGTTTAGGAATTACTTTTTCATCTAGAATAATATCAAAGGGAAATATACTCTTGATGAGTAAAATTTCATTCTTTTTTTCAATTTCCACCACAATCATGTCTTTTTCTCCAAACTATGAGTATTCAGTATGGATTTTTCATGTCTGAAGCACTAAAATAAACTTATAAAGACCACATAACCATAAAAGGTATAATCAATCTATTCAACCTATATTTATACATTAACCAAAACAAAAATTGTTATCACATGGTAATATAATTCCCAGAATAAAAAATATCCATCTCATTAATCTCAAAAATTCAATAGTAATAACCAAAGATCAAACTAAATAATTCCATAAATAAATAACCCTATATCCCAAATAACCCCTAAAGGGATGTATAAGACTTTGAAATTATGATCATCCTTAATCTTATAGACCTATTATGGTATCCAATACACTTAATATAACCTCACATAAAAACATCCTAATCTCTAAAGTTATCTAAACCTTTCTTCTAATAACAAATAAAGTAGTCCCAAATCCACACTCCCAGATCCAACATTGAATACAAAAAATTTACATTTTCTATTTTGATACTGATGAAGGTGACCCAATTTTCACTATACAAAAATTAGAACATCAAAAATAAAATATCGGATTACTTACATTCTCAAAGACCTTTAAGTTTAGAGTTTTAGAGAATTGGGATTTTCTTAACATCATGGATTCATAAGAAACTAGTTGATAAAGATAAAATTCACTTCCCACTATAACCAGATTTTCATATTCCACATTAGTTTATCATCATCATCCATACGTTACCCATCTACAAATAATTAATCCAACCTCAATATTTATAACCTAAGGAAAATGAAACATAAGAAGGGTGAGAGAAAATGATCATTAAGGGTAAAAGAAAGCATTAAAAATTAAACATTATTAGGGAGTATAAGAAGTTCATATGGTTGTGATGACATAATCAAAGTGAATGAGTATAACATAAGAATATTCATACCTATAAATACATGGATCTTGAAAAATATGGCATAAGGATTTAACAAAAGAAATAGTCATCAAAATCAATAATCATGATTCATGTGATATAAATATTGATCATAAAAAAACTATAAACCCAAATAAATCATAGATAAAAATTATTGGTATATTGGATCATTATATTTACATCACTTATTACAAATAGAATAATGAATATGTTCGAATTCCATCTTCGGAGTACCCAATAAATTAGAGGGTTATAACGGACCTACCTGTCCTTGGTTTATCATGGAATCACCCATCCTTAGTTAATAATGTAACCAAACATCCTTATTTTATAATTTAATCACTCTTAATTGTTTTATAATGTAATCACCTATCATTATATTCAATTTACAAGAACCGTATCTTGAATAATGTATATAGAGCATTCATTTCATCATAAACTCATTGGAAAACTTTTATTCTTATAAAAACATGATAAATCCATGGGAAAGAAATAGGCTCCATAAAAATATCCTTGAAACATGATTAACCCATATAAATGAAATGGGTTCCATAATAATCTATCAAAAACATGATTTACCCATATAAAAGGAACATGTTTCATAATAATATCATTTAAAAATGATAAACCCATGGAAAAGAAACGAGTTTCTTCATAATATCTTTGAAATAATCATAATCCATCCTGAGAAAGAATGATGATGGTATCATGGAAAAATATCCTCATGGGAGAATAAGTAACAATAAGGGTTTTTGATGTTGATGAATTGAAATACCATTATAAGATAATTAATGTTTTTTAGGAAAATAACCCTTTCATTTTGAAAATCACTTTTAGCAAATAAAAATTCAAAAAAAAATTGTGAAAAATAATTTTATTTTTTAAAAAAATTGGAAACATATAAATTAAACATCAGGGAAACTAATTAATGTGATGGTAATAAAATATATTCATGTCATAATTGTTAAAAATAAACATTGTTTTCAAAATATTTTGAAAAAGGGACTCAAAAGTGACCAATTTGGAAAATGTTAACTAATTTCATTTTAAACCCTTTTAAAAGAAGGTAAAATATAATGTAAAATGGATTTATGAAATAATTTATTTTTAAAAGATAACATTTTGAAATTCTTTTAGAAAACATGGATATGTAAAAGAAAGATACATGATCTAAAAGAAAAATACAAGATCAATATCATTTACAAATGACTTTATTGATGTTTCTTAAATAAATAAGGGAGGAAATGGAAATTAATCATGTGAACCACATTCATAACAAAAGGATAATAAAATATTTTTAGTTCTATAAAATAATATCATACTATTTCCTCCAAAAGAAACTTGAACATAAAAATATTGAAAGAAAAGAGATTGTAACATAAATCCTTATCCATTTAGGTTTCAATTGTAAGCCTCATGAAAGAATAAAATCAAATGATAGTTTATATATAATTAAAATAAGAAGTTTCATGATATAAAATTTCAAATGGTATTATATAATCCTCAAAAATTAATATAGGTTCATATAAAAAACTTATTTCTCAAATAAAAAGAATTTGAGATGAGTAACCATTAAAAAAAATCATACCCTTTGAGAATTGATCGATGAATAAATTATGTGTATATAATAAATCCACATAAAACAAGTGTAAATAAAAAATAATGTAATAAAATTTAGTACATACATAATCATAGAATATAAAATAAAACGAAGAAGTAATATAACCCCATGGAAAGAAATTGAGTTATGACATTATTTACCACTTGGTAACTTTGAAGTAATATTACCATGAATTAAATAATTCAAATTGAAACTTAAAATATCATGATTTATGAATGATTAATTATATTACATTTAAAATTATCATTACACACACCACACAATATAAAGAAGTGGTGAATTTAGCATATATCTCACAAAAATAAAAAGTGACATGAGAAAAACCCCAACCTCAAGTCCAGAATTTCCTTGCATGTACATTAACTACATTATAATAAGATTACATCAATTATTTTATTACTAAGAAAGTTTTACAGGTTTAATAACTTATAATTAAATAATTTATTTTATTTAATTTTAATGACATTTAAATATTTAATCAGTTAAGTCTACATCGGATGTTTTGAGGACGTTCAGTTCATTATTTCAAAATGGTTTCGATGTGTTGACTGTGGTCAAAGAGGTCACTATTTAAACATATACAGAATAATAATAATGACATAATTATCATATTTATTTATCAATTATACTTTTAAAACCAATCATAAAAAATGGTTATGAAAAATGAACTATGTTACAATCATGGAGACGACAGACCGTACGTACGGATGAGTAACATTTCCATTTTCAATGATCATTATGGAATGTGGTTATGTATTATTTTATCTTAAAATAATTATAATAATATAATAAATAAAATATTATTTATTTAAATTTATTTATATATATAATTATTTTGATGTGGTGATGAATAAAGAATCACATCACTTTGTGGAGGCGGTAGTCCACACGTACACGAACAACGTTATAATTTTTCAGTGTAAGAAAGAAAATAATATATCATATTTTTATAATTATAAATATGTCATTAATGTCATTATTATTTAATTTATATCAAACATATTAATTAACATTATCCTTATTACATTCCTTATAAATTGTTAGTTAAAAATGAATCACATCGCTTTGTGAGGTGGTAGTACGCCATACACACGAGTGATGTTATCCTATCCCCCTTGGAATGAGAAGTAAAAAATTATATGTGATATAATAAAAATAAATTATAAATATGTTATAAATATAATATATATAATTTAAATACATCATTAAAATAATCCATTAGAGGCGATGATGGAAAATGAATGACATTGGTTCATGAGGTTGTAGTCCACTGTACACATGAATGATGAATATGTATCCCATTTGATGGAAGATGAGATGGTTTTAGGTTATTAAATTATTATAATAACATCTCATTACAGAGAATATTCTGGTGTTTTCATATTATCATAGTTAAAGAATATTTTATAGAGGTGTAAGAATAAATAAAAAAGCGTAGTTAAGAATTATACCTCCTCTCAGACCACCGCTTTAATATTATACCTAAAATATTCCTAGAATGGATTTATCAAAAAAAAAATGCTTCTAGGATGATTAGATGGAAGTTAGAAAATAATTGGGGTAGTTATTTTCCTAACCAAAATTATTTTATGGTGTGACTAAGATAGAAGAGGGGATGCCCTTTTATAAATGAGGTGAGTGACACACTTATAGTTTTTGAAAAGAGAAAGGTGTAGCCATATTTTTAACATGTAAAAGGGTAAAAAATGGATTATTCTAGATAATTAGAATTTATAATATTTAAATATTTCCATAAAATTATTTTATACAAGTTTTTATGTTATTTTAACCCTTATATTTTTAGTTTAACCCCTGGTAAACCCATTTTACCTTAACTATGGTAATTAATTTTTACTCTTTTCAATATTCATTATGGTAAAAAATTAGGTCGACATTATTATAATTTTTTTTTTCAAATATGAAATAAAATTTACCAAATTCATTTCCCATAAGTTTCAAAATTTAATTAAACCCACAGGCATGACAAAAAAGTGGGTTTTCATGAAATGTATTTTTTAAGGAAAAAAAAGATTTTATATGAACTCTATGAATAATAATAATAATTATATGAATTTAAATTAATATCTATTAATTTATAATCTATAAATTACATCTAAAAAATTCCTAATTCTGGATTATTATAGTTAATTAAATTGGATAAACATTATGCATTTTAAAATAGTTTTCAGAAAAATCTCATTTTTAAACCTAAAAATATACTTATACTAAAATCCAATACGGAGTTAATTAAAAATAAATTAAGTGGATTAAATATAAATAAATAATATTTATATTACTTTAAATTATATTCAAAACAAAATTTTACTTTTAAATTTCTTAATTATTTGAAAATAAATGACATTTTTATAAAGATCGGTATTTTTCACTATTCACAAAAAAATCAATATTTTCCAAAAAATCCTAAATTTCACCAAAAGTAAATTTTGATATGATGATTTAAAAAAAAATTAATTTTATCTAACAAATTTTCTAAAATTTTTAAAAAATAATTATTATACTTTTTCATGAAAAACAATAAAAATCATTTTTGAAGAAAACATATTTTTGAAGAATATAATTAATTTACTAAAAAATTGATTGATTATTTATTAAAAATTTATAAATAATTTATATTGAGTCAAATATATATATATATATATATATATTTCATAAGGTATTTAATACTATTCATACCCACCAATTAAACGAATACGTTATAACATTTATATATATCACGAGTTGTTTAAGATTAGTGTTGCGTGTCAAATATTCTCAAAAATATAATTTTATTTTCTAAAATATTATGGTGTTACATGAAGTGTGAGTCCGACTTTATGAGGCAGCGTGTGAAAAATAGATTATATTACACTATGTGTATTCGTAGGAAGGTTTTCATTGGTATGACTACTCCTTATCTCATTAGGGGATTTAATGAGTTGCAGAATATTCTCATAGTCTATGAATAATATTCACTATTACTAAGATAAGGTCCTAGAGGGTCACACACTAAGAATATTCAAAAGTCCGACCTATTTTGAGGAATATGAGTACAAGGCATGGTGGGTCCCGCAATGAGGTTCGAGTGATGTCTGAGAATATACAATCGTCAATGAATAAATAAATTTATATTATTTTAGTTTAGAATAATTGTTATTGAATTTATTTATTAAAATTATTTAAAATTATTAAAGTAAATACATAAAAAAATATTATATGAATGAATATTATTTTATTATTATTCATGGTTTGTTTAATATTTATGGGAATGAAGAGTCAAGTTAATGGATCAGTTTTATCAAGTAATATATTTATTATATTATAAGTAAGTGATAAAAATATAAAATATATTTATGACTTAGTAAGTGAGTCATAAATTTTCATTTTTAGATTATATAGTGAGTAATTAATATTCGGGGGTTGGGGAGACAATTCTAGGAATTTTATTAACACTCTATATAAAGGAGGGGAGCATATCTCACATGGTGACTATTCATCACTTGAGATCCAAATTATCTCTCTCCTGACTCTCAATTAATAATTAGGGCAGCTCTCATTCCAAGTAATCAATTGAAGAACACCTTCACAGATTGATGGAACAGAGCTTCGGTGATCACCGGTACATCGAAGGCATTGTTGAGTTTCTATGCTAGAACTCAAAATTTGAAGATCGATGAACCCGTACATTTTTTAGGTTCATGTAGATGATATATATGAATTCTAATTTAGATCATTTGAGCAATAATCCCTGGTGATAGAAGATGAAAAACACATGGTTTCAAATAAAACTAGGCATTTTTGGTCTAGTTTTGTTCTTAACCCATTTGTATGAAGATCCTTGAGATGTAACTAGGTAGAACTTCTTCGGTTACGACATATTGATGTCGATCACTAGTGAAAAATTTTAAATTTTTGATTTTTTTGTACTTTCACTACATGCTCGATACCATCATATATGACCATCTGAAGATAAAAAATTGGATCATCTCTAATATTTGAAATTTTAATCTTTAAAGAACATATATATACATATATATTATACTTTACTCAGAAGAGGTTTGCAGATGCGTTTTTTGATGAACCCATACTCCAGTCGATTATTGGAACAGTGTATTCTGATAAGAGAAAATTCCACACTATTTTGGAATTGAAAATAAATAGTCAAATTCCTAGTGCAATAGGCATTGGAAAATTTTGATTAAAAATAAAATTTATATGGACAGTTTGGGGATGCTGGTGCTGCTGTTTAATGTCAAGATTCCCATAGAAGCTGGTTTTTCCCTACCACTGTCGTCTAGCTTCGTTGTTGTACTGACCACACAAACCACCACTATCACCTGAATTTTCTGCTGTACGGACCCATAGACTACCACCATCGCCTGGATTTTCCACTACACAGACCCCGCAACCCACCACTGTTTCCTGGATTCACCGCTGCACTGACCCCACACCCCACCATCATCGCTTGGATTTACCCCTATGCTAACCCCATAGAACACCAGAGTCATCTGTCTTCACTGTTATGTTGATCCCATAGACCTTAACCATGAGCCTACTACTACGTAGCCTACCAAACTTAACCCGACTAGCCACCTATACCGGAACCCCACAGTGTGTGACCAGCTACCACCTGTTGGCCTGGTTGAACACCCCCTTGCATCAGCCCCCTGACTATTCCCACTAGCACCCTATAACACCTCCATTCCATCCCAGAACCCGACCTCCCACTTCCATGTGTTCCCCTCCCAATTCTAGTCGACTCCCATGACTCACGCACCGCTTACAGGCCGACCCGCAACTATGTCAAGTTGGCCCTACCCAGTTTAGGGTGGGTAGGGCCCTACCCAACCTGCCAGGTTCATTTTGGGTCAATATTGGGATGCAACCCCTTTTAGTGGTTTTAATGGGACACATGGGGCCTGATAAAATATTTAAAGATTTCAAAAATTAATTTAAAATTATAAAATAAATAAAATTATTTTTGTAATAAAAATAATTTTATTTTAGGGCTGTGCACCATATTTTTTGAATTAAAAAAAAATATTAAATGAATTATTTTAATTCAATGACTGAAAAATGTATGTATGGATTTAATTTATTTATTAAATATTTAATGCGGTCATATTTGTAATAATTAATCAGTTAAATTTATAGTTCATGCATCATCCATTATCATCATTATATACATAATAGCTTACACACCCAGATAAAAGTTATTTATCTGTATTTTTTACTTCCGTACATTGTGAGTTTGATCATGTAGTATGCGTACGTGAGATAGAAAATAAAATCTCAAAGTAATATTAAGTTCTAAGCCTTGTGTCATTTGAATTTGAACAAAATCAGGTGTACGGGGTTCTCATCATCCCTAGTTGAGGGCGCGTCCTGCTATTGAGGAGTTATTATGAAAGATATTAATTGAATTAACTAAATATGACAACAAAGAAGTGTCCATATCTATATTTTTGCATCTTTATAGAAAAATTGTCGAGAAAATCATGTTTATGATTTTAGAAGTTTATACTTTACTCAAGAGTTCAAGGAGCCACGAGTTAATGCGACTGGCCAGTAAAATGCATACCTTGAAACTCTATGAGTAGTGGTGTAGCCATATCTTAGACTATAAAGGGAGGTTTCAAGGAACCTTTCCACTTGAATACACTAGATATTGGTAATTAAAAATATATTAGTGAGAGATACTAGAGTTCGATAAAATAGTGGGATACATTTAATGATTTTTTAATCAATAACGTTTAGTCAGTAATAAAGACAAAAAGAACTAATATTTTAGTATTTGTTTTATAAAAAAAATGGAAATTAATACCACATATAAACTACAATTATTATTGGACAAACAACATTTACTCCCTGGCTTATTACAGGTGCTTGTACTATGATATATGAAATCCAAGCTGCTGGATTCCTCAATACCTGTTGATCCACCTCAGGAATCGAGGGTGAGAAAGATACTTATAGGATACTCAAGTATGATGTATTTTAATTTTAAATCATAATGTAATCATTAATGTATAATGATTTTTGATAACAACATCGGGACATGGATAGTTTTACATTTTGTCTCATCTCTAAGAAGATTACAAGGAGAAAGTGAAGCTATATATGAATGAGTGATGATTACAATGAATATTTGTAAATTGAAATACGTAACACTTTATTTTAATACATCCCATTATTATATTTTTATTTCCAGCTTTATCCAAATTCATTTAAGATCACTAAACGAACAATATGTAGAATACATTTCATTACCTATTGGTTAGGTTTCGCCAAATAGATAAGAACTTAAATAAATATTAATCTTTAGTTTTTATTGTGAAAAAGTTGAAAGACAAGGAGAAAAGGCCAATTAAAAGTGTAACTTCAAATAAAACTTCACAAAATCTTTCAAAGAAAAATGGAAATACATTAAAAATGAGGTTATTTTATTTTTTATGTCATGAGATAAAACTATGGAAATTTAAATTCTATGAACTGAATTGAAGAATAAAGTAGTATATTATTCTTCAGGAAATTCATCATATATATGTGATATTTCTATTATAATTTTTGGGCATTAAATACAGTATGTCTATAACATATTTTTATCCAAATATAGTATCTGAGTAAGTATAGAAACATTATAATAAGTAAGGTAAATTCTACAATAAGATGAAAATGGGTTATTCCTAAGTCAACAATGATAATTACACAACTTATAATTTCCATGATTAATGGTTCTAGTTGACATATTATTGAGTATAACAAAAAAAATTCATATCACATTTCATTTGGAGACATTATTATAGTTTCATAATGAATGTTTTTTTGTTATGATTGATACTTAATTAATAGTTTAGTAATGCTTGAATCTTTGGAAATACATGATGAATATAAAATGTAAGACTCGAATACCCAAATGTGGAAAGATAAATATCTTTTAAGTAAAACCAAAAGTGGGAATCAATGATATAACTAGTATGATATTTAGACTATGTGACGCTAAATAACTTATGAATTATCGAGATATATACATATTTAGTTTTTGAAAAATAAGCCTTTAGAAATAAAGGTAAGGTACAAAGATTTTGGAATTTTTTCAACTAGAGATCATGGACTATTTTAAAGAAAATATAGTGGTAAATATACTAAATAAGATTACATTAAAAGTTTTAAGTAATGTAAGAGTGAAGTATTAAATATGCATGGTCATAAGATATAATTTTCTTTGATCCTGTGTGCCGAAGAATATCTTGACCAAGCATTCACCAATCATTAAAATGTTGCATGGTGTAATTCCTAAATGTCTATTTTATTATACACATTAGAGTAATAATGTTAAAAAGGAGGATTAATGATGATTCATACATGTAAAAATTGATCAATAAAATGTAGTGTGGAGTAATTCCTAAACACACATTTCTTTATAAACGTCATAGTCATGATATATGTAAAAGGAGCATCAATGTTGAATCTAAATTTCATTGCAGATACATCCATTATTTTTCAAGAAATGCATCGAAAACAATGGAATTATCCCATAAACATATGACAAATATGGTGAAAAATGTGTATCATATGAGAAATATTATAAAATAAATCCATCATGTCATAATAACATGTTTTTAGATGCAAAGAGTTTGTTAGGATGTAAAAAAACTTTCATCAAGAAAAACACAATGTACATATATAGTAAATATCCTAATGTTTTATAAGGATATTAAAAAAATACCTAAGATATAAAATTTATATTCATGTGCTAGACTATATTTATATAAAAGGATTCACATATCTAATTAAGATAGTTGGAGCAATATTGACTTGTATTTAGTCAATGTTGGAGATGCATAGATAGTTGGCATAGGAATAAGTTCTATAAGAGATTTTGGAAAAGAAATGTTCCAGAGACATATATTAAATAGTAAGGATAAAACCATGGTAATGGTTTTTTATTAACCATGTCCAATGATATATATTCATTAAGAATAATAAATCCAACAATTCGTGAATGAAACAATATAGAATTAACAAGTTCAATTAAAATTTAATAATGGATTCCTTGTATCAAAGTACAAAGGCTTATTATTTTGAATACTATGGTGGGTATTTAGGAGAGACGACACATGGGTGGTACAAGAGCAATACCAATAAGGCTTGTTTGGTAATACCAATTATTCATGACTAAATCCATTATAATTTTTTACTTTTCATGTATACTTTCTAGTATCATTATATTGGGAATTGGATGTCAAGAAAACAAATATTAGAAGACATTTATACAACACAACCAGAAAGGGTTGGGAACACCAAAGAATGTTAGTAAGAGGTGGAAGTTACTAAAATACAATTTTGGATTGAATAAAGTAACATGATAATAGAATATTCATTTGAAATTAATTTTTTCCATAAGTCTACAAGTGGTTAGTGGGAGTTCCACTGTTTTGAAAGAAAAATATGTTTAATAAAATATGGAAAATAGATATTGGTATTATATTTAGTTAAGACCAGAATGAAATAAATTCTATATATATTGATGTAAAGTAGAAACCTATGTTCTAAGGAACAAGATCTAATGAGGTAAATCTAATTAGTTTCTTTGATTAAGTAAAAGTACATATACTGAAAAGGTATTGAAAAATACAAGTCAGAACAATTCAAGAGATAATTGTATCCAATGTCACATGGAATAAATCTCTCTAAGAAGACATATATGATTAATAAGATTATATTAATGTGGTGAGTAGAATTATATATTCTTATGTGATGGATTAATCACATATGTCATGCTATGTATGACATATGATATTTCCAACATATATATAATGATAGAAAAATATTAGTTATATCAAGGAGAACTACATGGGAACCTGTCAAAACTTTCCAATTGTACTTGAGAAATAAAAAAAGGTATGTACCTAATATATGGAGAACAAGGGATATTAGTTATAAGGGGACATAAACTAGTATTCCTATAAATAAATATGATCTAATATCTCAGTAAATCTAAGGTAATGAGTAAGATAAGCTCATTCAAGATAATGGTTTCCATATATTCAAATACTAAGTGCATTTCATATTCTAATGTTGTTAAATAAGCAATTTAAAAATACACAATGAATTATTATATTTCTTGGAATCACACCTAACAAGTACAATTTTATCATAATATAAATTCTAGTTATTCTACTAATGGCACTGGACAAAATGTCTTGCTTAGATAGTTGAAAAATGAGGAATATACTCAAGGACGTCTTCTCTTGAGGAGCCTTACTCTAAGAGATGAAGTCACAAATAATATAGTTTTAATTCAGTAGATACGTGGAAAGCCTAATTACTAAAGATCATAATTTAGTAGAAGAATGATATTATAATGTGAGAGCTACCAATAATAGTTATAAAGTTTCCCCTAGTGCTAGTGTGAGTGTTATAATTATGGGTCCCCTAAAATCAACTTGAGTCATAATTTTCAATTACCATATTAACTATACTGTCAGTTATACATGATTCAATCATATCACAAGTAGTGTTGATTTTTCAGTATCCACTATTTAGATGGTAATATCTATAGATTATTTATCACATCAAATGGTTTTATCAATTCCTAGTCTATAATGAGAACCTTGATGCACCATGAAATTAATCTTAAACATATGTCATATGTTCAAGATTCATCATAATGACTGGACATAGATGATGTCTTACTATCAGGTGTTGAGGGATCATAAGAATTGAGACTTCTAAAAAATCTCACACTTGGTGATCTCAAGTACATGTGATCATGAGGACTAACCTGCCAATAGGAACACCACATGTTTCAAGTGTCATTGGTAGTTCCTATTTTTGAACACATGTCATGGTCTCTCAACGTGATATTATTATCAGTGTATTCTATTTTATCATATAATTTGAAACAAGTCTAAAATCATGACAATTAAGTCATGATGAGGTAGATTGTGTTGGGTGAGTCATTTGTAGTATGACATTGGCTGAATAATCAAGATAAAATTTTTCACTTCTGAAAGAAAGTGATATCTCAGGACTAGTTTTCTAGGATGGTAGTATCATCACTAAATAGCTAGTCATGGTAGAAGAAGGTAATTCCATCCAGTTATGTCAATGAATAATAAAACAAGAAAGGATGGTGAAATAAAATATGCATCCTGATTTATGAGATATCATGAGACAAAGTGATTATATTACATGACATGTGTTTGTAGGAAGGTTTTAATTACTATGACTACAACTTATCTCTTTAAGGGTCTTGATGAGTTAATGAAATCCGGTCGTGGTCTATGAATTTTAATCACTACTATCGAGATAAGGACCTAGAGGGTAACACACTAAATGTAACACCCCAAGATTTTAAAATAGGAACATCATGTTTGATAGAGTATATGACACACAACATCAAGATTATAAGAGAATATAGAACCCTGATATATTATGATATATATATACATATATTTTATAAATAAATTTAATCTCTTTGATATATTACAGAATACACAACCACTATTACAGAATAGTCCTTTAATAATACTGACATTTATCAGTCTTAGAAAAAAGTACTGATAAAGGGAACTCAGTGCTAAATAAATTACTAATAAATTTTATCTTTTATCATTGCTTTTTGTTTTAGCATTGATAAAGGGTAACCTTTATCAGCGCTTTTTTTAGTGCTGATAAAATTTATATTTATCAGTGCTTTATTTTTAGCACTGATAAAGGGTGCCCTTTATCAGCAGTTTATTTTTAGTGCTCATAAAGGGTACCCTTTATCAACACTTTATTTTTAGCACTCATAAAAGGATCCTTTATTAGTTATTTTTTTAGCATTGATAAAGGTTCAAATAAAATTAAAAAGTTAAATAAATAAAAAATGATTTTATTAAAAAAATATTAAAATATTATTAATTAAATTAGTATTGATAAAAATGAATAAATTGATTATACTATATATAAATTATAAATAATAATAAATAGTATAAATTAAATATATATACGTGTATGAAAAATGAAAAATAAATAAATAAAAATTAAAAATAAGTAAATTGAGAAAAATATTAAACATTTTATTAAGTAAATAATTATTGATAATGTTAATAAATAATATACATTAAATATATAAATATATATGAATATATATAAATATGATTTATATAATACAAAATATTTATTCCATTACATTAAATAGTCATATATTTAGTGAATAATGGTTTATAATTCAAAATTAACATGAATTAAAAATACTGACTAATTGCATAGAGTAATGGACATAATTGAATGTCGTTTGATTTTTCCATTTAACATAGATCTAACATATGCTATATTGATTTCACATATACATAATTAATGCATTTATATATATATACAACGCAAACACGCAACTTATTTTTTCAATATTCTTAAAGTCATGTACTTATTTTTAATTTATTTAATTTCACTAATTTTTAATGTGCATGCACTTAATATTTAATATTCATTAATAATGTTAAAAAGATGTATTAAAAAATATTTATAAATAAATATATTAATAAATGTACATTTACTATATTTATACATTTATATATTTTTAATTATAAATAAATAAATATTTTTTTTAAAATGCATTTATATAATTATAAATAAATAATTATATATATTTAAATAATTATATATATTTAAATAATTATTAAATTTATAATATATTTACTATATGTATATTTATATACATTTATTATATATATATATATATATATTTATAATTATATAAATATAAATGATATAAATATTATTTCTAAAAAATATTTACATAATTATAAATAAATAATTATATATTTAAATAATTATAAAATTAGAATAAATATGTTTAAATAAATAATATATTTACTATATTTATATTTATATATATTTATTAAATATATATAATTATATATATATAAATTTACATATTTTTTATTTATAATTTTAATTATAAATCATTTATTAATGCTTTTTTAGTGCTAATAAAGATGGATTGTATCAGTGATTTTTTAGTGTTGATAAATCTCTATCTTTATCTTCCCTAAAGAAGTGGTGATAAATATTACTTTTATCTGTGCTTATTACTTAAGCCCTGGTAAAAGGTATCATTATCAATGCTTTTCTGGAAGCACTGATAAAAGTGTTTCGATATATTTTAAGAAACCTAACCATCATGAACCAGTATGTGATATCCAAATCTCTCCATAGAAGCCACTTTTTCTGATGCTCCTCCTTAGTGAATCGAAGCTCGAATCAAGGCTTGAATCAAGCCTCAAATAATTCCAAGGCTTGAATGATTCAAGGGTCAAATGAATCCATGGCTCGAATGTAAGTATTTCTCTACTTTCTCTCAAATGTAAGTATTTATTTACTTTCTCTTTGGGAACTCAGGGTATGAAACATCAATTGTTATGGCTATGGTGGAAGCTTTTATGAAACTATGAGTTTGGTGAGTTATCCATTTTGAATATTTAGCCGCATAGATCATCTATTTTAATTCTTGGAATTTTTAGAGTGTGAAACACATATACTACGAGCCTTTCCAACTTCACGCCCAGGATATAAGAGCATATCCTTCATTATTAATTGAAACTATGAATTAATATAGGGGATTTGTGAGCTACTATTTAATTTATGTGAAAGTGTGGATGAATCATGGTTTATTTTCATTGGATTAATAGAGGAATTAACCATATTGTAGAAGTCCCATCCCATTTTACATCATCTATATATTTTTTTATGTATCAATTTCCATGATGGTGGTTGGGTAGCCTATGACACTTCTTCCTAGTGTATTACATTTACTGGTTATTTTTTTATTTTTATAGTAGAGACTTTAGATGGGGAGTGATGTTTTATAGATATGTTAATTTTGTGATTCCACTTAGGTTTTTGAGTGAAGCAAGGTTAGTCCACTTAGAAAATGTGACCTCATGGGAGTATTTCCATCTCGGTAGAGGCTAGTGTGTATGGGATAGATGTTGTAAGGGTTGGTTTATATTTCTCCCTTGTTTGTGATATATCTTGTTTAGGTGTATTATTTATTTATTCCAATTTCTTTGTAGACCTCCCTAGAATATTAAGTATGGGTCAATGTGTAATAGATGTCCTCCCTATAATCCTTCATATGAGTATATATTATGTGATGACCTCTCTAGAATCCTTGGGATGGGTCATTGGGTGATATGAAATCCCAATAGTCTTGATATATTTTTAAATATTTGTTATACCATTAATATTAAATGTAATAATTCCTTAGGTTGTTACAACACTTGTTCCAAAAAATATATTTGAGGTTAAAAAATTCTATATATTAGAAATTATTTTTAGGAATTCATCATTTTAGGTCTACATGTATTGGTTCCACCCCTAGGAATCTCTGATTACTATCCATGTATATTAAATAACTCTTTATTTATTAAAATGTTTTATCAATACATTTTTATATCTTATTGTTGATTGAATGAGAGTTTATTATTATTGTTTATCATATTTGTGTTCTTTTATTACTCTTTAATTACCTATATTATATTTTTATTTATTTAGGTATTTAAAAAATACTTGATGTGTGTCAAAAAATAGTTATTATTATAATTTTTTTTGAGACTCATCCCCCATCTATTTTATAGACAACTATCATCCTCACCTATTTCATCTCCTGAATAGTTATTCTATTTTGTTTCTTGAGAATCACCCCCCTCTGTTTTATGTTTCTTTTACTACTCTAAGAAGTATTCATCCCATGGATGACTACTACTTAGACAATTTCAAGAAACATAGGTTTATGTCTACAAGATATGGAGGATGTGTGTCAAACAAAAAAAATGCAATGCTAAATTTTTGGGATTTGAGCTAATGAGCATGAAATTTGTCTATAACTTTCATCTTTGAATGAATTCAGAGGATAAAACCTGCTATAGTGGAGTGATTATTTTCTTAAATTCAATTATCTATTTTCTTCAAAGCATACTAAAATTAATTGAAACAATCAAATACTGGGTTTCCCTTATTAGAATTATATATATCTTTCACCTTTGAAAATGAAAATCTTATGTGTATTTACTTATTTATTATACAAAATTAATATTTTATGAACCTAATAGAATGGATATGAATCAAAAAAGGATGAACGCTAATAGTTTGAAAAAATAGTATGAAGATAAAGTTAAAGAGTTTATCAAATTTTTAAGAGAGAATTCATATTACCCTTCTCAAATCCTTTGTCCAATTTTACATTGTTTTTTTTCAAGAAAAATTATTTTGGAAGATTTGAAGAACATTTGATTTGTTACAGAATATATTAGAGCTATAAATGTTGGACTAAAGATGGGAAAAAACTAAATATTCACACCGATTGGGATGATACTTCATTTTATGGATTATTTAATATGAATACTAGTCTAAGTGATAATAGAGATCGCATGAAAGAAATTATAATAGAAATTAAAGATGACCTTTGTGATTGTCCAAATTTGTTTGATAAGGTAAATAACTATTCCAAGAGACCATTATATACTAGTTTTAATAAATAAAAAACATTCTCACCTATATTGAAGTTATATAAATTGAAAGCTAATAGTAGATGGAGTGACACCAGCTTTACAGAACTACTTGATCTCCTAAATGATGTGCTACTAGAAGAAAATTAACTACCATATCGAACATATGACACTAAACAAATTCTATATTAAATGGGCATGATCTCTAAAAGATAAATGCTTGTACAAATGATTGCATATTATTTCATAAGGACTATGAATCACTCATAAAATTCCCTAAGTGTGTTGTATATTGATACAAGAAAAATGAATCAAGTCCTTTGAAATATGTACGATACTTTCCTATCATTACACTGTTTTGAAAAATATATGGATTTTAGGAAACCTTGAGACAACTGCAATTTCATGTAGATACAAGAATTAAAGATGGGAACCTACATCATCCAATAGATTCTCTTTAGTGAAATAAAATTGATTGAGTATCGTGAATTTGTAAATAAGCCAAGAAACTTTTGTCTTACATTATCTACAAATGGAATAAATACATTTGGTGTATAGAGTAGTACTCACAGTATGTGGCCCATCATGTTGGTAAATTATAACTTACTGCCATGGTTATGCATGAAAGAAAATACATTATGTTGTCTCTACTTATATCTGGACCAAAGAAACCTAGTAATTATATTAATGTCTATTTGGCTCCATTGATCGAAGATATGAAATTGATGTGGTATACAAGTTTTACAATGTATGATAATCATAGAAGTATAGAATTCACATTGAGGTCCATGTTGTATGGGATGATAAATGAATTTTCTACTTATGAAAATTTATCAGGATATAACATTAAAGGAATGTTGGGGTGTCCCATTTGTGAAAAATGCGCATACTCTATTCAGTTGAAACATTCATCAAAGACTGTATTTTTAGGACATCGGATTTTTTTTACTTTGATGACATAAATACTGATCTCGGATGACAACATTTGATGGGAATATCGAACAAAGTACAACACCATCTCCAGTAACGGGTGATCAACTGTATAATAAGGTAAAATATATTGACACTATTTTCGGTAAACCATTTTTGAAAAACCTTAAAAAATCACGTTAAAATAAGTTCTCAATTTTATTTGAATTACCATATTTTAGTTTTTTTATATCAGACATTTTCTTGTTGTCATGCATGAAGAAAAAAATATATTTGATAGTGTTATTGGCATGTTACTAAATTTTCCTGGAAAAATGAAAGATGGAACCAAGGAGAGGTTTTACTTTATTGAAATGGGGATAAGGGAAGAGTTGGCACTGGTGAAGGAAAAAATACAAACTTTTCTTCCTCTAGTAGTTTACATACTATCCATACATGAAAAAATTACAAATTTTCCTTTTAATTAATAGTGTAAAAGTTCCACATAGGTATTAATAAAATATCAATAATACAGTATTAATGAGTAATTTGAAGTTATGAGGACTAAAATCACACGACTGTCATGTTTTGATGAAATATTTTATGCCTGTTGGTTTCCATTGCATCTTGCCTCAAAATTTATGACATACATTAACCAGACTATGCTTCATTTTCGAAGCCATATGCAATAAATTTATAGACCTGATGAAGTTTTCAATCATGAATTAGAAGGTTTCAGTCATATTATGTGAATTAGAGATGTTATTCCCACCATTATTCTTTGATATAATGGTCCACCTGATGGTTCAATTAGTTAGAGAGGTTCTACTATGTGATATTTCCCATTATAGATGGATGTACCCCATTGAATAGTATATAAAGATTTTGAAATGGTATGTTAAGAATCAAAGTTTTCCAGAAGGTTGTATTACATAATGATATATTGTTGAATAAGCTATTGAATTCTGTACCAATTAACTATCATATATTGACAACATCGGTCTCCCAATGTCTCATTGCAGTGGACACCTTATGGGCAAAGGAATTTCTAGAATAAATATTATTACAATTACCTTGATAGAGTGGTATCAAGTATACCATTACATTTTACATAATATTGAAGATGTAGATCTATACATTTAATCCCATAAAGAAACTCATAGAGATTTGAATACATCAAGGGATGAAGGATGGATATCAAATACACATAATAAACAATTAATAGGATAGTTCTAAGATCAAATTTATAAGGAGTTATCTGAAAATACAAACTCAATTTCCAAATGACTTCAATGGATATCCAGGGGATCGAATGAAAATGTTATATCTCATAGTGGTTTTTTAATAAATGGTTATAAATTCTATAAAAAATAAAATTATGAATGTAGTATGATGAAAAACAAAGGTGTTAAACTTGTAGAGGGATCGATGCACATATCTAGTTCCAAGGATAAATATCCAATTTATGAAAATATTTCATATTTTTGGAATTATCAAATAGATATATGAGTTGTATTATACAACATTTCAAGTGATGATTTTCCATTAAAAATGGTTTGAAAATATGATTATAGTGAAAGTTTATGAAATGGTCTTAATAAAGTTTAATTTTAGTATGGAAGGGTAAAAATATGATCCATTCATAATGGAATCACAAGTAGTGAAAGTATTTTATGTCTTAGATCCAACAAGCAAGAATTGTTAAATTGTTCTACTGGCAACTAAAACAAATGTTGGTTCAGATGGAAATCCAATCAAGGATGACCTTTAATTGGGAGATCACAATCAGTTATTTCTAGTTCCAATGTAGAAAATGTCTTATATGTTAGAGGGGAATATAGAGAGGGGATTTGGATTCTTGACAGAGGAACTAAATCCTGAAAACATTAAAAAAAGAGGGTTCAATGAGAAGGTAAAAGTGTTTTTAATATACAATATTTTTACTCATAACATTATATGTTATCTACTGCATTAAAATTATCTAAATTAAATGTTTAAATACTCATGTAGACAATGTCCTCTACACATGATAATGTTACCAATCCCTCATAAGAACACATTATAACAAAGGAAACCCTTTGGGAATATGTAAAGGTAATGTTACGATATACTTTATCTGTTTTACCAAAAAATTATATAATAGAATGTTGATTTAATTTTCATTATTCCTTACAGAGTTTGTTTATTTTAGAAGTTTTCTTTCCATATTTAATGCCTTTTCAAGAAGAGAAATGATGCTATCTCTGCTTAATCAGAGAGGTAATCTCGATGTTTGGATTGTAAAATTATTATCCATAGAATTATTATATTGTTTCATATTTATGTTTAATTTATTTCTTTTTAGTATTAATAACATAATAATTGTTTTATTATTTAGGTGGATTATTTTATTTGATTTTGGGTGGTCTGTCCATATTTCATGCCTTTATACACAAAAAATTCAATAGATTTCTTCTCCCTCAAAACCATTTCACTCCTGTAGTGTTGGAATTTATCACTTTCATTCAATTTATCCCCACTGTTCAATCACAAAGGTAATCTTAATGTTT
The DNA here is from genome assembly GCA_963277665.1 of Viscum album. Classification (NCBI taxonomy): domain Eukaryota; kingdom Viridiplantae; phylum Streptophyta; class Magnoliopsida; order Santalales; family Viscaceae; genus Viscum; species Viscum album. Next base: position 1,867,560,207 of record OY728163.1, read on the forward strand.
TCATAGTAAAATCATTATCTATAGAATTAATATTTTGTTTCATATTTATGTTTCATTTATTTCTTTTTAGTATAACTTATATAATATTTTTTTCATATACAGGTTGATTCTTTTGTTCAAGGTTGGGTGGTTTGTTCGAAGCTGCTCATGCTCATGAGAGATTGGACTTTGAGCCTGCAACTTATATAATGATAAGAAGGAAGTTGATGGGGGAATTTATAAAACAATCATGAAAAGGTGAATCCTTAATACTTATTTAATTAATTTTTTCATCATTTTATCTACTATTTTTAAGTTAATTTCCTTATCATTTTTATCTAATACTTATTTTGTTTTTTCAAATATCTTTTGGGAATCCATATTGAATCAATGTTCTTATAAAAATAACCTTTATCATTGAAATCCATAAAAATAGAGTAAGATCATGTGGTAATTGTGGTTAATTCTCATTATATAATGGGAACATGAGCTTCCTATACTCTCTTGGATTTGAAGAACAAGAAAGGTTTTTCAACTAAGAACATTGAGTCAATATATAGTGTTAGAAGTTCGACAAAGAAAGGAAATGGAAATAATTATAACATTAGTAGTTATGATTTTTTGAGGCTTTGGGACATATAATAATTAGCCGCACCTCAATCCGACACACGGTGTGGCTTGTATTTCTCAAAGTGCTTCTTTTTAATTAAAATTGACATTAATTTTAGTAAAAAAGACAACTGACATACTCAAAACTGAGAAAGAACATTTGCTTTTTCTTTATAATTTAGGAAAATTATCCATAAGTCATTTGTGATGCGTAGGAATCAACTTCACCTCAATCTGATACACGATGTTCCTGGTATGACTTAAAGTGTTCGTTATCAATTTATAATCGAAATTTTAGTTCAAAAAGTATCACTCACTAAAAACTGATTGAATGTGCTCAGATTTTATTAATAATTTAAGAAGATGATTCATAAGTCATTTTTATGTGTAGGAATTGGTCTCACGTCAAACCAATACACGATGTAACCACTATGAGTCAAAGTGTTTGTTTTTATTTTAAAATGACATTTTAGTAAAAAAGAGAAGTGATGTACTCAAAACCAAGAAAAAACATTCATATTGTTTTCATACTTTAATAAAAAAACTCATAAGTCACTTGAGACATTTAGAAATAATCCGAAGATAAATCTAACATACGGTGTGACCGGTATGACTCCAAGTGCATCTTTTTATTTTTAATTAACATCAGTTTGAGTAAAATGGACAACTAACCTACTCAAAACTGAGAAAATGAATTTGGATTGTTTTGATACTTTATAAAAAAGATCCATAAGTCATTTGAGATATGTCGGAATCATATGGACCTTAATCCAATTCACGGTATGACCGATATGACCCCAAGTGTGTCATTTTATTTAAAATCAACATCAATTTTAGTAAAATGGACAAATGAACTAATCAAAACTGAGAAAATGAATTCATATTTTTTTGATACTTTTGATGTTTAGGAATTAAATTCACCTCAATTTGATATATGATGTTCCCAATATGACTCAAATTATTCATTATTTGTTTAGAATTGATATTTTTGTTCAAAATGTGTCACTCACTAAAAACTGACCAGACATGCTTAGATTTTATTAATAATATGGGAAAATGATTAATATGTAATTTGTGATGTATAGGATTTAGTCTCATTTCAAACCTATAAACGATGTGATAGGTATAATTCAAAGTTCTTTTTTCCTGTTTAAAATGAAATTTTAGTAAAAAAGACAAGCAACATACTCAAAACTAAGAAAAAACATTTGGATTGTTTTTATACTTTATGAAAATGATACATAATTAAATTTATACATGTAGGAATCATCCGAACCTCAACCCGATGCATGGTGTGACCAGTATGACTCAAAGTGTGTCTTTTGATATAAAATTAACATCAATTTTAGTAAAATGGACAAATTAACTAATTAAAATTGAGAAAAAACATTCATATTATTTTGATACTTTATATAAATGACACATAAGTCATTTTTGATGTGTAGGAATCAGATTCACCTCAATCCAATACATGATGTGCCCGAAATGACTCAAAGTGTCCGTTATTAGTTTAAAATCGACATTTTAGTTTAAATTTTTTTTACTCACTGAAAACCAATAAAATGTGATCACATTTTCTTGATAATTTAGTAAAATGATTCATATATCGTTTTTGACATATAGAAATCAGTCTCATGTAAAACCGATACATGATGTGAATGGTATGAGTCAAAGTGCATGTTTCTAGTTTAAAATGACATTTTAGTAAAAAAGAAAAGTGGCGTACTCAAAACTAAGAAAACACATTTGGATTATTTTTATAATTTTGGAAAATTATTCTTAAGTCATTTGAGATGTTTATTAATCAGTCTCACCTCAATCTGATGCATGGTGTGACTGATATGACTCCAAGTGCGTATTTTTATTTAAAATCAACATCAATTTTAGTAAAATGGAAAACTGACCTACTCAAAGCCATTCAAACACATTGACATTGTATATATACTTTTAAAAAATGATCCATAAGTCATTTTTGATGTGTAGTAATCATACAAACCTCAATTAGATACATGATATTCCTAGTATGAATCAAAGTTCTTGTTATCAGTTTAAAATAGATATTTCAGTTCAAAAAGTGCCACTCACTAAAAACTGATCAAATGTGCTCTGATTTTTTTAATATTTTTGGGAAAACAATTCATAATTCATTTTTGATGTGTAGGAATCAGTCTCATGTCAAATAAATACACGATGTGATCTGTATGATTCAACATGTGTGTTTCTATTTTAAAATATCATTTTAGTAAAAAAGATAAGTAGCGTACTCAAAACAAAGAAAACACATTTAGATTGTTTTCATACTTTAAGAAAACAATAACTAAGTCATTTAAGACATGTAAGAATCAGCCACACTACAATCCCACACACATTGTGACCAATATGACTCCAAGTGTATCTTTTTATTTAAAATAGACATCAATTTTAGTAAAATGGACAACTAACCTACTCAAAAATGAGCAAACACATTCATATTGTTTTGATACATTAGAAAAATTATCCATAAGTCATTTGTAATGTGTTGGAATAATCTGAAATTCAATCTAAAACATGATGTTCCTAATATGACTCAAAGTGTCTGTTATGAGTTTAAAATCGACATTTTAGTTCAAAAAGTGTCACTCATGCAACCACTAGGCTATGCCCGTGAGAATTTTTCTTATACTTATTTAATTAATTTTCACAGAGATAATTCTTGAATATGAACAAGAAATGGTGTGATGTGTAAGAATAAAAAACAAATCAATATGATACATAGTTTTCTTGGTATGACTTAAATTTTAGTTTAAAAGTAACATTTTCTATTAATTTATTTCTTTATATTAATACCAATATAAGAATTGTTTTATTATATAGGTGTGTTCTTTTACTCAAGAAGGGTTTTTTTAAATAGCATGATTTTGGGTTAGGATAAAAAAAAGGAATATTGATGTTTTTGAATGTATGTAATATTATTTACATATGTAATTATATAAATCAATGTTTAAAATTTCTATAATATACTGTTTTTTTCTTATATTTGTGTTGTAAATTTCATTTCATCTTAAAATATGATAATATAATAAAAAATTATCACCTATATAATAATATTTTATTATTTAAATGAAATAACCTAGATCCATCTTCACTTCCCTCAAATGAGAAACAAAACTGTCGATCATGTGTATGACGGACTACCGCCTCATGGACTGATGTAATTCGTTTTCCATCACCAAATTTCAAGGATAGATATAATGATTGATTTAAATTATTTATATTTTATTTATGAAATTATTATACTTATTAAAATATTATATTATATATTCCTTCTTACTTTCCATTCCGTGGGGGATAAAATAATGTCACTCATGTGTATGATGGACTCCTGCCTCTTGAAGTGATGTGATTTGTTTTTCAATTACAATTTAAATGTATGGTCATAAATTTAAAATTAAATAATATATTTGATATTTATGACCAAAAAATACTTAGGTAAATATAATATCACATTTAACTTCTTACCTTTAAATCCATTAGAAAACAATAATGTCGCTCATGCGTACGTGTAGCGATGTGAAATGTTTTTTATTTTATTTTTACATGGATGATAATAAAGATGTATTTTATTAATATAAATGATATATAATAAATAATAATAATTTGGGAAGTTATAATTAATATTTATTTTTCTTTAAATCCATTCATTGAGAAAAAATGGAAACAACATTTATGCATATGTACGGTCTGCCGTCTCTATGAACAGTGTAATCCATTTTCTATCACTAAATTCTATGGATTAATCTAAATAAACATATAATGAATATATATTATATTTATATAATTTTTTACATTATATATATATTATGTAACTATGATCAAATTAAAGTTACTGAAATTACTAAACCAAAACATATATGAAAAATGAATCAATTATTACCCGAGAATAGCGATTTTAACAAAGATTTGTTAATAAATGAGTCATAAAAGACTATAAGTAAATCATATATGGTATGAAATATATGTGTATAATTATTTAATATATTTAATATAAATCTATATTTACTATAAAATAGTTTTTAACATCTATAAAGGAAATTAGACCCGAGGTAAGGGTTTCTCATCTCGCTTTTACTTCTGTGTGACATATGCCATATTCAACATTTATTTCTTTTATATGGTGTATATAATGACCCTTAGATATGTTATATCATGAGTAAATTTATCTTTATGGTATTTAAAGTTTAATTTAAAGTTATTTATTTTATGGGGATTATGATTTAAAAGTTACCAATGTGGTTAGGGTTTATTTTATGATCTCATCACTATTCAAGATTATTTATGTTTAAATCTTCCTTAGAGAAATTATTTTAAATTTATATCTTAAACTCAATATATTTTATTATCCACTATAAATTCATTAAATTTTCAATTAATAGGACCATATTCTCTCTATTTGGTACTTAAAATGATTGATAAATTATTTTTAAGAAAATCTGACTTTATTTCTCTCTTTAGTCAAACAACATTTTTCATCAAAATCCATGTTTTCTAAAAATGTTTTAAATCTTTTAGAAATGATTTATTAAATAATTTTTTACCGATTTTTGTTTTTAAAAAAATGTTTTTAAAGGAATATTCATGTTATTTTCAAAATAAATCCCATCTGTATTTTACTGAAAATGTGAAAGGAATCTTTGTTTTAACATGTAAGACATGAATGAAATTTCCTGACATCCTAAACACTCAATGTTTTAAAGTTTCATTTATAATATTCAAAGGTTATTGTAAAGACCTATAAATTATATTGAAATTTTTTTCTTAAATTCATGGGATTTTTACAAGTTCGCGAAAATTTACGGTGCTTGATTTTGAGGCATGGTGTGCCCAAAATCAATTTCTGAAGATTTGTTCGGGTACGTTCAGTAAATGTGCGAGCGGGATTTTATAACTTTTGAACCAATGGTCAGAACTAAAATATGAGGGAACCATTGAACTCACAACGCCGATATTCGCTTAAGACAGATTTTTCCTCGATGGCAGATGGTCGAGAATGGAAGTTAGTTTTTTGGGTTTTTAATAAAGTTAAATAAAAATAAGTGTTAGCTTATTTTTATTTTTGAGGTGGTTAAAACCTCCAAGTGGTGGGGGCCACCGCACCCTAACCTCCCATGGGAGGTTATGGTGGTGGGTCCCACCCACACATGACCTCCCTTGGGAGGATATCCTTGGTGGGGACCACACAGGCTTTAAACCTACTTAACTCCCCATAAAGGGGGAGAAAACTCTTCACCTTCCACACCATTTAATTGAGCCAACTCCACCCATTAAATTATGTGAGATAACTCATTTAATTAAAACACCTTTTGAATTATTTTGAATATTTTTCCCAACAAATTAAATAATGGGTTAGCTTAACCCTTTATTTTTGGTTGGCAATTCATTTGGGGGAGCTTTGAGAAAGGGCTTGGAAGAACTTGGAGAACCTTTGGAGTAACTAATTCTCAAACGAAGAACGATCTTCAACCATGCCAAAACAGAAGGAGTCGACCGTGAAGAACACCGTCTTTGACTTCGTCACCTTGGAACGCTCATCCGCCAAGGATAGATATCCTCTTCCTTTTCTGACATTGATAAATCGATGCCGCCTTTCCGTGACTTTGTCAACGATCATCGTCATACAAGGTAGGGGTTTGAGTTGATTTTGTTCCCATTCTACGTCGTTCAATTTATGTATTGAGAATTTCCGATTGATATCAACATAACATGGAGGGATCGGACCGCACGAACATGGACTGACCCTCCCCCTTTGATTGTTCTAGTTTGTTGATGATGAAGGCGGAGCAACGACGACCGGCGTCGGGCCGGATGAAAAGAAACCGATGGCATAAGGCCACCAGGTCGTCCGAAGGGTGTGACACCGTCGTGTTGTGTGGAGGAGCAGGTGGCCACGGCTAAGATGGGCTGCAGCGGAGGTGGCGCGGTGCCATCGAGCCGCGTAGATCAGCATGGAGCTGCGACCAGGGTGGGTCGTAGCGGAGGAGCTAGAGCGGATGGATGCTCGTCCAGATAGGAGGAGCAGGACCCAGAGGGTCCCGCGTGATCTACACCGGTTCCAAATGGCACCGTTTTGGGTCCCCACCCGAACGGCTAAGCCGTTCGGGAGCCAGGGGGCGTGCGGCTTCCACCCTGGACATGGCTGAGGCAGACCCCCGTGGACCGCTGGGCCGCCGGACCCAGCGCGGGCCACCGACCCAGACCCAGCGCGGGCTGCCGGGCTAGACCCAACACGGGCCGCCGGGCCGGACCCCGCGCGGGCTGCCGGTCCGACCCAGCGCGGGCTTCCGGGATGGACCCAGCATGGGCCGCGGGCCGCCCTCTGACCGGGCCGCCCCCTCGGGCCGGGCCGCCCCCTCGGGCCGGGCCGCCCCCTCGGGCCGGGCCGCCCCCTCGGGCCGGGCCACACCCTTGGGTCGGGCTTCCCCCTCGGACCGGGTCAGAACCATGGACTAGGTCGGACTCCGGTCCGGACCTGGGTTGGGCCGGGTTAGTCCGACTGGGTCGGACCAGACCCAGACCCGCTTTGGCCTATTTTTACCTTTTCACCCATAACTTGGGCTACGAGTGTCCGATCGACGAACCGTCTGCGGGGAAAAAAATCTTAGAGAGAGACAGATCTTTTGGTCTAACCCACTTGATGTTTGGACATAATTGGTGTACGGTTAGGATGGTATGAACCTAAAAAACAATCGGGACCCCAGGACAGAAATGCCAATAACTCACAGACCGAGCATCTGATTGATGCACCGTTTATTGCGTTGAGACCCCTATGATGAGGCGTAACTTTGAGATACTTCTACTCAGGACTTCATGGAAGTTGGAGTATTGAACAATACCTCATGGAACAGATCCTTCTGGAGATGAGCGAGCGGATTACGGAGACCTAGTGGCTGGCTGAGACCTGACGACTGCTGACCTTTCAAATCGAAATGTTTCGACTAGACCAGTGGGAAGTGACTCTATATGATGCGGTTGACCCATAGTGGGTAGTGCCTATGTGTGATGCGGTATACCCACAAATACTCGACAGGAGGAGTACCTCAGCAGGCTACGAGGGGGAGGGCCTCTGTGTGACTCGGGAGACCCACAGTGGGGAGCACCTCTGTGTGACGCGGCAGACCCACGGTACTCGACAGGAGGAGTAACACAATAGTCCAGGATAGTGGGAAGTGCCTCTGTGTGACGCGAAAGGCCCACAATACTCTATATAGGAGGAGTACACCAGCAGATGAGGTTTCGACAGTTTGACTGAGAGTGTTACATGTTACCACTCCTAGAATAAAATCCTGGTTTTGAGTTGAGTCAATGACTTTTGAGTTTTCCTCATGATTGATATGGGTTACTAGATAACTTAGGAATATGTATGGTAATATACCTAAGTAATGGTTATCCATTGAATTCATACTTTGTGGTTTATCCTTGTTGGATATTGTGAAACCTTGAGGGTCTCGGGGTCCCTACTGAGTATCGTTATACTCATCCCTATAAAGTATATGCCCGCACCTCATTGTGTTGGTTGCAGACGACGGGCAACGCTGATCAAGGTAGAGAGTAGCAGAATTGGATGGTACCCAGAGGTGGACCACTCGACAAGATGGTATACGGAGTGGACAGACGGACGTGGAGTGCTGAGGAGGCCATATGTACCTACCCTTCAAGTAGGAACCTCGGAGGATGACCCAATAGTTGCTTTACTTATTCTTTTAGTTGTACTTGTACTTTTCTGTTTCCTTGTACTATATTGTTGGGCTTGTATTTCCGAGCCCCTTTACTTTTAGCACTCTCTTTTGTATACAGTTTTACTTAGTGTTTTACTTCCAGTTGCATACTCTGTTGTGTGTGTTCAGTTTATAAAGGCAATGCCTTCCCAGTTTTGGGATTTATTCCTTTGGTGCTCGTCCCCAGCCCTTGGCCTATGGAAGGCGGGTTTGGGGTAGTCACGATATGGGCCCTGGGGGGCGGGTCATGAAAAACTGGTATCAGAGGCAAATTCAGTTCTACCGCAAAACTTAGGACTCTGATCTTTCTTTTCTGTGAAGCAATAATGTTAAGGGTACTAATTGTGGTTTTCAATTCAGGGAGTCTAGTGTTTGTGCGGGAGACTGATGTATCCATACACCAAGACCCTTACTACTGATTTCCAACTTAGTACACGAAAACCCTGATTGCGTACGTGTCTTTAAAAGTTTTCTTAATTCAGATCAACCAGGTTAGCTCACCAAGTACAATCTTTTGACCGTCTCACATCTGTTTCTTTTAGGATGCCTCCCCACAGAGCCCCGAGAGTCGTACACTCTTACAACCCACCAAGAGATGAGGCTTCGGTGCAGGGCCCTTTACCGGAAGAGGCACCAGGGGTACCACTTCCCATTGGTCCACCGATGCCACCAACACCAACAGAAGATGATGCATGCCTCTTGAGCACGTTGCATGAGTTCCAACGCTAGAGGCCACCTAGGTTCCGGGGAGAGACAGAACCATAGGTGGATGAGGATTGGCTGGAGGCTGTGGTGAGAGTCTTCAGGCTAGTAGGGACACCAGCAAACCTCATGGTGATCCTTGCTGCCAGTCTCCTACAGGCAGTAGTAGGCAGATGGTGGAGCCTGATGCTATAGGTCCATGACGAGGTGAAACTTCTATGGGAAGACTTCGAGAGCCTGTTCTGGGCAGAGTTTATACCATCCACCCTTCTAGTGGTATAGATACAGGATCTACTTCATCTACAATAGGGCATCATGACAGTAACACAACACTCAGCGAGGTTCACAGACCTCTCGTGCGACTCCACAGATATGGTGCGGGACCCATTCTTCAGGGCCTAAACCTTTGAGTAGGGGATCAGGTGAGTGATCAGGGAATAGATGATATCCTTCAGCATTTCTATGTAGGTGGGGGTGTTAGAGAGAGCCCTCCTAGTAGAGAGTTTCCTTGCTGAGTATTCACCAGCAGCAAGACCCCCTACTAGTTGACATGCAGTGGAGTATTCTGCAGCTGGCAGTAGACAGATGACGCAGAGGTCCAAGAGGACTAGACCCATGGGTGGGAGACCATAGGACTCATGATCTATTGTGCGGGGCACCCGGGGCAGTGAAATATATGCCAGGAGCAGACAATGTTACTCATGCGGTGGGCAGGGTCACATGGCTCATGATTGTCCGACCTGCCATTAAGATGATCAACAGATAGTTGAGGGACCTCCCTATTAGAGGTAGAGGTTTGATCGAGGCGGTACGTAGGGAGTATGCGGACGTGGCAGAGGAGCTGGTTGTGTAGATAGTGGTGGACGACGTTACGAGGTGCTACCGCCACCACCACTAGGAGGTCCACCCTGACCGTAGGGAGCTTGTGGATAGGGGTTCTGGGATTAACCTAATCCCGACCCAGATATTGCGAAAGCTGGGTTTGTCTGAGGATTATTTAACTCCCTCCAACCTCAGAATCCAGGGATATGACAGGACCGAGCAATCCCCAGTCGGCAAGATCTGCTTGAAGACCCAGTTCGGTGGCCTAATTTCCAGCACCGAGTTCATGGTTGTCTCCCAGGACACTGCGTACAACGCATTGATGGGTAGTCCATGGCTCCATCTGCATGCAACAGTCCCTTTTTCATATCACCAATACCTCAAATACTCCCTTAATGGCTGAGTAGGTGTGCTCTGAGGAGATGCATCTCCCTTTGCCTCTTGTGAATCCCACTACCTGGACACCGACTATTACAAGAGAAAGGATAAGAAAATCTTGTAAAGTGAGGATGAACCCACCCCAGTCACAAGTGATCCTTGGTCAGGCCTGGATGATGCCTACATATTCCCGATCCATCGGTTGGAGGCCACGACCCCCGATTTGGGGCAGTGTTTTTTTTGTTTCAGGTACAAGAGGAAGGCATATTCCCAATTCCAAGCGACGGAAGAAAATCACCTCATACTCCTACACAAACCAGGCTCAAGTGATCCTGAAACCTCCTACCCCTGTACGGTATCGGGATGTCGGCCCATGACAATGGAGGTACGTCATACGTGTCTCTTCTGTCGGGCTGGAATCAACCGGCTCAAGCTGATGCATCACTACTGCTTTGATATCATCAAGTGTGGCCCCTTGGGCCGAAGACCAGATGTTATTGGATCGACTGCCTTCATTGCTATGGTCTCAATGGCGCATGAGTCTCCTGATATGATGACCACTACTTCCCAAGACGACACTAGCCGCCCATCAGAGTTTGATGACTCAGAAGCAGCTCCCCCTGTAGAAGATCCCTCCATAGGAGGAGAAAAGGATCCAGAGGATGCTCCCCCTGCCTTTGAAGAAGGCGTCTCTTCCGTGGTCGATGAACTGGTATAGGTGAACGTTGGTAGTGAGGTAGATCCGAGACCCACATTGATCAGTGCCACCATTCCCCTTGAGGAGTAGCAACAGTTTGTGGACTTTCTCAAACAGCACCATGATGTGTTTGGATGGAGTTACAGTGAGATGCCAGGACTAGATCCCCAGGTAGCCGTCCACCTCCTTGGTCTCCCAACAAACCATCGTGGGTTCAAATAGCCTCCCAGAAAGATGCACCCTTCTCACGGTGCCATGGTTGAGGCCGAAGTTGATAAGATCATCAAATCCAAATTTTTCAAGGAGGTCCAGTACCCCAGGTGGCTTTCTAACATTGTGCCGGTCAAGAAGAAGAATGGACAAATTAGAGTCTGCAACGACTTCCGCTATCTCAACCGCCCATGCCCGAAGGATGATTTTCCCCTCCCAGTGACAGAGTTGTTTATTGATTCCATGACCGGGTTCCAAGCCATCTCCTTCATGGATGGGTATTCCGGGTACAACCAGATCTGGATGGCCCCCGAGGATGAATATTCCACTGCCTTCAGGGCTCCCCAAGGTACTTTCTGTTACCAAGTCATGCCTTTTGTCCTGAAAAATGCAGGTGCCACCTACCAGTGGGCCATACATCGTATATTCAAGCCGATTATCGGGACACTGGTGGAATTCTATGTGAATGATCTGGTGGTCAAGTCTCGCCAGCACCAGGACCATCTCAAGGACCTTGACCTTGAGAAAGTGTTCAGATTCCTCTGTTCCTTCCACCTGAAGATGAACCCGCTAAAGTGTGCCTTCAGGGTCACCTCCAGGAAGTTTCTTGGCTTTGTTGTTAGATACCAAGGCACAGAAATTTACCCGGAGAAGATCAATTCCATTATCAATATGACTCCCCTGAGCAATATTCAAGTGCTTCGAGGTCTCCAAGGCCACTTAGCCTATATACGCCGATTCATTGCAAATCTGGCTAGCAAGTGTATGCCCTTTTTCTGGCTCATGAAGAAATGATCCACCTATGAATGGGATGAAGAGTGTCAGACCGCCTTCAAGGAAATCAAGAAATATCTTCTCCAACCTCCAGTCTTGATGCCACCCATCTCCGGAAAGCTGCTGGTCCTTTATGTGACCGCCCTGGAATGGTCTCTTGGTACACTTCTCACCCAGAAGAACAATGAGGGAATAGAGAACAACCTCTACTATCTCAGCCGCATGCTCCTCGACACGGAGACCAGGTACTCCCCTACTGAAAAGAGATTCCTTGCACTCATGTTCACTGTATAGAAATTGCGGCATTACCTGTAGCACCATGAGGTACAGTTGGTCTCTCGGTTAGACCCACTGAATTACATCCTAAACCGCCCTATTTTAACTGGATGACTAGCACGGTGGGTGGTGATCCTCCAGCAGTTCGACATCAGGTTCATGCCTCAGAAGTCCATCAAGGGATAGGCATTGGCAGACTTCCTAGCTGCCCATCCAAACTCCGCAGATCAATCCCTGGATTTGGATATTCCTGATGAGGCAATCCTCTCAGTCGATCATGCCGTCTCATGCTGGAAAATGCACTTCGACGGTGCCTCCCGGAGCCCCACTGGTAGGAGGCTCAATGATTCTAAGCTCAAAAGGTTAGGTTTGGGTATCATCTTCATCACCCCGGCATAAGTCATTTTGCCGTACTCATTCTTGTTGTCAGAAGGCTGCACCAACAACGAGGCAGAGTATCAGGATCTCATCACCAGCCTCGAGCTGGCCCTTGAGATTGACGTTCCCCATCTGCATGTGAAAGGGGATTCCGAACTAGTCATCAAGTAGGTCAATGGTGACTATGTTTTCAGGAAGCTACAACTTGTTCCATTACTGGAGTGCACCCACCATCTAATGGCCCAGTTCCCTTCTCGACCAGAGGTTACCCATGTCCCTCGATCACAAAACGGTCGGTCAGACGCTTTGGACGGCTTAGCTACGACCCTCGTAGAACCCAAGTAGGATGATTTGATCATACATGTAGCACACCAGAGAGTCATCACCCCTGTCACCCCATAGGATAACGACGGACTACAGATAAGGCACCTTACCGCTGAACCCTCCACGTCAGGGGTCCCAGGATCTTTAGATGCAGTGGTTGAGGCCACTCTCGACCAGAGGGAACCTTTTGTTGAGTACCTCAAAAATGGTTTCCTCCTGGATGATCGGGCCGAACGTGAGCGAATACGATGCCACACACTGCAATTTACTCTCCATAGTGGTCCCAGTCTTGAGCGGATCCTCTATAAATGGAGCTTCTATGGTGTTCTCCTCTGTTGCATTCAAGGATTCGAGATTTTTCAGGTCATGTAAGAGGTTCATATCGGTTCTTGCGGGGTCCATCAGGCTGGGCCCAAGATGTCCCATCAGATCTGGAGGTTGGGGTACTTCGGTCCCTCTATGGTCCATGATTGTATCGAGTTTTCCAAGATATGCCACGTGTGCCAAGTTCATGGTAACTTCATGCATCGGTCTCCAGAGCCTCTCCACTCCACCAAGTACTCTTGTCCATTTGCGGTGTGGGGACTCGATGTCGTAGGACCATATCCACCGGCGACAGCTCGTCAATGTAGATTCATCCTAACTACTACAGATTTCTTCTCCAAGTGGTTAGAGGTAGTTCCACTCAAAGAGGTCAAGGCCCATTCCATCGTTGACTTCATGAGCTCCAATATCATCCACCGGTTTGGAGTCCCTCACGCTGTCCTCACTGATAACAGCACCAACTTTCGAGCAGTTGAGCTGAAGAAATTGTACGCCAAGTACAATATCCATTCGAACCATACCTCTCGCTATCATGCACAGGAAAATGGACAGATCGAGGTGTTCAATAAAACCCTCTCTAACATTCTGCAAAAGATGGTTGGTCAGAACAAGAAGAGATGGCCAAACAAGCTCCCCAATTCCCTCTAGGCTTATCGGACGACGACTCGCAATTCCACCCAGGTGACCCCATATTCCCTGGTGTATGGGACTGAGGCCATTCATCCCATTGAGATCCAGCTACCATCATTACGCACTGCAGTCTATGACCAGCAGGTGTCAAATAAGGTGGCCAAAATCCGTCTAGCTGAATTGGAAGCACTGGACGATAACAGGCGTCGTGCCCTACACAATCTGGAAAGGCATCTGAATAAGATAACTAGACCCTTCAACAAGAAGGTCTGCCTTAGCTATTTTCTGCAAGGCGACCTGGTGTTGGCCCTCTGAGCGCCAATGATCCCTGGCAGGAAACCACCCAAGCTTGAGCCCAAATGGGAAGGACCTTACGTCATTCATAAGGTTTACCCCAATGAAGCATACTCCCTGGAGACCATGGATAGTGAGCGTATAACTCCTCCGACCAACGCCAAGTTCCTCAAGCAATAATTTTCCTGATCCCCTTTGGTCCTAAATAACCTTAAACTGTATGGTCCCACATGACCTTAAACTGCACATTACAGTCCCACATGGCCTTAAACTGCACCACAGTCCTTCATGACATTAAACTGATCATCTTCTTCCGTCATGACGTTAAACTATACATTATTGTCCCGCATGACCCTAAACTGCAACATCGTCCTGCATGACAATAAAATGCAAAATGGTCCGAGCTCTATGACCTTAAAATAAGATCTCTCCCATCCTTACTGCAAGATGTTAAACTTCAAGCCAGTCAGGTCTTCCTGACCGAGGATTAGCTTCAGGCCCCTTGGCCTTCCTCGAACCAGACTCTCTTGCGGGATTGTACAGTGTGGTGTGGGATTACGTCCTCATTCATGTCAGGTTTCTCACCATATCATACATATTCCTAGATGAGATGTATCCCCCGTACCACATGACGTTAAACTACACCTCGCCCCGCATGACGTTAAACTGCACTTCTAGAACTACGTATGACTTGATTCCCATCCTAATGAGATACATAGGAACGCCCAGATGTCTCGTCTTGAGCCCAGCCCTGAGCTCTTCTCTTTGACTGTCCCCCCTGGGTATAGTTTCCTCGGAGGATCCTTGCATGATGAGGAGTAGGCTTCCTTAGCCCCACTCATACGAGGATTATAATGGTCGCACCATGTTCCCACTCCCGTTATTCTATCCTCCCACGTCTTTACCACACGACGTTAAACTGCATGACCTTCAAGAACTACGTATGGCTTGATTCCCATCCTCATGGGATAAATAGGAAATCCCGGACACTTTGTCCATTGGCCCAGCCCAAAAGCCAAAATCTTACCCTCGGGTCAAGACATATGGCAGGGTGCACACTTTTACCCCAATTTACGTTGAGCTAGCCTCGAACTGACTATGCGTCCCCCTGTAGATGTTCGCCTCTTTCGTAGATGGGTACAACCATGCTTCACCCACTCCTTGACTGGGATTCCATCACTTTTCTCATCCGGAAGGGCCCCTGAATGGTATGGATACTCGGCCTAAGGGCCCTCTTACCACTTCGGGCCAATGACCTCGAGGATATCGAGAAACAAGCCAATACAAGTCCCACGTGTCGAATGCGGTCGGCGGTCGATGCTCATTTGTTGCTCCCATATCAGGTCACCATAGGGACGCTATGTTTCAAACATGGTCAACAATGTCCCGGATCTTCAGGTCCACCCCAAAATGTCCCAAACATCGAGTGCAGTGATTCATTCCACCCCATCCCGAAGCAACAAACTTCCTTCTGGGTGGTGCCAACAGTTGGGCCCCTAGCCCCGATTATTTTATAAGGAGTGTACGGCATGGTGAGGGATTATGTCCTCATTCACGTCGGGCTACTTTCCATGCCCTATGAATTCCCTTACCGAGGCCCTGCCTCAGGCCTCTTGGCTTTTTTGGGCACTAGCCCAAGTTCTTACCTGGAGCATACAATGTGGTGAGGGATTATGTCCACACTCACAATGGTTTGTTCACCGTACCATAAACCTCCTCTGTCCAGGGAGCCCTATTCCTCAACCTTCGTCCTCACTACAAGACGTTAAACTGTGAGTAGGCCAGGCCTTCCTGACCAAAACCCAACTATCAGGCCCCTTGTCCTTTTCGGGCCCCTTGTCCCAGTTTCTTTCTTACAGGACTGTGCGGTGTGGTGTGGGATTACATCCCCGTTCGCGTCGGGTTACTCGCCGTGCCGTACACATCTTTGTTAGGGTATTCTGCCCCTGGGTATCTTCTAGAACTACATAGGGCTTGATTCTCATACTTATGGGATACATAGGACCACCCGAACGTCTAAGCTTCGGGTCAAGACCCATCTTCCGAAAATATCTATCCCACCTTGTCCCATTGGCCTACCTCTCCCTCTTGAACCACTTTGCTGATCCTTTTCGGCGGTTCACCAATGTGACTAAGGGTACTCTGGTTTAGTTACTTGGAATGTCGGACTCTACTCGGACACGTCCACACCTGCTTTTTAGGCTTCGTGTTTCCCTTCATCAGGGATTTCAACATCTTTCACACCCAAAGGGACCCCCAAGAACGGTCTGGATACAATGCCCAAGGGCTCTCCTACCATTACGGGCCAACACCCATGAGGGTTTCAGACAAAAAATCGATAAAAATCCCGAGTTGCCAATATGGTCAGCGGTTGATGCTCGTTTTTTGTTCCCATTTCAGGCTAATGTGATGTAGATACTGCTTTTCCTCCATGGTCAGCATTAATAATCCATCGCCACACCAACCCCATTAAGCCCAAAATGTTGGTTACACGATTCGCATACTTCTACATTCTCATCATGTCCAAGTAGAGTCTCGAAACTCTTGGTATTATTCCTCAGTGCGTATCTGCGCGTTAGGGGAACAAAGCCGTGTTAGAGGCGTCCTTCGGGGATATTCACCGACTTCCCCTCGATGGATGTTTCGGGTATTGTGATAAGGATCTTCCCCCATTGTTTCCCACACTAATTTTAACTCACTTGGGATTAGGGATTGGGTCGAGGTCTGCGCTTACTTGGAAAGTTCCATCCATCCATGGTCCAAGCTCTAAGACCACAAACTAAGATCTCCTCAGAACGACGTCTGGCTTGATTCCCATCCTCAAGGGATACATAGGAACGCCCAGACCTCCTGTATTTGGGTCCAGCTTGAGTTCAGCTATTTTTTCTCTTATTTCCTTCCTTCGGGACCCCGACTACAGGACTGCATGGTGTGATGCAGGATTACGTCCCCATCCACGTCGGGTTTGCAATAGCTGCACTATGCGAACCCAGTTCTAAAAATTAGCCCTTCTATTTCCTGTCCCACATGACATTAAAAGGCACCCTCTAGAACTATGTGTGGCTTGATTCTCATCCTCATGGGATACGTAGGACCACCCAAATGTCTAGACTTCAGGCACAACACCACTTATTAGAGATCTACCGATCTCCTGGTCACCTTGGCCCCTTGGCCTGTCCCTCTCTAAGGGGGGGGGGATATATAGGAATGATACAGGGGTTTTGGAACTATGACCCATTTTTTAGGGAATCCTCCATCTCTTGATCTCCCTCAAGTTGAGTCCCAAGACTCATTGTAGTGGTTCTACCATGTGTTAATATTACTCTGTTCTAGGACCAAGAGTGTCAGATTCGACTTGGTCAAGTTCCTTCCACTTGTCAAGATTCGTGTTCCCCTTCATTCGGGCATTCATCACCTTTCATACCCAAAGGGACCCCCAAGAACAACCTGGATACAACGCCCAAGGGCTCTCCTACCATTACGGGACAACAACCCCGAGGGTTTTAGACAAAAAATTGATACAAATCCCATGTTGTGAATATGGTCAGCAGTCGATGCTCATTTGTTTGTCCCCATTTCAGGCTAACGCGACATGATGCTATGTTGTGAACATGGTCAGCAGTAATCCTCTGTCGTCACGCCAGCCCCTCCAGGCCTTGAATGTTGGTTGCATGATTCACATTATGTTCCACCCCATCGTGTCTAGGTGGAATCTTGACACTGTTGGTGCTACCCCTCGGTGCACCTTTGCATATCAGGGGGAAAAAGCTGCAATACGGCATCCTTCGGGGCTCCCACGGTCCGAGCTCTAAGACCATAAACTAAGATCTCCTCAGAACTACGTTCAGCTTGATTCCCATCATCATGAGATACGTAGGACTGCCTGAACGTCTCGTTTTCAGGTCTGACTCATTTGGTAGCTAATCTCTTCCCCTTCACCTTTCACCTCTATGTAGGCCCCTCGGCCTGGGGTTACTCTCTTGGAATTTCATACGGTATAATATGGGTTTATGTCCCCATTTATGTCGGTTATGTTGCTTGGCTCCATACACATTCCCCGCCTAGAATTTTCTTTGCTACATCTGTGCTGCACAATGTTAAAATTCATGCTTGGTCCTATCGCACGACCCTAAACTGTGACATTATCGTCCTGGCCGCACGACGAAAAACGACACTACACTGTGATGACCCCATCATAGAGGACATCACGTTGGGTATTGGTCACGTTCCATGACATTTGTCAATTCCTATCACGGCTTGATTCTTGTGGTGACACCAGGGATTACTACCCTAGGCCTGCCGCTTCACAAAAAAAAACCGCTCACCTTAAAGG
This sequence comes from Viscum album, assembly GCA_963277665.1. Taxonomy (NCBI): domain Eukaryota; kingdom Viridiplantae; phylum Streptophyta; class Magnoliopsida; order Santalales; family Viscaceae; genus Viscum; species Viscum album. The sequence continues at coordinate 1,867,578,688 of OY728163.1, forward strand.
ACAAAGAAGATTTATCAAATTCCGCTTCTTTTGGTGTAAGGGCCACGCCTGCACTTCCCCTTTTCCCTGGAACTAGTACCTTACCGTGCCAACCTTTAGAACTTGTATGGATTGATTCTTATATTTATGAGATACGTAGGAGTGCCCGGGCACTTGCCCGCAGGCCCAACCTAACTTTCGTGTTCGGTACCTCGACTCGAGCACTCCCCAGAGAACACATGGTAAGTAGGGCTTATGTCCTCATTCACGTAGGGTTTTGTAACCACCTTACCATGTTTCCCTTGATCTCCTTACACATACACGGTCTGAGCTCTAAGACCTTAAACTAAGACCCTTTCAAGAACTATGTGCAGCTTGATCCCCATCCCCATGGGGTACGTAGGAACACCTTTACACTTTGCTCAGGCCCATCTCGACTCTCATTTTCGGTACCTTGACCTAAAACCTCTCTCAAGGGGGTTGTGCGGTGTGGTGTGAAATTATGTTCCCATCCCTTCTGGGTTTTTGTAATTACCTGCCACGTGCCTCCTGTGTTTCCTTCCATCCATGGTCCAAATTATACGAACCTAAACTGTGATCTCCCTATGGGAAGGGACTCGAATCCCTCTATATAATAAGTATCATTAACGTATTTGGATGTGTTTTGACAAAAATCCTGAAGTATGTAATTTTCATGGGGACATCCCTACATTCCATGTCCAAGCTTTGTGTGCTCGCTATTTGGATCCTCATCCTCTTACACATCTGAAAGGACCCTCAGATGACATGGATGCTAGGCTTAAGGGCTCTCCATGGATGCTGGACCTAAGGGCCCTCCGATCATTTCGGGATAACGTCCCTACGGATCTCTGACAACATTTGCGACATGGTACCATGTTTCAAACATGGTCAATGGTCAACCCTCATTCGTCTGTCCCCATTCTAGGCTAATGCGATACAGATGATGCGTTTCCACCACAGTTAATAGTTATCCTCCATCATCACGCCGCCATCATTGTGATCTAAATATCGAGCGTCATGATTCACACATTTCCACTTCTTAATGTTCAAGTGGAATTCCAACATACTTGGATCTACCTCTTTGCAAATCTAGATGCGCCACATGAACGTTTTAGTGTCATTGGGCTGGTATTCACTGAGCATCCCTTTACCTCAACCTGCCCCTTCCTGTGTCGAGAAAGTTCCCCATTACTTCTTGTTTCTCACATCGAGCATGACTCACGTGGGATTAGTAGTTTTGGTGGGATATGTACCAGCACAACCAGGATTCTCTTCGTCCTACATGATGTTAAACTGTGTTTCCAGAACTAGGTGTGACTTGATTCCCATCCTCATGGGATACGTAGAGACACCCTGGTATTTTACCTAGGGTTCAGCCCACAGGAATGATAAATCCTGTTCTTCCCCTTTCCAACCCCCTGACCGGACCCCTCGTAGAGAACCATGTAACTATAAATCTGCCCTGAACAAGTTCAGGATTCCCCAAGATGACGTTGGGAAGCGACAGACCACCTCTCTAGAGAGGCCCTGTCTAAAAACAAGAAGAATGATCCATGATCAAACCGATGTGCCCATCTGGTGTACTCCCACCACAGTGGTGTAATTGCATGAGTGTTGGATTCTGTTCGGACAAACCATCACTCCACATTCCACACTTTGCATGACCCTTATTCGGACCCTCATCACCTTTCATGTCTGGAGGAACCCCCTAACAGTACGGATGCTTGGCCTATGGTCCACCTGCTATCCTGGGCCAATGTTCCGGAAGACTGGTCATGTTTCGAGGGATCCCCTAATAGTATAGATGCTTGAACTATGGTCCTCCTTCTGTCCTGGGCCAACGTCCCGAAAGACTGATCGATGATATTTGAGTTAGGCCCCGTGTTGTGAACATGGTCAATGGTCGACCCTCATTTGTTGTCCCCATTTCAGGTTAACACAGTAAGGATACCATATTTCCTCCATGGTTAACAGTTTTCCTTTATTGTCACGCCACCCTCACAATGTTCCAAATCTTGGGTATCGTGATTCACACTTCCCATTACCACCTAGTCGGACCGATTTCAGCACCCCTGGCGTTGCACTGTTCATGCACCAGAGTGCGCTGGAAAAACGGTAATTCGGATGTTCTGAGAACTTCCTTCTCCGGCCAGGTCTCCCCTATTTCCCAGAAATCCAGACCGGTTATCCAAACCCTGGGTGCCCGAATCTTGGTTTACCCTCTTATGTTTGGATGGGATGATGAGGCGACTATCTCTTGTTTCTCACAGTGGGCCCGACCCACGTGAGCTTAGGGAATTGCCGCTGGACGTCCCACAAACATTGTAAGGATGAAAAATGAACTAGTTCAAACAAAAGAACTCATACATGCTACAACATTCATAATTTTTTTTTATTAAAGTACGAAAGTATGTTTAAGGGTTTGTAATCATTATAGTACCTGGGGGTCAACTCCCCCCATGGACGGATTGACACCGTCAAATCCGCCACCCTTTGACTTGTGGCATCCAGGAATTGCTGCCGCCAACTTAGCTCCCGCTCCTCCTCAGCAGTGATGGGGCATAGTTCACCGGCCCCTGCTCGGGCCCTCTCTATGTCATCCTGAATGGAAGACATCTCTCTGGTAGCCTGCCTCATATGTTCTTCTACCTCTACCAGCTGGTCCTTCAATCATGAAATCCGCTCAGATTGTGCATTGAGAGAGGCTGAGTGCTCATCCGCCCGAGACTGCAGCTTTTGGACCTCGTTTTCATCCTCCTGGAGCTTCTTGACATTCGTCGCCTTCCTCCGCTGCCAGCCCATGCTGATCCCGCAATCATATTCCCGGATCTTCTCTGCCATGAGATCTCGGATGAGAATATGAGGACGCTGAGCATTCACTCCCCCAGCGCACAGTTTGCGCAATTGCGAGTGAAGTCTTTCCATTTCATTCAACCATAGCACTTGGGGGGTTTCATTGATGAAGCGCGTGATAAGATTCCATGATCAAAAGCAGGCTATTTTGTTGTCATCTTCATCGAAGGCCGTTTCATCCTAGTCCGCGTGATTGGCGGGCTCGTATGAAGGATACACCCGCAAGAAGTCTTCAGAAGGATCTGCATTTTGTGTTGAATCTGGCATGACATCTGGCACTGGAGCAGGCGTGGCAGGACTTGGGTCGGCCGTTCGATCCTCATCATCATACACCACCTCAATAACCTCAGGAACGACCCTGCTGGTGGTCCTGCCGACGATATGGAGTGCTGCAGCTCGGGTAGGCAGGGTGACTATCTCCATGATCACCGGCATGCCCCTAGGAGGGATGCCGCCAGACATCCCGACCAGACTTGCCACAATGGCCCATACCAATAGTAGAAATGTACGCGATAGGGAAGGGCATGGACTTCAGTCGGCATGATCTACATATGATAACAATGAATTCAGTGGAGAAGACTTATGGATATCAAACTCCTGGTGCTTCTCTTGAGTAGAAGCTGACGCGACCCTGAGGCGTGGACCTCCGAATATTGTCGGAAGGTCTGGAGATTCTAGAAGAGCCACCTCGGGTGCTCTAGCCTTGCCAGACACAGAACTGGACGCAGCCGTAGGTGCGGGTTCTGAAGGTCCTGCATCATCACTCGCCAAGGGGCGAGAGCGAGGTCTGCATACAAGTTCTTCCTGCACGATTCAAATATTCATAAGAGGTCCATAATGGTCTGAGAGCGGCCCCTGAGGAAAGATATTTGTAATGATACCTCAAGAACCTCCATGAAATCGTTGGAATCCAAGTCTTGATCTCCAACTTCACCTTCCTCCAACGGGCTCCCTCTACCGACCTCGTCTTCCCCAAAGGATTCGTCTGATTCTTCTAGCAGGGGGAAGCGCTCTCTCAATTCTGTGGCTGACAGTTGTGGGGGAACCGTCTGATCTAGCAGCACCCTTACCTGGTCTGTCATCAGATGTGGGGCACCACTGGAATGTACGTAGTCCTCCAACTCATCCAAATATTGCTCCACCTCCACCAGAGACACTGCAAAACCGGCCTGAACAGGGCCTATACCCAGTAGGTCCATCTTGAGACGGTTCAGGTGTTTCTATATCTCAGGCGGGCTGAGAAACTGCTGGTTGACATCAGAAATGTCCTAGGCCTCCGGGAAAATATCATTCTCTAGCATGTCGATATGGCGCAACCGCTTCCCCGGAGCCTGGGTGGATATCCTACGAAACCACCTTAGTGGCCGCCCCTCCGGATGGCGCTGCTCTTCCGGAACCATCGGGTCCACTACCGCTGTTGGATCCGCCGCTGCTGCCGCATCCTCAGCTGGTGCAGGTCTCACCGCCATGGAAGCCTCGCCACCGCGAGAGGCCCTTGCTGCCCTCAAACCCCGAACTCGGGATAGGGGAGGCCCGCCGTTACCAACCCAAACGGTTGGCTGGTTCAACATTTCCCCAGGATAAGCTCCCTCCCAACTGATGGCATACTCTTTCACCAGTCCAAAGGCGGCAGTGTAAGGAGGCAATGCAATTCGCATTTTCCCATATTCCCATGTGAACATGAGACACAACTTCCTCATTACACATGGGTTCTCCTCATGACGCACCTCCTAGTAGACCTGTGGGGTTAGCCTCTGCAGGCACCGGAATTGCCTCACGAACCGGTGCGGGGTGTACGGCTCGCAGAGAGGCTCACGGTCCACCCGTTCCACCAAAACTCCACCTCGAAATTCCAGAAGATAAGCAAGGTTCTATTCTGTTCCCTGACTATCGTTAGTGAGTACTCCCGTCAGCAATGGAAACAGGTGGAAGTTAAATTCGTCGACCTTCCACACCCGGTTCAGCACCATCGGTATGATTAGTTTGAATGGGAAGCTCTCGACCAAATTCAGGATGGAGGGGAAGAAGTTCGACTCCGGCGGTGAGATGGGGTTTAGATATTTGTAACCCCCCCGATGTGTGCCACGATCCACACATACAGAAGGTGGAAGGGATCATATATCCTTGGTGGCTTCTTGCCCTCGCTAACGTGCCGCAACATCTTGTACAATCTGGCGAGCATCGGAATTCCCAGATTGACCCGCCTTCCCATGGACAACATGGATGACATGATAAATGAGCTAGGCCACACCCCCATGTTGGTATCCCTCACCGGAAGGATCCAACTGTAGGTAAGGGTCGTGATAAATGCCACAAGCCTGACTTTCGGCTACTGTTCAGTGCTGACACTGAAACCCCAGGTATTCCATTGGTTGTCCTCCAAGAGCCACCAATACGAGTTCTCCTTGACCTGTTGAGCCCCCTTCGGACAAGTTCGAGGCCTCGGAGGGAACTCTCGATCCTCCAGGAAGTTCAGGAACTGCTGGAACCACTTCTTAAAGTGGACATCTCTCACCTCCTCCTTGTCCTCTCCAGGGACCAGTGCCATCAGTGCCAGCACCAGCCGCGGCATCTGCTCCAGATCCTCCCACGATCTCATGATGGGAAGGAACTCATCATACATGGCCCACAAGATCGGGACCCCCGAGATCTGATGGACATCCCACAAACTGATGCCGACCTCCCCGTGGTGCAGGTGAAAAGTGTTGGTCCTAGACGACCATCTGCTTAGTAGCTCCAGCATCAGCTATTTCGGTTGATAAATGTGGAATTGCGAGACCCATGCCACCTCATACAAGCCCACTCTCCTCATATCGGCTCCAAACTCCTCGCATGAGGCACCTACCTAGTAGGCCCATGCCCAGTCGTTGGTGAAGTTTCCGCCCTGGAGCAGGTCCCACTCATCGGACCACCCATTCTTTGAATCCCGCATAGCCACCTTCAGTATGGTGAGGTACATGGGTGGGGACGTCTCCAGTTGCAGTGGCTTCCCATCGATGTTGTTCACATGGTTGTACAGACAGTCGGTGGTGATAGGTGTGAATTCCTCCCACGCGTGACCATCGACCGCCCTGAACCATTGACGTTGGCATGGCGTGCTCCTGAACCAGTAAGCTGGTTCATCCCTGCTCGCCTCAGGAATAAAGACGTCACCCCTTAGCCTGAAACCATACAAGGGAAGCTTCTTGCACAGTGGATAGTTATTTTGTCTCTCTAATAGAAGGTCTGTAAAATAATTATGGTCTGAGTGGCTTCAGACAAGCTCCCCCAGGCCCAGACAGTTGGACATCTCATCACTCCGGGCGGCGTCTGCGAGCACCCCCAGCACAACTTCTTGATGGGCCATTACGGTTTTGGAACTCGAAAACATTTCAGGTCAGGGCGTGAAGATTGTTCACAAAGATTTCCTGGGAAGATCGTTCGCAAAGCCAAGAGGCAGGTCCTAACCTCAGCTTGCAAGCAGACGTTCGCTTGGCGCAGTCGCAGAGTCGGAGACTCGCGGTTCACCGTGAAGCTCGATTCGCGGTGAGCAGACGTGGAGGACGTGGAGTTTTGAGAATCTAGAGCACAAGAGGACAAAGTCTCAAAGAAGGAAAAAGACAAGAGAGGTCATCCCCCTATTTATAGGCAGTGACCCCGGAGCTTCGTGGCGCATCCATCCCACATGGAGCTTCACGGTGCATCCATAGAGAGTGGCCCCTGCCAGCCTCGCGTGACTTCTCCGCGAGTCAACACTGCGAACCACTGATAATTTTGGCTATTTCCCTCAGACTTTGACCCTTGGTACCTTCGTGGCTCCAAGTCTGAGGGGGGGAATTTTTTGGCGCCAAAATATTTGATGAAAAGAATGAAGAAAAAAGAGGCCCCACACCCTTCCTCGCGAAGCCCCGAAATGAAGCCCCCTACCTCTATGGTCGCCGCGAAGCAACAGAGGCGGTAATGCTCCAAGAACTCCCTAACGTTCGCAAGCCAACCATGAAGCACCATAGGCAGTAACCCTCTGCGAACGCCCTGATGTTCGTGACCCACCGCGAAGCAGAGGAGGCATGACCTCTCCGCGAATCCGGTTGACATTCGCGACCTGCCGCAGAGCCACCGAGGCCCCCTTCGTTCCGCGGAAGCTCTGATTCACGGCGCCCCTTTCTTATAAATACCGATCTCCCCCTGATCTCTCCGGACGGACAATCCGACCTTTCAGCTTCTCAACTCCCAAATCGCGAAGCACTCTTCGCTCTGGGAATCATGAGCTCCACGAGGTATTTTTGCTTTGCGAGAGGCCTTCGCCTTGTCTCATTTTGAGCCCCTCTTATGAGATGGATGACCTTCGAAAAGCCTAAGGGAATTTGCGGAGGAAAGGGATTCCCAAGGTAACACAGGCAGTCGTGGATCATTTTTGCTTCGCGAAACACCCATTCTATACACGTGATCCACATGCCAAGGCAGGGTCACTGTACTTTGCGAAGCACACTGCTTCACAACACCTTGTTTCACGAGGCACCTACGCTTCGTGCATTAGTGCTCCGCGGAAACCCCTCCACTTCGCGACATACCTCCTACTCGCATCTCTTCCCCATGCTAAGGCCAAGTCACTCCACTTCGTGAAGCACACCCCTTCGTAAGTACTCTCCACTATGCAAAGAAACCCAGCTCTGCAAGGCCCCTTCCTGTGGACCCCTTTGCTTGGAAATTCCTATTCCCATGCGACCCTCTAGGTTTGCACGATGTGACTTCAAAGTCCCCTGGATGAAACCACCCGTAGTGTTGCTTCACCTAATTATTCTTCGCATAGGCACGCTAATGGCTATTGCTTCTTCGCATAGCCACGCTAACATGGACTCCTAGATGGTTCACTCTGCGACCCCCCTTTTCCACGACCTTGCCGACTTCTTCCCTCCCCCAAGGAGTAGAGGGTATAGATCATGTAATTCCTAGGGGTGCATATTAAACCCACCTCGTCAGAGCTGCTGGAAGTTAAACTGCCAAGCACCTCGTCCTCAACACATGACATTAAACTGTGATCTGGCCCCATCCCTTGCATGCAGGGTCCCCCAGCTCAGACATTCTTTACTCCAATCGTCTCCATGGGAATGGAATCACCCTCACATGGGATTATATCCTCCCTCTCGGAGTGGCGTATGTCTATAGGAGAAGGGAAACCACCTTGGTGTAAGCCCCCTAGCCCATATTGCAGAAGGTAGCACCCATGCACCTCCGTACTTCCCCACTGCCAAGGCTAGAGGAAGGTGCGATAGGGAACAAGGCACCTCCCATATTTGGTCCCAAATCAATCTCCCGCTGCACTTTTCCACACTTCGGGCCTCCATCCTAGAGTAAGTCCCAACACCATGGGCTGCCTAACGCATAAGCCCCTCTTCTCTTCTCACGGATTCACCCTTCACGATGTGATCGTCAGGTCTATGCTGCCTCTTGTTTCTCACAATGAGCATGACTCATGTGGGCTTAGAGTAAGCATCGACCATGGAAATGCCCTCATCCAGCATGACGTTAAACTGTATTCCCTCATCTATCATGACATTAAACTCAATGCCCTCATCCAGCATGACGTTAAACTGCATGCCCCTATCCTCCATGATGTTAAACTGTATATCCATTTGAACTATGAAGTCTTTGATCCATGTCAAGGCATGGTACGTAGGAAGCCTCCATGAGGTTCAAGCCCACCACCCGTTGTTTATTCATGTTAGGGTTCTCCCCTGTCCTGCATGACGTTAAACTACATTCCAGTCCAGCGGTAAACCGTTGTGACTATCCTGAACTACGAGGACTTTGATCCATGTCAATGCATGGTATGTAGGAAGCCTCACGAGGTTCAATCCCACCACCAGTGGACCCACGGGTTCACCTTCACGGTGGTTCGCTGACGAAAATCACCACCTAAACTACATGGTCTTTGATCCATGTTAAGGAATGAAACATAGGAAGCCTCCCTGAGGTTCAAGCCCCGTCACCCATCGGACCAAGGTCCTTCTTCATGTCAGCTCTCTGTTGCCCACATCCCTTCTGAACTATGGGGTCTTTGATCCATGTCAAGGCATGGTACGTAGGAAGCCTCCCTGAGGTTCAAGACCAACAATCATTGGCCCCGACCATTTCTGTGTTGGTGTACCAAGCCCCCATTTTCACTTGAACTATGGGGTCTTTGATCCATGTCAAGGCATGGTACTTAGGAAGCCTCCCTGAGGTTCAAGGCCAACAATAATTGACCCCGACCGTTTCCGTTTTGGTGTGCCAAGACCCCATTTTCACCTGAACTATGTGGTATTTGATCCATGTTAAGGCATGGTATGTAGGAAGCCTTACTGAGGTTCAAGACCAACATCTACCTGGGCCAAGGTCCTTCTTTATGTCGGTTTTCCGACATGCTCCTGTCCCATATGATGCTAAACTGCATCCCAATCCAGCGGTAAGCTGTTGTGACCCTACCATCCAGTTGTTCTGACACCCTTTCGTGTCAGTATAACACCCCCTTTTTTCTGAACTACTTGGACTTTGTTTCCCTGCCATAGGGATACGTAGGTAGTCTCTTCGAGATTCAATCCCATCACCACCGCTATCTCCATGACGGCCCCATTTCATTCCCCCTCCACACCATGCAATTCTTCATCATCCATCCTGATTCTTACCCGGGCCGCCACATCCCGGTGAGATCATGACACCCCATTCGGGAAGCCACCCATGGGCTGGCTTCGATATAGGCATTCCCTCAAGGGGGATTACTCAATATGATCCACTCCAGCTGGTGTTCTGATCAGGTCGATCCATCTCCGCTGTACGTTAAACTTGCGGCATACCCTGTGTTAAACATGGGAAGGTGAGGAAAACCTCAGATACATGCCTATGGAATATGATTCCCTACACTCTATGTGGGATGCCTCGGGCTTCCGCGCCCTCGAGAAGCCCTATAATAATGGAAAAAAGATAGACACACCAATTCCCCAGCATTTAGACACGTTAATTTTTCCTCGACGTGACTACTCCCCCGACTGAAGGTTGCTTCCCTGACCGGACCCTTTGGAATGTCCTAACAGAAGCAGTGTAATTAACCGGCGTCTATGGAAATATGGCACTGTGAAGAGTTTCACGAACAATGTATTAAATCTATGAGAGAGACCTAGACTAGGTAACCAATTCCGAGGAGGAATCCACAAAAGGAGGAACCGACATCCCATCATCTCGTTTCGATCAAGGAGCAAATGTCCCTGAACAAGGAGCGAATGTCATCCGCCTTTGGAAAGCGGGAATGTGGGGAAACACAAAAGCCACGCCTATCGCACCCAAGCGGACAGACACACATGAACCGGCGATAGCGTCAGAAATAGTATTATTTTAATTAATTAAAATGGAGCAACATTATGCATTTTAAAACATTTTGTTTTAGAAAAACCCATTTTTAAACCCAAAAACAAACTTATACTAAAAACCAATATATGATCGATTAAAAAGTGATTAAGTGGATTAAATATAAGTAAATAATACCTAGGTTAATTTAAAATATATAAAAAACATATTGGGACTTTTAAATTACATAATTTATTGAAAATAAAATACTTTTTACAAAAATTGTTATTTTCACTATTCATCGAAAAATAAATACTTTCCAAAAAGTCCCAAAATTTCACCCAAAGTAAATTTTTTATTTTAATATTTCAAAAATGAAGTGTATTTTTCAAATAAAATTTATAAAATTGACAAAAATTAGTTTAGAATAAGTGTTCCATAAAAGGCGAAAAAACTTTTAAAAAAATACTGTTTTAAGCGTAAAGTTGGATTTGTTTTTATATCTTATATAGAAAACACATAGGATGAATTTTAAACACTAGATTTAATATATAATATATAAATTTTTTTAATATAAACCAAAAAGAGTGATTTTTTTTATTTATTAGTATAAAACAAACTTGAACACATTAAAATAGTTTTTTTTAAAAATGTTTCCTTTTATTTTAAAAAGGGTTTTATTTTCACTTATAATTAATTTCTAATCAAATAAATCATTATATATAAATGTGTAAACCATATTTTAATAATCCAGTTAATCTTTTCCATACCAGTAATTACAACAACTAGTTGATAACTATAACTATAATAATAATAATTATATATTTTTTTAAACTTAGTGTTATGTGTAATTTAAGATAAACCGAGTGTTGAGTATAACACAAGATGAACATAGTGTTGTGTGTAAAACAAGATAAACTCACTTTTGTGTGATGTTTATTCTATTAAACACAATTTTATTATTTTAAAAATCTCATGATGTTACAATGATTACCTTTATATCTTATCAATAGGTTGTTTTATTAAACCTTTTTTATGATGTGGGTTTCCAATAGGATATTTCCAAATGTCAAACCCTTGATTATCAAGATCAAGATTAAATTGTAAGGACACAATTTATTTAAAGGGGTAGAATGTAACACTATGAGATTTTAAAAGAGGAACATCATGTTAGATATCACATATAATATGAAACATAGATCTTATAAGATAATGTAACACCGTGAGACTTTATGATATATATATGTTAAATAAATTCAATATCTTTGATAGCTTGTGGAACACCCAACCCCGAATCTAAATAAACCATAATATAGTATATTATTATAATGTAGATATTAAGTTGGAAGGTATGGATAGAACTAAATAAATAATAAAAAGTATATAGTTTACACATATATAAAATAAATAAATTAGACATATATTAATTATAAATGAAAATAAAAATCCTTCAAAATAAAAATAAATGTTTTCCAAAAAACTAGGTTTTTCTAAAAAGAGGATTCATCACTCTTTTTGAACATATTTTAAAATTAATTTTACCAATTTTATAAAATTTATTTGAAAAAATAAACTTCATTTTTAAAATATGCATGTAAAAATTATATTTGAGTTAATTTTTGGTATTTTTAGGAAAAGATTAATTTTTTGATGAATAATGAAAAATACTGATTTTTATTGAAAACTGCCTTTTTATTTAAATTATTTATAAAGTCAAATGATATTATAAGTTGGTTTTAATGTAAAATTAGTTCAATTATACTAAATTTTAACTAATTTATTTACTTTTAATCAATTTTATATTTTATTATTATATAAAAACTTTTTAAACTTTTGAAAGATTTTCTTTGGAAAAACCGTTTTTTCAACGTGTCTGTGGGTTTAATTTTAAATTGAATTATATCAATTATATACATATAATATGAAAAAATAGATTCCATATTTTGGAATCAGAATAATTTATAACATATAATAAGGTGAGCTTTATTTTTGACCATATTGAATAGAAAAAATAGTAAAAATTAATTAATACAGTTAAGGCAAAAATGAGTTTACCAAGGAGTAAAACTAAGAAGACAAGGGCTAAAAATGGCCTCAAACATGCCCAAAATACATTTTATGGACATATTTAGACCTTATAACCTCCGTGGCTTAATAATGAACCATTTTAAATCTTTTTTCATGTAAAAAACGTGGGTATCACTTTATCTCTTTAAAAATTCCATGTGAATCCTCTCCCCCACCTATAAAAGGCCACCCCTCCCCTCTTCACACTTGTAAAAATCCTTGGTTCAAAAAAAAATCCCAAATATCTTCATTAATTATACCCACATCTTATATGCCTTATTTTTATTAATAATCACTCCTAAGAAGGTTTTAGGAATAAACCTAAAGAGGCTCTCAGAAGAAGAGGTAAAATTTTTAAACATGTGTATTTATTTTATTTCTTATTACACATAATTCTAATAATATTAAACTATGATAATATAATAACAAGTATATCCCATATATACTGAGATATTATTATATTAATGGAATAACCCAGATCTATCTCTAATTCCATCAACTGAAAAAAACCATCGATCGTGTGTACGGTAGTGTACCACCCCGCGAACCGATGTAATTAGTTTTCCATCACCACCTTTAAAGTTTAGATATAATGATGGATTTACCTTATTTATATAATATGTATTAAATTATTATACTTATTTAATTATTATATAACGCATACCTTCTTAATTTCCACCTCGTGGTGGATATGATAATGTCATTTGGGTGTATGGTGGACTATTGACTCACAAAGTGATGTGATTCGTTTTTTACTTACGATTTACATGAAAGATAGTAAGGTTAAAATTAATAAATAAATGTGATATTTATGATCTTATAATAATTATAGAAATATAATATCACATTTAACTTCTTTCCTTCCAATCCTTTGTAAAATAATAACATCACCCGTTCGGATGTGTGGACTACCACCTCCACGTAGCGATGTGAAATGTTTTTCATTTATTTTTTACATAGATGATAATAAGTATATATATTTTATTAATATAAATTATATATATTAAATAATAATTATTATATAAAGTTGGACTAATATTTATTTTTCTTTTTATCTATTCATCGAGAAAAAAGGAAACAACATTCATGCGCATGTATAACCTACCATCTCCATGAAGGGTGTAATCCATTTCCTCTCTCTAAATTTTATGGATTAAACTAAATAAAAATATAAAAATATATATAATAATTATATAATGTTTTAAATTATATAGATAATGTAACCAAGATCATTTTAAAAGGACTGAAATTACCAAACTAAAATATATATGAAAAACGAAGTAATTATCACCCAAAAATAGTGATTTTAACAATAAATTGTTAATAAATGGGTCATAAAAGACTATAAGTAAATAATTTAGGGTATGGAATATATGATTATTCTTTTTTAATTTATTTATAATAAACCTATATTTATTATACAATAGGTTCGAACATGTACAAAGGAAATCAGACCCGAGGTAAGGGTTTCTTGTCTCACTTTTACTTCCGTGATAAATATGCCATATTCACAAATTATTTATTTTATGTCATGTATATAATAAAACTTGATAATTTTATATCATGAATATATTTATATTCATGTTTTTTAGATTTCTATTTGAAATTATTTCTTTTATGGGTCTTACAATTCAAAACTTACCAAATTGGTAAGGGTTTAATTCACAATCTCATCACTATTTTTTATTTTTTATGTTTAAGTCTCCCTTGGAGAAATTATTTGATATTTACATATTAAAATTAATATATTATCTTATATTATTTTCATTCCTTAACTTTTTCATGTTATATTTCCACTTTTCCTCTCTTTGGTACTTAAAATGATTAAGATTTTTTTTTTAAAATCTGACTTTATTTCTCCCTTCAGTCGAAAGTCCTTTTTCATAAAGATCCATGTTTTATAAAAGAAGTTTAAAAATAGTTTTTAAATTTTCATAAATGATTTGTTAAATACATTTTTACCCATTTTTACTTTTTAATTTTTCTTGAAATGAGTCTAAATTTCGTTTCCAAAATAAGACCCATTTGACTTTTACTCAAAATGTGAAAAGAATATTTGTTTTAACATATATTACATGAACAAAATTTACCACCATCATGAACACTAAATGTTTTAAATTTTAATTTATAAGTTTCAAAGGTTATTTTTAAATAATATTATTTTAAAAATAATTGTGAACTTTTAGCTTTTAAATAAGATATTTTCAAATTGAAAATTTTATTTTCATCAAAAATATTTTTAATGATATTTTTAGGGTATTTATATTCATCAATGACATCAAAGATTTATTTTAATTTTGATCCAATGGGGATATGTTGTATTAATATCATCATTATTCCTTCTGAAGATGGTTTATGATCAATTTTATTGGGGATGTACAATATTATTACCATTCACCATATTAACTCGAATGGTTTATGATTATGTTTATTAATTGGGGTATGTATTAAAATTTTGAATTATATTTTTTTCAATATGAATGTTTATGTTAATTATGTTTCATCCCTTTCGTATAAGTAATAAATTAAACTTATTAATTTATGGGTGTGGCCCATAATTACATATCCTATCGATGCATTGATAGATCTCATGAGACAAATTAGTTGGCCAAATTAAATGGGGTTTTAACCATAATTTAACTATCTTTTGAAAGGCCTTGAAAATATATTTTAGATGTCCAAAATTATGAATTCACTAATTATGAGATCAATTATTAATGCCTATGTGATTATTCAATTAGTTATAATATCCATGGATAAGTTTCAAGCTCATGTGATTATGTGTATGGCTTTATTTGTACATTAGTTATTCCTTCTATATTTTACTCATGTTATTGTTTAAATGTTATTTATTTATTTTCCTTTACATATTGATTATTATTTTTTATTCATGATTGATTCTGATGTACGGTTACCCTTACTGAGAATCTGAGGTTACCCCTTTCTTATTTTTTATTTTCCCAAGATACTAGGAAGTTTTTTGTGATTGATATGTAAGAATATGATAATGGGAAATATGGAATTCTCAAAGAGAACACTTTTTTTATTTTTTGATTTCAATTGTAATGTGAATTTAAAGTATGTATCTAGTTTACCAAGACTACTAACTATTTAGTCCTTTAGGATGTGATTCCTTGTATCTTATGCCAATGAAATAAAGGAACCATTAAATTTGGACTACTGGGGTCAGGGAATTTAACTAAGGTTATTCAAAAGTCTATACTATTATGAGAAATAAGAGTTTAGGACATGGTGGGCCCCACCACAAGGTTTGAGTGATGTCCAAGAATATATGATCTCCATTAAATAAATAAATTCATATTATCTAAGTTTAAAATAATTAAAATTGAATAAATTTATTAAAATTATTTACAAGCGTTAAATTAAATATATGGAAAATATTATATGAATGAATATTATTTTAATATTCAAGGTTCATATAATATTTTAAGAAATATAAAGTTGAGTTAATGGATCAAATTTATCATGTACTATATTTACTATGTTATAAGAAAGTGATAAAAAAAGTCTAAATGATATTTATGACTAAGTAAAGTAGTCATAAGATGTTGTTTATAGTGGGTAATAAATATCCAGGGGTTAGGATCCATTTAAGGGTATTTTAGAGCCTCACTATAAAATTAGGAGGGAGATATCATGTATATTTATATTCACTACACAATAGTTGATATATTATCTCTCCCAACCTACTCCTAGAGAGAAAACTAGATGATCTAAGCTTCCATATAGAACTCTCCTTCATAGATTGAAGAACATAAATCAATGATCATCAGAATATCAAAGGCATATTAGGATATATGTTCTAGCACCCATAATTTGATGATAGATACCACCATAAACTTTCAAAGTGTGTGTGGATGATTGTTTTTATGCTTTTTCTAGGTCTCCCTGCCACGTGTCCGCACATGGTTGCATGCACTGACATGCATTGTTACCCCGCATTCTTACTTTCAAAGGCAGGATGATTTCATTACTTTCTCAGTGACATCATATCCTTGATCGAAATAGGATGATGGGATATCAGTTCCTACCCCCATAGATTTATCCTTAGAAGTTTTCATCTATTACGAGTCTCTGTCATAGATTAATACATGTTCATGAAACTCATTCCTGGTTCCATGTCTTCATGGACACCGGCTAATTACGCTACTTTTGTCTGGATATTCCAAGGGGTCTTAATAGGGAAGCAACCATAAGTTAGGGGAGTAGTCACATTGGGAATCTCTGGAATGTATGGATGCTAGAACATTGGTCACTCGTATTCTTCCTCATTGGAGGGAATCCCATGGAGGCATCTCGGGCATGGAACTTGAGACATCCCATGTCGATCATGGGTGATCTGAGGCCAAATGGATATATTCTGAGGTTTTCCTTAGGCATCCCATGTTTAACATAGGGTAGTAGTGTGAAATATCATGAGTTTAATGTATTATGGATATAAAATGGAACTGATCAGAACACACCATAGAGGTGAATAAAAGAGTTACATCCCTAGGAGGGAGCACCTGAAAGGTTTACAAATGGATGAATCAGAACTCCTGTGGAGGTGGACCCGGGGAGGTGTTCCCATAAAGGGAAGATGTTACAATGTGAAGGATGATCTGGACACCGCTGGAGTTGGATCAGGGAGGTACACACCTATAAGGGGGAGGGGGCACCAAGGTTTACTTTTGGTTGGGATTTAACCTCAAAGAGGCATCTAAAACACCCTATTTAGGAGAAAGGTATAAAAACATATAGTTTTATAGATGGTGTGGGTATGAAACATGGGATCTTCCCTTCTCAATAGGATTTATCTTGATTGGATTGTGTGGGGATTGCACAAAGAAGCTGCTTGGGTACTGCTAGGAGTAGTGATGAAGTGGATGGGTCTTACACATATGAGTATCCCAAGTGGATGGAATGATATTATAGGGACATGGAATCCTAGGTGATAATCATGATGGATTATATATTTTTTGAATAAATTAGATGGAGTGAATGGATCGGTGGTGATGTTGGGTTTGTGAATGGATCAAGACCCCCTATAGAGGTGGATCTGGGAGATGCGTCCCATAAAGGGAAGGTGTCACATCATTAGGGTACATACCTAAGAGGGAGTACCTGGGTTTTACATTTTTTCATGATTTAAACTCAAATCGGAATCCTACCTACCCTTCCTAATAGACAGGGATCAAAACCCACCTAGTTTGAGGGATATTTTGGGGATTACGCATGGGATCTTCACTTCTCAAGAGAATTTCTCTTGGTTGGATTGTGTTGTATTATGTGGGGCTTCTATGTAGAAGCTTCATGGGTGATTCTAAGAGAAGTGATAAAGTGGATGGGGCTTACGCATAAGATAAAACTAAGTGGATGGAATAATACTACAAGGATGTGGTGGTCTGGGTGAGAATTAGGATGGATTATGAATGGGTTGAATGAAGTGGATAGAGTAGATGGATTGGTGGGTATGTTGGGTTTGGGAATATATTAAAACACCCTCTGGAGGTGGATCCATGAGTTGAATCATAGAAAAGGAAGGTGTCACATCATGAGGGTACATCCCAAGGAGGGAGTACCTAGGTTTACCATTAGTCAGGATTGGACCTAAAATAGGCATCCTATGCACCCTTCCTATAAAGTAGGGATCAGAACCCACACGGTTTAAGAAGGGGATTTGGGGATTACACCTAAAGAATAGGCCCAATTAGGATGGATGGGTTTCACGGTTTCTAATAACTTCTAAGTCCATGCAAGTCATGATCAGTGTGAGAAACAAGAGGAAGTAGTAGACATGACAGTCATGCCATGAAAGATGAGCCAACGAGAGATGGTATAGGTCTTACGTATGAAAACAAACCAAGGAGGATTTCATTCTAGGTGAGGAGGATCTCATTCCATATGAGGAATATATCATCCCATGTGAGTCATACATAGGGAATCCTATCAATGGTGTCTGGGGATTATGCAAAAAATCTTCCCATGGAGACAAATACCAAAGGGAGTGTGATGGGGTATCGAGATCATGGGAAATGAAAAGGGTTCCCAGTGCCCATCACCTCCTCGAGCCTCATACTTGGAGGAGTCAAGGAGGAGAAAATGTGTTTCCTCCTATGAGAAAGGGATAAGAGATTACTCTAGGATGGATTCCTAGGAGGATATTATTCCCTATGCAAAGGGTATGGAGGATGTCATTGCAATGTGAGGAGGATCTCATTCCATGTCACCCATACATGAGACATCCTATGTTTTTCACACATGGAGAGGTCATAGTTTAATGTCATGTGTTGTGGATGTTTGGTGTTAGGTAGTTTTATGTCATGTAGCTTAGATGTGGAGGACTCACTCCTCACCCATTAGGCTACATAACCATCACAAGTACCCCCTTGGGAAGGGCATGGCTTTGGAAATTTCAGGTGTTAATGGTGTGGAGGAGTGATGACACACGTGCTCCACATTGTCATTACTATACTAAAAAGAAAGAGGCATTAGCATAAATATGTTGCAAAGAAAAAGGTAAATGGGAATCTTGGGCCACACATGAAGTGGAGTTGTCCATAGGAATGGATGGAATTGGTCGCATGAGGACTTGAAGTTCAACCGAACCAATCCTAGGTGGGTGTGGAGGCTTGGGGAACTCAACCTTTTTGAAGATGTGACTATAAAAGGGAGGCCACATGGTGATTCCTAGGAGAAGGGTTTCATGAAGTAGGGGGCCCCACTGAAAGGTGTCCTATGATGATCTGGTACTTCGCAGAGGACATGGTATTTGGGAAGGAATGATCCTCAAAAATCATGGAGACCCTACCTTGTCATGAAGATGCTATGTAGGAAAGGAATGATTCATGAAGGATTAATTCTCCACAAAGCCTCAATTACACTACAGGTCCTTCTTTCTCAATGAAGGGTGTAGGACTTCACGAAAGGCATACCCACTTTAGTGGAGGTATTTAGGAATAAGGGAAATGGGGTTTCACAATTCTATAATACCTTGAATGATTCATTTTCAACTTGATTTATAGTGATTAGGTGCTTCGTGAATCTGGAAATTAAAAACTAAAAGGTTGGGGTAGCCATCCATTTGAGGTGGAATGAGATGGGTATTTATTGGCCTAGGGTCCTCGTGATGCTAGGAAGCACACCATGAAGAAAAAGAGGGTTCCATGAATGGAAGAAACTTTGTAGGACTCACAGAGCACTCTGTCATGTCCTCATTCATTTGAGAGGCTCCTTAATACTTTTGGATCGTTTTTTCATGGCCTCTCATACTCATGGAGCTGAAGGACCTGTACATAAGAGCTTAGGGAAATTAAACCCTTAAGATGGGTTTCAGGGATTTTTGAGATGATATTCAATCCCAAATGACTATGAACTCCTCAACTTATATATAGGAACATATTTTGGTTCAAAAAAAAATCACCCCCTCAGAATGGGATCTATCGGAAAAGTAGGGTCATATTTTGAGGGAGAATCACCAAAAATCTGGCAAGATGCCTTTCATTTTTGAAGACCCACCCCTGTGTGGGATCACGAAGGCTGCAGGAATGAAACACATTGCAAATTTGAGGACCTATAAATAGCATTGGGGGGTCCTAAAATTTTACTTATCATTTTTTTATTACTAGACCACACTAACTTTTTGTTAAGCTCATTACCTTTGTGATTGATCAATGAAAACACAACCTTTGAGAATGAGATTCCTTAAACCCTTGATCTGTGAATGATTTTTATCCAACTAAGCATTATGATCCATTTTTTATTCATGAAACTCATAGATAATCCTAATACTCCATGATTCGGTGCTCCACTAATGACCTATGTGAACGACCTTAAACTGTACGGCCCCACATGACCCTAAACTGCACCCCAGTCCTACATGACTTTAATCCTCAACATCATCTGGCATGAAATTAAATCTACATCATCGTCTATCATGACGTTAAACTGCTCAATATTGTCCTGCATGACAATAAAATGAAAAATCGTCCGAGCTCTATGACCTTAAAATAAGATATCATTTGTCCTCACTGCAAGATGTTAAATTGAAACCCAGTCATGCCTTCCTTACTGAGGCCCAGACTCAGGCCCCTTGGCCTCCCACGACTCATGTTATCTTGCGGGATTGTATGGTGTGGAATGGGGTTATGTCCTCATTCACATAGAGTTATTCTCCGTACCGTACATATCCCCAGATTAAACTACATCTCATCCCTCATGACGTTAAACTGTGCTTCTAGAACTACGTATGGCTTGATTCTCATACTAATGGGATACGTAGGAACGCTCAGACGTCCCATATTGAGCCCAACTTGAGCTCTTCTCTTTGACTGTCCCCCAGGGTATGGTTTCCTTGGAGGGTCCTCGCATGATAAGGAGTAGGCTTCCTTATCCCCACTCATATGAGGATTATAATGGTCACACCATGTGACCACTCCTGTTCATCTATCCTCCCACGTCTTCACCGCACAACGTTAAACTGCATGGCCTTCAAGAACTACATATGGATTGATTCCCATCCTCATGGGATACGTAGGAACGCCCAAACATTTCATCTATTGGCCCAGCCCAAAAGCCAAAATATTCCCCTCGGGTCAAGACATTTGGTAGGGTGCACACTTTTTCCCCAATTTACATTGAGCAAGCCTCGACCCGGCTGTACGTCCCCCCTGGAGATGTTCACCTCTTTTGTAAATGGGTATAGTTGTGCTTCACCCACTCCTTGACTGGGATTCCATCACTTTCCTCATCCGGAAGGGCCCCTGAATGGTATGGATGCTCGGCCTAAGGGCCCTCTTACCACTTCAGGCCAACACCCTCGAGGATGTCGAGCAACAAGCTGATACGAGTCCCGCGTTTCGAATACGGTCAGTGGTCAGTGCTCATTTTTTTCTCCCATATCCGGTCACCTTAGAAATGCTATGTTTCGAACATGGTCAATAGTTGTCCTGGATCTTTGGGTCCACCCCAAGATGTCCCAAGAATCGAGTGCAGTGGTTTGTTCTGCCCTATCCCAAAGTGACAAACTTCCCTCCGAGTGGTGCCAACAGTCGGGCCCCTGGCCTCGATTCTCTTGTGGGAGTATACGGTGTGGTTACTTACCATACCATACACATTCCCTGACCGAGGCTCCACCTCAGGCCCTTTGGCCTCCTCAGGCCCCTGGCCCAGGTACTCTATGATGGGTTTGTGCAGTGTGGTGTGGGGTTATGTACTCATTCATTTTGGGTTAACTGCCATACCGTACGCATCCCCGGAAGAGACACCTCATCCGACCTTAGGCCCCTTGGCCACCTCGGGCCCCTGGCCCTCATCCTTACTGAAAGACGTTAAACTGCAAACTGGTCCGGCCTTCCTGACCGAGGCCCATCCTCAGGACCCTTGGCCTTCTCGGGCCCCTTGGCCCAAGTCCTTACCCGAAGTGTGCAGTGTGGCATGGGACTATTTCCACATTCACACCGGGTTACTGGCCGTGCCGTAGACCTCCCCTATCCAGGGAATCCTATTTCCCCGACCCTCGTCCTTACTGCAAGATGTTAAACTGCAAACTGGTCAGGCTTTCCTGACCGAGGCCTGACCTCAACCCCCTTGGACTTCTCGGGCCCCTTGGCCCAAGTCCTTACCTGAAGTGTGCAGTGTGGCATGAGACTATGTCCTTATTCACGTCGGGTAACTTGCTGCACCGTACACATCCTCGTTAGGGTATCCTGCCCCTGGTTATCTTTTAGAACTACGTGTGGCTTGATTCCCATCCTTATGGGATACGTAGGACCACCTGAATGTCTAGGCTTCGGGTCTATCCCCATCTCCTAGAAATTTCCATCCCACCTTGGCCCCTTGGCCTACCTCTCCCGAGCCGTTTCTTCAACCATTTTTGGCGGTCTACCAATGTGCCTAAGGGTACTCTAGTTTAGTACCTGGAATGCTGGGATCTACTCAGGCATGTTCTCACCCACTTTTCAGGATTTGTGTTTCCCTTCATCAGGGCTTTCATCACCTATCACACCCGGAAGGACCCCCAAAAATGTCCTAGATACAACGCCCAAGGGATATCATACCATTACGGGCCAACGCCCCCAAGGGTTTCTGACAACAAATCTATAAAAATCCCGCATTGCAAATATGGTCAGCGGTTGATGCTCATTTGTTGTTCCCACTTCAGGCTAACGTGATATGGAGACTGTTTTTCTGCCACAGTTAACAGTTATCCTCTATCGCCACACCAACCCCATTAATCCCAAAATGTTGGTTACATGATTCACATCCTCCTCCATCCTCATCATGTTCAAGTAGAGTTCCGAAACTCTTGGTACTATTCCTCAGTGCACATCTGCATGTTAGGGGAACAAAGCCACGCTAAAGGTGTCCTTCAGGGCCCTGTACCGACTTCCCTTTGATGGACGTTCTGGGTATTGCAATAAGGATATTCCTCCCTTGTTTCCCACACTGAGTTTAACTCACGTGGGCTTAGGGATCGGAATAAGGTCTGCACTTGCTTGGAAAGTTTCCATCCACCCACGGTCCGAGCTCTAATACCATAAACTAAGATCTCCTCAGAACCGAGTTTGGATTGATTCTCATCCTCATGGGATACGTAATAATTCCCAGACCTCCTGTCTTTGGGTCCATCTTGAGTTCTGCTAATTCATCTTATCTGCCCCACCTTCGGGACTTTGACTGCGGGACCATGTGGCATAGTGTGGGATTATGTCCTCATTCACGTCAGGTTTGCAATAGCCTCACCATGAACACCCCATTCTAAGAATTAACCCTCCTATTTCATATCCTTCACAACATTAAAAGGAACCCTCCAGAACTATGTGTGGCTTGATTCCCATCCTCATGGGATACGTAGGACCACCCGAATGTCTAGACTTCGGGTCCAGCCCCACCTCCTAGAGATCTAGCGATCTCTGAGTCACCTAGGCCCCCTTGTCCTGTCCCTCTCCATGAGGGGGATATATAGGTGTGGTATAGGGTTTTTAGCACCATTCCTCCCTTCTCCTAGAAATCCCCCATCTCTTGGATGCCCTCAAGTTGAGTCCCTCTAACCCTTGCAGTGGTTCGATCAAGTGTTAAGAGTACTCTGGTCTAGGACCAAGAGTTTCAGATTCAACTTGATCTAGATACTTCCACTTTTCAAGCTTCATTCCCCCCTTCATTTGGGATGCCATCATCTTTCACACCCAGAGGGACCCCCAAGAACGGCATGGATACCATGCCTAAGGGCTCTCCTACCGTTACGGGCCAACGCCCCCGAGGGTTTCGGACAACAAATTGATACAAATCCCACATTTAGAATGTGGTCAGTGTTCGATGCTCATTTGTTTGTCTCCATTTCAGGCTAATGCGACATGATGCTATGTTACGAACATGGTCAGCAGTAATCCTCCATCGTCACGCTAGCCCATTCAGACCGTGAAGGTTGGTTGCACGATTCACATTATCTTCCACCCCATCATGTCCAGGTGGAATCTCGACACTCTTGGCGCTATCCCTCAGTGCAACTTTGCACTTCAGGGAGAGAAAGCTTCAATACAGCGTCCTTCGGGGCTCCCACGGTCTGAGTTATAAGAACATAAACTAAGATCCTCATTAAGGGATTTGTGCGGCTTGATCCTCATCCCCATGGGATGCGATGGGTCACCCAGATGTCTTGTTTTCGAGTCCAGCTCAGCTGGGATCTAGTTCCTCATGCCTCTTTCTTTATTACCCCTATTTGGGACCCTTGGAACAAGGTTACTATCTCATAATTGTGTACGATGTGATGTAGGATCATGTCCCCATCCATGTCAGTTATGTCGTACGACACCATACACATTCCCCTCCTAGAATCGTCTCTGCTACGTCTGCACTTCATGATGTTAAAATGAATGCTTGGTCCTATCACACGACCCTAAACTGTGACATTATCATCCCGTCCGCAAGACAAAAAACAGAACTGCATTGTGATGACCTTGTTGTAGAGGACATCATGTTGGGTATTGGTCACATGCCATACCATTTTTCAACGCTTACTACGTCTTGATTCTTGTGGCGACACCAGGGCTTTCTCCCCTAGGTCTGTTGCTTCACAAAAAAACCACTCACCTTAAAGGACAAACATGATTTATCAAATTACGCTTCTTTTAGTGCAAGGGCCACACCCGCACTCCCCTTTTTCCCTGTCACTAGTACCTTACCGTGACACCCTCAAGAACTACGTATGGATTGATTTTAATCCTTATGAGATATGTAGGAGAGCCCGCACACTTCCCCACTGGCCCAGCCTAACTTCCGTGTTCGGTCCCTCAACTCGAGCTCTTCCCCATAGAACACATGGTAAGTAGGGATTATGTCCCCATCATTGGGTTTTGTAACCACCTTACCGTGTGTCCCCTGATCTCTTTACCAAGACATGGTCTGAGTTGTAAGACCTTAAACTAATACCCTTTCATGAACTTCGTGAAGCTTGATCCCCATCCCCATGGGGTATGTAGGAATGCCTTTTCACTTTGCTCAGGGCTAGATCAACTCTCGTTTTCGGTCCCTCAACCTAAAATCTCCCACAAGGAGGATGTGTGACGTGGTGTGGGATTATGTTCTCATTCAGGTCGGGTTGTTCACCGCACCGTACACATCCCCGGTTCCCATTCACGTCGGGTTTTTCGTAATTACCCGCCACGTGCCTCCTATGTTTCCTCCCATCCATGGTCCAAATTCTACGACCCTAAACTAAGATCTACCTATGATAAGGGACTCGACTCCTTCTATCTAATATGTCTCGTTGTCGTATTTTTATGCATTTTGACAGAGATCATGGAGTGTGGGATTTTCATGGGGACATTCCCCTCGTCCCATGACCAAGCTTCGTGAGCTCGCTATTTGGATCCTCATCCTCTTCCACATCCAAAAGGAACCTCGGAAAACATGGATTCTAGGCTTAAGGTATCTTCATGGATGCTGAGCCTATGGTATCTCCAATCATTTCGGGCCAACGTCCCTACGAATCTCTGACAACATTTGCAATATGGTGCCGTGTTTCGAACATGGTCAATGGTCGACCCTCATTTGTCTGTCCCCATTCTAGGCTAATGTGATATGGATGCTATGTTTCTGCCACAGTCAATAGTTATCCTCTATCGTCATGCTTCCATCATTGTGATCCAAATCTTGAGCATCATGTTTAACACATTTCCACTTCCTCATGTTCAAGTGGAATTCCAACATACTCGGCTATACCTCTTCGCGCATCTATGTGCGCCACATGGACGTGTTAGCATCATTGGGCCAATATTCACCGAGCGTCCCTTCACCCTAACATTCCCCTTCTTGGGTCGGGAAAGTTCTCTATTACTTCTTGTTTCCCACATCGAGCATGACTCACATGGGTTTAGTAGTTTTGGTAGGATGTGTACCAGTGCAACCAGGATTCTCTTCATCCCACATGACGTTAAACTGTGCCTCTAGAACTACATGTGGCTTGATTCCCATCCTCATGGGATATGTAGGGACACCCTGGTATTTTGCCTGGGGTCCAGCCCCCAGGAGTTATAAAACCTATTCTTCCCCTTTCTGGCCCCCTGGACAGACCTCTCGCAGGGAACTGTACAACTATAACTCTACCCTGAACAAGTTCAGGATGCCCCACGATGATATTGGGAAGCGATAACCCCTCCTCGCCAGAGAGGCCCTATCTGAAAGAAGGAATGATCCATGATCAAACTGATGCACCCATCTGGCGTACTCCCACCATGGTGGTGTAATTTCATGAGTGTTGGATTCTGTTCGAACAAATCATCACTCCACATTCCACACTTCACGTGCCCCTTATTCAGACCCTCGTCCCCTTTCATGTCTGGAGGAACCCCCTAACACTATGGATGATCAACCTATGGTCTGCCTGCTGTCCTGGGCCAACGTCCCAGAAGACTGATCGACGATATTTGAGTTGGGCCCCATGTTGAGAACATGGTCAATGGTTGGCCCTCATTTGTTGTTCCCATTTCAGGCTAACACAGTAAGAATACCATTTTTACACCACGGTTAATGGCTGTCCTTTATTGTCACGCCACCCTCACAATGTTCTGAATCTTGGGTATCATGATTCACACTTCCCATTACCACCTGTTCGGACCAATTTCAGTGCCCCAGGCGTTGCATCGTTTGTGCACAAGAGCGTGCTGGAAATATGGTAATTCGTCCATTCTGAGAACTTCCTTCTCCGGCCGAGTCTCTCCTATTTCCCAGAAATCCGGACCGGTTATCCAAAACCCGGATGCCCGAAGATTTATTTACACTCCTATGTTTGGATGGGTTGATGAGGCGACTATCTCTTGTTTCTTACATCAGGACTGAACCATGTGAGCTTAGGGAATTGTCACTAGACGTCCCGCAAACATTGTAAGGATGCAAAATGAACCAGTGAAAACGACGGAACTCGTGCATGCTACGTCATTCAAAAAAAAAAAAAAATCACGAAGGTACGTTTAAGGTTTTGTAATCATTACAGTACCTGAGGGTCAACTCCCCCCATTGAAGGATTAACCTTTTAAAAAGAGCGTTGAAGCTCCGCCACCCTTTGACTTGTGGCGTCTAGGAATTGCTGCCGCCAACTCAGCTCCCACTCCTCCTCAGCAGTGATGGGGTGCAATTCATCAACCTCAGCTCGGGCCCTCTCTATGTCAGCCTGAATGGAAGCCATCTCTCTAGAAGCCTACCCCATACTCTCTTCTAACTCTTCCAGCTAGGCCCTCAATCGCGAGATCAGCTCAGATTGGGCATTGAGAGAGGTTGAGTGCTCATCCGCCCGGATCTGTAGGTGTTGGAATTCGTTTTCAGCCTCCTGGAACTTCTTGATGTTCGTCGCCTTCCTCCGCTGCCAGGCCACACTGAGCCCGCGATCATACTCCTAGATATTCTCTGCCATGAGGTCTCGGGTGATCGTATGAGGGCATTGGGCATCCAATCCCCCAACGCAAAGTTTGCACAGTCACGAGCGGAGTCTTTCCATCTCATTCAACCACAACGCTTGGGGGGTGTCATTGATGAAGCGTGTGATCAACTTCCATGATCGGCGGTAGACTATTTTACTGTCCTCTTCATCAGAGGCCGTTTCTTCCCAGTCCGTGCGATTGGCAGGCTCATATAAGGGATAAGACCACAAGAAATATTCAGTAGGATCTGCATCTGGCATTGTATCTGGCACGACATCTGGCGCTGGAGCAGGCGTGGCGGGACATGGGTCAACCGTTTGATCCTCATCATTGGACTCCACCTCAATCACCTCAGGCACAACCCTGCTGGTGGTCCCGCCAATGATAAGGAGTGATGTAGCTTGGGTAGGTTGGGTAAAAATCTCCACAGTCACCAGAATGACCCTAGGAGGGATGCCACCAGACATCCCGACCAGCCTCGCCGTAGAGGCCCACGCCAGTCGTAGAACTATACACATCAGGGAAGGGTATGGACGTCAGTTGGCACGATCTACATATGACAACAATGAATTCAGTGGAAAAGACTTACGGAGATCGAACTCCTGGTGCTGCACCTGATTTGATGCTGACATAACCCCGAGGCGTGGTCCTCCATATATTGTCGGAAGGTCTGGAGATTCTAGAGGAGCCACCTCGAGTGCTCCAGCCCCACCAGACACAGAACTGGACGCAGCCACAGGAAAGGGTTCTGAAGGTCCTGCATCATAACCTTCTAAGGGGAGAGAGCAAGGTCTGCATACAAGTTCCTCCTGCACGGTTCAGATGTTCATAAGATGTCCATAATGGCCTGAGATTGGACCCTGAGGAAAGAAACTAAGAATGTTACATCGAGAGCCTCTGCGAAATCGTTGAGATCCGAGTCCTGATCACCGAATTCGCATCCCTCCAACGGGCTCCCTCTGCCGGCCTCGTCTTCCACAAAATATTCTTCTGATTCTTCCAGTATGGGGAAGCGCTCACTCAGTTCAGCGGCCGACAGCTGTGGGGGAACTGTCCGGTTCAACAGTACCCTCACCCGGTCTGTCATCAGACACGGGGCACCACTGGAATGTACGTAGTCCTCCAACTCAGCCAATTTTTGCTTAGCCTCCACCAGAGACACTATGAAACTGGTCCGAATAGGGCCTATACCCGATAGTTCCATCCTGAGATGGTTCAGGTTTTTCCACATCTCAGGTGGGCTGAGGAACTGCCGGTTTACATCCCAAATGTCCCAGACCTCCGAGAAAACAACATTCTCTGGCATGTCGATATGACGAAGCCGCTTCCCCAGAGCCTAGGTGGATATCCTGTGGAATCCCCTCGGTGGCTGCCCCTTCAGATAGCTCGGCCCTTTCGGGACCACCGGGTCCTGTACTGCTGTTGGATCCACCGCCACTGCCTCACTCTCAACCGGTGCAGGTCTCGCCGCCATGACATCCCCTCCACCACGAGACGCCCTTTTTTCCCTCCAACCTCGACCTCGGGATAGGGGAGGCCCACCATCACTAGCCCGAATGGTTGGATGCTTCAGAATTTCCCCCAGATAAGCCGCATCCTAGCTGATGGCATCCTCCTTCACCAGTCTAAAGGAGACAGTAGGCGGAGGCAATGCAATTCTCATTTTTATGTCTTCCCGTGTGAACATGAGTCACAACTACCTCATTACACATGGGTGCTCCTCATGGCGCACCTCCCAGTAGACCTGCGTGGTCAGCCGCTGTAGGTACCAGAACTGTTTTGCAAACCGGTATGGGGTGTACAGCTCGCAGAGAGGCTTACAGTCCACCCGTGCCACCAAAAATCCACCTCGAAAGGCCAGGAGATAAGACCGGTGCTCTTCCGTTCCCTGACCATCGTCAGTGAGTACCCCCGTCGGCAATGGAAAAAGGTGGAAGATAAACTCGTCTGCCTTCCACACCCAGTTCATCACCATCGATACAGATAATTTGACTGGGAAGCTCCCGACGGCATTCAGAATGGAGGGGCGGAAGTTCGACCTCGGTGGAGAGATGGGGTTTGGATATTCGTAAACCCCTTTGACGTGCGCCACAATCCACCCATACTGAAGGTGGAAGGGCCTGCATATCCTCAGTGTCTTCTTTCCCTCGACAACGTGCCACAACATCTTGTAAAATCTGGTGAGCATTGGAATCCCTAGATTGACCCGCCATCTTGTGGCCATCATGAATTCCATGATGAACGAGCTGGGCTGCACCCCCATATTGGTATCCCTCACCGGTAGGATCCAACCACAGATAAGGGACGTGATAAATGCTGCCAACCTGACTATTGGCTGCTATTCAGTGCTGACACTGAAACCCCAGGTCTTCCATTGGCTATCCTCCAAGATCCGCCAATACGAGTGCTCCTTTCCACGTTGAGCCCCCATAGGACAAGTTCTAGGCCTCAGAGGAAACTCACAGTTCACTGGGAAGTTCAGAAATTGCTCGAACCACTTCTTAAAGTGGACATCTCACACCACTTCCTTGTCCTCTCCGAGGACCAATCTCATCAGTGCTAGTGCCAGCTGCGGCATCTGCTCTGGATCCTCCCATGCACTCATAATAGGGAGGAACTCATCATACATAGCCCCAAATATCGGGACCCCCGAGATCTGATGGATATCCCACAGACTGATACCGACCTCCCCATGATGGAGGTGAAAAGTGTTTGTCCAAGATGACCATCTGCTCAACAACTCTGACATCATCTGTTTTGGTTGATAAACGTGGAATTGGGAGGCCCAGGCCGCCTCGTACAAACCCACTCTCTTCAGATTGGCCCCAAACTCCCCGCATGAGGAACTTACCCAGTAGGCCCATGCCCAATCATTGGTGAATTTTCCGCCCTGGTGAAGGTCCCACTCATCAGACCACCCCTTCTTCGAATCCCGCAAAGCTGCCTTTAATATGGTGCGGTACATGGGAGGAGACGACTCTGGTTGCAATGGTTTCTCATCGATGTTGTTCAGATGGTTGTACAGACAGTTGGCAGCGACAGGTGTGAAGTCCTCCCACGCATGACCATCGGCCGCCCTGAACCATTGGCACTGACATAGTGTGCTCCTGAACTAGCAAGCTGGATCATCCCTACTCACCTCAGGGATGAAGACGTCACCCCTTAGCCCAAAGACATACAAGAGTAGCTTCTTGCACAACAGATAGTTCTTTTGGCTCTATGATAAAAGTTCTGTCAGAGAATTATAGTCCGAGTGGCTTCGGACTATCTCATCCAGGCCCAGACATTTGGCCATCTCATCCCTCCGGGCGACGTCTACAAGCACCCACAGTGCAGCTTCTTGATGGGCCATCAGGTTTTAGAACTCGGACAAACTTCAGGTCTGGCCTCAAAGCTCGTTCGCGGAGCCCGTTCACGGAGCATGTTCACGGAGCTCGGGCGCACAGCCAAGACGCGGAGCCTGGCCTCGGCTTGTAAGCAGATATTCTCTTAGCACAGTCACGGAGTCAAAGACTCGTGGTTCGCTAAAAAGCTCGATTCATGGTGATCAGACACGAAGTATGCAGAGCTTCACAAATCGAGAACGCAAAAGGACAAAGTCTCAAAGAAAGAAAAAGACAAGAGAGGTCATCCCCCTATTTATAGGTGGTGACCCCCGGAGCTTCGCGACGTGTCTAGCCTGCGCGAAGCTTCACGGTGCGTCGGGATCACGCGGCCCCTGGCCACCTCGCGCGCCCACTTCGCGAGTCCACATCGCGAGCCGACCGATAATTTTGGCGACTTCCCTCAGACTCCAACCCTTGATTCCTCCGTGGCTCCAAGTCTGAGTGGGGGCATTTGTTGGCACCAAAAAAATACTCAAAGAAAGAAGGGAAGAAAAAGATTCCCCAAACCCTGCCACTCGAAGCCCCGACGTGAATCCCTCCGAGCAACGCGGCCACCGCAAAGCACCAGAGGCGGTAACCCTCCCCCAATGCCCTGACGTTTGCGAGCCCTCTACGAAGCATAGGAGATGGTACCCCTCCGCAAATCTGATTGATGTTCGTGAATCACCGCGAAGCACACGAAGCCCCCCTTCGCACCGCGTGAGCTCCGCTTCACGGCGCCCCTTGCTGATAAATACCAAGCTCCCCCTGAGCTCTCCAGATGGATAATCCGACCTTTCAGCTTCTCAACTCCCAAACTACGAAGCACTCTTCACTCTAGGAATCATGAGCTTCGTGAGGTATTTTTGCTTCACGAGAGGCCTCCGCCTTGTCTTGTTTTGAGCCCCTCTTCCAGGAGGGATGCCCTTTACGAAGCCTAAGGGAATTCACAAAGGAAGGGGATCCCCATGGGGACCCGGGTAGTTGTAGAGCGTTTATGCTTCACAAAACACCCATCCTGTACACGTGATCCACATGCCAAGGCAGGGTCACTGTACTTCACAAAGAACACAACTTCGTGGAACCTTGCTTCGCGATGCACCTATGCTTCGCGAGGAATTTCTCCACGAACACCCTTCCACTTCGCGAATCACCCCCACTCACACCTCTACCCCATGATAAGGCCAAGGCACTCCACTTCATCAAGCACACCCCTTCGCAAGTGCTTTCCACTACGCAAAGCAACCGTGCTCCGCAAGGCCCCTGCCTGTGGAACCCTCGACTTGGAAATTCCTCTTCCCATGTGACCCTCCAGGTTTTCATGATGTGATTTCAAAGTCCCCTGGATTATACCACCCGTAGAATTGCTTCGCCTAATTCTTCTTCGTACAGGCACGCTAATGGATATTTCTTCTTCGCATAGCCACACTAACGTGGACCCCTTGATGGTTCGCTCCGCGACCCCCAATTTTATATGGACATGCCCATGCCTTCCCTCCCACAACGATTAGAGGGTATCAGTCATGTAATCCTTAGGGGTGCAGAGTAAACCCACCTCGTCCAAGCTACAGGACATTAAACTGCCAAGCACCTCTTCCTCAACACATGACGTTAAACTGTGACCCAACCCCGTGCCTCCTGTGCAGGGTCCACCTATATTAAAGATTATTTACGCCCCCTGGTCCCCACAGGGGATGATATCCTTCTTCTGGGAGTGACGTTTGTCCGCGGGGAATGGCAACCACCTTGGTGTAAGCCCCTAGCCCCTCTTGTGGAAGGTAGCACCCATGAACCTCCATACTTCCTCACCGTCAGGGTCAGCAAGGGGCACGATAGGGAATGAGGCACCTCCTTTCTTCAATCCCAAATCCCTCTACCTCTGTGCTTTTCCACACTTTAGGCCTCCATCCTGGAGTAAGTCCCAGCACCATGGGCCGCCTAATGTATAAGCCCCTCTTCTCTTCTCATGGATGCACCCTTCACGGCGTGATCATCAGGTCTCTCCTGCCTCTTGTTTCTCACACCGAGCATGACTCACGTGGGTTTAGAGTAAGCATTGACCATGAAAAATGCCCTCGTCCAACATGACGTTAAACCGTATTCCCTTGTCCAACATGACGTTAAACTGCACACACGAACTATGAGGAATTTGATCCATGTTAAGGCATGGTACGTAGGAAGACTCCCTAAGGTTCAAGCCCAACAATCACTGGCCCTAACCATCTCCGTGTCAGTGTACCAAGCCCCCATTTTCACCTAAACTAAGTGGTCTTTGATCCATGTCAAGGCATGGTACGTAGGAAGCCTCCCTGGGGTTCAAGCCCCCCATCCAACTGGACCAAGGTCCTTTTTCACATTGGTTCTCTGACACTCCCTCATCCCACATGACATTAAACTTCATCCCAATCCAGCGGTAAGCTGTTGTGACCCTACCATCTAGTCGTTCCGACATCCCTTCATGTCAGTTCAACAACCCCTTTCTAACCCGAACTATGAGGACTTTGATCCATGTCAAGGCATGGTATGTAGGAAACCTCACAAGGTTCAATCCCACCACTAGTGTAACCTCAGGTTCACCTTCACGTCGGTTCGCTGATGAAACCCTTCCCGAACTACGTAGACTTTGATCCATGTCAAGGCATGGTACGTAGGAAGCCTCCCTAAGATTCATGCCCATCACCCATCGGACCAAGGTCCTTCTTCATGACGGTTCGCCTACACCCACATCCCTCCCAAACTACAAAGACTTTGATCCATGTCAAGGCATGGTACATAGTAAGCCTCACAAGGTTCAAACCCACCATCCATTGGACCAAGGTCCATCTTCACGTTGGTTCACCGGCGCTTCATCCCGAACTACGTGGAATTTGATCCATGTCAAGGCATGGTACGTAGGAAGCCTCAATGAGGTTCAATCCCACCAACTGGTCATTCCAACCTCATTCACGTCAGTTATCCCACCACCTTGGGTGGCCTAGAGTGTAAGCCCCACACATTCTTCCAAACTACACGGACTTTGATTCCCTGCCACGAGGATACATAGGAAGTCTCTTTGAGACTCAATCCCAACACCACCGTCATATCTACGACGGCTCAATTTCATTCCCCCCTCCACTTCTTGTAGCTTTCCATCCTCCATCTTGATCCTTACTCGAGACACCACATCTTGGTGAGATCATGCCACCCCATTCCACTCCAAAACATTCGAGAATCCACCCACGGGCTGGCTCTGATATCTGCGTTCCCTCAAGAGGGGTTCCTCAATCCGATCCACTCTAGCTAGTGTTCTGATCAGCCTGATCCATCTTCGCTGGACGTTAAACTTGTGGCATACCCTGTGTTAAACATGGGAAGCTATGGAAAACCTCAGATATATGCCTATGACATATGATTCCCTGCGCTCGATGTAGGATTCCTCGAGCTTCCGCGCCCTCAAGAAGCCCTATAATAAGGGAAAAAAGATAGACACACCAATTCCACAGCATTCAGACACATTAATGATGCCTCAACGTGACTACTCCCCCAACTGAAGGTTGCTGCCCTGACCGGACCCTTTGGAATGTCCTGAAAGAAGCAGTGTAATTAACCGGCATCCATGGAAACATGGCACTGGGAAGAGTTTCACAAACAACGTATTAAATCTATGAGGGAGACCCAGACTAGGTGGCGAGTTTCGAGTAGGAATCCAAGGAATTAGGAAACTACATCCAATCATCCTGTTTCGATCAAGGAGCAGAAGTTCCTGAATAAGGAGCGGATACCGCCCGCCTTTGGAAAGTAGGAATACGGGGTAACAAAAGCTGTTCCTGTCGCGTCCCAAAGCAGACGGACGCGCGCGCACCGATGAAAGCATAGGAAACAGAGGGACTCCACTTTGGTTGGTGCTAGAGTAAGGAAGACTTTTTCTTGATATGGGGATGAAGTGAGGAGGAACTTCACATTGATGGTATGTGACATGGGGAGTACATTCATATTGAGAACCATAGGCATGAGGAGGACCTCCATGCTGGATGTCAATGAAGTGGGGATGACCTATTCTCTAATAAATAATGGAAACATGGGGAGGACCTCCATGTTGATGGTGGGAATGAGGAGGATCTCCCCTATAGTGGGAAATTTTATGGGGAGGGACTCCATACAAAATCTTATCATCATGGGTCAGCCTTTGACGACTAATGGTTGTACCGATGATTGGGAGGGTCAACCCAGCCTGCTCGTGGGGAAGCTAATGTCTCAATTATGATTGAGCGTCGATGATTACCCACTCTATAGTGGTAGGTATCTGGAGGAGTTCATCGAGAGTGGTAGGATCCACTAGAGATGTGGAATATAGTGCCCTCTTATGTGAATCCTCCTTAGCGTGCGCCTGATGTTGGTGATGGGTCATCTAGCCAGGGCTGACGGAGAAGGGGTGTAGTCCACCTGTTCTTCTTCCTGAGGAACCAGTCATTTATGGCTTTGATGAGGCTTGGTGGGAACCCTCTTTTAAGACTCTTGGGTTGTATTCATATCCAGGATGACTATGACATCTCCTACCTCATCGGCGTAAGGGAGTGAGTTGTAGGAATTCTATGGGGAGAGGATCCCAAAGCGGTTGGTTGTTGGTGTGGGGAGAAGTGGCTCCCTGTGCAGCCCTTGGGGGTGGTGGTGTGGGTGAGGCATAGAATCATCCAGGTCTTGGTGATCCATATCCCTCATGCGAATGACCCCTGATTTCTCATAACATTATATGAGGGTGCTCAATTCTCTCCTCTGAATGATCTTCTATGGAGAGATGGGGTGTCGAAGCATGGAAACCGTATTTTCAACTGAAGTCATAGTAGAGGTGGAGTCATGTGGGATTGCTGCATTATCATTTCTCCTACCCCTACATCTATGGGTAAGAGGAAATTGGTTTCCTATAACTTGGGTCCTATAAAGAAAGATGATTCAACTATCAGTTCATATATATAGAAAGAAATTATCAATGCCACAACATCATCCAATATTCCATGGATAGTGAGAGAGAGAGAGCAAGAGATCCATGGTGATGATGTCACTTATCATAATGCCTGATGATTAACTACCCCGATTTTTGGCCAGTTCCATGATGGGCCCACCACTTAATTGATAGGACCCAGTTCCAGATAACTAGATCCAGTAACTTTATTATATAATAATGTCTCAAATCCTATTAGTCTCTATATTTAGGATAATAGTTTCACACAGGGTTCACTATTTCTATTTTTGATGCTTTTATCGGGGTACCCTACTGCATGTTCAAACATGGTTTCAAGCGTTGGTGTGAATTGTTACCCCACATTCCCACCTTCTAAAGGTAGGCGGATTTCATCACTTTCTTAGTGATTTCTTCTCCTTGACCATAATGGGATGATGGGATGTTAGTTTATACTCCCATATATTTCCCCTTGGAACTTGTGACCTAGTTCAAGTCTCCCTCATAGATTAAGATGTGTTCGTGAAACACATTCCTGGTACCATCTCTTCATGAATTCTAGTAAATTATGCCGATTCTTTTTGGAAATTATAAGGGGTCCTAACAGGGATGAAACCTTCAGTTAGGTTAGTAGTCACATTGGGCATCATTGGCATGTTAGGACTCCAGAACATTGTTGACATACATTCTTCCTCATAGGAGGGAATCTCATGGAGGCATCTTAGGTTTGGAACTTGAGGCATCCCATATTGATCACAAGGTATCTTATTCCAATGGAATATCTTCCTAGTTTTTCCTCAAGCATCCCATATTTAGCATAGGGTAGTAGTGTGATAAGTTATGAGTTTAGCATCTTGCATAGATGGAATGGAACTGATCAGAATTCCCCATAGAGGTGGATCAAAGAGGTACATACCTAAGAGGGAGCACCTGAGAGGTTTACTAATGCATGGATTAGAATTCCTATGGAGTCCAACTCGGAGAGGTGTGTCGTATAAAGGGAAGATTTCACTCTGTGAAGGTTGATCTGGACACTACTGGAGGTGGATCGGGGAGGTTCACCCCTACGAGGGGGGGACCAAGGTTTATCATTTGTTGAGATTGAACCTCAAAGAGGTGTCCTACATACCCTATTTAGGAGATAGGTATCAAAACCCATGCAGTTAGATGCATGGTGTGAGGCTTACGCATGGGAGTTTCCATTTGTAAGAGGATTTCTCTTGGTTGGATTGTGTTGTATTGTTTGGGTATTACGTATAGAAACTGCCCAAGTGCTTCTAGGAGCAGTGGTAAAGTGGAAGAAGCTTACACATAGGAGCGATCCAAGTGGATGGCATGATCCTACTAGAATGTGGATTCTTGGGTGAGGATCAGGATGGATTATGGATAAGTTAAATTAAGTGGATGGATTGGATGGATTGGTGGGGATTTTGGATTTTTAAATGGATCAGGACACCCTATGGAGGTGGATCTGAGAGATGCATACCATAAAGGGAAGGTGTCACATCATGAGGGTACATACCTAGGAGGGAGTACTCGGGTTTACCATTGGCTAGGATTGAACCTCAAAGAGGCATCCTATGTAACCTACATATTAGGTAGGGATCAAAACCCATGTATTTTGAGGGATGGTGTGATGATTATGCATGAGAGATACCCTTCGCAAGAGGATTCTCTTGGTTGGATTGTGTTGGATCGTGTGGGGATTATGCATAGAAGCTGCTCGGGTGCTATCAGGAGTAGTGATGAAGTGTATAGGTCTTATTAATAGGAGTGGAACAATTTTATGGCATGATCTTACTGGGATATGGTGGCCCTTGTGATAATTAGGATTAATTATGGACATTTTTAATTAATTAGAAAGAGTAGATGGATTGGTGGGGATGTTGGGTTTGTGAATGGATCAGGACACCCTATGGAGGTGGAACTGGGAGACGCCTATCATAAAGGGAATGTATCACATCATGAGGGTATATCCCTAGGAATAAGTACCATAGTTTATCATTGGTCAGGATTGAACCTCAAAGAGGCATCCTACATACATTTCATAGGAGGAAGGGATCAAAACACACATAGTTTGAGAAGGGGATTTGGGGATTACACCTAAGGAGGAGTCCCAAAAAAGATGTATGTGTGTCATGGTTATTAATAACCTCTAAGCCCACATGTGTCATGCTTAGTGTGAGAAACAAGAGGAAGTAGTAGACATGATATTTGTGTAGTGAATTCTGCACCAATGAGAGATGGTGTGGGGATTACTCATGGAAATGAATTGAAGAGGATTTCATTATATGTGAGGAGGATCTCATTCCATATGAGAAATATCTCATTACATGTGTGTCATACATAGGGAATACTATCAAGGGTGTGTGGGGATTATGTGAAGAAACTACCCATGGTGACAAAGCCCCATGGGAGAGGGATGGGAAGTTGAGAGCATGGGAAATGGAAAGCATTCTCATTTTCCATACCCTCTCTGAGCCTTGTACTAGGAGGAGGAAAGGTGGAGAAAATGTGATACCTACGATAAGAAAGGGATAGGATCCTAATTCAGGATAAATTCCTAGGAGGATATCATTACCTATGTGAAGGGAGCAGAGGATGCCATTCCATGTGAGGTTGATCTCATCCCATGTCAGTCATAAAAAAGACATTCTAATTTTTCTACATAGGGAGAGGTCACTGTTTAATGTCATGTGTTGAGGATGTTTGGTGCTAGTCAGTTTTACATCATGATTCTTGGATATAGGGTACTCACTCCTCACTCCTTGGGATCACATAAGCATTGCACATACCTCCTTGAGAAGGGCATGGCTTCGACAATGGAAGATGTTAACGGTGTGGAGGAGTGATGACTCACGAGGTCCAAGTTAGCATTACTATGCTGAGAAGAAAGAGGAATTAGCATACCTATTCTGAAAAGAAGAAGGTAAATGAGAATATTAGGCCACACATGTAGTGGAGTGGGATATAGGAATGGATGTCATATGTTTCTTGAGGACTTGAAGTGTAGTTGAACAAATAATGGATGGGTGTGGAGGCTTGGGGAACTCGACCTTCATGAAGAGGTGTCAGTAGATGGGAGGTAACATAGTGAGGTAAAATATAATAGATTCGCGATGCAGGGGGCCTCAGTAAAAGGTATATCACAAATCATAGGTATGTCATGGAGGAAAAGGGATTCACGAAGGAATGAGATTCATGAAACATGGTGACCCTTACTTGGAATGAAGTCACTATGTAGGAAATGAGTGCTTTATGAAGGCTTAATTATTTCTAAATCCTTAAGTACCCCAGAGGTCCTTCTTCCTCTACAAAGGGAATAGGAATTTATGAAAGGAATCCCTACTTTTGGTGGAGGTGTTTAGGAATAAGGGAAATGTGGTTTCACCATGATTTGGTATCTTGAATGATTAATTTTTGGTTTGATTTGTGGTGCTTAGGTGCTTCAAAAATCAGGAAACTAGAAACCTAAAGGTTGGGGTAGCCAACCATTTGAGCTATAGTGAGTCGGGTATTTATAGGACTAGGGGTATTGTGATGCTAAGAAGAGAACCACAAATGAAAGGTGGGTACTTTAAAGGGATACATCTCCATCAAACTCACGGAACACTCCATCATGGACTCACACATTCATGAGGCTTTGTCAGACTTGCTGACTATTCCATAATAGCCTTGATCACTCATGGAGATGAAGGACCATCTTATAAGAGCTCTGTGAAATAGACCCCTTGAGATGGTTTTTGGGGACATTTAAGTTGGGATTCAATACCGAATGGATATGGACTCCATGACTAATCTCAGGGAATGTATTTCCACACCAATAATGATATAGATAGAATCAGTTTTGATTCCTTCAAGAAATTATCAATGGTGATGAATGAATTTCAAGTGAGACTTCAGATCAAAATAGGTAATTATTTTATTTATTTTTTGTGTTTAGAATTCATCATGTGGGATCCTTAGGCATTTACTAGGGATACTATTCATCAGTGTTGATGTAGTTACATTGTTCAACTGTGAATTTTTTTAAATACTTAACCAATATACTTATTTTTTACACTTTGTTACCTTCATTATCATGATATTTCATTTTTTAATTAAAAGATATTCTGCATTGTATTCATTTATAAATATCCTCTCTTGTTTATGGAGTCCTTGAAAGAAAATAGGAATAAATCACCTAGCTTGAATAAAAAGTAGATAATATAGAGAAGGATTTATAGTAAAATATTATATTATTTATAAATCTCTCAAAGAAGGTTATAGACTTTGATGCTAGAATAGTGGATCGTGAAATATGTTCTTTAATATTTGAAAAAAATAGCTCTAAGAAGATGAAGATAAATATGGATTCAAAAATACTCTTGAAGAAAAGATCCATGCACTGAAGAAAAATTTAAAACCAAAATTGATGTCAATGATTTTAAATTGGAAGTGAAGTTTAATAAGATTAAGTAACTTGAATCATTATTACAAGATAAGTTTAAGACACATGATGAAGAAGATAACTTAATAAAGAAGTACTGTGAAGATAAAGTGAGTTTGATTGAATATTAGAAGAAAAACCTCAATATAAGGTGTCTAGAAGTATAAGTAAAAGTATTCAATCATAAAAAGTGTTGGAAAAAAATCCCTCAAGGTTTCATTGAAGCATTTTTGAGGTAATTGTGTTTGTTGACAAAGCGGGCCTCCATGCTGTGTTTGTTGAAGAAGAAGACCAAGATGTACAAATTTTTTGAAAAATGGGGATTTCATGGTGACATTTAGAGTTCAAGGGATGTTTTTAATAATCCAAGATTGATTGAATAACCTCTACAAAGGGATGGAAGATCTGTAGGCGGTACAAAAAGAGAAGATACAAGGTGTCGTCGTTTTCCAGTGTTTGCCAAATTTTTAAGCCTCAAAATCGACAAATGAAGAAAAGTGTTTTTGGAAAAGGGACTTGTGAGATGGTGTCCTATAATCTTGGAAAATTGTGTGCCATATGTTTTTAAAGATCATAACATCAAAATATGGCAAAAGGAAAGAGAGGCACCCAAGCTTTGGTTTGGGCGAGCAAGTGACTAGGGCGATATAGACTAGGGTGACTGGACTTGCGTACCGAGAGGAGACATGCGTGACGAAACTTGGGGTGTCCAAAATGACTATAAATAGAGGTCCACCCTTCCTCATTATTAATGGAGTTCAAAACTTACAGAAAACTAGAGCTCCAATCGCGCAGGTTGTTTAGTTGCGCAAGTGGTGGTTTGGTCGCACACATATAAATTTAATCAGAAGTTGAGCACTAATTGATAGTTGCACACCAATATTGATTTGGGAGTAAAAGGGTGTGACTTGCCCAAGTTATGAGTTGGAGAAGGGAGTGTCGCATAAGTGGTTTAGTGACACTTGTGCGCTAGGATTGAGGAAATTCTCCCGCTGGTAGTTGCACGTCAATATTTGTTTGCGCGTAAAAGGTTGTGAGTCGCCCAAGTTTTGGGTTGAAGAAGGGTGTGTCGTGCAAGTGGTTTGGTGAGACCTATGCGCCAGGCATGGAGAAGTGCGCCAGTCAATCTCGGGCTACGCGAGGGTTGGAAGATTTCCCAGTACAACCGGTGCAAAGTGAGATTCATCTACGGGTGAAAGTTGGATGTCAACAGAGCATCTATCAACGGATAAGGATGTATATTTTATTAGAGATAATGAAGAGACCCACATGTCTATAAACTGTGAGTGGATCCTTTCTAAAGAAGGGAGCAACGGAAGAGGAAGAAGGCGAGCCTCTCCACCAGTAGTGAGCCAGAGAGAGACATAGGGAGTGACCCTTGGGAAAGCAGTGAGTTGACCCTAAACATTATAAAGGCAGTGAGCTTGGACATTGAAGTGATCTAGACCAAACTTTGTAAATTGGTAGTGAGATTTAGTGGATTTGGTACAATGACACATCATTGTTGTATGCTCCTTGGACGTAGCCCAGTGAGGGTGAACCAAGTAAAAATCTTTGTGTCTTCCTGCTTACTTTCCTGCATTCCATTAAAAGCATCATTATCAGATAAACAAAAAAAGAACAATTTAAACATTTACAACATACGAGAAAACAAAGTGACCCTTATAATATAGAGTTAATGATACATTTGGGAAAGAATAATTTTGAAATAGAATATCCATACCCTGATTCACCCCCCTCTCAGGGTATCTAGGCCCCTTTTGGTCCAAACAAAAAGAAACATATTGAGTCATCCTAAAAGAAGGAGAATGTTGCTTCTGACACAAAATTATTAATGGAGGATTCTGATGATAGAAGACCTATAACATGTGGTAAGAATATCATGACATCATTTGATGATCTATATCAGGAAACTATGAAGACAGAGGTACCATCCATAACTTCTTATAATCTTTTTTATCTAAATATGGTTTTATGAATAGTTTATGATTAAAAAAATGAATAGGTATGGATGAAGAAAAGTTATAATAATCATACCACTATGTCAAGGTAGATAAAAGAAAAATTATAAAAGATGGTTCCTCATGAAATGCCCAAATTTTTTTGAAGAAAACCCAAAATTAACATGCTCTTTTTTCTAGAAAATATGTATTACATGCAGTAGATATAAGGATATCAAGGTTTTTATGTCAATGTTAGTGCTGCAATATATTTTGACATTGTGCATTGGATTTTTGGTATAATCCACTAAATGTTAAAGTAAAAATGAACCTAATTATAGGGGGGATATAGAGATTAATAAAAAACACCCCCATATTATGAAAAGTCTATATAATTCAAACAAATTTGGAATGTTTAAAAATATCTATTATGAATGAAATAATAGAGATCAACAGATTGGTGCATGATCATCTCGACATGTATCAAAATGAGATAAGAATAGAAGACCATATAAGTTGGTTAAGATTGAAAAAACAAACTTGGGAACTAAGTAGAAGAATTTTGTAAATAATAATTCTCCTAAGAAGATATAAATAAAGATATGTGAGAAGTATTTGGATTCCAAATACAAGAATTTGAATAAGTGTGCATCATCTAAAATAATTATGTAAAGAATGGAACTTTGAAGAATCATTTGGGATTCCCTAATAAGGTTTCTAATAACACCAAATATATATTAGTTATTTGTCCAGAATATTTATAGAACTAAAGGAAAATAGATGAAGAAAATAAAAAGGTTAGTGTAAAAGGAAAATAAAAAATTCCACATAAAAAAGTATAATTTCATGAAAGTTTGTTAGCAAAATACAACCCTTATGTTAAATAAGTGTTGTGTGTGAGGTATCACATGGCTGGAAACACTCCTAGAGATTTATCTGTAGTAATTATAGAACAAGAAGAGTTCTTAAAGAAGATGAAAGTTTCACCAGGTGATACAAGTGACTTAATGGATTTTGAAAAGATAAAATACACATATACAAAAATTAAATAAGTGAATAT
The DNA here is from genome assembly GCA_963277665.1 of Viscum album. NCBI lineage: Eukaryota > Viridiplantae > Streptophyta > Magnoliopsida > Santalales > Viscaceae > Viscum > Viscum album. Next base: position 1,867,621,552 of record OY728163.1, read on the forward strand.
ACCCATGCTTACCCAATCATAATTGAAGTTTATATGTGAAAGTATGAAGAATAGAGGAAATAGTGAAACTCGGTTGAGAAAATCATCTCAAAATTTATGTTTACATCAATATGCATGGAAGATACACCTCATTATCTTAACCTTTATAAAGTGCATGTGTTCATAATTTATAGGTAATTAAAGGTGAGGCATTATCTCAGGGGAAGAACTTGAGGAAGTGGTTGTTGTAAACACATGTTAACAAATTGAAGAATACCCCATATTGGTATGATATTATTCTAGTAATTCCAAAGGAATATATTAAATAAGATAATCCTTATTAAAGATGTGAAACATTTCTAGTTTGGAAAGCCACATAAAGATTCATTTTGGTTTCTTGTTTATATAAACAATTAAAAGATACATCATTTGAAGAGATAAACCATTATAAATATCAAAAGGAATGTCTCCCTAAGGGGGATCCAATTAAGGAATGTTGAAAGATATGTCAGAATCATTATTCCATACAAATATAATTAATATGGAATAATATTGAAGGAGTGTCATTGTGTAAGATACATATTTCTTAATCTATAATAATTTTTTACTAGAAAATAAAAAATTTACACAAAGGTGGAGAAATTTAAATAATCAATGATATAAGAAAAGTAGAATAATTAAGATGTACAAGGACTACTTATCCTTCTATTTTTACTTGAATGATTTTGATATTTTTATTAATGTGAATGTAGGATTTTCAAGTTGATTCATTCCATAACAATTCTATATCACAAGTGGTATGTTATGCTTATAATATAAGTGGATGACCCTTTAACACAATATTGAGAGTTCTCATCTCACTTAGTATCATGATATTTTATAAGGGAGAACTTTTTTTCAAAATAAAATCCTTTTATTTTCTCCACCAAGCATAAATCACATATACTTAGAGTGAGATGTTGGTGGAACATTAATTAATAAGGAATTGATACCCTTTTACTTATAAAACTGTATTTATTGTTAGTAAGGGGGAGATAAAGTGAAATAAAATATATAAAGTATGTAAAATAAAGGGGGAGAGAAAAAATAAAGATTCATATATTTACATATTCATTTATTGAAGGTATTTCCAACAAATAAAAAGGGGGAGATTAAATATACCACCTTATGTGTATTTTTTTTTTTTCAAATGGTGGTTAACAATTGTCAATGAATTCAAAGGGTTTCATTAATTTCAATATATTTAAGAGGTTTTAAAGAAGCTACATGGAATTTTGGTTGAAGTATCCATGCATGTTAAATAAGAAAAAGAAGTTCCCAAGTCTTTCTATTTTGGAAGAAGATAAGATTTACTATTAACTATGAAATATTTTAAATATACAAATCCTTTGATATACTTATTACTTGAAAGAAAAATAATTATTTTAAGATTTGGTTAACTTATCATGTTTTGTGAGCTAGTCTTAATATCTCAAACAACATGCCTTTTTTTTGGAGAAACACATTTGTTAAAATAACATTATGAAAATGTATTAGAAAGAGATGAACATATAAATAAAGATGAGTTGAATGGACCAAGGTAATTAGAGATAGGTCAACATGCAGAGACTAACAGACAAGATTTTCAGAATTTTTTTGTCTGATAGTGTTCATAAGGACAACAAACTAAGTGTTTTTGATAAACAATATCAGTATATTATTGGTTATGTCTTACTCAATGATTAAACATTACAATTTTGTGTGGCTATAATTCAATATTAAATTGTAAGAAGAAAATCCTATGTAAAATGCGGGAAAACGAGGTTATTATTTTGATGATCTTAAAAAGTTCCAAGAATTAGGCTTAATCAAAGATATTCCCGATTATTTCTAGAATTGGTAGAAGGAATATTTTGGTGGAACATTGGTGTAAGTATGTTTTCTGGAAAAAGGTAACTAGATAGTGGTTTCTAGAACAAGTCCACCAGAAAAAGAATTCCTATAATATCATTTGACAGATAAGTGTTGTGGAAGTTCTAGATGGGATAAATCTTGAATAAGTGTCAAACAAGAAAACATGGAAGTTGTGAATAAAGTTGTATTAGAAAGAAAAATATGAACAAAATTTTTTGAGTTCATCTGACAAAAGAATCATTGTGAATTCATTGAACAATATTTTCTGAATGATTAAAACATAAGTTTTCGAGTGATTAGATAGAAGTTTATAAGAGAAGGTATTAGATAGAAGCCTCTGATAAATGTTATAATACTAGAGTCTTCTGAACGAATCTTTGTGCATATTAATGAATAAATAGTAACTCAAATGTACTGAATAGATAAATTAGGTGAGTTCATTGGATATATAAATTTAAATAAATCACTAGGATTTCATTAGACAAAGAAATTATAAAAGATCTGTTAGGGTTCATGGATGGATAAAAATAGACAAACATCTAGGAAACCATTAGGAATATGATGATATTTATGAAGGTATACCATACCAAATTTCAATGATGGATTGAAGAGATCCATTAGATAAATAAGTATCAAATAAAAAAAATCATTATGAAGTAACAATAAATAGATAATTTTATATGAATAAGAATTGAATGAATCTTCATAGATCTTTGCAAAGTCCTTTATAAGGTAATTCAAGTATGATGATGTTGAGATGAACATTCAACGCTCTGATAATAATGAATAAAAAATCATGGTTCTAGATAAAATATTAGGAAGTTTAAAGATATTATTGACACAAATATATAATGAAATTTCTATCAATATTTTCAACTTCTATTTGTATAAAAGTTTGAAGGCAATCAAATGAATAAATAATTGAGTGGGATATTCAATGTTCGGGTGGGAAATTTGAATTTGAATTTCACGCTCCTCCCTTGATTTTCGGAGAACTGATTCCTATATAAAGGGGGGAATGTGCGAAAAGTAGATATTGATGATTGATAGTGTTATTATGAATATTCTTATTATTAAATAAGTGAAGTGATGACCACAAAGCTTGAGAGTAATTATTTTTTCAGTCAAAGTATCATGTGAAGAGGTACTAGATAGAGAAGGAGTACCAAATGGGGTGGAAGTATCAGATAGAGAAATAGAGCTCTAGAAAAATAAGTGAAGTACTGGAAGAACATGTACCAAATGAAGAAGAGAGGAAGAGATCATATAAAACAATGTCAGATATACATGTATCATATGGATAATTTATGGATGAAAAAATACCGGACATGGAAATACCATAAGAATAGTATCATAAAAATAAGTTTTCAAATGAGTAAGTACAAAAAAATAAGTGAATAAAAAGTGTTAGAGATGCATTGAAACCAGTTAAATAAGGTTGTGTACACTATGTTGCATACAATAAAATAAGAATATAGGTTTTCATTCTGGTGTGTAAGTAGGAAAATAAGAAGAAGAACAAAGTAGAATCATGATAATGAATATAAGTCACATTGGTGTATAACTTACTTGGTGTTGAAAAGAACTTGGAACAAGTTTAAGATTATTTACATAGGTAGTATACAGATCTAGTGGGTATCTTCAAGTTAGAAAAGGCTTTCAACAGTATAGATATTAGTATTTTTTTTATCCCCCATCCTAAAGTGTAGGGAACCACACTTGGGTTAAGGATTGTTTTCTAAAAAAACACTATATTTGGGTATCTCATTATAGTAAAGAATCCGTGTACTGGTTTTCACTATACACAGAAAGTACTAGATACTCTTATCAAGTCATGAACCTTGTAGAAACATAATATGCTATCCTTTATTTTATTTCATCTATTTTCATACAATAACATAAATAGAAAAATAGAATATATATTCTAAAAGGTCTAAGAGGTAAATGAATAAAAAGTAGTAATTGGTTTAAAAAGTATCAAACCCCGATTCACCCCCTCAGGGCTAAGAATATCCCAAAGTGGTATTCTCAACATCATCCCATATAGAGCCTCTTAACGTACCATTTGAATTCTTAAATGAAAAATATTGTTATATGAGAACTCTATTAGGGAAGATTCTAATCCCAACATCCTTGGAAATACATTGAACATGATGTCATCATATCCTACAGAGTTTTAATGGTTCTCTTAGACTTACCTTTCACATGAGGGTGATGAGAAGTTTAAAAATCATATCGGTATCCAATACTTACTGAAGGATTCTCTAGTACCCTGATGTAAACCTCAGATCTTGATCAGATATAATAGAGAGTGGTACTTTATCCAATATTATTACTTATCTTATGTATATCTTGGAAAAATGATAAAGAAATAAATCCAAATTCATAGAAATTAAATTCACTAACTTAGTATGATGATTGACTACTACCCAAATAGTGTTATAGACTTTTGATTTCCTGAGGAGTTCTATGAAAAAAATCCATGGTTATGTTTTCCAATTTCTATACCAGTATGGGTAATGATTTCATAATATTATTAGACTATTTTCGTTTATCCTTGACTTTTTAGCATACCAAACATAAAAAAAACTCTACAATATTCCTCTTCATGCTATCCCACTAGAAGTTCTGGTTTCGATCTCTATACATATTAGTGTTGTCTAGACAAATAGAAAATGATGATCTATACACATTATCCAAAATTTCCCTCTACAACTCTAGTTTTTATGGGACACATATCCAGGTTCCAAAACTTATAACTTAATATTTAGCAAAGTTTAACTCTATAATATTCAATAAATTTCTCTATAGATCCACATCGTATTTTTGGCCCTCTTGGATCTTCTCAAGAATGGATGGTTAGGTAGTTATTTGAGAAATGTAGGATAAATTTCTTTTTATGATTCCCATGTCAATCCTTTTCATGTCCCATAAGATTGAATCCATATAAATCCTCATCATGGATAGGGTTGCATGATCTTTTATACTCAGAGCATTTTCCACTTTATTCCCCTTCCTAGGATGGTAATGGATTGAACAGTCATAATCCTTGACTAACTCTAACTACATTTTTTGAACATATTGAACTCATTTTGTGTGAAAATATACTTTAGGTTCTTATAATCCATATATATGTCACACTTCTCCCCAAATAGATAATTTCTGAAAATCTTGAATGAAAATATTATTGCAGTCAACTCTAGATCATGCGTTGATTAGTTTTTCTCATTGACCATTAATTAGAGATAGGCATATACTATCACTTTATCATTTTACATGAGTACACAAATCAATCCTTTATTAGAAACATCACTATAGATCAAAAATACTTATCCACTTATGGGTATCATGAGTACATGTTCAATTATTAACCACTTATTTAACTCTTTGAATCTCTCCTCGCAGTCATGTGTCTACACAAAATTTACCCCATTTTGGGTTAACATGGTTAGTAGGTTTGACAATTGTGGTAAGTTTCTCATAAATAGACGATAGTACCCAGCCAATATAAGGAAATTATTGATCTCTATTACAGATGTTGGCCTAAGATATTCCTAAATCACCTATGTCTTTGAAGGATCCATAGATACTCCTTTTCTAATGATAGCATTCCCCTTGAATGTTAATTATTCTATTCAAAAATCACATTTAATAGAATTCACATATAACTTATCCTTTATCAAATTCCTCAACACAATATTAAAATGATCCTCATATTCCTCCTTTCCATTGGATTAAATGATGATATCATCTATAGAGTATACCACAAATTTATCAAGTTAATATCTAAAGACTCTTCATCAAATCCATGAATATTTGTAGAGAATTTGTGAGTCCAAATGAATTAATATTCACTCATTGTGTCCATATAATTTGTAAAAAATAATATCTATAATATCACCCTTATTTACCATTACTTGATAACATATTGACCAAATATACAATTTGGAGAAGTACTGAGATCCATGAAGATGATCAAACAATTCATCAATCCATGATAGAGGATACTTGTTATTCATCATGATATTGTTGAGTTTATGATTGGATAGATGCACTGACCCATACTTTTTCTTGAATAAGAGGATTGACATGACCCATGTTGATGTGCTTCAATATATAAAACATTTTTTCCATATTCTCTTGCATTTTATTCTTTAGATTCATGTTTAATAGTGTCCATTCTACATGGAGATTTGGGTATTGGAAGGGCTTTGTGTATAACTTTGATTGAGAACTCAATATCTCTACTAGGAGAAATATTAGATAACTCTTTAGGGAATACATCAACACACTCTCTTATAATGGGCTTGTCATTAAGTATGATCTTTTCCTCAATCCCAATCATTTGAGTTAGAACCAATTGCTCATAGGGAAATAATATCTATGATTGAATGAATATTTTAAAGGATACTCATACTCTTACTTACACTTGTATAAGTTCAAAGGTTTATTTGAGATGTAGAAAGTGATTTACTTCTTCTGAAAATTCATGTTGGATCATTACAATACGCTAAAGGAAATATCACACAGTTCGCTAAAAAATTAAACACATAAATATTGACATGAGAGGAGTTATATTCTTGGGATGAAATAATATCCCCATATTATATTTTCACTGATAAATATAATTCTATGTTTTGAGGTTCCATTTAAATAGTTCTATTAAACTCATGTGATATGAAACAATGTTTAAAACTAGAATCAAATAGTATGTTTTCTATTCTTGAATGAATAACTAGCATACCTGTTACTAATTAATTATTAGGATACACCTTTGAAATTGTGATAAATTATGATCATCATTTATCTATAGGCCTTGGAGGTTGTTTTCATTATACATCTTTGAAAAACATTAGATTAGGGCATTGGTTTACATTTTTTCCATGTTCCTTTTAGTTGAAACATTAAACCATGGGTTGAGTATTGACTTAAACCATATTTTATTCCATCAATTTAGTAGGATTATTCCAATCCCTTTGACACTCATCAGTATGACGACCCTCATTTTCATAATTTAATCATTTCCTTGTCTCCTTTAAGTAATTTCTGGGATGATTCTTCCCACACTTTTAACACATGGGTAGTTATAATTTCTTACCACTATGGTATTTCTCTATTTCTCCCCTGAATTAAACTCCATTATCCTTTTACCACCTCCAATACTATGTGACCCTTGAGATTCATCAATATCTACTTTGAATTTGTGACCACATCAAAAAATTTACTTACTGTTATCAAATTCTTGAATCACTACATATTTTTGTAGACTTATCCTTAACCCACCAAATAAGTGGTTAACTTTACTTTAAAGTTCAATGAAAAAGTTAGTGGCATATCATGAATGCCTTATAATGTTTTCCTCGTATGTCTTGATGGATTTGTACTCATTTTTCTTAAGTATATGGAATTCCCTCTACATTTTGATAAAAAGAGTGTGAGGAAAATATATATTTAAAAATATTTTTTCGAATTAATCTCATTTAATAGCCTTGAAATATTCCTTTGACTTTTTATTCTTGATCAAAATCCACTACCGATTAGTTTGTCCCTCTAGATGATAAACGACTAGCATGACCTTCTCTTAATCAGAACATTTTAGGATAAATAATGTCTTCTCAATGGAGCTAATACATTGTTCCATGATTAAGGGGTCATAAGATCCACTAAAATCTAGATGACTTTATTACATAAAAATCTCAACTGTAACTTTATATTTTTTAAGGGGAAGTTATAGTTCAACATGATTCAAGTTATTGTTCAAAACTTGATTATATTGACTAATAACTACCAAAAATTTCTTTATTCTTACTCCCATTAGGTTTGTTATCTCATTTGGTCAATCATCACATTTCCCATCACATTGGTTGTTGACATGGTTCCTCCTATTTACAACCATTGACTAAAATAAAGGAAAATTATAGATTAGAATTTTAAAATATTAGGCATATAAAATGGAAATTGTGAATATAAAAGGGATAAATCATAAATAACATATTCACCCCATATCATGAATTTCTAATCTTTTATCTAGGTTATCCATGGTCTATTTCCTATCATTAAATTTCATAATAATTTACCCATTTTCTCCTTCATAATAGTTCACAAAAAGCACACGAGTAACAAAATCATATCCCCCATAAGTTTTTGAAAGGGTGTACAGGCTTAGGACTATTTATTTTTCACCAATTATTGGTTTATTTAATACTAAATGAGCACTTTTGGGGTTATTACCCCTAGGTACATCTGTTTCATAGTCACATCCACTTGACAGTATCTAGATAGGGATATATTTCTTGAAAAAACCACACCATCTATATTGTATAAAAATTTAGGGATGTTTATTATATTTAGACTTATACTTAAGGTTTACAGTATGGTTTTTTAGTCATAATACCAAAAAATAATTTTACATTACTTTAATACCAACTATAATAACTCATATTTCTAACACATTTTATTTAATGATTTTTAAAATAAAGATCCATATAATATAATACTAAAAGATTGTGAGTCCTAGTGTATTTGGGAAATTATATATATAAACACTTAACTTAAAATAAAATATAGCATAATTATTTAAAACTCCATAACATGCTGATAGGTTCCTTTAAACTCTTAATACTTCACAAGATAACCTCGAGACATATATAAGAAAAGGGTGAGAAATAAAGACCAGTAATGGAATAATCAAAGCATAAAATGGTGATAAATAATTTATGTAAGTCAAGAGGCGTATCATGATAACATAAATAGGTAATAATAACACATACCCACATAGAATTATGGTATGAGAAAATTAAATCGTGTTATCATAGGAATGTGGCCACAATATAAAATGTGACATCATAAGCATAATTCGAGGCTAACCGCCAAGTCATCATAATATATTGTGATTAGGATAACTTCTCGTGCACTACACATGGTATCTTATGAGATTAAAACATTACCTATTGCATTGGAGAACTATCAGGGTACACCCTTTATATATTTAACTTCACGTGGGCCACATCAATCATATAACATAAAAACATATTTTATCATTTCAATACCATGATTGAGGAATGTAAATTTACTACATAACATTTAAAAATCATTGAAGGATATTTATATCTAGGTGAATACTCATGAATGGAAATAGGATTGAGTGTTCACAACACAAAGTTATGAAATGGAAAATCAAGGGATAATTTTGGAAACATAACAGGTGTCCATTAATGTTCATTGAAGGGATAAATGAGAGAGGATGGTAGTATATAATTATTTTGGAGAAATTTTACATTAAAGGAATGTTCATAAACACTAGAAAATAATAATCAATTGACAATAAAACAACTTATTATAAAGGAAGTGCTTAAATGGAAAATAAGATAGAAAGAATCTTTTAACTTGAGAGGTTTCTTCTTAAATATGGAGAGGAGCTCCTTAGAAGCATATAAGATATTTTGGAGGGATATAGAGAGGGAAAATGAGAGTAAATTCAAGATTTAAGGCTTTTTAGTGAAGAGTAATGAGATAATGAGTGGGTGTTTATAGAAAAAGAGAGGGTATTTGTTTATTAATTTCCAAACATTATCCTCTGACACCTAGTTGAAAAAATAGAAAACCATTGGGAATACCATGGTTTATTCGCATGGTAATTTTCAAGGAGGGGTGATTTTTAATATTTTATTAGTTTAAGAACTTAACTCCTTAAAATAGTATCATTAATGATGTGTAAGTGAGTCTTGTTTATAAAGAATTATTTTTAAAATCTTAAAATATCTTTTAGGATTTGGAAAGTTATTTATAGGTTTGGAAAAATAATATTATCATGTTTAAATACCATATTTTGATTAAAAACATTATTTTTGGTTGAAAAAACCTTTTATAACATTTATTACATAACTTTTGGGTACTTTTTATTCCATAATACTTACCGCATATTCATACCATTTTTAATTTTTACCAAAAATTTTGACTATTATAGAAAATTATGAAAAATTAATCATTGACTAATTTCAAAATTAAAATTTCAAAAATAATATTTATTTTCAAAAAATAATTTTCTAAATATTAGAATATCATATTTTAAATAAAAATCCATATTTATTTAAAAATAATAGTTTTTACATCACCAACAACTTTCTGACCCTTATAAAAATTACACGAGACTTCATTAAATTATATTATCATTAATATTGAAATAAAAAATGTTTTATAATACTATTTCAATAAAATAAATTTTATTTAAAATTATTGAATTTATCACAAAAGAGTGTTTTAATTGAAATTATATATATTTTATAAAAATAAAATTTTGGTTTCTTTGTATTAAAATATAATTTTGATTAAAGTCACTCTATACTCAAGTGTATATAAAATAATAATGAAAAATGGATTAATATACCCATTATCTTATTTATAAAAAAATTTATATATTCATACTACTAGAGTCTAGATATATCACACCTTATTACTCTAGTGTATTCCCAAAGGGTAAGGCAGGAAATAAAGGTACTTTTTTGTGGTGGTTTGATGAACACAATTTGAGTAGTGATATCTATAATCTTGAAATTCTCTATAAATGGTTCCACTCAAGTTTTATTTATTGAATCTTGACTTGGATTGGCCATGGGTGAATCCCAGTATTTTTATCTCCCTCAAAAGCTCTGATAAATGATCCTTATAAGGTATGATCATTTTGGTTGAGGTCATTGCTTCTTCCTTCTATAAAAATTAAATTTTATTATAACCATTAATATATACTAATCTTAATGGTCAATATATAAAACCTATATTACCAATGGTCATGACCCTTACCATTCTTTATTCCCAATAGTCATATTTTATCTATATTTTATAATGGTCCAAAATAATAAAAAAATATAGTGAGTGTCTTTTATGTAACCACATTAAATAATAAGACATATATTTATTTATAAAGAAATTCCATTTATAAAAGTTTAGGTCATTATAGGGTACCAATATAACATATACAGTAATCCATAGTTCCATTTTGATATTTGAGTACTTTTTTTACCACATGATATTATGCATAACCTAAATTACTTATATACCTGCTCAACTTTCCAACAACATATGCAATATCAAGTCTTATGCTAGTTATAACATACACAAGACACTTAATAATCCTTATATATTCTAGTTGATCAATGAACGTATTGGGATTTTTTAACATCCTAATCTTAGAAGCATATGAGGTAGAAAATGATGAACAATCATATTGTTTGAACCTCTTTAAGACATTTTCAAATTAATGATATTGATAAAACACAATAAATTTATTATTTATAATAAATTTTATTCCTAAAATAATATTAGATTATCTTAAGTCTTTCATATAAAAGTTTATAAATAAAATAGTCTTATACTTATTTACTTTGTTTATATTAGTTTCAAATATTAGTATGTCATCAACATATAAAGAAATAACTACCATATGATTATTATGGAACACACTATAAAAACATTTATCAGCTAGGTTAACTACACGGAAATTTGATAAAATCATTTCATTAAATTTATCATGAAATTATTTTGAGCCTTGTTTTAAACCATATAGGAACCATACCAATTTATAAACCTTCATTTTCCTTTTCAAGTACTATGAATCCTTTGAGTTTTTCCATACATATTTCTGCATCTAATTCACCATTTAAGAATGCTATTTTAACATCCATTTGGTGAATTTAAAAATTATATATAGAAGTTAAAGAAATAACAATTCTAATATAGTCATTACTAGACATAATAGAATGTATCAACCCAAGATTTTATATGAATTTACTTTGAAACAAACTTGAGGTATTCGATATCTTACCCTACACGCAACCCCGAGTCTATATGAACTGAGATATAGTTAACTGATATAACCTAGCTATTAAATTGGTAGGTATGAATAGTAATATCCACATTAATAAAAATATTTATAAAGGTTTTAAGTAGTGAAAATATATTTATTAATGCATAATAAATAAGTATTCACTTTTCAATAATGTCATTTTATGCTTCAAAAATATATTTTCTTCAAAAATGGGTTTTATTGATTTTTTGTACATGAAAAATATAATTAATTACTAATATTGTTAGAAATTTTATTTTAGTAAATGAATATAGTTTTTAAAATAAGTATGTGAATATTAGCTTAATGTGAATTGTTAGTATTTTTCTAAAAAATTTATTTTTTAGTGAATAATGAAAAATATAGAGTTTTGTAAAAACTATCACTTATTTTATAGTAAAAGTACCATTATGATTTGAATTTAATATTAAAGTAAAATAAGACTAATTTAATTATAAATAATCTAATTAATTATATAATAATTATCATTATATATGATTTTGGAATAAATTCATTTTTGGCCTAAAAACACATTTTTCTAAACACTGTTCCTAAGCATGAAATGTGTTTTTATCTTAATAAATTAAATTAATATATATTGATCAATGGTTCTACTTAAATTTATAGATTATATATTAAATAATATATTTTAAAATTAATTTTATGATTTTTACAAGTAAAGGTATGGAAGTAAGTCATGTTTCATGGTTAAAAGTTTATTTTTCAATAATGAGTTTTCTTTGTGGTTTTCACACTTATTTAAATAAAATTATACCAATTATAGAAATTAAATATTTTAAAATATATTTTAAATTTGGTATAAATATATCCTATATAATATAATGGGTTAAATTTAATTTTTGGATAGGTTGAATAGTAAAATAGTAAAATTTTATTACCAAGACTAAGGATAATACGAGTTTCTGGAGAGGGTTAAACCAAGATATAAGGGTAGGATTTCCAACCAAACCTCTCTAATTATTATTGGTTTAAAATATTTAAACCTTATATTATATTTCCTTTGAATCACTATCCATTCATATCCAATTTTCCATGAAAGCGACCTTATATCATTGAAATATTTTAATAAATTCCATGTGTGTGCCTCCTCTAACTTATAAAAGGGTACCTATTATTATCTATTTTAACACCATTTGAGCCTTATATCTCAGTAAATTACTACTATAAAACTTTAATATAAGAACTATATTCATCCAATATCTTCTTTTATTATCTTAAGATAAATCCTTAAACGTTTAAGGTGTAAGCTAAAGGAGGTCCCTCAAAGAAGAGGTACAAATATTAACCATGCTATTTTAATTTTAATTTTTATTATAATTCATATAAAAACATTGTATAAATAAAATAATGATTAATACAATATCATAAATATAATTAGATTTTATTATTACAATTAAACAACCATTTACCATTACTTATCAATCAAATTGTCTATGAAAGTATATCTCATATGTATGCGTGGAGTACCGCCCCCCTATAGTGATACAAATCATTTTTCACTACCACATTTTTTTTATATTATGATATATTTAATATTTATATATGATATTAATTTTATAATAATAATTATGGTATGTTGAATTAATATTTACCTTTATTTTATTCCTTCCATTGAAAAATGGAAACATCACCCATGTGTACGTACAGACTACCAACTCCCCATAGTAATATAATTCGTTTTTCATCACCATTTTATATGAATAGTTATAAATATGTATATAACAAATTAATTGGATATTTATATAATTATTTAAATTATTAATATGAATGAATCATGTTCAAATTTCGTGGACCATAACTATTGTGCTAAAACACACATGAAAAATCGATGTAGTTAACACCCAAAATGATGACGATAATGAGAGATTGTTAATGAATGAGTGAAAAAATATTTTAAGAAAAAAAAGTATGGAATTATAGGTATTAATATGGTTCATTAATATAAATATAATAAATTTTAATTTATTATAAAGGGATTAGAGAACTTATAAAGTGATACATACTTAATTTAAGGGTTTTATGTTACAATATTTTTTACCGAGATTGTTTATGCTTAATTTTTTTGATGATGAAATTAAATGATATATATCTCTAAAAATATTATATATTTTATTCTCCTATGAATTTTCAATAGAATATTTTGTTTCTTATATTTTCTTGTTTTTAAGTTCTGGAGAGACCAAATGAATTTTTTTAAGGAAAACCGTCATAATTTATCTCTTTAGTTGGGAATCTTTTATTCCATGTGAATATTTTTTTTTATTTTTTTTACTATTATAAAAAGATTTATTAAATTAATTTCTACCCATTTTTTAATTTTTATAATTTTTTTTCATGGAAAATTTTTATTTTTTTCCAAAAGAGGTACTTTTGACTTTTTATTGAAAATATGAAATGAATATTTGTTTTAATATAAACTCCATGAATGGATTTCCACGCCATCATGAATAATATTTTCCTTAAATATTAATTTAAAAGTTTCCTTGGTTATTTTCATTGAAAACATTTTCATTAAATTTTGGAATTTTTTAGATGTTAAATAAGTGATTTTAAATTGAAAATGATATTTTTCTAAATTTTTTTCCAGTGATATTTTAAAGGTTATTTTCATCTATTACAACATCATTTTGGTATTTCTTATAATTCATTGAGGATATGATCAAATGTTACCATATGTATTCTTTCTCAATATGGTTTATGTTTATGATTATTAAATGTTTATGAAACCCATTATATTTACATAGATTATGCTTTTATGTAATGATAAATGTTTTCATGATCTTGTGGAATACATATGAATGAATTTTGATTACATGACAGGTGGTTGAATTATAAACCAAGGATGGGTGGTTAAGTTATAAAAAATGATAGGAGAGTCCATTATATATGATAAATGAATTTAGTAATGTTGAAAGAGTTGAGAAAATCATAAGAGATGACAAATTTAAGTGGATAGAAGTCACTCCTAAGATAAAATTGGAAATGATTGGTCAAGCATTTCCATTATGGGACTTTTTTCACAATGATAGTCTTTGGAGTGAACCTTGAATAATGAAGATATTTTATATAATTAAGTGAATGAAAAAAATTATATCTTATTTTTATGATATAATCTCATGAATAATGAATGATTATTGATGATTCTACACTTGTATTATATATTTTTATTGAAAAACCTTATTCTATGATTTGTGTTTAAATATCTTTGACTGATTGGGTATTATTATTGTAAGTTTTGATGATGTTATTATTCTATTTTGATTATATTATTCTCACTTATGATCATTGATTTATATCTCTTATATTTACCCTTATTGAGAATCTTAGCTAACCCTTATTATGTTTCCATTCCTTGGGTTATAAAGAGTAGTTTTAAATATTAAATTTATAAGAGGTGTTCTAGTAGTGAATATATTAATGAGAAATGATTTAGTTTTTTTATATAATAATTTTTTATGTATCCAAGTTTCCAAATTCACTAAACCTTTATGTTTCTAGTGTGTATCGTATTTTTATGTAATGAATATTACACTAATAATATTAAGTGTTTATGTATGAAAAGTTTGGGTCTCTATAGTAGGTATTAGAGAAAGGTTTTATTACTTTTGGAAACTAGGATGAGGAAAATTTAGTGAGAACCCTTAGGATAATCTCAAGTATAGGATAACATCTTAAAGTTTTGGTAAGATAGAGATTATGTGGTTTTCCTTACAATACATAAAGATCTGGATACTACAAGAGGACATTGTCTTGGAAAAGATGCATATAGGGAAAATAACCCCAAAAAGAGTTTTTAAATTATATCATGACCATAATTGTGGTTCATGGTTAAAGATATATTACAGTGAAACTGGTTGACACTCCTATATGATATGCTTATATCAACTCACATTTTATTTATAAACCATTATGAAGGATTTGGATAGATAATGACTATAGAAGACCTAGGTTAAACCTAAGGTGACATAGATTGAAAAGAATGTGTCATGATTTAGATATCCTATGAATAGTTTTTCCATGATTATATGATTTCAAACTGATTGTTATTTCTCATATTATGATTTTTGGTTTTTTTAATGGATCAAACCAAAAGAAAATGTGTTAAACTAAATGTGATGGACAATTCAATGATTTTCCTCCTGATAAATTTAATGTTATGGGTGATAGAATGAAAAATATTATTGCTATTGTTACAAAAATTTTTCAATCCAAGAATCATGAGTAAATTCCAAATCAGAAAAGGATGGAACAAAATACTATTGAGTCCTTCATGAGGAAACTCCCACCTTATTTCAATGGGCCTGTTTATCCAAAAATTACTATGAAATGGTCCAGTACCACTGAAAATATATTTTACATTCTCCAGTGCTTAGAACATGAATATATTATATTATATGTTTACAATTTGGAAGTTTAATTGAATCAATGGTGGGATATTATCAAGCATATGAGGCAATAATAATAAATTGACTCTATAGAGTGAGATGAGTTTAAGAGCTTATTTTTAAGTAATTATACTTTGATTATTATTATTTAAATGATGGATAAGTAATTACTTGAGTATAAGAATAAAGATAATGAATCCAATAGCACCCATGAGGAAAATTTTATAAGACTTTCAAGGTACACTTATGGTGTTATTATTGAACTGAAAAGTAAGATTCATCAATTTTAAATGGATTTAAACCAAGTACCAAAAGGGAGTTATCCATAAGAGACTTCAGTAGATATTAACAAATAGGTTGATATACTATTAAGGTGGAAATATATATTGGTGTCACCAATAAATCTCATGGTTCTGATAAGAAATGAAATATGGAATTCAAATGAAATTCTAATAACAAAAACCATGGAGAGAATAAGATGAGTTTTTATTAATTCCAAAAGTGTGGAAAGAAGCATCAAAGAAATTGTCTTCAGTAGATTGGAAAGAATTTTAAGTGTGTATAATGGTCCATTGAGAAATCGAATGTTGAAGTAATAGGAAGTAGTTAGATAATGATGCAAATAGAGAGAAATCTACACAAAATGCACCACCCACACTTCAATGTTTCAAATTTAATAATTATAGACATTATGATAACTAATGATTGAATTGGAAGTTTATTAATAGTTTTAAATTTTAGGAACCCATTAAGCATAGAGAAAAAGGGAAATCTTACAAAATCACTGTTACCAATGTGGGGTAAAATAATGAAGTGGTGAAAGTTACACTTATCATCCAATACAGAACTGCTAATGTCTTATTTTATTTTGGTTCCACCCACTCTTTTATATCTAAATAATTTACTAAAGGTATGAAATTTACACCTCAACAAATTGATGTTGAAATATAATTAAAAACTCATAATAGTATGGATATTGCATCTCAAGTCTATGATTCTTCTCTAATTGAAGTTTTTGGGAATGTGGATCCTGTAAATATTATTATCATTCCTTTAGTTAAAGTTAATGTGATTTTGGGAATGAATTAACTTTCTTTATATAAATATAATATCAATTTATAAGGAAGTAAGAAACATTTTATATTCTAAAAAAACCTATGAACATTTGTCAGTGAATGGATAAATGTGAAATTTCAATGAAAATTATATCCATTGCATGGTTCTTGATTACTTTTCAAACTCTAGTAGATGACTTGGGGGAAACTAAAAATCAAAGATATTACTATTGTAAGTGATTTTATTGTTATATTTGATGTTTAATTTATTTGATTCATTTTTCCAAATCACTTTTTTAAATTTTAATGTATATTTAATGAAAAAATTAGTATTTAAGTGGGTAATTTTAGTGTTTAAGTTTATTTCATGTTAATTTCCAAATTATTGACTATTTTGTATTTTTTTTATTTTAATGTTTGATTAATGTTTGTTTGTGTTCACTACTTATTTTATTTTTTTGTTTCAATTTTTTAACTTTATTTTAAAATATTAATTTGGTGCCTTTTATGTTAATATTTTTCATTATTGTTTTTATTTTATATTTTTATTTTGTTTTTTTAAAATTTAATTTATTTATGTTTTTGATATTATTTTAATTTATTGTCTTTAAGTCTTCTTTTTCCAGTGTTAACATATTTTTATTTATTTACTTTTTATTTTTTAAAATTCCACTTTTATTTTTATATTTTAGTTGAGCAGGATAATTATCATCTTCATAAGAAAATTTTACTCACCACTTCTTCCCTGTAAGAAAAAATACCACCTAACACATAAGTATAATTTATGTTTTTATTATATAAACCCTCATAAAAGAATTTATGTGTAATATATTTTTAGCATCCATGATAATTTATGCTCTATCTCCATAAGATAATTTTTTATATGAAACATAGGATAATTATCTTACACATTGTGTAAGATAAATTCACTTACCTATTGAACATCAAAAACCGAAATCAACAAATGTAAGCTTGATTTTGGGGATGATGATTTGGAAGATGGAAAAATCAAATGTGCTAAAGATGATTCTATTGAAGGTTTAAGAAAACCTTTATTAATCCAATATTGAATATTCTTGATCATAATAGTACCGACCAAATAAATACAATTATTTGAGCTTGCAAAATGAGATGGAACTCACTATTTCACCAGTTGAAGATCCCAAGCTTACAAACTATTCAAAACTGAATTAAGCCTGAGACTGATCAAGTTTGTAAACCACAAAGGACAAAGACACGATTAAGAATATATTGTGAGATCAAATTTATAGCTCATAATAATAATTGAATAATGACATGGGGATCTTATTGAACTGAGACAATGACTGAGAGTTTGAGGTTTTTATAGATCCAGTCCACCAATTTTGAACTAGGATAAAAAAAATTCTTTGATGAAAAAACTTGTTAGATCAAAAGAGATTCCACCATAGAATTGGAGGTTGAAGAATATATTTTGTTTATTTTTGACATTTAAATTATTAAACCATTCTCAATGTTGTCTTAAAATATTTATTGTTGTTTGATGAAGACCGATTAATCTATTGAAGGATCGATCTCAATGGGTGATCTTTGCACTGAGATTTTAATTTGGCACCGTTGTTTGTATTTTTTGTGATGAATAAGGTTGTTGATGTTGATACTAAGAGTTTCATGAACCTGGGATCCCAAGACCATTGGTTGTTGAATATTTCCAAAGGCCAAGTTTCATAAGTTTGATTTGGTGGATGGATCTTCTTCTGGTAGATTAAGAGTTGGCTGATGCCATGGAATCTGCTTATAAGGGATTTTTTTTGAATTGTAGTCAAGGGATTCCTTTTTATTGGTTTTACTATTTTAAAATATATGATCAGTAGAATATGAAGTAAGATTTATATAATTTTTTCAGCCTTTTCATCAAAAAATTATGTACCCAACATTTTCAATTTAATTCCCCAAAGTGGTTTTGAGGTATGAAGGTTTTTATTGGAATTGGATTGGGTTTTTAGAAATAAACTAAACTATAATTATGGGTTATAATATGATGAAATCATAAAAATAATTTTTGGGTGTCATATTTAATTTTCAATTGGCTGAGTGAGTGTCTTAAATTGTTGGATTGGATTATTCAAGTTATAGATGTAGTGACATAAGTCTTAAGAGAAAAAAGTATGTCACCTATGATAGACCGGTGAATTTAGAGAATGTAAGTTAATGTTTATAATAAAAATAAAAGGGGTAGTGGTAGAGGGATGGGGTTAAAAAGATATTTTTGATGGAAATAATTTTGATATGGATAGAATTTTTTATATTTTTTTGGAGCGTAGTGAAGGTAGGAGTTGAAAATAGTACAAGAGTTCATTCTAGGGTGAAAGTTTAGGGGAAGACTCATAGTCATCATCATCTTAATTTTGTTCTTGGTTAGTAAATATTGTATTAGTGGATGAATAATTATTGTTGGTTAAACAATGAGTGGGGAAATTAGATTGTACTTTTTCATATTTTTAAATATTTGTTTGTTCAATCATTTTTAAAATAATAATCAACTTCTTGATTTAAATAATTAAATGAATTTTGTTTGAGAAGAATTGAAAAATAAACTAATTATTGTTCAATTTTCTCAAATGATATTTTTTACTATATGTTTTCAATTTTTTATTTTTTTTATAATTTTACAAAAAAAATAAATACCTTAACTAAACAGTCAGAATTTCCCACATATTTCATTCTTGTTACCACCTGATCAACTTTTCGTCAAAATTTTTGTACAATTTTATCTCAAAACATAATATTCTACTTATCTTATTTAAAAAAAATTCACAACAGTAGTTTTCATATGCTGCGTTATTTTCTTTTCATCATATTTTTAGTTTTCCTCTATGGATTTTATATCAACTAAATTCTATGAGGATTTAATATCCTAAATCAGTTCTTACTTGTAGTTTTTAATCATCATCTTTTAAAAAGTTTAGAAATTGGTTGTTTTTAAATATTTTACCTTCATTTTTAGTGGGTGAAAATTTTCCTTAAGTTTGAATATTTTGATTACACTTTGGGGTGGTGAATCTCTATTACTCTATGGATTTAATTGAGAATATCATTTTAGTTTCCCTTTTGAAATTTTTTTTATTGAATTCTTTATGGAATTTTTAACAAATTTCATTGGATTTTAAATTTATGGTTGGAATTAAGGTCATAATATATGCATCCAAATGGAATATGAAATGAAAATACTAATTCAATTTTATCCTCTTTCCTTTAATTCTTTCGTATATTTATTAAGTCATTGGATGATTTATTTATTATACTTTTAATTATTAAACTTTCCCATCCAAATAGAGTATCCATTTATTATTCCTTTTAATTATGTGACTCGAGTGACCTGGAAATAAAGAGAAATTTGGACTTCTAGTTGAATCCAAATGTAAATTTGTTTAATTCTTTTCAAAATCTTCAATTTTAATAAATTTTTTAAAATAGGAACCCAATTTTTCACTTGATATTTTTCATTTTAAGGGGAAAATCATATTTTTTAACTTTAGAGAGTCTGTGGGGTCAATTTATTGAAAAATAATTCTTTGTGGAATTCCAGTATTTCACTCTTGAGATTTATTATTTTCCACTAAAATAGAGTAATAATCGCTTGAGGATAGAAAATGATTAACTGTAGGAGATTTTGATGTGACGTTTATTTGATGCATTTTTTCACATCTATTTTGTAGTTTTTAATGTATATTTAATAATAAAATAATTATTTAAGTGGGAATTTTTAGTTTTCAGTTTTATTTGATGTTAATTTTCAAATTACTAACTATTGTGTAAAAATGTTTAATTTAATGTTTAAATAATGTTTGTTTGTGTTCCTTACTAATTTTATTTTTTTGTTTCATTTTTTAACTTTTTTTAAATATTAATTTTAAGTATTTTAATTTAATCTTTGTTATTATTAATTTTTATTTTCCATTTTCTTCATTTTTTTTAAAATTTACATTATTTATGTTTTTGATATTATTTAAATTTATCATTTTTATGACCTCTACTTCATGTGTTAACATATTTTTATTTATTTACTTTTATCATTTTAAAATTCCTTATTTGTTTTTATTTTTCAATTGAGTAGAATAATTATCATCATCATAAGTAAATTTTATACACTTGCTCTTCCCTATAAGACAAAATATCAAATACTGCATAAGAATAATTTCTGTTTTCATTACAGAAACCCTTGTAAAAGAATGTATGTGTAATATATTTTAAGCATTAGGGATAATTTATGCTCTCTCACCATAAGATAATGGTTTTTATGTTGTGTAGGATAATTATCTTACAAATCGCGTAAGATAAATCCACTTACCCACCACACACAAAAAACCAAGATCTATAGATGAAAGCCTGATTTTGGGGATACTGATTTAGAAGATGAAAAACTAAAATGAGCGCAAGTCAAGTCTGTGGAAGGTAGAAGAAACCCTTCATCAAGATAATATTTAATATTCTTGATCAAAACAATGTCGACTGAGGTAATCTAATGACACGAGATTGCAAAATGGGGAGAAAACTATTGTTTCATCGGTTGAATATCTTGAGTTTACAACTAGTCAAAACTGAATTGAGGCCAAGAATGATAAGGTTTTTAAACCATTAAGGCCAAACCTACCATCAATAATTGATTCTAAGATCAAAATATTAGCTTGTAATACTCACTGAAGAATGATGTGGGGATATTGTCTAATAGAGATGGTGACTGGGAGTTTATGTTTTTTGTAGTCTGAGCTCATTGATTTTGATATAGGTTCAAAAAAAATTCTTTGACAATAAACCTTATCCGATCTAAGAGATGCTTCCATTGAACCGAAGGTTTAAGACTGGTTTTTTTCCATTATGAATTTTGAACCATTCCCAATTCCATCCTCAAATATTTTTTGTTGTTTGATGAATTTCAAAGAATATATTGAATACCCAAACGTGATGGGAAATCTGTGCACTAAGATTTGAATTTGGCACTGCTGTTTTTACTTTTTTTGGTGACTGAGGTTAGTGTTGCAAATATTGAGAGCTTCAAAAACCTGATATCCTGAGCACATTGTTTGTTGAATATTTATGAATGTCTAGTTACATGAGTTTTATTTGGTGAGGAAAGTTTATTCTTGTAGATTATGAGTCGACTATATCCATGGAATCCAATTTTGAGTGTTTTTGTTGAATATAGATTGAGGGATTATTTTTTGGTGATTTTTTTAATTTGTAGGATCAATGAAAGATGGTGGGAGATTTCCTTCATTTTTGTAGTTGTTGAATTAAAGAATTATGTACCCAAAATTTTCAATGTAATTCCCTAAATAGTTTTGTAGGGATGAACATTTTCAGTGGAATTATCTCGATGTTTTCAAATTAAACTAAACTAGAATGATGGGTTTCAATTTAATGAAGTTATACAGAAAAATTATTGGTGTCAATTTGAATTTTTAATTGGTTGAGTAAATGTCATAAACTATTGGAAGGTATTATTCAAGTGACAGATGAAAAGGCTTAAGAGAGAAAGTATGCCACTTAATACACACTGGTGAGCTTAGAAAAATTTATTTTATTTGCACAATAAATATAAAAGGGTAATCAGAAGAGGAATAGGGGGTTTATTTGATGGAAAAAATTCAGATATGGATAGAATATACTAGAGCTTTTCAGAGTATAGTGAAGAAAAGAACTAAAAATAGTGCATGATTTTATTGTAGAGTGAAAGATAAAGGGAAGAATCCTAGAATTAATCATCTTCATTTTGTTCTTGATTATTAATTCTTATGTTTTTTATTAAACAATGATTGTTGTATAAACACTAAGAGGGTAAATTATATTATAATGGTTCATCTTTTTTAAATATTTGTTTGTATAATCATTTTAAAAATTCTAATAATTTTATTGATTTAAATAATTGAATGATTTTTTTTCACGATGAACTAAAAAATCATTCAATTGTTGGTCAATTTACATAACCAAGATTTTGACTAGATGTTTTCAATTATTGATTTCATTTATAATTTTACAAACAAGGAAATAATTTAGCTAGACAGTTGAAATTTATTTCGAGTTTACTTCTTTTTTATCTTCAACTCAACTTGTCATCAAGATTTTTTCATAATTTTATTTTGAATCATCATATTTTTCTTAACTTGTTTAAAAAAATCACAACTACTATTTTCACTTGCTGTTTTCTTTTTTTTCCTCCTTGTTTTTGGTTTTCTTCTTTAGATTTCATCTCAAATTCCATCCTTGAGGATTTGATATCCCTACTAACTACTTTATAGTAGTTTTTATGATTTAATTTTCCATAGTAAAAAAATTAGAGATGATAAATTTTGAAATTTAAATACATTTAAGATATTTAATAAGAAAAATTTTTTTTAATGAAAAATCTACGAGAAATAAAAAATGATGAAAATGAACAAAATTGTGAAGCTGTAATCATCCAAGATAACTTTGAAATGCCTAGGATTATTTATTTTTAACTCCCTTAGGCATATAGAAATCCATCTTCCAATATATTAACACCTAGGGTCTAAAAATATGTGTTAAAATATTTATATATTTCAATGTTTCTTGAATTTAATGGATTTTATTATCACGACCCATCCTAGTGGGGCCCACGCCGTGACTCCCCAAGCCCGATTCCAATAGGTAAGGGGCTAGTGACTAGCACTGAGTAGGCATATTACTAACATGTGATGCATTTCCTAAAAACCTGTACACACGCACACATCTCCAAGCCCACAAATGCTGAAATGTAAAAAAACCACTAAGGAACAAAATGCATGTATAAAACTAAACCCAAACAACAGAGTGCAACGAAAAATAAAGTACTGAAAGTAAACTAGGCCAAAATAGAATCCCACCAAAAAAAGAGTTTGAAATCTGTAAAGGCCAACCTGTAAACACAAGAGGTACTAGGACTACTGCTCATAGCTGTAGGAATGTCTCAGCCTGTAGGGAACTCAGAAAGATCAGTCCTATCTTGGTCTGCCTTGGACTCTATCAAAAGGTTGCTCGTCTATACAAGACACAACACGTGTGGTCAAAGCCCGTTCAAGGGTGAGTATAACAATACTCAGTAGAGGACCCTAAAAAACACAATGAAATACACAAAGGAAAGGCATAGTTAGCTGATGTGGCAGTTTTTTAATTCTCTTTGCCACATCCTTTTTCATATTTTTTATTTAATTTTTAATATCAAAACATGTTATTTTGTGTAATATCTGTCAATTCATTTATTTTGTAAATTACATTATAAAAAATGTGTTTATGTATTAAAAGTGTGTTTTTTTATTTATTTATTATTATTTTTGAATAATAAAATTAATATGTTATTTTAATTACATTTAATTAATTATTTATGTTATTAGTTTTCAATAATTTTTAATTCATTAATTAATTTAAGTAACTCTTTATTTTTAATTTGTAAATAAATAACTCACTTTACTTTAAATAATTAAATTGGTTTTTAACAATGTAATTTTTTTCAATTCTTTAATTTACTTGATTCTTTAATTTATTAATTAATTGGTTGATTAAATTTAAGCAAGCGTTTGTAATTATTTTAGTTTGTCTCATGTTAATTTGTTTATAATTTTGAATACAAACAAATTCATTCATTTAAATAATGTATAATTAATTTTATTATGTAACGTAACTTTACTGATTGAGTTATTAATTTATTTTTTAGTTTTATTAAATTATTAATTTATTTAATCTGTTCTTTTTTTTGTAGGTACTCACGGTGGAAAATCCCACCATTTCATCCCTTACTGCCACCGTATCTTTTATGGTGAGACCGTGAGCATCACTCATGGTGCCACCGGTTTCCCCTCACACTGCTTCACATTTTCTATCCCACCGTCACACATCACGGTGCCTGCAACCAGTGCCACTACCTCACACCCCTGCCACCATTTCTTTCTTCCTCATGGTGCATTTTGTGTTGTCTCATCATTCCATGCCCCAACACCCATATGGAACGGTTCCTGTCTCAATGTTTCATCACAGAACCGGTGCCTCCGTTCCAGATACAAAAAAATAGCAGAACCTCCTCTGCTCATACAACTTGCATCGCCACTCCTCCAATATACTCCTACCACCTCCCCATATCACCACCAATAACAACACACTTAGCAGCAGAAAATTGACTGCAGAACAATTTTGAAGCAACAGAAGAATACAAATTCTTCAAAAACACAATTCAGCAGCAAAAAAAAAATTGAAATTGATGGAAAACTAGTAAATCGAACACGCAAGATTAAACATCTCTATTCTCTCATATCTGAAGATTATTCACGATGAACTGCAACCCACCACTCCTCGATGCGGAACCACCCATGGTCGAGCCTCGGCCCCCACCACCATTTCTCTTTCCCTCGTCGTTGCATCCCTTCTCTGAAGACACCAATACCACCTTCCCTCTCCTCCATCTCCTCCGCTGCACTATGCGAACCCGATCGCTTCCCCCCCATTTCACTTTTTATTCTTTTTTGTTTTTATTTTATTTTATTATAACATCTAATATATATATATATTATGTAATATATATAATTTACTATATGCTAACAATAGAACATATATTAATAATTGTATATAATATTATGCATAATATTAATTTCTTATATATCATAATAATATATCTATTACTTAAATTAAATAGTTATTAAATATATATTAATAATAATATTAGGTATTATAATATATATATATTAATTTTTTTTAATTTAAGATGTGATATTAACATATAGTATATTTATATTTACATAATTGTTTTTTATTAAATCACTTGTGTTTTTGAGTTTTATATTATTTTTTGCATAGTGAGATCGTGCAAGAGGGGGGAATATTTTTCAGTTACAACTGCGCGTGGGGAATTCATTGGGGGGAGTAGAAGCATTTCAGAACCTCAACCCATAGTGGCGTGCATCCATTATTCTATATGAAGACCCCTCAATCCATCAAGAGATCACGATCAACCTTCGATCCATCTCATCACTGAAACAGAGGCAGACAAACATTGAGTTGGATATTAGCATTGAAGCAGTTGCTGGAGAGAGGAGCAATCTCACTGGATATGTTTCTTAATTCATATTCTATTTATATCTGTTTTACTATTTTAATTCATAGTTAAATAGATTAGGGGAATCAGGTTGTAGAGAACTGATCATCCATCTATCTGTCATGTTTTTTTAGTTTGATTGCTCAGTGCAATTTCATGGCTCAGTTTTTTCTTCTGTTTATTTTGAGTATCGTTTCCCATTACCTAACGATTGATGGGTGTGGTAGGGAATCCTTTCACCATGGATCATTGACCGAAGTACTAAGAATCGGAGAAGGACAACGCATCTCTTCTCCAATTTAAGAAGATTTTTCCAAGGGTTAAGATTGGAGGATCGAGACTCAAGTAAGTTAATCGAGCTGTGTAGATCCACTATAGTGACAATTCAGTGGATTAGCACAATTTTTCTATGCACTGAGTAATTGAATTAAACCAAGTAGAAGCAGATTTATTCAGTTCAAAGTAGCCTGAGGACCTTAAATCATCATTACTGTTTGTTCTCTGTTCAATCCATACCTTTCACCATTTCACCTTCATTTTCAAACCCACTATCAATGTTTGTTTCACTGTTTGCGTACAATTTTGGTTAGTGTTGTTTTTTTTGTTTTAGTTTTAATTTGGTCTAGCACAACGTAAGTCCTTCTCTATGGTCCTACACCCTTCTTACCATAGTACTAGTAGTTTGTAGGGTTTATAAATTTTAAATTTTCATGTACTCAATGACTGCACGACTAATTTTTGGCACCGTTGCTGGGGAAGGCACGTGCGACCAAGTAAAAAAAACACGGAAAAAATAAAATAAATAGAACACAAAAAAAATACAAAACTTAAAACTGTATAAAAACAAAATCTCAAGAAAAGCTTGTTGTTGAAATTGTATGCACACTAGAGCTTCTAAGTCAGAACTTGAAATGCCTATTCAAGAACTCAACAAACACTGTTCTGCACTTAGAAAACAAAAGAAACTTTAAATGGAGAATTTGGATAACATTTCTAGAAATCAAAATTTCAATGGGCCACAACCCTTAGTTCCTGCCCCTGAGAGACCAAATCTTAGGGAGTTTCAAATTCCTACTGTGTTAAACAATCCATCCTGCATCAAATTTTCCCCTAGGTCTAGGATCTATGTGATCAAACAGTCTCATCTTTCTCAACTTCCATCATTTAATGGTCTTCCAGCAGAGGAATCCTTAGAGTTTATTAGATATTTTTATGGTTCTATCCAGAAGTTGCCTCTGTAAGATCTTAGTGAAGAGGAGTTTAGGTTGAGGTTGTTTCCAATCTGTCTAAAGGGTAGGTCTAGGACTTGGTTTCAAAATTTAGATGAGGAAATATTTGAAACCTGGGAAGAGGTGTGAAATGACTTTGTTTCTAAATTCTATCCTAGGAACACCACTATTAAGGTTAGGCATAAGATCACTGGCTTTTTCCAGGATGAGAGAGAACTCTTTCACGAAGCATGGGAAAGATTTAGAGGTCTTCTTAGACAGAGCACAAACCATCAATTAGCTCCCCATATGCTCATAGAGACTTTTTATAATGCCCTCACCCCCTACAATCAGAACTTATTTGATCAATCTTGTGGAGGTGATTTCTCAGATTCCACTACTGATGAGCTGAAACAATTGTTTGATAAGTTGGCTCAAAAATCTCAGCACAAGTTCACTAGGAAAAGAGTCATCTATAGGGATGATACACATCCTAAAACTGGTGTTGTTGATGATAGGGTCCTTAGGTAGCAATGCTATCACTGTTGGATGTTTGGTCACACTCAGAGATATTTTCCAACCTTTGATCTCCCTATTTCATGTGATGACAATGATCAGTTTGTTGATTACAGGTCTAGGAATCAAGGTGTTCATGATAAAATATCAAATCCATACCACTCTGGATATAAAGGTCAGTCCAGTCAATCATGGAGTGAGGAAGGGGTCACCAAGCTGCCCACTGCCCCAACTTTCCACCCACAGCCCAAACAAATTTTCCAGAATCAATATGAGGATGAATCTTCTAATTCTCAAGGGGAGTTAAAGGGGATGTTGCAACAAGTGTTGAGTTAAATCATATCATTTAAGAAGGGAACACATTCTAAGATTAATAATTTAGAACTTAAAATGAGTCAAATGGATAAGAATCATACTGGTAAGGAAAAGAACAAACTTCCTGGGACTTTAACTCCCAATATAAGAGAAAATGAGATGATAGTAACAACCAAGTCAGGGATTAAACTTAAGTAACCAGTTAAGGAACCACCTAGGCAAGAGGAAAACAATGTTCAAGCTGAAATTGAAAATGAAAATATGGAAAATCCCAATTCTGGAAATCTGGAAAGTGAGTTTCAAACTAAATAGATTGTGTAAACCACAACTGAGAAAGCTAATGAACCAAAGAAAATGAAGTGGTAATTGATTAAGGAAGCAAAGAAGAAAGTGGGATCTAAGGAGAAGGTGAATAACCTACCTGTTCTAAAACATTATGCCCCTCCCATTCCCTTCCCTGAAAGAGTGAAGAAAAGTGATGAACCTGATTACTTGAGATTTTTGAAACTGATTTGAAGCTTCACCATCAACATGCCTTTCTTAGAAGCCTTGGATAAAATCCCTTCATATGTTTCATTCACAAAAAGGTTTCTGAAGAAAAATAATGATTGGAAGAAGTTGGATAAAATTGATATCAATGCGGAGTGTAGTGCAGTTGTCCAAAAAAATGTTCCTCCCAAATTAAAGGACCCCGGTGGCTTTATCATTCAGTGCCGAATAGGAGGAAGTGGGAAACTGAATTGCCTGTGCGACTTAGGAGCGAGTATCAATCTTATGCCTTTCTCCTTGTTAAAAAATATGGGTATTCAGGATATCCAACCAACTTCTGTTTGTCTTCAACTTGCTGATAGATCACTCACACACCCTTATGGGAGAGTGGATGACCTATTAGTAAGTATGGGAAAACACACACTGCCCACTGATTTCTTGATCCTTGATATGGAATGTGGTTAAAAGGTTCCAATCATCTTAGGCAGACCCTTCCTTGCTACTGGTGGTTCCATCATTGATGTCTCTAAAGGTAAACTCACCCTCCAAGATGTAGATCATGTGAAGGAAAGTTTGGTGTTTGAAAGGCCCCGACATGAGGTTACTTGTGATGCGATAGATGTAGATGAGAATCAGTGTTACAAAATTGAGGTTTGAGCTGAGTATGGGTCTTTCCCACTTGAGGTCACAGAGATAATAATTCCCCAACCCATGGAAAATGTTTCCTTGGCTGCTGATATTTCCCTACACCCTCCTATTGATGAGAAAATTATTTCTTTGGAACCCATTCTGGAGAGTGAGTCACAATTTTGTCCTGTACTGTCTCAACTTGTTTATGAAATTTTCCCTTGTGAAGTTGACTGTCTAAGAGTTCCTGAAGCTGGAGAAGGCTCTGGGTTGATCCCTGCTAAAAAACTTGATGATTACCATTATGAACAAGTTCATTTCCTTGATATCATCTTATGTTCCCAATTTGATGTTGTGAGTGATGATTTCAAACCTAAACTTGAGAGATTCACATCATTTGAGTCCTTTGTGAACATTGATAACAATTTGTTGAAATTTTAATTTGATAACTTCTTCTGGGAGAATTCTGAGTTTTCAGAGTTTCGAGATGTTTTGGGACTTTCTAAGGGTTTTGTCGATGTGTCCTCTTCTATTTTTGGGTTTGAGAAAAACTCTAAGTGTGGTAGAAGCTCTGGAAGTATTATTGATCAAATCAATGATTTTCTTGGGCAACTGTTGAACTTTTTAAGCACTAATGAACTGATTTTTAGAGACATAGTTGAGCTAGACAACCTGAATCCTCTTAGTGATCTGGATAAATTTTGGAGAATTCTGATTGGTGCTGAAGATGAAAATGTCTCGAGTAGTCCTTATCTTGATTCCTTGGACAATTGTGAAGTTAACACTATTGATAACTCTTTACCATTAAATGATCATGGTTATAAATATTTAGGGGAATAAGGTCTGGCTAGGGAGTTTAAACCTACCGCTTCATGGGAGGTAACCCATGGTTTACATTATTTTCTACTTTAAATTTTTAGTTTGAATAAATGCTCCTTGCTTAGTTGTTGGTGTCTCTATTTGGTGAACAATAATGCCTGCGTTTCCTTATCATATGATGCTAGTGGTCTGGTGGTCCTGGTTTTCTAAGAGAATCATTTTTCAGTTGTAGCCCCATTTGGAACATTCATGGTGGAAGGAGACTGTCGTCATAAAACTATATTAATGGATAAAACTCTCAATATCACACTTTGTAATTGATTTTTATTTGAGATTTAAATATTTATCACTAATGTTAAATTGTTTCATCAAGTAGGTGAAAAACTGGAGCATCCAGAGTCTTGCACAAGGTGAATAAAGGGAGTAATTAAAAAAATGAATTAAGAAGATGCACAATCAATGGAGTAGTGTTTTTGTGCTTCCATTTGTTTTAATCTCCACATTTTTATTACATGATGCTGTGAACTAAGTGTAGGGGTCTTCCCACTAATTTTGAAACTCTTGGACTGTGTTTTATTCAAGGGTGTTTGCTTTCTAATATCTACTCAGTTGAAAAATTTATTTTGAAGCTGATTTGTGAAACATGTTTGCACCCACTGCTTTCAATTTCATTATATTGTTACTACACATCACTGTTCATCATGCTTTTAATTAAATGTTATTGATAAATTCTTTTTTCTACTCACAATGATTCAAATCATGAATAGTTTAGGAATGGAACTGTACTTGTTTGCTGGTGATGGTTGGTGGGGTTGAGTTCTTCTATTTTTTTCTATTTTTGTTTTTACTTTCTTTCATTTTTTTAGTGTGGAAAATTAAATTATTGAACCTCATTGATACCCTTCTATATCCTATTTAAACTGAAATGTCCATCAATATTGAACTATATTGTCTCCCACCTTGAGATTCAATATTGGGGACAATGTTGGGTTTTAAGTGTGGGGGAGAGGGGAAATTCTAGTGTCATGTTGAATTCCCCCTTCTTGAACCTGAGTTTGTGTTTGTTAAAAAAAATGGACAAATTTTTTCAAAATTTGATCAAATTTTTTCAAAAAAAAAATCAAATTCTTTCATTACATGATGGTCATTGGAGGTTCACTGGTACTTCAATTATGTCCTGTTTAGTGGATAATTGTTCACTGGATGATGATACTTAAATTTACTCATAAATTTTTAAGCATAAATGATTGATGAGTGCAATTGTTCACTGTCTCTATGGATCTGTGTGTTTAGGAACTGAGGATGGGAGTGTGACATGATAGGTTTTATGGGATGAGGATCATGACTTAGTGTTACTAGAAGTTCTCATTGGAACCTAGGGGGATCACATTGTTAGTAAATAATATTAAATCACTTTAGCAAGTCAACTCGATTGATTATTAATTATGTCCTTTGTAACTGGAGTTAAATGGGAAAATGGGATCCCATGGTGAGTATCTGAGACAAGGTGAACTGGGTGCATTTCGGTGAATAAATAAATCCAATTTCAATCTTAATAAGTGCTATGCACAGTGCTTTGCACATGTAATATAGATGGGAAAAATTAAAATGAAGTTACCTTGTCAAAAATGAACTCATTAAGGTGAGGGTAATTTTTAACCCAGATGAAGAAGGGAGCAATTTATTTGGTTAATTTTCATTTGGGTTGAATCAGTAAAGTGACATAATTAATAGACTTATTTTTTTTGGAACCTGGGGGAAGGTGAGAATGGAAGGTTCCCTTGGTTAAGTTTTGAGTTCCACTTCATCTAACCTTTGATCACTCCTTGAATCAGAACTCGAATTGGAAATTAAAGTAGGACAGTTAATGAGTACACATAAGAGGCATGTCATACTTGATAGTGTATAAATTTGTGAGGCTTTTGACTTCCAGTGAGTATTTGAAGCTAGGTAAGACACTATTTTTTAACACCTTTGAAAAGCCTGACCCACTATTTGGTAGAGTTACTCTTGATGTTTAAGTTCAATCGTGCACTTTTTGAACTAATACTCATAAACCATATTTCTGTTTTAAAGTCAAAGGCATGCATTTGTTTGAGGAAAAACAAGGTTTTAAGTGTGGGGGATTTTTATGCGGTGTTTTTTTAATGCTCTTTGCCACATCCTTTTTCATATTTTTTATTTACTTTTTAATATCAAACCATTTTATTTTGTGTAATATTTGTCAATTATTGTATTTTGTAAATTAAATTATAAAAAATCTGTTTATGTATTAAAAGTGTGTTTTTGTTGTTTATTTGTTATTATTTTTCAATAATAAAATTAAGTTGTTATTTTAATTACATTTAATTAATTCTTTATGTTATTAGTTTTCAATAATTTTTAATTAATTAATTAATTTATGTAATTCTTTATTTTTAATTTGTAAATAAAAAACTCACTTTACTTTAAATAATTAAATTGGTTTTTAACAATGTAATTTTATTCAATTCTTTAATTTACTTGATTCCTTAATTTGTTAATTAATTGGTTGATTAAATTTAAGCAAGATTATGTAATTATTTTAGTTTGTCTTATGTTAATTTGTTTATAATTTTTAATACAAATAATTTGATAATTTTAAATAATGTATAATTAATTTTATTATGTAACTTAACTTTATTGATTGATTTATTAATTTATTTTTTAGTTTTATTAAAATTTTAATTTATTTAATCTGTTCTTTTTTTTTCAGGTACTCATGGTGGAACATCCCACCATTTTCACCCCTTGCTGCCACCGTATCGTTCACGGTGAGACCGTGACCATCACTCACGGTGCCAACGGTTTCCCCTCACACCTCTTCACATTTTCTGTCCCACCGTCCCACATGACGGTTCCTACAACCGGTGCCACTACCTCGCACACCCTACCACCATTTCCTTCTTCCTCATGGTTCCTCATGTGTTGTCTCACTGTTCCATGCCGCAACACCCATTTGGAATGGTGCCTATATCACCGTTTCATCAAAGAACCAGTGCCTCCGTTCTAGATCCAAAAACACAGCAGAATCTCCTCTACTCCTCCAACCTGCATTGCCACTCCTCCGTTCTGCTCCTACCACCTCCCCATCTCACCACCAATAACAACACACTTAGCAGCATAAAATCGACTTCAGAACAATTTTGAAGCAACAACAGAATACAAATTCTTCAAAGACACAATTCATCAGCAACAACAAAATTGAAATTTATGAAAACCAGTAAATCAAACACACAAGATTAAAAATATCTAATCTCTCAGATTTGAAGATCATTCACGATGAACTGCAACCCACCACTCCTCGCTTCGGAACCACCCGAGTCCGAGTCTCAGTCCCCACCCTCATTTATCCTTCCCTCTCCGCTGCATCCCTTCCCCGAAGCCACCACCGCCGCCTTCCCTCTCCCCCATCTCCTCCGCTGTACTGTGCGAACCCGATCAATTCCCCCCATTTCACTTTTTCTTCTTTTTGGTTTTTATTTTATTTTATTATAACATTTAATATATATATATATATATATGTATATTATGTAATATATATAATTTACCATATGCTAACAATAGTACATATATTAATAATTTTATATATAATTATGCATAATATTAATTTATTATATATCATAATAATATATGTATTACTTAAATTAAATAGTTATTAAATATATATTCATAAGAATATTAGGTATTATAAAAAATATATATTAATTCTTTTTTTAATTTGAGCAGTGATATTAACATATAGTATATTTATATTTACATAATTGTTTTTTTATTTACTCACATGATTTTTTGAGTTTTATATTATTTTTTTGATAGGGAGATCGTGCAGGCGGGGGGAATCTTTTTCAGTTACAACTGCACATGGGGCATTCATCGGGGGGAGCAGGAGCATTCCAGAACCTTAGCTCGTAGTGGCAGGCATCCATTATTCTATATGGAGACCCCTCGATCCATAAAGAGATCATGATCAACCTTTAATTCATCTCATCACCGAAACCGAGTCAGACAGACATTGAGCAGGAGATCAGCATCAAAACAGTTGCTGGAGAGAGGAGCAATCTCACTGGAGATTTTTCTTAATTCATTTTCTGTTTCTATCTGTTTTACTGTTTTAATGTGTAGTTAAATAGATTAGTGGAATCGGGCTGTAGAGAACTGATCATCCATCTATCCATCATATTTTGTTAGTTTGATTGCTCAGTGTGATTTCATTGCTCGGTTTTCTCTTCTTTTTATTTTGAGTATCGTTTCACATTACCTAACAACCAACGAGCGTGGTAGTGAATCGTTTTACCATGGTTCATTGACCAAAGTAATGAGAATTGGAAAAGGTCAATGCATCTCTTCTCCAATTTAAACAGATTTTTCCAAGGGTCAAGATCAGAGGATCGAGACTCAAGAAAGTTAATTGAGTTGTGTAGATCCACTATAGTGACAACTAAGTGGATTAACACCATTTTTCTATGCACTGAGTAATTGAATTAAACCAAGAAGAAGTGGATTTAATCAGTTCAAAGCAGCCTGAGGACCCTAAAATCATCAAAAATGTTTGTTCTCTGTTCAATCCATACCTTTCACCATTTCACCTTCATTTTCAAACCCACTCTCAATGTTTGTTTCACTGTTCATGTATAGTTTTTGTTAGTGTTTTTTTTGTTGTTTTAGTTTTAATTTGGTCTAGCACAATGTAAGTCCTTCTCTGTGGTTCGACACCCTTCTTACCACAGTACTAGTAGTTTGTAGGGTTTATAAATTTTAAATTTGCGCATACTCAATGACTGCGTATCCACCAGCTCTACACAGTATATGTCTATTGAACATATAATAGGAGATTAAAATCCAGATATACTCAAAACCCAGACCCGTAGTCTAGAGACAAGTCACACAACCATATACCCCCGCTAGGGATTCAGTTCGAAGATTCCATGAAGCACTCATTCCGGGATAACACACTCCATGAGTCTGGTAGCTCTAATGATGTCCGTCTGAGAAGTACTGTCAATCAGGAAACATCATGAGAGGTAGTTACACTCATTACAGGAGACACACTCCTGAGTGGGAATATCACGAGAGATAAATGCACTCATTACATGAGACACACTCCTTAGTGGGAAAGATCACGATACAGAGATGAAGATCACTGCCAGGGCCATGGTGGATACCACAACTCATCCGGATTCACTAGATAGGTAGATTAACCAGATAGGTAGAGGATCAATGCCTGGTAGAGTTTTTCATGTCGATGCCTGACACTACCTAGTGTCAGGAATGGATAAAGGATCTTGCTCCGGGCCTCTCGGAGGGATGCCGAATCTATCACAGAAAGTCCTACTGAAGGGATCATACTCCTGTAAATGGAAACAATGCCCAAAATTTAGGGTAACGAGAAGAAGGGGCACTAA
The DNA here is from genome assembly GCA_963277665.1 of Viscum album. Classification (NCBI taxonomy): domain Eukaryota; kingdom Viridiplantae; phylum Streptophyta; class Magnoliopsida; order Santalales; family Viscaceae; genus Viscum; species Viscum album. The sequence continues at coordinate 1,867,657,184 of OY728163.1, forward strand.
CCCAAACAAAACATGTCCAAGATACGGTGAACAAGAGGACTATACAATTTTCCAAAAAGTACATGGCGTGTAGAAGAGTTACACGCCATGTTGTCTAACCCTGGGTAATGCTCTTATACAACAGACTATGTTGTATGGCTGGTCATGTAAGAAAGTGAGTACACATCGTTTATTAATATATACACATAGTGTCTGAGTGACTAATGTCGGCTTTGTGTATGCTGGCCATGTGCCCGTACACAGTCCTCAACCCGTGTACTCCAACTCGTATAATATGTACACGGGGTGACCTGCGTTACTAGCCTCACCTAACAGTGTGATGGAGTACACATCGTGCACTTCATCCCATGTCCATGTGTCCCCTAGATACATACTGAGTCCCATGTATCCGCCTATGGCATGCTACGTAGAGAGTACATGCTGTGTTGTCTAAAGCTGTGTAGTCCATCCCGTGTCTATGGACTTTCTAAAATACATGCCGAGCATCGGGTAAATTCCAACACGCCATGTGACCAGGGTCACATGCCGTGTGAATCCTCTCTAACCCCTGAAACCCTATCCACTACCACCGGTACTGCACTACGTGTTCTTCGGAAGTACACACCGTGTATTATGAAAATTTCCAGAATCACGGACTTCCACCGCTGCGCCTCCATGCTGCCCCGTTCATCAATCCGACTATCTGATTTCCATGAAACTCCGTAATCTAGGTCACCCCGATGTACCGAGGTCGTATCTATTGTTTTGGGCCTCCGATTGGATCCAAAAATGCGTTTTGATCCTCCCGCGTGAAGAACGCCTGAATAACGATCTTTTTCGATCCGAGACGATTCATTGTCCACTATAACCGTCGCACATCCATAGGGTCGCTGCGATGTCGGATCCCCAGTTTTGGATCGTTGCATTTCAAGATGTGTGTGTAACAATTTGTTGTTCGTTGCCCCATGAAGAACATGAATAACACACGAGGAAAATAAAGGGGGGAGAAGTCCAATCATAAAATTGAGTAACGAACCACCATTGTTGTTCGTCATGGTATTGATCCACTCCCATTAGTAGGCTTAAACAGAGAAGAATCAGTCAACAATTAAACATGGATTATTTCCCCAAAATCATCCCATAAAGAACCCTCTGGAAAAAATGTACGAATACGCGGATCAACCTATTCGTGGTTGACTCGCGTTCATAGTTTAAAATAAAAAACAGGGAAATGATAATTGAAATAAAAACCCCTACCTTGCGAAGGGTTTGATTTCTGACGAGGGGGGGGGGGGGGGGGGTCGTGCCTCCGTCATTGAAGAGATCCTTCAAATTCATTGGTGCAGGGATTCAAAGATTTGATTCGTCATTGTTTGTCGCCGACAGTTATCTCCAAAGTGCCAAGGATTCTCCAAAGTTTCTCTCCAGCTTCTGCCAACAAGCAACGTTCCATTAACCCATTAAAAATAGGGAACGTGTTTCAGCATTCTATTATGATAAGTTACTGCTGTTACGCTGTGACATTAATGAGTCCGCATTTCTGTTTCAGGGTCATTATAACGTGACATTCATTGTTGAAACAAATTCCTTGTCGTTGCGTTGCAGTGAAAGTTTCCAAAATAAAATAAACTTCGCCATTTATTTTATTTTATTTTACTAAAAACGTATGAAAATTAAATTTTTCCCTCGAACCGTGCCAGTTGAGGTTAGACCCGTTCTTAGGTAAAGTTGTCATCCTGGATGTAACGGTGCCCTCATATTTTTAATCTGGGCATCCTTTTGGAAACTGCCACAACCGCGCACAAGCACCGACTCACTTAACTTAAAAAAAAGTTCGAACCACTATTCCGAGAACAAAGGGTTTCAAAATAATGTGCTGTCACTGGGCCTGGTCTTCTAAAAATTCCATATTATATTTAAAAATAATTCACGGAAAATCCGAGACATTACATTCTCCCCACCTTGGGGCTTTGCATACCCGAAAATCCAAAACAAGACTACTCAAAAAGATGTAGGTACTGGGCATGAATTTGAGCCTCCTACTCCCATGTGCTCTCCTGAAGATTCCTGTGCTAACACGAAATGCGCACCAAGGGAATCTATTTCCCATGAAGGACCCTCTCCTGCCAATCCTCAATCTCCACCAGGTACTCAGCAAAGGTCACTCCATCCTTGATGTCCTGATCTCCCCAGTCGATGACGTGTGATGGGTCATGCACAAACCTCCTTAGCTGTGACACGTGGAAGACATCATGTACCCGATGCAACTATGACAATAGAGTTAGGCGGTACACCACCTTGCTAACTCTGTGCAATATCTGAAAAGGTTTGATGAACCTCAGAGATAGCTTGTCAGCTGATCCAAATCCTTGTAACCCTCGTCGAGGTGAGACCCGAAGAAATATATGGTCTCCCTCCTCAAACTCAAGGGGTCTCCATCGCCTGTCAGCATAAGACTTCTTCTAACTCCGTACAGTCTTCATCGACTCCCGAATTATCTGCACCTTCTCAGTGGTAGCTCGCACTAACTCTAGACCCATGAGTGCTGACTCTCTGGGGTTGGTCTAGCTAAGAGGTGAATGGAAGGGTCTTCCATACAAATCCTCAAACGGTGCCATACCCATGGTGGAGTGGTAGCTGTTATTATACGCAAACTCCACCAGTGGTAGGTGGTCCTCCCAACTGCGACCAAAGTCCAAGATACAGGCCCACAACATATCTTTTATAACCTGAATGGTCCACTCCGTCTGACCATCAGTTTGGGGATGGAACGTCGTGCTCAAGCATAGCTGAGTCCCAAAGGCCTCCTACATTCTCTTACACAACCGAGATGTAAAGTGGTCATCTCGGTCTGAGACTATCGTCAAAGGGACTCCATGAAGCCAAACTATCTCCTGAACGTAGAGGCGTCCCAAGCACTCTACAGAACTCTGCTCCTTGATAGATAGGAAGTGGGCTGACTTGGTGAGTCGGTCAATGACCACCCAGATGGAATCATGCCCCTTGGATGTCTATGGTAAGCCTGTCACAAAGTCCATCGATATTTCATCCCACTTGCACTCTGGAACTTCAAGGGGATGATCTAATCCTGCTAGAACCTGGTGCTCAGCCTTCACCTGCTGACAGGTAAGGCACCGAGAAATGAACTCTTCTACTACCTTCTTCATGCCTAACCACCAGAACTATCACTGGAGATCCTGGTACATCTTTGTCACTTCAGGATGTACCACCAAGGGGGATGTATGAAACTCTCTCAGGACCTCTTCCTGAAATTCTACTAGTACAACAGTGCATCCTCTAAAAAGAAGTACGTGCTCCCTACCTTGTGAATATCCATCAAGAGCATGTCCTGTGGATAAATGAGAACATAAATCCACAAAATTGACATATCCTAACCACACCTCCCTAACCCACTGTAAGAGTAGAGGGGAAACAACCATAGACTATAGGTAAGCTATATCCTCTTTGTCCACAAAGGGTAACCGAAATGCAGCTAACCGCACTATCACCTCACTCAACAGTTGTGATCTCGACTTTCTGCTAAGAGCATCTTCCACCTTGTTCCCCTTCCTAAGAGTATATATGATCTCGAAATCATAGTCCTGGAGGAACTCTAGACAATTCCTCTACCTCAGATTCAGACCCTTCTATGAGAAGATGTACTTGAGGCTCTTGAGGTCAGAGTAGATGATGAACCGCTCACCCATAAGGTAGTGTCGCCACATCTTCAATGCGAATAATACTGTAACCAACTTGAGATCATGGGTTGGAAAGTTATGCTCATGTGGCCTAAGCTAGCGCGAAGCATAAAAAATCAATGCCTGCTTATACATCAAGACACAGCCAATCCCGGTCCCTGATGCGTCGCAAAAAACTATGTACTTGACACCCTCCTCCGACAATATCAAGATTGTGGCACTTGTCAAACTCTATCTCAACTACTCAAAAGATTGCTGGAACTTCTCTATCCACATGAAGGGTTTCCCCTTCCTAGTCAAGGTTGTGATTGGTTCTGATATTCAGGAGAAATCAGTAATGAATCTCCGGTAATATCCTACCAACCCAAGGAAGCTTCGCACCTTCGTCACGCTCTGAGGTGGATCCCATCCTAACCCTACCTCCAACTTGGCTGGGTCCACAGCTACTCCATCTACTGATATGACATGTCCCTGAAAGTGGAACTACTGAATCCAGAATTGGAACTTCGAGATCTTCCCCTAAAGCTGGTGCTCCCGGAGTACATCTAGAACTATCTGTAGGTGTCTCGCGTGCTCCTCCTCTAACTCCGAGTACACGGGGATTTCATCGAGGAAGACCACTATGAACCGGTCCAAGTACGGCTGGAAGATCTATTTCATCAGTCCCATGAACATATTAGGGGTGTTTTTCATGCTGAAAGGAATCACCAAGTACTCATAGTGACCATAGCGGCACTTGAAAGCCGTCTTCAGTATATCCTCATCCCGTACTCGTAACTGGTGATAACCTGATCGAAGGTCAACCTTCGAGATCCACTATTCCACTCTCAGCTGATCAAAGAGGTCGTTGATTCTTGACAGTGAATACTTATTCTTCACCGTCACCTGGTTCAGGCGCCGGTAATCCATGCACAACCTCAAAATCCCATCTGCCTTCTTGGAAAACAAGACTGGGGCCACCCAGTGTGAAACGCTGGGTCTTATGAAACCCTTGCTCTGTAAATCCTCTAACTGCACCCTCATCTCGTGAAGCTCTAAGGGGGAAATCCGAGATGCTGGTGAGGAAATCGGTGTCGTCCTAGGGTGTAAGTTGATACATAAGTCGATTTCCTAGTGGGGAGGTAATCTTGGAACATATTTGGGAAAGACGTCCTCGTACTCTGCCACTACTGCTGGGAATTGAGAGCTCACAACATCTACTGATCGGAGGGTAAGACTAGCCATATCATGAGTGATCAGATGCACCCTCCTATGCATGATCCCAGTTTATGCTTCCTGGGTCTCCTTTTGTCCAACAAAGGAAAACCTCGTCCCATCACGGCGGACACACCACACTCTTCACCTAAAACAGTCAATCTAGGCATTGACCGAAGATAACCAATCCAAACCAAGAATGACGTCGTAAGGCCTCGATGATACCACCAAGAGGTTCCAACCAAAACTCTCACCTACAAGTGTAATATAATACTGTCTGTAAAGGTGTGTGATAGTCAAGTCTCCTCCAGAAGGTGTCTCCAAGCGTAAGGATCGAGTCAACAGTTGTACTAGAAACTCTAGGTTTCGCACAAAACATGTGGTGATAAAATAATGACTGACAATTATGTCTATAAGTACGTAGACTGAGGTAGATAAGACACAGATCGTACCTCGTATCATCCCTAGAGACACCGGGTAATATGCCTCGACTGCATGCAACTGTTCCTGCCCCTATCCCCCAGCTCCTTGAGCTTGGTGCAGACCTCCTAGGGGTGGTGGTGGAAGTATATCAAAGTGTCTGCACCACTTGCAACTCTCCCTACTGCTCTGCCACATCCACTACCTGGAAGGTTTGTATGCATCACTCTCAGCCTCTGCCTTAGTGGTCCATCCACCACTTCCCTGTCAACAGCTCGACGGGTCGGACAATATCTAGTGAGATGTCCCCTACCGCCGCATGCATAACACCGCTTCTCCTTAGGATGAATGGATCTAGCCTGGGATCCCTGGACTATCGATCCCCTATCCTGGGTCCTCCTATGACGTCTATCACATCCTGATCCCGGTATCCGACGTCGGATCCCTACTTCCGAGGTCTCCACACTTGTCTACCTACTGCTGACTGTCTTCGGCTATCTCTGCTCCGCCAAGAAGCTCTCGGTCACCAAAGCCCGCTCGATCACTCCATCATATGTCAAAATGCATAGAGGAACGACACTAGCTCGGATGTATCTTCGTAGACCTCACCCAAATCTTTGAGCTCTGAAGTATTGATCCCTGACCATATCCATCGAGTACTGGGTGAGGTTGGTGAACCTAGATGAATAATTATCTACCATCAAACTGCCCTGCTGGAGCTGAAGAAGCTAATGGATGCATATGGCTCTCAGCATAACCAGAGAGAAATCCTCCCTAAATATTAGGTCAAACTCCTCCCATGAAAGAGTCTTTTCATCAAGAGTCTGTGTGGTCAGACTCCACCATCGTCCCACCAAACCCTGAAGAAGGATCTCCCCTAGGATCACCATATGGTTTGATGGTGTCCTCACTAGACAGAAAACTCTGGTCACTGCCTCAAGCCAGTCCTCATTCGCCTGAGGGTCGGGCTTGCCTCGGAACCTGAGGGGTCTCTATCTCTGGAACTCATGGAGAATGCTCAGCCTATGATCCTCGTCGGTCAGTACTGAAGGTACCACGGGCTGCTCCACTGGTGGGGGTATAGCGGGTGCACCACCTGGTGGCAATGCCTGGGGAACTGGTCCCTGTATCGAAGCCTCATCACTGAGGGGTTCATCCTCGCGATCATGCTGCTAAATCCTGGAGGTTATGCATAGCAGAGGCATCCTGTAAAGGAAAAATATGTACCATGGTCAATGAGTATATATGGATAGCTGACACAAAGGATATGGAAAACAAAAACCATTCCTATATGATGCATGTACCATTTCCCCGCAACTAGTGTTTTCATGTACCGAGTCAAAAATCAGGTTATCAGAGTCCTGGTGTATGGATGCATCAGCCGCCACACCAATACTAGAGTCTCTGGCCAGAAATCCGAGCTCGAAACACTGAACACTATTTCCCCAAACCAATCTCATAGACTCTTGGTCCTATGGTAGAACCGACCAGATCTGATACCACTCTGTCATGACCCGTCCCAGTGGGTCCCGCACCATGACTCCCCAAGACCGCCTCTAATAGGCCAGGGGCTGGTGACTAGCAACGAGTAGGCATATTACTAACATGGGAGGCATTTCCTTTAAACCTGTGCACACACACACACACATCTACAAGCCCACAAATGCTAAAATGTAAAAAAAAACCACTAAGTAACAAAATGAATGTATACAACTAAACCCAACCAACAAAGTGCGAAATAAAGTAAAGTAATGAAAGTAAACTGGGTTAGAATACAAGCCCACCAAAAACAAGAGTCTGGAAAATGCAAAGAACAACCTGTAAACATAAGAGGTACTGGGACTACTGCTTGTAGTCGTAGGAACGCCTCAGCCTGTAGGTAAATTAGAAATCTCGGTCCTGTCCTGGTCCACCCTGGACTCTTTCAAAAGGCTGATCCTCTGCACAAAACATGACATGTGTGGGCAAAGCCCGTGCATGGGTGAGTATAACAATACTTAGTAGAGGACCCTGAAAAACAAAAAACAATACGCAAAGGAAAGACACAACCATGTATACATAGTATATGTCTACTGAACATATAATTGGAGTTCACAATCCAGATATACTCAAAACCTAGACTTGTAGTCTAGAGACAAGTCACACAACTGAATACCCCCACTAAGGATTCAGTTCGAAGATTCAACGAAGAAATCATTCGGGAGAACACACTCCACAAGTCTGGTAGCTCTGATGACGTCCGTTCGAGAAGAACTATCCCTCAGAAAACTTCATGAGAGGTAGTTACACTCATTACAGGAGACACACTCCTGAGTGGTAAGATCACGAGATATAGATGCACTCATTATGGGAGACACACTCCGGAGTGGGAAAGACCACAATACACAGATGAGGATCACTACCAGGGCCATGGCAGATACCGTGACTCATCCGGATTCAACATCTAGGTGGATTCTATAGCTAGGTAAAGGATCAAAGCCTGGTAGAATTGGTCATGTTGAGGCCTAACTCTACCTAGGGTCAGGAATGGATAGAGGATCTCGCTTCGGGCCTCTCAGAGGTATGCTAACTCTATCACAGAAAGTCCTGCTGAAGGGATCATAATCCTATAGAAGGAAATGATGACTAACCTTTAGGGGAATGAGAAGAAGGGGAACTAACCCAAACAAAACATGTCCAAGATACGGTGAACAAGAGGACCATGCCATTTTCGAAAAAGTACATCGCGTGTCGAAATGTTATACGCTATGTTGTCTAACCCTGGGTACTGCCCGTGTACAACGGCCCGTGTCGTAAGGTTGTTCATGTAGGAAAGTGAGTACATGACATGTATTACTATGTACACACCGTGTCCGAGTGACTGGGGTCAGCTCCGTTTACTCTGGCCATGTACCCGTACAAGGTCCTCAACCCGTGTAATCGATACACGGGGTGACCCATGTTACTGGCCTCACCTGGCCATGTGATAGAGTACACTTCGTGTACTTTATCCCATTTCCATGTATCCCCTAGATACACATTGAGTCCCACGTAGCTGCCTCTACCATGCTGTGTAGAGAGTACACGCCATGTTGTCTGAAGCCGTGTAGTCCATCTCGTGTCCGTGTACATTCCAAAATACACACCGAGCTTCGGGGAAAGTCCAACAAGTCATGTGACTAGGGTCACACACCGTGTTATTCCTCTATGACCCCCAATACCCTAGCCGCTTCCACTGGTACTACATGGTGTGTTCTTCGGAAGTACACACCGTGTATTCTAAAAATTTCCAGAATCGCGGACTTCCACCACCACGCCTTCGTGCTACCCCATTCATCGATCCAACCATCCAATTGCCACAAAACTTCAGAATACAAGTCACCCCAACATCCTGAAATCATCTCCATTTTTTTGGTCCTTCGATCGGCTTCGAAAATGCGTTTCGATCCTTCCGCGCGAAGAACGCCTGAAGAACTGTCTTTTCCGATCTGAGTCGATTCGTCATTCGATATGACCATCTCACCTCCGTAGGGTCACTATGATGTCAGATCTCCAATTGGGGATCGTTGTGTTGCAAGACAGGTGCGCAATGATCCATTGTTCATATCCCTATGAAGAACGCAAAAACGCAAGAGTAAAAGAAAGGGGGGAGAAATCCAATCCAAAAATCGATGAACAAACCTCCACCGTTGTTCGTCACGAAATTGATTTGCTCCCGTTAGTAGGCTTAAACAAAGTAGAATAAAAAAAATTAAACATGGATTAATTCCCAAAAATCATCCCATCAAAAACCCTCCCTAAAAAACATACAAATCCACGGATCAACATGTTTGTGCTTGATCCGCGTTCGTCATTTAAAATCAAAAATGGGGAAAGGAGAATTGAAATAACAACCCCTACCTCGTGAAGGGTTCAATTGCTGATAGGGGGGGGGGGGGCTCATGCCTCCATCGTCATCGAGATCCTTTAACTTCATTGGTGCATTGATTCACAGCTTTGATTAATCGTTGTTCCTCGCTGAGTGTTCTCTCCAAATCTCCAAGGAATAACTCGAGTTTCTCTCTAGATTCTACCAATGAGCAACATTTGATTAACCCATTAAAAATAGGGAACATGTTTCAGTGTTCTGTTATGCTGAGTTATTGCTATTATGTTGTGGCATTAATGAGTTAGCGTTGCTATTTCAGGGTCATTATGACATGGTATTTATTATTAAAACAACTGCCCTTTTGTTGCGTTGTAGCGAATGTTTCCAAAATAAAATAAAATTCACCATTTATTTTATTTTATTTTAATGAAAATGTCTAAAAATTAACTTTTCCCTCGACACATGAGGGTCGAGGTTAGACCCATTCATAGGTAAATTCGATGTCCCGAACGCAACGATGCCCTCATATTTTTAATTCGGGCATCCGTTTGGAAACTACCACAATCACGTATAAGCGCCGACTCACTTAACTTAAAAAAAGTTTGAACCACCATTTTGGGATCACCAGGCCTCAGAATGATGTTCCCTCATTGTTCCTGGTCTTATAAAAATTCCATATTATATTTAAAAACAATACACGGAAAATATAAGACATTATAATTATAATATAGATTCATTGGACTTCATTAGATACTTTTATAACACTGTGTAGTGGTTTCTGTTGTAAGGGATCAATGAAGATGAGATTCGGAAGAGGGTGTTCCCATTTTTTCTTAAGGGGAATGAAAAGAGTTGGTTCTTAGGTGTAGATGAAAATATCGTTGAAAGTGGGGAGAAATTTTAAAATTCATTTTTCATGAAGTTCTATCTACAAAGACTTAAGGGTGATATTTAAACAAAAATCACAAGCTTTTACGATGAGGATGGAGAAGCCTTTTATGAGGATCGAGATTGATTGCAAGACCTGGTTAGGAAGTGTCCCCATCACCAGCTCCCATATCATCGCTTCATGTATACCTTTTATAAGGTATTTTTCTCCTTAGGATAAAATTTGGTTGAAAAACATGTTAGGGGAAATTATAATTATAAAAATGACGAGGATTTGTGATTTTTTTAACAATATTACTTTAAATTATCAGAAAAAAATTCTATATGAAAAAGTTTGAATATAAGAGGAAAAAATGGATCTAGTATAGAAATAAACTCTCAGTTAGGTGAAATAAAATAACAAATTCAATCCATAATGAATAAAAAATAAAAACAAAGTGTAAACCAAGTGGGATGTCAAAATCAAAATCAATCTCCTAGAGAACCATGTGCTCAATGTGGGATGTTTGGTGACACTGAGAACATCTGTACAAACTTCAACATGCCTATAAAAACACAAGAAGGTAAAAAATTATAGGATATTTTCCAAGATTTCAATTTAGAAATTATCCATTTTCAAAAAAATATTACTTTGGTTATAGAAATCATCCAAAACATTCATGGAAAGGATAAGGAATGATAAGACAAAAAACACCTAATTATTCTCAAAAACCCAAACCAAAATTTTAAAGACCAACAAAGGGATGAATTTTCTAATTTCTAAGGGATTTTTGATATATTTTTTTCTAAGGTGTATAAAATGATGAGTATAATGGAAACTCATGAGGATAAAAATAAAACTAGAATTAAAAATCTTCAAACTCAATTCAATCCAATGGATGGAGAGTTAGGTGGTAGGTAAAAATGAAAGTTTCCAAGAATAACTGAAATGAACCCCATGGATAGTTCTATTGTTGTGGTGACTATATGTGGTTAAAAAACTCTAGAGGAGGTTATAGAGGATCCCGAAGAAGTTAAAATTGAAAATCTAGAAGATCCATACACAAAAATCTTGGAAACACTAAATCTTTAAATGTGGATAGAACTGTTCTTACTCAAGTAAATAAATTTTTTCCACCTAAAAATATTGAAGAAAAAGACTCTAAAATGAGAATGAATAAAAGGAAAGAAAATATTATTGACGAAGTAAGGGAAATTTTTGATGTTCTTAGAAATTTTTCCCAATCCATATATTTGTATCAAAGATTAAAATCCAAGAATAAAAAACATGATTTTCTTCAATTCCTTAGGATTACCAATAAGCTTTATGTGGATAGTTTAAATAAATAATTCAGATTCAATCATATCATAAATATATCATGAAAATTATTAAAAATAAGAAAACTTTGGAAGATTTCACTACATACAACCCCACTGACCATGGAGATGCTATTATTTAAAAAACATCCCTCCAAAACATAAATATCCAAGGAGATTTATCATTCAATACACATTATGGAATAGTGTTCAACTAATTTTTTTGTGTGATATAGTTTCTAGTATTAAACTTCTCCAATTATCACTTTTTAAACTATTGATATTGTGTGACCATCAAGCCACCACTATCATTCTACAGCTTGCTGACTATTCATTCACACATCCCATAGGAAAGTTTGATGATTTGTTGGTTGAAGTTTAAAATATATTTCTACCATATAACTTTATTGTGTTAGATATAGATTGTGACCAAGAAGTTACAATCATCTTGATTAGGCCTTTCTTGTCCACTATAGGATCTACTGTAGATGGATCTAGGGGGAAATTAATCTTTAAGTATTGTAAGCAATATGAGAACTTCAATGTTTTTAAAAATGCTAAAGAACTGACTTTTAGTGAAAAATCTTATAGGGAGAAGTTATTAGAAACTGATTACACATTAGAACATTTATAAGAATATTAAAAACAAAATTAAGTTGAAGAAATTTATTTGGAAGTTAAAAATTTAGTTTCACACAATATTGAGTCTGTTCAATGTGAGAATCTAGAAAATTTCCTATATTTGGACAAAAATCCTGTTCCTACTGTCAGTTGTGATGTTGAAGCTATGAATGAACCTTATATACCATAACTTAAAGAATATTTTATATAAATTAAGGTTGGTTCTACTTCTACAAACATGGTTGAGAAATTTTATAATGCTTAAGGAGAGTTGATTAAACAAATTTATGATTTTTCTTTGATAAATATTCTAAATTATAATATGGAAACTTTTGAAAGTGAGCTATCCACTTTGTATAGAAATATAGAAAAATTTAAAATTTATTATGAAATAAAAAATATTTCCACTTCTCAAACTCCTTATAAGAAAAATGTTGAAGTTATTATACCTCATAGGCCTAAGATCCCTCCATCAAGTGAAGAAGAGCCCCGTTTGGATCTAAACATTCTTCTAGTACAACTAAAATACTCATTTCTAGGTAAAAATTCAATATTACCTATAATTATTTCTTATAAATTGATAGTAAATCAAGATGAAATTTTTTTGGATGTTCTAAAGAAATTTAAAACTGTAAGAGTTGGTGTCCTAGAACCAACTCGTTGTACATTGATTACATGAATATTTAATAAATTTAAATATTAAACATCTTATTATATATTTTTCATAGTTCTACATGACTATAGTGTAATAATTTATTGGAGTATTTGTCTCATGGACAAGGTCACAACAGTTCCCTACTATGATGAGAACCTTGAAGTGCTATAAAAATATTCTTAAATATAGTTCTATAGTTGGATGACATACTAAAATGGGACACATAGTATACAAACCATAAGGTGTGAGTACTCATAAGCAGATGAGACTTCCTCTCATAAAGTTCATACTTGGTAATCTCCAAGATGAGAGATTATGAGAATAGACCTGCCTGTATGAATTATGCATGTTTTGGTGTAATCATATATTCCTATCTGTGAGAATGTGTAATGATCCTTAGACTTTAATATTATAATTAATACATGTCATTAATCGCACACATTGATTTACTGATGAAATCCGTTACGCAGACAGCTGGTAGGAACTATGATACATTGGGTGCATCATAAGTGGCATGTTATTAATGGATTAGTCGAGGATGGATTTATCCCTTTTAATAAATGGAAGTTGATATCTCAACCCCTTGATTCAAATAGAACCGTCGCATGAAATTACATGGCCATGGGGTAATGACAAGTTTATTTTAGGTAGTTAAAGAACGTTGTATCAAGCACAAAGGTTGATGACAATATCATGAAACCTGCTTAATGAGATATTGAGACAAAGGGATTATATTACATAGTGAGCATTCATATATAGATGTCATTGTTGAAAATTTAAGTTCTTTCTCTTGGGTTCCTTACCCCATTGCTAGACAATTCTCTTAAAGTTTTCGAAATCCCACCTAATTCCATTGAGAAAGAATCCTATAGGGTCACACAATAAGTGTTTCTGGTGGTCCTAGTTAAATTCTATTTTAATTTAATTAATGGAATAAATATTATTCTTAAGAGAATGGAATAATTTTATTCAAGTTAAATTTATTTCACAAATTAAATAAATATTTATTCACTAGATTGTGGGTAAAATATATTTATTTATTTTATTGAACATTTAGTAAATATTTTTTACTAGTTTGTAAATAAACTATTTATTCAAGAGAATAATTTATTTATTTATTTATTCGGGTGTTCAATAAATGGAAGTGGAGTTCAAGCGGACCAAGTCTGGTCTGGTAGTAAAATAATTATTTTCACGATGGTAAATAATTATTTAATTAGTTGGCACAAATTAAAATAATAATAACGCTTCTATTATTTTGTGACGTAGAATTTTATTTATTCTATTTTTTTCAAGTTGACACACCATAAATAATGATGCAGTATTATTATTAAAAGCATGAGTTTTCTCTAAGGTTATGAATGTATTTAATTTCTGTTACACAATTAAATATTTTAACCAAATCCCCATGTCGATAAATAGATATGTACATCTATTGTTCCATGTACCAAGATTCATTCTTAGTGAATTGAGAATTGTTGAGCTAAACAATTTCTCTTCCAAATCCTCTTTCATCCCCTCTCAAGAATGAGAGATGTTCTTCAAGTCCGAAGAACAATATTCAAGAACGACTGAGACAAGAAACTCGCTTCGCCGTGCTAGCACTCAGAGAAAGAGTGATGTCGATCAGAGGCCATCAGAGCATGTGTGGATCATCGCTAGAGGGATTCTAGTTTGGATCCTCTAAAGAACAATGAGATAATCCAGAAGGGTCATTCTGAATGATCAATATCATCAACAAAGAAAGTACATAAGATCTTGGTATTCTTTTCTTTATGAAATTAATTAAATTAATTATATACATGATGTGCAAGATCCCCTCTAAAGGTTTCGCGCCTCTTCCTTATTTATCTAAATCTTTGATTCTATTCTGTGGAGACCGACATTCATCATCATATTGATCCCAAAATAATGATTGATCATGGTAAAAATTAAATTTAGGTGCCAGCCCAACTACGCTTTCACTACACCCACAAACTTCAAGTGGTATCAGAGGGGTTACATCATAATTTATAATTATTTAAATATTTCATTGGTGAATTTCACATTAAATAATTTAGTTGTTTCAATTCAATTTAATCGTTTTGCAAATATGAATCTTGAGATCTATTCCTCCACTTTCTTTTCTCATTCACCTTACATAGAAAATATTTTATTTTAATTTTTATTAAAATAAAACAAAGGATCTCATCTGGAGGGGACAAAGGTTCCTATCCATACAAAACCAGAACACACAACATGTATTCGGTAGTATACACCATGTAATCAAGGTTCAATGCACTGAGTCTGGTCCGCTAAACCAATCTGTGTCATTGGAGTTTTTCTAGGTCTTAATGACTCTATGTGTGGACTAGGAATAAGTGGCATGCATTTTTCGGATTATCCACCATGTGGCCTACTGAACACAGCATGTATTCCCTTTGGGTTAGTGTTGGACCATGTACCTCGTACATGGATTTCCCAACTGGAGACTATGTAACACAGATACTACACAACATGTGGCCCACTGAACATGCCGTGTACTCTGAAGATTTATGAAGTACACTCACATGCTGTATCCCCAGGCATGTACTTCAGATGGATGGTGAACAACAGTACACGTTGTGTACCCATCTAAATTAAACAGATTTATTAAAATTTATTATTATATTATACAAACCCTTGAGATGTGTACCATGGTGCAGGTGTAAAGCTAAGTCACAACACATGATATGTTTTATATATATATGTGTTTAATTTAACATCTGCATAATGTTCATTTCTACACATTTGGTAGTTATGAGCATGAATTCATTGGGTTGCCTCCAAGGTATAAGTTATGTACAAAGATAATTTTAAATGAATTTATTTGTTTAAAATTATGATTTATGAGAATATCAAGGAAACTCAAAAAAGGGTTTATGATAAAAGTATTGATTAATTAAAGATGATAATTAATTGATTCAAGAGTGATTTATTGTAAATAAGAATGATTAAAGAATTTAATTCTAGTTTTATTTATGTGTAATTATCATTGCATGTATGGATGATAATGAGCTATACCATGACCTTTGTATGTGGATGATTTCTTTTAATTTATTTTTTTTAAAATTAAATTTGTTAGCCTGCGAGGCTTCTCCTTATTAATATATAGGTCTTACATGCCTAAGGTTTATTTTATTTGAAACCCATTTTTACCTCACCTGCATGTGAATTTAAAATCATATGTAATGGATGGAACTCCCAAGTTAGTGGAGGTGGTTCAAGCTGGTGCCAAGATAAAACCAATCCCAGGAGATATAGAGGTGGACATGTGGAAATCTATAAACACGAACCTAAAAGGTTCGAGGTGTTTCTCCCCTAGGTTAGGGTTATTTTATCAACCTCCAGATAAACTTACCATTAGAAAAACTCACGATTATTCCCTTTTATTTATTTTATTTCTATCAGTTTCACGGTTTATCA
Organism: Viscum album; assembly: GCA_963277665.1. Lineage (NCBI taxonomy): Eukaryota > Viridiplantae > Streptophyta > Magnoliopsida > Santalales > Viscaceae > Viscum > Viscum album. The sequence continues at coordinate 1,867,673,226 of OY728163.1, forward strand.
TTATGGATGTGTTGTCGCAATCACTTAATTAATGAATTAAATAAGCATGCAAGATGGGACTAAAATAAACCAGGCTTATGCATAAATATTATCAATACAAGGTTAATAAATTAAATAAGTTCCACTTAATATTAACTAGAATGTAATAATAATAATAATCAATTCACGTATAAGAGATAAAAATCCATAAAATAAAATATTAAGTCAGACTAAGCCATCTGTTAATTGATTAAGGGAAAAAATCAATAAAAATATGTGTTTGACCAACCCTTTTTGGGACAATTACTTTTATACAGGAATACATTATGAAAGGTTTCAGGTTGACTTAAACATATTACATCAAGAGGAGTATCCCTTTCTAGACATGGTGTAATATTAGAGGCAAGAGTTGAGGAAATAAAAAGTCTTGATTTTAGTATTGGGGAGTCCACTCAACAGATCAAGGACCCACAAGCCCGCAGTTGGAAAAGACTTGTATGCCTAAATCCCTACAAATAGATTGACCAACCCTTGTTGGGATTATGTGAAGGGGAATATGGATCCTTTCCACTAGAATTTCATGGAAATTGGACATCGAGAGTTCAATGGTGAGGGAAATTGGGGCTTGATAAAATATTGGGAGACTTAATAAAATTAATTTATTATTTCTCATAAAATATAATCAAGAAAGTACTAATGATATAATCTTTCAATTATAGAATAAAAATGACAAGCTCATCAACAAAACTATCCCTGCAATCAATTTTGGATAAAGACAACATCCTCACTGGCGGTAACTTCCAATAATGGTTTAAATGACTATGAGTTTCCTACGCCATGAACGTAAGTCTTATGCGTTAGAGTCATCTTACCTGATATGTCTTCCAAAGTGGCGAGTGATGAAGATTTACTGGTCTATGAGAAACATATGAACCATGTGGTCGATGTTCAATGTTTGATGCTATTATCAATTTTTAGTGTGATCATGAAGTCTCAGGAAAACATGGATGCTTATAGTATGATCAAGCACCTCTGTGTTCTCTAATAGGAGACAAAAAGACAAGAAAGGTTTAAGATCTCTAAGGCACTATTTCAGAGTAAGCTTGGAGAGGGTGCCCTAGTTGGACCTCATGTAGTCAAGATCATTGGATACATTAAGCACCTAGAGGTTTTAGGGTTTAAACTCCTCAAAGAACAGGGCAACGATCTCATTATCACATCAATCCCTTAGAGATTATCTATCTTTATTGTTAATTTTAATATGAACAACATTGAGAGGTATCTATCTGATATTCTTATCCTCATTCGCCAAGTGGATAAAGATATGAAACATGATAAGACTTCTGTCCTTATAGTGAATAAAAGGATAGGGAAGATAAAGAGCATTAAGACTAAAGCTTCTTCACACCCTTCCAAGAAAAAGAATATCAAAGGGGATGTAAAGGAACATTAGGGAATTTGTTTGGCATGTGGAAAGAAGGACCAATGGAAGAAAAACTACACCCAGCCTAAGAAGAAAGGGGAAGCTTCATGCACATTTTTTATTGATGAAATCTATTTGTTTCTACAAATTGGGTGTTAGATATAGCTTGTGGTTCTCACATATGTATCCAAATACAAGAAGTAAATAGATTCAGGAAGATTGACTGAGGGGAGGTAGATCTATGAGTAGCCAATGGAGCCAGACTCGATGTTGTAGCTATCGGGGACCACCACCTCACATTGCCAACTGGGATGATCTTGGTGTTAAAGGGATGTTATTATGTTCCGTTTGTTACTAAAAATATTATTTTTGTATCCAGAATAGATACAAATGGATTTTTTTTCATGTTTGGAAATTAATTTTTCTTCTTTTACAAAGATAGAATTTTTTTTGGTAGGGAACATTTATACAACAGTCTTTATGTGTTGGATTACACAAACTAAGTAATGGAAATAGATAACAAAGATAATTCACATGACTTATACCAAACCCAAATATGGTATCACCAACTAGGTCATGTAAATGTTAAATTCATGATAAAGTTACATCAATATGGATATTTATATTCTTTCGAACTAAAACCAATTGGCGTATGTCATGCATGTTTACAAAGAAAAAATGACCAAAGCCCCATTTAGTGGGAAAGGTGAAAGGGAAAAAGATATTCTTGAATTGGTTCATACCAATGTGTATAGACCATTTCTAGTTGATGAAAATAGAGGTTATTCATACTTCATAACTTTTATTGATGATTTTAGTAGATATGGATATATCTACTTAATGAGGTATAAGTCATATTCTTTTGATAAGTTCAAAGAATAAAAGAATGATGTTGAGAACCAACTTGGTAAGAAGATTAAGAAACTATGCTCAGACCAAGGTGGAAAATATCTTAATCAAGAATTTATTGATTACTTACGAGAGTTTGAGATCCTATCCCAACTCACTCCTACTTACACGCCCCATTGGAATGGTGTGAGAAAAAGGTGGAAACACACCTTGTTAGACATGGTGACATCAATGAAGAGTCACACAAGTCTTCCATCATCCTTTTGGGGATATTCATTACAAACAGAAACACACATACTAAACCAAGTACCAACTAAATCAATAAATGGTATTCCATATGAGTTTTGGAGTTGAAATAAAGCCATGTTTAAAAATTTACATGTGTGGGGAAGTGATGTGTTCGTTAAGGCCTCTTCAGGTAACAAACTTGCACCCTGAGGCACAAAGTGTACCTTTATAGGACACCCCAAGGAAACAAGGGGATATTATATATAAAACCCATCCGAAAAAAGGTTATAGTGGCAAGACATTCTATATTCCTTGAGAGGGAGAACATCTCCAAAATAGATAGTGGGAGCGAGATAGACTTCGATGGAGTTGAGGCTCAAGGTATATAAGAGTTGGTATATGAACATATTCCACAAAGCCCTATGGAAGAAAGATCTGTTCAGAGACATAAGAATTGTGTAGGAGTACAATAGAAGTTAGAGAATAAAAATGGTATAGTTTTGTAGTTACCGAGTATGGTGACTCATTATTAGTTGATAATAACGATCCTCTTATATAAAAGGAAGTAGTAAGTAGAATAGATGTTTCCAAGTGTCAAGAAGCCATAAATGTTTAAATGGATTCCATGTAGAAAAACCAAGTTTGGATTTTGATAGATCCTCCAGTTGATGTAAAGCATGTTGGTTGCAAATGGGTCTTCAAGAAGAAACTAGATATGGAAGGACAAGTCAGTACCTATAAGGTATGACTAATTGCAAAAGGGTTTAACCAGTGTCAAGGAATTGACTAAAAAGAAACCTTTTCACCAGTTTCAATGCTGAAGTCCATCAAAATTATATTTTCCATATCTTCTTACCATGACTATGAGATTTGTAAAATGGATGTCAAAACAACCTTCCTTAACAGGAACCTTTAAGAAGATGTCTACATGAAACAAACTGAAGGGTTTATGACTCCAAAGTATGCCAATAAGGTATGCAAGTTGCAGAAATCCATTTATGGATTAAAGAAATAATCCAGGTCATGGAACATTCGTTTTGATAAATCCATAAAAAAATTTGGTTTTATCAAGAACGAATGTGATCCTTGTGTCTATAAACGGTTTAGTGGGAGTGCAGTTTCTTTATTAATAGTATATGTTGATAACATATTACTTATTGGAAACAAGATAAAAATATTACAGTCTGTTAAGGCATGGTTGAATCAATGCTTCTCTATGGGGGACTTGGGTGAGGCATCATATATTCTTGGGATAAAGATCCATCATGATAGATCAGAGAGACTGATGGGCCTAAGTCAAAGTATATACATGAATAAGATACTGAAGAGATTAAGTAAAGAACAATCCAAGAGGGGACTGTTTCCAACATCACATGGAATTCATCTTTCCAAGAAAATATCTCCTCAAACACATGAGGAAAGAAAGATAATCGTAAGAAATCCATACACATCAATGATTGGGTCATTCATGTATTCCATGCTATGCACTAGGCTGGATGTCGCCTACACATTGAGTGTGGTAGGTAGATATCGAGATGACCCAAGTGACCACCATTGGATGTCAGTCAAGACCATCCTAAAGTATGTGAGGCGTACTAATGATATGTAGATGCAAGTTTCTAGACTGATCAAGAGGACATGAAGTCACAAACCAGAAATATCTTCACTTTGAATTGAGGTGCAGTGAGCTGGAAGAGCTCAAAGTAGAGTGTGGTCGTAGATTCTATAGTAGAGTCCAAGTATATCACACCTTTTGAGGCAGCTAAAGAAGTAGTTTGGATGCAAAGATTCATATAGGAGATGGATGTGAAACCTAGCAGTAAAGATCCCACCACACTGTATTGTGATAATACTACAACGGTGGCTCTCGCAAAAGATACAAGGCCACATCAGTGGATGAAGAACATACATTGAATGTATCATATCTTGAGGGATTTTTCTCAGTGAGGTGAAGTTTTAGTGAGAAGTATTTCTACAGAAGACAATGTGGTGGACCCTTTTAATAAAACATTAACTCAGCAGAAACACGATCATCATGTGAGGTCTAGCGGACTGAAAGTCATAGGAAGTTGGCTTTAGTCAAAGTGGGAGTTTGTAAGAGTTGATGTCCTATAACCAATTTGTTGTAATTTTATTACATGAATATTTAATATATTTAAATATAAAACATCTTGTTACATATTTTTCATTGTTCTACGTGACTATAGTGTAATAATGTCCTAGAGTATTTGTCGTATTGATAAGGTCCTAGTAGTTTCCCGATATAATGAGAACCTTGAAGTGCTATGAAAATATTCTTAAATATAGTTCAGTAGTTGGATGGAATACTATAATGGGACACATAATATAAAAACCATTAGGTGTGAGTACTTATAAGAATATGATACTTCATCTCATGAATTTTATACTTGGTAATCTCCAAGATGGAAGATTATGAGAACAGACCCACTAGTAGGAATTCTGCATGTTTTAGTGTTATCATATATTCCTATTTCTGAGTATGTTTAATGATCATTAGACTTTAAGATTATCATTAATACATGTCAGGACTCACTCACTTTGATTTAATGACAAAACTGTGACACATATAGTTGGTGGGAAGTAGGGTATGTTGGGTGCATCATGAGTGACATGTTATTAATGGATAAATCGAGGAAGGATTTTTCCATTCCAATAAATGGAATTTGATATCTCGGACCTTTGATTGAAATAGAATAGTCACATGAAATTCCTTGGCCATGATGTAACGACAAGTTTATTTCAGGTAGTCAAAGAATGACGTATCAAGCACAAAGGTTGATGAAACTATCATAAAACCAGATTGATGAGATATTGAGACAAATGGATTATATTACATAGTGAGAATTTGTATGTGGATGTCATTGTTGTGACTTTAAGTTCTTTCTCCTAGGTTCCTTAACCCATTTCTAGACAATACTCTTGTACTTTATGCATGCCCACCTAATTCCAATGAGAAAGAATCCTATAGGGTCACACACTAAGTGTTTCTAGTGGTCTCAATTAAATTCTATTTTAATTTAATTAATGGAATAAATATTATTCTCAAGATAGTGGAATAATTTTATTCAAGTTAAATTGATTGAATAAATTAAATAAATATTTGTTCATTGGACTGTGGGTAAAATATATTTATTTATTTTATTGAACATTAAATAAATATTTATTTACTAGTTTGTAAATAAAATATTTATTTAAGAGAATAATTTATTTATTTATTTATTCAGGTGGTCAATAAATGGAAGTGGATTTCAAGTATACCAAGGCTAGTTTGGAAGTAAAAAAATTATTTTCAAGATGGTAAATAATTATTTAACTAGTTAGCAGAAATTAAAATAATAATAACGCTACTATTATTTTGTGAAGCAGAATTTTATTTATTCCATTTTGTGTAAGTTGGTATACCATAAATAATGATGAAATATTATTATTAAAAGCATGAGTTTTCTCTAAGTTTATGAATGTATTTAATTACTATTATGTAATTAAATATTGTAACTGAAGCCTCGTGTCAATAAATAGACACATATTTCTATTGTGCCATGTACCGAATTGCACTCCTGGTGAATTGAGAATTGTTAAGCTAAACAATTTCTCTATTGAATCCTATTCCCACCCCTCTCAGTAATAAGATACGTTCTTCAAGGCTGAATAAAAAGTGCTCAAGAATGATTGACATAAGAAACTCACTTCACCGTGATAGCACCCGAAGAATGAGTGGTGTCGATCAGAAGCCATCAGAGCACATGTGGATCACTGCTAGAGGGATTATAGTGTGGATCCTCGCAAGCACAATGAGATAATTTGGAAGGGTCATTCCAGATGATCAACATCATCAACAAAGAAATTACTGAAGATCCAGGCATTCTTTTCTTTATGAAATTAATTAAATTAATTATAAACCTGATGTGAAAGATCATATCTAATGTTTTTTGGCCTCTTATTTCTTTATATAAATCTTTTATTATATTATCATAGTATTGATCTTTGAATAATAATTTATCATGGTTAAAATTAAAGTTGGGTGCAGGCCCCACTATGCTTATACTACGCCCAGAACCTTCAAAATTTGTAATAGGTTTGTCAATAGTTGAAATCAAAGAAATTAGCCCTTCATTATACATGAAAAACATTTCTATGGAATAAAACCACATACAAAGAGTAGAGTGTTAAAATATATAGAACCCTAACATGAAATAGATTGTGATAGAAGAGGCAATCAATATTTTGGATTTTTGAATTATATATCCCATTTCTGATAGTTCTTAGGTCAGTGTGGTCTATATAGTCCCAAAAAAAGAAGACTCACTATAGTGTCCAATGAAAAAAATGATTAAATTCAATTGATAAAAGAAACAAAATATAGAGTTTCTATTGATAATAGAAGGCTCAATTTGTCTACTAGAAAGTATCATTTACTATTTGATTTTTAGATCAAATGCTTAAGAGTCATGTTAATAGTGAGTTCTGTTGTTTTTGCGATGGATATTTGGGTTACAACTAAATTACTATATCCCAAAAAGATCAAGATAAAACTAAATTCACATGAACCTTTGGGACATTTGAATAATGGAGAATACCCTTTGGATTATGTGGTGCCCCAGATACCTTCCAAATATGTATGAAAAATCTCTTTTTAGATATAACAGAGAGTATTATTGAGGTATTAATTGGTGAATTCTCTATTGTTGGTAGCACATTTGAGATCTATTTAGGAAATATGTAATTAGTTTCAGATGGATGTTTAGAGAAAAACTTAGTTCTTAAATGGGATAAGATCTAATTTATGGTCACTAAAGGTATTTTTTTGGGAAATAAAGTGTCTAAGAGGGGTTTAGAGGCTGATGCTATTAATATTGAAGTAATGAAAAAATTATCATATCCTAAAAATTTCATGGGTATTATAATTTTCTTAGGGCATGATGGTTTTTACTATAGATTAATTAAAGACTTTCAAAAATTAAAAATCCCTTGTGTTATTTCATAGTCAAAGTTGTACACTTCCTGTTTGATAAAAAACGTGTGGAATAAATTAATTTGATTAAGTAAAAACTCACTTCCTTACCCATCATAACAACACCTGATTAGAAAATACATTTTGAGATTATGTGTGATGCCAGTGACATAACTTTTGGAGCTATTTTAGGATAAAGGAGAGATAAGAGGTTATATATGGGTTATTTTGTTAGAATACAACTAGATAATTCTTTAAGGAATTATAACACTATTGAGAGGAGTTGTTATATGTGATTTTTTCTCTATAAAAGTTGAGGAAATATATTCTAAGTTATAAAGTCATAATCTTTACAGACCATTCTACCATAAACTATCAACTGTCAAAGAAGAAGACTAAAATAAGACTTATTTGATGGATTCTCTTATTAGAAGATTTTGATATAGGGATTAGAGATAAATAGGGAGTTGATAATGTTATTTCAGATATTATTTTTAAGTTTTCTAATACCCATTGTGAAGATCTAAGAGAGTTTAATTATTTATTTTTTGATGATAAGTAACTCACTATCTCTGTTAAGTTGTCTAATTAGTGTATATATTTTAGCAACTTTATGAGAGAAACTGTAATTTTAAAGAATTTTTCAAATAACAAGAGGAATACGTTTATTTCGATGCTTAAGTAATATTTGTGGGATGAAACTTTGTTTTTTATTATGAATAATAAAAATAAAAGGGATGTCATTATAAAGATATTTTTGATGGAAATAATTATGATATGGATATAATCTGCAATAGTTTTTTGGATCAGAGTGAAGGTAGTAGTTGAAAATAGTACAAGAGTTCAATCTAGAGTGAAATATTAATGGAAGACACAGAGTATTCATCATCTTCATTAGTAAATATTATATTATTAATTGAAAAATGATTGTTGTTTAAGCACTGACTGGGGAAATTATATTTTATAGGTTCATCTTTTTAAATATTTATTTGTTCAATAATTTTTAAAATTATAATCAAATTTTTGATTTAAATAATTGATTGATTTTTTTTTCATGATGAACTAAAAAATCATCCAATTATTGTCCAATTTACTCAAATTATATTTTTAATACATCTTATACATTTTTTATTTCATTTATAATTTTACAAAAAAACAAATACCTTAACCAAAAAGTCCAAATTTTCTTTGAATATCATTCTTGTTTATCAGCTGATCAAATTTTCATCAATATATTTGCACAATTTTACCTCTAATAAAAATATTATACATAGCATGTTTAAAAAAATCACAACTGTAGTTTTCATATGTTGTGTTCTTTTTTTTTCAACTTTTTTTTTGTTTTCTTCTATGGACGGTATCTCAACTACCTTCCATAAGGATTAAATATCCTAACTCACTACTTACTAGAAGTTTTTAATCATCATCTTTTAAATATTTTATAAATTGGTTGCTTTTCAATATTTTATGTTCATTTTTAGTGGGTGAAATTTGTTCTTATGTTGGAAGATTGTGATTTCACATTGAGGTAGTTAATCTCTATTACTCCATGGATTTAATTGAGAATATAATTGTAGTTTCCCTTTTGAAATATTTTGCTGATAGAAAAGTTTTTGTGGAATTTTTTATAACTTTCAATGGATTTGAAATTTATGGTTGGAATTAGACTCATAATATATGAATACAAATGGATTATGAAATAAAAATTATAATTCAGGTTGAGCCTCTTTCCTTTCATTATTTCATCTATTTTTAGAGTCACTGAATTATTTATTTATTTTACTAGTAATTATTAAAATTTCCCATCCAAATAGAGTTTGTATTTATTATTCATTTTAATTATGTGAATTGGGTCACCTGGAAGTATAGAGAAGTTTGGAATTCCAGTTGAATCCAAATGGACATTTTTTTAATTCTTTTCAAAATTTTCAATTTCTTCCAATTTTGTAAAATAGGAACCCAATTTTTGACTGAATCTTTTTCATTATAAGGGGAAAATCATATATTTTTTAACTTTAGAGAGTATATGAAGAAAAATTTATTTGAAAAATAATTCATTGTGGCATTGTAGTATTTCACTCTTGAGATTTATTATTTTCAAATAAAATTGATTAGTAATCACTTGAGTACAAGAAATGACCAACTGTAAGAGAATTTAATGTGACCTTTATTTGATGCATTTTACACATTGATTTTTTTTGTTTTTAATTTATATTTAATGATGAAATAGGTATTTAAGTGGGAATTTTTAGTGTTCAGTTTTATTTCATGTTAATTTTAAAATTTTTAACTATTGTGTAAAAATGTTTAATTTAATTTTTGAATAATGTTTGTTCGTGTTCTTTAATAATTTTATTGTTTTGTTTCATTTTTTTAACATTATATTAAAATATTAATTTTATATATTTTAATTTAATCTTTGTTATTATTATTTTTTATTTTCCATTTCCTTCATTTTTTTAAATTTAAATTATTTTTGTATTTGATATTATTAAAATTTATCATTTTTACTACCTCTATTTCATGTGTTAATGTATTTTTATTTATTTACTTTTATTATTTTAAAATTACTTTTTTGTCTATATTTTTCAATTGAGTAGAATAATTATCATCAGCATAAGAAAATTTTATACACTACACATTCCCCATATGCTAAAATATCAGTTGTCATGTAAGAATAATTTCTATTTTTGTTATAAAAACCCATGTAAAAGAATGTTTGTGTAAGCTATTTTAAGAATTAGTGATAATTTATACTCTCTTACCATAAGATATTGGTTTTTATTTTTTTTAGTATGATTATCTTATGTATCATGTAAGATAAATCCACTTACCCACCACACACTGAAAACAAACATCTGCAGATGAAATCTTGATTTTGGGGATGTTGATTTGGAAGATGGAAAAATCAAACAAGCCCAAGTCGATTATAGTAAAGGTAGAAGAAAACCTTCATATAGATAACATTTAATATTTTTGATCAGAATAGTGATGACAGAAGAAATCCAATGATATGAGCTCATGCAATGGGATGAAACTCTTCATTGCATTGGTTAAATATCTTAAGCTTATGAATAGTCAAAACTGAATTGAGGCCAAGACTAACTAGGTTTGTACACCAAGAAGGCCAAAGTTTCCATCATGATTTGATTCTAAGATCATATTTTTATATCATCATACCGACTGAAGAATGATGAGGGGATCTTGTCTAACTGAGATGGTGATTGGGAGTTTAAGGTTTTTGTAGCCCAAGCTCACCGATTTTGATCTAGTTTCAGAAAATATATTTGATGATGAACCTTGTTAGATAGAAGGAGACACCACCATTGAACCAAAGGTTGAAGACTATATTTTCTTTTTATTTTTCACATTTTTTAGTTAGAACCATTCACAATGCCTTCATCAATGATTTTTTGTTGTCTGATGAAGCCCAATGAATCTATTGAAGACCCGAACTTGATGGTCGATCTATGAAATGAGAATTGATGTGAGTGCGATATATTTTTTGTGATCGAGTTTGGTGTTTCTAGTACTGAGATATTTAAAACCTGAGATCTTTAGAACATTGGTTGTTGAAGATTTCCAAAGGTCTAGTTCCATGAGTTTGATTTAGTGAAAAAGTTTATTCTGGTAGATTATGAGTCATCCAAAACCATGGAATCCAATTATGATGGTTTTTTGTTGAATATTGATCGAGGGATTATTTTTTGGTGTTTTTTTATTTTTATTTATAGGATCAATAAAAGGAGTTATATTTTCATCATTGTTGTAGTTTTTGCATCAAAGAATTATTTACCCAACATTTTGAATGTCGTTCCCCAAAGAGTTTTCGAGGGATGAGGATTTTTAGTGGAACTAGATTGGGGTTTAAAAATTAAACTCAACCAAAATGATGGGTTTAAATTTAATGGAGTTATATAGATAAATTATAGGTTTCAAATTGAATTTTTAATTGGTTGAGTAAATGTAATAAATTGTTGGAAGGGATTATTCAAGTGATAGATGCGATGAATGAAGTCTTAAGAGAGAAATGTTTTCCACCTAAGGAACACTTGTGAATTTATAAAAAGTTATTTAAGGTGAATAATAAAAATAAAAGGGGAATAAAAAGAGGAATGGGGGGGGGGGGGTTATGGAAAAAAATTAAAAGATGGATATATTATACTATAGATTTTCTGAGTGTAGTGAAGACCAAAGATAAAAATAGTGCAAGATTTCATTCTAGATTGAAATATTAAGGGAATAATACTAGCATTCATCATCTTTATTTTTTTCTTGATTTTTAATTATTATGTTTTTTATTAAACAATTATTGTTGTCTAAACACTATGTGGGTAAATTAGATTGTACTGGTTAATATTTTTAAATATTTGTTTGTGTAATCATTTTAAAAATTATAATCAGTTTATTGATTTAAATAATCGAATGTTTTTTATTCATGATGAATTAAAAAAACATTCAATTGTTGGTAAATTTACTTGACCAAGATTTTGACTAGATGTTTTCAATTTGTTAATTTCATTTATAATTTTACAAACAAGGAAATAATTTAGATAGACAGTTGAAATTTATCTCAAGTTTACTTCTTGTTTATCTCCTAATCAACTTCTTATAAATATTTTTTCATAATTTTATTTTGAATCATCATCTTATACTTATCTTGTTTAAAAAATATCGCAACTATTATTTTCATATGTTGTGTTCTTTTGTTTTCTTCTTTTTTTTGGTTTCCTTCTTTGGAATTCCTCTCAAATTTCATCCCTAAGGATTTTATATCCTTACTCATTACTTTATAAGAGTTTTTATGTTTTAATATTTCCTAGTCAACAATTTAGATGTGATAAATTCTTAAATTTAATGACATTTAAGATATTTAAGAAAAGAAAACAAAATTGGAATGGAAAATCTAAGAGAAATAATTAATGATGAAAATGAAAAAATTTTGAAGCTATAATCATACAATATAACTTTAAAATGCTTTGTATTATTGATTTTCAACTCCCTTAGGTGTCTAGAATTACATATTAAATTATATTAACACCTAGGTCCTAAAATAATGTGCTAAAATAGTCACATTTGTCAATGTTTTTTGTATTTAAGGGTTTGTCTCATGCAGATTAATTGAACTTCATTAGAGACTTTTATAACACTATGTAACAATTGTATTTATAGGGGACCAATGAAGATGATCTTCAAAAGAAGGTGTTTCCATTTTGTCTTTTGGGTAATAAAAAGAATTGGTGTTTAGGTGTAGATGAAAATATCATTGGAAGTTGGGAGAAATTTTAAAATTCATTTTTCATGAAATTATATCCACAAAGACTTAAGGGAGAGATTTGAACAAAAATCACAAGCTTTTATCATGAGGATGGAGAAGCATTTCATGAGGCTTGGGATCTATTTAGGGACCTAGTTAGGAAGTGTCCCCATCACCAGCTCGCATATCATCTCCTCATAGATACCTTATAAGAAATATTTTCCTCCTCATGATATAATTTGGTTGACTAATCTTCTAGGGGAAATTATAATGATAGAAAAGATGAGTATTTGAGATAAATTTTTAACAATATCACTTTAAATTCTCTAAAAAAAAATCTTTAAGGAAAATAGAGAATATAAGAGGAAATAATAGTGAATCTGGTATGGAAATAAAATCTTAGTTGAATGAATTAAAATAAAAACTTCAATCCACAATGAACCAAAATGATTTTTTTAAAAAAAAAATTGGTACGTAAAAATAAAAATCAATAACTTAGAGAGAAATGTGCTTAATATAGGATTTTTGGTGACACTGAGAACTTCTACACAAAAATCAACATGCCTATAAAAAAAGAAGGTGAAAATTTATATGATATCTTCCTATATTTCAAGATGTAGATGATCCATTTTTTAAAAAATATATCTCTGGTGATAGAAATCATCCAAACCTTTAATATAAAGGATAAGGACTTCGAAGAAAATAACCACCTAGTTATTCTCAACAACTAAAACTGAAATTTCAAAACCAATAAAGCGATGAATCTTCTAATTTAAATGGGATTTTTAAGAGAAGATTTCATTCTAAGGTGGATCAAATGATTAGTAGAATGTAAAATCATGAGGATAAATATCAAACTGGAATTAAAAATATTCAAACTCAATTAAGTTAAATGGATATAGAGTTAGGTGGTAGGGAAAAAGGGAAGTTTCCAAGTATAACTAAAATAAACCCTAGGGAGAGTTCCTTTTTTTGTCACTAAAGTGGTTTAAAAACACAAGAGGAGGTTATATATAGTCCTAGGTAAGTTTAAACTAAAAATATAGAAAAAATATACACAAAAATATAGGAAACAATAAATATTTAAATGTGGATAGAATTGCTGTTACTCAAGAAAATCAATTTGTTCCTTCTGAAAATCAAAAAGAAAAAGGCTGTAAAATGATAATAAATAAAGGGAAAGTGACTATTGTTATGAAAATATTGGGAATTAATTATTTTTTTAGCAATTTTTACCAATCTATCCCTTTCCATAAAATATTAAAATCCAAGAATAACAAACATGATTTTCTTCAATTCCTTAGGCTTCTCAATAAGCTCTATGTGAATATTTTCAAGCATTGATTTAGATTACATCATATCTTAAATATATCATGAAAATTATTATAAATAAGAAATCTTTGGAATATTTCTCTATATAAATCATCATTAACAAGTGAAATGACGTTCTTTAAAAAAAATCCCTCCAAAATATAAATATCCAAGAAGATTTATCATTCACTAAACCTTAGAGAATAGTGTCTAACTAAATTTTATGTGTGATATAAATTCTAGTATTGACTTTATCCCATTATCACTATTTAAAATGTTGATATTGGTTGACCTTAAACCCACCACTATCATTCTATAGCTTGATGACCATTCATTCACACATCCCATAGGAAGAGTTGATGATCTGTTGGTTGAAGTTTGAAATTGATTTATGCCAAATGAATTTCTTGTATTAGACATGGAGTGCAACCAATAAGTTCCTATCATCCTGAATAATCCTTTCATTTCCACTATAAGAGATGTTATAGATTCATATATAGGGAATTAATCTTTATGTTTGGTAAGCAACATGAGGAGTTAAATGTTTTTAAAAATGATAAAGAACCAAATTTTAGTGAAAACTATTTTGGGAAAATTTGTTAGAATATGATTACACATTAGAAAATTTATAAGAATATGAAAAAAAAATCTGGTTGAAGAAATTCCTTCATAAGTTGAAAAAATAGTTTCACACTATATTGAGTTTATTCAAAGTGAGAATCTAGAAAAAAATTTATATTTGGAGAACAATCATTTTCTTAATGTCACTTGTGATATTGAAGTTGGGAATGAATATTATATTTCAGAGCATAAAGAATATTTTAGAGAAATTAAAGTTGATTCTACTTCTACAAAAAATGTTGAGTAATTTTATAAAGTTGAAGGTGATTTAATTAAACAAATTGATGATTTTTCTTTAAAAAATATTCTGAATTCTGATATGGAAACTCCTGAGTGTGAGCTATCAAATTTGGATAACAATAAAGAAAAATTTAAAATTGGTTATGAAATTAAAAATATTTCAACTTTTCAAATTCCTTATAAGAAAAATGCTTATGTTATTGGAATTTCTAGGCCTAAGATCCTTCCATCAAGTGAAGAAGAACCCACTTTGGATCTAAAAATTCTTCCATTACACCTGAAATACTCATTTATAGGTAAAATTTCAATAGTACCTATAATTAATTCTTATAAATTGATAGTAAATCTAGATGAATTTTTTTAGTGTTCTGAAGAAATTTAAAATATCCATAGTTTGGTCAATATCTGACTTTAAAGGAATTATCTATTTTTCTATATGTACAAGATTTTTATGGAATCAAACCACAAACATCAAGTAGAGTGTCAATGGATATAGAACCCTAACATTAAAGAGGTTGTTAGAGAATAGTTAATCATGTTGTTGGATGTTGGAATTATATATTCCATGTTTATCATTTCTTGGGTTAGTATGGTCTATGTAGTCCCAAAAAAGTTGGATTCATTGTAGTGAAAAAATGAGAAAAAATTCTCAAATTCAATTAAAAAAAGAAACCAAATAAATAGTTTGTATAGATTAAAGAAATATGAATTCTACTACTAGAAAGGATTATTTACTATTACATTTTTTGATCAAATGATTAATAGTCTTAATGATAGAGATTTATCTTGTTTTGAAGATAGATATTTAGGTTACAACTAGATTTCTATAGCCCCAAAAGATCAACATAAAACTACATTCACATGACCCTTTGGGACATTTGACTAATGGAGAATACCATTTGGATTATGTGGTACAATGAATAACTTCCAAATATGTATGAAAACTATATTTTTAGATATAATAGAGATAATTATTGAGGTATTAATGGCTGAATTATCTATTATTGGTAGCACATTTGAGATTTATCTAAGAAATATGGAATTAGTTTTAGATAGAATCTTAGAGAACAACATAGTTCTTAACTAGGATAAGATCCAATTTGTGGTCACAGAAGGTATTGCATTGGAAAATAAAGTATATAGGAGGGGTTTAGAGGTTTATATTGTTAATATTTAAGTAATTCAGAAATTATCCTTTCCAAAGAATTTCATGGGTGTTAGAAGTTTTTTAGGGAATGATGGATTTTACCAGAGATTTATTAAATACTTTTATAAAATTAAAAATCCATTATGTTCTTTCCTAGTAAAAGTAGTACCGATAGTATTTGAGAAACAATGTGTGGAATTATTTAATTTTATTGAATAAAAAATCACTTCATCACACATCATAAAAACACCTGATTAGAAACTACCTTTTGAAATTATGTGTGATACTAGTGACATGACTATTGGAGGTATTTTAGGATAGAGGAGAGATGAGAGGTTATATATGGTTTATTATGCTATCACACTTTTAGATAATTATTAGTGGAATTATACTAATACTGAGAGTAGTTTTTATATGTGATGTTTTCTCTAGAAAATTTTAGGCTATACCTTTAAAGTTCTAAAGTCATAATCTTTATAGACCATTATATATTAAACTATCTAAAATAAAATAAAGAGACTAAATTAAGAATTATTAGATGTATTCTATTATTAAAATAGTTTATATGGGGATTAGAGATAAACAGGGAGTTGAGAATGTAGTTTCATATCTTCTTTCTAGGATTTCAAATCCCCCTTATGATGATATGAGTGAGTTTAATCATTTCTTTCATAATGATAATTTACTCACTGTCTCTATTAATTAGTCTAGTTGGTGTATATATTTTGGTAACTTAATGAAAGGAAGTGTAATTACAATGTATTTTTCAAATAATCATAGGAATAAGTTTATTTTTATGCTTAAGTATAATCTATGTGATGCACCTTTTTTTAGAAGTTTATGATGGAATTATGAAAAGGTGTACACTAGAGGAATAAATGCTTCCTATTATAGAGAGTTTTCACTCCTTGCCTTTGGAAGGTTATCATGGAGGGGAAATGATGTCCCAATAATTCATTCAATCTTGTTTTTACTGGATTATTTTTTATGGACTTTAGGAGTTTTGTTATAGGATATGATATATTTTATAGATTAGGAAATACTAATAGAAAGAAATAACTTACTAAAAAGGTATTATATAAGTATATATTTTTTATTTGTGGGGTTTGAATTTAATGGGACCATTCCCATCTTTACATAGGAACGAGTATATATTAGTTTTTATATATTATGTCTTGAAATAGTTTTGGTAGTGGAATTTCTCAATAATTAAACTATTAGCATGATAAAATTCAATAAAAAGAACATACTATCAATATTTTTGGTGACAAGGTATTTCATTACAGATAATGGAACCCATTTTAAAAATTATAAGTTCAATTCATTGAAGAAAAAAATTGGATGTGCCCATGGAACTTTAAATTATTACTATCCACAATCCATTGGATATGTAGAGATCTCAAATATGGAGTTGAAAAAATATGTAAAAAAATATCTGTACTTCGTGTAAATATTGGTCATTAAAATTGGATAAGGAATTATGGGCCAATATAATTTCTTTTAAAAACCCTAATTGTTATATATATTTATATATTGTTGTTTTGGAAATGTTTTAATTTAACTGTAGAGTTGAAACAAAAGTAATATTTGGCTGTAAAGGCTTTAAAATTTGATTTTATGACTACCGAAGAGAGGAGGATACTATAACCGAGTGAGTGGGTTGAGATTTGGAGAGGGTATTATGAAAATTCTAGAATCTATAAAGAGATGGACATGGTATTTCATGATTATATCTTTCAATATAGACAACTTAAGGTTGTTTATAAGTTTATCCTCTTTAATTCCAGAGTAAGGCTTTTTCCTAGGAAACTCAAATTCAAGTGGTTTAGATATTTATCCATCCTTAGAGTGTTGGTTAATGGAGTTATCATGTTTATTTTATAAGATAATCATCTTTTATTGGTAAATAAAAAAAATAATCATGCACTATATTGAGGGGAAACCAAAGTATTTGGATTTTATCTCTTTCTTTTATGACTCAGAAACCATTGATTCATGATAAAGATGGTAAATTTAATACTAATTGGGAGATAACCCATGATTCTTCTATTGTTTTCTTTATTTTGAATAATAAAAAATCTTTTTATACTTCTATCTTAAATTCAATTATTCTCTACTGATCTAGGGAAGGTTGGAACTATTTTTCAAGTACCTCATAAGCAGAGATTTTGAACCAATGGAGAGTAATTACAAATATTTTCATTACAAATAATAGATACATGTTGGAAATTTTAGGAATAAATTTCTTTAAACATAATATCTAGTAGTTTTCTTTCTTGAACTTTAAATTTTGGGGTCTCATTTTCATCCTTTTATTCTGAAGGTGTTACAACTTGTTGAACAGATAACTCTACTCAAATATTAAAAGAAAGTATTAGAAATAATTCATGCGGTTAAAGATTCACTATCAATGGGTTTTTTTCATTCTCTTTTGTTTAGTTTGTTTTGAATTTTTTTTGCATTCTTTATTAATAGTGTGTAATTTATTAAAATATTCTCACAATGTATAATTAATTGTGGGGAAATTTCCCCCATTATTCAAACTTTTTATGAATGTTTTTGTGATGTAAGAATTGGATGTTAGTTCTTTCCATATATTTATCATATAAAATTTTTATGAACCTTCTTAAAATCCAGTTAATACCCTAAAATTTATGAAAAAACCTTTTTAATTTAATTTTATTCACACAAATTTGATGTTTTTTAATCAATGATAAATATGATGTTTCTTGTGCTTAATGGAACAATTTAGTTTCTATTCCAATGAAAAAATGTATACACTCTTCAAATTTATTTAGGAAAAGTGTTATAAATTGTGGCAACATGTTTTTGAACTGAATGATTCCCCTTAAACATAAATTTAAACTATTCAAGCTATAAAATATGGTTGAAAAAATATTTTTAATTTTTTCTTCCACTATATAATTCATCATTGAGGAAAATTTTGGGTTTTATGTTTTGGGGAGGGGGAATTTATTATGCTAATATTTTTTAACTATTGTACATGTTAAACACCCTTTATTTTTTTCAAAATTAGTTATTTTTCAAGATTTTAACTTCATTTTTAACAGGTGAATTTTTTTCATAAGTTTTAATATTATGATGGAAATTTTAGGTGGTTAATCTATATTACTCCATGGATTTAATTGAGCAAATCATTTTAGTTTTCATTTTGAAATATTTTATTGATAGTAAAATTTTGATGGAATGTTTTACAACTTTCATTGGATTTAAACTTTCTAGTTGGAATTAAACTCGTAAGATAAGAATCCAAATGGATTATGAAATGAATATCCTAATCCAGGTTGATCCTATTTATTTTCATTCTTTTATCTCGTTTTCTTTAAGCTTCTAGATGGGTTATTTATCTTTCTTATAATTATTAAAACTTACCATATAAATAGAGTGTCTATTTATTATTTATTTTAATTATGTGAGTCGAAACACCTAAATATACAAGGACGTTTAAAATTCCAGTTGAATGAAAATTGATGTTTGTTTAATTCTTTCAAAATTTTTTAATTTGAATGAATTTTGTAAAAGAGGATCCCAAATTTTCATTGAATCTATTTCATATTAAGTGGGAATTAAATTTTTTTATCTTAAGGTATTCTTTGGGGGAAAATTTATTTGAAAACTAATTATTTGTCACATTTTAGTTTTTAACTCATGAGATTTATTATTTTCCACTGCAATTGATTCGTAATATCTTGAGGAACATCAATGATTATGTGTGGGAGAATTATATGCATCCTTTATTTGATGTATTTTCCACATTTATTTTATTTTGAATGTATATTTAATTCTAAATAGGTATTTAAGTGGGTTATTTTAGTTTTAATATGTATCTCATGTTTATTTTAAAATTACTTAATATTATAAAAACATGTTTAATTTAATTAATGAATAATGTTTGTTTGCGATACTTTCTTATTTTATTTGTTTATTTCATTTTTTAACATTGTTTTAAAATATTAATTTTAATCATTTTAATTTTATATTTTTTCTTATTGTTTTTTTATTTTTTATTTTCTTTATTTTGTTTAAATTTAAATTATTTATTGTTTAAATTTTATTTAAAATTAAAATTTTTACATCTTATATTTCTCGTGTCAACATATTTTTATTTATTTAGTTTTTTTGTTTTAAAACTTCTTATTTTTTATTTATAAATTGAGTAAAATAATTATCATCAGAGTAAAAAAAATTTATACACTGCCTCTTCACCATAAGATAAAATATTGGCTTCTGTATAATAATAATAATAATTTCCTTATAGAAACCCTCATAAAAGAATATCTGTGTAAGATATTTTAAGCATCCATGATAATTTATGCTATCTCATTGTAAGATAATGGTTTTCATATAGTGTAGGATAATTATATTATTCATCACATAAAATAAAATATCTTACCCACCACACATCAAAAACCAATATCAACAGATGAAATACGGATTTTAGGGATGTATATTTGGAAGATGGAAAGCTTAGATGAGCCCGAGTTGGGTCTGCTGATGTTAGAAGAAACCCTTCATCAAGCCACCGTTGAATCATCTTGATCAAAATAGTGTCATTCAAATAAATCCAATGATCTGAGCTTAGGTGACAGGATGGAACTATCCATTGGGCTAGTTGATGATACCAAGCTTACAAACCAGTGACAACAAAATTAAGGCTTATGACAAGCAACTTTTAAAACTATGAAGGCTTAAGCCACCACTGAGAATCAATTATTTTCTCTTCTTTGTAGATTGTCAAATTGAATGAAGAATGGAATGGGGAACTTGATGAACTGAGTAAATGAATGATATTTTGAGGTTTTCATAGCCTGAGATTATTTATTTTTAACCTAGTTTGAAAATATTATTTAATGATGAACCCTACAAGATCAAAGGAGACATCACAATTGAAATGAGGGTTAAAGACTGACATTTTATTATTTTTGACATCATGAAGGTTGAACCATTACCAATTCCACCATCAAATATTTTTTGTTTTCTGATGATGATCGATGAATCTTTTGACGACCTGAGCTCAATGGTTGATATATGAACTGATATTTAAATTTGGTGCCTCTGTTTATATTTTTTTCAGTGATTGGGGTTGCTGGAACTAATACAGGCAGTTTTATGAACCTAAGATCCTGAGCTCATTGGTTGTTGAATATTTCCAAAGGTTAATTTTCATGAGTTTGATTCGATGAATGAAGTTTCTTATAATAGATTATGAGTAAGTAGAATCCATGGAATCCAATTTTGAGGTTTTTTTGTTGAATTCCAATTGAGAGATTATTTTTTAGTGGGGTTTTGTTTCCATTTTTAGGATCAATGTAAAATAGAGGGATTTTTACTTTATTATTTTGGCCATTGCATCAAATAATTGTTTACATAATATTTTCCATGTAATTATTTAATGATATTTCCATGGATGTTTTCGTACAATATAATTATCCGCGTGTTTTCTAATTAAAAAAAAAACTAGAATGACGAGTAATAATTTGATGAAATAATATAGATAAATTATAGGTGTTATATTGAATTTTCAATTGGTTAAGGGCAAAAAATTGTTGTAAGGGGTTATTGAAGTGAAACATGTAGTTATTTATGGTTTAAGAGAGAAATGTATGTCTCCTAAAATTTAATGGTGAATTTAGAAAAAGTAAGTTAGTGTACATAATAAAAATAAAAGGTCTAGTAGAAGTGGACTAGGGGGGAGATATTTTTGATGTACAACATTATGATATGGATATAATCAGTTATAGAGTTGTGGAGTGAAGAAATAGAAGGATATAAAAACAGTGTAAGAGTTCATTATAGAGAAAAATATCATGGGAAGAATATTAGTCTTCACAATATTCATTTTATTCTTGATTATTAATTCTTATATTGTTTCGTAAACAATGATTGTTGGATAAACATTAGGTGGGGAAATTAGATTTTATTAATTTATCTTTTTGAATCTTGGTTTGTATAATCATTTTTAAAATTGTAAACAACTTCTTAATTTAAATAATTGAATGAGTTTTGTTTGTGATGAACTAAAAAATCATCCAATTATTGGTATATTTACTCAACCAAGATTTTGACCACACATTTTTAATTGTTTATTTAGTTTATAATTTTACCAAAAAATAAATAATTTAATTAGAAATTCAAAATTTCCCTTGAGTTTTATTCCTATTTATCTCGTGCTCAACTTGTCATATAACTTTTTACAAAATTCTATTTAGAATCCTCATCATCTACTTAGCTTGTTTAAAAATAATCACATCTATTGTTTACATGTGTTGTGTTCTTTTGTAGTCTTCTTGTTTTTGATTTTCTTCTTTGGAATGCATCTCAATTACCTTCCCTGAGGATTCTTTATCCCAAATTTTTTATTTCTAGTAGTTTTCATGTTTTAATTTGTTCTATAAAATGATTTAGAGTTTATAAATTTTGAAATTGAAATACATTTATGAGATTTAATAAAAGAAAACAAAACTAAAATGGGTAATATGTAAAAAATGAATAATGCTGAAAATGAATAGAATTATGAATCTAGAATCATCCAAGATAACTTTGAAAGGCCTTGGATGAGGGAGCTTCAACTCCATCAGGTGTCTATTAATCCATCCTTTATTATATTTTCACCTAGGTCCCAAAAATATGAGCTAAAAAAGTCATATATGTTGGAATTTCCTATGTTTAATGGTTTAACTAATAGAGATTCATTGGCCTTCATTAGGGACTTTTATAACACTATACGGTAGTTTCCTTTGCAAGGGATAAATTAAGATGAGCTTTAGTTAAGGTTTTTTTAATTTCTTTTAAGGGGAATGACAATAATTGGTTCTTAGGACTATATGAATATTTATTTTAATGTTGGGATAATGTTTACAATTCATTTTTCATGAAATTCTATCCATAAATATTTATGGGAGAAATTTTAAAAAAAAATCACAAGTTTTTATCAATAGGATGGAGAAGCCTTTCATGAGGATTGAGATTGATTTAGGGACACTCTTAGGTAGTATCCCCATCACCAACTCCCATCTCATCTCCTCATGGATACCTTATATTAAGGATTTTCCTCCTTAGGATATAATTTTGTTGGAAAATATTCTAGGAGAAATTATAATGATAAAACTAGTGAGGATTTGAGACAAAATTTCTACAAAATTACTATAAAATTTCAACAAAAAAATATTGGAGGAAAAGGGTGAATAAATAATGAAACATCATTGAATTTTTTTTGAAATAAACTCTCATTTGGATGAAATAAAATAAAAAATTCAATAATTAATAAATCAAAATGAAAAATTATAAACCAAGTTGGATGTAAAAATCAAAATCAATCACTTAGAGAGATTTTTTTAATGTGGGATGTCCAGTCACATTGAGAAATTTTAAACAATATTTAACATGCCTATAAAAACATTGGAAGAATCCAGTTTTTAGGCTATGATCCTAGATTTCAAGATAGGGATGATCCATTTTCAATCAATTATAACTCTATTTATAGAAATATTCCAAACCTTTCATGGAAAGAACAAGGAATGACAAGAAAACAACCATTTGGTTATTCTCAACAGAACAAACTGCAATTTCAAAACAAAAAAGGGATGAATCTACTAATTTTACAAGGGAGATGATTTCTTTCTAAGGTGGATCAAATGATGAGTTTGATGGAATCTCAAAAGGGGAAGCATAAAACTAAAATTACCTATATTTAAACCCAATTAAGAAAAATGGATAAAGAGATATATGTTAAAGAAAAAATAAGGTTCTAAGTACAAATAAAAAAACCTAGGGATATTTCCATGGTTTTGGTCACTATAAGTGGTTTAAAAACTTAATATAAGGTTAGATATTATCCTAGGGAAGCTCAAACTGAAAATTTGGAAGAATATGTACATTGAAATTTAGGCAATACTGAATATGTAAATGTGGAAAACACTACTATTACTCATTTAAATCTAGTTTTCCATGAAAAAATAGGGATATAAAACCCAAATCTTGACTACTACCTTGTCACTAATGGTGAGTTACTATAAAAATTTCTAACCATTACTTTATCACTCATGGAAGGGTCCTATATTTCATCTTGACCAAAAAATTCTAACTCATGTTTGGGCCCTATTAGAACCTTCTCACTCAAGATGTGACCATGCAATGAGGTCTCATAAAAAATCACAAATCAAAACCTAAATACTACCTTCAAACTCAGGGTGAGGCTATTCGACATGTCTCAACATCCAACATACATACAATAAGGCACACAAATCTAATAAAAAATGAGATACTGCATCCCACCCCATAATCTTTCCTTCCCATAACCGGGTTCTAGTCATTCAATACCTAAACTTTTTAATCAAATAATATCTCATTGAGTATCTAATTTTATAGGAAAATCTATTAAAGACTATATCAGTCACACAATTATAACATGTCAAACCTATCTGAATTTTATATCTCACCTATATGGGAATATGTTGAGTTCATTAAATGCACTCGGTCTACACTCATAAATTCTAATATGTACCCATCACCCATTGGTGACCACAAAACCCGAAGTCCTTTCAAGTCCTTATCCTCAAGATTTTAGTCCCATTCCTATTCCTAATCATAATTAAAATCTATCCCCACTAACTGAATACCATCCTGAGAAAACTTGCTCCAATCCCCTTGTAAACCCAATGAATAACCTTCAAATAAATTCCCACAACCCTCTCATAGGTTCCATCACACATATAAATTATTAGAGCTCCCAATCCCATCAATTATAGTAAACCCTCTTTGTTACACCACATTTAGCCTGGGAGGACTTATCCTTCTCTTAAGATACACCAAGAATCTCCTACACTCTTTTGAGGGTATTTCCAAAAAAGTCATGATACATATGACCATCTCACCCATCATACCTCAGAATAATCCTTTCATTCCCATAATAATATCCATATAATATCCAACCTAGGATACCATACATTCATCCCCACCGTAAGTATTACCCCGAGACTCTCATAAAAGCAACTAAATCCTTTTATCCTTCCAAAACATAATTATTGAGTGACCCGAAGTACCTAAATGAAAATGAGAACTCACTCTATCTCTAGGAGGAACAATTTCACCCACTTCTTTACATATTTAGGTCTCATTTTTAATGCCTTGTACTAAAACTCATATATTAAAAATGAACAATCATGGATAAACATGGATATTGTTTTGTATTATAGGGACAAACTACCTCTTAAATAGAGTTTCCAACCACACAAATCTAATATATGTCTTTTCTAATTTTATATCAATTACCGAGACTCTATATAAAGTCCCCATTTATAAACTATTAATTATAACAATTTATTATTATTATTTAATCATTAACCGAAGAGGAATAATTTATAAATATTAACCAAGATATATCGACTTAGTTTAAACTCATTCAACTACATACCAATGTATTGTTTCATTCTCATGATACCCATATGAAAAAATACCTATTATTATATACACAATATGTCCCTAATTACATACAAAAAATGGTTTAATTCCTTGGAAATAAACTCAGAGACATACCTCTAATGAAACAGTAATAAATGGGTGGCATCTACCATATTGTGACATCTACATGCCATTGTAACATGATGCTCTATACTATTAGGATGATTCTATCATGATTTGGTGAAATCATCATCAAACCTTATAAAAAAAATCCCCTTGAATCAGATAGAAATGGAGGGGAAGAAGAATAAAAGGAAATTGAGGGTGGAAATCACCATTAATCATTATGGAAAATTCCCAAGAATCACCCTTAACTAAGAGGGATGAAGAAAATGAAAGGGAGGAGAAGGATTTTGGTTGAATTCCATCTCCACATAATCAAAATTTCTCTAAATTTTAATGGGTGACCTAGAAATTATAGGTACTCCCATACATTAATAATACTAGAAACAATGGATTCCATAACATGGATAAAATCATAAATACATGAAACCCCACACTAAGATCAAGTCATGGAATTACCCCTATTGTTGTGAAATGATACAACCTTCTTTAAAAGAAAAAAAGCATAAGGAACCTACCTTTAAAGCACGAACTTACACTTTATATCTTGGATGTCAGAATCTATTCCATGAATAATCCTCATAAAAATCCATCATTAAATGATGCTAGGGTCTTGAAGTAACCAACCTTATCCTTGAAATTTCATAAACAAAATATGTAAGGATACACTCTGACATATGGTTACGAGGTGATAATATTCAACATGGTGTGTCCATCATATATAAGAGTCTTCCCCTTACCAAATACTCAATACGTAAGGTTTATTTAGAATGATACTCTTGGACATTTCATGATTTCCCCTAATCCAAACATATAAAAAACCCTCACCAAAAATATTCTTCGACATAACACCCACTAGTCATGACAGGGCCTTATACCATATTGTTAAAGTGATTAACATTGATAAAATATGAATCCTTTTTCCACCCATCTCCCTAGAGTGACCTTCACCTATCTTGGAATGATGATCCATATATAGCTAAATTTGCGATGGGTCAACCTAACCTGATTGCTGAACTAAAAATTCAATTTTCCTCTAAATTTTATAATTAATATTAATATTGATCATTAATAAATACAAAACATAAGGATTCTTATCCTCAAGAAGAAGTGAGGATAATTTATTTACTTTTAAGACATCAATTAGAATTTGATACTGTTCTGTCGGCCTAATTAATAAACTGAACTAGGCATAGCTCAACAAACCATATTCCAAACATAGATACAATGAAATATTTATAAAATGACTTGGTTTAGTGATAAGAAACCCAATTATACCTTAGATGATGCACATTATGCAATTTACACTACACTATATCCGATTATATACAACAACACCATTTGATCTTCCTATAGATGTCTTTCCCCAAAAATTCTCAGACATACCTTCCATAACATCTCTATATCATTCACTCATAATTATTAAATTCATGGATGCATCACGTGATTTTTCCAACTGACCACACTAAATTCAAATCCTGAAACATGGTGTAATTACTTGGTTGAATCCTTGATAAACCAAATCATCCATAATAATCCACTAATAAGTATCAATGTTTCTCTAATATGAATCACTCTTAGATTTCAAAAATTACCATTATGGTCCTGATACGGACAATCAAACTCCATCTGGAACCACATCTAAATACAATTTTTTTTATTTACTTAGAGATGAGATAAAATTAGATATACTTTCACACTAATATCTTGGTACACATAAATTTTCCTCTAAACAGACTCATTATGTCCACTAAATTTCAATCATGAGGGTCATACATCCATGACTAATAAGATCCTTTTCACCATAAGAGTATCCCTACCACATACCTTTTGATCAGAACACCTAATATTCAAGTTCCATGGTTCATTCATTATCGAATGCACTAATTGGAAATGACCAAGATTATCCTAATTGAGAACCAACCCAAAACACCAATCACACCCATTTGCTACTTATTAGATAATTTATCATCAACATGAACCTTAATTAAACCACACCAAGGGAAACCTTATAAAAAATGGTTCACTCTCAACTATATTTATTCCCTTACATGAATCCTTGAGAATCAAAATTAGAGGACACAATATCAAAAAATTTCCCTCTTATAAATCCATGATCATCCTAGATCACACTGCAAGTGTGATAATATTCCAAACCCACCAAGTCTCATAGCCCATCTCCTAACTATTAGGGAAAAGGGCATACAACACAACCATAACTATACTCTTCCATGGTAAACTGAATATTCCCAAGAGCTCTCCCATAGTTTTTCACCTAATATAAAACTTGATCTCATTTAAACCAAATAGAAATTCAATATTGTGAAACCTAATCCCACTACCAAGTTCAAACTAAACTAAGTCACACTTGAACAAAATATGAAACACATATATAAAAAACTATCCATGTATCTCTCACATGGAAATATCATCAAGAAAAATACATTGTTAGTGATTTAACCCCAATAATCATGATACATATCACTCATTCCAAGGATTTTTACATGATAAACCATCAATAGGGAATAAGTACACAACCAAAAATTTCCTACATAAGAGTTATTGGTTTTGTACCCAACCATCTAGGATAACCATATATTAACCCATCAAAAACCACACCCAAAACCAACTGGTTGAGCATCTAAATGATATTTCCTTAAAAAGCTATATCTCAATACAAAAATTACTCAAGTAATTTACATAAAAAGAACCTAAGGATTTTTACAATCATTTCATCAACAACATTCAAGTGTATCTATCCCACCAAGTAATTTCATGACCATCCTGAACAATCTCTTCGGCATACCTCACCTGCATTAAACCATCACCAAGGTATCCAATTCTTAAACCAGCCCACCAAGATGTACAACACATCCCTTTCACCTAGTAACTACATAGCCATCACCATAGAATATCATATAATAAGATCCAAAAAACATGTGATTATAAAACACAGTGGTTTATTTATGTAGAACTCCATGAAAAACATACATAAGTAAAGAAAATAAACATTATTATTTTTGATAGATTTTAAAAATGATCCATATATCTTTATCAAAATAAATGACATAAAATCACACTAATGTATAGTGAGTCTTATATTACAAGTATGATTCATGTACACATGACTCTTAACATAATGTCCCATGGTAAAATCCAGAAATATCAATCTAAAATAACACATCATACTTTAATAAACATCTATTTTTTCATAGAAAAAACCAATAGTAACAATCATGTAGAACTCGTAACATGGATATACAATCACAAATGTATTCATGACTCATAAGTATGAGGTATATCACAAGTTATGAAACATTACAATCCATTTTCTTCCAGAACATCAATAATAAGAGAATAAATAAGGTACACTGATACAATTTTGTAACAATCTTACCCAAATCACTCTATAGTAATTGGATCAATGTGCCACATGACCTCAAGAATTCCTCCCTGTATTCTAGAGGCTTTTGACTAATGATGAAGTCCTAAATCATATATTGGGGTGACAGTTCCATAGATATCATACACATAAATAAAAAATAAATTACCAAACAACATAAAAATTAAATAATCAGAATATAGATAAATCCAAAAAAATATATGCTATAAAAATTGTAATATAGTCATAAAAATATACATCCTAACTGACCACCCATAGGGATGATCACATATACCTAATAAACCAAAATAATAAAATTATAATGAGGCATGAATTCCATCCCCATCCTCACCTCCATCCCATTTGTAATCCCTATAGAGATGCTCTAGCTCAATCCATTGTATATCCTATACATTGGCCTATACTACAGATATAAGGTTTTCACTAGCACCATAGATCCTATGAAGTGTGTGATAAATATATCTCAGTTGGGTTGCACCATTTTCCCCAAATATACACCATCATATAAATGTTCATGAATTTGGAAAAAAATAACATAAATAAAACACATTTATAAGAATGTTAGGATATAATGCGCTAATTAGGCCACCATGATCCATGAATGTACCCTCTTTGACCATTGTGAGAAAAAATTACCTCATTCCACAAAACCGAGACAAAACTCAAAGACTCTATATAGGTTTTCAAAAAACAACTGAACTGAACGAAGCTTAACATGACATAGTTAGTACAATAATCTCATGATTTAAATAATATATCTCACAAAATATATATACCCCTACAACCAAAAATTTTAGTGTATTAGATATTAGGTAACTAAATAAAATGTTTTACAGCACAAATAAACATTTATCCATAATAATTCTCTTATAGAACCTTTCTAGACATATCATATAATAAAACCATCTTCATAAGCTAGGTATTAGAAATAAAATAAAGGGTTGAGCTCAAATGATTAGTAAGGTAAAAGAAATATCATAAATGATTATATCACAAACATGAAGTAAAATATGATAAAGAAATAAATAACAGAATAAAATCTCAAAATAAAATGGATAATAATCATAAAACATGATAGAGAAACATAAGATCATAAGAAAATCATTAAAGAACCATAAAATAAATTAATTGGATTAAAAACTAATATCAATAACCATAAAACATACAATCTTGATATAAAAGAGTGAAACACATTAAAAATAAAGAATAATCATGAAAACATGGATTGATATGATAAAAAACATGAAAAGGTGGCACGATAATAAACATAGGATTTCTTATCCTTGTGAACTTAGATACTCGCTAACATGTTCACAAGTAAAAATGAGAGTAGAAATTATTTCCATCTTATAAACCATTTGTGAACCTAGAGACTTTATCACCTGTTCACATATAAAATTATGATAAGATCTTAATGCTATTACACTCAGCCTTTGTCAACATAGAATCTTGGTAACCTATTTATAGTTAAAATTTTGAGTCAATCTAAACAGAATCAAACTCACCCATTATGAAACAAGCTACTTAATAAACCATTCACATAAAATTTCTATATTATGAGATAAAATCCCATAACCAATGCATTTTATGTAGATATAAGTCCCACCCATCTCATATTCCATATATTTGTATAATACTTGAAAATAGTCATCATATCATTAAATAATCCATAGAAAGAAAGTGGGTATTATGTTATTTTAAAAATAATTATATATAATAAACCATGAAAAAAGAATAGGTTTCTTAATCCTTTAAAAAATATCACATATTAGTAACTTAAGAAATCATAAGATATAAAAAATCACTATTAAAAAAGGAATAATATCATAATAATTGATATTTTGTGTGACCAAAACATCATTTTCTAAAATATAATCCTTCGAGGGTAAATTGATGTGAAAATATAAGAGTTTTCACAAAACCTTTTGAAAACATAAAATTATATATTATATTCAAAAAATAATTTTTTTGAAGGGAAGAGAAGACTTATGAAAACATTAATAAAAGTTTTAAGGAAATGACCTTAAACATTACATAATTTAAATCTTTAGAAAAAAATTCACTTTCTTTCACAATGAGGATCCTTTCAGGTTTAGATTTTTAAAAAGATTCATGAAAATACTTACATAGTAAAACCACACTTTACAAATAGAGAATATCTAATTAGTATCCATTTCCCCCAATATATATACATTTTAAAATTAATATTTTTTCTTTTCATGAAAAATAATAATGAATTTTAACTTGACTTCTCATTTGGTATTACCCATCCTTAAACCCAGTAAAAAAACATTTAAATTCATGGGATGAGTAAAAAAATCTCAGTAAGTGAAAAAAGTAAGAAATATATTAGTCTAGTAAAAAAAGAAACACCATTTTTTTTTTAAATTTTTTCAATATTCTTTAAGAATATGAAATAATTCACATTTACATGAACAAACACACTTTTTTCTCAATGAAAACCTTTAGAAACCATAACAAGAAACTAAAAACCCCTTTATGAAACCTAGAGCATAAGAATATTAGAGATTTATATTCATAACACCTATTATAAATAACCAGGTCCTAGTTAAATTTATAGTAGAAAACTCCTTGATTAACTCCCTCCTTCTTGGCTTTTATGACAAGGAACATTACCCAATTAGTTAGAGAGATATATTGTGCTCACATATCATATAAGTTATATCAGGGCCAACTTTCATATATGATACATTAGACTCACCGGTTATCATATATAATTATCAAGTACCATATCATGAATAAATTTTTTATTCTTATACCTTTTCATTATAAAACCCTTGAAAAAATATTTTTAACCCATATGTAGATCATTTTCAAATATTGAAATAGCCTTTCCCTTTAAAATCCCAGTTTTAAAACTGAAATACACATAAAAAAGGGAAATAGGGGATTTTTCTTGGATTAAAATATGAAATATTTTAATGTAATACAATTATAAAATAATGGTTATGGTGGTGGGAAAAATCATTAACACTGTATATGTTAAAATAGAACAATTGTTTTCATTTTTGAAAAGAAAGTCAAACATTCTTTAAAAATATTCCATCTTAAAACCTTTGAATTAAAGTAAAAAGAGACATAAAATTTTCTTTTATAATTATTTTTTGACCACATAAATATATTCATATAATAATTTTATGAATATGGACATGGAATAAAAATATTTATAAAATAAAACCTTAAAACATTTAAAAACGAGGTTTTATATTAAACATCACTTATGTCGAGTCTGACTCCCCATCTTCCAAAATTTTAAATTTATATTAATTATTTAATTTTTAATATTTTTTTACTATTTATTACTCTATTAATTTTATTTATTTCTATGTTATATTCAATTTTTTAATCATTTAACTTTACGTATGATATTTTGATGATATTTAGCTGATATGTCCAAAATGACTTTGATAGGTTGAATATGGTCAATGTGTTCTTTATTAAATAATATTTAGAATAATAATATATAAATAGTTAACCTTTTTATATATCAATTATACTTTTGAAACCAACCATGAAATATGGACATGAAATATAAATTACGTTGCAATCATGGAGGCAATAGTTCATACATACGCATAAGTAACTTTCTCATTTTTCAAAGAGCATAAAGGAAATAAGGTAAGAATCATTTTATATTTAAAAGATTTGGATAATATCATAAATATCACATTCTATATTTATATGCACTTATATGTACCATCCATGTGATATAGTGGTGAAAGACACATGACATCACTTTGTGGAGGTGGTAATCTACCCGTACGCATGGAAAACATTATCATTATTCAATGGATGGAAAAAAAATAAAATAGATGATATATTAAAAACTAAAAATGTTAATAATTTCATTTATATCAAATATATATATTAAATCATTCATTATTATGTGACGTGATATGAATTGATGGAATACAGATTACATTGGTTCACAAGGCGATAGTCCTCCGTGCACATGAACAATAGTTTCATTTCCCATTTAATAGAATAGGAAATGGATATAGGTTATGAAATTAAAAAAAAAATCTATGTTTATTTATGATACTGATTTCATTATTCCATAATTTTTTAATAATATTTTATAGTGTTATAAAAATAATTTGATAAATCTTGAATACGACCTACGCCTCTTCTTCGAACAACCTATTTAGGTTTATATCAAAAGTCATACTAGGATAGTATTATAATAAAAACATGGAATATATTTCATTTATAGGAATTTTATAAATGTATTTGAGAGGTTATTGGACAAATAAAAAGGTTATTGAAGTTTGGAGAGGAAAGGAGAGGGGGTGTCCTTTTATAAGTGGGGGAGAGGACACACATGAAAGTTTTAAAAAGATTAAAATCTATTAATGTATTACTTAATAAAATGGATTAAAAATAGACTATTTATGGATTTTATATGATATTGGGTTGAAATATGTCCATAAATTATAAATTATAAATGTTTTTAATTAATTTTAATAATTATATCTTTAGTTTAACACATGTATAAACCTATTTTATCATAAATCGAGATAAACAATTTTTAAAATTCATTATATCCAAAAAACAATTTGAACTTATTAGATAATATTAATTATGTTGATTCCAAATATGTAATACAATTTTTAAAATTAAATTCATATTAATGTAAGAATATAATTTAAAATTATACCCACCAAACATGACGAAAAATAGTTTTTTAGAATAATATATTTTTTAAGTATAAAAATGTTTCGATACAAAAATAAAGCATAATGATAAATAAAATGGTATTAATTGGATTATTAATAAAATTAGGTAACAAATATTATTTTTAGAACATTTTAAAATAAAATATATCTTCGTAAATATTTCATAAAGAAAGGCAATTTTTAATAAAAATCAATATATTTCACTATTTATAGAAAAATAAAACTTTTCAGAATATTCAAAAAAACTCATCTTATGATAATTCTGAAATTATGAATTCATAAATTAAGTTAATTTTTTAAAATTTAAATTTTATAAAATGGAAATATATTTTTTAAATAAAACCATATTATGTATGAAAACCCAATTTGGTTAGAAATAATGTTTTTTCCTTTTGACTGAAAAATTACCCAATATTCTTATAATTAATATAACTGCATAAAATATAATTAATGAATGTTAATAAGGCATTAAAAATATTTATCTTAACATTAAATTGGTTGTTACATTCTACCCTCCTTTTTTAATTTCATCTTCATGATTTGAACTTTATCTCGGTAACCAAGGGTTTTAAATTTGAAAATATCTTTGTTGAAATCACAAATAATAAAAGGTGTTAATAAAAAATCCTCATGAAAATACGTAAAGGTAAGTATGAAGTTAATTTGGAATAACACATACTAGGTTTCTAAATAGGATAACATTAGTAGGGAATGAAATTATAGATATGGGGGAAAATTTAATATCCAAATAATGATGGAGAGTGATAGAGAACATTGATCACAAGAAAGTGAATGATTAAGAAAAATTTAATGAAAAAACCTTAAACTAAATATATGATAAAAATAACAAGGATTCATAAAAAATGAAGGTAATTTGTTAATTTTTTTCCATATCCTTTTCCTAAAGTTTAGGAATTCTTTTACCATCTAAAATGAGAACATAAGAAAATATACTTACCTAAAAAATATAATTTCAACCTTTAATAAATTTCCACCACAATCTCATCTTTTTCTCCATAGAATGATTATTTAGTAAGAAATTTTATTTCATGAAGAACTAAAATAAATTTCCAATAGATCACATAATCAAAAAAATTATAACAAACTATTACTCATATATTTAGGAATTAACCAAAACCAAAATGGTTATCATGAGGTAAATAATTAATAAAATAAATAAACCTTCTTATGATAAAATAAAGCATTAATCTCCAAAGACTCAAAAATGATACCCAAAGTTCAACTTAGATCATTTGATAAATAAATGTCTTTAAATTGTTTCAATATATTCTTGACCAAGTTTTAAAAACCAAAAATTAGATGGATTTGATCACATATTCTTTTGAGATTAATTTAACAATTTTCTTCAATCAATATTAGTCACTCATAAAGTTATATATTAAAAATTTATATTCCATATTCAAATAATATCTAAAATATGCTAATCAATTCCATAAATAACCTAAATCATTATAAAGCCACATTAAAATCATATATTCTTCCAAAATATAATTCAACCTCTATTTTTCAAATTAAATACCAACTTAAATAATAATATTTTGGTTAACTTAATCATACAATGTTCGAAAAAGTGATTTTTTCGTAAATAAAATTAATCACATTATCCCCAAATCACTTTCCATTCTCTTGGTTAACTATACTATAATATATATGTCCCTAAATTGTAATAACCTATAATTACCTCAACATCCATGATCATATGAACCTTAAGGTTTGTTAATACCTTTAAACTTATGTCCAAATAAATACAGGCATTCACCCCCATTTTTTTACATGTTAAAATAATTAGTTAAATATACCCCAAACATCTATAAAAACTTAATAAATGTCTTAAAATGTACCATTATTCATCTAAAAATCCTTAAAAAATAATCTATCCAATGACATGTTTCCCAAAATAAAAATAATATTTATCTATAAAATCACTTAGGTAAAAAATAAATGTCATAATAACCAGGACATCATGTAGGAAAGTGTTATGTTTTTCACCCTTATCACCTTTTGGTTGTGGGTTCAATCACCATGGTTATACTGTATAAGATGAGTTGTCTCCCATCCCATGAGTTGTCCTTTTTTTAAAACTATATTAATATAAATCCTTTATGAATGGATAAAATTATGTGATATAAATATTAATAATTTACCTTTATCCTATAAGAGTCCTAAAAATATGATAAACATCCTAAAAAATAACATTAATCATCAAATCACTTTTTAAACTCTATGGTTTTCTATATAAATTATTTTTTACACAATATCAAATAATGTTAATTGAATACTATCATATATCAAATATTATCTCAAAGGTTTATTTATCCATCATCCACAAGTTCTTAAAATATCACATTTTCATTGAATCACCATTCAAATATATAAATTCTATCCAAAACATGTTTCCAAAAATCAAAAAAATCTTACATATGAATAATCTTTATGCGTTTCATGATCCTCATAAAATTTATAATATACTAGAATATCATTGATAAAATTACTCAACATCATTATTATGAAAACTCATTACATAAACACATCCTTTATTAAACTTCCTCCTTAAACCATTAACCATGATTTTTAATCTTATTCCATAATAATTATATTAAAAAATATGAATCAATTCGATCATGATTGCAAATAAAAATATATATTTTCATTCAAATAAATCAAAACATTTAAATATTGATAAAAATTCATTCCAGTACAAATTTCAAAGTATGAGGTCCCATGAAATGCTAGGTGGCATCCCTATGTTACTAGAATACCTAAAAACCTTTACAAGTTCCTCATTTTTTATACATGCATAGTTGTTACACTTTAGTGCAATAGGATGTTGATAGAGACTAAAATATGTAAATAATCATGGGTTTTGAACACAATTTTTTTTTCAAAAATCATACCTAATTAGTTTTCCATAATACCTTAGGGTATGGTTTTCATTTTATTTTTTGAATATGGACTGGCATGTATGATAATCAAAAAATTTAGATAAAAAAGAATGATATATGCTACTCAAATATCAACCTCTTTTATTGCAGAATAGAGGACCAACATCACTTTTTTCAAGATCATCAATTGTAAAAACTCAATAAAGTACCATATCATGCTTCCTAATATGTATAAGATGGGAATGTTTAATTTTCATAACATATTCAAATGTATCCCATTTTCCATTATGATATAAAATAATAATATAATATTAGGATATATTATAAGTCATTTTTCTTCAATGTTTTATGTTAGAAAATGATTCAGGGTGACTTTAGCTAGCCTTTTAAATTATCATTTTAGGTGAATACTTGGGTATGAAAAGGAAGTTTTTGTTTTATTTCTTTCATTCCATTTTATAGAAGTGATTTTATCTTGATGAAATAAATTTATAATTTAATAAAAATTAATTTCATTATGGAAATTAGAGTTAACATCCAAATAAATTTTAGTTGTCTTAATCTATAACACACTTCCCTTCAATCAATAACACCTAATATTTAACCTATGTTATCCATAGTCATCATTTAATTATATAACCTTATATTCAAGTCATTAAAAAAGGTTCATAGAAAAAATGTAAATTAACCTAATCATATCTCCTAATACTATCAAGCCAGGTGTGCAATCCTAGGGCCACTCATTGTGAACCAAGTGATGATCAAGTAAATACACAATTTTCTCATTTGGAGTTATTAAACCTAGGTGCATCTATGCCACAACCAAATCAAATTTATAGTATCGAAATAAGGACATAATTTCAAGTAAAATTACATAATTATTTTTTACTAAACATTAGGATATTATAATATACATATACTTATTAATCCATAATTATATCCAAAAATCTTAGATTATCATCACATGAATATTCACAACCTCAAAAATTATCTAAAAATTTCCTTTGATATGAACTATAAGAACCTGAACTCAAAAATTACATAATTTGAATCTTTATAAATCAATTAACATTATTTAATTTCTAGGATTGTTTCCGGTTTAGAGTTTTAGAGAGTTATGTAAAAACTCTTATATAAAAATACCATAAATTACAAATTGGACACATCTAATCAGTATATATTTTTACAACATCATAAAACATTTAAAAGTAAAAATGTTTTCTTTTTATGAAAAATCATCATGAATTTAAACTTTTAATATTATTTATCTTAGTCATCCTTAAATCTTCTGAAAAGAATTTAAAAACGTGGCATAAGAACAAAAATATAAGTAAGATACATAAATATAAGAAACCCATTAGTCCCCTGAAAAACATAAAACCCCATTAAATTTATACCGTTTTTACTATATTCATTGATTATATGAAATAAATCATATCCACATGAAAATTACACACATTTTTCTCAATGAAAACCTTTATAAACTATAAAAATCAAATAGAAAAACTTTAATGAAACCTAGAGAATATTAATATTAGAGAATTATATTTACATAAAATGTTAATATTGATTCCTAAATTATAGGATCTTAGTTAAATCTAATAGTGAAACCTCCTTGATTAACTCCCTCTTTATTACCTTTGAAGATAAAGAACAATACCCAATGAATTAGAGAGCTATATTGGGGTAATATATCATATAAGTTGAATATTTCTCACTTATCATGATCTAAAAGGATAAAGTACCATATAAAGATTAAAAATTTTTATTCTTTAACCTTTTCATCATAAAACCTTTAAAAATAATTTTGAACCCATATGAAAAATATTTTTATGATATCAAAATAACCTTTACTTTGAAAAAAAGTTATAGAAGTAAAATACCTAGAACAATGGGAAACATGGGTTTTTATTTGATGGAAACATGTATTCTTGTAAATTATTTCAAGCATGAAACAATGTTTGAGATGATGGGAAAATTAATTGACACTGTATATGTTAAAATATAATATTCCATTTACCTTTTCTTAAATAAATTCAAACATTTCATAAACAAATTACTTTTAAAAAACATTAAATAAAAGAAAAAATATAATTAAAATTTTATTTTTATTTACTTTATTTTCACATAAATACATCCATAAAATAGTTTTAAGAATATTGACATTGAATAAAAATATTGAGAAAATAAATCTTTAAAATATTTTAAAAGTATGTTTACGTTAAATTGTTTCTTACCTAGAGTCTGACTCATCACAAACATTCCTTACATTCTTGAATAATAAAATTGTGTTAATTATTTACTTTATTAAGAAATATTTAAGTGTTTATTATTATTATTTATTTTATTTATTTCTATGTTATTTTCAATTATACAATCATTTAAGTTATCTCAGATGTCTTGAGGATATTCAGTTCATATGTCCAAAATGTATTGGTAGGATGACTATGTTGAATGAGGTCATTATTCCATCATATAAAACATAATAATAATAAAATAATAACAATTATTATATATCATTTATAATTTTAAAATCAACCATGATAGATGGTTATGAAAACTGAATTACATTACAATTATGGGGATGATAGATCATACGTACGCAT
This sequence comes from Viscum album, assembly GCA_963277665.1. Lineage (NCBI taxonomy): Eukaryota > Viridiplantae > Streptophyta > Magnoliopsida > Santalales > Viscaceae > Viscum > Viscum album. The sequence goes on from OY728163.1 coordinate 1,867,712,405, forward strand.
GAGTAACATTTTCATTTTTTAAAAAGATTGTGGGAAATAAGTTAAGTATAATTTTAAATTTATAGAGTTATTATTATCAAATAAATATAATTTTATATGTTAAATACACTTATATATATCATCCATGTGATGTAATGATGAAAATCAAATCAAATTGCTTCATGGAGGTGGTAATCCACATGATCACACAATCGAAATTACAAATTTTCAATGGTCTGAAAGGTAAGAAAATTGAAGATATATTATATTTAAATAATTTTAATTATGTAATTAATATAATATATATAACTTTAATCTATCATTATAACCTTCCATGAGAGGCAGTGATAGAAAATTAATTACATCAATTTGCGAGGTGGTAGTCTTCCGTACACATGAACGACCGCTTCATTTCCCAATTAATGGAAGAGGAGATATATATAAGATATTAATTTAACATAAAAACATATCAGTATATGTAATATAATTTTTTAATCTTTTCACTATGTTTAAATAATATTTTAATGACATATAATAATAAATAAAGTGAAAAATCTCTATTAATAACTAAACCTCTTATTCAGAAAACCTCTTTAGGTTTATACCTAAAACCTTCCAAGGATGGTTTTCTATAAAAACATATGACCTAGATCATGTGAATAGATTTTAGGAATAGAGTTGGTTATATCCTATCCTAAAAAATGATCTTGATTTTTAGAGAGTAGAGTAAAGGGGGTTACCTTTTATAAGTGGAGGATAAGACATACTTGGAATTTTTAAAAAATATTAAAAAATATTATTGTCACACTCAACCAAAATAGCTTCAAAATCAAAAAATTAATAATATTAGATGATATAGGTTTTAAATATTTCCATATAATAGAAAATAGATAATCTTCAGATCATTTTAAAACTCATCTCTTTACATAAACCACCCCAAAAAACCTGTATTAACCACAACCGTGGTAACACATTTTTACTGTTTTACTATTCATTATATCCAAACATTAAGTTGGAATTATTAAATAATATTAATTATTATGGTTAAAGATATGTAATATATTTTATCAAATTCAATTCATATAAGTGGCAGAATTTAATTTATAAATAAACTCACAATACTCAATGAAAATTAGTTTTTTAGAAAAATGATATTTTTTGTGCACAAATATGTTTTTTCCAAATTCATGAAAATTTTTGTTTAAAATTATATTAATTGTATTATTCATAATATAAATGAATTAATTTTTCTTTGAAACCATTTTAAAACAAAATTTATCATTTTAAATTCTTGATATGAAAAGATGATTTTTAATAAAAACTTGTATTTTTTATATTTCATTGAAAATTCAAACCCTTTAAAAAGTTATAAAAAACTAAACAATAGATAATTTTTTAATATTAAATTTAAAAATAAATTTAATTTTTTAAAACTAAAATTCTATAATTTTGAAATCATTATTTTAAATGAAACCATATAATGCATGGAAACCCAATTTGGTTAGAAATAAATGTTTTTCTTTTTGAATGAAAAGTTTCATAATATTTTTATAATCAATATAACTAAATAAAATCTAATTAATTAATATTAATAATATATTAAAATTATTTACCCTAACATTACCGAGGTCATTACATATATAGTTGCAAATAAATCATCCTTGGAAAGACAAAAATTTTATAAAAAATGAGATGTAATAATACTTTTAAAAATACTAATTTTGAGAAGAATATTTAATAATTAATACAAGAAAAGGATATAGTGTTTTAAAAAATCTAACTGAAAATACATTGAAAAATAATACTTTTAAAAATAATCTCTAATAATTGAATATTTAAAAATATGTAAAGTTTGTCAAAATAAAATATGTAGTGGATGATAAAACTCTTTATTTTGAAAAGACATAAAGACCTTTTGAAAATTTTGAAATAATAATTTTAAAAAACACATATCATTAAATGAGTATTAAATTTTAATTTTTAAAAGAGATAAATAATTATGAAAATAATATAAAATATTCCATATTTTCTTTCCAAAAAAATTGAGAATATTAGCATGAAGGAAAATTTGTACATGGAAGAAAACATCCATCATTAAGAATGTGAGTTATTCTTAACAACAATACACTTTTATTTTTTTGGAAAAATTTAATAAAAGAACTATATATTGACCAAGAGATGTAATTTTCACATAAAAAATGTTCAAATAACAAATAAAATCAATATATGTTATAATATATCAATATTGAATGATCATAGTCAATTAATTGTGATTATGAATTGATAAAGATATTCGAGCCATACGAACCTCCTACAACCTTTGTAATATTTCATTCAAAAAACAATGAGAGGTATAAAATTAAATAAAAAACTAAATAACATGAAATATGTGATAAAAATTATAGAAAATGTAAATTATGAAGTATTTACACCCTTTAAAATTAAAAAAGGCATTTAATATAAACTTATCACATGGGATTCAAATTTGATACAAAGAACCCATTATAACTTTAAATGTGAATGGATTGAAAGAACATATAGAAGATATTGGAAAATAATATTTATATCAAATGAAAAGGGTTATTTAATATTATATATTTTAATTTTGAAGTTTCTATACCACATCAAATCGAAATAGATACAAAAAATATGAAATCATGACTTAATAAAAGTCAACTTAAGATGTCAAACCCTTATGAAAATAAAAATATTTGAAGCAAAGATAATTTAGAAAGGAATTATGGAAAAAAATATTAAATACATATAAATTAAGGTGTAAATAAAATTTATTACAATCATAGGATATAATTATTCAAATTAGAATAATGAGGTTAAATAACAACCATTATAACTCAAAGAAAAAAAGTGAGTTATGAAAAACCCATACCTTGTTTCTATGCTTAGTCAGATGCATTCTAAGAGCCTATGTAAAAGACATAAATAGATTAATATCCTATTTTATAACCTTAAACATTAATATTACCCTTTTTTAATTCTTATTATAATTTTGTAACATGAGTATATTAATCATTTATTTTTGTATTATGACTATCAAGTTTTAATAACTTTAACTATTTTGTGCATGTTTAATAATATTGATATAAATAACCATAATTTGATAGCAAGTTCGTCATTAATATATAATTTTGTATTCTTTAATATATATCTTATATTTCTTTAATTTTTTTAATTCCTTAAGTATTTAGGATATGTAGTGTGTAAACCGAATTATTAAAAGATTATTTTGGTAGTTTTTTAAATGTTTGAGGATGAAAAAATAAATATAGGTTATTTACCATATATAATTTTACCAAAACCATATAGTAATGATTATTATTTTATCAACATAACATAATATCAATATTTTTTCCCACAGTCATCCATGATTGGATTTTAAAGAATTGTTAATATAGGAAGTTAATTCAACCAAAATTTGAATACACTTTAACATGATTGGTAATTATGGTTAAGGAGTTGTTTCTTTTGGAATAATATAATTATTACTATAGTGTCCACTAAGTAGGGTTATATCCATGATCACATAGATCAGTTTTACTCATATATTTTTGAAGTAATCATTAGGGAATCTCATATTCTCACCCACTCACATGAAGCCCATTGGAATATTCCGATGGAACAAGGAGGATAGCTTAGGATTATATCCAAACATAAATCCATGAAATCTCGTATATCTTAGAGTCTTATAGGATGAATGCCTATATTCCTACATATAATCTACTAAAGTGCCACTATATTTAGGTAATTATCTAAGAGATCTTATGGAATATTCTAACATTGTTATAGATACAGGGATATACACATATTGATATCCCAAAATCCCAAGACACATATCACCATGATCAACATGAACATATGGATAATATAGAGAAAATAGATATTATTTGTCTCATCCATGAGGATTATCATCATATTTTGGTATGGGATGAGCATTTGACCATGATCACATTCCCATTCTGTTTGGGTCTCATTAAACTTATTTGGAAATTACCTTAGGATAGGTGAAAATTATTCTAAAAAAATGCAACGGTATATTTGAAAGGACTACCTCGATCCAGCAAAAATACTTTCTCCAATTGAGGTTCATTAACATAATTTTTAAATCACCCAGGGTAGGCTTATATCCCTATCGATGAAACTACTTAAAAAATTTTATCCACTTACAGGAGCCACTCTCACATTCCTAATCTCGATCATGAATGAATAAAAAAATATATTTTTGAGGCTATACATGAGGAGGCTCATATCCATTTTTTAATTTTGAAGGTTTTTTCCATATTCTAAAGGGGAATGAATATTTTAACTATAAACATAACCCTGTTGTAACTAGGTTTGACCAGTATATTCTGACAGCCACCCAAAAGTAGACTAATATCACTGTAGATGATGTAGAATCTCACCAGTACACTCCAAAAACATCTCATTAGAATTATTATATCCGAACTTCAACATTTTTTCATCATAATATTCCAATTACATTAATTTAGTAGGCTCATATACCCACTCAACCCCAAAATTTTGACTGACATGTTTCATCCAGGACACAAGATGAGACTTATATTCCTATACTACTCAATGCTAGTGTTCTCAAGGATGTATGATGAATATATACAACACCTAGATGGTCCTCCAAATCTTCACCCAAAGGTGAAGTAGATGACTACCATTATATTCCTCCTCAAGGTAGTATAGAAAAATATTATAGGGTCTCTTACCCATAAATCTACTATAGACATCCTCATCACGGTAATATCTCACCCAGAAAAGAAAATCCCCCCTTGTACATACACCTTATTATATATAGGTACTAAAAAACTAGGGTTAACCATATATAATGCCTCAAAAACTACCAACAACCCCTCACCTTGGTCAAAATGAGACCCATAGAAGAGACCACTATGGTCTGACTAGGGGGAGGAATATGACCCTAATGAAGAATGGTCCTATGTGGATATATGGAGAGAAATAGATAGAAATAAACTCATAACTTGTTTTGTCCCATCTCTAATTTTAATTATAAATTCCCAAATGAGATAATAAAGAAGTGTATTCCTTACTTTAATTGGAACATATTGGTAAATTTTCAATGGTTAAAGACTATAGAATTCCCTTGTGAGGGATATGAGGGTCACCTCTAGGAAAAAAATATTCCCAGTTATCCAAAAGTCCTATTTAATTTCTCAATGGAATGAGACCCCAGATCAAATAGGCATAAAAAATCATAGACAATTGTTTTCTCTAAAGTATAGAAGCTCTCTGAAAGATAATCACTAAGGGACCATCTAACATCCATATCAGAGGATGGGGTGGGTATGGAACATTTCACCTCACCCCATCCCCAAGAAATCAATTCTCCCCAAATGAAATGTTCTATAATGTCATATCCACATGAGAAATCATGGGACCAAGTATTGTGTGGGATAGTTAGTCAATCAAATGAAGCTCTACTGCCTTGAGAATGTAAATACATCATTAATTGTTAATCAAATCCTATGATGGGCCTCTCAACAAAATGTGTTAACATCTCTAATGTGGAAGTCAAAGTCACAAAGTACTTGAAATTTACCAATAGTTGGTGAATTTTATAAAATAATTCTATTGAACCCAACCCATGAATGAAAAAAATTACAAAAAATCAGGACATTACATATGGAATCCACCATATAATCTATCCAGGAGAAAACCTATCCCATAGTGCTGGGGTAATTTTTACCACCACCTCCACTCCCAGGGTAATCAATCCCCAAGAGAGCCCCAAAGAAATTAGTGGAAGATTTAAACCAACCACATACCACTGGGTTTGGGGGATTTATATCTCAACCAAAACTTCATGATTCATCGAATACTATACAAATAGATCAGATAGAACCAAAGATAACCCCAAATAAAATATAACACATATCTCTTGGGGAATTTGAATAATTATCTTAAAGGAAACCTATAATATCACAAGTATGTAAAGAATAATAGATTTTCATATCTATGTCTATCTATGAATTATATAGTGTTTCAGAGGCTTAAAATGAGAATAAATCCAATCTTAAACATAAAATACTCTAATATTTTTAAAAGATTGTTTTACCACCTTTTGAGGGAAAACCATTTTTAAATATAAATTTTGACAATTTTATAAGCTCTATATGTCAAAATAAACTTATTATTTATAATTGGGACATTGAAATTTACTTTGGATAATTTTTTGGTATTTTTCTAACAATATTAATTTTTTAATGAATAGTTAAAAATACTGCATTTTACTTCAAAACTACTTTTACATATAATTTAATTATATGAATAGATTATATTTTTAATTGGTTTTAAAGTGTAATTATAATATATTTTTACCATTTAATCCAATGGTGGTCATTAGAATAAATTTCACTTTGAAATTTGACATAAACGATTATCAATCATTTGATAGATATTGTTTCTTAAAAACACGCTATTTGTTTTGACAACATTAATTATTTCTAAATTAATTACTTCAATTTCCGTGTTTGGAATTTGGTAAAATGGATTCCATATTTGGAATCAGAAGGTCCAAATTATGCAATTAAGACTTTTTTTTGGACATTATGAATAGTAACGACATCAATTATCATTAATTATCATGATTAATTAGTAATCGGGTGGTTAAGGGTAAAACATAATATAATAATAATATACAATGACCCCAAAATGTGTCCAAATCCTTTTTGTTGTGTCATGTCCGACCATGGGATGCCTTGTTCCAACTTAGGGACCCCATGGAATCACTTTTGTGTGATAGTGACCTTTTATCATATTATTTTTAAAGAAAGGAAAATATAACCAAACTATGTAACACCTAATTATTTTTTTTAATTTTGAGTACATAAATGATCTCTTAGACTATAAATATCCATTTTAAAGATAAAAATATTTCCTACATCATGGTATTTTTTTATAAATTTTAGACATTAAATAAATAAATTTATTTATGACACCATGATGATGTAGTGATTACCTCATTAAAGAATGATTTAAATAAAATGATAGGATAATATGAAATCTAAGACATAAACTTGTCTAGAACCTATTGGATGGGTGGATTTCAAACCCTTATCACCTTATCCTTGAAATATATCATTGAGGGACCTTTAAAATCTGAAAACCATTTTATAATAAAGTAACATTTAAAGACTTTCCAAAAGTGACTCTCCTCCCTCTTATAAAAGGACCCCACCTATACCCCTCTTAACCACACCTCTCAAGACTTTGACTCGTAAAACCTCTGCTCATATTATCTCTCCACAACCCTCTATTACTCTTAGAAGCCTCACTTTTGGCAGAAGTCTTCCCAAGTAATCCTTTGGCTCAAATCAAAAAGAGTTTCCCGATTTAGAGGTAATGTCTTCTCTTAAGTTTATTCCTTTTATTTTTCTTCTTCACTCACCACTATATTCTTGTTATTTGATCCCATAATAATAATAGTATCCTCAATATACTAGTATGTTGTTATGAAATGGATTCTACCTACACTTACACACACCTCCGTCTAATGGTTAAAGAACATACTATTTCTGTGGGGGGCGAATTACTGCCTCACGAAACGATGATTGTTCAATCTTCTTTTAACACCTTTCATGGTGGCCATTAATATGTCACTGTAATTATATATGATATATATTATGTTTATTTTTTCTTTATGCTTCTGTATTTTTTTATATATAAAACCTTTATGGGTTCCATTATGTGTAAACATGATAATTTAATTTGAGGAAGTGCGGACTACCGCCCCCTCAAATTGACATGACTCATTCATACCATATGTGGTATGTATAAAGGATAGGTTTAATGATATAATATATGATAAAATACTTGAATTATAATACTACTATGTATAATTATGTTTTAATTCTAATAAATAAGAAATAGAAATGGAAGTAGCGTTCATGCGTATGTACTACTTACCGTCTCCATGAACAGTGCATTTCATTTCTTACCTCTAAATGTTATGTACTATTATAAATACCTGTATATGCCAGATATATATAATATATATGATATCCAAATCATGAATATCATTATGGATATAATGAACCTTTTACCACATGAACAACATGTAATTATAAGAAGTCCATTTTTGACTTAAGTACCAAATATCAACAAAACGAACATTATTAACTTAAATGATTACATAATGTTTATAACATAAAAATAAGTGATATAAAAGGAATAATAAACCTGAAAAAGGTTCTTAATCAAGTAGAAATTAACTTTAGTTTATTATTCAGGAGATTAAAGAATGATCGAGTCAAGTCGGACACGAGGTAAGGGACTTCATCTCAATCTCCTTTCATTGAGGAATATTTTGTTTTAATACAAGACTTTCTTTTATACACTGTATAAACACCTTTGAATTTTCATTTCATTCAAATGGAATATTTTTCTACAAAGAATTTTACTAAACGATAAAAAGGAATGTTTCTTTTAACGTACACAGTGACAATGACCTTTCCACCACTGCGAGTATTATTTTATCTTTGGCTTCCTCAACAAGCCGTAATGTTTTTAAAAGAAAATAAATACCATATACTCTATTATGTATTTTGGTATTTAAAATGGTTTTGATAGTGGATTTTTTATAGCAATATATATTGTGATGGAAATGTGGAAAATTTTCCTTTCCTTTATATTTTTTTATGTCTTTTGATTTTATAATGGTATTTGGAAATTTTACGGGTGGTTACATGATAAACCAAATAATGGGTGGTGCCATGAATACTAGGATGGGTGGTTATGTTATAACCTCGAATGCATTGGGTATGGAAGTCGGTCGTATGGCTATTCCATTTAGTGAAATGTGTGGAAGTCGACTGTATGGTTATTCCATTTAAGTATGTTTATGTTCCAAGTTATCTTAATATGATACGTGTTATTTATATTGGTTATATTTTGGTTAAAAAAGGGTAAGTTGTGATCTTTTATTCAGTGAAGAGTATTTAATACATCATAAAGGTGAAAATTATTACTTATATTAAAGTATTCCTGGTTTACTTGTTATTTTGAAAAACTAATAGTTTCCTTCTTTGTGTATTCCTTATCGAGCTTTTTATGCACATCCCATGTTTTTGAAATATTTTTCATAGGACATAAAGTGGAATAGGGTCAAGTATGGGATCAAGGAAAGTCATGCTGTCTAAAACATGGAACTGGACATGACTCTTTTTTCTTCAAGAGTTTTTATTCTATGAAAAATATGGAAATTAAGTAGAAGTGTCTACTTTGTAACTTTTGATATGTAATAGTTATGGCATAATTCTCTAAAAATCTAAACCTAAAAATTTCCTCAATGTTAATTATTCATTTAATTAAAGATTAAGTAATGTTTTAAGGAAGTGTCCTTATAGTTGGTATTAGAGGTCGGTTTAGACAACTTTAAGAGTTAGAATATTGTTAATTTCATGTCCATAAATTATTTTATGGTATGATAGAGATGATATAGCATTTAAAGATTACCATGTCGCTTCTCCTAAGATATTTCTGTGTTCAGAATGGTTTTCTGCAGAGGAAACAGGGAAGCTATGTTGGGACAACATCAGGAGGAAAACAACCTTCCAAATCAGCAACCTTAGACAGTCAGAATCGAAACTGAACAGTTTGTGTTAGTGATGGAATAGTTGAATTAGGATATAAATGGTGGTGGTATCCATAGACGAGATCATCCATATAAACCATAGAAGAAAATGTCAGTAGTGGAGCATTTTATGAGGAAAAATACCCCATCATTCAGAGGATCATCTGACCTTGTGCGAGCAGATGGGGGATTAAATCACTGGAGACAATTTTTGATGTCATGGGATGTTCAGAACATCCAAAGGTTAGTCTCACTGTTTACCTTTTTGAAGGTGAAGCTGATCAGTGGTGGTAAATGGTGAAACATATCACGGATAGTGAAGAGATTGATGATCTTGTCTGGGATGAATTCAAAGGTATGATTCTTGAGAAATATTTTCCTATGGTGGTTCGTCTTAGGATGGAAAGACAATTCCTAGAATTGAGGCAGGAGGATGACTCAGTGGCTGATTATGAAGAAAAGTTCACTGGACTGGCAAGGTATTTTCAAATTTCATACGGGATCTTGATAGTAAAATCAACCATTTTTACTCAGGGTTAAAACCAAAGTATTGAAGGTCTTTAGCTTCTAGTGAGTTCAAAAGTTATGAAAAACTTGTTCAATGTGTGGAGAAGGTGGAAATGGAGTTTTCCTATGATCAGGTGTTCTTTGAAAAACCACAGAATAAGAGATCCAGTTGACAGGAAAATGGAAAGAATTCATCAAAGAAGCCAGGAGGTAAGAAAACCAAATATCCATCTGGTGAGAAGTGTGGTAAAATTCATCCTGGAGAATGTTTATCCAAGTCTGGAAAGTGATTTCAGTGTGGTAAGTCTATTCATATTGCTCGTAACTATAAGGAAGATGATCAATCAGGCAATGAAAAGCCAGCGGTAAGATGTTTTAAGTGTAATGAAATGGGTCATTATGCGAATGAGTGTCCAATGAAGAACTCAACTAAGGAAAAGCAGCCAGATTACAAGCATAAAGGGGTGGTGAAATCCTTTGAAACTACTTCATCAGATGTTGGGACATCAAATGAAGTAGTATCAGGTACACTTTTTGTTTATTCAGATTATTCCAATGTGTTGTTCGATTCAGGGTCTATACATTCATGCATTTCTGAGAAGTTTTCTAGTAAATTGGGAATTCTATCTCAAGATATGAATCCTGAACTTATGGTAAAAAAACCCAGAGGAAACATCAAGACAAAAAGAAATTATAAGAACCTTCCTAGCCTTGTGTGTGGAAAGAATCTACCAGTAAACCTCATTTTTTTCCTCTAGTAGAGTTCGATGTTATTTTGGGCATGGATTGGATTTCTGTTTATCATTATAATATTGACTGCACAGCTAAAGAGGTTTCTTTTTAGAAATATTTTTAGTTTGTGTACAATAATAAACCCTTAATTTTGATAACATATCAGGAAGCTGAGAAACTAGTAAATGATGGAAATGAATGTTACCTTGCACATATTGTTTAAAAGAAAGAAACTGTTCAGATTAATGATGTGCCAGTGGTAAATGAGTGTCTTGATATTTTTTTTGATGAGTTTTCTGGTATTATACATGATCGGGAAGTTGAATTTACTGTTTAATTAGTTCCTGGTTATAAGCCAATTTCAAAACCTCCTTATCGAATGGATCAAGTTGAAATTTTAGAGTTAAAGAAGCAATTGCATGATTTATTAGAGAAAGGTGTCATTCAACCTAGCACATTACCATGGGGTGCTCCAGTCTTGTTTGTTAAAAATAAATATGGTTCAATGAGACTTTTCATTGATTATAGAGCCTTGAATAACATCACTATTAAGAATAAGTTTCGTTTGCCTCTTATTGATGATTTGTTTGATCAGCTCAGGGGAGCTTAGTATTTTTCAAATATTTACTTGAGGTCAGGGTACCATCAGTTGAAAGTAAAATAATTAGACATTCCAAAGACCTCGTTTTGTACTAGATATGACCATTATGAATTTTTAGTTATGCCCTTTGGGTTAACCAATGCACCTGCTGTATTCATGGACCTTATGAATATAATTTTCCATGAGTTCTTGAATAAGATTTTGGTTTTTTTCATTGATGATATTTTGGTGTTTTATAAAAGTAAAGAGGATTATGAAAGTCATTTATGGGTTTTTTTTCAAACCTTAAAAGAAAAGAAATTGTTTGGGAAATTCAGGAAGTGTGAGTTTTGGTTGCAACAAATTTCTTTCCTTGGTCACATTGTTTCTAAAGATGGTATAACTGTTGATCCTGCTAAAAAAAAGTTGTTGACGAATGGCCAAGACCCACAAATATAACTGAGATCCATAGATTTCTTGGTTTGGATGGTTATTACCAGAGGTTTGTTGAATTTTTTTTACAGTTATCTAGTCCAATGACTAAGTTAACTCAAAAAGTGTTTAAGTTCATTTGGACAAAAGAATGTGATGATTTTTTTCAGGAATTGAAAATAAGATTGGTGAATGCTCCAGTTTTGGTACTACCTTCTAGAAATGGTGAATTTGTTATCTACAGTGATGCTTTGTTGAAGGGACATGGTTGTGTCCTTATGCAGAATGATCAGGTAATTGCTTATGCTTCACGTCAGTTGAAAACTCATGAGTTAAATTACCCTACACATGATTTGGAATTAGCTGCTATTGTTTTTTCTTTAAAAATTTGGAGGTATCATTTGTATGGAGTAAAGTGTGAAATATATACTGATCAAAAAATATTAAAGTATCTATTCACTCAGAATGAATTGAACATGAGATAGAGGAGATGGCTAGAATTAATCAAGGATTACGACTGTAAAATTCATTACCATCTGAGAAAATAAAATTAAGTGGATGATGCTTTGAGTCGAAAAAGTAATGCTTCATTAACCATGATACATTTTGAATGAGATCCTTTGGTTTTTGATTTGATGAACTTTGGCCTAGAATTTGTTTTTGCAGGAAGTTGTTTTGTTTTGTTCTAGGTGTCAGTGAGATCATCTCTATCAGATAGAATTAAGAAAGCGCAGAAGAAAGACAGTGTGTTGCAGAAAAAGGTAGAGCTGGTTCAGAAGGGTAAGTTTCCTAAATTTAACATTGATAATGATTGTGTTTTGAGGTTTGGGAAGAGATTATGTGTGCCTTGTGATTCACAGTTGAAGAATGAGTTGTTATGTGAGGATCATAGTTCCCCGTTTTCAGTTCATCCTGGCAGTACTAGGATGTACAAAGATGTGCGGGAGTATTACTAGTGGGATGGAATGAAAAGAGATATTGCTGATTTTACTATGAAGTGTTTGACATGTCAATAGGTTAAAGCAGAGAGACAGTGTAACAACCGAGACTTTTATGAGAAATATTTTGTTTTTATGTTATATAAATCATCAATGAAATCTTTCACTACACACAACACTAGCTTGGCTTGCTTTACACGCAATCACGACCTTCCTTGATAGCTTGCATTGTACGCAATGCCGAGTTTCACTAAACAACGATATGCTATTAAAATATTATTAAAACTAGCCGTTATGAATAGTAATACCCAATTTTTTAAATTTTTTAATTTTTATTTTTCAAAATGGACTTCATTTTTGGATTCAGAATATTGAAATTAGCCTAGGGTGAAATTTTGGTATTTTTCTGAAAACTTTCAATTTTTGATAAATAGTGAAAACACTGGGTTACTATTTAAAAACCGACATTTTATTTAAATAATTATATATTTTATTTAAATTTATTTTAGGTAAAAATTGATACATAATACCTATCCATGTTCAATGAAATTCATTGGAGTCGTTTTATAATAATTTTTTATATATAAAAATTTTATTGAACTTTTCACCGTCTTTTACCCACCTCCTAGGAGAATTTTCAAATTTACATAAAACTTAATTTTACCGCTTCTGTGACTAGAATTTCGAAAATCCGAGAGTCACGGTTAATATCAAGTACTAAAATGTGGTTCAATGAGATGAAAATAAATTTTGGTGAATAGTAACTTTTTACTTTTTTTACCACGGTTAAAAGTAAATAGGGAAATTAAGGGTAAAAATGTTATTATTATTACCCTAACACATGTACTAATTCTATTGGATAAGTTTAATTCGACCAAAAACAACCTTAGAAATAAAATATGACCATTTAGGCCCACTTGGATTAGATTAGGACATTTATTATTAATTTATTTAAAGAAGGGTTAAAATAGATAAAATCACAGTTTAATAACTAAATAATTTTTAATATCAGGTTATACAAAAAGTAAATTCGACTATAATTATTCATTAGAAATAAAAAAATATTTACTACATAGTGGTATTTTATTTGTAATTTTTAGACAATAAATAATTTAATTTATTTATGACACAATGATGATGGAGTAATTATCTTATTAATGCAATATTGACATAATTGATGTTATAAATACCCAAATAAATGTAATTTGAGACTTTTTATGAATTAAAATAATTTTATAGGTTAATATAGCATGTTGTAATTTATTTAATTAACTTTTTTAGAACTAATATTTCTGTTATGATTTTCAAAAAAAATCAATTACAAAATAGTGTCAAAATGGACAAAAAATAGTTTTTAAAAAAAATATTATATTATTAATTGTTATTTTATTCCTAAAAATATGATGTTTGGCCAAATGACCTATATAATGTTATATATATTAATAATAAACAACTTTGGGTTCGTTTGTCTTATTATAGTAAGTTTATTAACCTTATAGTGTAAGAAAACAAGAAGACACGATAAAAGTTAAATTATCTAACTTAAAGTTAAATCTAAATGATAAGGTTAAAATAGAAACCTAAACTTTTCTAAATTCTATTGGATGAGAGGATTTAGACCCATCCCAACATTAGATTCTAAATAAATCAATTTTTATCTATTAAGAACCGAATATTACTTTATAATAAAATAATATTTTTAGTTTTTCCAAAGGTGCCCCTCTCCTCCCTTATAAAAGGGAACCTCCTCACTCTCTTCCTCACACCACTTTGAGACTTCAAGCTCGGCCAAACCCTGCCAAATTATCTTCTATACTTCCCTAGAAACATCCTATAGGTCCTGGTCTTTTTAAAAGACTAATTTTAGGGCCCTAAGAGGAGGTCTCAAAGAGGCTCTTCAAACAAGAGGTAATGTCCGTTACCGATTCTTTCAAATTTATTTCTTCTTCCACTTCTTCTTCATTAGTTGTTTCATTATGAAGTAATAAAATAAGTATCAATAATATACTTGTATGTTATTATAAGTATGAAACAACCCTATTTCACCATCTATCCATCCTACAGAAAACGAAATCACCGCGCGTGCGTACGTACAGAATACCATCTCCACGCCGTGGTGTAATCTATTTTCCACCACCACCTTACTTGGATGGGTATAATGGTGTAAATAATAACTATATATGATTATTTTAAATTTATATTGATTCTTAAATAGTATAGATACACTCCAATACAATTCCACGATCATGGGAACGATATCATCGCTCATGTGTACGTACGGAATACCGTCTCCACGATGTGTTGTGACTCGTTGTACATGATCTCTAATGAATAATGATTATATAAATGAATTGAGTGAATGAATATGATATATATTACACTAATACCATTCTGGAAATGAGGTATCTATCACCTAAAGATAAGAATACGAATTTATTCGACAAAACACGCATAAGAACAAAAAGTAATAAACACCCGAATAACAAGTAGCAATGAAATATTACTAATAAGAAGCTAAGAATATGGCCATATATGATATCATAACAGTGATTATGATTCTGGAATAAGTCAATGACATTATTTAAATCATTATACAGGAGGTTCAGACACTTATGAAGCAAATCAGACCTAAGGTAAGAGAATATCTCACAATCTCATTTTTATCCAAGATTGTTTATACTTCAGAATTTACTGGGGAATATTTATCATCCAAATCCATGTTTCCTCAATATATAATATTATTTCCATCCACATACAATTGTTTAAATAAATTTTTTCAATTGGGTGAGTTTTTAGTAAAAGATATGAAAGGAATATTTTGTCGTTTTTCGTACGAGGTACTTTTTGACTTTTCCGAAAAAAGTACGAGAAGAATGTTTTTTAACTTATACGGCATGACTGGATTTTTTAAAACATTATTTACAATAAGCATCCATTACAAGTTTTCAAGTTTATTTTTAATCAACTTCTTTTAGTTTAAAATTGTATGACATGTTAAGAAAGGAAAAATGTTTTTGAAGTAGAAAGGATATTTTCCTCAATAATGGAATTCAAGTGTTTTATCAAAAATTATTTTCCTTCTAAGATAATATAGGGTTCTGTTTCTATCCCTATTATTACATTGATTTGATTATGTTGTGATGGAATTGTTTTTTTAAATTCTTTTATCTTATATGAATTGTTTTATGATGTCACGATGTTTAAGAATCCCATTTTAATTACATGGGTTATGAAATGATGTATGATTTATGATTTTTGTGGCACACAAAATAATGGTTTCATTATGAGATGGGTGGGACCTATATCTCCCTCCAATAAATTGTGTAAAGATTTATATCTCATGATATAAACATGGATGGAACGGTAGGTTAAACCGGTTCAGTGAAACAGGACTGAAATAAGGAGTGAACTCGGTTCAGAAATGGACTTTGTCCTCTAAGATAGTCTTCGATATGAGTCTTGACTACTAAGAAATGATTCTCAATGATTATGTGTGTATTCCACAATGTTTCATGTTTTAAGTTATGATTATTGGGATTACATTTCACTACTATGATTTATCCCATGTTATGAAATTATGATCTCTTTTGCAGGTTAAGATTTACAAAATGTTATGTTCTTATGAATATGATGTGATTGATATTTCTTTTGTATAACCTTACTGAGCATTTGAGCTCACCCTTTTGTATGTTTTCTTTCCCTAGGTCAGGAAGAATGTTATTAAGTAGGAAATTCCAAAAGGGGCTCTAGATATGATGAAATAATTGGGAGACAATGTAGATGCTTTATGAACAAGTTGTTTATGTTTCCCAGTTTCTAAAGACACTATACCTATACGGTCCTTTCCTGGTTTTGTTATATGTTGTAATAAGTGTGCTTCAATTTTGAATTATTAACAATGTATGTAAAGTATGGTTCGTTATAGTTGTTATCAGAGGAAAGGTATAGTAAACCTTTGGAAACTAGGATGTGAAAGCCTTAGTAAGAACTCTAAGGATAAGTCTAAGAATAGAACACAATAATAGTGTTTTAGAAATGGCCATGAATAACCTATGGTAAGACCTTAAGTGTAAAATTTTATTCTTGATTATGTGGTTTTCCTATTATAATTAGTGTTGCTCAAACTATTCTTCTTGGTTTTAGTCAATGGTTGGAACCCGAAGGAACCGTGTTAATGCGGAATGCGACGGGTAATGCAATGATTGTCCCCCTGAGAAACCAAACGTTATGGGAGCTGTAATGAAAAATCTTATAGCCATGCTCAAACAAAGTTCTCAAGCTATGAATCATGTAGGACTTCCAAACGAGCAAAGGAAGGAGCAAAATTCTGTTGAATCCTTCATGAGGCAGCGTCCACCTTCATTCAGCGGGTCTTCTGATCCATTAGTGGCTGAACAATGGATCAGTACCACTGAAAAGATATTTTCAGTTCTTCAATGTTCTGAACATGATAAAGTCATCTTAGAAGTTTATCATTTGGAAGGAGATGCTAATCAATGGTGGAAACTTATTAAGAATACGAGGCAAAGGGATGAAATTGAGTCTATGGAATGGGAAGAGTTCAAGAACTTATCTTTCAATAAGTACTTCCCTCGTATTCTCCGAACAAAGATGGAGAAGGAGTTTCTTGAACTAAAGCAAAAGGATGATGAATCTATTGGTACCTACAAAGAAAATTTTACAAGACTTTCAAGGTACACTTCTGGGATTATTATCCAACCTGAGAGTAAGTTCGATCGATTCTTTAGTGGCATAAAATCAAGTATTCAAAGGGAGTTAGCCATAAGGGACTTCAATAGCTATGAGGAAATCGTTCGATGTGCTCTCAAAGTTGAGATTGAGATTGGAGTAACCCATCAGTCATATGGTTTTGAAATGAAGAGGAAAATGGAATTCAAAGGAAAATCTAAAGAGCACAGTGAAAAGAAGATGAGTTTTCCCTTATGCTCAATGTGTGGAAAGAAACATGGAGGAAATTGTCATAAAGGGACAAGTAAATGTTTTAAATGTGGAAAGGAAGGTCATCGGGCATTTGAATGCCGCAATGATGGGAAGAAGATGTCTAGTGATGCGAACAAAGAAAAGGCTACACAGAGTGATCCTTCTACACTTCAATGTTACAAATGCAAGGAGATGGGTCATTATGCCAATCAATGCCCAAATATAAAGGTTGTTGATGATGATCGACTTCAACAAACTCTTAAGGCTAAAGACAAAGGAATGTCACATGCAATTTCTATCAGCGATCTGGAGTATGATAACGAAGTGGTCAAAGGTACATTTACCATCTACTCTAATGTAGCAAATGTTTTATTTGATTCTGGATCCACCCACTCTTTTATTTCTGAATAATTTTTTAAAGGTATCACTGTATTACCGCAACAATTAGATGTTGAGTTAGCTGTGACAACCCCTAATGGCACAAAAATCACATCAAAAGTTTATAATTTTTCTCCGATTGAAGTTTGTGGGAAAGTGCTTCCTGCAAATCTTGTGATCCTTCCTATAGTGGAATTTTATGTGATTCTTGGCATGGATTGGCTTTCTCTACATGGAGCTCATATCAATTTCCAAATAAGGGAAGTAACATTTCATATTCCAGATCAATCTATGATCATCTATCAATGCAAGGATGAATATAACCTTCCAGTGGAAATTTCTTCCATCTTATGGGTTTTTATTACACTAAATGAAGGTTATTTATCTCAAATGGTTGGTGAGAGACTCACGATTAAGAATATTCCCATTGTAAGGGAGTTTGATGATGTCTTTCCGGAGTAATTTCCAGGTCTTCCACCAAATCGTGAAGTCGAGTTTTTAATAGAACTCGTACCGGGTGCATTGCCTATTTCAAAGACACCTTATAGAATGGCCCCAATTGAGTTGTATGAATTGAATAAGAAACTACAAGAGAATCTTGATAAGGGATTCATATGCCCTAGTGCATCACCTTGGGGAGCACCGGTTATGTTTGTTAAGAAGAAAGATGGATCAATGAGACTCTGCATTGACTATCGAGAACTTAACAAGATCACTATCAAGAACAAATATCCTCTCCCGCGCATTGATGACTTATTTGACCAACTACGAGGAGCTCAATACTTTTACAAGATTGATCTTCATTCATGGTATCATCAATTAAGAGTCAAAAAGGAGGATATACCAATGACATCTTTTCGTACAAGGTATGGACACTATGAATTTATAGTGATTCCATTTGGCCTTACTAACGCCCCTGCTATCTTCATGGATATGATGAATAGAGTCTTTAGAGACTATCATGATCAGTTTGTGGTAGTCTATATAGATGATATTCTTCTTTATTCAAAGATCAAGGAAGAACATGAAAATCATTTGAGAATTATATTGAAGACCCTGAGAAAGGAGAAGCTTTATGCCAAATTTACCAAGTGTGAATTTTGGATTCAAAAAGTTGCATTTTTGGGTCACATAATCTCAAAAGAGGGGATATCTGTGGATCTAGAAAAAACAGAGGATATTGAAAGATGGATGAGACTGAAAACAATAACCGAGATCAAAATTTTTCTTGGTTTGGGTATATATTATCGATGTTTTGTGAAAGATTTTTCACGATTATCCAATCCACTCACCAGGTTGACTCGAAAAGGAGTAAAGTTTTTTTGGACAACGGAATGTGAAGGGAATTTCAAGGACTTGAAAGGAAGGTTATCCAGTGCACCTGTACTCACACTTCCTTGTAGTGGAGAAAGGTTTGTGATCTACAGTGATGCATCCAAGAAGGGTCTGGGGTGTGTTCTTATGAAAAATGATATGGTGATAGCTTATGCCTCACGACAGTTGAAAATCCATGAGCAAAATTACCCAACTCATGATTTGGAGTTAGTTGCGGTAATCTTTGCATTAAATATTTGGAGGAATTAGCTTTATGGAGAAAGGTGTGATATTTATACTGATCATAAAAGTTTAAAGTATATTTTCACACAAAAGGAGCTGAATATGCGCCAAAGAAGATGGTTGGAGATGATTAAGGATTATGACTACTCAATTCATTACCACCCTGGGAAAGCGAACAAGGTGGAAGATGCATTAAGTCGAAAGAACCATGCTAGCATATCCATGATGAGGATCACAAAAGATCCAATATTTATGGATTTACAAAGGATAGATCTTGGAATTATAATGAAAGAGGAAAAATCGTATCTTTCAAAAATGAATGTTCAACCATCTATACATGTGAAGATTAAAGAGGCATAGAAAGAAGATGTAGAGTTACAAAAGAAGGTGAGAAATGTTCTTGAATTCAACCTTTATTGTGATGGGATAATAAAGTTCAGGAATTGGGTTTGTGTTCCTCCCATCCCAGAATTAAAGAAGGATTTTATGGATGAGGCTCATAGTTCTTCATTCTCTATTCATCCTGGAAGCACGAAGATGTATAGGTACCTGAAAGAGTACTTCTGGTGGGAAGGTATGAAAAGAGATGTTGCTGAATATGTCTCTCGATGCTTGGTTTGTCAGCAAGTTAAAGCTAAGAGACAGACGTCTAAGGGGATGTTACAACCATTACACATACCCGAATGGAAATGGGAAAACATCACTATGGACATTGTCACCGGACTTCCTAAAACATCCAAAGACAATAATGCTATCTGGGTCATAGTTGATCATCTTACAAAGTATGCACACTTCATTGCTATTAGAGAAGATTTCTCTCTGGATCAGCTTGCCAAGATATATGTAAAGGAAGTGGTAAGATTGCATGGAGTACCACTTTCTATTATATCTGATCGGTATCCGAGATTTACCTCGAAGTTCTGGAAAAGTCTTCATCATTCTCTGGATACAGAGTTGAGTTTCAGCATTGCTGATCATCCTCAGACAGATGGTCAGTTTGAGAGGACAATTAAAACTCTAGAAGATATGTTGAGATCTTGATCTATGGATTTTAAAGGTTGTTGGGATCAACACCTACCTTTGTTATAATTTTCTTATAATAATAGTTTTCACTCTAGTATTCAGATGGCTCCTTATGAAGCTCTCTATAGAAAGAAATGCAGGACTCCAACTTGCTGGGATAAAGTTGGGGAAAGAAAGCTATTAGGACCTGATCTTGTTGATGAGATGGTAGAAAAGGTCAGATCTATTCAACAACACATTAGAGTAGCTCAGAGTCGACAAAAAAGTTATGTTGACAACCGAAGAAAAGACCTACAGTTTGAAGTGGGTGATAAAGTGTTCTTACGAATATCTCCTTGGAAGAGAGTAATGAGATTTGGAAAGAAGGGAAAGCTGAGCCCTAGATATATCGGTCCTTTCAAAATTCTGGATCGTATTGGTAAGGTAGCTTATCGATTGGCGCTTCCACCAAATATCTCCCAAGTTTATGATGTGTTCCATGTATCTCTCCTGAGAAAGTACATACATGATCCTTCACATGTACTCAGCTCAGAAGTTGTACCGCTGGAGCAAGATCTTTCTTATGAAGAACAACCAATAGAGATTATGGATCGTAGCGAAAAAGTCCTACGGAACAAAACCACTCGCTTGGTGAAAGTTTTACGACGGAACCACCAATTTGAAGAAGCTACATGGGAGCTTGAGGATATGATTAGGGAGAGGTATCCTCATCTGTTTGTTACAAAGTGACGAATTTCAAGGGGGGTAGAATTTAACACCCGAGAATTTTTATGAGAAATATTTTGTTTTTATGTTATATAAATCATCAAAGGAATCTTTCACTACACACAACACTAGCTTGGCTGGCTTTACACGCAATTGCGACCTTCCTCGATAGCTTGTGTTGTACGCAATGACGAGTTTCACTAAACAACGATATGTTATTAAAATATTATTAAAACTAGCCGTTATGAATAGTAATACCCACTTTTTGAAATTTTATAATTTTTATTTTTCAAAATGGACTTCATTTTTGGATTCAGAATATCAAAATTATCCTAGGGTGAAATTTTAGTATTTTTCTGAAAACTTTCAATTTTTTATGAATAGTGAAAACACTGGGTTACTATTTAAAAACCAACTTTTTATTTAAATAATTATTTATTTTATTTAAATTTATTTTAGGTCAAAATTGATACATAATACCTATTTAAGTTCAATTCAATTTATTGGAGTCATTTTATAATAATTTTAGATATATAAAAATTTTATTGAACTTTTCACCGTCTTTTACCCACCTCCTATGAGAATTTGCAAATTTACATAAAACTTAATTTTACCGCTTCTGTGGGTGGAATTTCAAAAATTTGAGAGACATGGTTAATATCAAGGACTAAAATGTGGTTCAATGAGATGAAAATAATTTTTGGTGAATAGTAACTTTTTACTTTTTTTTACCACGGTTAAAAGTAAATATGGAAATTAAGGGTAAAAATGTTTTTATTATTACCCTAAAACATGTCCTAATTCTATTGGATAAGTGTAATTCGACCAAAAAAACCTTAGGAATACAATATGACCATTTTGGCCCACTTGGATTAGATTAGGACATTTATTATTAATTTTTTTAAAGAAGGGTTAAACTAGTTAAAATCAAAGTTTAATAACTAAATCATTTTTAATATAGGGTTATACATAATATAAATTCGACTATAAATATTTATTAGAAACATAAAAAGATTTAATACATAACGGTATTTTATTTTTAATTTTTAGACAATAAATAAGTTAATTTATTTATGACACAATGATGATGCAGTAATTATCTTATTAATGAAATATTGACATAATTGATGTTATAAATACCCAAATAAATGTAATTTGAGACTTTTTATGAATTACAATAATTTTATAGTTTACTATGAGATGTTAGTATTTATTTAATTAAATTTTTTCGAACTAATATTTCTGTTATGATTTTCACAAAAATCAATTAGTAAATAGTGTCAAAATTGACATAAAATAGTTTTTAAAACAAAAATTATATTATTAATTGTTATTTTATTCCTAAAAATCTAAGGTTCGGCCAAATGACTTAGATACGGTTATATATATTAATAATAAACAACTTGGGGTTCTTTTGGCTTGTTATAGTAAGTTTATTAACCTTATAGTGTAAGAAAACAAGAAGACACGAAAAAAGTTAAATTATCTAACTTAAAGTTAAATCTAAATGATAAGGTTAAAATAGAAACCTAAACTTGTCTAAATTATATTGGATGAGAGTATTTAGACCCATCCCCACCTTAGCTTCTAAATAAATCAATTTGGAGCTATTAAAAACTGAATATTACTTTATAATAAAATAATATTTTTAGTTTTTCCAAAGGTGGCCCTCTCCTCTATTATAAAAGGGCACCTCATCCCTCTCTTCCTTACACCACTTTGAGCCTTTAAGCTCGGCCAAACCCTGCCAAATTATTTTCTCCACTTCCCTAGAAACATCCTAGAGGTCCTGGTCTTCTTCAAAGACTAATTTTAGTGCCCTAAGAGGAGGTCTCAAAGAGGCGCTTCAAAGAAGAGGTAATGTCCGTTACCGATTCTTTCAACTTTATTTCTTCTTCCACTTATTATTCATTAGTTGTTTCATTATGAAGTAAAAACATAAGTATCAATAATATACTATTATGTTATTATAAGTATGAAACAACCCTATTTCACCATCTATCCATCCTACAGAAAACGAAATCACCGCGCGTGCGTAAGTACGGAATACCATCTCCACGCCGTGGTGTAATATATTTTTCACCACCACCTTACTTGGATGGGTATAATGGGGTAAATAATAACTATATATGATTATTATAAAGTGATATTTATTCTGAAATAGTATACATACACTCCAATACAATTCCACGATCATGGGAACGATATCATCGCTCGTGCGTACGTACGGAATACCGTCTCCACGATGTGATGCGACTCATTCTACATGATCTTAATTGCATAATGATTATATAAATGAATTTAATGAATTGAATGAATGAATATGATATATATTACAATAATAACATTCTGTAAATGAGGTATCTATAACCTAAAGAGAAGAATAAGAATTTATTCGACAAAACACGCAGAAGAACAAAAAGTAATAAACACCCGAATAACAAGTAGCAATGAAATATTACTAATAAGAAGCTAATAATATGGCCATATATGATATCATAACAATGATTATGATTCTGGAATAAGTAAATGACATTATTTAAATCATTATACAGGATGTTCGGAAACTTATGAAGAAAATCAGACCTAAGGTAAGGGAAAATCTCACAATCTCATTTTTATCCGAGATTGTTTATACTTCAGAATTTACTGGGGAATATTTATCATCCAAATCCATCTTTACTCAATATGTAATATTATTTCCATCCACCTACAATTTTTTAAATCCAATTTTACCCTTCGGTGAGTTTTTAGTAAAAGATATGAAAGGAATCTTTTGTCGTTTTTCGTACGAGGTACTTTTTGACTTTTCCGACAAAAGTACGAGAAGAATGTTTTTTTAACTTATACAACATGAATAGATTTTTTAAAACATTATTTCCAAGAAGCTTCATTTACAAGTTTTCAAGTTTATTTTTAATCAACCTCTTTTAGTTTAAAATTGTATGACATGTTAAGAAAGGAGAAACATTTTTGAAGTAGAAAGGATATTTTCCTCAAGAATGGAATTCAAGTGTTTTATCAAAATTATTTTCCATATAAGATAATATAGGGTTATGTTTCTATCCCTATTATTACATTGATTTGATTATTTTGTGATGTAATTATTTTTATGAATTCCTTTATCTTATATGAATTGTTTTTATGATGTCACGTTGTTTAAGAATACCATTTTTATTATATGGGTTATGCAATTATGTATGATTTATGATTTTTGTGGCACACATAAGAATGGTTTCATTATGAGATGGGTGGGACATATATCTCCCTCCAATGCATTGGGTAAAGATTTATATCTCATGAGATAGACATGGATGGAACGACAGGTTAAACCGGTTCAGTGAAACAGGACTGAAACGAGGAGTGAACTCGGTTCAGAAATGGACTTTGTCTGTTAAGATAGTCTTGGCTATGAGTCTTGACTACTAGGAAATGATTCTCTATGATTATGTGTGTATTCCACAAAGTTTCAGGTTTTAAGTTATGATTATTGGGATTACATTTCACTACTATGATTTATCCCATGTTATGAAATTATGATCCCTTTTGCAGGTTAAGATTTCCAAAATGTTATGTTCTTATGAATATGATGTGATTGATATTTCTTTTCTATACCCTTACTGAGCATTTGATATTACCCTTTTGTATATTTTCTTTCCCCAGGTCAGGAAGAAGGTTATTAAGTAGGAAATGCCAAAAGTGACTCTAGATATGATGAAATAAATGGGAGATAATGTAGATGCTTTATGAACCAGTTATTTATGTTTCCCAATTTCTAAAGACACTATACCTATACAGTCCTTTACTGGTTTTCTTATATGTTGTAATAAGTGTGCTTTAATTTTGAAGTATTAACAATGTATGTAAAGTATGGGTCGTTATGGACAGTTACAGAAAGGGATGCTTCAGTCATTGCTGGTTATAGAGTGTAAATGGGAAAATATATCCATGGAATTCATTGTGGGATTACCAAAGACATCTCGAGGTAATAATGAAATCCGGGTTATTGTTGATCGATTGACTAAATATACTCATTTTATTATTATTAGAGATACTTTCTCTCTAGATCAACATTCTCAGTTGTATGTTAAAGTGATATTCAAGTAACATGAAGTTCCCCTATCCATTTTATCTGATCGTGATTCCAGGTTTACTTCTAACTTTTGGAAAGGCCTTCAGAAGTCGTTGGGTACTGAATTAAATTTTAGTACAGCTTTTCATCCGCAATCAGATGGGAAGTCAAAATGAAAAATTTAGACCTTGTAGGATATGTTATGTGCTTGCATGATGGATTACCAGGGAATTTGGGACTAACATCTTTCTATGGTTGAATTTTCTTATAATAAAAGTTTTCATTCCAGTATACAGATGGCTCCGTTTGAGGCATTATGTGGAAAGCGGTGTCGAACTCCAGCTTTTTGGGATGAAGTTGGGGAAAGGAAGATGATGGGACCAGAATTAGTATTAGAGATGGCAGAAAAAGTTCATCTGATACAAAAACACATGAGAACAGCTCAGAGTCAGCAGAAAAGTTATGCAGATAATCAGAGGAAGGATCTATCTTTTGAGGAAGGTGATCATGTTTTTCTAAAAGTTTCACCATGGAAAAGTGTGATGCATTTTGGAAAGAAAGGAAATCTGAGTCTGAGGTTCATTGGACCTTAAGAAATCCTAGATAAAGTTGGATTAGTTGGATATATAGTGGAATTAACTCCAAGTTTTTCCCAGGTACACAATGTTTTTCATGTTTCAATGTTGAGAAAGTATATGCTAGATCCATCTCATGTTTTGAGCCCAGACGTAGTTCAGTTGGAAGAGAATATCTCTTATGAGGAACAACCAGTACAGATTCTTGATCATAGAGAGAAAGTGTTGCGAAATAAGGTAATTCACCATGTGAAGGTTCTATGAAAAAACCATATAGTTGAAGAGGCAACATGAGAATCTGAAAATGCAATGAGGGATAAATACCCCCACTTATTCGATAAGTAAATAAATTGCGGGGACGTAATTTCCTAATGGGGGGAAGGATGTAACATCCCATGTAAGTAAATAATAATTTATTTTCATATCTATGTCTATTTATGAATGAGATAATGTTTTAGTGGCTTAAAATGAGAATAAATCCAATCTTAAGCATAGAATACTCTAATATTTTTAAAAGATTGTTTTACCGTCTTTTGATGGCAGACCATTTTTAAATCTAAATTTTAAAAATTTTATAAGCTCTATATTTCAAATTAAACTTATTATTTAGAATTGGGACATTGAAATTTACTTTGGATAAATTTTTAGTATTTTTCAAACAATGTTCATTTTTTAATGAATAGTGAAAAATACTGCATTTTACATCAAAACTGCTTTTTCATATAATTTAATTATATGGTTAGATTATATTTTTAATTGGTTTTAAAGTTTAATTAGAATATATTTTTAACATTTAATCCAATGGTGGTTATTATAATTAATTTCACTTTGAAATTGGACATAAACAATTTTCAATCTTTTGATAGATATTATTTCTTAAAAACACGCTATATGTTTTAACAACGAGAATTTTTTTTAAATTAATTACTAACATTTTTGTGTTTTGAATTTGGTAAAATGGATTCCATATTTGGAATCAGAAGGTAAAAATTATGTAATTAAGACTCTTTTTTGGACATTATGAATAGCAACGATAACAATTATCTTTAATTATCATGATTAATTAGTAATCTGGTGGTTAAGGGTAATAAAGTAATATCATAATAATATAAAATGACCCCAACATGTGTCCATATTCTTTTGTTTGTGTCATGTCCGACCATGGGATGCCTTGGGACAACTTAGGGACCCCATGGAATCACTTTTGTGTGATAGTGACCTTTTATCATATTATTTTTTTAAAAAGGAAAATATAACCAAACTATGTAACACCTAAGTAAAACAATTTTAATTTTGATTGAATAAATTATCTCTTAGACTATAAATATTCATTGTAAATCTAAAAATATTTCCTATATAATGGTATTTTTTATAATTTTTAGACATTAAATAAATAAATTTATTTATGACACCATGATGATGCAGTGATTACCTTATTAATGAATGATTTAAATAAAATGAAAGGATAATGTGAAATATAAGACTTACAATTGTATGAAACAAATTTTATGGGTGTATTTAGAACCCTTATTACCTTATCATCGAAATATATCATTTTGGGACCTTTAAAATCCGAAAACCATTTTATAATAAAGTAAAATTTCATGAGTTTCCAAAAGTGACCCTCATCCCTCTTATAAAAGGCCCCCAACTCTACCCCCTTACCCAAACCAATCAAGCCCTTGGATCATCCAACCTCTTCTTATATTATCTATCCACATCCCTCTCTTACTCATAGAATAATAACTTTGGTAAGAAGTATTCCCAAGGAAGCCTTTGGCTCAAATAAAAAAGAGTTACCCGATTTAGAGGTAATGTCTTCTCTGGAGTTTCTTCCTTTTATTTTCCCCCTTCACTCACCACTATATTCTTATTATTTGATCCCATAATAACACTAATATCCTCAATATAATAGTATTCTGTTATGAAAAGTATTATATATACACTTACACACACCTCTGTCTAATGGTTAAAGAGCATACTGTTTCTGTGGGTGGCGAATTACTGCCTCACGAAACGATGATTGTTCAATCTTCTTTTAACACCTCTCATGGTGGCCATTAAGATGTCACTGTATTTATATATGATATATATTATGTTTGTGTTTTATTTATTCTTCTGTATTTTTTTGTATAGAAAACCTTTATGGTTTCCATTATGTGTAAACACAATAATTTCATTTGAGGAAGTGCGGACTACCGCCCCCTCAAAGTGATATGACTCATTCATACGATATGTGGTATGTATAAAGGATAGGTTTAATGATATTATATATGATACAATACTATAATTATAATAATAACAGTTATCATTATGTTTTAATTCCATTAAATATGAAATAGAAATGGAAGTAGTGTTCATGCGTACGTACGACTTACCGTCTCCATGAATGGTGTATTTCATTTCTTACCTATAAATGTTATGTACTATTATAAATACATGTATATGATGGATATATATAGTATATATGATATCCAAATCATGAATATCATTCTAGATATAATGAACCTTTGACCACATAAACAACATGTAATTATAAGAAGTCCATTTTTGACTTAACTACCAAATATCAACAAAACGATCATTATTAACTTAAATGATTACATAATGTTTATAACATGGAAATAAGTGATATAAAAGGAACAATAAACTTTAAAAATTTTCTTAATAAAGTATAAATTAACATTAGTTTATTATTCAGGGGATTAAAGAATGATCGAGTCAAGTTAGACACGAGGTAAGGGACTTCGTGTCAATCTTTTTTCATTAAGACATATTTTGTTTTAATACAAGACTTTATTTTATACGCTGTATAAACACCTTTGAATTTTTATTTCATTCAAAGGTAATATTTTTCTACAAAGTGTTTTACTAAAAAAAAGGAATGATTCTTTTAACGTACGCGGTGACAATGACCTTTCCACCGCCGTGAGTATTATTTGATCTTTGGATTCCTCAACAAGCAGTAATGTTTTTAAAAGAAAATAAATACCATATAATCTATTATGTATTTTGGTATTGAAAATGGTTTTGATAATGGATTTTTTATAGCAATATATATTGTGATTGAAATGCGTAAATTTTTTCTTTCCTTTATATTTGTTTTATATCTTATGATTTTATAATGGTACTTGGACATTTGACGGGTGGTTACGTGATAAACCAAATGATGGGTGGTTCCGTGAATACCAAGATGGGTGGTTACGTTATAACCTCCAATGGATTGAGTATGGAAGTTGTCCGTATGGCTATTCCATTTAGTAACATGTGTGGAATTCGACCGTATGGTTATTCCATTTAAGTATGTTTATGTTCCAAGTTACCTTTATATGATATGTGTTCTTTATATGGGTAATCTTTTGGTTACAAAAGGGTAAGTAGTGATATTTTATTCAGTGAAGAGTATTTACTACCTCATAAAGGTGAAAAGTATTACTTATGTTAAAGTATTCCTGGTTTACTTGTTGTTATGAGAAAATAATTGTTTTCTTCTTTGTGTATTCCTTACTGATCTTTTTATGCTCATCCCAAGTTTTTGAAATATTTTTCACAGGACATAAAGTGGAATAGGGTCAAGGATGGGATCAAGGAAAGTCATGCTATCTAAAACATGGAACTGGACATAACACTTTTTTTCAAGAGTTTTTATTCTATGAAAAAATGGAAACTGAGTAGAAGTCTCTACTTTGTAACTTTTGAGATGTAATAGTTATGGACTAATTCTCTAAAACTATAAACCTGAAAAGATCTTCAATGTGAATTATTAATTTAATTCAAGATTAAGTAATGTTTTAAGGGTGGGTCCTTATAAAACCAGTATTTTTCCTGTTAGGTGGTCAATACTAATGGCCGAAATCCCAGTCATTACTCCCACTATGATAAAAACCGCTTTCATTTGGCCCCCACTCAGATAGAATGATCAGAAACTCCCTCAATATCACTATACATAGGACAATGAATAAGAAAAATCAGGTAAAGACAATCAAACCTGACAAGGTTTATTAGCCCAGATGACCCAACAAGACCAAAGGCTAGGGGAAGGAACCCCCATGTGACTCTCAAATTGGAAACAAATGATACAAAACTACCCTATTACCTAGAGAATGATGGGATGAATACAGTCACATGGTATTAATCAGTGAAAATTATCTCCATTAATTTAGAAAATTAGACTGTTCCAAGATGTAAACATAGAGAGGTGAAATACAGAAATAGTACCTTGAGAGGTAGGTGATATTGATGCATAAAATGAGTCTTCACGTACACCGAATTAGAGGAGGAATCCAAAACTGGAACACATGAATGATTAGTAGGAATATCCTTAACTAAATTCAACCAAGGATAAGGGGAAGGGAATTTATAAAACCCACTCACCACCTATAATAGCTAAAATACCCTCTAAGGAGGAAAAACTATCCAAATATGAGAACGAGATACAAAATCTGAAATGGATTAATGAGGAATTACCCATGTTGAATATCCTTATTGGGTATTTCCTTCAAGAGGTAATATATGTCCATCATCTTAGAAATTAGGAGAGAGATAATATGCATGTATGTGTGGAATTTGATTATTAGGATGGATCAGGATCTAGGAAGACCATTTATATAACTGAGTTAGTTAAATAATACCATGATTTTTTTCTATTACATTGAAAAATTACTCTATAGAGGGGAGGCACACCCCTATACAACCCAAGGAAAATCAATATCCTGAATGGGTGGATGAAAATTTTCCCATTACTAAGTTTACTAATCCTATATTTTCGACCATTAAAAGAATGGGGGATCTAGAATAGTGTCTCATGCACCTCAGGCATTGATGTAGCCTTATGATGGGCTCATGAGACCACTAAGAGGCCACAATACTAAGATTCTCTATACAGACTCTGGTAGGGTCAACCTACATTTGGTAAAATATCCTTATAGTAGGGCCCTTCATAGGCTATAAAGACCTTAATAACCAATTATTTTATTAATTTAGCTCCATGATAAGAAAAACGACGATCATAGACCTCATAAATTCAAAAAAATGTTAAAATGAGAGGGTTTATGACATTATCTCTAGATAGAAGGACTTGATCTACTCACTCATTATACCATTCTCGTAATAGAAATTACTAGAACCTTGTGATGAGAACCTCCAAGATGTGAAATAAATTCCTTCGATCCTAATGAAATACCTAGGTGGATTCCATGAGTTATTAGAAATAGATCAACACCTATAATATACCATTCTTCAAACTAGGTCCAAATCTCATCCCACACCCATGAAAAATGAAAAATGTCTTGGAAGAGTAGAGACTGATTATATAACCCTAAACTAGTTACAGTGATTACTGGAGCACCCAAGAAGGCCCCAAATCAATTGGTGCCTCCCATTGAGCAAAAATTGTAGAAAAAACACCCTCGATCAGTGGTAAAGAGAGATCAAGGACACCTACAATTTGAGTAATGAAAGAACCAAATATATTACTTATGAAATAAATAGGTTCTTAGTTATTTAATTATAGACCTAGAAAAAAACCTCCTCCAGATACAAAAGTATAGTAAAACTAATTAGGTTGGTCTTAGGGACAATCCTAACTATTACTCATTTTATAGGAGATTGGGTCACACCAACCAGGAGTTATTTATCTTCAAAGAAATCCTCTAGGGAATAGATGAATCTTGATCAGTGGTACTGGAAAAATCCCTGGTGAATGTGACCTATTAGACCTCCACCCAATTGGAATAATAGGGTGACTGAAAATATGTTCCAGCTGTACATGAATCTAATATTGATTATTGGATTAATTAGAAGACAATTGATCGAGATTACAACACCCTGAATGATTAACTTTACAAACCAGTCTTGATCCTAGAATCCAAATATATTCCATTGAATCTACATCCCATAGGTAGATGCAACCATTAGATATAGGAAAATGTGCATGAAAAAGATTCATATCTGACTCCCACACTAGCTCTAACTCTAGAATATTTCTTTCCTTCAACATATTGAGAACGAGAACCACCCCACCAAATATAATCTTCATTTGATAAAGATCCCATTTTCAGTTCTGTTAATGTTATTCACTTATAAAACCCTTCTTTGATGATGAATATTCACCTAAATATGAGATCTCTATACCAGAATGAGGAGATATATGTCGAGGTTTTAGAATTTGAGGGAACATGGGATGATAAAATCTTGGAAGAACAAAATACTATGGAAATATCCCAGCCAAATCCATTTATGAGGCTGAGACCCATGGGTGGGTGCTTCATCATGCCTTACAGGATCAAGAAGAAGCCTCAAAATATTTTAGTGTTTGTTTGTAACCAATATTTTCAAATAGAATAATAGAGGGGGTGCGAATACATGATTAAAATACACAAAGGTGCATGATATCGTAACTTATGAAAATTTACCAGATTCTATTTTTTCCTCTATCTAAATAGAAATCCTATCTACTACGTACACTTTAGTTCCAAATCTACATGCTAAGAAGAAACCCCACCATGGGAAGCATACATATTTTTGATGAGAAATATGAAATTCTAAATTTTTTTGTGGCTATCCTATCCAAACTCTCAATCCTATAATCTCTTAATATTTTAAATAAAATTAGAGAGGAATTTATCAAATACTTCCAGAGTCCATTGGATTATGAGATAGAATTCACAAATACTAAGGTTTACTTGGTAGAAAATACTATAGTAGAATGTCATACCATGATCTCATTCATAGAGAAAGTTCTAGAAGAACTTATCTAGGGACATGTTATACCCCTACATGTTTCATGAAATATCAATAATGTAGACATCCAAATGGATCTAGTTAAAAATAGTTCTAGGATTAACCACATCCTAGGCCGGACCCTCTAATGTTTGGGATATAAGTAGGAGGAGTTGTCTCTAATGAAGCTGACTATTCATGTGTATAAAAAAAGAGAGAAACATACCATTGAAAAGATCAAGATAAAGGTTTAATTTAGGCACCCCATGTATAACACTGATTTCTTGTTTATCAAATATGAAACAAAATAAAATTACTTTCTTGGAGGACATTGGCTTCTTATCCATGTCTCTATTCCATAAAGATTACACAATGATTGAAATATCCCATTAATAGAAGGTTCAAAAAACTATATGGTGATAGTTAACCCTTAGAATCTTGATTATACATATATACAAAGGTAATTTTCTACAAAAGGGAATAGAAACAACCAATGATTGATGGTGAGATTTATGTTGCGACACCAAATGGCTTGGGAACCACCCTACAAATCCCTAGAAGATGCTCAACAATGATTATGTACTGCCCATAAACTTGACCAAGGAAGTAGACTTAATCCCAATGAGCTGTTATGAACCCAAAACTTCACAACCATATGTTTTGATGATATATATCACACTAGATGAAGTAGGTTCATGAAAGTATACTTAGACTAATTCCCTATTAGGATATGAAAATTCCCATTCACTATAAGTATAAATTAAAAATGACCCTAAGACATTCATGGAAAATTAGGATTTACATGTCTCTCCTACCCCTGGTAGAATCATAAATGAAGAAAATAATCCCCATAATCCCCCCATAATGATCCTTGTAGTTTAGGATGTCAATGTATCTTTTCTTTCCCTCTTGTAACTATATAGGGATAAAGATACCCACAAATTATCCATCATGAATAAAAATTATCTCACAGATACAGAGATGAAAGTTGAAAAAGATGATCTCAAGAATATCACTACTAAATTTGAGTAAGGTTTCTCTACCACCATTGATGAGATTTAGAAGGCGGACCAAAGAACAAAATAAATCCTGTGACCTACATTGAATAGCGAGACTATGCATCTCAAGGAGAATAAAATATATATTTACCTTTTGATAAAGAATTTATATGTGTTTTATTATAATTATACATAGATTCTATGACTAAAAATCTATGCGAAAACACATTATTTCGGATTTCTAAATGACGATCAAGGTTTTATGTAGGCATCCAAAAGAATGAAACCCTCTCATGCTACCAAGGTATATTCTAAAGTTGAAAAATTGATCAAATACAATTTTTTCTGAGAGGTACAATACCCAAAATGGCTTTTCAACATTTCACCCATCAATAAAAAGAATAGAGAGTTCATGTTTTACAATGATTTTAGGGACCATAATTAACACTATTTGAAGGTTGATTTCTAGGCACTAGTCACAAAAATATTGATCAAATCAATTGAAAGATTATAATCACTTTAATTTATGGATGGGTATTTAGGGTATACAAAGATAAAGATGACCCTTAAAGATGGGGAAGTCACTGCCTTTAAATTACCTCAAGGTATATTTTACTATCAGGCATTTTCATTAAACTTAAATAAAGTTGTCACCACTTACCAATTCACCACAAATCACATATTTAAACCCTTATTAAGATGAATCATGTAATTCTACATCAATAAACTTGTGGTAAAATATCAAAATCATTTTTACCACCTCATTGATCTTTAAACAATATTCAAAAAATTAAACCAACACAGTATGAAGATGAATCCTCTAAAGTTTACTTTCATAGTTGCATTAGGTAAATTCATATACTTTTTAGCATGCCAACATGTCATAGAAATGAGTTGTCCAATCCTATAAATTCCACTTGCTTAGAATATTATAGAATTAAGAGGTCTCTAAGGGAACCTTTCTTATAGAAGTCATTTTATATCTTACTTGACTTGAAAATAATTACCTTTAACTAAGTTAATAAATATAGGAGTCACCTACTAGTGGAATGATGAATTCTAAGAAGCTTTTTAAAACCTTAATAAGTACCTACTATATCTATTGGTCTTGATGCCAAAGGTAGAAGGAAAACCACTCATTCTATACATGGATTCCATGAAACAATTTCTTTAAACACACCATGCACAAGAAAATGATGCAGGGAACAAAAAAATCTCTATTTTATCATCCAGATAATGCTAGATACTATAACTTGATATTCTGATATAAAAAGGAATTTCCTTATGCTTATCTTTACAGTGAAAAAACAATGGCAATACTTGTAGAATCAAAAATTCCACATAGTTTATCATATCTACTTGTTCAAGTATATTCTTAGAAACACTATATTAAATAGGTGTTTGACATGATTAATGATTATTGTGAATGAATATGTCATTTAATTTTTTAAATAGAAAGAAATCAAAGGGTAGACACTATCTCATTTCCTTACAGAACATACTATCCCATAAAATATTCTTGGTGACACTTAACTTTCTGATGAAGAAGTTTTCTATAAACACGACACTCCCCAAATATAGGTGATGTATTTTGATGGTGGCTCCCAAAGTTTGATTGAAAATAAAATGGAAAACCCATAGCAAAACCTAGTTTTTCTAGGGATTTAATTAATTTCCCTAGACAAGGAAATTCTATCCAACTCATTATTATAATCCAAAGGATGCAATAATAATGAGGAAGAATCGTAAAACCTTTTCACAAGCTTGGAGCTTACCCTAAAACTATAGATAGATTAATTTAATGTCAACGGTGATCTTTATATTGTGATCAAAGAGATCAACTAGGAATATAAAATTAATAAGGAATAATTGGACACCTTATTGGTTAGATGAGAGGATTAATGTTTAATTTCAATTTCTAACCAAGTTACATCACATTCCTCAATCACATAATGCTTTTACTGATGTACAGTCTAATACACACAATGTCTTAATTGATAACAATTAAGATGAGGTAGTCTTCTATATCCCACACTGAAGGGTAGTATTAGTAGTCATAATCTATTGAATAAATTAAATTAATCATATTAACACTTCCCCAAATAATGATGAGCTAACATCCACCCCCGATAGATAGATCCCATAATAGATTATCTCTAAAATGGGACCCTTATATCAGATCAAGTCAAAAGTGAACATATTCTATATAGGGGAGTAAAATTCACCCATGTCGATGGGATGAATGAGGAGAAAAAAATCTATAAAAAAGGATTCAATGGAATCCTCCTCAGATGAATTACAAAACAAGAGAATACCTCTATCAAGAAGAAGGTCCACGCAGGCTCCTACAGTTTTCACAAGTATGGAACCTAGATCTCCCATCAAATTAGGTTTCATGGTTAGTAATGATAGATGATGATGCATGATTATGTAGAATTCACTAGGAAGTGTCATTCATGTTAGATTCATGAAAAATTCACCCATCATCCCCATAATTGTTTTACACAATTAAGTATTTATATATATTTTTAATATGGGGAATGAATGTTGTGGGGCCATATCCCTGAGATACAACTACATTGTTTAAGTACATACATACTGATTCATACTTCTTTTCCAAAAGGGATGAGGCAATACCCCTTAAGGAATTATGGGTGAATAATATCATCCACTTAGTGAAGTCTAATATTATCACTAGATTTGATTCCTCTTACTTGATATTGATAGACAACGTCATCAACTTCTGTTATTATGAGTTAAAGAGGCTATATATTAATTATTACATTGAGTCCAACCATTTTAATCAATATCATATAGAGTAAAATATATAGATAAATAATTTCAATATGAATATATTAAATATACTCTAAAAAATGGTGTACAAAGATAATAGGACTTGGCTGGAAAAGCACTTTCATGCTTTATGGGCCTATCATACCACCCCTACACTTCCACACATGAGATACTATATTCGTTGGTTTATGAAATATATTTAGAGTTAATGATAATTTTTTAGTTTTAATCACTCCAAATATATTTCATTGGACAACTCTCATATGATAAACAGTCACAAAAATTGAAGGATGAGTTTGAACAACTTGCAGAGAAAAGGTTACGTACGCTGCACAACCTCAAAACCCTTAGATTCGTATTGCTTGATCCTTTAACAAAAAGTTCCTCCTTCTATCATTCCTCTAAGTAAGTTTGTATTGGTTATTAGAACCCTGTTGAAACTAAGTAAGAAACCCCTAAAGATGGAACCCAAATTGGAATGACATTATATCATACATAAGATCTATTTCAATGGGGATTACTCATTGGTCACAGTTGATGGGGAACACATTAATCCCCCGCACCAACATGAGGTTTCTTAATAAGTAAATTTCATAAATTAAATCACCATAAATAAGTCCTAGAAAAAATAATTTAAACTGAAAAAAATCTCTATGTTCTTATTTCATGATGTTAAACTATATGGAAGATGTCCTTACCACATGATATTAAACTACACAGAGCACATCCTAGCCACATGAAGCCAAACTGAACAAACCCTAAAGTCATGGAGGGAAGAATTTAAACTAGAAAAAAAATTCACATCCTTACCACATTAAATTAAAATTAATGAAATATATCCTTAATTCATGATGTTCAAACTACATGGAACACATCCTCCTCACATGAGGTTAAACTGTTCAACCCCTTATGGTTTGGTGGAAAGACATCAAACTACACAACATCTCGGGTCTAGGTCAGAATGCCTAAAAATACACAACATGTGTTTATCTTTTGGTGTATAGCTTTGATCTTACACATGATCTAGTTCTATGTATAAGGTTACCGGTGTAGAGGTTTACCATGTCATGCTATGTTTATTCCAATAACCCTACATGAGAAGAAGGCAATATCACATGATCCTATCACCAAAATCTCACCCATTAGGTTACATTCAGTTTTAGTCCATGAGATCATTTCCCCCCTAAATGTTTGATATTTATATACTCATAAGGGATCACATATAATAACTATGTGTGAACCGATTCCTATCGTAATAGGATATATAGGGATGCATCTATATCTAATACTGAGCCTAAATATAATATATAAAAAATTATTCTTCCACTATGTATGGGTTAGACCTATAGAGGGGATTACCATATAATAACTACATGTTCCTTGATTCATATTTCTTTAGGATATATAGTGACACACGAATCTCAAATATCAATCCCAACCTCATTATAAAGAAAAAAACATTCCCCTCCCTCCATATGTGGTATAATTTTACAGAGAGTTTTCTCTTATAAGAACTATGGGTGGCATGATTATTTTTACCATAGGATATGTAATGATTCCCAGATCTCAAATACTTGGCCCAACTACAATATAAAAAAGAATATACCCTTTACCTACAAATGGGTCAGACCTGTGCATGGAGTTTTCTCTTAAAATAACTATGTGTAGCTTGATTCCTACTACTACAAGATACATAATGATGTCTGGATATTCCATTTCTAGACCAACTATGAGTTTTCATTACTCCTAACCATTCCCATAAATTATATTTATATATATATAAAGGTTCTATTTCACATTAAAATGTGAACATCATCATATATTCCTTGTCATGAACTATTGTATGAGTCAATCAACCTCCCAGTTATACCTTGTTTATGATGCCGAACATGACTTACATGAGCTTAGAGAACATGGAAATATACTTTGACTAGTGTGATCAAGATTATTTATATTGAAATATAGTGAACCATGTTCTAGTCACATGATTTTAAACTGCATGATAACATCCTAGTCACATGAAATTAAACTACATGAAAAATTCCTCGTCACATAACATAAAATTCATGACAACATCCTAGCTACATGATATTAAACTACAAGAAAACACCATATTTGAATGAAATTAAACTGAATGTCAAGAGGTATTCATACTGAATACATCACCCCCCTAATTAATTCATTCTTAGGTATCACTTGTTTTATCCCTTTTCTTTGATTTTTTTTCAATACATGTTGGGGTAGCCTCTAGGGTGCTGAAAACCTACTTGAATATTACATTACCCATGATCCAAATCCATATATTTGATATCTAAGTAAATAAAATCAATTCCTTGAGTTGATATAATTCTATTTGAACCCCATATAACTTGATCCCACATACTCTTTTCCCCCTATAGAATATTGGTAATAAGGACTGGTTGATCTTAAGGGACTTCACTAGGATTCACTGGTGAATAACACGATTCCCAAGATTTTATTCCTAATGGATATTTTGATCCTAGAGGAATGTACCCCCTTAAATATCAAATCTATTGATATTCTTGTAAGCGATATAGGCTTCTGTGATTACTAACAATTGACATATACCCACCAATCTCTACCTTCTATTGGCACATATATTCTTGGGTTATGATTTTCACTTTCCATAACCAAACTCTTTAAAAGGATTTAGATACCATATATGTTACCCATCTATGCATCATACTCATTTTCAATGTAGTATTATAGCATCATATTATTATTACCTTGAATTTTAGTGTATGTATCTCCTATGATGACCCAACTTCCTTGAGTTTCTAAATTCCTTTGGACACCCCCTGATCCACCAGATAAACATCACATCCCCTTTTCATGTATAAATTTTCAAATACCTTGGGCACATATTATATTTTAATTACATGAACATTGAGTACACATCCTCCAATTTCTCCCTTGATGCATTTTAGTAATACATATTGATCAATCTTAAATAATCCTAGCTAAGATTCACTGGTGAATACCACAATTCCTAAGATCTTATTCTTAGGGGATGTTTTGGGTCTTTAAGGGACCCCTCTTAGATTCACTAGTGAATAACACAATGATTAAGAGATTTTGATTAGGGGATATTTTAGTCCTAGAAGAAATATTCCCCTTAACTCCATAAGACATTTCCTTAATGGTGGGAATTCAATCCCATCAATCATAAAACAATCATCCGTGATATATTCATTTAAAGACATGATTTATTTCACCCATTTTTACAAGTCTAAGATCTATCAAGAATGGAACAGTTATTTATGACTTCATGCCTATGTTCTAGCAGCAATAAATTAAACTAAATAGTATCTCTTTGTCCTTATCACATTGAACACATCCTTATTTCTCAATCCATGATACTTATTTAATGAAAAATTATTGTTCATGATCAATATTTATATAAAAAAGAATATTCCCCCATCTCTATATGATGGTCAGATCTACATAAGAAATCATATGTAAGAACTATATATGTATTAATTATTTTTACCACATGATATAAAGTGAAACCTAGATCTCAAATCTTGGGTCTAGATACAACATTAAAGGAAAATATCCCTCCCTCTATATGAGTTAGATCGACATAGTGAATTTTCCTTATATGAACAATGTGTGTCTTGATTCCTGCTACCATAGGATACATAGTGACACCCAAAACTCATATATTGGTCCCAATCACAATATATATAATAAAATTCACTCCCTATATATGGGTTAGATCTGTTTAGGAATATTTCTCCAGAGCTATGTGTGGATTGATTGTTATTATGACATGATATGTAGAGATGCCTATATCATTTATTTCAGGTACAACCACATATATTCATTACTTTTAACAATTTTACTTGATAATATCCAAAACTTTTGGGTATTCCTACTCATACCAAAATTTAGATGCCCCCACATATTCTTGGTCAAGCAGTCTTACATGACATAATCAACTGCCTAGGTATATATTTTTTCTCAAGATGAGTATGACTCATGTGAGATTAGGGAACCTAGAAAGTTTCTATAAAAAATACAATTGAGGTG
The DNA here is from genome assembly GCA_963277665.1 of Viscum album. Taxonomy (NCBI): domain Eukaryota; kingdom Viridiplantae; phylum Streptophyta; class Magnoliopsida; order Santalales; family Viscaceae; genus Viscum; species Viscum album. The sequence continues at coordinate 1,867,753,004 of OY728163.1, forward strand.
AGTTATATTCAATAATAAGGAACAGAATCTTGTAAAAATTTAATTAAGATTCATAAACATGTCCTTGTTTCATGAAATTAAACTGCATGACATGAGTTCTTGATGCCAAATGAATCATCCCCCTAATTTATATAAACTCAAGAATTAAATGTTTTATCTCTTCACCCCTAAAATATATTCTATAAATATTGGTGTATCCTTTAAGGTGTTCTAACACCCCTTGAATATTATGTTCCCCATGAACCAACATCATATATTCGATATCTGAATTAACAAAAACTAATTCATTAAGTTGATACTCTTCTATTGGAAGCCCATGGATCTTGATCCAACATAATCTTTGTCCCCCCTATAGTAAATTGGAAACATGGACTGGTTTACCCAAAGGGACACTACTAGGATTCACTATTGAATAACATGATGCATCAAAGGTTGTAACTAGTTTTTTAATCTAGTGCGAAGGACGCCCTTAAATCCAGGCGATAATATCCTAACTGCATGTGATACAGACTCCTGCCATTATTAATGGTGGAACCATACCCACCAGTCCACACCTCCCATTATCTCAGATATTCTTATGTTATGATTTACAATTTCCATAACCCAACTATTCAAGATGATTTATAAACTCTTAATGTTACCTATTTATGTACCACACTCATTGTCAAAACAATAGTATAACATCATACTCTTTTACCCATTCATTTTAGGGTATAAACCTCTTATGAAGACTAAATTTCCTTGAGGTATTTAATCATCTTGGAAATCCTATCAGTTCAAATGATAATGACCATAAATAATCATCCTTTATACATCTTGGTCACATGATGTTAAACTACATAACATATAGACCATCCAATAAAGACCTAAAAATATATATAATGGGAAATACCATTTATCATATCCATAAATATATTCTAGTGATGAATTATTAATCTCAATACCATGATTGGAAATGGAAGAAACCTTTCCCTAGGCATAAGATCGATATACATAGAGGACCCTTTAGATAACTACAATGTTAAGGTTCCCCAAGGATAGATAAAAAATCTATCCCTCCCTTCATATGAGATTGATATATATAGAGAGTGTTTCTTATAATAATGACATATGGATTGATTCTTATTGTCACAAGATACAATGTGACACTTAGGTTTTCTAATTTCAGGCATAAAAACATCATTTAAAACAATAATTCCCACTTTATTTCACATGATGTTAATCTATATTATGAATCCTCTATTATAAGACATGTGTATAGCTTGATTAATGGTTTATAAGGATATGTAGTGATTCCCAAGTATATTTTTCAAATCCCAGTCACAAATTTTTGACTATCAAAACCTTCCTTGATGCTTTACCACATTGAAATCCATCGATTTTTTCCCAAAAGAATATAATGGTTCCCCCAATAGTTAAATACTCTCCTAATAAACTATCCCATATAATTGATGGTATCACTAATGTTTAGAAATCATATACTTGGGTTATAACGAGTGACTTCTATTTCAGGGGAAAAATTCCCCTCTTCCTTACATAAAAGCCAGATATATATAAGGGGAATCCTATTCTCATGATGTTAAACTACATGAAAATTACTTCATAGTATCATGATATTAAACTATACAGTAGGAACATCCCCATTGCATAATGTCAAACTATGAAGACCATCATCCATCATCACTCCATATAAAAGGACCATAAGAGTCTGAATAAGGCTAAAAAATGTTTGGTTTTGTTCTATCATATTTTTGAGTAACTCAATCCACAAAAAAACTTAATTTAATGAGCATCTCAGGTTTCCAAAAACTTCCATGACCCACAGAAAGTTGAAAATATCCCTATGTTTAACCATGTATGAGACATATCTTTATAATGATCTAAAACCTAGTAATTAGAGGAATTTTAGCCTTATAAGAAGCACTTTATGATCCTTGTGATTCTTGAAATCATCAAAGTGAAACTTGTATCCATAGTGTGATTCACAATCATCCTTAGCATGATTGTCACATACTATTACTTATTATTCAAGAACCTTGATCCATGATTTAAAAAATTCTCATCTCCTACTCAAAAGGGTGTTGGATAACTGTTAACCTTGTGAATCCTAATAAAATATTTTGTAACAATCCCCTAATACTTGTTCTATGTACTATGGCATTAAACTATTTGAACCTTGTCCAAAGTTGTATGAACATAAAATTTATCATTTTATAATCAAAATCAGAAGACCCTAACCTACTAGTGAACGAGACATAAAACTATCTAGGATAAAAACCTATAAAGGGCGGTCTAAGAAAAATTGAAGTCTATGATCACTAAAATATTTACCTCTGGAGATTTCTAAAATTTTATAGTGTGAATAAAAAGTAGCTCAGAGCTCATTAGAAACATCATATGGCCTTAATAAAATATGAGTTGTCCTCACTAGACCCATTTGTTCTAGGAAAATGTTAGAGTAATAATTTTTCAAATACCTTTTCCAGGATAGGGTGTTCAATATGTGGTAAAAAAATTTGAGGGTTCTTGGACCCTTTTTGAAAATTATGTTTTCCAAAAACCACTTTCATGCATTTGAAGTCTGAGTTGATAAACACCAATTCCTTGAGTTGTTATCCTTCTATTGGAACTCCATATTCTTGAGTTCATTCCATTGGTTCTTCCCTATTGTGTATTGGTAATAGAGGCTGACTAATCTAAAGAGAAACTATTAGGATTCACTGGTGAATAACATAATGCATCATAGCTTGTTCCCAGTGGATGTTTTAGTCCTTGTGGAAAGTTCCCCCTTAAATCCATGTGTTATTTCTCTGGATGTCTGAGACAATAGTTTTGACATGTACCCACAAATCTGTATTCCAAATAAGATCATAAATTTTGAGAAAATGAATTATCAATCCCATAACCAAACTTCTCAATTGGATTCAACATCCATGACGTTATGATACCATGTATTCTACTTATTCTTAAAGTAGGAATGTGATAATTCATTTTTGAACCTTTTAATGGCCACCATTTCTTGACTCGAAACAACATGATATAGGAATCATGATTCAAAACCACAAAGTATAACTACCCCTAGTGTGCTATAACTCGTTTTGGATATCCGTTTATCCATATCCAACTTCATTGTTTAGATGTTTTAATCTTCAAAATTCTTCCATTTCCCTTGGAAAGGATAGGGGACACATTTTCTTGACCATGAAAGTAATCCTATCTTTGTTCATGTATAAAGTCTATGAAACTTAAACTAGATGTATGTATTTATTATAGTAAAGTGCCTCAAATCCTCATGATCCCTGACATCATTGTAGTGGAACTTGGCACCTTAGAGTGTTTTATGATCACCCTTAGCGTCTCTTACCCATCTCGTCACCTCCAATTCAAATCTTTTGAGGAATGATTTATGAAACCAATATTACTAAAATCAATGTTTATTTTACATCCCTAACATTATGTCACCATATAAAAAGAACCATTGACACATAAATACAGGGTGTCATAACCCATCATTAATTTTCATCCTCCATAATTTCGATAAGAATGCAAAGTATCAGAACCATTCCTGAATATTCATTCTTTAGAATCCAAAATTGGATGAAAGGTGTAAGAAAACCTTCCTAAATATACACCATTTACTCCTTTATCTTTTGAATCAAAAAAAAGTTTGAGCTAGAAGACCATAGAATACAGAAACAACATGTACAAGCTAGATGACCCTTAACTATAGAAATAGATCATCTGACCTAGAAGTACCCAAAATACATCAATTTTAGGTCCAATATAGAAGAAAATAAACTATGGAAATAATATTCTGAATCAAGAATAACCTAAACTACCAGAACAACATGACTAATCTAGACAACAATAAACCATGACAACAACATGTACGATCTAGAAGACTCTAAACTATAAAAACAAAATTTCCATGTTGTTCAACCTAAAAATAATTGAAATTTATTAATATTAATTGCAATAACATTAAATTATAATTTAAAGAGACTAAATTCACACTAGGTTGAAAACCTAGAAAGGGAACCCTTGGAAAAATTAGAGTCTTTGATCACTGGAAAGACACACTAGGGGATCTGGGTAAAATTGAGCACTTATGAAATATTAAAGGAAAAAACATGTCAGGATGTAAAACCATAAATGGATTCATGAGAAAAATCCATGTCTAATATTGGGAAAAATTTCCTTCAATGACTTGGTAAAATGATACGGCCAAAAACATGAGATACAAATATTATAGAGACCATTATTTGGTCCTAAAAAATTGAGCTATGCTCACTAGGTCTATTGAATTAGTGACAAGTTAGAGATCTTTACCTATGGTACATATTTTCCAAATTATCCTTTGAATGAGATGATATTATAAGGATTAATGTTGATACATCAATAAGGCTGATTATTCTTATAATAATTCGTGATAAATTCTCATGAAAGGTATTCTATGATTCAAACGTTTGATTTCACTTGGCATTCTAAAAATATTACTATATTTGACAATATATATGATACAGAGATAATGAAATTTCATAAACATTATGAAAAAATAAATCCTGATAGTATCATATGGATTTCAAAATATTTTTTCATTAATAGAGAACAAATAAAGGGATGAATATCTATATTTTGGAGTTTCTACCAGGGTTCCCCAGAGTCAATACAACAAGATCATTGTAAAAATTATACTATTTCATTCTCCAGATCATCCAAGACCTAATTATAGGCATCAATTTGAATTTTAAAGTGTCACCTTTCTAATTTTCTCTTCCACTAATAATATAATAATATCCACAATCAAGGAGGATAACGTATGGTCCTCTTTTTGAGTGGAGTCCAACAAAGTATATTCCATTGGGAAATCAAATTTCATATAAGCTATGAATGTTTCATGTTCCTCAACATGTGTGGACAGTTTTCTCCTCCGATCATGAAATTGTTAATATGTATGATGTTTTGGATCAAATTCCTTTGAGTCAACCCTCATATATTGAAGTAGGAATATCTTGTATTAAAATTTGTATAGCTTATACTTATAGTTGGACATTTGTTGTTGTTCCAAGATGATTTTCAATGTGATTTTTTATAATCAATAATAATTGAAGTCTCTAACCCTAGGATATAGAAAAAATAGAGGAGTCTCCCACTTGACCAAAAATACCCTCTATGGGAGTCTTGATAATTAAGGTGAAAATTAGATACAAATTATTATTCATAACATCACACTCTCGGTGGCCATCTTAGAGGGTGAATTGGCATGAGGAACAAAAGTTAGAATATATTGAGATATCAAATCCATCGATGGAAGACCCTACCCAGATTATGAATAAGTACAAAGAGTGTCTTGAACTAATATCGCTTAAAAATGTTAATATCTGAACCCCCTCTGACCAACATATCATCTGCTATTGGTATTGGGGGTAGGTTTCCCCAAAAAACTCTACATCATCATATTAGGACTATTTGTCATGAAAATGGTGTTTCTTAAAATCCATTACTGAGTCTTGAATCAATTTAGTCAAGTGCTTGAGTAAGGTACTCAGAGAGGCATAAGGTGTATCCACTCATTGAGTTGGTCGGAATAGTAGAAAAACTAGGCACGATTCCTTCCATGATTTGGCACATTCATGAGATAGCTATGTAGAATAATTTATAGAAAAGAATTTAATTTTAGAATCATTATAATCATGTGTCAAAATCATCCAGAATTTATAGATAAGGTTAAGATGTTGTTCCCCTCACACACCAAAAAAAGGGAGAGAAGAAATTTTTTTGAGTGCATAGGAATTGATGAGAAAATCTAAAAGGGGTGTATGGATCACAAATGATTAGCTCTCTTAAATAGGCTACAATAATCCATCATAGAAGAAAACATTATGAAACCTCTCATCAAGTGAACTATTGATGTCATCAATGACCAGCTCATAGGGTTTGGGGTATGGAAGAAAATTAAAATAATTATGTTTTATTCACATGTTATCAATATCATAAATATCTAATGATATTTACTCAACCCTATATATCTTTAGTAGCTGAAGGAAGACTGGGGGATGAGGTATTTCAGTGGTATTTTGATACCCATAACACTCAATAATCTCACATATTCATCCAAATTGGAATTAGAAGGGCATTAAAATATGGTAAGGGGTATTTACTCGTTCAATTCACCTGATAATATGATAAATATAAGAAAGGTATGGACGAAATAATATGAGAGGGAACCCTTATTCTAGTCGAGCTTCAATCACCAATGCGCTCACCCTAATGTCAAGACGTTCATCCCCACTATGGAAAATCCATCCATTTTAAACATGGCCTAAATACCACCAACATAAGACTTGATGGCACACCGAGTTTCACCTTGAAGATCGATGAACTATACTCCCTAACCTCTTGAGTGGCCCAATAGGATCAAATAAAGTATCAAATCTATCAAGAAGGGAAGCGATGTAGATGTGTCATAGTTGAATGAGACACACTTTGAGAAGGAAAGATACTAATCCACTACCTAATGGAAATTATTGAGTATAAGTTTAGCTTGTTATTTAGTGTCTCCTTAACAATGGTGAGAATATCTTTTTCTAAGTTTGGAGTTTTTTCAGGGTCATTATAGAAATCCATTATAGGGAGGAATTCATCATAAATCTTACTAAGATGAAGTATTCCCCCCAAGATGATAAATGTCCCATTGGCTGAAATCTACCTCTTCATGAGTCAAATGAAAAGAGTTGGGGATATGAAACTAATAAAAAATCATCTATATATGGAGTTTTAGTTGATGTTATGTGATTAATTTAAAAATCCACATCACTTAAAAGGGTGTATGGTTTTAGTTGATATAAAAATTATATACAACTCTACCTAACCTAAAAAGTCTATTACCTTTCATCAGAAAAATTAAATCCTGGTAATATATCTCATTTCGAACTCCAACCACCATTTATGTTATCTAAATAAAAGACACACATGTTTTAGTAACATTGGTAAATTGGATGATGAGAGAGATCTCAACCATCCATGTTTAGAGAGGAGTGATTCAATGAGTTAGATGACCCATGGAGTGGTGCCTGAATTAGTTGAATTTGCTCAGATAAAATTGAATAGATATAGTCAAAGAAAGATAAAAACCATAAAGTCAAAAGATTGAGTTGTTAAAAAGGGATGTTGACATAATCCAACATATTGAAATTATATAAATATAGTTCTAAATATTAGTTTAAATTAGATCCTTTAGGACCTTAATTTTAGAAGGAACTCAATACCAGTGATTAAAATTGTGATTCTTAGCGATCATATCCCTCTAGGAATCCATGTTCAATAAGTTCTATAAAATTGATTCTATATAGTCCAATACATAAAAATTAATGAATTAGGAAAAGTTTAGAGTCATAAAAGGGGTGTACTGGATGAAAAATGCATGATTTGGATGGAATCATGTGGAGGACATGATCCATTCTATGACTCGTGATCATGTGACCCATGTAATGTCACATTATTTCATAATACATTTCAATACATGTGATCATGTGACCATGGGAAGGTCACAATAATTACATAAAGAATATTGTGTCTTCATGATGCTCGAGTACATCTTTTGAAGTAGCATTGTGGACATGGACCTATAACATGTTCAAAGTAAATTACCAATGATTAGTTAGAGAATTGGAAGAATTATTTTTTTATAAAAAGTGGTTATGTTATGGGAATCAAATAACTATTTCACATTATTTCTTCTCATGACAGGGTCACACAATGTATTCTTGTGAATAAAAGACGTGGAATAAAATAATCTGAGTGCTCTAGTTGTTTAAAGTAAAGGTAAAATGGATAGATCCTTATGATCCTATTTATAGAACACCTAATAGAATACCAATATTCATTTAGAAGACCAAAAGAGTCTTAGGAAACTAGCCATAGGATGACTAAGGGCTCAAGTGGGCATTTACATCCTCAAAATTGATCCCTCATTCCATTATTAGAACGTTGCTTCTAGGGGAATTATTTGATTCGCTCTAAATGAGTATCGATAAATTTTTGGAAGAAAAACGAACGAAAAAGTATTATTTTCCCATAAAGTAATTAAGGATAAATAATAACCATATTAGGATCAAACACCTAGTCCATACAAGTTTTTTATCCTTTTATAAGGCTCATGATCACATAGATTTAGGAACATCACACACTAAGGGGTTATCCACTTCACGAGATATATTCATTGATCAGGAAAAGCCATATCATAAAACTCTTCCTGATCACTTGATTAACCATTAGATAATACCTCATAAACACATGAAAACCCTTAGGTGAGTCTTTTAGACCACACAAATTCCTTATAAAATTTGTTCTTCTCATGTGACATGTCAGTAAAAAATGTTGAACAACCATTAAGATATTCATGTGATAATACATGAAAATTATATGATACTTAAGAGAAGTGATTTATGTTTTTATTCATGTTATGAAATTGCATTATTTTTATGATCATTTACTAAATCATGTGAAATCCCTTCGATAAGCCATCTTGGGTCTCATGAAGGCCACCTAACATGCGACCTGATCTAATGAAAGACCCTCTAACTTGTAGCCTGATCCCATAAATGTTCTTAGACATGTTATTTTGATAACATGGAATCAATTTAATAATCAATGGTTTCAAGAAATATCTTAATGAAAGAGTGATCACATGGCCTCTATTTATCAAAAGCTAAAAGTATGACACCATTAATGTCAAGAAGCTCAATCATTCGATGTACATTATACATTATCAAATTATGTGAATTTTCCATCCACTGACTTAAGACAATATATGAGACTTAATATCCATATAAAATAGCATGCATATATGGTGTAAATGAATATAAAATCCTCCATTTAAATATATAAAAACACACATTGTGGTAAGAGTGGAGTTTATAGAGTATAAGACAACATGATCTCAAGAGTCTTCCACTTTACAAAGACCAATGAGTAACATAAGGGATTATGAAAATTATTTATACGCTTCACATGATCAGTTCATTGATCACATGATGGACCTCCAAGATGAAATATGGATAACATGAAGGACCTTTATTATGTTGTCTTGATCATCCGATGCCTTGGTAGGGAAAGACCTAATAAATATTTAGGCACTTACATGATGAAGGATGAAAATGATTGAATCTTCATAAAAAGGTAGAAAAATTTATTTTCAAGTGAATGGGTCATGTGGTTCATGTGTTTTGTTCATTAATCACATGATGAAATTCATAAATGTTATTAGGATCATGCGAATAAACCTAGACATGTCATTCAGATCTTGTGAAGACATCCATACATGTAAGAGAGATCATGAAAAGGACTTACATGCTTTATGTGATCAACTCATCTATCACACAAAGAACCTTAGACATTAAATCTAGATCAGGTGAAGGACCTTATACCTATCATCTTTATAAAATAATTACTCATTTGGAAAATGACTAACAAAAATTGAAGAATTTACATGACAATGGCTGAAAATGACGAAATCTTCATATGAAGGAAGACATGTCTATTTTCATACGAATGGGTAATTAATGTCACATAATCGGATCTTTGATCATGTGATAAAGTTGGGAATTTTCAGAACGATCATGATATGACACCCAAACATGTTATCCAGATCATGATAAGACAATTAGACATGTCATCGAGATTATACAAAGAAAACCTGACATGTTATCTAGATCATGCGATGCCCTACTAGCATGTCATCCCGATCACATTACACATCCTTGTACAAGTCAACTATTTCATGTGACATCCTTAGACATGTCAGATTGACATCCTTAGACATGTCAGATTGACATCCTTAGACATGTCATATATTTCATGTGATATTCTTATACATGTTAGGCTGACATCCTCATACATTTCAGATGGTTTATGTGACATCATCAAACATTTTCGATAAATATCCTTGGATATATTAGCCTTGTCATGCGCACACCCTTAACCATGTGAAAAAACATCCTCATACATGTTATCCTTATCAAGAAGGAATTCATAGATGTGTACCATTGACCCATGTGAACCCCCAACCATACAAATTTAGTCAAGAATCTACTTTGTGAGGAGAGTGTTCATAATGGTCTAATGTCTATACACTCATGCAACCTTATTCTTTCCATGGGCTCATCATTTTATCCAAGAATATGAGACAAACCTCTTGTGGTCCCCTCTCTTTATTACATCAGTGGATTATGGTTGGATATGTGACATGGAAATCCACCTTGGTGTATTTCCTTCAAAATTCCATTAAATTTAGAATATTGGACCCACCTCATGTGGGTATACAATCCTTTCTCATCCAACAGTGAATTCTGGGCCTAAGTGAAATATGAGGAATCTGGCTCCTGTTATAAATTGGATGAGCAGGATGACTTTCTTAGGCCTAAGATATATATCAAACATGAATTACACACCCTCCATTTCAAGGTAATATCCTTTGGAATATTTTTATTCATATTCCCTTAGGGATTCTTCAAACCATAATTCCCACACCTATATGCAATGTGTTTGATCTATTGTTATATCTTGTTTCTCACACCAAGAATGGATCACGCGAGCTTAGGTATTTCCAATGATCATGACACTAGGAAAATAAAAATCCCCCAATACCAGGGAAAAATTAGTGTGTAATTCCTGTTGAAATATCAGAGTGACATTAGTCTGTAAGCCCCATGAAAATTTAATCTTGTATCATTTCCAATATTTTTAATCTTCTTCTCTCTCTTTTTTCTCAAATTGAGCACGACTCATGTGATCTTAGAGATCCGTGATGGGAATACCATGAACATGATAAAAACACCTTTAAATGTGGGAATATGTATTTATATAAGTCCATATATTTTCTAAACTATGGGGAAATAAACCCCAAAAGCATTAATTACTCTCCCTCACTCATCATAGGGTTGGGGAGAAATGTAACTAAGAGGAATCCAATTACTATTATAGAAGTATATATAAGATGCTTTTATAAGGTCTGAGATCCTTACCCATTACTTAAATTTTATCATATACATCCTTCCACATTATGTTAAAATGAATTAAATTGTACAATATGAACTATATGGGTTTTGTTTAATATTCTAAAATGATATATAGAACCCCTCTTGAAAGTTCAATCCCAATAAAAAACATCATTTTCCTTCTTGGATGACAAAAAATTCTAGAGTGCTTAATAATATTGATACAAAATACAAGAAGTTACTCATTATTAAACAATAATGTGAAAAATATAAAGGAAATTTGATATATATAGATGGTGAAATTCATAGGTAACCCTCTTTCAATTACATGTATTCAATACTCAATCATTTGAGGGTAACTAGTCCCATATAAGGATTTTGGAGAGATTAAAAACATATCTTAAATCTATAAGAGAGTCCCATAGTAAGAAATTATCCCCTTAAAATGGTTCAATGATCCCAAAATTTCATCCTATATAAAAATGTGATTTACTAAGTTTCATTGGTTTTAAAACTCCATATGATTTTCTACCATTGGAATGTAGGCCAATAAACTATTAGGAATATAGGAACTGCTGGGAGTTTTCATCGGAAAAATAAATAGTGAACCCAATGTAAAACTTAAAAAATGTTTCAACCCTTAAATGAATATAAATGGATATATTTTCCCATTCCCATTGGGAGTTTTTTCTCTAGTATTTTTGGGAACAATCATGTTATGATTAAATAAAACAAATACTAAAAAAAAATTTAGTAAAAGACTATAATTTTTTTTCAAAATGTTGATCATGGGTTTATAAATTCTAAAAATTATTTTAAAATTATATATTGTTCTCTATAATATATATTTTTAATATCGAAATTATTTTGAAAATTTTCATTTCATATAAAAGTTACAATATCTTTGAAATTCAGTATTATTCACTACTCACCTAAAAACAAATTATTTTAGAAAAATATAAAAATCACATCCTAATCTATGATTGTGGTGAGGAATTAAGAACTGAATTTTTATTTACAAAAGTTATGTTTTAAAAAACTATAAATTTACATTTTTTAAATAAAATATATACCATAAATAAAATTTCTTTTATTCAAAATAACCTTTTCAATATGAACTCAAATTAATTGTTTACCTTCTAAAGGGAAACAATATTAATTTTTTAACATCTTTGGTTTTATTATAAATCCATTAAAAATTCATTATTAATAGGTTTTGCTTTGGTTAATCCAGGTGTAGTGTGTGTAACATATTATAGAACACAATAGTTCTAAAATATCAAGTCGTTACATTCTACACCCCTATATAAATTATTTCCTCATGATTTTAATCACCATTTACTAATGAAAAAAGCTAATAAATCAATGGAAAAATCAACCTATATATTCTAATGAGATATAAACCTAATAACACTTAGTATTTAAAAGAAATTAATTATCCAAAATATTATTATTAGGTGTTCTTAAAGACATAACTTTCACATATTCACATTCTTGATATTGATTTAACAAAATACTATAAAAAGGTTATGAGAATATCTAAAAGAATTAAATTATATAAATATAAAATTTTAATCCTAAGATATCTCCTCTAATGAAAAATTCATTTTTTACTTATGATACATTCATTTCAACTATTCCATACATGGTTAATCATAAAACTTTGTAACACTGTCCTTATTTAATAAAAGAGATTTGTCTATATGGACATGTTGTCACTTCCTCCAAAAAATAAAATCATTATCTTGGTTCTATTAAGATACTTTATGTTGGGATAAATTATGTTTCACATCATAATTACACAAATTAACTAGAAAATTAATCATTCATAGTGGTTCGTAGATAGAATATAATAACCAAAGCATATCCCTCAAGAGTGTCCTAAAATGTGTGTTGTATTTGGACTACTTCTCTTTCATTAGGGTGATGATTTATTCAATTCCCAACCAACCCTTTTCTAGGTGATTACCCCTAAGTGAATATATTACACATTTTAACCCACATTCCAATATCCATATAGATATTTATTTCTAGGAAAACCACTTACTCAAGACATACTAATATTTTAGGACATTTTCCTATAGTAATACTGAACTCTATGGTTTTTACTAAGATTTTATAACCCTAACACAAAATGATAACTAACTAATATCAAAAAATATCTAAAATAATCTACAAAATAACTAAACAATACTCTTATAAAAAGTGAAGTGACCTAAGTTTAATATTGAATAATTAGTATAAGAATATAATGATCTAAATAATTCATCTCACAAATAGTTACACAACCCAAATACTGAAAGGTTTAGTGTAGTAGATATTAGATATATAAATAACCTTTTTTAAAACACTTAATAAACATTTATCCATAATCTTGGTCCTATAGACCCTTTATATGGATCTCACATGATACAATCATCTTCATAACATGGGTATTTGAAATATATGAAATGGGTGAGTTCATACGCTCTATAAGGGAAAAGACATATCATAAAGTATAAGATTATAAACATGAATTAGAATATGGGAATGATATAATAATATAACAAAATCTCAAAGTACCATGGGTAATAATCATAATACTCAGTAGAGAAAAATAATATCATAAGAAGATCATTACGGAACAATAAATGAAATAATCCTACTTAAAAATAAATATCAATAATCATAAAAAATTTGAGGATGATATAAAATAGTGGAACACTATAAAAATAAGACCTAATAATGAAACATTGTAATAACATGATAAAAAATTTAAAATGTAGCACAATCATAAACATAGGATTTATTGTCCTTATAAATCATGCTATTCACCTACACATATAAAATATTTAGTATATTATAACACCAAAACAATCACCCTTTTTGAACCTAAAGCCATTCTAACATGTTCATAAGTAAAATTGTAAATAGATATTAACACAATCACACTCACATTTTTTGAACCTAGCAACATTCTAACCTCTTCACATATAAAATTTTGAGTATATATTAACACCATCACAATCTACCTTTTTGAATATAAATACTTTCTAACCCATTAATATAAAATTTATATATCATGAGATATAATCCTTTTCCAAACTCATTAGAGGGAGATATTAGTCCCACCCATCTAATAATCTTTTCAATTACATTCCATTTGAAAAAAATCATCATATCAAAAAATAAAACATATAAATAAAATTTGTTTCATGAAATTTATAAATCACCATACAAATAAAACATGGAAAAGGAATGAATTTCTTAAACCATTAAAAAACCATAAATATCATAAACTAATTAAATCATAAGTTATAAAAGATATCATTTTCCGAAAACTAATTATTTCATAAAAACATATATTGGATGATCCAAACATCACTTCATGAATGATAAACCTTGTTGGGTGAATATATATAAAACTGCAAGAGTTTTCACTAAAACTTTTGAAACAATCAACGTTTTAATTACTTTTAAGAAATAAATTTTAGTGAAGGGAAAGTGAAGACTTATAAAAACCATAATATAAATATTTTCAAATAAAACATCCATTAAATTAAAAAAGGTTATCAAAAGAGAGAAGGGTAAATACTTTGAAAACTATTACTTTTGAAAAGACTCTATAATAATAGAAAATTGAAATACATATAATGTTTTCAAGAATGTATGTTAAAATAAATTGAAAACTATTAAATTTAAAAATAATATTTAATAATGGTACCTTGAATAATAAAAAAATGTTATAAAAAATAAAATTTGGAGTGGATGACAAAACTTATTATTTTGAAAAGTTGAAATTTTTTTTTGAACATTTTGAAAAAACCTTGTTGAAAAACAAACTTTTTTAAATGAGTGTGTTTTTTTTGAAAAGAGATAAAAGATAATGAAAATAATATTAAATAATCCATATTATATTTCCAAAAATATATGATGAAATTTTAGGTAAATAAAATTTGGACATTGAAGAAAAGATCCAATTATAAGAATTATATTTATTTATACCAACTATACACTTTTATATTGAAATTTATTTAATAAAATAAATTTTTATCGATAAAGAGGAGTAATTTCACAAAAACATGGTCTAGATGAAACATAAAATCAACATAGTTTAAAAAATATTAATCTTTTAGGATTATAGTAAAAAAGTGTGATTATGACCTGATGAATAGATTCAAGACATGAAAACCACTTATTTCATTTGTAACTTTTGAATAAAAAATCCATGAGTGTTTGAAAATTTTATAAAAAATTTAATATCATTAAATGTAATACAATAATGATAAAAAAACAAATTTAGTAGTATTTACAACCTTTAAAAGAAAATACGGTGTTTATTATAATCATATCTCAAGGGATTCAAATTTGAGATAAAGAAAACCTTACAACTTGAGAAGTGAATGGATTTAATGAACATATAAGATAGATTGTGAAATAAACATTTATATATCATAAAAAATGGTTATATATGATTAATTAGTTCATTTTGGAATTATATATACCACATAAAAGGACAATAGGGGAAACAACTGAAATCACGCCTCATCTAAAGTTATCTTGATACATAAAACCTTGGAAAATATCATAATCTTTGATGTAATGATACTCTAAAAATGAATTAATTGGAAGAAATTGAAAACAAGAATAAATTAAATTTTAAATTAAATTATATTTAATCATAGAATAACATAATTCAACCAAGAATAATGGGTTTCACGAATTACCATTACAACTCAAAGAAAGAAAAATGAGTTATGAAAAACACGTACCATATTTCCCTACTTAGTTGAATGCATTCTAAACTCATGTATAACAAAAATAAGTAACATAATATCATAAATAAGAATATTATTCATAAATATAACCCTTTTATAATCCTTATTAATTTTATTATGATTAAATTAATTAGTTATAACATATTATGACCATTGGGTGTTAATAACATTAATTGTTTTGCACATGATTGATAATGTCGATATTGTTAACCATACCTTGATTGTGATTTAATCATTAATATATCATTTAGGATTATTTAATATATATATATATATAATTTTGATTTATAATATTCTTATTTCATTCTATAAATGTTTTGGATATATAGTGTAGAAACTAAATTGGTAATGACTTATTTCGATATTTTTTTAAATGATTTAAGATTACATATTAAATACGGGTCATGTACCTCATATAATTTTATCAAAACAACATAATAATGATTATTATCTTTTTAAAATATAATAATATTAGTATTTTTTTACCAATAGTCACACATGATTATATTATAAACCATCATTCATGTTGGCGGTTAAACTGACCCAAACATGAACACGCTTTAACTAGATTGATGAGTTTGGTTAAAAAGATGTTTATTTTGATATAATATGATAATAAAAATATAATATGATAATTTTTTTATAAAATAAAAATTTTGAGATATATTTTAATATGTTAAGATAATTTATTAGATGTTTGATAAAAAACTAAAAAAGTTTCGATGTGGAGGTGGGAGTCATCATGTATTCTTGTTTAGAATTCTAATTTCTCAATTATTGAGATGGTGTTAAGGTTATTATGAAATTGATATTTTGGAATAATAATTGTCAGATATATAACATATTTATTGTTCACAACACTATTAATACCATCCATCAATGGCGTTAATGAAAAACAAATGGCATCTCTTCACATAGGCGATAGTCTTCCTAATACACAAACAATGTTATTTTAATTTCATATGTTGATGGGAATGAACCTATAAGGATTGTATTTTTAATATAATAATATATTAGTATACTAATATATATAATTTATCATATTATTATGTTGATAAGATACTTTTAAGATTAAAAACAATAATAAAAACTTATGGAAGAGATAATACTTTTGTTGACGAATTCAGTGTTCACTTGGAAGTTCCCTTGAAATTGAAGGGATTAAGATAAATATGTTTGACTAATTGATTATTTTTTTGTGATAATGTTATAGGGAGATTAAAATTGTATAGTTTAAATGATTAATTTTAAGGATAGATTTATCTTTGAATGGTGGTAGTGGTATCCTCTCAGAAAGATACAAAATGGGTTTTTTTGGAAAATTCATCATTTTTTAAAAATGATGTAACACCATAACACTTTATGATATATTTATTTTTTAATAAATTTGACCTCTTCAATAGCCTACGATACACATAACCCTCACTCTAATTGAACTATTATATATTATATTATTATAACCTAGTTGTTAAATTTGAGGGTATTAACATGACCAACTAAATTATGAAAAGTATATGATTTACACATGTATAAACTAAATTCATTAATTATAAATTGATTAGAAATAAAAATATTTATCATTTAAAAGTAAAAGAATTTTTTTCTAAATAATTGTTTTAATGAAAACAAAGTATTTTTTAAATTAATCATAAATGTTGAATGAATTTAATGAAATTTATATATATTATTTTTTCAATCAAAATTTTATCATTTATCTGATAATATTTCTAGACATGAGTGTGAATAAACCCAATTTTATTGTAAAAACTATTTTTTTCTAAAAGAAATTTCATCAAATTTTCTACACTTATTTTAAAATTTATTTTTACCAATTTTAGATAATTTATTTTTAAAAATTCACTTATTTTTTTAAATCAACACGTAGAAATTATCTTATAGTATAATTTTTTTATGTTATAAAAAATATTAATTTTTTTGATGAATAAGGAAATATACTGATTTTTATAGAAAATATCATTTTTCATTTATTATATTTAATTTGTTTTAATTTTATGTAAAATTAAAATTAGTTGAATTATATTATGAATAATCTAAATTTTATTATTTTAAACAATTTTATATTGAAATTTGACATAAAAAGTTTTTTTACTTAAGAAAACATTTCTTTGGAAAATTGTATTTTCATCGCTCTTGCAAGTTTAATTATAAATTAAATTCTATAACTTTAACGAACTGAATTTGGTATAATAGATTTCATATTTTGAATCATCATAATTAAAATTAGCGAATATGGTTAATATATGTTTTGGTCATAATGAATAGTGAAATTAGTAAAAAATTAATTACCACAATTAAGGTTAAGACAAGTTTATGAGTTGGTGGGTGGGAAAACCAAAATATAAGGGTATGTTTTCCAATTCAACTTTCCTAAATACTATTATATTTCTATAATTAAATGTTATACTAACCCTACTTTGAATCTATGGGCATTTGAAAGCATTTTTATTGGGAATAAGGTTATACATTTGTATTGTTGTTGGAAATTTCCATGTAATTTCCAAATGGGTCCTCCCACCTTATAAATAAAACCTCTTATACCCTACTCTATACACCTAAAATGATTTTTTTTAATCAAATAGTTTCCAAAATACCTTCTTTATATACCTCCCCATGACCTATTGTCTCTGTTTTTATTTTAATATCATCTTTGGAAGGCATTAAGTATAAGTCGAAAGAGGTTTTCTAAAGAAGAGGTATAGTTATTAACCATGTTCCTTTAGTTTATTTAATCATATAGCCCTTAAAATATTATATAAATATGATAAAATTTTAAAAATAGTATCTTACATATACTAATATGTTATTATTTTATGAAATAACCTAGAATGGGGTTTTTCTCCTAGGTTTCTAAACTTTTGTTCATATGCTACAGTTACTGTTGGCTCTCAATATACTTCTTGGGAAAAAATTGTGGTTTCTTTAATATAGTTTGGGGACTAATATAGGGAGATATGTTGTCCCCAAATTTATTTATTGTTACACAAGATGTTCTCAGTCACCTCATTAATAAGAATATCTTACAAGGTGATGTGCTTTCTTATTGGTGTAGACCTCATTCGTTGAATATTTCCCACCCAATGTTTGTAGAAGACACTCTTATCATTGAAAATTAAAAAATAGATCAATTTTAGGTATTAATATCCTTCTTGATGACTATTTTATATAGAGTAGATCAATTATTAATCGATTGAAGAGAAGCTTTTATATCTCTATCATGTACGTGGATAAATGGGTAAGCTTGCTGAAAAATAGTCTTGACATGAAGAGAAGATCCCTCCCTTTGGATTTTATGGATGCCCCTACTCGACTAGAAGTCCTCGTATCCACAATTTTTATAATATTATAGGGATAATCACAAATAGAATTCTGAATTGGAAAAAAATACCTATCCTTTAGAGGAAAAATAACCTTGGTGAATAGTGTATTATGTCTATACTGATCCATGCCTTCTTAGCAACCAAAGTTTTAAAGGCTGTCATATCTGACATCGATAATATATTGTCCTTGTTCATTTGGGATGTAATTAGGATGGAAAGCATCACTGGGATTCTTGGTTTAGAATGGACAGACCTCTAAAGGAGGGTGACATCAATGATTGAAATTTTTCAGATACACTTCAAATCCTATATAAGAAATTAGCATGGGAGATTATTAAAGAATGGATCATTTGGGGTAGGTTCATGAAGAATGAGTGTAGTGGGGATATGTAAAAGGTTAAAGTGATCCCCTAATATTTATGGTCAATCATACAACCACATATCATTAACCTACAAAGCCACAACTGTTGGATAATGGGAAGGGGTGACATCTCATTTTGACATCACAACTGGGTTTGTTCCATTCTTGGATTCCATGGTTGTCCAGTCTCAGATTTAACCTTTAATAAAGCATGAAAGTTACCGAACTTCATCAATGCTATTTTGAAAAACCAAAAATATGTTATTTTTGACCTCATTGATATTAACTATGAGTCAGACCAGTGCACATTCACCAGCTCTTCCTTGGGTGTGTTCTCTTCAGTATACTACCATATGAAATTGATATCCCCAGTACCTAATGACACTTGGGGTGAGGTGTTATGGTTCAAGGAATTCCCCAAAAAATATGACTTCCTTGTATTGAGGATAAGTAATCTGTAATTGGCCACCGATGAGAAAATTAAAAGGATGGGCATTAACATTGTTTATAGGTTCCCTTATTGCAAGGAGAATAAGGAAGAGAGCTTGAATAACCTATTCTTTGAAGGATATTAGGCACAGTCAGTGTAGTGAGTTTACTAGCCTTTCCTCCCATGAGATATGAGGATCATCATTTCTTACCCAGTGGTTGTAGGGTGTGGGATCAGGGGGTGGAATAGAAGGACATGGCTATGGTTATTGCAGGAGACTATTGGTATATCTAGGATGATAGGAATATAACATAGGTCAACAAATGTTTATACATAGGTAGAGCCCTTGTCATTCAAAACCTAAACATCTTGGAAGATCTGACTCACATAGGTAAGAACTAGAAGGTAGATACGATACTCATATATATCCTTGCGGGCCAACACTATGTTCTCTCTAATGTGAGAATCAACCAGGGGCACTGGTTCTATTAGAGGCCACACTTCCACGGTCCTAAACTTAATACGAATGGGCCATGCAGTATGAGATTCATGCATGGAGGTAGTGTGATCTGCGACTCTTGGGGTGGCTTCATATTTGCATTCAAGGCACACTTTGGTAGTGGGGACTCCTTGAAGGATGAAATGAATTCAATTATTGCATGTATCCTATTATGAAAGCTGTAAAAAATCATGCTAAAGGTGACTGAAATAGATTCCATGACATTATACAAGTATCTAATTGGATCAAGTACAACCCCTGGTTGATCTAATACATCTCTAGATAGTGTTGAGGAATTATTAACAATATTATGAATATTATACATAGTTGGATAGAGGGAAAAAAGTTGTATATTTTCTCATGTCAACAACAGTCCATGGCGATATGTTTTCTTGCTTCTCCAACATGAACTCCATGCATTCAGAGGGAGTGAATCTGGTGAGAGGTGATGCTCTGGGACTCCATTATTTCAGGCCACCCTAATTTCCTACTGCTTTGGTTTCCCAACTATTTAGATTTCAAAGTGGTTTCTAGAACTCTTTATAAATAATTAATATTAATGATTGGTGTTTGAAACAAAACCATCACTAATGTGTAAGGAAGACTACCACCTCACGAACTGATGTAATTTTTTTCCATCACTAACTCTCACGGATAAATATAATGATGGATTTAATGTATATATTTTTATATGATATTTATGAAATAATTATAATTATATAATTATATTATCACAAGTAACTTGTTACCTACCAATACATTAAAAAATGATAATGTTACTGATTCGTACATGTGGACTACCACCTCCACAAAGTGTTGTGATACGTTTTTTATTTTATTTTGACATGTATGGTAACAAGGATATATTTAATGAATATATATTATATATATGATATAATAATTATTTTTTAAAGTTTAATTATTAATTAACTTTATATTTATCCATATTTCAAAAAATGGAAACAATATTATTTCATATGTACAACCTACCATCTCCATAAACAGTTTAATTCATTTTTCTATCCCAAAATTTTATAGATGAATCCAAAAATATACATTATGAATATATATAATATTAAAATTAGTATTAACATCTTATAAATTATTGGAATAATAAATTGTATGATCTATATTAGCATGGTTCTATTATATATTTATAATAAATCTATATTTATTATACAGGAGGTTTAGACACATATGAAGGAAGTTTAACCAAAGGTAGGGGTTTCTTGTCTCAATTTTACTTTCATGAGACATATGTAATATTCACAACTTATTTATTTTGTGTGGTGTATATAATTACCATGAATTTCTTCTGTGAATCCTATCATGAAAATTAGGGGATATACATATCCGTATATGGTCCTTTATTTCATGAGGATTATGATTCAAAAGTTACCAAAGTGTTATTAGTTTATTTTTCGATATGATCCGGACTTAGTATTGTCTATGTTTAAGTCTTAAATATGAGAATTTTATGATATTTATATCTTAAACCAAATATATTTTCTTCTCATACAGTTAGTTTTGAAAATTATATGTTTTCCTTTCATTTTCCACTTTTAATTATTAAAAATATAAAAAAATGTTTGTTAAGAATATCAATATTTATTTCCTCTTTGTTCGGAATTTTTTTTATTCCATACCAATTTTTTTAAAAATATTTTCAGGTATATTTTTAATATTCCAGTATGTTTGTTTAAAGTCATTTTTAACCATGATAGAATTTTTATAAAAGGCTTAAAATAAATCACCCTATCATTTTCTAAATGATATACTTTTTGACTTTTTAGAAAAGTGTGAAGGGAATGTTTTCATTTAACTTATTTTAAATGAACAATATTTCCCACCATCTTGAACCCTTAATGATTTAAATGTTCCTTTAAATGTTTTTATAGGATACTTTTCAAATATATTTTTTTCTAATATTCTCAAAATTTATAGTTTTTAAAATCAATTTTCAAAGTGAAAAGTGTATTTTCCACAAGAATGTTTTCAATTAAATTTTATGGAATTTTCATTCATAAAAAAAAACCTTATATTACTTATTTATATTTGGGGATAAGATGTAATAATACCATTCTTATCATTTATCTAGATGGTTTATGACTAATTTGACTCGTAATGTATGATTCAGATACAATTCTCTATAGTACTCTAAATAAGTTGTTATTATTTTTATTGATTGGGGGAATGTATTAAAACTTTGTATGGTAGTTTTAAATACAAATTTTTATATTTATTATGTTTAAAACTTTTCATATGAGTAATTCATTAGACTTATTAAGTGATGGGTCAGACCTACTATATCCCCTCGATGCATCATTAGGTATCATGATACAAAATAGCTTGGGTATATGGATGATAACCTAACTATTTATGAAATATTTCTTTGGAAAAGGCCTTGAAATTATTTTTATGACGACTAACATTATTCATTCACTCATTATGAGATTACTTATTGATTTACCTGTGATTATTTTATTAGTTATAATATCCATGGATAAGTTTCAAGCTCATGTGATTATTTTTATGACATTATTTGGTCGTCATTTATTCATTCCATATTAATATTTATTATCAAATTATTAATTAAATAGAATTTGATTTTAGTTATTTAACTTTCCGTATTGATTATGTCTTATGTATTCATGATATTTTCCACTATATGCATAATGTTACTGAGCATCTGAGATCACCCTGTTCATATATTTCCTTTCCCTAGGATTCTAGGAAGTATATTATGATCAATATGAAGGAATATACTAAATATAATAATGGTTTTCTAAAATAAAATACTATGTTTTATTTTATGTTTCCAATTATAATATGATATTCATTTATATATCTATTTTACCAAGAATACAAAAAATATTTGTTCCTTTTGAATATGATCACATGTATCTTCTACCAATGTAATAAATTTACCACTAATTCTGAGCTGTTGGAGTTTATATCTTTATAGTTGGTATTAGATAAGGTTTAGTATAAACCTTTAGAACTATATTTTGGAAAACATATGTTAGTAAACATAACCCCATGAATGTTTTTAAAGATAATTATATTTATATGGTAACATCCTAATGTTTTGGTAAGGTAGAGATTATGTGGGTTTCCTAGTAATACAACCATTTATGGATACTATAAGTGGATGTCACTCTTGGAAAATTGTAACTTAGTGTAATAACTCCAAAAAGTGCATGTTGGGATTTAACTTGATCATCACCAAGTGCATGAAAATTGTCCTTACTGCACACATAGTTTGAAACTCCTAGGGTTTTCTTAGGTTAATTCACATTTAATTTAAAAACCATTATGATGGATTTAAAAATATTTTTATAGTGAGATAATATTCAGAAAGATACCATGTTTATGATTTTGATATTAGTTATACAAAAAATATTCAATTTATGTTATGTGTTTAACTAGTCCTAAAATTATACATAATGATTCATCATTTTATAATAAAATCAAGTGTATTTCATTATTTATAAATAGAAAATAGTTGATGGAATGGAAACTATATTAATGTGTGAAATCCAAGTAGAGAATTACCTAATAGGCTATATAATGAAGTTTCAGCTTGAGATTTACCTAAATCTAAAAAAATGACTACTATATTAGAGAATATAACTTATGATATGATCGATAACATTTTTATATGGAGAAGTATACTGATCTACAATGTAGTGTTACAATTCTAAACCAAATTATATGTTTTAAACCTCCTTAATTGAATGAAAAAAATCCATTTTAGCTAAGAAATTGATTTGTTCCTTAGAGAAAATATATCTCCCTATGGGAATTAATAAAAGGGAGAAATCCTTCATGGTAGTTTATCACCTCTTAGGATATGCGGATCAATAATGGCCATTTATTCAAAACAATTTGTATGGGGAGGAAATAATAACAATGGAATAAAAGTATTTTAAAGTACTTTTCATAGAAAAATATTTTCCTTATGAACAACAAGAATATATGAAGAGAAAATTATTGATCTTGAGACAAAAAGAATAAATTTTTTTATAAGTATGAATATAACTTTACATGGTTAGAAAAGAATAATGAATACTAAGTACATAATCCAAAGATTAATATTGATCATTTATTTGGTGGGATAAAGAAAATATTTCAAACAGAACTGGTCTCCCAAACATTCTCATCACATGAATATATAGTATTTTGTTATATTATGATATAAAAATAATTATCCAAGTCTTATGACTTCAAAAGAATGAAAGATATAAAAATGGCATTGAAAAAATTAGAAAATAAAAATTAGAATTTTTTTTGAAGGTAATGGTATAATTTACAACTTCTAATAAATGTGGAATGAAACACCATGGAACATTCTTGTTAGGAATGTGAGTTTTCAACAAATGTGGAGAGAAATTCCACCAGGCTTGTAATTGAAAGGGAGAAAAAGAAGATGCCAATTTTCAATTCTTCATCTATATAGAGTTTGGTAAATATGAAAATGATTACCCTATACATCAAGGTAATTTTACCCAAAAAATCTCAATAGAGAAATACCAGGATTAGATAACCATAATTATTGAAGTTGAAGTTCATAATAATGTTGTGGTAGTTACTTTATGCATTTCCTAAAATTTAGCTAATGATTTATTTTATTTTGTATCTTCACAGTCTTTTATATGTTCCATGATTTCTAAAAAAATTATATATTTCCCTAGAACTTTAATAAGGGATCTATCATTCAAGAATACTATTTTAAGTATCACCACAATAAGTATGTGTCAATATGTTCGTATTATAACTCATAGATCATCCCTATTTTATAAATTTATTATTGTACATATGGTTGATTTTGATATGATCATTGGTATGTAATGGATTTCAAAATATGATAAAAAAATTTACAACAACGAGAATGAAATTATGATAATGATAAATATTTTGAATTCCTTATCTTTAGAGGGTATACATCATCAACATGGTCATGTCTAGATCCACCATGAGTTTCTCTTCTAAAAGAGATACTTGGGGAAGAAGAGCAGACACAAACTAGGGATGGAAAATTTAATTCTCAAATTGAGTATTTACCTATTATATAGAAATAAATTTATGTATTTTTGGAGTAATTTATAGGAAATCCTACAAATCATGAAGATGAGTTTTCCATTGATTTAATCCCTAATTCAAGACCAATATCAAAGGCTTCCTATAGATTGGCCAATGTATAATTAGTTGATTTTAAGGAAAAATTAGAAGATTTGTGTGATAAGAGATTTATAAAATATAGTGTTTTTCATTAGGGATCCATTATTCTTTTTATTAAGAAGAAAGGTATATCTATAAGGTTGTGTATTTATTATAGGGAAATAAATGCTATTAAGCTAAAGAATAAGTATCATCTACCTCTCATTGATGACTTATTTGATCAAACTCATAGAGATAAATATTTTTCAAAGTTTTATATTCATTATGAGTATCATAAATTGTGATTAAAGAAGAATGATATTCTAAAGATAAAAATTTGTATGATGTATAGATATTATGATTTTACAATAATTCAATTTGGATTGACTAATGCACCCTTTATTTCTATAGACCTAATAAATAGGGTTTTAAAGGAATATATTGATTAATCTTTTGAGGTATTTATTCATAGTATCTTGGCGTATTATAAGAGTTGTTAAAACCATGATAATAAATAATGATTTATTTTTATGACTCTTATAAGAAGATATTTATATGGAAAATTTAGCAGGCATAAATTTTGGCTTCAACAAGATTCTTTTCATGCCTATGTTGTGCCCATGGATGTGATCTTAGTGGTTACCATTAATAAAAAGGTAGTCCAAGAATTTCCTAAACAAAAAAATAATAACTTAGGTACATAGTTTCCTTGGTTTAGCAGGTTACCATAAGAAATTTGTTCAAATTGTTTCCCGATTGGCTAACCCATTATTCAAGAATTATCATGAATGGGTTAAGTTAATTTGGAGAATGGAATGTAAAGACTTTTTTGAAGAATTGAAGATGTGATTGGTGAATTATCTCTCTTTAACTCTACTATCTAGAAATGAGTTATTTGTGATATATAATGATTCATAGAATAAGGGAATTGGTTTTGTCCCTATACGTAATAATAATCTTTTTTACCTATGTATCAAGGAAGTTAATGATTTCTGAAAAAATATACAACCCATGATATTTTTTTTGGAAGATTTAATCTTCACATTGAAGATATGGAGACATTATCTCTATAGATAATGATGTGATATATAAATGGATCATAGGTGTTTCAGATACATCTTCTCATAAAATGTGCTCATTATGATAAAAAGGTGATGTCTTGTGCTACTAAAAGTGTAACATTCCGACCCGGAAGCCACTAAACCAGTGCTCTGAGCTGGTTCCCCACAAGGCCTCAATCATGGCCCCACATACGCCAGAGGATGCAGACTAGTAGTAAGGGCCTAGGGTGTGATAGTGGGGAGACTATGCCCTCATTCTAGAGTAAGAAAATAGTGTAAATAACTAAGTATCATACACAGTGGAAAGTAAAAAGAGTGCTAAAGCAATAAAAAACTGAAATAGAACAATCTGTAATAGTAAAATGATGTAAAATCGCGAACAACTATGTAATAAAATACAACACTGGTCACCCCCAGGCTGACCATACAGATAAAAGTACAAAAGAAACTAAAAGTAAAAGTTTAGGGCTTTGCTACTAACTCCGAGCCAATCCACGTACCTGATCCCCAGACACTATCGAACTACAACAACCCGATCAGTAGAACCACTCGAGTAGCTCTTCTCAACCATGCAACAATGGGCCTCGACCCTATCTACCAAGTAACTCGTGTTGAACCTGAAAATTAGACATAAGGTCTATATGTAAACTGAGGTGCATGTGCAGGGGTGAGAAATAATCTCAATAGGGCACCCTGACAAGCAACTTATAATCGTGCTGCTAAAAGTGTATGCAACAACAAAGTTCTCAACATAGCTGGAACACAACAAAAGGAAGTAAACCAAATGTGCAACCACAGTCGAACTCAGGGTATGTAATCCGTTTCAACTAGGCAAGTGCCACCATGGATGTCCATATCTATATACGTACACATGTATAGTCCCATACCTATACACATATACATAAATATGAATATTTCTGATTAGATGAATTAATTAATAAGAAACCACATAAACAGTTGATCCTTGGGTCATAAGCCTGATCTTCTAGACATCTTATTCAAGGGAATTGAGTTGGATGTCATTCCACTCAAGTCGTGTATCATTAAGTCGATATCTGGGTCCATAATCCCATCGACAAGTACCTGCTTCAGCCAATGTCGGAGATATGCCTCTGAACACTCTAAACAAAAACAAGTAACCCTCTAGTTCAACCAATCAAACCCAAGAAACCCTCTGGGAAATGCTCATAGTCTAACCCCTCTAGTTCAAATACAATAGAGGATATAAAAAGACTCTATGAGGAAGCACTCTCAGTCAATTCACATTATAGTCATGTGTAATCAAAGACTCTCTGAGGAAGCTCACATGGTCAAATCCCCTTATTGTCTAAAGAGGTTAAAGACTCTTTGAGGAAGATCACACAGTCAATTACACTTATAGTCTAAAGCGGTTAAAGTACAGACTCTATGAGGAAGCACTCACAATCAATTCAAATTATAGTATAAAGTGGTTAAAGTCTCTCTGAGGAAGCTCACATGGTCAATTCCCCTTATAGTCTAAAGCGGTTAAAGTATGGACTCTCTGAGGAAGCACTCATAGTCAATTCCCCTTAAAGTCTAAAGCAGTTAAAGTTCAGACTCTCCGAGGAAGCACTCACAGTCAATTCCCCTTATAGTCTAAAATAGTTAAAGCACACACTCTCTGAGGAAGATCACACGGTTAATTCCCCTTATAGCCCGAAGTGATCAAAGACTCTCTGAGGAAGCTCAAACGGTCAATTCCCCTTATAGTCTGCTACACCAGGTTCTCACAGACCCGTGTAAGTCAACGAGCATAGAAATGAAATACCACCAAAGTAAAACTCAAGAACTACATGGATAATAGTCTACAACATATCACAACATGTCAGATAAAACCACTCCATCCTAAAAATACTAGGCATGTAAACAAGGTAGCCTAATAGAGAAACTAGACCAAACGGTCAAAATCAAGCATCATGGGAAAACACATCCACAACATGGTAAATATCCCGATTTACAATCAAAACACCTCTAATCAGGCACACAAGGAATAGTAGGCATCCAAACAAACAAGAAAGACTCCTCATATCAGGCTCAACAACCACCAACCAGGAATAACCTCTGGTAACCACTACATCATCTACAAACCAAGTCAGATATACACAAACGAGTGTAGGTGGCAAGAACGCCCGACCCAACAATACATCCAAAGACAAAAGGGATAACCAATTTGGCACTGGTTCTAGGTGACACCCGATCAACATCTCTACCCAAACCTGACATAACAACTCAGGGCCAGTCAAACAACGAGAACCCATTGGGTCCATTAATTCAAACACTGAGGAAGCATCATACTCGGGATTTTCTAGGTAAACACAAGCGAAGGCATCCTACATGGGATCCTTAGAAAAGAGAATGGGAGGAATCCTACATGGGATCCTCAAAGGAAGGAAAACATAGTAATTCCATAACATGGGTCCAATCAAAGGAACAATAGGAGAGGGATCCTACAAGGAACTCCTAATGTCAGTACACAAGTAAAGGCATCCCTCGGGGGATCCTTAAAAGTATCCAGTCTCACAGACTCATAGGCCAGAAGGGAATGTCTCACAAGGGGAACATCCTCTAAATCATAGGTTTTGGGAGATAGCTCATAAATCATCTCCTTTTAAAGGTCTCAACTAAGTTGGTCCAAACACCCAACCTATCATCCATGCCAAGTCTCACTCTTAGGTGTCAACAAAACTTGAAAGCTGGAGGAAGAACCAATCTATTTAGATGGAAACCCACAAAACCCCATTTAGATGACCGTTAAATGTAAAAATTATTCCACCATTGTGATCTACGTGTAAAAACACTCAGAATCAACTACTCACACACCCAATTCTCACTTCTAGGGCCCAAGATATCCCCAAATTACTAAGTTGATGTAGTACATGTCTAGAACACATGGCCAAACCCATGGGGTCTGCCTGTGTAATAGTAAATGACGTGTAATTTAATGTAAACCTCATTGAATATTCATAAAAAGTTACACCATGTGCGTTTTCACCCAAACACATGCCCATGTACCACTACATAGCGTGTACTTTACTGTACACGACATGTACTCCTTAGAAACCACTAGTCAGTGTTCTATTACAGACAGCCAGTCACATGACCACCAACTACACGGAGTGTACTCCAAGTAAATGGTGTGTACTTAAGAAAACTTAATCTTCCATAAATTATAAGAATAGAAGGCGTGTACCCTTGGAACACACACCAGGTATTTTGGGTTTTCTGATGGGAAATCCCTCAAAACGCCCGAAACGCCCGTTTTCACCCCTGAAACAACAGATCGAGCCTCATGGGATTACAAGTGAGAAATATAATGATTTAAAAACATAAATGACCCTACCTTCAGGAAAAAACCGCCGAAGCATCGGTTGATTTCACGACTCCCGGTTGCTACATGCCGACTGAGCGCGTCGAGCGCTTTGAATCAGTACCCCTCTTGCCTTAAAACTCTCTCTCTTAATCAAAATAAAATTTCTCCCATAGGTCATGGACAAGGAGGAGGTGTAGGATATGTGTGTAAGGATGATGAGGAAAGAATAGAATTAAGAAAAGAAAAGAAAATGAAAAGAAGAAAAAAGGCGCACGGGCCGACCCCGGCGCCCGACATGAGTTTATGACTTCCTTAGGCTAAACTCCCCATTAAAAACTCAACAACGTAGACAAAATTTCAATACAAAATTCCACTTAAAATTTATTTCCAAATGAACCTACGGGAATAATTTAATATTTAATTTAATAATATTAAATATTAAATATTCTGCTAAAATTCGAACAGCTCATATTTCCACAAAACTGCCGTCCTAGGGTAAATCCCCTATTTTGAGACCAACAAAGTTGTCAGAAAAATTATCTGAGATCAGATGGTAGGGGAAAATGACCATTTTACCCCTCAAGAGCATCCAACAGCAAAAATTCAAATTTCTGCTCAAAACTACAGTCCGAAAAAACATGGGTTCTTACAGACTCCCCACCATAAACCTTCTCTTCCTCGTGAAGCCAAGTGAAAGGACCAGCATCGATGCTCCCAACCTGATTATCTTCACAACCAAGCTATCTGGATCATCCAACGACCAGCCTTATAACGTCAACGACCACTTCTATACAGAAGATATTGAACTATGAAAAAACCGGGACTCCCCACCATAGGAATACCCTTAGCGTCATCTTAAAAGAAAATTTGAGCCCAAAAGCCCACCGGAAAGCAACATAGTTTAACCTAAACAAGGAAATCCACCATCAAAAGGCCAACGGTGTAGTCCCCACCATATGTATTTTCTTGCACTGCTCTGAGAGAAAAACAATAATAGGTTCCATCCTCAAAGAGGATGAACATTAAGAAAGAAAAAGGAGCTCGATGTAGGGTTGAAACTCTCTTAGCATACTCAAGACGAATCAAGATTTCACATGATTGTCTCTTACAGGAGTACACTAAGATTTCAATGAAGGCATTTCTAGCTCCCTCTGAGCCACCCTAACAAACTTCCAAAACCTAACCAGGATTCCTACATGGGTCATCCATTTCACGGTAACCCAAAATTTTACAAAGTTAACTCTACAACATAAGGAAATTTCAACACAACTTATGGGATATGAGTCCACAGAATGTCTTGAAACATCGGTCCTCGGCTCACACTGGGCCACTCACCAATCTAGATTCAAACGATGCCACCTGCAACAGCTACATCAGAAACACTGGTCGACTAGGCTAGGCACCCGAACATTCCTTCTCATCGAAACCAGTCGCGAAAAACATACACTGTCAAAAGGAATTGGAAATCGCTGGCCAACCTTTCACACACCGGTTTTCCTAGAACAGAATAGAAATCGACCTACAAGGGTTGGAATCAAAACCAATGGTATCTAGGTCTTCCCCTAGACCTACAGAAAGAGCTGCACAACCGGGTCACAAGGTCTAACCACCTAGCCCAACAGATCCAAAAACTCTCAGAAGATGATAAATATTACAATGACCAATGAAAGTCAAAACCAAAACACAGCCTACAAGGGCTCTGATCCTATCCAAACATCCTTAGAAGGAATGACTCCTTGGAGGTCACAAATAAAATAGAAGAGACAAGTTGAACTAAAACTCATAGGGTCTCTGTATACAATAATACCACAAGGAGGTCCAGTTCACAAGAAAATCCTTGGTATCTATCAACATCATTCCCAAAAATCTGACTAGATAGCCACAGAACCAAGAAACAACACCCAATAAGGGTTAAAAAAACCCATCACATGCCATATCGGCCAACTGGGGTTACTGCACCAGCTGTGCATAGGGACTGAGTCATCACCGTCACACCAATTCCTCAACATAGATCCACATAACCTACCATCAGAGTAAAAAGTATGTGTAAGAAGACCCAAAAGTCTCAGTCTTCAGTAAAAACACACAGAAACATGTCTATATGATGTGAATCCTACATACCTAGTATGATGTATGATACACCTCTTGCCTTTGCTAGCCAAGAGTAAAAATTCATCCCTGGAATCTTACCAATGGCCAAGAGCCATAGATCCCAGTAAATCAAAACACCACACAACATGTGCATTGCTCAAGGAGAAAATCATATACAACTGTAACATCGCAAAATCAGAACAACAATCCCAAACCCTGGAAACCAGGACTTCTTACCAGAACAAGTGTTCTCAAGGAACCAGAATGATATCCATCACAGGTTTTGACATATTCATAATACTCCTATCTACCATATCCCAAATAGTAAAGACCAAGAAATAAAACTTCTCTTATACCACATTGTAACGTCTCGACCAAAAATCCACTAAACTAGTGCTCTGAGTCGTTTCTCCAAAAGGCCTCAAGTGCGGCTCCCCATACGCCAGAGGCTGGAGACTAGAAACGAGGGCCTAGGTTGTGATAGTAGGAAGACTATGCCATCATACTAGAGTAAGTAAACAACGGAAATAACAAAGTATCACACACAGTGTAAAGTAAAAAGAGTACAGATGAAATAAACAACTGAAATAGAACAAGCTGTAATAGTAAAATACTGTAAAAGCCTGAACAACTATGAAATACAATACAACACTGGTCACACCCGGACTGACCATACACATACAAGTAAAAAAGAAAATAAAAGTAAAAGTACAGGGCTCTGCTACTAACTATGATCCAATCCACGTACCTGATATCCAGACACTGTCAAACTGCAGCAGCCAGATCAGTAGAACCACTCGAGCAGCTCTGCTTGATCATGAAACACTGGGCCTCAACCCTATCCACCATGAAACTCATGCTCAACCTGAAAGGAAGACATAAGGTCTACACATACACCGAGGTGCACGTGCAGGGGTGAAAAATAATCTTAGTAGGGCACTCTGACATGCAACCTATAACTGTACTGCTAAAAGTGTATGCAACAACAATGTGCTCAGCATAGCTAGAACACTAGAAAAGGAAGTAAACCAAACATACAACCACAATCGAACTCAGGGTATGCAATCCCTGTCAACTGGGAAAATGCCACCATGTATGTTCATATCTATATATGTACAAATGTATAGTCCCATAACTATACACATATACATAAATATGAATATTCCTAATTAAGTGAATTAAATAATAAGAAACCACATCATAAGTCGATCCTTGGGACCATAAGCCCGATCTTTTGGACATCCTATTCAAGGGCATTGAGCTGGATATCGTTCCACTCAAGCTGTGTATCTTTAAGTTGATCTCTAGGTTCGTAATCCCATTGAAAAGTACCTACTTCTGCCAACACTGGAGATATGGCTCTGAAAAAGATAAAAAAACAAGTAACCCTCTAGTTTAACCAACCAAACACAAGAAACCCTCTGGGGAGTGCTCACAGTCTAATCCCTCAGGTTCAAATACAATAGAATATATAAGAAGACTCTCTGAGGAAGCAATCTCAATCAATTCACCTTATTTTCATGTGTAATCAAAGACACTATGCGGAAGATCACATGGTCAAATCCACTTATAGTCTAAAGCAATTAAAGAATCTCTAAGGAAGCTCACACGGTCAATTCCCCTTATAGTCTAGAGCGGTTAAAGTACAATCTCTCTGAGGAAGCACTCACAGTCAATTATCCTTATAGTCTAATGTGGTTAATGACTCTATGAGGAAGCTCACATGGTCAATTCCACTTATAGTCTAAAGAGGTTAAAGTACAGACTCTCTGAGGAAGAACTCATAGTAAATTCCCCTTATAGTCTAAAGTGGTTAAAATACATACTCTCTGAGGAAGCACTCATAGTCAATTCCCATTATAGTCAAAGTAGTTAAAGTATAGACTCTCTAACAAAGATCACATGGTCAATTCCTCTTATAGCTCGAAGTGCTCAAAGACTCTCTGAGGAAGATGACATGGTCAATTACCATTATAGTCTACTACATCAGGTTTTCAGGGACCTGTGTAAGTCAACGGGCATAGCAATGTAATACGGCCAAAGTAAACCTCAAGAACTACTTGGATAACAGTCTACAACATATCACAAATTTTCAGAAAAAACCACTCCATCCTAACAATACTAGGCATGGAAACAAGGAATCCTATCAGGCAAGCTAGACCAAACGGTCAAAATCAAGCAACATGGGAAAACACATCCACAACAATGTAAATAACTCTGTTTACAATCAAAACACCTCTACTCAAGAACACAAGGAATAATAGGCATCCAAATAAACAATAAATATGACTTGTGTTAGGCTCAGTAGCCACCAACCAGGAAGCACCTCTGGTAACCACTACATCATCAACAAACCAATTCAAGTATAAACAAATGAGTACAGGTGTCCCGAATACCCAACCCAACAATACATCCAAATCCCAAAGGGATAACATGTTTGGAATGGGTTCTAGGTGATACCTGATCACCATCTCTACCCAAACATGACATAACAACTCAGGGTTAGTAAAAAAATGAGCACCCACTGGGTCCATCAAGTCAAACACTAAGGAAGCATTATACTCAGGATTCTCTAGGTAAACACGAGCAAAGGCATCCTACATTGGATCCTTAGCGAAGAGTATGGGAGGAATCCTACATGGGATACTGAAAGGAAGGAAAACATAATAATTCCATAAGTTGGGTCCTATCAAAGGAAAAATAGGACAAGGATCCTACAAGGAACCCCCAAGGTCAGTATACAAGTAAAGGCATCCCTGAGGGGATCCTTAGAAGTATCTGGTCTCACAGACTCATAGGCCAAAAGGGAACATATCACATGGGGAAAGTATTATAAATCATAGGTTACATGAGATATCTCATAGCTCATCTCCTATTAAAGGTCTCAACTAAATTTTTCCGAACACCCAACCTATCATCCACACCAAGTCTCACTCTAAGGTGTCAACTGAACTTGACAACTGGAGGAAAAACCCCTCCATTTATATAGAAACCTCCCCAAAACCCATTTACACGACCTTTAAATGTCAAAATGATTCACCCATTGTGATATAAATGTAAAAACGCTCAGAATCGACTACTCACACGCCCAATTATGACTTCTAGGGCCCAAGATATCCGCAAATTAATAAGTTGAAGTAGTACATGGCCAAAACACATGGCCAGACCCATGGGGTCTGCCTGTGTAATAGTACACAATGTGTACTTTTCTGTACACCTCGTGTACCATTCACAAAAAGTTACATCGTGTTCATTTTCACCCAAACAAATGCCCATGTACCACTACACAACCTGTACTATATTGTACACGATGTGTACTACTTAGAAACCATTATTCCGTCTTCTATTACACACGACCAGTCACACGGCCACCCACTACACGACGTGTACTCAAAGTACATGGTGTGTACTTAATAAAACTTCATCTTCCCCAAATGAGAAGAACACAAGGTGGGTAACCCTAGAACACACTCCGGGTTTTCTGGGTTTTCCGACGGGAAATCCCTCAAAACGCCCGAAACGCCCGTTTTCACCCTCAAAACCACAGATCGAGCCCCATGGGCTTACAAGAAAGAAATATAAGCATTAAAAAACCTAAAAAACATATCTTAATGGGATCTATGGTGAAAACATAAACTACCCTACCTTCATGCAGAAACCGCTGAAGCATCGGTTGATTTCACGGCTCCCGGTTGCCGCATGCCGACTGAGTGCGTCGAGAGCTTCAAATCGATACCCCTCTTGCCTCAAAACACTCTCTATTCCTCAAAATATAATTTTTCCATAGGTCACGACCAAGGAGGAGGCATGGGAGATGTGGGAAAGGAGGAGGAGGAAAGAAGATAAGGAAGAAAATAAAAGAAAAGGAAAAGAAGAAAAAAGGGGCACGAGCCGACCCTAGCGCCTGACATGAGTTTATGCCTTCTCTAAGCTAAACTCCCCATTCCGAACTCAACAGTGTAGAAATAATTTCAATAAAAAATTCCGTTTAAAAGTTTTTTCCAAAAAAAACTACGTGAATGATTTAATATTTAATTTAATAATACTAAATATTAAATATTCCTCTAAAATTAGAACAACTCATATTTCCACTAAACTCATGTCCTACAGTAAAACTCCTATTCTGAGACCAACAGAGTTGTTAGAAAAATTATCCAAGATCAACTGGTAGAAGAAAATGACCATCTTACCCCTCACGAGCATCCAACAACAAAAAATTCAAATTTCTACTCAAAACTATTGTCCGAAAAAACATGAGTTCTTACACAAGGATTATGATTGATCAATACACTACCACCTAGAGAAGAAAAATAAGGTATTAGATGCATTAATAAGGAATGATCATAGAGTTATAAACAAAATGAGGATTTATCAGGATCTTATGTTCATGGAATTAGTAAAGATAGATATGAGAATTATTATGGAAGGGGATATATCAATCACATTTCAAATTATTTCCAAAAAATATTTTTTTGAAAGGATAGGAGGTTCCTAATATGATGATGGGAATTTTTAAAATAAATTTAAAGTTAGGAATGATGGAAAAATAGAAGACTTTATTTATGATGATGAAATTTTAAAATTTTGAAATATACTATGTTTTCTAACTATACCTGGGGTGAAGAGGGAATTTTTGAATGATGCTTGTAGATAAAATTTCCTTATATAACTTTTTGGAAACAATATGTATAGATATTTGAAGGAATTTTTTTTGGGGATAATATAAAGTAGTAAATTGCTAATTATGTTCAAAGATGTTTGGTTTTTCAATAGTTGAGCGATGGGAGACAATATCCTGGAGGTGTAATACAATGTCTTCCTATTATTATTTTGAAATGGGAAGAAATTAATATATAATTTTCCCCTGGTTACCAAAGAAACTTAGAATGAATGGTGATATATATGGTATTGTTGATCGCGTCACCAAATATACACATTTACTTACTATTAGAGAATATTTACCCCCGAAGTGCCTTTAATAGGACCATATTAATGATTTTCAGGACTTAATTTAATAACACTTTCAATTGTGTCTGATTGTTTCCCATGATTCACATCAAGATTCCAGAAAAGTTTTCAGAAGGCTCTTGATACTGGTGTTCATTTGAGTACCACTTATCACCCTCAAACTAATGTACAGTCTGAATAGAATACTCAAACATTAAAAGACATGTTGAGGTAATTCTATATTAACTATCAAGGTACGTGGGATAAATATTTATCTTTTGTAGAGTTTATATATAATAATAACATTCATTCAAGTATTCAAATAGAATTGTATAAAGCATTACATGGAAAGAGATTTTATACTCCAACTTCTTGGGATAAATATGGTGAAAGGAATATTATGAGCCCAAACTTGTATAATAGACAACATTAAAGGTAAATAATATTCAAATCCATATCAACGCATCTCAAAGAAGAAAAAAATCTTTGCCAATAACCAGAGGAAATATTTGTAATTTTAGATTGGGAATCACTTTTTCTTTAAGATATCTCTATGAAACAATGTTATATGGTTTGGTAAGAAAGGGAAATTGATCCCCACATACATTAAACCTTTTGAAATCATATAAATAATGGGATTGATGGATTATAATTTGGAAATTCCATGAAGTTTATATAAAAGTACATGAGGTGTTCCGCATATCTTTCTTAGGGAAGTACACATGAGACCCAAAACATGTGATTAATTCTAAAGAGATATAATTGGATCCGGATCTATCTTACTTTAAATATCCCATTTAGATTTTAAATACTATATTACAAATCTTGAGGAATCAAACGACTCAATTGGTAAAAATATTTTGTAGAAATCATGAGATAAAAGAGACAATGTGAGAACCTAGAGAAGTTATAATAAAGGACTACCCAAATATATTCATGAGAAAAAATTATGAAAATTTAAAGTATTAATTTTTTTAATGATGTAATAATGCAACACCTTGAGACTTTATGATATATTTATTTTTAAATAAATTTAACATCATCAATAGCTTACGATACATGTAACCCTGAGTCTAAATGAACTGTAATATAGTACAATTTTACAAACTATCCATTAAATTGGTGTTTATTAATAGTACCAAATAAATTACGAAATTTATACTATTTAAAACTATATATAAAAAATCAATTTTAATCAACTAATTAAAAATGAAAATAGAAATCATTTGAAAATAAAAGAATTTTTTTGAGATACTCTTTTTATGCATTAAATGTGTTTTTTAAATTAATAACTATTGTTGAAGGATGTTAATGAAATTTAAAAATTATATATTTAATCAAATTTCTATCATTCATATAATATTTTTTCTAGGTATGAGATAATCATTAACCCATTTTTATGCTTAAAAATTATGTTTTTTTCTTCTAAAAGCTCTATAATCATGTGTTGCATAGTTATTATAAAATTAAATTTTACCAATTTTAGAAAATATATTTGAAACAATTAAATTCATTTTTTAAATAATCATTAAATAATTATCATAGATTTATGTTCTATTAATTTTCAAAATAGTTTAATTTTTTGATGAATAGAGAGAAATATGATTTTTTTGAAAACTGCCTTTTCGTTTAAAGAATTTTTAATGTTATATAATTAATTATTATTTTGAAAGTAAAATAAGTTAAATTATATTATTATTAATTCTATTTATATCATTTTAATCAATGTTTTGTTGAAATTTGAAATTAAAACATTTTTTACTTTAGAAACATTTTCTTCGGAAAATTGTATACATACTATGCTTGTGAGTTTAATTTTAAATTAGATTCTATAACTTATATTAATTTAATTTCATAAAATTTATTAAATATTTTGAATAATAATAATAACTATTAGTTAATAAGGTCATTTTTTTCATAATTAATATTGAAAAATGACAAACAATTACCATAGTTAAGGTTAAAACGGAATTACCCAGGCTTAAACAAACAAATAAGGGAATGTTTTCAAATTAAAATTTTAAAAATAGTCTTTTATAGTCATATTTTTACCTTATAATATCCAAAATTTAAATATATTTTCATTTGGAATAATTTTACTTGGGAATAACTTTATCATTTTTTATTCATTTGGAAAATTTCTATTTTGTTTCTAAATGGGTCCTCTCCCCAACTTATAAAAGGAAACCACCTTTCCTATCCCCTCTATACAAATATGTCCTTATTCTCACCCAATAATTATCTAAATATATTCCATAATCCCTCCCCATGACCAAGAGTCACTAGTTTGATCATAATTCCATCCTACAAAAGATTTAGGTATAATTTAAAAGAGGTTCTCCAAAGAAGATGTATAGTTCTCAACTATTCCTCTTCGTTTAATTTATTCTTCTACATACATAAAATATTTTAAAATTTTGATAAAATAATAATAAAAAGTATCTTAAATATACATATATTTTATTATTTTAATGTAATAATCTATATTGACCCCTTATTCAATAAAATGGGGATCAAAACTGTCGATTGTGTGTACAATAGACCACTGCCTTAGGAAATGATGTAATTCATTTTCTATCACCACCTATCACAGATGACTATAATTATGAATTTAATATATATATATATATATTATTTTCTTTAAATAATTATACTTTTTATAACTATAATATCACATCTACCTTTTTACCTCCCTATCCATTGGAACATTATAAGGTCGCTTATCCATACGTATGGACTACCGCTTCTACAAATCAATGCGATACATTTTTTGTTTTATTTTTAAATATATCATAATAAAAATAGTTTTAATGATTATATATTATATATAAAATATAATAATTACTCTATAAATATGAATTATTATTTACCTTTCTTCCATTCCATCGATTGAAAAATGGAAGCAACGTTCATGCATACATATAACCTACCTTCTCTATGAACAATGTATTTAATTTTCCTATCTACAGATTTTATGGATAAATATGAACATTTATATAATGAATAAATATGATATTTAAATTATGATTTATTATATTAATATAGTGAAACCATGACCACATTACAAGGACCAAAACTACCGAACTAAAACATACTTGAAAAGGGAAGCAATTATTGCCAGAAACATTAAATTTAACTAGGAATTAATATTAAATATTATAAGTAAATAATATATGGTATGATATTTTTTTTTCTTGTATTGATTTATAAAAAATATATTTTTTTAAATAAGAGTTTTGGACACGTACGAAGGAGTAGAACTTGAGGTAAGGGTTTCTCGTCTCGCCTTTTCTTTCAAGACACATATGTCATATTCACCACTTATTTATTTTTATTCTGTATATACTGACTATTAATTAATTTTATGAATATTATCTTAATAAATATGTGATAAAAATATCAATCATTTTCTATTTATTTAATGGGGTTATAATTCAAAATTTACCAAAGTGGTAAGGGTTTATTTCACAATCTCACGATTACTCATGATTGTTTTTGTTTAAGAATCTTCTATGATAATTATATGATATTTATGTAAAAAAAATATATTTTTTTCTAATATATATATTTTTAAAAATTAGATTTTTTCATTTAATTTTTTAATTTTATGTACTCAAAATATTAAAATAAAAAGAAAAAGAAAAAGAAAAAGAAAAATAGGATTTATTTCTTCCTTAGTTGGGAATATTTTTATCCCATACCCTTATTTTCTATAAATATTTTCAGGAATATTTTTAATATTACTATATTATTTTTTAAAGTTATTTTAGCAATGATATATTTTTTTACAAAATTTTTAAAATGAATATCCCTGTCGTTTTCTAAATGTGGAATGTCTTTACTTTTTACAAAAGTGTGAAAGGAATGTTTTGTTTTAACTCATTAATAATGGAATATATTTACCAAAATCATGAACTCTCAATTATTTGAATTATAATTTAAAAATTTCAAATATCCTTTTAAATTTTTTTATAATTATTTGGTAAATTCTTAATTTTTAAAAGTGAATTTAAAATTGAAAAATGTATTTTCATCAAGAATGTTTTAATGAAATTTTATGGTATTTCTATTAATAAATGAAAATAAAACCTGTATTACTTATGATTTAATAGGGATATGATCTAATTATTCCATCCATATTATTTCTCTAGACGGTTTATAAACAATTTTATTGGGGATGTACTATTCTAATATCATCATCCATGTTATTATAAATATTTTATGATTATGTTTATTGATTGGAGAAAGTATTAAAAATTTGTATTCTATATTTAAATATGAATGTTTCTGTTGATTAGGTTTCACCCCTTTCAAATTAGGAATTAATTGGATTTAGTAAGTGATTAGAAGGTCTTGCTATATCCCCTCTATGTATTAGAATGTCTCTTGAGACAAACTAGATTGGATATTTGGCTGAGGCCTTACCCATTTATATATGATGTCTTGGCATAGGTCCTTGAAAATATATTTTTGTTTTTTGAAATTGTTAATTAAATTATTATGATATTAGTTATTGATGTACGTGTGATTATTTCATTAGTTATGATATAAATGTATAAGTTTCAAGCTCATGTTGTTATTTATATGACATCACTTGATCATCAATTACTCCTACCATATTATTATTCTTGTTCAAGTTATTGATTAAATGTAATGATATTTAAGTTATTTAAGTAAACATATTTATTATTACTAATTTATTCATCATATATTCTACTATAATCATTCTTACTGAGAATCTAATTTGGCCCCTTGTGTTTTCTCCCCAGGATTCGAGGAAATGTACTATGATCAATATACATGTATGTGTTAAAGGGAACAATGGGTTTATATTATAAAATAATATTTTTTAATTTATATATTCAATTTAAATGTGATATTAAAGTATGTATCTATTTTATCAAGACTAATAAACTATTTAATCCTTTGGAATGTGATCACTTGTATCTTATCCCAATTTAATAATGTCATCACCGATGCTAGGATAATTGGATTCATGGTCTTTTCAGATGGAATATAACTATTACATGATAAATGGGTGTAAATATTTAATATCATTGAGTGTAAGGTGTATTTGGGTTAATAAATCAATAATCACGTGTTTCAAAACATGATTTAATCAATTTATAGTGTTTTCACCATTAATTCTTTACATTTTAATTTTTAAATTTAATCTGGGTAACTTGTTTTTTAACTATGTGATTTTATGTTTCATTAAACATAAAACATAACCCATATGACCATATTTATGTGTCATATAACTAAATTTAAAATATATTTAATCAAATTATGTTTCAAAATATTATAAAATTTATATTTAAAATATAATAGATAATTCATAAAAAAACAGTTTTAGTAGAAAAATGACATTTTGACCATTATAGATTATTAATCCTATATAGTATCGAGGGATAATTAAATTAATATTAATATATTTAATTATATGTTTATGAATCATATTATATTAATTATTTAATGGATTTTTATTCAATTAATTTGATAGAAATTCGTTGATATTAATAAAAAAATAATTTTCAAATAATTGTTTCATTATTATCGTCGTAATTAGTATTAATCCTTAAAATATAAATTTTATACCTAAAAATGAAATTAGCCACAAAAAATAGTCCGAAAATTATTATCTAAAATATAATAATAAATTTATCAAATTAATTTTTTATGTATATGGAAATTAATCTTAACGTTAGTGTTTGTATCAAACAAGAACTTGTTTTTTTTAAAAAGTATTTTTAAGAAAAAAATTTATTATTGAAATATATTTATTAATTAAATTTAATACAATGAGTTTAAAATAATAATAATTATTTATAAATTTTTATTTAATAATAAAATAAATCAAAAGATTTATTTCATCATGTTATAAATAATTAAACAAAACTGTATGAAAACAATTTTCCATAAAACTCTATGAGAATTTTAAAAATGTTTAGAATAGGTTTATAAATTCAACATAGTTTTTTAAAAATCATTATTATACTATATAATATATATTTTTTATATTTTTTTGAAAACTTTTACTTCATAAAAACATTTCTGTATTATAAAAATTCAGTTTTATTCAGTATTCACATAAAAACCAATTATTTTCAAAAAACTCAAAATTACATCTTAATCTATGTTTTTTCACGAGGAATTAAAAAATTAATTTCACTTTTTCAAAATTAAATTCAATAATTAAAGTTATCTTTTTAAAATATAATATTTAATATAAAGAAACACATCTTATTAAAAATAACATTTTTAATAAGTTATATTTATTATTTACATTCTAAATGAATATATATATTAATGGTTTAACATCTTAGTGATTGTTATAGAATCATTAATAATGTCTTCTAACTGTGTTTTATTTTATTTACATAGGGTGTTGCATGGGTCATAAGTTACAAAACACAGTATGTATTTTAGAGGTTCCAAAATCTCTGGTCATTATAATAACCTCACCCAAAACTAAAGAAGCAAGGATGGGTTTCTTACTAGGTCAAGTACATTATTTAAATATGTAGAGTAGGGTGTCTTAACAAGTCTCAAACACTACTTGAAGATTTTGGGTAATGTGTAGTACCATGTCCTAAATTCTAACTGAAGAAATAAGGTAGGGTGTCATACCAGGTCTCAAACACTAACCAAATATGTAGGGAAGGGTTTCTTACAAAGTTCTAATTATTAACAACTCTCTTTGGGTAATATCTCATACCAATCCTCAAAAAAACCACCCAATATATAAACCTCTACCCTTTCAATCACATAGGGATTATACAAGACTAACTTGACCACTAAATTATCACTCAAGACTTATTCCCCACCAATAACATCTCAAAGAAGGTGAGTCCATGAATTGAGTTATGCAACACATCACAATCATGACTATTACTTTCTCACAAGAAGATTATATTGTATAGAACCTTCTTACTCAATGTGGGTCCATATATACACACCCAAACCACTAAATTCTCAATCAATGTAGGATCCTAAATCAAATCCTTACCACTACCTTCTCACTCAAGGTATGGTCCTATATCACTTTATGACCACTACTATCTCACTCAAGTTTGTTTCTTATATGAAAATCAGAACCAAAGGAGTACATTTTCAATAAAGGTTGTGTCCTTCCAAAACCTTCAAAATCATGATAAGTACATACACTGAGATATCATACAAATAAAATATTTGAAATAAACTTCTATATTCTCAATCATGGAAGGATCATTCCAGAACCATCCCACTCAAGGGGATTCCATACAACTAGTCTTGTCATATATTATATACACAACTAATCACATGCATGAAATAATAAATAAAGTATCATATTATATTCCACAAACTCACTTTCTAATCACCTAGGTGATGGTCAATCAAATCCTTTATCTATTTGTCGAAGAAAATCCCGTTGGTCATTTTTTATCTCATGAAAATCTACTCAAGATCCTCTAAAATATACAAGAAATGGATGTAAAATATGATAGAATTCAAATTTCCACCATAAGGGTCTCTAATGAGTTCTTTATACCCATCTAGTATATAGTCATCAATTCCAACATGTAGTCATCACCCTACAATGACCTGAAATATTAAAGGCCTTACTAGACCGTAGTCTTAGGAGATGGGTCATTTTATTTTTCTAATTCCCACATCAAAACCTATTCCCATTAGATAGGAACTGTCTTAAGAAATTATTCCCCAATCCCATTGTAAAAATAATGAAAATATATTATTTAAATATCCATAACCCATTATTCATTCCAAATAACATCCCTAAGGAGTTCTCTTAGGCCAATTACATATAAGAAAACCTCCCTATCACACTACGTCTATACTTGGAGGTCATATCTTGCTATAATCATGAAACAAGACTCTCTAATACCCATATGATATTGTTTACAAACAATCATGGGATGTAATACCATATCACCCATCATATATAGGCCTAACCCTCTAAGGTAATGGTATG
The DNA here is from genome assembly GCA_963277665.1 of Viscum album. Classification (NCBI taxonomy): domain Eukaryota; kingdom Viridiplantae; phylum Streptophyta; class Magnoliopsida; order Santalales; family Viscaceae; genus Viscum; species Viscum album. Next base: position 1,867,797,948 of record OY728163.1, read on the forward strand.
AACCTTTTGATATGTTACATTGTGGGAATTATAGTAGTAGAGGTGTTAGGGGGAGATCCTGAGGAGTTTGGAGGGTGAAATGGGGTGATAGGGCTTAGATTTTAGATCAATGGATTTCTGAGATTTGGATCCTTGGATGAACCATGGAGAAGAGGCCACTGTATCATAGAGAGGCTGGCTCTAACCTAAAGGCTTGAGGTAGATTTTTGGTTCTATTCATAATTTTAGCATAGTTGTGGCATTGAGAACCTAGCTTTGAAATGGATCCCCATGGGTGTGTTTTTGGTTGTTCTATTTATTTCAAGGTAAAGACACCATAGATATAGGATATAGCATAGACCCTTTCAATTTTTTTAGTTCTATGTTGTAGTGTCTATGGATGCACCATTGTCTTCTTCCTAACTTATTCGATTTTTGGTGTGTAGATTTTGGCAATTCTCAAACGTGGTTTTCACCATCAAAGATGAAATGTGGTGCTTCCATTTTTTATTATCGCCCCTTCATTTTTCAAAATTTTTATGATGTGGTGTCCAGTTATAGTAGACTTTCTATGAAATCAAAAATCTCTTCTAAACCCATCAATTTCCAGGATTTCTTCTTACTTCTTAGGTAACCCAAGTGCATCCCATGGAGGTATTTCAACCCCTCTTCAATGTATTTCAACCCCAAACTAGGGATAATCTATAGTGGTTATAGGTATGTTTTATTATCCAATATTCCTTATTTTCTCTTTTTCATTCATCAGAGAAGGGTTTTTGTTAAGAAAATTTATTTTTTGATGATTTTTTGATAAGGTTGGGGGTGTCTTCTATATGGATATCAAGGAATTTTACTTTTTTTGTGCCTGTTGGTTGTATTCATATTTCACCAACCTTCGATAGTGTTTTAGAAATCATCATCTATGGTTGGGGATCTTTCATTTTACATATTGTTATATCATTCTAGAGTGGTTATGATCTTTTTATCTTTGTGAAGATAGTATGAACTAGCCTAAAGAAGATAATAAATTAGATTAATTTTAAATTGAACTAGTAGGGGAATAAAATCATGTGTTTTATAGCCTTTTAAATTATTGATATTGTGATTGTATGAGGTTGACGCATAGCTAAAAATCATGGGCATTGGGGGATTTGTTTACACTATGGTTGTCGTGACTATATAAAAATTGTTGTTTAGTTTTGTATTATCAACATTTAATGAATGTGGATAATCAATTATATCCATATAAAAAATTGGTTTCAAATGGAAATTATGGCTTGTCTAAGAATTTCCTTGAAATTACAAAGTGAAAGTGATGAGAAACCCCTTGATAAATCTAAAAAATTAAATATGAATGATGTGAAAAGTGTTGTGATGTGTGTTTGTGATGTGTGTTTATGTTGTATGGAAGTGGTGTGTGGTTTTAATGTGGGGTAAGACATGAAGATATGTATTTATGATATGTATAAGATTTTATGGGGACTAGTTGTGATGTTGTGATTCTGATTGGAAGAGTTGGTAATGTGAAATAGGGGCAATGTTGGGCTTGTTGGAATGAGAAAGGAGGAGATCTATTGGGTTTTACATTGTTGTGCAAGTTCATAGGGAAGTATTGGAATGAAATTGTAAAGGATTAATTGAAATAGAACGGGTTTAACTATTTAATTATTTCTTGAAATAATATAAGAAATTTGGTTAACTGTTGTGGATGTTTAAATGTGAAATATATGAAATGATTAATTTATTTTTTTGGTAATGGGAAATCTAGAAATGGGATTAACATGAAATGAAATAGGGAATTGGATTTATAGATTATGGATTTATTATATTGCATTTTTCATTTAGTGCTGGTTGTGAAGGTGGCAGAGGTTTCGAGGTTTGGTGTTGATGTTGTGAGATGGGATAATATTATTGTTATGAACCCATATGATGGGGTTTTGTGTGATTATATATAAAAAATTTTTATATTCATTTGTATTTCAATATAAACCCACTGATTTCGAACACTTTTTACCAACAACCAAATGTTTTTAGAATTTTTTTCCAAATATCTTGATAGTGAGGATAGATGGAAAGCTACCTACTATTACATTCTCTTTCTTCCAAGAAAGGTTGATGTGAAAAGGCTATGATGGGAGGAAGTTAAAAGTTTACTTTGGTGAGTTTTGATGAGATTTATTATGGTGTGAGTCATGCATGGTAGGAGGAATCCATGAAGTTTATATCCGTCATGCCCATGATTCCTTAATATTATTGTTATGGTTTTGGAAAAGATGTTATGTGATATAATGGACTGAGTGTTCTTGGGAGATATTTGATGTGATGTAATGAATGAGGTGTCTTTGGGATATATGTGATGTAATGATATTTCCCAAGAGTCTTCGAGTGAGATTTGATGTGACGTTATGGGCTAGGGGTCTTCAAGTGAGATGTGATGTGATTTGATGACCCATTTTTCTTTGGAATTTTTTTATATGGAATATATATGAGATCCATGATGTATTTCATTGGGGTGTTAGATTGGAAATTAGTGGGAGAGCAGTGTGGTGTACCTTTTATTAATAGACTTCTTATTATGTTAATATATTTGGATAAATTTTTTTGTGCATGTTACGGTGTGGATGGGATTGGTTAGTTGACCTGTTTTGATGTTGTTGGTAATGTTGTTTGATCACTTATGCATTATTTTTCCCTTTTCACATATACATAATATTTTTTGGGTATTATACTACTGGAGAATACTTGTGTGAACAACCTATATATATATACTATGTTTTTTAATGTTTCTTATAGTTCTTTGTAGACCATGATGGAAATTTCTTGATTAGGCTATTTTGTGATTGTTGAGTCACTACTATATGAATTTTCTTTTGGGTATTTATTTGGAGACTCATATACCTATTTATTCTATACATGAATTGTGGAATGGTATTAGTTACTTTATTTAATATTATATGTTCTATTTTCTTGATGGTTTCTTATCCTATACACGGATACAATATTGTTAGATAGTAATGCCTCCCACAAGTGATATTTTTATCCACTTGTTTCATATCACCAAACCAAGGCCTATAGGACATAAGACTTGATGTTAATTATCTATGTTCCTTTATTATCAACTCCAAAGGGTTACTATAACAACCCAGAACCCCAAATCCATTATTACATGTTGAAATACATAACATTACATTCCTGGATTTGATGTCGATAATTGTGAGGAAATGTTTTCATTTAAACCTTAAAACATCAAAAGTAAAACATGGATCACATACATTCTAGAGAAACTTATAGGTTTTGAGTTTTATATAATTAGGAAAAAATCCTACATAAACAATTCAAATGAATTTAAATGATTATTCTACTTATTAACCCAGCTTTTATTTTTCACATTAATAAATTATTACCATCTATATGAAATCCCTTATATACATAACTTGTTCAACATCATTCTTCAAAACCTAGGGAAAAGAAAACATTAGAAGGTTGAGCTCAAATGCTCAATAAGGGTAAACAAAATAATTAACAACTAAATGCCATCAATGAGCATAAGGGTGCACAAAGGTATGATGACATAATCAAATTGCATGAGTGAATCATAAAATAACTCATACCCATCAATACATGGATCATTAAATATGAAAACATGGAAAATGGAAGAGTCATCAGAATCAATAATAAAAATACATTTGATATCAATATCTATCATTTGAACTATTATAACCCATAACAAGTATAAATAAAACATGTACACACCTGTGACATTATTTTTAGTTCACTCTTACATTCACTCTTACAAATAGAATAACCATATGGTCGACTTCCATACCTAATGCATTGGAGGGATATCATAGTCCCACCTATCATAAGGTTATTACATAACCACTCATCATTGGTTTATTATGGGACCACCCATCATTGGTTTATCATGTAACCACCTATAAATTTTCAAGTACCATTTCAAAATCATAACATATAAAAGCTTTTATTTCATTATAAACTCATATGAATAACCACTATCCCTTTTATAACCAGATATACCCATGGAAAATAAATGGGTTTCTTGATAATCACATTGAAACATGATTAAACCATAGAAAAGAAATGGGTTCCATAATACTTTATTCAAAATTTTATTAAACCGTGGAAATAAATTGGTTTAATAACAATATATTCGAAACATGATTAACCCTTGGAAAAGAAATGGGTTCAATGATGATCACTTCAAAATAGTATTAACCCATGGAAATGAAATGAGTTTAATAAAAATATCTTCAAAATAGGATTAACACATGGAAATTAAATGGGTTACATACCAATATATTTTAAACATGATTTACCTATGGAAAATAAATGGGTTTCATAACAATCTCTTTTAAATATGATTTAGTTGTGGAAGAGAAATGGGATTCATAACAATCTATTTGAAATAATATTCATCCATAAAAATAAATAATGAAGATGGAATCAATACAAAATTTGACTAGTGGAGTATAATTAACATAAAGGGTAGTTGACAATGATTTATGTAAATTCCCTTAAAATATCATTAAAAACATTCTTGAGGAAAATACTCTTTAAACATTCCGAAGTGTCCCATACTACTTTGAAGCATTTTAATCATAAACCCCATAAAGGAATAACAATAAATTAAACTTAAAATTTCATGAGAATAAGAATATTCTTTATATTTCATGTCAAAATAGATGTATATAAACATCATAATATAAGTTAGGTATAGAACATAACAAATGTCTCAAAGAAGAAAAATTGTGGCAAAAATCCATTACAACTTTGGTAAATTTGACACCATAAAACCTATGAAAGAGAGATAATAAAATGAATATGTAAATAAACATAAATTTAAGGATCATAATAATCAAATAAATTTATAGGCATTTTATACAACACAAAACATAAATAAGTGATAAATATGGCATAAGTCTTACAAAAATAAAAGTGAGGCTAGAAATCCCATTACAACTCTGGTAACATCTGAATTGGAAGCCCAAAAATTGATAATTATCAAATGAAAATTTAAATACCATGAATATAAAATAATTCATGATATAAAATATCAAAATGGTATGTATATACCCCAAAAAATAATTAATTTGTGAATATGTCATTTATCTGATAGATGTAAAAAAGTGATATAAAAATCACTTACAAAGATTGTGTCATTAGAGTGAGAATAAATCAATGAAATAATTATGTGTGACAAATATAAATGAAAATAATAAAATTTTAAATTCATTATAACATAATAACAGGTCATTTCACACATATTCATGGAATAACATAACCAATGATATATAATTTTAATCCAATGAATGGAAATTGAGTTAAGAAAACCCTTACAACTTGATTTTGATTTGTCATGATTATCCTATATGTTCATGAATAATAAAATTATGTTAATTACTTATTTTATGAAGATCCATTTACAAGTTTGTTATTACTTTTATTTCACTTATAAACAAGTTACATACTATTAATTATTCAATAATTTTTAGGTCAGATATATTGACCATATTTAGCTTATATGTGAAAACTTACTTTGATAGGTCGACTAGGGTCAATGAGGTCATTATTAAAAAACATACAGAATAAAAAAATTAAATAATTATAAAATTTTTAGATCAATTATAATTTTAAAATCATATATTAAATATGATTGTGAAAAATGTACCAATGTTACGATCAGGTACACGATAGGCCATACGTACGCATAAGTAATGTTTTATTTTTTCAATGATAATTATGGATAGAAGGTAAGTAACATTTATATTTACAGAATAAAAATTATAACATAAATACCTTATTATTTAATTATATATTATTATATACATATAATTATTTTTATTTGGTGATGAAAAAGGAATAATCACACACTTCTAGGAGATGACAATCCACAAGTCCACATATGACATTATCGTTTTTTCAATGTGTGAAATTGAAAGAAGAAAATGATATGTTATATATATAGATATGTAATTATATCATGAATATAATAAATATTTCTTTATTATCACATATTTTTGTTAAACCCATCCTTAATACATTCTATTTAAATCACGAATGAATCACATCGCATTGAGGATGTGGTAGTCCACACATCCACAGACAATGTTATCATATTTCCACAAAATGGAAGGAATGAAGGTATGGTTTATATAATAATTATAGAAAAAATACATCAAAAATATAAGATATATCACATTAAAATAGTATGTCAGTAAAAATTATCACCCATGATAGGTGGTAAAGGAAAAAAAATGACATCATTTCATGAGGCAGTAGTCCACTGTATTCAGGAACAATGAATCCATTACCCATTTGATGGGAGTGCGTGTAAGTGTAGGCCAAAAACATAAATTAAAAAAATATAATTACATTTAGGATAGATAGTCTATTATATAATCAGTATATAAAAATAAATTAAGGGGTGGATAAGGAAGTAAAACAAATGTGCTAATGGAATAATGTTTCCTCTTATTTAGGTAACCCCTTTTGGTTTACACCAAAGGAATTCCATGGTTTTATTAATGAAACAATTGAAGATTATAGGATGAGAGGAGGGATATTTTTAGTTTATTTGGGTAGTTTTTTATGATACAAAGGTCTTGATATGTGTTAATAAGTGAGGAGGGTGAGTGCCTTTTTATAGTGGAGGGGGAGTGACATTCTTGTAAATATAAAAAAGTAATCACTATCGGGTGGTCTAACTTACATAATTTACCTCCAATAATGAAAAAGGTATATAAAATAGAGAATATGGTCTAATTATGGTTAGAAAATTGTTTTTACCAATGTCTCAATCATTTTCCGCCTTAATATTAATGTGTAACCACTAAGTGAGCAAATTTTTACCTAAATCGCTCTAATTAGTTTTAATTGTTTTCAATAATATTTTTGATCAAAAACTATGTTGACCCTAAAAAAACTATAAATTATTAATATTAAAAAGATTAAATAAATAATTTAAAATTTTCAATCCCATAATCTTCATAATTTAATTTAAAATAATCCCATATACTTGATGGGAAAATGGGGTTTTAAAGTAAAATAGTCCAAAAGTGTGCTAAATGTTTATATATAAAATCACTATGAAAATTATTTAAATGAACTAAATTGGATTAAATTATATAATATTGATATAATTATACTTTAAAAATAATTAAAAATATAATTTAACACTAAATTATTTATAGGAAAAAATAGTTTTTATTTAAAATTCGGTGTCATTCACTATTCATCAAAATATAAATGTTCTGAGGAAAATATAAAAAATTAATCCAAAGAAAATTTTGATATTCCAACATAAAAAAGAATTTTATTTTTTTCAAATAAATTTTTTAAATATGTTATGATTTATTTTTAGGACACAACTTCTATTTAAAGGTAGTAAAACTGCCTTTTAGAATAATATAGTTTTTATACTTAAAATTTGATTTATTATTATCTTAATCCTAACAAAATTGTTGGATTAATTGAGAAATATTTGATCAAATATATAAAATCTGAATTTAATTACTATATCTCAGTAATAGTGATTAATTTAATTTATTAATATAAAACTACATTCTAGTCATAAAAATAGTTTTTTCATAAAAACACATACTTTATATTCAATGGGTTTTTAATTTCATTTCTAATTATTGGTCACCAAAGGATTCATTATATAAACACATGTAAATTATATATTCATAATATATTTAATCATATTAATTCCTTCTATTACAATAGCTAGGTGATAAATATCATGTTAAATATTATTATTAATAGTATATTGTTGTTCGCTACGACTCAACCACAAGTTATAGAAGAAACTCAATGTTATGTGCAACACAAGATAAACATGATGATATGTTTAATGAAATATAAAATTGTCATTACATGTAACTCAATATATCAATTAATTTAAATTAATTTTAAATAATATACTTCATAAAATATCAGGATGTTACATACTACCCTCATAAAATGATATTTCCCTCAAAATTCATCTTGGTTATGAAAGGTTTAACATTTTGAGAATTCCATTATTGAAACTGAAATCAAACTAATAAAATAAGGAAAAAATACCATAAAATGGAAAGTTAGAAACAAAAATGTCACCTAAATGTATTCATAAGTAGTATTAAACCTAAGGAGAGTATAATGGAAAAATAAAAATCACTATAAAGAGTGATTGAGGTCATTGATCACAAACAAGTGAATGATGAATTGAAATTGAAAGGACTAAAAAATATAAATATGTAATAATTGAAAAAACAATTAGTTTATCAGAATTGAAGGCACAAGGGTAACAGTTTTGTTTCAATATAATTTTCCAAGAGATAAGGAATTTTCCTACTATCTATAATATTATGAAGAAAAATAAATCTACTTACTTGATGAGTAGTATTTCATCCTTTAGTAAATTTACACCACAAATCTCATATATTTTTTTCCAAATGAAGAGTATTAAAGATGAATTTTTTATTCTTGAAGCACTAAAATAAACTTTTAAAGACCACATAACAATAAAATGGATATTCAATAAATTCTAAATATCTTTTGACATTAAGAAAAACCAAAATGGTTAGAACATAGTAATATAATTACAAAAACGTACAACTCTTAATATGATATATTAATCCTAAAAATTAAATGATAAAAATGAAATTTTAAACTAAACCAATTTTAAAAACCTAAACATTAAAGAGTTTCTTAACCTCAAAGGTTATCATATACCTTTAAGATTTCAAGCCCAAAAATATGGATATGTTCTTTTGAAATAACATTGATCACTAAGTAACTTGTTCAATCCCATGGTTATATATACTATTAAACTTTTTTTCCTTAATTATGTTAATATCTAAGATACTATAAATACTAAAGGTTATAAATAACTTAAAACTTTTTTCTGAAAAAAGTAATAGAATACTTCAAATTAAAGAATAATTTTATATATGCTTCAAATCAATAAAACATCACCTAAAATGTAATTGATGACTTTAAGATATCATCACTTAAAACCTAAAAGGGGTATCTAAGAATTTGAACATATGAACACCCTTAATCTTATATCCCCATAATAGTATCCATAACTCTTAATATAACCACATATGATAACATACTAATATCCAAATTTATCTAAACCAACCATTAATACTAACTATAACAACCCAAAACCCACACCCCTGGATCCTATACTAAAGTACTTAACTTTAAATTCTCATATTTTATATTGATAATTTCAAGAAAAATGTTTCATCTAAACCTTACAACATCAAAAAGAAAACTTAGATCACTTAAATTATGAAGAACCTTTTAGTTTTAGAGTTTTATTGAATTAGGAAAAACTCATACATAATCAATTCACATGAATTTAAATGATAATTCTCCCTCTTAACCCATATTTTCTTTTTAACATTAATAAATTATCATAATAGATATGAAATACATTGTAGACATAAATTGTTCAAAAGTATCGTTTAAAAACTGCGGAAAAGGAAGCATAAGAAGGGTGATATCAGATGCTCAGTAAGGTTAAACATAACCATTAACAATTGAATGTCATAAATGAGGATAATGGTGAATAAGGGTATGATTACATAAACAAAGTGCATGAGGAAGTCATAAAATAACTGATACCCATCAATACCTAGATCATAAAATAGGAAAACCTGGGAAAAAAATCATCAAAATCAATAATCAAATGCCATGTGATATCTATATCGATCATTATAACCATTATAAACCCATAAAAAGAATAAATTAAAAATGTACATACTTGAGACATCATTTTCACTTCAATATTTCAAATGGAATAACCATATTGTTGAATTCCATACCCATTTCAATGGAGTGAAATTACATACCCACACTTCTTTGGTTTATCATGTAACCAACCATCATTAGTTTATCACCGAACCTCCCATCATTGGTTTATCACGTAACCACCCATTAAATGTATAAATACCATTATAAATTCATGACACATAAAACCTTAAATTTCATTATAAACTCATATAAATGATTATTATAACATTTATAACCTAATAAACCCATGAAAAAGAAATTAGTTTCTTTTTAGTCTCTCTAAAACATGATTAACCCATGTAAAATAAATTATTTCCATAACAATCTCTTAGAAACATTATTAACCAATTAAAATAAATGGGTTTAATAACCATCTCTTTAAAACAAGATTAAGTAATGGAAAATAAATGGGTTCAATAAAATTCTCTTCAAAACATGATTAACCCATAGAAAAAATTTGTTTAATAAAAATAAATTTGAAACATGATTAAACCATGGAAAAGAAATGGGTTCTATAAAAATCTCTTTGAAACATTATTAACTCGTGGAAAATAAATAGGTTCTATAAAAATTTCCTTGAAACAATCTTAATCCATCCAAAAAAATAACGAGGATGGTATTAATAAAAAATATCCCGAGTGAAGGATAAATATAAAAAATGGTTGTTGATGGGGAATAACTGAAATTATATTAAAAGATCAACAAAAATATTATTGAAGAAAATAATATTTAAACATTTAAAGTGTCACATACCACTTTGAAATATTTGAATCATAAACCCAATGAAGGAATAAAATTAAATAAATCTTATAATATCATGATAATATATATATTCATCATATATAATTTCAAAATATATTTATATACACCTCATAAGAGAACTAAGGTGAATAACATAAGAAACGTCTCAATGAAAGAAAATTATAAAAAAAATACATTACCAATTTGGTAAATTTGAAACTGTAAAAACCATGAAAGATATATAATCAAATGGATATGTAAATACACATAAATTTAAGTATAATAACTATAACATAACATTATGGGTAGTATATAAAACACACAATAAAAATATATGCTGAATATGGAATAAGTCTAAGATAAATAAAATACAGAATAGAAATCCCCTTACAACTGTGGTAATATATGAATCAGAAGCCACAAAAATGATAATAATCAAATGAAAAATTTAAATACCCTGAAGATAAATTAATATATGGTATAATATATCAAAATGGAAGTAGATACACTATAAAAAATAAGTAAGTGGTGAATATGACATTTAACTGATAGCTGTAAAAAGTGAGTTAAAAATACCTAACAAAGATCACATCATTGGAGTGAGAATAAATCAAAGATATAATTATGTGTGAAAAAAGTAAATATGAAAAATAAAATTTGAAATTAATTTTAACAAAATTATATTTCATTTCACACATATTATTTTGATAACATAACCAATGGAATATAAGTTTAACCTAATTAATGGAGATTGATTTAAGAAACCCCTTACAACATGAGTATGATTTGTCATGATTGTACTATATATTACCGAACAATAAAATTATGTTTATTTTTTTACTTTATTAAAAAACATTGAAAAGTTTTTCATTAATTTTATTTCACTTATAAAAAAGTTATATAAAATTACTTAATCAATAATGTTTAAGATGGATGTTTTGAACATATTCAGATTATATATAAAAAATTATATTGATAGGTTGACTAGGGTCAGTGAGGTGAATATTTAAACAAATACAAAATAATAACCAAGACATAATGATATGTCCACATCACTTCAAAGAGGTGATAGTCCACATGTTTTTGAATGATAATATCATTTTTTTCAGTGTGTGAAATGGAAAGAAGAAAATGATATATTATATGTCTATATTGATAATTATCTCATGAATATAATAAATATTTCTTTTATATCATTTTTTATTAAATCCATCCTTAATAAATTCCATGTAAATCGTGAAATAATCACATCTTTTTGAGGATATGATAGTCCACACGTCCACAAATGATGTTATCATATTACTACAAAATGAAAAGAATGATGGTATGAGTTATATAATAATTAAAAAACAAAAATACATCATAAATATTATAATTATCACATAAAAATAGTATTTTTATCACAATTTACAACCAAGAGAGGTGGTAAAGGAAAAATGAACGATGTTGTTTTGCGAGGTAGTAGTCTTCCATACACACAAATAATTATTTCATTACCAATATGATAGAAGTGTGTGTAAGTTTAGGTATAAAAATTAAAATAAAAAATAGCTATGAATATTGATTATTATGAGGTTATTTTTTAATCAATATATAATAATAAATTATTGGGTGGAGAAATAAATAAATCAAAATAATTCACTGAATAATGTTAACTATTCTTCTAGTAGCTTCTTTTGGTTTTCACCAAAGAACATCCTTGGGTTTCTTTATGACCAAAGTACGGATTCTTCGATGATATGAGGGATTTTGGGAGTTGATTTAGTTATGTTTTAGATGAGAAAAAGTTCTTGAGTGTAGTGAATTGACCCAGATAGGTCAGATCCGGTGTCTGTTATCAATTACATTGACATGATTACAAGGAATCAAATCTGGAAGGATCGAAGAGTTTAGTAGTCTTGGTAAACCAGATACATAAATGAGTCTTTTATTAAAAAGGAATACACTAATTACAACATAATTTTTGTCTCTTTAAATAAATAAATTAGAGAATATATTTGTTCCATCTTTCTTATCCTTGAATATCTTTCTTACTTATTGGATTCCTAGGAAAATGAATCATAATAAGGGTGGGATAAAATTCATAGTAAGTATAATGTTTAGAAGAAGTAATAGTGAATCAATGAGAATAGAAAATAAAAAAAGGTAAATAACTGAACAAACATTCCATGTAATAAATAAACTGAATGGAATTGCGTAAAAAATATGTAAACGTAATAACTGGAAGCACATTCTATTAAAATAACTAGATAAGGAAAAATAAATATGGAAAGGTAAGAAACTGAAACACATGCCATATAAATAACTGATAATGGAATGTATCCATATATATGTCGATGAAAAATCTCATGGATGAATAATAACTGAAACTAAATAAGGGAAGTTCTTGAGTGTTGGATGTCATGTTTCTAGGGTACATGTAACTAGTACTGTCAAGTCCTTTCACAAGACTTTTTATAATATTGGGTAAAAATCCATCTAAAGATGCTAGAAAACTAACTCATCCCATGAGACTACCAATTCATCAAGGGGATATCTATAAACAGACCCCACATATTTCATACATATCTAAATAATTCCTCACATATCTAAATAATTGATTTAAAAATGTTCCTTATCAAATATCCATAAAGAGTAGAAGGTGCAGATTTTTAAACATTTCACCAAATAATCAAATAAATTTCAAAGTAAACACCCTATAAAAATGGTTCATGGTTTAAGAAATAAATTTATCCATTATAATTGATATGGATAACTAAGGGAAATTCAAGTTCAATGATCAAATGAAATCAAATATTTCAAGGGGCACTAATAATGAAATCAAGAATGTGAATGTGAATACCATCCTTTCCAAAATCAATTATAAACCAGATGAAGGAAGAATAAGGATGGTATATAAAGGGTTTTTGTTTTTTATGAATGAAAATGTAATAAAAATATCTTTTAAAAAAATTATTGAAGGAAATTTCTTTTTATTTTAAAAAACATTTTAAAAACATTTTGAAAAACATTTTCTTTGAAAATATATATATTTTTAAAAATTCATTAAAATTTAAAAATTTAAACATTCAATGTAATATTTTTAGGAATAATTATGGGTAAATATGAACATGCTGTACAAGGTTAAAAGAATATTCCTTTTTCATGGTAAAAAGGTAATAAAAATTCCTTTTTCAGAAAGCAAAAAGAAGATTCCATTGACAACATTGGTAAAAAAAAGGGTAAACATTTATTTTCCAAATCATTTTAAAAACATATTTCAAAACACTTTAATAAACACATGGTTTTTAGAAGAAAATATGTTCTCCAGCTAAAGAGTGAAATAATGTCAGGTTTTCGGAAACCATATACTAAAACATTTTGAGTACCTAACAGTGAAAAAATGATAATAATACTTGAAAAAGATCAGGAATAACTAGAGGATAGAAAAATGAATGGTTTTATTAAAAAAATTTCATATAATTTCCTCGAATGGAAATAAAATCTAAAGATCATTAAAGTAATTCTTGAGGAAAATAATCTTTAAACATTCTAAAGTGTCCCATACCACATTGAAACATTTTAAATCATAAGCCTCATTAAGGAATGAAATTTAATAAAAGTCATAATATCATGATATTATGGATCTTCATTATATTTCATTCAAATGTAATTAAATACACCATATGAAATAAACTATGTGCATAAGAACAAATAAGTCTCAATGGGATGTAAATTGAGATGAAATCCCTTACTTTGCATACGACTTGTCTCATGTGTCTTTATATTATTTAATAATAAACTTATATTAATTATTTAATTTCTTTAGAACGTTTTTCATATTTATCATAATTTTTTTTCACCAATTATCATGTTGTATTCAAATACTAAATTAATTATGTTTACATTTGGTGTTTTGACCAAATTCAGTTTATATGTCAAAAACAACTTGTGTTGGTCAACTATTGTAAAAGAGGACAATATATAAAATATCTAGAATAATAATAATGAAATAATTATAATATTTATACATAAATTATAATTTTAAAACCAATAATTAAATATGGTTATGAAAAATGAACCAACGTTACAATGATGGAGATGGTAGGTCATACAGACGCATGAGTAACGTTCCCATTTTCAATGATTGTTTAGGAAAGAAGGTCAGTAACTTAAATATTTTTAGAATGATCATTATATAATAATAACATATTAGTTAATAATATATACTTAAATATATAATCCTTTTTATTTAAAAGGAATCACATCGTGTCGAGTAGGAAGTAGTCCACACGTCCACGAATTACATCATCACTTTTTAAGTGTGTGTGAAAGGGTAATAAATAAAAATGAAATATTATATTTATGGGAAGTTAATTATTTAATTAATATCATATATCTATATATATTTTTTATGTCACATATTTTCCATTAATATCATCCTTTATAAATTCCATGTATCATGTTAACAAATCACATCACTTTGAGGGGGCGTTAGTCCACACTTCTACAATTGATATTATCCTTTTTAAACAAAATGGATGTTTTAAAAATATGTGTTCAAAATAATTAAAGAAGATTAAAGACATAATAAATATAATAAATATAATATATATCATATATAAATATATTTTCCATCATAAAGTCCACCATGAGAGGTGGTAAGGGAAAAATGATCAAACATCATTTCATGTGGTAGTAGTCCGCCACACATGTAAACAACATATTCGTCACCCATTATATGGAGGTGTGTGTTAGTATAGGTAAAAAAATTAATAATAAAAATATCTTAGAATATTTATGATATTGTATTTTCTATATAAACATGGAATATAAAGAGTTTAGGGAGTGAAGAATGAATATAAAATTAAATAGCTCTAGGAAATACGTTACCACTTAATTGGGTAACTCCTTTTGGTTTGCACCAAAATATTTCTTTGGATTGATTTATGCCCAAAGGGATAAATAAAAGAGGTATTGAGGAATTTTTGGGAGTTAATTGGTTATATTTTTGATGAACCTAAGTGGATTTAGAGATGCGATGAAGTTGGAGGAAATGATGCCTTCTATAATGGATGAGGAGTGACACTTTCGTAATATTCAAAAAAAAAGGAACTACACCAACGTTTTTTATTTAAAGTAGATATATAATGGTTAAAATTATATAAAAGGGATTATAGGGTATAAATATGTCAATCTAATGGATTTTGGACAAGTGTACAGGTCATATTAGGCCTTAAATATAGGGTTTAATCACTTGTTAAGATTAATTTCACTTTAATCATTGCAATTAAATTTAATTACTTTTATTAATACTTTTGGTCAAAAACTATGCTTAACTTGTTAGAGATTATAAATTAATATTATTACAAATACATATTCAATTTTTACATATTCCAATAATATAAGTGACATAAATTAATTTAAATTTAATCCAGAAGACAGGACAAAAATGCAATTTTAAAGAAAAAACGACTAAAGGTTCACTATGTTTTTATAGTCAATTTCATAGTGAAATTGATTAAAATGACATAAATTGGATTAATTGATAAAAATATTATATAATTAAACATTAAAACCAATTAAAAGTATTATTTAACCTTATAAAAAATTTTGATTAAAAATCCGTTTTTAATTAATTTTTTGGATTTTTTACTATTCATTAAAAAATGAATCCTCATAGAAAAACACCAAACATTTATCATAACCTAATTTTTATTTTTCTATTTCAAATATGAAGTTTATTTTGAAATTTTAAATTTATAAAAGGGTCAAAAATTGGATCTAAAATGTGTTTGACATTAAAAGGCGGTAAAATCGCCTTAATAAAAATATAGGTTTTAATGTATTATATTGAGTTCATTCTGATCATATATCTATAAAATATATTTGATGATTATAAAAAATATTTTATTGAATATATAAAATATAGATATCATTAATATTATTCATTAATTGTAATGAATTTAATTTATTATGACCAAAAAACTTTATGAGCATAAAAATACTAATATTTCCTTCATATAGAATTGGTTTATATTTTCATTTATAATTAATAGGTATAATATTAATTAATTTAATATTTGTGTAAACCATATATTTTCATAAGTTATTAAATAATATTAATTATCACTAATTTAATTGCTAGGTTATGTATTATTATATTCAATAATAATATTTTAATAATATATTATTGTTTGGTAAAACTCGATCTTGTGAGTAACACAATCCATTGAAGAAACTCATTGTTGAATGTGTTGCAAACTAACTCACTATCATGTGTATCACAAGCTATAAAATATATTTAATTTATTTTAAATAGTAAATATATTATAAATTCTCCGAATATTATGTTCCCTTACTCGATTGGTGTTGCATGTCATACATACTATTAGTTACATTGTTTTACTTTAGACTATCAATGTGTTACATTATTCCGACCATAATTAAAATATTTCTCACAATTTAAATTCAAACGTGGTGATATATTTTATGGTATTTCTTATTTTTAAATCCCACATTGTGGTAGGGGTTTGTAAAACATCCCCTAGAAAAGAGAAAATGAGAAGTATAGGGGTCACGTGGAATAACATATAACTATGTATCTAAGTAAGAGAACATCAGTGGAAAGTAGATATATGTATTTAGATAAAAAATTTAAATATTTATATGAAATTAATGAGGTCATCAATCAAAAAATAATAATTAATCAATAGAAATTTTAGGATCTCAAAGCCACAAATATTTGATGATTTAAGAGACCTTTAGTTCAATAGAAGAAAAGGTATTAGAAATTTTTTTTATTTATAATTCATTTTCCCAGTGTTGGGTAATTATTTTACGGACCAAGAATATAATGAAATATTATTACTTGATAGGTTTCAATTTCATATGTACAATCCTAACTTTTGGTTGCGCTTCGATCAAATTCTAATTTATCCCTTTAATCCAAGAAATCAATTACCAATAATGATTTTTTATGCCAGAAGCACTAAAAGAAACTTTTTAGGATCGTAAGGCCTATAAAAGAGTGACAAGTCTAAATATTTGTCGCTAACTATTCTATAAAGTCAATATGGTTGATATATTAATCTCTAGACCTAAAAAGTAACACTATTAGTTCTCCATTGATATTTATTTATAAAACAGATTAAATAATTTCACATTAATCAGGATATCATATAGGCCAATGGTAGGCACAAAACCCCTATCATAATTAGGTCATTGGTTCAAGACCTAGAGACTTACCAGACTTGATAGATTGTCACTCAGTATACAAGTTGTCCTTTTCTAAAACCATATTAATATAAATTGAAAATTAAATCTAATAGACATCCTTGAAATTTAATCATTAAATAACCTCTTAACTATATGTTTCAATACATCCTCAATACATAAACATTTCATCCATTTATTTCCTACATATATCCTTCTATGATCTAGGGTTTATCCTTTAAGAGTGGTTATTGACTTAGGTAATTCCTAGGTTCCCCACATTTATGTCAACGAACAAAAAATATATCATTATGATGACTTTGATTTCCTTCCATCATACTCTTCATTTTTCCTCAGAAATCCTTTTCTTTATGTCCGTATTTTCCACACATAAGGCATTTCCTTGTTCTGTTGAGACACTTTCCTGGGTTCCTCCTTTCATAGTTCTAACATTTCATAAATTGAGCCTTATTTTCTCTACGGTCTCCACCACTAATGATCTTAACAACCTCCATCCTTCCCTTATTTGGTGTGTTCAGGATTTGGAAAAGGTATATATTGTTAATCATATTTTTGGAAAATTTATTTGTAATAAACATGATATCCTTCACTACTTTCAACAAATCATTTGGTTGCACATTTTCACCAGCATGTCCTTTACTTTCTATGTTAACTTGAATCCTTCAGGTTCTAGAATTGACTAATACGAAAAAGAATAGTATGAGCAACAATAGTCATAGTGAGAAAATTATATAATCATTTATAAGATATCTAAATCATGAAACCTTATTTTTAAATCTAAATATTCTTCATTTAAACCTCGATAATTAGTTGTCATTATATATTCAAATTCTACACAATGGATTGTATATGAAGAATAAATTATCTTAAGGATATCCCCCAGGAGTGTCAAACCAAGTGCATAGTAAGGAACATTTTTGTGTACCAGGTTACCCTGAGTTATGCCTAGAACACATTTTCGGAGTTGTTACTCCAAGATAAATCCTTTTTATAACCACGTACACTTATAGTATCCAACCAGGGATGTGTTTCTTTGAATACCCATATAATCTCTACCTTACCAAAATTATAATATGTTCTTCTACAATTATCCTCAAATTATACCTTAATGTTATGTTATCTATTCTACGTTTCCCTAAATCTAATTTACAAGGTTTCTATGAAACTTTGTATGATACTAAATGTAATGACCTTACCAAGATAGACCAGAGCCAATTTCTGATATCAATTACATTGGTATAATTACATAGAATTAAATCCCAAAGGACTGAAGAGTTTAGTAGTTTTGGTAAACCAGATACATAAATGAGTCTTGTATTAAAAATTAATACACTAATTATAACATAATTTTTTCACTATAAATAAATAACTTCAAGAATACCTTGGTTCCATATAGCGTATCCTTGAATATATTTCTTAATTCTTGGATTCCTAGAGAAAGGAAATATAACAAGGGTGAGTTCAAATGATTAGTATGTTTAATGTTTAACAAAAACAAAAGTGAATTATTGAGAATAAACAATATAGAAAGGTAAACAACTGAAAACACATTTTGTGTAATCAATAAACTAAATGGAAGTGAATAAACAATATGGAAATGTAATAACTAGAATCACATTCCATTCAAATAACTAGATAAGGAAAAACAAATATTGAATGGAAAGAAACTAAAACACATTCCATATAAATAACTAATAATTAAATGTATCTAGAGATATATCGATGCAAAATCTTACAGATGAATAATAACTGAAACTAAATGAGGGAAATGGTTGATTATTGGATTCCATGTTTCCTAGGTACATGGAACTGGTACTGGAAACACCTTTCACAAGACAATTTAGAATATTGGGTAAAGACCCATATAAATCAGCTAGCCAACTAACTCATTTCATAATACTACCGATGCATTGAGGGGATATGTATAATTTCCCCCCACCCATGTTGTACCTATTCAAATAATTCCTTACATATTGAAATAATCTATTTAACGATCTAACTTATGAAATATCCATATAAAGTATAAGGTAAGGATTTATAAACATTTCTCTATATAATCAAATGAATTTCAAAGTAAAAACCATATGAAAAATTGTATATGGTTTAGTAAGTTAACTTATCCATGATAATTGATATGGGTAACTAGGGGAAATTCAAAGTTCAATGATCATAGGAAATTGAATATTTTAAGGGGGGATAACAATGAAGCCAAGGAAGTGAATTTGAATACTATCCTTTCCTAAATCAATCATAAAACATTCAGAGGAATAATATGTATGGTATTAATATATTTTTGTCATTGATTAATGGAAACATTATAAAAAGATATTTTAAAAATATTCTTGAGAAAACTATCATTTCTGTTTTGAAAAAACTTTTGAAAAAAAATTATTTGAATATAAAATTTTAAAAAAAATTATTTAAAAAGTAACCTTTTAAAAATGAAAAGGAACCCTTAATTGAATGAAGGTGGGTAAACCTGTACATGTCATACAAGGTAAAAATAAAATTTATTTTGAACTGTAAAAATGTCAGGAAAATTCCTTGTTCAGAAAGAAATAAGAAGATTCCATTAAAAATATTGGTAATAAAAAAATGGTTAAAAACTTATTTAACAAATCATTTTAAAAATATTTTTGAAAACACTTTAATAAATCATGGGTTTTATAAGAAAATATGTTCTATAACTAAAGAGAAAAATTAATTTGGGTTTTCTAAAAAACATTTTCTAAAACATTTTGAGTACTAAAGAGTAAAAAATGGTTCAAATACTTGAAAAAGGTAATTAATAACCATAGAATAAATATATGAACAGTTTTATTAAATAATGGTCATATAATTTCATCAAATTTAAAGACCATTAAAATATCATTAAAGTTATTTTTGAGGAAAATAATCACTAAACAGTCTAATGTGTCCTATACCACATTTAAATATTTTAAATATTAATCCTCATGAAGGATTAAAATTTAAAGAAAGTTATAATATCATGAGAGTAATGAGATTCATGATATTTCATCAAAAAGGGCTGTATATACACCATGCGAAAGAAACTATGTTAATGACAATAAATATGTCTCAAAAGGATGTAAATTGAGATGAAATCTGTTACCTTGTGTCCTACTTATCTTGTATATATTTATATTCAAGAATAATAAAATTATGTAAATTATTTAATTTCTTTAGAAACTATTTCATATGTATCATAACTTTTACTTCACTTTTTATCATGGTGTATTCAACTACTAAATCAATTAAGTTTACGTCGGATGTTTTGACAAAATTTGGTTTATATGTCAAAAACAACTTGTGTTGGTCAACTATGGTCGAAGGGGTCATTATATAAAATATCAAGAATAATAATCATGAAATAATTAACATATTTATACATCAATTATACTTTTAAAACTAATCATTATAGTTTATTAGTAAAAATGAACCAACATTACAATCATGGAGATGGTAGACCGTACATATGCATGAGTAACGTTCCCATTTTTCAGTGATCATTTAGGAAAAAAGTCAAGTTAATTAAATCATTATAGAATGCTCTTTATATAATAATACCATATTTTTTAATAAAATATACTTATATATATAATTATTGTGATTTAAAATCAATCACGTTGTGTCGAGGTGGTGGTAGTCCACACGTCCCTGAATGACACTATCAATTTTTAAGTGTGTGTGAAATGGTAATATAAAAAATGTTATATTATATTTAAAGAAAGTAAATTATGTCATTAAAATCATATAAATGTTTTTTATGTCAAATATTTTTCATTAAAACCATCCTTTATACATTCCATATATCATGCGAACGAATCACATCACATTGAGTGGGTGGTAGTCCACACTTTTGCAAACGATGTTATCATTTTAAAAAAAATGGAAAGTATAATGATAATTGTTATAAAAGAATTAAAGAAAACTAAATACATAATAAATGCCATATATATCATATATAAATATATTTTCTATCATAATAACCACCATGAGAGGTGTTAACGTAATAATTAACAGTCATCGTTTCGTGAGGTGGTAGTTCATCGTACATATAAATGGTATGTTCGTTACCCATTGGATGGAGGTGTGTGTAAGTTTACATTGAAAAAATAGAATAAAAACATCCTAGTATATTGAGTATAATTTCTTTTATATATAAACATGTAATACAAAGATTTTATGGCATGAATAATGGAAATAAAATTCAAGAGATTTAGGAAAAATGTTACCTCTTAATCGAGTAACTCCTTTTGGTTTTCACCATAAAACTTCCTTGGATTACTTTGTGCCCAAAGTGATGATTCAATGAGTAAAGGATGGATTTTGGGGAGTGAATTAGGAATATTTTTTTCCAAACATAAGTATCTTGAGAGGTGTGAAGAAATGGTAGAAAATGAGGCCATTTATAATGGAGGAGGCATGTTACTTTGGTTATATTTTGAAAGAAAGGAACCCCACCAACGTTTTTTTAATTTCAAGTGGATCAATAATTATAAAAAGATGAGAAAATTTATTATAGGGTAAAAATATGGCCAAAAATGGATTTTTACCAGTGTATAATTCATATTATTCCTTAAGTATAAGGTTTAGTCTTTTGTTAAGATTAATTTCACCTTAATCATTGTAATTAATCATAATTACTTACACTAATATTTTGGGTCAAAAAATAGTTATACTTATTATATATCATAAATTATTCTAATTCCAAATATGAAATCCATTTTTCCAGATTAAAATCACATAAGTGGTAGAAATTAATTTAAATTTAATCCCACTGATGGGATGATAATGCAGGGTTTTAAAGATAAAACGTCCAAAAGTTTACTATGTTCTTATAGTCAATTTCAAAGTGAAATTGATTACAATGACCTAAATTAGATTAATTAATAAAAATATTATATAATTAAACTTTAAGAAAAATTAAAATTATAAACATACCTTATAAATAAATTAGTTGAAAAAGTAGTTTTGAATTAATTTTTTTGTATTTTTTCACCATTCATTAAAAAATGAGTCGTCATAGAAAAGTACCTAAAAATTACCCTAACCTAATTTTTAAATTTATTTTTAAAATATGAATTTTATTTTGATATATTCAATTTAGAAAAGGTTCAAAATTGGATTTAAAATGGGTTCTTCATTAAAAAGTGGTAAAAGTGTCTTAATAAAAATATAGGTTTTCATGTGTTATATTGAGTTTATTTTTATCTTATTTATATCAAATCAATTGGATGATTGTAAAAAATATTTTATTGAATATATAACATATATATTTCCTTAATATAATTCACTACATATAATTAATTTAATTTATTAAGACAAAATGCATTTTTGAGCATAAAAATACTAATATTTCATTTATATTTAATTGACTTATATTTTCATTTATAATTAATTGGTAACCTATTAATTCATTTTATATTTTTTAAATCATATATTTCTTTAGTTTTGTTAATACTATTCATAACTACAAATTTAACAGCTCGGATAAATATTATTATATCAAATAATAATATTTTAATAATATATTATTATTCAATAAAACTCAGTATTTCGTGTAATGTATGTGATTTAAGAAACTCATTCTTGCGTGTGTCACATGTTAACTCATTATCGGGGGTATTTCAAGTTATAAAATATATATTTTTTATTTTAAATATTAAATATATTATAAATTATCATGATATTATATTCCCTTACTTGATTGGTGTTGCATGTCATACACGATATAAGACACAATGTTTTAATTTAGAATATTAGGGCGTTACATTGAGAGGTGTGAATAATTGATGAGGGGGAGTACCTTTTTATAGTGGATGGGGAGTGTAATTCTTGTAAATATAAAAAAATAAACACTATTAAGAGGTCTACCTTACATCATGTGGCTCCAATAATAGAAAAAATAGAAAAAATAGGGGATATGGTAGAATTATGGGAATTAAATGGGGTTTCGACAAGTTTATTGGTCATTTTAATCCTTAAGATTATATTTTAACCACTAAGTAAACACATTTTTACCTTAATCACTATAACAAATTTTAATTTAATTCACTAATTTTTTTGGACAAAAAATAAATTGAACTTAATATACATTATAAATTATGATAATTCCAAATATGGAATTAATTTTTCCAAATTCTTATAAAAAAGTTGTAGAATTTAATTTAAAATTAACCCATAGACACAGTGGAAAAAGTAAGTGAAAAAGTCCAAAGTTTACTATTTTTTCATATCTATAATAAATATGAAAATGATTCCAATGACCTAAATTAGATTAAATGATATAAAATTTATCTAATTATAATTTAAAACCAATTTAAAATATAATTTTTTATAATAAATTATGTAGATGAAAAATAAATTTTCAATTAAAATTCAGAGTCATTCACTATTTATCAAAATATGAAAGTTATCAAATAAAATTCCAAAATTTCACCCAAAGAAAATATTGATAACCTAATTTAAAAAAAGTTTGTTTTTTCAAATAAAATTTATAAAATTTTCAAAATTAACTTTTAAGACACATCTTCCATTAAAAGACGAAAAATCCGTGTTTTAGAAAAATAATGTTTTTATACTGAACATTGTATTTACTATTATGTCAAACCTGTAAAAATTATTGGATAATTAAAAAAATATTTGATTAAATATTTAAAATATAAATATAATTAATAATTTTCAATAATAGTGATTAGTTTAATTTATTAAGATAAAACACCATTCTGGTCATAAAAATATTTTTTCATAAAAAAACATCCTTTATATTCAATTAGACACAAAAATATTAGTTACATAAACATGTGTAAACAATATATTCATAATAAATTTAATCATATTCCTTCCCACCATTGCAACAACTAGGTGATAACTATAATTTGAAATAATAATATTAATAGTATATTGTTGTCTGATAGGACTCAACCACACATTATCAAAGAAACTCAATGTAATTTGAAATTAAAGATAAACCTGTTGTTGAGTATAATGAAAGATGATTTTTTTTATGTGTAACTCAAAATATAAATAAATTAAATTTATTTCAAAGAATATATTTCATAAAATATAAGGATGTTATATCTAACCACCCTTAAAATTAATTTCATCCTCAAAATTCATCTTGGTAATCAAATGATTACCATTGATAGAATTCCATTATTGAAACCCATATAGGAAAAATGAAATAGTAAAAACATCCCATAAAAATGGAAAGTGGAAAATATAAAGGTAACATTACGATACACATAACTAGTATTCTACATAAGGATAACATAGAGGAAAATCATAAATAATTATAGAGAGTGATTGAGTCCATTTATTACAAACAGGTGAATGATCAATGGAAAGTTAAGGGCCTCAAAAACATAAATATGTGATGATTAAAATGGCCATTAGTTCATCATAATTGAAGTTATTATGACAATAAATTTGGTTCAATATATTTTTCCAAGTGTTAAAGAATTCTCTTACCATCTAGAAAAATATAAAAAAAGTTTTTTATGAAAAGTTCCCTTGAACAAGAGGCCAAGTTTTTTATTCGTGAAATAAAATAATGTTACAAGAGACGAAAACATAGGGACTTATTACAATCAGCCTCATAATGTGGGAGCAGGACCACAGGAAACGAATCTAACCAGGTAAGAGGCTTACCGACTCCCATATTAGCAAGACCATCCGCAACCATATTCGCCTCCTGATAAACGTGAGTGATGATGAAGTTAAGACTCATAAGGCTCTTCATACATTCCATCCACTTTGCAGCAAGCCTCCAAGAGATATGAATCTCTCTATTTCTGATGGCCTGCACAAGAGTTCTAGAGTCACTTTCTAGCCATATATTATTCCAAACATTCATTTTAGAAAAATGAGACAACATGAATTATTCCAAGCATCTCTTCCACAAGTGAGCTAGTCACACTACAATTTCCATACAAACATCCCTTAATAGAGTAATCATGCATCCTGAAAACTGCACCATACCCTGCTAGTCCCGAATTTCCTTTTGCTGCACCATCAGTATTCTCCTTAATCCAATGCAGAATAGGAGGAAACCAAAACACTTCTAAATTCCCAAAAGGAGGTTTGAAATTTACCTGAACACCCATGTTTTACAGCACAATATAATTGTGAATAAAGTTGTTGCAATACCCCATGCCAGCGCTACACACATCTCTTATGGAAAAAAAATCTTCTTCGTGACCAGCTTCACATAGCAGCCTTTTCCCAAAAAAATTGTAGCATTTCGTTTCCCCCATATAACATGAAAATATTTTTCTACAGCCACCCAAAGAAGAGCGCGTACATGTGGTGATAACTAGATGAAAGAGTAGAACCGAAGGAGAGTTTGCATACCTGAAAATCAAAGGCCAACTATCTCAAAAGACTCCATGGCCTCTTTCCAAATGGCTGAGGCCATTGCACAGCTGAGAAAGAGATGTTCTTCATCCTTCCTATACTGGTGACATAAAGCACACCTGGAGAAAAGATGAATACCAAACATTTGAATAAAATCATCAGATGGTAACCTATTGTAGGAAATCCTCCAAACAAGAGTAAGACGTGATGTCCTGATCCATTTTTTGTTGAAATCATATAAACAATTGAAGTCAGCATGATGTCCCTTGGTGACATGCTGATAGAAAAGTTTGCTAGCAAGAATTCCATTCCTAGCAGGTTCCCAAACCAGAATATCAGGGCCACAAATAAATTCATAATGAGCAACTAAATCATGAATCTCATCCAGGAGCGGTGAGGGAGGAGCATCAAAAAACTCTTTAATAGTGACCTGCTCATTAGAATCAAGGCCATCCAGCTAGAAATTATTAGAGAGAGTGGCACCAGTCCAATTATCAACCCAAAATTTGAATGTTGAGTTCTTATTTACAATCGATCGTGAGTAGGACATAATATCCTAAAAAGAAGATTTAATTGATGTCTATAATGAAGAATCAATATAAGCATTCCTTATCTGCCCCAATATACCAGAAAAGCGAGCATTGAGAATACCCATTGATTCAGAATTGCTGTGGAGAATCTTCCAAACAAGATAGGATTGAAGGGAATCATTGAAAAGAGAAATATTTTTTATTCCCATGCCACCATTATGCAAAGGGATACAACAATCCTTCTAATAAATAGTGTCCATTTTCCTCTCATGGATATTACCACTCCAAATAACGTTCCTGATAGAGATATTAAGACACTTGAGAAGTCCTCTCAGCCACTTATAGACCATGAATGAGTACATCAATTTAGAAACAATAACCAACTTCACCAAACTTAAACGCCCAGCAATAGATAGACTCTTAACCTTCCAGGTTGAGAGTTTTCCATTAACCCTGTAAACAATTTTAGAAAAGAAGGACGCTCTAGGATGCCCCCAAAATAATCGCACACCAAGATAGTGGAAAGGCAGGACCCCCTCTTGGATTCCTACCTCTGCAGTAATCCAATGCTTCTTGGAGATAGAAAACCCCTTCCCAAAGTGTATGAAGGATTTATCCAAACTTATACATTGTCTAGAAGCACCCTCATAATGATTTAGAACATTCTTCAGGACACGAATATTCTTTTTTATACCCTGCAGGAAGATGATAATATCATCAGCATATAAAAGATGAGTTGGAGCGAGAAGAGACCTGTAAGCCTGCATCAGCTTGAGATGACCCTGTGAGACCATGTGTGAGATGAGCCATCTGAGATAATCTTAAGAAATATCCAAAAGTAGGGTTGAGAGAGGATCTCCCTAATGGACCCCTCTAGAGAAAGCAAAGTACCCTTTCAGGGAACCATTAACCAAAACTGAGACATGAGAAGATCCAAAAAGAGTGGCAATCCATACAATAAATATATCATTGAATCCGAAACATTCAAGAACATTATAGAGAAAACCCCAATCCAGAGTTTCAAATGCCTTTTTGATGTCAAGCTTGATAGAAATTCGTCCCTCCCGATATGGTTTCCTAAGCATATTCAGACATTCTGAAACTGAGAAAATACAATCCTGAATACATCTTCCTTCAATAAATCCAAATTGATTCCAAGAAACAATCTTTGATGCAATGAATGAGATCCTGATAGCAATAATTTTACATATTATCTTGTAACTAGTGTTGACCAAGGCAATGGGTCGAAAAAGGTGAATCTCACAAGCATTTTCAACTTTAGGAATTAAGGAGATAAATTGAGAATTGATACCCTGTGGAAGATCACCCAAGGAAAAGAAAGAGGATACTACATTACAAACATCACCTTTAATAGTGTCCCAATTCTTCTGATAAAAGAAGTTGTTGAAACCATCAGGACATGGAGAACTGGAAGAATTAAGGCTAAAAACAGCTTCCATAATATCAAATTCTGAAGGGGCACTAGTGAGAGGGAAATTATCTGCAGTAGAGACCAAAGAAGGGATGATACCATCCATCAATGAACCCCCCAAATAAGGCCCATTGAATTGCTCTATGAAATAATCAACAATATAATCCGCAATGCTATCCTTGTTATCTAAAATTTGATCACCAAAAGCACTAAAATATACTTTTAAGGACTAAATAACCATAAAATTTATAACCAAGCTATTCCACATGTCTTTAGACATTATATAAAACTAAAATGGTTGGAACATGGTAAGATAATTCCAAAAATTTATAACCCTTCATATGATACACTAATCTCCAAAATTCAATGCTAAAACCTAAATTTAAAACTAAATCAATCACCAAAACCTAAAAATTAAATAGTTTTTAATCCTAAAATGTTATCACATACATGTCATTTTTGAATCCAAAAAACATGGATATATTATTATGAAATAACATTTCTTACTTATTCACTTCTTCAATCCCATGGTTATCTATACAATAAAAATTATATTTCAATAATGTTGACCTCACCTATTTTGATAATCCCAATTATGTTTTCACATATCTTTGATAATCCCAATTAATGTTTATCTATATTCAAATTCTCTCAATATATGATATTATGTTATCAAGATGTTAATAATATTAAAATAATCCTTGAGATATGTTAATCAGTGTTTATCTATGTTTATAAAGGTTATAAGTTAATTATAACCCAATCAGATATGTGTTGCATAAAACAGACAAGTGTTTGTCATTGATCTGCATATATATACTGATAACAAAGCTAGCGGTACCTAGTAAACCGATAGAAAGAGTCACCGATAAGATAAGGCTACCGATATGCACAGAGCTACCGACAGAAACCGAGCTACCGATAGAACAAGTCTACTAGTATTCTTAAGTCTTCTAGTATACACTTAATCGTTGATATGTACAGACCTACCGATATGAAGAAGTCTACCGATAGAACCAGTTCACAGAAAGTTACCGATAGAAGTCTGCCGATAGAGTAAGTCTACCGAAATGCGCTACCGACCGGCCTACTGATACACAGACTAGCGACTCATATGAAGCGACTGACATAGTCTACCGATACAAGTACAGAGTCACCGATACATCGACCTACTGATAGCCCAAGAGATACCGATGGATTAAGAGCTACCAATAGAATAAAGTCAACAATATATATATAGCTACTGATACAAGTTCAAATGAGCTACCGATGGAAGGTCCTGCTACACAAAATCTACCGTACACTTCTACCAACATAAGTATACAAATGATTGACCAACCAATCAAACTCTAAACTCTCAATACTATTTATCTATTAAGCTAGCGGTTTCATTTGATGTTTTTAATGCAGTTAATGTTATTTAATGATCTCTATTTCCATGTCAGGGAACCGTACCTAGTACCCATGTAAAAGGTAATCATTCCCATTTTTTGGAGCTGAAAGATATAAAAGGGAAGATAAAGACCTAGATGAAAGAGCATAGAGATTAACACAGAGATAGAAAGTTAAGTGTTTGCATACAGAGAGCACTATAAACTGAGGTCTCAACATCATTCAAACACGGTGAATTTGTGCAAGGCTACATCAATACTCCAAGAACACTGGACATACACGAAGAACTTTTTCTGAAGGAAGCCACAATCTGCATCTTGAGTGAATCTACAACAAACACTTTATGCACTCAAGTTGATAAGCTGTACCTAGAACAAGGAAGAAAACGACACTCTATTTTTCAGAGAAAAATTAGAGAAGGACTCAGAATCTTTTCTGACAAATCATACGAGTCCAGAGATACACTACCAATCACTAAAGCTCTTATAAACACTTTCTCACTTACCTTAGTGATTTTTTCATTTACATTTCGAGCAGTGTGTGTGTACCCTGTTTATTTTATACACACACTGTCTCCTAAGCTAAACTGGAGGATTCTTAAATCCTCCCTCATACTCTATAACCCTCTATTTCCCACTGTGGATATTGGTAGAGGTCGAGTAATACCTGGAAAACTGTGAGCTGTTGTTATTTTTCCCACGTAGAATTGTGGTAGAGGTATTTATACCTGGATAGTGTGTTCACTATTGTTTACCCCAATCGATGGTGTGGATCATTTTATATAAATTTTTTGAGAGGACTAAGTCTAATCTTGAGACTGAACCTCTTGGTTACATCTGCTGTGCATTTTAGTTTAAATCCTAAGTATACTATATATACATATATCATATTCCACTCCTAACTACTTTAAAATACAAAACTATTTTAAAGCTACTTTGATAGTTAAATTAGTAAGTGTTTATACTTATTGTAAACCAGTAATTTAGTTTCAAAAGTTAATTTCATCTTCTGATTAAGTTAACTGAGACCTAATCATTCTTTGAGAAACTAATTGAACATTTACACTCTGTATAGATTCACTACAGTTTAACTTCGATTTTAAATAGGGGGATTTCAATAGAAATATTTTTAACATAAATTTTAATTGGAACTCAATTCGCCCCCCTCTTGAGTATCCACTCCGACCAACATTTGGTATCAAAGGTTTGTTTATTAATACAAATTTTCAAAACATTCTATTTTTCAACTGTGATTTTAGTTTCATGTTTAAAGATCTTAAATTTCTGTTAGTTCTAAATTTTATCTCTTTAAAACTATTTTCTAAAATCTAGCTATGGACAATATACTAGAAGGTGATGCTACAAACTGACCACCTTTATTTAATTTTACTAATTATACCCAGTGGAAACTGAAAATGAAAATTTATTTAGAGAGTATGTGATTTGATATTTGGACTGCTATAGAATCTTAATATAAAATTCTAGAAACTGAAAGAACAACTTGGGATGAACCTACAAAGATTGCTTACAATAATAATTGTAAATTTATGAATTCATTGTATTGTGATTTAAGAGATGAAGAGTTTAATAGAATTTCTGCTCACAAAACTACTTATGAAATTTGGGAGACTTTGGATGTTTCTCATGAAGGAACAACCAATGTTAAAGAAATGAGAATAAATACTTATACCATTAAATATGACAATTTTAAAATGAAGACTGATGAACCTATTTCTGACATGTATCTCAGGTTCAATGATATTGTCAATACAATGAGATCACATGGAAAGGTTGTTCCAACAAAAGAACAAATCATGGGAATCTTGAGATGTCTACCAGAAAGATGGAGGGGCACTTCAATTTCCATTAGACAATCATGCGACACCAACACACTCCCTGTTAAGGAATTAATAGGTAAACTTATGATGTATGAGGAGGAAATTAAAGTAAATAAAGAAGAATATGATGAACCCAAGAGAAAATCTATGGCTTTCAAGTCTACTACTTCATAGAGCAAGGACAAAGACAAAGTTCAAATAAAAACTGAAAGTTTAACAAGTGAAGATTCAGGCTCTGACAGTGATGCAGAGATGACCCAAACAGCTAGGAGATTCAAGAAGTTTTATAGGAAGAAGAGATTCTTTAGAAAATCAAATTACAAAGGAAAGTATGACAACAAGGGTCATTGGAAGAAGGATTGGAAGAAATCTGATAAGGAGGATGATATAGTCTGCTATGAGTGAAAAATGAAAGGACACGTCAAGGATGACTGTCCAAAATTAAAATTCAAAAAGAAACATGATTATAAGGACAAGAAGTATAAGAAAGCCATGAAAGCTACTTGGAGTGCTTCAGAGGACAACACAAGTGAATCTAAAGTTTTTGACTATAAAAAGAATCATGACAACATGTTTTTCATGACTAATACCTCTGAGGTACATGTTTCCCCTATGTTGAATGATCATTACTCTGAAAATAACAGTGATTCAGACAATGAATAAAATATGTCTAAGGATGAATTTTTTGAATTTTGTAACATGCTGGAAGAAACATGTAATGAACTTAAGGACAATTATAAGTCACTAAAGAAACAACATGCTCTCACTGCCAATGTTAAATTTGCTCTTGATTTAGAAAAAGAAAAGAATACTGAATTGTTAAAGGAAAACACTGAACTAAAAATGTCTAATGAGAAACATAGAAAGGACGTAGAAAAGTTTATAAAGGGAAAAGATAAACTTACTCAAATGTTAGGAAAGAAAGTAGTACAAAAATACACTACTGGTTTGCGATACAAACCTGGACAGAGACAGTTCACTAAAACTCGATTTATCTTTTAGTCTGGACAAAATTCTGTTTATTCCAATTCTGGAAATTCCTATGCTTAAACTAGTTATTCACATGATAATAGATCACATAAAGTTTATCTTTAAAAATCTATTTATTCGGTAAATTATATGAAACCCATAAGACAAATATGGGTACCTAAAGCTTTGATTGCTAACCTTTCTGGACCCAAGAAGATATGAGTACCAAAATAATTTTTTGTTTAAATCTGTTTTGTAAGAGACCTGTTTGAAGAGTTCTCACAAGAAGGTATGGTACTTGGAAAGTGGATGTTCAAGACATATGTATGGAGATTATTCGTGATTTAAAATCTTAAAAAAAGTTGATGGAGGCCATGTCACCTTTGGTGATAATTCCAAAATAAAAATCACCGGCCTAGGTCAAATTGGTAACAATGATTCAGTTTTGATTTCTAAAGTATTATTTGTTGATGGACTTAAGTATAACCTGTTAATTATTTCTCAATTAGGTGATTATGGTTTTAATTTTATGTTTGAAAATGATTCTTTCAATGTTTTTAACTCTAAAAATGTTTTAGTATTTTCTCCTTTAAGAAATGAAAATGTTTATGCTGCCGATCTGAATTCTTTATCAATGGAAAATGTTACTTGTTTAAATGATTTTCATAAAGATTATTGGATTTGGCACAGAATATTAGGACACTACAACATCTATTCATTTATAAAATTGATGAGGAAGAACATAGTTAGAGACTTACCTAAACATGAATTCCCAAATGACAAAATTTGTAATCCCTTTCAAAAGGTAAAGCAACATAAAGTTTCTTTTAAATAAAAGAAGGAAGTTTATACTTCTCAACCTCTCGAGTTGGTTCACATGGACTTTTTTGGACCTCCAGTAGTTTATAGTTTTAATGGAATGCACTATGTCTATGTCCCAGTAGATGACTTTTCTAGATATACTTGGGTATACTTCTTAGCTCACAAAATTAAAGCTCGTTCTTACTTTGTTAACTACTCCAAATATGTAGAAAACCTTAGTGGAATTAAGATTAAAAATCTAATATGTGGTCATGGATGTGAGTTTGAAAATCCTGAGTTTGAAACTTATTGCTCACACAATGGATATAGTCACAACTTTTCTGCTCCTAGGACACCTCAGCAAAATGGTGTAGTAGAAAGAAGGAATAGAACCCTTCAAGAAATTGCAAGAACCATGCTTAATGAATATGACCTGCCTATTTATTTTTGGGCTGAATCCATGAATACATCTTGTTATATTATTAATAGAGTCTTGATTAGACTTGTTCTTAAGAAGACCCCATATGAATTATGGAATACTAGAAAACCCAAAGTTAGTTACTTCAGAGTCTTTGGCTGCAAAGTTTTTATTCTTAATACAAAGGATAATCTTGACAAGTTTGCTTCTAAAAGTGATGAAGGAATTTTTCTTGGTTATTCATTAACTAGAATAGCTTATAGAGTATTTAATAAAATAACCAAATGTGTGGAAGAATCTGTTCACATCAAGTTTGATGAAACTGATCCACATGAGCCTAAAAACCCTCTTGAAAATCTTGAAGAAGATTTTAGTGTTTTGGACCTTAATGATAAATCTAAAGAACCTACTATAAAAACATCCAGTTGTGGAAATTTTATAGAATCTGCTTCTATAGAACCTGAACCTATAGATGAACCTGAAATTTCTTGTCCTACCTTTACTAGATCAACTAGAATTCTAAAGAATCATCCTTTAGATTCTTTTGTTGGTAATCTTGATAGAGGGACACATACTAGAGCTTCTCTAAGAAACCAGGTTGAATATCAAGCCTTTCATTCACAGATAGAACCTAAAAATGTCAATGATGCTATCAATGATGAATTTTGGGTAATGGCTATGCAAGAAGAGTTAAATCAATTTGAATGAAAAAAAGTCTAGGAATTAGTTGACAGACCCAAGGTCACTTTGACAATAGGCACAAAATGGGTTTTTAGAAACAAAGTTGATGAGTTTGGAAATATAGTTAGAAACAAAGATAGGCTAGTTGCACAAGGATATAGTCAAGAGGAAGGTATATACTATGAGGAAACATTTTAACTTGTAGCTAGATTAGAAGCTATTAGAATTCTACTTGCCTATGCTGCTCATCTGAATTTCAAGTTATATCAAATGGATGTTAAAAGTGCTTTTCTAAATGGTTTTATAATTGAGGATTTTTTTGTTGAACAACCACCTAGATTTACTAATCCTCATTTTCCAAATCGAGTTTTTAAACTTTATAAAGCTTTATATGGCTTAAAACAAGCTCCAAGAGCTTGGTATGATAGACTTAGTAATTTTCTTATTTCAAAAAGTTTTACTAAAGGGATTGCTGATCCAACTCTTTTTATTAAAAGAATTTCTAAAGATGTTTTAGTAGTTCAAATCTATGTTGATGATATTATTTGTGGATCTTCTAAAAACTCTTTATGTACTGATTTTCAAAGAGTTTGCAAAATTAATTTGAAATGAGTTTAATGGGAGAACTCAAATATTTTCTTGGATTTCAAGTTTTTCAAAATGGAAATGGTATTATTTTGAATCAAAGTAAATATACAAAGGACATTTTAAAAAGTATTGGTTTGGATAATATTAAGGAAAGTGAAACTCCTATGAGTACACTTTGTAAATTGGATGCAGATGAAACTGGGAAACTAGTGGATCAAAACAATTACAGAGGTATGATTAGAAGCTTACATTACCTTAATGATAGTCTACCAGATATTATGTTTAGTGTGTGTATGTGTGCAAGGTTTCAAGATAATTCAAAATAATCTCATTTACTTGCTGTTAAATGGATTTTCAAATATCTTAAACACACTGTAAACTTATGTTTGTTTTACCCAAATGGATAATCCTTTAAGTTTTTGAGTTATTCAAATACTGACATTGCTGGTTTCAAGTTAGATAGAAAAAGCACATCAGGAACATGTCATTTATTGGGAAAATCCTTAGTATGTTGGTGTAGTAAGTAGCAGAATTCTGTAGCATTTTCCACTGTCGAAGCAGAGTATATAGCTGCTGGTAGTTGCTTTGCACAAGTTCTTTGGATGAAACACACTCTTTTGGACTATGGATATGATTTTAAGCATGTCTCTATCAATTGTGACAACACTAGTGCAATAAACATTTCAAATAACCCTGTGTCTCACTCTAGGACTAAACACATTGATGCAAGGCACCATTTCTTGAGAGATCATTACCCAAAGGGTGATATTATTCTTGAGTTTATTGGTACTGAATATCAATTAGCTGACATTTTCACTAAAACTTTGAGTTTGTATAGGTTAAGTTACATTAGACATGAGTTAGGTATGATTAACCTTGTTCGGTAGCTACCTCACCGATGTAAATTCTCACCAATTATAATTCTCACCGATGTAAATTCTCCCCGATGTAAATTCTCACCGATGTAAATTATCACCAATGTAAATTCTCACCGATCTAAATTCTCACCGATGTAAATTCTCACCGATGTAAAGTCTCACCGATGTAAATTCTCACCGATGTCAACTCTCACCGATGTAAACTCTCACCGATGTAAATTCTCACTGATGTAACCTCACTGATAGGAATTCTCACTGATAGACCCTACCGATGAGTGCGATGTTTTAAACTTCTATCTGTAGCCAGAATCTGAATCATTTTTACTTTATTTTATTTTATTTATTTATTTCATGATTCCTAAATGATAAAAATAAAGTCATAGATACATCTCAGTCCACCGAGACTCAAACCCTTACCTTCAAACCTTAGCTCTCAAATCTTTCAGGAACTCTAAATCCCTCAAATCTGAGATGGGAAAAACCAAACTTCCTACCATCAGAGATGACTCCAATGAACCGAAAGCAAAGAAGAAAAAGTCTGAGCCAGAAGCAAGTGGTAATGTTGGAAGAAAAAGATCATGAATATGACCAGTGAATCCTCATTTGCAGAATAGAGTAGTTGTGATTGAAAAAGAGCTCTGCATGGAATGGCTACTGCCTAGTAAATCGTTAGTGATAGAGGTACTGAAAGATCAAAAGTGGTTAGATTGTTTTTCTAACAAACAATTGCCCTCACTATCTAGAGCTTGTAATTAAATTTTATGACTATGTAAGTTTTCAAAAATTTGAAGATGAGAACTGAGTAACTTCGTTTGTGAATGGAAAGGAGTTTTCTTTTTCATTGACTCAGTGGGATGAATGTCTGAAAGTTCCTCATGAATGTGTATCTAGATATGTATCGAGAGCTATACCACCTACTAGTGATATCTTTGATTATGAGACTACTTTGGAAGAGCTTACTGATGATGGAAATCAAAGACAAGTAGTAGCTGCTGAAATCGATGGAGAGAACAGATTGCTATTCAAGTTTGTTTAACATGTCTTAATACCAAGAAGAGGAGACTTTGAAAATTTGAGATATCAAGATATTTATCTCCTGCATCTTTTGAGACATGGAGTCAAGGTGAATCTATGCATATTACTGATGACTCAAATAGAGGATATGATTATACCCAAGTAAAAAACTAATGCCTTGTTCTTTTCCAAGTTGATCTCTGTAATGATCAAAGTGAAAGGAATAGCTGAGTCTGAAGATGAGATAGTGGTAGTAAGGAACAATTTCTGTGTCACCAGTACAATTTGCAAATACATGAAAATAAATTGGAACCCATGGAGAGGAGAATGGGTCACTAATAACAAGAATGTGTATGATAAGTTTAATCCTGTGGATCATCCTTCAAGACCGAAGGATGTGAGAGATCCAAGCCTGGGACCTGATGAAGAGGAGCCATAATACAGTGATGATTCAGAAGAGGAAGAGTCCTCTGCTGATGAAGGAGGAGACCCTAAATTACCTCCTATACCAGCTCCTAAAAATCTATATCTACATAAATCAAATAAGGAAGAACCTACTTTAAAGGATGTTGAAGTGGCTGGTGTAGAGAACAAAGAAGATACTCATGAAAGTGAAGCATCTCTGTCACCTGATTTTAGCCTTAGTCCAGTGATTGGACAATCTTTAGTGCGTACTGAGGATGTAGTAGGAGAAGTGGAAGAAGTTGCACCTAATTCAGAGGACCCTCCTGCTATTGCTCAGAAAGTATTGATAGTTAAAAATTCTCTTGATAAAGGAAGACCTGCTGAGAATGCTGTTGAGAATGCTGTTGTTTTACTTGAGGATGCACCAGTTGAGGGGGAGCATCAAACCAAGTTTGGAAGTGTTACAGTGGTTGTGGATATTGAGGATTGGGCAGAAGACCCAGGTTTTGTGGTCTGTGGATTAGACTATCCTGATTCTGATAATGAAGCGTCTCTCAATAGACCACAGATCATTTATGATGTTGAGACTGAGTTACTACCTGAAGATGTGGTCAGAATGCATGACCTGGATACTTTGAAGAAAAATCTTAAGGGCAGTTTTGTGGAAGAGACAAAGAAGATGGAAGCTTCTCTGGTATCATCAATTCAATCGATCATGACTGACTCAGGGGTCAGTTTATCATCTGAAAGAGAAACTATTGCAGTTTCTCCTGTTGATATGATCACCAAGGTTGATCTGGAATCTTAAAAAGATGAGCTGAAAGAATCTTTTAGTGCCTCAGTTGCTTAGATGAAGAACTATTTTGATGAAGAGATGAGTATGTTGGAAAGATCATTTTAACTCTCCCTCGGTTGTAATTTATCAAACTTTATGACAGAAATAGTGGAAGAAGTTAAAGATTTCAAAACTAAAATATATAGACTGGAAGCAAATCTTGATACTCTAAAGAAATAAGTTATCTCTTTGGACTACTAAATGAGTTAAAAATCCCAAGTAGACAAGGACTTAACCTATGTCAAAAGTGTTGTAAGTCAGATGGTTTCAGTGTTTGAAGGTTTTAAAACCTCTATGAAAGATCATGTTAAAACTGAGGATTCCCATGTTCAAATTCTTATCAGTGGGTTGACTAAAAACTTCAAGGGAACAATAACCTTATCTATTGGTTCTGTTTCATCTAAGCCCTTAGTGGATTTGAATCAGTTTCGATCTATAATGAAGGAGGATCTTGGTCAAGCTTCAACCAGTGGCTCTGTGGACTCATCCGAACTAAGAAAAGTTGTGCTTGATACTAGAGATTCAGTTAGAGAAATAATGAAGATAGTCCAAGACTATATGAGAGAAGCTTCTGACTCTTAGAAATAAGTTAAAGATAATGTGGATTCCTATTTCTATAAGATATTCACAAAGCATCAACTCAACAATCATTTCAAACTTCTGTTGTAAAAACTGAAGTTACCTCCTGTCAATCAAGCCTTCAGAGAGAATGTCAGCAAACTAAAAGAATTTACTCCAGCGTTGGACAAATTTATGGAAAATAAGGATGACTTCATATCTGCTATGGAGGGAGGATGAGGTATAATTATGGATTTCCGAAATCTGTTGCTGCCTTTCCTGCATGTTGATGCAAGACCAATGATTGTACCTCCAGCCTTACCAGCCTCTACCTCTCCTTGTTATCCTGTTCAGATGACTCCTGCCCAAGAAATTCGAAGCCTCACACCTATGATCACTCAAAGGACTCCTCAGTACAGACCAGACATAGTTTCTGTGGATCAGCCTCCTATGATCATTTCCACAATTCCTAATCATTCACCTGAATCCACACCACCTGATTCCTCTTCTAAACCAAAAGGAAAATCACACATTGAGGATGTGTATTGAACAAATGGCTAGTATGTTTGATAGAAATCTATTGTATTTTGTGTTTTGTCTTTGTACCTTTTTTTTGCAACATCTAATAAAATTGGATTTCTTTTATTTCTCATTGTTCTACCTTTTTTTGTTTCCCAAATTTTGATTATCACAAAGGGGGAGAGAAATATTCCACAACGAGTCAATAAATGGGGAAAGATATTTACCCAAGGGGAGAATAAATAATGGGGAGAAATTTTATCTAAGGACGAGCTATCATGATTTTCCCCTCTTGATACTGTTACATTTCATTCTCTCATACCATTGTTCTACCTCTGATAAATTGTGTTCTCTCTAAGAACATTGAATTTAAGGATGTATCCTCTGATATCATTGCATTTAATTTTATTTCTGATACAATTAATAATTATTTTAAACACTATAATATCATAAGTTGTGATTATCAAAAAGTGGGAGATTATTGACCTCACCTGTTTTGATAATCCCAATTATGCTTTTACATAGCTGTGATAATCCCAATTAATGTTTATCTATATTCAAATTCTCTCAATATATGATATTATGTTATCAAGATGATAATAATATTAAAATAATCCTTGAGATATGTTAATCAGTGTTTATATATGTTTATATAGGTTATAAGTTAATTATAACCCAATCAGATATGTGTTTCATAAAACAAAAAAGTGTTTGTCACTGATCTGCATATAGCTACTGATAACAGAGCTACCGGTACCTAGTATACCGATAGACAGAGTCACCGATAAGCTAAGGCTACCGATATGCATAGAGCTACCGACAGAAACCGAGCTACCGATAGATCATGTCTACCAGTATGCTTAAGTCTTCTACTATACACTTAATCGCTGATATGTACAGACCTACCGATATGAAGAATTATACCGATAGAACCAGTTCAAAGATAGTTACTGATAGATGTCTGCTGATAGAGTAAATCTACCGATACAAGCTACTGACCGGCCTACTGATACACAGACTAGCGACTGATATGAAGCGACTGACATAGTCTACCGAAACAAGTATAGAGTCACCGATACATCGAGCTACCTATAGCCCAAGATATACCGAAGGATTAAGATCTACCGATAGAATGAAGTCAACGATATATATATATAGCTGCCGATACAAGTTCAAAAGAGCTACCGATGGAAGGTCCTGCTACACAAAATCTACCATACACGTCTGCCAACAGAAGGCTACGAATGATTGACCAACCAGTCAAACTCTATACTCTCATTACTATTTATCTATTAAGCTAATGGTTACATTTGATGTTTTTAATGCAGTTAATGTTATTTAATGATATCTGTTACCATGTCAGGGAACCGTACCTATAACCCATGCAAAAGGTAATCATTCCCATTTTTCGGAGCTGAAATCTATAAAAGAAAAGATAAATACCTAGATGAAAGAGCGTAGAGATTAACACCGAGATAGAAAGTGAAGTGGTTGCATACAGAGAGCACTATAAACCGAGGGCTCAACATCATTCAAATGTGGTGCATTTTTGCAAGGCTACATCAATACTCCAAGAACACTGGACATTCACGAAGAACGTTTTCTGAAGGAAGCCACAAGCTGCATCTTGAGTGAAAATACAACAAACACTTCATGCACTCAAGATGATAAGATGTACCTGGAACAAGGAAGAAAACGACACTCTGTTTTCAGAGAAAAACTAGAGAAGGACTCAGAAACTTTTCTGACAAATCAAACGAGTCTAGAGCTGCACTGCCAATCACTAAAGATCTTCTAAACTATTTCTCACTTACCGTAGTGATTTTTTCATTTACATTTCAAGCAGTGTGTGTGTACCCTGTTTATTTTATACACACACTGTCTCCTAAGCTAAAGTGGAGGATTCTTAAATCCTCCCTCAAACTCTATAACTCTCGGTTTCCCACTGTGGATAGTGGTATAGGTTGAGTAAGACCTGGATATCTGTGAGCTATTGTCTGTTTTTCCATATAGGACTGTGGTAGAGGTCTTTGTACCTGGATAGTGTGTTCACTATTGTTTACCCCGATCCAGGGTGTGGATCATTTTATATATATTGTTTGAGTGGACTAAGTCTTGGCTTGAGACTGATCCTCTTGGTTACATCTGCTGTGCATTTTAGTTTAAATCATATGTATACTATATATACATATATCATATTCCTCTCTTAACTACTTTGAAATACAAAACTATTTTAAAGCTACTTTGATAGTTAAATTAGTAAGTGTTTATACTTATTATAAACGAGTAAGTTAGTTTTAAAAGTTAATTCCATCTTCTGATTAATTTAACTGAGA
Organism: Viscum album; assembly: GCA_963277665.1. Lineage (NCBI taxonomy): Eukaryota > Viridiplantae > Streptophyta > Magnoliopsida > Santalales > Viscaceae > Viscum > Viscum album. Next base: position 1,867,839,241 of record OY728163.1, read on the forward strand.
CCTAATCATTCTTTGAGAAACTAACTGAACATTTACACTCTGTATATATTCACTATAGTTTAACTTTGATTTTAAATAGGGGGATTTCAAGAGAAATATTTTTAATAGAAATTTTAATTGGAACTCAATTCACCCCCCTCTTGAGTATCCACTCCGACCAACAAATAAATACCTCAATATATGATATCCTATAAATAATAAATGTTATAAATACCTTAAAACTCATTTCCAAAAAAAATAATGGAATAATTCACATTAAACTGACGTTTTACATATACATTGAATCAATAAAATGTCACCTGAAATGTCATTATTAACTCTAATATTTCATTTCTTAAAACATCAAAGGGGTGTATAAGACTTTTAAATTATGAAAATCCTTAATCTTATAATCCTATGATAGTATCCATAAGTCTTAAGATGACCTCATATGATAAAATAAAAATCTCTGATGTTATCTAAACTAATCATTAATACCAGCTACAATAACCCAGAGCCCACACTCTTGGATCCTATGTTGAAATCCTTAACATTAAATTCATGGATTTGATGCCAATAATTGTGAGAATTTTTTTTAATCTAAACCTTATAACATAAAGAAGGAAAATTGGATCACTACATTATAGAGAAAATTTTAGGTTTAGATTTTTATATAATTAGGAAAAATTGATACATAAAAAATTCAACTAACTTTAAATGAGAATTCTACTTCTTAACACAAATTTTATTTTTCACATTAATACATGATCATCATGCATATGAAATCCCTTCTAGATATAACTTGTTTAAATAATTATTTAAAACATGGGGAAAAAGAAACATAAGAAGGGTGAGATCAGATTCCCAGTAAGTGTAAACATAATCATTAATAATTGAATATCATCAATGATCATAAGAGTGCATAAGGGTATGATGACATAATCAAAGTGCATGATGGGGTCATAAAAGAACTCATACCCATTAATACCTGGATCATAAAACATGAAAACATGGAAAAGGAAAGAATCATCAAAATCAATAATCAAAATCCATGTGATATGAATATCGATAATTAGAACCATTATAAACCCAAAAAAATCATAAGGAAAACATTTATGTACATGGGATATCATTTTCACTTCACTCGTACATTTAGTCTTGAAATAGAATAATGATATGGTTGAATTCCACACCCAATGCATTAGAGGGATATCATGGACCCAACCTTCCTTGGTTTATCACGTAACTACCCATAATTAGTTTATCATGGAACCAACCACAATTTTTTTTATAAAAAAACCACCCATAAAATATCCAAGTACCATTACATAATCATAGAATATAAAATATTTCATTTACCCATAAAATCATAGGAACAAACATTTTCTATTTAATAGCCTGATTAACCCATAGAAAAGAAATAGGTTTCTTGTAAATATATTTGAAACATTATTAACCCATGGAAAAGAAATGGATTTGACAAAAATATCTTTGAAACATGATTAACCCATGGAAAGAAATTGGTTCTATAAAAATATATTAGAAACATGATTTACCCACTGAAAAGAAATGGGTTCAATAAAAATATCTTAAAAACATGATTAGATTATGGAAAATAAATAGGTTTAATAACAATATATTAAAAACATGATTAACCCATGGATTATAAATGGTTTCCATATAAATTTATTTGAAACATGATTTACCCTTCAAAAATAAATAGGTTCTATAACAATCTCTTTGAAACATGATTAACTTGTGGAAAAGTAACGTGTTAAATAAAAATCTATTTAAAAAAATTTTAATCCATACAATGAAATAATGGGTATGGTATCAATAAAAGATACCCCAATGTAGTATAATTAAAAAAAAGGTATGTTGATGACGATGAATAAAAATTCCCTTAAAATATCATTAAAAACATTCTTGTGGAAAATAATATTTAAACATTTCAAAGTGTCTCGTACCACTTTAAAACATTCAAATCATAAAACCCATGAAGGAATAACATTAAATGAAACTCATAATACCATGAGAGTAATTATATTCATGATATAACATGTCAAAATAGTAGTATATACACCTCATAAAATAATTTTTGTGTATAACATAACAAACATCTGAAAGATGATAAATTCTGATAAAAATCAATTACCGATTTGGTAACTTTGAAACTATAAAACCCATGAAAGATAGAAAATCAAATGGATATGTAAATAACCATAAATTTGAGGATAATAATCATAAAATATATACATATTACAAATATACAAAATAAAATAAGTGTTAAATATTGAATAAGTCTCACAGAAATAAAAGTGAGACTAGAAACCCCCTTACAACTGTGGTAACATCTGAATTAGAAGACACCACTGTGATAATCATATAATTAAGCATTTAAATTACTTGAATATAAATTTTTTAATGATATAGTATATCAAAAGGAGTAGTAGATATACCACATAAAAAGAATTATGTGGTGAATTAGACATTTATCACACAAATGTAAAAAGTGAGATGAAATCCCTTAAAAAGATCATATCATTGGAGTGAGAATAAATAAATGAAATAATTCTGTGTGAAAAATATAAATTCAAAAAATAAAAGTGTAAATTTATTATAAAACAATCATATGTCATTTAACACATATTATTGGAAAAAAATAATGAGAGACATAGAAGTTTAACCCAATGAATGGAAATTGAGTTAAGAAACCCCATATAATTTGAGTCTGATTTGTCATTATTGTCCTCTATCTTCCTAAATGATAAAATTATTTTAATTATTTTCATTATTTAGAAACATTTAAAAGTTTATTATTACTTTTATTTTACTAATAAACAAGTTATATAAAATTACTTAATCAATAATGTTTATTTCGAATGTTTTACCCATATTCGGCTTATGTGTTAAAACATACTCTGATAGGTCGACTAGGGTCAATTAGGTAATTATTTAGACATATAAATAATAATAAACATGAAATTATTATCATAATTTCACAACAATTATACTTTTAAAATCATAAAATAAATATGGTTGTGAAAAATGAACCAACATTATGATCATAGAGATGGTATGTTGTACGTATCCATGAGTAATATTCCAAATTTTCAATCATAATTATGGAAAAAAGGTAAATAACGTTTATATTTATAGAATAACCATTATAACATAAATTTTATAATAATTACACAAATACACACAAACAAAAACAGAGATATATATCATTCTAGTGATGTGTTGATGGAAAAGGAAGAATCAAATCACTTTGAGAAGGCGGTAGTCCACACATCCACGAATGACATTATCACTTTTTCAATGTGTGAAACGGAAAGAAGAAAATGATATATAATATGAATAGAAAGATAATTATTTCATGAATATAATAATGATTTAATTTCTATTATATATTTTTATTAATCTCATTCTTAATACATTCCATGTAAAGCGTGAATGAATCACATCACTTTGAGGAGGTGATAATCCACACATCCATAGACGATGTTATCATATTCCCACAAAATGGAAAGCATGAAGGTATGTGTTATATAATAATTAAATAAAAAACAAAATCATAAATATCATATATATAACAAAAAATAGTATGTACATCATAATTCTTAACTGTTATAGCTAGTAAGGGAAAAACAAACGACATTATTTCATGAGACAGTAGTCGGCCAAACCCATGAATAGTGATTTTGTTACCCATTTTATAGATGTGCGTGTAAGTGTAAGTAGAAATATTAACATAAAAAAATATAATTGTATTTATGATAATTATTTTATTATATAATAAATATATAATAAGTAATTAAGCGGTGTAGAAGGAAATAAAACAAAAGTGATCGTTGAATAATGTTACCTATTCTTCAGGTAACTAGTTTTGGTTTTTACCAAAGGACTTCCTTGGTTTTATTTATTCCCAAGTTTAATCTTCTATAAATAGATTATGGATTTTTGGAGTTTATTTGTGTAGTTTTGTATGATATAAAGGACTTGAGAGGTGTGAATAAGTGATAAGGGTGAGTGCCTTTCTATAGTGGAGGGGAGTGACATTCTTGTAAATATAAAATAATAAAAACTATTGGGAGGTCTAACGTGCATAATGTGACTCCAGTAGTGGACAAAAATCGATAAAATAGGATACATGGGATAATAATGGACATATAATGTGTTTTTTAAAATTTTTTATTTCATTTCCCCCTTAATATTAATGTTTACCCACTAACTAAACTCATTTTTACCTTAATCGCTATAAATAATTTTAATTTTTTACTAATATTTTTGGTCAAGAAATATGTTTAAATTATCGGAAATTATAAATTATTATTATTAAAAATATTTAATAAATTTTTTAAATTTCAAATTAGAGAATTTAAAGAATTTAATTTAAAATTAATCCCACAGACAAGATGGGAAAATGTGTTTTTATACTAAAAAAGTCCAAACCTTTGCTAATTTTGTATATATAAAGTCACTATGAAAATAATTCCAATGAACTAAATTGGATTAAATGATATAAAATTTATCTAATTATAATTTAAAACAAATTAAAAATATGATTTAACACTATATATTATTTCGATGAAAAATAAATTTTCAATTAAAATTTGGTGTCATTCACTATTCAACAAAATATGAAAGTTCGTAGAAAATAAAAATAATTCAAAGTAAATTTTGATATTATGATTTCCAAAAAAGATTTTTTTTCAAATAAAATTTAATAAAGTATCAAAATTTAGTATTAAGACATGTCTTTATTTAAGATGCAGCAAAACTACCTTTAAAGAAATACTATTTTTTATGATTAAAATTTAATTTATGCTTATCTTAAGTCTATAAAAACTATTAGCTGAATTGAAAAATATTTGATTAAATATATAAAATAAAAATTTCATTATGATATCCCACTAATAGTGAATAATTTATTTTATTATGATAAAACATCATTCTGGTCATAAAAATAGTTTTTCATAAAAACAAATTATTTATATTCAATTAGTTTTTTATTTTCTTTTATAATTAATTAGTCACAAAAGGATTCATTATATAAACATCTCTGAAACATATATTCATAATCCAGTTATTCAAATTCATTACAACCAATCCAACAACTAGGTGATAAATATCATGCCAAATAATAATATTAATAGTTTATTGTGTCCTGTAAGACTCAACCACAAGTTATCAAAGAAACTCAATATTACGTGAAACACAAGATAAAATTGGTACTGTTTATAAAGAAAGATAAACTATGAATTTTTTAACTCAATCTATCAAATAATTTAAATTAATTTGAATGAATATATTTTATAAAATCTTAGGATGTTACAGTTACCTATGGTGGGATGAGGTCACAATTATCACATCCATGACTTATTTTATTTTTTTTCATTTAATTTCCATTATTTCTTTGTTTCGGGGGTTTCCCAAGCTTTTGTTTGAGGAAAGGGTGAGTTTTAATTATTTGGTCTAAACCATGAGCCCATTTCAAGATTTAAAAAGCAATTTTTTTTTCTTTTATAACCTTTTCATTTTTTAATATTTTTCACCCATTCCAATTCCTAAATGGCCTAACATGACCAATTAACACCAAAATTTCAATTTTGACCCCTTTATAAATCCATAATAATGGTGGATTTGGGTTTTTATTTAAGGAATTAGGGCAACCCGAAAGCCCATTTCCAGTTTAAAAAAATTATTTAATTAATAACATATTTACTATTAAAGATTTTTCAGTCCTTCCAAGTGTAACCCATGACCAATGAACCCATCCATGAATCCCTTCTATTTCACCCCTATTTGGAGTTCTTTTCCATTTTTATTTAGTACAAAACATTATAGGGTTTATCAAATCGACCATATTTGAAGAAGTAACTTATTTCCATATTAACTCTCTCAATTCTTACTCTTTTTACCCCATTCTTATTCCTAATTCGACCCTTCCTCATCCTCTTTGTACCTAAAATACATGGAAGCCCTCCAAGGCGCTAAAAAACTATTTGTAACCCCATTTTAAGGGGGATTTAGTGGATGAACTTCAAAGAATATCAAGTAAGTGTCTCTTCTCCTTAGTTCCTCCACTTTCCATGAAGTTTCTTTCAATTTACTTGAAGTTCCAAATGAAGAGGGTGTAGGGTTTCGAAATTTGGTTTTATCTTTGGGTTTTATTGGTAAATTTGTGTGGTTTTAGGTTTGATATAAGTCCCTATTGGTGCGGCATTGGTGCGACTAGAGTTTCACACAGTGATTCAAGGGTTTCCTTTGATTTGGTAGGTGATTCCAATTTTTATGAAATCATTGTGTATTAGCATGCTGTATTTATCATATTTAAGGTTTTTCTCATTTTATGATTGCTGCAAAAATTAGTTTTATTGGTGTTTTTATTTCAATTTAATTTGAAACGCCAATTTGGTGTGAAATTGGGGGTTTTCCAAAGAAATGTTTTATTGGTTTATTTGGGGCTGCCCTATAAATACTTAATTGTTTTTATTGAAATTATATAGGGCTAAAAATACAATTTAGAATTTTTATCCCCTTTTTTTTCTAAAAAAATGGTTTTTAGTGGTGTTTGTAAAGAATGTGATGTTTTGGTGACACTTTTGTGTGAAATTGGAGGTTTTACAAAGTTATCACTTCTTTCTTAACATCGGGATGCGATAAAATTGATTTTTTTAATTGAAATTTATTGGGATGACTTAACTATTTTGGTAACTTACAAGTGTTCACATTATGTACAAATGGGGTTATTAAGTGGTTTTGTGTGAAAAACAATGTGGGATTTTGAGAAATTGATTCTTTAAAAATCGAAGTGTTTATTGTGTGTTTTAAGAGGTATAAAATGAGATAGATATTATACTGGTTTTATGTGACCAGTAGTGGTATTTTACATGCAAATTGATATTTTTTTCATGCTTAAATTGTTTGATCACAAAGGGGGTAGCCTGGGTACCTAGGTGGGGCAGATGTGTACTAGTACGGCTAGTGGACCAGATGGGTTTTGTCCCTGTTTCATATAGCATTTAGATAACGAAAACTCTCACTAAACTATTTTGATGATTATTTCGGACCAATAGGTTATGAGTATGTTCTCTACTAATGGATCATGCATGAGAACGAATTTTACTATGGTTACTTCACACCGAGGTATGAGGTATATGGGGCCCGAGACTATCTAGTGCCATGGGGTGTTCCTGATTTTGTTACTCATTGTATTTGTGGTATTTTCCCATGTACTAGGGTGTTTTTGGAATTACTTTAATGTATCTAAAATTTCTATTTAAATGTGTTAACATTTTGAAAATTTTAGCTTGAAAACAATTTTCAATTGAAAGTTTCATTTCTTGGAAGTAATCACTGATTTTCTTTGCGTATTAAAATAGATTGTTTTTCACATTATATTGCATGATATTTGGAATCATTGGATGGTATAATATTGAGATTAGGATCACACCCTACATACACCCTTTGGGTGTATGTATAATTTATTATGCTTGACTCAGGTAAAGGGAAGGCTATGAGTGATGGTGGTTCAGGGTGCTAGTTCTAATCCTTGGTGCGGAGTTGTGGAGACGAATTGCGGGTGATGACACCATGTCATGTGGGGTACTTGGGTCTTTTTTATATTGTTTATTTGTGTATTTGGATCTTTTTTATTGCATTTGAACTTATGTATTCAGTTTTGGATTTTTGTATAATCCTTGTTTGGTATGAATTTTTCAGATTCAGTTTATCAAATGTTTTTGATGTTTTATGTATACTTATTCTCGTAAATTGTTCCCAAACCAAGATAAATGATACTCGGGAACTTGTTCTATCCTGTGGTGATAAGGAACGCCATTCAGACCTTGTCATGGGCTGGGTTTGGTGCTGGTATTGGGGGCTACCATATTCGGTTTGTGAAAAAATGGTATTAGAGGAGGTTCTCTCTCTTTGGGTCATGTTAGTTGGGGAATAATCAGGATAGTCTGGAGTTAGGATTCTCGAGACTTTACATTCTAGTTATGAGTAGTGTGGATGATCACCACACCTCATGAAGGGATTCTAGTCTCCAAGGGAAGTCGAGACTTTTCTGAGTCCTTTGGTTTTCTTGGTTTGATGATTATTAGGGGAAATGAATAGAGAGTTGGGGTAATGGAATCAGTGAGATCGTGGGGTCTAGCAAGCCATGTGGTTATAGGGAATTCCCCTCAGATTTTCTTGTGTCCTTTAGTTTTGAAATCTTGGAATTTAGGTTTTAAAACAAAAATGAAATGGTTTTAAGAAGCATAAGTTTTTTTTGAAATGATTTTATAATAAATATATAAGGGTTTTAATTGTGAAATAGGGGAACTAAGTTTTCAAAAACAATTGAAATGGAAAATGGGGTGTTTACACATCTTTTGAAAGCAGAAAATTGTGTTAAAGTTGGTTTTAAAAAAGTCTTTCCAATAGTGTTTTATAAACCATTGAGAGGTCTTTTAATGGGATGAGATGTTTTGAAATTAATGTGTATGAATTTAACGTGAGTTTTCATTTAAATGATTGTTCCTTTCTGAAAATTTTGGTATGTTGTAATTTGGGTTTGATTTTTTGGTTAGAGGTTTTAAGAAAAAGTAGGTATTGATTGACTGTTTTGGTTTCGAAAAGTGGACAGAATTTTTATTTTAACCTTTGGTATTTCCTTGAGTGACCACATGCATGGGGTCATATGGGATGATGGATGGTTGATGGCATGGATGGATGTCTTCTGGGATGGATATGAGGAGGGTGCCTGGTGTGGCACAAAAACATGCATGTGTGAGGGCCATGGGGTACCATTGGTGGATACGCTAACTGGGGAACCGTTTATTTTTAAAAAGATGATTTTAAAGAGAAAATATGATGTTTTGATGACTAGTTTTGGATGGTGTATATTATGTGTTTTTGAAAATGTTGATGATGTGGGATATTTTGAGTCCAAGAACCCCTCCTGTTTGAACTATGTTTTGGGTTTGTGTTTGGTCGGTAAGCTATGTTGAAGGGACGGTTAATGGTCTCTTCTGAGAAATGTTTTGGGATTCCTTTATGATAGTTCCCTTCATGTGTTTAGATATTGTTTTTGGTATATCGTGACTAATTAACCATCTTGGTTGGTTCCTTGGGTTTAATCGTTGGATAAGGTATGCCCCATTAAGGGTTAGTTCACAATAGAAGTGCATCATGGATTTTTTTTCCCGTTTGAAGACCCTCTAGTTGATCAATATAAGAAATATTTTTCTCAAGATTTTTAGATTGAGTCTACACCCTTTCCTTTCTTGATTTTGTGTATCCTTTTGTAGTAGGAGAGTGATCGTGGATGGTTGAAAGAGACCTTATGTTCTTAAGTTTCCTGATTTTCTGAAGGTGGAAGTGTTCTGGGGTTGTTAGCATGGATGAGTATCTGGATGGTTTCTAATAGGTCCTCTCAGTCCTTCAAAGTCTTTTCGAAGAAGGAATTCACGTTAGACTACCAGTGTGGGAAATCTGGTCATGATAATATATTGTGACCACTTTATAGAATTGTGTGTTTTTGGGGATGTTGTATAGGGCCCCTATCCATGCATTGTTTATATTGGTCACAATGGTCATGCTCGGTGACAGCTTGTGATGTCATGTGCTCGATTGACCATAAAGGTGAAATTAATGCAATCCTTTGAGAGTCTATTTTATGTTTGGAGAATTTCTCCGTTGGGAAAACCTAAAAATATTTCATTTTAGAGGAGGGCAAGTATAGGTGTTCTTTACTTCTATTATTTCTCACCTGAAGAAACAAGGTGTGATGTGTGTGCATCTTCTACGTCCTTATTTCAGTGAAATATCAGGTTAGGGTAAAGTGAGTTTGGAATGTGTTATGTCTCGGAAAACATATCGCGGATTGCAGTGTATTTGTTGGTGGCACTGAAAGAAGCATTATTGTTTAGGAGGTTTTCGAAGCCTAACTGCGAGGCTAAAGATGCTTCTATCATTTGAACTCCATACATAGGTCTCGGAGAGAAGCTAGCTCGTAGTCAACGGAAATCCCAGGGTCATTTAAATCCTTGTACAAATTCCTATCCTTAGTATGAAATATTGGAAGATTTTAAACCTATGGTGTCATCATCTTTCTTTTGATGTTCTCTTTTGGTGGAAATAGGTGGAGGGCCTTGTACCGATTTCATCTCCCAATGTTATTCACTTCCCTTTGGTTTCCATTGAGTCTTTGGAGAATGGTTGGAAATTTGGCTAAATAGGACAATCACACAATTTTTTCACGATTAGTAGGTACTGTGTACTAAGAATCCAAATAGAAAGAATGATCTGCACAGTTAGTGCACAGTTTCCCAAATTGTGCGGACTAACCGTCCAGCCTTCCCAAATCTTTAATTTTTTGGATCTTTCTGTAACGGCCCATGCTGGTCAGTTAAGATGCTTGGTTCTTATGGTGGGGAGACCCACTATGATTATCATGTATGTTCCTTTATAAATTTTGAATGTAAGTCTACCCTTTGTACCGGGGAGTCCATTCAGGCCTCCCCCTATTAGTGACCTGATTCTGTCTCGAAAAAAATATAGGTTGTCTCTTATGGCGGGGAGCCTATTTGTATCTCCACATACTAATAACTCAAATTTATCCATGGTCTTGGCTTGGAGGTAGGAATTATCATTCAGATCTATCTATCTACCAACATAATCCTTGAGTAAACATTGGGATTGGAGAGCGCCCAATGGTTTAGTTAATGTAAGGTAAGTGTAACCTTGTTCAAAGTTGTTGTTTGTTTGGGTGAATTTTTTGAGTCTTGTTCGGATAGTGGTTGAGAAGTTTTCTTTTGGGATAAAGTATAAATGTGATTGATCATTTTAGGAAAGTGGTATAAGTTTTGGTTGTGAGAGTAATCCTTCCTTAATTGATCACTGGAGGTGTTTTGGCCTTTAGGGGTGAAGCTTGGCAAATAAGTACATCTTGGTTTATCGGTTGGGTTGGGTTTTAATATTTGGACTTGATGTGGCTTTATCGGGATGGAAGGTTTTCACAGTGGAGAGAATTGTCACATCTATGACTTATTTTAAATTTATTTTTCATTTAATTTCCATTCTTTCCTTGTTTTGGGGGTTTCCCAAACTTTTTTTGAGGAAAGGGCGAGTTTTTATGATTTGGGCCAAAAAATGAGCCCATTTCAAGATTTAAAAACCAATTTTGTTTCTTTTATAACTTTTTCTTTTTTTAATATTTTTCACCAATTACAAGTCCAAAATAGACTCCCCTAACCTATTACCAAAACCATTTTAATTTGGACCCCTTTAGGAATCTATAATAATGGTGGATTTGGGTTTTTATTTAAGGAATTGTTCCAACCTGAAAGACAATTTCCAGTTAAAAAAAATTATTTAATTAATACTTATTCAATGTTAAGGATTTTTCAGTGATTAAAAGTCTCACCCATGAAATCTAAACCCATCCACACCCCTTCCATTTCCTCCCTCTTTGGATATATTTTCCATCACGATTTAGTATAGAACATCATAGAGTTTCTCAAATCGACCGGATTTGAAGAGGTAACTTCTTTCCTTATTAACTCTCTCAATTCATGCTCTTTTTCCTTCATTATAGTTCCTAATTCTACCCTTCCTCATCCTATTCGAACCTAAAATCCATGGAATCCCTCCAAGTCTCTCAAATACTATTTAAAACCCCATTTGTAGGGGGATTTGGTGGAGGAACTTCAAAGAATCTCAAGTAAGTGTCTGTCTTCCTTAGTTCCTCCACTTTCCATGAAGTTTCTTTCAATTTCATTGAAGTTAAAAATTAAAAGGGGGGTAGAGTTTCGAACCTATGTTTTATCCTTGGAGTTTATTGGTCAATTCTTATGGTTTTTGGTTCTATATAAGTCCCTCTTGGTGTGATGGTGGTGCGACAATATTTTCGCATGGTGATTCAAGGGTTTCCTTTGATTTGGTAAGTGATTCCAATGTTTATGCAATAATTATGTATTAAAATGTTGTATTTATCATATTTTCAGGTTTATTTCATTTTATTATTTCTTAAAAAATTAGTTTTAGTGGTTTCTTTATTTCAATTGAATTTTAAATGCCAATTTGGTGTGAAATTGGGGGTTTTCTAAAGAAATATTTTATTGGTTTATTTGGGGATGCCCTATAAATACTCAGATGTTTTTATTGAACTATAATAGGGCTTAAAATAATGTTTAGAATGTTTATACCTATTTTTGCTGCAAAAAATGGTTTTTAGTATTTTGTTTGTTAAGAAAGTGATATTTTGGTGACACTTAAGCATGGAAATGGATGTTTTATAAAGTTATCACTTCTTATTTAACATGGGGATGCCATAAAATTTATTTGTTGTTTTAATTGAAATTTATTTGTCAGAATTTACTATTTTGGAAACTTACAAGTGAGTACATAGTGTACAAGTGGGGTTCTTAAGGGGTTTTGTGTGCAAAACAATGTGGGATTTTGAGAAATTGTTTCATTATGAATCAAAGTGTTTGTTGTGTCTTTTAAGAGGTATAAAATGAGATAGATACTGTACTGGGTGTATGTTACCATTATTGGTATTTTACATGAAAATGTAAATGTGTTTCATTCTTAAATTGTTTGATAACAAAGGGGGAAGCTGGGGTACCTTGGTGGGGCAGATGTGTACTAGTACAGCTAGTGGACCAGATGGGTTTTGTCCCTATTTTACCAAGACTTTGGATAAATAAAACTATAACTAAACTATTAGGATGATTATTGGGGACCACTAGGTTATGGGTATGTTCCCCTACTAGTTGCTCATGCACTAGAATGGATTTTACTATGGTTACTTTACAATGAGTAATGAGTTACATGGGGCCTGAGACTACTAGTGCCATGTGGTGTTCCTTATTTTGTTGTTCATTGTATTTTTGGTATTTTCCCTTGTATTGGGTTTTTTTTGAAGTACATTACATTAGATAAAATTTCTATTTTAATGCGTTAACATTCTGAATTTTTTTCTTGAAAATTGTTTTCAAATAAAAGTTGCATTTCTTGGAAGTTATAACTTCTTTTCCTTATTTATTAAAACTGCTTGCCTTTTCAGATTGTATTGCATGATATTTGGAATAATTGGGTGTTATCCTATTATTATTAGTCTCACAACATACTTACACCCCTTGGGTGTAAGTAAAATATTTTATGCTTGGCTCAGGTAAATGGAAGGCTATAGGTGATGGCGGTTCAGGGTGTTAGTTCTCATCCTTCGTACGAAGTTGTGGAGACGGATTGTGGGTGATGAACTCAGGTCATGTGGAGTACTTGGGTATATTTTGATATTTTTTCTTTGAATATTTTTACCTTTTGTATTTCATTTGAACTTATATATTCAGTTCTGTATTTTTGTATAAATCTTGTTTGGTATGAATTTTTCAGATCCAGTTTATCAAATGTTTTTGATGTTTTATGTATACATATTCTGGTAAATCGTTCCGAAACCAAGATAAATGATATCCAAGAACTTGTGCCAGCCCATGGGGATAGGGAATTCCCTTCAGGCCTTGTCACAGACTAGGTTTTTTGCCGGTATTGGTGGCTACCAGATTCGGTTCGTGACAACGATAAAGTCAAATTAATGTTTTTGGTTTTGTGATAGGATGGAGTTTAGAGTTAGTTATAGTGATTATTAGATGGGTTGGTAAGAAAAAAAAATCCCAATTGATATTTTTTCATCATATAGTATAAACAAATCTATCAAGGACATATGATTTTAGGGTCCTCCGTGATCCGATGCAATGACTTTGAGCCTACCGAATGACCAAGTGAGGTGGAACATCTTGTAGAGTAGAGTCATAGGGGAGGTACATTCATCCTATTTTTTTTGTGTTCATGTTTGAATCGGATGTTTTTGGGAAGTGAAATAAATTAAATGAATCACAATAAACTTCTATACTACACAGATTAAGAAATATTTGTTATCCTTTTAGGTATGTATCCTAATCTTCATCCATATTTGGTTTAGTGTATAATTGTTTAATAGGATGATCTGGTTGATCATTGGATAAATAACCCAATATAGGTGTATGATGCATGGAATAAGTCCATTCATTCCTTATAGAAGCATAGTTTGAATATGTATGAGGGAAGTATTTATGATATGAAGATATAGGGATAATTGGAGGAGTTCTAGATTGCCTTCAGTTTGATCTAGGCCCTGGTGTAGTATTGAGTTTTGATATTGGTTAGTCTGATGCAAGGGGAAATCCATTATTGGTGGATGAAGTATCATTATGAATAGAAGGACGTATATTTTTTGGGGATTTTAATTCATAATGATTTCCACTTGGAGTTCTTATCATTGACCATGAATACAATGAAGTGGTAGGAGCCTCTCTCTCCTTAGTAGAGGAGTATGTTTACGTGGAAGCTTGGGATAAAGTTCAAGAATCTTTTTCATTTCACCATATATATTTTTATTGATGAGGATTCCTGAGCATGGTGTCTTTAGGATGCACTTCATCCTTATATCTTATATATTTTCACTCTTTTTATGTTTCCAATGCATCTAGAGGTTTAGAATATAGAAGAGGTGATCAAGTGTATGCACTTACAAGGGGATTTACCATGAGATGGGATCCAATAGGGTTTCTTGAGGAGTAAATTTTTCAATAGATGATCTCAAGAATACAAACTTTTGAGGGTTCTACTAGATGGAAGTAGACCTTAATAGTATCTTTTTTGGCCTTCTATAGAAATTGACTTTCGTGATTTTCCTAGGGACCTTGGTATTTTGTGCTTCACTTATAATGGATATGGTAATCATCAAAATCAGCACCTAGTGGTTCTTAGAGATCAGTAGGTGGAGGTGGGATTATTCTCCCTTTATAGGAGATGGTGAAAGAAGAGGTTAACCTTAAGATGTTACCTATCATAGACCTCAAACTAATATTTCCATTGAGGGGTCCACTATCCAAGGGAAAAAGATATGGGAATAGAAAGTTTCATGTAGTGGGGGTAGTAGTACAATAGGAGCTAGAGATTGTTAGAGGTATGATCTTATTATTAACTACAATTTCTTATTACCTTTTTGATTTAGGTTCTTCATAATAATTTATTTCACCCAATCTAGTACATGATATAAGGATATATGTAGAGTGGTTTACCACCCCTAGTGTTGATTACACCAATTAGAGAACATACCATCTTTTTTTATTTGTGTGGGGTGTGTAGAATTATGATAGAGACAAATAAATATTGTGGGGATCATTTCTTGATGTAGATTCAACAATATGATGTTATTCTCAGCATTGAATAGTTATATTCCATGTATTCTATTATCGAATACTTCAAGAGGATAGTCATGTTTTGTATGTGGATGGTTGGTGTGATGTATTCATTAGTGAGTATGGTTATTAGTAGGGAAACATACTTATGGATCCCCTTCTTTATTAGATTGTTGATTTTTCTGTGGAATCAATAAGCAATGAGATAATGGAAGATCCCAAGACCATAAGGTAGTTTCTTGATGTGTTTCTCAAGGAGGTTTTAATGATACCCCCTTGATGCAATGATGAGTTTGGGATACACCCATATCCATATTTTTCTTTGATTTTGATAGATCCTTATATGATGGAACCCTCAGAGCTATGAGAGTTGAGGATTTATACAAATTATTTGATGTATAAGGGTATCATCCATCTTAGTTGTTAATGAGGGGTGATATAGTGTTATTTTCCCAGAATGTGGATGGTAGTATAAGGATATGTATAGACTACCATAGTTTGAATTTTCGGATGACCAAGAATCTTTACAATCTTCTTAGGTTAAAATATATTTTTGACTAGTTTAGGGGATCTAGTTGGATTTCAAAGATAGATCAATGGTTTGGATATCACAAGTTGATGGTGAAGAAGGATGATATCCTGAAGACTTCCTTCAGATGTAGGTATGGGGACATTGAGTTTTTATTCATGATGTTCAGTTTCACAAACACACCATATGTTTTCATGGGACTCATGAACTCCAGGTTCTATGAATTCTAAGACTAATTCATTAGTGACATATTAATCTACATGTATTTTGATTAAGAGTGTGAAAATAATCTCAAAGATATCTTTAAAGACATTTGACGACACCAAATATATGGAAACTTGTCCAAGTGTTGTTTATGGACATGAGAGGTGAATTTCCTTGGGAATGTTGTGTACCATCATGATGTGGATGTGTACCCGTCAAATATCAATTCAGTTGTTTTTTTGGGATGCACCTAAGAATGTGGTAGAGGTTTGTATCTTCCATGGTCTTGGTGGATATTAATAGAAGGTCATATCTTAATTATAATAGATTTTATCCATATTTACAACTTTTAATAGGAAGGATTATGATTTTACCTAGAATGATCAGTGTTGGATATGTTCAAATACGTAAAGGGGAGATTTATCAGTACTCCAGTTCATTAATTTACAGAGGAGAGGGTGATGTTTGAAGTGTTCTATGATGTTTCTAATCTTTTTTTTGATACATGTTGATGTAGTAGAATTTGGTGATATATTATGGGACTTGGTAGTTTTCCCCACATGTGTTACTATACAACCCATGATCTTGAGCTAGCAAGGGTTGTGTTTTGCTGAAGCAATAGAGATATTACCTAATTTTGGTGTTCCTTATCAATTTCATAGATCACAAGATATTGAGGTATATATTTTCTTAGAATGGAATAAATCTATGATTGATGAGGTGGATGAGGTTTCTTTAAGAAAATGACTTTGTGATCTCATGAACCATCAAAAAAGGGAATTTCATTGCCAACATTTTGAGTAGGAAGTCACATAAGGATATTGATTAGGTGTATAGAGATAATTGGAGTTCAATAGAGGAGGTTTCTTGTTTTATATGATAGTTAAAGTCTATATAAGGGTATTCATGATTTTGTTGGCCATAGTAATGATCCAAAGGGATGTTAATTGGATGTTCAGAACTAGATGTTACTTTAGGGGAGGTTGTTTATCCCAATAGTGATGCATGGGGAAGTCATTTGTGAGTTTTATAGTTCACATTTATAGGAACACCTAGGAGTTTCTAAGATGTACCATGGATTGAAGATGGGGTTTTAATGATCCATTATGGAATGGGAGGTTGTTGGTTCTATGTCTTGGTGTTTGGTTTTATAGTAGGTGAAGGAAGAGTATCATGTTTCTAGTGGTTTATTATAGCCCTTGGATGTTCCAAAGTGGAAATGGGACGACATCTCAATGGATTTCATCACAGGGTCACCCTATGCTCATGGAGGTTGTGACTATGTCTAGATAATCATTGATCATTGGATGAAATTGGTTTAATTACTAGTGATCAAATAGTTAGGTTCCATGGATATTTTAAAGAGGAGGTATGTGTACGAGGTTTTATGGTTGCCCGAAGTTCTAAGGTATATATTCTAAAATCATGACACTAATTTTACCTCATGATTCTGGGAAGGATTGAAACACAAAATTTTCCCTTAGTTTCACCTCATTACTACCTTACACACATAGATGGACGAGGAAAAGGTGAAGAGTATCCATACACTATAGTATATATATTGAGATTATGTGTTTTAGTCTTTTTAAGTTATTGGGAAAATAAATTTCCATTGGTTAATTTTTATTATTATAGAAGATATCACTTATCCATCATCATTTCATTATTTTAGTGTTTTCATGGGTATAAATTTAATTTTCTGTTGTACTTGGATGAGTTTGGGGAGTCTTCACTTCTTGGTGTCAATGTGGTGTAGAGCATGAAAGATAAGGTTTGGATTGTTCATGAGAGTATGAATGTAGTGAAGTTATGACCAAAATCTTATACTGGTCATAGGAGGAGGCCCTTGGAGTTTGAAGTTGGGGACAATTTTTTCTTAATTATTTATCCTTTAAATGCATATAAGAGGTTTGAAAGGGGGGATTAAGCACTACCCTAGTTCGTTGGGCCTTTTAGGGTGGTGGGGTGCATCGACGAGGTGTCTTATTTGTTGGAACTTCCACCATGACTACAGTTGATCCAAGATGTCTTCCATAACTCTCAAATATATTTATATCTTCATGATGACTCCCATGTTATTTTATGGAGAGAGTTATATATCTATGATAACCTTATTTTCATAGAGAGGTCAGTAGAGATCCAGGATAACCAGGAGAAGGTGTTGTGTGGATAGAACATTCCATTTTTAATTATATGGAGGCATGATGTCATGGAGAAGAGTGCATGGGAGCATGCAATGTATATTCACTCCCATTACCTAGAGTTTTCAGAGTTTTATATTATTTTTATTACTTTTTTGATGTTACATTTGGATCTTGTTGGTTATGAGTTGTGATTTTTTTTGATGATAATGCATGTTATGGATTCCAGTATATGAATAAGGGAAAACCTAATTCTGAATCAAGACGTTTTATTCTATGATAGGTATTAAAACTATATGGGAGAGTTATTAATTCTAAAAGTGAATAATATCTTTATATGGAATATGGAATTCCTTAATTTTTCTTCTTGGGGCCATACTGTGTGATAGTTGTGATGATTTTTGTATAAGGCTGTATGGAGGTTGAGATGGTGGTGTGGATGGTTACATGAAAATTGGGTTTCTTGCATATGGTAGAATACTGCGGTAATGTTGTTGTGAAGGATGTTTGGTGAATGTTTTTGTTTGGGGTTTTGGTGTATGTTTGGTGGAAATGTTCATTTGTAACAAGATCCTTGCGATACATTTCATGATATGGTGGTGTGGACCTCATAATCTATTTTTTTTGAGTCTTACATTGATTCTCAAGGGAAATAATAGTTTTATAAGTATTTTATGTAATGTTCTAGACATCATGGCCTATTAGTTTGTAATAATTATATTGGTTTAGGTGTATTACAGATGTATTATGGAGTTTAGAGGGTGAAATGTGGGCATGGATATGATATTTCATCTTAGAGGTGTCCTCCACCATGGGTACTTGGATGTTCCCTGGAAGAGAGGCCATTGAATCATTAAGATTCCATCTATGGTGTAGAGGCTCAATGTGGAGTTTTGGAGTTACTTACAATTTTAGTATAAGGATGGAAAAGATACCATGAATATAATGTGAAGTCCCAGGGGTATGTTTTTTGTGGTTCTACTGATTTTAGGGAAGCTATGACATGGAGATGAGCTGCGACGTAACCCCCTACTTAGTTTTTGAGTTTTGTGGTATATTACACTTGGCTACATGAATGTATTTTTCTTTTTTATCAGGTCTATAGTGTGTAGATAACTCTAATTATCAAACATGGATTAGAATATCCAGGCTATGGTGTGGTGCTTCTCTTAGTGTCATAGTTCATTTCTTTTTTAGTAGTTCCACGACACAATGGTATTGGTCATATATTTTACAGACTGGGTATAGATTCCAAAATCTCCTAAATTCCAATTATTCCCCAAACTTTTGTTTCCATTCATGGGTGAACCAATTTGTGTCCTAGGGTGTTATTTCAACCCCCATCAGCATATTTCAACCTCATCCTTGGGAGATTGATCTGTGATGGTTTTTATAATGTTCCTTCATCCCCCTTACATGTTTTTTCCTGTGCTTCATTTGGAAAGAGATATTGTTTATAAAACATTTTTTATGGGTTTTTGATATTTTTATGTTATATGGTGTTGTGTTTATGGTGATTGTGGTGACTCCATTCATTTTGGTGCTTTATTATTGTCTTCCTTTTACTTTATCCTTTGAAAGTGGTTTATAATGCTTCATCATAAGAAGGGAATCCTTTGTTTCTCATCTAGTTGTATCATGTGGGAGGGGTTTTTCTATTGTTATATTTGGAAATATAGTATGCAATGACTTGATGAATATAATTAATTGTAATAATTTTAAATTTTAGGGTATAAAGAATTAAACTGCCTTTTATATTATTAATATTGTGACTGTACAATCTTAATACCTTGCTAGAAATTTCGGTCATGGGGGAATTTGTTTGCTTAGTGGTTTTTGTTACTATAGAAACCTTTTTGTGTGGTTTTTTGTTTTCACCAATGAATGTATGTGGATGGTCAATTATATATGGAAGATAAATTACATTCACATGTAAATTATGGATTGTTTGAAAATTCCATTGAAATACTATTGTGAATGTGATGAAAATTTCCTTGCTAGATCTAAAAAAATTACTTGTGAATGATGTTTTAGGTGTTTTGATGTGTGGTTGTGTTGTGTGGTGGTGGTGTTTGGTTTTTAGATAGGGGAAGACATGGAGATATTTTTTATATGATTTTTGGAGAATGTGATCATATGTTCTTGTGATATAGAGTTTGTGATGAGAATGGGTGGTAATGTGAAATGAAGCCAACACAGGGCTTGTTGAAATATGAAATGAGGATTATTTTTTATGTTGTGGTGTGTTTCTCTATTTTACAAGGTATTAATGGGATCAAATTGAAAGTGATGAATTTAAATGGAATGGGATGAAATGGTTAATGAAATATTCAAATAATATTGGAAGTGTGGTAAAATATGGTGGATGTTTAAACCTGAAATAGATGTGATAGATAATATAAATGGGTTAGTAATGGGAAATTTATAAGTTCAATTAACCTAAAATGAAATGAATAATGTGTTTTTTATCTTGCGACTTTCTTATGTGGTGATATTCATTTAGTAGTGGAAGAAAATGTGGAGGAGGTTGTGAGGCATGATGGTTATGTTGCGAATTTGGATAATATTCTTGTTGTAAACACATAAGCTAGGGCTCTGTATGATTTTATATATATAGTTTGTATATTCCTTATGAATTCTATTTTCACCACAATTTTGTTGAGAAATTTATTCCTATGGAAAAATTTTGGGGGGTGTTTTTCCAATCATCTTTGTAGTCAGGATAGATGGTTGGATACCCAGTTTTCTATTTTCCCTTCTTGGTGGCATTGACATGTATGTATTGTGATGGCCAGAAGTCAAAATATCACTATAGTGATGTTTTATGAGAATAAAAAAAGTAAGGGTTGTGCATAGTATGATTAGTGAATGAGATTAATTTCATACATGTTCATGATACCATTCTATTATGGTTATGTCTGTGGTTGAGATGTAATGTAATGTTATGGAACAAGTGTCTACAGGTGAGATGTGATGTTACTTGATGGTCTATGTTTCTTTAGATGAGATGTGATGTGATGTCCTAGGGGTATTCTGGGGAGATTTGATATGGTATGATAGCCTAGGTATCTTCAAGAAATATTTGATGTGACTTTATGTCACAAGTTTATTCAAGATGGTTTTAATTTATAAGAGATGGGAGAGGTAGTCGTTGGGGTGTGAGAGTGGAAAATTAGTTTGATAGTGGTGTGAGGTACATTTTATCGATATGCATAATATTATGTTAATATAGGTGGTTGTGTTATTTGGTGAGCATTCCATGGTGTCACACCCCGACCATGAATTTTATTTAATTTTATTTTTCTCTTGGATTTGGGTCCTTTGGTTGAGGTTTGGGTTGGGTCCAAATTTGACTTTTTTTAATTTTTATTGAAAAATAGAACATTTTGGGCTTGGATGTAAGGGGTTCACTACTAAGGGAAACAGTGTGGCCTCACCCTAGTAACCGTGTGATTTTTTTGGGGTCTATGGATAAGGATCATGGGTTGTGCATGGCTTGGGAAATCACATGACAACCATGCGTGAGGTTCTTGACATTTGGACAATGGCGGTCACACGGTTTGTCAAATCATGCGGAAAAACCATGCGAGTTGTACAAGTAATTAAGAAGTATGATTTTACCCTTTCCCCTCCCTCATTATATCCCAAATTAAGGATTCTTCTCCCTTGTTTAGTTTTCAAACACAAGTGGTCTCTTAAACCCTGCTCTACTAGGCTCTCCTTGGATCCATGATTCTCTTCCTCCAAATCTAGGTGAGTTTTCATGTTTTGGCCAATTTTCTCTTCCTCCTCTTCTTATCCTTTGCATCTATTGTTTTTTTAGTGGGTTCTTGTTTTACCAAACCCTAGATATTAGTTTTGATGTGTTGGGTCATTTTATTTTGGATTTAGGGTGTTCGGATTGTTCCTTGGGACCCATAATTCATTCCCTTAATGTTTTAGCCCATCCACACTTCATTGAGGTAGGTGTTTCCATTTATTTCCATTCCGATACATTAAATTTTATGCTTTGGTATTTCTAAATAATTTTAATTGTTTTTCGCATAATTTTGATGTGTTTTTTTGTTTTATTGTTGTGATTTTATGATGCTGAAATTTAGTAAAAATGGTTTTTTGAAGGGGTTCGTTCACTATGCTAAAAAATGTATGCAGATAACATGTTAGATGAAATGTAAATCAGTTTTTTTAAATGGGTTTGGGTATTTTGATCCTTATGTGTGAGTTGTGTGACTTTTATGATTCAGAATTTATGTGTGGCTTATTATGTTAGTGGTGAAACAAGTGATGTATCTTTCAAAATGGTCTTGGGTGGTTTCATAGATGCTCAAAGTGTTCCATTGGATAAAGGCACATCCATGTGTGCATAGAGTCCACACTTAGGTGGGCACACAAATGATAATGGTAGTATACAATATTTCTTAACTTAAAACCCGGATTTCCAAAACACTTGGATGCTACTTTCAAACTCTCAGTCTTTCACTAAACTCACATTTGTCTCAAGTGACTCTTATGTGTTTTAAATGTTATGTTTGAAATTAAGGTCCATTTTGTACCATGGAAAAGTTGGATAGTTTTTTAATGACATAGAATCCCATTTTGGATATTTAATTTTGTTGGGAATTTTCATTTTTTCTTGAAGTGAACTTGGAAATTAAATTACATTTGAAATGTAGAGTCCCATTTGGCGCTATACTAATGAAATTGGTGTTTCATATGATTTCAGTAATGATTTGTAAATTTTTTGTAAATTAATTTGAAATTTATATTATATAAGGCCTAGTTGGAACTTTTTAATGCTTGAGAAATGATTGTATTTTAGGAATTATAAATGCATGGTTGAAAAATTGGTGTGTTTTGAGAAAAGGTTTTGAAACTTTAATGACATGTTGGCCCAATTAGAAGTTGTGAATGAATTGTTTTAATATGGGAACCCATATGAAGAATTAGGACTATTGGTTTGATTAGTGTGTTTTGAGAAAAGATTTTGAAACTTGTTTGACATGTTGGCCTAATTGGTAGTTGTCAACTCCACACTACTCTTGGTTTTGGGTTCTTTTTGGTTGTGTAATAAAAATGGATGCAATCTAATGTTTTGTCGTTATCTTATAAGAGTAGTGTGGAGTCTGATTGCATGATTCAGGGTCCTCCTAGTTGTTGATTCTTACTTGGGGCATGGACCACTAATAATGTATCTGGGTTAGGAATGGCCACTAGTTTCTCATTCTAGTAGCTTGGAGTGAGTCGTGTTCTATTTTGGTTTCAGTTGGTGTAAGTGAGATTTTAAAATGAAATTGGGTTTTGAAATTGAAATGATTTATTTTAAGTGGGTTGGGGATTGGAAGGAATCTGTTTTAAAGGAAAGTGTTTTGGATCGAAAATTTGACGAATTCCCAAAATTTATAATAAAATGGAATGGGTGGACCTTGGTACTCCTCATGGATGTTTTCATATGTGTGGGTGTGTATGAGAAGTGTATGTCAGAATTTTAACATAGATGATGTAAGTCAAAGTGGATAGCCACATATTTGATGATTCATAGGATTCCATGGGTGAGTGTTTGTAATTAAAGGTATGAATTGGTATTTAAAAAATGGTTTTTGAGTGGGAAACAATCTCAGGATTGGATTTTCTTTAAAAAGTGGGTTTTGGTTTTGTGGAAATGCATTTATGTTTTTTTAAAGGGGCCTTGGAACAAGTAATTTTTAAATTGAAATAAAATGGTGATTTTTGAAAAGATGATTTGTGGTTTTTCTGGAGATATTTGGCTTATGATCTAGTTGTTATGGCCTGGGAGATTCTTATGGTTCCATTTTTGTTGATGTTGATTTTGGTTGCGTGATTTCTTCTGTTTAGAATATGCCACCTAGAAAGG
This sequence comes from Viscum album, assembly GCA_963277665.1. Lineage (NCBI taxonomy): Eukaryota > Viridiplantae > Streptophyta > Magnoliopsida > Santalales > Viscaceae > Viscum > Viscum album. The sequence goes on from OY728163.1 coordinate 1,867,863,208, forward strand.
TCCCAAATATTTCTAGTGGGCCTTTCCCATTTTATGGTTCTTCCTCGTTGTTTCCCATCTTTATCAGTGATCGAGGTCACTTAGAGGAAGTGGAGTTGCTTGAAAAAGTTGAGCGTGTCTTCAAATTGTTGGTAACTCTTGAATATGTGATAGTTACTATGGTTCTGGGTTTGTTTTAGGGTCCATTTTTGGATTAATGAGAGGTAATTACTCCATCAGCGATGTAGGTTGGGATGATGTGAGATTTTTTAAGTCTTTTTTGTATGATGATTTGTACCTGAGGAGGTGAAGATGAAGAAAATAGGAGAGCTCGTGAGTATTTAGTAAGTCCAATGAATAATGAAGTCCAATGTTGACCACTTCAAAGTGTTGGTTTCCTTTTATATGGAGGTATAATCATAGGATCTATTGAAGGATTCTCTTTTTAATAGGTGTATTATTCTAGAGATCAATGAGTGATCCCTATCCTTTAAGGATATTTGTTTCGATAAGTGAGTGGAAGAATAATTTTTATCTGAGTTGGTTCTTGGGGTACAGTCTGTGGTAGGAAATACTCAGGAAGGGCTTCCATTTGGAAAGAAGGGTATGATAGAGGAACATATTCGTTGATAGTCTTCTATATTGGTTCTGGGCTCTCATTCGTTGGATAGTTTGCTTGTGTGTTTTCAGTGCGGTCATTTTGGTCACAAAACCCATCTTATCATAATCCCCTAATGACCTATAAACTTTTTCACAATCTAGGTCATCTGGAGAAGTTTTGCAGGACAAATTTCCTGAAGATAAATTATTTATAGGAGGATGTTAGAACTTGATAGCGAGGTAGTGGATGATTGATTCATTAGGGCTCAAACCACAATCCTCAGAGTGATTCTCACATTCAGTCAGGAATCTCTGGGGGTGTGGGAAACCTAGGATTTTATTTTATCTCTCGTGGTGGGTGGAGAAATTTGAATTTTCCTTATTATAGTTTTTTCTATTCTTGTAAGATCATATTTCTATGATGAAACCTTTATAATCTTATTGTATCACTATCTGAGTTGTTATTTTTCTCTAAGTGTGAGTTTTTGAATCGTTTTATCTCTCTTGGGTGTGCTCATATTTTTTTTGGAGGGGTTATGGTTTCTAGATGATTTCATTGGGAATATGTTTAGTTCTTTTAGAAGTCTATGATTGTGGCTTATGTTTGGGTTCTCTATTCAGTTTAGGTTTCTTTTATGGATTCCCCTTATTTTGGAAATTTTTGGTTTATGTGTGAAATTTTTAGTTCAGTTGGTGGTGTTCTTAATCTTGTGTGAAGAAGCTGAATTAATCTGTATTGGGATTTCCCGTGTTGGTCACCTTGAGGAGGTGTTATTTGTCTTTTAATTTTGGGCATGTTAGTTGGGGTTTTTGGTGTGAGGAACCTTATCATGTTATCCTATTGTTATTCATGCTATGGTTTACTCTTGAAGCTACCAAGTGTGACTTGTGAAGTAAAAGGTAACCCTGAGGTTTTTGGATTTATTCGACCTATTCTAGATTTGGGGTTGATTTTTGGTTATCATTCGGTTGGGTGAACTTCTGAGGGAAGAAAGTGTTTCTGTTGGGTAGAATTATCACACCCTGACCTTGAAATTCATTTAATTATATTATTTTATTCGATTTGGATCATTTGGTTGAGGTTCTGGTTGGGTCCCAATTTTAATTTTAGAGTTTTTATTGAAAAAATGGATGTTTTTGGGCTTGATAGAAAGGGGAAATTGTTAGTGCATGGTTAATAGAAAACTACGTGTCTTCACCCAGGTAACCAAGTAGTTTTTTTGGGGTCCAAGGGTAAGGTTCATTGGTTGTTCATGGTTTGGGAAACTATTAGGCAACCATGCATGAGGTTACGTCCATTTGAAAAGTGCCAACCACCCAGTTTTATCATGATTTGACAAATCATGTGGAAAAACCATGAGAGTTGTACATGTCATTAAAAAGTACGAGTTTCCACTTTTTTCCTACCCTCATTTTATCCCAAATTCAGGATTCTTCTCCCTGGTTTGGTTTTGGCGCATGACAGGGCTCTCAAACCCTCCTCCCCTTGGCTCTCCTTGGATCCATGATTCAACTACTTCGAATCTAGTCGTTTTTTCATAGATTTTGGCCAATTTTCTCCTCTTATTCTCCTATTTTTATTTCTTGGGTTTCCTTAGTGGGTTCTTGATTGAAAAAACCCTAGATATTAGGGTTGATGTGTTGGGTCATTTTTTTTGGATCTAGGGTGTGTATATTGTTCCTTGGGGCCTATTCTTCCTTCCCTTGGTGTTTTTCTATATCCACACTTCATTGCAGTAGGTGTTTCTATTCATTTCCATTCTAACACAATCCATTTGATGCTTGTTCATTTATAAATAATTTATAATTATGTTTTGTATGCTTGTAATGTGTTTTTTGTTTTATTTTGGCTATTTCATGTTGGTGAAATTTGGTAAAAGTATTTTTTGAAGGACTTATTTCACTATGCTTATAAATATATGCACATAACATGAAATATGAAATGCCAATTTCTTTTTCTAAATGTGTTTGGGTATTTTGAGCCTTATATGCTAGTTTTGTGAATTTTATGATAAAGATTTTATGTGTGGATTGATATGTTAGTTGTAAAACAAGTGGTGTCCCTCATTAAATGGTTTTGGTTGGTTTCATGGATGCTTGAAGTGCACCATTATATGTGGGAACATCAATGTGTACTTAGAGTTCATACATGGATGGGAACAAAATTGATAATGCTATTAGAAAAAGTATCTTATCTTAAAACCCAGATTTCAAAACCTCCAGGATGTTCCTTTCAGACTCTTGGTCTTTCAAAAATGTCCCTTTGTCTCAAGTGACTCTAATGAGGTTTTAAATGTTAATTTACAAATTATGGTTCATTTGGTAGAATGGAAAAGATGGATAGTTTTTAAATTATATGGAATCCTGTTTAGAATATTTATGTATGATGTTTTTTTCTTTTTGGAATTAAGTGCTATTGGAAATGAAATTGGATTTGAAAATTTGAGGCTTGTTTGACATTGTGCACATTGAAAGTTGCGTTTTATATTATTTTTGTAATGATTTAGAAATGTTTTTAAATTTATTTTAAATGGATAATAAGTAATACATGACTGAAACTTTGTAATGTTTGGGAAATAATTACTGTTTTGGAAATATAAATTCCCAGTTGGAAACCTGATGTGTTTTGTGGAATGGTTTTAAAACAAGTATGAGATGTTGGCCCGATTGGAACTTGTGAATATATTGTTTCAATATGGAAACCCCTATGGAGTATTTAATGAGAATGGGTTATTTCATGGGTAGTGTCAGTGATTGGGGTAGGCAAGTACAATGATGTTAGGTAAGGCGAGCCACATGTGCAAGGGCCTCTCATTTTACTCTTTATCATTACTATCATCATGGGATTCTTAGAGGTAATTTAGTAAGTCGAGTAATGTTTTCTTATTAACCCCAATTAAATGGGTTGGTACCTCATTTACTTTATAGAGATTTGTGGGACATTCCACTAGATTGGTAGTTAGAACAACCAGTGAGTTATTGACTATGGAGCCACACCATATGCTGACAGGTGAGTCCAAACCCAAAATATCGAGGGATTCCTGTAGGGATGTTCAAGAAATACTCATGAATAACTATCTATATGTTCCACTTATTTCTACAACTTGTTTGGACTTTATCATGGTTAGTTTACACTAGTTGTCTTCGTTTCTTTTACTTTCTATACTGCCCTTCCTTGTCTGTCTAGTTTGGATTTATATTTGTGTTTTGGTTTTGAAAGGAGTTGTGGAAAGTGAAACTATTTTAAAAATAAAAGTGGCGTGTGTTATTTAAAAAAAACTTGTGGAAGCTATGTTTAATTAATTTAAATGATTAAAATCCTATTTTTGGAATGTCTTTTCAAACAAGTGTTTGTGGAATATTTGAGAAAGGAAATTTATGGACTTTGTTGTGTTTACCTACTGAACTGTTAGTCTCACACCCTACTCATACCATTCAGTGCAGGTAAACCTAATATATTTTGCAGGTGTTGGTTTCTGGTTTGGTTTCTCTTGAAGAAGCTTGGTCTGGTGGATAGTGGTGGCCAAGTGGTCACAAAGAGATTAGGTCGGTGTGGTCCAATTTTAGTTTTTGTATTCAGTTTTGTTTTGTTCTGTAGTTGTTGTATTTAGATTAGTTTTTATATTTATTGAGATATAGTTATTCTTGGTTCTTCTAAATGTTATGTTTTTGATCCTGGTTTATTATAAAAAAATCATTCCCATGGTGTTTTCTTTGATGGCCGACAATAGTTTCCATCCCATGGAGATCGGGAACACCCTTTAGTCCATGTCTTGAACTGGGTTGGATGTCCAGCTGGATGGAATTATGGCTTGGTTTGTGACACATGATGAGGATGAGACTGGTTAGTTGTCTTATTTTAGTGTTGTTAGTACTTCTCTTTGATCATCAGTGCATTGATATGCTATTTTAACATGTGCATGAGAGACTTTGGGCATCAACCTATGGAGTATACCTGTCTTCGCACACTACATAATACAACTATTTTTCTTTTATCTAGGAGTACTTATAAAACCATTATTGACATTTCAAGATTACATTTTGGATATGATGTTGATTCACCTCAATAATACATTTATTTTGATTATTTATTTGAAGACTCTTATATAGTTTTATTGTATACAAGCATTTTGGTATGATTTTGGTTACTATATTTTCTATTATATGATAGAGTTTCGTGGTAGTTGTTTATCCTATCACCCGATCCTATATATAGAGGGTAATGCCTCCCATAAGTGATTTTTTATACCCTTGGATCTTCTCAACAACACGAGGCCTACTAGAGGTGGGACTTGGGGGTCATTATCTCTCTTCCTTCATTGGTGGCTCATAAGGGGTACCATTGGAGGGAGGGGGTATTAAAATATCATACTAGAGATACTATCCTTATGAGGCACAATATATGATACCTATAACTCATTACATACTTGAGGCTTACCATATTCATCTCTTAAAATCAATTGAGAAATTAACCCATTGGTGACATAGTCACCAGGTTATACTAGGGACCCCAAGTGAGAAGGATCATTTTCTCTATCTTTAGGAGGCACAATTCTTCCCTTTAAATTACATGGTGTTTCCTTGGTTCCTATACCTTTAAAAAAATATGCATATATACATACATGCACAATGAAGTTTAAAAAACTATATTTTTTTCTATTATAGAAACCACCTACCTTTTAAATAGAGTTACCATCCTTTCCAGGATTTTATATTCCCAATCTATGCTTGTATCAATACATGATCCCCTGTCTCATGAAATCACACCCATATAATTAGTTATAAAAATTAATAATTAATTATTTAAATTTATTTGAGGATTTATAATGGAAAAAATTACAAATAATTGTCTACACGTCATAACCTTGAGCAATGACATGCCAACATCCTCTGAATTTTCCTCATTAACCCTATAAATGAAAACCCATTATCTAGTACCTTCTTAGTCATCAATTCAAAGATAAATGGGTTTAAATCCAAGATAAACCATTATTAAATTTACATCATATTAAATTTAGATAAATGAGTATTTTATACCCTATTTTGACATTTATGAGACTTCACAACATGACATCACACCATATCTACTCGATTCCATTGTACTTTGTTGTAACCTTCATCAAACCCTATCTCGAAATCATTTCTAATAAGAGTTTCATAAATTAGGATAATAAAAAATAACAATATAGGGAGAAACTTACCATAAATAATTATGAAAATTTCCCTTCAACTCATCACTATGAGGGATTTAGGAGAGGAAGATAGGGTATGGGAATTGGCATAATAAGCTCTCATTATACCTTTCTATTAAATTTAAAAGAGTATAGACTAGAAATTATAGTTACACCCATTATTTAAACAATTTGAATTTAATATATTCAAAATGATTCTTAAAAATTATGATTAGATTCCCCACCAAGTCTCTTATCATGATGTAACCCATTTTTTCATGAAATAGAATAACATTCCATGGAAGAAGAAAAAACCCAAGGTCCTAGCCTTCACTGTGTCTCCTACCACTTCATGGAATGGACTTAGCACTCCATGCGATGAAAACTCCTCATATAAATCCTTCATAACATGACACTTGGGTCAAAATAAGACAAAAATTCTTTGTGAAATTTCTCAAAGGAAAAACAATAGGATTTACTCGTACTTATGGTCATGAAATAAGACCCTTCACCATGAGATGACGATCAAACATAATAGTAATCCATTTTAAAAATATTAAACAGGAAAGGTTTTTCATTTCAGGATTCCCTATGACATGGTATAAAATACCCTAAAACGTAATTACATGGTGCCTCCCTTAGCTGCAACATGCCTCCTCAATCAATCCCTCAATATGGAATAACCCTCACATATCATGACTTGATGTTCCATCTAAAAAAAATTAAAAATATGTCCCCAACACCCTACTATGAATGTGAAGAATTATAATTTAAACTAAATTTCATCACCTTCAATTAAATGGGTAATTTCAAGGATTATTTATAATATTTATAACATGGAATATATATGAAATTTATCTTATTACTTGAATTAGAGAATATAGACGTTTTTAGGATTATATCACCATGGGATATTGATATAAAGGGGTAATATATACTATTTATTTATGAATATTAAATAATGTAATAATTTATAGTGATTAATAAAAAATATAAGGTGTTCAATTCAATAACATGTTAACCAAGATTGACAGAGAAGATTCATGGAGAAAATATATTGTAACTTTTCTGTGATAAGGACATATAATTCACTAATATTCATGTGGTATATTATCTCATGAATATTGGTATAAATCATAAAGTATAAAATATTAGAACTCATCAACCTAATGGTTCCATTGAATGGAGAGATCAAATAATCAATAACATAGAATAAATGATACTCAATGAAAAGGAACTAATATAATATTTTGGTAGGAAGCATTCTAAACATCAGTTGATGTCACTTATAGAAATTTTTTATATCACTGTGAGGATAAAACACTATACTATATATGGAATGGGATGAATATAACATTTAAATACATTTATATCTATAGATATAAATATTATATTCTTATTAAAAATTAAGTACTAGAATTATTAATCTAGTGGAGGTGAATACATATTTATTTTCTACTCATCGAAGATAAAGGTATTAAAATTTGTTAACAAACAACATTGGAAAATTATTGAAATATAAAATATTAGCTCCATGAAGAATGAGTTTATTTTTCAAATAATAAGTAAGAAAATATTATAAGAAATAATTAATGAGTTAAGAATATCAGGCATCAAAAAAAATGGATTATATAGATATTTATGAATACATTGATGGAGAAAATGATGAAACACGTTCATAAACTAGCATCTCATCTAGAATTTTGGCTAAAATTGATTAACTAAACATCATTGATGATATGAATGAACCAAAATAAATATGAATATCAATCCTTTTTATTAAATATATCTCCCTACTTATTTATATCCTAAATGTTCTGAGGAGGTTACTAAACATTATAAATAGATCAACAATATGAATTAAGTTCTTGAAAAAATTGAGAAGAATAAGGCATGAGAATTTTTTTATGTATTATGGATAAAATTTTTGTTATAACCAATTTATTTTTCTATAAAATAATAAAAGGGGTAAGGAAAACAATTTATAACAAAATAATACTATTATGGAAAAAATATTCATAAATTGTAGGAATTGATGTGGTTGTGAATTTTTATCCAATGTCTAATTTGGAAAATATTAAACTATTATTATCTATATTGATCCGAAGAAAATTAAAGGTGTTATTAATGGATGTAAAATATATATTTATCAATGTTTTTCTTAAATAATGAAAAATTATGTATGTTAAAGAAGGTACTTAATGGGATGAAGTAAGAACTAAGGGCTTCATACTCTAGGCTTGATCAACATTGGAGATTGATTGGAATCCAATATTCATGATTTATTAATAATCTATATATCAAGAAGGGGGATGATGTTGATTATTTATGTGGTTGAAATAATCCTTATAATATTGAAGAAATCTAAGTGTAAGGAGTTTTTTGATTTCATTAGGATCAAGTTAAAATATAAATGAATGCTATAAAATAATTAAAATTTTGTTTATTAATACAAAAATTCTAGTAAGGTACTTAAAAATTATTCATATAGAGGATATAAATGATTTGGAAATTTTGTTTGATACTTGGATTATGTTTTCAAGAGTTAAAGATAATAAGTCAATATTATGATGAATAGAAAAATAATTGGGTTCCCACTGTACTTACCAGTTGGTGTACCAAATATTATATTGGTTACTTATCGTGTCAAATGGTATCAATTTTTTCCTAAATAAATCCATATTAAATAGGTGAATATAATATATTATCACATCAAAGGCATGGTGTAATTAACACTATTTTACAAATCCACATCACAATAAGAGTTATTGGGATATAATAATGCAGATTTTTTTGGTCGATTGGATAATAAGAATTATACATTGGGTAATTCATTTTACATAGATGGTTATATATTTATTGGATGTAGAATTAGAAATATCATATCTCATTGAGCACTATGGAAGCTAAATACATTGTGGGTACACAATCCTATAAAAACATATTATAGATAAAGTATTAGCTTGATGAATTATGAGTTGTAGTGAATTCTATCATAACAAAAAAATGTGATAACTAGAGTGATGTTAATATTAGAATCAATATAAATTATCATTCATGGAAAATAATATTTTCATTAATTATCCCATTATTAAGGAGTTCTTTAAGTAAGGATATGCGGGATAAGAGTATATATGCACTCAATGTCATATTGCATGTATTATGACTAAGGATCTTTCCATATAAATTTTCAAGGAGAATATCATTGATCATAGAGAAAAACTAACAAAATCCACCTAAAGGTCTTGGATAAAGAAACCACAAATACTAAAGTGATTTTTATTCCTTGTTAGTTATTTAACATGTGATATTATACAAGTGTTTATTTGAACGTTTAGTTTTTCATAATGGATTATTTTTCAATATTAATGATTCATTCTTACAACCTTTAATGAAGTGTTATTTTTTTATTAACAAAGTGGGTGGTTTATAGCTTCATGTCCCATTGGGGGGGGGGATATTATCAAAGAAGGATGAAGTATTTCTCTTAAAATTTCTAAAAATGGAGGTATTTAATTTAGATTGATTATGGGAGAGTGTATGGTTGTTAAATTAGCCAGAGAATATGTTATACAATATATAATACATGTGTCTTCCATTAAAATAATGATAATTAGTGTTAATATCACTAGTGTAGATGTATATTGATTCTAAATCATGAGAATAATGAACTGTTTCCCTGAAAATATATTCATTTAACTAATTTTTCTCATGAAGACCAAGATTCATATAGTATTAGAGTGAATAATAAAAAAACATTAATTACACTATATTTAGTTTTCTTGTGATAATTGAAGGAAAATTCTTGAAGAGGTCTGTTATTGTCATGGATTTTTATTAGTAATGAAATATAAAGGTTTTTTATAGAAAAATACATGTTTTATTATTTTATTTTTTAGAAATGTATCTTCTGAAAAATTTAACGAATCAACTAAAATTGATCTCATGGAGTTTCAAGGAGTTTATAGGAGGATACAGATATTTTTTAGGAAAATAAAGAATCACATCAGAACATATGGTACATTAAAGCATAAAGTTGTTGGAGTGGTTCAAGAAATTTATACAAAATGGTTTATTTCGTAAAGATACGGGATCACACAATCCATGTTGTGTAAGAATAAATTCTAAAAGGTGTTTATTTCAATGGATTACTTAGTAAGTTAATACCTAGGAAGGGGAATCCATCCCTAAATACTAGGCTATATAATTTTAGTGTTATTTATGGAATTAATTATCATTATATTAATTATATGTTCAATAAATTATATTAAAATTTCAAATAATATCATAGGAGTTAACATAATCTCAACTTCATACTGATAATTGACTGAAGTCATTATTTTTTTTAAGATTGAGGGAATTACACTATGATTGGTATTGTTATTTCATAATTATGTCAAGTTAAATAAAATTTCAAGATTCAAAATTTTTATATATTAAGGGGTATTTAGATATTCAAAAAAATATAGATTGAATCAGTTTTTAAATTAATATATGGATGGATTTTCACAAAATAATTAATGATTATTGAAGATTTTAGTTGTGGGAAACATGAAGATTTTATCTTGTGATTATTGAAATATATTCTTATATAAATAAAATATATTACAAGAATAATGAGTGAATTAAACAAGAGATAAAATCATATAGCGTTAAAAGAGAATTATAGGATAGATCTCATGTTGTAAATTTATAGAGACAATCATCTCAAAGAATATGGAGAGAATTGGTAAACTAGTCATGGTATAATATCTTTAATTGTAATTTGGAGATAAAATTCAACTATTGATAGATAAGTGTGTAATTGTTTTGGGAAGGGAGAAGTGAATTAACATTCTTGTTAGGGTTATAAAAATATAAGAATAGGGAGTCTAGTTTAAATTTATTAACACAAGTAGTACACTTATGGAGAATTTTGGTACACTGACACATTTAGGTGTGTATTATCCGTGTACATAGAATAATGCAGGTAAAACATGTAAAATAACTAATATATATTTTATTCTTTATGAATTTTATATTCAGTATCATATATAGACAGAGATAGATAGATATTTGGGTCTCAAATAATTTGGACACAAGGTCATTGACCAAAAATATTTTAAATTTTCATATCGTGATTCATGACACCACCCCAATAGGGTATATTTCCTCACGTGGGACCAAAAGGTAGGGATAAAGTTTCATTTATGAAATATGAAATTCATAACTACTAAAAAAAGGAATAGTTAAGTTATGAAATGGATATTGATAGGGACAATCTAATATCAACCCCCTTGACAATAGAAGTTAACATATTATAATTTAAAATATACAAGTGTATTTATAAAAAAATTGAGTGATGAACTAAAGAGAGTCATATCATTTACTCTTTTATTTTATATTAAGAAACAAAAATTTGAATTATACACCACATAGAAATATATTATAGAGTAATTTATGAATCATACCTGTACATTTATTCTCAAATCCATATCACATAAAAATAATGATCTTTCTAAGAGGACTGAGGATAATATATACTCTTTTTAATATCATTTTGTTTATTAGAAAGGGTAGATAGGTGTCCTAGATGAAATATCTTAGTGGATAAAAGATATACCACATATATTTATCTAACTAAGTTATTTAAAATCCCAATAAACATGGTATATGTAATCTGGGTAGGGAAGATAGAAAAGAGATAGAATGATTATTAGTAGATTATCAGTATTTAATGAGAGGAAGCTAAGTTGGAAAGTGTTAGTCTAAAATATTCACATGGATTATTTAAGTATCATAGAATATATAATATAGGTGTATAAACCTCTATGAAAATAAATTAAACTAAAGATTATGTTTCTATAATAAAAAATTATGAGGGGGTTCGAAAAGGAAGACATTACCACACATAAATTATTCTATAACATATAGTTTTATTTTTTAATTGTATAATTTATTTTATAGTTTCTTCCCCTATAAATTTATAACTCCTTTATTGAAGAACAAACCTAGGGGTTTATCCTAAAAGGAAGAACCAAAATTTATTTGTCAGTTTTTATTAAGTAAAATTTCTTTTCCATAATTTATTTTCTTACATTGATTTCATATAGTAGAAGATCTTCTTAAAGAGTTGGTGGTTACTTCTTCTTTATTCTTATTCCACCAATCACTAATACAAAAAATGAGCAAGGGAAATGCCACCTTTTATCAGCTCTATGTAAAAATAACTGATAAAGGTAATTCTTTATGAGCTCTAATTAAAAGCACTGATAAAGGATCACTTTATCAGCGCTTTTCTAGAGATGATAAAGAAGCCCATTATCTGCACTAAAATTTTATCACTAATAAAGGTACCCTTTATCAACACTTTTATAGAGATGATAAAACCATAGTCACATTTTATAAAATGGGGTGCATAATGCCTTCTGTTTATCGCGCCCTCAAGCTCTCACGGTACTGTACCCCCGCAACAACTCCCCTCCCCTATCTTTTCTTTGCTGGACCTCCACCGCTAGACCTACTCCACCGCTATCCCTAATCTACCAAAAACCCTACTCCTTTTCCTCCCCATCAAACCCCTTCCATGGATCCTCCTCCCTATGAACCCTACTTCTCCTCCTCCCCGCTGGACCCTACTCCCAACCGCGAACCCTACTTCAAGTGTTTGAGATTCCTTTCAATGAGGTTTGATTCTCGGCATCCCATCTTTGATCTTTGGTGATTTCTCTTCTCATCCTCATCTATTTACTTGTGTTATTATTTTAACATTCACTATAGTGGTTTTGTTTGGTTTGGGTTGTGTTGTGTGTTTGGGCTATGTTTTGATGATTTTTTATTTTAGTAGGATGATTAGTGGTTTCTCATGTTGCGGTTGTGGTTGGATGACATTTCTTCTTCACTTTGCAGTGTGAAATGAGTTATAAAGCTTCTTTGAGGTATGAAATCCATCATTTCTCTTTATTATGTATCATGTGGGAGGGGTTTCTTCTCATGTTAATCTATAAAAGTTGGTAGTGATGGCTTAATAAAAGATAAGGAATTTACCAATTGAAATTAAAAGGAAAATTGGTTTTATTTTCAAGTTTTTATAGCCTTATTATTATTTATGATATTATTATTTCACAAGATAGATGCTCAACTAAAAATTATTTCCATTGGGGTCTTTATTTACACTCAATGATATGATATGCGATTGCTTCTTTTGTTGTGATTATTGTGATATCACTATAATATGGAAATTAGTTAACCACTTAGATTTGGATAATAAAATGGTTTCCCTTGGATTATGGTTTTTTTGATAAATCCCTTAAAAAATAATGTATAATTTGATAAATGACTCTTTGTAAATATGTAAAATGATATTGATTTGTTGTGATGTATAGCCATGCTTGTGGGGTGGCAATGTGTGGTTGGGAAATGTGCGGATGATGATTGTTGGCTGTGATTTTGGGGCAACGAGGTGGTTTGTTGTAGTGAATTTCGGGTAGTGAGGTGGTTTGTTTGTCCATGATTTTTTAGGTGGTGAGGTTATGGTTTCTTTGTGCTAAATTATTGGGTAGTGATGGAATTAATAAATTTTTGATAATTATTAAAATAGAATGGGTTGGTTTGGTTTGGTTAATGGGATGGATTCAACTGATAATTAATTAAATGGTGGGTTGTGTGGTTAAATGTGGTTGATATGAAATAATGAAATTAATTGGTTGGATAATCTATTTTTTTTTGGAAATGTGAAATGAGGATTGTGGATTATTGTGTAGTGTTGTACATTTAGAGGTAGTAACAATAGTGGAAATGTTGTGTGAGTTGGTTAGCATTTGGTTGTAAACCCATAGGTTGGGCTTGTGTGTGTGGTTATATGTATATACTTGTATATTATTCATGATTTATGTATGAAACCTACCCATGTCAAGCAGAATGTTTTGGAACCCAAATAGTCATGTAACTGGTATTTTTCCTAACATCCAGTGAGGAGGACAAATGTTTGGGTATCCGATCCTTCCTGCTCTATCTTCCAGGTGTGGTAGATCTTTCAGAGGCTGTGATGGCTGAAGGATTGTTTGTTCATTATATGGTGGTTGTGGTAGCCCTTGGTTTTTCGGGGGACATGTGACCATGATTTTGGGGTCGTGGCCCATGTGTTTTTCGGTGATATGTGACAATGCTTGTGGGGCGATGGACCAAGAGTTTTTGGGAAATGTATGATATGATTGTTCTGATGGGGAGGCTTTAGGCGGGGTCCATGCATTGTATGAGGAGGGAAAAATGTTGATGTCATACATGTTCGCAATACCCTACCACTTTGGTTATGATAGTGATTATGATTTGATTTCCATGGTGTCTATGGGCGAGATGTGATGTTACCATGCTTCTGGTCCGATGTGGTATATTAATGAGATAAGAGAACTAGGATGTTCAACATTTGGGTGTGTGAGTGTCATACCAGTAGGAAAGTGGTGTGGGGTACCCTTTATCAATATTCTTCAATTCATATTATATGACTTGGTAGGAATTATTTTGGGAATGTGACTTGGTGATTTTTGGGGTGGATAGTTAACCAATTTAGGTGCTGTTGGTTTAATTATTTTTCATGCTTATGTGTTTGAAATGAATTTTAATAAATTAAATGGATATGTTATGTGTGTGTTGGAATTTAATAATTCTTAGAAAGGGTATTATGGGTTGTTTGAAAGGTGTGAAATTTGTTTTCAAACGCACTAGAGGTGAGAATGGGTTTGGGTGTAGGTTTTAAAAAAGAAACATAATAATTTAGCATGTTTGTGAATTTTTAAATATGAGTTGTAAGTCTCTCAAATTATGAAAGGAATATTTTGAAATTATTCTAGGTTTATTATTGATTTTAAAAAGGAGGCTTGACCCATTAAGTTGGTTTATTAACTGTGTGCTCTTCTTCTGTTTCATAAAAATGGAATTTTTCAAATGTGTGGGTAATGGAAAATGAGTTTGAATGGGGTTTTGGTGTGAGTAAAAATAGAATATGGTTTGTTTTATAGAAAATTGATATTTCCTTGAAATTATAGGAATTGAGTTGTGGAGTAGTAGGGTTCATGGAGCCTTCTTTGGATTATTTCATATTTCATTAAGAAAGAAAAATTATTTAAATGTTGTCTTGGAAATGTTTTAATTGGAAATGGTTAGGCTATATTAATCTCTATTTTCATAAGGAAGTGGTTCTATTATACTGTATTTGGAAGTCATGTTTTGTGTATTTTAATAATAAATAATAATATTTGAGATTCAAATAGGATGGAGATGAATAAATATTGGATGTATGCTAATCATTTGAAAAAAGAGTTTGAGAATGGAGTGAAAGAGTTCATCAAGTTTTCCAAGGATCATGCAAATGATCCTTCTCAAATCATTTTTCTGTGTTTACGTTGTTATTATTCAAGTATGATTACTCCAGAAAAGTTATAAGAACATTGGATATGTCACAGAATATATCCAAGTTATAAATTTTGGAATAAACATGGAGAAAAATTAAATGTCGCTATTGTTGGGATAAAACATCATTTTATAGATCATCAGATATGATTACGAATATAGATAATGAAGAAGACCATATGGAGGATGTGATTATATATGTCAAAGATGATAAAGACCATATTGAGGAAATTAAAAGGACTGTTGAAGATGAACTCCGTGATTTCCCAAAATTGTTTGAGAAGTTAGAGAGTTGTGTAAATACGCCATTGTATGCTGGTTGCACTAAATATACAATATTTTCAGCTATACTAAAATTGTATAAATTTAAAATAGGAAACATATAGAGTGATATCAATTCTACGAAACTACTTTCTCTCTTGAATGACATGCTCCCGGAAGATAATGAGCTCCCAAGCTGGACATATGAAGCTAAATGAATGCTACACTCGATGGGTATGATTTCAGAATGAATACATGCCTTCCCGAAAGACTGTATATTGTTTCGCAAGGAGAACAAATCACTTACAAAATTCCAAAATTGCGTTTCTTCTTGGTACAAGAAAGATGAATCCAGTCTTATGAAAGTTTTATGGTACATTCCAATCATTCCAAGGTTTAAGCGTCTATATGGAAGTGAAGAAACTAAAAGACAATTGTTGTGGTATACAGATAAAAGAAATAAATATGGGAAATTACATCACCCAACCGAATCTCCTCAATGAATGAAAATTGAGCATGAGTATCATGAATTTTGAATTTCACCAAGAAACCTTCATCTTTCATTATCTATAGATGGATTGATTCCTTTTGGTTTTCTAACTATCACTCACAATACATGTCCTGTTACGCATGAAACAAAAATTCATCTTGTTATCTATGCTTATATCAGGACCAAAACAACCCGGTAAAAATATTGATGTTTATTTAGCTCCTTTGATCAAGGATTTGAAGTTATTATGGGATTTAGGTGTTATGTTGTATGATGCTTATAAAATTGAATACTTCACATTGAGAGCAATGCTTTATGGGATGATAAATGATTTCCCTACTTATGGAAATTTGTCAGGATATAACATTAAAGGATCTCAAGGGTGTCCTGTGTGCTAAGAAGATACAAGATCAATTAGGTGGAAACATTCATTGAAATATATGTTTCTAAGACATCATAGATTTATACCCCATCGACATAAGTACTGATCTTGAATGACATCATTAAATGGAAGTTCAGAACAATGCACAACACCGTCTCCACTAATAAGTGATCAGCTGTTTGAGAAAGTAAAAGATGTGAACAATATTTTTGGTAAACAATTTTCGAAAAACATTATGAAAATCGGTTGAAAAAATAGATCAATTTTTTTGAATTACCATACTCGAAATGTATGTAGGTCAGACATTTTCTTGATGTGATTCATATGGAAAAAATGTATGTGAAAGTGTTATTATAACTTTTCTAAATACCCCTGAAAAAAAGGATGGAATTAAGGAAAGGTTAGACATGGTTGACATGGAAATACAAGAAGTGTTGGCTCCCTAAAGGGTGAAAATCGAATTTTTCTTCCTCCAGCTTCTTACACTCTTTCCAGGGAGGAGAGATATATGTTTTTAAACTTCTTCAATGATGTAAAGGTTTTAGAGGTGTAATCATCAAATATGAGGAACATTGTTTCAATGAATGATTTGAATTTAAAAGGTTTGAAATCACATGACTGCCATTTTTTGTTGTAAGATTTAATTCCTATAACTTTATGTTGCATTTTCCCAAAAATGTTCATCATACGTTAACCAAACTTTGTTTCTTTTTCAAATCTCTATGCATCAATGTTTTAGTGATGGTGAAATTTTCAGCTATGGAAAAAGAAATTTTCATCATATTATGTGAAATATAAATGTTCTTCCCACCATCATTCTTTGATATGATGGCTTATTTGATGGTTCACTTGGTGATAGATATTTGACTTTTTGGTCCTGTTCACTATAGATGGATGTGCCCCATTTAACAGTAAATGAAGATTTCAAAAGGGTATGTCAAAAATCGATGTCAGTTGGAGGGTTGTATTGTTGAGAGATATATTGTTGAGGAAGCCATTGAATTATGTAAGGAATACCTATCTGATATGGAAATCCTTGGCCTCCAGAAATCTCATCATACTAGATGCATTAAGGGTGAGGGAATTTTTGGAAGAGATTTTGTGGAAATCAATATTACAGATCAAGAGCAATCCCACCATTATGTTTTGCATAATAGTTGGGAGGTTTCTCCATATATTGAAACCCACAAATAAATTATTAGGTTGTTAAATACATCAAGGGATGAAAAATGGATGTCAAATACACATAATCACAAGTTTATAGGATGGTTTTGGTACTATGTTTTTAAAGAGTTAAATGAAAATATGAATTCAATTTCATAACGACTTCGATGGATAGACACCAGACCAAGTGTGTATGTATTATATAACAATTGTTTTGTAATTAATGGTTATAAATTCTATATAGATGACCATAATAATGATTGTACCATGAAAAATAGTGGATTTACACTTATAGATGAAACAATGCAAGTTTCTGGTAGTAAATAATGAAATCCAATTTATGTGAATATGTCATACTTTGGAATTATCAAAAAAATATGGGAGTTGGATTATACAATATTCTAATTGCCAATTTTTCAATGAAAATTAGTTGACAACAACAAAGGTGTTAAAATAGATGAATTGGGATTTGTGAAGGTTGATTTTAGAAAATAAGGGTACAAAGAAAAACAGTTTATAATGGATCACAATAAGTACACGTATTTTATGTTCCAGATCCCGCAAACCAAAAGTGGTTGATTGTTCTGTTATCGTCCAAAACTACTAAATGGTCTGATGAAAATTCAATTGAGGATGATCCTTTAAGTGGTACGTCGGAATCCTTTCGCAGCGGTCCCCATGTAGATGAAATTTTTTATGTTATAGGAGACCATAATTAAGAGATTTGGATAATCAGTAGAGGTGTTAAATCCCTTTAGCCTTTGAAAAAAATAAAGAGAGTTCAATAAATAGGTTATACTTTGTTTGTACTATAGATATTATTATCTCATGTTATTATATTATCATTACTGAATTTATGTAATCTAAATTAACTGTTCAACCACTTTTTCAGATAATGACTTCTGCTTGTTATGGTGCTCTTAACTTCATGGCTGAACAAGTCTCTCAAGCTACTGTTGCTGCTGCTGCTCACAGTGTAGAGAAACAAAAAGTTTCTGAACGTATTCTTGCTCCTAGTGGTGAGGTCCAACAACCATCAACATATGCTGTTTCTACCATTTCAGATGAACATATTGATGATGTTGATATTGATGAAATGGTCGGGGATAAAGGACCAACTTCACAAAAAACATAGGTGCGTCGTATTTTGACGGTGTTAGCCAAAGTTCTTAACGCGAAAAGACAAGACATCAAATTTTATGTGGGATGGAATGCACGAGGCCAACATGTGAATCCAAACAAGTCTATGTTTAGTAGTTACATTGGAATTGTCACTCAGTAACACGTGCTAATAGACATAGATTCATGGAACCATGTTGTGTCCAGATTAATTCTGTGATCTGGGAAGAAATTATGGTAACATTATGATATAATTTATTTAATTTATTAGAAAATAAAATAATGAAACATTGTCTTACTCTTCTCAATCCCATGAAGAGTACATTTATTATAGATGATTCACACAATAATTATGTACTAAGGCTTTCAGGAAGGATTTATTGAGGTTTTCACACTACTATAACAAAATGTCACCTAAAAGATTCCAAAGGTAAAATAAATTTGTACACATCCCTTGTATATGCTCACATGATATACCAAAAAAAATGGGATTCATTTTTTGGCCTCCGTGAGGATGAGAAATTTCATGTACATTATGGCTGATAATACGTTGTTTGAGGAGACATGTATTCATCACTTTGATTGTAAATATTTCATTTATGAAATAGGAAATCAGTACTAAAAATAAGGGAAGTGCATCAAAACCAGCATACCCCAATCATAAATAAAGTATGGGGTACACTTCACTAGAAATGAAAATGACACGTATGTTAAATTTACAATAATATTGTTATGTTCCAAAAAAGAACATCAAAATTATCTTTCAATATTTCTATATAGATTGATGAGTTTAAAGAAAAATACACTTCCATCCCACATCATCTTCTATGGAAGGAGGAATGTGTGAATAAGGAAGGTAAGGTAGTAGATGAAAACACAAAAAAGTGTGGGAAATATGTGTAAGTATGGCACAATAATACGTTTTGTTTTAAATTTATATTACATTATAATAATTATTTATTTTCCTATATATGATAGTCACAAGAATCAGCTACTCCTATAGTAGATGCAGACCTATTATTGAAACCTATGAAGCGGCCAGAACAATATAGTCATTTCAGATGTGTGGGGTTTGGGGTGAAACCATGGGTATATTTTGAGAAAAAAATACAAACAAATGATATAATTGAAGAAATGAAACAAATGAGAGAAAGACTAGAAACTCTTGAAGAATGATTTCAATGGCAGAGAGAGTTGCTAGAAACATTTATGGGTGGGAAGTAGGGAGAAGACACAACTTAAGAACAACCAATGAGTGAAGATCCTACCCCACCCCCATCAACTTTGAGGTGAGCCATTCCCCTCAAAGAGTTAACTTAGCCAAGGTAATAAATATTCTAATATTTTTTCCCATGAAATGTGAATCAGATAAACACGGCGGCATTTAATGTACTGAACTTCTACAAGGTGATAATGATTTTGATTTATATCTGTCAACAACAACCTATCACCTTGTAGCGAGGGCTATGCTGTTCAACATCCCAGAGGGCAAGCTGCATAATAGACCACTTCCAATAGATCATCTGAAAGTGATGATTACTGTAGCTCATGAGAAAAATGAAGAGACACCTATTCCACTTGATGATGATGATATTCATAGGGTCGAAATTGTTGGGACCAAGTTGAACGGATAAGGAAGTAAGAAAAGTTTTCTGTTACAGAGTGTTGTATTTTGTTGAAAAAGAAGCTAAATCAATTCACTTTTGTAAAAGTCTTGTAAAACCAGACGATGATTTTCTGATTTGTATTTCACATATATCATAAGTTTGGAGAACTTGTGATGCAAGCCTTATGAAGGAAAGGGAGAGAAAAAGAAGTGTTTTTGGCAAAGTCATATCACAAATATCATCAGATCAAAAATATGGCAAAGGAGAGAAGTGGGCGCGCAAGTATGCACTAGGCGTGCAAGTATGCAGTAGGAGTGCAAGTATGCAGTAGGTACACAATTATGCAGTAGGCGCGCAAGTATGCAGAGGCGTGAAAGTCATATTTCAAAAGAGCATTATTTTAGAAATATGGCAAAGGAAAGAGAGTGGCGCGCATGTCAAGAATGGTGCGCAAGTATTTGGCGCCCATGTATTGGCGCACAAGCGTGTCACACAGGTCATATTACAACATCATCATATCCAAAAATGACAAAAGAAAGAAGAAGGCACTCAAGTGGTAGTGTGCAAGTGAAAGCGCGCAAGTGGTGGTGCGCAAGGGTTGGCACACAAGTGTTGTAGAGGCACACAAGTCATATTTCAAATAGAATTCTTTCAGAAATATGGAAAAGGAGAGAAAGTGGCGCGCAAGTGGTGGAACGCAAATGGTGGCACACATGTGGTGGCATGAAAGTCACCAAAATGCCTATAAATAGACGAATCGTCTCCTCATTTTTAAAATTATCGAGACTTAGAGAAATATTTTGAGCTATGAGCACGCAAGTTGAAGAAGTCTGCCGCTCAAGTGTTGTCGTGCAAGTCTGCCACGCAAGGGTTGCCACACAGGTCTGTCATGCAAGTCTACCGCGCAAGTCTTGGCGCGCAAGTATAGGGCGCACAAGTGTTAAGGGTGGCACACAAGTGTTGTGCTGTCCACAAAGATGTGTGCAAGTATAAAGGAGGTGTGAATGTGCAAGGAGGCGTACAAGTGAAAGGAGGCGCGCAAGTGGTAAGGAGGCACGCATGTGGAAGGAGGCGCGCAAGCTGTTTTCTCCAGGAGGTTTCTACCAGCTTCTGGGTAGGAAAGTGAAGAATTGTTTTGAAAGATTTGATCTGGGAAAGGTCATCAAGAAGCACAGAATTATTTCATTACCCTATTTGTGCTAATAGGGAGCACACTCACTATTGGATTGTTTTCAAAGTGCTACACGAGTGTAAGGGTATATCCTACTCTTTATATTCCACTTCAAAGGATTGTTTTCTAGTGGATTGTGTGGTAATGGATTATTTCCATACCATACCAAGGATGTAGCTACTCTTATTGAGTAGTGAACCTTGAAAATCTTGTGTTCATGTGGTTGTGTATGTTCAGCAGGGAAGAAACTCTTTAACAGGAGGCGAAGGTTGTTTCATAAAGAAGAAAACTTAAAAAGAAAAAGATATCACTGATTCACCCCTCCCCCTCTCAGTGATACTTGGATCATGACTGGGAACTTCAGAAATGGCTATTGGGATATTATTTTCATGGCCGTTACAACTTGTAAGAGTAAATGTAGACAAAGTGTTATTTACATCCATTTTTTCAAGATAAACCTTTAGAAATTAATGAAAAAATTTCTGAACCAATTAATGTTATTATATATGGAGAAAGGGAAGGGGTGACAAGAAATGTGGGCTCAAAAGTATCCAAAGGATCAACCAACCAATCCAGAAGATCTACTGAAAGCATAATAACACTGCATGTTCTCTGTCCACATCTACTAGCATTAAATAATCATGTGGATACGAATCTAAAAAGGGGTAGTAGTCATATAATTGTTTTTGAAAATAATATATAATCAGAGAAAATTCAAGATTTTGTTGTGGCTGAAAATGTAAATGACATCCTTGAATACGGTTGGCTAGGCATCACAATTGTAAATTTATATATGAGGTATGTTTTCATGAATTGATTTTCTAAAAGCTAATATAATGTGATAATTATGACTAAATGCATTTTATAATATTGTCAAGCGTATATATGAAAACAAATTGATGGAAGTTTCCCATGAGCCAAAATTCAGACTTGTTAGTCCTCATACCACATCAAAACAACTAACGAAATTAGAGCCATAAAAAAGGGATGAAATAGTGAAAGGCTTGCTAAAAACATTTGAAAGAAAGATTACGGATGACAGAATCTTCCTAATACCAACCATGCAGGGGTAAAACTCTATGATTAAAGCATATAAATTATATTTTCACTTATTTTAATACTTATTCCTTTTTGTTTTTTAGGAAACATTGGCTGCTAATTACGGTGAACTTGGATACTCCAAATATTTATTTTCTGGATTCAATGCAGGGATATCCAACAAACTGACCACACATGATGGAGTTTGTGAATCTGTAAGATACTACAACCTACATTTTAGGTCCAAAAATCGAGTTATACAATTTATATTATCTTTTACCGATGATTCTGTTATGATAGGGTGGTGTATCAATATCGTATAAAAAACAAATGAGGACTGGGGCTAATCCTAAGAAGGTGATCTAGTACTACGTCTAGACAAGTATCAGGGTATACATAATAAAATTTCTCTATCCAAACACATATCAAAAATAGTTTCTTATTCTCCTAATTATCAATGTTTTTAGAGTGTCCCAAAAACAAACAAACGATAAATATTGTAGTCATTATGTTTGAATATTTATGAGAGATATCTTTTTCCATCAACAAACTAGCATCCCTAAAGAGATATTTTAAAAACAAATATTATTTAATTTCAATTATTTATTAATTCTTTATTCATATATTTTGCAGTACTACTCTGACTATCAAAAAGCTTCATATTCACAAGATGATATAGATTTTTTCAGAAATGAGTGGGCCGCATATCTGATGGAAGATTTTACATAAATATCATGAAGATCTGACTTAGGGACGTGTACAATTAGCAGACATTTTTGAGAGGGGTTCATGAAGATAAAAAGATGAAACATTGTATTATTTAAATGTTCTTAGGAAAAATTTAATTGTTATTAAATAAAACATCATTTCTCCAATGACTCATTTGTCCATTTTAATAGAATAAATGCACCAGCAACATCCAAGAATGATGAACCACTTTTCTTTGGGCTTTGGATAAGAAAATTCAGTAAAATAACCAAAATACCTTTATATCATGCGTTACCACTCATATTCAAAGAAAATATGAGTAAATGTCTCTACCCTAAATTGGTTTCAGTATGAGCATTGAGATTCCAAATGGATTCCCATGCGTTGAACATTTTAATAAGTAGAAATTGTATGTTTTCTGATTATCTAGAATAAGAAAATAAACATTGTTGGAACCTACTTATTCCATAGGATCTCCCCCCAAAAATCTATGTCTTCAATTTATCACAATGATCCATGGGTAATTTCTGATGTGTATGAGTCAACCCCACCTCAATATGAGGTATGGTGTGACTGGTATCACTCAAAGTGTCTCACTTTTATTTAAAATGGATAGAATTTTAAATGAAAACAACAACTGACATATGGAAACCTGACCAAATGCATTCGGATTGTGTTGATACTTTAGGCCAATGATCCATGGGTCATGTGGGATGTGTAAAATTCAACCCTGCCTCAATAAAAGGCATAATGTGGCCGGTATCACTCAAAGTGTCTGTCTTTTGTTTAAAATTGATATAATTTTAAGTGAAAACAACAACTGACATAAAAAAACCAACCAAAAAACATTTTGATTGTATTGATACTTTAGGGGAACGATAAATGTGTAATTTTTGATGTGTAAGAGTCAAATCATCCTAAATCCGAGGCATGGTGTGATCGGTATCACTCAAAGGGTCTCTCTTTTGTTTAAAATAGACTGAATTTTAAGTGAAAAAAAAATGACATACGGAAAACCAACTAAACACATTAGTATTGTGTTGATATTTTAGGATAATGATACCTAGGTCATTTATGATGTTTATGAGTCAATATATCATCAATAAAAGGCATGGTGTGACCGGTATCACTCAAAGTGTCTATCTTTTGTTTAAAATGGACAGAATTTTAAGTGAAAACAACAACTGGCCTACAGAAAATTGACCAAAGAAACTTGGATTCTATTGATACTTTTGGAGAACGATACATGGGTAATTTTTGACGTGTATGAGTCAACCTCACCTAAATCCGAGGCACAGTGTGACCGGCATCACCCAAAGTGTCTCTCTTTAGTTTAAAATGGACATAATTTTAAGTGAAAACAACAACTAACATATGAAAAAAAACATTCATATTATGTTTATACTTTAGGAAAACAATAAATGGGTTTTTTTGATGTGTACGAGTCAACCTCACATCAATATAAGGCACAATGAGAATATTATCACTCAAAGTGTCTCTCTTTTGTTTAAAATAGGCCGAATTTTAAGTGAAAAGAACAACTGACATACTGAAAACTGACAAAAAACATTCATATTGTGTTGATAATTTAGGATATCAATCCATGGGTCATGTGTGACATTTTAGAGTGAACCACACATCAATCTCATGCATGGTGTGACAGGTATCACTCAAAGTGTCTATATTTTGTTTAAAATGGACATAATTTTCAGTGAAAACAACAACTGACATACGAGAAAACGACCATACAAATTTGTTTTGTGTTGATACTTTAGAATGATACATCATTAATTTGTGACATGTATGAGTCAACCCCACCTCAAACCGAGGTATGGTGTGACCAGTATCACTTAATGTGTCTCTCTTTTGTTTAAAATGGACAAAATTTTAAGTGAAAACAACCACTAACATACGAAAAAGTGACCAAATGCATTTGGATTGTGATGATACTTAAATAAAACAATCTATTGGTAATTCGTAAAGTGTTATAGTCACCCTCTCCTCAATTAGAGTCATGGTGTGGCCGGTATCAGTCAAAGAGTCTCTTTTTGTTTAAAATGGACAGAATTTTTAGTGAAAACAATAAATGACATACATAAAAATGACCAAATGCATTTGGAATGTATTTAAAAATTAGGAGAATGATCCCTGAGTCATTTTTGACGTGTACAAGTCAACCCTGCCTCAATATGAGGCACAGTGTGACCGATATCACGCAATCTATCTCTCTTTTGTTTAAAATGGACATAATTTTTAAGTTAGAACAACAACTGACATACAAGAAACTGACCAAATGCATTCAAATTGTGTTTAAACCTTAGTAAAACTATCGATGGGTCATTTTGACGTGTACGATTCAACCTCTCCGCAATATTAAATACGGTGTTACTGGTATCACTGAAAGTGTCTCTCTTTTGTTTTTAAATGGACAAAATTCTAAGTGAAAACAACAACATACATATGGAAAAATTACCTAACACATTCAGATTTTGTTTATACTTTATGAGAATGATCCATGGGTAATTTAGGATGTGTATGAGTTAACCCCGCCTCAATATGAGGCATGATATGACTGGTATTACTTAAAGTGTCTCTCTTTTGTTTAAAATGGGCCGAATTTTAAGTGAAAACAACAAATGACGTACGAAAAAACTAGCAAACAAATTCATATTGTGTTGATAATTTAGGATAAATATCCATGGGTCATTTGAGACTTGTAAAAGTTAACTCCATTTCAATTAATGTCACGATGTGACCAGTAACACTCAAAGTGTCTCTATTTTGTTTAAAATGAACAGAATTTTAAGTGAAAACAACAACTGACATACAGAAAACCAACCAAATTCATTAGAATTGTGTTGATAATTTAGGAAAACGATACATGTATCATTTTCCACGAGTATGAGTAAACCTAGCCACAATCCGAGGCATGGTATGATCGGTATCACTCAAAGTGTCTCTCTTTTGTTTAAAATGGTCCGAATTTTAAGTGAAAACAACAACTGACATTTGAAAAACCAAAAAACATATTAGTATTGTGTTGATACATTAGGATAAAAATCCATGGGTAATTTTTGATGTGTACGAGTCAACCTCTCCCCAATCCGAGTCACAGTGTGACCGATATCACTCAAAGTGTCTCTCTTTTGTTTAAAATGGTCATAATTTTAAGTTAAAACAACAACTGACATATGGATAACTGACCAAACACATTATTATTGTGTTGATACTTTAGGCCAATGATCCATGGGTCATTTGTGATGTGTACGGGTCAACATGGCCTCAAATTGAGGCATGGTGTGGCCAGTATTACTCAAAGTTTCTCTCGTTTTTTTAAAATGAACACAATTTTAAGTGAAAACAAAAACATACCTACAGAAAACTGACCAAACACATTCAAATTGTGTTTATAATTCAGGAGAACTATCCATGGGACATTTTCAATGTGTACGATTCAACCCTGCCTCAATATGAGGCATGGTGTGACTGGTATCACTCTTTGGTTTAAAATGGACAGAATTTTAAGTGAAAACAAAAATTGATGTATGGAAAACTAAACAAATGATTTCTTATTGTGTTGATACTTTATGAGAATGATCCATCAGTAATTTTTGACATTCATCATTCAACCCCTCCTCATTCTGAGGCATGGTGTGACCGGTAACACTCAAAGTGTATCTCTTTTTTTAAAATGGACAAAATTTTGTGTGAGATCAACAACTGACTTTCAGAAAACTGACCAAACACATTCATATTGTGTTGATACTTTAGTTCAATGATCCAAGGGTCATTTTTGACATTTATGAGTCAACAAAATCTCAATACAAGGCACAGTGTGTCCGATATCACTGAAGGTGCCTTTCTATTGTTTAAAATGGACAAGATTTTAAGTGAAAACCACAACTGGCGTACGGAAAACTGACTAAACACATTCGGATTGTGTTGATAATTTAAGAGAATGATCCATTTGTTATTTTTGATGTGTATGAGTCAACCCCGCCTCAATACAAGGCATGATGTGACCGGTATCACTAAAGTGTCTCTCTTTTGTTTAAAATGGACAAAATTTTAAGTGAAAACAACAACTGACATACGGAAAACCGAACAAACACATTTGGATTCTATCGATACTTTAGGACAATGATCCATGAGTCATGAGTTACGTGTATGAGGGAAACCCTAAAAAATCCGAGGCACGGTGTGGCTAGTATCACTTAAAGTGTCTCTCTTTTATTTAAAATGGACAGAATTTTATGTGAAAACAACAACTAACATACGGAAAACTAACCAAACATATTCATATTGGGGTTATACTTTAGGATAATGACACATGGGTTGTTTGTGATGTGTAAAAGTCAAAACCACCTCAATTAAAGGCATGGTGTGACTAGTGTCACTCAAAGTGTCTCTTTTTTTGTTTAAAATGGACAAGATTTTAAGTGAAAACAATAACTGACATACTGAAAACTAAACAAACAAATTTTTATTGTGTTGATACATTATTAGAATGATCCATGGATCATTTTTGATGTGTAAAAGTCATCCTTGCCTCAATCCGAGGCACGGTGTGACCAATATCACTCAAAGTGTCTCTCTTTTGTTTAAAATGGGCAGAATTTTAAGTGAAAACAACAACTAACATACAGAAAACCAACCAAACACATTCAGATTTTATGGGTCATGTGTGATGTGTATGATTCAACCCCACCTCAATCTGAGGCACAGTGTGGCCAGTATCACTCAAAGTGTCTTTCTTTTGTTTAAAATGTACAAAGTTTTAAGTGAAAACCACAACTGACATATGAAAAAATGTCCAAACACATTCAGATTGTGTTGATACATTAGGAGAATGATACATGGGTCATTTTTTATGTTTAATAGTCAACCCCACTTCAATCTGAGTCACGTTGTGACAAATATCACTCAAATTGTCTCTCTTTTGTTTAAAATGGATAGAATTTTAACTGAAAACAACAATTGACATATGGAAAACTGACTAAACACATTCAGATTGTGTTGATACTTTAGGCCAATGATCCATGGGTCATGCGTGACATGTATAATTCAACCCCACCACTATCTGAGGCACGATGTGGATGGTATCACTCAATGTGTCTCTCTTTTGTTTAAAATGTGCAAAAATTTAAGTGAAAACAACAACTGACATATGAAAAATGACCAAACACGTTAGGATAGTGTTGAAACATTAATATAATTATACATGGGTTTTTTGTGACATGTATGAGTCAATACCACCTCAATCCGAGGAAAAGTGTGACTAGTATCACTCAAAGTGTCTTTCTAATGTTTAAAATGGACACAATTTTTAAGTGATAACAACAACTGACGTATGGAAAAAAATTGTCAAGTCATTACCAATGACATAAGACACTTAGACAAGCCTCATAGAGTCCTAATCAATCCTTAGACAATAAACCCCCATTAATAATTCATCACACACCCTAAATATAAACCTTTAGCCCTAGATTTCATGATGAGGGATGAAAACAAAGAGGAAAGGGAGAGGGAGAAGAATGAAAGGGAATGAAAAAAGAATAGAGGATTTAAATTGGATAAATTTTCAAGACAAAGGGATCTTAAAATAAGTTTCAGGAAGGGAACGAGAGGAAATAGGTTGAAATACCTTAAATTATGCCATATCCTAGGAAACTTTCATGCTCTGTTTGGGCTATTTTTGAAACTGTTCACCAACTTTTTGGGAGCCATTGGATAAGAAACCCTCTTCTGCACAGTTTGGACAAACAGCTAACTAACCATGTTCCAATTGTTCAAAATGACTTAGTTAAACTATAGATCCATACCACATGGTTTCTCCTAGATGTGAACAACCTGTGTTCCATAAAACTCCCTCAAAAAGGTAAGTTTCATGGTTTTTACTTGGAGTCATACAACCCATCCTTTTCCTATGTATGAAAAATAGTAAAAGTCGAAAATGAATAAGAAACTTCCGGCTCAAAGTGTACCCACATGGGTTCTTCTAAATTGTGTCCCCCAATAAAAGCACTACTTGACTATTAATCAAATTTCTAGGAAAGAAAAATAATTAGAATATATCTCACCACCATTTATAAATTATATAAATGGCGTGAAAAGAAGACACCACACCATTAGATAAAGGAATAAATCACAAGAACACATTTCATTAAGTATCCCAAGAATCACCCAAATCTATCTACCGTGAGAAATCTATAGGGGAAACTCTCTAAGTCCTAAGGCATCATATCCCAAAAGGAACTGAAAATCTATAAAAAAAATTCCATATCCAAGCTTGACATGAATATTAACCACAAAAAACATGAACAATAACCTGCATTCATGCCTTAATCAAAATTTTCTTAATGTTATCACATTGAACACTCTCTATATATTTTATCTGAGGAAATGTAAGATATTGTTTGGAGGAGATAGTGTTTAATGGTACCTTTTGGTAATCATAATGAATAATTAGTACATCATATTAGGTATGGATTTTTTCCCATCATTTGATCCAAAATTGACTACCACTGAATATTTTATTTGTGTGAATTTCTTGTTTGATATGATGATTTTTTTTCAAGTCTTGTTTGGGTGCACTGCTGCCGAATTTCTTGTTATAGCAAGCATGACATTTATCAGTGCTAAAAATGCGCTGATAAAGGGATCCTTTATCCATGCTAAAAAAGTACTGATAAAATCACCCTTTATTAGTGCTTTTTTAGGGATGATAAAGGCACCCTTTATCAGCTCTTTTTTAGAAATAATAAAGGGGAACCACCTTTATCAGTTCTGAGATTTACATCACCTTTTTAGTGCTATTAAAGACCATTTCGTGCACTAATAAAGCCTGTTTTTGTAGTAGTGACTATAGTTACTTATTTCACACTATTCATTCTACTTACATGAATCTTTTACAAAAAATTGGATTCGCTAAAAGATATTCTCGACTGTTGTATACCCCTCCACATATTTCTAAAGGGATGATCTTGAATATTTTTGGGGTTAAGTTTACATAATTTCCTTTCCCTCAAAAAAGGGTCACTAGGACACAAAATGGGTCAAACACAAAACTATATATATGTGTGGATGGATATATATATGTTTTTCCTCAATATACTATTGAGTTTGGAGCTGATATTTTATTTTAGATACCAAGAAATGGCTCAAATTATGTATGTACATGTACGAATACTACTATTATATTAATCCACTTATTATAGAATTTTATTCACTATTTAGCTGCTTATTTGTAATTTTGCTGTTTTGATTGTTGAACTCATATAAAACTTTGTGTGTGTGTGTGTGTGTGTAAATGAGGAAACATTATCATGGAAACACCTATATATTCATTTTTGGGTTATTGAATGTTGGTGGTTCCCAACTATTTACATATATACTCACACCTTGTATGGTCTCTCCTGTAGACTTGAAGCTTCACATGATTTAGTTTTGTTATGACATATAGTTGGATAACTATTGGATTCTTCATCGAATAACCTGGTTCTAGTGTAGGTTTGTGCATTCGATATTCTGGTGGAGTTAGAGTATGAGGCTATATTTGGTGATAGAAATGTGAGCACATCACATATTCCATTAATTAATATAGAATTTTCTAATTTGCACATGACTATTTTAGTATGTTATATATAGAATAATATTGTCTTTCTAGCTCCGTTTATATAAAGATATATTTGATTTCTTTTATTGTGGTCTAATTATTGTAGGATGTATATTTTTTCCTTGGGGACATTTAAAAAATGTTTGATTCATTATAGGTACTTGGTATAATTTATTATTGATTTATGATTATAATTATTGTTTTTAAAATATATCAAAAGATATTTTAAGAATCATAAAACATTTCACAAACCCTAGAAAATTATTGAACACCATTGGGGTAAGTGCCTATCATAATTTAGGTGTTTTTCAGGTATCTTGTCTAGGGATATTACAGTATGGTATTTGAGAGGTGTGTTGGGATTACTAGTTTTTCTATATTTATTAAACATGATCTAGATTGTTGGGACTTTAGAATAAACCCACAAAAGGCCAGATCAACCACTTTATAGAAGAAGATAAATCTAAAATGGATTTTATAAGTATTTATTATACATTATAGTATTGAGTGATCAATTGGTCTAATGTTCATGCATGGCAAAATGTAACTTGAAAAGATTAATGATATTTACTAGGATAAAAACTACTTATGGATTCTTAAATCATATGGTCTAAAGAAACATTAGGGAATTAACCTATTATTTATATTATAACTCATATATGTAAATTGTAATAAATTATCTAGTAATAGATAATGATTTAAATAATGTTTTTTTTCATACAATATTTTTATTTTTTTAATAAATTAATGTCACTCACATATATATGTCTATGCTGATATTGATTATATATTCTCTATTTTGTGATAAATCATAGGATATATTATGATTTTAATGATGAGCATGATATATCTTTTTTTCTAGTAAGTATGTATTATAGAAAATATTCTAATTTATATACAAAAGAATTCTCTATTTCCTCTCAAGTTAAAGTATTATTTGATCTATCTTGAAATCTACTATTTGGGCATGATAATAATGTCTTATTTAATGTTATTAATCAATCATGTTAGCTATTATTTTTATTTCATGATTTACTTATATATAATTAAATCGGTGAAGGATTATAGTGTCTTAAAAAATCAAGGTAATGTTTCAATAATAAAGAATAACTTGACCTATATACCTTCTAAAACATGTACCTGACCTGAATATATACAAACTTGAAGGGAGTTCCCAATCTCCACAGGTTGGTGAATAACACCCACACATCAAATAAAAAAAAGATGGAATAATTTCACCCAACATATAGAATAAAACATGAAATATATACATATATAGAAAGAAAAAGTAGATGAAAACATGAATATATATGTCATAACCGGTAGAGAACAATGAAAGAGATACAATTGAAAATATAGAGAAACTGTCTCTAAGAGACAAGTACAAACAAAATGTATGACAAAACTAAATAGTGGCTCCAACAATCTCAATGTGATATAGTTGGAAAACTCCCACCATCTACCCAAAGCTAACTAATAGAAAACATCACTGACCAACTTTGGTGCCTTAATGTTCTATAAATCTAAAGACATAAAAAAGGTCTACCCACAACTAAAGGAGTGTGTAGGGTATGAGACAACATGCTTAATAGGATCCCACCTAGGTGTTTCATAACAATTCTCTATAAAAATAATCCAAGCATGATAAATTTTGAAAGAAGACAAGTAATGATAAACAATTTATCAATTTTATATTAAAATCATGGAAAAATAATTAATTTCCCCTTTTCCACATTTCAAAAATAAACTTAGTAAAACAGTTTCAAATCATATTATATATCAAAAATCATTCATATCAAATCAAAGTAGGTATCAAATATCATATCAATTCTATGGAAGTACCCCCAAATAGTGTGATCCAAAAGCATAGGTAACATCATGTCAATGATCTTATTAGGCCAGGATAACTAGGAACCTTGTACCCCCAATGTAACACCCCGACCCTAGAATCCTAGAGTTGGTGCATTATTATGTATCATTGGCATGATCACAAAAGATCAAGTCTCTAAAGACAGATTAGTTTAGTATCCTTGGAAATAATAAATACATTCATAAGGTTTACATTACATCATAAAATGGAAAACTACAAATAACATTGTTTCCATAGAAAACACTGAGATCCCATAGACTGTCCCTATAGGTCAGTCATAATATACTTATTCACATCCTAGGAAAAATAAAACATAAAAAGGGATGAGCTCAGATTCTCAGTAAGGATAACAATATAGCGGAAACTTTCATAAATAAGCATAGACATTTAAGGAAATGTGTAAGACTAAAACAAATGCTTTTTAAACTTGAACTTCATCATAATATGGAAAAGATAAAAATCAAATAATTCCATTTACTTATTCACATGGATATTCTACCAGTCGAATAATCACATGCAATATCAATAGCCACTTTCATAATGATGAAATGCAAAATGCCCGACTTTCATAACCATATAGTCAAGGTCTTGTGCCAAGGCTACAAATAATATTTTGTCAAGGCCTTATTCCAAGACACTAGTTTGTCTCATGAGACCTACCAATTCATTGAGGAGCGACAGCGGGCTCCACCCGTCACTTACTAAGTCCAATGCATTCCTAATATGAAAATGTTTAAACATAACATAAACATTTTTTTTAAAAATAGCATACTAAATGTCAATACTTTATCCATAAACCATGAATGGAATAAAAATAACACATTCACAATCAAACATATCAAAAAACCTTCAATACAATATGGAAGTTTTGTATCATAATAAATCATCTTCAAATAATCCTAAAATCCATCAAAGGATGTTGACATAGATGAAATCAAAAACTCTTTTAGAGAAATATCTCTTTCTTTTTTGAAATCATTTAATAAAAAATTTATTTTGAAAATATTCTTATAATCTTGTAAGGGAATCTTCGACGATGTTATAACAACTAAAAATAGCCACACCCACCGTATAAGTTAAAAAACATTCTTACCTTAAATTTGTC
This sequence comes from Viscum album, assembly GCA_963277665.1. NCBI lineage: Eukaryota > Viridiplantae > Streptophyta > Magnoliopsida > Santalales > Viscaceae > Viscum > Viscum album. The sequence goes on from OY728163.1 coordinate 1,867,896,875, forward strand.
GAAAAGGTCAAAAAGTACCTTGTTTGGAAAATGATGGAAAGATTCATTTCAAAACATATAAGGTCAAATAAGGGTATAAATGACTTTAAACCGTTGTCTAGTAAACAGTAAAATATTTTGAAATACATTTTAAGAAACATGGATGTGGATGATAAAGAGGTCCCAATAGATAATTATGTATAAAAAATCATGGATAATGAAAATATTGTGAAATTAACCCTTACCTTGTACTTTTCGTTGGTCGAGGGTAGGTTAAACTCCTGTATAATGGTGATGTAATTGTTATTAAATTATACTAGAGTCATATACATTAATATTATATCATATATGATCTTTTAACTTTTCTTTTTTAATAATATCTTAGTATTATCGTCGTTTCAGGTGTTAATTGATTCGTTTTCCTTTATATGATTTGTTACGTAAGTAATGTATGTTATGGATGAGATGTATCTTATTCATATTAAGTATGATATTAAGTAATTAAACATTATTTTTAATCATCTAATGAAAATTAGTCTTGAATGGATTACAATGGGAAATTAATCTCATCACGTTCGTGGAGACGGTAATCCGTACGTACGCACGAGCGACAATATCATTATTTTGATATTAAAATAATATATAATTGGATGGTATATCATATATATAGACTCATTATAATTTTATATTTATTATTTACATCAATTAAAAATCATTATTATACCCATCCAAATAACAATGTATTGAATAACAATTACACCACGACGTGAAGAGGGTAAGCCATACGTACGCACGTATGGTGACATGTCATTCAAAGGATGGATATAATAATGAATACGGTTGTACCATATTTATAATAACATTTCAGTATATATAATATATTGGAGTTATTATTTTAGAATGTAAATAACAAAGAAAGAGGAAGTGGAAGAAGAAAGGAATTTGAAAGAGGTGATGAAATATTTACCTCTTCTTCGGGTTCTTTTTTTTTGATTTGATCAAAAGGTCTCCTTAGGGTGGATTTATGACTAATGTAAGGCCTCTAGGATTAAGGAAGGCCAATTTATAGGGTATTTGGATAGAGTTTGTTAGAGGAAAAAGGATTTTAAGGTATGAATTAGAGAGAAGGGTGAGTTCCCTTTTATAAGAGGGGCGAGGGGAACCTTAGGGAAAGCTAAATATATTATTTTATAATAAAATCTTTTTTGGTTTCTAATGGCTCCATAATGAATTATTAAAATTCTAAGGTGGGTATGGGTTGATAACCACTCAACCAATATATTTTATATAGGTTTGGGTCACTATATTAACCTTATCTTTTAGATTTAACTATTAGTTAAGTAGTTTGACATTTACCATGTCTCTTTGTATTTTAATATTATATGGTGAATAAACATAGAATATACTTCTAAAATAACCCCAAGTAGTTCATTAATGATATAAATATCATTATATAAGTCTTTTGTCTAAACCTTAAATTTTTAGGAAAATAATATCAATTAATAATATAAACTTTGTTTTAAAAACTCTTTTATGTCAATTTTGACACTATTTGATATTTTGTTTTTTCTAAATTCATAATGGAATTATTACTTCGACAACAGTTCATCTAACCAACCCTAATATGTCATATTAACCTATAAAATTAGTGTAATTCATAAAAAGTCCCAAAATACATTTATTTGGATATTTATAATATCAATTATTTTAATTTTTCATTAATACGGTAATTACCGCATCATCATTGTGTCATAAATAAATTTAGTTATTTAATGTATAAAAAATATAAATAAAATACCATTATGTAGGAAAGATTTTTATATTTGTACTGAATATTTATAGTCAAATTTATCTTATGTTTAAACCTATATGAAAAATGGTTTAGTTATTAAACTTTAAATTTTACACTTTTAACTCTTCTTTGAATTAAATAATAATAAATGTCCTAATATAATCCTAGTGGACCTAAAGGATCATATTTTACTACTATGGTTGTTGTTAGTAGAATTAAACTTATTAAATAGAATTATGATATGTTTTATGGTAATAATAACATCATTTTTACCCTTAATTACCCTATTTATTTTTAACCATGGTAAATAAAAGTAAAAGTTACTATTCACCAAAAAATATTTTCAACTTATTGAACAACATTTTACTTAATTATATCAACCATGTCTCTCATATTTTCAAAATTGAATAGACAAAAGCGGTAAAACTATGTTTTATGTAAATTTGCAAATGCTCCTAGAAGGTGGGTAAAAGACGGTAAAAAGTTCAATAAAATTTTTATATATATAAATTATTATAAACTGACTACAATGAATTAAGTTGAACTTATATAGGTATTATGTATCTATTTTGACCTAAAAAAATTTAAATAAAATAAATAATTATTTAACTAAAATTTTTGTTTTAAACTATAACTTACTGTTTTTCACTATTTATCAAAAATTGAATGCTTTCAGAAAAATACCAAAAAATTTACCCAAAGTCAATTTCAATACTCTGAATCCAAAAATTCTGTCCATTTTGAAAGATAAAATTTATAAAATTTCAAAAAGTGAGTATTACTATTCATAACGGCTAGTTTGATTGGTTTTGGTGCATTAGAACTCGAAGTTGCATACAACACACACTATTGTATTATTCAAAGAGAAGCGTACTATAGAAGTTTGTGGTGTTACACCAAACATAGATAATCATCCGTGCATAAATCCCCTAGACATATGCAGTGAATCTAAGTAGTAGAGTAACACCATAGAAAGTGAACCTCCCAATAGTTTCTATCAATTCCCTAGAACAAAAGGCCTATAGAGAATCAGAAAAACCCATTAGTGACCCCCTCGACAATATCAATAGATGAGGCCTATTATTACACCTTCCTCCTAAGTTACCAAATCTCCCCATGTGATCAATTTTACAAACCAATTCATCAAACCATTTCATCAAATCCGTCATTTGAAAACCATTTCAAAAACCATCTCACAATTCTTTGAAAAAACCCTTCCATTTACGAAAACTAGGGGAAAAAATATTTTATCAAAAACCCATTTCCAAACCCCCATGTAAATCATTCCAATCATTTATAAAAAAATTTATAAACCATATTAATGAATTTAATCCAAAAAAGGATAGAGTTGGAACCACCTACCTCAATAATCAGGTCAAAAGCATCCGTAATGGGATCCACCAAAAAGGAAGAACTAAAAAATGACAATAAAGGCCCTATAATTAATCCACACATCTCATAATCGATTGAATTTATAAAAAAGGAAAGTGAAGAGGATGAAAAAAACCATACCTAAAGGAAATATCATGCGTCACTATAACCAACACAAGGGTTAGCCTCCTAAGTATGATAACATGACATATCTCGAAGAAAACATGAAGAATAATTATCTTAGATAAAAAGATATGATAATGAAATGAAATGGTGTTACCACAATCAGAGGTAATAAATAAGCATAAAGGATAACTCGCCTAGAGAAATTCCACTCAAAAACCTAATGATTACTCATTGAAAATATCAACTAGAGATTAACAAAGGTTCCCAAATCTCTAGGGGAGAGACTTGGGTTGAGATAAAAGGGGATTCTCATCGAATGAATTAGGAATCACTCACATAAAAACCTAAAAACAAAACCACATGAAATTTAAATAGAATGTAATCCCATTACACATCTTGTAATCCAAGGGGTAAATATATTCCAAAAAACTCTTCTCCTTTTTATTAAAAACTGATCTTTTACCATTACACATTGTGAAGGTCCCTTTTATAGAGAGTAACCATTCACAATATGTACATAGCTCATGAAATGTTCCTAGAAACAAATAAACAGCATGTAAACCATTTATATGGTGTGTAATCACCCCAAAGATTGTAAATACTCCTATTTCTTACACAAAAACCCAAACCACATAGGGTGTTCTCCGAAATTGAGGACAACCTCAAAATCCTGTTAATACATTTATACCTAGACTTTAATAATTCAAAAAAAAAAAATATTCATCCCTGAACTTTAGGTAATTTTCTCCAAAAGATTATCTCCATCTTCAAGAGCCCCAAGAAACACCTAATTAAAGAAGAAAACAAAAAATAGAAATGGAAATACCTGAATGATGGTAATGGGATGTTAGAAAATATCCACCATATGAATTCTTATTCCTGGAAAGTCATGTAGAAGAATTAAGTTTGATAAAGAGAATATTTCACTACTCTGTCATCAATGACTCGTGCTCCCAAATCTTGTGAGAATCTGATCCATTCTTCCATAAAACTCTAACCAATAAAATCAAATTCCACCAAAAATAATTTCACTTGAGAGTCAAAAATCTACACTGGCTGATGTACAATAAAAAATAAGTCTCTAACTCAATCTATCCCCAACATAGAATGTTAGAGGGATCATGATGGAACTTCCTAAGCTAGGATATGTGGAAGAAATCACGAATTTACATCAACTAAAATATAAATTCCAACAAATAAGAAACCTTTATCAGCCACTCAATGACCTCAAATGGTACAACATATCTCAAATCAAAATTTCCCAACTTTTTAAGTCGATAGTGACCCAACTAAGAAGAACCTTTCAAGAAAACATGGCCACTTATAGAAAACTCCAAAGGACGATGGCTCTAATCTCCATTATATTTTTGTTGAATCTAAGATGTAACCAAATTCATACATATATACTAATTCCTCACTGATGTCTCCTGGACCAAACTGAGCCACCCCAAAGAGGCTTCACCAACCTCTTCCCAAAAAATAGGTGATCTTCAAAGGAGACCACACAGAGCCTTGAAACTAACTATTTTGATTAATGATTAATAAAAGTTGTTAAAAGAAAACTCAACTAGTATTAGATGTCTATCATAAGACCCAAAAAAATCTAAGACACATGCATGGATAATATCCTCAAAGATATTAATAGAACAACCAATTTTTTTACCATTAGGGGATAATAATATATACTCAACCTAAATTAAGTCCCCATCACCTCCTAGAGACTCATCCAGAAACCCAAATAAAACCTCAAATCCCTATTTGATATAATGGTAGAAAGGACCCCATGTAACCTTACAATATCTTATATGTATAGCTTACACATATCATCAACTTTTATGATGTACCTGATCAGAATGAAGTGAGATGACTTTGTGAACTGGTCAATCACCACCCAGATTCCATTCATACCATAGTGAGTCTATAGAAATGAAAAAAAATGCAGGGAAACCTCTTCCCATTTCCAAAACTAGTATGAAAAGAGGCAAGAGAAAACTAAATGTTTTCAGATGTGATGCCTTTATTTGTTGACAGGTGTAATAGTGGGACAGATAATCAGAAATGACATGCTTCATACCTACCCACAAGAATCACCGTCTCATGTCATAATACATCTTCATAGTTCTCAAATGAGTGACCCATGAATATGAAAATCAAACAAAACTGAGGTCCTTACAGATACTGGGGGTGAAAAGACAATCATTGAAACTAAGAATGCTGTATAAAGAGATAGAGCATCAAAAAATGATCTCCCCACTGTATATGGTTTCTCAAATTTCTATGAAATCTTCAACCAAATAATGACTCTGCATAAAAAAATTCAATAAATATGATGATAATTGATTACTGGTCAAAATGAAAAATTGAAACATCTTCCTGAGATAACATATTAAACTAAGAAAAAATCTTAACAAGGTTCTACTATTCCTTCAATTTTACAATATCCAGCGATGTTAAATTCATACTAAGAGCATTTGAAATGACATTACCCTTCCTCATTGTGTAGGTGATATCAAAGTCAATCATATGAATGTATTCCACCCATTATATGTGTCTGAGATTTATGTATTTGAGAGAAAATATATATCTTAAACTTTTATAGTTTTGAAAGACTATTAACCTCTCCCCAAAAATACAGTGCCACCAATACGTTAGTTTATGAATAATTGGTGAAAGCTCTAAATCATGAGCGGGGTCATTATTTTCATGCGGTTGAAGCTGATGATAGGAATAAGATAACACATGATTATCTTGTATAGGCACACAACCATAACCAGTGCTTCAAGAATCATAAAAAACTAAATAACCCTTACCTTAATTAGGTATGTTATGAATATGAGCCAATATTAGAAGTAATTTCTACTCCTCAAAATAATAATGACACATTGTATCCCATATGGATTTAACCCCTTTCCTGGTTAGTGTAGTGAAAGGTGATGTCATCTTTGGAAAATCCTTGAAGAACCCTAGGTAATATTTAGCAAGTCCAATAAATCTATGTATCTAAGAAACATTTGAAGGATATTCTCATGATTAGAAAATATTCTCTTTCTCAAGATAAATTAATAACCCGGTCTTTAAAATCACATATCCCAAGAACTTCACTTCTTAAATCCAAAAACTACATTTTAATATATATCTTTTAAAATAGTTACTCCTCAGGATTTTCTGAAACAAAATCAAATAGTGTTCTTGGTCATTCTAGGATCTCAAATAAACCAAAATATCATCCAATAACACTACCAAAAAAGATTCAAGATACTAATAGAATATATGATTCATTAAAGACATAAAAATCCTAGAGTTATAGACAGACTAAATGAGATCACAAGATATATAAAAAGGACATACTTGCTCTTAAAAGATGTCTTTGGTATATTAGACACCTAAACACTAAGATGATGATAACTTGACCAAATATCTATATTCCAAAACCACCTTTCCCCCTTTAATGGATGAAAAAAATCATCCACATGAAGACAATGATACTTATTGTAGCACCCATAGATTTTATGAGATAGATTATTTTAATATCTTTGATGATTTTTTTTTATTCTACACAAATATTAGCTTTAACTATATGCAACACTATATTAAATTGTAGTATACGCAAAAGTATTCTTGGACTGTGTTGCACATAATTTCAATTTATTTTGATAGAATTAATTTCATGCAACCTTGAGTATCAATTTCTTACAATGTATAAATGAACTATGTTTGGATTATGTTATATACAACACCAAAATAAGCTTTCACTACACACAATAAAGACTTGGCTTGTATTACATGCAAGAACAACATTCCTCGATAGTTTCAATTGTATACGATACCGAGTTTCACTAAAGAATGATATATTATTAAAATATTTTCTAACCAGCCTTTATGAATAGTATTAACCACATTATGAATTTTATATAACATTAGGATTCATATTACACATTTTATAGAACATGATATGAGAACAAAATCATTTTTTCGGATAAAATAAATATTTTTCAAAAAACACAAGTTACCGCCTTTTGATGGTGTACCCATTTTAAATATAGTTTTGACACTTTTATAAGTTAAAAATGTCAAAATAAACCTTTTCTTTAGAATATGGACATAATTAATTAATTTTGTTTCGTTTTTGGTATTTTTCTAATAAAAATCAAATTTTAAGGAATAGTGAAAAATACTGCATTTTAATTCAAAACTTGGATTTTATCTAATTTATTTATATAGTTATATTATATTTTGAATTTTTTTAAGTGTAATTGGATTATATTTTTATCATTTAATAAAATTTTTTATTATTTTAATTACTTTCACTTTTAAATTGGACATAAAAACATGTCAATATTTTACTAGTTATTATTTCTTAAAAACCAGATTTTTGGTTTTGACAACAGTAATTAATTTTAAATTAATTACTGTAACTTATGTGATATGAATTTGGAGAAATGGATTCCATATTTGTAATCATAAGGTTCAAATTGTGTAAATAGGTACCTCTTATTTTTTGACATTAGGAATAGTAACTTCAGTAATTATTTTATTTACCATGGTTAAAGGGTAAATCTGGTAAATAAGGGTAAAACAATATTATAATAATATTAAAATACCCTAAAAAATGTTCTAATTATATTGTATGAGATATTTCCGACCATTGGAATCCTTGAGTTTATTTTGTGACCCCATGGATTAACTTGGATGTGAAAATGACATTTTATAATAATTAATTTAAAGTAAAGATAATTATAACCTAAACATATATCTTTTACTAAATCAATTTTAATATAGAGTTATATAACAGATCTCAATGTATATAAATATTAATTATAAATATAAAAGTATATCCTACATAATTTTATTTTATTTATAATTTTTAGACATTAGATAAATATATTTATTTATGATACAATTATGATGTAGTGATTGCCTCATTAATGAAAGATTCAAATAAATAAATTTATAAATATTAAAATAAATTTAATTTGAACATTTTGATATCATCCATGAATTTTATATATGAAATTTACTTATTAGGGATGTGTTAATTTCTTTTTTTTGAAGGAATCAATTTGTTATGAATTTTTTTAAAAATCATGTATGAATAGTGTCCAAAATTAACATAATTCATAACTTAGAAAATAAAATAGTTTATTAAATGATATTAAATTATTAAAAATCTACGATTCATAATAATGGTTAACATAAGTCAATATATTTTATAAATAACTTTTTTGTGGGTCTTTTGACATGATATAGAAATTACATTAACCCAAAACGTGTAAATAACATGATATCACGATAAGATTAAAAAGGGTAAAATAAGGGTTACACAAAAACGATAAGGATAAATAAATATTCCAAACTTGTCTAAAAATTATTGAATGATGGTTATTCTAACCAAAATAATATTTTCGTTTAATTAAATAATGTTTTGACCATTATAAATCGAATTTGAATTTATAATAAATTAATATTTTAGGACTTTCCTAAAGTGCCCCTGTCCTCTCTTATAAAAGGGAACCACCTCCCTCCCCTATTAACTCCATTTTTATCCTTAAATATCGGCCAATACTTGAACATTTCTCTTATTAACTTCCCTAGTAACATTTTAGAGGTTCTTTTCTTCCAAAAAACGAACTGTAGTGCCCTAAGATGAAATTTAAAGGAGGCACATCGAGGAAGAGGTAATCTCTTCTAGTGATTCTTTCAAATTTATTTATTATTATACTTCCTCTTCAATAGTTATTTCATTATAATGTAATAATAAAAATAAAAATAATATAATTATATGTCATTAAAAATATGAAACAACCCTATTTAACCTTATATTCATCCTATGAAAAATGAAATAACCGCGCGTGCGTACGTACGACTAACCGTCTCCACACCGTGGTGTAAACTAATTTTCACCACCACCATACTTGGATGGGTATAATGGTGAAAATAATAACTATATATTTTTATTAAAACATTATACTAATTCATACATATTATGCACCATTCACTTCAATATCATTCAACAACTATGGGAATGATATCGTTGGTCGTGCGTACGTACGACTTACCATCTCCACAAACCGATGAGATTCATTCTCCATTTTAACAATTCTGGAATTATTATAAAGTATATGTAAAAAATAGTCAAGAAATATAGGACATAATAATGCTACTATATTTATGTATATTTATATATGTCATTTAATTACTTCCATTCATTTCAATAAGGAAACAAAAACATCATTAATGTGTACGTATGACCTACCGTCCCCATGAAAGGTGTATTCCATTTCATTTATATATATATATATATATATATTTATATACAGAATATATATGATATATAAATCTTGTTTTAAATTATGAAAGTAAGTAAATCATTATATAAGTAATAATATCTTGAATAACAATTCAAAACACTTACGATAAATAAAACGATTATTACCCAAAACATTGCTTTAACATGGAGTTGACAAAAGAATTGTAATATAAAGTAGTAAGTGAATCATATATAACATCATTAATATTATTATGGTTTTTTACAAGTTAATAATATGTTTAAACACACTATAAAATAGTTTCAGACACATTCAAAAGAAATCAGACCTAAGGTAAGGGATAATTTCACAATCTCATTTTTATCCAAGATTGATTACACGTAAGTATTTACTTGGGTTATATTTATCCTCCGTGTCCATGTTTTCTAAAAATATTTTCATTAAATGTTTAGTATTCTTCCATGATTTTTAAAATCGATTTTTACCCATTTTTTACTTTTACTACATGGTATGGAAGGAATCTATCTTTTATTTACCATACAAGGTACTTTTTTGACTTTTCCAGAAAAAGTACGAGGAAAATGTCCATATTTAACTTATAAAACATGAATGGATTTTTACAGTTTCATGATGAATTATTTCCATGAAGCTTCCAATACACTATTTCATGTTTATTTTCGACTAAATTATATTTTTAATAATATGTGCCATTTTTTGAAAAGAAAACATTTTGGAAGAACAAAGGATATTTTCCTCAAAAACTAAGTTCAATTGTTTTATCAAAATTATTTTATATATAAGATGATTCTTTTAAATATGGTTATGTTTCTATCCCTATTATTAATATGATTTTATATTGTTAATGATGGAATTATATTTTATATGGATTATGTTATGATGGAATGATATTTAAGAAACACATTTTTTTTCTGAGTTATGTTATGATGAATGATTTATGTTTTGTGTAACATGTAAGAATGATTTCATTATGATATGGGTGGGACCAATATCTCACTCCAATTCATTAGGTAAGGATTTATATATCATGAGATAAACATGGATGGAACTATAAGTAAACTGGGTTTAGTAATGGACTTTGTCCACTATAATGGTCCTGGCAGCAATGCCTTGGCTACTATAGAAGTCATATCATGTGATTAATAGTTTTACACGATTCCATGTTTTATTACCATGGTATTTTATCACGATTAATCTTTCATTATGATCTATTCCTTACATAATGCCAATATTTAATTCATCACTCAAGATTTTGATGATTTAACTTTATATCCATGTTTTTTAGGTTCAAATGTATATAGTTTGTTTTATTTTCTCTATGATAACCCTTACTAAGAATTTGATCTCACCCTTTTTATGTTTCCTTTTCCTCAGGATATAAATAATGTTTTTAGGTAGGAAAACAAAAAATGGAAGATCTTTATGGGAGATGTTGAAGATATTTCACCATGATCAGAAGCTTTTGTTATGAATTTCCAAAGACACGAAACTAATATGGTCTTTGGGAATCTATTTGTATCATGTATTATGTATTTCAAAAAAATGTAATGTCTATGGGAGTAAATCTTGGGTCTCTATAGTCAGTATCATTGTGAAGGTTTAGTAAACCTTTGGAAACGAGGATTTGAAAACTTTAGTGAGATCCCTAGATATATTTGTATGGTATGTAAAGGTATGTCCCTAAGATTAAGTATATGTATAATTTTCATTCATAGAATTATGATAACGATCATGAAAAACCTTGGATTAAACCAAAGATTTTAGATATTGGAAGTACTCCCCCATGATTATGTTGTTTTCCTAGTATTATTTTTCTCTCACACTATTCTTTTTGGGTTTTAAATAATGGATGGAAATAAAAGGATCCATGTTAATGGAGAATATGATGGACAATAGAATGATATTATTCATGAGAAACTAAATGAAATAGGATTTGGAAGGCAAAACATCATTATTATTCCTAATCAACAATCTCATAATATGATCAATATTCTCAATATTGGTGAGTTTCCTGAAGCATATAGTAAGAGAAAGATAAAGTTTCATGGTGATCATAGAGGAAAGAAATTTCAATTTTCCTCATGTAAATCATGTGGTAAGAGGCATCAAGGAGAATGTTTCAAAGGAATTGGAAGATGCTTTGGGTTTGGAAAAGAAGGACACAAATCTAGTAATTACAAAAAAAAAGGTTCTATTAAAACAATGAACATGGATAATGGTGTTACTAAGACATAAACAATGGTTGAATGTCTTAAATTTGGAATGTACGGGCATTCTGCAAATCAATTCCATAAGGGAAAATCTCATGAAGAGAATCAATATGGTTTTATGAGTAATATTTATGTTGATGATGATGAATAGACTATAAATGATATATGAGATGAAAGAAGTGTTATGAAATAAAATGATAAAGTTTGGTCAATGGTTTAAGAAGGTAGTGGAATTATTGCATGTTTGTCAAGAGTAATGTTGTATATGAAATTTAATGGTACCATGGAATAAAGAAACATCTAAGGATTGTTACAATATTTTTTTTACATAAGTACTTAAAAGTATATATTGAATGGTACTAGTAACAATGAAAGGTTATTCAGATATTTTTGGAAAGCACATGATATGCACATAATGAAGGGACAAGGAGATAATGAGATATTTGATTTTATTAATGAGCACATGAATAATATAAGGAAAAAAATGATATCATGGTTTGATTATATATTATTTTTGGGATTTTGGTATGTTGAAAGAGTTAACTTTTGGTAGAATTCATGTTTCACTAAGTTTCTATGGTAATTCATGTTTCAAGAGAATACATGATTAAGGTATTAACATGTTTAGAATTTGACAACCAAGAACCACCTTATGAGATATGGGAGATAAATTTTATTTTGATTTAGTTCATATATTTCTATATTTTATATTCTTTAAAGGATTGTAATGTTATCCATTTATGGATAGTATAGATTATTTAAATATTAAGTTTGTTATATTAATGTATTATCTCATTATAGGTAGAATTATGCTTATTTTATAACCTATTTCAACCTTTTTGTTAAGACATATGGAGTGACCTATCATTCTATCTCATGATCTTCTAACACTTCATGAATGAAAAATTCAACTTCATTTCTTTAAGAGATGAAGAGGAAATTGTTCAAGGCACGAAAAATGGTGAGATTTTACCAAAATAATGTAAGTAAATATTCTCATGAAAAATTATTCAACAGTTGGAAAATGATCTGGAAAACCAAAAATGTTATCCTAGTACCTTTTTATCCGATGAATCAGATAGTCCATTAAATCATCACAGATTTATGACTTTCTGGTAGTTAACTTTCTCCAAACCATATTCTCTATCACTAACCACCAGAACTTGAGGGTTAGATTCCTCTTCCATATCCATGTTTTCACTTCCTACCTATGTTATCCTATGTGGAAGCCCAGTGAATAGATACCTTTTGTAACCGTTATGTTTCTAACTTTACTTTTTGAAATAATGTTTTAGTATCCCTTTTTACGACATGGGATTCCATAAAATAAACTTTCAAGTGGTAAACCATTTATAACCCTGATGTATTTCGAGGGTGAAATTCATTTTAAGGGGGGTAGAATGTAACACCCTAATATTTGATGAGATATATTATTTTAATTTATTATATGACTTTTTTTGTACATTACACCAAAATTAGATTGCACTATATACAACACCGTTTTAGCTTGCAATACACACAACAATATTCTTGGTCTGTGTTGCACATAATTACATATTCTTTTGATAGAATTCATTTAATGGAACACTAAGTATCAATTATGTTTAATTTATTAATGAAATATGTTTTGATTATATTATATGCAACACCAAATTAATCTTTCACTACACACACCAGTAACTTGGCTTGCATTACATATAAGAGCGACCTTGCTCAACAGTTTGTGTTATACGCGATACCAAGTTTCACTAAACAATGATATATTATCAAAATATTATATAACAAGATGTTATGAATATTATTAACCACATTTTTAATTTTATATAACATTAGAATTCATCTTAAAAATTTTCTAGAACATAATATTAGAAAAAAATCATTTTTCAAATAAAAGAAGTATTTTTCAAAAAACACAGTTTAAACGCCTTTTCATGGAGGACCCATTTTGAATATAGCTTTGACAGTTTTATAAGTTAAATTTTACAAAATAAACATCTTATTTGGAAGTGGGACACAAAAATTTACTTTTTTTATTATATTTTTATAATAAAATTAAAATTTTAATGAATAGTGAAAAATACTGCATTTTAATTCAAAACTGCGTTTTTATCTAATTTATTTATATAGTTGTATTATCTTTTCAATTGGTTTTAAAGTGTAATACAATTCCATTTTTATCCTTTAATATAATTTTGTTCATTGGAAGTAATTTCACATTTAAATTGGACATTAACACACGTCAATCTTTTTGATAGTTATTACTTCTTAAAAACCAATTTTTTGGTTTTGACAATGAGAATTAATTTCAAATTAATCACTGAAATTTTTTTGATTTGAATCTTTAAAAGTTTATTACATAATTGTAATCCTAATTTTCAAATTTTTTAAATAGTTACATTTTATTTTTGGACATTATGAATAGTAACTTCGGTAATTATTTAATTTAGCATGGTTAAAGGGTAAATCTGCTAAACAAGAGTGAAAAAATAATATTAAACTACCTTAAAACATATCTTAATCCATTTGGATGATATATTTCCGACCATGGGTATCCTTGGGATTATTTTTGGACCCCATGTATTCACTTGGATGTGAAAATGATATTTTATAATAATTAATTTAGTGTAAAGATAATTTTAACCTAAACATATATCTTCTACTAAATAGATTTTAATAAAGAGTTATATAACTGATATCTATGTATATAAATAGTAATTATAAATATAAAAATATTTCCTACATCATCTTATTTTATTTATAATTTTTAGACATTAGATAAATATATTTATATATGACAGAATTATGATGTAGTGATTACCTTATTAATAAAAAATTCAAATAAATGAATTTATAAATATTAAAATAAATATAATTTGTAAAATTTGATGCCATACACGAATTTTATGGGTGAAATTTACATATTAGTGATGGGGTAATTCCATTGGTTTGAAGGAATATGGTTGTTATTAATTTTTTGAAAAGTCAAGTATGAATAGTGTCCAAAATTGTCATAATTCATAACTTAAAACCTAAAATAGTTTATTAAATGATATTGAATTCCTAAAAATCTAATATTAAAAAAAAAATGGTTAATATAAGTCCAAATATGTCATGAATAACTTTTTTTTGTGGGTATTTTGAAATGATATGGTAATTACATTAACCCACAATGTTTAAATAACCTGATATCCCAATAATATTAAAAAGGGTAAAATGAGGGTAAAATAAAAAAGATAAGGATAAAAGAATATTCAAAAAATGTATAAAAATTATTTTATTATGGTTATTATATCCAAAAGAATATTAAATTACAATTAAATAAGTTTTGGACCATTCGAAATCAAATTTTATTTTAAATAAATTTATATTTTAGGACTTTTGTAAAGTTCCCCTCTCCTCTTTTATAAAAGGGAACCTCATCCCTCCCCCCTTCAATCCATTTTGAGACTTCAATATCAGCCAAACCCTACCCATTTCTCTTCTAAACTTTCATATTTACATTCTAGTGGTTTTGGTATTCTAAAAGGACCAACTCTAGTGCCCTAAGAGGAAATTTAAAGGTGGCATGTCGAGGAAGAGTTAATCTCTTCTATAGATTCTTTCAAATTTTTTATTCTTCTACTTCATATTCATTAGTTATTTAATTATAAAGTAATAACATTAGAATAAATCATAT
Source organism: Viscum album (assembly GCA_963277665.1). Taxonomy (NCBI): domain Eukaryota; kingdom Viridiplantae; phylum Streptophyta; class Magnoliopsida; order Santalales; family Viscaceae; genus Viscum; species Viscum album. The sequence goes on from OY728163.1 coordinate 1,867,912,313, forward strand.
AATGATATGTTATTATAAATATGAAACACCCCTATTTCACCTTCTATCCATCGTATGAAAAATGAAATCACCACACGTGCGTACGTGTGGCTTACCGTCTCCACGCCGTGGTGGAATATGTTTTTCACCACCGCCTTACTTGGATGGGTATAATGGTGGAAATAATAAGTATATATGATTATTATAACATTTTAATAATTTGTATATATTATACATCATCCAATTCAATACCATTCAACAACTATGGGAACAATATCATCGCTTGTACATACGTACGACTTACTGTCTCCAGAATGCAACGAGATTCATTATTCATGTTAACAATTAAAGAATTATTATAAAGTAAATATAATAAATAATAATGAAATATATGACATAATAATGATATTTTATTTATGTATATATATATGTCATTTACCTAATTCTATTCTATTCAATAAGGAAATAAAAATAATGTTCATGTGTACGTACATCCTACCGTCTATATGATCAGTGAATTCCATTTAATTTATCTACCTATTATATATTTATATTTAAATACTGAATATTTATGATACATAAATCATGTTTTACATTCTAGATGTAAGTAAATCATGATATAAGTAATATTATTCAGAATAAAAATTCAGAACACGTACGATAAATAAAATGATTATTACCAAAAACATTGCTTTAACATTGAATTGACAAATGAATGGGTAATATAAAGTCTTAAGTGAATCATATATGTTATCATAAATATTTTTATGGTTATATTAAAAATTAATAATATGTTTAAACCCACTCTATTGTAATTTCAGACACATAGAGAAGAAATCATACCTAAGGAAAGGGATAATTTTTCAATCCCATTCTATCCAAGATTGCTTATATGCAAGTATTTACTGGGGTTATATTTATAATCCATGTCCATGTTTTCTAAAAATGTTTTAATAAAATTTTTAATATTCATCCATGATTGTTTAAAGTCATATTTACCCATTTTTTTAATTTTATTACATGGTATGGAAGGAATCTTTCTTTTTTTACCAAATGAGGTACATTTTGACTTTTCCGGAAAAAGTATGAGGATAATGTTTTTGTTTAGCTTATATAAAATGAATGATTTTTTATAGTTTCACGATGCCTTATTTCCATGAAGCTTACTCTAAACTATTTCAATTTTATTTTCAACTAAATTATTTTCTTTTAAAATTGTGTGGAATTTTGAGGAAAGAAAATGTTATTAAAGAAGAAATGATATTTTCCTCAAGAACTAAGTTCAAGTGTTTTATCAATATTATTTTACATCTATGATAACACTTTTAAATAGAGATATGTTTCTATCCCTCTTACTAAAATGATTTTATTGTGTTAATTATGGAATTATATTTTTTATGGATTATGTTATGATGGAATTATATTTAAGAAACCCATTTTATATCATGGGTTATGTTATGATGAATGATTTATTTTTTGTGGAACATGTAAGAATGATTTCATTATGAGATGGGTGGGACCTATATCTCCCTCTAATGCATTGGGAAAAGATTTATATCCCTTGATATAGACATGTTTGGAACAACAAGTAAATCCAATTCTGTAATATAGGGCTGGAATGGCATGTAATCCCAGTTTAGTAATGGACTTAATCAACTATGATGGTCCTGGTAGCAATGCCTTGGCTATTATAGAAATCATATTATGTGCTTAATGGTTTTTAACAATTCCATGTTTTATTCCCATTCTATTTTTTCATGATTAATATTCCTTTATGATCTATTCCTTACATAATACCAAGATTTATTTCCTGACTCAATATTTGGATGTTAAACTTAATGTTCATGTTTTTACGTTCAAGTATATGTGGTTTGTTTAATTTTTTACATGTTTACTATTACTGAGCATTTGAGATATAAATAAATTTTTTATGTAGGAAAAAAAGGGAAGATATTTGTAGGATCAGTTTATGATCTTTCACCATGATTAGAAGATTATATTTTGAGTTTCCAAATACACTAAGTTAATATGGTCTTTGGGCATCTGTTTGTGTCATATATATTGTATTCCACAAAATAAATGTAATTTCCATGTACGTGAAGCTTGGGTCTATAAAATTATTCTTATACATTACCTGGTTCAACTTATGATAGTCCAAACACATTTATAGTGAACAATATAACTTGTTTGCAAAGAGCAATAGGGATACCTATGGTGGAACACTAGGGAGAACAAAACCCTTATCCATAAAATCATCCAAATGAATATTGATATCTTTCTACTTCCCTAGATCTATATGATAAGAATGTATCAAAATTAGATTCATACCTGGAACCAGGTCAATCCTAAAATCCTCCTCCCTCCCTAGAGGAATCTTGGAGAAAACATATGTAAAATCATGTACAAAATTGGGATGATAAATAATAAAAGTAACATTATCATTCTTAACAACTACAAAAAGAAATAAACTCCTGATCTCTGGGTGGGAAGGTCTCTCATGACTAGAACTTGGATGACAATCTCCCTAAAACATCCATGAGCTACCATCAACTACACAAAATGGGGAAATTAAATAATAATAATAAACCTTATCATAATGAGAAAAAAGACAATCCACCCTGATGATGATGTCAAAAAAATCCATATCAAGAATAATAAAATCCCATACAAACTCCACATCAACTATTGACAACACACAAGGGCAGTGAAACACCAAATATTTCCTTTTTTCAATAGGTGTTTCTAAATACATAAAAAAGGACACGAGATCCATTGTAATTTTAACAATATCAATAAAAGAGAAAGATATAAATGAGAATAAATAACCCGTATAAAATAAAACAATCGCTATAGATTATTTAATAAAAAATAATTGTCAATATTACTAGACCATAATATTCCTCCATTGGAAACACATATACTTCATGAAGGTAATTCACTCCTAAGGCCTATTTATATATCCCTGTAGTCTTTGAAATATCTAATTATGCCATAGTAACTTTTGGAGTCGACTATCCCTATCCATATTGAGGCATATAAATAGCTAGAAATAGATGATACATATGTCCATAATGTCCACAACTGTTGTGTATATTTGATGGTGAAGGGAAAGAACTCTGGGTGTGTATAACCTTTACACACTAATAGAAAGTTAGAGGAATACAACCCACTGTAATTGGAGGTGTTGAGGAGGCATTACATAGAGAACAACCTCCACCATTCCTATAATTATCCAATCACTTACTCTTTTTTTGTAGCACACCACACAACCTTCCACTAGTTATAAATGAAGAGGGATAATATCCAAAATTTAATACCATAGTCAAATCTACCATCAAAGCCCTTTATTCCATCTATATATATGTTAAAATTTACATCCTAAAAATCTACAATTTAATATCTAATGGAACACCCTATATGTACTTTTCAGATTTCAGCTTGTAATTATTTACAACCACTTGTAAAAAATGAACCATCTCTATAATCTAGTTAGTGGAAACTAACACCGAATTTCCTCTCTACTATAATGATACGAAATTAAGATATTTATCCATCATCAATAACTCTAGAAAATACTACTCTAAGAAGAGAGTGTCGAAGCCCTTTTAGTCCAAGCCAAAGTTCCTATCTACTTGTACCATGGAATACCAACATTTCTTGCTAGGTACCTTTATTATGAATTCCATACATTTTACCTTGATATTTTTAGTTATATAGATGAAGTCTAAAATTTGATCAATCTTTTCAATCGATTCCTCCACCTCTTTATTTTCATTAATACCCATGAAGAAATGTGGCTTCTTATGCATGAACTCCCATGATTGATATCAATCTCTTATAGCTCCTTGCTATACATCAAAAATTGAATTATTTACTTGTTGTATATTCTAGTTAAAAACTGCAGCTTACCAAATGATAGACTCAATAAAATTATTATCCATATGAGGATTACCTTGAGGAGCATCGGTTTCACCCTCATGTAGAACCCAAAGAATACGTCTTAGAGGCATACTGCTACACATAAAAACAGAATAACCTATTATACAATAGATTAATCTTAGTTAAAACTATAAAACCATAAAAAAAGATATTAAGATCAATAAATCAAAGTAGGAGACAAAAAACCCAACATCCCATGATAACTTGAGTCTCTTTATAGCAAGAGATGGCCAATAACTCATTGAAACCTACCTATCATGTCACAGAAATCCTATATCCAGTTCAACCAAATTTCCCTAGATAAGAACTCTAGAGGAAAATTTAGCTCTGATTAAAAAATATAAAAAACCCAACCTAGATACCATTTCAAACTGGTACCCGACCCAAATTTCCACATACTCAATTGGTGTTCTTGATCCCAATGGGCTAGTTAAAAGTACCCAAGCATCGAAAAAACCTTATAGGGAATGATTTCTCCCTACCTGAAGAAGAAAAAAAGACATATATAGATATGAATAAAGAAAAATCATAAGAAAATATGAAAATACATTTCATAATAGTTAGAGAAAAAATTAAATGATATAACTGAAACAGTATAGAAACAATCACCAAAATAAAAGTACAACTCTAAATGATGAAAAAAGTAAATAGTGGCTTCAACATCCTCAATGTGATAGCATTAGAAAACCCCCAAAATCTCACCACTAGCTACCCAAAACCAAGTAATAGAAATCCTCACTTCCTCATTGAGGCGCCTTACCTTTCTCTCCATCAAAAGCTATACGATGGTGTATACACTACCAAAGTTGTGCATAGGGCGTGACCCAACATTCTTAGTGGGATCCCAATCAGAAATTCCATACCAGGTCTCTATATAAATAATCTAATAATACTAAACTATTAAAGAAATAAATCATGATAAATAGTTTAATATTTTTATATCAAATGTGTAGAAAACATTTAATTTTTCAGTTTTACACATTTCCAAAATTAACTATGTAAAATAGTTTTAAATCATTTTACGTATCTCAAAGTAGTCCTATTAAATTAAATTAGGTATCACATATCATATCAAATCTATGGAATTGAAAAAAAAATAGTATAGTACAAAAATATAGGTAGCATCACAGTAAGGATCCCACTAGGCTAGGATAGCTTGAAAGCTTTTACCACCAATATAGTAAATCACATGCAACTCAAGCCACTAGACATATACATCGAATCTAGACAGTAGGGGAACAACCCAAAAAGTGAACCTCCCAATAGCATCTATCAATTCCATAGAACAACAACCCTATAGAGAAGAGGAACACACCATGGGTGAACCCCCCAATAGTATCAACAGATGAGGCCTTTTACTACAAAGTACACCTAAGTACCCATGACATCCCATGTGATCTGTTTTCCAACCAATTCATAAACCAATTTCATCAAAATTTTTCTTTGAAATGGATTTCATAAAACCATTTCACAATGATTAAAAAAATTCTATTCATTTACCAAAACTAGAGAAAAAACATATTTTATCAAAAAACCATTTTCACACGCACAAATAAATCATTCCAATTCATTTATAAAAGAATGTATACACCAAAATAAAGTAGATCATATAACACAGTCTGGAGATTGAATCACTCACCTCAACATTTTGATTGCACACACATGCAATGAGATCCACCAAAAAGGAAGAACTCAACAAAAAACGACGTATTAATTAGAATTAATCCAAAACTCATAGAATAAATTCCATTTATCTAATGTTTCTATAAATAGGATGAAAAAACACCTACATCAAGGAACTCACATGCCACACCACAACCAACATAAAATTTAGAATATCGAGGTATATTACATGATTGATTTAAAAGGTAACATGAATAATCATCATCTGTAATAAATAGATATGATAATGCAAGGATAAGGTTCTACCATTATCAAAGTAAATGAGTAAGTAGAAAGGATTACTCACCTAGAGAAATTTCATGCCTAACCCTGATAACCAATCACTGAATGAATAGACCTAGAATGAATGAAAGTACCCAAAAAATCAATGGGAGAGATCTAGGTCGAGAGAAACAGGGATACACATCAAATGAATATGGAATCACTTGAATAATTTCCTAAAAATCACACCTTATAGTATTTAAATAAAGTGTAATCCTATTACATGTCATGTCATTCATAGGGTCTACATATTCTGAAAAAATGATTTCCATTTTATTAAAAAATGATCTTTGACCATTATACTTATTTTAATTCCCTTTCATGTTGTGTAACCTTTCATGCTGTGTACAGATCTCACAACATGATCGCAGTGACAAATAAACATCATGTAAAACATTTAAATGGAATTTAGTCACCCAAAAATTTGGGAAAACTACTGTTTCTCAAAACCCCAAACCACTTTGGGTATTTTTCGAACTCAAGGTTAACTCCAAAATTCCATTAACACATTTATTCTTAGAATCCACTAATTTTAACAAACATTCATCCATAAAATTTAGTCTATTTACCCCCAAAGAATATATCTATCATTAAGAGCCCCAAAATGCACTTAATTAAAGTGAAAAATAAACAAAGAGAAAAATGATAACTAAAATATGGAAATGAGATGTTATAATAACAATATTAATTAAATGTGTTGTTGTTTTTAAAAGTAAGAGATACCTGATAAATAAATATTTTTATAAATTGATTTTGAGAAAGTGTATTATCAAATCTAGGTTGTAAAGTTATTTTTTTCAAACATTAATATTTTAATAAATTTATGTGATATTATATATTGATATAAAATTTTGTTTTTAAGACTATTTTAACCTAAGAATGATTTCATTAAACTATAATTAAATGGATAGATTATTTTACTTAATCCTTTGATAATTTTTATGGTAAAGAGAACCAAAAGATTAAAATTGATTAGTTTTATGAATTTTGAAGATGTAAGGTACAATGGTTTTCCATTTGTGTATTATATTTTAATTGGTTTAGCGGTATATACTAGTTTTAGAAGTTATGAATATTAGTTATGTATAATGTTTTGGTTTAAAAATTAGTTTGTCAGCCAATTTTGTTCCTTGTAGAAGTTATTATATTCTGGTTTTTTTATTTGGGAGATGTGCATCAAAATAGTGAAAATGTATTTAGAGGATGTATTGAATAATTCACTATGTCTTAGAAATTTTGTGACATTGTGAATTTTAGATGAATGGTTGATTTAACTATTATTGCATGACATGTTTTTTATGGGCTGGTTATAATGACTCTTGTCCTAGTTGATTTTATTTAACATGAGATTTGGGTTTAATAATGAGAACTTGAAGAGGAAAATATGGGTGGATTTTATTTTTTTAATGTTTAGATACATGGTCAATTTTCATTTTGAGATTTGGTCAATAATTTTTTGGTTTTAAGATGGAATTATAGTTGTTTTTAGGTGCAGTTTGGGGTTTCAGGGGTGGATAAATATTTCATGAGTTTAAAGGATGTGTTTAAACTTTAAGTTTGCGGAAAACAACACTTGATAAACATTAGGCTGGAATTAGGAACCACTTGTGATAAAGAAAGGGATAGGGTCTTATAAGTTCCATCGGGTACCCAGTGGAACCATACAAAATACATGGCATGCCAATCCTAATTTTATTAAAAATAATTTCATTTTTTACTTTATTCTATAAACCTCAATGAGGGGTTTTTTCAATCCATTCTTCCACAAATCGGTAGAGAGACCTCCTAGGGATGTATTTTACTCTTGTTATCCCCACTTTTTAAATTCACGAATCAAGTGTGTTTCAAGGTGTTTTATTGATTCTAAGGAAAATAAAATACCACACCCTCTTCTATTCTGCCCACCTCATATCATTATTTTTATTTTTGTCCATATCGATTAGAGGTTCTTGATTTGTGATTTCAACATGATAAGGTGAAATCACATCAAAGATTAGGGATTCCTCTTCTCTAATGAATATGATGTTCTAATGTGTATGTTTCTTTCTATTCATAATAAATTTTATTTAAGGAGATTTGGGTATGATTTATATGAGTTATTTCATTATTTTTATGTAATAAATGATTAATTATGTATATTTGGATGGGGGTTAAGCTATTTTGATTTTAAATGCTTTTTTGTTCAGAATCACCTATGATTCCCTTATGGATTAGTCTTCATTAATTATGTAATTGATATATTTACATGCTTTGTTTATTAGAACATTTTAATGGTTTTAGGGAATTATTGAGGGATTATTGATTTGGAATTGATCTATATTATTTTTTATAATAATTTTTAACCCATCAAGTTAATTTCCATTCTAATCATAGGATATTCATTTTCCATGTTTTATAAATTAAAAATAAATCCTTACTAATTAGTTTTAAAAAGTATAAATAAATTGTTTTTTATAGAGAAAATTTGATATGAAAAGTTGATTTTTTTGATTGGTAGTTTATATATAACCCATGAAACTATTTCCATTATATAAATTTTATTTAAAACCTTATTTCTATACTTTTTGAGAAGTGTGTTTAGAAAAATATAATTCATTTATTTTAATACTCGATATGCAAAACTAAAATCTAAAATGTTATATTTTTTCTATTTTATTGAATGTTTATTTAAAATTGGAACATTATTATTGACTTAGATTTTAAAACTTTTTAAATTTTAGTGATAGAATCATACTCTTCCCTATATTTAATGATTTTGTTAAATAAATAAATGTCTTGAAATTATTTATATTTATTGTATATTATTCAAAATAAATATATAAAGCTTCTTGGTTTGGCGTTCTAGAATTCTTGGACACATTTAATGTTTATGTATTATATTGTATCCTTGATTTTTTATGCATACCCTTCATTATGTTTTTCTAGCATTTTTAAGTGAATAAATTCATCTAAAAAAACCTAAATTAATTACAAGTCATAGATCCAAACATAAACCTAGTAAAGAGTTTGAATATATTTTGAGATAATGGATAAGTCAGTTAAGTACAAAGGAATGAATTTATTTATTCTAACAAGTTTGGTTTCTTCAACTAAAATATTTTCTAAACTAAACATAAAACTGATTAATTGTAAATTATTCCATTTTTACATGACATTAAAGTTGATTTTTGGTTGTATTCCAAGTCTTTAACTTGAATTTTGTTTTATGATAATAATTTTCCTTTAAAACTAATTTATCAAGATGATTTTATATAGTTTATTATTTCAAGGTAAGAAAAATTATATTTTCTTACATTTGAGTAAAATGTTAAAGTGTAATATAATATTTTAAAAAATACATTATTTCCAATCAATTTTCACTATATCTATATTTTAAAAATGTTAGCTAACTTTGATAAATATATTTACCTTTCATGTAGTATATTTTACAATAGAGTCTAATAATTTTATAACCTTACTATGAGATAATATATAAATATTTGTGATATCCAATTCCACCCTAGATAATCTACACAGGGTACCACTAGTAGGGGTATGGTTACCATCAATTCCATGAATCATTCTATTTTTATAATGACAATAAAATAATTAATTATTTAAACCATTTTGGTATCAAATAAATCTTATATTATATTTATAACATTTATATGTGGTATTTATGGAAAATACCCAAATACAATAACCAAAGTTGTATTCCTTTGTAAGTTTGATACATTTCCTTACTTTTATAAGTCAAGCATAAAACTACTTTGAAAAATCGATCACATGGTTATCTTTATGTGTTCATAATTTTGAGTGCTTGAAGTTTAATATTATTCGATTTTGACCATTTTGAACACGAGAAGTATTTTCTTGTTTCACTATATCATGATTCTCGGATGGAATTGTTAATAATGTTATCTTGATCATAACTATTTATTTGCCATCTATATAAGCATGCTAAAAGGAATGTATTGTTGCAATATAAATTTTAATCAGGTATATTTTCTACAAAGTTTTATAAATGGGATGGAATTAAAATACCTTGAATATTTTATAAAAATGGGCTTATTTGAAAAATCATCTCAACTCTAGTATACCATTTTTTCCTATTCCCAAATAGACAAGATTATAGATTTCCTTGATGATGTATACATGATTAAAATTCCCCCGTGGAAGGGATTATAGGTCTCTAACATGGTCAAAAATGAATTTACAGATATATTTTTGGGTGTATATATATACATTTTGTAACAACCTAGAATCTTATATATATTTCCAATGAAATATACTTTAGGTATTCGATTTCTTTCTTTACATGCAACCCCGAGTCTCTATGAACCTCAATATAGTAAACTAATATAACCCAATATTTAAATTGGATGGTATGAATAGTAATATCATCGTTATTAAAAACATCTATAAATTTATTTTAATAATTAATTTTTTTTGATTAATTCATAATAAATAAGTACTCAATTTTTAGTAACGTCATTTTAAACTAAAAAAATATGATTTCATCAGAATTAAATTTTATCATTTTTTTTATTAAAATTATAATTAAAATTTTAATATTTTTAGAAATATTATTTAAAGAAATAAATTAAAATTTTGAAATCATAAATTTAATAGTCTTTTTTTTCAATTTTTATGATTTTTGAAAAAATATTTATTTTTCTGCGAATAGTGAATATATTTGTAAGAAATATCTTTTCTTTTTGAGAAAAAGTACCATTATGTTTTGAATTTGATCCAAAAGTATCATAATTACCATTTAAATATAAATAATATAATTAATTACATAGGAATCATCATAATATTTGATTTTGGTTTATGTTATGTTTTGGGTTTGAATTCTAGAAACTATTTTTATGCGAGCAATGTGTTTTTTTCTTATTATTTTAAATTAATCACTATTAATTAAATTTTATTAATGAAATTTATATATATAATATAATAAATTATATTTTAATAGTAATTTGATATTATTTACCTATAATTTAATGTAAGTAATTTATGTTTTATGCTTAAAGATTCATTCATCTTGAATGGGTTCTTGTTGCATGATGTGTGCTTATTTTAAATTAAATTATTCCATGTATATAAATTTAATGTAGAAAATTTTATTCCAATTTTTTAATTTACATACAACTATAATCTAATAGGGACAAACTAATTTTTTTCATAATTAATAATAAAAATAAAATAGTTTTTTTACCACAGTTATGGTTAAAACAAGTTTACCGGGGGGATTAAACCATGAGATAAGGGTAGGATTTATACAAAAACACATATAATTATTTTTGGTTGAATATATTTAAATAATATATTATCAAAACATAGAATAACTATCCCTTTGAAGCCACTTTCCCATGAAAGTGACATTATATCATTGAAATCATTAAAGAAGATTTATGTGTGTCTTTCACCTCACTTAAAGAAGGAAACCTCTCCACCTCACTTATTCACACCATTTAGTCTTATACCTCAACAAATAACATCACTAATACTTTTCTATGATCATTCCTTTAAATATATGTCTCTTTTTAAATTATTCTATGACCAATCCTTTATGGCATAAGGAGTAAGCCAACGAAGTACTCTCAATGAAGAGGTATATATCTTAACCCAGATCTTCCAATTTTATTTCTTATTATAATTACTATAAACATGTTATATCAATAAACAAATGATTAAAATAGTTTCATAAATATTGTAATATTTCATTATTGTAATGGAATAACATTTTAAAAACTCTTCTCTATCAAATGGGAGATAAAAGTATCGCTTGTGCGTATCTGTAGACTACCACCTCCACATAGTGATATTATTTATTTTCCATCCTCATAATTATTGGATGGTTATTAGGTTAAATATATTGTATAAATATATATAATTTATGAACTGATAATTATATTTTAATTGATAATTTATATTTAACATTCTCCCATTCCATGCATAAAAATTAGAAACATCACTCGTGCGTACGTACGAACTACCAACTCCACATAGTGATGTAATTTGTTTTCAATCATCAATTTAGATGAATGGTCATAAATATGTACATAATGAAAAATATTATAATTATATATGATTTATATTTTGGATATAAATAGAATATAATCAATTTTTAAGAGCCACAACTGTCGAACCAATACCAACAAGGAAAACAAAGTAGCTAACACCCAAAATAATAGTGATAATAAAAGATATTTAATTAATGGGTGAAAATATATTTCAATTAAACATATGTATGTTACTATATGTATCATTATGGTTCTGGTAAAAAATTATAATTATATTTAAATTTATTATATATTTTGTTAGAGTGCTAACTGATCATGATGTACTTGAGGTAAGGGTTTTAACTCAATTTATTTTCATTTTGACATGTTTTAATATTATGAAAAAATTTCCTATTTCAAGGGTGTATATATTGCTCAAAAATTTATTTTTGACCACTAGATTATTTAATGTACTTTATATATATAAATATATAATTTTAAATCTTCTGATGACTTTTAATTCAAAAAATTATGAAGTCTTAAGGGTTTTCATCAAAATTTTATTTAATTGAGATATGTTTGATGTTATGTAGCTATATTATTTTTTTAGGTGCATATACTAACCTATTTATATGTTCTATATTTAATACTATTAAATTAATTGTATTTAATGTTTTAATTGATGTTATATCTTACATGGGGGTTAGGATTCAAAGGTTACCACCGCGGTAATGGTTTTATGTTACAATATCATTTTTAACTAGATTATTTATGATAAAATATCTGTTAAGGAAATTACATGATATATCTTTAAAAAATAAAATGTATTTTATTCTTATATTTTTATTTTTATATATCAGATTTTAAATTTTATTTTCAACTCTCTTTAAACATATGATACTGAAAGAATGTTTTAAGGAAAACTGACCATATTCTTCTTTGGTTTGTAATCTATTATCTTATGATCATATTTTAATTAAAATTTATTCAAGAGATTTTTTAATACTATACAGAGATTATTTAAAGTAAAATTGAACTATATTTTACATTATTTACCAAGGTCTAAAAATAATTTTCTTACCATTTTCCGAAAAATGTACCTTTTACCTTTTATTGAAAATTTGAATGGAATAATTTTTTTAACATATTTCTTATTAACTGATTTCCTCAAATCAAGAATAATATTTTTCTTAATGATTCCATTATAATTTTCCTTATTTAATTTCTATAAAAAGGGTTCTCTTAATATTTTTGTAATTTTTATATTATAAATAAGTTATTTAATATGAAAATTGTAACACCCCAAAATTCTAAAGTACAAACACCATATTTGATAGCGTGTATCACAAGAATCACCAAACAGATAAGGGAATATAATACCCAGAGATTTTAAAATATATTTACTATTTAAAATAAATTAAACCTATGATATATTATAAAATGAACATGATACAAAGTTAGTACACGTCACATGTAACAATGTGTTTCTTTGAAATAATTTCATTACATGCAAGACTGAGTTTCACTGAATAATGATATATTATTAAAATATTATTTAATTTAATATGATATAACCTAGCTGTTAAATTAGTAGTTATAAAATGGGTTAACTAACATTTAAAAACCTATGGTTTACAAAAATATAAAATTAATTAATTGGTTAGAAATTAATTATAAATGAATATGAAAACATATTGAATCTAAAAAAATATTATTATTTTTATGCTCACACACCTATTTTACCCTATTAAATTAAATTAATTATAGTTAGTGAGTGATATTAATGTGAGATATATATATATATATATTATATTCAATTAAATATTTTTGATATTAATTGGATATATTGGATATATTGAATTAAATATTTTTTGTATTCATCCAATATATTTTATACGATTAATATAAAAACAATAACAAATTTATACATAAAATACTACATTTTTATTAAGGCTTTTTTACCAGCTTTTAATGGAGAAACTATTCTAAATCAAAATTTTGGAAATTTTATGGATTATTTATCTCAAAATATACTTCATATTTAAAAATTAAACAAAAAAATTAGATTAGGGTAAATTTTTGTTATTTTTCAACGAAGTTTCATTTTTTTAATGAATAGTGAAAAATACTGAAATTTAATTCAAAACCATTTTTTGATATTATTTATTAATAATGTTAAATTATATTTTAAATTTTAATAAAATATGATTTTAATATATTAATTCAATTTAGTTCATTATAATTAATTTCACTTTAAAACTGGATATAAAAACTTACCAAACTTTTCAAACGATTTACATTTGAAACCATCATTAACATCCCATCTATGGGATTAAATTTCAATTAATTTCTTCCACTTCTATGATTGAAATTTGAAGAATTAATTACATATTTTTAATAATAATAATTTATAATTTCTAATAAGGTAAACCTTTTTTTGATGAAAAGGAATAGTGAAAATAATTAAAATTAATTACAACCATTTTGGTAAAATTAATCTTAATAAGGGACTAGACCTTAATATTAAGGGCCCAAATTACTTTGAAACTTGATAATAGCCATTAGATGACCATATTTTTACCCTATAATAAATTCTATTGATATTTTAACATTATATTAGTCACATTACATGGGAAAATTTGGGTGGAATTCCCTTTCCCAAAATCTATAAGAGTGCCACTCCTCCTCCACTATAAATAACCTCCTCTACTCCCACTTCCTCACACATATCAAGACACTTTGGCTCAAAAAATTTCTTCCCAAATATTTCATCAAAATCCATACCCTCATCCTAGAAGCATCTCCTTAGGTATAAATATATCCGATTAGTCTTTATGGTTTAAATCAATAAGAGTTACTCAATTAAGAGGTAACATCTTTCCTTAATCTCTTTAGTTTCATTTCAATTATCTACCCCATAAACTATTCTTATTAAAAGATTATATTAAAAAAATATCGTAAATATAATAGGATATTATTATTCTAATTTTTTGACTTACACTCACATAAAATTCCATATAATGGGTAGCGAACTTACTTTTTATGTGTACGGAAAATTACCACCTCATGAAATGAAGTTGTTCATTTTTCCTTTATCACCTCTCATGGTTGGGAATTATGATGATTTTTTTTTATATATGATATATATTATTTTTATAATATATTTATCATTATGTAATTCTTTTATATCACATACCATTATAATTTCCATTTTTTGTAAATACGATAACATCATTTGTTGAAGTGTGGACTACCGCCTCCTTAAAGCGATGTGACACATTCACGATATACATGGAAGGTATAAAGTATTTTTTTAATAAGACTATATAACATATATATTATATAATTGATACTGTAATTATAATATACATGTTTATAATTTACTTTTCACTCTTTTAACACAACAAATAAATGAAATCAGTGTTCATGCGTACGTATGACCTACCATCTCCATGAACAGTGCACTTTATTTATTATCTCCAAAAATTATAGAAAATTATAAAAACATATTTAATTAATATATATTATAATTAAATCCTAGTTTACATTCCTCATAGTTTTAAATCATGATCTATGTAATAGGAACAATAAAAAACAAGTTAAAATATACTTAGGTAGACTAGGCCATTAACACCCGAAATAGTGAAAATAAAGAAAGATTGTTAACAAAAGGGTAATAAGATACTATAAGAAGTTTCTATATGATATTATAAACATTATTATTTTTCTGGTATATTTTATTAACTTATTTTTAATCACAACACATGTGAATAAATAACACAAAAAAGGAAGGTTAAGATAAGAGATTATTGTCTCACTTTTCTTTCAGTGAGGCATATGTCACTAACAACACTTACTTATTTTGTTTGGGGTACTAACTACCAATTTTTATATAATATACCATGAATTATTTTATATTCATATTATTTAAATTTTTCTTTTTATTATAATTACTTTTGGGTCTTCTATGTCATATGTCACTATAGTGGTAAGGGATTTCATCTCAATTTACATTCCATTGAGGATTATTTTCATTATGAACCAATTCGATTTTATATGGTGTATAAAATTACATGTTATATAATGAATATATTTATTCTAATGATATTATATTTTTCATTTATTTCATGGGTAATTATTATTTAAATGTTTCAAAGTGGTATGGGACACTTTGGAGTGATAAAAGATAATTTTTCCTCAAGAATGTTTTAATTTCAACAACCCTTGTTGTTACTTATCCTAATTTGAGGTATTATTAATAAATCCATATAATTTATAAAACATGGATATTTTATAGGGAGAATTATGTATTTTATAAATGAGTAATGCTTTGGATATGTAATACATGGGTTGGGGACCATTTAATGAAATCCCTACTGGTTTGGGACCGGGTAATGCATGCCCCTTGATGTATAAGTAATATCATGTGACAAATTAGTTTTCCAAATCAACATAGTATAAAAAATATATTTATGGTAAAGGTATCATGTTCCTAGGAAACATGAAATCTGATAATTATGCATTACCTTTATTGATAATTCATTAATATTATTTATACATGAGATTTTACATCGATATATTTATGGATGCATTTAATTTTTAGTTCATTGATTGAATGAAATTTTTTATCATTAATTTACGTTTACATGTTTATTATTATAATCAATTAATTATTTATACGACTTTACATAACCTTAATGAGTATTTGAGTTCACCATTATTGTGCTTCCTTTCCCCAGGTTATAAAGATGAAATCTTTGACTAAACGTTCAAGGATGCTATTTATTTCTTTTTATTATGTATCATGTTTTTATTTTGTATTTCCCAATGTATTATGGGTATCATTTATGTAATATTTATTTCCAAGATTGATAGTTTTATTGTACATTTGATATTTTATTTTTCTAATCATGCCAATGTAATAAAATAACGCACCAGCTCCGAGAATCTGTGGTTCAGGCATTACAATTGGTATTAAAGGAAGTGTAACAGAAACCTTTGAAGCTAGATTTAGAAAACTTATATTAGGTAACATAATCCTAAGATAGAATTTGAGGATAAGTATAAAATTACATCCTATAATTATGTCAAGGTAGATATTATGTGGGTTTCTCTAGAAATACATCCCTATCTGGATACTATAAGTTGAAGTGGTTCTAGAATAGATATACCTATGAGTAACAACACTAATAATGTGTGTCGGGCCAGACTCAGTATAATCTCCTATAGAACAACGAGACTTACTATACACCTGGTTTTACACTTTAGGGGGATTTATTTTGGATAGTTCACATTTTCTTTACCGACTATTATGAAGGATTTAAATGTAAATATTTCCATAAAGTAACCAAAGTTTATGATTCAAATATTTACGATGAAAAAATTTATTTTATATGCTATTAAATATTTAGGGTTATAAAAAGTTCATAATTTTATGAGCTAATATACTATATTACATTATTTAGAAATGGTTCCTAGAAAGAATAATGGTATCAATACTTGTGTACAATGTACAACTTTCCATGCTGATAAATTCAATGTAGTCGGTATTAGAACCGAGAATGTTATGGATATATATATATATAAGGAAAACTTAGTCATGTTAGGAAAAATAAACTTTCCAGAATAGAGAAACCTATTACTTAGAGAGAATCTTCTAAGATGTATCCCTTTATGAAGTAGAATCCCCCATCATTTAGTTGGATTACTAATTCAATTGTATTTGAGTAATGGATTAATTCTCAGGAGAAGATATTTACAGCCTTAGAATGAAGTGAAAAGAAAAAGGTTACACTTTCATTCTATTTTCTACAATGTAATGTTGATCAGTGGAAGTATTTGATCCAAAATACAAGGGAGGAAGAAGAAATTAAACTCATAGAATAGAGAACTTTTAAGGATACATTTTTCAATAAATACTTCCATCATGATCCAAAAAATGAGATGAAGAGAATGATTCTTAGCATAAAGAAAAATAAATAAGAATTTTTTTAGATTATGAATATACATTTACAAGGTTATCATGGTATCCTACATATTATAATATATATATATATATATATATATATATCAATGGGCACAATATTGACCACTTATTTGAATTTCATAAGCCAAATAATTAAAGGGAATTAATATTTCAAAATTTTTAATCATACGGTGAAATAGTTTTATGTTTTTTCAAGATAGAGAAATAGTTCTCCAAGTCCTATGGATTTAAGGGTAAGTAATATAAGTAGATAAAGGAAGAGAAAATGATAGATAAAGAGAATAATGGAAAGAAGGATTTTCCCACATGTGATAATTGTGGAAAGAATAACCCTTGTAAATTCTTGAAAGGATTAGGATGTTGTTATATGTGAAGTGAAAATAGTCACCAGGCTCATTAATGTAAGGGTTATAAGTTGATCAATGATGTTTAGTGATACAACTTTAAGGATATGGGGCACTATGAAAATGAATTCCCAAAGTATCAAGAGAATATATGTCAGAAGAAACTAAGGGGCCAATGTCTAGCATATTCTATTTACACAATTAAAGTAGAATGATTAATGTGATTCTGTATTTAGATATAAAAAATATGTTGTAAAAATATTTTATTTTTTATGTTCCCATAATATTATTTATTAAATATATAGGGATTTTATTGTAGTACTTTTTTATTAATGATTTGAGATCGTATTCTGAATGGTACGAAGAAAAGTTATTTAGTGGAAAGTTATTTTTTTGGGAAAACACATGATTGAGGGGGAAAGAACTTTATATGTTTCTAATGATGAGAAAATGATGAAGAAATTATTGATTTTTACATGTTCTGACTACCTTGGAACTGATTAATGACTTGTTGACAAGTGGTCTATTATACAATTTATGGAGTTTAAAACATTTTTGAATTTAAGTAATATATCCAATAACAAGTGTATTATACAAGTAATAAGGAATAATTTATGTTTCCAATAATGTTTTATGATGATTCTAGTTATTAATATATTTCAAGAGGATACATGATGATGTTATTAATATGTTTGGAATGTGAAAATTTAGGGCTGCTTCATATTGATTAAAGGCTAATTATAAGTTTATTTTGGAAATTCAGTGACCTTATTTCTAAAGTGTTGGATCATAATCATTTGAAAGTTTAACCATTTATGAAACTGTTTAATTTGGAATTTGGATATATTTTTATAGATTGATATATTCCATCACTATACAATGAATCATGCTCTAAGAGATGAATTAGAAATAATTCAAGGCATGACCAAAGGATAATATTTTTCTTATAGAAATATACCAAGTAAGTATATATACTTATATTCTTAGAGAGTGAAAGAATTCAAAAACTCTAGTAAAAATTATCTTTAAACAATTTTTTTTTCCAAGTACCTTCTTTTTGGATGAATCAAATTTCCCCTTAGATCATCACAAATTTATGGCCTTATGATAGTTAAATTTTTCTTAACCATGTTCTATAAAACTCTCCATGAGAACTTTATTTTTATAATTTTTTTCTATATCCATGTTTCCATTTCCTACCCATGTTCCCATATTATAGAACATACTTACATGACCATTGTACTTTACTTTATCTCTTATTTGGAAGATGTTTTATTAATCCTATTTATAATGTGATTTTATCGACAATAGTTTATTTTCAAAGATCAATCCCTTGATTAATTAAATAAATTTTAAATTTCAAGGATGAAATTTAATTAAGGTGGGGATAATTTAACACTATGAAATTATAAAGTAAAAACATTGTATTTGATAATGTGTATCACATGCATCACACAGAGTGTAAGAGAATATAAAACCTCAAGAATTTACCACATATTTATTATTTTAAATAAATTAAACCTATGATATTTATTTCAATGAAGATGATACTGAGTCAGTTTATGTCAAATGGAACAATGAGTATCATTAAATGTCTTGCGTTATATGCAATATAGAGTATTCCAAATAATGATATATTATTAAAATATTATTTAAATTAATAAGATAAAACCTAGTCATTAGATTAGTAGTTATAAAATATTTAACTAACTTTGGAAAATATATGGTTTTAAAAAATAATAAATGAATTAATTTAATACAAATTAATTACAAATGAATATTAAAAATGATTGAATATAATGAAAATTTTATTATTTTTATCCCAACAAAGCTATTTTACCCTATTAAATTAAATTAATTATAATTAGTGAGTGATATTATATTGATATGTATATATTATATTAAATAAAATATTGTTAATATTTATCAAATAGATTATATATATTCAATTAAATATTTTTAACATTCCTTTAATAGATTTTATAGGATTAAGATAAAAACAAACACAATTTTATGTATAAAATAATATATTTTATTAAGGTATTTTACCATATTTTAAAGTAAAACCTATTTTTAATCCAATTTTGTGTACTTTTATGGATTTTACATGTAAAAATAAAATTAATATTTAAAATATAAACATAAAAATTTGGTTAGGGTAATTTTTTGTTCCTGTGAAGTTTCATTTTTTAATGAATAGTGAAAAATAATAACATTAAATTAAAAAATGTATGTTAATCTGATTTATTTATAAAGATAAATTACATTTTAAATTTATTTTAAAGCTTACTTAGATCAAATTTTAATCTATTAATCCAATGTATGTTGTTGTAATCAATTTAACTTTGAAATTTGATATAAAAACTTACCAAATTTTGAACATTTTACTTTTAAAACCCATATTGTCGTCCCGTCAGTGGGATTAAATTTAAATTAATTCCTACCACTTCTGTGATTGAAATTTAGAAAAATGGATTTAATATTTATAATAAGAATAATTTATAATTTCCAATAACCTCAACTTATTTTTTACAAAAAAAAATATTTTTGAATGTAATTAAAATTAATTACAATGAATAAGGGAAAATTACGCTTAATAAGGGACTAAACCTTAATCTTAAGACCTAAAATGACCTACAAACTTGTTCAAGATATTTTGGATAGAAATATTTCAACCCTATAATATATTTTTATAATAAATTTACCATTATGGAAGCCACATTACATGGGAAAAATGTTAGTGAAATTACCTTTCCCAAAATTTACAAGAGTACTACTCCTCCTCTAATATAGAAAGGGATCCTCGTGTCCCACATCATGACACATCTCAAGATACTTTGGATAAATCAGGATCTGACCAAATAGATCCTAAAAATACTAACCCTAATCATATAAGCCTCCATTTGGTCAAAAATCCATCCAAGGAAGCCCTGTGGTTCAAACAAAAAGGAGTTTCCCGATTTAGAGGTAATATATTCACTTAATCTCTTTAGTTTTATTTCAATTATCTATCCCATAAACTCTTATTATTCCCTGATTATATAAAAAAATGAGTATAATCAATACAATATGATGTGTTTATTCCAAGGGTTTCAACTACACTCACACAAACTGTAACATCCCATGTAAGTAATGAATAATAGATATTTTTATCTATGCCTATTAATGAATTAGATAGTGTTTTAGAGGCTTAAAATGAAAATAAATCAAATCTTAAGCATGGAATACACTAATATTTTTAAAAGATTGTTTTACTGCCTTTTAATGGAAAACCATTTTTAAATCTATCTTTTGACAATTTTATAAGCTATGTTTGTCAAAATAAACTTATCCTTTATGATTGGGACATCAAAATTTACTTTGTGTGAATTTTAGGTATTTTTCCGATAAAGTTCATTTTTTTAATGAATAGTGAAAAATGTTGTATTTTAATTAAAAACCTCTTTTTAATATAATTTATTTATATGATTAGATTATCTTTTGAATTGGTTTTAAAATGAAATTAGAATATATTATTACCATTTAATCCAATAGTGGTTGTTCGAATCAATTTCACTTTGAAATTGGACTTAAACTAGTGTCAATCTTTTGATACTTATTATTTCATAAAAACACGCTATTTGTCATGACAGCGGGAATTAATTATTAAATTAATTAATGTAACATATATGATTTGAATTTTTTAAAATAGACATCATTTTTGAATTCAGAATATCAAATATAGCTTAGGGTGAAGTTTTGGTTTTTTTCTGAAAAACTTCAATTTTTGATGAATAGTGAAACCACTAAGTGGAAGTTAAAGAAACTGATTTTTCATTTAAATGAAAATTTGCCACTTCTGTGATTTGATTTTCAAAAATACGACATACATGGTTTTAATTAAGAAGTAAAATGTGGTTAAATGAGATTAAAATAATTTTTTGGTGAATAGTAACTTTTAAATTCTTAATCGCGGTTAGAGGTAATTAGTGTAGTTTAAGGTAAAAATAATGTTTTAATAATATGAGATGAGCTTGAAACATGTCCTACGCTAATTGGATGTGTCATGGCCGACCACGAAAATCCATGGGTCAACTTGGGGACCCCATGGAGCCACTTTGGTTGGGAAATGACATAAATAACCTTTTATTTAATGTTAAAGTAAAAAATGACACAAACATGAGATGTTTTACTAAAACAATTTTTACATGGGGTTATACAAGTCAGATTTTTGACTATAAATATTCATTAGAAAGATAAAACGATTTCCTACATCATTATAGTGTTTTTATAATTTTTAGACATTAAATATATTAAATTATTTATGACATCATGATGATGCAGCGATTACCTCATTAATAAAGGATTTAAATAAAATGAAATAATAATGTAAAATATATGACCTAAACTTGTCCAAAACCTATTTTATGGGTATATTTAGAACCCTTATCACCTTATCATCTAATTATATCAATTTTGGACCTCTTAAATCCGAATATCATTTTAAAATAAAGTAACATTTCTTTACCTTCCAAGAGTGCCCCTCCTCTCCTCTTATAAAAGGCCCCAACCTCTACCTCTTTACCCAAACTTCCAAAGCCTTTGGCTCGGCCAAACCCTACACATTTTGTCTCTACACATACCTATATTACTCCTTGAAGTCTCACTTTGGGCAGAAGTCTTCCCAATGAAGCCTTTGAGCTCAAACCAAAGGGAGTTACCCGATTTTAAGGTAATGTCTTCTTTTGAGTCCTTTTTTTTATTTTTCTTCTCCAACCCCCTAAAATCTTTTTATTATTTTATTTTGTAACAAATCCAGTATCTTAAATATACCAGTATGTTTTTATAAGAAGGATTAGAGCTACACTTACACACACCTACATCTAATGGTTAAAGAACATACTGTTTCTGTGGATGGCGAATTTCTGCCTCACGAAACGATGATTGTTCAACACTCACATATCACCTTCAAAGGTGGACATTAAGATGTCAATATATTTATATATTATATATAATATGTTTATTTTTTTACTTAAGTTTCTGTATTTTTCATTTTTGGCATATCCTTTATGGTTTCCATTATGGGTAAACGCGATATCTTTATTTAAGGAAGTGCGGACTACCGCCCCCTCAAAGTGATTTGATTCGTTAATGGAATATGTGGGACGTATAAAGGATGTAATTAATGGTATTGTATATGATATTATACTGGAATTATAATATACCTTTATATCATTATGATTCTATTCTTTAAAATATGAAATAGAAATGAAAGTAGCGTTCATGCGTACGTACGACTTACCATCTCCATGAACGGTGCAGTTCATTTATTACCTCTAAATGATTATGAAATACTATAAATACATGTATATGATGGATATATATGATATATATGATATCCAAATAATTAATATCATTCTGGATATAATGAACCTTTGACCACACGAACATCATGTGATTGTAAGAATTCCACTTTTGACTTAAGAACAAAATATCGACAAAACAAACATTATTAACTTAAATGATTACATAATGTTCATGACATGGTAATAAGTGATATAAAAGAAATAATGAACTTGAAAAAGGTTCTTAATCAAGTAGATATTAACTCATGATTATTATTCAGGACATTAAAGAACGATCGAGTCAAGTCGGACTCGAGGTATGGGACTTCGTCTCAATCTCCTTTCATTGAGGCATATTTTGTTTTATACACAAACTTATTTTATACGGTGTATAAACCCCTTTGACTATTAAGTTTATTCAAAAGGAATATTTTTAATACAAAGCGTTTACTAAACGACAAAAGGGAATGTTTTTGTCGTACGTATGCAGTGACAATGACTTCTCCACCGCTGTGACCATTATTTGAGTTTTGGCTTCCTCTACAAACCATAACTTCTTTTTAAAAGAAAAAAATAAATACCATATTTTACTTTTCATTAATTTTGGTATTGAAAATGGTTTTCATAATATTTTTGTATCAATGTGTTGTATTGATATCCTGTGATTGAATGGTGGAAATGTTATGTTTCCTTTATGAATGTTTTATGTGATAAAATTATGTTGTGGTTCTTGGGAATTATTATGAAGATGGGTGGTTCCGTGATAAACTAAGGGCGGGTGAGCCTGATATAGCTCTCCAATGCATTGGGTAACGCGAAGGAGTGAAATGTTAAGGTTTCTCTGAAGAGATTTAG
The DNA here is from genome assembly GCA_963277665.1 of Viscum album. Lineage (NCBI taxonomy): Eukaryota > Viridiplantae > Streptophyta > Magnoliopsida > Santalales > Viscaceae > Viscum > Viscum album. The sequence continues at coordinate 1,867,936,668 of OY728163.1, forward strand.
GGAATATACTGTGATGGGTATTCCAAACGTAACCAAGAGGGTTACTCCCTACGTAAGAATGTTATGAATGCCTCAAGTTACCTTTATGTCTTATGATTTCTATGATTTATTCATGATTTGATGAGGTATGTTAAAGTGCTTATGTTTTATGGGTAAAGTATGATTTCATTCTTATGTATATATGTACTCATGTTTCCTTTCCATATTTTTATATCCCTTACTGTGATTTTTATGCTCATCCCATGTTTTTGAAATGTTTTTCATAGGTCAAGGGAAAGGTACAAGATATGATAGTGTCAAGGAAGTTTCAAGGAAGAATCCATGTTTTATTTTGAATATGTTTCCGTGGATGGAAAAAATGAATACTATCCTTATGTAACCACTATGTTTAAATGTGGAATGTAATACAAGTTTTATGATCTAATTCTCTAAAAATCTAAACCCGAAAAGATCCTCAAGGTGTAATCTTGTAATAACTCAAGATTAAGTAAGGTTTAATGCTGGGACCTTATAGTTGGTATCAGAGGTCGGTTTAGATAACTTTAGAAGTTAGAATTCTATTAAATGATTATTCAAAAATATTTTTTTTGAAATGATATAGCATTTGAAGATTACCATGTTGCTTCATCTAAGACATGTTTGTTCAGAATGGTTTCTAGTAGAGGAAACAGGGAAGCAATGCTAGGAAGGCATACAGAAGGAAATAAGCTTCTGAATCAGCATCCTGAGATGGTAGGAATTGGAACTGAATAGTTTGTTGCAGTAATGGTGCAGTTGACTCAAGTGATAAATGGTGGTGGTATCCATGCACGAGATCAGCCCGATCAACTGCAGAGGAACATGACAGTGGTGGACCATTTCATGAGGCAACACCCCCCATCATTCAGAGGATCATCTGACCCTGTGCTAGCTGAAGGGTGGATTAAAGCACTGGAGAAGATTTTCGATGTCATGGGGTTTTCAGACAATCAAAATGTTAGTCTTGCTATTTACCGTTTGGAGGCTGAAGCAGATCAGTGGTGGTCGATGGTTAAAAATATCAGGGACGCCGATGAGATTGATGCCCTTGACTGGGATGAATTCAAATGTATGTTTCTTGAAAAGTATTTTCCTAAGGCTGTTCGACTTAGGATGGAAAAACAATTCTTGTAATTGAGGCAAGAGAAAGACTCAATGGCTGCCTATGAAGAAAGGTTCACTCGATTGGCAAGGTATGCTCCAAATTGTATCCGAGACCTTGATAGTAAATTCAATCATTTTTACTCATGATTAAAGCCAAAATATCGAAGGGCATTAACTTCTCGTGAGTTTAAAAGTTATGAAAAACTTGTTTGATGTGCTAAGAAGGTGGAAATGTAGTTTTCCGATGATCAAGTGTTCTATAACAACCAACAGAAGAAGAGAACGAGGTGGCATGAGAAAGGGAAGAATTATTCAAAAAAGTCTGATGATAAGAAAACTAAGTTTCCAGTTTGTGATAAATGTAGAAAAAGGCATGCTGGGGAATGTCTTCTGAATGCTGGAAAGTGCTACCGATGTGATATGATGGGACATAAGGCTCGTGATTGCACTGAAAAAGATCAAGGTGATGGTAAGTTCAAATTTGATTTACAGTTAGTGAAATGTTTTAAGTGCAATGAGATGGGTCACTATGCGAATGAGTGTCCGACAAAGAGCTCGAGTGATGGGAAGAAGTTAGACTACAAACAGAAAGGGGTGGTGAAATACTTTGCAACTACTTCAGCAGATGTCGGGCCATCAAATGAAGTTGTATCAGGTACTTTTTTGTTTCTTCAGATTATGCCAGTGTGTTATTTGATTCGGGGTCTACACATTCTTTCATCTCTGAAACCTTTTCTAGTAAAATGGGAATACCATCTCAAGAAATGACTCCTGAACATTTGGTAAAAACACCTGGGGGAAATGTTGAGGAAAAAAGAATTTATAAGAATCTTCATATCCATATCTGTGGAAAGAACTTACTTGCAAACCTTATTGTTCTACCTCTAATAGAGTTTGATGTTATCCTGGGTATGGATTGGCTCTCTATTTACTATGCTAAGATTGACTGTAGAGCTAAAGAAGTTTCTTTACAGAAAGACTTTTAGTTTGTGTACAAGAATTAACCCTTACTGTTGATAACATATCAATAGGCCGAGAAACTTGTAAAAGATGGAAATGAATGTTACCTTGCACATATTGTTGAAAACAAGAGAACTGTTCAGATTAATGATGTGCCAGTGGTAAATGAGTATCCTGATGTTTTTTCTGATGAGTTGCCTGGAATAATACTAGATCGGGAAGTTGAATTTACTGTTGACTTAGTTCCTGATGCTGAGCCAATTTCAAAAACCCCCTTATCGAATGGATCAAATTGAACTTTTAGAGTTGAAGGAGCAATTGCAAGATTTATTAGATAAAGGTTTCATTCAACCTAGCACATCACCATGGGGTGCTCCTATTTTATTTGTTAAAAAGAAAGATGGTTCTATGACAATTTTCATTGATTATAGAGACTTGAATAACATCACTGTTATGAACAAATATCCTTTGCCTCATATCGATGATTTGTTTGATCAGCTCCAGGGAGATCAGTTTTTTTCAAAGATTAACCTGAGATCGGGGTACCATCAGCTGAAGGTAAAGGAAGCAGATGTTCCGAAGACTGCGTTTCATACAAGATATGGCCATTATGAATTTGTAGTAATGCCTTTTGGGCTAACCAATGCACCTTCTGTATTCATGGACTTAATGAATAGAATTTTCCATGAGTTCATGGATTAGTTTTTGGTGGTTTTCATTGATGATATTTTGGTGTTTTCTAAAAGTAAAGAGGAGCATGAAAGACATTTAAGGGTTATTTTTCAAACCTTAAAAGAAAAGAAATTGTATGGGAAATTCAGCAAGTGTGAGTTTTGGTTGCAACAAATTTCTTTCCTTGGTAACATTGTTTCTAAACATGGGATAACTGTTGATCCTACAAAAACAAAGGTTGTTGAAGAATGGCCAAGACCCACAAATGTAACAGAGATTCTTAGTTTCCTTGGTTTGGTAGGCTATTACCGAAGGTTTGTTAGAAATTTTTCACAGTTATCTAGTCCAATGACTAAGCTAACTCGGAAGGGTGTTAAGTTTATCTGGACAAAATAATGTGATGATTGTTTTCAGGAATTGAAAAGAAGATTGGTGAATGCTCCAGTTTTGGCACTTCCTTCCAGGAATGGTGAGTTTGTTATATACAGGGATGCTTCATTGAAAGGGCTTGGTTGTGTCCTAATCCAGAATGATCAGGTAATTGCTTATGCTTCACGATAGTTGAAAACTCATGAGGTAAATTACCCTACACATGATTTGGAATTAGCTGCTGTTGTTTTCACTTTAAAAATCTGGAGGCATCATTTATGTGGAGTAAAGTGTGAAATATATACTGATCAGAAAAGTTTAAAGTATATATTCAATCAGAAAGAGTTGAACATGAGATAGAGGAGATGGCTAGAATTAGTCAAGGATTATGATTGTACAATTCATTACCATCCAGGAAAAGCAAATGAAGTGGCTGATGCTTTGAGTCGAAAAAGTAATGCTTCATTATCAATGTTGCATTTGGAACGTGATCCTTTGGTTTTTGATTTGATGAAATTTTTCATAGAAGTTTTTGGTGCAGGAAGTTCTTCTGTTTGGTTTCAGGTATCAGTGAGATCATCTCTATCAGACAGAATCAAGCAAGCACAGAAGCAAGACAATGAGTTGCAGAAAAAGGTAGAGATGGTTCAGAAAGGTAAGTTTCCTGAATTCAACATTGATAATGATTGCGTTTTGAGATTTGGTAAGAGATTGTGTGTGCCTTGTGATTCACCGTTGAAGAGAGAGTTGTTATGTGAAGCTCATAGTTCTCCGTTTTCAGTTCATCCTGGAAGTACTAAGATGTACAAAGATCTACGGGAGTATTACTGGTGGGATGGAATGAAAAGAGATATTGCTGATATTACTGTGGAGTGTTTGACTTGTCAACATGTTAAAGCAGAGCGGCAGTTACCGAAAGGGATGCTTCATCCTTTACCAGTTCCAGAGTGGAAATGGGAGAATATATCCATGGACTTCATTGTGGGATTGCCGAAGACCCCTCGAGGTAATAATGCAATCTGGGTTATTGTTGATCGCTTGAGTAAATCTCCTCATTTCCTTGCTATACGAGATACTTTTTCCCTAGATCAACTTTCCCGTTTGTATCTTAAAGAGATAGTCAGGTTACATGGAGTTTCTCTCTCCATTGTATCTGACTGTGATCCCAGGATCACTTCTAACTTTTGGAAAGGCCTTCAGATGTCGTTGGGTACTAAATTAAATTTTAGTACAGCTTTTCATCCTCAATCAGATGGGAAGTCAGAATGAACAATTCAGACCTTGGAGGATATGCTACAAGCTTGTTCGATGAATTATCAGGGAAGTTAGGACCAACATCTTTCTTTGGTTTAATTTTCATATAATAACAGTTTTCATTCCAGTATACAGATGGCACCATTTGAGGCGTTATATGGGAAGCGGTGTCGAACTCCAGCTTTTTGGGATGAAGTGGGTGAAAGGAAGCTGATGGAAACAGAATTGGTATAAGAGATGGCAAAAAAAGTTCAGATGATACAGAAACACATGAGAACAGCTCAGAGCAGGCATAAGAGTTATGCGGGCAATAGGAGGAAGGATCTCTCTTTTGAGGTCGGTGATCATGTTTTTCTCTAAGTCTCACTATGGAAAAGTGTGATGTGATTTGTTAAGAAAGGAAAGACGAGTCCAAGGTTCATTGGACCATATGAAATTCTAGAGAGAGTTGGATAAGTTTCATACCGAGTGGCTTTACCTCCGAGTTTATCTCAGGTACACAATGTTTTTCATGTTTCGATGCTGAGAATGTACATGCCAGATCCATCTCATGTTTTGAGTCCAGAGGTAGTTCAGCTGAAAGAGAATCTATCTTATGAAGAACAACCGGTCCAGATTCTTGACCATAGGGAGAAAGTGTTATGGAATAAGGTGATTCATCAGGTAAAGGTTTTGTGGAAAAACCACATGATTGAAGAGGCAACATGGGAATCTGAAAATGCAATGAGGGATAAATACCCCCACTTATTCGATAAGTAAATAAATTGCAGGGACACAATTTTCTAAAGGGGGAAGGATGTAACATCCCATGTAAGTAATGAATTATAGATATTTTTATCTATTCCTATTAATGAATTAGATAGTGTTTTAGAGGCTTAAAATGAATATAAATCCAATCTTAAGCATGGAATACACTAATATTTTTAAAAGATTGTTTTACTGCCTTTTAATGGCAAATCAATTTTAAATATATCTTTTGAAAATTTTATAAGCTATGTTTGTCAAAATAAACTTATCCTTTATGATGGGACATCAAAATTTACTTTGTGTGAATTTTTGGTATTTTTCCGATAAAGTTCATTTTTTTAATGAATAGTGAAAAATGTTGTATTTTAATTCAAAACCTCTTTTTAATCTAATTTATTTATATGATTAGATTATATTTTGAATTGGTTTGAAAGTGAAATTAGAATATATTTTTACCATTTAATCCACTAGTGGTCATTATAATCAATATTACTTTGAAATTGGACTTAAACTAGTGTCAATCTTTTGATACTTATTGTTTCATAAAAACACTCTATTTGTCATGACATCGGGAATTAATTATTAAATTAATTAATGTAACTTATATGATTTGAATTTTGTAAAATAGAAATCATTTTTTAATTCAGAATATCAAATATATCTTAGGGTGAAGTTTTGGTTTTTTTATGAAAAACTTCAATTTTTGATGAATAGTGAAACCACTAAGTGGTAGTTAAAGAAACTAATTTTTCATGTAAATGAAACATTGCCACTTCTGTGATTTGATTTTCAAAAATCCGACATACATGGTTGTCATTAAGAAGTAAAATATGGTTTAATGAGATTAAAATAATTTTTTGGTGAATAGTAACTTTTAAATTCTTAATCGCGATTAGAGGTAATCAGTGTAGTTTAAGGAAAAAATAATGTTTTAATAATATGAGATGAGCTTGACACATGTCCTACCCTCATTGGATGTGTCATTTCCGTCCAAAAAAATCCATGGGTCAACTTGGGGACCCCATGGAGCCACTTTGGTTGGGAAATGACATAAATAACTTTTTATTTAATGTTAAAATAAAAATGACACAAACATGAGATGTTTTACTAAAACAATTTTTACATGGGGTTATACAAGTCAGATTTTTGACTATAAATATTCATTAGAAATATAATACGATTTCCTACATCATGATATTTTTTTTATAATTTTTAGACATTAAATATATTAAATTATTTATGACATCATGATGATGCAGCGATTACGTCATTAATAAAGTATTTAAATAAAGTGAAATAATAATGTAAAATATATGACCTACACTTGTCCAAAACCTATTGGATGGGTATATTACGAACCCTTAACACCTTATCCTAGAATTATATCCATGTGGTACCTCTTAAATCCGAATACCATTTTAAAATAAAGTAACCTTTCTTTACTTTCGAAGGGTGCCCCTCCTCTCCTCTTATAAAAGGCCCCCACATCTACCTCTTTACCCACATTTCCAAAGCCTTTGGATCGGACAACCCCTGCCCATTTTGTATATCAACATCCCTCTATTACTCCTTGAAGCCTCACTTTGGGAATAATTCTTCCCAAGGAAGCCTTTGAGCTCAAACCAAAAAGAGTTACCCGATTTTAAGGTAATGTCTTCTTTTGAGTCCTTTTGTTTTATTTTGCTTCTCCAACACCCTAAACTCTTTTTATTCTTTTCTTTTGTAAGAAATAAAGTATCTTCAATATACTAGGATGTTGTTATAAGAAGGATTCGAGCTACACTTACACACACCTACATCTAATGGTTAAAGAACATACTGTTTCCGTGGATGGCGAATTTCTGCCTCACGAAACGATGATTGTTCAACACTCAAATATCACCTTCAAAGGTGGCCATTAAAATGTCACTATTATTATATATTATATATAATATGTGTATGTTTTAATTAATCTTCTGTATTTTTCATTTTTGGCATATCCTTTATGGTTTCCATTATGTGTAAACGCGATATCTTCATTTAAGGAAGTGCGGACTACCGCCCCCTCAAAGTGATTTGATTCGTTAATGGAATATGTGGGACATATAAAGGATGTAATTAATGGTATTATATATGATATTATACTGTAATTATAATATACCTTTATATCATTATGATTACATTCTATAAAATATGAAATAGAAATGAAAGTAGCGATCATGCGTACGTACGACTTACCGTCTCCATGAACGGTGCATTTCATTTCTTACCTCTAAATGATTATGAAATACTATAAATACATGTATATAATGGATATATATGATATATATGATATCCAAATCATCAATATCATTCTGGATATAATGAACCTTTGACCACACGAACAACATGTGATTGTAAGAAGTCCACTTTCGACTTAAGAAATAAATATCGACAAAACAAACATTATTAACTTAAATGATTACATAATGTTCATGAAATGGTAATAAGTTATTTAAAAGGAATAATGAACTTGAAAAAGGTTCTTAATCAAGTAGAGATTAACTCAAGTTTATCATTCAGGAAATTAAAGAACGATCGAGTCAAGTCGGACCCGAGGTATGGGACTTCGTCTCAATCACCTTTCATTGAGGCATATTTTGTTTTATACAAAACCTTCTTTTATACGGTGTATAAACCACTTTGACTATTTAGTTTATTCAAAAAGAATATTTTTAATACGAAGCATTTACTAAATGATAAAAAAGAATGTTTTTGTCATACGTATGTGGTGACAATAACTTCTCCGCCGCCGTGACCATTATTTGAGTTTCGGCTTCCTCTACAATCCATACCTTCTTTTTAAAAGAAAAAAAATAAATACCATGTTTTACTTTTATTTAATTTTGGTATTGAAAATGGTTTTCATAATATTTTTGTATCAATGTTTTGTATTGATATCTTGTGATTGAATGGTGGAAATGTTATGTTTTCTTTATGCATGTTTTATGTGATACAATTATGTTGTGGTTCTTGGGAATTATTATGAAGACGGGTGGTTCCGTGATAAACTAAGGGCATATGAGCCCGATATAGCTCTCCAATGCATTGGGTAACGTGAAGGAGTGAAATGTTAAGGTTTCTCCGAAGAGATTTAGGGAATATACTGTGATGGGTATTCGAAATGTAACCAAGAGGGTTACTCCCTATGTAAGAATGTTATGAATGCCTCAAGTTACCTTTATATCTTATGATTTCTATGATTTATTCATGATTTGATGAGGTATGTTAAAGTGCTTATGTTTTATGGGTAAAGTATGATTTCATTCTTATGTATATATGTACTCACGTTTCCCTTCCATATTTTTATATCCCTTACTAAGCTTTTTATGCTCATCCCATGTTTTTGAAATGTTTTTCACAGGTCAAGGGAAAGGTACATGATATGATAGTTTCAAGGAAGTGTCAAGGAAGAATCCATGTTTTTTTTAAATATGTTTTCGTGGATGGGAAAAATGAATACTATCCTTATGTAACCACTTTGTTTAAATGTGGAATGTAATGAAAGTTTTATGATCTAATTCTCTAAAACTATAAACCTGGAAAGATCCTCAAGGTGTAATATGGTAATAACTCAAGATTAAGTAAGTTTTAAGGCTGGGGCCTTATAAAAACTTCCATTTAATGGGTAACACATTTACTATTTATGTGTATGGGAAATTACCACCTCACGAAATGAAGTTGTTGTTTTTACTTTACCACCACTCATGGTTGAGAATTATGATGGAATTTTTTATATATATGTTATTTTTTATGTTTTTATTGTTATTTAATTATTTTATATCACATACCATAATAATTTCCATTTTGTGTAAATATGATAACTTCATTTGTGGAAGTGTGGACTATCGCCTTTTCAAAGTGATATGACTCATTCATGCTATACATGAAATGTATAAAGTATGGTTTTAATAAACCTATGTAACATATTTAAAATATATATTATACTTTAATTATAATATATATTTTTATAATTTAATTTTCATTCTTTTATTACAACAAATAAATGAAAGTAGAATTCATGCGTACGTACGACCTACCGTCTCCATGAACACTGAACATCATTTCATATCTCAAAATATTTTGGAAAATTTTAGATATATATTTATTGAATATATAAGATAATTAAATCATGGTTTAAATTCTTGTGATGATAAAATCATGATCTTTGTAATAGTAACAGAAAATAATAATTCAAAACATACTTAAGAAAATTATGCAATTAACACCCAAAATAGTGAACATAATGAAGGATTGTTAACAAATGGGAAATAAAATACTATAATAAGATGATATATGATATTATACACATGATTAGGGTTATTATATAAGTTATTAATATATTTTAAACCACTATAATGTTATATAAATACTACATATAAAAAGGAAGGTTATGGTAAGTTAATCCTGTCTCACTTTTCATTATATCATGCATATAACCTTAACACCACTTACTTATTTTGTGTGGTGTACCTACAACCCCTTTTTATATAATATATCATTAATTATTTTATATTCACATTATTTAAATGTTTTATTTAATGATAATTAATTTTGGTTCTTCCAATTCATATGGCACCACAGTGGTAAGGGATTTCGTCTCAATTTAGATTCCATTGATGATAATTTTTGTTATGCACCAATTCACGTTTATATGGTGTATGTAATGAAAATTTACATGTTATATAATTAATATATTTATTCTAATGATATTATAAGTTTCATTTTTTTTGGAATTATGATTTAAATGTTTCAAAGTGGCATGGGGCACTTTGGAATGCCTAAAGATTATTTTTTCTCAAGAATGTTTTAATGTCATCAACCCTTGTTATTACTTATCCTCCTCTGAGGTATTATTGTTAAATACATATTCTTTATTAAATATGGATATTTAATAAAGAAAATTATTCATTTTATATATGAATAATTCTTTGTAAATGCAATATATGGGTTGGGGACCGTTTAAGGCATGCCCACAGGTTGGGGACTCGTTAATGAAATCCCCTCGATGCATAGGTAGTTTCATGAGAAAAATTAGTTATCCAAATTGTAATAGTTTAAATGTATCATGATGGTAAATGTATCATGTTCCTAAGAAAAATTAAATCTATTAATTAATCATATCCTTTATTTAGAATTTATTTATTTTTATTTATCAATGAAATTTTGCATCGACATATCTATGGATGCATTTTATTTTTAGTTCATTGATTAAATGTCGTGTGTATTCAGTTCCATACCTTTCCATGTTGATATTTCCTTATCTAATTATTTTAAAGGCATGTGTTATCTATTATTTACCTTTCCATGTTGATTATTCTCATCAATTAATTATTTCTTCCACTTTTTAAACCCTTAATGAGAATTTGAGCTTACCCATATTATGTTTTCTTTCCCCAAGTTATGAAGAAAAAATATTTGAATAATCATTCAAGGATACTATTTATTTCTTTTTATTATTTATCATATTTTTATTTCTTATTTCTCAATGTGTTATGGGAATTATGTGTGCAATCTGTATTTCTAGGACTGTAAATCTAATTGATCATTTGGTATTTTATTTCTCGTAATCATACTAATGTAATAAAATAATGCACGTACTTTGGAATTTTGGGGTTGGGGCATTACAAAAATTATTTTTTCTTCATGAAATGCTTTAGTGATGTTTTATGGGTATTATTATTTATAAAAAAATTCTTGGATTTTTCTTTAGGTTTATTGGAGATATAAACCAATGTCACCATCTTTATTCATTGTATAAATGTTATATTATAATGATTATATAATTCTTATGAATCCCATATCCTTTCCATGGGTGATTAATTGATGAATGGATTATTGTTTTTTTATCCCATGGAAAATATATGTTTGGTTTTCATTATGTTTTGGGTGGGCATAGAATTAAGCATTACTCTAATGAATTGAGTAAAGGATGATATCTCATGAGATGATAAACACCAAAATAGGGTCCAAACTAAGTTAATTAAGAGACATTATCTAATAAGATATTCCTAGGAGTGAAACCCAACTATAGAAATGATGGAATTGGGTGTGAAAAAAATACTGTAATAGTCTTGGATATGATTCTTGATTAAAGACGGATTTTATATACTTATGTGCATGAAATAAACATATGTATTATTCTTATGATATATTATTATGGATCATTATTGATTATTTATAAGTCCACACTCTTATGTCTTATATATTTTGATTGATTAAACCTTATGTTATACTTCATTATTATGAACTATGAATTGATGGGTATGACATTACAATGTCAGTATCATGTTTTAATTCCCATATAATTATCTTATATTCAATTATGATAATTGATTTATATATCTTATGTTTACCCTTACTGATAATATAATATCATCCCTTATTATGTTTCCCTTCCCAAGGTTTTTGGAGAATGGTTTTATGTATGCTATGTCTATTAAGGGTTCTACTTGTGATGAACATACTAGGAAGTGATGTAGATCATTTATGTACTAGTTATTTATGTATCAATGTTCCCAAAGACACTAACCCTTTTCGGTTCTAGCATGGATTATGTTGATATGTAATTAATATTGTACTAATAGTATGTGGAATATAGGTATGAATTGTATGGGTCTCTATAGTTGGTATCAAAGGAAGGTTTGGTACTTTTTGGGAACAAGGATATGGAAGATTTAATGAAAAACCATAGGATAATCCTTTGTATTGGATAAAATCCTAATGTTTTTGTTATGTAGACATAATTTTGTTTTCCTAATAATACATCACTATCTATTGACAACAAGGGGACATGGTTGTGGAATAGATGCATATCAGGGTAATAACCTTGAAAATAGTTGGTTGAGTATATCCGGACCATCATTCTAGTGGATGGTGAATGGGACCTTACTATGCACCTGTTTTGAGACTCATGGAGATATTACTAGGTTAATTCACATATTTATTAAGATCCATTATGAAGTATTTTAGTAGATAATGACCATGGATGACATAGGTTAAAAAAAGGTGTCATAGATTCCAAAGTAGGTGTAATGATTTTGGAATCCTATTAATGTTTTTTCATAAATAATCACTCTTATTAATGATTCCTTATGGCCATGATAAAAATTGTTGTTTTAGTAAGGTATTGATGATAGAATTATTAAGTCAAGGTGGTTATAGGTATGCTCAAATATTAAAGTATATTATTTGAGTAGAGTCATGTGAATTCTTGTATATCATTAAAAGTATTTAAGAATTTCAATTAATATCCTCAATGATTAGATGTCTAAATGTAATAAAAACTAAAAAATGGTATTATGAATGAATATAATGTCTATGATTCTTACCAAATTGACATTTTTTTTAGAATTTTCTATAATGACCAAAACTTTTGAAAATACAATTCCCTTGATGATTGAATTAAATTCCCTATTATGGTAATAGAAAACACATGAAATATTTTGGTTTTATTATATTATATCATATTTGAAATACTAGTAAGAATAATTTCTATTGATAAAATATTGTTTGAACAATGATCATATAATTAGTATAAATATAGGGTTATGATAAATCTGATTGACATAGAAAAAAGAAGCAATAAACTCATCCAGTAAGATCATAGCTTATGAAGCCCATTTATCAAAGCTTATGAGGGAGATAACATCACTAGGATTTTCCCTTAAACAATACCAATCCATGATCCAAAAACTAAAGCATGATAAAAAACCATTTATGTGGGAAGTTCATGCTCATCGAGATCACGAAATAAACCATGTAAGCCAAACCACCCCATGAAAATATCACCACCATTCACCATAACCATAGAGTGTTTGTTGGTGTAATAGATAGATTTGTGTCAAGGACCTAATAATATGAATATTTTTATTGAATTTTTAGTAGAATAATGGTTATATTTACTTGTTATTGATGTTACATTACACATGATATTGATCTTCATATGATAAAACACAAATTATATTTGTGGGTAATATACAATTTCAATTTATAAATTATTTTTGGATGAATTAATAGATTTTTGAAATAAATGATATTTTAATAAAATATTATTATTAAATATAATGGTAATATAATTTTAATAAAGTCAAATGTAATTTTTATAAGGGTTCAGAATATGTTATTGTAAAAAACCAACATCTCCCATTAAAAGAAAATCATTATTTTCAAAGTCAAAATTAATATATTTAGAAAATTATTCTGATGAAATTAAAACTAATTTTGGAATCATCATTTAGAAAATTATCCAACTATAAATTTTTTATTATTTTCCGAGACAATAAAATTTTTGTGTAAAAATTAAATACTATACAAATATACTGTGTGTATTGTGACATCATAATGAATCAAAAGTGATGTAATAAATTCTATAAAGGGTATAATCAAGCATATATATATTTAATCATTAAATAATGTGTTTTTGTGGGTATTTGATTAATTTTATAAAGCCTTTATGGATACTCCCAAACCTGTATTATATTTTATGGTTTTAAAATCAATTATTTATAAAAATGAATCACTTACACATCAAAGATGGGTAATATTTAATTAATTTTGGAAATTAGACTTATAATATAAATAAAAACACTCCTCATTGGTATAAAAAATATGTAAAAACCAAGGGAGGGTTTGTGGTTTTGATTAAATTATTATAGAGTCCAAAACCTAAGTTTGGGTAACAATAATGTACTCCCCTATCTTTTTTCATATAATCCCACACAAAATCCCATTAATCAGCATTAGAAAACCTTGTATCACATCCTTTATCTACCCTCCTATATATAGAGTCCTCTCAAGGCTCCCCCATGCTCTCAAGAAGCTCCACCCATGTTTTTTTAATCACCCTCTCAATGTAAGGGATCCTCTCTTTCTACTTTTTATTAAAGAACCTTATTTATGTATTGCACTTTTCCTATCAATTAATATTGATGTGATATGATTTTAAACATCCTTCTTACCACCATTTTTACATCAAAGTGATGATACACCACTTTAAGTATCATTAACCCATCACATGATTCATAATGTGCCCTTGTTAGGCTGCCAAAATTTTCTTGTGATTTTCCATGTCATGTTTTTATTCAAGAACCGTCCATGTATTGTGCCTATTAATTAAAAATTTTTAATGTTGTATTATGTTATTAAATATAAATTACACTATAATTTTTAGTTTTAAGTGATTATAGACACATTTCTCTCTCATTAAACAATTTTATGAATACTTATGTACTGTCATCACATTGCCGAAATGTCACTGCAATTTTCCATGACAAACATTTATGAGGTGTATACCCACACACATATCCACAAAAGGTTGTTCACCTAGATTTACATATCCTTAATTTATTGGGTACTTACATGTATTGAACCCAATTTCCTTAATCATGGTATTAAATGTGATTAAATAAGTTCTAATGTTATATGACATGTGTGGAACACTCATGAATGTACATGATATGATTATGATGGGTGTGCCCAGATAGTGCTCCAATGCATTTAATAATGTTTTCATCTCATCATATTTAATTTATAGTGCATGAGAGGTTATCCTAAGCACATTATGTTATGATTTCTTAGTGGTTAACCTTGAATTGTTCTTACGATGTCATGTTTAATGTTTTTTTGATGTTCCCATGTTTCCATTATGTTTTCATGCTATATCATGACTCATTGTTTATGTTTATGATTCTTAACCATTTTATGCTCCTTTTAAATTCATATTGTCTAATATTTTATACTCTCTTCATGTTAATAATTTTTATTCCCTTAATGGTATTTATGGATCACCCCTTTCTTATATATGTACCCAGGTTATCCCATAAAATTTTAAGACTGAAAGAATATACTGATTATGTTAAGGAAGTTTTCAATAATTATAATTGTCCCCTATTTTAAATATTTATGTAATGTACTGATCACCAAAATACATTATACATATCGATCTTTGATGTTGTATTATGAGTATTATTATTTAATAAATAATGAATTTATGTGTAACAAAAACAAGGTTCGTTATAGTTGGTATTAGAGGGAAGTTTAGTTATTTTTGGGAATAAGACAAGAAAATATTAGAGAAATATTTAGGGATAACACTAAAGATAAAAAACGCCCCATTTTTTTGTAAAGTATAGAGTAAGTGGTTTCCAAGAAAATAAATCCCAATCTGGATAATAAAAGTTGTTGTAGATATGACATATATGTACATAGGGGTATCACCCAAAAACACCATATTAAGCTAGACACAACCAGAAACTCGTTATTGAATCCTAAATTTTTATTACATAAACATTTTATTACATGGGAAAAAATAAAGGATCTTTTAAAGTTTAGTTTCTTAGTAATTTGGAACATAATAACTAAAAACATAAAAAATTCTTATAATCTACTTGAAATACATCTTCATGGGTTCACACTAGGTTACTCTTAAAACATATCATATTTAGGAAACATACATTAATGTAAAGGGGTGAGCATGAAACCTAGAAATGGAATAATAAAGGGAGGCATAAATCATGTGATCATGAGACATATCAACAATAATATGATGCATAATAATAAGGCTTTAACCAGAAGAATATTAGAATAATAAGAAATTGAAACCTAACTTATAAATATGGATCTAACATTAAAATTAGATATTTATAATCTTATCATAAAGGTTTATCACTAAGTCATCATAAATAAAAATTACCATGGTTATTCACCAAGGTATCTAAAACATACCA
Source organism: Viscum album (assembly GCA_963277665.1). Classification (NCBI taxonomy): domain Eukaryota; kingdom Viridiplantae; phylum Streptophyta; class Magnoliopsida; order Santalales; family Viscaceae; genus Viscum; species Viscum album. The sequence goes on from OY728163.1 coordinate 1,867,952,537, forward strand.
TCTCTAGAGATTAAATTATTTAACTAATGCATTGGAGTGCTATTAGGGGTCTTAATTAATTATTTCCACATAGATCAAAATAAATAATCTCAATTATAAACCATTGATAATAAAGAACGAGTTTCTTATCAAAATTATGGCATACAAAAGTTCCTAATGACACAATCATTACATAATTCATAACCCATGAAAAATATAATATGGGTTTTATGTATATATATCCGCAATTTAATAAATCTTTTTTATATGTAGGTGAATAACCATGAAAAATTAAAAGGGTTGGGTAATCACAAAAATAATATAAATGGGAATTTATCAAGTAAAAAAGAGAAATTTGAGAAGTAAATTTGGTAGCACAACAGGTATAAAATGTGGTTTTAGTAAAAGGTAAAATGAGAGAGGGATATGGTATAATATTTATAAAAAATTATTTTATAAGTAATGGTATGATAAAAATAATAATAAAATAAAGTGACATACCCTTTATAAAATGTACACAAAAAGAGTTTAATTAATGGAAAAGAATAGAATGATAATTCTATTACCTTGAAGATTTGTCCCTAAATAATGAGGATGGGACATTAGGGGATCAAGAAAAACATGGGGGGAATCTTGGGGAGGATAATTTAGCATAACTTTGTGGAGGATGAATTTTGAGTGAAGGGGAATGGGGAAATGGGTGGGTATTTATAGAAAAAAGGGATAAATTGTTTAATATTTTCCAAATATATGTCTTGGAAATATAGGTTGTGGAAAATGAAATACATTTGTATTACCCATGATTTTAGAACTTTGAATCATATTTCATGGTATTTTAATCTATTAGTACTGAAATTTTTTTTTTAAAATTTCTTCAATTAGGGAAATTAAATTTTCCACAACGTAATGTTTTTAAAATCAAATTTTCAATTTTAGATTTGGGAAAGGCACCTATAGGTTTAGAAATAGATTAAAATATATTAAAATACATAATATTAATAAAATAATTTTTTTGGTCATTTATAGTAGTTAATTAATTATTAAATAATTATAATATAAATATTAATTCAAAAAACATACCGAAAACCTAGAACTGTATTTTAATTTTTCACAGAAAAATAATGTATTTTAGAAAATTATCATAATTTAATCCAAAACTAATTCCAACATGCTGATTTCAGATATAATTTTTGTTTTATTATTATTATTATTATTATCTAAATTTGATAATTTAAACTTTTAAATTTTAAAATCCTTATTTATTGAAAAATAAATGTTTTTATGGAACGATAAAATTTATTACACTTATAAAAATTTCTTAGGACATTATAAAATTATTTTATCATTTATATTTAGATAAGTGTGTTCTTAAAGGACATTAACTAAATTTTTTTATTTAGAATACCATTGTTTATTATAAAAATGTATATCATTTCTAAAAAAAATTATATTTTATTTGTGTCCTGAAATCAATTGACCATATTCGCCTCTATTAGACATATCTTTTATTAAGAAACAATATTCTTAAAGGGATTGATTGAATATAAAATTTATTTATACAAATGAATTACACTTTATGTGACTAATTCATAGACATGTAACCCTTTATTATGCTCATTTACAATTTAATGGTATGGTGTGTGATGGTGGTAGTTTCATGGGGAGGCTCGACTAACATTCACCGAGTGGTAATCTACAATAACTTGAACTTTTCATGTCGGTGTTTTCCTTCACGATTCACTTATTGAAGCTCTGATTGGTCTTGGTCTTGGTTGAACCTCATTGATGCTACCTCCCTCCCAAGCTCTAACAAATGGTCTTCAAACAACATGACTCTATTGGTTGAGGCCATCATTTCACCTTTCTGCATCAATTAACCTTTTTCATTACTACTTGTAATCAAGAATTATAATGGAAAAATTATCACCAATGGGTGTAGTTACCAACATTCAAATTTACCAATGGTTATATTTACAAATATTTATATTGGCCATTGGGCATATTTTTCCAATAGTCATATAATGGTCAAATCCAAAAGACCACATTTTTCTTATACTCTATAAATACCACTTCATTATTACAATCTATATTTTATTCAATTACTCTTAAGGTTATATTTTCACTTTCATAAGATTTTGTTTGGTTTAATAATATTTTTTTAAATTATGTTTTATTTTCTATGGGGGTTTTGATTCTAATGGATTGGGGTGATCCATAATTTCCCATTTTAACATTTCTTTTTTATATTTTTTGTCCAGTTGAAATGTTCAGAATTTTAATTTGTTTTATATATGAGTAATGTAATGATAATTATTAATGTGATAATATTTTTTTATTTCCTCAATATTTTTATGTTTATAATATTATATAATATAACACACATTTTCTTAAATATCATTTAAAAATCCTAGGTTATTACATTCTTCCCCCCTTTAGAAATTTCATCCCAAAATTTCAACTCAGATTGTTAGTTGAGAATAGGTGAGAGTACTTATGTTTCATTATTTCCTCAGTTTACCATTTCACATCATCATAATTTTTGTTCCTCCAAAATAGTCTAACAAGGTGAGTTGTCATGTTGTATAGAACCTTGTCTGTACGGTCAATGATTTTCACCAGCTTCCTCTCATAAGAGAGGTCATGTTCTAATTGTTTTACCTCCATATTCACTACACGTGAGGGATCATGTATGTTCTTACTCAAGAGAGATACATGAAATACATCATGATCTTTTGCCATTTTTTTCAATGTTCTAGGAAATAGTCCACTACTCCTATTTGATTAAGGATATAAAAGGGGCCAATATGCAAAGGGATAAGTCTAAATTTCTTTCCAAATTGAATGAATCTCTTCCATAGTGATATTAGAAGAAAAAATTTGTTTCCAATATCAAAATCCAAGTCCCTTTGATGATTTTTATCCAAGATATTCTATATAATCTGAGAATATTTTATCTGTTTTTTGGAAGACATGAAAATTTTATGTCTTATCTTGCACAATATCTGGTCAAAAAAATTTCTCTCACCAAATTCATCCCTGAATGTAGGATTTCTACATTTTATCCTATAGAGATCTCTTATAGTGACATTTAAATACTTGAGTGAAATATTTTATTATATAAGAAGTCAATTAATGGTAGGTGTTGATCCCATCTACATTTAATTTCTCTTTATCAAGTTATCCGCATGTCTTTAGTTTTCTAAATAGTCATTTCTGATTGACCATCAGTTTGGGGATAATATTCTGTTCAAAAATTCAGTTCATAATTCAGAGTACATTGACGAATTATCTATAAGATAGATGTGAACCTTGGATCATGATAAAAATAATTGGAAGTGGTTACCCATATAGATTCACCACTTCCATTTTGTATATCTTGAAAGTTGGTCAAGAGAGAAATGATCCCGAATAGCATTTAAATGGGGAGTCTAAGTGAGTCAATCCACTATAAACCATAACATATTAATTCATATGGATATTCTTGGGAGACTGGTGATGAATTATATAATGATATTATCCCAATTGTATACTATAATGGGTATTGGTTGTAATACAACTTTAAGAAGTTATCACTCTGCCTTTACTTTTTGACACACCCAGCACTGTGTAGTGTAGTTGAAAAAATCCATTTTTTATATTATCCCACAAATAATGATAACAATGGTCCCTATACATTTTAGTGATTCTAGGATTTATAGAGAATGTTAAGTAATGAGCTTTATCCATCAATTACTTCCTTATCTCTAAGATCTATGGGACACATATCCACGTACAAAATTTCAGTACACCTTCTTGATAAATATTGAACTCATGAAACTTCCCATTATTTAGAACCACTATATTCTTTTATATCAAAGGATATTCTCTTTTACCTCTCTTGATATTATCGAGTAATTATGTCTTAGTAATCATTTGGGATATGATTGATGATGTACCTTCCATCATGATTCCTATTTCCAACCTTATCAGGTCCTTGATGAATGGATCTCCGTGAATCCTCATCATTTCTACAATAATACAGTCCTTACTACTTAATGCATTAACAACATTGTTTTTTCATCCAGGGTGATACTGAATTGAAAATTCATAGTCTTTAAGAAGTTCCTACAATCTCCTTTGTCCCATGTTCAATTAATTTTTCATGAATATAAAATTTAATCATTGGTGGTCTATGTATATATAACATTTCTCCTAATAAAGACAGTGGCTCTATAATTTCAGAGGAAAAATAACTGTAGCTAACTCTAGGTCATGCATAGGATAATTATACTCATGTGGCTTTAACATTGAAGATTCATAAGTGACTAAATTTTCATATTTAATGTGTATACACAAAAGAACTTTATATATGCATCAATATAAATAAAAAATACTTATTCGAAATAGGGTAGAGTTAATATAGGTTTAGTAACGAATCTCTTCATCAGTTCTTGAAATATTTTTTCACACTCCTTTTACAAATATAAACACAACTCCTTTTGGTGTTAAATTTGTTAGTGGGTTAGAATGTCATGAATAGTTTTAAAAAATATCCTATAATATCCTAATAAAACAAGGAAACTACAAATATCAGTTACTATGGTAGGATGAGGCCACTCCTCTATAGAATTTTTTCTTGGTAGGGTGAATATGGATTCTTTCTTTTGTTACAATGCTCCCCATGAATGCAAATTTTTGTAACCAAAATTCATATTTTCTGAATTTTCCAAATAACTCATCCTTCCTTATAGTGTTCAATATAACACATATATGATTCTCATTCTCCACTCATGTTTTATAATATATCATAATTTCATCAATAAAAACTACCATTTTTTAATATTATCCTTCAAGATTCTATTAGTAAAATCCATAAATATGGAAAGAGCACTAATAAAGTAAAGGGATATAAAAATAAACTCATAATTACCACATCTTATTTGGAAGGTAGTCATAGTAATATCTTCTTTCCTCACCCTCAATTGATGATAACCCAATCAGAGGTCAATATTAGAGAATAATTGATCCCTATGGAGCTGGTAAAATAAATCATTAATCCTTAGGATATGGTAATTGATCTTCATTTTGATCCTATTAACTTATCTATAATCAATTTATAGCTACATTGATCCATCTTTATTATTAACAAAGTGAAAAAGTGATCCCTAAGGAGACACACCTATTTAGGTAAATCCCTTCTCCAAAATATTTTGAGTTTATTAATTTAATTCCACTAAATCCATATTTTCCATTATATTACATTATATACAGGATCTTCAATATTAGCTTGTATCTAGGTATGATTTCAATGGAGAACTCTTACTCTCTTTAAAAGAGAGATCTAGGTAAATCTTTAGAAAATATGTCAATGTATTCCTGAATTATTGGGATATTTCTAATCTTTATACTTTCATTTCGTTCTCTATATTCATTGATTATCTCAATAAATAAGGATATTAGAGGTTCTTCTAGGAAAATCCCATATTCGGATATCTCTTATTTGAAAATAACTATAGGTTTTCCATTCAATACTACTAAGATTTATTTGGTCATAAAGATGATATTATCATTATTCATTTAGAGCCAGTCCATCACTAGTTTATTGTAAAATTCCACTGTGGTAATGACTAGTAGATTTCTGATGATATTTTACTCTCTAAAGATAATAAAAGAGTTTTCTATACACTATTTACACAAAGATAAAACCTACAAGAGTCTTTACTAATAAATCTATTTCTAGAATCTCAAGGATTTATTCTATATTCCTTGAAAACTGGGATGAAATAAAGGAATGAATAGAACCATAATAAAAAATGTACTTTCTTGCTTTAATATCACAATAAGTGTACCTCACACCTCATTATTTGGATCCTCTACTCCAACTATCATGATATAAAATTACTAACATTGATCCATTGATCTTTTGATTTGGAAATTGATTGGAAAAGTTCCCAAGAATCCCACACTTAAAGAAGTAGACTTGAGGTTAGGCCCAAACTATATTCCTTTTTTCATTAGTTTAAGAAGTTGAGGCTTCCACTCAACCTGATAGTTCTGAGATATATTTTCATATCTTCTTCGCTTTTATCACTTTCCAATCCCTAGGAAAATGTTATCTGAATACTTATTCCCACATTTTTTGCATGTGGGAAGTTTCAATTTCATTCATCATATTCTGTGATCAAAGTTCTTACCTAATTTTGGATCCATTTATCTATTCTATTCATTCATACTATCTAATAATATCATCTCTCCAAACTCTTATTTAACCTTTATAGAATTAAATAATATATCCTTCTAGCTTTCATTGTATATTTTCTTTAAATTCTTCCACATATGTGGTAACAGTCTATTAAAGAATTTATTAACCTATCCCTAAGGAACCATAAAATATATAAAGGTGTTTAAGGAAATTCTTTTAAAGTCAATTTCATATCTTCCCACTGATTAATTTTATTTAATTTTCTACTATAATAATCCCTTCTCTATTTTTGTTCTCATATAATGGGGAAAATATTTATTGAAAAGGATTCCCCTAAACTCTTCCCACTCTATATCATCAATATACCTTCTTGGTTTCATGTTTTTAATCACTATAAACCAATGATCAGATTCTCCTTCTTGGTGGTATACTGCCAGGGTGACTTTTTCATGCTATAAATAATAGATTAAAAACAATATTTTTTACATAGTGGTAATACATTGTTCAAAAATCAATGGGTTGTTAGATCCACTAAAGGAAGGTGGTAATTGATAAATGATGTACTCAAAAACAAGTAGTTTCTTTTAAGGTTATTCTAGTCACTCAACTTGATCCATGTTATTATTCATAATTTGATATATTTGATTCATTATCGTCATTAAATTTTCTATTTGATCTTCCATCAGAAGGCCATTAGTGAATCTTTCATTGCACTCATCATTCACAAGGTTCCTCTTATTTACAACTATTTTTCTTTAAGAATAGAACCTCAGTTAGAAACGAGTAACATTTAAGAACCTTAAAATTATGAAGGGAGTTTATGTATTAAAACATCATTTTTAAATATATTATTAAAATCCTCTAATAACAATTTTATTTTATATATATTCATCATAAAGGTTCATAAAAATATTGTGACTAAACCAAAATATCCTCTAGGAGTGTCAAACCTGGGGTGTATAAAGGCCTGTTGTTTTTCACTATTTCCTAACCAATTATAACTTAATGTGGTTTTTAGGTGTTACCCATGGAAATATCCATGTTAGAACCACATCCACTTTTATTATCTAGACATGATTTATTTTCTTGGAAACCACTTATATAATATTCCCCAAAATACCTAGATGTTTTCCAATATTTATACTTATCATTAGGGTTCTTACTATTGTTTTCTAATAATGATGGTTAAAAATAACCAAACCATCCTTTGATACCAACTACAGAATCAAACCATTTTATTACATAAACTTTTCATTAAATGGGACAAAATAAAGGATCTTTAAAGTTTTGTTAATTAGAAATTAGGTATACAATACATGAAAACATAATACGTTCTTATAATACAATTGAAATACATATTCCTGGGTTTAATGTTTTTTACTTTTACTACATATCATATATTGGGGACATAAATAAAAGTAAATGGGTGAGCATTAAGCCTAGTAAGGGAATATGAAAGGGAGACATAAAGAATGTGATCATGAGACATATTAATAAGAACAGAAGGCATAAGAATAAGACATAAAAAATAGTCATATAAAAATAATAAGAACATGAATCATAAACTGGAAATGTTGATACAACATTTAAATGATACATTCATAAGAAAATCACCACGTTTTATCACTAAGGTTTCATAAATCAAAATTACAATGGTTATTCACCAAGGTATCGTAAAACATGTCATCTAGAGGGTTTAAATTAATCTCCCAATGCATTGGAGTTATATCAGGGAACACCCTTAACATGTATTAATTAATTTGATCTATATATATAATAATAAATCACTTCATTAATATACCATGGAGAATAAATAATGGATTTCCTATCAAAACCAAGACATACAAAAGTGCTTAATGACATGATCATTACATCAATATTAACCCATGAAAAATTGTAGGTGCTTTTAATATATATATATATAAATACCAAAATCAATAAATAATTTCTAAATCTAGGTGAACTCCAATCTAAAATTTAGGTATTTGGTTATTCACACAAAGAAAAAATATGTGAATATCTCAAGTAAAGGAGATAAATTTGAGAAGTAAATTTGGAAACATGAAAGGTATAAAAGTTGATTTTAGAAAAGGTAGAATGGGAGTAGACAAGGGCCCCACACTGATAAAAAAATATTTTATCATTAAGGGTATGCTAAAAATAATAATAAAATAAATTAATATACCATTTAAGGGATTCCCACAAAAATAGTTTCTTGAAATCAAAAGAAGAGGATGAGAATTCCCTTACCTTGAAGAGTTATCTCTAGAACTATGGGATGGATCCTTTGGGGCTTAATGAAAACATTAGGGGAATACTGGGGCGGTAAATTGAGAATAACTTCAAGGATTATTAATTTTTAATGAAGGGGAATGGTGAAATCTATGGGTATTTATAGTAAATGTTTAGGAATTATTTAATAGTTTTCAAATATAGGTCTTGAAAGTCTTGGTTGTGGAAAATGCATAAACATTGAATTGACCATGGTTTTTTATCACAGTTTTATAAATTTGAGTCACATTTTATGGTATTTTAATCTATTAGAACCAAATTGTTTTAATACTTCTTTTTTCATGGAAAATTAAATTTTCCACAAAGAAATGTTTTTTAAAACAAATTTTCTATTTTAAATTTTGGAAAGTAACTTTTAGCTATAGAAATTGATTAAAATATAATAAAATACTTGGTAAAAATAAAATAACATATTTTAGGTCATGGATTTTGGTTAATTAATTATTAAATCATTTTTATATAAATATATTGTCATCAAACATATTGAAAACCCAAAAATATAATTTTCCAATTCAGAGAAAAATAAAATATTTTAGAAAATTATCATAAATTAACCCTAAGATAATTTCAATGTGAATATTAAAAAATATACTATTTATTTTATCTGAATAATACTAAAGATTTTATAATTTTAACTTTTAAATAGAAAAAATACCAATTTATTGTAAAAATAATAGTTTATAAGGTACAATCAAAATTTTGACACTCGTAAAAATTACCTAGTACATTATAAATTATTTTATTATTTATATTTAAATAAGACTATTTTAAATTAATATTTAATCTAAAAAAATATTATTTAGAATACCTTAGTTTATTCGAAAAATGTATTTATTTTTTTAAAAAATATAAGTTTTTTTATTTTTGTCCAAAAATCAATTTACAAATTTTGTCTCAATTAAAAATACTTTTTATTAATAAAAACGATTCTTATAAAGGATTGATTGAATACAAATTTTATTTATATAAATTAATTACGCATTTAGTTACTATTCTATGGAAATGAAACCCTTTATAACACCCATGTGTTCCCTAATGATATGGTGTGTGATTATGGTAGTTTCACGGGGTGGCTCAACTAACATTGACAGAGTGGAAATATTCAATAACTTGAACATATTCTATAGGTGATTTAATTTAAGATTTACTAATTTAATATTGGGTTGGACTTGGTCATGGGTGAACCATATTGACACTACCCTACCCATGTTATGACAAATGAGATTCAAATGACATGACTCTACTGGCTGAGACCATTATTTTTCTTTTGTCCATAAATTGTCCATTATCATTACTAATTATAAAAAATAATTATAATAGAAAATTATTACCAATGGGTATAGTTCCCAATAGTCATATTTCGCCAATGATCCTGTAATAATCAAATCCCAAGAGTCACTTGTCCATTATACCCTATAAATGTCACTTCATTATTTCACTCAATATTCACTACAATTCGTCTTAAGATAATATTTTCATTTTCTCAATATTGTGATTGGTTTAATAATATTTTTTTTAGTTTCTATAGAATTTTCTATGGGGGTGATGATTCTAACAGGTTGTGGTGATCCATATTTGCACATTTTAAATTTTAGATTTTATATTTTTTATCCAGTTGTAATGTTTTGAATTTTTATTTATTTAATAGATAACTAATGTAATGATAATTAATATTGAGATAAGATTTTTTGGTTCCTCTATATTCTTTATAAATATAATATTATATATTGTAAGTCAAATTTTCTCAAATATCATTTAAAAATATTGGGATGTTATACTAGTGCCTAAAAACGGGCCTTACTACACACCTAGTTTGACACTCCCAAGGGATATTATTTGGTAAATTCACAATCTCATTATGAACCAATATTAAGGGAATAAAAACGCCCATTGGAGTCTATATTATGAAATAGAAAATGAATAACTAAGATTGAAGCCTAGAAATTCATATGTTAAGGAATTAATTTTATTTATAAGTTATCCCTTTAATGTTATTAACTAACAATTTAGGTGTTTTATAGTTTATAATTAATCATTACTAATTTAAATTTAATTCTATACAATGGAAAAAACTAATAAGAGATGTGTTAATAATGAATGAGATGACTGCTAACATGATATGCCGATTGTGATAAAAGTTCAAGTAAGACATTTGGTGATGATTCCAAACCATCTATTAGAAACCACAATTAAAACTGGCATATAGTTGAATATCCGAAGATGTAAAATAAGATAAGGGTGATTTATCAAGTAAGTTCATCGAAAAAATTTGATAAGGGAAGGAAGACTCAATTTTATTTATGAAAAAAATGTGGAAAGAGGCCCCAAGGGAAATGTCATAATGGAATTGGGAGATGTTTTTAGTGTGGGAAAATAGGTAATAAAGTAGAAAATTTACATGAAATAATGAATAACATGATAAATAGTTATAAAGTTCAATTGAAGGTACCATATATAGTTCTATGTAATAAATGTAGATAAGTTGGGAATTATGTATGCCAATTCTCAATTCTAAGGGCTAAAAAGTATGATGATCCCCAATAATCTCCAAGAACAAGGGAATAAGGTAAGTCTCATATGGAGATAGATTATGATGACTGAAGTACATTTAAACTCTACTTTACAGTAGTTTATGTCATGTTGTATTTCACTCAATTTCCTATTATCATATCTTGTATGTTTTATAAGAACATCGAGTCATCACCTGAAATGATTTGATATCATCTAAGAGAACTTATATGATTATTGTATCACATGTCGGTTTCTATGGGAATGTTATTGAAAATATTATTAGTTTATATTTAGTGTAATTTTATGTTATCCAAGTTATGTTATGGTTTTTGTTTTATAAATCTAACATAAATTGTTGGGATATGGAATTCACCCCCCATACCATGAATAACCCATCGATTCTATACAAGTGTAAGGAAGAGGTTGAATATTTTTTGGTATCATCATCCCAATCATGGATTTATTTCCATAAGATAAAGATAATATATATCCAATTATTGAGATAAAAAACCACCCTTGAAGAAATTCCCATTGTGTGGGAATACACTAAGGTGTTTCTTGAAGAATTGCTAGGTCTCCATCTTAAACAAGTCATCGAGTTCACAATCAAACCTATACCTGGACCAAGTAAGATCCCTTGGGAATGTAATAACCCAAAAAGGGATATCTATAGACCCTTAAAAATGTATTAATAATTAACAAATTTCCAAGACCAACCACTATGATGAAAATCCCTACTTTCCTTGTATTATCTGGGTACTATCGTATATTTTTGAGAAATTTCTCATTATTTTCAAACCCTCTAACCAAGATAACTCAAAAGGGTGTCAATTTTGTTTTTAATAATTAATGTTAATATAGATTCAAGGATTTTAAAATATGTATTACCACTACACCTGTAATTACACAACCCACAAGTGGGGAACTTTTCTTGGTATACATGGATGCTTCGAAGAAAGGCTCAGGCTATGTACTGATAGAGAATGTCAAAGTGATAGCCTATGCATCATGAGAATTGAAATTTCTTTAATATAACTACCCAATACATGATATGGATTTATATTTAGTAATTTTCACCTTTAAAATCTGTAAGAATTATCTCTTTGGGATAAGTTTGAAATTTATACCAATTATAAGAGCCCAAAGTGTATATTCACACAAAAAGAGATAAATATATGTTAGTGAAGATGGTAATAGATTCTTAAGTACTATGAATTCTCAATACACTACTACCATATGAAATAAAATAAAGTGGTATACACTCTATGTAGAAAGGATCTGGAAATTTTATCATTGATGAGAATTGATAAGGATCTAATCTTCTTAGAATTGAAAAGGATAGAAATGGGAATCATAAAGAAAGAAACATCATCAATCATTTCAAAAATAATTTCTCAAACATATTTTATATATAAGACAAAGTATTCTAAAATAAATGATGTAGGAATTTAGAAGAAGGTGTATTCTATAATAAAATGGAAATCATCAGAGTTCAAAATTTATTATGGAGTTGTAAGATTTGGGTCTCGACTATGTGTACCATAAAATCCTATGTTAAAGAAAGAGATGTTGGATGATTCACATAACTCAACCTTTTCCATCCATCGTGGGATCACAAATATGCATCAATATCATTGAGAGAGAACTATTTATTGGAAAATATGAAGAACGAGATCACATAATATACATCAAGGTGGCCTGTATATCAATAAATGAAGGATTAAAGTAAAAATCCAAGGGGGTTATGAAACCATTACCCATAATACATGGAAATGGTAAACAATAACCATGGACATTGTCATTGTTCTTTCAAAGACATAAAGAAGAAATAATTCTATATGGGTTATGGTGGATTGACTTATAAAGACTGATCACTTCATTGAAATTTGAGAGGACTTATCACCTGATCAAATTTTAAGGATATACATTAGATAAGTGGTGTGGCTACATAGAACACAACTATTTATCACATCTAATCAAGATCAAAGATTTACCTTCATTTTTGGGATGAGTCTCCAATGTGATATAAATACTTATTTGAACTTTATCATGGATTATCACCCACAAACTGATTGAAAATATGAGAAGAATATCTAAACATTGAAAGAAATATTGAGAAAATTGTCAATAGTCTTCCAAGGAGGATAGAATCAGTATATTTCCTTGGCTGATTTCTCATATAATATTTGTTTCCACTCAAGAATAAAAATGGATCCTTATGAAGGACATTAGGGTAAAATAAATAGAGAAACTACATACTGTGATGAAGTTGGTGAACACAAAATTTTCGGTCCTAAAATGATTGAGGAAATAGTGGAATAGGTCAATACCATTTATCAACATATCAAGGATGATCAAATTCAAAAGCAGAGCTATGTTAACAATTTTTTGATGAGACCTAGAGTTTTAGGCTAGAGATAAGGTATTACTATACACATCTCCATGGAATAAGGTAATCAATAGTCATGAGATTTGGGAAGAAGGTAATGTTTTGTCTAAGATAAATTAGTCACTTTGATATCCTTTTTCTCATTGGCACGGTGGCCTATTGACAAAAACTATCCCCTAAAATATCTTAGTACAAGATGTGTTTCATATATTCCTCTTGAGAATTTACATACAATACTCCTTACATGTTCTAAATTTTGAGGTGGTAATGTTGTATAATTATCTTTCACATGAAGAGAAGCTGATGAAAATATTAGATCATAGGGACTATGTTCTATGAAATAAGATAATGCAGATAGTCAAACTGAAATGGAGAAACCAAAATTTTTAATAACTTATTTCAGAACCAGAGGAGGTGATTGAATAATATTATGTTTATCTATATTAGGGTATGAAATTTAAATTTTGATGTTTAAATCTTTGACGGGGTGAAGATTTTAAGGACTCAAACATTTATAAATAAAATTACCTTGGTGATTGAATGAAATGACTTATTATGGATATAGAAAAAAAATTAAATTATTTAGTTTTATTATATAATATCATATTTAAAATAACATTAAGAATCATAACCATTGATAAAATATCTTTTTAATAGTGATCGTATTATTATAATTAATTCAGGTTTTTGATAAATTCATTTGACACAGACAAAAGAAGCAATGTCCTCAACTGGCAGGATTGTACCCTATAAAGCTCATTTATTAGAGTTTCTGAGGGAGATAACATGACTGGGATTTTACCTTGAAAAAGAAAAATACAATATAGAATAACTAAATCTTGGGAAAAGCCTTTTATAAGAGAACTTCAAGATAATCAAGATCATGACCCAAACCTCGTACGCCAACCCCCATGAAAATATCACCATTACGCACCAAACCCTTAGGGAATTTACTGGTTTAATAACGGGATAGGTATCAAGGTAATAATAATATGAATATGAATATTTTATTTTTAATATTATAATGGTTATATTTATTTATTATTGTCTTTACTTTACAAATGATTTTGATTTTGACATGATAAAAAAAATTATATTTTTGGGTAATATACTATTTCAATTAAGACATTCCTTTTGATGAAAAAAATTATTTTTTGAAATAAATAATATTTTAATTTAATAATATTAATAAATAATTTTTATTAAATAAAATTGATAATATAATTTCTATGAAGTCAAATGTAATTTTTATAAGGGTTTGAAAGCTATTATTGTCAAAAGGCCAACATTTCTAAATAAATATTTATTTTTGTTTTGAAGGAAAAAAATTAAAATATTTAATTTTTTTATAAAATGAACATTATTTCATGGAAGTAAGACATTTAAATTATCCAATAATTATTTTTTTTATAATTTATTTAGATAGTTGAATTTTTGGGTAAAAATTAAATATCTTATAAATATATGGTGTGTCTTATGACATCTTAATGAACCAAAAGTGAGGTAATAAATTAAATAGAGGGTATCAATGATAAAATATGTGCTTCCCATATAAAATATTGTGTTTTTAGGTTATTTGATTAATTTTATTATGCCTTTATGATCCTCCAAAACCAATATTATATTTTACGAATTTAAAATATATTCTTTACAAACATTACCACTTCCACATTACCAAGGATAATATTTTACTAATTTAGGCACTTGGAATTATAAAATTAATAAAAAAACTCTTATTTAGAAGAAACCATGGGAAAACCCTGGTATGTTTTTTGGTTTTTATTAATTTATTATATGGTGTAAAAAACCATAGTTTGAGAAATAATAAATAACTCCCATCTATTTTCCTACATAAACCCATAAAATTCACTAAAAAACCATTGAAAATCTCCATAATCATTCCCCCTATATATTTTAATCCTATTCTTTCCCCATGCTCTCAATAATTTCCTCCCAGGATTTTAGAATTGCCCAATTAAGTTATGAGATCCTCTATTTCTCCTCTTTATTCAAGCACCTTATTTATGTATTGCACTTTCTATTCCAATTACTATTGATAAAATATTATTTTATTAATCCATCATACATAACTTATTTTTTCAAAGTGATGAGTGACCAATTTGAATCACATTATTTCCTCCCATTATTTATTTTGTGCCCCCTTTATGCAGCCAAAATTATCTTATGAATTTTCCATGAAAAGTTATTATTCAAGAACCCTCCATTTATAATTCTAATTAATTTATAAAATATAATATTGGATTATGTTCTTATATATAAATTATACTTTAATTTTGAATTAAAATTTATTTTATACCACTTTCTATTTAATCTAAAAATTTTATGAAACTTTATGCACTATCGTTATGCTGTGAAAATGTCATTTCAATTTTCCATGATGAAAATTTGTGAAGTGTATTCCCATACCCATTTCCACTCAATATGATTCATCTAGATATATCTAACCTTAATTTACATTGGACTTTTATTTATTTAACCCATATTCCTTAATTTTGGGATTACATGTGATGAAATATGTTATTATGTTAAATGATATATGTGGAACGCTTTTCACGTAAATGATATGATTATGATGTGTGCGCCTATATAAATCTCCAATGCATTGGTTAATACTTTATTCTCATTATGTACCGTGTATGGTTTATGGGAGGTTATACTAGGAACATTATTTTATGATGTGTTGGTGGTTAACCTTGACTTATCCTTATGAGGTCTTGTTTAATATTGTTTCCACATTCATTTTTTCCATTATATAGTCATTCTATATCATGAATCTCTCCTGATTATGAATCTCAACCATTTCATGTCACTTTGAAATTTATTTTATCTAATATTTAATAATATCTTCATGTTATTCTTTTTTAATCCCCTTAATGGTCTTTATAGATCCCCCCTTTCTTATGTATATCCCTAGGTCATTCCATATAGTTTTAAGAATGAAGGAATATTATAAACATTTTAAGGAAGTTTTCAATATTGATGATGTATCCCCTCTTTTTATTTGTTATATAAATGTACCTAATTTACCAAATATTCTTTATTTATCAATATTTTGGGTTGTATTTGGTGGATTACTAGGTAATAAATGATGAATTAATGTGTAATAAATAAAAGCATTACCATATGTGATCCTTGTAAATCATATTATTCTTCCTATAGATTAATTTGATGTGATTTTGGTTATGGAGTTGATTTATTTATATAAATACCATATCATTTTTTGAGTATGTTTATATTTCAAACCAACTTATTATTTTCTATTAGTGTGAGGAGAAATATGAACTTTAAATAGAAATTATATCAATTTCATGGGTTTTGATTTCAATTAAAAGGGGTATTTATCTTAGAAGGATAGAGAGAAAGTTAAAATTGAAGATATGCCTATTCTATGGGATTTTTTATATATTTATGAAAGACTTACCAAGTCATCAGCTATATTTTGATGTCTAGTTTTAAATAAAACTCATACTATGTGAAACACATATTTCAAAAACTCTATATAAAATGGCATGGATTGAGTTATAATAATTAAAGAAGAGAGTCCAATAGAATCTTTATAATTGATTCATTCGACCAAGTTCATCACCATGGGGTGTAGATATCATTTTTTAAGAATAAACATATATTAATGTGAATCTATATTAATTATCATGAACATAACAATATCACAATCAAGAATAATCTCCATTTTCCCCATATTGATGATTTTTCCGACCAATTATTAGGAGTTCAACATTATTAAAATATTTATATTTGATCTACATACAATTAATTGAGGGTAAAAAGTGAATACATACCCAAGATAACTTTACATTTTAGGTATAAAAACTGTGATTTTATAGTGATTCTATTTGGATTCACTAATTCCCCTGTTATCTTCATGGATTTATTGAATAGTTTTATTATAGATTACTTTGATCAGATTATGGTTTTCTTTATAGAAGATATTCTTATACAATATAAGTGTAAGTAAGTGGGTGGAGATAACTTAAGGATTGTATTAAATACCCTAAAAAAGTATAATTTTTATGAAAAATTTTCACATTGTAAATTTTGGCTATAAAATGTTCATTTTTGGGTCATATAATCTCATTGTTAGGGTATATCAGTGGATCCATCAAGGAAATAGGTTATTATACATTATCCTAGACTAAAAACTATGAATAAGATACATATATTTATTGTATTGTATAGATATTATCGAGGATTAATGAAAGATTTAACATTTCTCTCTAATCCACACACCTAGTTAACATGTTAGGGAGTTATGTTATTTTGGAATAATGAGTGTGATTTTTTTGAGAAATTAAAGTGAAAGATAGTAAGTTTACCTATGCTCACATAACCCTGTAGTTGATAAGGTTTTGTGATTTATAGATATTAATTTAATAAATGTATTCAGAGTTTTCTCATATATTATTATATTGTGATAACTTATACCTCCCACCAATTGAATGTCCATGAGATAAATTACCAAAATAATGATTTAGAGTTAGATGTGGTAATAACTTCATTAGATATATAGAGGCATTATCTTTATATGGTAAGGTGTTCCATATTTGTATACAATAAAAAAATTAAATAATATATTCACCTTTAAGTAGTTGAATATGATCTAGATAAGGTGGTTAGAGTTGACTAATGACTGTGCTTGGTCAATGCATTACCACCTTAGAAAAGGGAACAAGGTGGATAATACTTTGAGTAGAAAAAATCATGATATATTATTTATGACAAGGATAAATAAGATACCATATTGATGGATTTTAAAAATATGGACCTTGAAATCTTGAAAAAATGGGATAAATTTTATCTTTCTCAATTGAGTTTTCATCCATCTATCCATTTAAATATTAATATGGAATAAAAGGAGTTTTTGGAGATATAAAAGATGGTGGGAAATGTTCCTATGTTCAATATTTATTTTTATTTAATGATAAGGTTCATGAACTGAGTTTGTATAAGAAACTATTAGAAAAAACTCATAGATCATCATTTGACCATAATGTTCATATTTTATTAACGATAGAAATAGGAATACCAAAATAAAATACAAAAACAGCAACAAAATGAAATAATTGATCACAAAGGCCTGAAGTAGTGCAGACCAAAGCATCATTAACAAAAAACTAAAACCCATTAGCCAGAATGGACCTAAGATTAATGTAATATGAAATACCTTTATGCTTAGAGCCTTTGGAAGCTAGGAAATCAGCCACCATATTTCTCTCATGCCACATGTGGGAAATCTCCATGTGATTGTCCATAAGGCCCTTCAAATCTCTAATGATATAAGTGATTGCCCATGGCACATTTCCCTATCAATGAAGATCCTTGAAAGTAGTTAAAGAATCAGTTTCAACCACCTCAATGGAGAAAAGTCTTTATTTTCAAAATCTCAAGCTTGTGATAAGGGCATGCACCTCAGCCTGAAATGAATCACCTATTCTGAAAAAATATAAGAAAGATGCTATAACCATTCTCTACTGATCCTTGATCACGACTCCC
The DNA here is from genome assembly GCA_963277665.1 of Viscum album. Classification (NCBI taxonomy): domain Eukaryota; kingdom Viridiplantae; phylum Streptophyta; class Magnoliopsida; order Santalales; family Viscaceae; genus Viscum; species Viscum album. The sequence continues at coordinate 1,867,971,418 of OY728163.1, forward strand.
CCATAAATTATCCACATGATACATGAGCTATCCATATTATTTTTAAGACTATGGTGATGAGGGTGCCACCGTACCCATCTTCCCTACCTCATCCTGGCCGGAAAGATAGAGGAGGGGATAGATATGATCAGAGGCATCACTGGTGGTGCTGATTGATAATCCTTTCATAACCTGACTAGATCTATAATGGTGTTTCTAGTTTTAACAAAGATAGTGCAATAAGCATTGTTGTGCTGAGCGTTATTCCTTGCACTCTAAATGCACCATCAAATTGAAAATATAAGGATGGATCTAGCTTTCAATCAGTTCCATGATCACTTGCACCTTGGAACCACCTATCTATGAAGATGTAAAAAACTCCACCCTTATGTGACCATACTATAAAATCTCTAAAGGCTTGCCACACCCAAGTCACCCAACCACTATCAAAGTAGAGATTCCCCACTGATTCTATGTTTGGATCCTTTCAGTAGCAACACATTGAAGCCATATGGATTCCCATCCGCTGAACATTCTCCTTGGTAGGTAATTCAATCTTCCTAAAATTCCATAAAAGAAAGTTAAACTTGTACGGGATCTACCTACAATAAAGTGTCGCCCCCCATGGATCATGATTAGCCTCTACCCCCTAATGTGAGAGAAATCCTTGACAAAAGATAAACAAGATGGTGAACTGGTAAAAATGCATCTATCAGGTTTGTTATTTAAAAAAATGTTATAAAAAATTACACATTGATTATCATCCAAGATATAATAAATAAACTAGCTATAGGAAAAGTCCTCTCAGAACATAATATCGGGTGTAAGCTATTCGAGAAACCATAACATGCCTACCCCAAATCATGCTTCCAAAATCTGATGCTCCCTTCCCCAAAAATCTATTGAGAGTGCTGTTGAATAATTCTAATAAAAGGAGAAACTATTTACCAAATGGCCAATGTATGTGACCTTTACAAGTCCCCCTCTAGTCCCTATTTACGTTGTATTGTCCAGCCCCATAATGAATTCCCTTCTAATGTTTCCCATGCAAGATTACCACACATTCTCTACATGGTCCCCTCAACACTCTTAAGATTCATTCCACCCTCTAAAATAAGACTATAAATATTATTACATGATTCACAGTAGTTCCTCCATTCTATATGCCCTTCCCTTATGAAAGAGACCATCAACCATTCCAAATTTTCCACCACCCGCCGTGGTACAATAACTGAAGAAAGAGAATGCATTGGGATGGATTCCAACACACTGTTAATAGGATTTATGCCCCTACAAAAAGATAAAAACGTATTGTTCCAATTATAAATATGCCATGTTATCTTATTAATGATCATATCAAAGTGATGAATCTGAATAGAATAATGACTAATTGGTACTCCCAGACATTCTATTGGAAATAAACACCTTCTAATTCCCATCCTACTATCAAAATAACTAAACCTTATATTCATGACATTACTTCCCGTGAACAAAGAACTCTTCTCCCAATTAACTATCCAACTGATCCAAAGATAACACTCCTCCAAAATCTCATTTACCCCTACACTGATCTCCTACTTCCATTAATAAATTGAATAGTATCATCGGTGAATATCCCATGGGAAATACTTCTGGCTATGTGCCAATAGTGGTAAGAAAGAATCATGGCTGATAGAATGACTTGGTCAATGTACCTACTCAGAACATCGTGGAATGTAATGAAAAAATTAGGGAATGTGGTCCCCTTGTATAAGACCACAAAATCATTTGAAGAAACCAAACTATTTACCCATGAAGTATGTGGAGAGCCAAGATGAACTAAAGAAATGGAAAAGTATATTAATAACCAATGAATAAAATCCCATGTGATCCATAACCCTTAAGAGAAAACTCTATTCCAATATATCATATGCTTTTATCATGTCCAATTTAATAGCAATATTGATCCCATATTTTTTGATGTTGATCTCACTGAACACCACTTACGCCACACCAATAGTCCCCTAGATGGAACCACCCATAATGAAATAACACTACTTAAGAGCTAACCATTCATCTAGGTACAATTCCATCCTTTTATTAAGAATTATGGATAGAACCTTTTGGGGGAAATTGAATATAATAATGGGACAGTACTAGTCTAAGGACTACGGATTACTCACATTTGGAATCAAAAAAATCTTGGAGGAACATGTAATATAAGAGAGATTACACCCAAACAAATAATCCTAAAAAACACAAATAACATACTTTATAACAATATCTTAGGCAACTCAATAGAAAGCTCCTCGTATACCGTCTGGACCTAGTGCACTATCAAGGTTGAGGGTCCAAATTACTTCCCTCACATCCTCTTTCCTAAGAACCCTCTACAATAAGAAATTAACATCCCCATTCACCCTAAGAGAAACGAAATCAAAGATGTCTACTACGTCCCTTGGATATCTACCTTCTCTTATGAGTATCCAACCAGGTAAAAAAGACGTAAAATGATGACCCTTAAGAACCCAAAAAACATCCCGGTCATTGGAAAAAGAACCACCTTCCATTAGAAGATCTTAAATCAGAACACAACTCTTCCCTCACTTGAGCATCACATTTGGCGTAAATAAAAGAGAAGAGAAAACTAAGAACTTCAATAGAGATCTTTGATGTAATATACTGATTTGAAAAAGCATGAGACTCCACAACAAGATGATATTTCCAAAAAATTCAAATGTGATAATTAGAAGGACCTCCATACATGAAGTCATGCACCTTTATCCATTGATAAAAATCCTTTAAATGAGATGCCACATGTTTAGGTTGAAGAATAGCCACCATAGAAACCGAGTGATTACACAACTCATTGGATATGAAATCTAAATTATCTCATGCACCCATTCCCCGAGTGATTAATGTAAGATTTTAAGCATTAACAATGGTGTTCCTAGATTTTACCCACTACCCACGACCATCTAACTTCTGAGTAGATATAGGAGAAACACAAGATTTATCTTTAAATTGAGATCTAGTACATCTTCCACTCTGAAACCTCAAATTACCAACATCAGGGGTACCAGAGCAACCATCCTATTATGACTGGACACAATTAAGAGGTTTCAAATATGGTGTAATGGCCTTCTGGGAGGGATAAACCACAAAAAGATAGATGGGACGAGAATTATCCTGAATAAGGAAAGAATAATGAACCTGTGATGGAATGTGACAAAATCAAGGCGGACTATCAGGTGGTAATGATGAAGATTGAGGGAAGAAGAACAGGCCTTCTGGAGGGACTTAGTTGTAACAAAATCTGGGGAGCACTGAAGATGCAATAAAGACAACACAATACCATCCAGATGAAATAAAGGAAAGGGCCAAAATGCCTATGAAATCGTAGTTTGATGAAGACAAATCGTCCCAATTGAACCATGGCTGATCCACGGAAGGACCCACCTCCTCGAACAGACCAGCTAACTGAGAGGAGGAAGCTAAATCTAATGGAAGGTCGGTATGAAAGAACAATGCTTTCCCTTTGACATGGCCACCTTGATCATAGATATCCCAAGTTGAAGGAGAAAAAGACATGGGTACCAGGAACATATCAGACCTACCAAGCTGAGCCGAACCAACAACCTCTCCTTGAGAGTGCCCCTTGCAAAAGACTTATAAATTGTGACCCTTGATGGAACAATGTAAGTAGAAGAGATGAACTATAGGATAATAAAAAACCAGATACCAGTCCTTCATACCTTCATCTCAGAGCAAGAGATTATTTGAGAGGGGTCAGGAGATATCCACCTCCACACAGATCCTTGCTAATGTCGTTTCATCCAGGAAAACATTCATATCATCAACACAATGAAAGTATCCAACCGAGTCCCCAATCCCTTACATGGAGGTCTCATTCATGAAAGTAAGAGTAATACCCAATAGAGAGATCCACACTGCAATGAGGTGAGATATAGAATTCAGTGTTGGTGATATGGTTTTCCTATGAATTTATCTATAAAATAAGGTTTTTATATTAAAAAAAGATGGGAAATCTAATCCCTAGGTATATTGGTCCCTTTAAGATTCTAAATTGAGTAGGGACATTTTCATAACACTTGGTGATCCCAACAAATATTCCTCATGGTCACAATGTGCTCCATGTATCTCACATGAGAAAGTATATACCCGATCCTTCACATGTACTAAACATAGATCTTGTACCACTAGGGAATGATATTTTATATTAATAAAAACATATATAAATAACGGATCTTAGAGATAATTATCAACAGAAATAGACTAATCACTTGATTAATGTTTTTTACAGGAATCAGAGATTTTAGGATTATTCATGGGAATACAAGGATGCGATAAAACAAATATATAATCATTTTTTATACTAGAGTGAAACAATTATGAGGGTGACATTTATTTCAGGGGGTATAATGTAATAACCAATGATTTTATATGTATTTAAATATAAATAAACTTATGGTATTTGATATATTATCTTACACAAAAAATTGATTTTATACGAATCATGACATATTAAATAATTATAATGAAATTGTTAAATGGCCAGATATGAATGGTAATATCTAAATAATTACTCAATTTTCAGTAATGACATATTTCTCTTAATAACATGTTTTCTTCAAAAAAAGGTTTGTATCAAATTTTCACATAAGAACATTATAATTAATTTATATATTTGTTAAAAATTTAGGAATGAAATTTAGTTTTTTAAATTAACATTTTAGTATTATCTTAGGGTGTTTTTTATATTTTTTCTAAACCAATTTTTTTACTAAATAGTGAAAAATACTAGTTTTTTGTATAAACTATGATTTATTTTCAAGTAAAAGGTCTATTATTTTTTTATTTTTTTCTTGAAGTAACATAAGACTCCTTTAATTTTAAATAATATTATTAAGTACCTCAAAATAATCATTATAATTGATTTTGGTATAAGATAATTTTTGGGTTACAAAACACATTTTTCTAGAAAACAATTTTAAACATGCAATGACTTTTTATCATAATAAATTATATAATTTTTATTGATTAATAGTTATAATTAAATTTATAAATTATCTATTAAATTATATATCTTAACAATCATTTTGGGATTTTTCAATTAATTAAATGTAAGTAATATTTTTTAAGGATTCATTCTTATAAAATGGTATTCAATTTGTGGTTACACACTTATTTTAAATAATAAAAATATAGAAATTAAATATTTAAAATTGGATTAAATATTTGTAATTATTATAATTAATATAATATTATTGGTTGAACTAAATTTTTGTTCATAGTGAATAATAAAAATGGTATTTTTTGAACCACAGTTATGATTAAAAAGTGTTTACTAGGGGGGGGGGGGGGGGTTAAACCAAAAGATAAGGGTATTATTTCCATGAAAACCTATCCAATTATTATTTTTTGTAGATATTTAATCCTTATATTATCTTACCTTAAAATCCCAAACCATTTGGATCCAACTTCCAATGAAAGTGACCTTATATCATTGAAATATTTTCTGAAATGCATTGTATGTCTACCCCCTCACTTATAAAATGGAACCTATCAGACTACCATTTTCAAACCATTTTAGAATTATATATTATAAAATAATTATTTTAAATCCATTATATAATCCTTCAATTCTTCCAAGATCTTATGGTATTCTCCTAATAGAAATTCTTCAAGGCATAATGAGTAAACCAAAGGAAGTCTCCCAAAGAAGAAGTATAGATCTTTACCAATCTATTCAAATTTTATTTACTCTTATAAATAATAAAAAAATGTTTTATCTATAAATACATGTTTAATTATATATCAAAAATAATATTATATGTTATTATAGTGTTTTAAGAACCTTTTACCTCATCTTCTCTACAAAATCGGAGATATAAGTATCACTCATTAGTACGCGTGGTTTACCACACCCACATAGTGATATGATTCATTTTACATACCCATATTTCATGGGTGGGTTTTTTTTAATATTAAATATATTGTTATGATATAATAATAATTATTTAAAGGTGAATTATTATTTAACTTTCAATCATTCCATTCATAAAATAATTGAAATAACACACGTGTGTATGTATGGACTACCGTCTCTATGTAATTAATTTTTCATCACAAATTTATTTTAATGGTTATAAATATGTATATAATGAATATATATGATATTTATATCATTACATAAAATAGTTATTTTAATAAATCATGATGAACATGCAAGGAACACAACTTTTGTACCCAAACATATATGGAAGCGAATCAGTTAACACAAAACATTATTGTGAAAATGGATGATTATTAATAAACATGGGATAAGATGTTATAATTAAAAAATTTATGGAATTATAGGTATGATTATGGTTTTTTTATTTAATTATAATTAAATTTAAATTTATTATATTTTTTAATGGAGTGCTTATGAATAGGAACAAATTGAGGTAAGGGTTTTGTCTCAATTCCTTTTCAATGAGACATGTTTTTATGTTATACAAATATTTATTATTTATGTTGTTTATATACTTAACAAGAATTTATTTTTGGAATACTAAATTATTTATCAGAAGTTATTTTAAAAAACATATGATTTTGAATATTTGAAATACTTTAGATTAAAAAATTATGAAGGCCATAAGGGAGATTCATCTCATTTTTGATTCCTTAAGGATTTTTTGATGTTATAATCCTATATTAAATCATGATGTGTATCTAATAACCCACTTATATTTGTGTTATTAATATGATTATATTAATTTAATCTAAATTATTTATTTCAAGTTATTTATTTCACAGGGTTTATGATTCAAAATCTACCATAATCGTAAGAGTTTTATATCACATGTTCATTTTTACCATGATTGTTTATGATTAAACATTCGATGAGGAAATTATATGATCTATCTCACAAAAATATTATTTATTTTACTCTAACATATTTATTTATAGATATTACATGTTTTCCATTTATTTTATACTATTAATGTACGTAAGGGACCGAAAGGATGTTTTTAAGGAAAACCGCCCATGTTTTTCTTCAGTTGGGAATATTTTATTGCATGCCTATATTTTCACTAAAATGTTTTCAAGAGATATTTTACTATTATTCATATATTCTTTAACATAATTTTTCCTATAATTGAAAATGTTTTCCAAGGTTTAAATGTAACCTCCCTATCTTTTTGCAGACATAATACTTTTGACATTTTACTAAAAATGTAAATGGATTTTTTTTTGTTTTAACATACATTAGATGAATGAATTTCTCTATTATAATGAAAAATATTTTCATTAAAGATTAATTTATTTAAATACTTTGTTATATTAAAAAATGATTTCCTTAATATTTTTAACTTTTTTATATTCTAAATAATTTATTTCAAATAAAAACTTTATTTTCCTCAATAAATGTTTTATTGATCTTTTAAATATAATTTTATCTATAAAAACATATGTTGATTTTTATTATGATTTATTGGGTATATGATCAAATGTTACCATATTTATTGATTTTTTATATGTTTAAATATTATGATGATGATATATATATGAAACCAATATATTTTCAATGGGTTTTGATTTGATGGTATGATGACTGTTTTATAGTCCTCTAGAACACATATTGAGGTCATTCATTATGTGATGGGTGGAACCAAAATTATATATCCCCTTAATTAATTAGGTAATTAAGGATATCTCCAAAGACAAGGAGGAATTTAATGGAGAGTGAACCCTATGTCATTATGGATATTTTCCAATAATATAGTTTTGGGAGTGAACCTTGATTTAGGAAATGATGAAATAGTGAGTGAACCCAATCCACTATGATAGTCTTGGTAGTGATACATTATTAAGGAAATTATTTTATATGATTATGTGAATGGAAAAAACTTATGTATTATGATTATGATATTTTCTCAAGGAATAAGATTAATTATTTATTATTTTGAACTCTAATGTCTTATTTAATTTGATTTATATGATTTTGACCATTGAATTGAAGGATATGATTTTATAATGTTTATACTATGTTATTATACCCTTATGCTTATATTATTATCGCTTAAGATCATATATTGATATATTTTATATTTACCCTTACTGATCCTATGATCTCCCCGTCCTTATTTTTTAATCCACCATGTTATGGAGGATAGTTTTAAGAATTATATGTCTATGAAGGGTGATAGTTATGAAGAAATTAATGTGAAATGATGTAGATCATTTATTTTCTAGTTTTATATGTATTTATGTTTTCAAATAACCAAAAAAATTAAGGTTATAGCATGGATCACATTGAAATTTAATTAATATAATACTAATAAGGTTAAGTATTTACATATGAAATGTATGAGTTTTTAAACATGTATATCCCCTGAAACTTTTTGTCGAGGGAATAAGTACTACATCTATCATTCTAAGATGATTATCATGGTAGGTATGTATAGGTATGTACACTGATATTATAAGGAATTAATTTTTATATATATTTACACATATTATAGCTGTTTATTTATTCTTTCCATGATTTAATTGGTAATTTATTATTTAATATATAAATATATATTAGTTTTCATGTGTATCCATATATCTCTATATGTATCTATAAACCAGAAGACATGTTCATGTGTAAACTGATTTTTTCAATATTAGTTAGAGGTACATTGGAGGTTCCTTACTAATTATGTATATTCTTACACTATTCACATACACTTTAGAGTAAATATTTCTTCAATTGAATCTTTTAATCTATGAAAAATATCTAAATAGATCGTAGAATTTGTGACGAATAGCTTGATGTTAGTGATGATTATTTTAATCTATATCCACATAGAGTTGGGGTAGGATTCATATTTGGTGGGATAAATTTTAGAAAATTATATATTTAATTATATTATGTTATTTATGGGATTTCAAATATGTGATACTTTTTAAATGAAACACCTGGGTACTTGATTAATGGGAATAACTGATTGCTATAGTTGCTGATAAAGTTGTCATAAAGATATTGAATGAAATGAAAAGAATGAAAAAACTATTATTTAGTGGTTCAAATATAGAGAGATGGATAATTATTCTAACTAATGTCAAAATTGTTAAGGGAAACTCCCACAAAAGTTTCTAAGGGGGAATGCCAAGATTATGTGATTACTAAAACCGAGGTTGAAGGTACCAAAGATTTTATGGTAGGTACATTGATCAAAATGTCAAATTTATCTAATTACATATTTTATTTTTAATTTTCACACTCTTTTATATCATTAATATTTTCCATGAAAATTATATATTTCTTTAACACCCAAAAAATGGATTTTTCAATCAAGACTCATAGTAAAAAAATTATTACAACAAGGATATGACATTCAGTTCCCATTATAACCCATAGACATAACCTATTTTAAAATTTTATTATTATTCCTACTATTCATGTTGATATAATCTTTTGTATAGATCAGATATAGATTTATAAGAAAAAATTTACATCCAAGAGAAGGATATTTTGATTAGTGATGGAGATGTGAAATCCTTTATCTATGGAGAGTAGGATAAATCATTCAAAACCTTGTTCGGATCCACCTCCAATAGATATCCTTCATGAAATTATTGGAGTTTAAGAGATGATGAAACAAATTAATGGGAAATGTATCATTATTTGAGGATGTACCTATTGGTGAATAAAATATTAATGTATTTCCTAACAAACTATATATAAATCCACCAAGGTAAAAGTTGAATTTTCTATTGACAACATCCTTAATAATAAAAATGTATTCAAGACTCCCTAAATGATGACCATAGAATAATTAGTGGAACCAAAAAAAATATATAGGTGTTTTGTGACATGTGGTTTGTATACCCTATTGGTTCACCATCAGTAGCCCTTGCGGTCTTTATTAAGAGGAAATATGGGTCTTCAAAGTTCTTGATATATTATGGGAGATAAATTACATTACCATAATGAATAAGTATCCTCTACCGCTTATTGACGAATTGTTTTATTAAATACAATGTGATCTTCATTTTGGGTATCATAAACTATGAGTAAATATGGTTGATATAACAAGGAAAATTTTTTTAACATGGTATATACATTACATATTTAAATTAATTCCCTTTGGATTAAAAAAACTCACCTTCTATTTTTATCGATTTGGTGAAAAAATGTATTCAAGGTTTATCATAATAATTACATTGTGCTATTTATTAATGATATATTGATATACTCTAAAAGTTGTATTGAGCATAAGAGTCATTTTTGAATAATTCTTAATATTATTAGATATATAGAATTATATTGAACATTTAGAAATTAGATGTTTCTTTAAATTACCATATTGTCTCTAGGGATGGAATATTAGTTGATCCTTTAATGAAAAAGGTTGTGATGGAATGACCAATACCAATGAATATAACTGAGGAATATAGTATTCTTGGAATAATATGTTTATATCAACTATTTTTTCAAAATTTTTATCAATTATATTTCCCAATAACAATGTTAATACATAAAAACTTTATGGTCATATTTTTAGAATAACTTAAAGAAGGTTTTAAAGAATTATATATACGACTATTCAATGAATCAGAATTAAATTTACAATTTAAAATGGATGTATTTGGGATATATAGTGATGAATAATAGAAGGTTATTGGATATACCCTTATTTGGAATTATAATGAAATTTCCCATTAATTATAGAAGTTAAAGATCCGAGAATAAAATTACTCAACCCCAAATCTTGAGTTGGTATGCATAATCATTTCATTGAAGAAGTCAAACAATTACCTTTATGGTGAAAAATGTTAAATTTATATGGATAAAAAATGATTTACATACATATTATCATAGAAATAAATCAACATTAACAAAAGGTGATGTATTTGATTACTCACATACTATGATTTATTGACAAACTACCACTTTGGGATGTCAAATAAACTGGATATTTCTTTAAGTATGAAATATAATGTGATTTTGACTTAAATGTGGATTAAAAAAGATCCTATATTCATGGATTTAGTAATTTTATATATATGAATCAATAAATCCTAATCCATTTTACATTGTTATTTTTTAAAATCATATTTATGGTTATGTGGTAACCTCACATTCAATAGATTCATCCAAAAACACCAACATATCAGATATTTGAAATTCAAAAGAGTAAACAACCAAAAAAGTTTGAAATTAAAAAATATATGACTCATAATAATAAACACCAAACTGTCTTGAGTCATGAAATCTCAAGAGGAACGTTTTTTCAAGACACACCCATGATAGTCAAATTCACTTTCTTCATCTCCACTGCCATTGAAAACCCAACGGTAATCATCCCACCAAAGCTTCAATCTACTATCACCAAAGACAAGTTCAACCCCACCATCAAAACATCACATTTTAATAAAAAAAATCATAACCATAACTTTATTTCAGAATTAACACTATATGATAAAAACATATAACAAAAAAATGAAAAAAACCCAGAGCCATTGACACGATCATTACATCCGTCAGAGAACTAATATTTCCTTCATTATTACTACTACAAGAAAACCATCAACATTGTCACCATATGAGACAAAAACCAAACAACATACCACTATGAAACTAAAAAAAACCAAAAAAATACTCTAAAAAAATGATAATAATAGAAAAAGAAATAAAATGATAACTGGAAGTCATCTCGAAAAATAAACACCAAAGAAGTGGAATAAGGAAAAAGAACTGGACAAAAGAAACTAATGACATCATAGAAAAGGATCTGAGACCTCCACCATCCCCCCCTAAAAGAACATCCCATGTTATCCCAAAACCCTCATTGAACCCAAAAAAGATGGAGTCAAGCCTGATGGGTTGAAAAACAAGGGTAATATAGAAGAAAACCAAATGTCACCACCATCGCCCACACAAAATGTCTGAAACAACTGCACATTGAACCAAAATGGATGTATGATGCATATGGTAATGTAAAAAGAGTAGCGGTGAGAGGAATATTCTATCCCAATAGTGAAAAAATCTAGTTAATAAGGGAAATGAGAAAATAAAAATGGAAGAGAAAAAAAGTGAAGTGAGGTGAGGGGAACATTCTCTAGAGAAAGGAACAATGATGAAATATACAACACATAGGATTCAGACCAATCAAACAAAAAAATAACTAGGTGTGAAAAATCCAGGAAAGAAACACAAGGGGAATATCCCACAATAAAGCAGCACTATTGGAATAGCGGAATGTAGTATGAGTTGAAATTATGGGTATAAAGGAAGGAAATGAATAAGAATGATGTTCAAATGTGCCTCTGATCCCATGGAAAAGGATTTTGGGAGGAAAAACTATGTAGATTAGAGTGTGGGGGGAGCTGATGTGGGAGAGAAAGGATCCATTTAGATTGTTGTAAAGATTGATAAAATATCTTTATTTTATTGAATAATATATAATATATAATATTTTATATGGGAATAATCATGGAATGGGAAATATCAAATCTATTTAAAATGTTTTTTAATATATATATATATATATATATGGGAGAAAAAATGTTCTAGGCATGTTAATAAGAATATTCAAAATAAAATATAATCCATGAATGATTGGAAGTAGGTATACATAACTCTAAAGATGGTATTTTGAAATTTGGAAGGATTCTATGTGTTGCATCTATTAGTGATCAAAAAACATATTTATTAGATAAATATCAAAGATCAAATTTCTCTACACACCATGGTAGCACTAAAATGTATCAGGACTTGAGGGATCATTTATGGGGTGATAAAATGAAATGAAAAATTTAAAATTATATACCAATATTCTTGGTTTTTCAATAATTAAAAAATTGAAGATAATTTCCCAAAATAATTATTCAAACACTACCCATTTTTATGAGGAATTGATTTGATATGAGTGTGTAATGTTTCACTAAATTTCAACAGACTATGAGTAAGAATGGTTCCATATGGGTTAATGATGATCACCATAAAATGTCTATATATTTATTAATCGTAAGGGATGATCTATATCTTTATCCATTTAGATGATCTATATTACTATAGTTTTCATATCTCATAGTGAACCTCTTTTGATAGCTTCTAATCAGGACCCATGGTTTACATTAAAATTTTGTAAAATTATTCATAATGATATTGACATCGAGATACATTTGAGAAAAAATTAACATCCTCAAATATATGGATAGTTTGAAGAACTATTCAGACATTAGAAGACATGTTGTGGTATTTATCACATGACTTTAAATGTATATATAATTATTATTTACCTTCAGTGGAGTTTTCATATAATAATAGCCTCTATTTTAGCATTCAAATGGTACTGTATGATGCTTTATATGGGAAAATATTTGATGAAACAAATTTATTGGATGAATTTATTTAAAGTAATACTTTAATCCTAAAAGTTGTTGAGGAAAAATTGACATATGTATAAACTATTCAGAGTCATATAAAGGCATCTTAATGAAGGGAAAAGAGCCATGCTAATAAATGAAGGAAGGATTTATAATTTCAAGTGGGGGATTATGATTTCTTGAAGGTATCTCTATGTAAGGGTATTATAAGGTATATAAATAATAGGAAACTAAATCCTAGGTACATCATTACTTTTCATATTCTATAATGAATTTGAGTTTGAGCACATGCATTAAAAATTCCACCTGGCCTATCTAATTTTCATATATCAATTTTTTAAAGAATTATATCCCATAACCAACAATTGTGATCAAATTTTAGTAAATATTGCTGGATCCTAATTTATCTTACTGTAAATAAATTCTCTAGATTCTTGAAACTTGAGAATAAGTGCTATGGAATCATATGACTCGATTGGTGAAGGAAAATTTGATAAATAATAAAATAGATAAAGAAATATGGGAACCTAATAATGTTATGATGAAGAACTACCAAAAATTCTTAATGAGGTGACATTTTATAAATTTCAATGATGAAACTTTCTGAATATGGGAGTAATATAACACTCAAGATTCAAATATAGTATGTTTTTATTTCATATGAAATAATAACATAATGAAAATATCGTTATTCAATAATGTGCTTAAAACCAGAATACTAAAACGTTATAAATATAATGTAATTTTTTAATTCATCATTTTAAAAGCTTCATAGGAAGAATTTTTGAGACTTTTCTTAAATTTTATTTTTTTAGATGAATAGTAAAACATATATATTTTATAAAATTATCGATTTTAGGACATTATAATGATATAAGAATAAATTAAAGGTCTCTGAAACCTTTTCTAAATATTATATATATATTAAATATATTATATAATTAATATAAAAAATATTTTTTTTAATATGGAAATAATTTCATATCATTTTGGAAATATAAGAAATTTATTTTTTTCAAATAAAAAATGATTTAGTTAGATTTATAATAATGAATTTTCAAGTAACCTTTCATTTTTTATTTTGTTTCAAAGATGAATAGTTAAAAATTATTTCAAAATAAACCAATTAATTCTCTCATAATCAACATTATACTTTATTTTGTAGTAAAATCATTTCTATGATTGAAATAAACATTTTTCTAAAAATGATTTTCCTTGCACTTTGTGAACTTATATTAATGTAATTTTGACCACTTCTAGGACGTTAATCTTGTAAAAATGGATTATATATTATAAATAATAATAATAATTAATATTATTTAATAAGATATGTTTATTATTTTTTAATGTTTAATAGTAACTATGGTAAATCATTATCACCTCTGTTAAAGGTAAATTGGGTTTAAAAGGTTTAAAAATAAATGAATAAGGATTCCTGATAATAAAAAAAACTTTAATAAAACCCATTGGTATGATGGATATCATATTTATCTTTATAAACATATAATATAATTATTTTTTTTCTATTTGGATTGAGTAAGATATTAATCTGTTTTAATATTTTGAAAATTCCAAGTGTATCCTCTTCCTCACTTATAAAAGGCCTCCACATCTCCGTTATTATCTACACCTAAAGATCCGTTATAATGGAAAATTCATTTGTCAATCCATTCCTAAAATACATACCAATTATTTATAGGTCATGGTTTGAAAAAAATACTATCCTTAGGAGGCTTAATGTGTAATCCAAAGTGGGTTTTCCAAAGAAGAGGTATAACACTTAATCAAGTGTAATCATTTTATTTCATCATATATCTCTATTATTTCATTTCTATAAAATATGATATAAAAAAAATAATTCTATCTACTTTTATTATATTTTATTATATATATGGTTCAACCTTTATTCATCTTCTTCTCCATCAAATGGGAAATGAAATCATCGCTCGTGGGTATGTGGAGACTACTGCATCGTGAAGTGATGCATTTTATGTTTTCATAAATATTATTAATGGATGGATGTTATGATGGAAATTGTTTTTATGTATAATATTTATAAATTAATTTTTTTTTAAAATAAATATAAAACTTGTTTTATTACCCTTCCACCTGTTTAAAAATGTAAATAATTCCCTTGCGTACTTGTGGACTACCACCTCCATAAATCCATTTGATCCATTTTTCTTGTCCAAACATAATGGATTATTATAAAAATAAATATAATGAATACATATAATACTTATATCACCATTAAATTTTTTGATATGATGGAACCAAGTTAATTATTCATGGATTGATATTACAAAACTAAAGCTTATATGAAAAATGAAATAATAAACCCACCTAAATGAGAATTTTTATAAGGAATTATAAATAAATGGATAGTGTAATTATATAATTATGTAATATATGATATTAAAAGTATATACATTGTTCTATTATAGAATAATTATAAATTTAAATTTATTATCCATGATTTTAAAATCACTTATGTTGCATGTCAAAAATGTGGTTGGGGATTTCTTTTACAATATCATTTTATTTTGGGATTGTTTATGTTCGTATTTAATTTTTGAAATATATATTATACTAACATATTAGAGAAATTTTTTCTCCTTTGGTTATTTTTTGTTTTTTTCTTATTTATATTCCATTTATTCTACTATTGGATCAATATTCACTAAGAATGTTACATGTAAGGTATATTCTTTTAAAAATATTGTTTTTTTAAGATTTAATTCCTCTTATTTTCATCCATATCCATATTTTATTTAAATTTATTTCAGTAAATTATTCTAATATTTTCTGGTGACTTATTAAATTATTTTTACCCTTGTTTTACTTTATATAAAAACATTTAAAAAGGAATATTTGTTTCTAAATGAGTATCTTTATTGCAATGGTGTGAATGAAATATTAGTTTTAAAACACATTAATAGAAATAATTTTCCCCTATATTGAATACTCTTTTATTTTAAGATTCAATTAAAAATTTCTAGTGACATTTTAAAATAATTTTTCCCCAAATATTGTAGAAATTATTATATTTTAAATTTTTGATTTCAAAACTAAAATGTGTAATTTCCACAAGAAATTTTCAGGTGATATTTTAATTGTATTTTCATTCATGACAACACAAAATAATTTTAATCGAGATATGAACCAATTATATCACCGTTATTCAATCAATTTATTGTTTATGATTATGATGATTAAATATTTGAATTCCCTATTTTTTATTCAATACAAATAATTTTTGTCATATAATGCAATTTCAGAATAATTTTTTTAATAATTTAAAATATATGAAATTATTCGGACATAAAAGTTTCAGATGGGGATCATCTATAAATATCCCTCAAATACATTGACATGTATCATGACAAAAAAAATTGGCACGCCAAATTATAATAGTAAGTGGATTACATATACAAATTTATTAAAAATGATATATTGGTTGAGATTCTTTGATGGTAAGATTTAGAATATATTTTTTAGATCCCTTGATCATGGATATTAAGAATTATTAATTTTGTTTATTAAGATTTTTTTTCTATTATCCGTATGATTACGATATTGTTATTATGTATGGATCTTTATTGAACTCATGTTTTTGTTTCAATGGATGGTTTTTCTATTATCCACTCTTATATATTAGTTATAACTAATTTACTCATGATAACATCAATTATATAGAAACCTTACTAAGCATCTAATCACACAAATTATTTGTTTTCCTTTACCTAGAATTTGAAGAAGGATATTATGAATGATATCAAGGATGAAAGATTAATTCTTATTCTATGTTTTTATATTTCCAATATAGCACAAGAATCATGTATATATCTAGTTTAATAATACTTATACACTATTATATAATTTATGTTGTAATCCATTCTATTTTTATTTAATATAATAATGTAAACACCAGCTCTGAGTTATAGGAGTAAAATTGTTATATTTTTATTATGTCTAGTTTCACACGACTATTTTTGGGTGTTTAATTTAGATTGATTTTTTAGTATATTAATGATGAGATATATTTGTTTCTCTTTCATTGTTAAATATTTTTAGTAGGATATATATTTATATTTATTTTTGAGATCCAACATATGGATGAATCATGGTGATTCCATGGGTGAATTTTTGTGATTTTATTTTATAATCTCAGTGGGTAAATAATTACACAACATCAATTTAAGACCCATGAATCTAGTTTCCATCCTTGGGGATCAGGTAATTCCCTTAGTGTTAATTACTATCTTAATATGTGTACTTTTTGGGTATATAAGTTAGGTTTATTATAATGAACATAATTTAATATCATTCCATGATTTTTCTATTATAAAATAGAGTTACATGGATCAAGGTATGTTTCATTAACGATTTAACTTATCTATTATAGGGTGAACTACTTGGTATATAGTTTCTTTATGAGTACTTATTTTAGTTTTTAGTCATTTAAAGATTCAAGGATCCATCACATCACTAAATCACTTAAATTTTCCTTGTTATTATAGCTAATTAATATAATAAATATAGGGTCATGTTCACAAAAATGAATATAGTGTAGTGATACATAAATTTGAGGGATAATAAGATGAAGTTAAATATGTTTTATTGAATTTAGATACTAAGGTAGGATGAAATAATAAGAAACAATATGTGAATAATTATGGAATTAAAGTGGCTAGTTATCTTAGGATTTACAAATTTCATATAACATTTTAATTTTGTAATTAATTTTACTCAGTTTTTTTCAACCAACCAAAACTTCCCTGATTTTTATTTTAGACAAAACATCATATATAAAAAAAATTAGAAAATATAACCAAAAATAAGATTAAGTATTTATAAATATCTTTAAGAGATAAGAGAATGTCTATTAACTTGTTTCATTCTTTTATTTTTAAATAGTTTTGTTGAAATATATTTCGAAAATAACGAATACCATATCCTCAAGTAGTTTTTTTAAAAATACCCAACTTATCACACTAAATATATAGGAAAATAAATTTTTGGTGTCATGTAATCATAATTTTATAGCTATCATAAATATTTGCGATATTTAGAAATAATTTTTGTTATTTTAACAATCTCCAAGATTACATACTAGATTTTGACATAGTAATTCTATGAGAAACATGTCCCCACGGATAATTAAATAATTTATAAAATATATTATAGTTCAATAATGGATAAAACCCATAATAAAACTCATGAAATATTATAAAATTTAGATCAAAATGAAATGAAATCTTGGATAAAATAAACATCATCCAGTAATGAAGTGTACAAGAAAAAAATTTCCTTTAAATAGAAAAATGTGCAAACTAATAAAGAAATAATTTAAAATCTTTTATAAATATATATATGGAATAATTTACACCAAAAAACCTTATTACTCCCATATATTTTGGTATTTTTGTTTTCAAAATCACATTTTAGGAACTATTTCACCCTGACATCCACATTTATCTAATTCTTGTTCAAGAATATTTCTGGAGCATATATTTAAGCATCCATCTTTATTCAAGAAATAAAAATCCGCACATAATTATATTACATGGTGGTAGTGACATCCATAATATTTATAACACCATAAAATTATTTTAATGAAAAAAATTAAATTTTTATTACTCTATTAATGGTGTATTACAAAATCAGATATAATTATTCACTAATGTTTCTATAATAAAAAAAATGAGAAACATAAAAATATAGAAAATGTGATTAAAAGTTATAACTTTCTTATCTCTTATAATCCAATAAATATATTATCTATTATAATGTTATTATAAAGAAAAATTATATAATAAATATAATATAAATAATAGTTATGAAACATGTAAAATGATATGTTTCTTTTAAAGGATTCATACGGAATAAATTTTTAAAAATGTGAAATGTGTATATATTTATTTTATAATAATTTGAAACTCAAAAAATTGTAAATATATTCATAAAAAAGATTCCATTATAATTTATTTTTATATAAGAGGCTAATGAAAAAGTGAATTTTTATAGAAAAGGGTAATATTATATTTTATTAGTAAAATATTCCTATATAATGAAAATTTGTATAACAGTTTCATTATAGTAGTATCACTTGGTTCTCACCTAGACACCTCCCAATCTAAACATCAATATTTAATGTTTGAATATAATAATTTAAAATAAAATTTTAAGATGGTTTAAATCACTATATGACCAATATTGGCCAAAAAAATAAATAAAAGAATTTTTTTTTGATATTTTAACCTTATCTATTATTTGGTAGATATCAGGGTTAAATATCATTGATTTATTGGTGTATTTATGTGTAAAATATTTAAATAAAATAATGAAATTTACATTGATAATATAGTTTTATTGTACTATATTATCTTTAATTAGAAGATAATGTTCAGATAATTATATAATAAAATTGAAAATATTGAATACATATTATGAATGAGGATGTCAAAATTAATCAAGGAAGGAAAATTGAGAATATTTTTAACAAAATAACAAAATGTTTGAAATGAATTAGAATGCTATAAATATAGCATTATAAGGTGGTAATCATGACTTATATCATCAAATTATAGTTTCATGGTATACTTATTGTACAAAAAATATATGTGTACCAGAAATGAGTGTATTAGTAGTTCATTATATGGGGTACTTGAGCACACAAGTTAATAAAAAAAATTCAATTCTTCATTCTTAAAATTACACTCATAAAAAACTATTAATACCCACCCTTCCCATCATTTCCCATCACACTAATATTATTTTTACTCTTTAAAAATTAGTTTTACCCAAATAACACTCTTCAATTTGGATGTTCTTTTTAAGTATTACTGGTCTATTGAAATATAGAAATCTTAAGTGAGGTAAGGCTCTTTATTTCCTCACTCATTCATTTCCAATTATAATTATTTTTTATAATATTTTTTTAATATAAATTTCATATTATATAATCCATTTATATATGATGTAAAATAATACCATTATTATATTATTAATTATATATTTTCCAGTCTGTCTCATTTTATCATTCTGTACTATTTTTTTTGCAAAATAATACCAGGATTCCCAAAACTAAATCAAGTTCCATTATGTAAAACCACATGTATCACTAGTGTTATAAATATGAAATATGTCTTTCAAATTTTCTTGTATTGTAATAATCCTTTATAAATTATCAATAGTTCATACATATGAATTTTCTAAAATTATGTTTCTAAATAAATTATCAATAAAAATCACTTTTATTTATCCCAATCAATGTATATTTTTAAGGATTTAAAAAAAGGAGAGAATTTAAAAAGATAATTTTAGATATGTTCAAGTTCAATTTTCATCTATGTTTTTCCATAGAAGGATAAAATATCCTATGAAGTCTCAATTGTGTTCTCTTTTTGTAGAACATCATAGTCTTCTTCTTCTATAATGATATGTTTGATTGATACATTTATAATATCTACCTATGGTTCTTTTATTACATGGATATTTCATAGAGTTTCTATTATATTGTACTCCAAATTGTAAATATCCTATAATTCATTACCATGATTTCAATGTATTAACCTAGATAGACATACCATATAATTTATTAGAAAAAATTATTAACATGTTTATAAATTACATAATTTTATAAAATTAAAAATTATAAGATAAACATTATTAAATATTTTTCCATGTTTTATGTAATTCCCTATTAAATATTATACAATGTATTTTATATATAATTGTTTATTATAATAAGGAATGAATTGTATGATATACATGGATAAAGGTACTCTAAATTATATATTCCCTTAATCAAATGGTTCGCCTCATGAGACTATAATGATTTGGAAATAGGAGTATCATTATCCATTATATATACTATCTTAGAAATAGTCCTTAGTGATATATTTATAATGACTAAAATTATGAATAACCATCATTATATTATCAATTTATTGTGATTATTTTCATTATGAAATGCTCAGGTATTTCATTATATTCCTCTATATTTATAATATGTTTTAAATTTTTTATATAACACATGGTTATTTTTTTCATTTTATTTTTCACCTCTTACTTCACATAGTATAACAACCCTATCTATTATTTAGATATTTCTCTAGTTAGTGATGAATTATATTGCTAGACCTGAGATTATTATATAATATGAAAACACTATATCCCTAAATCTATTACACAATTCAAATTATCTCACCTCATGATTAAGTTATAGTAGAAATATATTATAATTGTAAATATATTTAAATTTATATTTAAAAAAAATTAATCTAAAGTTTATAAAATGGACAACATTATTTAATTATTAATATTGATATTAACAAAATGTGAATATTTTGTGTTTTCCAAAATAGATTATTTTTAATAGATTATTCTTGTTATGTTTTGTTTATTTTTATGTAAATATAGCAAATTTATATCTTTACTCTAATATAAAGTTTAAATATAAAATAAATATATAATACTCATTTAATTAGTAATTTATATGAAATAAGAATAACATGATTAATGTAGAAAAACATTATTCTAAAAAATAGTTTGTAGCTATACCTTATGTTTTAATTTAAAAGTTAATTTTCTTATATTTATTTACTGAATTAGATTAAACAATTTACAAATTTAGAATCATCACGTAAATTTTTTTGAAGAGGGGACTTCTTGTTTTTTTCAGTAAAGAAATTATTTTCATAAAAAGAATTTAATCACGGTTAATGGGGTTAAAAGAGGAAAAATAATATGGATTTTAATTTTGATTATTAAAAATATATAAACATCATTTTTTGGAACATATTTTTGTAGTAAAGTAACCACCACATGTATCCCTAGTATTTATCTACCCAACTCACCTAACTCCCATGTGACTCCATCTTTACCCTTCAGTAAACATAAGATTCCAATGAATGTAATTATATTTCACCAATTACATGATATCACTTAAACCAATTTCAATTCACACATATAATTATAATTTTTCAAGAATATTTACCCCATATACATCTCATAGGATAATGTTTCATGTTTGGTATCATTTTGTTAATAGAAAGTGTCATATATCCTCCTTTTTCAATAGTTCCTTCAAGAGTAGTATTCGGCCCTCAATGATAATAATGAACATTCATTAAATTCAAGGGTAATGTTAATGGTTTCCTTAACTCATTTACATTTCATTAATATGATAATTTCTTAACATTCAATACTTTCAAACATTATATATCCATTATTTTAATTCTTCATATTCATGTTTCTCTTTAAATTTTCATGTTTCTCCAAAGTAAATTCATTTCTATAATTTTTGGGAATTCTATATTTTAAAATAAAGGAAATAAAAGAGTTCATTTTCCTACTATTTCCTTTTTAATTGAAATCCTTTTATTCTAGTAAAATTTAACTTTTTTTTTCATATATTTCATGACTGAAATTCCATTGTATTATCATCTCTTCAATATATTTATAATGATAAATTACCCATTTTATCTCATTATAATATCTCTATAAAAAATTTAAATTCTTAAATATTAGTGTAATATAATTGAATAAATTTTAATAAAATTATAAAATTATAAATTTTTTATAAGGCAATGAGTGGTGGTATCTTAGAAATGAAATTCTTTTTTGGATAAAAACAAGTGGATGCATGCCTTGAATCAGATGTACCTATGGGTAATAAAAATAGAAAAGGTAATGGATCTAACTACACAACTGGTTTGATACTCTGAAGGGATATATTTAGGACATTTGATATGATTCTTTACAAACCATAATGAAGGATTTAAATATATATTATCAATTTCATTACTCTATCACTCCTAATACCACTCATGACATTAATTTCCTCATTCATGTAATTTTCATTTAATATCACAGATGCATTCTATACCATTTCAAATTTTAACATAACCATATATCCGTTACTCTATACAGTGTGGAAACCATAAAAATTAAAGAGTGTTTTTAAACAATGTTATTCCATTTATTGACTGAGGAATTATTGATAATTAATATGTTAGTAACTTCAATATGAAAAATTATTAATTACCAATAAGTGATAAATAAGTATTTATTATTTATTATTGTTATATTATGAATGCATTGGAATTATTTATTAATGGGTGGGGACGAAAATTATATTTCCCCTCAATATATTAGTATATCTTATGAGGTAAACGTACTTGGGTAGTGGTGTATTCCTCACATTTTATTTATAATATCTTAGAATGAGGCCTCAATAGTATGATTAAGATTCCCAAAACATTAAATTCCATCATTGTGAAATTTTTCATTATTATCCATGTGATTATTTTAATTTATTTTTATATATTTTATTCTCATGTTAATAGTAATATGGAATATATGATTATTGTTTATCCATACTATATTGAATATTCCTTATTATTACACAGTAGCTTATACTTTACACTTCCCCTTAGTAAGTAGCTATGGGTAACCATTTGTATTGCTTCCCATTTCCCCAAGAAACCAAGATGATTAATATATGTGGCCTATGAAATTTCATGGATCAAAAATAATGTTTTCATGTATTCAAATAATACATATTAATTTTTTGATATAATGTAATTCCCAATTATGTATCACATTTTCTGAGACTACTATACTATTGGATCCTACGTATTATGATCTTTGTATTATATACCACTGTAATAAAATACCTACCAGCTCTATGGTACTTGATTACAAGTGTTATATCGGGCATGATATAATGTTTTGTAGAAACATTAGAAACTAAAATTTGAACAAAATAGTTAGAGAACATAACCCCATGACAAAGCCTTCTGATATTATATAAATATTTCTTGATTACATGGAATACAATTAAAATAAATTACTATTAATCATTTACAATGATTTTTAAATCATTATTTTATTAATGAAATAATTAAGTGTATTTTATTATTTATAAATGGATCCTGATGGAGGGAAGAAAAACTAGGTAAATTCCCATAATACATTTAGGAGTTTCCATACTGATTAAATCATTGGAGTTAGTGTTAGATATTAAAAAATAATGAATATATATGGTATTTTAACCAAGG
The DNA here is from genome assembly GCA_963277665.1 of Viscum album. Classification (NCBI taxonomy): domain Eukaryota; kingdom Viridiplantae; phylum Streptophyta; class Magnoliopsida; order Santalales; family Viscaceae; genus Viscum; species Viscum album. The sequence continues at coordinate 1,867,995,828 of OY728163.1, forward strand.
TTATGAAAAATAAACTATCATGTATGAGACAACCTATTTTATCTCACCATGTTGTAAAAAAATTAGATTTATTTATGTGTTAAAAACTCTATATTTTAATGTTACCATTAATCCATTATAGTTTGAGCAATAGATCATGTATTTGGAGAATATATTTATTGCTTTGGGGTGTAGAGAATGGGATATGTGTACCATGGTGATATACCAATTGAATGGATATGTTGATCAATAGTAGTTGTTGATTCAAAACACCAAGAAGGAGGATGGGATATAATGCATGGTGTGAAATGGTTTAATGTGATATTCTATGATAAATATTTTACCCATGGAAGAATTAATGATATGGAAAACAAGTTTCTAAATTTAAAAAAGGAAGAGGAATTTTTATATAATTATGATGCTAAATTTACAAAGTTGGAAATTATTTCCATGAATGATTTACATAAACCAGAATTTATAATCAATTGATTATTTGTTTAATTAAATCCTTGTTATATAAGTTAATTAGTCTCTCAATAATTTTCACCTAATGAGAATATTTTACAAGTAAAATCTACAATGATAATGATTTATTCATTTCATCTTCATTCAAAGACAATAAAGAGATGAAAATGGATATTGAGCAATATATTTAGGGGGATTTGGAAAAGTGTAAGAAGGTAAGGGTATAACTGACATCATACAATAATTACGGTAAGAATCACCTCAAGGATTTCTTTAAGGGAATGATAGTTTTATACAAGCATTTAGATAAAAAAAATCATGCGATAATTTTAATGAAAGATTACATTAATGTTCAATGAATATATATAAAGGATATGGGTAATTATTGAAATAAATTCCCCAAAAACTATAGAAAACCACCCCAGAAGAATCCAAAGAAAAATAAAAAACCTATGTTATCACCACATCAAATTTTGAAGTCATAAATGATGACATAGTAAGTACTTTGTTCATAAAATAAAAGTTATATAATATATTATTTTATTTTTGATCCAGACACGGTTTAATATCTTTAATGTTTTCAAATAATAAGGAATAATACCATAATGCATTGAGAAATATATTAACTGTAAAAAATCCTTATGGTAATCTTATAGAAACCAATGTAAACAACTTTTTCCCAATTTAAATAAATAGATGATAATTATTTGAAACAATATTAGTTATAACTAGGGTTAACTATGATATAATCGTTGATATAAATTAGCTCTAAACTTAAAATGTAAGAATTTTTTTGACAGAAGGAGGCTATAATATTTGAGGATATAATAGAATCCATTGTATTGCGAGAGATAATGAGAAAGAAATTTTCAGAGAATACTAATCAATTAAGGAGAAGAGTATACATATAATAGAGTTTCTATCTATTATAAGGGATTACATTGATGTATTTTCTAAGGAATTTCAAAGATATTCACCTAAAAAATATCTTAAATTATCATTTTAACTTATCCTTAATTAAAATACCATATCTATGTCTCTCTATAGAATTGATTCAATGGAATTTGTGGAATTAATAAAAACAATTACAATTTTTATGATAAGGGGTTCATATGGATTAGTTTTTATACATTAGAAAAAACTGTCCTATTTTTAAAGAAGAAGAATGATACTATGAGGTTATTAATTCACATTATAGAAATTGATGTATTTACTTTAAAAAAATGTATCCCTTACCTAAAATTTATGAATGTTTTTATTAGCTATAAGGGGATTAATAATTCTCAAATATTTAGTTAAATGTTTTTCAAATTAAATTTAAAATTTAAAAAATGATTATATAAAAAGTATGCCTTATGAAACGATTTAATGGAATTACGAGTTCATGGTAATTCCTTTTAGGTTTACTAATAAACCCTTAGTTTTCAAGAATTTGGTAATAATATTATTAATAGATTATCTAGAAATATTTTTCTATGGTTTTAATTGATGATATCTTGATATAATCTAAGAGTTTTTTAGATGTTCAATAGTATTTATGAATCACTATGGACACTCTATAGAATAATTATCTATATGATAAATTTAGAAAGTGTGAATTTTCTCTTTAGTAAGTCTCTTTTATTGGCACTATATTCTCTAAGTACTGAATTTTCACTATCCCTACAAAGAAAATGGGTTCTAAAGAATAGAGAATGAAATTGAATATATCTAAAATATGCATTTTCTTTCCATAACATATTAATATTCATGTTTTGTTGAATGATTTTCTTGATTATATAATCTATTAACTAGGGTGAAATAAAAATGGGTTGAAATCACATGGTTAAAGAAATGTGAAGAATGATTTGAGGAACTAAATTTGAGAATAATTAGTTCAGAAGTATCAACTATTCCATCAGTAAAGGAATGATTTTCTTTATATTCTATGATGAAACACGGAAATGTCTAGGGTGTTTCCTTTTTAAAAATAATATAGTTATTTATTTTTCATCAGGTTAATTAAATACCTATGAGAGAAAATATCATACTCAGGATCTTTAGTTGACATCTATATTCTTTTCACTGAAATTATAGAGGAACAATATTTATGGTAAAAGATATGAAATATATACAGATCTAGAAGTTTTAAAGTATATATTCACATAGAAAGATCCCAACATGAGAAAAAGGAGTTGTATAGAACTACTTAAGGACTATGTATATGCAACACAGTACCCCTATAAGAAGGAAAAAATGTTGTATATGAACTGAGTAAGAAATAATATTTAGTTTGTTATATGTTAAGGATTGAAAATATACCAAAATTAAATTATTTAGTAATGTTGGATATAAAAATTATTAATAAAGTGGAAACATAATTATATTTCACTGTAATTTATGAATTATATTTACTATAAAAGATAACAAATTTAGAAATGATGAATGAGTTTTACAAAAGAATATTAAATCCTATTAAATATGGGATGATGACATACCTCACATATGAAGATGTTGTATTGATGTTTATAAATAAACTATTTGTACTATCAGCACCTGAGCTAAAGAGGGAATTACTTGCTGAAGTACATAGATTGAATTTCTCTATACAAAATTATGGAAACAAGATGTATAAGGATATAAGGGATCACCTGTAGTGGGAATAAATGAAGAATGTTTTTTTGACTATGTTTCAAAATGATTTTTATAAAAGCAAGTTAAAAGATAAGATATAACTTCTAAAGGGTGTTATTAATCCCCTACCAATTCCTAGATGGAATTAGGAAAATATCATAGTGGAAATTTGTACTAGGATTCCTAAAAAAGAAAATAATAATGATTCTTTATAGTTTTTTATGTATCAACTCACCAATTATGAAAACTTCATATTAATAAGGTTGGATCTACCCTTTGAATGACATAAATAACTCTGTATCAATGAGGTTGTACAGATTCAATGTGAACTTATACAAATTATATCTAAACATGACCATATTTATAGTAATAAATTATAGATGATTCATTAAATGGATTGGAATACAAAGATGCAGTTGGGATCCTCTTACTGTCCCCCTAAAAAAAGAGAAGCCTGATAGAAATATTCCAACATTATATGATATATTGAGGACTTTCTCACATGACTTCTATGAAATATGGGAATAATATCTAATGATATTGGAATTTAAATATTATTATAACCTCTATTAGAGTATATAAATGGAACTTTATGAGGCTCTGTATGGGAAAAGATATTGTAATACGACATGATAGGATGTATTTAGTAAAAGGAGGGTAGTTGTTCTAGAACTCGATGATTAGATAATAAAGAAGGTAAAATCTATCTAGAATCATGTGAAAATAGATCAGAGTAGATATAAATCATATACTGACCATCACATGAAGGAATTAGAATTGGAAGTATGGGATCATGTCTTATTAATGGGTTTTCCAAAGAAGGGAATTATATGTTTTCAAAATAATGGAATGTAATGTCATAGGAACACTGGGCCCTCTGAAATTTTAAAGAGAATAATAGTTATGAACTACCATTGGGAAATTCCACCAAAACTTTATAAAGTGCACAATATGTTCCATGTTTTATTTCCAAGGAAGTACATACCATAAAAAATTCATGTAATCACCACTCATGAATGAGTGTTGGAACTTAACTAATATTACACAAGTGGAAAACCGGCGTTTCATGGCGGTTTTAAAAAACGCTGCTAAATATTTTTCGGGCTGATATTTTGCGACGGTTTTTTCACAACGGTTTAAAAACCACCGGGAAATGTGTTAGTTTTTTATAATTTTTTTATAATTTTTTTGAAGATTAGTGGCGATTTTTTTAAAAAAACCTCCCCGAAATTACAGTGGTTTTGGTAAAAACGCAACGAAATGAAAGGGAAAAAATAAAAAAACATGAGAAACCCTAAAATCACTAAAACGACCATAACTTTTGATCCAGGTTTCCATTGGAGCGCCATGACTAGACAAATCAATGAGCATGAAGAGATATAGAGGCACGCATAATCAAAACCCTAAGACGGTCTAAGGTGCAAAATATTTGAGGGTTATAAGAAAGTTGAAAAAGGTTCTCCAACTTCAAACGACCATAACTTTCACTCCAGCTGTCCATTTGGGCTCTACCACATATCAAATCGAAGTCAGCAAAAAGCGATACACACTAATTCAAGTCAAGGAAGCTTTTTTCTTGTTTTTCAACCCCAAAAGAAACTCCAAAGGCCTCCGTAACCCAGTTTCTTTCACGGGTGTCCCGTCAAACATGTCCTAAAACAGACCTAACTTTCGATCTGCTTGTGAGTTCGGACACATCCACCTTCCAGATCATAGTTCATTTCATGAGCTTCATTTTTACTAATCGTGGCGCCCACATGGACTCCGAGATCATATGTTATGGCCTTTTAGTGGGTATTGGGTTTGTTATGTTTTTTGATGCCTTGTTTCTTGCACCTGTTCCCCGCCATCTTTTTTTTAAAACGGTCTTAACTTCTGATCCGCCAGTCTATTCGGTCTCTTTCACCCATCAGGTCGAAGATCGTTTCAGGATCTTTGATTTGACTGATCACTGATCTGGAACAGACTCTCAGATCACAAGTTTTCTTCGCTAATGTGAGTCCAATTTTTTTTGACACTTTATGATCGTTTTGAAGGGCTTTAATAGTTATTAAATTTATTACTGTTTATTTGGGTTTCCATGACTTGTTATCTTTATCAATGTTTTTTGGGGGTTATTATGATGATTGTGATGAATTCTTAAGGGGTTTTCCAATGTTATCATGAGTTTTCATGCATTCTCATGGTTTCTAAAGCTTCTTCATGCTTCTCCATCTGTTTTCATGCGTTTTCATGATTTTACATCCCTTATCACGCCTTTTCATACTTTTTCATGTGTTTCATTTATTATTTATTATTTATTATTTATAATATACTTTAATTTATTTATTATCTATTATATATTACTCGTTATTTATTAATTATTATTGACTATTTATTATTTAATATTTAATATTTAATATTTATTTATAATTTAATGTTTATTATTTATTAATAATTATGATAATATTTTATTTAATATATATTATATATTATATATTATATATTATATATTATATATAATATATTATTATTTATTATTATTTATTGTTTATTGTTTATTATTTATTATTATTATTTATTATTCATTATTTATTATTTATTATTTATTATTTATTATTTATTATTTTTTTATTTATTATTTATTATTTATTATTTATATATATTTATCATAATTTATTTATTATGTGTTATTTATTATTTATTATTTATTATTTATTATTTAGTATTTATTATGTGTTTTTTTGTTTTTACTTATTATTTATTATTTATATATATTTATCATAATGTATTTATTATGTGTTTTTTATTATTTATTATTTATAATATATTATTATTTATTATCTATTATTTGATTATTAATATTTATTAGTATTTATTATTAATTATTGTTTATTATTTATTATTTGTTATTTATTATTTATTATATATTATATATAATATATAATATATAATATATTATTATTATTATTTATTTATAATTATTTATTATGTGTTATTTATTATTATTATTATTTATTATTTATCGTTTATTATTTATTATTTACTATTTTTTGTTTATTATTTATTATTTATTATTTATTATTTATATTTATGTAATATAATTTATTTAATATGTGTTATTTATTATTTATTATTTAATAACTATAATTTATTATTTTTTATTTAGTATTTCTTATTTAATTATTAATTATTATTAATTATTAATTATTAATTATTAATTATTCTTTGTTAATTATTATTATTATTTTTTTATTTTTTATTATTTATTATTATTTATTGTTTGATTATTTATTATTTATTATTTATTACTATTTATTATTTATTATTTGTTTATTATTATTTATTATTATTTATATTTATTTTTTGTTTATTATTTATTGTTTATTATTTATTATTTATTATTTATTGTTTATTGTTTATTATTTATTATTTATTATTTATTATTTATTATTTATTATTTATTATTTATTATTAGTTATTTATTGTTTATTGTTTACTATTTGTTGTTTATTATTTGTTATATTATTATATTATTATATTATCGTATTATTATATTATTATTTTGATTTCATAATTTTGTTATTTTATTATTTTATTTTCATAATTTTACAATTTATGTATTTATTATTATAATTTATTTGTTATTTATTATAATAAACAATAAATAATAAAAAATAAATAAATTACTCAATAAATAACAAATAAATCAATAAATATTAATTATTTATTATTGATTATTAATTATCGATAATTGCTTATTGTTTAATTATTATTGTGTTTATATCTATCAGTTATGTATTATTTGTTTTTTCAATTAATATATATAAGTATATTAAATTCTGTTTATTAAACACATGATGAGCCTACTAGAGTGGTAAAGTCTTTGGAAAATATGCTAGAGGTTATTGGTTCAAATCTCACCAAATGCAGAATTTCTTTATATTGCATGGGCAAGAGCATGGGCATGGGCATGCATGGATAAAGTAAATAAAGTAATACGAAATAAATAAAATAAAAAAGAGATAAATAAAATAAATACGAAATAAATAAATGTAATATGAAATAAATAAAAATAATATGAAATAAATAAAATAAATACGAAATAAATAAAATAAATTGGAAATAAATAAATTAAATACGAAATAAATAAAACAAATATGAAATAAAAATGAAATAAATAAAATAAATACGAAATAAATAAAATAAATAAGTAATATATAAAATCAAGAAAATAAATAAGAAATAAATAAAATAAATAAGAAATAAATAAAATAAATAAGAAATAAATAAAATAAATAAATAAAATAAAATAAATAAAATAAATCAAATAAATAAAATAAATACGAAATACATAAAATATTTAAGAAATAGATAAAATATATATGAAATAAATAAAATATATACGAAAAAAAATGAAATAAATAAATAAATACGAAATAAATAAAATAAATTTGAAATAAATAAATAAATAAATAAATAAAATGTAAGTATAATTTTTTTTTAAAAAAAAGTCAAAAAAAAAAATTAAAAAAACCACCGCTAAAAAAATGCCGCGAAACGTTCTACGATAGTTTTGAAAACCACCGCTAATAGTTTCCCGACACACAATTTAGCGATGGTTTTTCAAAACCACCGTAGAACGATTTGACGGTGGTTTAAGCCGCTGCAAAATGGAAAACAACCGCCGCTAAATACACATTTTTCCATAGTGTTATAATAGAGATGCGATATAGATTTTTGAAACTATAGTATACATACTACCACATCAAACAACATGACTGGTGGAATTACTCAGGATGAATCTCAATGTTAGGAAAGATGGGTGGGAACATGAAGAAGAAATGATAAAGAGATAACTACATATGTTAATGAGCTAACATATACCAATTTCAAGAATGAAATCATTTATGGGGGTAGTGTAAGACCAAAGATTATTCTATAATAGGTCATAACTATAACCCTAAAAATATTTAAAAAATATATTATCTTATCATTGTAGTAAAACAGAAGGATATTTTATTCATAAATATTTTTAAAATTTATTTTCTTATATTTTTTAAGATAAATTTGATACAATATAAACTATTTTTATATTAGTAATATCTTGATTACCTCTAGGTGATTTTTTGGGAATTTTCTATAATGGTTTATTTTTAATGAATTATTCATTCTAAGGGTATTAAATCATTAACTGACTAATTAAAATTTATATGATGTCCCTAATATAATGTTTACAAATAGAAAAAATATTTTATCCCTCATTTAATTAGAAATTGAAAGAAATGAAAAAAATGCATAATATATCAAAAGATTTTTTTATACAAAAAATTTTCTTTCTATATCTTATATTTTATTATAAAAGTTAAATTTTTTCATATAAATTGAATTAGATAAAATGGATCCCAAATCTAGAACCATCGAATTGAGATATTGTATGAAAGACTATACTATATTTTTATAAAAATAATAATTACCATGGTAAATATTTAATCAATATTAATGGGTTTAGTTGTGTATATTAAAATGGATTCAAAATTACAAAAACAACTTGTAGGATAACATTATATAAGGGAATTCCAATGTCACACATCTCAAAAAAATTTCTCATCCTAACACATGGAACACCATTTTAATTTATTCTTTTCCCATCACATAACTTATATTTCTAAAAAAATGTCCCACTTTTCCGCCTATAAAAAGAGATCTCATACAACCTATTCAAGACACATTTTTTCCTTCAATTTCATATTGGAAACATTCCAATTTTACTTCTCTCTGAATGCTATACCACTTTTATGGACCCTTGGATACAATTATTTTTCTGAAGTCCAGCATTTTGAAGAGATCTATTAAGATAATAATGAATCCTTCAATGATATTTAACTATATTCATAAAAGTTAAGAGTAAAGGTAAGGGAATTCGTAACTCATTTACCTATCATTGGTTTATGATAATTTTTAATTTTTTCCACCTGTATTAATTTTCCTACCATTATTTATATTTTTCATTTTCAAGCATGTCCTAAAATTTACATGGTTTTACAATGTAAATTCTTTTAACTTTATGTTAGAAATTTGTTTATCAATTAATGAAATATAAGAATTATCAATACAACCATTTACTTTTTAATTAAAATTAATTAGTTTTAAAATATTTTAAAGTTATTTTAATACATTTCAATGCATTATGTTTCCTGGTAGTATTATTCATTCAATATATTAGTACTGAAATATTACATAATCTATAACATTATACTACCTTTATAATCCATTGAAATGCTCAAATATTAGTTGAAAAAAAGAAAAAAAATTAAAAGTAAAAAACATAAAATTTAGGTAAAGTAATGAGTGGTGTTTTCTAAGAAATTAAATCCCTTTCAAGATACAAACAAGTGTATACAATATTTGGTTTAGATAAACCTAGTGGTAATAACCCAAAAAAATGAATATTGGGTATTAACTCAATATTCAATTAATGAAAAACTAATAGTACTAACTAAAAAACATGTTTGAAAATCCCTAAGGATATTATTTTAATATTTAATTTTTTTACAAATCCTAATGATATATTTTAATGTATCGATATTAAATTTATATTCTCTACCACTCCTATCCCTCATTTAACATTATTGTTCTCCTTCATGTTCTTTTCATTTAATTTCATAGATATATGCTACATTATTTTTATTTTTGAATGAAATATAAATACATTAATGTATAATATGTTAACATCTTGAAAATTAAAGTGTGTTTACAAATAATGTAATTCCAATTATTAATAAGGGAATTTCAAACAATCCAGATAATAGTATTTCAAAATGGATAATTATTGACTACTAAGGAAGGAAAATGAAGTATAAATTAGTAATTCCTTTAATATGGTGAATGCATTGGACTAATTTAGTTATGAGAGGGGCATAGAATTATATAGAACATTGATTAATTGGTAGTTCATGTGAATTTTTTTGGGTATTGGTATATTCATTGCCTTATGTGTATGATATCTTGACATGTGTACTTGATTGTTGATGTATGAAATTATGCATTCCATTACTGTATAATTATTTATTATTATGCTATATATTATTTTTATTTCATTAGATAAATTTCATGCTCAAATAGTATTTTTATTCATATTTTGTTATTTCTTATCCCTATCATATCCTTGGTACCATATTATTATGTGATATCATCTACTGTGTGGTACCTTTTACTGAGCTACTGAGATCACCTATTTATATTTTTTTTCTATTTCCAATGGATGCCGTGATGATTATTAGGTTTTATACATTTAATTTCATGGAGAAATATTTTTTCATGTATTGTAATAATGAATCTTAAGGATTCAATGTAATATTGTGTATTAATAGGTTTCTTATTTCCAAATACTACTAAACAGTTGTGTCATTTGTATTGTGATCTATGTATTTCAATACTGATGTAATAAAATAACCACCAACTCCAAGGAATTGGAGTTGGGGTGTTTCAAATACTTTATATGATCTACTATATATAGATTATGTAATGAATAATTATGTATTGTGTAACTTATAATAAATTATTTATGGTAATATAATCTTTATGTATGTATGTAGTCACTTAAGGTATACTAAAATTTATATCAGATATCTGTAAAATATTATTGATAAATTTACCATATAATGGACAACTAACATATTTAAATTATCAAATTCAAGGTTTTTGAATTATATATTAGAGAATTTTTTGTAAAAATTATAAGAACACAAATTAGAAGAATAATGTGAAGAATACATCAACTCCAAATCCATTTTTTTATTTTATGAAAATAATTTCTGAGGTTATTTGTGAACCATAAGAAAATAAAAGTCTCAAATAGCTAACCAATGAAAAATACTAAAAGAAGACAAACTATGGAGAAAAAATTCAAACTGAGAATTCCAACAGTACTTACCAACTAAAAACAGTTTTTGAAATTCAAAATCACTATAAATAGATCATCCAACACCATGCCACCATAAATTGAATCCATAAATATGTAAATCATTCAGAATTCCAAAATAAATCCAATCCATGCCTAAAAAAACCATGAAATCCTTGGGGTGAAATAACCAAATCTTCTATCATCCTCGAGCTACACCTCAAGATGCACCACCACTTTTTCGACATCACAAACATTTTGACAAGAACCACTATAATCGGACCTCTGAAACCACTGAAGAAACCCAAAACATACTACATGAAAACCTTTAGATTAAGAAACATACAAGAAGAGTGACAATGTGGAACTAAAGGGGGTGAATAATATGCTGGTCATGACTCTTGGGAAACTTTCAACCGCTCAATTAACACCTCCCAGAACATCCTTGAAGACCATCATGACAGACTAATCGGGAAGGAAGATTTGGACCAATACCTCATTGTAGAGATGAGTAGACAAATCTATCGAGAACAAGCCATACCTTGGTAAGGGCCTCAACCCTAGCTTCAGGACCACCTTCAATCAAAAAATGGAAATCAAGAAAACAATACTGGTATCACCTTCTGGGATTCCAATAAAACCAGTACACGAGGAAATAATATTTGGAATCTCATAAGAATCAATAAAGCTATATAATTGAAAACCGTTCCGGTCTACTAGATAAAACCATCACCAAAACACGTTAACACTACACACACTAAAAAAACAAATCCAAAACCTCCACAAGAACCAACTTTCTAGACTGGGAGTTGGGTATAACAAAAATCATTTAAAATAAAGAGAAGATGAAGGTGGAAAGGGCCTATAACTATGAACAGATGAGTGAAAAAACACCTAAAGTATCCATGAATCAAGATAAAATGAACCATTGAACACCACCACCTACACAACCCCAAATAATCAGATCTTTGTCATGTGAAACCGAAATGTGGATTTTCATGATGTTTTTGGGTGATAAGAGTAGAGGTAGTAGTAGTCGTGACCCTCAAAATGGAAAGAAACTCTAGAGAAACCATTAAAACGAGATGAAATACCAAAATAATAAATCCAAGAAGGCAAACACACATAAAGAGGATACCAAGTGAAAGTAAGGAGGATGGATATGTGTGCATAAAAAAGAAATGATCACCAAGAAAGGAATTACCATGAGAGGAGGATTGTGGTTCTAGGGAGGAACCTTAGCTCAGGGAGAGAGAGACCAATTGAGTGGGGGCCCATCTCCCTAAAAAAATAACCATATGTAGAGAACATAGACTATATAATTATGAAATTCATGAAAGTATTCAATAATGTGTTTGATAGTTATACTATGTAAAATATATAATATGTTATTTTAGAAATAAATGATACATAAATAATGTTTCACAAATTATTAGTTTATAATATTACTAATTATGAAATTTTTCAGATAATGGGACAAATTGAATTGAATAAAAACCATTTCAAGAATTGAAATGACTATAAGAATTAGACAAGTGATAAATATATTAGAGAAACTATTAATGTTGAAAAAACTATTAAAATTTTATTTTTAATAAATTAGGTTACAAAAAATGTCAATTATAATAAGAAACAATATGATTCCCCTCAATAAAGATCAATTTCTTTAGATTTATTCTAAAGATTGAATACTCCATCAATTAGTATAATAATTAATCCATAGGTACTGGATCCATGGATCAATTTTCTAAGTAATATATTTAATGAATTTAGGTATCAAAGGGAAAAAAATTATTTTAGGGGTTTATATAATGCAATGGGAGATTAAGAATAATTGTAGTTATTAATTCAAAACACTAAGGTCGGCGAGACTTATGAAACATGTAGTAGAATTAATTTTTGTTTCTTTTATAGAAAAAATATCTTCATGGGGAAATATTTTACTAAAATAATATTTTCATCTAGATCAGGGAGGTGAAATGAAATTAAAATTCTTTAATTTATAATAAAATAACGAGGAAATTATTCTTGAGTATGAATATAACTTCATATGTTAATCAAGTATTTATTTATATTATGCACCAAACCCAAAAAAAAGATTAGTATCCTATTAAATAGATTATATTAAACACTTAAAATATCCTTTAACTCCAAAACCCTCAAAAAATATGAATAGTTTTTTAAATATTCAAAAAATATTGTAACAACCAGATATTAAAAAAAACACTATATTCTGTATCATATATAATGTGAAACACCAAGCTGAAACGAACCATGAAATATTATTATTTAAATAGGACCATTTTAACATAGTAATTGAAGAAGTGACTATAAATAGGGTTAATCATAATATGAAATATATATAAATATAAGACATAATCATTAAAAATTTATATATTAATTCTTAATAAATAAGTACACAGTTTTTAGTAATGACATTTTATTCTTCAAAATATGTTTTCTTCAAAGATGGGGTTTATTTATTCTTGTGAGAGAATATTATAATTAAATTCCATAAATGTTAATAATTTTATATTATAAAAATAAAATCTTTTTTAAATTCATCATACCAAAATTATATTACATTTATGTTTTGGGATTTTATGGAGAATTTTTATTTTTAAGTTAATTGTGAAAAACACTTTGTTTTTTATTTTTTAAAAATGGTTTTTTTCAAAAAGTTATAAAGTTATTTTTTTTCAAATTAAAATTATTTATATTATATTATTAATAATCCAATTAAAATCATTTGAATCAATTTTATTGGTTAATTTGATATAAAAACATTTTTATAATTTAAAAGGCATATTTCCAAAAAACAATTAGTGCGTTTTATGAATTTAATTTAAAATTAATTTAGTCAAATTCTAGAAAATGAACGTTGAAAAAATAGATACCATATTTTTAATTATAAGGTCTTAATTTTTAAAACAGGATCTATTAATTTTTATGAATTATTAATAGTAACCATGGTAGATTTTATCGCATTAGTAAAGAGAGAATCAGGTAATTAATGATAAAAATGATGTGGTATGGAAATAGAAATAAACATAAAACCTGAATTTATTTAATTATATGGGATATATTCATCCACAGATATACAAAATTATAATATATAGCTTTTTGGGTCCATTTTCCCTTGGTAATTAATTTTTTATTATTTTAGGTAATGAAAATTCCAAAAATGCCCATCTCTTTCTTTTACAATATTTTATATGTTTACAGAAGGATAATAATATATTATAAATGAAAATAAAATATTATTTTTAATATAATTTATTTTATTTTATCTTGTTAATTTAAATTTAATTTTTATTTATTTAATAATGACATTAAATAAATTTGAAATACAAATATATTATTTATTCAATTAATAGAAAAATATAATAAATGATTTTAAAAATATTAAAAAAAATATAATATTGATGAATTATTGTATTATATTAATTTTATAGACAAATATAACAAATTAATTATGCATTAAAATATTATATCTGAATCATATATTTTCTTTTATCTTTTAATGTAAAACTAATTAAATTATGTTAGGAGTGACATTAATTACAATTTATATGAATAATATTTTATCAAATTAATTAAAAATTATAAAAATATTTAAATAGGAAAATGGGAAAAATATAAGGTCAAAAAATTAATTCCATGTAATTTTATTGGAGAGTTTTTTATGGTAATATTATTAGTCCTTAATGGGTAGAAAACTATAATATTGCAGTAATTGTCAAAAAGGTTAACTAGGGTTAAAATAAAGAGACAAGGGTAAAAACATCACCCAAAAATGTTTAATTTTACTATAAGATTTATTTTACTAATTATCATATTATAATTTAATTATATCAACTTTTATCTATTTTTACATGTAAAAAAATTTATATTAATTTAATAATTTATGAAATTCAAGAATTTTCCCTCCCATCACTTTTAAAGGGAAACCCATGACTATTTTATTTAAACAAAATTAAGAAACTTATATCTATAAAAAAAATACCCATTTTATGTCTAAAAATCATTATACATCTTCTAGAGGTCAGGTTCATTAAAAAAGTCCATCCTTAGGCCGCTTAAGAGAAGATCTAAATGGATTATTTTGAAGAAGTGGTAATCATCTTTTTTGACTCTTTTAAATTTCTTTCTCCATTAATTTATATAAAATCTGTTGTATAAATAATAAAATTATATATAAAATATAATAAATATAATAATATTTAATTATAATAATTTTATAAGTATTTTCATCGCTTTTCATCCCATCTAAAGTGAAAACAACGCTTGTGCGTATGCATGACTCACCATCTCCACATAGCAGTGTTAGTCATTTTTCTTGGCCATGTTACATGTATAATTATAAATATGAAAATAATGAATATATATAATATTAATGACCAAATTAAACTTCTTAATTTATAATATCATTTCTAACTTCTTACCTTCCAATCCGTTTGAAAATCATAATGACACTCCTGCATATGTGGGACATTCCATCTCCAAGAAGTGATGTGATCTATTTTTCATTTACATACTACATGGATGCTAATAAATATATATTTAATGAATTTATCTAATATTTATTTAATAAAAAACATTATGGATATTATTTATTCTTAATTAATGTACATGGGATAAAACTTAGATGATGAAACATACATGAGAATATAAACTAGTTAACACATGAAAGAATGACAATAATGAAAAAGTGTTATCAAACTGGTTATAAGATGTTATAATTAAATCATATGTGATATTAAATAGACAATTATTGTTATGGTATAAATTAATAATTTTTTTAAACCATTATAATATATTTTAATTAATTTTTAACTAAGGGAAATCACGAGGAGATGGATTTTATCTCAATTTCAACTTCATTGAGACATATTTGGTATTATGAAACTTTTTATTTTTATATGGTGTACATAAAACCCCTTTGATGTATATAACATGAATATATATTTATTCATGATTATTAAAGTTTCATTACAAGTTTACTATTTCAAGAGGCTATAATTGGATGATACAAAAGTGGTAAAAATTTATTTTACAGTAACATTAATTTGAGATTACACATATTTTAATTGAAGGAATGTTACATTATATCCTTCTTAGACTCCATAAATTTGATTATTATCTAAATATTTTTGTAGTTTCCTTATTTTATTCCAATTATTACTCTATTTTAATCTTTATTTGTGTTAGTAAATATTTTAAATAAAAGTCGATCATATTTATTTTTTGATCAGATATATTTTTATTCCATGTCCATGTTTTTCCAAATTATTATAAAAGGTCCATTTATTTACTTGAATTATTTAATAAGGAAATTTTATGTTTTGAATTCTTTTTTAAAATGTTTAAAGGCAATATTTCTAATGTCTAATGAAAGGTTCAATTTATAATTTCTTTATAAAAATTTAAAAGGAATATTTTGTTAACATATATAGGATTAATGGATTTTTTGCCCACCATAATCATTTTTTCTCTTTGCTTATTCTACAAGTTTTCAATGATTTTACAACGAAATGTATTTAATGAAATATTATATAAATATTTCACTTCCATTTTTTTTAATTCTCCAAAGGACATTATTTTATAACAAAACCTATATTTTTGATGAATCTATGGTCATTTCGTATCTCTTATTAATTTGGTGGTTGTTAACCTTATCTTTAAAAATTCACTTTCTAGTGATAGTTAGAAGTTGAATTTATCTTAAATATACAAATTAATTATATCATGGATATTATTATTTATAAATTATATACCATTTCTAAATATGGTGTTTTACTTAGAAAGTTATTTGATTGACTAAGGAAATATTTATATTTAGTATTATTTATTCAATATGTACAATAATTAATAAGAAATGCTGTTTTTGAATTCAAATGATCATTAAATATATGAGGATTGGATTTTACATTTAGTGATGGGTGGAGCATGAAATTACATAGACACTTAATGCATCGAAGTTCTCACGAGACAAATAAATTGGGTAAAACTATTAAATGAGTTTTTGGTGTATACCTTCACATAGTTTAAACTCTCAAATCATAAGGCTCTAATGGTAGATATATCATGATATTTGAGATCATGATGAAAGAAATTAGTTGGTTACTTCATTTAGAATTAAATTATAATTATCCGTGAGATTACATCATTTATATTATCCATTAATTAATTTTTTCCCATGTTAGTAATTAAATGTCCAATGTTCCCTATTATTTACCTTTCCATATTTATTATGCCGTATTTACTGATAATAAATTCCATTTTACTCAACCCTTAATAATAATTTTAGAACACCCTTAATTTATTTCAATTATCTTTGATATAAAGAAGAAATATTTGAACAAGTTTCAAAGACACCAAAAATGTGTTTGTGTTATGGTTTATTTTTTATTTCAAATGCTAAAATGGTATTCATGTATATAACTATTTCTCAAAGAATACTAAACTGATCAGTCTATTCATATGTATTCCCTGTTCCTAATTATAATGTAATAAAGTAGAAACCATATCTAAGTTACTTGAATTGGTGTTTATAGTTTGTATTAGTAGAAGTTGAATAGAAACCATGGGAACTAGATTTTGGAAAATATAGATTATGTAACATAAAATTATGACTAACATTGAAAATAATCTAAGTAGCGGATAAAATACTTTTTTTTTGTAATTCAATGATTATGTGGTTTCCCACTATGATTACTATTTCTCATTATATGATTTTTGGTTTTAGACAGTGGCTAGAACCATGAGTAATCATGTTTTTACTGTTTTTAATAGACAATACGGTGATTATGATAAAACAAATTGGATGATGACAGAAGTGAATGATATAGTTATTATTCTTAATTAGTTATCCTAATATATGATTAACAATATACCCTTAAACAACTATCTGAATCACCATAGAATTGAATAATAAATTATTTTGAGAGCACTAGTGGTGGAGACCATGGAGGAAATACTGATCAAATTTCTATATGTTAGAAATTTGGAAAGATATACCCTATAGAATGTCTCAAAGGAATCGAGGAATTTTTTATGTTTAGAAAATAAGCATATAAATCAACAAATTATCAAGGGAATTTTAAGATTTTTGTGGATAAATATGAAGTTCATCCCATTTTTCTATTTATAGTATAAGTTATTATGGGTGAGGAATAAGAGAACTATCAAAGTTATGACCCTAATCCAAGGGTTAATTCCCGAACGAAGGAATGACCTAAGTTATGCTAATCATTAGAGCATAAGAATTTAAGTGCTTATGTATTAGGATAAAGCTATAATTTAAATTGATTAAGTAAATGTTATAGTATTGGTGACCTAAAAATTGGTCATTGATTTGATAAAAAAGTGTTCTAGGTCATATATGATGATGTCTATTTCATTTATAGTATAATGGATAAATTTTATTATTTTATTTTAGGAATAGATATTTTATTAATCTTTAGAGTCATATATGGTTTCATGTGGGGTTAACTTAAGAGTTATGGATATTATCGGGCGTTTATTATTTTATGGGTTACATAAGTTAAAAAGATTATATACCCCATTTAATGTTTTAAGTGATGATATTTTGAAGTGATTTGAAACAACAACTAGGTTTTAGGAAGAAAATTATATTAAGGATAAAATAACCATTTAGGTTAGTGAATGATTTTTAATTATATATTGGATAATGGGATACATATAATATTTATGGTTAAAAAGAGATCATTAAAAAAGTGATACTTTTAGAGATATAAGTATTAAATCTAAGGACTACCTTTTAGGTCAGTATCTATATTTTATTCATGATATTTTAATGAAGTTCATTACATTATAAGAATATATAGTGATTTATCATGGTGATTAATTATTTTTTGGGATGATTCATTGGGTCGAAGTATATATAAAATTTATATTTACCATGTAGAGTAACATGAGATCACCTTTGAGGTTAAATATTTTTAATGTTTAAGTTATTGAGGTTAATTTAGATGTAGCATTATTTTTTCTTGAATAATCTAAGTTGAACCTCGAGTTATACTATGGAAATTTTGGTGAAAAATATATTGTTTCTTCATATAAAGGATTATAAATTTCTGAATTATCTTAAATTTTGGAATCCACTTAATTTTTGGTTAAAATTTATATATTAGAAGAATATATTGTTATATTTTTATCGATTATATTATCCGTTATAAGTTGATTTTAGTGCTTCAGGCATGGAAAATTAATTTTGAATGTTCATCATTTTGGGAAAGGATGAGATTGTGGTATAAATTAATTAAAGGATGCGATTTTACCTATCATTTATGTATATTTTCTTATGAACATAGTATATATTGTAATGTAATTTCTCTACTCTGAGAAAAAGATATTGAAAAAAATGTTTTCATATTACGTTCATTTATGATGAATAGAAGATCTTATCACCCATCAGATATTTATGTTTTTATGGTTGCTAAGTTTCTCCTGACCATATTCTCTATCACTATCTCTTAGTCATAGATAATTAGTTTTATCTTTCTTGTCCACATTTTAACTTCCCAAAAATTTTCTGTAATTTGAAACCTTGTTTTTTGTTATTCAAGATGACCTTTATTTTTAACTTTCCCTAATTTTAATAGGAGGCTTCATTAACCCTTGATACATTTTGAGTTTTCTAGAATGGAATTTTCAAATTTCAAACACTTGAATTCCCATAACAAGTTCAAATTTTAAAGATGCAATTTATTAATGGGGGAAAAATGGGACACACTGATATTTTGAAAGAATACTATGTTCGATAGTGTATACAACACACACAACCATGATTAAATGAACGACGAACTATTATTACATAGAAATGACCATTATAATATAGATACTGAATCAACAGGTATCATTATATATATATATATATATATATATATAAATGAACAAATTAATAAAATGTTTTTTATTTATGATTAGGGAACACGAAGTATTTTTTTAGTAAAGAAATTTTAATCTTAAAAAAAATCCTAAAAAATGGTTTTTGTTGTTTATTGTGAGTGAATATTATAATTAATTTTCATGAATCATAAAACAATTATTTGAAAAAAGAATATAATATTTAAAATAATTATACTAAAATTATATTATGTTCAATTATTGGGATGTTTTTTGTGAATATTGAATTTTTAGAGAATAGTGAAAAATATTAATTATTTTATTGAAAATTTTATATTTGTTTCATATATTTAAAAAGATACATTTTTTAATGTAAAATTAGTTCTCTTATATTATAAAAAATTTAATTAACTTCATTGGAGTCAACTTTATGGTTAAAGTTTTGCATAAAAAATATTTCATACCTAAAGGGAATTTGTTTTTTAATATATTTTTGTGTTTTATATGTTTATATTATAATTTGTTTTTACCAATTATAGATAATTAATTTTTAAAAAATTGATACCATATTAGAAATCGAGAGGTTAAAATTTGGAAAATATAAATTTTTAGCATTAGAGATTATGAATAGTATCAATAAAAAATTTATCAGATCATTATAGGGTAAGTGAGGTAATTAAGTTTATAAGTACCGTGACAAGGCATTACAAATCTACCAAAAACATACCTTTATTTTATTTTATGGTTTTAATTAGGCCATAGACATCCCAAAATCAAATATATGGAATATTTGGGCCATCTGACCTTTGTAATATGTTTTAAATTATTTTTAGTAAAGAAAATACCAAAATGCCACTCTCTTTATTAAAATATATTTTATATGTTCCCATAAATATATCTATATGTTATAAATGAATCTAAAAGGATATATTGAGCATAATTAAATAATATTTATTCTCTTATTTATAATTTTTAGTGATCAGATAATTACATTAAATTCTTATTCCACACTGATATTGTATTTATTCAAATAATAGAAAAATAAAATAAATGATATTAAAAATTAGAAAAGTAATATAATTTGGATGAATTATGGTATTCCATGAATATTATAGATAAATATTATATATTAACTATTTTTGAAGGATTATAATTGAATTCTATCATTTTGAGGATGTTTTTAATGTCAAATTAAATAAATACTTTAAAAAATGAAATTTATCACATTTTATTAAAATAATATGTTAATAAAATATTTAAAAGTCATAAAAACCTTTTACTAGGAAAATGGAGATAATATTTGTCCTAAAAATTCTTCTTATATCCATGTATGGACCAATTTTTCTTTAATGATATCAATATTGACCTATAAATGGTATAAAACTTTGATATTTAGGTGGGGGTGTTAAAAAAATATAATTTTGAAAAAAACACCTAAATTTTTCCAAATTTATTTTATGAGATTATTTACACTCAATATCATAATATATTCTAAATATATCAATTTAGAGACATTTAATGTGGAAAAATAATGTATATTAACTTAATAATTTAAGAAATTTTTAGAATAGCCCTCCCCTCACTTATAAAAGGAAATCCATTATCATATTTGTTTAAAAAAATTGAGAAACCTATCTCCACATAACCTAACCCATTTATCTTATAAACATCCTTATCAAATTTCTATTATTCTTGGTCTTTTAAAAATCCAACCCCTTTTACCTTAGGAGACGACTTAAGGGAGGTCTTTTGATGAAGTGGTTATCGTCTTTACTGACTCTTTCAAATTTATTTTTTTAATTAATCTTCCTCTCAATATTTTGTAACCATCCTGAAAAACAACCATATTGTTAGTAATATAATGATATGTTATCATTATTATGGTAGAACAATTTTCAAACCATTTTCCATCCTACAAAAATTGAAAGCATTACTCATGCATACATATGGCTTACCATCTCCACGGAGTGGTATAATTTGAATTTTATCCCCACTTTTATTATTCTAATCACCACTTTAATTATATTATTATAAATATAGAAATAATTAATACATGTGATATTTATGAAATAACTATTCTTCAATAAATATAAGACCATATCTACCTTCTTACTTTCCAATCTGTTGGAAAACGATAACATTTTCCTAGGGTAGACTACCATCTCCATGAAGAAATGTGATAGATTTTCCATTTATGAATTTAATGTATTTTAATAAGTATAGATTTAATGAATTTATATTGTATTTATATCATGATTAAAATTATAGATATGATGTAACCATAATAAAATTACAAGGATCTGAATTTACATGATAAAATATGCATGGGAAAATAAAGAAGTTACACTCATAACAATGATAATAATGAGAAATTATTGATGAACATGTCATTAGGTGTTACGAGAAAACCATAATGATATTAAAAATATTAATATGGTTCTATAAAAATTAATTACATGTTTTAAACCATTATACAGGGTGTTAAATAAAATTTAACTAAGGGGGAATTTAATGTAAGATATTTCATCACAATTTATACTCCATTGAGTCATATTTCATATTACATACTTGTTAATTTTTAGGTGGTGCACATAATATATCATTAGGGTATTTAATAGGAATATAATTATTTATTCATGGAAATTAATGTTTTATTGATTATTTACACCCTCATGGGGTTACAATTTAAAAGTTACTAATTATGTATGAATTTATTTTACAATCTCATTTTATTGGGATTACTCTTGCTTTCATTAATGGAATCATATAATTTATACCTCTTAAACTACATTAATTTTTATATTATTTGGATATGTAAGGAGTTTCCATGTTTTCATAAAAATTATCATCTATTTCTCCCTTGATTTATGAAAATAAATATTTAATAGAAAATTTTATATTATTTCTCTTTTTATAAGATAAATTTTCTTACATCTCCACATTTTTCAATTGTTTTTACCAATGTAATTTTATTTACTAAAAATATTTATTAAGGATGTTTTTTATCTCCCCTAAATTTTTAATTTTTTAATGAAATATTTATCATTTTTTCAAAAAGATTCATTTTCAAATTTCTTATAAAATGTAAAAAGGAATTTTTTTCAACATATACGACCTTAACATTTTTTCCTTCCATGATAAACATTTTGTGATCATATCTTTTGGTACTTGTTTTTAACAGTTTAATAAATAAAATTCATTAATGAAATAATACTTTAATGTTTGTGTTCCATTTTTTTTATTTTTTCATAAGACATGATTTATTATAAAACCTATACTTTAGATGAATCAGTGGTCATCTATTATATCTTATTAATTATGTGATCATTAAATATTTATTAAAACTTTTAATTTTTTATGATCATTAGAAATTAAATTTCTATTAATAATCCATATTTTTTCTATCAATGAAATTATTATTTCTAAAATTATATACCATTTCTATAAGAGATTTTTTAATTTTTATGTTATTTGATCTATAATAGAAATATGTGTCACGAACCAACCTAGGTAACCTAATAACTCGAAAACTGAGCAGGTACTGATATATCATGAAGGGAATTCTTGATCCCTATGATTCGATGACTAGAAAGAGACATCATACAACATGAAAGTGAGAAATAATTTTCCAAAAAACATAGAGGAAGCAATACAGTCAAGTTAATATGTATACAAAAGATACTCTACAAGGAGTAATGTACTAGAAGACAATAAGGCATTAAAGAAAAAAGTAATATAACCTAAGTACCAAAATAGGTAAGAACAACCAAAGTCCCTAAGGAAACAACTGACCAAGTTCAAGGTTCAACAACTGGGTACACCTCCAAGATATTATTTCCATTTTCTTAAACTTATATGGAGATAATATACAAACAAACAAATGGACAAGTAGGGTGTGGGATAAAAATCCCAGTAGATTCTCAACATGGATTCTTTAATAGATTCCAATAACAGAACAACCATAGGAATTATTGCAATTTTCAAATAAATAGGTTTTGAATTTTAAATCCTATTTAAAAAAATCATGATATACAATTAAAATGATAGTAAATACTTTAAGAAATGGATTACAAGTGATGGGATATTTATAAAACAATTAATTAAATAATTTTTTTTCTATTAAATAATTTTTGTAAATATATAAGGAATGTAAATAAGTTCAAAAACATTGGAATACATTTATATCTCAAAAATAAAACAAACAAGAATCATGGACATCTGCCAAATAGGTACAAAAGTTATAGGCTCTAGGAATCCACACTCTCTAAGTGATCATAAAAATATGTGTATAAACATATCCCGATGACACTAGATAAAGTTGATTCATCACCATCCCACTTGTGATGTGACCTACTACATGTATGTTTTATAATGTTGTATTATCATTGAGTGTGTCCAAGTAAATGAAAATATACCTAAAGATTTTATGTTCTCTTACACAATAAATGATGGGAAATTTATTTAAATACTTCTTAAAATAAAATTAAATCCCATTCTCCCATTTTAAATTCCAATTTTCTATTTATAACCAAAATATGTTTTAATCAAAATCACCCATTTCCATCAAGATAAACCACTAGGTTTATATCACAAAAATTTAATCCTCTTTAAAAAGTTTGAAATCAATTCAAATCTAATTCCATTAATTTGAGAATTCATTTACACAATTAAACTCAAAAATTTCATTGAAATAATTTCGATCAATTATACAATTTATATTAAATAATTTAAACCAACCAATTTCCCTAAACATAACCCAATTTAATGGAATTTAGTTTTTTCCAAATTTTCATACCAAAACCATTTCAAATATTCAAATTCACTAGAATTTGGTTTTACTAAATCATTTGAAATAAATTTTGAGAAATTTAATTTAAATGAACAATTGAAACATATCAGCCAATTCAAGGTTAATCAATTTGGCCAAAAAATATGGAACTATCTACCTTTTTTTTCAAAAGTAAACACTCGCTAAGAAACCTAACAATGTGAAAAAAGAAGAATAAGACCTAAAAAATCCTCTTAGAAAAGATATACAAAATCATAGATCATAGATCCCACAATTTTAAGATGATGTTTTAAAATTAAAAAGGAGGAGGAAGAGATAATGAAAAAGAACGAGGGAGAAACTTACCCAGCAATCACACCACCTACACAATTATGATCAAATTATAAAAGAAGGGACCCAGAAGGGTTAGAGGTATCCAATATCTCATGGGGAAGGATTTAGGTTGAGAAAAAAGTAACTAGAGTGGAGGAGAAAATATGATCTCATTTGTATAACCCATTTAAAAACCGTAGTCGGGGCATTACACAACGTGTAACCCCTTTACATGTCATGAAATCATTAATTTCTGTAAACACTAAAAAACACATCACTTAGAATAAAAAATTGATCATAAATTAACTCATTATGTTTAATGACTCATCACACTATGATAATTTTAAAATATGCACCCAACGACCATTACACATCGTGTAACCTAGTTAAAAAACTTGTAACCCTCCTACCACATGCAGAAATGGCTAGTTAAAACTATGAGTCCCTAAAATAGTTGAATTCAACATTATAGGTATTCTCCAAATTAAATCTCAACACTACCTGATCAATGAGAAAGAAAAACTTTAACATGTTTAAATATTTACCTGTTAGGTATGTAATCGGATGTAACAACCTTCCCACTAGAAAAACTTTCTATCCCTAGAAATCCTATGATAAACATTCCATGGAAAAAAGATGAAGTCACTACACTCTCATCATTTCCACAATTTCCCACATCTTATTATTATTAGAACCATGATACCATAGAATATAAACCAATGGTATCATCCTCCCAGGAAGTACCATGGTCTCAAAGTCAACTGTCATGACTGGCCACTTTGTCAAAGATAAATCAGGTTCAATCTCTAGATCCCTCCAACTCAAAATGTGATATTGATCAGAGAGATAATTTCTCAGTTGTGATACATGGAATACATTATGTATCGATTCTAGTTGTAGTGGAAGTTCTAGATGGTATTAAACTTTCACGACCTTCTCAACAACCTCAAATATTCTCATATGACGATGAGAAATATTCCCTTTATTCCTAATCTTTCGATGACCCAATTGGGGTGAGACTTTCAAGAACACCTAGTAAATAACTAATAAATCCAAAGGTATAAAAAAACGATTAGTGCAAGACTTATATAATCTTTTTGACATCAACATTCTATGAAGAATTAACTAAATCTTTTCTGTCATCACATGTTCGTGACTTGGTCCCACCATAGAATAGTCACCAATATCTGACCAACACAATGGATATTTACATGTTTGACCATAAAAGGCCTTAAAAGGATTCATTCTTATTGTAATCTAGTAACTATTTTTATATGAAAATTAAACCAGCCCAGAATGATCATCCCATGCCCCAGCTAAGTCAGGAACACATGAACAATGCATATCTTCATGAATCTGTATAGCTCTATCAATCTAGACATCTGACTACGAATGACCGGCTGTGATCAAATGAACAAGAGATTCCAATACCTCTTAAAGGACCATCTAGAAGTGATAAGTGAACCAAGGATCACTATCAGAAACTATACTAGATGGAACTCCATGAAAATAGATAATATCCTTCAAGTATAGATTTCCCAACTTCTCTACTTTGGTTGTATCACGAATGGGTATGAAGTGAGATAACATGGTTAACCAATAAATCACAAACCATATCACATTATTCTATCTCTAGGTATAGGGGAACCCAACCAAAAAGACCATAGATATTTCATCCCACTTCTATGTAGGGAATTCAAGTGGATGAAGTAAACTCAAAGGTTTCTGGTGCTCAGGCTTAACCAGTGGATCATATAACAATAGGAAATAAATCAGCAATTCCCCATATCATACCTGACCACCAAAACCACTTCTACATATCATATAATATATTATTGGTTCTTGGGTTCACAAACCATTTGGAATTATGAAATCCCCCAATCATATCCTTCGTTACTGCTAATGGAACAACAAAGTGATTCTGATAACATAGAACACCCTCTTTGGAGAAAGACCACTGCAAAACTGTCTCCCTAGCATAAAGAGAGTTTCTAATGCTACAAAATTCATCATCAATATTTTGATTATGAAGAATCATCTTGAGAAGAGTATATGAGAATTGAATATTGGATAAAGTAACCTTTTCTCCATATTTATAGACTCTAATATAAAACTATACAAAGAGGGCCATCATATTCCACTCTTTCTAAATTATTTCATGGCCTGGTTCAATAGTTTCCCACCCAAAGCATCGAAAATGAACATCCATTTCCCTGGGGTGTACGTAATGTCGAAGTTAAAATACTACAGGTACTCCACCCAATGCCTCAAGTAGAGGTTCAAATCTTTTAAAAGAGTATATAACTCAATATATTGTGGTATGAATACATCATAAACATTTCTCTATAAAGGTAATACCACAAACTCTTATGTGCATGCATTACAGCTACAAGTTCAAGGTCTTGGGTAGGATAATTCTTTTCATATTGTAAGGCCCCATCCTTAAAATTCATATAATCCTGAGTAAATTTAATATTTCAAGTTGAGGATCTTTTTAGGTTTAGAGTTTTAGAGAATTAGGCCAAAACTATTGCATTACATCTCAAATATTACAATGTAGACATTTATACTCTATCCATTTTTTTACACTTATAAAAGTACTTAAATAAAAAAAAGAATAATTTTATTGATAAAAATATTCTTGAATTATTACCTTCTCTTACCCTTCCCTATAAATTGTGAAAAACATTTCCAAAACATGGGATTAACATAAAAATCTCAGTAAAGGATATAAAATATGTAAAGAAAACATTAGTCCATGAATAAATAAAAATCAATGAAATCATAATTTTCAATCATAAAAGATAAGTTCTTTAACATAACTCATGAAATCATAAGATTTATGAATAACACATAGAAATCATAAATCATAAAGGTAACTTCTAGAATCCACAACATTCTTACATTTTATCTTTCAAAGCTACACAGGGAGTTACGTTTTGAATACCCATCACAGTATATTCCCTAAATCTATAATCAATGAAAATTTTAATCAAACCATCTTTAGTTTTAACAAACATGATAGGATAACCCCATGGTGATGTTATAGGTTGAATGAAACCTTTATTTAATAACACCTACAATTGCTTCTCTAACTCTAAAAGTTCAATTTGGGCCATTCAATAAGTGGATTTTGAAATTGGATTAACATCAGAAACTAAGTCAAAAGTAAATTCAACTTCTCGATTAGGTATTATACTAGGAAACTCATTAGAAAAAACATCAAGATAATCATTGACCACTAGCACATAATTAATCTGAATAGTTCCTTTGTTTTCAACAATATTTGCATGGTAACATTCATTTCCATATTTTTTTAGTTTCTTAGTTTTTTGATATGTTATCAAAATTAAGGGTTCGTTATTGTACAAAAACTGGAATTCTTTCTGAAAAGAAACCTCTTTATCTCTACTGTTAATCTTATCATGATAAATATAAAGACATTCTATAACAAAAATAACATCAAACTCTATTAGAGGAAAAACAATAAGGTTTTCCCGTATATTCTTTCTACACACAATAATAGGAAGGTTCTGATAATTAATTTTTTATATCAACATTTCCTCTAGGTATTTTTACCACATGTTTAGGATTCATATTTTGATATTTAATTCCAAATTTACTAGAAAATCTCTCATAAATGAAAGAATGTGTAGACCTGGAATCAAACAACACATTGACATAATATGAATAAACAAACAAGTTACCTAATACTACTTAATTTGATGGCCCAACATATTCTAAAGTAGTTGAAAAGGATTTCAACACCCCTTTATTCATGTAGTATGGATGCCTTCCATCATTTGAGTTCTTCTTTGGACACTCATTAGCATAATGACCCATTTCATTACACATAAAAAATATTCTGACTGTAAATCTGATTTTATCTTACAACAGCCTTGATCCTTTTCAGTGCAATTACAAGCCTTATGTCCTATTTTACCACATCAAATGAACTTACATGAATTAAAAAGGTATCCCCCAGTGAAATTTTTACCACATTTTTCACAAATTTTATACATAATTTTTTTACCATCAGACTTTTCTGAAGAATTATTACCTTTCTTCTGCCACCTCAACCTCTTATTTTGTTTTTTTCAAGAAAACCTAATCTTCAGAAAACTCCATTTCCACCTTCTTCGCACATGTAAATAGTTTATCATAACTTTTAAACTCACGAGAAGATAATTCCATTCGATACTTTGGATTTAATCATGAGTAGAAATGACTAAGTTTACTATCAAGACCCCTTATGAAATTTGGTGCATACCTTGCCAGTCAAGTGAATTTTACTTCATAACTTTCCACTGCGTCATCCTCCTACCTCAATTCTATGAATTTTTTTCCTCCCTAAGTCAAATAGAATTGGTAAAATACTTCTCAAGAAACATACCTTTGAATTCATTAAAATCATGAGAATCAATATCCTTACTATCCTTGGTATTTTTAGCCATATACCACCACTGATCAGATTCAACTTTAAAACCATGAACAACAAGACGAAATTTTTGATGTTAGGTACACCCCATGACATCAAAAATATTTTCTAGTACTTTAATCCACCCATCAGCTAGCACAGGGTCAGACGAACCTCTAAATGATGGGGGGTGTTGCCTCATGAAATGATCCACTACTAACATGTTACTTTGAGGTTTATCTCGATGATCTCATGCATGGATACCACCACCATTTATAACTTGATTCAATTGTTCCATCACTACAACAAACTATTTTGTTCGGATTCCCACAACTTCTGGTTGCTAATTTAGTAGGTTGTTTTCCTCTTGATATCATCCCTTCATACATACCCTATTTCCTTAGTGGAAAGCCATTCGGAACAAAATCATATTTCAGATGAATTAACATGGTAATCTTCAAAATCTATATTATTTCAATCTAACCCTAAAGTAAAAATAATTTATGGATTTTCATTTAACATCATCTTAACTTTTAAACATATCTAAAACAACCTATGATACAATCTTTAAGGCACCAAACTTATACATTAATTATTCTTGAGTTAAGTCAAGAATTCTGATTGAGGATCTTTTTTGGTTTTGAGTTTTATAGAAATAGTCCATAACTATTACATTACATATCAAATATTATAATTTAGACACTTCTACTCTATCAATTTTTTTGACACTAATAAATGTAAATAAATAAAAACAAGAATTATTTTCTTAATAAAAATATTATTGAATTCTTCCTTTCTATTACCCTTCCTTATAATCTGTGAAATTTTTTTCAAATCATGGGATGACCCTAAAAAACTCAGTAGGGGATATAAAATAAGGAAATAAAACATTTTTCCATGAATAAATACAAATAAAAAAAATCATAATTTTCAACAATAAAACATATGTTCTTTAACATACCTAGGGAAATCATAATATTTATGAATAACACATAGAAACCATAAATCATAAAGGAAACTTGTGACATATATAACATACTGACATTGTAGCTTTCACAGCTACATAAAGAGTAACGTTCAGAATACCCATCAGAGTATATTCCCTGAATCTCTTAGGAGAATCAATAAGGTTTACCTCGATCACATTATCCAATCCATTATAGAGTCATCTCAGGCTCAACCTCTCTTGTTTTGTCATGAAACCACCCATATAAATTAACAATTACCAAGAACTATATCATATTCAAAACACATTGAACCAACATAAATGAAAGATACCATTTCCCCATTTCAATCACAATATATCATTTCAATATATTGACATAATTAATGCTTGCACAAAACCATTTTCAATTAAAAAATATTAAAAAAGGTTATATCATATTTATTTTCCTTTTAGAAACACTACAACTTATTAAGGAATACAAATATCATATAATTCTTTTGGCAACAAAAATGTCGTTGTCACCCTATATGTTAAAAAAATTATTACCTTTTTCATTTAGTAAAATGATTCATAAAACAAAATATTACTTTTGATAAAATTTTAATTAAATTAAGTGAAAAAGGGCACGATTATATACTGTATAAAATAAGGTTATGTATAAACCAAAATATGCCTCAATGAAAGGAGATTGAGACGAATTTCCTTACCTTTAGTCTGACTTATCTCATTCATTCATTATATTCCAGAATAAAAAACACAGGTTAATTTCTAATTACCTTGGAACTTTTTTCAATTCTATTATTTATTTTATATAACTTATCATCATGTTATAAATATTACATAATTATTTAAGTTCATATCGGTCGTTTTGTCGATATTCGGTACTTGAGTCGAAAATGAACTTAGTTTTATGTAAATTGTCCACGTAGTCAAAAGTCCATCATCACCAGAATATTATTCATGATTTACGTATCATATATATCTAGTATATATGTATTTATATCCATTATATATGTGTTTTGAAAATTCCATAATATTTGGAGATACGAAATGAAATGCACTGTTCATGGAGACGATAATCCGTATGTACGCAAGAACACCAATTTCATTTATTTTTCATATTTAAATGAATGAAAACTAAAGATATATAGGTATATTATAATTAATGTATAATATAATATTTTATATAAGTTAAATATGTTCATTAATTCCATATTTTAAACATTCCATGTATGGTGTGAATGATCCATATCACTTTGAGGGGGTGGTAGTCCGCATTTCTCAAATGAAATTATCATATTTATACATTATGGGAAGCCTAAAGGTATGATGGAAATGAATTATACAAGAGAATAGAGACAATATAAATATAATATGTATCATATATAAATATAGTGCCATCATAATGGTAACCATGAGAGGTTGTTGGGGATAATTGAACAATCATCGTTCCGTGAGGTAGTAGTTCGCCATCCATAGAAAGAATATATTGATATCCATTAGATGGAAGTGTGTGTAAGTGTAGTACAAATACATATCATAAAAAAATCATCGTATATTTATGATACTAGTGTTTTTATGTAATCAAATAATAATAATATCATAGTGAGTGGAGTAGGAAAATAAAGAAAGGAATTTGAGAGAAGACGTTACATATAAATAAGGTAACTCCTTTTGATTTGAAAAAAAGGATTTCTTGAATTACCTTATTCCCATGGTAAGGATTATAATAGAAAGGTAGGAATGTTTTGAGCTTAGTTGATTGGAATTTTGATGAGTCAAGGGTCTTGAGAGGTGTGAGTAAGTGGTAGAGGTGGTGGCTTTTAATAAGAGGGAGGACGGGCACTTTAGGAATGTCTTGAAACATTATTTTATTATAAATTTATTTTTGGTTTAAAAAAGTTCCAAAACTAATTTATTTTAAATATAAGATTCTGTTTGGTCCAAAACCTCTCAAAAAATAGGTTTTAGACAAGTTGAGGTCACGAAATTAACCTTATCTTTTAGCTTTAACCCTTAGTAAAAACATTAACTCTTACCATGTCTTCTTGCATTTTCATTATATATGGTTACTATATTTACTATAATATTTCCTAAAAACCATAAGTGGATCATTAATGACATTTGTAAAATTATATTAGTTAGTTTTCTGTATTTTATATTTTTAGGACTATTATATTATTTAATAAAATAGTGTTTGTTTTAAAAACTCATTTTTTTCAATTTTGAAAATATAAAGTAATTGATTTTTCTTAAAATCATAAAAACTTGATTATTTAAAACCAAAGCCCTTAAATAAAATATTATATGTAAAAATATTCCAGAATATTCTTGGATGGCATCAAAATATTCAAATTATATTTATTTTAATCATATAATTTATTGGAATCTTTCATTAATGAAGAAATAACTACATCATCATTGTGTCATAATTAAATTTATTTATTTAATTTCAAAAAATTATAATTAATATACCATGATATAGAAAATATTATTATATTTATAATGAATATTTAGAGTCAAAGATATTTGTTATATAACCCCATATAAGAATTGTTTTAGGAAAAGATACATGTTTATGTTATAATTTTCTTTACTTTAAATTAAATCTTAAAAAACGTCATTTTCACACCCTAGTGGCACCCAAATTCCGAAATTTTATCCTAAGGAAGATCATGGTTGTAAATATAACATAAAATAGGATTAGGACACGTTTTTGTATTAGTTTATATTATTTTAATATTATTTTTACCCTTATTTACCAGATTTACCCTTTAACCATTGTAAATAAAAATAATTACTAAAGTTTCTATTCATAATTTCCAAAAATAAAAGATACCTATTTAAACAAGTTATAACTCACGATTCCAAATATGGGATCCATTTTTATAAATTCAAAACACAATATTATCATAAATTAAATTTAAATTAAATCTAGTTTTCAAAACCAAAAACCGTGTTTTTAAGAAGTAAAAAATACAAAAAGATTGACAGGTGTTTATGTCCAATTAAAATGTGAAATTAATTCCAATGAACAAAACTGGATTAAATTTAAAAACATAATCCAATTACATGTTAAAAACCATTAAAATGAAAATCTAACTATATAAATAAATTAGATGAAAATGAATTTTTGAATTAAAATGCAGTATTTTTACTATTCATTAAAAAAATGAACTTTCTCAGAAAATTACCAAAAATATAACCAAAGTAAATTTTTATGTCCTGATTCTATAGAAGGAGTTTATTTTGTGAAATGGAACAAATAAAAGTTAAAAAAATTATATTTAAAAAGGGTTCACCTTCAAAAGGTGGTAAAATAACCTTTTACAAATATTAGAGTATTTCATGCTTAAGATCAGATTCATTCTTATTTTAAGCCTCTAAAATTTATTGGATAAATTTAAAAACATTTTAAAAACACGTGTAATCATAATGTACTTAGTTCTATTCATTCTCGATAATACAATGACAAGGTGTTAACAATCATTTAAAATAATAATAATAATATCTTATTTTTTAGTATAACTCAAAGTTGTGTGGAACGTAAGATTTAGGAGAAGCCCATTATTGTGTATTGAGTATTATATTAGAAAAATAATCCCATTTAAAGTAAAAATAATATCTTATTCATAAATATTAAGAGAAATAAAAAATATTATTACATAAATATGTGGGATCCTACATCATTCCCCCCTTTTGGAAATTCTGTCCAAAAAATTTTATTTACTTATCAAATAAGTGGAGGTATTTATCCCTCATATCATTTTTAGATTCCCATGTTTCCTCTTCAACCATATGGTTTTTACAAAAAAAAAATCTTTACCCGAGGAATTACCTTATTCTGCAACCCTTTCTCTCTATAGTCAAGAATATAGACTAGTTATTCCTCATAAGAAATATTCTCTTCCAACTAAACTATCTTTGGACTCAAAACATGATATGGGACCGACATATAATTTCTCGACATTAAAATGTGAAAAAAATTGTGTACCTAGGATAAAATTTGCAGTACATCCACTCTATAGGAAACAGATCCATCAATCTCTAGGATTTCATAGGGTCTAACGAAACATAGACTCAGTGTTCCCTTTTTACCAAAATGCATCTCACTTTTCCATGGAGAAAAATTGATAAATACATAATCACATACCTCGAAAGAAAGATCCTTCCTCCCGTAATCCGCATAACATTTATTCTTACTCTGAGATATTCTCATGTGCTTCAGAATCAACTAATATTTTTCCACCATCTCTTCTAACAATTCTGGTCCCATCAACATCCTTTCACCTACTTCATCCCAAAAAGCTAGAGTTCATCATAAATTTCAATATAATTCTTTATATGGTGCCATCTGTATACTGGAATGAAAACTGTTACTAAAAGAAAACTTAACCAAAGAACGATGTTGGTCCCAAATTTCCTGGTAATCCATCGAACAAGCACATAGTCTATCTTCCAATGCCTGAATTGCTCACTCTTACTGACCAACTATTTGCGGATGAAAAGATGCACTAAAATTTAATTCAGCACTCAATGACTTCTAAAGGCCCTTCTAAAAGTTAGAAGTGAACCTGTGATCATGATTAGATACAATAGAGATGGGAACTCTAAGCAACCTAACTATCACTTTAATATAAAATATAGAAAGTTGATCAAGAGATAGAGTATCTCAAATAGAGAGAAAATGAGAATATTTAGTCAATCGATCAACAATAATACAGATTGCATTGTTACCTCGAGATGTCTTTTGTAATCCCACTATGAAATCCATGGATATATTTTACCATTTACACTCTAGAACTGAAAAAAGCCGAGGCATCCCATATGGTAACTTCCACTATAGTTTAACCTGATAAAAAATCAAATATCATAGGGTAAAGTCAGCAAAATCTCTTTTCATTCCATCCCACTAGTAATACTATCTATGATCTTTGAACATCTTAATACTGTGTAGATAAAATGAAAATAGAGACTATAAGATTCATATAACAACAATCTCTTAAATTTTTAATCAAAACACATACATAACATCTTTCCAAACCTAAAAAGATCCTTATCAATGTTAAATTCAGGTAAATTACCCTTCTAAACTGATTCTACCTTTTTTTGCAACTCACTGTCTTCTTTATGCACTTACATTATTGTGTCTTCTAGAGATGATTGTACTGAAACTAGTAACAAAACAAAGTAACATCCACCACTATCAACTTCCATGCCAAATTTCATAAAATGAATAACCAAAGGATCTTGTTCCAAATATAGCATGGTTAATGTAGAATTACATTTCTGACTCAAATCATCATCCACTTTGTTTTTTTCTAGGATAGCTACGAATAATGTAATTGTAATCCTTGATTAATTCTAGACATCACCTCTGTCTCATGATTAATTCTTTATGGGAGAATATATACTTCAAAACTTTTTGATCGGTATATATTTCACATTTTAATCAATACAGATGACACCTCCAAATTTTTAAAGCAAAAACAACAGCAGCTAATTCCAAATCACGTCTAGGGTAATTTAACGCATGAGTTTCCAACTGATGTGAAGCATAAGAAATTACATGATTATTCTGCATTATAACATAACCAATTACTTTTAAATAAGAATCACTATAGATAAAAAAAATTCACCATTTCTGGAAGGTAATTCCAAAACTAGATCATTCTCCAATATTCTTTTCAGTTCCTAAAAACATTCATCACATTCCTTTGTCCAAATGAACATAACTCTTTTTTCGAGTCAACATTGTTAGTGGGATAGATAAACATTAAATTTTTTCCAAAAACCACTGTTAATATCCTTCTAAACCAAAAAACTTTGAATCTCATTTATATTTTTGGGTCTTGTCCATTCTTCAACAAATTTTGTTTTAGTAGGATCAATAATTATTCCATCTTTCGAAACAATGTGAACAAGGAATGATATCTTTTGTAACAAAAAATCACACTTTCTAAATTTCCCATACAGTTTATTTTTCTTTTAATTATTTCAACATAACCCTTAAATAACTTTCATGATCCTCTTTAAATTTATAATATACAAAAATATCTTCAATAAACAAAAGAAAAAACATATCCAAGAACTCACAGAAAACTATATTCATATGATCCATTAATACATCAGGTGCATTGTTTAACCCAAAAAGCATAACTAAAAATTCATAATGGCCATATCTAGTACAAAATGTGGTATTTGGAATATCTTCTTCCTTTAGGTTCAACTGATGGAATCCTAACCTCATATCAGTCTTTCAAAAATACTAATCCCCCCAGAGCTGATCCAGAAATTCAATGATATGAGGAAAAGGATACGTATTCATAACAGTGATGTTATTCAATGATCTATAATCAATGAAAAGTCTCTTCGAACCATATTTCATCTTGACAAACATAACAGAATCACCCCATGGTGATGTTCTAGGTTGAATGAAACCTTCATCTAATAACTACTACTACAACTTCTCTAACTCTAAAAGTTCAATTTGAGCCATTTTATAAGTGGGGGTTGAAATTGGATTAGCATCCGAAACTAAATCAAAAGTAAATTAAACTTCTTGAATAAGTATTATACCAGT
This sequence comes from Viscum album, assembly GCA_963277665.1. NCBI lineage: Eukaryota > Viridiplantae > Streptophyta > Magnoliopsida > Santalales > Viscaceae > Viscum > Viscum album. The sequence continues at coordinate 1,868,032,685 of OY728163.1, forward strand.
AAAATCATTAGAAAAAACATAAAAATAGTCATTTACCACTTGAACATCATTAATCTGAAATGTTCTTTGGTTTTCAACAATATTTACAAGGTAACGTTCATATCCAAATTTTACTAGTTTCTTAGCTTCCTGATATGTTATGAAAATTAAGGGTTCATTATTGTACACAAAATGAAATTATTTCTAAAAAAAATATCTTTATCTCAACTATTAATCTTAGAATGATAAACAAAAATCCATTCCATATGAAAAAATAACATCAAACTCTACTAGAGGCAAAACAATAAGGTTTGATGGTAGATTCTTTACGCACACAAGGACATGAAGGTTCCTATGATTTCTTTTTGTCTCAAAATTTCATTTATGTGTTTTTACCACATTTTCAGGATTCATATATTGAGATTAAATTCCCAATTTAATAGAAAATTTATCAGAAATGAAAGAATGTGTAGACCTGGAATCAAATAACACATTGACATAATATGAATAAAAAAACAATTTACCTCATACTAATTAATATGATGGCCCAACATCTTCTAAAGCGGTTGCAAAGGATTTCACGACCCCTTTATGCTTGTATTACAGATTCTTTCGATCATTTGAGTTTTCATCGGACACTCATATGCATAATGACCCATTTCAATGCACTTAATTTTTTACTAACTGTAAATCAGATTTTATCTTACAACCACTCTGATCTTTTTCGGTGCAATTTACAAGCCTTATGTCCTATTTTACCACATCAGAAGCACTTATAATAATTCAAAATGCATTACCCAGTGTGCTTTTTACCACAATTTTCACAAACTGTAAACTTAGTTTTATTACCATCAGACTTTTTTGAAGAATTATTACCTTTTTCTAAAACCTCAACCTCTTATTTTGTTGTTTTTGAAAGAACACATAATCATCATAAAACACTATTTCAACCTTCTCCACACATCGAATTGTTTTTCATAACATTAAACTCAAAATAATCTAAATCTTTTAGATACTTTAGATTTAATCATGAGTAGAAATTATTGAGTTTACTCTCAAGATACCTTATGAAATTTGAAGCATACCATTCTAGTAATGTGAATTTTACTTCATAAGCATCCCCTGAGTCATCCTCTTACCCCAATTCTATGAATTTTTTCCACCCAATGTTGAACGACATTAGGAAAATACTTCTCAAGAAACTTAGCTTTGAATTCATCCTAACCAAGAGAATAAATCCCCTCATTATCCCTAATATTTTTAACCATCAAACACCACCGATCATATTAAAAAAAAAATGGTAAAAAAAATACTATCTTTTTGATGTTCAGTACACCCCATGACATCAAAATTATTTTCTAGTGCTTTAATCCAACCTTCAGCTAGCACAGGGTCAGATGACCCTCTGAATGATGAGGGATTTTGACTCATGAAATACTCCACTACTGACAGGTTACTTTGTGGTATATCTGAATTTTCTCATGAAAGGATACTAACATCATTTATAGCCCTATTCAATTGTTCCATCACTACAAAAAACTATTTTTTTCAGATTCCCACCATTTCTAGTGGCTAATTTGGTAGGCTGTTTTCCTCTTGATATCATCCACTCATACCTACACTGTTTTCTCTATATAAAACCATTATGAACCTCGACGTATCTTAGATGAATCAACATGGTAATCTTCAAATTATATATCATTTTAATCTTACCATAATGTAAAGATAATTTATGGATTTTCATCTAATATTATCCCAACTCCTAAAGTTATCTAAACCAACCTCTAATACCAACTATAATGTCCCAACCTTAAACATTACATAATGTTGAGTAAAGTCAAAAATTCACATTGAGGATCTTTTGAAGTTTAGTGTTTTAGAGAATTAGGATATAACTATTAAATTACATCTCAAATATTACAAAGTAGACACTTCTACTCTATCAAATTTTTTTCATACTAATAAATGTGCTAAAATAAAAACAAGAATTATTTTCTTAATAAAAATATTCTGGAATTATTACTTTCTCTTACCCTTACTTATAATCTATGAATTTTTTTTCAAAAACATGGGATGACCATAAAAATCTCAGTAAGGCATATAAAATAAGGAAAGAAAACATTAGTCCACAAATATAGACTAATAAATGAAATCATAATTTCCAATCATAAAACACAATTAATTTAACATACCTCATGAAATAATAATATTTATGAATAACAAATAGATATAATAAATCATAAAAGTAACTTGTGTCATATATAACATACTTACATTGTAACTTTCACAGATACATATGGAGTTACATTCAGAATACCCATTATAGTATATTCCTTGAATCTCTAAGGGGGAACATTGATGTTTACCTAAATCACATTAACCAATGCATTAGAGATTTATCTTAGGCTCACCCTCCCTTGGTTTATCATTGAACCACCCAGATATATAAAAAATTCCCAATAACTGTAAAATATTCATAACACATAGAACACATATAAAGGAAAGATTACATTTCCCCATTTAGATTAGAATATATCATTTTAAGATATTAACATAATTAATGATTTATAAAAACCATTTTCAATTCCAAAATATGTGAAAATGTTATATCATATTTATTTTTCTTTTAAAAACAGTACTCCTTATTATGGAAGCCAAATATCATATAATGCTCGCTGCAACAGAAAGGTCATTGTCACCGCATATGTTAAAAAGAAACATTCTCTTTTTCATTTAGTAAAATGATTCATAAAATAAAATATTACCTTTGTAAACTTCTTTATTAAATTAATCTAAAAGGGTATAATTATAAACTATATAAAATAAGGTCATGTATAAACCAAAATATGCCTCAATGAAAGGAGACTGAGACAAAGTCCCATGCCTTGAGTCCGACTTGTCACTTTCATTCTTTATATTCCTGAATAATAAACATAGTTTAATTTATAATTTCTTTAGAACCTTTTTCATGTTTATTATTTGTTTTATATTACTTATCATCATGTTATAAAAATTACATCAAAATTTAAGTTCATATTAGTCATTTTGTCGATATTTGGTACTTGTGTTGAATATGAACTTGTTTTGATGTAAATTTTCCTTGTAGTAAAAAATCCATCTCACCAGATTATTATTCATGATTTAAGTATCATATATATCCTATATATATGTATTTATATCCAGTATATATTTATTTGTAATAGTCTATAACATTTTAACATAAGAAATAAAATGCACCGTTCATGGAGACGGTAAGCCGTACGTATGCATGAACACTACTTTCATTTATTTTTCATATTTAAATGAATGAAAAATAAATGATCCATAGGTATATTATAATTACAGTATAATATCATATTTTATATATGTCACATATTTTTATTAATTCCATCCTTTATACATTTCATGTATGGAATGAACCAGTCATATCACTTTGAAGGGGTTGTAGTCCGCATATCCTAAAATGAAATTATCATATTAAAAAATTATGGAAAGAATAAAGCTATTCTATAAATGAAAAATACAGAAGAATATTGATAATATCAATATAATATATATCATATTTAAATATAGTTCTATTATAATTTCTACCATGAGAGGTTGTAGGGGGAAATTGATTAATCATCATTTTGTGAGGCAGTAGTTTGTCGTCCACAGAAATAGTATGTTCATATCCATTAGATGGAGGTTTTTGTAAGTGTATTATGAATAATTATGATAAAAACATACTAGTATATATAGGATACTATTTTTTATGTAATCCATGAATAAGAAGATACTATGGAGTGGAGAAGAAAAATAAAGGAAAGAAACTTGAGAGAAGACGTTACCTATAAATCATGTATCTCTTTTTGATTTGAGCCAAAAGGATTTGTTGAATTGCCTTATGCCAAAGGTAGGGCTTATAATAGGAAGGGAGGGATGTTGGAAGATTATTTTAGAAGAATTTGGATGAGCCAATGGGCTTGAGAGTTGTAATTATGTGGGTAGAGGTGGTGGCCTTTTGTCACGAACCAAATCTGGTCGCCGCCAAAATCGACACCAAACCCAGCCCGTGACAAGGCCCGAAGGGCGTTCCCGATCCCCATGGGCTGGCACAAGTGCCCGGGTATCATATAATGATAATTGGGAACGATTTACCTGATTTTATAAACATTAAAAAACAAAAATGAACTCAATAAAACAAATATGGATTTTTCAACTAAAACCATCTTTTACACAATTTCAGAACTGAATTACATAAGTTAAAACTACATTGAAATACCATTACAAAGGTAAAAAACAAATAAGGACAGCCCAAGAACCCTTATGTCAAGGGGCACCACCCTTATGCTATCTCCACAAGACTTCAATACCAAGGACCTGCTAGAAACCCGAACCACTGGAACAAAAAAACTGTTCCCACCCTACGACAAAAAAACCAAGTCTACTTACACCCAAGGGTTTAAGTAGGGTATGATCCAAAGACAAATAGGATACAACCAATAATAGATTCCATGTGATAAACATTTAATGGTGAAAAGCATGCAAGTTTTCAAAGACATGAGATGCTAGTTAAAATTTCTAAAAGATGAAACAACAAATAAAAACAGTTTTTAGTTGGGATAATTTAAAGAATAAAAACATTTAAAATAAACACCATAGCTACTGAATTTTCCATCCTCTCATACCATATAATTACGGTAAGAACAAAGTATCCAGTGAGCACAAGCAATGGGAAATAACCCCTAGGCACTAGCTAGCTGTGGGTCCCAGGTACCTCGTATCTCGGTGAGATTAACCATCACAAATATCCATTCTCGTGCACAAGCCACTAGTAGGGAACATACCCATAACCTAGTGGTCCCCAATAATCATCATCATAGTTTAGTTAGAGTTGTAAGAGTCAATATTGCTAAGTGAAACTAAGGCCAAACCTCACAGATTCACTAGCATACTAGTACACGTCCACCCACCTAGATACCCGGGTTTTACCTTTGTGCTCAAAGAAGTTCAACAAGTCAAGATATATAATTTGCACATGAAAATATCATTTCCATATCAAAAATTCACCAAACAGGCCACATGTATACCGCACAATTCAAAAAAGTACACTTTTCATTCATATTGATTTTGAAATCCAACTCATACAAAAATAGCCCACAACACTCTTCACATTACATGGACACATCCACAAATCCTTTAAACCATTTTTATAAACCATTCCATGACATTCTAACTCAGATAACCACCCACTAAAATAACATATAATACCACTTTCATCAACAAAATTCAATTTTCACAACATACTCACACAAAACAGCCCACAACCATGTTTTGCATCTCTCTTCCCATTTTCTAAAATATTTCAGCACTTTATAAAACATTCTAAAAAAATATTTGAAATCATAAATAACCACCATACCTTTCAAAAACTAATATTAGGTGATCACACCCCCCAAACAGTACATATACACTCTTTTATCAACTTTGTTTAACCAAACAAAACATTCACAATTTTCAAAAAAACAACTCAAGGGGTGTAACTATGTCTTGTACACAAAACCCATTTCAAAACCCCCATTTAAGACCAAAACAATACCAATTCCTATCAAAAATAGAATTGGAAGTCCTAGATACATTTATAAAAACACATTCAATTATTATAAAATAACCGTGAATAATACCACAAAAGATACAAATGAAAACACACATTTTCCTAAAATGACTTCAAGAAGTATAACAATGTTTTACACATCAAACCTATTCAAAAACCTTCTTTTTAGAACCACATGACACTAGTAAATTACCAAAACATAATTGGCAGGCCAAACAAGATTTAATGAACCAATTTCATAAGTTATAAACCACACCCAAATAAAACCCCATGAGTTACACATGAAAACACCCAATTTCATGTTAAAAAGCGACTATAAAATTTAACACATAACCAAATCAATCATAAACAGTTTTACCACCACACCCAACATATGAGTAATATGAAAAATGGTTAAATACTACAAGATAACTCATCACTAATTGTTTACACATGGAACCACCAACCTTTTGAGTCAAAACCCTTGAATCTTGGTGCGAAACCTCAACCACACCTCCTCCACACCACAAGGATGTGAAAACAAACCCTAAACCATAATATTTCACCAAAAATACCCCAAATAAAACCCTAGGTATGAACCCTGACATCTGGACACTCTATAAATTTATGAAAGTGGGAGGAAACCCTAAAGAGAATGAAGGAATTGAAGAGAGAAACACATACCCAAAATAATATTGACGAAAACGACTCAAAATCCACCATCATCTGAATTTGAAAACATCCAACAATTCATGGGATGTTCTAACAATGGTTATGAGATCTTTTAGGGATAGGAATGGGGAAGAAAGAGTAAAGATAGAAGATGTTATTAAAGGATCAATTTACCTCTCCAAATCTGGATGATTTCTGAAATCCAGAGAAGTTTCGACCATTGTAGCGATTCTATCGAGCTTCAAATTGTGGGAGGAGGGAATGGGGGAGCTCCTTAGGTAAGTGGTCTCGGGTGTGAGTTGGAATCACTGAACAAACGCAAATAGTGAAGGAGATATTAAAGAATTAAAATTTATTTTTAATACAGAAAATGAGCTTTTGTGCAGGCCCAATTCCTTAAATAAAAACCCATATCCACCATGATTATTGATTTATAAATGTTCCAAATAAATATGGTGGTGTTAATGTGTCAGGGGATGACAACTAGGAATTGGAATGGATGAAAAATGTTGAAAAATGAAGAAGTTATAGAGGAATCAAAATTTATTTTTAAATCTGGAATTGGGCCCACAGTTTGGCCCAATTCATAAAAACTCCCTCATTCCTCCATAAATGCTTTGGAAACCCTCAAAACAAAGAATGAATGGAAATTTAATGGAATTTATCATTAAAATAAGTCATTTATGTGACAATTCTCCCCACCATGAAAACATTCCACCCCGGAAAGTCACATCAAGGCCAAAGCAACAACCAAACCCAACTGAGTAACCAAGAGGTTCTCCCTTGCCAGGTTTCACCCCCAAAGGCAAAAAAACCTCCAGTGATCAATTAAGAATTACTCTCGCAATCAAAACATACACCACTTTCTTGAAATTCTGAATCAAATTCATACTTTATCCCAAAATAAAACTCCTCAAACACTATTCGAACAAGACTCAAGCAATTCACTCAAACGAACAACAACATCGGACAAGGATACACATACCTTTAACTAAACCATTGGTCACTCTCCAATCCCAACGTTTACTCAAGGAATATGTTGGTAGATAGATAGTTCCGAATAAAACTACCTACTACAAATCCAAGACCATGGATAAATCTGAGTTATTGGTATGGGGTGGACACAAATAGGATCCCCGCCAAAAGAGACAACCTATATTTTTCTAAGACAGAATCAGAACACTAACAGGGGAGGCCTAAACGGACTCCTCAGTACAAAGGGTAGAATTCCATTCAATGTTTTTGAAGGAATGGACATGAGAATCATAGTGGGCCTCCCCACCATCATAACTAACCATCTTAACTAACCAGCATGGGCCAACACAGACAGGTCCAATTTTTTTTTTATGATTTGGGAAGGGCATACGGTTAGTCTGCACGTTTCGGAAACCGTGCACTAGCTGTGCAGATCATTATTTCTGTATTGCTTCCTGGAACACGGTCACTACTAATTGTGCACAAACTGTGTCCTCAATATTTCTATCCCAATTCCCCAAAATTCTCAAATGACTCCATGGAAACCAAAGTGGGAGGGAATGACATTACATGAAGTCATGGGTACAAGGCCCTAAACCTATTTCCACCGAACGGGAAAAAAAGAGAAAAGATAATGACACCAGCGGTTTAAAATATTCCTATCATTAATGATGAAGATATGACATTGTACAAGGGTTTAAACAACCCTGATATTTCCCATGACTACGAGCCAGCTTCTCTCCGAGACCTATGGCTAGAGCTCAAATGATTGAAGCATCTTCGGCCTCGCAAATGGGATTTGGAAACCCCCTAGATGATAATTATTCTTTCGATGAAACCAATAACTACACCGCAATCCTAGATATGTTTTCCATGACATAACACATTCCAAACTCACATTACCCTAACCCGATGTTTCACTGAAACAAGGGCTTAGAAAATGCACAAACAACAATCCTTGTTTGTTCGGGTGAGAAATCATAGAAGTAAAGAACACCTAAACTCACCTTCCTCTAAAATGGAATATTTTGAAGTTTTTCCAAGGGATACATTCACCCAACATAATAGGGACCCTCAAAGTATTTCATGACTTTCACTTATATGGTCAATCAAGCACATGACATCATAAGGCATCACCGAACATGACCATTGCGACTAATATAAACAATGAATGGAGAGGGACCTTATACGACATCCCCAAACAACACACAATTCTAGAAAGTGGCTACAATATCCTATCATGACATTATTTCCCACACCGGTGGTTTAACATGAATTCATGCTTCATAGAAACTTTGAAGAACCCAAAGTCCCTCTTAGACACCATCGAGACACTCATCCACACTAACAACCGTAGACCACATCCACCATCAACGAATCAGGAAACTTAAGAAACTAAGGTATCTTTCAACATTCCATGATCACTCTCTCATTAAAAAAGGATCTAAAAATCAAAGAAAGGAATGGGTGTAGACTCAATATACATATCTCGAGATAACAATATTCCTTATATTGATCAACTAGAGGATTTTTGAATAGAAAAATAATATGGGTTGCACTTCAGTTATGCATTAACCCTTAATGGGGGCATACCTTATCCAACAAGGGAACATAAAGACCCAACCAAGCTGGTCCATTGGTCCAAAAGTGCCACAAACCAGATCTAAACACATGAAGGTATCCACCATAAAGGTTTCCCGAAACATATCTTAGAGGAGACTACTAACCGGTCCTTTTACCCAGCTTATCGACCAAACACAAACTCAAAACACAGTTCGAACAGGAGGGGTTCTTGGACTCAAAACATCCCACAACATCAGCATTTTCCAAAAAACATAATATAAACCATCTAAAACAATTCATCAAGACATTATGTTTCTATTTAAAAAACTTTCTTTGAAAAAAGGTTTTAGCGGTTAGTGCATCCACCAATGGTACCCCATTGGCCTTACACATGCATGCTTCTGTGCCACACTGGGTACCCTCCTCATATCCATCCCATCACTCATCTATTCATGTCATCCACCATCCATATTCCCATATAACCCCATGCATGTGGTTTCTCATCAAACCACCAAAGGTTAAAACAAAAATTCTTTCCACTTTTCAAAACCAAAATGATCAACCAAAACATCCTTTTTCTTAAAACCGCTAACCACGAGATCAAAATCCCAACTCACATCTTACAAAACTTTTCATAAAGACACAACCATTTAGAAAATAACTCACTTTCAAGATATTCACATCAATTTCAAAACATCTCATCCCATTAAAACACCCTTTGATTGTTTTGAAAACTCTATTGGAAACACTTCTCAAAACCAACTTCAATATAGTTCCTGCTTTCAAAAGAGGTGTCAGCACACCATTTTCCATTTCAAAATAATTCTAAAAACTTAGTTCCACCATTTCATAAATCAAACCATTCCCTCTTTATTTGAATAACATTTCACAAAAACATTACACTTCTTAAAACCAAAGTGCCAAGATTTCAAAACCTAAGAACAAAACAATGTGAGAGGAAACTAGTTTCAGTGGGTGATTTGGGAATATGGTTGGAATCCATACTGCAATCACTTCACTGTCACAGAGAGTGTTCTAGGGAATATCCTTGGCTCCACATGGCTTTCCAGGCCCTGCGAGATCACTAGGACCATTAACCCAACTCTCTTTTCATTTCCCCTAATCATCATCGAACCAAGAAAACCATAGGACTTAAATAAATCCCGACTTCTCCTAGAAACATGAATCCCATTATGAGGTGTGGTGATCAGGCACACTACCCATAACATGAATTCCATGTCCCAACAAACCTAACTCCAAAATATCCTGACTCTTCCCCAAATAACATGACTCAAAGAGTTAACCTGAACCCCCTCTGATACCATTTTCTCACGAACCAAATCTGGTCGTCACCAAAATCGACACCAAACCCAGCCCATGACAAGGCCCAAAGGGCGTTACTGGTCCCCACGGGCTAGCACAAGTGCCCGGGTATCATATAATGATAATTGGGAATGATTTACCCGATTTTATAAACATTAAACAACAAAAACAAACTCAATAAAACAAATCTGGATTTTTCAACTAAAACCATCTTTTACAAAATTTCAGAACTGAATTACATAAGTTAAAACTACATTTAAAGACCATTAAAAAGGTAAAAAAACAAATAAGGACAGCCCAAGAACCCTTATGTTATCTCCACAAGACTTCACTACCAAGGACCTGCTAGAAACCCGAACCACTGGAACAAAAAAACTGTACCCAACCTGCGAAAAAAAAATAACCAAGTCTACTTACACCCAAGCGTGTAAGTAGGGTGTGAGCCAAAGACCAATAGGATACCATTAATAATAGATTCCATGTGATAAAAATTTAATGGCTAAAAGCATGCAAGTTTTCAAAGACATGAGATGCTAGTTAAAATTTCTAAAAGATGCAACATTAAATAAAAACAGTTTTTAGGTGGGATAATTTAAAGAATAAAAACATTTAAAATAAATACCATAGCTACTGAATTTTCCAGCCACTCATACCGTATACTGTCGGTAAGAACAAAGTATCCAGTGAGCACAAGCAATGGGAAATAACCCATAGGCACTAGCTAGCTGTGGGTCCCAGGTACCTCGTATCTCGGTGAGAGTAACCACCACAAATATCCATTCTCGTGCACGAGCCACTAGTAGGGAACATACACATAACCTAGTGGTCCCCAATAATCATCATCATAGTTTAGTTATAGTTGTAAGCGTCAATCTTTCTAAGTGAAACTGAGGCCAAACCTCACAGATTTACTAGCATACTAGTACACGTCCACCCACCTAGATACCCGAGTTTTCCCTTTGTGCTCAAACAAGTTCAACAAGTCAAGATATATACTTTGCAAATGAAAATATCATTTCAAAATCAAAAATTCACCAGACAGCCCACATGTATACCACACAAGTCACAAAAGTACACTTTTCATTCAAATTGATTTTGAAATCCAACTCATACAAAAATATCCCACAACACTCTTCACATTACATGGACACTTCCACAAATCCTTTAAACCATTTTTATAAAACATTCCAAGAAATTATAACCCAGATAACCTCCCACTCAAATAACATATAATACCACTTTTATCAACAAAATTCAATCTTCACAACACACTCACACAAAACAGCCCACAACCATGTTTTGCAGCTCTCTTCCCATTTTCTAAAACGTTTCATCACTTTATAAAACATTCTAAAAAAATATTTGAAATATTAAATAACCACCATACCTTTAAAAAACTAATATTAGGTGATCACACCCCCCAAACAGTACATATACACTCTTTTATCCACTTTGTTTAACCAAGAAAAACATTGACAATTTTCAAAAAAACAACTCAAGGGGTGTAACTATGTCTTGCACACAAAACCCATTTCAAAACCCCCATTTAAGACAAAAACCATACAAACTCCTATCAAAAATAGAATTGGTAGTCCTAGATACATTTATAAAAACACATTCAAGTGTTATAAAATAACCTTGAATAATACCATAAAAGATACAAATGAAAACACACATTTTCCTAAAATGACCTCAAGAAGTATAACAATTTTTTACACATCAAAACTATTCAAAACCCTTCTTTTTAGAACCACATGACACTAGTAAATTACCAAACCAGAATTGGCAGTCCAAACAAGATTTAATGAACCAATTTCATAAGTTATAAACCACACCCAAATAAAACCCCATGAGTTACACATGAAAACACCCAATTTCAGGTTAAAAAGCGACTATAAAATTCAACACATAACCAAATCAATCATAAATAGTTTTTTCACCACACCCAACATATGAGGAATATGAAAAATGGTTAAATACAACATGTTAACTCATCACTAATTGTTTACACATGGAACCACCGGCCTTTTGAGTCAAAACCCATGAATCTTGGTGCGAAACCTCAACCGCACCTCCGCCGCACCACAAGGATGTGAAAAAAAACCCTAAACCCTAATATTTCACTAAAAAACCGCAAATCAAACCCTAGGTATGAACCCTAACATCTGGACACTCTATAAATTTATGAAAGTTGGAGGAAACCCTAAAGAGAAGGAAATAATTGAAGAGAGAAACACATACCCAAAATAATCTTGAAGAAAATGACTCGAAATCCACCAGCATCTAAATTTGAAAACATCCAACCATTCAGGGGATGTTCGAAAAAAGGTTAGGATATCTTTTAGGGACTATAATGGGGAAAAAAGAGTAAAAATAGAAGAAATTATTAAAGGATCAATTTACCTCTCCGAATATGGACAATTTCTAAAATCCTGAGAAGTTTCGACCATTTTTGCGATTCTATCGAGGTTCAAATTGTGGGAGGAGGGAATGGGGGCGCGCCTTAGGTAAGTGGGCTCGGGGGTGAGTTGGAATCACCAAAAAAACGAAAATAGTGAAGGATATATTAAAGAATTAAAATTTATTTTTGATGAAGAAAATGGGCTTTCGGGCCGGCCCAATTCCTTAAATAAAAACCCATATCCACCATGATTATGGATTTATAAATGGTCCAAATAAATATGGTGGTGTTAATATGTCAGGGGATGAAAACTAGGAATTAGAATGGATGAAAAATGTTGAAAAATGAAGAAGTTATAGAAGAATCAAAATTTATTTTTAAATCTGGAATTGGGCTCACGGTTTGGCCCAATTCATAAAAACTTCCTCATTCCTCCATAAATGCTTGGGAAACTCTCAAAGCAAAGCATGAATGGAAATTAAATGGAATTTAACATTAAAATAAGTCATGTATGTGAAACCTTTTAAAAGAGGGAGGAGAGAAACTTTAGTAAGGTCTTGAAATATTATTTTATTATAAATTCATTTTCAATTTCAGATGGTCCCAAACTAAATTATTTAAAATATAAGATGATTTTAGTCAAAAAATTCGCATCCAATAGGTTCTAGACAAGTTTATTTCATAAAATTAACATTATCTTTTAGCTCTAACCCTTAGTTAAAAACATTAACTCTTACCATGTCTTCTTGTAACTTCATAATATATGATAACTATATTTACTATAAAATGACAAGTGAACCATAAGTCAATCATTAATGATATTTTTAACAATATATGATTCAGTTGGATGAATATTATATTTTTAGGACTATTATATCATTAAATAAAATTGTATTAGTTTTAAAAACTCATTTATGTCAATTTTCACACTATAAAGTAATTTATTTTTGGTAAATTCATAACAACTAAATTACTTCAAAACAAAGGAATTAAATATAATATAATATGTAAATATTATCTGATTTTTTTTGGATTCAATCAAAATATTTAAATTATATTTATTTTAATAATATCATTTATATTAATCATTCATTAATGAAGAAATCACTACATTATAATTGTATCGTATTGAAATTTATTTATTTAAAGTATAAAAATTATAAATAAATTATCATTATGTAGGAAATATTATTAGATTTATAATAAATATTTATAGACAAAGATATCAGTTACATAACCCCATATAAATTTTTTTTAGTAAAAGATACATGTTTAAGTCATATTTCCCTTTACATTAAATTAATTCTTATAAAATGTCATCTTCACACCCAAGTGGCTGCAAAATATCTAAATTTGTTCCTATGAATGCTCATGGTCGGAAATATATCATCAAATAGGATTATGAAACGTTTTATGGTAGTTATATATTATTATAAATTTATTTTTTACCCTTATATACCTGATTTACCCTTTTACCATGGTAAATAAAAATAATTACTGAAGTTACGATTCATAATGTCTGAAAATAAAAGGTATCTATTTACATAATTTTGACCTCTTGATTCAAAATATGAAATATAATTTTCCAAATTCATAAAAAATAATTGGAGGAAACTAATTTCAAATTAATTTATGTTGTCAAAACTGAAAAGTGTGTTTATAAAAAGTAAAACTACCAAAATATTGACATGTGTTTATGTCAAATTAAAATGTGAAATTACTTATTATGACCGCAATTGGATTAAATGATAAAAAAATATTCCAAATAAAATTTAAAATGAATTAAAATGAAAATATATCTATATAAATAAATTATATGAAAATATAGTTTTGAATTAAAATGCAGTATTTTTCACTATTGATTATAAAATAAACTTTATTTGAAAATTACCAAAAATTTAACCAAAGTAAATTTTGATATCCCGCTTCTATATAAGATGTTTATTTTTTCAAATAGAACATTTTCAAGTTAAAAATATTGGATTTAAAAATGATTCACCTTCAAAAGGGGGTAAAATGACCTTTTAAAAATACTAGAGTATTTCATGCTTAAAATCAGATTCATTATTATTTTAAGCCTCTAAAATTTATTGGATAAATTTAAAATAATTTGACAAACTTGTTTAATCATAATGTAGTTAGTTATATTAATTACTACCATTATAATGACTAGTTGTTAACTAAAATTTAAAATAATATCATTATTATCTTATTTTTAAGTATAACTCAATGTTGTGTTCAACGTAATATTTCGGAGAAACCGGTTATTGCATGTTGAGTACGCTATGGGAAAAATAATAAAATTTAAAGTAAAAATAATATCTTATTCATAAATTTTAATTGAAATGAAAAGGTATTCTTCTATAAATTCTAGAAATCTTACACAAGTGGCCTAAGCTCACAAGATCCATAAGAACCTACCTAATCACCCTGCAAAACAACACATCCGGTGCCTGAACTCGATGCATCAAAAAAAGACCACATAACCCTACCCATCCTCTAGAAGAGTCCATCCATGTGCAGATTTCAAAAGTAATTTCATATCCACAAAATAATTCTAATATCTATCATTCTAAGAAAAAATAACTCCCTTTTGAGTTAGATTAGTCATCAGAGAAGAAGACTTCAAGAATTACTTCATGAATTGATAATAAAATACAGCTATTCCAAAGAAGCTCGAAATATTAAATACATTACATAGTTTCTACCAAGTAATAACAACATTCACATTCACATGTTCAACTAATATTCCATGTTCCAAAACCACATTCCCCAATAATTTCACTTCCTGAATCCTGAAATCACACTTTGAAAGCATGTCATAAAGTCAGTGATTTCTTAGCAGACACAGAAGAGTTCTCATATAAAGTACATGATATTCCTTAAACAAGGAGTAAATGAGGATCTCATATAAAAATACTACCACGATGGTATCTAGATACTCGTGGAAAATCATGTTCATCAAATCCATGAAAAATTCAAGAGAATTTGTTAGAAAAAGGGAATAACAATGTACTCATAATGGTCGCACCAACTCTGGAAGGTATTTTTCTAAATGGAGAATTATTTTATTATAAGATGATGGTAACCAGACTGATGTTTGATCTTTGAGAACCACTTCATCCCATTAAACTTATCAAATAGAAGATTAATCTATGGAAAATGATATTTTTTCTTTATTGTAACTCGGTTGAGATTTCTCTAATCAACACATAAGTCAATAGAACCATTGGATTTCTAAGAGAGGAAAACGAGCGCTTCCAAAGGTGACACACTCGGGTGTATAAATCCTTTCAAAAGAAGATATTCCATCTAGAACTTCACCTCCATCATTTCAGTTGGAGCTATATGGTAAGAGGTAATAAAAACTTGTTGATTAACAAGAATTAAGTCAATGGAAAACTTGACAACTCTTACCAGTGGAAAACTAGATAAATTAAAAAGAAACACATTGGGAAACTCAATGAAAAATAGAGGGAGATAACTGCTCAAATATTCCCACATCAAAACAAAAAAAAACTAATATTACCTTCCCTAACTTCAGATAATAAGTTTTTTCCCTGCTCGACCATAGGTATCATTATCCTTTGAAAGATAAAAGACAATCCACAAGGGGTAGTAAGGTAGACCTGTTTATGATAATAATCAATCTGTGGTTTATTGGAAATGATCCAAATCATTTTGAAAATGGAACCAATAGGTTTCATATAGGGGACTAGAAAACTCCATGATAGCTCAACATCTGGTTGAGAGATGACATAAGCAGGGCTATAGAGACCCTGTTCTCTCTTCTATCCAAGGGGTGTACTAATTTCCATTGCACTAGATAAAATCCCCATAGAAATATTTATCAGATAAACAATACTAGTTGAAACAATTAATTAGATAAACCAGTATCAAATAGAGTAGCCACTAATGATGAAGTTATTGTAATGGTACCTATAATAGTCATTGGACCTGAATCTGCTTCCCCTGGAGACTCTTCCACTACGTGAATTAGCTTCATTTTTGATGCTTATGGCTGGAACCCTTTTATGTGTGAATCATGTGATTACCCCATAGTTTTAAGAGGACATGATGATCATGTTCCACTAAAAAAGTAGTAAAGATATGGAAAAATATCTGTAAGTTACCTAAACGTCCGTAGGAGACACTATTCTATGGTGCCTTAGTAGAAACCCTCTTATAATGTCATGGATTTCCACACTGATAGAAAGTCAAAGGAATTCCTAACACTACATTAGGAGGTGTGGAATGACTGTAACATTGACAAATTACATGAGAATCATCATGCTTTTGATTTCCCTTGAATGAAATCACGCTGTCACTGGGAGGAAAAGGAACTCCTATCAACCCTGACATTCCTGCCAGGTCCATCTGAACCATCATCATCCTGTCTTGTACATCATTAAAAGAAGTAAAAATCAGTAATAAAACCTAAGAAAATATATCTGATTGAAGTCCCAAATCTTACCATCAATCCTTTATCCTCTCATTAGATACAATCTCAGGTGCATACTGGATGAGTTTAGAAAAGTGATTTTAATATTCTGTCACTGTCATGTCGACCTACTGAATCTTGAAAAACTCTATATCCATGGCCCAAACCATTGATTATGGATAAAAATAATTTTTAAAATAACCCTGAATCCTTTCAACTCTAATCATACATGTTTCTTTTCGATCACCATCATATCCCACCATCTCCTTCTTGATTCTTCTAGTATGAAGGTGTAAAACATCACTATGATCACCTCTGGTGTCTTCGAGAACTAAAATAGAAATTCTATCATTCCCAACCATTCCTCAACATATTGAGGATCCATGGATCCTTTGAAAAATGGTGGATTTGGGTGAGGTAACTCTTGTTAACTAACTTTTAGAGTTTACCTCTAAGGTTCAATCGTAGGAGCCTAAATGAGAACTAGAGGCGGTGCCTATCCCAGAGATTGGACAGTGCACACAATCACCTCATCTAGATTTAGGTACACTAGAGGATTTTCCCACTGTGGATCAGTAGAGTCTTCCTCTGAGATCCAATTTTAACGTCATCTTAGAGGTATGATGCTACAGAACATCAATAGACAACAATGAAGACATGAGATAATTCTCAAATAGAGCAGTGACATGAATATAATTTCGATCGCTAGAACAAAAAAGATTTGGATTTCTCTATATCCAAATAAAAATAGAGAAAATAATAGAACTACCTCATAACTACCTCATAAGTCATGAAATGAATTTAAAATTCATTCCAAATTTAAGAAATAAACCTCACTAACCTAGACTATGATTACCCTTTTTCATGAACCAGCCACGATACCCAGGTAACCCGTTAACCGAGCCCATCCTGACATAGCCTGAAGGGAATTCCTGATCCCAACTAGTCAGCAACTAGAACCTGACATCATAGAACATGCAAGTGAGAACGAATTTTCCACCAAACATAGTAAAAGTAAGACACGAAAATCAATATTCATACAAAAGAAACTCCATTGGGAAAAATTTACCAGAAGTCAAAAAGGAATTAAATCCAAAAGTATTACAACCCAAGTACCATTATAGGGAAGAATATCCCAAGTCACTAAGGATACAACTCACTATGTTAAAGGTTCAATAGCTGGGTCCACCTCCAAGATATCCTTACCCCTTGCTCGAACCTCAAATGAGATAATATAAAAATAGTTGATGAAACAAGTAGGGTATAAGCTAAAAATCCCAATATGGTATCACCATGGATTCCATTATATATTCCTATAATATAACAACCAAAGGAATTATTTCAATTTTGTAATAAACATGTTTGTAATTTTAAGTCATATTTAAAAAATCAAACTATACAGTTCAAATGATGTAAAATACTTTAAGAAATTTTTAAAAGTGACAGAATATTTATAAAATAATCGATTAAATGATACATTTTATATAAAATAGTTTTTATAAATTCATAAGTCATGTAAAACTGTTCAAAAAGAGTAGCATACATTTATATCTCAAATATAAAACAAAAAAGAAACATGGTTATCTTCCAAATTGGTCAAAATGTTCTGAGATAAATGAATCCACAATATCTAATTGATCATAGTAATATGTCCATATAAACAACCCTATTACATTGGCCAAAGGTGACTCCTCATTATCCCATTGGGGATGTGACCTGCTACATTTTTGTTTTATAATGGTGTATAATTGTAGAGTGTGACCAAATAACTCACAATATATCTAAGACTTACATGAGATCTCTTAAAATCAATGATGGGAAATTTATTTTACAACTACATAAAATACAATTAAATATCATTCCCCCATTTAAAATTTTAATTTTCCATTTATGAATAAAATATGTTTTAATAAAAAACATGCCCCTCCAATAAGATAAACCACTGAGTTTCTATCAAAATTTTTTAGACATTTTCAGAAGATTGAATTATATTCAAAACCAATTCCCTAAATTTGAAAATTCATTTCCATAATTAAATTCAAAAATTTATTTGAAATAGTTTCTATAAAATATTCAATTTAAATTAAACAATTTAAATCAACTGATTTCCATAAATACACCATAATTTAACGGAATTGGGGGTTTTCCCAATTTTCATTCCAAAACAATTTCAAATAGCCCAATTCACTAGAATTGGGTTTTATGAAATTTATTGAATGAAATATTGAGAAATTTAATTTAAATCAACAATTGAAACAAATCAGGAAATTCAAGGTTAATCAATTTGGCCCAACCGGATGGAACTGCCTTACATTTTCCAAAACTCAACACTCAAAATGAAACCCACCAATGATAATGAAGGCACATAATACCTAGAAACCCAAACCAAAAATGATATAAAACATCATAGATCATAGATCCATAAATTTTAGTATTATCTATTTGAATCCCAATGGAGTAGGAAAAGAGAAAGAAAGAACGAGGGAGAAACAGTCTTGAGAATCACATAACCAATGTAACGATGATATAATTCATAATTAAGGAGCCTAAAAAGGATAGAGCGATCCAATATCACATGGGTAAGGCTTTAAGTTGGGAGAAAATAAACTGGAGTGATTTAGAAAAGAAGATCTCAGTCATTCTTCCTATTTAAAAACTGAATTTAGGGTATTACACAATGTGTAACCCCATTAAACATCATGTAATAGTTAATTTGTATAACTATTGAAAAATGTATCATTTCAAATTAAAAAATAATCATTAACTAGGTCATGTTGTGTAATGACTCCTCATGTCATGTAACTTTCATAGTGTGAAACTTTATCGCTATGTACCAAACAACCATTAAACATCGTGTAACCTAGTTACACGGTGTGTAACCCTACTTCCACCTATTGAAGTGTTAGGTCAAATATGAGAGTCCAATAAATCTCTGACGTCATCATTATAGGTATCCTCCTAATTCATTCTCTACACTTCCCGATCGACAAAAAAGAAAAACGCTAACAAGTTTTAAGATGTACCAGTTAGGTCAGAAATGTGATGTCACAATATTGATATTCAATATTCCATATTCAATATATACATTTATTAACAATTAGAATTATTTCATCATCAAAGTTACTTTTTTATTGAGAAGAAAAAAAACATAAAAACTTATAAACAGTTAAAAAAAACCTAAGGATGTCTAAAATAATGAAGGGTAAGGGAATCCCCTCTGATCAAATTGACTCCTTTGGGCTTCAAAGTAGAAAAATCATGCAAGCATATTGGGTTAGAACTAAGAACATCTATTGAAGAAAGGTGGTCCGCCACTTGCTTTCCCTCACGCCAGGAATGGATGATTTTAGTTCTATCAGAGATCATACCTTTACAATTTTTGATAATGTAAAACATGGACCATGGAGGAGGGAATAAATCATTTAGGTCATCATGAAGAATTTTAGAATCTGTTTTTACCTCAAAAATATCATGAACCCACTGAAAAAAGGGTAATACATGTGAGTATCGCCTTAGTTTCCTCCTGAAGAGATGAACCATAGCCTAACCGAGAGGAGAAGGACAAAAGGACTGAGCCCCGCGAGTTCCGAACCACCCCACCTCCTCACAGAACACCCATTGAACAGGACTCATCAGTGTTAAGTTTGAGGATCCCGAAGGGGGGAGACCAGCGAACGCAGGCCCCTCTGTTGATCCACACAGCCGACTGTGAATTACGAAGGCTGGAAAATAACTAGTTGAGGGACAAAGCCCCTTCTAGCTACATAGAAGACAAACCAGATCCAAGAGTAACCATTTTGTCCTGCTGATGATGGTCTTCCCTGAACTGCGAGTCCCCTCAAAACCCCATTTGTTCCTGGCTTTCCAGATCGACCAGCACCCATCCCAAAGAATCAGCGCACGAGCCAACTTCTCCAGACCTCTATCTCCCGATACAGAAACTGTTTGTCCAAAAATGGGAGCGTCCCCATAGAACCATCACAATATCCTGTGAAAGCCCCAAAGAAACCCGAGACTACCACCTCCCACTCTCCCAAGAAGAACAGATGATGAGTCGTCTCCTACTTCGAAGCTGTGCAGCAAGAACACCATGAGGCAAGTGGGATACCACATTGCTTAATGTTATCATCAGTGGGAATTGAAAGATGCCTAATTCTTCAAAGGAGGATATTGTATTTAGCGGGAACTGCTTTGATCCACAACAGCTAGTTCCATTCATCCGAAACGACAGAAGATCTCCTTGCACGGTGAAAATCCCAAGCAGAAAATACCCCTGGAGAGGAAGGAGTGAATGCACATAGGTCAGGTTCCTGGGAACCATCAATCAATGTGAAAAGGGCCTTCTGCTCCTCATCCAACATCGTGCTAATAAAACTCGGGTACAAAATAGCTTCCCTGAAGGAGATGGAAGGAGTCAGGAAACCTAGAAAACACAGAACACTCCCCGCCCAGTTTTGGGGCCAGAAGGAAATATCACCCCTTCAAATAATCCATTGATAGTGGAAGGTAAGCTCAGAAACCAGTTGTGAAAGATTTGGCCAAACCAGGAAACCCCTTCCTTCCACAGAGGAATGACTGAAATTCATAGGATGCATAGTTTTCCCCCACAGAGTACTCTGGTCCACAATTTCCTAGGCCAGTTTAGCCTGCATGCTGCTGATAGTGTTAACCAAACTACGCACATTAATCCCACCTTCCATAGAAGGCCTATCCACCTTATTCCAAGAGTCCCAACGTTTTTTCCTTTCCTTAAGAGGATCCCAGATAAATCCAGCTAGAATTTTGTTGGATATTTAGTGATTGGTGGGGACCAAAATTATATAATTCTTTATTTCATTGACATGTCTCATGAGAAAAATTAGTTTCCATAATTATTAAAAGGTTTGTTGGTGTATTTCTACCTATACTTTAATCATACTTGGAACAAGTATTTTATGGAAGATAAATCATGAAATCTAATATAATGACATCCAATAATATTCATTTCATTTTTTGAGAATTTAGTTATTATTATCCTTCACATTCCTACATTGATATTATCTATAGATTCATTTTGTTCTCAATTTATTGATTAAATATCTTATGTTTCCATTTATTTACCTTAAAATATTGATAATGAAATATATCTTCATAGTATATTTTGTTTTACTGAAATCATACTAATAATTTTATCTTACTCTTATTTCATTTCCATTCCCTAATACATGAAGAATAAATTGTTAAATGAGTTTCAAAGATGTTGAAAATAGGTTTTTGTTATTTTATATTTTATTCCAATATAAAAAATGGAATTATTTGTGTGTATGGTTATCTAGAATAATAAAACGAAATGTTTTTTGTGATGTGATCCTTATATCTTATTCCCATTTAATAAAGTAAGAAACAACTTTTCTCTAATGGAGTTGGGGTAGTTTTAAAAAATGATAAATATTATACATAATTATAAATTTATAATGTAAAATTAGAATAGAAGAGTATCCAAAAGAACATATAGACATTATATCATAAAACAAAAAAAATGGTAAGAGTGTTGTTCCCTATTTATAGTAATTATTGAAAAAATGCAATGAAACTACAATAAAACTATTGGTTTTTAGATGTAAATTTATAGAGATGTGTTACTAAGATCATAATTTTAATATAACAATATTAGAAAGTATGATAATTTTTTTAATACATAAATTTGTGTCATAACTCTAATCAATACTATAATAATCATTAAAATATACTCAATAAGAGTACAAGGGATCATGGAGAAAAAATTTAATTATAATTGATGAAGTTGAGGATCCAAATGACTTGATAATAGGTACATTAATTATATAATGAAATAATGATAACAGATTATTTGATTATAGAACTACAAAGTATTATATATAAATATTTATTATAATTAATATATAACCACCCCTAATATATTATGGAATGATTTATCGATTAGAACAATAAGTGATACTCTTATTTAAACAATTATATATTATGATATTAAAATTAGTCAACATGGGGGTTGTCTAGTTAAAAATATAATATATGTTCTAATAATTTATTTTGATAAAATTTTTAAGATACGTTGGATCATAAATAATATAGAACTAATTTATTAAAGTGCGATGGAAGTTGAAATATTTAGAGGGGGTAAGGAAATATATGATTTTATAAAGGATATTTCATTACCTAAATCATTTTAAGAACCACGTATAGTTTTTTATAATATTAAAACCCTTGGTAAGCATTTGTTCTATATAAATTCTACGAAGGATGATTGAAAATACTTCTTTAATACCATCAAATTACATCCTTTTTATGATAAAGGTCTCAAGAGAAGGATAGATTTGTTTATATGCATTAATGGTTCAAATTTAGCTAAAGTGGTGAACTTTAGTGTGATTTATAGGTATTATTCCATGAAAAAGTTCGATTGAGAGTTGGGATGTTATGTGAAGTTTATTCAAGGACTTTGGGAATGAACTAGGAGAGTTATTTGTTTATTCTTCATGAGGTGGATGTCTGGCAATATTGAATTTGGTTTTGGTTGTAGCCTGAAATCCATTGGGTAATTATTACATGGGATGGTTCAAGTGTTTAATATGATATGACATTACTTGATAATATTATAAAATGAAGAATTAAGTGTATTTTTTTAGGTGTATTTGATTTAGCCTCACTGTAGTGTGTTCATGACCCACCTTTTTATGAATCTTTAATATTTAAGGTATAATAAAAGTATGCATTCTCATTTTAATTCATCCAATATACTTCAACTTTGTATGATACATAGGTGACTAGAGGTTTATCTGTAGAGATTTGTATCCATTCCATGGTTTTGTTTCTCCATTTTTAGGGATATAAACTATTTTTGATGCATGGTGAGTTACAATTTTCACCGTATTGATTTTACTATTACCCCTTCTTCAAATTAAGTATGAGGTAACAATGATTATGAGGTATTTCCATTATTGTTTTATCATTTTAGGGGTAATATTCTTTAATAGGCCATGTTGTTGATCCTTATCCAATATGAGGTGTTTTATTGTACTTTTTTTTATCACGTCACACTTCTATTGTTGATGAGTTATTTGAGTTTGGGTATTCAATACTTATACTTATTTATAAATGTGTAATTTTTTTAATCAACATGATTTTGTTTGTTTTATTCGTTGATGGTATGGATTAACCTAATAAAGATAATAAATTTCACTAAATAAGTTTTTTTGGGAGATTTATTCACATGGGTTATATGAAATTACATGATATTTCTTGTATATTTAATGGGTTGTTGATATTTTTGAAATTTTATTTATCTTTGGAAATGTGAATGAAATTACTTTTCACTATTTATTTGTTGGAATTACTTTCCATAATTGGTTAATCACATAATTTTGATAAATAAATGGTTACGTAAAAATGTAGAATTTATGTTATTGGTATTTGAACTCAAAATTATACTTAATGTTAAAGAATTATTAATAAAAAATTACTTAGTGCACATGACATTAGTGTTTGAATTTGTTTGATTATATATTTGAGGAATTTCTCACTATAATTATAACTGTTATGGCTTGTTGTTGTAGTTGGTGGGAAGAATGTGGTATATGGACATGGATATCATTTATGGGGCTATGGATATATGTTATATGGTTTTTGATATGTGGTATGTGGTTATTTATATGTGGTTGGGATAATTATTAAGTTTTCTGGATATGAATGGGATTATAGATTTGGATTCATGTTTTTGTGTCCTAATAGAGACCAAATTAGTGAGGATGTTGATATAGGGTAACTTCTGGGTGCATGTTTGTTATATTATTTATTCATAATGGAATTATTATGTTTTACCACATTGTCATGAAAATTTTCAAGAGGGTCATACTGAGTATACCATTATTATATCATATATATATATATATATATATATATAAATTTCTCAATATTCTTTGAGGGGGTTGGTGACTAACTAGAGTCTTGGAGTTGATGTTGGAGTTACTTTCATAAGGGATCTTTTTCAAAACATATTTTATTGAATGTGGGCATGAATGAAAATACATGAATTTTGGATTGGGTTATGATTTATATTATATGGGTTTGATTGGTGATTTACTTTATGTTTCTTAGATTCAGAGGGGGTACATCTTATAATTAGTGTTTTTATACCCTCAATGATAGTCATTGACCCATAGCCTATTGGAGACTTAATTTTTTGGTCCAAAATGTCTTCAATACTATCCAAATATGGGTTTCTAGTTAGGATGGGTTATGAGGGAGGTGTTTTGGAGATATGGATGAGAGTTAGTCTAGAGATGGTAGTTTTGAACTAATAGGGACTACATGGGTTGGGTGGGGTAAACATATCAATTAGAATTAGTATGTGATATAGCAAGGGAGACTGATTAGGGGAAAATTCAATAGGTTCCCTTATGATAAGATTCAGGGACCATAAGCTAAATGAACACCCACTACAATGTAATACTAACTACAAGGTAGAGACCTAATAGAGTCACATAAACAATTTTTGATTGTGCTTCCATTTGAATTGGTTAAATTCTATTGAAGTTAAAATGAATATAAATAAATTATATTTAATTAATTATATGTTCTAAGGATTATGGAATTCCATTTATTCCCCAATAGTCACGATTTTTTCTAATCAACCACATATGTTTTGGATTATTGTGGTGTTATATGATGATCTAGTTAAACATATAAGGATTTATTCATCAAAGGAGGAAACATATTGAAGGAAGATGTTGCATGAGTATCAACATTAAAGAATTTTTATTTAAAAGGGAAGTGTCTCTTATTTGAATATATAGTTCTATTGAAATATATGTTTGTCTCCATAAGTTTGATAAATTATAGGAATATGTATTAGGTCTTACTAGGTATCATTTAGATGAGTGGAGATGTATAGTAGTAGGGTTTTTTATTAATTGGGGAGTCATTATGTAAATTGGAGGATTTTTGAATTAATTTTTGTTTTATTTATGATTCTGATATTGAAATAACAGGAGTTAATTTACATACTATAAGACATTTTTATAATTTAAGAGTTCAAGTTTCTATTTACGAAACTTATTTCATTTGAATGATTTAAGAGCTTCATATTCCTTTATTTCACCCACCTTAGTCTACAACACGACTCTCAAGGGGGAGATTTTTCTAGTTCCCATGATTTTAACTATACTCACAATAGGTAATACTAGTTTTTCTTATGTGTGTCAAAGATTTGTGCAAAATATTGGGATTAATTTGTAATTAGGGGATTATTTATTAATGTAGATATTCCCATATAATGTAATTCCTAAAATGGATTGGTTAAATTTAATGCATGATGTCATCAATTTCATCTAGATGAGAATTCTATTCTTGGAAGATGAACACGATCATGTGATGTTCATTGATAATAAAAGCAATTAGATAAGGTTATAGGAATTTATATCGTGTATTTTTTGGATTGTTGAGTTGGGGTTATGCTTTATAGAAGATCAAATAGTGTCCTTTCAAAGAGATTTTAAGGAAATTTCAAAGGTTTTCCTCGTGAATGTTATAAGAATCCCCCCTCAAAATGATATCATGTTTCTGATAGAGTTGTATCTTGATGTATTCTATAATTCATGGGATATTTATTAGATGGAACCTTAGTATATATAGAAGTTCAGATCTATAAATTTATGTAGAGTGGTTTCATCTGGATTTTTGTGTCACTGTAGGGTGATCTAGTGCTTTATATGATTAAATATGGTTGTATGAGGTTGTACATAGATTACTAGTGGTGGAATATATTATAAGTCAAATAAAATTATCCCATCACATGGATATATTGTTTTTTTCAACCTGTTAAAGGGATCAAACTTGTTTTTATGATTTTATTATTGTTAAGATATCATCCCATGAATGTAAATTTGGAGAATATTCAAGAGACTACCTCTAGGTGTCTTTATGGTAACTCGTAGTTCTCAATTTTGATATTAATATTAAAAAAACCAATATATTTTTATCAATATCATAAAATAAAAGGATTATATGTTCCTAGATTAGTTCATGGTAATATTCATTGATGAAATTATTATGTACTTGAAGGCAGAGGAAGAAAACATTGAGCATCAATTGATTGTACAATAAGTATAACGACACCAATAAATCTATGTGAAGTTTTCTATGT
This sequence comes from Viscum album, assembly GCA_963277665.1. Taxonomy (NCBI): domain Eukaryota; kingdom Viridiplantae; phylum Streptophyta; class Magnoliopsida; order Santalales; family Viscaceae; genus Viscum; species Viscum album. The sequence goes on from OY728163.1 coordinate 1,868,059,773, forward strand.
GTATATTTTGGATACATGGGATGTTTTTTTTGGATAGATGGTATCTTATTGGGGAGTACCAATCTACCATTCTAGGATTGAAGAAGTTTTCTATTGAGTAACCCACAAGAATGTTTCATAGGTTCCGAGTTTTCTTTTAATATTAATATATTTTATGATGTTCATGTATATTTTCTTATTGGGAAAATACCCTTTGATTTCCTTTCTAATAAGAACCATGATTTTTTCAGGATTAATATGTGTGAGTTTTCTGTCAACTACCTGAAGGAGATATTTATCAATTCTTCTATTCTTTGGTAGCTAGAGTAATAGGCCACGGTTGAGGTTTTATAGGAGTCATCTTAAATCATTTTGATTTTTGTATTAATGAAATTGAGGGATGTGATCACATATGGGTCTAGGAAGTTATTACACAATGAGTATAACTATGTTAGTCATGATCTCATGTTAGTGGTAGTGGTTTCTACCATGAATCTTTTTCAGTATTACCACAATATTGAAAGATTGTTTGTCTTGACAAATCACAGAATCATGTGATATATATTCCCTTATCAGTATTTTAATCTATATAAGTATAAGTGGATGGATGTTTTCAAAAAATGACATAGATATCTTTTAGACCAAAGAGAAATAGAATGTAGTTATTTTTGTACTGAGTTGGATTTTACATGAAGATTTTGTTCATCTATTTGGTAACGCGTGGAGAGTGGTAGAGGAATATTTCATAATGTATCATGATGCGGGGAATTCCAATTGTAATAGTTTCTTGAATGTGATGAATATAAATTAATAAATATTATATTAGTTATAGGGAATCAATTGGGGAAAATAGTGGACAAATGTTAGTGAGATTGTGTCTTTCATAGTGATGTTCATAAGGAATTGTTGGAGGATTATCAGTATCAGATATGGTTTCAAGGAATGTTTTTTATCCCACTAGTTATGAAGGAGGTGATTCTCTTTGATTTTCAGATACTATGTCAAGTCTCTATCTGAATTGGTCCGCGGTAAGGCCCAAAGGGAATTCACGATCCCCACAGGCTAGCACAAGTGCCTGGGTATGAATGTTAACACGTGAGAATGATTAATTTGAATATGAAAATATCAAACAATAGAAAAATTAAATAAACAGAAACTAAAAATACAACCAAATGAGCCTTAAAAAACTCTATTTGAGTTACAAGTTTAATGAAAAAAGAACCAAAAGGGATACTACAAAAAAGGGACCAAAATTCTAAACTATCACAAGGTAAGGTGACCAAAAACAAGCTAAAAACCACCACATGGGGAGAGGACACCACCCTCAAGCCATCTACACAACACTACCCATAAAAGTTTTCTAACAACCTGAAACACCATCTCCAAAAGCTTTACCCTTACCTCTTTAATAAATTACCAAATCATCTTACAACCTAAGGTGTAAGTAGTTGGTGATCTAATTCCCAATAGGACACCACCCAAGAAATGGTTCTATGATATAAACAATATATGGAAAAAAATTCAAGCAATATAAATGAAAGGAAAAATTATTGAACAATTTTAATGAAAGAAATTTTAATGAAAATGACTTCAAAGGAATGCAACTCTATTTTTTTTTAAAAAAATTACTTCTTAATTAACCTAAATTACACCCCGTATGCCGATGGTGAGCACTAAATAGCTAATGACAACTAGACATGGGAGGGGCACAATAAGTACTAGCAAGTAATGGGACCCTAAAATCTAATGTCTTAGTGAAAAGTGGTATATAAACCACGACAACCCGCATTATTGTGCATGATCCACTAGTAAGGGACATCCCCACAACCTTATAAGTCTCCAATCATCATCCAAATATTTAGTTATTGTTATAGTAATTAATCCTCTTAAGTGAAACTGGGCCGAATCAACGTCTGTATCACTAGCACACTAGTCTGTAAGAACTAAAATCTTCATTTTAGGTATGGATCTTGAATTTGGGTGGTTTTTGAGGAAAAATGAAGTTTTTGAAATTTCTTAAGTACACACCGTGTACTCTTGAGTACATGTCATGTACTAGGTTGTTGTTCATAATCATGTACTGGCTGTGTAACACCCGAGTACCTGGCTGTGCGGTGACCTGGAAGACTGCCTAAAGCAGGGGCCAGTTGAGGCTAGTACACAACGTGTACATTATATGAACATGGTGTGTATTTTTATTTTTATTGTAATAATCTTATTAGGGTCACGTATAATCTCTTGAAGCATCTTCTCCTTACTATGTTTTAAACAAGAGAGTGGCGAGATGACTGAGAACTTTGAAAACCTAACATTCCTCCGTTCGAGCTTCGATTGAGATGCCACTGGGTGCATTGGATTCCCACCGATGAGTTCTCAATTTCCATAGAGCATCTCTTCCCAATTTCTCCTCTCTCATGAGTTATTCAAGGTTGATCTATTTCGAAATTTTTTAGATCTATGATGTTCTAGTTTGATTCAAGGGTTGACATTCATGAGTGTTCCACATACAAAATCAATGTAGGTGGTTTGGGCCTTTTTTGGATTGTCTATGGTTTATATATGTCTAAAGATATGAATACCCATGTTTAGGGTATTATTTGTTTTGGAAATTAACCTTATTTAATACCTACTATGGTTTGTTGATTGAAAAAGGGGTTATTTCATAGGTGTAAGGTTTAATACTTTGATTATGGATGTGTTTCCCATGTTTGATTAATTATGACCATTTGGTCTTGAATTTCCTGCTTATATTTCTTGTTTTCCATGCGTCGTATTGTTTGGATGGAGTTGTTTTTTATATTAGATTCATGTGTTCGCATTTTGAATCTATGACCAATGTGAATTTATTGTGAGAGATTCCTGAGATAGGGTCTTTTACGTATATTTGGTGTTATATTTACTCATGGGGCATTGACTAAGAGAGTTGTCGGGTGGTCATAGACCTGAGTGATTAAACTATGAGGGCTACCTAGAGGGTAATTATTAAATGAATGATGGACTATATGGCCTTGACTGCTAGAGCTACTAGAGGGTCATTATATTTTATATTGTTTCTATACGGACCAAGGGATATTGACCCTGAGAACTACCTATGTGGTCATTTTTAATTGATTAGTAATATGTGGGAACAAAGGGGTTAGACCATCTGATATTTCCTGGAGGGTCATTATTGTTTATTGAATTGATGATATGTTGAACTAGAGGTGTTAGACTGGGAGAAAATTCCTAGAGGTTTTCCTTGGAATGTTTGAATGATTTTGACAAGTCTTCCAAGCCAAATAACAAGATTAGACTCGGTCTTACTTGTTTGTTTAGATGGTCTTAAGAGATGTCTATTTGTTATTATTATACAAGGGGATTCAAATATAACGAAAGATCCCAAGGATAAATTATTCAATGGATTGAATAATTAATAAATGTAAATTAATGTAATTGGAAATGGCAGGATTGTTTACTTTTGAGTACTTCTTAGTTTATTGCTTCATTTCTGATTATTACATGATATATATATTCACAAATAGTTAGGCACATATATTTTAGTGGTTTACTTCTTGAATTCATCTCACAACCTATTTGGGTCATGCTTTTATTCCCTAAACAATTATATGGTTGCAGGTATAGAAAAGGGAAAGTGCCCTTCTTCATCAGGTACTTGAGTGATGTTGGATCTAGAGAGCATGAGACAAAGATGAGGCTTGTGATGATATTAGATTCTACTGTATTATGTACATTAGTTTCTGTATTTTATTTCGGGCATTGTGACTTGTTTGGATGATTTCCTAGACACTTGTGACATGCATTATTTATTTATATGTACACTGAAGTTGTTATTACTATTAATATTCCAAATGTTTATTTCTGTTATATGGTATCCCAGATTATACTACTGTTTACTATTTGTTTCCATTGTGTTACTCTTCCTATAAGGGAATAGATTCCCCACTATCACACCCGAGGCCCTTACTATTAGTTAGCATCCTTTGGAATTTAGGGAACTACCCTTGAGGCCATGTGGGCTACCAAGTACGAGGCACCTTCGGCCGGCACTCGTATCCCGTACGTTACACCGCCCACCAAGTTACCTAGGCTTCCCTTAGTGCTCATTGAAGTTCAAAGTTTATATCACATGCCATACTCAAATAAAAAATCCAAACAAGGAACTATACACTCCAAATAACCCCAGTTTCACACAGAATCTATATTTCAAATACATATGAACTCTAATAGACTTCTAAAATGTGTTCTTCACTGCATAAATAGTTCAATAAAACCTTTAAACAATTTATAAAACACTTTTTCACAATTTATATAATTTAATAAACCATTTAAAAATTTAATAATACAATTCCAATAGGTATGAAAAGAAATTGTACACAAAACCCCACTAAAATTCCTCTTTTAAGGACAAACACACACAAATAATGTACCAAAATATAATTTGAAGCACATCCATAATTTATAAAACACCCTTTAATGTCATAATATGAATTTTCAATAAAAATTCACAACATTATATATTAACATGACACATTAAAAATCAAATACCTAATAAAATCACATAAAAACTACTTCCAAACCACAAATTTTAATCAATGAGCATACTAAAGTAATTAGGAAAACAAAAAAATCCTCCCAATAATTTCTATACGTATAACCACCTACCATTGATGTCAAAAACCCCAAATTTTGGTGAGACACTTCAATTGCACACCAATACAACTACAAGAAAACAAAATTCAACCCTAATTCAAGAATTTGAACAAAAAATCAATATAAAACACAAAAATCATAACCATAACGAGAAGAAAAACCCGAAAGGAGGAAGAAGAAATTACTGGAGTAGATCGCGCGCAATGGGAGGTCACTAGAGGTCACGCCGATAAGGAAAGGTTGCACTAGAGGAAGTTTCATTGGAAGGAGGTCTCATCGGATGGGGTCCGAATGATAGGAGGGGATGAATGAGGGGAGAAGGGTGGTGCAAGGGTGGATGACTAGTGTGAGGTGGTCTTCGGAGGGGAGATGCTGACTGTTGGTCTGCTAGAAGGGAGATTGAGGGGGGTGTCACAAAAGGAGAGGACAAGGGAGATCTAGGGTAAGGGGGGTTTGCAGCGTGATGCCAAGCTATGGGTATGATGAGAGAGGGAGAGGAATAGGGAAATTGGGAGAAGAGAAAATAAAGGAAAATAAAAATTAGAAATTAAAAAAAGAAAGACGAAATAAAAACTAAAAAAACTAAATACCAAATAATAATAATAACAATTAAAACTTAATAAAAATAATATCTATAATTGTAATAATAATAATAATAATAATTTGAAATAATATTATCATAATTATTATTAAAAAAAATTTAATTCATTTTATTTTTTTATTTTACTCTACACTAATTTTGTTTTTCATCTTTTAAACTAATTAATTAATAATAACATTGTTTTTGAACATCGCACATGAAGCATGGTGACCTGGAGAAGCTGCAAGACTTCCACCTTACCCTTCCCATGCACTGGATGCTGTAAATACAAAAAAATTAATTTAAAATAAGAAAGTGAAAAATATCAATTGGGATCATCCCTCACCATAAAAAAAATATTCCAAGCCATATAAAATAATAGAATAAAAAAGGTTTCAGAATATATGGTGTGATAATTCTCCCCAAAATAAAAAATTCCCTCCCTCAGAAAGTCAACTCAAATCCGGATCAAAGAATAATAATGGATACTCTTACTCAAGCCATGAATTATGCTCCAATGTCTCTTGCACATCATTCCCATGCAGCCAAAAGATATAGACCAATGAAATAGACTTCCCACGGAGAACATTTTCTTGGGAATCCACTATCCACGCTGGTCATTCAAACAACGATAAATCATGATCTATATCAAATCTTCCTAGTTTAATAAATGAGACAGATACAGATTATAAAACTTCAATTAGGACGTGTGGAATACATCATTAATTGAAATCAACTATAAAGGTAAAGCTAAACTGTATGCAACTTTTCCAATCTGCTCGGTGATTTTAAAAGGCCTTACATACCTCGTCATTATATTTCCCTATTTTCCCATATGACGATGAACTAAGAAAGGGGAAACAATTAATAACACACAATCTGACATAACTCAAGATCTCATTATATCTAATCAGGAAAATATTTGTGGTGACTTTGATTTAACAATAGCCGCTGCCTGCCATCTTGTCATTCTCAGACATTTCCTACATAAGGCCCGATCCGAGGAGCGAGGTCTCACCTACCTCAACCTAAAATAAAGGATACCGACATGGACAACCATAGAGCTCCTAAAAATGATACATTAGAATAAAGGATTGGTAACTATTATTATAAGCGAACTCAACCAATCCAAAATGGCTATCCTACGATCCTCTAAAATACAAGACACATGTATAGAGCATGTCCTCTAGAATTTGATTTTCCTGCTCTGTCTAACCATTCATTTGAGGATGGTATTACATGATTATTGTAATCTAAAAACACAAGGCCCTTTTATGTCCTTCCCAAAACAATGAGGTAAAGCAGTGGTCTCTGTACGAAACAATTGCTGATGACACACCACGATGTCTGACCACCTCCTGAATATATAATCAGCCCATCTCAACCACATTAACTGTATATCTGTCAGAATAAAGTGGAATGATTTGGTCAAATTTTCAATCTCCAACCATATGGAGTTCTTTCCCCAAGGTGTATGAATCCATCAAATAATGACGTCCATGGAAACCCTATCCCACTTTCAGGTAGGAATGGATAATGGATGAAGAAAACCAAATGGCCTTTGATGCTATGCTTTTTCATGTTGACAAGTATATCATCTCGATGCAATGTTTTATATGTCCCATATCATACATGGACATAAAAACTATAAAATAGTATCATAATACATCTTGGTAGCACTAGTATGGATGACCCACCAAGACTTGTGGTGATCCTACATCACCACCTTCCACAGAGACAGTGACACCACCGTACGGCCCTAAAAGCACAAGATCCCCTTGGGAGATGAAGATGAATAAAAAAAGTCTCCCCATGAAGAAACTACATAGACCACTAAAAAGTCTCATCAATGGGATTCTATTTCTGAATCAACTCTATAATAGAAGGATTTTACTAAACACCTTCCAAGAAAGTACCTCCACAGTGCTCCTAGGTCTCTATGTCCATCTGGGAAAAGAGACCCATTAGGGTCAATTCATCACTAGACGTCATCAAAGACGACACTAAAACTTTTCTTCTCAAGGTGTATGCCACCAAATTACCCTTTCTTAGGTTATAGATGATATGAAATTAAAAAATCTATAGACACTCGATCCACCAGTGCTACCATAGATTAAGATCCTTCTATAAGATGATGTAGTCTATGCTCTTATGATCATAGTAGGCCAAAACTTTCTCCCCCAAAATGTAGAAAATACACATTTTCAGGTCATGCATAACTGGTGAAAACTACAAGTCATGGTTCAGTTAATCCTTCTCATGTGGATGGAGTTGATGAGAACCATAAGATACTAAATGGCTATCATGTATAAGAACACACCTAAGGCCCATACCTAAAGCGTCAAAATAAACCACGTATGCATTTCCATTCATTGGGAAGATCCATATACATGTGATATTCAACCAAATATTCAACTACTAAAAGGATTCCTAAAACTCTTGGATCTACTAAATATTTACCACATTCTAATTGAGTGTGGTCATAGAGGAAGAAAGTCATGATAAATCCTAAAACAATCGCCTATAATAACCTGACTGACCATGAAAACTGTGGATCATGAATAGATTCTTTAGATGTTCCCATGACATAACTACATTAATATTCTTAGGATCCATTGAAAACCCTTTATTTTAAATCACATGTCTAGAAACTTCACTCCCCTAATCCAGAAGGTGCACTCTGACAGTTTTTCATAAAGGTGATGATCCCACAGAGTGCCCAACATGATCTGCAAATGATTTTCATGATCTTCCTAAAATCTAGAGAAAACTAAGATGTCATACACCAATACCACTACAAAGGTGTTGAGATACTGATGGAACACCCTATTCACGAGTTCCATAAAAATTTCTTTTTTATTTTTCAATCCAAAAGGCTTGAACAAATATATAAAATACCCATCCTTCTTTAGAAAGACGTCTTCGATACATCTGACACTCTTACTGTGACTTGGTGGTAAACCAAAGGAAATTAAATTTTGGAGAACCAATTACCCCCTTTTTTGGTCTAACTTGTAACACCCCAGGTAAATAAATAATATGACATTTTCTTATTTATCCATATTTGTGAATAAAATATTAATATGACTTTAAATGGGACGCTATGCTCGATGGCGTACCCAACACGCAACAACGTGTTTCTTGGGAATCTTACGTTGCACTCTAATAATAAAATAATATTATTATAAATGGCCGTTAACATATAGTCGTTGTATTGGCGGGAATGGATAGAAATAACTAAAATATGATTATATATGTTTTTAAATGTTTTTACATTTATCCAATAAAATATAAAGGCTTAAAACATGGAAATAATTCAATTTTAGGCGCATATGCCCTAGTTTTCACTAAAGGTTCACTTATCGCCTTTTGGTGGAGAACCGTCATTAAATATAGTTTTGTTCACTCTTATACATCCTTTTGGACAAAATAAAACTCTTCTTAATAATTGGGACATCAAAATTTACTTTGTGTAAATTTTTGGTATCTTTCTGATAAAGTTCATTTTTTTAATGAATAGTGTAAAATGTTGTATTTTAATTCAAAACCACTTTTTAATCTAATTTATTTATATGATTAGATTATATTTTGAATTGGTTTTAAAGTGAAATTAGAATATATTTTTACCATTAAATCCAATAGTGGTCGTTGGAATTAATTTCACTTTGAAATCAGACTTAAACTAGTGTAAATCTTTTGATACTTATTGTTTTATAAAAACACGCTATTTGCTCTGACAGCGGGAATTAATTATTAAATTAATTAATGTGAATTATATGTTTTTAATTTTGTAAAATAGACTTCATTTTTGAATTTGGAATATCAAATATATCTTAGGGTGAATTTTTGGTAATTTTCTGGAAAACATCAATTTTTGATGAATAGTGACACCACTAAGTGGTACTTACAAAAACTGATTTTTCCGTTTAAAAGAAATTTTGCCATCTTTGTGTTTTGAATTTCAAAAATCCGACATACATGGTTTTCATTAATAAGTAAAATGTGGTTCAATGGGGTAAAAATAATTTTTTGGTGAATAGTAACTTATTAAGTTTTTAATCGCGATTAGAGGTAATTAGTGTAGTTTAAGGTAAAAATAATGTTTTAATAATATGAGATGAGCATGACACATGTAATACCATTATTGGTTGTGTCATGGCCGACCAAGACAATCTATGTGTCAACTTGGGGACCCCATGGAGCCACTTTGGTTGGGAAATGACATAAATAACTTTTTATTTAATGTAAACGTAAAAATGACACAAACATCATATGTTTTAAGAAAACAATTTTTACATGGGGTTATAAAGATCATATTTTTTATTATAAATAGTCATTGGAAATCTAAAAAGATTTCCTACATCATAGAAGTTTTTTTATAATTTTTAGACTTTAAATATATTAAATTATTTATGACATCATGATGATGTAGCGATGACATCATTATTTAACGATTTAAATAAAATGTAAAGATAATGTAATATATAAAACCTAAACATGTCCAAAACCTATTGGTTGGGTAGATTTAGAAGACTTATAATCTTATCTTCTAAATATATCAATTTGGGACCTTAGAAATTCGAAACACTTTTTAAAATAAAATAATAGTTTCATGATTTCCAAAAGTGCCCCTCCTCTCCTCTTATAAAAGGCCCCCACCTCTACCTCATTTCACACACTCCTCAAGCCTTTGGCTCGGCCATACCCTGCTCATTTACTCTCTCCACATCGCTCTCCTCATCCTAGAGGATTACCTTTGGGCAGAAGCCTTTCAAAGGAAGCCTTTAGGCTCAAATCAAAATGAGTTACACTTTTAAAGGTAATTCATTTTCTCATGTTCATTTGTTTTATTTTGCTTCTACAACCCCCTAAACTCTTTTTATTTACTTTTTTTGTAAAAAAAACAGTATATTAAATATAATATGATTTTGTTATAGAATTTATTCGTGCTACCCTCTCACACAACTTCATCAAATGGTTAAAGAGCATACGGTTTCTGTGGATGGCGAAATTCTGCCTCCCGAAACGATGATTGTTCAATACTCATTTAACACCTTCAAAGGTGTCCATTAAGATGTCACTATATTTATATATGATATATAATATGTTTATGTTTTACTTAAGCTTCTGTATTTTTCATTTTTGGCTTACCATTATGGCTTCCATTATGGGTATACACGATATCTTTATTTTAGGAAGTGCGGACTACCGCCCCCTCAAAGTGATGTGATTTGTTAATGCCATACGTGGGACGTATAAAGGATGGATTTAATGTTATTATATATGATGTTATAATGGAATTATAATATACCTATATATCATTATTATTTCTTTCCATTAAAGTATGAGATAGAAATGAAAGTAGCGTTCATGCGTACGTACGGCTTACTGTTCCATGAACGGTGCATTTCATTTCTTATCCCCAAATGTAATGTACTATTATAAGTACATGTATATAATGGATATATATGATGAATGATACATCTAAATTATTAATATAATTCTGTAATTAAAATATACATACCTCTCATTTAGTTCTAATTCCATTAATATGACAAAGAAATGAAAGTAGCGTTCATGCGTACGTACGGCTTACCGTCTCCATGAACGGTGCATTTCATTTCTTACCTATAAATGATTATGTAATATTATAAATACATGTATATGATGGATATATATGATATATATGATATCCAAATCAGGAATTTCATTCTGGATATAAAGAACCGTTGACCACACGAACAACATGTAATTGTAAGAAGTCCACTTTCGACTTAAGAACCAAATATCGACAAAACAAACATTATTAACTTAAATGATTACATAATGTTTATAACATGGAAATAAGTGATATAAAAGGAATAATGAACTTGAAAAAGGTTCTTAAGAAAATATAAATTAACTCAAGTTTATTATTCAGGACATTAAAGAACGATCGAGTCAAGTCGGACCCGAGGTAAGGGATCCTACACCTCTCTTTCTTTTTAAGTACACTCTTTTATGTCATTCCTTTTAAGCTCATATTTCTTATGATTGGGATGTTATTTTATATTACTCCCACTGTACTTATTATGTTCATATGATGAGATACCCTATTTCCTCTCATCAATCCATTTTTCAAGTTTTAAGTGGCGCCGTTAGGCTGCCGAGTTTTCGTAAGGGATTTTTCATCTCACTTTTATTCCTGTGAGATTTATGCTACATTTTCCACAATTTCATTTGAGTGGTTTTTGTACTACCCATTATTACACTCCTTTTGTAATATAATTCCATTTATGGGTATTTACATATTCATTTTATGACACTTCTTCAATGGGGTTTATTTTTCGAAAGTTACCCAAGTTGGTAATGAACCTTTCACCCTCCTCATTTTAAAAGACTTAGTTTGTTATGTCTTTTAATTCACATACTATTATGTTGGGATATGTTCTTCTATATCCTGATTGATGTAAATTTTATTTCCAAGTGATGAGATTCCCTTTTTATCTCTCATCAACTCATTTTCTGAATTTTTGAGGTGACACCGTTAGGCTGTCGAATTTTACTAAGGGAACGTTTTAACCCAATTTCGATTTCTTTGGGTTAAACATGTAGTTATTGAATATGTCATCCTTTGAATATATGTGAACCTTTTTATCTCTCATCAACTCATTTTCTGAATTTTTGAGGTGACACCGTTAGGCTGTCGAATTTTACTAAGGGAACGTTTTAACCCAATTTCGATTTCTTTGGGTTAAACATGTAGTTATTGAATATGTCATCCTTTGAATATGTGTGAATGAACTTTTATTGTTTTACACTTAATATCGAATTATATTGGGTGTATTTATATTTTTCATACATAATTTTGATATTGATTTATCCTTAATTTAAGGATACCTTCCTTATAAGGGATTTCATCACATTTTACATCCCTATTAAGACTTCATTATTGTTATGCACCAATTCACTCTTATATGGTGTATATACTGTCCTTTGGAATATTATATCATGAATCCATTTATTCTCATGATATTATAAAGTTCTGATTAAATGTTATTCCTCAATTATTGTATTGAAGTGTCTCTAATTTTGGTAAAAAACCTTTGACCAAAATATCGCTTTAAATGATTTAATGACTTGTTCTTATTAATATCCATGTTTTAAAAATGGTTTTAAGGAATTAGTTATATGGATATTAATGTTTTAAAATGTTAAAAGCTTCAAGGTGGTATGGGACACTTTGATTCAAAATTCTTCTTATTAAATGTTTTAAATGGTTTTGGAAATGGTTTCTTTTTGTATGGATTCATTATTTCAAAATACTAAAAAGTTATATTGTGATTAAAATGTGGAAATGTTTTTTTTTCTTTTATGCATGTTTTATGTGATACGTTTATCTTATGGTTCTTGGGCATTGTTATGAAAACGGGTGGTTCCTTGATAAACTAAGGGCGGGTGAGCCCGATATAGCTCTCCAGTGCATTGGGTAACGCGAAGGAGTGAAACGTTAAGGTTTCTCCGAAGCGATTTATGGAATATACTATGATGGGTATTCCAAACGTAACCAAGAGGGTTACTCCCTACGTAAGAATGTTATGAATGCCTCAAGTTACCTTTATATCTTATGATTTCTATGATTTATTCATGGTTTGATGAGGTGTGTTAAAGTGCCTATGTTTTATGGGTAAAGTATGATTTCATTCTTATGTATATATAAAATCATGTTTCCTTTCCATATTTTTATAACCCTTACTGAGCTTTTTATGCTCATCCCAAGTTTTTGAAATGTTTTTCACAGGTCATGGGAAAGGTACATGATGTGATGATAGTGTCAAGGATGTGTCAAGAAAGAATCCGTGTTTTATTTTAAATTTGTTTCCGTTGATGGGAAGAATGAATATTGTCTTTTATGTAACCACTTTGTTTAAATGTGGAATGTAATTCAAGATTCATGATCTAATTCTCTAAAAACTCTAAACCTGAAAAGATCCTCAATGTGTAATCTTGTAATAACTCAAGATTAAGTAAAGTTTAAGGCTGGGGCCTTATAGTTGGTATCAAAGGTCGGTTTAGATAACTTTAGAGGTTAGGGTATTCTCTAAGCATAAGTGACATTACCATAATGGTTAGGATTTCAGAAAGAGTCCTAGTTTTAGATAAAGTGAATGAGTAAGTATATCTTAGTGTTTAACTTCCTCATTAGTACATGATGGTTTTGTTGATATACTCACACTGACATTTCTGTTTTTAGTGAATGGATGGATCTAGCTGGCACCAAAGTGACAATTGGTTTGAAGGAAACTGTGGTGGTTCTCTGATTAAGAGACTGGATGAAATGGGGTATTCAATGAGGAAACTCGTGGTTGTTCTAAACCAACTATCAAGGAGTCATGATCAACCACTTGAACCTTGGTATGTTCTATAATGCATCATGTATGATATGACCAATCAATGTGGAAGTTCATGTAATAATTATAAAGGTAACCATTAGAGTTTATATGATCCTTACTTTTGAGGTAATTATGGGTTATTATATGATATGATGGAAAATGAAAGGCACGAGATAAACATGAGGTTAAAATATGTTATGATTATTTTTGAAGATTTTATCTCATTTTGGGGAATGTTTTAAGAATTGTATAGTTTTGGAAAAAGGACAACACGCAGACCGTGTGACAACCCATCGCGTCAGACAAAGCTGTGGGAATCGAACCCACAACCAAAGTGTGACCGGTATTTATCGCCTACCACTGGACTACGTGAAGTCCCAAGTTAGTTTGACTGATTATTTCTAGTTATATGATTTTATTAATTATGAGTAAGTTGATTTTGGGTTATTTATGAAAATTATTAACCTATCATGGAGGATATGTGATTAGGTTAATTACTTTTCAATACGAGACTTTAGGAGCAACGGATGTTGTTTGGGGATAAATGTTACTATTTAACTTGGAAGACTATGTGACTAAATCCTTCAAATATTTGGGTTTCAATCTTAGATTGGTTTACTTTGAAATTTTTTTTGTACAAATTTTTTATAGAATGGTCCTCGTTGAACTTTGGGTTTTGTTGGACACATTTTGGAGATTAAGAAATGATTTTCTTTTTATAAAGGGTTATCCTTTTCTGGATTATCTGATCTTGTACTAACCTTTTTGGTTTTGGTTTTGGTTAAAGTATAAAGACATGGGAAGTATATAGTTCTCTTTTTTGGATTAGGTGACTCTCTAGAAATTGATTATAGTACTCTTAATGTGAACAAGTCTTCCTAAATACTCTCCTTTTTGGAGAAAATATGAGTTTGTGTAAGGAATCTAGTAAAAGTTGAAAGTCATCATGATAAGTGATTATGTTTCCTTATGAATAAATTCTTCAATAAAAAGTAACTTAAAATAAAAATGTTATCTATTAACTTTTCCTACTGGGGAACCCAACACCGTTAATCCATCACAAGTTTGTGATTTTCTCGTGGTTAAATTTCTCCTAAACATGTTTTCTATCACTCTCCATCAGAACATGACCCTTTTTTTCCCCCATGTCCATATTTTCATACTTGGAATCCTAGTATGGGTTAACTCGGGTGACCTTTGTACTTATCTTTCTTTATTTTAAAGTGATTGTTTTACCGACTCTTGTTCCGATGTGGGACTTTCAAGGATGCTTCCAAGCTCAATTTTAAAAATTGCGAGGACGCAATTCCCAAAAGGGGGGAAGGATGTAACACCCTAGGTAAATAAATAATATTACATTTTCTTATTTATCCATATTTTTGAATAAAATATTAATATGACTTTAAAGGGGACGCTATGCTCGATGGTGTACCCAAATGCAACAACGAGTTTCTTGAGAATCTTACGTTGCACTCTAATAATAAAATAATATTATTATAAATGGACGTTAACATGTAGCCGTTGTATTGGAGAGAATGGACAGAAATAACTAAAATATGATTATATATGTTTTTAAATGTTTTTACATTTATCCAATAAAATATAAAGGCTTAAAATACGGAAAGAATTCAATTTTAGGCGTATATGCCCTAGTTTTCACTAAAGGTTCACTTATCGCCTTTTGTTGGAGAACCGTCATTAAATATAGTTTTGTTCACTATTATACATCCTTTTGGACCAAATAAAACTCTTATTAATAATTGGGACATCAAAATTTACTTTGTGTAAATTTTTGGTATCTTTCCGATAAAGTTCATTTTTTAAGGAATAGTGTAAAATGTTGTATTTTAATTCAAAAACTCATTTTAATCTAATTTATTTATATGATTAGATTATATTTTGAATTGGTTTTAAAGTGAAATTATAATATATTTTTACCATTAAATCCAATAGTGGTCGTTGGAATTAATTTCACTTTGAAATCAGACTTAAACTAGTGTCAATCTTTTGATACTTATTGTTTTATAAAAACACGCTATTTGCTCTGACAGTGGGAATTAATTATTAAATTAATTAATGTGAATTATATGTTTTGAATTTTGTAAAATAGACTTCATTTTTGAATTCTGAATATCAAATATAGCTTAGGGTGAATTTTTGGTAATTTTCTGGAAAACTTCAATTTTTGATGAATAGTGACACCACTAAGTGGTACTTATAAAAACTGATTTTTCGGTTTAAATGAAATTTTTCCATCTTTGTGTTTTTAATTTCAAAAATCCGACAAACATGGTTTTCATTAAGAAGTAAAATGTGGTTCAATGGGGTAAACATAATTTTTTGGTGAATAGTAACTTATTATGTTTTTAATCGTGATTAGAGGTAATCAGTGTAGTTTAAGGTAAAAATAATGTTTTAATAATATGAGATGAGCATGAAACATGTATTACCCTTATTTGTTGTGTCATGGATTACCAAGAAAAGCCATGAGTCAACTTGGGGACCCCATGGAGCCACTTTGGTTGGGAAATGACATAAATAACTTTTTATTTAATGTAAAAGTAAAAATGACACAAACATCATATGTTTTACGAAAACAATTTTTACATGGGGTTATAAAGATCATATATTTTATTATAAATAGTCATTGGAAATATAAAAAGATTTCCTACATCATAGTAGTTTTTTTATAATTTTTAGACTTTAAATAAATTAAATTATTTATGACATCATGATGATGCAGTGATGACCTCATTATTTAACGATTTAAATAAAATGGAAAGATAATGTAATATCTAATACCTACACATGTCCAAAACCTATTGGTTGGGTATATGTAGAAGCCTTATCATCTTATCTTCGAAATATATCATTGTGGGACCTTAGAAATTCGAAACACTTTTGAAAATAAAATAATAGTTTCATGATTTCCAAAAGTGCCCCTCCTCTCCTCTTATAAAAGGCCCCCACATCTACCTCATTTCACACACTCCTCAAGCCTTTGGCTCGGCCATAACATGCCCATTTACTCTATACACATCCCTCTACTCATCATAGAGGATTCCCTTTGGTAATAATCCTTTCAAAGGAAGCCTTTAGGCTCAAATCAAAAGGAGTTACACTTTTAAAGGTAATTCATTCTCTCATGTTCATTTGTTTTATTTTGCTTCTCCAACCCCCTAAACTCTTTTTATTTACTTCTTTTGTAACAACACCAGTATCTTAAATATAATATTATTTTTTTATAAGATTTATTCGAGCTACCCTCTCACAAAACTACATCAAATGGTTAAAGAACATACGGTTTCTGTGGATGGTGAAATTCTGCGACCCGAAACGATGATTGTTCAATACTCATTTAACACATTCAAAGGTGGCCATTAAGATGTAACTATATTTATATATGATATATAATATGTTTATGTTTTACTTAAGATTCTGTATATTTCATTTGTGTCTTACCTTTATGGCTTCCATTATGGGTATACGCGATATCTTCATTTTAGGAAGTGCGGACTACCGCCCCCTCAAAGTGATGTGATTCGTTAATGCCATACGTGGGACGTATAAAGGATGGATTTAATGTTATTATATATTATGTTATACTGGAATTATAATATACCTATATATCATTATTATTTCTTTCCATTAAAGTATTAGATAGAAATGAAAGTAGCGTTCATGCGTACGTACGGCTTATCGTCTCCATGAATGGTGCATTTCATTTCTTATCCCCAAATGTAATGTACTATTATAAGTACATGTATATAATGGATATATATGATGAATGATACATCTAAATGATGAATATAATTCTGTAATTAAATTATACATACCTATCATTTAGTTCTAATTCCATTAATATGACAAAGAAATGAAAGTAGCGTTCATGCGTACGTACGGCTTACCGTCTCCATGAACGGTGCATTTCATTTCTTACCTCTAAATGATTATGTAATATTATAAATACATGTATATGATGGATATATATGATATATATGATATCCAAATCAGGAATGTCATTCTGGATATAAAGAACCATTGACCACACGAACAACATGTAATTGTAAGAAGTCTACTTTCGACTTAGGAACCAAATATCGACAAAACAAACATTATTAACTTAAATGATTACATAATGTTTATAACATGGAAATAAGTGATATAAAAGGAATAATGAACTTGAAAAAGGTTCTTAAGAAAATAGAAATTAACTCAAGTCTATTATTCAGGACGTTAAAGAACGATCGAGTCAAGTCGGACCCGAGGTAAGGGATCCTACACCTCTCTTTCTTTTTAAGTACACTCTTTTTTGTCATTCCTTTTAAGCTCATATTTCTTATGATTGGGATGTTATTTTATATTACTCCCACTGTAATTATTATGTTCATATGATGAGAGACCCTATTTCCTCTCATCAATCCATTTTGGAAGTTTTAAGTGGTGCCATTAGGCTGCCGAGTTTTCGTAAGGGATTTTTCATCTCACTTTTATTCCTGTGAGATTTATGCTACATTATCCACAATTTCATTTGAGTGGTTTATGTACTGCCCATTATTACACTCCTTTTTTAATATAATTCCATTTATGGGTATTTACATATTCATTTTATGACACTTCTTCAATGGGGTGTACTTTTGGAAAGTTACCCAAGTTGGTAATGGAACCTTTCACACTCCTCATTTTAAAAGACTTCGTTTGTTATGTCTTTTAATTCACATACTATTATGTTGGGATATGTTCTTCTATATCCTGACTGATGTAAATTTTATGTCCAAGTGATGAGATTCCCTTTTTATCTCTCATCAACTCATTTTCTGAATTTTTGAAGTGACACCTTTAGGCTGTCGAATTTTACCAAGGGAACGTTTTAACCCAATTTCGATTTCTTTGGGTTAAACATGTAGTTATTGAATATGTCATCCTTTGAATATGTGTGAATTACCTTTTATTGTTTTACAATTAATATCGAATTATATTGGGTGTATTTATATTTGTCACACATAATTTTGATATTGATTTATCTTTAATTTAAGGATACCTTCCTTATAAAGGATTTCATCACATTTTATATCCCTATTGAGACTTCATTGTTGTTATGCACCAATTCACTCTTATATGGTGTATATACTATCCTTTGAAATATTATATCATGAATCCATTTATTCTCATGATATTATAAAGTTCTGATTAAATGTTATTCCTCAATTATTGTATTGAAGTGTCTCTAATTTTGGTAAAAACCCTTTGACCAAAATATCGCTTTAAATGATTTAATGACTTGTTCATATTAATATCCATGTTTTCAAAATGGTTTTAAGGATTTAGTTATATGGATATTAATGGTTTAAAATGTTAAAATCTTCAAGGTGGTATGGGACACTTTGATTCAAAATTTTCCTTATTAAATGTTTCAAATGGTTTTGGAAATGGTTTCTTTTTGTATGGATTCATTATTTCAAAATACTAAAATGTTATATTGTGATTGAAATGTGGAAATGTTTTGTTTCCTTTATGAATGTTTTATGTGATACGTTTATGTTATGGTTCTTGGGCATTGTTATGAAAACGGGTGGTTCTGTGATAAACTAAGGGCGGGTGAGCCCGATATAGCTCTCCAATGCATTGGGTAACCCGAAGGAGAGAAACGTTAAGGTTTCTCCGAAGGGATTTAGGGAATATACTGTGATGGGTATTCCAAACGTAACCAAGAGGGTTAATCCCTACGTAAGAATGTTATGAATTCCTCAAGTTACCTTTATATCTTATGATTTCTATGATTTATTCATGGTTTGATGAGGTATGTTAAAGTGCCTATGTTTTATGGGTAAAGTATGATTTCATTCTTATGTATATATAAACTCATGTTTCCTTTCCATATTTTTAAAACCCTTACTGAGCTTTTTATGCTCATCCCAAGTTTTTGAAATGTTTTTCACAGGTCAAGGGAAAGGTACATGATGTGATGATAGTGTCAAGGATGTGTCAAGAAAGAATCCGTGTTTTATTTTAAATATGTTTCCGTTGATGGGAAGAATGAATATTGTCTTTTATGTAACCACTTTGTTTAAATGTAGAATGTAATGCAAGTTTCATGATCTAATTCTCTAAAAACTCTAAACCTAAAAAGATCCTCAATGTGAAATCTTGTAATAACTCGAGATTAAGTAAGGTTTAAGGCTGGGGCCTTATATAACTAATCATTAATCTTGGGAAAATGGTATTTATTATTTATGGTTACCTTATTCTACATCTGGTGATCGATACAAAACCAGAAATATCCATCTAAATTCTTCACAAACAAGACTGGGGCGGCCCAAGGGGAGACACACAGGTGAATGAACCCTTTGGATCATAAATCTTCCATCTGTATCTTTAATTACCTCAATTCAATGGGGTCTATGTGGTATAAGGGAAGAGATATATGATATGTTACCTGTGCCAAATCAATCTAGAAATCTATGCCCCGCTCTGAGTGTAATATTGAAAAATCATCTAGAAATACATCTGGGAAATCATCCACTATAGGTGGTAACCCATAATGAGGAGTACCACCACCATCCGAAAACATGAGAGATGATAAATAAAAAGACTGACTTCTAAATTATCGGGTTGCAGGTCCCACATGACCAGACCAATGATCCCATTCCCCATGAAAATCCTAAGAACTTCCATCAGGGTTAATGAAACTCCCTCATCTCTTATAGAAATCAATATGCAATTGAAAGTACACTAGCCAATCCAGGCATAGGATTACATTAGAAAGGTCCATATCCAAGACATGAAAGTCCCACTCAATATCAACCTCTGAAATAGAGAGGGAAGATGATGGGTACCTGATAATGTGATCCTTTTTCTCTCCCAAAAATGTTCCCAACTCCATTGAAAAATGCATAAGATTAGTTTGTTGGTTCAAAATACTCACAATATGGGTAGAGATAAAAGAAATAGTTGCAATAGGATAAAAAAACTACTGCTATGGTTTATGTAATTAGAATTTTACCTCAAAATGTATATGGTCTTCCATTCTATCCTAATGGTTCCTGATCCAAAACATGTAAATGCCTAGTCACATCTAGAGAATGAAAACATTCCTGTGGCTCTTCCATAATTTGGATTTGATTAGAAGAAGATACAGTCCTACCACCATGGCCAGAAAACTGAGATTCCACCATCCTAGTCATCTCCAACTGAACTAATACTCCCCTAGAAGCCATAGATCCTTCCCCACACTGATATGGGCATACCGACCCCCAAAACCATTGTAGGTGCCCCATATCTCCACACCGATCGATAGTACTGGGGGGATGAGGGCATGAAGGTTTGATGCGCTCAGCCTTCCTGCACAGATGGAACATAATAGACCCTATACCATAAGCCCAGATGAAGTCTTCTTGGAATGATGGATAGAGTTTCCACCACCCTTCTTCCCTTTCTCATCTTGCTTCCTCTTCTTTTTGGATGAAATGCTGCTTCCAAAACTAACATTTCCCCAAAGAAACCATAACTTCCCTTATAGTAAATCTCCACCATACAATCTTGGTCAAACACTTCAACATTAGTCTTCATATTGAATAGGAATACCTATGAGTATATATATGGTCAAAACCCCCTTTCAAATCTCTAATCCTTTATCAGTTCATTGGAGACTATTTCAAGTGCATATCAGACCATCTCAAGAAGGAAGTTGACATACTCCATCACAGACTTCCCCCTTAATCAAGATTCATAAACTCCTAGGATCTTGCATAAACCAAGACCTCAGGACAGTACTAGTCATTCAAGATCACCTTGAAGTACTTCCAACTCATCTTCTCATGCTTTCCGGCTAGAATCCCTGAGTCCCACCACCTTTGATTGGGGACCTCTAGGAAGAATGAGGTGTATTTTAGTCTGACTTCTATGGAAGTGTCAAGAAACTCAAACCTGAACTCAATCTTCTTAAACCACTAACCATTTTCCTGAGGGTATGTGCTACCTAATAATGAAGGGGGTTTGTTCTTGGGAAACTCATGTAATTTTTCCTTCCCAAGACCAAATTGACCTTCTCTAATTGGAATAGGAGAAGGAACATGGGTAGGATCCATTCCTAATCTTAGAGCCTGAATAACCCAGACTACAGATTTCACCAACCCCTGATCAAGCAGTGATGGGGAACTCTCTCAAAATTTTTCCCTCAATTTCATGGGAACCCTCTGGGGAGGCATGATGCTACAATAAGCTACTGTCACATAATAACATTATTAATACCCGAGTTCTAGAAAATTTCTTCAAGAACAATAAACATCAATAAACAAAGCATGCCTAATAAACACAATGAACAATCCATTTCACTACCACCTAGTGTCCACATACATTCTACAACCTACACATCCCACAAGGAGGATAAGAAAACCAGTATTCCAAAAACCCAGGGCAACTCGAGGTCTGTCATGAGGTGTGCTAACTAGGCACCCTACTCAAAACTAGAACTCCGATCCCCAATAGTCCTAGTTCTTATCTTGACAGACTCATCCCAAATAAAATGACTCAAAGGGACTAACCATTCTCTGATACTATTTTTTCACAAACCAAACTTGATCGTCATTCAAAATGGTGCCTGACCATGTACGTGGCAAGGCCTCTAGGGCGTTCCGGATCCCCACGAGCGGACACAAGTTCCCATGTGTAAATGTTAACACATGGGAACAATTTACCCAAATATGAAAATATAAACCAATATACAATTTAAATAAATAAAAACTAAAAATCAAAACCAAATGAGCCTTAAAAACCCATATTTTAGATACAAGTGTAATTAAAAAAGAACCAAAAGAAATACTGACAAAAAGGGACCAAAATCCCAAACTATCACTGGGGAAGTTGACCAAAAAAACATCTCAAAACCACCACATGGTGAGAGGGAACTACCCACAATACATCTCTACAAATCCACCGATGAAAGATCACTGATAACCTGAACCTCCATCTCCAAAAGCTTTACCAGTACCTATATCAAACATTACCAAATCTACTTACACCCAAAGGTGTAAGTAGGGTGTGATATAATGGTCGATAGGATTCCACACAAGAAAATGTTCAATGCTATAAACATTATATGGAAAATAAAATTGCAAGATTAAAAAATGAAAGAAAAAAATTGCTTGAACAGTTTTAAATAACGTAGATTTAATGAAAATGACTTCAAAGGAATGAAAATATTTTTAAAAAAACACACATTTACTTTTGAAGTAACACAAATTACATAACATATACTTACATTGAGCACCAAATTTATAAAAATAAATAAATATGGGAGGGGCCCTATAGGTACTATAAAGTAATCGGACCCTAAAACATCACATCTTGGGGAAAAGTGTTATAGAAACTATAAAAAAATACATTATCATGAAAGTTCCCCTAGTAAGGGACATCCTTATAATCCTAGTGGTCACCAATAATCATGCAAATATTTAGTAAGTGTTGTATCTTTCAATCCTACTAAGTGAAACTAGGACAAAGCCACTTATGTATCACTAGCACACTAGTCCTAGTCTTCCCACCTAGTTACCCAGACTTCCCATAGTTATCATTCAAGTTCTATCTTCATATCACATTCCATACTCAAAGAAACAAACTAAACAAGGAACTATACACACCAAATACCACCAATTGCACACTCAAATCAAATTTCAAATTCATACGCAATCCAACACATTTCTAAAATGTGATCCACACTTCATAAATAGTTTAATAAAACATTTACACTATTTATAAAAAACTTTCACAACATTCATATAATTTAATAAACCATTTAAAAAATTTATAAAACAATTCCAAGAGGTATCACAAGACTTTGTACACAAAACCCACTAAAAATACTCTTTTATGTTTAAACACACACCAATAACATACAAATGTATAATTTTCATCCCTTTTACATTTTAATAAACTAACTAAAAATTTTATAAAACACCCTTAAATTACACAATAAGGTTTTTCAACAAAAACACACCACATTTCATATTAACATGACACTTTAAAAATAAAATGCACAATAAAATCTCTTAAAAAATCATTTCACACCAAAAAAATTAATCAAGATTCATACTAAATTAATTAAGTAAACAAAATAATTTCACCAATAATGCTTATAGACGGAACCACATACCTTTGGTGTTGAAAAACCCAACTTTCAGTGTAAGTATTTAGTTTCCTGCCAATCAAATTGTAAGTAAACTGAATTAGACCCTAATTCCAGAATTCAAACAAAAAACATTGAAATAAAACCCTAAAATTGGAACCCAAATTTGAAGAAAAACCCTTAAAAGAGGAAGAGAGTTAGGGGGGCACCGATGGTCGGGCTGGTAGGGAAAGGTTGCGCCATAGGAGGTTTTACTGAAATTCGGTCTTTCCTGCAGGGTTTCGACTGAGAGGATGGGTGGTGCGAGGGGAGAAAGGCAACACATGGGTGGTTGGGTAGTGTGAGGCAGTCTCTAGAGGGGAGACGCCGACCGATGCTAGTCAATGTATAGACAAAGGGAGTTCTAGGGTTTGGGGTGTGGTTGTAGTGTGATACCAAATAAGGGGTGTGATGGGAGAGGGCGAGAGATAGGGAACAATGGGGTGAAAAAAAATAAAACAAAAAGAAAAAGAAAAAAGAAAAAAAGAAAGAAGAAATAAAACCTAAAAAACTACTTCTAATAAAAATAATGAAACATAATTAAAATATTAATAATAATAGTAATAATAATAATAATATTCTTAATTAATAATATCATCTTTATTATTAATGAAATTTTTAATTCATATTATTTTTCTTATTTTACCTTGCTTTCATTTTACTATTCATCTTGTTGACTAATTAATTAATAATAATATTTTTTTGAACACCGGGTCGGCCGTATAGTGACCTAACGAAGTCACATGGATTCGACCATTCCCTAAACGTGCCTACATTCTATCACGACCAAAAGATTCATTTAAAAGAAAAAAATTCAATCGGTCTTGGCATGTACCACGATAAAAATTTTCCACACCAGATAAAATAACTGAATAAAAAAACATTTTCAAAATTTAGTGTGTGACATTGATTTTTATAGTTCCCCTATTTTAACCCTAGTTAATATAATATATATTATTAATTAAGAATTAAGTTATATTGTCTTGGGATAAATGGGGATGTGGTAGAGTTTATATCATGGTAAATAGTTTTTTAACATGGGAAAGAAGAGTATCCTATTCTAGGATGTTTTCTATAGTTTTTGGTTTACCCCGAGTTGAAGTGGAATGTCATTTTTATGGATTTAATCCCCAGTTTTTGCTATGATCATGGAGGATATAATACCATTTCTATGATCATTGATTATATTATATATTAAACTCTCTATATATAAATGGAGTATTTATGTACATTTGATAATTTTGAAAGGATAAATGTGTATGAGACAATGAATATTTATATAGTTCCAAGGACCATAATCTCTAATCATGATCTTCATTTTACCTTATGTGACAATGTAGGTATTAAAAATTATTTTGGATTTATTTTTTTCTTTAGGAACAATTTCTATCCAAAAAATAAAAGACCATACAGATAAGACCATTTAGATTCTAGAGAACATTCTTCATGTGTACTTTATAGATTTTGGTGGATTGTAGGAGAAGAACCTACTTTGAATACAATGTATCATTAGATATCACTTTTCTATTCACATGGTTCAATTTTAGGTATTATATGGGAGAATTTCAAATCATTATTGGAAGGTAAATAAGTTGTACTGTTAATTGATATTACACCAGATGTGTTTAAGAGTACAATTGAGATTGACTGGATGATTAATGATTATATAATGGTGGTGAAAGACTGTCTTATATTATATATATGTCAGAGGAGGATACCTATAGTCTTTGATGATTGGGATAATGTGTTCTTAAAGGTCTCAACTCATTATGGGTTGAAATTTTTTTGTTGAGTTAATTTGAATTACCCTTAATTTCTACATGCATTCAAGGTGTTGGAGTATATCAAAGAGGTGGCATTTCAGTTAGTTATTACTCAATAGTTTGATATAATCCAGGATGTTTTCTTTGTGTCATATTTTCATTGATATGTTTTTAATAGATCCAATTCCATTAATTTGGTTTATTTATACATAGAGGATAATATGAAATTATTAGAGAAGTCAGTTGAGATTCAACGTCATCAAGAGAAGTTGTTGTGTGGGATCATTATTCCATTGGTTCATGTATTTTGGAGGCACGATGGACTAGAGGAGTCAACATTTGTATGCAAGTCATAGATGGTCATTAAGTATCTTTATTTAATCTAAACCTTTTTTTTATTTTCACTGAGATATTTTATTATAGGTTAATTTTATATGGATTTTATCTATGATGCATTGTGTTCTGTAAGTGGAATCATTTTTATTCAAGAGGTATTTGATGAAGGTGATTGGGATTAGAGTTCATTGTTTTAATTTGTGATTTGGGCTTGATTCCAAAGTATTAGCATATTTTGTGAGGTATCTAATATAATTTATGATACTTTCCCAAAATGTTAAATTGTGTATTTTTTATATTTTAGGTGTTGGGAGAAATATAGGGGGATAATATAGAGATAAATTTAAGATTTTAGCTGATGGGGTAGATTGTAGAGTGATTTATAGGTGTTAAATGATGGGGATTTTTCTAGGGAGTTAGGATGTAGTATGAAGTTTTTTTGAGAGTCTGGGATGTAAGGCATGCGAGTTTGTGTTTTTATTTCTTGAGGTAAAATTATAGTATTGGTTTAGATCATTTTGATTGACGTGTAAAAACTGGGAGATATTATTATGTGGTATGGATCTATAGATTAGTTTAACACGAGGATCCTTGTTAATCACATATGACAGAGATCATGGAATGATTTTAGGAGGTCTAATTATTTAGACTCAATAAAACATGATCATGAACTTTTGAATCATGATTCCATAATTTTTTAGTTTTATTATTAATTTTGTTGATTATTTAAATTATTGTAAATTAATTTGACTTTATTTTAAATATATCAACCCATATGTGTTTCTTGTGACATATATATCTATTCATTGGGTTTTTCTTACCATGGATTTGATAATTCACCTCTATATGATCCAAGGTGTCTTAATCTTCTCTTCTTTGTGATTTTCTTCCTAATCATTCTTCTAATTTAGGTTGTAACAGTAATTTTAATGAGGTTATGGTGGTATTTTTATTTTCATTCGATGGGTAATGGTAATGTGTTGTCACAAATGTTCATCTTCGTGTGTTGGGTAATGTTTTTTGTAATATCATTGACATATAATGCAATAATTATTAAATCATCAGTTAAGGTGGGGGATTGAAGATTTTCCCCAATTTATTTATGTAAAAATTATATAATCATCCTGATTATTTGTGGAGATGGTATGGATTATCCTTTTAAGGATAATAAATTCAACAAATTAAAATTGATGGGAAGAGGGTTATTTTCATGCGTGTTAAGAAAATATATTATATTTATTATATATTGATTGTTTTATTATTTTTACTTCAAAGTAATTTATGATTTATATTATAAAATACCTTTTATACCACTATTGAGTTTTGAAAAAACAATTCATTATGTGTTAATCAAATAATTTCTGTAAAGAAATTTTTGTACAAAAATATGAAAGTTAAGATGTTATTATTTTAACCCAAAATTCTACCTCATGTGATAGAACATTTTAGTGGAAGATCTATAGTGTGGATCACTATGATGTTTTATTTTTATTTATGATTTTAAGGTCTATATCTCTAAAATTTGTTGTCTTAGGGATGGTTTTTATGGAAGTATTATAGGATTTGGTATGGGGCCCTAAAATATGTGTTGTGATGTTGAGGATATATAGCTAGGGATTTAATATTTTTACTTGGATAAATATATATGAAATGTATTATAGAATATGACATATATCATTGGATAATGAGAGATACCATATAATTTGGTAAGTGTGTGTTGGGTAACCAATTGATATATTATTTTTATACTTAATTATTATACTTGGATGTGATATTGTGTGAGTGAGCCTTGGTGAGGTTAAGTGATAGTTGACCTGGTGTAGGCGTGTGGTGGTTCTACTATTTATTCACTAATTCAATGGTATTATTTTTAAACATTTTCATAAGAGTTTTTAAGGAGGATTTAAATTTGTATAATTTTATAATCACCCATATATATATATACATAATTTGTTTTACTTCGGTTTCGAGGAGCAAGATGGAGACTGATATTGACATTTCTTTCTCGAGGTTAAGGATTTCTATTTCAGTCACTAACATAAGATATCATTCAGTATTTTATTTTGTTGACCATGGTTATGTATGAAATTTAAAATACTTTTGGATTTATAATGGTTTTATATTATATGGAGTTTCTTTTTTGGTTTACCTCATGTTTATGGGATTTATGATTATAATGACTCCCATTTTAGTGTTTTGTAGAAATATTACTAGTTGCCAAGATTTGTTTTGTTGGATGTTGGGGGTGGGGGTGCGGGTTGGGGGGAGGGCCTATTTAAGGGGACACACTTTATTTCACTACCAAAAAATGAGGTTTTCATAGTGGGGATGAGAATTGATAAAAAATATAATTTTTTGAAAAATATAAATGCATTGTGTGTGTTAATATCTTGATCTAAAAAATTACTGGATACCTATATTTCCACATGAAATAAAAACCTAAATACTTTATTTATCTAATAATAGATAAAAAACGTATATATAATACACCTTATTGAATATTTTTTGTGTTATTAGTTGAGTTATAGAAGAAATATTAATAATTATATGATATGGAATTTATTTTTTCCAATTTCTTCATTTTAGTAAATTCTTATTTTATTTTTCATAATGAAAGACGATATGTAAATGATAGGTTCTATATAAGTTATGTTCAATTTGTGTTCATAATAATTATTATGGATAACAAATTTAGACTTTGTTTTTATACATTTTAGGAATAAATTTTTCTTATATAATCATTTTAAATTTCTACTGCTATTTATTAATTATATTATTTTGATATTTTAAGATATATGAGAAGAATGTCATTAATTTAAGAACTATGGTTGATACTCTATGAAAAAATGAGTTACATATAAAATTGATTTTTTTTTAAAAATTTCTCCAATAAGTTACATTTTGGAGATATATTGTATCTATAGAAGGTATATATATTAACCATAAAAAATGGTTTTCATGGAATTAAAATGATCCCCTAACATAATTATAATTCATAGTTTACTCAGAAGTTTTTTGAAAACATTATTAATGATATAATTCCATAAAAAAGTTTATATATAAGGGGATAAAATTTATATATATATATAAATTAGAATATATATTTGATTAAAAAGAGAGGAAATTAGTAAGTAAAGCTATATAAACTCTTATCATAGAAATAGAATGGTTTTTTATTTATAGAAAAAAAATCCATAAAGTGTTTCTATTCATTATAATGAAAAATTATATAATGGTAGATCCTACATAATTATAATTAAAAACATGTCTGATAAATTATAAAACACATGACTCAGTGTTAGAAGTACTGATCATTTCAATAGTGATATGGAGTAATTATCTCTATAAAGAGAAATATGATTGTTTAAAGAAAAAAATTATCCTAAAATATATATTTACTAAGAAAGTGATGAAACATGATGAAAATAATATTACCTATGCGATTAATGTATTATTATTATTCTATATGTTCTTACCATAGGAAATAAAACAAGGTAGTTTTTTCATTGAGTAGGAAAGATCATGGAGTCTTATACATGATGATGGTAATGAATGATTTAGTTATCAACTATTTAGTATATATGGAACTGGGTATTATAAAGGAAACTAAGATAAGAAACTATATCCATTTATACACTTTACATTTTTTACTAGGTAAGATTAAGATGGCTCAAAATGTCGATGAGCCCTTTCAAAATAAGTGAAAATATATATAAATTGAAAGCTTCCAAAGTCTAATATTTATAGATATATAATATTATTGTTTTATAAGGATATGTTTCATTCAAAGAAACATGAGGTAAAAAATTTGTACGTAGTATTAACTCATAGATCAAAATATTCTATTATTCTATGTATTAAAAATATTTTGAGTGATACTTTAGAGTCTTTTTTATGGTTAAATATGATGTGATATAATATATATTACAATAAAAGATTCCAAGTATGCTTGTAATTGAAGAATTAATGAAAATTTAAAAATTGGATTTGTATAATTTATTGATACTAGATTTGATGTAGGATAACTTTTTATGAACTCTATCACATGGATTTTGAATACAAAAAAAACCAAAATTCCATTATGGATTATTATAGACTATCTTTAAAATTCTACCATTTTATAGATAGTTAAAAATATTTATCTCTTGATCACCATTCATGGTTGTAAATAAATTATGTATTAACACTCCATGGTATACCATTATTAATTTTTTTATTGTGATTGATGATTTATATAGAAATTTTAGGGGGTCATTTAGAATGTTTTAAAAACAATGTGTAATAATAGTGTATTTTATTTTCCTAAAATGGATATGTAGCCTAAAAATAATGTAAAAACTTTTGAGGACATGAAAATATATTAACAATTTTATTTAAAATAAATTTGGGATATATATTCAACGTTAATTTATTTATTATATTATAAAAATTAATAAAAAAGGATATAAATGGAACCTTATGAAGCCATGTATGTGAATAAATTTTAGGCACTATAATATTGGGATGAATGTATAGAAATTAATATACTGTGTTTGTAGATTTTGGAATATTCATTGTAATATGAAATATCTATCCAAAATCATTCAAACAAAGTACATAGTTGATATAAATGTTATATTAAATAACAATAAAAGATAATTAATTTCTTTTTGGGACCATTCATTCGCTTAATATATCCTTATGGAAATAACTTATGATATTTTAAAAGATATTGAATTTTTTTTAAAGTAAACATTCACTTTTGAGAACATTAATCTATGTTGGTTGAAATAGAAACCTATAATTTTCATAAATATATACAATATCTTAATAGATTAATATTTAGTACATAATATTTTGGTCCATGTCAAAATCATTTAGTCTTAGTATCTTTGGAAACACAAAATCATAAAAAACTAATACATCCGAAACCTCCATAATCCCACGCTTATTTCTTCATAAATATCACTATTGTTAGGAATATCATACTTAATACCTTTCATCATAACCTTGGGAAATGAAATATAAGAGAAGGGTGTGATCATATTCCTAGTAAGGGTAAACAAGGGAGATATCAATGATCATATAACCATAACATTATCATAGGGTATAATAACATGATCTTACAATTTGAAAACCATACCCTGCATTTCAAAGATCATAATTATTTGTCATTCCATAAATATTGGTAGTTAATAAGACAAAAAGAATAAAGGAATTAAACAACATGATCCATGAGATCATAAAATTAGAATAAAACATAAGTTTGTGAAAAAATAAATATAGATAATCAAAGTGGAATGGCTTCACTCCCCAAACTAGCATAATAGTCAAGGGTCACTCCCAAGACTATCATATTGGATAATGACCCTTAGTGAACTAGGTTGAATCTCCAATCCAATCCTATTTATATCATGAGATATGAATCTTTACCCAGTTAATTTAAGGGATATATTGGTCCTAGCCATCACATAATTAAATTCATACATATGATTTCCATTAGATAAAAATTCATTCATTATATCATAAACCTTGAGAAAAATGGGTTTTATACACATTTTTTCTTTTTATCTTAATCATTAAACATCTAGAGAAAAAATAAATATGATATCCTTGTATCATGTCTCATTTAAAGAATACATAACATCAAATAATTTAATCTTAGTTGGAAAATTATTTTAGAAATATAATTTGGAATAATTCTTTAGGATAATTTTAATTCCATTTCAAAATAATTTCATTTTAAAAAGCATCAAATTTATAAATGAATACATTTTATTTGAAAAACTAACCTATAAAACTATAAAGTAATATTAAAAGTAAAATTAATTAATGATGGTGGGAAATTTTTTTCATTCCTTATAAGTTAAAAAAATTCCTTCTATAATTTTTTTTTAAATTCACAAAGTACCACATTTGGAAAACAAAAAGAATATTTATTTCAAACTATTTTTTAAAATTTATAACATGGGTAATAATTATTTTCAATAATCAAAAGACAATTTTAAAGAAATTCTTAGAAACATTTGTAGAACACATTTATATTGAAGAGTTGTATTCCCCAATGGATATATAAATATAAAGAATCCCAAATATTGATGATATTTGGAAATAAAAAGTTATGTTGAGTTATAATTGTTTAAAAATTAATCTAACCTAATGTATAATGAATTGAAATTGATTATAATTATATTTCAGAGTAATGTTAATACTT
This sequence comes from Viscum album, assembly GCA_963277665.1. Taxonomy (NCBI): domain Eukaryota; kingdom Viridiplantae; phylum Streptophyta; class Magnoliopsida; order Santalales; family Viscaceae; genus Viscum; species Viscum album. The sequence goes on from OY728163.1 coordinate 1,868,091,808, forward strand.
ATAATATTACATATTTCCCCTTTATTACATTTAAACTTCCCATTTTATCAAAAGTTCCTTATTAATATCATCATTTATGGTTGTTAACTATTTTTTTGTAATGATGATTAAAACTTCTTTTTTATTATAGGGAAAAGTTGTGAAAACTAATCACCACCCTTCCAAGAGACATTAAGGTGGTCATAAGTGATGTAAACCAAGGGCATTCCCCTGGACAAAATACATACACTCCAAGGGAATGGATCATAAGGTATTATAAAGAACAAGCTTGTCCTCTTGACTTCCAACCCATGAAAGCGCATCAGCCACAATGTTAGCCTCCATCCAAAAATTCTTAATAGTTAACCCAATATCAGTTTCTAGTGCACATTTTCAGATCACATACACCAGGTCCCAGGCCGGTTCATAAACACCACACACCTATCTGACCAGGACTTCAGAATCAGATTCCTATCCTAGTACATTTTTTTGGTTCCATCATATAAATAATTTTTATAAGTATATAAATATAATATTTATTCATTATATATATATATATATTAATCCATAAAAGTTATATTCATAAATACAAATTTCACCATGCAAAGAATCGATAGGCCGTACGTACGCATGAAAATTGATTTTTATTTTTCATCAAATGGAATAGAAGATGGTTAAATATTAATTTAACATTATAGTATCATTATTATATCTTATATGTAATTTATATTTCCTAAAATTATAACTCATTTCCATCTTATTAAAATATAAACGAAAAACAAATCACATTGCTATGTGGAGGTGCTAGTCCATACACATGCACGTATGAGATTATTGTTTCCCAAAGGATCAGATGGTAAGTAGGTATATGTGATAATATAATTCCAAAATTATAATTCTTTTATAAATGTCATATATAAGAATCATTCCCATAAATATATCCATCCATAAATTATTTTTATGGAAAATTAATTGTATCTCTATTTGGAGATGATAAGCAGTAGGTATGCACAAGCAAAAATTTAACTTGTTGTTTGACTATAAATAAGGTGAATTTATCATGTTTGAATAATCATAATAAAATTTAATAATATTTATTATACTTAGTTTATTTTTTATGATAAATACCCTAGATTTATTTGAGTAAAAAAAGAATAGAAAAGAAAGTGATCGGTTAATATGATTACTTCTTCTTTGAAGTGAATCCTTTATATCTCCTCTAAAGGCAAATAGGGTTGGTATTTTGGGAAGAAAAAAATATGTAATATGTTGATAGGGTTGTTGATAAGGGGAATTGAAAGAGGTTTTTTGAGCTTGAAGTCTCAATGTGTTGTAAATAAGTGAGGGAGGAGGTTCTATTTATAATTGGGATGAAGGGCACTTTCAGAATTTCTTAAAATATTAAGTAATAATAAATTAATTTTCAATAAAATTTTGAAAAAATTTCCATTTAATATAAGATAAGGTCTTACAGGGTTTTAATAACATCATCCAATATAAATTATTCATGTTTTTTTATAATTTTAAACCTTATTATTTTGATTAATGCAACGTTATCCTATTTTATATTTTAACTATGTTAACACCATTTTCAATATAAAGGGTAATATTTATTTACCTATAAGGTATAAATTGGATCATAAATGGTAAAATTATGAAATTTTTAACTTTATCATATTAAACATGTATTATTTTATGTTTTTTATGATTTCTATGTAGTTTAATAAAATATTATTTGGATAAAATGTCATTATTTTCAATTTTGACATGATTAATTAAATTCAACTTAAAATACACCAATAAAAATGTAAAATTAGGGTATAATTATTTAAAACCTTTATTATATGTATTATATATCATTAATTGGTTTTATAATTATCTCATTTATATTATATCACTTTTAATATTTTTGAAATAATTTATTTTATTTTTTTATTGAATGGATACATACTACTTCGATGTTCTATAAGAAATTATAGTCATTATATAATTACTAAAAAATAAAAATAAATATATCACATGAAAATAATTTATCAAAGGTAAAAATTAAAATTTATATCCAATAATAAATTACTTTTTTCCCTATTTGGATACATACATGTTATTTTAAAAAAAGAGTGACATTTTGTAACTTTTTATGATTCAAATAATATAAAAGTTATTTTAATAGAAAATTTCCGTTAAAAAATTAAATTTGAGTTTATGGTATTGAGGATAAAATTAATTTTATCTAATAATAATTTTGATTAATAATCATGGCCCTATGATTTATTTTTAATCAAGAATAACATGATTTTACCTTTACCGAGGCAATAAATTTTACCACCATTACAATTCATCTTAACCCAAAAAAAAAGTGGTCTAAATTTAAGATTTGATCCTCATAATTATAAATAAGTAAATTATTTTATGTAATTCAATAAATATAAATTTATGAAATTAATTTTAAATTTTGAGAGAAAAATGTGACAAAACATGATTTTTAGAAAAAAATCATTTTTATGCATAAATAAAGATTTATTCTTTTCCTAAGCTTAGAAAAATATTTACTGAATGTTTTAAATTTTTTACCAAGAAAATAAATTTTAATTTTCATTAAAATAATTACATTATAGTGACTAATTTAATTTATTTTTGATAAAATTTTGTGTGCATAAAGATAATTTTTTTTTCCGAAAATCATCAATTTTATCTCCAAATAATTATTGTTTTTAATTATAATAATACAATAACAGTTGAATTAATTTTATTTGTGTGTAGGCCATATATTTTTCATAATTTATTTATTACTATTAAAACCCTTCAATATAATGGATAGGTGATAACGAATACAAAATGTTATGTGGTTCCTCTAAACACGTTGTTGCTTGTAATGAAATATATCAAAGAAATAAAATTATTTTAATAGATTTATTTCATAAATATCTTGGGGTGTTACATTATACCCCTATTAAATTGAATTTCCCCTCAAAATATGTAAGTTTAATAAAAATATATGAGGTTACTTTTATATCATTACATCCCCAGTTTCACAAATAGCTTCCTCAAATTGTTGGGTTTTCTACCAAACCTTGACATGGTGAGTTGTATTTCTTTATAAAAATTTACCTCTATGATATTGAATATCTAATATTTTTTCTTCAGAAATATATTTCTATATGGGTATGACATATGTGTTCAGTATATGTGAAGGAATAAGTATATACTTACCTAGAAGAGATACAAACAACACATCTTGAACTTGAGAGAGATTCAATGGAAGCGACAATTGATAAGATACCATTTCAATATGCCCATGAATTTTAAAAGGACCAATATAACTATGGATTTGAGTTCCCTTATTTCCAAATATACCCATCCTCTTCAAAAGATATATTCATTATAATACATTTTTACTAAATTATAACTCTATATCTTTTAGATGATTGTTAACATAACATTTTTATCGACACTGAGATTTTTTAATGACTCTAACCTTCACTACCATTTCATCATCTAGATCAAGTCACAATATATTTCAATTTAAAACCTAATTCTAGTATTTTTGAGTTATTTAACTTCCTATTATAGAAGTATCGATAAAAATCCATCTAAATGTTGCAGTGAATCCTAGTGTTGTATGAAAATTCCACTATAAGAATACATTAATACAAAAAACCTTTGAAATCCATAGTCGAGTCTCTCAACATTTAGTCTAGATTTGTAATGGTTATCTTTGACAAACAATACATATAAGGATGACAGGATGTGATAAAACTTTACAATGTATCTAGATCCTCCTAATTAAATCTACAAAAATTCTAGGTAATCCTTAGATCCTAATCAGATACAATTTATAGTAGTATACTATGTAATCTTGAAACATACATAATGTATAACTGAGTAATTTTATCAATATATCAATATTCTCTAATATAAATTAAATGTGTTGTAGTTATAAATTAATTAATAAAAACCTAAATAGAATCATACCATTTAGATGTTTTGTAGAGTACTACATAAAATTCATGGTTATTTTTTCACATTTACATTCTAGTGTGGGTAATAGTTGTAACATCCCCTTAGACTTCGGTCTATTTTCCTTAACATGATGGCATAATAAGCACTAAGAAACAAACTCTATAATAGAACTCTATATTCCATCCAAATAAAAATACAATATCCAATATCTATAAATATTTATACTTATAATATTAATTTATAATGAAGAATTATGATATTCATCCATCAAATCATTATTTAAATGTGTCATAGTAGAGAAAAATACATAGTTCATAAAATATATTATTCAATAACATTCAAGGTTGAAGACATAAAATTTCTCACCTTCTTTTTCTGCTTTTTATCTTCATTATATGCCCCTATAATATTCAAATATATATATGGTCGAAAATCATTTAAGACATATATGATTTCTATCCTTCCTTAAAGATTTAAGAATACTATATTTAAATGTTTAAAAATATGATATTTTTTATCCTCATCATAGAAAAACAAGCATGACCATTTTGACTCAGAGAATTTTCCACCTTATTCTATTTCTTATGGTGGTAATGAATTGAGAAGTAATAATATTTACTTAGATACAACCATCATCTATGGATCATGATTATATCTTTTTGAGGGAAAATACACTATAAACATTTGTGATTAGAAAATATGTCACACATTTCTCACCATAGATAATGCCTCTATATATTAAATGTAGAAATTAACATAGTTAATTCAAAATAATTTAATGGGTAATTTTACTCCGTAACCCTCATCTTTTATAAGGCATAATATATAACCATATCATTCTACTTGAGGAAACATACTAGTCCCTTATTTGATGCATCATAATATATTAAAAAACATTATCCACTATATGGTACTGTAAAAATAGGTTTACTAACTATCCTTCCCTTGAGTTCATTAAAACATTCATCAAATTCATTCATCAATGTTAACATGGCTACCTTATAAGTTAACATGGTGAGTAGATTCAATTATTTTGAAGAATTATCCACAAAGCACTGATAAATCCATCCAAACATTAAAAACTAAAATCTCAATCATAGTGATTTATTTGATTCAGTGTTCAATAACTTCTATATTTGAATAGTCTATTTATATACCCTAAAATGAGATTATATGTACCAAGAATGAAACTTTCCAATTCAAAAATTAACACATCTTAATTTTTCATAAATATTCTCATTCCTTTTGGTCCTCAACATAACTTTCAAATGATCTTAATGATCTCCCTTTCTATTTGAAGAAATAATAATAAAATCTATAAAGACTACCAAAAAATGACTTGGGAAATATATAAAGACTATATTCATTAAATATATTAATATAGTAGAGAAATTAACAAGAAACAAAGTTCATTACTATAAATTAATTCTGTCCATAACCTATATAGAATAATATGTTGGGTATATACTCCCTCTTGAATCTAAATTAAGGATATTCAGAATGAATATTAATATTTGAAAAGTAGTGATATTTATAAAGTTTTTCAAACAAGTCCTCAATACAGTTTATAGGATGCTTGTTCTTGATAGTGATCTTTTTCAGTTCTAGATAATCTATGCAGAGTCATATTTATCCATCTATGTTCATGAAAAAGAATAGGTTCTCCCTAAGGTGACTCACAAGGATAAATGAATCACTTATCATGATTATCCTTGTGTTTCTTCTCTAATTCCTATAACTAAATCGAGGACATTCTATATAGAGTGTTTTAAATATTCATTGCACCAGGTATGAGTTATAAAAGAAACTAAACATCACTATTTGGTGAAATCCCAAATAAATCTCTTGAAAAGACATCAATGAACTCCCACATAATTGGAATATCATCGATGTGGAGTTTCATACCTACTATATGACATAAAATACCTGTTTAAATAGGAATCATGACCCATATGATTGAGTTAATTTCCATTGGAAACTTATTTTTTCATCACACTAATTTGAGATAAAAGGTTGGTTGAGAATATCAGTAATAACTTACCTTACTTGGGAATTGATATGGGAATTATATAATGAAATCTAATACATTCCCATAATAACATTGAGTTCAACTATATGAAGAGTAAATTTCTTTTTCAAAAAACACATTGCCAAAAAATTCAGCCATAGAAGAATCATAAAATTGATATGAAATCATTATACCATTAAGGGTTTTTACAACTAAATCAGCATAAATTTTTTTACATGGTATTATGATTCCCTTGAAAAAATATCTAGATATAAAAGAGTGGGAAGATCCTGAATCATCTAATACATTATAGATCTAGAGTGGATGATTAGTGTACCTTTCACCTCATCTTTATCATACCCATTATTAGAAATTATAATTGAATGATATTTCCATTTTATTTGGTCTTATGTGATTTTTGAAATTGATCATCATCATTAACCTTCATATTTGGTCACTAGTTAACATAATTTTCATATTCCTTGAATTTAAAACAATAGAATAGGGTGGAACGTTTTGTAGCACTTTATCTCTATCAAATTAATTACCTAACTTATTCCCATCACTTCAGCATTCGGTTGATTGGTGACCTTAATTTACCCACTTAAAACATTTACCAGTCCCATTGAGGTAATTTACCCTACGTTTCCTTCCATTTTGTATCATAAATAAAATAACATATTCTTTTCTCCATGGTTTTATAATTTTTATTTATTTCTATTTCCATATTTTTTTCAAAACCATGAAATTTATGAATAATTACAATCCCTATATCTACCTTTATAGAACAACGAATGAATTATTCATAGCTAATAAAATCCCTTATGGATAACACACCTAAGAGGCTTGGTTTAATGACCCCAAATAATTTATTAACCTTGAATTTTGGTTGGATTATTATACTATAAGAATACTAAAAAATTCTTGTTAATTTTTTCTCATAATTACCAATATATTCATCTTACTTACAGTTTAATTGAAGTAATTATTTCTCTATTTTCATAAAAGTAATATGAGGGAAGTACTCATTATGAAATAATCTCTTAAATTAATACCACTCTATGGAGTCAGTTTCATCATTCTATCTCATGTTATTGATAAGAGTTCACCACTGATCTAACTCAAAATACAAATGATAAATAGTTAGAATAACCATCTCATGTCTCAAAAAAGGAGGAATAAAAAATATATTCTCAGTTGTACTGATCCATTCATCAATTAATTTTAGATATATGGAAAAACTAAATGAAGGAGGAAGTTCTTCCATGGAGGAATCAATAGAAAGTTGTTCCCTCCTTTTCTCTTTTGGAAGCTCAGTGCGATTCATATATTGAGAAATTTGTGTGGGAATGAAAACAATATTTTTTATTCTAGTAGACTTAATATTTACTTTCCTAGGAGGAAAATCATTATATTTTCCATAAAATTAATTATTAACATGATTACTTCAGGTTAAATCCATTTAATAAAATAAAATAGAATAGTGTAAAAAAATAATCATGGTGGGAAACCATATAATGTTGAAAAATAATTTATGGGATGTCTAAATCATGAAACCTTTTTCTATGACACATTTGGTCTAACCTAGGACATTCAAGATATTTAAAAAAACATTAAGATTTTATCCTATATGTAGACTTGTAACTAGGGTTGTTACTGAAATTTTCTTATCCTAGTTTACAATGGTTAAATAAACCTTTATCTGAAAAAACTATAGTGAACAATACTTTTCAAAAATAGATATCACATATTAATAGATTAATATTCAATACATAATATTTTTATCCATGTTAGAATTATTTTGGTCTAGTATCTTTGGAATCCTAGAAATATAAACAATTAGTTCATAAACTTTCTACATTATCTAACAATAATTTCTTTATAATGAGAAACCTTCTTAGGAAGATAATACTTAATACCTTTCATCATAACCTAGGGAAATGGAAAATAATAAAAGGGTGATCTCATATTCTTTGTACGGGTAAAGAAGGGAGATATGAATGATCATATAAGATTAAAATGAGAATATGGGTATAATAACATGATTTCAACATTTAACAATAATACTCTGCATATTTTAGATCATAATCTTATGTAATGTCACAAATCTTGGTAGTTCATAAGACATGAATCATAAAGGAATTAAAGAAAATGATCCATAAGTGAATAAAATTGGGAAAAGACATATGTTTGTGGTATATACATAATAAATTGAAATAATTTTCTTAATAGTCATGGATCATTGAAAAGACTATCACAGTGTAAGAAGTTCACTCCCCAAACCATCATATTAGTCATGGTTCATTCCCATAAGTATCATAGTGAACAATGTCCCTTTCCAAATTAGGTTCACTTCCCATTCAAATCTATTTTATCTTATGAGATATAAATATTTACCTAATACATTGAAGGGAGATATAGGTCTCACCTATCAAATAATGATAATCATACATATGTGTGACACAATATCATAAATAATTCATTAAATTATTATCCATTAATAGAAATGGGCTTCATAAAAATATAATATTTTTATTATAAGAACAAACCATCCAGATGAAGAATAAAGATGGTATCCTTGGATAATATCCCTAATAAATAATAATTTTACATAAAATAATTACATCTTAGATAGAATATGATCCTGAAATATCACTTGGAATAATTCTTTAGGAAAATAACATTTCTATTCAGAAATCATTTATTCTTAAAATAATTGGAAATTATAAACCAAAAAAATTTCTTTTAAGATAACCTTATAATATTGTAAATAATGATTCAACGTAAAAGTTATTCATAATGGAAGGAAATTTGATTCATTCCAGAAATTTAAAAAAAAATTCACACCATATTTTAATTAAAAAAGTCACAAAGTTCCTCATTTGAAAAATGGAATAAAATATTCCATTGAGAAAATTTTGTAAAAATTAAACCATGGGTAAAAATGTATTCAAAAAATCATAGAATAATGGTAATTTTTTTTGAAAATATTTATTGAGATCATTGATATGGAAGATAGTTATTCCTCAATGGATATTCAAACATAAAAATCCCAAATTATTTTTTAGATTGTGAAATTTACCCTTTCCTAGAGTTCATATTTCATCGAAACTAATCTAAACTCATATATAATAAATTTATAGTTATTAATTTTTTATATATGACTGATTTTCAAATTATAAAATATCACATGTGATCCCTTTATAAAATTTTAACACCCCCTTTTATCAATAATTTCTTATTAAAATACTCATTTCTAGGTGTTAATTTTTTCATTTATCAGGATTATACGATTTCAGTACTTCTAGTCCTTGTATATTTATCTTGGTCCCATTAAATAAAAAATATTTATAATTATATAAATATCAGATATATTTATTATATACATATATATAATCATCCATAAATGATAGAGTTAGAAAAACTAATTATATTATTCATGGAGATGGTAGGCCGCACAATTTCATGAACACTAATTTAATTTTTTAAAGGATGAAAAAAGAATTTATATATTAATTACCCTTAATAGTATTATTATTATATCACATATATTTTTTTGATCAAAAATATTATTCTCATTACCATAAAAGTAAAATATAAATGAAAAATGAATTACATCACTTCGTAGAGGTGGTAGTCCACACTTATGCATGGATGATGTTATCTTTTCACAAATAATCAGATGGTAAGCAGGTAGATGTGGTATTATTATTATAGAATTATAATGAATCCATAAATATATTATATAAACAATAAAACCATATTAATACTTATTAATAAAAGATGGTGATGAAAAATGAACTGTATCACTATGTGGAGATGGTAAGCCATAAGTATGCACGGGCGACATCTTCACTTCTCATTTGATGGTAAAATGGATCTAAAATGGTGTTTTAATAATCATAATAAAATTAATGAATATTTATTATACTATAATAATTATTTTAAGATAAATACAATATATTTTTAGTTGGTAAATAATAGTATAAAAGAAAGTGATTGGTCGTGGTGATTATATCTTCTTTAAAACAAATCATTTAGATCTCCTTTAAAGGTCTATAGGTTTTGAATTTGAGGAATAAAAAAATATAGGATGTGTATAGGGAATTTTATAATGGATTCTAGAATATTATGGTTTATCTTTAAGTTTTAAATTGATGTGAATAAGTGAGGTATGTGGTTCACTCTTATAAATGTAGCAAGGGGTGCTTTTGGAATTTCTTGAAAGATTAAATTACAATAATTTAATTCTCAATAAAAATGGCTCAATATAAAAATTTATTTGAATATAATTTATGATATGATTTTAATACCATCAAAAATTTGAATTTATAGAAATTTTGTAATAATTTTAATCCTTATCATTTTTATTGACCCATTGTTACCCAATTTTATTTTTTTACTATGGTAACAACTTTTTCAATATTTAAGGGTTGTATTTTTTAAAATAAGGTGAAATTGTAACACTAATATTCAATTAATTAAATTTTATACCATATCATAACTAACTTGTCTTATTTCAATATTTTTATAATTTTTAATATTTTAATAAAATATTAATTTGATAAAAGATCATTATTGTCAATTTTAAAACTATTCATTTAATTTAACATTAAATACATAAATAATAAAGGGAAATTAAAATATAATTATTTAATACCTCTCTAATATGTATTATTGATCTTTTATATTCCTGGGTAATATTAAATCATTAAAATTATATCACTTTTAATATTTTTAAATTCATTTATTATATTTTTTTAATGGAGTCAAACCACATCAGTGCTGCATAAGAAATTAAAGTCATGAAGTAATTTAAAAATATTAAAAATAAATTTATATCACGAGGATAGTTTTATTAACATAAAAATAAAAACAAATATTGGTTAGTAAATTTCTCTTTTCCTTATCTGGACATATAAAATATATAAGAAACAAAGGGAGTGACGTTTTATAACTTTTTTTTGATTTAAATAATATATAAGTTATTTTCATGGACAACTGTCCAATAAAAAATTCAATTTTGAGAATAAGGTGTTATGGGTCAAATTAATTTAAGCAAATGAAAATTTGGAGGAATAATTATGACTTTGTATTTTTTTACATAATCTAGATTTACAAGATTTAACTTTTACTAAAGTGATAAATTTACCCTGTTAATTATTCATATTAAACGAAAATAAAAGGGAACTTATTAAAAAATTAGAAACTCATAATTATAAATTTTTAATTAAGTTCATATAATTATATATGTATATAAATTGTAGACATAAATATTAAATTAAGTTAACACAATTTAACAATACCTACTTTTTTGAAAAATTACATTTTAATACTAAAACTGCATTTATTCTTATCTTATGATTTTAAAAAATATTTTTTAAATTTTAAAAATTTTTATCAAGAAAATAATATATAGATTTTATTAAAAAAATAAATAATAGTATTTTTTAATTGGTTGGGGGTAAACACCCCATTTTTATTAATATAAGAAAATCCTCCTTTAAACTAGGGTTGAGAGGTAACCCTGAACATGACCAAAAGGCCAAATGGCTTGAAGTCTCAGTACACTACGATGAAACAATGACCCAATTCAGAATGGACTAATATAACAGTGTCCCAAGGGCCAAAACATTTCTTAAATACCCTGAGTGAGTAGCCCGCTACATGTCTGGTCAACATTCAAACAACTCACCATCCCCCTACCGGTGAACCTCACTACAAGAGTCCTATCCAAAAAATTACATTTCCCACTCCATAAAAAATGTTTGATCATATTGGTTAGACACAATGAGATAGATCACCCCTCCATTTCTATTTCCAGCCACCCACTCTGTGACACATGTGTGGCCATCACTTACATCACTAGCCTGTTGCATTGCATTATAAAACCAGATCATTGTGAGAATGTCACAATGAAGGGAACCCCTACAATAAAATTTGGGATGGATGGAAAGATAATGAGAGTCAACACACCCATCCCTCAAATTGAGGCTACCCACATAATAGTTCCATAACACTACCTCCCTAATGTAATGAAATGTTCGTCATATACCAATCAGGCCTCCTACAACCCCAAATAAATGACCTAGAGTTCCTAAGGCTTGAAGGCCAAAAAAATAGATAGCCCAAAGGAAATATATCTTTAACCCTACAACCCCTAGCAATATCCAATAAAGGCCAAAATCATAGGTATAACCCAATGAGATCATACCCGAAACGATACCCAATCACACTAACACCACCTTGACTTTTGATCACCACCCTGATACCAGTGCCATCAAATATCAATAATAATTCCAAATTTATTGAATAAGACACCACAAATTCCCACACATCCCAATTCATGAATAAAATTTCTGGAAATAACACTGAGTACATCCCTCAGGAACTCAAGATCACCGATTAGAGGCTAAAAATATAGAACTTAAGGAGGAGGTATCGAGCAGCACCATAAATGATATATGATTCCAAAAAAAATCCACAATTAAAGAGATCTAGAGAAGAAGAACCTATATAGTACCATCAACAAAGATACTATAGAGACCACCATCCACATGAACCAAGGTTTCTATTGCCAGATATTCTAGGATCTAGATCCAATGTGGGAAATGTCTTTCACACCACCATCAATGAACCAAGACTCCATATCTGAAGTGGAAGAAGATAGCTAAAGAATAATTGAGGATATATGTCATAAGGAAGTTAAAATCCAATTGGTATAGGGGGATTTAGGATGAGGAGGATGAAAATGATGCCAACACAGGATATTAGAGTTGGGATTTATAAAGAAAAATCCATAACCGTGAATCCCAAATCGAAGGAGAGGGGAGTAGATGACAGTGTTAAAGGGGATTTTCCTCAGTGGTCACCTTTCACTATGGAATTAAAAAATACCTAAATATTGAAATGGGGTATGTCATTTAACAATAATGAATAATTTAATTTTAAAAAAAAGTATGTATTGTATAAAAAATAGTTGTTTGGAAAAAAATCTATTTTATTTTAAAATAATGTTTCTTTTTAATTATTATCATTTGACAAGTCATTAATCATTTTATAACTATATAGACAATATATTTTCCTTAATTTAGTTATTAATATTTATAAAAAATCCAATTGTTTGGTGACAATGAACACATAATATTACATGGTTCTCCTAGACATTGTTTTTCTTGTAATGTAGGCTGTCGAAGAAATTTCAATATTTAAAGAGAAATATTTCATAAAAATGTTATTGTGTTGCTGTTTAGATTCATGAAATGGTAGAGTTTGTTTCAAAAAAAAATGAATAAATATTTAATGAATTTGTTGATAAATCACTGATTAGAGGAGGAAACTAGGGAACTTGAGGATAAAAAAAAAAATACTAATCAAATTTTGTTATTTAATTGATTTATAAAATTTAAAGAAAATTATTTTAAAAAATAAATGTAATACACAAAAAAATCATGTATTAAAATAATTAAATATTTCAATTATACATAAATGGTGTATTAAAAAATAAATGATATATTTTAACACAACAATTATAAAATATAACGAATAATATATTAAGATAAATATTTAAAATAATAAAAAAATTTAAATCATATTCTTTAATAAAAAGATGGGTATAATTAGTGAAGTGCATAAGAAAAATAATATATGGTCTATAAAATCATTTTATCAACAAATTTACTTCATAATGATATATCATTTCAAAATATTTTTATAGAACTAATTTATAAGTATTAATGATTTTATATAGTGTTCATATGACTATTGGGTACTCCTACTATCAGTAATAAAGTAATTTAATGGTTAACTTTATAATTGATATATGTTAATGAGGCGAATGATAAGGGTTAATTTTTCTACATGAGATAAAGATTAAATTATACAAGGATGAATATTCATATGAATTAAATTTATCTATTCATGGGAATGAATTACCATAACAATGTTTTTTTTCAAGAATAATATCAAGATAAACATCAATAATTATAGTTTGGACTAGATATTTTGGGGGTAGAAGTTATGGTTAGTTGAAATCATAATGAGATAATTGTTTATTAGATAATAAAATGAAGGTAACACCATTTAAAACCTTATACATAGGGATTATATAGGTGAAATATGGGTTTATTTATTAAGAAGTTACAATAGTATTTAAATTTAGATAATTTTAATTATAAATTGATATTTAACTTGATAGTATATTTTTATGTAATATATCATCATTAATTAAAATATATATTTCACATCATTATATTTTTAATTTAATGTAATGGATTTAAATTTTTACTTAATAAATTGATACTATTTTATTAATGATACTTTGTAAAATTTTGAAAAAAGTAAAGTAAGGGAAAATAGTAGAAATATAGTAAAAAATATCAATTATGAAAAATGGGTAATAATGTCTATTATAAACCTAATGTAGTCAAAAAATAACAATTTTAGCACTACATGTATTATTGGGCTAGTATGGGGTGTTGTAGAGAATCATGAAGTGTAATAGATCACTAAAAATATTGATAAAATGAAATATTCAATTCTTTTTCAAAAAACATTCTACCGACCAAACCTATAAATAATAATTATTTCTCTCAATTATTTTCACTAAAAATCTAAATATTTTTTTTTGATATATCCTTTTTAGAAACTATCCCACATCTCTCTCTTCAATTTTTAGATATTTTCGAGGTTGCAATGTTCAGTTCTAAGAAATGAATCTAATGTGAGGTAAGGGTTTCATTCCTCTATCTAATCTATTTGCAATAATTTTTTTTAATTTACTTCAATTTCCATTATTATTATTATTATATAATCTTCTTAATATCATCATATATTTTTTTATTATTTATGTTATATTATCCATTTAATCTAATTTTACACTTTTTATTAGTAGTTATAATCATAAAATAGTCTCCGGATTCATAAAACACTACCATGTTCAACTATCAAATCCCTATGTGTCTATGGTATTGATGATATTACATCCATTTATATTTCCCTATTTTCATCATATAAAAATTATTAAGAGTTCCTAGTAGTATAATTTATACCACTACCTTTATATATACTCTACACTAAAATACCTTTTTATCATAATCATTGTATCTTCACATAGAGGGAATTTGAGGAGTGTCTCTAAAAAAGAAATTATTGGTATGTGGGGGGGGGGGGTGGGATTGGCCCCTGTGGATTTCAAATTTATAAACACATGCCATTTTCATTTTTATCAAGGGCCTCTTTTGGGGTACCACCATAATCTTCCAATTATAGTCATAAATTATATTAATACCATTATAATTTTATGAGATTTTTGTAAAAATATTAATTTATACAATACTATTAACAAATATTATTCATTATAAATATATTATAAATAATTAAATTCATTGAAGGGTTTTCATCTAGATATTTATATCATTAAAATTACTATAGAAGATTATTAACATGTCTATATAACATTAAATTCGACATGCATAAACATTTCAATATAATAAATAATGAATATTTTTAAAAGTATTTATGTTATTCTATATTAAAAATTATTCTATGTATTATGTATACTAATTTTTTGTTACTTGGAAAACATTGGTTGATATATGTAATGGGTAAGGCTTAAATTTATAAATCCCATATGTGCATTGGTATGTTTATGATGTCCTCCATTTTTCATTCCCGTCATTATATTATCTATTGATTATGATTTTTATGATTTTAATTATGATATTCTCATAATTTTTATGGATTTATTTAAATTATATAATCCTTACATGTTTTTTTCATTGTTATGTATGTCACTTGATATATTATAATTTAATAAGAATATATTCTCACCAATATCTATTTATTCCTTAATTTACCATTTAATGATGACGAATACAATTTATTATGTACTATAGATAACATGTATAATGGATAATGATTTAATATATAATGTGTAATATAATTTTATAATGTAATTTAATCCTTATATATTAATAAATAATTTTATGAAATAATAAACTTTAGAATAATTTTATGTAAATATTTTAATATTTTTACGATTTAAAAAATTACATCTTGATTTGAATGAAAATGTTTTTGGAAATTATCGTATAAATATTGGAAAACTATTACAACCCATATATTTCATCTTACAAGTATAAAAAAGGTATTTAAAATCATCCTCTATCAATAAATAATACCATCTTTATTTATTTCAATATATATATATTCTAGAATAAATTATTTATGAATGTTAATAAAAATATTTATTTTAAAGAAAATACCAAAATAACCACTAATAAAAATAGGGAAAAAGTATTAAAACTAGATATATTTTTAAAATATAGATGTATTAGAGGGTCACATATAATACATTTTCAGACCATTTTATCCCAAAATATAATCAAAATTTATGTTTTATTACACATAAGAGTTTATCTAATACATATTACCCCGTAATTAAACCCATAAAACTAACAACCAATAGTAATAAAATAGCCTGTAAAAACAGAATTTCATAAGAATATTTTTATAGTTAATGTAAAATAAGAATGTCGCATAAAATAATAAATAGTGTTCTCATTCAAAAGTTGAATAATCCAACCATACCCCATGTATATAATTTGATATTTCATTTCTATAAAATCATATACAATTATCCTGAAAAATAAATCCTGATTAATATTAAAAATATACAAGATAACATTTCTATTTTGGAATCATTTAATTAACTTTCATTGAAATTTATATTTTTTAATGAACATTACAACCATTGGAAGAGTCTAAGGGGGAATGCGGGTGCTAAAATACTAGAAAATGTATTTCTCAGCTCTCCCAAAGAACACGCTTCACACACCTATGAGTTTCCATAATTTTGTGAACATTGGTCAGCTTCCAACTATCCAAGAATAGGTGGTTCCTCATCCTATGTCGATCCGTGGTCCTTTCCCTACTTCATCTGCTTACTTTTTAGAAGGGATCCTACTCTATCAGGCCAAATCATCTCTGTCATCAAACAATTATGTTTTATCCACTCATAAATTGATTCCATACACTCTCTTTGGGTCCTCATCTTCATAGGTATCAGTTTATCCAAATGTCCTTAAAATTTTAATGGACTTTCTATACCTTTTCCTAGTGGAGGAATCCTTATATCTTGAGTTTTTCATGCTCACTTTTTAAGCAGCTGTTGATTTTCATAAGTGGACTATGGTGGTTGAATTTGTTCTTGGGCACCCATCCCTCATGGTGTTCAAGGATTTCATAGATTCTTGGGGATTATCCTCACCCACAGTAGTGATAGTCCACCATTATATGTTCATTTATATGGTGTTTTATTTGAGGGATTAATTCATGCTATCTTGGTCCAAGATCCACCACATGGTAGGAAAAATGACACATCACCCTTTCAATGTAGTATATGGATGTTCTTACAGGTAGGGACTCTCCCCAAGTGGTGATATGGATTCATCTCCATTGATTACTACTGTAGTACCTCAACCTATCATTCCTCTATGATATTGGTGATGCACCTTGGTCTTTGTGTGTGAATGTTCACAATCTCTTCTTTTCGGATTCCTCAATTTCCGAGATTTTCATGGAGTTATATCTTTTGATACATTATCCACCCTGTATTATTCTCCATGATGTTTATTTGGTATCATAGTGAAAGTAGATTATTTAGGATTCCATAACATGTTTTTTTTGTAATTCAACATTCAAGGTGATTTTCTATCATCTTGAAAGATTTTGTATTTTGGATTCAAGGTCTCTCACCTTGTGTCCTATTTTGATCCTTTTTGTAATTTTTTGTGATTGGGAGTGGTGTGAAGGATGAATATTCCTCTGAAAGATTGATCCTCATAGATTAATATCGAAGGCCAGGCCCCCAATCACCCCTTCATTGGCGGTTCTTCCTTCCCATTTTGGTATACCATCCTCGAAAACAGATGTGGACTGGGGGGTCATGTATGGTTATTGTGGTTTATTGGAAGAGATGTGAGTTGCTCATTCCAGATTTTGTGGCCCTATATTTTCATTCACCTCCTTCTATAAGTAAGGATCTTTGACATGGGATGTCAGTAGTTCCATCCTTATCTCCCCAAATGTTTCTAAATAGTTATCCCATTACCCCTTCGGTATCTGCTCTCTTCCTCCCAAAAATTAATTTAAAGTTCTATTGGACAAGTTATCCTTCTCAAAAGACTTGTATGTTCCCTTCAAGTGTGTAAGTATGTGATTTTATTCTCCTTGTGGTTCCTTTTCTAGATATAAATAAAACAATTGTGGATAATATCCACTTATAGTGTAGATATAATTCGATGTATGGATCCTCCCCAAGGAATATTCTACATCAATTATTTCTATTCTAGTTTTGAATTCTCATGGATTATGTACCTAGATAAAGACTAACTATCTTAGCAATGAATTTCGATGTAATAACACAACTCTTGTTGATATTCTTAAACATAATAAAAAATATTTCTGGTTCTCAGAATTTTCTCACAAGATGGGAGTCTAGAACTGCATGCATAGAGACACAACCAATTTTCATATGTTGAGTTTCTTTTGGAGAAGTTGTATTACACTTGTGAGGGTTGTTATTTCTATCGAGTTTATCAATTTTAATATCACTAGTGGGTCTTAATATTGATTCTTCTTCTTTTTATATGCCATGTCTGAGGTGTAATCTATAGAGAAGATGTGGTGTGAGATTTTACTCTTCTACCAAGGTATATAGGACTGGTTTCTTGGTGGTTATTTAATGTTATTTTGGATTAATCAGTGAAGAAATATATAGGGGAGTATCCAAGGAAGGCCAGAAAAGATTTTTCTAACATTATTCCTAGGACTGAAATAGTGGAAATTATATTTATAGGAGATAAGTACACAAGGTGTAACAATCAGAAAGAGAGTATTAGGGTGTGTATTCAGAATGATAAATGATTCTCTGACCTTCATGATATTTTCTCATACAAGATCTATAATGTTTCCCATCTCTTCCAAGTGATATCTGATCAATCCCAACTACCTATCAACCTAAAGTATTTCAATGATGAGGGTTGAGACTACTTCTTCTCTAATTAGTGGTCCTCATACCCATGATTTATTCCTATGATGATGGAATCATGGGAAAAACCCATGCATGGTTCTTCATGAGATATCCTACATAATAATAGTAGGAATATGAAATGTGAACCATAGTTATAGAATAATAATAATACCTCTTATTGGCCAGATATTAACTCCATGATGATTGGAATCATTCTTTATGATTCACGGCTTGAGGATGGTTTAAAATATGACATTCTAGAGTAACCAGTTCACAAGAAGACTCAGAAGACAAAATTTCATATGGAGAATGAGAGGTAGGCTCATTCACAATATATGGATATATTGAACAATGAGGGTGATCAAAATATGAAATATTTTCAATCTTTCATCAAGGATAAGAGACATATGATTAGTCTAAAGATTCACTTGGGCTTGGATCTTATACCAATGATCAAGTGGTTGTGGGAGGTATTGAATATGAATTTTATAAATCCATACTTTTTGATGGTAACACCTTTATGAATAGTGGATACCCAATATTCAATGATTATATTTTTTGGGATATTCCTTGGGTTACAACCGATCATAAACAACTCAATTATTAGAGGCATTAATCATGAAAATGAGATTTCAAAAGCTATTAATTCCTTAAATCCAAAATGATATCTTGGAACGAATAGTTTTCTAGGTTCCTTATAAATAAAATTGTGGGATCTAGTGAAGAAGGAGAATGTCGAATCGATTCATGAATTTTGCATGAAGGCTGGCTCCCCTAAGTGTCTTGTTACACTACCCTAGTCCTCAACCCAAAATTAAAGGACCCATCATACCAATTTCATTTTAGAAAAATTAGAATGTGTAATTTCTCTTATATTGTTTTCGAAAATGTCTTCAATATAAGGCTTCCTTACTCATAAAAAATGGGTTTCTAAGCATAAGAACATATTTATCCAGGGGAAATAAATTCATGGTTCCACAAGAATTTTCCATTTAATGATTGGTGGCATAAAATTTATGGAATCTAGTTACAATGTCCACATCAAGTTGTACATGGAAATGACTATGATATTCCTTCTTAATGTAATGGGATATATGTGATTCTCTATTTGGTAATTGAACTTTTTTTGATGTTAAAGTGTTACTTAGATTTCAATATCTTTTATGGATAGAATGTGCATTTTAATGAAAAGAGTTAGGCCGATGAAGAATGCTAGCCCATTCTTCCCCATCTTATTCATCATGGTGCATGATTATCTAAACAAATATCTTTCTCACTTCCTCCAAAACTGAGATGTTATTCCATTTAGAAGTAGGGGTGGATTCTATGTAATCTCTCATCATATGTTTGCAGATGATATGACCTTATTCCTCAATGGTAGTAGTATATCTCTCCAAGATTTGATAAGGTCATGAAGGATTATTGTAGATGTAGTAGAAAAAATATTAATCAAGATAAAAATAGTGTCTATGTATCTTCTTGATGTTCAATAGGGCGTGCTAAGGTGATTAGATGTTTCTTGGTAATTCATAGGATTAGCTTCCCCATGGATTATTTGGAATCACCAATATCATCTAGACGGACTCACATGAACCATTTTTACAGGATAGTCAACAATATTTTTAATGTTATTTATAACTAGAGAAATCATTTTCTCTCTTTCAGTGGCATGATAACTTTCACTAACTATGTTCTCACATCTATCACAATGCATATAACCTTAGTTATTAAGGGTCAAAATCTACCACTAAGGATATTGAGAAACTCATGGAGTCATTCATTTGAGTCACACAATCAGATGGAAGGTTTCATTAGGCTTATTGGGTGAGATTGTCCAAAAACTAGAATGGTGGCAATATCAATCCGAGGGATGTTTCAGCAACAAATAATATCCTACAAGAAAAGTGGTCCAAAAATATATTGCGGGATAGAATTAATGTGGAAGATTTATTACTATAAAATATGTTTAGAACATAATACATCTTAAGGGTAAGGTCATTTTATATTATAGAGATATTGATGGGGACATTATGTTTTTTATGGAAAATTCATGCTAAATTATTGGATGCTGGGAGAGTATATTCTTGGACCATAACTTGATAGGTATTGTGCTTAGTTTTATGAGGTGCTCGACCCCCCATGTCTCTTTTAAGATTTCTATTAGATACCCATTGTTCAATGTTGTAGTGTTAAACAAAAGAAATATGGATTCTTCTTCAATATTCATATGAACCAATAGGGAAATACCCATGTGTTCAAGGGAACTACATCTGGTGTTTTATTAGTGAAGGAATCTCAACAGGTTATGCATGAAAATATAGTATAGATTCATGGGATAAAACTATCTGGTAAAAATATATTCCCCTAAAACTTAACTTTTTGATATAGCATATTAAGAATCACACACTTCCGAAAAAGGAGGCGGTCAAATAGATGAGAGTCATGATATCCGCGTAGTTCCTATTTTTCTCAAATCAGAAAG
This sequence comes from Viscum album, assembly GCA_963277665.1. NCBI lineage: Eukaryota > Viridiplantae > Streptophyta > Magnoliopsida > Santalales > Viscaceae > Viscum > Viscum album. The sequence goes on from OY728163.1 coordinate 1,868,113,270, forward strand.
AGGAAAAAACTTCCCATATCTTTATTCTTGGTGATTGGTAAACATACCTATAGCGTGTGTATTGTGAATTCACAAGGGACACATCCAATTCATGCAACATCAATTAGATTTGTAATTGTTTAATAAGGTTATAGAAAATAGAACAGAGAATTAGGCAAGGGAGATTCTCTTAGAAGTTGTCTATTGGTGTATTTGGGAATCTAGGAACAAGGATTTTTATTATGGTGTTGGTAATTTGAATCATCATCATCTTTCTAGAATTATGTTTTAGTGGATGACTGAGAAAACTTACATAAGAGTTGGGAGATTGATATATCCTTAAGTAATATTGTTCACATCAACATCCCCTCTCCCTCTAAAAAGCTACTAACTTTACTAAGTCAATGGATCTGATGGACGCCCATCTTAAATGGTTTTAAGGTCAATACTTATGGGTCCTATAGCTTGGGTATTATACGGTGTTGTGGTATTATTTATGACTAATGTGGCTACGAGATTATCACCTTTAGTTAAACTTATAGTTATGGGGATTCTCTTATAGAGGAGGGATTTTCTTTGCACAATGGATATGAACTATTCAATGAGAAAAATAGTGATCTTACATCAGTTGAGAATGACTTGATAGTCATCATTCACTCACTCCATATTTTGATGGATGTACCTTGGACTATTATTTATTATATCCATAGTTTTAAATATCTACTCAAAGACAATAACACCTTACTCCAAACCACGATAGAAGTGAATGATGTAGTGTATTATTTGGATTTATGTTTTAATCCAATGGGAACATGTATTATCTTTTATAGCTTTGGATCCCTCCTTGTTTGTATGGATGTATTTTTTCAGGAGTGATTATCTCAAGTTACACCACTTTAGGCCTCCCTGATAGTGTTCTGTCTCTTTAATTTCTAATAAAAAATATAATTTTTTAATCATTTTATTATAACGAGAGTGTTAATATATAAATAATTTTATTATATTCAATAAAACCCATCATTCTAAACAAATAAAGGAATTCAATAAAAACTAGAAATTCAATTAGAGAATAATTTATTTGTTAGATTCAGTTATTGGTTAAGGTGAATCAATTAATGTAATACCTAAATTTTTATATCCATTAATACAAATGTGGAAAAATTAACTAATTGGTATCATAATGTAATAATAAATCCTCAGAATAATATCCATAACAATGGTGTTGTTGGATGTCCTCATTTGAGTGAAAAATTTTATTTTAAAATTGTATTTTATGTTCTTTATAAAGAATATAAAAATTATAATCAATATTATTTAATCAAATTAGGAAAACCATCTTTTACAAATATGATAGTATTTATTTAGAATAAACATTTCATATAGATTTTGATGAATAAATGATAAAATTTAAACTTTTAAATTTCATTAGTAACCATGTATAGGAGAACCACATTAAATGTATTGTTTGGTTAGAAGTGTTCTATATATATTCATAAATGGACCCAATTTCTTAGTTTATATCCCTTACCAAAACATTAGGCTATGATTTGTGTCCATATTTGTTTATCTGTTTGTAAAAATTTTATTTTTTTACTAATTTATGAGTGTATTCATTATAGGATTCCCATGACCAACAATGATTTCTCAATCCTCAATCATGTTTATATTATATTTTTTGAGAATGATAATAATTAAAAATATAGTTATACTTAACACATCCCCTATAAATAACCTCTTTCAATCCAAAAAATATTTTTATTAAAATAAAAAGTGCTCCCATATAATTTTAAATACACATATTTTAATGGAATTCATCAATTAGCTATCAAAATTAAAACTATCTCTAACTAGATTATATATTAGAACTATTTTACCATTTGAAAGATATTAAAATACCTATCAAATTAATGTTAGATTATATTTTCATGACAATCAATTTTATATGTGTGATTTGTCTAATTTTAGATGATAAGGATAAATATATAATGAAAGATCAATTTAAAATTAAATACAATCTTCTATAAGTGGTAAAAGGATGTTGGTAAATTATTAGTGGAAGAGATTATTATTCCCAAATATGATATCATATGGGTTAAACTTATTCAAGCATTTTAAAATATATTCGGACTCAATATAATCATAAGTGAAAATTTTAATTAGTTATTACCTTGTACTAAATGGTTTTCATGACAATGTAGACTATAAATGAATTTATAAATCATAATGAAAACAAAAAAATATCATACTATTTATTTTAATTATATTATAATAATTTTTGAGTAATTTCATTTACTACATTCATAATTCATATTTTAGTTATTTCCAATTTAATATATCATTCATCGACCATAAACAATAACCATTACTTATGTATTTGGAACATTTTCTTATATAATTATATTATTTTTTTTTGTACAATGTTGTTTTACCATCCAATTTTATGTAGTGAGTATCTTCTTAGATTAAAATAATTAGTTAATGGATTTATATAGATGATTTTAATATATTTTTTTCCTTCATTGATGAGTATTAGTTATTGTTTGGTGTTTTCTTCTTTCGAAGAATTGAAAAACATATGCTTTGAAAAATGTAATTTTATGGTGGAATGGGTTTAATAGTTGGGAATGTCATTTATAGGGATATAATAAAATATTTAAAAATAAAAATGAAATAATTGTTTCAACAAAATATCCAAAATATATATTTTGGTTGTTTATTTTCTTGGGTTATAATGATATTTAATATTTATTTATTAAATATATCAACCAAATCATACAACCCATATCATTTTTATTATAAAAATATCCATAGTCCATGTTTACTAATTTTTTGGAGAATTATTTTAATATATGATAAATTTTCCTCACATCACTATCCATTATACAACTATCATGGTGGGATCTCTAATCAGAGATTATATGCGATGTCTCAAACTATTTTTTGGGGAATATTCATTACAAAGTGAAAAGATTAATCATAATTTTACTACTCATAATTCATTCACCACATACCATATAGTAGAAAAATAAAAAAACACACAACAAAATACATTCATTCTAGTATCATATACTTAGAAAATTTAAATCCAATATTCTAGGGACAAAGGACAATTTATTTTCTAACCATGATGGTTTTTTATCTTACACATAAGAATACTGATGAACAACCTCATGTAACCTTGTTAATAATATTTATTTACTAGTGTTATATTTTTATTGTTTAAGAGAGAAGTGTAAAAAATATGTTAGGGTACCTAGTTACATTAGAAACCCAAAAAAATTGTGTGTATGAATAATTCATATTTGAATATTTTTTAATGACCCATACACATAAATAAATTGAATCCACATGGTTATTTGATGATGTGTACATGAACATGGGTTTTCATAAGATTGGAGATAATTTTATCCTTGTATTTTATGGTCCACTTTAGTTTTTAATGAAAATTATGAAAGGTATTTTAAACCAAGATTTTTTTTACCACATTATATTGGGATTCCCATAATTTTTATAGTAAATTTACATGACCTAAAATCATAGGGAATTACTCAAATAGAATTTATATATACCAAATAATGTATGATCATCTGTGAGAAATATAATTCATTAGGATATAACATCATGGTCCCATATATAAATAAATTTTATTATGTAAATAAATAAATAAATATATTAATATATATCATTTTATATAATGATTTCTTACCAAATTTGGAATATTTAAAAGGAATATTGATAAAAAAATCATGACTTGTTTTTGAATTAATGAGATATGAAATATTGAGAAGGTGTGGTTTTTTCTCAGATCTCATAGTACTATCTATAACACTATTTCCACTTTAAAATGTTTATAATCATTTGTCATTGTAGATAGGAAGAAAAATGACTAAAAAATAATCACATTAGCATACATGAATGTGTTTTCATTAATAAATTGTGAGATCATATGAAATTATGTAGAGTATAAGTTGTTTTCTAGAATTTGAATTACCCCTAATGTTGTTACTACCCACCATTGTGGTTGGTCATGATGGTTTTAAAAATTATATGGATCCCCTTGAAGCTATTGGATTTCATTAAAATTGGATGTTGTATTATCAAGATCTTTATCTTTTGTGGAATAAAAGTAGTGACCCATTTTAAACACTGTAATTTTTTAAGTAGTCATGATATTTATTAGTACACATCAATTGGGGAAGTAAGGAAATCCTCTCATTAAATTGAATGTATTATTTTTTGTTTCTTATTTATTTTTTATAATTAATTAGGGCTCCTATATGATTATGACCAATAATAGAATATGGTAGTTCCATATGTCCTAAGTTCAAAAATTCTATTGTTTCCCATAAATAGGACCATTGAAATGAATTTACTCATACCTAAAATATTCAAGATATGGATGTTTGAAGAATAGTGTATCATTTGAAAGTTATTACTTCACAAGATTTTCTTTATATTCAAATTAAAAAATTTAGACTTCAAATCCAAGCTAGAGGAGATCTTGTATATAATTTTATGAAGACTTTAGGAGGACCACATTATAATGGAGGTGAATTAGTGTGGGATGAACTTTTTTCACTTTATAAATTTTATCAATTTCTATACCTTTATCACTAATTCATTGAATGTATCTTGTATTTCTTCACTTATAATAAACACGAATGCATACAAAACAATAAATAATAAAGTACCCCATGATTCTTTAATGAGGTTCCCCTACAATATGGATGACTAAATTCTTTCTACATGATGGTTATTATCCCACTCCCATAACAAATAATTTTTATTATCATTGAAATCACGACAAAAGGGATTGACTGGATGCTTTCTCTTGGATAAAACTAGGGAAAATTGATCTTTATCATTGATACACATGATTATAGGTTTTTAGATTTCCCCTTATCTTTTTTATAAAAAATGTTTATATTTTATTCTTCTCTAAAATCCAATTAATTCATGTCAACTTTCTCTAACTACTAGATTCAAATTGATGCATCTATTTTATAGAAACCAATGTTCTATGTTAGTAATTAAGAAATATAATATACTACTTCTTCTTCTTCTTCTTCATTAAAAAAATATGAGTATGATGTGGACTAGATATCTCTAAGATTCTTCCAGACCAAAATGAAAATTAATTAGAAATATAATATCCCCTCCCTTCTTATTCCTGGGATCTTTTATATAAAATTTAATAATTTCATCACAATATTATATTCTCAATGTCACAAAAAATTTCAATCATATCATGCTATTCTTGTTTAAATTTGGGGAAAATTATTCTTTATGAAAGTGAATGTTTAATTTCATTGCATGGGATAATTTCACATACACTTATGTCATCCGTTCATACTTATAGTCACCTTATTCATGAAATATTGATTCTTAATATTTATACTTTCATGTTATTATACATCCATGGGAATGCACTGTGTACTCAGTGTATGAACAATGAATACAATTATCCTCTAATTCATGAAGATGAGTGGCTCATAGAAGATTTTTTTATTTATATAAGGTAGTACATAGAATCTATTCATCCCCATATAAGGATCATATGGATGCTTTAATTCCTTCATGTAATATCCAATATCTTTCTAAAATTTCAAATGGTAGAAACAAATTACCTCATCCCTACCCCTATTTGTATATAAAATTTCTCACCACCTTACCTCTATTTGTCAATGTGATTCAATCCCCATACAATTAGGTGAAGAGCCCATGATCTAATTCTTATGTAAATAAAAAAGATTTTAATGTAATTAGTTTACAATTAGGTGAACATACAATTTTATAATAGCTTTTCTTGATCATGCAACACCTTATTGTCTCCCATGATTAACATATTCATAATCTGGAACCGAAATATTTTGTAATCCATATTAATTCACATGATGTAAGTTTTTTATCATTAAATAATCCTGTGATACATTCTTATTCATGTATCAAAATCTTAATATCGAGGATATTTATTCAATGGTTACTCACAAACACATTCACAACATCAAATAATTTATCACATGTAATAAATCTATTGCATGCATGACCTTTAATCTATTAAGAATGTGTCACATAGAATTTCTATCATATTGGCCAATAGAGATTGTTGTTCAAAAAAATTATTTTATTTAGAATATTGAGAACAAATTTGAAGTGATAGGCATAGGCCCATTGTTGGATGAGAGGTTGGATATGATGTACAATTTTAAATGGATGTCCGACATGAAATAAATCAGATGGAAATTTTTTATGTAACTCTTTTAATGTTGGAATATTAACCCTTCAAGTAATCATCATATGAGACCAAATTTTTTCAATGAGTTATGGAACCAGTTCCTTTCCTTATGAATATTGTTTTAATAATGTGAATTTATAATGAGGCCATGGAGGTTTTGGTAGAATTCAAGATCAACTTGGGGCCTGATGTTACCGTTTTTTAGAAACATTCAAAGGTGAATGGTTGGTAAATTTTTAGTTGTAAAATTATAGGTTAACCCTTTGGACCAAAAATTAATGATCAAAATTAGTTTAATCATTCTTGAGAGGCTACAATTTCAGGAAAACCCTTCAATTTATTAGAGGTTTACAAAGTACAGTTTGAGAAAGGATTCTGCAAACCGTGTGTCTAGCCCATGAGATATGTGTTTTTAAGGGAAAAGTCGAGAATACTTTGTGGGAATGGTTATTCAAACAACAAAAATAGACTATTCGAGGGAATTAAACAAAAAAAGTTTAAAACACATGGTTGGTTTACATTTTGGAAAACCATGTGGTCAAACTGTGCGCCCCTTAAAAATGTGTAAATTTATAATTGTTCTGAGATTTCATTTAAACATAATACATGAATTCTCTCTCTCATTATCACATATAGAATCTCAATCAAGACCCCTTTTTCTATCCTTATAGGGTTGAAATGATATCCCTAATTTGGAAGCGGAATAAAATGTTGTTTCATATATTTTTTCACCCTAAGTATGTCTATGAGTCCTATTGATTCTTTCCATAGTTTCTCTCACCATTATTAATGTTATCATAATGGGAGATCATATTCCATATTTTAGTGTGTTTTTATAGTTTATCTTAATTCAATTGTTCAAACTCAAATTTAAAGCTAATATCAGAAGATGATTCTTTATTGGTATAATATTGGTGGGATAATAAATTTTCCTAAAAGTGTAGTTGTTTATATCATGTGCGCTTATGTCTCACACTAGAAATCCGAAGCATTTCCTTGAAAATGTGTAATTAATAAAATATATTATTTTATGTCAATTGATACACTCCTATTGACCATTGATGTAGTCATAGTTTGACATCATCGACTCAACCAACCACCTTCATGTGTGTTTCTATGTGAGAACTTGGAATTTTCACCATGCCTATTTGACCAAACAAACTCACAAGGCGGGTTAGACTTGTTAATTAAGATTCAATTAGTAAGTAAAATTAATTGAAATGTAAAATTTTAAGAACAAACCATGAATCAAAAATCCAAGTCATTGTACCCTATTTCAATAATATAACAGAAATTATATTTCACTTGGACCCTTTTTTATTAATGTTTTATCACATGTATTAAATGATGAATTGAATTGATTAAATGACATAGATTTTATAGCTTAGCACTGAATATAATTAATTATTCTTTATATGATCATAATTAATGGATGGAATTAATGAAAATAATGGTCCATATTGGTAGTTAGGAATTATGTAATATAATGCTTCTTATTGCTTATTCATAAATAATGGAAATTAAGATCCTTATTATTTATTTTAAATAAACAGAGCAGAAGTTACATATTGTTTATTTGACATTATTGGACATGAATCTCATTGTTTTTATTTGAAATTTAATGACAAGAAGTTCCTTATTGTTTAATTGTAATTAATGAATATATAGCTCTTTATTGATTAATTTGAATAAATGGATAAGACAATCTTTTTTGTTTATGATATATTAGTGGACATGATTCTACATATAGTATATTTTCATGTTGTACATGGAACTTCTCATCATATGTTGGGATTTTTATACATTCCATTTCCCCACCTCAAATTCAACAATTTGGTTAACCTTTGGCTTCTATGTCATTAATGCCCTGGGGCTGGTAGATCCCTTATATGATGATCATTATGTAGAGATGGCTTTGTTTTGTGCCTTAGGTCCATATCCAATATTATATATTGATGACTGTACAGATCCTTCTATATTAGTTAGAAGTATGTATATCATGTAGGTATCCCTTGAAGAACCCATGTCAATAAGGGTTCTACTTATATCATTTTCTAATTTTAATATTTTTATATACACAATGATTTATTATATATTTCCAGACTAGATAGTATTAAAATCTATTGGTGGTGGATTACTGTGTTTTAGTCACATTTTATTCTGGATTCCTTTTTGTTCCTCGATATAATTAAGGGATGATATGAGGGATAAAGAGAGGCATTCATCTATCGATGATAGACTATTCTATTCAAGGCAGGCACATGAGAGAAGAGGACCAAGGCATTGCTCATGATTCTAGTAGATACTTGATTTTGTTTTTTTATTTTTGTAAAGGATGTATTATACTGTATGAATGATTTCATGTATTCACATTCCCATATTTTATATCATCATGAAATAATAATTTTTATATGAATCTGCTTATGGATTTTATCTATTTAATCTTGAATAATTGTTAATTTCTACAACCTTGTACTGTATTCACTAGTTACATTATGTTGACTCCACTATATATATATATATTCTCTACTATTGTGTTCTATATTGATAAAGAGTGTATAGTCTCCCCACTATATGATCATTGGCCATTTCTACTAGTAGACAACCTTTGGTATACGGGGTGGTGTACTTGAGGCTGTTTGGCGACAAGGTCAGGTGACTTATGAGTGGACCAAGTTCTGTACATCACAAATTGGTTTTAATGAAAAAATATTTTCAATTACATAGTATATTTGGATGATATAAAAATTATAGGATGAGTCAGAATTTCATAATGATCCTTTTCATGGGAGTAGCTAACCCACATATAGGGAAAATCCATGTTTATCGGGATGGGACTTGATATTCTAATTTTTTTTTTCCAATTACAGTTATAATGATTTCACCATTTGGTGACTGAAATGAATTTTGGGATCAATTAACATTATTGGTTTCCTTTTTCCATTGTCTCAGTATGGAAAAGATGTAATGTTCATGCATCATTATAACGACCTAAGGATTTATATGTCATCCATATGCCATGATATGTTTATTTACTATGTTTATTACTTCCTGCATATTTCTTGTGTATTGACCATCATATTTGAAATTATAATAACACTTCATGTAGTTAAATAGATAAACAATTCGTTACATAAAGGGTATGCATCACCCAAAATGGTGTTTTACTATATATCATGATGGTGGAACCTTAGAAAATCTTTTATCACATGTTCGATTAATGAAAAATTCATTATATGTGATTGAACATTAGTTGATTGTCATTAAATTGTTGAAAAATATAATTTAGAAAGTGTGTGACTCAATAAATTATTAATAGTAGACCATATAATCAAATCATCAAATATTGACTTGTATCATCGTATGTTCGAATATAATGGTTTGGTTGTAGTTATATAAAGTTCCAATTTTAACTTTAAATGTTATAAAGTTAAAACTTTGAAATGGAAAATAATTTTACCGGACCTTGATATATATATATATATATGTGTGTGTGTGTGAACATTATAAATTCTATTACTTAAATGAAATTTTTTCCATTAAATAAGGATACTAATTAAAATAGAAGGGGTGTTTTCCTCTATAAAATTCTGTTGAAACTCAATATGAAAGAACCCATATGATTAAAAATAAGAGTTTCATCAAATTCCTGACCCTAGACTTGGGTATTTGGGTTTTTTATTTCTTGGGTACTAATCAATTATTTATATCTAGTTATTATAAGTGAATTTTCATCAGTTTTTATGTCACGTAGAAAGGCATTAGAAATATTGTTTTACATTGAAAATCATTCAGTTTTTGAATCTTGTTTTGAGTCATGTTCTTGGAATTGTAGATATATGCCTCCACTAACACCTTAGGTTTAGCACTTGGAATATGGAAACAACTATGCTTCTAAAATGGTTGGATATAACCCGCTAGCAGTGCCACCGACATCACCTCCTATTCTGCATATTGTCAAAACAAGACAATGCATAGATGCTCAAAATTGAGTGGGTTTCCTATGACTAGTGAATTATATGTAGGGAGTTCCACAACCTGAAAAAGAAATTTAGAGCTAACGTGTAAGTTATAAAATTTGTATCTACCTACATTGGTAGGAGATAGTGGCCCCAACCTACTAATTCTTGGATAGAGGTGTTTCTTTCTATCATTGAGCCTATGAATACTACCCCACAAGGAAGGGAAAAATCACTACTTATATGATATGTTGAACTTCTATGAATTGGTAGGAAGTTATTATAATAAAAGAACATCATAAAGATATATTTTGGAGGGATTTATAATCTAAATTCTATGATTACATATTTTTGAAAAATTGAAAGATAAATTAGATAGAGAGTTTATAAACCTTTATCATGGTTTTATGTCTTTCATAAACTATTAACCATTCTCTAAAGAGCTACTTCTCCTTACAATGACTCTTTTAAGTGATTAATTATATATATATATATATACATATACGCAATTTGATTATATAATTAGGTAGTCCATCCATTCTTAGGAGAACATTTTTCAATTGTTGAATGTTTCTAGAATACTTAACAATGCCCTAATTTTTAGAATATCCTGAGAGAAGAAGAAGGTATAGGGCATCGTCTATTTTCCCCGAGTTAGGCCGGCAGTTCATCTGGTGGTAGAAAGAAACATTTTGAGATTTATTGTTGGGTAAGACGTATTTAATGTGTACTCTCATGTAGCTAGGTGATATATCATTAGTGTGGGAATCCATATCACATGAAAAACTAGTGTGACAGAGACCCAGTTTGGCATCGAGGTGGTAGAAATATGGGTCATCTTTAGTGGTTCTTTAAAATGTTTTTGTCTACTCAAAGTGGGAGAGTCTCTACACTAGATCTATATTCCAGTGTCGAAGAAGTTTCTCCCTGATAGGTAGGGAGATGGTGTACTATAAGACATTCAGGATGAGGAGGTGCATGAGGATATGGATGCTAGATCTTTGATAGATGGAACATGAAAAGTGAGAAAACTCTAGGTAGTCAAATTGAAGTACATGGCCATAGAATGAGCCATATATATATAGTGAATACAATAACTGAGGAGTAGAGTGTTGGTCCATCTATAGTTCAATGAATTATTTTAGTAGCCTCAACATTAGTATCTGTTATATTTGAAATTGGATCTTCACATTCATTTATCTGAATGGATATCATAGAATGTATTGGACATGAAATCTGGGATTTTTTTAGATTGATCATTCTTAAACCTCTATTTGGAATTTTATCAAATAGTGTACAATGATGCAAGGATTATCCTCATGAGATGGGTGGTTATCATTTGGTGTCGAACTTTTTATCCCCAAGATGATAGTATTTGATGTGATTCTCAGTATGGACTGGTTGGTACCAAATAACACTCCAATTGATTGTTTTCATTTTAGGGTCTCCTTTTCATCACCATAGGGTGGTAGTTACACTCATTATAGAGAATTGGATTCCCAGGGTAGTTGAGCTGGAACTAAACATAATCCGTTGAGAGGAGTGTTATCCCATGTTTCATATAATGCCCCATGATTTTATAGTACATTATCTCATTAAATAAATTCAATATCTTGCGCTACATGCAATACTGAGTTCGAATGCACCACAACATACCAAACTAGCAGTTCATAAAGTGGTTATGAATAGTATTAACTGCATTTTGAATCTTATATACTCTATATAATTTGAACATCCATATTATGTGTTTCTTAGACAAAATATAAGAACAAATTCAATTTTTTATATAAAGGAAGTATTTTTAAAAAATGAAATTTCATTGCCTACTAGTGGTGCATTTTTTTAAATAAAATACCTGACACTTTTATATTAAATTTTACAAAAGAAACTTCTTATTTAGAAGCAGGACATAAAATTTATTTTGGACCAATTTTTGGAAATTTTATGATTACATTCATATTTTGTTGAATAGTGAAAAATAATATGTTTTAATTGAAAAAAACTTTTTTTAATAGAAATAATTTTTAGTGTTATATTATGTTTTTGAATGGTTTTTAATTATAATTAGATTATTTTTTATCATTTAATTAAATTTAGGTCATTATAAGTAATTTCATATTTAAATTTAACATATACACATGTTAATCTTTTGACAGTTTTTACTTTTTTAAAAACCCGCTTTTTGGTTTTGACGGTGGAAATTAATTTTAAATTAATAAATGAAACTCTTATTTTTTTTAATTTGGTAAAATGGAATTTATTATTGAATTAGTAATATCAAAATTATCTTAGGGTAAATATTTGGTATTTTTCTGAGAACTTTCAATTTTTAATGAATAGTAAAAAACACTATGTTATTATTCAAAACCGACTTTTTATTTAAATAAATATTTATTTTATTTCAATTTATTTTAAGTAAAACAGATATATAATACCTATACAATATTAATTTAATTCATTGGAGTCATTTTATAATAAAATTAGATGTATAAAAGTTTATTGAACTTTTTAACATTTTTACCCACCTTCTACGAGCCTTTGAAAATTTGAATAAAACATAATTTTACGATTTCTATGTGTTGAATTTAAAAAATCCAATAGAAAAGGTTGAAATTATATTTTAAAATGTCGTTCAAATCAGATAAAAATATATTTTTTGTGAATAGTAACTTTTGACATTTATTTACCGCGATTAAAATAAAATAGGGTAATTAATGGTAAAAATGATATTATAATTACCCTAAAAAATGTCCTAATTATATTAGATAAGTGTAATTAGACTAAAAGAAACCTTAGGAATAAAATAGGATCCTATTTTGTCCACATGGATAAGATTAGGACATTTATTATTATTTTATTTAAAGAAGAGTTAAAAGTGTTAGATTCAAAGTTTAATTACTAAACCATTTATTTATATAGGGATACACAAAACATAAATTAGACTATAAATATTCATTATAAAGATAAAATGATTGGATACATAATGGTATTTTATTTATAATTTTTAGACATTAAATAATTTAATTTATTTTTGACATAATGTTGATTTAGTAATTACCTTATTAATGAAATATTAAAATAATTGATATTATAAATATCAAAATAAATTTAAATTGAGACTGATGATGAATTCTAAAAATTTTATAGGTAAATATAGCATGTTGGTGATGATTAAATAATTTTTTTTCAAAGTAATAAGGCTTTTATGAATTTCAAAAAAAAAACAAAATACCATATAGTGTCAAAATTGACATAAATTAATTTTAAAACCAAATTCTATATTATTAGTTAATATAATATTCCTAAAAATATAAGGATCCACCATATAGCTTAAATAATATTATATATTTCATTAATTAACCAGTTGAGGTTATCATGGATGTTTAGAGTATTTTAATTAACTATATAGTGTAAGAATACAAGAGGACATGGTAAAAAGTAAACTATTTAACTAAGAGTTAAATCTAAATAATAAGGTTAATATTGGGACATAAACCTGTATAAAACCTATTGGTTGAGTGTTTTTTGACCCATACCACCTTATCCTAGAAATAAATCATCTTTGTGCCATTAGAATCCGAAAATGAGTTTATTATAAAATAATATTTCTTGCTTTTCCTAATCTGACCCTCACCTGCCTTATAATAGGGTACTTCCCCTTCTCTCAAAATAACACCTCCAAAGCCATTTGGATCGGCCAAAACCCACCCAAATATCCTACCAATGTCCCCCACATCAACCTAGATTCATTATATTGAACATAAATCCATCCTATGGATCCCTTTTGATCAAATTAAAAGGAAACACCCAAAGAAGTGGTAATAATTTCACCACCCTCTTTCAAGTTCTTTTCTTCTTCCACTTCCTCTTTCTTTGTTGTTTCCATACCAAAATAATAACTTAATTATCTCTTAAATACTTTTATGTTATTATAAATATGGTACAACCATATTCGTTATTCTATTCATCCTATAAATGACAAATTCACCATACGTGCGTACGTATGACTTACCGTGTCCACGTCGTGGTGTCGTTTGTCATTAAAACACTTAATTATTTAGATGGGTATAATAATGAGTATAACTGATGTAGATAATAAATATAAAATTTTAATGATTCTTTATATATGATATACCATCCAATTACATAAGATTTCACCATCAATATAATGATATTGTCATTCATGCGTACGTATAGATTACCGTCTCCACGACGTGATGAGATTCATTTCCACATTCACTATTCAATGATGATTATAAAAATATATATTATTAATAAGTATGTAATATATGAAACAATAATGCTACTTAATATATATAAATATGTATGTATGTATGTAATTACATATTTTTATTCACTTACTTCCATTCATATGATATGAAAATGGAAACAACGTTTATGCGTATGTACAACCTACCATCTCCATAAACGGTGTTCTCCATTTCATATATCTATCTATTATAAATATTTATATTATAAATATATATGATATATAAATCATGTGTTATATTCTGGAAGTATGTAAATCATGATATAAATGATACGATCAAGAATAATAAGTTAAAACACGTACGATAAAGAAAGCGATTATTAACCGTAATGTTAATTTTACAAAAAAATAATTATTAAATGGGTAGTATAAAATCATAAATGAATATTTTATGATATAATAAATATTAATATGGTTCTGTTATAATTTAATAACAAACTATGGTCATTATAAAGAAGGTTAAACATACCCTCGACCAAAAAAAAGTGCAAGGTAAGGGCTAATTTCACAATATCTTTATTATCCGAGGTTGTTTTTACATAAGTATCTACTGGGACATATTTATTATCCATTACTATGTTTCATAAAAGAGTTTTAAAATGGATTCTTTTAAGGTACATTTTTACTAAAAGAACATTTTAAATGTTTTATAGATTTATTCTTCTATACCTTTCCCATTAATGTCCATATTTTCAAAATGGGTTTAAGGATTTATTTATATGGAAAAGAATGTTTTAAAATGTTAATTCCTTTCAAAAGTTTAAAAGTAGTATCCTACACTTTGATTCAAAACTATATTTTAAATGAATTCCTTTATAAATTGTGTGACTTTTAAATGATTTCATAAAAAAGGGATATTCCTCTAAAAACAATTTACTCAACATTTTCAACTATGTCAACATCCTTTATGGGATTTTTTTCTTGATCGAAGATGATTTATTATGATACCAATCTTCCATATCATATTGAAGGTTTTGTAATATTTTTGGCAATGGATGTGTTATTTTTAAACAATTCATAGTTTATAGATAAAGTATTGATATTTCATATGCTAGTATTAACACAGATGTTTATGTTATGTTTAAACCTTTTCATACGAGGAATGTATTAGACTTAGTAAGTGATGGGTGGAGCCCTCTATAGGTCCTCAATGCATTGGTAGGTATCATGAGACAAAATAGTGTCTTAGAACAAGGCTTTGACAAAATATTATTTGTAGTCTTGTCACAAGGCCTTGAATGTGTGGTTATGAAGTCTGGAATTATGTATTCGATCATTATGAAATTGGCGATTGATATTACAAGTGATTATTCGACTAATAGAATATCAATGTGAATATGTAAATGGAATTATTTGATTTATCTTTTCCATATTATGCAAAATATTATGATTAAAAGGCTTTAGTTTTAGTTTTATACATTGCCTTAAATGTTTACGCTTATTTATGGATGTTTCCGCTATATTGTTATCATTACTGAGCATCTGAGCTCACCCCTTTCTAAAGTTTTATTTTCATAGGATTCCAAGAAGTGTTTTATGATTGATAAACGGGGTTAAGCAAGGGGATTAATGTCATTTTCAATGGATAATTTATGTTGTGTATTTTCGAAGAAATACATCCCTATCTGGATACAAGCAGGTAGAGGTAACTCTGACACAGATGTACCTAGGAGTGAAAACTACAACAAGGAGTTTCAGGCTTGACATGGGGTATCCTGGTATACGACAACATGCATTGTTGAACTCTTGGTTATGACACTCCTAGGGGATATGATTAGGATAATTCACATTTTAATTACATGACATTATGAAGGATTTAAGGGTAAATACTTCCTCAAAGAAAACATTTTATGATTATAGATTATATGCATAATATTTTCAATTTACGTTAGGTATTTTACAAGATTAGAATTATGAATTGCGATTCATATACTAATCTAGTGTATGCCATTTTTTAGAAATGGTTCCTAGTAGAAGGAATGAGAATTCTAAAAATACACTTGATCGAAATATTAATAAGGATCATATCTTTCATGGTATTAAGACAAAATTTAAAAGAGAAATAGTCTCCCACATATTCTCATCAAAAGATGAAATAATATCATGTGTTAATAATATAAGTAAATAATTCTCTTAGTCCAATGTATTTGAAGGTAATAAAGAGAAGAAAAGGATTGAAGAGAGAAAGATGGACAAAGGGAAGAATAGAAAGAAGGATTTTCTCATATGTGATGATTATTGAAAGAATCACATTATTAAATGCTTGAAGGAAATGGTAATTTATTATAAGTTTGGAGAAAAAGGACACCAAGTATTTGATTGCAAGGGTAAGAAAAAGGTTTCAAATGTACAATTTTTCATCTGCACGAAGTTGGGACACTACACGAAGCAATGTCTAAATCATCAGAGTATAGCCCAAATGCTGCTATTGGATTATAATAAAGTTACAAAACTACCTCCAATGGCCCGAAGGCCATCATTTTTTATTGATTTTGATAACCCAACTTTAAAGGGGTGAAGTGGAACCCTTTATAAGGTCTGTACATGTAAGTATTACATGGCCCATAGGCCTTAGAGTAATTCATTGATTGTAATCTTTAAATATTACATACAACCCAGACTAACTATTTGGAACTGCTCCGCCCCAACATCTTCATGTTGAAATTTTATCTCCACCTTCGCATGGCTGTTCAGCTTGGATTTCCCATGCATACATAGGTTTATCTCGATGGTAGGCGCCATACCCTCTCATTCTTTCAATCTATTTAGCTTCTACATTAGTGAAAGCTCCTTTCTACTCCTCCTACTGAAGTATGTTCCTTTTTAGGTTTTATGGTTTTCATCTGCACTTACGGTTGTACAAAATCCTTGATGTGGCCTGAAGGCCTAACTGACCCGAAGGCCTGGGTGGCCTGAAGGCCTTAAAGGACTGAAGGACCAAATCAGTGGCCCGAAGGCCCAAACGAGGGAATATTCCCAACTTCTATAGTGCCAAAGAGTGCATCCTAAAGTTCCTTCTAAAGTATTTTCTATATTTCTGCATAGTTCTGTCTACAGTACTACTATAGTACCTACTACAGTACTACTACAGAACCCCCGGAAATTAGCCTCTAGCTGGATTTGATCCCGGGTCTCCGGGATGCAGTTTTGGAGTCCTCACCAACTGGGCTGAGGCTCATGTGCAGTTATAATACTATTGAAGATGAAGAAGAAGGATTAGATTTCTTATGTTGTTATCAAAGTATTGTATCATTTGAGAATTTTATTAATTATGTACATGTTATAAAAATTATTTAGTATAAAATGATTGTACTCCAGTACTATTTCATTAAGGACTTGAGATTGTGTGGAACCAAGAAAAGTGACTCAATAATAGGTTAATTTTTTTTAGAAAATATATGGTTGAGAGAAAGATAAACCATAATATGGTTCTAATACCGAGGTAGTGATTTTGGAATAATATATGATTGATTTGGATAAATTATATTGGATATTCATGAATACCTTGAAACTGATTAATGATTTTTATATTTCATCATTGTTGGAGTTTACAACATTTTTGGAAAGAAGGAGTATATCCAGTTTTTTTATAAAGAACAAGGGAGCATGAATGTAATCAATAAGGTTTTATTGAAATTCTGAGTGTTATAGTCTTTTAAAAGAATACTTGACGAATGTATTCACATGTTATTACAATACAAAAAGGATCTCCATTGTGTTTACCTTCCTTACAAAATTTGGATGGTGAGTTTGGATAGAAATATTTTGGATATGTCTAAAGGGTGGAATTTATTAATTTTTACATTTGATATTATTATTATGGTTAAATCATTTCTTGAGATTATATTTGGATTGACATAAAAAGGACAACCTAGAGGTCGGGCGACAACCAGTCGTATCTGGTAAGGCCACAAGAATTGAACACACAATAGAAGAATGACAAGGGTGCATCACCTACCACTGGCCTACGTGATGTCCTTTTTTATATAATGTAGTTTTTTTAAATGTTCTGTCGGAAAAATTATAAATTAATTTTTTTGGAACCCTATATGATTAGGATAAATAGAATATTATTGAATTATATTATCTTTCAGAGTGAAAGATGAGTTTTTGGTAGAAATTAGTTGAAGGATGGAACTCTACTTATCAGGTATATATATATATTCCTTTTATTCTATGAATCAATTAATTATTTAAATTTTGGGAAGGGATATTAAAACCCAAAATGTGTTACCCTAATACCATATGTTTTGTTGAACCGATAATATTTTACATTATCTTAGATTGATGGCTTTGAGGCCCTAAATTTTACACTTGTTTGTGATTGATGACCTCAATCACTCCCTATGAATATTTACGTTTTCGTCCAATTATGTGTCTCTAATTTCCACCAATGTTCTCCTAATCAAGATCATAATTTGGTGGTGACTTTTTCATTTCCTTTTCCACCTAATTAAGAATAAATTTTATTATGTCAATGACCGATGTGGATTTTCCACAAAGGTATTTTTCAAATTTTAAAAATTTATTTTCGAAGAAAAATTTCAAATTGAGAGGATGAAATTTATTGAATGAGGGGAGAATGTTACACCCCAATATTTTATAGTAGGTTTTCTCATTAAAGTAATTCAATAGCTTACGCTATACACAACACCGAGTTCGAACGCCCCACAACTTACCAAACATTATATTCAAAAAGTGGTTATGAATATTATTAACTTCATATTGAATCTTATAAAATCTATATAATTTTAATAACAATATAATGTGTTTCTTAGACATAATATAAGAACAAATTCATTTTTTCAGATACAGGTAGTATTTTTCAAAAATGAAATTTTACCGCCTACTAATGGTGATTTTTTTCAAATGAAATACTTGACACTTTTCTATTAAATTTGATAAAATAAACTTCTTATTTAGAAGTGGGACATAAAAATTTAGTTTGGACAAATTTTTTGTACTTTTCTGAAAACGTTCATATTTTGATGAATAGTGAAAAAATACTATGTTTTAATTGAAAAGATCTTTTCTAATTGAAATAATTTATAGTGTTAAATTGTGAATTTGAATGGTTTTGAAGTATAATTAGATTTTATTTTTCTTATTTAATACAATGTAGGCCATTATAAGTAATTTCACTTTTAAATATTTTATAAACACATGTTAGTCTTTTTACAGTTTTTACTTTTTTAAAAACCTTCTTTTTGGTTTTGAAAATAGGAATTAATTTTAAATTAATAAATTAAACTTCTATGTTTTTAATTAGGTAAAATGGACTTCATTTTAGAATTCATAATATCAAAATTATATTACGGTAAATTTTTGATATTTTTCTGAAAATATTCAATTTTTGATGAATAATGAAAAACACTAGATTATTATTCAGAACAAGCTTTTTATTTAAATAATTATTTATTTTATTTAAATTTATTTTTAGTCATATAGATATATAATACCTATATAAGATCAATATAATTCACTCGAGTCATTTTATAATAAAATTTGATGTATACAATTTAATTTAACTTTTTAACCTTTTTACCCACCTTCTAGGAGCATTTGAAAATATGCATAAAACATAATGTCACCACTTCTATGAGTTGATTTTCAAAACACCGAGAGATACGATTGATATAAGTAAGTAAAATTTTGTTCAATAAGATGAAAATAGTTTTTGGAGAATAATAACTTTTGACTTTTATTTACCGTAGTTAAAAGTACATAGGGTAATTAAGGGTAAAATGATATTATAGTTAACCTAACACATGTCCTAATTCTATTTGATAAGTTTAATTCTACTAAAAAAAACCTTAATAAAAAAATATGATCCTATTTTTTCCACATGGATTAGATTAGGACAATTATTATTATTTTATTTAAAGAATAGTTAAAATTTTTAAAATCGAATTTTAATAACTAAACCATTTTTATATAGGGATAAACACAATATAAATTGAACTAAAAATATTCATTATAATTATAAATATATTTCCTACATAATATTATTTTACTTATAATTTATAGACATTAAATAATTTAATTTATTTATGACATAATGGTCATGTAGTAAATACCTTATTAATGAAATATAAAAATAATTGATATTATAAATATCCAAATAAATGTAAATTGATTCTTATGATGAATTAAATTAAATTTATAGGTTAATATGACATTTACGGTTTTTTATATAATTTTTTTTGAAGTGATAAGGTTTTTCTGAATTTCACAAAAACAAAATACGAAATAGTGTCAAAATTGAAATAAATTAAATTTTTTAAACAAATACTATATTATTAGTTGATATAATATTCCTAAAAATATAAGGTTCAAAAAAATGGATAAAATACTATTATATATGTCATTAATGAACCATTTTTGGTTATCTTGGACGTTTATAGTATGTTTATTAACCATATAGAGTAGGAATAAAAGAAGACACGGTAAAAGTTAAACTATTTAACTAATAATTAAATCTAAAAGATAAGGTTAATATGGTTCCCAATACCTGTAAAAAACCAATTGTTTGAGTGTTTTTTACCCATACCCACCATATCCTAGAAATAAATCATTTTTGAGCCATTATAAACCGAAAAGTATTTTATTATAAAATAACATTTCATGCTTTTCCTAAAGTGACCCTCACCTCTCTTATAAAAGGGTACTTCCCCCCCTCTCAAAATCACACCTCCAAATCCATTTTTCTCTGCCAAACCCTGCCCAAAAATACTCCCAAAATCCATCAACTCATCCTATAGTCTTTACATTGACCAGAAATCCAACCTAAGGATCCTTTTAGATCAAATCAAATGGAAACACCATAAGAAGAGGTAATAATTTCACCACCTTTTTTCAAGTACTTTTATTCTTCCACTTCCTCTTTATTCATTGTTTCCATACCAAAATAATAACTCTGGTACCTCATAAATACTATGATGTTATTATAAATATGGTACAACCATATTTTATGTTCAATCCATCCTATAAATGACAAATTCACCATACGTGTGTACGTATGTCTTACCGTCACCATGTCATGGTGTAGTTTGTTATTCAAACACTTTGTTATTTGGATGGGTATAATAATGAGTATAACTGATGTAAATAATAAATATAACATGTTATTTATTATTTATATATTATATACCATCCAATTACATACGATTTCATAATCAATATAATTATATTGTCGCTTGTGCGTGTGTACGGTTTACAGTCTCCACGATGTGATGATATTCATTTCCACATTCACCATTCAACGATGATTATAAAAATATATATTATTAATAATTATATAATATATGACATAATAATTATATTTAAAATATATATATATATATATGTCCTTACATATATTTTATTCACTTACTTCCATTCAATACGATATGAAAACAGAAACAGTGTTTATGCGTACATACGACCTACCGTCTCAATAAACGACATTTTCCATTTCATATATCTATCTATTTTACATATTTATATTATAAATATATATGATATATAAATCATTTTTCATATTCTGGGAGTATTTAAATCATGATATAAATGATACGATCAAGAATAACAAGTTAAAACATGTGCAATAAAGAAAGCAATTATTTTCAGAAATGTTAATTTAACATAGAAATTATTATTAAATGGCTAGTATAAATTCATAAATGAATCATGTATGATATAATAAATATTAATATGGTTCTGTTATAATTAAATAACATACTGTGGTCATTATACAGAATGTTAAATGTACCCTCGACCAAAGGAAAGTGCAAGGTAAGGGTTAATTTCACAATCTCTTTATTACCCAAGGTTGTTTTTACATAAGTATCTACTGGGACATATTTATTATCTATGTATATTTTTGATAAAAGTGTTTTCAAAGGAACTATTTTAAGGTAATTTTTTACTAAAACATAATTTTAAATGTTTTAATGATATATTCTTCTAAACTATTCTCATTAATGTCCATATTTTCAAAATGGTTTTAAGGATTTATTTATATGGACCAGAATGTTTTAAAATGATAATTCATTTCAAAAGTTTCACAGTGGTATGAGAAACTTTTATTCAAAACTATCTTATCAATGAATTCCATTATATATTATGTTTATTTTAAATTATTTCATGAAAAAGGGATATTTCTCTCAAAGATTTTTACTAATCATTTTCTACTATGTCAACATCCTTTATGGGATATTATTCTTGATCAAGGATGATTTATCCTGATAGAAATATTCTATATTGTATTGAAGGTTTTGTGATATGTTTGACTATGGGTGTGTTATTTTTATTCCATTCATGGTTTATGGATAAATTATTTAAGTTTCTTATGCAAGTTTTAATATGAATGTTTGTGTTATCTTTAAACATTTTCATACGAGGAATGCATTGGACTAAGTAAGTCACGGGTGGAGCCTATTATAGGTCCACGATGCATCGGTAGGTCTTATGCATTCCACCATTATGAAATTGGCTATTGATATTTCATGTGATTATTTGACTAGTAGAATATTCATGTGAATAATTAAATGTAATTATTTGATTGATCTTTTCCATATTATGCTGATGTTTTAGTTTAAAAGGATTTTTTATAGATTTGTATATTTCCTTAAATTTTTATGCTTATTTATGAATGTTTCTGATATATTGTTATCCTTACTAAGCATCTGATCTCACCACTTTCATATTTTTTATTTTTCCAAGATTCCAAGAAGTGTTTTATGATTGATAATCAAGGTTAAGCTAGGGGATTAATGGAATTCTCAAAGGATCATTTATGTGGTGTTTTACTTTCTAGTGTGTAATGTAATACTCATGTATGTAATCTATATTCCACGAATGAAAAACTAATAGGTCATTCAGGACATGATTCATGGTAATCGTTCCAATGTATTAATATAATGCACCAACTATGGGATTCTGGGGAGAGGGTGTTACATTTCAAGTATTTTTCGTGATGATTAGGGAATATAATAGATAGATTCCCCTCTATCGGTGGACTATTTCATGGATTTAGTCCCTCAGATATAGTGTTTAAATCCTTCATAAGATGATATTGACTTTACAAATATTTGATAAGGGTGTTCTTTATCATGAAAACGTTATCTGTCATTTTTTCCCTGATGAATTAGGTCTTATATTCATACTAAGACACCATTGTGTTAGTTTTCACGGATGATATATTTGTTTATACCAAATACCAATAGCATCATGATAAAAACCTTGAAATACTATTGAAAAAATTGAGAGAGAAATAGGTAAATACTAATGTAAAAAAATAAAAAATTTGTATTGATAAAGTTCAGTTATTATTTGAAATCATATCAAAATCATAAATATCTATGAATCCAAAGAATGTGAAAGCCATATTTTCCTGGAAGCATCACAAGAATGTTTTTTATATTCATAATTTCTTAGATATATCTGGTTACTATGTGAATTATATTCATGAATTTCCACACCTTGAAAAACCTATTATGGGATTAATTACTAAAGTTATTAAATTGTGATGGTCTAAAGCCTCTTAAAATGACTTTCAGGAGATGAAAGGTTGATTGGTCTTAGAGTCGATCCTAATATTATCTAATAACGGAATTGGATATACATATTATTATGATGAATTAGTCATAAAGATATGAATTTTTTTGATATTTAGTGAATGATACATGGTGTATGGGTATTATCATTTGAGGAATAATTAGTGAAATTACCTGACACATGACCTCAATTTAGTAGCATTATTATGTGATTTATGTTGAATGAGACAATATCCACTATGGAAATAGTTTTTAGTATACACAAGCCACACGAGTCTAAAATATATATTCACATAGAATGATTTGAATATTAAATAGTGAATATGGGTTTAATAACTCCATTAATTCAATTGTGAGCACTCTTATATGCCAAGAAAATTGTGGCTGATGGTTTATTCTTGAAAACTCACACACATGCTATTTAGGAAGCTAATAGTGAGTAACATTTTATTTCAATCCTTTCTTTGATGAATCTTGATATTTAATATTTTCATAGGTAGATTTTTATTATGGATTTTTATTTGACTTATTCACTCCTAGATAGGGTCAATACGATTCAATTTTTTTTCTCGAAGGCTTTGTACTAGGGGAATGCATATCGGGTGACAACCCACTGCCTGGTTGGCTCATTGATGAGGATTATATGTTACATAAAATGGGTGTTTTTTGGTAAATAAATTAATATCTAAACCAAAAACGTAACAATACTAGTTCATCATTAATATTTATTTATCATTTTTTTAACTATAAATAGTGAAATATTGACATGGAAATTGTGTAGATAAGTGGTTGGAATTAAACCCTTATCATTCTTCAGTCATGGGTTCAAGTCACATAGCCTTTCCAAACATGATGGGTTGTCACCCGACATACTGGTTTCCCTTTTCTAAAACCATTTTGATATAATTTCATAAATAAATATGATGGAAACCCTTGAAATTCAATCATTAATTATCCTATTAACTACAATTTTACATACACCCACATACATAAATACTTCATCCATTTATTTTCACACATGTTCTTCCTTGGCCAAGATTTTAACATTTAAAATAGCTAATTTCCTAACACCAAAAACCCATTTTTTAAGAATAAATTATTATATTGTGAAAACCATATATTCATTTTTAGGATGTCTAAATGTTGACACATTATTTTCAATATAAGACACCTCAAGCTTAACCTGGTTCATTTATTTTCATTATCTTTTCAAATCATTCATAATGGTTTGTAATGATAATGTGAGTTATCCTAAGAGTATCCCCAAATAGTGTCAAACAATGGGCATAATAAGGATTGTTTTTATGTACCATGTTATTTTCGAGTTTGGCCCAACAAACATTTCAATAGTTATTACCCCTATGTACATCGGTATCAGATTCACGTCTACTAGTAGTATCCATGTAGGGATGTATTTCTAGGAAAAATACATAATCTCCATATAACCAAAAATTTAGAATATTATTCTTTACATATTCTACAATTATACTTTAGGGATATGTTCTCTAATAAATTTTATCTTAAATCTAATTCTGTAGGTTTCTACTAAACATGCTCTAATACCAACTCTAGCGACCCAACCCCAATAGACCAGAGCTGGATTCATGACTCCATTACAGTGGCATAATATAAGTAAATAACATCCAAAGGATCAAAGAGTTTAGTAGTATTTTCAAACTAGAAACATACATGAGTCTTGGTTTACAACTAAGTCCACTAATTACAAATTTTTTTGAGAACAACTTTATTCCACCAAGTATATATTTTAATATCTTTCTTAACACACTTATTGGATTCATGGGGAAAGATAAAAATAATGGTGATATAAAATGCTCAGGAAGGGTAAGGTATAGTGTAAAAAATAATTAATAAATGAGAATAATAAATATGGAAAGTTAATGACTGATCATACATTCCCTATAATCAATAAATTGAGAAGGAAGTGTGTAAAAAATATGACATGGTAAGTAACTAAGAACACATGAAATTAAAGTATATGGAAAAGTCATAATCAATATAGAGAGGTATGAAACTGAAAACACATGCCATTAAATCGATAAACTAATAATGAAATTCATCCAATGATTTTCTCATAGTAAAAATCTCAAGTATAATAAATACTGAATCAAAACAAAGGGAATACTAATTTTTTGGATGTCATGTATGATGCATATGGAAACCAATACCATCATGATCTTTCACACGATGGATTAAAATTATAGGTATAAACCTATTTAATTTTTGAAAATAATTTTTTCCATGAGAACATTATGATGCATCGCAGGGATATATAATCTATGTGACCCACTCATCATTTCCCATCCAAAGTATTCCTTATATATTGTAATCAATTTTATTAATCAACAATATGAATTTTGAAATATCCATATTGAATGAAAAGTATTGATTTACCAATATTTACCTAGTTACTCAAATAAAATTCAAATTAAACATCGTATGTATAAAATTTTACAATATATTAAAAAAAATACATGATATTTGATATGTATAATTAGGGGGAAATTCAATTTCAAATGATAATAGAAAACTGAATATTTCAGGGGACTAAAAAACGAATCATAGAAGTGAATGTTAATAATATACATTTACAAATTAATCATTAACTATGCATTTGAAGAATAAACATGGTATCAATAAAAAATATCCTATGTTGAGTAAAATAAAGAGTTATAGTCATTGATGAATGAGAAAACTATAGAAAGTTCATTTAAAAAATATTATTGGGTAAAATATAGTTTTCATTATGATATTTTTCTTTTAAAATTAATGATCTTAAAAAATTAAATTTTAAAAAAATAATTTAAATATTTAAAAAATAATAATTCAATGTAATATTCATATACATTATGGTGGGTAATTCTATACATTCTATACAATGTAAAAAGAACATTCCTTTTTCTGTGTAAAAGTTAGAAATGTGTCTTATTCAGAAAGTGATGTGAAGATTATTTTGAAAAAATTTGTAAAATAAAAAAGGGAAAAATATATTTAGTAAATAATTTATGAAATTTCAAAAACATTTTTGAAAACATTTTTAGAAAAAAAGGTTTGTAGAAGAAAATAGGTTTTCTGACTAAAGAGTGAAATAATGTTGGGTTTTTATTAGAAAATATTCTAAAAAATATTTTATACTAGAAGTGAAAAAATCGTAATTTTACTTGAAAAAGGTCATAAATAACTATAAGAGAATAAAAGGAATATATTTTTTATATAATAATCCAATAATTTTCTCTACTGGAAATTTATTCTCAAACAATCAAGAACAAAATGAGATTTTGAAGTAAACAATTAAAAATCCCATTACATTGATGTGTGAATAAATCAACAAATAGATTATGGGTGTCAAATATAAATATATAAAAACAAGTTTAAATACATAAATGTATAGTAAAAATTTATTATACACATAATATTAGAATATTTACAACAATGAGGAAATAAAATAATCGAATGAAAATGAATCAGTTTAATAAAATTCATTACCACTTGGTAAAATCTAATTCAAATACCATTATAAATCATAATTATAATTGAGACTCAATTTAAAATTAATATTAATTAATTAATTATATAATATATCAAAATGGGTCATAGATACACCATAGAAATGAATTTACTGGTAAAAATGGTGTATGACTCATAAAAAGAAAGGTGAAATAAGAATCAAATATATTATGTTCTTTTTAGGTGAACATACTATAAACTCATGCATAATGGTTTTAAACAAGTCAATAACTTATTATATAACCAAAATAAATTTTAAATTTCATATATAATCTTATTATAATATATTATTACCCATTTATTAATATTATTTCGTTATTTTCACTATTTTGGATGTTAATGGACTTGTTTTCCAAGTCTATTTTAACATGTTATTTTTATTCTTATTACATAGATCATCATTTAATAATCTACGTAATGTAAAACGTGATGTAATTATCATTTATATCTAGTATATATGTGTTTCAAATAATCCATAATGTTTGAAGATATGAAATGAAAAGCACCCTTCATGGAGACATTAGGGAATACGTACGCATGAACACGACTTTCATTTATTTACTATATTAAAAGACATAAATTTAAATGATATATATGTTAAATAAAATTATATATTCTTATTTATCACTTATATTTCACATATTTTTATTAAAATTTATCCTTAATACATTCCATGAATAACTTGGATGAATCACATCACTTGGAGGAGGTGGTAGTCCACACATCCATAAATGATGTTATTCTATTCCCAAAAATGGAAAGAATGAGGGTATGGTTAATATAAATATTAAAGAAGCATAATTAAATAATAAATATCATAAATATTATATATAAATATTTTTTCCATCATAATTCCTATCCATGATTGGGGTAAAGGAAAAATGAATGAATTTTTCATGAAAGGTGGTAGTTTGCTGAACACATAAACAAAAAGTTCGCCACCCATTAGACAGAACTGTGTGTAAGTGTACGTGGAAACCTTATAATTTAAAAATATCCAAATATTTAGGATACTATGGTTATTATATAATAATGTAATAAAAATATTTAAGGGGTAAAGAAATATATAAAATGAATGTGATCGTTGAAGAATGTTACCTCATTTGAGGTAATTTGTTTTTTTTGTTCAGAAAATATTAATTAATTGATTTGATTTATTACCAATGTAGGGATTCTAGGATTATGGTATGGAATTTGGGAGACTATATTTGTAGTTTTTTAATGGTAACAGTATTGAGAGGTGTAAATTAGTGGAAGGGGTGAGTGTCGTTTTATAGTGGGGGAGGAGTGGTATTCTTCTAAATTTTTTTGAAAGGGAAATACACTAGAAATTTTCCTATTAATGGTGGATCTTATAATAGTCCTAATTAAATCCATGGTAGTATAGTATCGAAATATGAATATAAAATAGATGTCTTACAAGTTTCTAGTTCATTTTGGTCCATAGGCTTAATGTCTAGTCCCTTGTTACGCTAATTTTTCTCTTAGTTTCTATAATTAATTCTAATAGCATTCAATAATATTTTTTTCCGAAAACTAATTTTAACTTAATATAAATTATAAATTATTCTAATTCAAAATAATTAATCAATTTTTCTAAATTAAAATCACCTATATGGAAGAAGTAAATTTTAAATTAACCACGTAGATGGGACGATTACGTGAATTTTCAAAGTAAGATGTTCATAAGTTCTCTATGTTTTTATATTCAAATTAAAATTGAAATTGTTTCCAATAAAATATAATAGATTAATTGATATAAAATGGTTCTAATTAAACTTTAAAACAAATAAAAAATTTAATATATCTTTATCAATAAATTATACCAAAATTATGTTTTGAATTAAAACAATATATTTTTCGTTATTAATCAACAATTGAAACTTCGTATATATATTAAAAAATTTAACCTGACCTAATTTTGATGTCTATATTTAAAAAATTAATTTTATTTTGACATATAAAATTTAAAAGAGTTCCAAAAAGTATATTTATAATTGGTTCTCTATTGAATTGCAGTAAAACTATCTTTATAAAAATATTTAGTTTTATACATAAAATTGGGTTTATTCTTTTATTATGGCTATGAAATATATTGGATAAATGTAAAAAATAATTTATTAAATATAAAATAGATATATATATATATATCCTTAATATAATTCACTAATTGTAATAAATCTAATTTATTAATAAAGAACTCATTTGGGGCACAAATTTTTTCCATTATATTCATTTGATTTTTATGTACATTTATAATTAATTTTTGTCCAGTGAATTCATCTTATATTTGTGTAAACATTATATTTTCATAAGTTAGTTAATTGTATTAACAACCACAAATTTAATGTCTATGTTATGTATTATTATATTAAATAATAATAATTAAATAATATATTGTTGTTCGGAAAAACATAGTCCTACGTATAACACAACTCAGTAAATAAACTAATTTTTTCGTGCGATGCAAGATAATTCAATATTGCACGCATTGAAAGATATATCATAGAATTAATTTTCTTAAAATATTAATTATATTTTTATGTCTAAGGATATAATATCCCCTCATGCACTTTGTGTTGCGTGTCATACTTGCAATCGAATGAATGATATTAGTTTAGAATTTTGAGGCACCTCAGATACTTGTTATAGTTTGGAATGGACATAGTCTAGGGAAAAACCAAGTGAATCATCCTCCCTTTCAAGCTCTGATAAATGATATTTATAATTAATAATTCTAGAACCAAATTGAATTTATTCCCATTTTTAACCTAGAATTCATAATGTTATTAATTATATTTATACCCTATAATTTATTAGTTATATTATAATGGAAAAATTAAATAATTTTGTTTTAATGTATGATCATATCATATTAGTTTGGTTTTATGTATAAAATAATATATTAAACTATTATTTTTTTGGGGAAATTAAAACTAAAATTTGGGGGAGTTATATTCCCACCATTATCTTAAATAAATTTAATTCTCACAATTTCAGTTATCACATAATAATGAATATTATTTAAGCGTATATATATGATAGATGTCTCAAGATATAATTTCTAGAGTGATATAATCCTTATAGACATATAAAACAAACCTTTTTCTCAAATTTATTATTATCTATTTTTTTTAATTTTTTCTCAATAATTTAAGATAAATATCACTATGATTATGTATTATAACTTAAATAATAAAATTTAATTATTTAAAAAGTTCATAGTCATACGTATATATACATATGATCATTGATTGGATTGAAATATGACATGTGATTTCACTATTTTATTAATTTATATGAATTCTATGTGAATATAGATAATTTTATATAAAATCACATCAAATTAATATAATGTTAGAATTAATAATATTTAAAAAAATAAAATAAAATAAACATCAGATCAAGAAAAAATAATCATACAACTAGATTTTTTATTTAGTAATTTTTTTGGTTGTCATTTAATTCTCTTATAAAACATCCAAGATATATTAGGGATCCCATATTAATGTCCAAAAATACATAACATTTTTTAGAGTAGAAAACATGTGTTACATAATTATCATGTTCAACTATAGTGGTAACCATAGAATATGTTCTTCCTTATTACCATGATATTTTAGGTTAACAACGATTATAATCCTGGTTTGACCATGGAATATGGAATTGATTTGGATAATTCCAAAGTTCCCTCCTTTTATGTCATTTAACTAATAGTTGAAATTTATGATTAAAATTATTTACCTTAGTAATATTAATATTACAATTCATATTTTACTTAGAAACTATGATCTTTATGCCCTCCTTTTATTCAAATAAACAAAATTCCAATTTCATTGATATTTTCCCCTTGGTATCACTTCCCATATTCTAGAAATATTTGAAATTAAATCATCCCTCAGTAATGGTCATTATCCCTTGTAATTCTAAGAGAATCTATCACTATCTACTTTGATGTGTTTTGAAATTAAATAATGTTCTTGTAAATATTATATCATGATAGATAGTTATGTATAATCACAAGACTTCTATATATAGTTTTCATCTCATTCGATTATTCATTGAGACAATCACTTCATTGTAAATGACATTGATTGTTTAATATATTCCTTTAATTTCCAAGTATTTACAATCATATAGGATATTTAGTGATAATAATTATTGATTATATGTGATAAAAATATAAAAATTTAAACATAAAATGAATTATATATAAATGTAATATGTACCCTAGCTTATAAATATTCGGTTTCTACCTAAGTAATTTATTATATAGTTTTTATTATCACCTCCAACCATATCACAAAAATGTGATAAATTCCCATATAATGGTTTATAATGTGAACATGAACCACCAAATCATATTTTCTAGGGGTGTCAAAATAGGTGTATAGTTATCCATCTTTATTAAGCACCAGGTAATGATTGAGTTAATACACAACCATATTTTTTAAGGTTCTCATCCCTTGGTGTAACTATACCAGAACATGTATCCATCTATCTGCATGCATAAAGGTATTTCATTAGTAGGAAACCATAAAATATCTAATTAAAAAATCATATGATTTTATTAGATAATTAGGATTATCCCTAGGTTTTAATACAAAGTTTATCTAATCCCCATCCTACAATGTAACTAAAATATTTCCCAAAAAATAACTAAACACTATTATGATAGAAACAATTGTTAACCAAGATAAAAATGTCATTATTTAAGATCATTTCTATAAGTTAAAAAATATATATCACATATTTTACAAAAATCACAAGAATTCTATGTTTAATATATTTGAGTATTAACTAAATAAGAAACTTATTATACATTAATTGGGAATATTTCAGTATAATCAAGCCATATAATACCCCCATATATACTTCCAATTAGTTATACTTATCTTCATAACTACGGAAACACAAACAAAAAAAGTTGGTGAGCTTAAATAATTTATAAGGGAAAAATTATTAAGGAATAATAACTTGTTGATTAGAAAAATAATAGAAAACATGGATATAAGAGATTTATGTGATAAAAATATCATTGGATCTTAATTTTAAATCACAAAATATTTTTATACATTAAGGATCTTGATATAGAAACAAAATAGAAAAAAAATTCATATAGGAATCATGAAAATAATAATATGGATTAGAATTACACAAAGTTATCATGAATCCTAAGTAAATAACATAAAAATTGGAATATATGTAGATATATGGAACGAAAAAAATAATATAAAAATATTGCATTGTTATAAAACGATTTAATTACCAATAATTATATTCCGAAGAAATATGTGATGATCATAAATTGGGATTTTAAAAAATTGATGTTTTACACACATTATATGTAAAAAACACAATCATCCTCATAAATCATTATATCAAGAGATATAAATCATTAAATAATAAATTATAGGGTAAATATAAGACCCCGCTAAAAAAAATACACATATATATATATATATATCTGTGTGTGTGTGCGCGCTATAACATATCAATCATTCATCATACAATGAGAAACCCTGGAAATAAAATGGGGTTCATATCGTTTCCATTTTATTTTACATAATATGCCACCAAATTAGATCATTTTATAACATAAATTCTATCACCCAAATGATGTATTTCATAATGTAATTTATAATATGATTCAAAAAACATAAGTCAATAGTAAAGACATCCTTTATAAATTATTAGGAAAATGGAAGTGAAACATAAAAAATTTTCTTTGGAAAACATATCTTTACAACATCATAAAAAGATGATGTTATGAGTAACTTTATAATTTTTTTTAATTTATCAAATATTATTTCCCAATTAATATCAATATACCATCATCGAAAAATAAAAAATGGGTTTTTTATAGTAAAATTTTAGTGGAAGGAAAATATAAAATCATGAAAGGAAAAAACCATTTCAATATAAATAATCCAAGACTGAAACCAACATTGTAAAAACAGATAATAAAACTTCATCGTAAAAAGGGGGTAAGATAAATATAAATTTCCTAGAAATAATTAATTTTTTGATTTTAATATATGAAATGAGAACATTTTTAGGTCATTATAATATTGATATGGAAGTGGAAAATATTATTTGAGGTGGATGAGAATTATTCTTAACAATGAAATTTTTTAAAAGAGAAGTAAAATAGTATGGGGAAGAAGAGAATAATATAAATAATAATTTTCCCTAGAGAAAAGTAGAAATATTATTTTGTATATGGAAATTTAATTATAGGATAAACATAATGGATTTTTGTCTATAATGATAGTTTAAGACTCATTAAAATAAAAATTATTTTGATGAAAAACCCTTAACTATACTCTTGATTTCATAAAATGTGCTTAAACATCCTATATTATTAATATAACCATCATAGTAAGTACTATTATAAACTTATTTAAATATATTACCATATATAATATTCAATTTGAATAATTTTTTATATATTTATTTCTTAGTTATAGTTAAATCTCAGGATTGAATGTTAACAAGTATAATTGTTTTGTGCATGCTCTAAAATGTCAAAGTCAATCATTTTTCTAGGGTAAAAATATAAACATTACTTGATTATCCAAGTTAACAAAATAAATTATTCATAATCATTTATAAATTTATAATTTCATTCAAATAAGTTTTAGTCACGATTATTGAAGACAATGTTCGTTATGGGTATATTTTTGTAATTGTTTTGAACAAATGTTTGTATATTAGTAACAAGTAAAATATTAATATACCACTACCAAAACCTTAATCATGTTATAGATAAAATTGTAATTATATAAATACATTATTCTAATTATCCAACTCATGTGGTTTTGAGAAATTAAATATATTGTTCTATAGAGGTGGTAATCCAAACATACACATAGACGATTCTATTGTTTTCCAAAAAAGAGAATATAGAATTTCATTTATCTTTTTGGAATAAAAATATTTATATAAATATAAATCTTATTAATTAATTTCTCTTATTCAAATATTAAATTGTGGTGGTTATTAAAAACAAAACTAGTTTTTCATAAAGGTAGTGGTCTACACGAATGACAAATGACGTTTTAATTTTTATATGGAATAAATACAGATATATAATTTTATTTCTATCAATGTAAAAAATTTTAGTAAATTAATAATACTAGTTTAATTATATTTCAATGGGTTAAATAAAGTTATTACGAGGTAGCAGAAGAAGAAATTAAAGAATGATTATTGAGGAGAAAATTCTTACGTAGAAGAATTCATTTTCTTCTATAAAAGTTTTTTTTATTTAGAAGGGATTGTATAAATATATATGGTTTATATGGTCATGAACATGGGAGAGTTTTTTTATAATAAATGTGTTATATTATCAGTGAGAACTCATATTTTATGTGTAAGCTTATATTTTTATAGGGACGATACTTTTATATGTGAAGGGAATGATATTTTTGTATATATAAGTTCATAAAATAAAAAATAATAATTTTAAACATGAAAAGTGGATGTAATGTTGAAAATAATGGAGGTATGATATTTTAAGGTTGATAAATTACTCAATTCTTCATTTTGAGACATGTTTTAAACTTTTTTATGTATTTTACATGTTATATTTCACCCTTTTAACATTTTAAAATTAGGATGGTAATTACTTTTTTCAATATGTAATTTATTTTTTATTAGAAAAAATAAAATAGGACTCTTTAAATAAATTGGAACCTATAATTCCAAATATAATATCTATTTTACTATATATAATTTATACAAGTGAAAATATTTATTCTAAAATAATAAATGTATTTTGAATAAAAATAGTTTGAGAGGAAAAAGTTTAACATAATTCTACAATGTCAAATATGGCTTCTTAAATTAGAATTGATGTTTTGAAATAATTAATTTTAAATATATAATACACATTTTGTTAAGAAAATGGTATAATTAATCAAATTTTTTCATTATTTACTAATGATGCTATAAAATTATCAATATTTTAAAAAATGTATTTTCAACTATTGACAAAAAAATTGACCTTCTTTGAAAAATCCCAATTCATAATTCAAATAATATAATTCCATGGTGAATCCAAAAAGTATATCCGTTATATCAAATTAACTTCCTTAATATTATTATTTCAACTTTTAATTCAACATATTATCTATATGGTAAAGAAATTATATTTATTAAAATGTAATTTTTAAAAAGAATTATGTGATCATAATATTATTCAATATTTATTAATAATTTCAAATATTTTAATATATATATATATATATTCATTATTAAATATGATAAATTAATATATTCTTTTCAAAAGTGAACAATATTGTTTTTAAGGATAAACATTATATTTTATGGAAAAATAAATTAATTTTAAAATTAATCTAAAATGATTTCATTCTCAATTATTTATGACTGAATTTTTTTTAATAAAAAATAATTAAACTTTATCTATGTATTTATAAAACCATTATTATTTATTAAATTTTATATAAATAAAAAGTTATAATCTATATGTAATTTTAATATCATTATAATTTCAATTTTCAAATCCCCTTAAGACCTCTCCAAAAGTTTTAATCGTAAGAAAATTAGTGGTGATTGTCATAGGATTTTACTTAGCTATAAAGGATATCCTAGAGATTTAAAAAATGGTTATGTTTTGTTGAAAGAGGTTTTCACTCAATATGCACCTATTGGATTTCGTTATTGGTTTAGTCAAGAGAAAACCATTGAGAAACTACCCCACCTCCAAGATATGAAAAATGAACTTCATAAGGAAGAGTTATACACTTAATTCAATTTATTTCATTTTTCTACATAGGTTTCATAATGATGTTACTTATATTTTTACAATCAAATTTATTGGATATATTATAATTGTAAAATTTAATAATTTAACTTTTGTGTATCATGTTTTCATTTTTTTATTTTTTTGAACCAATATAGTCATCATAGTACTTATTTAATGGGAATTTATTATTAAAATTTAGGGGTCTTACAACAATTCAAAGATATTGTAGACACATACAAGGATTTATGTTTTATAAGACATGGAAATATCATATTTTATGTGGAATAATGTATATTAATTTAAAAAAAGATATCATTTAATAGTTAAAATTTCAAATCAGTTTTATTAGACTCTATTAATAATTGGATCATCAAATGAAATATTTGTGAGGATCATGTGAGTGAATTCATGTGATGAATACTTTATCATCCAAAACTATTTTATCATGCATTGTAATTAATTAGTAAATTAATAGGGATAAGGTAGGGTAAAAAAGTTCAATATAATAGGATATCTCATATATATGGGTTGACTCTGAAGTCTATGGTTTCTATATCAAATACAACTTACCTATCCTAATTTTAAACCTTTAAATACTACTATATCATGAGTGTGAGGGCGGTATTTCTCATATGATGGGTGATTCAATATAGATAATTGATAAACCATGGGTTGAGGAGTTTATTGGCTACCCTTAAATGATATTTATCTAATACGATGAATGGTAGATGTTGTGGTGATTTATAGTGTAAGTTACACATGAAGAAGTTTATTATTTTTTGATAATAACATGGTTTCTACTTCAAAACATGGTTGTATTTGGTTTGAAGGTTTTAATTTCTTAGCAACATAGTTTTAGTTTCAAACTATATACGTTGAATCCTTTAAAAATTATCTTTTTAGATATATTTCTTTAAAATTCATTTCATCGGTCTTAGAGAAACACCAATAAAATGAAATGATCTTATCTTAAATGAATGACCCCTAAATGCAAAATATCATTAATATATTAATAACATTATATATATTATTTTGTCATGGTTTCATGGAATTAAAAGTCAACACTATGGATTTTTTACAATGAACCAAAATATTATGAAATTTTTAATTAAATTTCCCCACACAATTATGGGTTTTATTGTTTTTATCGAGATTTATAAGTAGTTCTTCTCATAGGTACAATCCAGATTCCCCAAAATATCATATCCCTTAAAGATGATATATTCAAAAATGTCTAGATGTAAAACACAAATCTATAGAATAAATAGCCAACAAATGGAATGATATAGAACCTATGATACCTATCATATTTTCATAGAAGCATGGTATTGATCAATCATGTTCAAAACAAGGTAAACCTTTATTTTTTACAATGAAGGATTTAATGACACATCTTGAATTTATAAATGAGTTTTAGATAATCTAATAAGTTCCTTTATGGGATGATTCATCCTCTCATCTTCATTATTTTAATACCCAAGTTGAAGTATCATTATATAATCTTTGAAATGTCTTAACATTAGAAGGTGGGTCTGAGATAAAATAAAAAATAAATATGATCATTTTTTGACCAAAATTGGAGAACCCAATGTTAAATCCTTTACAAGTGATGGAAAATTATTTAATATAATTTATCATTAGTGGTACTACACAAATGGGTTCTTTAGTTGTGTTTTATCTTATAGATCAAATTATAACATCCAAATTATTTACTCAAGAATATGGTGTTATGTATCATATTCTTCAGTTAGTTTAGGGGAAATAGAGAGATATACTGGGCACATATAAATCTCTATTGGATAGGTCCCCATATTTATTCCTCTACCATAATTACTTTTACGATTTCAAAACCCATAAATATATTGTTATTTACCTAACATATCTTTCACTAGATGGTAAATAACCTCATTTTTAAGTATAATCACAAATGCTTCATTCACACTATAGAGGAGACACATAAAAGGATAATGTTACAAGATCACATTGATCCCTCCTATCAATAAATTTCCATAAAGAGTAATATTGTAATATCTCGACTCAAAATACACTCAACAGTTCCCTGAGATGGTGGGTTACAAAGCCTCAAGTGGTCCTCTCCATACGCCAGTGGATTCTGACTAATAGCAAGATCCCAAGGTGTGTCTATGGGGAGACTATTTCCTCATTATAGAGTACATCACTATAGTAAAAATCATAATAATCAATAGAGAAATTATATAACAGACTGAAAAAGAGATAAACATCCAATAGACTATAATAAATAAATAATTTCCATGGAAATCGTATATATAAAATGTTGTGTCATGTCATGTCTCTAAAAATCAAGACAGTATGTATACAAGAATATAGTATAATATATGTATCAAAATACCAAAAAGAACAAAAAGGAACTATCTTAGCATGCATCATGAGTCTATATTGGTCATGTTCTCTCCTGATATTAAGCATAAAAAAAATAAATCATCTTATTGTGGGTGATTTCCCCATCCCTACCTGATTCTAGAATGAATTTTTGGGAACCCAACAATGGCCCGAATAGCGTTTGAGATAACACTTAGTAGTCCACCACTAATAGTGTCCGTAATAGTCCAGTCTATATAATATAAACAAAATCAGTGTGCAATATATACATCAATTATGAATGAACTTAAATTAATGTTCTCAAGGAATATGTAATAAAATAAGGTGATGTTGTCTTACCCAAAAAGGCTCCCTAAAAACAAAGGTCAAGATCCCATAACTAAGGGAGCTGTAAGAAGAAATAAAAGGTGTGATATAGTCCATTCTAACCACTATAATCGATACCCATACTAGGTATATCTATAAAACATGAAAAAATATCCACATAATCCTTGACATATATCCAAGTGTATAACATAAATTGAGAGCATTCCATAAAATTAAATGTGTTATACCATGTTGGTCTAGATCCAAGGTATTGAATACCAATGACTCCTTATCGAGTCCCTAAAGAATCATAATGGAAACATGGTAAATAATTGGGTGGAATCCAAGGAGCATGTCAACAGAGCATGTCCAATGTGAGTCGTTGAAATCTGGATCCAAGGGGTTGCAAGGATCATGGCATCCAATGAAATCTAGATTCAAGGAGTAAATAGTTCCACGGAATCCACTACCATACTCATGACCCATGGAGCATAAATGTCTACGGGATCCTATGGAATTAGGATGAAATGATCACATCAAAGGAATCTACTACCATTTCAATTCATCATTAAAATCATTTATCATTGACACTAAATGAGTTCTTCAAACTCATTTGACATTTCTCAAATAAACAATTTAAGAATTTAAATCATATAAAAAAACTTGAAAAGGGGGAAACAACCATATCTTATCAATTCAATTCAATTTATTCCTTTAATTTACAAATGAAAAGGGAAATAAATTGATAAAAACCATAAAAAATTCATTTAATTCACATTAAGTATGCCACTATAATTGGTGAGCTCACACACACCGTATGGGGAAACAGAATAAATAGAAGATACAAAGACACATCCTATAGATGGATGAGGATGGGAATAAAAACCTCAAACAATCTAATAGGTACTAGTGAAAACATATACATGTTCCAACTCATATGATTCAAATATTTAATTAATTTTATGGTAGACACTTGAATTATCGACATGTGAGAGAACAAAAAACTACGATTTTAAAACACCAAATCTTGTGGGAAAGATATATACCACCCGCCATAGGTCTATAAAATAACAGTAATCCAATATTTACCTCTGATGTAGTTTAGATTTCAAGAAAAATGAAGACCATAAAAAATCCTAGATATAGGTGATATTATCTTTCATGAAAATAACATCATCGATACAAAGTGAAATGAAAAACAAAACTACAAATATGAAGGAATCAAAAATGTGGATCTACTAAGGCTGATGATGCTTGAATAAATGGCAAGATGGGGAAACATGAGAAAATCCTATGATTTGGATTAAAAAGTAAATACTCATGCCTTAAGGATGTCAACTGGAATATATAAGAAAGGAGAGTTTGAGTTATTAAATAAATTTAGGGAAAATGACCATTTCCCATATTTTTACAGGGTTGCACGGTTTGGATGCATAGTTAGAAAAACCATTGTCCAACTATGTTCCATTCAATGTCTCAAGGAGCACCTCACATGGTTTAATGTGAATGGTTTGATTAACCATATTCAAACATTGTCGTAAACCTATTCTAAATAGTGATGACCCACTGTATAGGCGTTTACCCTTGGATACATGTTTTACTCAAACTATGTGGCCTCCTACCACCCATTAACAAACCCTTACATAGTTATGCAAACTGTATAGACTAGGTTTCACTGTTTCTAGTAAAAATGAAGCCTAGTTTTATTTTTAAAAAAACATAGCATCTGGGATCCAAACAATCCCCAAAAACCCTCAAATATATCCTGATCTCATTAATAACTCACATTTTGTCAAAAGCATAGAGTAAAACTGAAAAAATATTTAAACCTCATAGGAATTATTAAGATCTAATTATCTTCCCCACCATAAAGAAATTCATCCCCAAATTTCCCTTCAGTGGTTGGTTAATAAACTCCTTAGAATAACTTCATCCACTGAGCACATACAGTAGCTTATAGATCCCAAGTCTATTCGTGTAAATGGTCATGCTGCCATAGAAAATATACTAGAGTAACTGACCAACCTTGGAGAACCTTCATTATACATTCAATAATATGTATATGATTCCCCTCAATGGACACATCAAATTATAGAACCACCAAATCTAGATGCAGAGTTTTCAATTTTTCTGAATGATAATGGTACTGTTGAGATACATGGAAGATGACATGCATGGATTGGTACCACTAAGGTTACTTCAACTGATAGGATACCAGCCCGAATCTCTTTAAAATATTCAATGGAATGACATATCTCAGCGCAATATTCCCCTATCTCTTAATACATCTATGTCCTAGCCTTAGTGCGATATATAAAAAACTCAAT
Source organism: Viscum album (assembly GCA_963277665.1). Taxonomy (NCBI): domain Eukaryota; kingdom Viridiplantae; phylum Streptophyta; class Magnoliopsida; order Santalales; family Viscaceae; genus Viscum; species Viscum album. The sequence goes on from OY728163.1 coordinate 1,868,154,538, forward strand.
CACCATCATAGAACAATAGAATCCATCAATGATAATTAGTGTAAGATTTTTATCTCGATTGTACAATATAAATCCATTTCCTAATAAAATGTACCTAATTTGAAGTATCTTAAATAAGAATATGTCCATGAAAATCATCCTCACCTAACTCTAACCATCAGAGGGTTGATAAGCATGGACTCCCATAAAAACCTCATATAGTTCTATCTGTATAGTCTCCGGATGAATATTTTTAGGTGAACTCAACTAGGAGTGTATGCCTCTCCATCGATCCCCCAAAATCATGGAAAATTTCTCTAAGAATATCATAATTCACCTGAATCATACATGTTGATTGGACATTAGTCTAAGGGAGGTAATCCATGCTCATAAGAACCTTTGTACTGAAGTCCCTCTATAATGTTTTTGAGAAACGAGATGTAAACTGGGCATCCCTATCCGACACAATGGGCAATGGAAGCACATGATGCCACACTATGTCAGAGATATACAACCTCCCACTATCATCTACTAAAAAGGTATCCATGAATATTAGGAAATGAGAGACCATTATGATTCTATCCTCAAATACCCATAAAACATCAATACCTCAATGTGAACATAGAAACCTGATCATGAAATCCTTTATTACATCTTCCTATTTCCACACTAAAGTGGGTAACGAATAGAAAATAGAAGCTGGGTTTTGATGTTCTGGATTCACCTGCTGATAGATGGAACACCCAATGACAAAACCAGCTACATCACATTTCATACCTAACCACAAGTACCAGTGACATAAATCATTATACATATTTGTAACACTAGGATGTACTACCCAAGATATGTCATTAAATTCCCACATAATATAGTTGGGTATATATTCTAGAACCCATAAATGACTATGAATATGAATAAGTTTATCCTTTCTCATGGTCCAACTAAGAGGCAGGTCTTCACCTACCACGCTATCCTATAGTATTAGAAAATAATCATCAAATAACTATCTCGTCCTCACTCTATCTAGAAGAGTGTAATTCATTTCTAAGGATGAGATGAAATTTTATACCTGACTCCCCTGCACCACCATGGGAATCTTAGAATGCATGGCCATAAGCTATCACTCATAACTAGCCTCATGAACTGAATTTATATAGTACTACTACATAATTCATCAACAAAATTAATTACCTTTATAATGTGTATAAGATATCAATATGTGAAAATACTATAGGTACTCAACCAAACTTCACTGCCTAAAATGCAGATCACACCGTGTAAATATATACTTTATTCTCTCATTGTTCATACACATGAAAAAATGATCTCACAATAAATTGTGCATCTAATATTGCAAGGCATTTACTATATAGGCTAACTCAAGATCATGCATTGGGTAATTAGTCTTGTGTTGTATCAACCGAATAATCATGTATTCCATGAACCTCTATACATGAATCATAACCACTCCTGTCCTGATACTTGATACATCATTATTAATTGTGTATCTCTTTCCCGGCTCTAAAAGAATTAGGACTGGAAGTGAAGTGACTCTCCATTTCTACTGCTGAGAAATTTTATTTCAAGTGTATAACCTATCAAACATTACACACTTCTTAGTCAATCCCAAATTAAGTGATGATATGTGTGAGATGTACTATATTAAATACCTATAATATCCCGTTATCCCCACGAAAAATCATATATAAAATCTGTTCTTGGGATTATCTTAGGAAACTATAGCTCTCACATTCTCTAAGTCAACTAATACTCATATATTTGAGATAATATAACATAGGAAGTTAATGTTATCCATCCATAAGTGGGAATTTTTAATTATAACATATATCCAATTCTTTATCAGTGTATACAATGTGATCTCAAGATGTTTGGAACAATCATTCCATGTATGAGAATACATCATGATATCATCATTGAATACCACCACAAACTAATCAAGATAAGGGTGAAATACTAGGTTCATTAGGACCATGAAAATAGCTGGAGTTTTCATGAGATCTAATGACATAAATGAATACTCATATACACCAAACCTACAAAAAAATCAATATAAGGTATGTATAAAGGTTGAACACATACATAGTGATAACTCAAACTCAAATCAATCTTTGAGAAAACCTGAGCTTAATGTATATGGTCGAATAGACCATCCATACATAGTAAGGGATATATGTTTTTAACAATAAATTTGTTTAATTTCTAATAATAAACACATATCATGAGGGAACCATCATCATTTTTCATTAAAATGGACTAGTGAACCCCATCAAGAAATACTGGGTCGTATAAAACCCATTGACTCTAATTCCTCTTGCTACCTCTTAATCTCCTACAATTATGTATTATCCATCTTGTAATAATTAATAAATACTAGTACAAATCTTGGAACTATATCAATAGATAAATCCAACTTTATCTCTAGAGGTAAACCAGAGAAGTTGTTCGAGAAAAAAATCCCCCAAATGATAAATCATTGGAGGAAATTCCACATGACATGTTCCCTATTTAAGAAGATAAAAACTAGAAATATGGGTTATCATCATACCCGAACCACAATACTCAGGTCTAACACAGCTCACCTGGACATCCTAGTCACCATTATGAAAAGGACAAATCCACCCTCTAGTGATGGGAAAGCCACCCTATGGTGATAAAAATCCTCATGGAAATGATATGAAACTAGATGGTCCATTTTGACTATGATTTCAAACCCTATCATCTTGAGGTAAAAAAGATCCCATATGAATTGAAACCCACCAATCATAATGGGGTACTCCCTACACTCGAGTACATCCTCTGTTATGAACCATAATATCGTTTTAAGCATCATAATACCATTAAAAAAATGAAAAAAGATCAAAATTCTCCCCACAAGAGGTATATATATGAAACTATTTGATGAACATGTTTAAAAAATATTAGAAACTATAATAAAGGATACTATGATCATTCCTCTTACTATAGATGTCATGATTTTATTATCCTTAGGCGTTGAATGTAAAAAATATATATGGCCTTAATAAAGTCACTGTGAAATGACCTCACTACCCACAGTAGGCCCAATTTGTTGTGTAGGTACCACAGGTGCTAGGCTACCTCGACCATAACCACCACCTCTACTTGAATCGCCGTCACTACTCTAGATCCCATCCTGATGCAGAGCTATGACTCTCACTTCTACACCTAGATTTAGAGTCGATACCCTTACACTAACTACTAGAGGGAAAGACCTATAGAAACGATCTACGTGGACCATCCTACTACAAGATCAACACTATACTATGTATTTATCACACTGATACCACATATGTCCCTATCTCCTACACTGGTGATAGAAGACATCACTACCAACATTGATATTATGGATGGTATTCCCATCATGGGATGTCCAAAAATGGCGCTTCCTGCCACCTGATATTAAACCAATGGGTTTAGAGGCTAAACTACCATACTCTATACCCCCATCTTCCGTCAAGTTTCATTTAAAAATAATCATTTTATTCAAAATCTCAATAAAATTAATTTGACGAAACACATTTACCTATGATTTAATGACATGCCTAATACCTTCCTTAAAGAGTATCTTCATCGATGGTTCATCATCAAGATAATTCATTACAAAATGCTAAATCTTTTTAAAGAGTGAGAATACCCCAAAATAGTCACCACACACTAACGTAGATTAATAATATCTTGGCCCATTCATCTATAAGCATCTCAAGAAAGAATTAATCATAAAACATATTTTGGAAATCCATCCAAACCACATCTTGGAGTGTATTAGCCTAATTCAATACATCCCACAAGTGTTTAGCTGCTCCGAAAAGCATATAATTCTTGATCTTTATCCTCCACTCAGGTGGTGTCTCTAGATGGTCAAATATTTAAAAAAATATCTATCTATATCTTCTCCCCAATGAATATAATTCTTGAGCGTCACCCGTATCTGGTATAACTACTAGTTCCTCAACTGTCACTAAAATAGGATTTACTAGTACCCAATGCTTCACCACCTCCATATCCTGATCTTTTCCACCCTGATGACATAGTAATGATGTTTTTCATGGTGGCATGTCTGTACAATTCAGAACAATCACCTCATAAAATATCTATAATGAAAAATATGACATTTTAAAAGCTTAGGATAGGTCAAAACATTCTTCTAAAAAGGCCACACCCCTCTTCCTATTGTTAAATATTGGAATGGGTAGAATGAAACCATCAAACATTTACTAGAGACACCATGTATTACCCACTCTAAAGCTAGGTATAGGTAATGTCCTCTATTTCATAATATTTAAGTTTCATTAAAAATCAATATTTTTAGCAATTATCATTAAATGGTTCACCACATCTAATAAATAAGGATCATACACCATATAAACCCAAATGTGGTTTCCACCTAATCAATACCATACCACATTACAGTCTATGTGACCAATGATTCTTGACTAAATGTTCCATAGTAGGATGCTTAGGGTGACTGTTGTAGCCTATGATGGAAAACACAATTTAGGTTACTATAGGAACATTCTGTAGAAATTATGTTTTGCAATTCCCTATACAAATCCTTTATCATATCATCGATGTATCATGCAAGGCATTCAACATAAAGTCATATAGTCATGAAATTCATCCAAAATGAATGGAATAATACATAGAATTTGAATTCAAACATGTTCCTAAAATGATGCATGATATGAATACCCTCATCTCATTGGGAAAAATTGAAATAGAAAATAAAAATGAAGATAAAAAATAAAGTTTGTTTCCCAATGGTAAAATCAAATCAATTATAATAGAAAAAAAAATGAGAAACACATGTTTTATTCAAAAAATTTATCCTTTTCCTATTCATGGTTTAGATACTGTCAATCACAACTCATTACCAAATTCTAACACTTTCCTAATAGTTCATTATTATTTCAATATTATAAGAAAATTTGAAAAGAAAAATCCTCTGATACCACTATGTAACTTTCCAACATAGTGGACACCAAATGGTACCCCGACATAGTAGGGAATATGGCCTCAAGTACCCCTCCCCATATTCTAGAGGTAGCTAACTAGTAGTGAGATATTAGGGTGTTTATATGGGGAGACTATGCCCCCATGTTAGAGAGTATCACAATAGTGATAATCATAACAATCAATAGTGGATGAAGATAAGTGAATGAACAAGGGAAAACATACATAAGATGGTAATAAATAAAAAATTCCAATGGTAATCTCAAATAAAAAATTATGTGTCATGTTATGTATCTACAATGTATGAAAATAGGTATAAAATAATCCAGTACAATACATGCATCAAAATAAAAAAATGATCAAAAAGGAACAATTTCAATTAGCATCATGATCCTAGCTCAGTACTATTCTCCAATGATCCTAAGTATATAAAAAATAAAGAATCTTACTATGGATGTTTTCCCTCATCCCTACTTCCATCAAATAATTCTATTTTTGTAGCTAATGATATCCCAAAAATGGTGTGAGATAAAACATAGTAAGCCACCACCCACTGTGTATATAATAGTATAATCATTGTAATATAAATAAAAGTGGGGTGAAAAATATACACCATGTATGGAAGTACTAAAATTAAATCTCCCAAGGTGTATGTGATAAAATACATTTATGCTATCCACCCCAACAATGATCAATTTAGACAATGTTCAAGCTCCCATAAATAAGGGAAAATGTAATGAAAACTAAGAGGTGTGATACAGTCTAGTATGACCACTATACTCTGATACCCATACTAGGGATATTTTTTAGCATTCCAAAATATCCACATTTTCATTGGGGTGTATTCATGCATATAACATCCATCCCATCCATGCTATATAATCAAAAGTATTAGACCACAAAGTTTCAGATATATGGAATATAATTACCATGAATCCTTGTCGAGTCTTAGGATCATCTCGATAGAAACTCAGTAAGACTTGGGTGGAGTCCAAGGAGTGTGCAATAAAGCATGTCCAATGTGAGGTCATGAAATATAAATACAAGGGTTAAAATATGTTGTGGAATCATATAGAATAAGGAACCAAGGGGTAAAAAAGTCCAATGAATCCACTAATATACTCAAAACCCAATGAGTAGAATGCCTATGCGATTCTATGGAATTAGGATACAACTAGATCATCTAAGCAAACCACTACCATTTCAATTCATAAATCAAATCATTTATCATTCACAATCAACGATTTCTTATAAATACTTCAAAATTTATCCAATAAACTTATTATCCATTAAAGTCATATGGAATAACATGAAAAGGAAGAAACAACCATATCCTATCAATTCAATTCAATTCATTCTTTTCATTTACAATTAAACATGTATAAAAAGGTGGAAAAAAACATGAAAAATCAATTTTTCACATTAAGACTCCCACTATAATTGGAGACCTCACATACACCCAATGGGGTGGCATTAGAAAAGGTTGATACAAAGGCACACACCATTGGTTTCCTAGGATGGGGATAAAAACCTCCAAAAATATGAATGTTAATTTTGGAAAATGTAGATAAGATGTATTTCATTCAATTAAGACATTGAATTTATTTTTTGTATTGAATCCAAGAATTTTAGGATGTGGAATAATGGAAACTATGAATATGAAACACAAAACCTTGAGGTAATGGTATGAACCACATATCATAGTTCCATAATAGAATACTCATCTAGTATCTCCATCAGATTTATTCTAGTTAAAAAAAATGAATAACATATGCCATCCATGGAAATAGATCATATTAATTTGCTCCAAAATATATTTTTTGATACGAATTCGAATGATAAATGAGATAATAGAAATTAATAACTCACTAACATGAATCCAATGAGATCAAAAATACTATAATCTGAGTCCAGATTGATAAATAGAAGTGAAGCCTATGATTTGGTTTAAAAAGGTTCTCCCACACATCAATGATGTCCACTAGAGGAGGTTAAGAAATGAGGGTTTGAGTTAGTAAATACCTAGTGGAATAATTTTTATTTTCCATATTTTTAATAGGCCACATAGGTTATCCACGTGGTTGAAAAAACCATGATCTATTCACTATCTGAAGGGGAACCTCACACGATTTCATGCACATGATTTGACGAACTATAAGAAAAATGTGTTACCCACATATTTGAAAAACTTTAGACCCCCAAATAGTCGTGCACCCCTGGCATCATTGTTTCCTCAATCATTTTAGCCTTCTACATCCCACTACCCAAACCTTGCATGGTTACTCAAAGCATACAGGCTAGGTCACACAAATTCTACTAACAGTGTGACCTTGTTTAATTTTCCAAAAACCAATCCTCTGATATCCAAATGAGCCACACATACCCCCAAAAATCTTGTGATCCCATTAATTTGTCACATTTGGTCAAAACCAAGGATTTAAACTGAAAAAATATCCGTACCTCATAGAAAAACCCCTGATCTAACATATAATACCATTTTATTGTATCAAAAAATATAAGGATTCTATCCATGGATTGAGATATAAACTTATATTTTAATCATAGGGTGGTGATGTAGGAGATCAACCACATTAGGATAGGTATTCATGAGATTACTAGAATTTTTCTTGTCATCTATGTCTATTTCCATACCCTCTAATCCTCAATCCCTTAGGAAACTTCTAAGAGATATAATATTTTAGGATCTGGCCCAAGCAACTAACAATGGGGAACATATAAGTAGGACCCACTAAGAGAAACCACACCCTGAGTATTGAGAGTCACCTAGGAGGGATCCCACTAACCAAATTCGAATATATCAAATGAATCTAATCATTTTAGAGTAAATTTAAAAATCATTGGAAAAATTCATTTATATAGAAGAACATTATAGAGCAGACATGGTGAAAAAAATATAATTAGTACCAAGGGAAGATTTAAACAACAATAATACGAAACACACATGAATCTCATTGAAATATTTTGTTAGTTTTATGAGTATTTTTCAAGATCACTATTCACGAGGTTCATCTATTCTCATTGTGTCAAGAATCAATTAATACATTAATAGAATTCTCATTATTGTGGATGGATAATAATTGATGTAGAGGTTCTACGCACACTGACATATTAGGATCCTCTAGAGGTCATCCCAAGAGTTTCTATCAAAGAGGTCACATCACACCCCGACTATATTATCTTATTTTCCTATTTTTTTCCTTTTAATACTTTTTCCAAGGTTCGGGGTACATCCCGAATGAGAATTTAGATTTATGTTAAAAATTGCACATTTTTCAGTTGACGTCGCTAAGCACATGTATAGAGTGTGTTTTGGAAACCCTGTGCAGCTTTGCCCAGGAAACGGTCTGATCCACCTATCTTAGAAAAATAAAATAAGTAAATTTTGTAACTTGTTGCACCATTTATAATTTGTTGTTTGTTAAAGATATTTCATTATTATTTAAATTATCTGAATACTTTTATAATTTTATTTTTACCATCATATTTTTTTAGTTATTATTATTATTATAATTAAGGATGAAATAGGTGTTATTACTATTTTTTATCAATATATTAATAATATTATCATGTTTATTGAAACTAAAACTATTATTTTTATTTTTATTTTTATTACTCTCATTACTAGTATTATAATTATTATGTTCATTTTGGTTTTATTACTATTGTTGTAACTTAATTATTATTATGTATCTATTTAATTTATTTTTTCATTAAGAATTTTTTTAAGGATCTGCAACACCCCTTTACCCCCACCTCTTTTGCTGTAGTTCGTAGTGCACCCAAACCCATGTGTTTCCCTCCTATTGGATGGGCACAACCCCAGCCTGGTGCACCTCATTTCTAGCTATGGCTGCCCAGGTGCGCTCCTCCATGTTCTCCACCTCCATCGAGAAACCCCATCATGGTGTGAACCACCCCTGACCCACATCGATAATGCCTCACTAGCACGACCTATACCACATGCCCCCATCCACTCCTCCCCTATCCGACGACGTCCATGCGCTGCATCTCCAGCCTGTTGCGACCCTCTGACGACCCTTGTCTCTGGCGCGCATGTCTCACCAGTGGCCACTCCCTTCGACTGCAGCTACCACCTCTGGTCTTCTCATTGATTGGGGGTTTTGGGTTTTCCCCAAACCCTAAATGTAGTTTTTATTGTTTTTAGTGTATTTATCTTAAAATTGTGTGATCTTTTTTGTTGTGCAGGCTGGTTTTGGCTTCCCGTAGGTGTGGTTGCAATGCAAATGATGTTTCGCATAGGCTTCCGGAGGTCCATCCACGGTCGAGGTAAGATCCCTTTACCATGCACTTTAAATTTAGAAATACATTTATTTCATGTATTTTTCAGATCTTCTGAATATTAATTTGTAATTTTTTTATAATAATTATTTGGGAGAAAATTATTTGGCTTGTAGATAGTCATTGTTTGGCCAATTAATTTACATGCCTGGTTGTTTTAAACTGAATAGCAATTAATTAGTTTGGTGAAAAATTGATTATTTTTTATATTTAGTTTTGCTCACTATTTTATCGTGTGTTATCCTAGAATAAATTGAATATTTGATGGAAACATATCTTATGCAATTTAGTCACTTTTCATAAATTTGGAAACCAGTACGTTTAACTATGAAAGTGGTGCGTTCTCCATTTTTGTAGGCTGTGTGAATGAATTTCATCAAAAATTCTTTCTTTTAATGAGTTTTCTTCACATAAAGCGGTGGATAATCATTAAAAAAATTATAAAATTTTAATTGGTTATCTAAATAATTTGAATGTTTCAAATCATGTTTTGGAAACATTTTTAACTGCACACAATTTAGAATGTAAATTTTAACATGTGGTTTGTTTTTTTCAAGTTGTGCATACCATGTGCTTATTAAATGCCCTATTGGCCCTTATGAATATATTATGAACGTAAAATTTTGGTTGATTTTCCTTAAATGGGTTCCCAAGTGGACTTGTTTTGAATGTGGTTGATGAAGTGGTGTACGCATGATTTTCAAATAGACTTTGAACGTGTTGTGTGTTTTATTTAGGATTTGAGCACCAAGTGTTGGTTAAGTTTCCTAGTTTTCTCTTACATATAGTTTATGACTTTGAAAATGATTTTTGGATTTTAATAAATGTATTTGAGATGACAAAAATGTTGATTGATGTTTTCAAATAGATTTTCATGCTATGTTCTTGTTGTGGTATCTCTATGGACTTTGTAAATACTGTTTTTGAATTAAAGTGGTGATTTTCATTTATTAAATGGGGTTTTCAAAGGAGTGTGTGGTTCTTAAAAATGGGTTCTCATGGTAAATTTTTTTGAAAATATTTATTTGGTTAAATGTTGTGAATCTAAAGGCCCATTTGGCACTTTGAATGACTACATGAAAAAAAATTCCTCCAAGGTTGGGTCTCCTGCCTAGTTGGTTGATTTCAAGTTTGGAGGGTCCTCGATAAGCGATTTCCCTGGTATTATAATTATTTTATGGCATGGGACTAACTTTGAGGTGGTTTGGGTGGTTCTAGTCTATGTGGTGTGTGTGTGGGTGGCAATATATGAATAAATATATGTCTTTTTGTTTAAATTGCATGGCATATCCCTTGGTAAAATATACATGGGAATCTAGCATAGAAAAGTGGTTTACTGAGAAAAAATGCTTCACTAGTTAGGGTTTTTACTACTATTGCCCCATAGCAGGGGGATGTTTTGTTTTTATTGCTATGGGATTGGGCCCCTCGTCCAGGCCAGGTAGGGCGATGGTTGGGCATTATGTTGTTATGACATCATTGAGTTGGGCATGCCTTCAGGATGAGTCATAGAAATAGTATGTTCTGATCTTCCTCTGAGTTCCATGGGGATCTCGTGTTCCTCTGAAACTTGTACCTTTAGTACCATTACCCTCACTATGTGGAATCGTATCCTCATTCTTGGTTTTGATTTTTTGTTGATAAATTGTGAACATGGGTTAGGTTTAAATTCTTTTTCAAGAAAAAGTGTTTTGGAAAGGGAAAACATTCTCTTATTTACTTAGTGTTAGAAAAAAATATCTTTACTGCCTTTCTTTGTTTTCTTTTGCTTCTCCTTGTGGTTCTTATTTCAAATTAATAGGGTAATTGGTTATGCATGTTTTTTTGTAAAACACAACGTAGAAAAAACTCTACTTTTTTATTTATAGTTCAAACTTGTTAATTGGTGTTTTCTTTTTTAAATGTTGTACATTAGGAATAGATTAGTCGTCTGAACTACTATGTTATAATACTCATGCCTATAGTGTTTTACTGTTTTATGTTTCTATTACAGGTTCGACTCAAGATTTCTCACCGTGGGTGAGAGTTGGTTGTGGTTTGAAGAGTGACTCTCGGGGTCACGAGGAGTTTTTGGTCGGGATTGGGTTAGTGTTTTTTGTTGGTCATTATTTCGTTTCAGTGTCATTTATTTACTTTAAAGATTTCTATTTTATATATACTTATTAGTTTATTTTTATTGGGTGAAATTGTAATCATATGACTCTGTTGATTCCCAGACACTTATCACCGACCCGAGAGGATTGTGAATGCCTCTCAGGCCTTGCCGTGGATTGGATCGGGTGACCAGTTCAGGGTCAACCCAAGTTGGTTCATGAAAAAAATTGTATCAGAGGTATTTGGATCTTTATTGGACCTTGTTTTTTAGATAACCCATCTTTATTTGGGGTTTTAATGGTAGAAAGAGTATAATTTTCAGGACTTGAGGTGTAGGAACAGTAAGGACGTCATAAACCCTTGCTCGTTCTGAACCTCGGGTTACCATGGGATATCTGGGTTGTTGGTTTCTTTTTGGTACCTTTGAATTGTTTTATATTTTAAAATGAAATGGGAGCCAGGAAAGTGGCCTTCGTGAGTTCTCAAGGTCTGGAATGCCATGTGAAGTCATTGACATTACCCTAGAGTACTCCTTGTGGCGGTGGTGTGACTGGCTTATGGCCGCGAACCATATGTCCGAGTCACCCATTGACACTAGTTTTCTCTAGTGAATTTCTTGGGTTATTTTTAAATTGAAAAACTATTTGTAAAGTTTTATTTTGTAATTATTGGAATGTCTAATTTGAAATGGAAATGACCATGTTTTGATCCCGCTCCTTATTTTCTGGTTCCTTAGTGTTCACCACCACAAAGGTTCAATGGATTCCCAAGGTGTAGCTTCATGTGGTGCATCCTTAGAAAATCCTCTAGGTGATCAACCTGTAGACTATGTTCTAGAATTCTGGAAGTTGCACCCTCCAAAATTTTATAGTCAAGAAGATCAACTTGAGGCGGAGGAGTGGTTATAGAAGGTTGAGATGAACATTAGTTTCATTGGGCTGCCTGAGTCATTGAAGCTGATGTTGCCTACCTTTATATTTGAAGGTCCAACCTGGAAGTGGTGGAAGTCAATGTCTCGAAGAATTCCTCACGAAGATCTCATATGGGAGTTCTTCAAGACTTCTTTTATCCAACAATATTTCTCTGAGTTGACAAAGCTGAGGAAGAGGATGAAGTTGTGTTGTCTTCAATAGGGTGTTGAATTAGTACTATAATTTTATCAACATTTCATAGAACAAGTTCTGTACCACCAATAGTTTGTTGCAAATGATCTCAGGAAGGCATGACAATTTGAGTCTGGAGTCCGAAATGAACTACAATCGAAAGTGGTAGAGCTCGACCTAACAACGTTCTTGGATATTGTGGGGAAATCCCTTCTGGAAGATGCTGAGTTAGCAGGAGGAAAAGATGTGGAGAATCCTACCCTGACCATGGGAAGCAGTATAGAGGATGGTTATATGAATAATGGGAAACAGCTTGATACTGGTGGTTCTGGAAGAGGAATCAACAGGCCTTCATACATTCAGTCATCTTCTTCACAACCCAATGTCGTGATCTGTCACCAATGTGGTAAGCAGGGCCATAAGAGGCCAACGTGTCTGAGTAATCCTTGAAGATTCCACACATGCAAATGTATGGGCCTTCTCTAGCGGTTATGCTCAGGTTTTTCCAAGAGGCATCGTGAATCCAGACCCGGCTTGTCGAAGGTCACCTCATTTCTTCAGCAAAAGTATGGTGATTTTTGATGATCAGTTTGAGGTTTCCTATTTGTACTGTTTCTTGGATGTAGTATTCATCTTATGTAGAGCTTTATGACATTTATTTTCTTTCAATTATAAGAATTTTTGTGTTTGAACTTCTTTGAAGCATTTCTTTTAATGGACGTGTGTTGGATAAATTTTTTTTTCTGTGTTATTTTTGAGAATTTCTAAATCCAAACATTGAGGTAAGAGATGTTTCAATCATTGGTGCTCCAGCCATAGGTCCCTGACTGAAGTTGGCACATAGTCAAGAGAACCTAAATGGTAAAAATGTCCCTTGGTTTACTCTTTCTCCTTAGTGTATCATGGTTTTTCCTCTTCTATGGGTGTGAAGTTGTTAGCATTGCAATGGCGGTAGTGTTTATGCTCTATTAGTTGGTCCCTTATCTTCTCCCCCATCTGGTGGGGGTTTTTGAACCATGCCGAATGTTTTCAAGTTAGGATAATCTTGTATATTCTTATGGTGGGGACCCATAGTGGGTCTCACAGAGTTACACCTGAAGTAATTCAGTGTTAGCCCAATCCTAATGGTGGGGAGTCTATTCGAGCCTCCCTGTGTCAGTATCTGAGTTTCTATTCATATATCATTTGGTGGTGGGTGGTCTCGTGCGGAACCACCTAATCCTATTTTTTCCTTTGGAGTAAACGTTGGTATTGGAGTACAACCAACAGTTTTGTTGGAGTATGGTTATGGGAATAAAAGTCTTATGTGGCTTAGGGTTGTTCCTTGGTTGAAATTGATGTCTTGGGTTCTGCTTAGTGATAGTTAGGGTGATCATGTTTTAAGGATGAGTTCCATGTCATGGGTTTTTGGTGTCTCTTTGAATTGATCAACTGGAGGTACTTAAACTTTTGGGGGTGGGTGACACTTAAGGAGTTTCATCTTTGAGTCTAGGTCATGTTGTGGCTTTCTGGGGGCACAAACAATTATGGTGGGGAGATTTGTCACATCATGAATTATCTATTATCTAATATTACTAATTTCTTGGTCTTTAAGATTTTTTCCAAGGTTTTGGGTAAATACCAAATGAAACTTCTGAGTTATGTTAAAAAGTGTACATTTTAGTTGACGTCACTGGGCGCATGTACAGAGCGTGTTTTGGAAACCCCGCGCGGCTTCGCCCATGCAACGGCTCGATCCGCCTATCATAGAAAAAAATAAAATAAGTATCCTTTTAACTTGTTGTATCATTTATAATTTTTATTGTTGTTAAAGATATTTCATCATTATTAAAATGATCTGAATACTTTTCATATTTTATTTTTACCATTATATTATTATTATTATTATTATTATTGATGAAATAGATTTTATTACTATTTTTTATCATGATATTAATAATTTTATCTTGTTTATTAAAACTATAACTAAAATTTTTATTATTATTATTCTAATTATTAATATTATAATTATTATGGTCATATTGTTATTATAAAAATTATTATAACTCAATTATTGTTATTATGTTTCCATTTAATTCTTATTTTCATTACGAATTAGGTATTTTTTTAGGGTGTGCATCACCCATTTAATCCCTATTTTTCTATAGTGTGTAGTACACCCCCACATGTTTCCCTCCCATTAGATCGATGAAACCCTTGCCTGGTGTTCCTCCCTTCCAGCTTCAGTTTCCCAGGAGCGCTCTTCCCTACTATCCACATAGGCCAGAACCCCCGTCGTGGCGTGTCCCCCCTAACCTGAACCTCTCCCTCCTCACTAGTGTGACCTAGCCAGACCCCAGCCACACCTCCCTTGTTTGACAATGTTCGTGTGTTGCATCTCTGGCCGAATGTGACCCTCCGGCAGCCCTTGTCTTTGGTGCGCGTGACACGCCAGTGGCCACTCCCTCCGGCGGCTGGTACCACCCTTGATCTGCTTACTGATTGAGCGTTTTGGGTTTTCCCCAAACCCTAAACACAGTTTTCATTGTTTTTAGAGTCTTTCTCTTTAAATTGTGTGATCTTTTTTGTTGCACATGCTAGTTTTTTCTTATAGCAGGTGCGGTTGCAGTGCGAATGGGGTTTAACACTGGCTTCTAGAGGTCCATCCACGGTCGAGGTAGGATCCCTTTTCCATGACCTTAAAATTTAGAAATACTTTTATTTCTTGTATTTTTTAGATCAGCTGAATATTAATTAATTATTTTTATTTATATTTCTAGAATAAATATTTTGGAGAAAATTATTTGCCTTGTAGATAGTCATTGTTTGGGAAATTAATTTACTTAGTCTTTTTTTGACATGCTTAGTGATTAATTAGTTTGGTGAAAAATGGTTTCTTTGTTTTTAAATTTAGTTGTGATCACTATTTGGTAGTGTGTTTACATTGTATAAAGTGAATTTTTTATGGAACCAACCCTATGCTATTTAATCACTTTTCATAAATTTTGAAACTAGTTCGTTGAATCTATTCAACTAGTAAGTACTACATTTTAGTAGGTTTTGGGCATGAATTTGATCAAAAATGCATTCCTTGAATGAGTTTTTACATAAATTTATGGTTACTCATTAAAAAAATTTATAAAAATTTAAGTGGATTTCTAAATATTTTGAATGTAGTGAATCTTGTTTTGGATGCATTTTGAATTGAGCATAATTTCGAATGTAAATTTTAACATGTGGTGTGTTTTTGTCAAGTCGTGCATACCAATTGATTATTAAATGCCTAGTTAGAACTTTTGAATATATTCTTAATTTAAATTTGTGGTTGGTTTTATTTAAATTGGTTCCCAAGTGGGCTTGTTTTGACTACGGTTGATAAAGTGTTGTGCACATGATTTTAAAACAGACTTGGAACGCGTGGTGTGTTTTATTTGGGATTTGCGCACCAAGTGTTGGTTAAATTTCCCAGTTTTCTCTTACACATGGTTTATGACTTTTAGAATCATCTTTTGATTTTTAATAAAGGTATTAGAGATGTAAATTATGATGATTGATGTTTTTAAAATGGTTTTCATGCTATGTGCTTGTTCCAATGTCTCTATGACCTTTGTAAATAGAGTTTTGGAATTAATGTGGTGATTTGAATTTGTCAAATGGGGTTTTAAAAATTGTGTTTGGTTCTTAAAAATGGTTGTTCATGGTTAATTTTTGTGAAAATGATTATTTGGTTACATTTTGTGAATCTAAAGGCCCGTTTGGTACTTTGAATGGCTATTGGGAAAAAAATCCTCTTGGGTTGGGTCTCCTACCTAGTTGGCTGATTTTGAGATTAGAGGGTCCTTGGTAAGGTATTTCCCTTGTTTGTTAATTATCATAAGGGAAAGGACTAACTTTGAGGTGGTCGGGGTGGTTCTAGTCTGTGTGGTGTGTGTGTGTGTGGTGATATATGAATATATATGTGGCTTGTTGGTTAAATTTCATGGAACACCCATTTGTGAAATATACATGGGAATCTAGCATAGAAAATAGGTTTACCGAGAATGATTGTTGCAGTAGTTAGGGTATGTACTGCTAGTTCCCAATAGCAGGGGGATGTTTTGTTTTTATTTCTATGGGATTGGGTCCACTGAATAGGAAATCTAGGGCGACGGTCATGCGTTAGGATGTTATGACATCACTGAGTAGGGAATGCCTTTTGGATGAGTCACATGTGTAGTATGTTTTAGTCTTCCTTTGAGTTCCCAGGTGTTCCCGTGTTCCTCTGACACTTCTACCTTTGGTACCATTACCCTCACTATGTGGAACGGTAACATCATTTTTGGTTTTTATTTTCTTTTGGTAAATTGTGAACTTGGGTTATCTTTAAATTTTTTTTCAAGAAAATGTTCTTTTAAAAGAGTAAACATTCTCCCCTTTACTCAGTGTTAGCAAAATATGTCTTTACTTCCTTTCGTTATATTCTTTTTCTTCTCCTCTTAGTTCTTATTTTAAATTAAGAGTGTAATGGGTTATGCATGTTTTTTTTAAACACAGAGTTGGAGAAACTCTACTTTTATATTTATAGTTCAAACATGATAATCGATGTTTTCTTTATTTAATGCTTGTGCATTGAGAATAGATTAGTCGGGTCTACCTACTCAGTTTAAATAATCACTCCTATAATGTTTTTCTATTTTTAGATTCTCTTGAAGGTTTGACTCGATCTTGCTCGCTGTGGGTGAGAGTTCTCTATTGTTTGGACAGTGACTCTCAGGGTCACGAAGAGTTTTTGGTTGAGATCAGGTTAGTATGTTTTGTTAGTTGTTATTTCTTTTAATTGTCATTTATTTACATTACAACATTCTATTGTATTTATACTTCTTGGTTTATTTTCATTGGGCAAAATCATTCCCATTGTACTCTGTTGATGTACTGGTGCTTTTCACCAGCCCAGGAGGATTGGGAATGCCTCTTGGGGAGTACTGCAGATCGACTTGGGTGACCGGTTTTGGGTCGACTGGGGTAGATTCATTTGAGGTCCTCTCTATTATGATTTGGATACAATCTACTGAGGTACTCTACATGCTAATGACTAACTTATAAACAACATCGTCCTTATTTCCTATTTCAAAAAGGTAACTCCAGGGGTCCTCACCAAATTCCTCAGTATGAAGGCATTCCCTGTAATAATACAAATACTTACCATAGAGGTCTTACACATGGTTATTTATCAATATTGAGTCCCCCCTTATTAATAAAGTAGTAATCAACAAATATAATGGTTATCCTTTTGGTGATCAATTGAAAATTTTTCAAAGGATGTCCTCCCCATTGTAGTGATCAACTAAACTACCACCACATAGTTCCTCTATATATATTTCATGAATTTTATAGTAACCACAGAATTCATCCCTGAGGTGATCAAGCAATAAAAAACCAATATCAAGGTCTGACCCATATTGTAGAATCCAATAATAGAAAACTTAAACTTCCTCCCCATTGTTCTCATAATTAGGTCCCCCACAAGTTGAAAAATCATTTTAGTATGAAGGTACATTCTATTCCATAGGGTTTTCATTATTCCTTTCATACATAGTTATTATAAAATATAACATAGATACATGAGGTACTCCACTAACAACTATCATTTATTCACCCAATTTAATAGAAAAAAATCAATTATAATCATTGGTGAATCCACCAGATCAGTAAACCCTAGTTATAGTATAAAATATTCACAATAATACTACTTATATTGATAATATCATGGGGGAATTTAACTTATGTTTATACCGGGTTGAATAACATTTTATAAAAGATGACGAAAAATATATAATTTTATGTAGACATCTGGTTGAAGAAATAAAAAATATGATCCACATTTAGTCCTTTTTCAAAATCATAATATCACATCCCCTTGACATTAGAATTGTAATTCATGCATCATCCTTATTATACCTCACGGGATAAATTTCATCACCATAGATACAAACTACTTCTTTATATTGAATAAATAAATTACTATAAGGTGTTATGTTATTAGTTCCAGAAGGTATAGACACCAACATGAGAAACCTAGAGCATATGCCAACATTATTACATTGCTATAAGATACATGTAATATCATCCTTAATGATCAATTAGTTTAGTTGTCTTAGTGAACCATAAAAATAAATGATTCCCACATTATATTATAAATATAAAATACACAACATAAGAAACAATATTGCATCATTGATATTATTAATAATGTCATTTTTCATATCCCATAGAAATGATAAAAATAATGGGTGGGCATAGATACTCAGTAAGAGTTATGTACAATAGAAACAACATTTTGTATATAAGGCATAATCCATATGGAAATGTAATTAACCAAAAAGACTTTCCATGTAATTAATAACCTGAGAAAAAAAATCATCCATGTATAATATCAATGTATAAATCTCTTGGAGAATAAAAACTAAATTATAAATAAATGAAATGCTTAATATTTTATGTCATGATCACAGAAATTTGGATATCTTTACCATCACATTCTTGTTGTATGACATTTTAATTTATGGGTAGGTATACACCAAAAATGAATTTCATAATTTTGGCTTACTAAGATGTCTCAGGAGACTTAATGATGCATTGAGGAGATATTTATAACTTATACTCTCCATTCAATTTATATCCAATTCATTACTCATATATTGAATGATAACATTAATTCATAAACAATATTATATATAAAAAATGTCTGTATTGGTTAAAGAATATGGAATATCAATATTTTCCCAGTCAATCAAAAACCATTTATAATAAAACAATGTGTATAGAAATGATATAACATTTATAATGTAATGATATCTATCCTACAAATGTTATGGATATTTAATGGAAATTTAATGTTGAAAAATAATAAGAAATTTATTTTTTAGATAACATTAGTGGATATAAAAATTAATAAGTGATAAAGGATGATAATGAATTCATTAAAAATATAGGTTTTGTAAAAAATATTTAACATTAGAGAATAAATAATTTTTTTTGAAAATAATTAACAAAATTTTTCATTAAAAGTTATTCTATGTTAATAAATTTAAATACTATATAAGATGATAATATAGAAAAAAATTGGTTTGGATGTCGGAAAATAATTTAATATTGTATATGTCAAAAGGAAATAATCCTTTTGACTTTTTATAAAAGAATGTCGAAAATGATCCATTCAATAAACAATAGAATGATTTATTTTTAGATTTTTAAATATTAAAGGATAACATAAATTTATATTAATAAATAATTTGAGTAAATAAAAAGGAATTTTTGTAAAATAATTATAAAAAAATTGATATAGAAGAAAGATATACCTGATCAAAAAGAGAAATAAGATCAATTTTTCTTTAAAAACATTTCCCTTGATTCAGGTAATAATGAATGGTATGTTTAGAAGAGAACATATAAAATAAATAAATATCAAGAGTAAGGGAAATTATATGGAGTTAATGAAGGATATAATTTTAGATTCTTTCAACAAAAACAAGAAGAATCACAAAAAAATGAGAATATAAAATAAATCCTTAACATATTTGTAGCCTTTAAATTGAAACCCATTGAAAGTGTAATTTTATTGAATGATTAATCATAAAAAATAAATTTATATTCATTTAAAATACATCAATAGGGAAGCATATACACCACATAAATGTAAATTAGTGTATAACCTAAAATATACATTAATGTAGTAGAAATTGAGTTCAAATCCCTTAAAAAAAGCTTAAACCTCATAGGTTCTCTAACCTGATGTATAATAAAATTTACATTAAAATAATTACAAACTGGTGTATTATCCCATGTTTTATGAGTTAAAAAATTGTAGAAGTAAATATAATTTTCATTTAATTGGCTAGTAAAATTTTGATAGAAAGTTTAGAATGGAAGTTTTTAGGTCAAGACGTGTCTAAATAATATTTGTTGAAATGGTTCAAGGAACTAAAAGTGTTTTAGAGGTTTCAAGAGTATTTTAGGTGTCATGGACCCAAAATGGTAGTTTTAAGAAAGTACAACATTGGGTGAACAGTTAGAACATGGTTAGTGCAAACCATGTGGCTGGACCATGTGGACTAGTTTGTACAAGCCCATGATTGGGGAAATCATGTGATGTGTTAAGGATAAAAATGTAGATTTTGGTTGTAAAATTTCATATAGGTCCCATGGATGGTAAAAAATAGGTTAAATGATGGGTCATTCCCATGTGAGGGGTGTGGTGTTTGGGAAGTTCCCATAGAATGGTTGGTCCATGTATTAGAAAAATACACAGCCAAATCAGGTGACCCATTAAAATTGGGTAAAAATACCCTTTTACTTAGATATCATTAAGAGGTAATCCCCCTATTTTATTCTCCTTTCCTTCCTCACATGGTCTGACCCTCCTCTCCCTCCTTACCTTCTTCAAACCCCATCAAGGGTGGTGTTCTTAGCAGCCTTCCATATATATATTTTAGCTATGAATTATCCTTTGATGACATCTCTTTCCTTAATCATACATTCATTAATAATTTATGGTATCTATGGTCAAGGTTTTAATTCCCGATTCTAATAGATCAGGGTGTAATTAGATGTCAATGTTAGGGATTTTTTGCTTCATATGAAAAGGATAACCATGGTTCACTTCTACACATTGTCGCATGTACTATCATTGATATATTTCAATGCCATGAATTTATAATTATTTAATGATTTAAATTATGATATTGGGAGGTTATATGGACACTGATGTTTAGTGATTATGCATGATTGTAGGTTAATGATTCATCTCGGGTTTTTAGAGAATCTTAGGTCATAATTCCGATCTGATGTGATTTGACCTGTGATGTTTTGATATTTGTATAGTTATAGTTAGTTTTATTTAAATTTTTTATAAACTATTACTTTTACTTAATTAAATATTGTAGTTATGATTAATTAATTCATGTTGATTTGATTGTGAGATATAATCTTGTATATCTCAAATGTTTTTAATGGTCTTTGGAAGCTTCTTTCAACCCTTGGAAAATAAATTGAATGATTCCAAAAGGTATTATGTTTTTTCATACTTACCATTTGGTATCTATATAGGTATATGGTAATATTTATATTCTAGGGGTATCCCCAAGAGTAAAGATTCATATTTAATGTATTCCAATGAACTATTAATTAAATTAAAAAAGAAATTATAATGGATGATCTCCAAGGGTCACAAAAACCCATGTGTGATAGATTTATGAATTAGCTACTGACAGACATTGAGTAGCCTCCAGGCCTTTTAGGAGGAATGACTGCACTTGATATGATCCATAAGCCTTTGTACAAACCTAGATGTACTAATAGTTGGTAAAATAAGACTAGGATGGGTGTGTAGACCTCCCTATAGGTACCTTGGAACTAATATTGTGTTATCCATATCATTACAATTTCACTAGTGACATGACCCGGTGTGGCTGTATAGTCCCTAATAACCTATTCATGATGCCATGGAATTTGACATCCTAGTGTGTCAAGTGTTGACCCCAAACCATGACCCGACTTATTGTATCCCAAGAGATATACCTACATTTAAATGTAAATATCATTAATACCATATGTGT
This sequence comes from Viscum album, assembly GCA_963277665.1. NCBI lineage: Eukaryota > Viridiplantae > Streptophyta > Magnoliopsida > Santalales > Viscaceae > Viscum > Viscum album. Next base: position 1,868,176,595 of record OY728163.1, read on the forward strand.
TGCCCATATTTAGTTCTAAAATAGGGGATCCCATTCGATTCCCTAATTATCAATCGACCATGATTGAGTATGTGGTGCTTTTTTATAGAGATGGTAGCAGGTGAACCTAGAATTAGTACTAAACATGTAAGCTCGTGGGTCTTTGGAAATAGTGATATGTTTAGTCATTTTTCCACCATCCCTCTTTATTTATGCTTCCACATAGTTACTCTTAATGAAAATATGATTTCAAGATGTTATTCCCAACACTAGGTCGATAAGTATGATGTTATGTGATGTTAGGATAGGGATACATGGAGGTATATCCTAGGATTTGGCTTTTGAGCCCTCCTGTTTAATTGTTACATTATCAGGATTCCCATTGGTGCCTCCTAGAATTTGGATTCTATGCCCACTTTTTTGGCTGTTACATTTTCAGGGAATCCATAGGTACCTTCGATGATTTGGCTTATGATGTTACGAGTGATACATGGATTATTTATAACGAAAGAACTGGACAAGGAAAAATGTTTGGTGATACTATTATAGGAGTTCCCACTTATTACTAGGATTCAACACTATTTATGGACTACACAGGATGTTGTTGAGATTGTTTTAGAGTCCTCTTTAAGATATTATTAGTGATCAATGATGACATGCCCAAAAAATTTATAGGATATTCATCATTTTCAAGGTGGATGCACTATTATTTTAATGCCACTAATTTAATACGAATGGGGTTATTGAGCCATTTATTGAATTGAAACTGAGTTATTATCCTAGTTCATGAGATTATTCTTTATAGTTTTTGTAAGGGTCATCCCACTTATGGTTCACCAAAGCTCTAATGTATTTACCTTTATCAGACTGGGATCTAGGGATTTGACATCTGGCTAGACATTCAGGGAATGAGTTGTATGATATCTAGATCAGAGGCATATTTACCAGATGTCTAGTTATAACATAGAATCCTTCAATATAGTGATTAAAGGAAGGTACAGGTGATCCTAAGTCTTGTCCATGTATCCCTATGTGGTAACACATTTTACCATGATACATTTTTGATGCTGGATAATGCTAGTCTCATCGATCAGGAATGTAGACCCAAGTAATGATGAAAATACCCATGGATTGAGTGGTATGAAATACATATCAATGACTTATTCCTTGGATGTCTAGTTAATTTGGATCAAATATTGAAGAAATGAATTTTGATTACTTTTTATTATTTTTTTTCAGTAGTGTCATTTCTAGGCTGAGCGAATTACATGGGTTAGTCATATACAACCATTTCCTTTATTTTATATTCAGTAGTTATTTAACAATAATATTATTTTTTCCTAATTATTAGTTCAAATATACATACCCTTAATATTACTAGATACTAATGGGATAATTTTAGTGTTTCCCAACAAAGTTTTGTTCTCAAACCCTTCTTGAGACACCATTATAATAGGGTACCCGAGCAGTCATTCACATTGTTATATGCACAAGTTGGGATCATGATTATGAGTAGTTTATTAGGAAATATTAGATATATATGAATAGATAGATTATGTGGTATGGTGAACAATTAGTAGTAACTCCTCATACTTTTATATCTATTTCGTTTATTTAATTCATTATATTTGATCATCCCATTGGGTGATCGATATTATGTGCATCACATGGTTGCTCAGGATTTTACTGAATTTAATTTTTTATTTTATCTTTATTTATGAGTATATCTTGTGAACACTGATTATTTACTATTATGAATGATGTTTGAATATTTAAGTTGTTTCTTACTATGATATGAGGGCGCAATTTCTCCAGAAAAACACCATAGGTCCTCACTTCAAGTCAGAAGTCCCTAGAATATTAGGAGGCACATATGAGGCCTTGTCTCCAACCATTTATGTAAATGTACTTATATTGAACTAGGTAGTGAAGTGAAAAAATGTTATTAGAGATATTATTTCTCATTTTATTATTATTTTGAATATGCTATACAATATTTTTATATATGTGTTAAAACATATGATAGATATTAGAATAGTGGGTTGAGAATGCCTATTTTAGTAAGACGTCTTGGTTTCTTGGGATATAGGATTACTATTCCTGATATGTGATGTAATAGTTGTATATGATTTTTTCATTGAGTCAGGTAAATGTGATGTAAATTTTAGGATTTATTATGGTTTTTTAGATCTTATCCCAATGGAAGTGACTAGTGATTAATTTTGACTCTTAGTCAGAAATGGAAATAGATGTATCATACATCATATTTGATATGTAAAGTCCACATGATATAGGCTTTATAGTGTCTGATGTTACTACTAATGGGGATGTGAACTATATAATGTTCCAACAACAACATAAATGGTGTTTTACCATATAGGTTCTTGGTGAAATTCTACATAGTTAGACCGATATGTATATATACTTTTTTTAATTGAAGGTCAGGTGGATCTATAGTGAGGTGTTTGAAAATTATGACCATGAATCACTCATTGGCAATAGGTGGTGTAGTGAACCTATTAGGTTGATAATCAATACAGTTCCTAGGAGATCGACCCATTTCAAGGTGTTGTCGAATAGGTTCAGTTATTTGAGGTTTTATTAACAACTTATACAGTGGTTTCTTTCTTATGTTGAAATGAAATTCTACTTAACTGAACCATGTGTATAGTATGGATTATATCCTTAAAAATATGTCATGTTACATTATTGATTCTCATAGATCAATGTCGGAAGCTGATACCTTTTCACTAAAACCATTTTAGGTATTCCATTTCATGTGTGGATAAGGTTCATAACAAACTACATGGAGTTATTCCATCTAGAATTCTATGATATTTGATTTCACCGAATATCATTAATGGTTATATAGTTCGATAATCAAGTGTGATGCAGATTGGTACCTACATGTATATAGTAAACTATAACCTCAATTACGTATTACCATAAATGGATACCCAGCGGGGATAAGTTCGTTATCCATATTTTAATTGATATCATGAATCATCAGGGGCAGTCCTGAATAAGGATTTTTAGAGAGGATTAGGTCTTGGTAGCCTGGTGCATGGTATGTGAATTGATTATAATATTTAAACAAGTTAATAGTTATAAAGTGGTTTCAATTAAATGGGTTTACACATAAAAATATAGGTTATTCTCCTCATTAAAATGAATCTAGATATGTAAAGACATGGATATTCCATATATTTTCTTAATTTTATAAAATTATTACAAGACATTTAAAATTGAATTCATGTGATTCCGAGTCCCGGAGTTCCCGGAAAGATACGTCAAAAAAAGTTAATCTTTAAATAGGGCGTTTGATTAGTTTCCCTAAAAAAATGGAATAAATATTAAATAGGCAAACAAATCAGAAATCTAAGGGCACAATTTCATTCACGATGGTGGGTTTACCCTAGGAGTTACTTATGTTAAGTCAGCACATGCCCCCAGTGAGAAAACCTAAAAATGGATAAACCATAAATAAAATTATTAAATAAAAGTATTTTATTTTTCAAATGATTTTTTCTCATGAATGGTGAATCGGATTAAAAAGATGATACCACCACTGAACCTGTGACAGTATGATTTCCTTAGGAATATCCTATCATTGGATAGTGCGTGCAAACAATGAAAGTTAGTTTTTAGAAGTAAATAAAATAATTAAGTTGCTTTATTTTATTATGAAATTATTATAGCTCTTAAATAGTAACACAGATTTAAAATTTGAGAGTACCATTGAGCTCGTGAGGGCGTGTTCGCCTTATATGGAGCCTAACTTCGACCGACACAGGTCGAGGGTGACAGTTAATAATTTTTGAAATTTTTTAAGGTATATTTATAAAATGTGTGTGTGGGGATTTCTATATTTTGAAATAGTGCTTAGATTAAAAATATATGGGAACTCTTTAATTCATAGCATGAGGATTCACTTAGGAGAAACATAAAATTGATTGGAAAGGGTTAGATGAAAATGTTAATTTTTTGACATTTCAAAAAAAAGCAATAAAATTACTAAGTGAGTTATTTTATTCTTTCTATAACCATTGGGAGATGGATGGTAGGACTACAGTGTAACGTCAGGCTTTAAATGAATAACATTTATTGACATGATCCTTTGGTTGTGTAACCATGATTCTTAGAGGATTAATGGAACATTAATTAGGGTTCGTTAATGACCCACATTAATGAAAGCAACATAAGTGGTTCCTTTTTCACTTATTTAATCTATCCTTTGGCATGATTTTTGGGAGAGCTAAGAGAGGATGTTATGAAAAAATTCCAGTGAAGTTTTCCTCCAAAGAAGAATGAAGATTCAACGACACCATTGATGATTCACACCCAACAACGATGGGAGACGACGAACGTCGATGATCATATGGAAAAAATAGATTCTCCTCCTTCGTCATCAGTAGAATCCAATGTGTTCAAGGTAGGGGGTTTATTGTTTATACGTTTTAAATTATTTTCTCTTATTAGTTCTTTAATAATAAAATGAATGAAAATCAACCGACTAATGGGTTGATTCGCGATTCATTTGTTTTTGTAGGAGGTTTTCATGTGATTTATTTTGGGTTTCTATTTAATATTATAGTTATTATAATTTTACCCCCATGATATAAGTATAACGTGGAGGGGGCGAGACAAACCGAACAATGCTCGAACCCTCCACATAACTTTCTCTTGGTGCGTTTTTTGAGGAAAACCAACGAACATGGTAGTAAGGTGTTTTCGAGGTCCATGCAGTGAAGGTGGTGTCCCCATAGGCCCGTAGGTGCAGGCAAGACGAATGGACCACCAAAGTTCATCCAGTGGTCCGGAAAACATCATGTCGGGCTGCCTACACCAACGACGGTAGCAGCGGCACCGACCGCGTGCCAGTCTGACGGCGGTGCGCCACAGATTAGGCGGCAGTAACCATCGGGCTACCGCGTAAGAGTAATTGTGGCTCTAACATTGATGGTACAAGATCCCGTGCCTACGGGTCCTATAATTTATCGGTGCACGTGAATCGGTATGGAGAAGCAATGACATGCTTACACCAATATTGGAAGAAATGGACGGACCAAGTCCATTCGGGGGGGGGGGGAACAGGCCGCACTCGGCCAGCCAACCGGGTTTCTAGGTGGGCCCGAACCGCGAGCCAGGTCGGACCCAGGGGCCCAATGGGCCGGTAGGGCTGAACCCCTACTGAACCCAACCGGTCCTGTTTCACTAAAACATGACTATCTTCTATACCAAACATCCATTTGATGAACCTTCAACGGAGTAGGGACCCTTAGGATTAGGAAGTACTTTGGAGATAATCCACCTAGTTTTTGGAGAATGTTGGATGGGACTCGAATCCAACTGAGCCCTCAGTAAAAAAACACCTATACTTACAGACCAAACATCCAATTAACACACTATCTATTGTGTTGGAATTATTATTACATGGTGGTCCTTCAGGTTACATATTCGTGGGACTTTGTGGTGGTTGAAATATGACTAGTGTCTCGATGAGCGAATCCTCCCAAAATCCAGCGTGCTAAGTGTGTGAATCCAATGGTCCACTGTGATGCGATGAAGCACCTAGTGATCCTATGTGTGTCAGTAGTTAGCGATCCTCCGTGGGTCAGCACCTAGCGAGCCTCTGTGGGTTAGTAGTTAGAAATATTCTATGGGTAAACACTTAGAAACCTTCTGTGGGTCAGCACATAGTGATCCTCCGTGGGTCCGCACTTCACGGTCCACCATGGGTCAGCACATAGAGATCCTCCGTTGGTCAGCACCTAGCGATCCTCTATGGGCCAGGACCTAGCAACCTCCTATAATCTAGTAGCAAATGTATCTCAATAAAATAAGATGATTAAGATTTATGAATAATTATATTTATTCATGTTCTTTATGTTTTATACCTTATGTGAGCTGTCTTTTACTTTTTGATTTGTGATTTAGATCATGCTATGTGGTTTTTCGTTTGTAGAATTCTCAGAGACATTCGTGGGTCTTGGGGTCCCTACTGGGTATTATTATACCCACCTCATAACGGGATTCACCCTTACCTTGTTGTGTCTTATGAAGATGACATACATCTTAGACCAAGGTTGGGGATCCAGGACTAGGCGGTTCATGGAGGTGACCAATTGACTTGGAGAGCTGTAGTAATGAGATGTACCTACCCTTTTGGTAGGATCATTGGCAGAAAACCTATGGAGCTGTTTTCCCATTTTGATGTATTTTCTTTTATTCTAGTTTGTATTCTGGAACATTCTGCTTCAGTTCACACATTTACTTTCATCATTTATTCTATGTGGTTTGTTCTTTTTGTGTACCTAGTCTGTGTGTTTGAATTCTTAAATGAAATTCCTTCCCATTTTGGGGATATGCCTTTTCAGTGCTCGCCACCAACCCCTAGCCGATGGAAGGAGAGCATGGGGTAGTCACGACATGGGCGTCGGGGGACGGGTCGTGATAATAAACCTATATAATTTACCCCATGTTGATATTTATTGACCCTCCTATGTCAATATTATCCTTTCCACCCACGGAGAGGGTGGTAGGGGTGTTAGATGCATTACATTTAGATGGTTGTATGGATGAATCCCCAAGGGAAGATACATTAGTGGGTGAGTAATTTTTTGTTTAGGTGGTCATACTTATTGAACCATATTGATACTTTATTGAAAGGTCTAGGTGGGATACCTAGAGACCCTTAGTTTGTATATAAACAATTAGAGGTTTTTGTTTGGTTTGATCAAGGATAAACTTTGAGAGGGGTTGGCCGAAGGTTTAAAATTTATTTTTTAGGTAGTGATATTGGTTTCATACTTGTGTTAAGAGAGATTCACATGATATGATTAGATTTTCTAGTATAGGGATTATGATGACTTTAGTTTTTATGGATGAACGAAGTGTTATTAGGTATTATGACATGGTTCAATTAGCATGATGCTTTGGGTGAATGGTGATATTGACCAACAATTATTCTTCTAGTATCCTTTCATAAGTTCTCGTATACCCTTATTGTGACCCCCAAGATTTTATGAGATAGATTCCTTTTAATTTAATTGATGTATTGTGTTTTACTCTACACTAATATTATCTCGCACTATACACAACACGGTGTTAGCTTTCAGTATGCGCAACATCATTCATGGCTTTTGTTACAATAATTTCAAGTTATTTTGATAGAATTCATTTCATGAAACACAGAGTATAGATTTTGTTCAATGTATAAATAAACTATGTTTAGATTATGCTATGTGTAACTCCAAATGAATCTTTCAAAACATTCAATACTAACATGTCTTGTGTTACATGAAAGAGAGACCTTCCTCGATAGCTTGCGCTGCACGCGATCCCGAGTTTCACTAAAAACAATATATTATTAAAATATTATCATTTATTGGGATATAAACTTTCATTTAGGAATAGTATTAACCAAAATTTTAATTTTATATCATTTTAATTTATACTACACGTTTTCTAGAACACAATATGAGAAAAAAAATCAATTTTTTCGGATAAAAGAAGTATTTTTCTCAAAAAATATAGTTTACCTCCTTTTGATGGAACACCCATTTTAAATCTAGTTTTTTACATGTTTATAAGTTCAATTTGAAAAAAATAAACTTCTTCTTTGGAAGCGGGATATATAATTTTACTATGGATGAATTTTTGATATTTCTATGATAACATTCATATTTTGATGAATAGTTGAATGACGATAAATTTTAATTGAAAAAACATTTTTCTTTGAAATAATTTATTGGGGTAAAATAAATTATGGAATGGTTTTAAAGTGTAAATAGAATATATTATTATATTTTAAGAATATTAAAGTAATTTCCATTAATTCTACATTGAATTAATATTTCAATTTTTTGAAATGTTTTATCTTTTAAACAAAAACCAATTTTTTTTCAATAATGTGATTAATTTAAAATTAACTACTACAACTTATGTGTTATGAATTTTGAAAAATAGATTCCATATTTAGAATTAGTAGGGCCATGTAATATTAACGGGTGACTTTGATTTTTTGGAATTATTAATAGTAACATTGGTAATTATTTTTATTACAATAGTAAAAGGTAAATCATGTAATTAATTATAAAAATATGATTATAAAATTACTATAACACCTACTAAAATTCTATTGGATTAATAAAAGTTGACCCATATCACATAAGGGTCTGAATATATTCATTTAAAAGAATTGTTTCCATGAAAGTGATGTAATTATTATTAAAACCAAAAAAATTGACAACATGTCACTCTCTTATATCTTATAAGTGTAATAATTTTTATTTAGTGATAAAATTCATAAAATGTAGAAATAAAATAGTCACTAGAAATAAAATTAAATTATCTACATCATGTAAATTTATTTATAATTTTTAGAGATTAATTAATTATCATTAACAACGACACAACAGTGATGTAATGATTATTTGATTAATATAAATGTCGAATCAATAGTTTCAAAAATATTATAATAAATATCATATGAACTAATTTAAGTTCTAAAAATCATTTCTAGTTTAATATGACATGTTATGAGGGTATTAAATATTTTTCTTCTTATTTATATTTTTTTAGGATTTTATTAAATTTGAAATAAATGAATACTGTCAACATCGACATTATTGATATTTTTTAAAATAAAATTTTATTAAATTAATTAATAATCATTAAAAATATTGAAAAATTAAAAAGTTATAATTATTAGATATAAAATGTTATAAAATACCTATTTATGGTCAATTTACACTATATATTTAAACTTTAAAAACTATCAAAAATTTAGTATGTTATTACCGAAATTAAAATTTAATAGAATAACTATGTGTCAATTAAAAAGATAAGGTTTATATTGGACAAATATCTTGTCAAAAATTTATTATTTGATGATATTAAAACCACAAATCATCTCATATTTTTATTTGGGACACTTTGGAGGTTTTTTTATAGGTTTGTATTTTATTATAAATTAATATTTTTGAGAGTTTCCAAAAGTGCCCCTCTCCTTTCTTATAAAAGAGAACTTCCTCCCTCTTCTCTTCACACTTTTTGGAGCCTTAGAGATTGGCCAAAACCCTTACATTTATATTCTAAACATCCATAGTAACATTCTAGAGGTTTTGGTATTCTCAAAAGACTAACTCTAGTTCCCTGAGAGGAAATTTAAAGGGGGCACGTCAAGGAAGAGGAAATCTCATCTACTGATTCTTTCGAATTTTTCTTCTTCTTCCACTTCTTATTATTTAGTTTTATCATTATAAAGTAATAGCATCTGTCTAAGTCATATAATTATATATTATTATAAATATAAAACAACCTTATTTCACCTTTTATTCATCCTATGAAAAATGAAATCACCGAATGTGAGTACGTATGACTTATCGTCTCCACACCATGGTGTAATCTGTTTTTCACCACCACCTTATTTGGATGGGTATAATGGTGGAAATAAAAAAAATATAAGATTATTATAACATGATAATAATTATGAGATATTATAAACCATCCACTTCAATACCTTTTAATAATTATGGGAACAATATCGTTTCTCATGCATACGTACCGCTTACCATCTCCACGGTGCGATGTGATTCATTCTATTTAATATTCATTATACCTTGATTTTATAAATTAATTGAATAAATAAATATGATATATATTATACTAATATAATTACATAAATTATATAACTATAACCAATAAATAGGAATAAGAACTTATTTGACAAAACATATATAAGAACATAAAGAAGTTAATACTCGAATAATGAGTAACAATGAAATGTTACAATCAAACAGATGAAAATCTGGTCATAAATGTAATCATAAAAATTATTATGATTCTAGAATAAATTTTTAAAATTATTTAAATCATTACACAAGAGGTTTGGATAAATACTATGCATATCAGACCTAAGGTAAGGGATAATTTTACAATCTCATTTTTATCAGAGATTGTTTATACTTAAGTATTTACTGGGGATATATTTATCATCCATGTCAATGTTTTATCAAAAAAGATTCTTATATTTACAAATTCATTTTAACACATTTTTTACTTTTACTACATGGTATGAAAGGAATAATTTTTTTACTATATGAGGTATTTTTTTACTTTTCTGATAAATGTATTAGGATAATATTTTTTTAAATTATATGGCATGAAGGGATTTTTACATATTCATAACACATTATTTAAATGAATATTACTCTAAAACATTTCACGTTTATTTTAAAATAAATTATTTTTTTTACAATTTCTTTTCGATTTGATAAAATAAAATGTTTTTTTAAGAAAGGATATTTTCCTCCGGAATTAAGTGCAAGTGTTTTGTAAAAATTATATTCTATCTAAGATGACATAGGGTTATGTCTCTATCCCTATTATTACTATGATTTGATTGTGTTTAATATGGAATTATTTTTATGATGTACATTTTTCTTATATAGATAGTGTTATAATGAAATGATGTTTAATAATCCCATTTTATTTCATTGGTTATGCTATGAAGCATGTTTTTTGTTTTTTTGGCACATGTATGAATGATTTCATTATGAAATGGTCGGGACCTTTATCTCTCTCCAATATATTGGGTAAAGATTTATATTTTAGGAGATAGATATGCCAGTAGTGACAAGTAAATCATGTTCAGTAATACATGGATGTGATGAAAAGTAAACATAGTTTAGTAATACTTGGCTGGAACAACAAGTAATCTCGGTTTAGTAATGGGCTTTTCCCACTATGATGGTCTTTGAAACAATTACTTGGATACTATGGAAATCATGTTATGTTCTTATTAGTTTTCCATAATTAGTTGTTTAATACCAATTATATCCTATCATGGTTAATGTCCCATTATGATATCTTCCTTTTATACTGCCATGATTTATTTCATTAGTCAAGATGTTGATTGTTTAAAATCTATGTTCATGTTTTTATATTCAAATGTTTGTAGTTTTTTTATGATCTCCATGTCATCCCTTACTGGGCATTTGACCTCACCCTTTTTATAATTTCCTTTTCCCAATATACAGAGAAAGGTTTTAGGTGGAAAACAAAAAGGTAAGGTTATTTATGGGAGATGATGATGGTCTTTCACCATGTTAGAAGATTATGTTCCATGTTTCCAAAGGCACTAAACTAATACTCTCTTTCAGTGTCTATTTTTTGTCATGTATTAAGTATTCTAAAAAATAAAGGTAATGTGAATGTAAATCAATATAGGTTCTCTATAGTTTTGATTGAAATGAATCCTTGTAAGGGGTGGTATTGGATTAAATAATCGAGTTGGAGAGGTTCCTAGTTTTGAATTGGATTTATAATGGATATAATAGATTAATATGACTGATGTTCCAGGTATCATGGCCTGTTCGACATTGATGATAGAAGACTCTTTAGATACCGAGTCTAGTTTTGAATTCAGTGGTATAGTACTATACACCCACTGTTCAACGTGAGATAGTAATGGTACAAATCAGTTACGATTGGCACCACTTAAATTATTAATCAGTGTGTGGTCATGTGGGAGCCAAGGAAGAATATCTTTAAAGAAATATCAAAGGAATGGTTTCATAAGAGTTTTAAAAAAAGGGAAATGTACCTCCATTGTAGAGGAGATATTAATAATTTATTAGGTGTGGATACACTGATGGTATGTCTCAATCCTAACAATGTAGTGATAAGATGAGGATTATGGATCAGTTAGAATTCTACAAACCTATAAATGGAATCTTAGTGCATGCTATGTTTATAAATTATCATGACCAATATCTTGAAATAATCATGAGTATACTGAAAGAGAATATTATGTTCACCGAGATATTTAAAAATCATATTTTATTGTTTTAGTGAGGAACTCCTTTGGAGCTACACTCAAGGACCAGTTTAAGGTAATACATATAAATGGGATTACACCATTGAACTTTTGAGGATAATAACCCTAATTTTAAATTTTGAAACTAAAAAAATTCCATCAAATATAATATAGGGAAGTTGGAATGATTGATCAGTGCCATTTATTTTTCACATGGGGATGATCATATCCATAACCATGTTAGTTATTTATGAGAATTAATAGGGAATGGGTTCTAGTTATTGTGTTTTTAGTTTGTTGGTTTGATGACATGGAACCTCATAAAGTGCGGATATGGATATTGATCACTTATATATAACCCTCATGTGAGTAGGGTTGTGAAAGGATGATCTATGTAATTAGGTAATCATTTTTTATTTGAGAATACATTATATAATGGATGGTTCATCCATGAGATGTCACAAGAATTCTAGTAAAAGATTCATTGAGTCTTCTCAAAATGAACACTATGTTACATGAGGTAAATTCATCTGAAATAGGTTTTGGTGACACATCAGTGGTAAAAGTTTATCCTTCTAAAATTTATTCACCCAGTGGTGGTTCCACATGAGTTCTGTTTAATAGTTTTATACATTCAAAGTGGAACCGCACCATGCTATCAATTGTGATGAGATGGGTGTAATATAAATTATAGCTAGGGCATTTCACGGAAAATATTGGGAGACCACGTTAAGAAAGGTTGATCATGAATTTGATTATTAAATGAAATAAAGGATTAAGGGAAGTATCCTCATGTGAGATCAAATTTGTTGAGTTGAGAATCATGATGGAAGCATTGATAGGATTATTAGAGTATGTTTCAGTAGGAAATAATAATAGTTGAAGTACCATGGATCACGACTCGCCATTAAATGTAAAAACCTATTGTGGGGGAGCACTATATAATGAATTATAGAAAATATGGTGATATGATCATGTATTAGGAAAAATTGTATCATGTCATCATTGTTTCAATGTTTTATCTTTAGTTGAGATTGATGGAACAAGTCTTAGGATATTGACGATTATTTCCGTCATAGAGTCTAATGAATGGAAAAGGGGAATACCTTAAGCACAAGAAGAGTCATCCTTTGAATCAACAATTGAAAAAAGAATGAACAATGAACCCATTAAGGATGGGTCATGAAAGTTTCCTTATGGTCACACAAGTCACTTGCGCACCACATATGGGTCGCACAAGTAACTTGCCTACCCTATTTTTTCTCCCAAGGTGCTCAGTGTCCTATAAATAGCCCCTGTGGGCCCCCCATTTGAGTGACGACTTTTCCAAAAATTAGATTCAAGCTCTGGTTTCCCAAGTCTTTTCCTGACGCCTTTCAGACACTTCTAAGGTAATTATTTACCTAGAATGGAAGCTCTAAATAGGAAGAATAAGGCCTAAGTATTAGAACTTATCAATAATTGCACACCTAAGTGTCCATCCCTTAAAGGAAGTGAAGACACTTGCGCGACGCCTTTACCACTCAAGGAAACTTTCAAGCCACCCTTCTGAAACCCTCTGGATGATACTAAGGGATCCAATTCAAAGTCACGCAAGTATCACATTATGGATTCTTCTTCGCCCAAGGTGACTAATGTGGTGCAAGTATAGTTGCGCGACTAGGACTTGCACACCAGAACAAAACATGCGTGCCTCCATCCTCGTCAGTTCCTTTCCTCAAATCCTCCTCTCCTCTTCAAAGATAGACTTCAAAACCCTCTTCAAAGACATTTGTGGCATGATTCTTTTGTTGGCTTCCTCATCTGAAAGGAATTGTAAGAAGATATTTTGATTTGGTCCTCCCTCTCAAGAGTAAGCCCCAAATTACAAGTCCCCTTAATATGGGCATCCTACTCAAGAGTAAGCCCTATTATTAATATCTTTTGATTTAGGTTTCCTTTTCATGAGTATGTCCCAGGTTAAAATCCAAAATCTCCATAAAGTAAAAACACCATTATAGACTCTACACTTGAGATTCGTTCATAACAATCATTTTCTTAATTTATTTGGGCAGTCATACATACGTAATCCCCAAATCATTTCTTATGATTTCATCTTTTGTGGAACATTCACCAATTTTACTTATACCTTTTATTTCTCACACCCAACATGTCTCACGTGAGATTAGAGTGTAAAAGTAATTATGAAATCTCTCCTTGGTCCATTAATCATGCATAAACTTCAGACTTCTTCACTCGATCTACGTGGGTTCTGATTCCTTTTCCAATGAGGATACGTAGGTAGCCCATCTATGGGTGTGATCCCAACTCTAAAATAATCCTTGTCTTTCTGAATGACAATAAACATGAAGTTCCCCACTGAGTGGATTTAAAACCAGTATGGTCATGATAATGACCAAGAGATTTCTATATAATGTATTGAAGGATACCATTGACTAAAAATCACTAATTCATATGGATTATTATTTATTGATGAAGAACCTCAAATACATATAAAAGATTCTCTAAATCCCTTACATATCACTCATTGATTTTATGATCCAAAAGAAAAACTGATTTTCATGCTTGGTAAATTAATAAGGATTCACAAACATAACTCGAATCTATAAGAGAGTCCCAGAGTAGACAATAATTCCCCCCAAAAAGGTGTGATGAGTTTGACCTCCCATCCTCTTGACCAATGAAAATTATTAAGCCTCATCAGTCCACAAATAATGAGCACCTACCTTTGGAATGATGGTCCAAATGGATATAGAATCATTGGATGTTTCTGGTTCTATGAATAAACCCCTTAGAAACCGATCAGAATGTTTGAACCATAAACAAAAAAGGTCATCCCCATTTCCAGAAGAAACAAAAATGGTGAATCCTATGTGAATCCTTAACCATGTTAAATGGTGTTTTACTTGTTTGTTAGGCCACTATTTAACTCAATGTTAGGGCCAAAAAAGCAATCAATATCATATGTGATCATCAAAAAGATGTAGTCCTGACAAACTTATCTTGATTATGTTTGTCATATTAAACATGCACTCTTTTCCAAGATCTCTATGCATTAAAGAAATGGCTTCTTTAAAGTTCACACATGTGAATGCCTCGGCCGCTACTCTAGCTGGATCCTCGTTCGCTATGAGGACTACATCACCTACTTTGCATCTTCAAAACTGGGTCTCAAATGCATTGGTTAAGGAATACAATCAACACAGTACCATCCCGACTCTGGAGGCCACTCTACCATCCCTCCAAGTTAACAACTCCCCCTGGCTGTCCGAACAGCGGCGACCAATGGTCATGAAGTAGGTGGTTCCAACCACTGTCTCCAACCGTTTTGTGTCGTTACCCCCAAAATGCAATCAACAGTCCCTACCATATTATGGGGAGGGGAATGAGTAGGTCACTCAAGGCCTTAATTCAAGAAGACATGAGTCCTTCCTGAGGGCTCCCATCAACAATCACGGCCAGACTCCTATGGTAGTGCACCCTCAACATGATGAGGGTATCACCATTAGGGGTTCGGCTCAGGTTCCTCCAACATGAGAATGCAAGACGAACCATCAGAGGTGACATTCAAATAATAGGGAGCAGGTTCTTACTTATGCCCCCTCCAAAAAAGTTCATCATGCTAACTTGATGACAAACAATGAGTGGGCATATACACCCATTCATCCTGATATTACTGCCCAGTAGACTCGTCTGGTAGTAAAACGCCAATCCCGATAGGAAATTCTGGTGGAGTATTACAGGGAGGCATATACACTTATTTATAATTCATCAGCTAGTCAACTGGCCCATCTGACTGAAAACAAAGAAACTGGCCAATCAAATGTGATGGGGAACAATCAGCAGGAACATACACTTGCAATTTATCAGGATAACCAACTGTATCGTTTAGTAGCACCCGAAGATGTCAATTGGAAAGCTCGAATGACAAGTATAAGGTAGACACAATTTTCTACCCCCACACATGAGTACTGTCAAAATTCACTGACAAGAAAAGGAGGAAAAGAGAAGGAATACACATCTACTCCAAGCACGGAATGGACATATATTCTTGTTCTGGAAGCAGAGGCCACCAAGTAAATTCTGACAATGGTGAAAGAGAAGAAGAAAATCCCGGCCCATATTTTGGATGCCTGTTAGAATATTATAACAATTTTAGCAGCATCACATGAAGGGAATAATAAATCTATCCATATCAGTAGAGTGACTCATCAACATATAACTTCAGAACAGATAAACACCTCTATCCCAGTCTAGTAGGGTTGTGGGGAAAACCCCCCCATGTCATACGGACAATCAAGTCATGCACATACACCCGATTTGAATGGATATAATCAGCCTAACCTGAATATTTCTCCAGAGCAGGCACATACACCTGCCCATAATAACCACTTTCATCAACATGTGGTTTTAAAAGTTAGTAAGAAGGCATCTAAGAAAAATACCGTCCATCACAATCGAGAAATCAAGAGCCAATCTGAAATAAGGCCATGCTCAATTCTAGAGTTCGTGACGCACTCAGACAATTATCTATTGCAAAACAAGATTCTACTCTTTTATTTTAAAATTATAGAATTAATAACAAAAATTCCAAAGGTCTTCATTAGACATCTCCTCATGAAGGATTGATTCTTGACAGTTCTGTCAATCTCGAAGTATCATCTTTAGATGGGAGCCATGATAACCATTTGAATGGCTAGAAGATCAAGGAGAAAAAGGTTTCCTCTTTTGTTGTAACACACCATGGTGGTCCTCCCCATGAGGATGAATTTAGCTACGAAAGTCCTCTCCACAGTAGTAATTTTTATTTACTGAAAAAATATTCAAAGGAAAATGAAGTAACGAGAATTCTCACTTATCTTTAGGCACTTGAAAATGCGAATATAGTCATGTCTGATGCTATACAGCTAACAAGTGAAATAATTTCTCAATCAGAAGATAGCCCAGGGTGTAGGTTATTCTTCAAGCCAACCTTGGGACATTCATATTCTAGTTTGATAATTGAATTCTCTACCAATATTGTTGAATTAGATGAAGCAACAAAGAAGCACCAACTTTGGTCTAATCAGGTAGAAGAATATTAATCGAATGATAAGGAGGAAGTGCTGAATATGAGAAAAAAACTGGCGAAATGTGAAGTACTAGTCATGTTTTGGACATTGGATGACTCTTAGTATGATATTCCAGAAATGTTGATAGAAGATTCTATTCATGATATTCATGTCAACTTGTGGAAAACTCATTGTCACTTAAAAGAGAGAATATTATCTTATGATGAATATGAAAATCATGTTAAGATAATAGAAGGGTTACAATTCCAAATTGGTTTTTCATCTCTCTTAGTTTACAGATATCCAATGGATGAAAATTAGTAGAGATCCCTTCAGCATTCATGCCTTGGCACGTTAAAAGGGATGCCCCAGTTAATTACCAATACCCCATCTTGTATTCATATCAGTGGATGGGGTGTTCTTTGAGGACTGAATTTCACCATACTCTCTAGTTAACAAATCCCACCAAAGGTGGTCTCATGTAATGTTATTTCCCATGGCTGGCTAGATCTAGCTGGTTTTGTGCATAATCAAAGGATTTCCCAAGAACAGTCTTCAACTAGTTCTTCTCAAAGTCAGGAATATAAAGAACAAGTTGTCAAATTACTCTTGCATCAAGAAAATGAGAATATCGAACATGCCTCTTGTTTAGAGCATGAACATCATTAGGTGATAGAAGTGTCAAAAATCATCCAATGGACATTTGAGCTTGGTGATTTGAGTGGATGTCTGATGATGCATCCGACTAATTTCTGGACTAACGTCCGCAAGAGCAGGAGAGATTTTAAGAAATTTTCAGATGTAGCAGCTCAAGAACCACCTCATCTTTCTAGACTGGGGAATCTTTTAATCCAACCCTCGGGATCAACAATTAGGATTCGAGGAGTTGAGAAGGCACAGCAAGAATAGCCCCAGTCCACCAGACTAGGGAGTTTTTCAAATCCACAATCTCTTCCTTAGTGAAAGTTAGTATTCTCTCTATTAGGGAAGAAGACATAAGAGGAACGCAGAGCTGAATTATCAGGAGATTCCCCCCAAATTACGGTTGATCAAGAAGTTCATGAGGGATCAATTAAACAAAAGGCAATGTATCATAAAGAATATCGGAGAAGACAGTATCACAGAAATGACGATAGAAGGGATGGAATGCGTTATGAATAAATAAATGTCATCAATTCCATTATCACTAACCCCCTAGAAAATGTAGTTAACTCATAGGAATTAGATGAATAAGTTCATGTTCAAGGAGATGTACACGCAGAAATAAATGAAGAAGGTGTGCATTCCAAAAGCCAGAGGGATGCCCAGAGGCAAGATATTCTTTCGGGTGATGCCCTTCCATACTACAAAAAGTCACATTCCAAGGAAAATGGTTAATGTTCGGTTACATCCCACCCTACCTCTAGAGAAGGACAATCACTCTCATTAGAGGAAAGGTTTGCACAGTAAGATGAAGAAATGAAGGATTTAAGGAGGTTGAATGCAGAACTACTTCAAGGTAGTCTTCCTCCTAAGTATGATGGAGTTAGTCAGTCAAGGGAATTCATTTTAGTTACTGGGATTGATCAATAATATCCTCCATTACAAGTACACCCTCATAGGACCAATCATATGGGTCATGAACTAAAAAAATCGGTAGTGCTACCATCTGTTGCAGTACCAGTCACCACACCCGTCCAAACTCCAATTATTACACCTGCTCAGGTCCAAGGTCAACCAGATGATTCTCAAATGTTAATAACTACCATGGAGTCATTAACATCTTGGTTGTAATTTATGGAAGGGAAATGTGCACAAGTTCAATCGGAAAAGAAATATTACCCTGAATGGGTTTATTCAATTCCTCCCCCATAGACTTTTGCGAATACCACATTCCTAATTTTTAATGGTTCTGGAGATCCATAAAAACACGTAACACATTTTTTAATCATTGTGATCTTATGATGGGATGTCCTAAACAAAAATAAGCAGTTAATCTCAGATGTTTTGTACAGTCATTATAAGGGCCTAATTTTGTCTAGTATACAAGTTTGCAGTCTCAGTCAATTACTGGGTGGGAAGATCTCCGTCAATGATTCCATCTTCAATTTAGCTCAACATTGCCAAAGAAGACAGTTTTTGATATTACTAAATGTAAGCAAAGAGAAAATAAAATATTTTCATATTTCATTGATCACTAGAAGGGATTAACATATTATTTAAGCTTAGCAGTCCCTCAAGAAGATTTATTGACAATATGTGTGAATAAATTTCTTGATGAATTACACACATCGTTGATCGTTGTGAAATACATAGGAGGGTTTCAAGACCTTACTTTAATTTCTCAACAGATAGAAGATTCTCTTATAGAGACTAAGGCTAAAACTCATGTAATTCCATCAGCTCCCAGATGGAGAATTGGGAGAGCGGAGACTGCTATAGTTACAATTAAAAAAACTCCTATACCTACCTCCACTTCAACAACTTTATCATATTGAAGGGCTCCACCTCTAGAGCATAACAAACAGAGGCCGTATCATCAAGATGTTCAAAGATATCAAAGGCAAAAACAATTTGAGGAGTTAAAAAATAAAGTTTATTCTTTCAAAAATGAAAAAGTTCTTGGTTACTTCATTTCGGCTCTAGAAAATAATTTAGTTCACTTTGCAAGGCCTAAAAGTCCAAATAGGGAAGGAGAAGAAGAAATTCCCAATTATTTCCCATTTTATCAGATGTTGGGGAATCCCATTCAGGAGTGTTTTTTCTTCAAATACCTTCTTTAAAAGATGGTGGATTCGGGAAAAGTAAAACTTAAAGGTTCTTTATCCTAGGTAGAATGTGTTACTGCTACATATCCAAAGGAAGAAGGAAAGTGGCACAACATCAAATGTAAAAATTTGCAGAAATATGATGATTGGATGGTCAAGAAAATGATCAATAAAACTCATACTATTTTTCGAATGAAATTGAAGAAACCAATGGTTCCTTCTGTTATTTATGCAACAAAAAAACTCCATTTATCAGAAGGAAAATCCTCAAATAGGCAGCATAATTAGAAGAAAGAAGAGCAATCAGAAGAAGATGAGCTCATGTCAAAGCCTATGTTGTCTTTGACTCTGGAAGATTTTATGCCATCTACTACAAAAGCACGGGCAACGCCCCACCAAATGGCATAACCTGGAATGGTTCATCAAGAAGACTCTTCGTTAGATGAAGACTTGATCTTTGGTTCTGTTAACATGATTCACTTAACATATCCGTATGCCAATAATAGTTTCAATCTTGATGAGCCTGAGTTCCCTGTATCAAATAGAGGAATTAGAGGGAGTTCCAGAGGTTTAGGATACATGGGAAGACATGGATATTTCAGAAGCCATTATTCCAATCCTACCCCTTCTAGAACTGTATATACAGTAGAAACTCATGGAAAATCCCTTCAGTGGGCTCAACAAGAGCAAGAAAATTCTTCCACACATGGAATATTCAGTCCTAGCACAATTTTTTTGGAGGATTAGTTAGAGAATACACCTTCTTCTTCTTAGAAAATAAATAGATATATTCAGTCTAATCTTCAAAATCCAAAAGTATTTCCAACTCCTACCATAATTGAAGATGCATCTACCTCCAAAGCATCAACTTCTAAGGCACCTGCGAATCCACATGTTCTTGTTGGGAAACGTAAACCTTTGGACCAAAAGTATGATGTCTTGAAACATTTGGGCCAAGTAATATCCAAGTTATCAATTCTGGATGCCATGAATCTATCAAAGGACCTTCGGGAGGTGCTTATTAAGGCTTTGACAAGTCCTCAGGAATTTGAAAATGAAATTGCTGCGGCGGAAGTCTACCATATAGAGAACGATCCTACAGAATTCCATGTAGTGATATCTTTTACAGATGAAGATGAAGATGATGTTTTGCATGGACATATTAGACCATTGTATTTATCTAGCAAGGTCAATGATGTAAATATCTGAAGAGCTTTCATTGATAATGTTTCCAGAGTCAACCTCATCCCTATTCGTACACTTCATCGATTGGGCCTCATCAAATCTGATTAATCTCCATCTACATTGATGTTCCAAGGATACGATAAAAATGAACAATAACCTCTAGGAAAGATTACAATTAGAACTCAGTTTGGAGACCTTGTATCCAATTCATATTTCATGGTTGCTCGTCATGAAACATCCTTCATCATTTTTCTTGGAAGACCTTGGCTACATCAACATGCGGCTATACCTTCATCATATCATCTATGTCTCAAATATTATTTCAATGGTAAAATTGGTACATTGTATGGTGATAAATCCCCAATAAAAATATGTGAATCTCAATACATTGAGGTAGAATTCTATCACATAGAGGGAAAGGAGAAACCCAAAACAAAGGAGGGTACCAAAATTAACGCTCCAAATGGTTTGAAAAAGTCTCCAGTAAACCCATTCATACATGTGAGTACATATTATGTGTTTCCTATCAGTCAAATTGACAGGACATACCTAAATCCAAATACTATTACAGAAACTTACATAATGTCAATTACAGCAACCAAGGCAGACAACATGGGAGAAATTGTTGATTCGACAAGTAATGATGAAATCTGAAATGGAAATGTCATCATTTCATCCATTGAAATCCATCAATTCTATACTTCATCAACCAGTACCGAAGAAGTTGTAGAAATTTCAGAGATGAACAATGATGTCGATTCTCAATCCATAATTTCCTATTTATCACCCAAGGAAGACCCTTCTTCATCAAAAAGGTCAGAAATGGTAGCCTCTTCTTCACGATGTTCAAATTTTAACTTCTCTCCTGATCATGGAAATTATGCTTCATCATCTTCTATGATTGTAGAATCAAAATAAGTAACACATATTGAATAAGAAGAGGAAGATCTCAATGATGATCCTCCAGCATTTGAAGAGGGTATCTCTACCACTGTGGATGAACTCAGAGAAATAAATTTGGGTACAGAAGAAGATCCACGCCACACTTTAATTAGTGAGACCATGAATCTTGAAGAGAAAGAAATGTATATTTCATATTTAAAGAAAAATTGAGATATATTTTCATGGAATTATACATAAATGCTAGGGCTTGATCCTGATGTTTCTACTCATCATTTAGGATTTCCAGAAGAACATCAA
This sequence comes from Viscum album, assembly GCA_963277665.1. Lineage (NCBI taxonomy): Eukaryota > Viridiplantae > Streptophyta > Magnoliopsida > Santalales > Viscaceae > Viscum > Viscum album. Next base: position 1,868,198,578 of record OY728163.1, read on the forward strand.
GGATTCATGCAAGCTGCAAGAAGAACACACCCAACTTATGCCTCCAAAATTGAAACTGAGGTGGATAATATTATCAAGGCTAACTTCATCAGAGAAGTTCAATATCCCAAATGCATGGATAATATTGTCACTGTGAAAAATAAGAATACACAAATTAGAGTTTTCATTCATTTCAGTGATCTTAATCAGCATTGTCCTAATGATGATTTTTCAGTTCTGATCACATGACACTTAATTGATGCAACAACTGTCTATGGAGAACTTTCCATCATGGATGGATATTTTGGGTATAATCAAATCCAAATTTCCCTAGAGGATGTAGCATCTACAACCTTCAGAGATCCTCAATGTATTTTTTTTCTATTGGGTAATGCCCTTTGGCCTGAAGAATGCAGGTGCAACATATCAACGTTCCATACACCGTATCTTCAAACACTTTTAAGGGAAATTTGTTGAATGTTATGTGGATGATTTGGTGGTTAAATCCAGACAATATTCTAATCACTTGGATGATTTGGAAATCATATTCCACAAACTTCAACAACACAATTTGAAAATGAAACCTTTGAAATGTGATTTTGGGGTAACCTTAGGAAAATTTATTGGATTTTTTGTATGCCATCGTGGTATCAAAGTTGACACTGAGAAGGAAAAATCAATCCTTGGTATGTCACCTCCTCCAAATATATAGTAATTGAGATGAATTCCAAGACACTTGGCCTATATTCGACATTTCATCGCCAATATGGAAGGCAAATGTTTACCCTTCACCAAATTAATGAACAAGGGAGTCACTTACCAATGGACTGAAGAATTTCAAGAAGAATTCAATATTCTCAAGAAATATCTTTTGAGTCCACCAGTATTAATGCCACTTGTTGAAAGAAGACCACTTATTATTTATGTAACAACTTTAGAGCGATCATTGGGTATCTTCCGTGACCAAAAGAATGATGCTGGGAATGAAAACAACCTTTATTATCTGATTCGGACTATGCTTGAGGTAGAAACTCGATATTCAAGTATTGAAAAGTGCTTTATAGTGTTAATATTTGCAGTTCAGAAATTGAGACACTACCTACAACATCATGAGTTCCAATTGGTATCTCGCAATAACCCGCTCAAATTTATCCTTAGTCATTGAATGCTTGCAGGATATCTGGTAAGGTGGGTAGCTATTTTGCAGCAGTTTGATATCTAGTATGTGTCTCAAAAGGAAATAAAGGTCCAAGCTTTGGCTAATTTTCTTGCTGAACACCCTTTAGTAGAAGATACATCTTAAGATATTGAACTTCCTGATGAGAATGTCTTCTCTATTCAAGATAATCTTCAAACATGGGAAATGTATATTGATGGTGCTTCCAGAACTCCAACATGGAAGAAAATGGAAGATCCTAAATTCAAAAAAGTTGGGTTAGTAATTTTACTTATTTACCTAGAAAAGGTTGTGTTAACCTATTCCATCTTATTGTTGGAAGGCAGTACAAGAAACGAAGAAGAATTTCAAGCTCTCATCGCAGGATTGGAGTTGGTGCTTCAGGAACAGGTGAATCATTTAAAGGTAAAAGGTGATTCAAATTTGGTAATCAAACAAGTCAATAGGGACTATGCCATCAGAAAAGAAGAGTTAATCCCTTTTTATGATTAAGTTAGATAGTTAATGGCAGAATTTCCTTCGGAACTGACATTTTCATATGTCCCGCGATCACAAAATGCTCAAGCTAATGCACTGGCTAATGTAGCCCCAGCTCTGGCAGATCCAAATCGGGATGAAACAATCATCAGTATTGCCCACCATTGTATAGTTTCACCTTATGTTCAAATCATAATATAAGAAATAAATGAAATTATTCCCATTTCTGAACGATATTGTCATACTATAGGATGGATGTCACCTATCAGGGAACACCTTCATAATGGAACACTCCCACCTGATAGATTTGAGAAAGAACAAGTTCGGTAACATGTGGTAAATTTTATTCTTTATGATATCCCAGATCACCTAAAAAAATTCCCTACAAGCAAGGTTTTGATGGAATATTATTCAAATGGATTGATGGTGAAGATACAATTGTTGTTATGAAAGAAGTACATGCAGGAGTCTGTGGTTCCCACCACTCTGGACATAGACCATCTGATCAAATTCAAAGGCTTGGATACTTATGGGCTTAAATGATACAAGATTTTGTTGATTTCACTAAGAAGTATCATTCTTCGAAATTATATGCCAATTTCATTCATCAACCCCCAGAGTTTTTCCATACAGCTAAATACACTTGGTCATTTTCCACATTGGGAATGGATATAGTAAGACCATACCCTTCGGATACATCAAAGCAGTTTAAGTATATTCTTACTACTACTGATTGCTTTCCCAAATGGGTAGAGGAAATACCACTCAAATAATTTATTTCTAAAAGTATTGTTAGATTCATCAATTCTAACATCATTTCCAGATATGGTGTCCCTCATACCATATTGATGGAAAATGGCACCAACTTCTGTTCATCCGAGGTAAGGAAGTTGTACCAAGAATACAACATCAAATCCAAACATTCATCTCGGTATCATGCATCAGCCAATGGAAAAATAGAAACCTTCAATAAGACTCTTTCAAACATACTGCAAAAGATGGTAGATAGAGATAAAAAAAATCATGCCCTGATAAACTTTTTCATGCTTTATGGGCTTATCGGACCACCACCCACACTACAACGCAGTTAACTCCATATTCATTGGTATATGGAACAGAAGTAGTCTTTCCCATTGAGGTTAATTACATTCGCTCGGAGAAGCCATTTGTGATCATTCATCTACAGATGAACAATCTCAAAAGAGATTGGATGAATTGGAACGATTAGTTGAGAAAATATTGTGCACCCTACACCACTTGGAAGTCTATCAGAATCGAATAGCATATGATTTTAACAAAAATGTTCTTCTTCATTCATTCATTGAAGGAGAATTGGTATTGGTCCTCAGAACTCCAATGATTCCAGGAAAGAACATCAAAATCTTGAGTCAATGCGGGAAATACCTTACTCAATATATTAGGTCTACTCTAATGGATATTATTCTTTAATCTCAATGGATGGAGGACTCATCACGACTCCAACCAATACCAGATTTGTGAAGAAGTATTTTTGTTAACGCAAATACACCTTTAGTCTTTACTACAAGACTTTAAACTGCATGGCCCATTTTTTCCTTTCTGTAGGACATTAAACATCATATCTCCATCCATTGTCCAATATGACATTATATTGTGTCCAGTCCCTTATATGTCCTACATGATGTTAAACTGTGCATCGTTAGGGTTTTTCTACATCTTGTTTCTCACAATGAGTATGACTCATGTGAGCTTAGAGTAAGCCTCAATCATAACACCCTATCTGGGCCTCTAACCATGCGTAAGTCCCAAAACAATCTTTAGGTAGTTGTCCTCAAGTATAACTCGATCACCAATTCATTCTCAATCGAACTACGTAGACTTTGATCCTTTCCTTCTAGGATGGGTACGTAGGCAACATCCTGAGGTTTAAGCCCAAAACCAATATCTTCACATTGGTTCACCATCGTCCTTGCTATATGATTTTAAACTATAGAGTCCTCTATTTTCCTCGCTTCAAGACATTAAACTGCATAGAAATACGTCTAAGCTATATGTAACTAAATTGTGCATCACCGGTCCATGCATATGACCCTAAACTATTCGTACTTTTGTCCTATTTGACAATAAACTACCATAGTCTTTGACACCCTCACATGAGAGGGAATCATTATTGACATTTATTTCCACCCATATTATATTCCAAGGACTACATGCATATGCTGCAATTCCCAAACCTTTAATCTTGGGACATAACCATCATTGCACTAAATTCCCCTTTCACCCTTCACTTATTCGAACCAAATCTGTACAGAGGGAATTTCAAGAAATACGTATGGCTTGATTCCCATCCTTACGGGATACGTAGGAATGTTCGAGTATCCCTCGAATCCAGCCCCAAGTTTTTGGGCCTAACCCCAAATTCCACATTCAGTCCCTTGGCTAAAAGGTCCCCCTTTGAAAACATGGATGTGGTATGAAAACCCTGGTCTTCATTAACATCATGTTTATAAAATACATAATGTGTATTCCTTATTATGGTCCAATCTCCATGACCCTAAACTATGATATCCTACACTCTCAACCCATATATTGTTAAACTGTATTTCAATAACTACGAATGGCTTGATTCCCATCTTTATGGGATACGTAGTGAATTCCAGCATCTCAATTTAGGACCCAACCACAACATGATCATGGTTTTTATTGGTCTATGTATCACCCTCATGCATCCGACAATGACTATTTGGATGTATCATACTCCTAACCTTAAATACTTCCAGATCTCTATAACCTTTTTCTTGACTTCTGGTCAGAAAATGTCTGATACCCGAGAGTTCTTTTTCCTGACTATGCAGCATGTGCCCCTAGATGTCTTTGCATAAGTAGTCTACATATCAAACCTATCAACCAGAAGATATTATTATTTGACTATGCAACCAATTCCCTTAAGTTTCCCCACATAATTCAACCCCTTAAAATGTTTTTCAAATAGTGGTAACTTCATTCTGGGGAGAAAAACCTTTTTGTCCTTATTTGTCTTAATGACAATATGTAGGGTTCTGTAAAAATACCCATCCTTAACATATTTGTCCCATACTCTTTTTCATGTTCTAAAAGTATATAAGTATGTGGTATATAATTTCCTTCCCTACGTTTCGGTCAGACCTTCATAGGAGTGACATTAATCTAATTCATTGACAATCTCGATCGGAAATATCCTCTCCATATTCAAGTACCTCTCTCCATACAGAAGTCTCTATGCTTTGGAAAATTTTAATCTCCATAAACTTTCACTATATTTTAGCAATATAAAAGCGAAATTTCTGAGAGTTATTTTTCCTGACTATGTAGCACGTGCCCCTAGGTGGCCTTGCATCAGTAGTCTACATAACGGACCTGTCAGCCAAAAGATGCTATTATTTGACTATGTAGCCAATTCCCTTAAGTGTCCCTACATAATTCAACCCACTAATAGGTTTGTTAAATATTAGTAACTTCAATCTTAGGAAATACTACCTCTAATTAATTTTAGCCCTTTTTTCATATCATTCCCCAGATTCAAAATTTCTTAAGTCATTGTTTACATCTTTTCTTCCATACTTCAATGTGGTAATATGTTTTTAGATAAATTATCAAAAAATTGATTCAATTTTAAACCATTAGGTTAAATCTATTTCGACCTTAAAAATTATCCTTTTTTATGTCCGACATTCATGACTTTAAACTGCCAAAAAGAGAGAGGGTACTCATTAAATTGGTAGCCAATAAAAGGAACTCCGAACAAAAGTTGAGTCCTAGATCACTAAATGTACATTTTCTATGATTTAGGCAATATTGAGCAATAAAAAGATTCAAATTTTGTAGGGTTATTTTTATAATCCTAGCAATAATTAAACTATTCTTACTAGACCCATTGGATTAGGTAACAAAAATATATAAGTAATTAGCAAGAGGATGCAAGTACAAATGATTTAAGGTCAAATGTCTTTTTCATTGATACCCAAAATTTGAAGAACATCCACAGATCAGATTATCTTCCCCTTTTCAAGATATTATAAGAGGCTTTCAACAAAACACTTAATTTGATTTACGGCATCCCGAGCTTCATCAGAAGCCACTTGAAGTTCATTCACTCGACCGTCTTAACTCTTTTCATCTTGATGGAGTTCTTTCTTGGCATCTATGATGGCTTTCATACCATTAGTTTGAACTCCATCTAGTGAATTGTTAAGATGGTCAAGTTCACCATTAACAACATCTAACTATTGCTGAAGGTGCATATTCTGAACAACTTTCTCCTTGATCTTATGCTTCAGATCCTTTAACTTTGTAGCATGATCATCCTCAGCTCGAGACACCACAACCTCGAATTCACTGATATTGGACAATAGTCTTGCCCTGGTCAGATCTTGATGGTACTTTTTCTCCTGATCCCTCTTTAAGATGACTTGGTTCATCATATCATGGATCTCTTGATATCCAAAGCCACCAAGTCCTAACATGACAAAAAAGGATGACCGTCATGGGATCTTCAAAGTTAACTCTTCAAGAGGCACTTCAGATATGATCTTCTATATATTCTACCATGCTTTGCGAAATTATAATTGGACCCCCTTTTGTACCTCCGGGTCTGATTCAACATCACTATCACAGGGGGGAATTTGTCCGGGATTAATGCAATTGAAGAAGTTCCCTATTCTACTCCTTCCCCCCAGACACTTGGTACTTCACTTTCTACTCCCGTTATGGCTGAGGCTAAGGCTTCACCTCCAGATTTAGACACTAATGTTGATGTCCCTTCATAGTCAATTGAACTCTTTGGTTAGTTTCAAAAGGATAACAAAAGTGGATTAGCTACCTTAAAGATTAAGTACAACCACAAATATTATCATATCTTACCCAACGGTAGATCAGTAGTATGAGAAGGCTCTTCCCTATCTTTCCTAGCTTCAATAAGATTTTCAGGATGGGTTTTAGAAAGCTCTGATAGGTTAAGATCCACTTGAGCTAGTGTCTTTGAAATAATAGGGTTGTCTCTACCACCTTCAGGCATCAGCAGGTCAGCAGCTTTCTCAAACGGAATTGCACATTTCAACCAATCATGGTCAGAGATGTAATAAGAAATTTTTTAACAGGACGAAGGATAACACTGACATCCGAAATCTTTTAAATCACATGGTAATTTAACATGATCTAAAATTTCTTCAAAAGATGCGCCAATTTTCATCATTTTATCCAGTGATATCTCAGATGCCTCGTTAGTCTCACCAGTGGGAGCATTTGATATGTCTTCATGGAGACCCTCGTCATACGACCTTTAACCCCAAACAACATCTTCAATGAAAATTGAAGAGTCAGTTGAAGTGGCCACCAAATTTTCTAGAGCAGGTTTTGAACCTAAAGCATCACAGAATAGAAGTTAGTTGACGTTTTTATTAAACGTTCTATGAAGTATTGTTAATTTTTCATGAAGCAGGATCTTGTCTCCTTACAACAGCAACATGAGTAATACTGGGAACAGACGATGGATCTTCTTCAAGAGCATCCAGGTCAGCATGAATTGGAGACTATTCACCAGAACCCTCCATATTCCTCAAAAGAGGGTTAGTCCTCTCCCTTAGAGGATAAATTGAAGAAGCCCCTGCAATCCCAAGAAGTATGATTAATCTTTTTCATGAGTTCGGATTCATGACTATCTGATAGAATTACCACTACTGATAACACATTTGGCTGTGGTATTCTTCCTTTGATGTCTTTTCTTCTTTTCCTATATGGGTGTGTTGACATTATCACCTCTAAATACAGGTATTGGAGAAATAAAATCCCTCTCTAACTCCTTATCCATGGCTTTCTGGACTGGAGATACCACGCCTCACTCACAAGGAGATTCAGTAGATCCAATAGTAGTGCCACCAGGGATATACTGCGGTGAAGGAACCCCAGAAGTTCCTTTCATTACAAGCTGAAATATGAAAAAAGTAATTTCCTTGAGTAACAAATATTTAACTGAAATCAAGTTACATAGAAAATAAGGAAAGAAACATACATCTTCAGGAGCCACGTAATTGTGCTACTCTTCATCTACTAAAGTAACAATCCCCTTAGTGGCGCCACGATCCATCATTTCCTTCACTCACATGGTGATAGGAATGGAATCATCAATGGCATATATGAGCATCTTCAGCTCTGTGATGCAATCTCACACTTCATCGGGGTTATCCTCAAAATGAATTTCAGTAGAATCCTGAAGATTCCCTACTACAGGAATATGTAACCCTTCGCATAAGTCCATCCAGGTGGTTTCAGCATCGAAATATAAACTCCACCATGTCTGGACAACCTCTGGTTGTAAATATTTAGCATGTGCACCAGAAGACCATGAGGAGGGTCTTATAATCATGGAATTCAACTTCTTCCCAGCTCCTACAGTCACAGATAAATGATATGAAAATGAAACTTGTTGCTATAAAAATTAATGGAGATTAAATTGAATCAATGATATAACTCACCCAGAGTCGATGGAGTAGGTGTCTTAACTCTGGCAGGAGTATTACATGTGGCATGAGGCCACTTTGACACAAGTCGTGCCTCATCATCCCCATCATGGGAATCTAGAGAATCAACCCCGGGTGCGGAACCCGGTGAATCAGCTCCGGGTGAGGAAGAGTCACCTTCTAGATGAAGGGATTCTTTCTAGACAGTTCCCTTTTTTCCCCACCTGAGGAACCAGATGATTCAGTACCCCTTCAGGGTATAATGCTACCATGTTCTCGGCATACCATTTTGTCAAGTGACTCGCCGCTCCAGAAACTAGTAGATCAAACACAGACCCGATCTTCTCCATAGCTCTCAGCAACCATAGTTGTCGAGAAACCATTGGATTCTGCTCTGAACTAACATGCATAGGAGGGTATACAACAATCTACTATAGACACATGAATTGGTGGGCAAATATATATGGAGAATATGCCTCGCATATAATCTCTCCGTCAATTCTGGTGGCCAATACACCATCTCTACAAGCTAGCAGGTATGACCTCAATTATAGGCTAGCTGTTCCATCATCAAGAAAAATCCTGGTTGGCGAGTTCCCATAATGAAAGAAATGGAATTCCTTGATCATGCTCAGCCTCACCTTCATATCATAGGAGTTGAGGGAGAATAGAAAAATTCCAGAATATGCCTGCACTGATGGCCTAAAAGAACTTCCAGGAACCTGTACACCACTCTGTACAACATATGTTCTGAAGTGAGTGGTGATCCATCCACACAAAACATAGAATGGTGCCACTATTCTCAAAGGAGGCTTACCCATATAGACATGGAGTAAGCTCCTCTGAATATTCACCAAAAATTGAGGTGGAAAACCCAACCATTTTCCTATCATCCAACTTAGATGCAACAACAAAGGTCCCTGGCCTAATTCCACCCTTCGAATCCCTAACCGAAAGAAGATAAACACTGAGCCACAAGGCTACGAATCCCACCAGATGGGTCTTCACTGGGATTCTCTGATCCACTTAATACCCCCACTTTTCAAATTCTCCCGCATCCAGGGTTGGCCAGAATGTGCCAAGATCACTCATCTTCTCTGTTCTAGGGCAGCTGGTTGGACGAGTACAGGTGGGCCCCCTCTCCTTCTTCTTGATAAGAAATATACCAATCCACTACTCCGGATGAATATCCTTTCTATAATGAGTTTTGGTAGACTTTGAATTCTTGAACTTGTGGAAAAGATTCAATAATTCTCGAGTTAGAGTCGGAGTCTTCTCTGAATCATTCCAAGTCACCTTGGCGGGGATGAATTCATCATACATATCACCCAAAATTGGAGCCCTAGAGATCTTTGAGACATCCCACAAGTTGATGCCTACTTCTCCATCAGTCAGATGGAAAGAATTTTTTTCTGGGCTTCTGCAGCTGATTAGCTCCGGCAAAAAGTTATCATTCCTATAAACATATGTCTGCCCATCCCAGATGGCTTCATATATTGCAGCTCCTTTCAGATCCTCGAAAAACTCTACACAAGTTTTTCACACCCAATATGCCCACATCCATGTCGGCTTCACAACTCCTCCAGGACCGAAATCCCATCTCTTTTTCCATCCCCTAGATTGATCCATCTAAGAATTTTGGAAAATGGAGGGATAACAATGCGGCTGTAGCTCAGGCTTGTGAGGTTTCAGATCTCGATGATGTGGGCTATGATGCATTATAAACGCCTTTTCCACTATTCCAACATTTACAAATGATCCTGCAACTGAGGCATTTGCTGAAGCAAAATTGGTGTAAGTCTAAAACCAGGAATGAGGAATATAGTTCCTTACATCTGTAACGTTGACTCCTTGGAGATGACCATGGCCATATAAAGGAAAGTAAATACATTGTGGGAAATTGTCATGATATTTCTTCAAGAACTTGGCCAAATCTGGGAGCGTTCTGTCACATATATCATATTAATCATGGCCGACAATGTTCATCGTTTCTTCAATTCTATTGTTATCCAACTCATCAGCTGATCCAATTCATTTGGGAGCCATTGAATCTACACAAATATCGAATAATTAACTATTATGTAAGTTGGGTTTTCATAAAATTTGTGATGAAATTGAAAAAAATGTCTACAGAATTAAGGCGCACAAGTCTAATATTGTCATGAAATTCCAAGACGGTCGCACAAGTTTTACCGCACTAGTACTAGAACACAAGTCAGAAATAGACTGAGGAAGCACGACACAATGAACAGAAACGTGAACGAGTGAATAGACAAGAAACCTTTGCGAAGAGAGCTTAGAAGTGTTTGAAGCTGGGTTCTTTGAACGAAGTGATTCCTGTTTATATAGGCAACACCGTACCCCTACACGCCGGAGCCTGTGCGCCAGAAAAATACCTACGCGCCTACTACTTGCGCACCACGACACCTTGTTTATCATTTTCCTCACAGTCAAATCCCTTTTTTTTCTGATCCAACTCTGAGGGGAGAATTTTGTTGACGATCCTTTCCATTACAGAGTTTAATGGATGGAAAAGGGGAATAACTTAAGCACAAGAAGAGTCATCCTTTGAAGAACATCAAATATTCACAAAAGCATGAACAAGGAACCCTTTAAACATGGGTCGTGAAAGTCATTTGTGCACCCTATTCTTTTTTCTCCCAAGGTGCTCAGTGGCCTATAAATAGCCCCTGTGGTCCCACCATTTGAGGGACTAATTTTCCAAAACTCATAGTCAAGCTCTGGTCACCCATGTCTTTTCCCAATGTCTTCTGAACACTTATAAGGTAATTCTTTACTTATAATGGAATCTCTAAAGAAGAAGAATATGTCATAAGTATTAGAACTTATCAATACATGCACGCATAAGTGTCCAGCCCTTAAGGGAAGTGAAGACACTTGCACTCCACCTTTAACTCTCAAGGAGACTTGCGCACCACCCTTCTGAAATCCTCTAGGGATGATACTAAGGGCTCCAATTCAAAGTCTCCCAAGTATAACTTTATGTATTCTTCATCACCCAAGGTGACTCATGTCGTGCAAGTACACTTGCGCAACCAGGACTTGTGCACCAGAAAAAAAATTGCACGCCTCCTTCCTAGTCACATAATTTTGGGAAATCCACCTCTCCTCTTCAAAGATAGCCTTCAAAATCCTATTCAAATCCATTTGTGGCGTGGTTCCTTTGTTAGATTCCTTATCTGAAAGTAATTATGGGAAGATCTTTTGATTTGGGCCTCCTTCTCTAGAGTAAGACCCAAATTACAAGTCCCCTTAATATGGGCATCCTCCTCAGAAGTTATCCCCAGTCTTAATTTCTTTTTATTTAGGCTTCCTTTTCAAGAATAAAACCCAATCATAATTCCCTCTTAATTTGGGTTTCCTTTTTAAGAGTATGTCCTGGGTTAAAATCCAAAATCTTCAAAAAGTACAATCACCTTTATGGACCCTGCTCTTGGGATTCATTCCTAAAAATCATTGCCTTCATTTACTTGGGAAGTCATACATATGTAATCCCCACATCATTTCTTATGATTGCATATTTCATGGAACAATCGTCAATTTTATTGGTACCTCTTGTTTCTCTCACTGAGCATGACTCATGTGAGCTTAGAGTTTAAAATTAATTATGAAATCTATCCATGTTCCATTAATCATGCATAAAATTTATACTTCTTCACTTGAACTACGTGGGTTTTGATACCTTTTCTAACGAGGATACGTAGGTATCCCATCTGCAGGTACGATCCCAACTCTAAAATAATCCATGTCTTTATAAATGAAAATAAACGTCAAGTACCCTACTGAGTGGCTTTAAAACTAGTAAGGTCATCATAAGGACCAAGAGATTTCTATTTATTGCATTGAAGAATACCATTGACTAAGAATCACTAATTCATATGAATGACTCTCTATCGCTGAAGGACCTCAAATACATATAAAAGATTCTCTAAATCCCTTACATATCAATCATTGATTGAATTATCTAGGGGAAAACTCATTTTCATGCTTGGTAAATAATTAAGGATTCACAAACATAACTCAAATCTATACGAGAGTCCCGGATTATACAATTATTCCCCTCCAAAAGGTGTGATGAGTCTGACCTCCCATCCTCTCAACTAATGAAAATTATTAATCCTCATCAATCCAAAATTAATGAGAACTTGCCTTTGGAAATTAGGTCCAAATGGATATAGAATCATTGGATGTTTTCAGTTCTACGAATAAACCCGTTAGAAACCAATCGGAAAGATTGAACCTTAAAAAAACAAGGTCATCCCAATTTCCAGAAGAAACAAAGCTGTTTAAAAAATATATTTATCATTTAAAAACAAAATATGGCTTTTTGAGAGGCCTTTTATTAAATGTTTTGGTCTAGAATTTTGGTTTGATTACACCATGGATTATTAGGGATGATATGTTTTATCGTTGGGAGTTTGAAAGAGCTCATTTTTTTCAAGTTGGAAAACTCCAGAAAGAGATTTAATTTTCAATAACAAGAGGATTAAAAATTTGATCCGATATTTTTAAGGGAAATTAGATGGTTCTAAATAATGTTTTGAGACATGGTTTGAGGACAAATATTTTTTGAGATTTTGGGAGTATCCTAGGGGTCTGGGACTTGAAAAGAGAGTTTTTGGGAATGTGAATCATATGGAGAATGATTGGAACACAATTAGTGCTAACCATATGACCCAAGCATGTGACCCAATTCATAAAAGAATAGAGTTAGGGAATCCCAAAAATATGATAAGTATATCAATTCATATTTCTAAAATAAAACCATATAAATTTCTTATTGATAGTGTATGGTCTTTTAAACCATGCATCGTGTACACGAGAGGGGTGCGAGATTGGAAAACTCCAACCACATGTTTGGTGCATGGTTTTTACAATAGTTTGGACAAACTATATAAGCCATTAAAAGTGTAAAACAATTATATCCTCCCAATACTTTAATTAAACCACATAATGGTGGTTTTCTTGGAAGCCTTCTATAGATATTTGATCTAAGATTTCTCCTTTAGTGGCCTCTCTTTCTTTCATACTCTCACCATTATTAATGTTTTAGATTATATGAAAATTATTTTAATTCATGATTCCACAAGAGAATGGTTAAATCATATGTAAATGGTTTTATTTTTCTCTACATAGGAAGGGGGTAACCTAGGAGAAAATCTACACTTCACCTCATGTTATTTCGTTGAGGTATGTTATAATGATGAATTTGTAATGATTTAATGATTTTAAATTAATTTGTTGGGTAGTTTTTTGGATTATTTTTAGGGATTATTCTTAATTTAGGGTCAGTGAATCATCTTGGGTCGTTGGTGAGATTTAGGTCATGATTATAATTTGATGTAACCTATTCGTAAGGCTTAAAGATTTATGCCGTTATAGTTAGTTTGGTTTTAATTTTTTTATAACATATTATTTTAAATTAATTAATTATAGTTGTTATAATTAAATAATTCTCGGAATTTTGATAGTGATACAAGGCCTTGTACGTCTTGAATGAGCAAGGATGGGCCTTGGAAGCTACATCTAACTCTAGGAAAATAAATTGAAAGCTTCCAAATGGTAGGTGAGTTATCTCACCATCCCCGTATTATATATGCATTCATATGGTTTTATATAAAATATAGGGGTATCCCCTGAGTGAGAAACATCCTTTTTAGTTAATTAAAATGTACTGTTAATTTAATTATTGCGTAATTATAACTAATTAATTTTAGGTGTTACTCACAACCCTTGTGATCTTGTTTCATAACTTGTCCATTTTGGGACAACAGGTAGCATCCAATCCACATAGGAGGTGAGACTGTTCTTGGTAATATAATTCAACCATTATACAGGTCAAGGAAGATAAACCATATAAATATCAATAATGGGTTGGGCATGTGGACTAACATAGAGAGGCCTTGTATTAGAGATCCTGTTATGACCTATCCTTAGACATTATATTAGTGAAATTATCCCATATGGTGAAAGAGTATATGCCACCATGTTTATGATTCCATGGAATGGGATTTTTTGGTGTGTCTGGTGTTTACATAAGACCATGACCTGACATTTAGGATCATTAGAGGGATTTCATTGCTTAGTTTTGGACTTCAAGGATCTTATATTGCATAATTCAAGATAGTATTAATATAGGGGACCCTAGTGTGTCCCCTAATGTTTTGATAACCCTGATGGAGTGAGTTATATTTTTGGGTAGAGTTTATAGTTGGTGGAACCTAGAGCCCAAAAAATGTATGTATGAGTGTATATTGGAATAATAATTGGTTTGGGAATTCGACTAACCCCAAACATTAATTATGAATTCAAATGGTAAATTGAGATTCATTAATGATTTTTAGATGTGCTTCCTATTCCTAGAATGATTTTCTTTATACAATTTGATGTTATAATGGTGATTCCTAGAGGTGATTTCTGGGTTCTGACTTCTGAGCCCATTTTTTTGGATTTTAAATTATCTGGATGTCTAGAGGTACATCATAGTATCTAGATTCTGGTCCCTCTTGTTTTACAGTCCAATTATACTATCTCTTAGAGTTACTTTCTATGATCCAACTTATTACAACTTGAGTGATACATAGATTCCATATATGGATTCCCTCAGACAAGATCACATGTAGGATGATACTTTTAAATGTGTTCCTAATTTTCATTGGGATTCATCCTTGTATAGGTATAACATAATTAGTCATTGAGGATTTTTTAGACCCCTATTTGATATATTCTAGGGGATGGGTGATGATCCCCCAGAAAAATTCAAAAGATAATCCTCAGGGTTGGGGTGGATGCATAGTTACTATATTTACAAGAATACCCTAGGAATGGGTATTTTCGGTTGTTTATCAAATTTATCAGGAGTTTTTACTTCAATTAAAGAGATTATACCTTACTGGTAACCTAATGTCGAACCCCTTAGGGTTTATTCAAGATATAATGTCTGAATACCTAGAGACTAGGACCTGGGGCAGAGACATCATCATAGATTTACATGGAATGTGTGTTATGAAATCAATCTTAGTACCAAACTTACTAGATGAAAAATTATTAATTATAATTCTTCATTATAGTTATTATGTTCTGGTACAAGTGATCATAGGGATAATTAATGTATCCAACTATGGTTTCTTTTCTTGCTCGAAGAAAGTTATGGCACTTCCTGAAGGAGGTATCATTGATCAGGATTACAGACCCATGGATTAATCATTTTACACATGGATTGAGTGGTGATACATCTATATCAATTCCCAAGTCACTTTATATATAGTATATTGGTATTAAATACATATGGAACATTTTTATAATTATTTTATTCTTTTTTTATTAGTTGAGTATCAACTAGGTGTAACACATTCCAAGAGATAGGTTTGTACAACCTTTTAATTTAGTTTATCTTTAGTAGTTAGTAATTATTATTTTTCTTATCCAAATGAGTAGTTAATATATTCATAAAATTTATATTACTGTCAATGTACATGAACTTATTGGTTGTTCCCTACATTTTTTTGCACTCACACCCTACTCAGAACGCCATTACACTGGGGTACATGAGCATATAATCACATGGTTGTAGGTACAATTTGGGTTGTGACTGAAGATTGACAAAGAAGGATATCACAAATATATATTTTGAGATCATCTATGTGGTATTTTCATAGAGTTATAATCATATGACATTACTTTTATTTAGGATTCTTTTATTTACACCTATAAATGTAAACAACCTAGTTTGCAATCAATGGTGTATGTATGACATGGACATTGAGGATTTTGTTGTATTTAATTTATTATTTCATCCTTGTTTATATTTATTTCTTCTAAAATTTGATTATATACTAATATGAATAGTTTTAGTTTATTTCTATTGTTTTGGAATCATATATTAAGGAATATTCTCTTTATAGACATTGCATATGCCCTCTCTATTGGTCGACGAACTCTCACATGTGGTGAGGCAGGTTTGAGGCCTTGTAATCAACAGGTTTATTTAATATTTTAAGAGTGAACAGTGCCGGTATGTGAATTATTGATTGAATTACATAATTATAATATCATATATGATCTACTTATAACATTTAATCACCCATTAATTAAATAATACTTGTTAAGATTGTAGTTTCTGAGTGTTAACTATTTCATTTTTAATGAGAATTTAGGCATATATTTCTAATAATTTTACTTTGATTATGGGTTCAAAATCTCATGAATTTTAATAATCATATGAATGTAAAATATATTTACTATATATATATTTATAATCATCCATAAATGGTAGATATTGAAAAATTAATGACACTGTTTAGGGGGATGATATATCGTACATATGCATGAACCCAATTTTCACATTTCAATGAATGGAGAAAATAATAAATTAATAATTCAAATTTCAGATATTATAATCATATAAAATTTATCATATATATTTATTAAATATATCCTTTTTAACATCCATGAAAAGTGGAAAATAAAAATGGATCACATATCTTTGTGGAGGTGCTTGTCCACATGTACGCACTATAAAAATTAATGTTTTCTAACATATTAGTAGGTGAAATTTATATGATATTATAATATTTAATAATAATAATTATAACCTAAATTTATTATTTTTTTATTATTTTTATCTATATATCCTTTTATATAATGTGGTGATGAAAAATAAATTACCCCTCTACGTGCAGATGGTATGTCGTATGTAAGAACGTGTGTTGTTTTAAGTTATTATAGAAAGGAAAAGAGATATAAAATGGTGTTACCATAATCATAATGACATATAATTATATTTATGTTATTGAAGTTATTATTTTAGTATGGGTACAATAGATTTATAATAAGTATAATAATAAATTAATATTAAGGAGTTGGTAAAGATGATTACCTCTTCTTTGGTAGAATTTATTTTAATTCTGGATAAAGGACCATTAGAATGGGTCTAAAAATTAAAATAACATATAATTTATTTCTATTTTATTGAGAATGTTAAATTTTTATGGTTTTTTCAACATAGATGGATATATGTTTGGTAAATAAATGAGAGAAGGTGTGTTATTTTATATGTGAGGGGATGATAACTTTTGTAAATTCATAAAATATTTGAAAATAACGTATTTCTAACAAATGTAAAATGTTTCAAAAATGGAATATAATTAATTAAGTAGAATATATGGACATTATGTTATCCTCAAATCAAATATAGATTTATTTATGTATCATTTTATATTTTTTTCTTTGGATTAACTCATTGGTTAACAAATTTTAACATTAACCATGGTAATGAATTTTTTATTATTAACTGGTTATAATTTTAAATATATATTGAAAATTGTCTCATAAACTAAGATTGGATGAAATTTTCACCCATATATTATCCCCTATCCCTCTTTCAAAGATTTAACTATTTTTAAATAAAATTATTTTTTTTATAAAATATCATTAATGGGTTTTTGACAATATTCTTTTAATTTCACATTAAGGAAACTGAGAAAAATATTTAATTCTAATTTAATTCATTCACACATATATAATATGATATATTCATATATAAAGTTACTGGAACATAATAATTAATTATATTTTTTCTTTTAATATTTTTTAAACCAACTATGTTATATTTATATGAATTGAATATATATAGTGTTGAATTTAGTTTTGAAATAAAGAAATTTTTAAATAATTAAAATTAAAATATAATATATCATGATTACAAGTAAATTTATATTTAAAATTATCATTTAAAACAAATAATTATCTTTTTTATCCTTATGTAAAAATATTACAAATATTAAATTCAAGAGTGTGACATTTTGTTTTTATTCTTTTCATAAACTAAAATGAGTGTCAATATCGAAGAAAAATGCAACCAATTATCCATATAGTAGATAAATTGATAGAAATAAACGAAATAAATTCATATAATATGACAATGACAAGTATTATAGATGTTTTAAATCCTTATCCCAATGTTTTATCCATTTTTTACACATTTTACCCATACAGAGGTGTCCAATATCCACCAAGGTTACTATTCATAATAAACAAAAAAGGAAAAAATTTACCATATTAAAACCCACAGATTTAAATTTTTTATCCTTTTTATAAAATTCAATTTATATAAGTTGATGAAATTAATTTAAGATTAGAAATAAAAACACAATGAAGCACAATGGTTTTTCTAAAAATTTACTTTTATATCTACGAATGAACATACACTAAAATCAGGTATAAAGACAATTCAAATGTGAATGAATAATATTATTTATAAATAAATAGTTATTCTGTTAATTTATTATTAAATTTAAATAATTGTGGGTATGTCTATATTAAAATAAATGATATTTTTATAAAAATTACTATTTCCCACTTTTTACTAGAAATTTACTTTTCAAGAAAAATTACAAAATTACATTCTAAGGAAATATTAATGTAATAACTTCAAAAATGATGTATTTTTATATAATATTATTTCAATAAGTTTTCATGAATATTTTAAAATCTGGTTTTATGGGTGTGTATTGAATTATATCAATAAAATTTATTTAAATTGAAATATATCATAAAATATTAAGATGTTTCATTTTGCCCCTTATTAGAATTTAGACCTTGGAATTTCATCACACTGATAAACAAAATAAAGGATATATTTTTCTCATCACATAAATAGGTTCCCTTGAAGATTTATCTATTTTATAATTTCTTGAGAAACAATTTACCAAATGGGTGGTCCTATTTCACAGTACTACCTCTCTATGATCTGGAATCTCCATCAGTTATTTCTCATAAGATATATATTCATTTAGTGATACTCATTTTGAGTTCATCACACGTAAAAAATTAGTTATTTAATTCCTCATGAGGTATACATAGAAGCCAGTGTAAACATGCGAGGGATTTAGTGTAATCTCCAACCAATATGATACCATCACAAAATGATCAATATTTTTGAAGGGATAGATATATCGAGGGATCAATATTAATATATTTATAAATACCTTAAATTTCATCCATTGAGATATTCATAAGAATATCTTGTCACTATATTTAAACTCTATATTTCCCCGATGATTTCCAGTATCACATTTTTTAAACTCTGAGTTACCCGTATATATTGTTCAATGGATCAAATCTCCTCTGATATGTCTTAATCATACCAAGTCACAATATATTCCTACCTCGAAATTATCTAGCACATTCTTGTTCTTCATATACTTCAATAAATATCTCCGTAGGGGAAAATATGAATTATAGAGAGAAAAATATTATGATAATAAAGTTTCAATAATGGAAGGTGTTGATCCGATTTTTTTAAAATCCATAGTGAAATATCCCAATATGTATTCTAGTGTCTGAATGTTCTTCTAATATTGAACATATGTTCGAAGAGGATAAATTATCAAAAAATCATCTCTATATCTATATCCTACTAAATGTTTCTCTAGAATATTCATGTAAACCTAAGATCATGATCATATACGATTGTGAGTGGTACTTCATAAAAACATAGTACTTTTTTAATGTATAAGAATGTAAGATGACTAAGAGAGAAACCTTCTATAATAGAGAAAAATACCATGATTTCAAATGTTTATAAATAACAACCCAAATAGAATTTTTCCCTTTATATGTTTTAGGAAGCATGATAATGAAATCAACTGTATTTTTTTCCATTTCCATTCTTGTATTGTCAAATGTTTTAACATCCCCTTTGTATTTTCTCTCTCAGCCTTAAAGTTCTAATAGACCATGATTTGAGGTACATACTCTGCAACATCCCTTTTCATGTTATCCCACCAAAAATACACTTTCATATACTTATATATCTTCATACTTAGGCGATGAATAGATAATGATGAATTATGAGTATCATCCAATAACTAGTTAAACTATTATATTAATGATACACACATATATTTTCTAAAATTAATCATTCCCCCATGATCATGGTTAGTCCCATGAACATTCCACTACTTCATCAATAATTATACATCTTACTTATTCAATTGATTAATCCCCTCCTTGATGGATGGTTGAACACTCATTTATGGAAGATAAGATCTATCCCCAGTAACCAGTATTTAAAGATCCATCATTTTAAAATTCCTAAATATTTTCTCTTTTGATTCTCATCATGGATAATGTAGCAATATCATTGTGACTCGGAGTATAATCTATATTGTTTAACTTCCCAATGTGGCAATGTATGGACCATTAATAAAATTATATCAACTACAACCATCTTTTCAAATGAATATTGAATTCCTTATATATAGATATGTACCTAATGTATTCGGGATCAGTATATATAGTACACCTTTCACCATTCAAATTATTACACCTTATATTCAATGAAAAAGTACCATTATAAAATACATATGAATTTTTTAATGAAAAGATGTATAAGATATCACTATAAAATTATTTATGAGGATGCATACTATTTTTTTCTTTGATGAATACCTATAGATCATACAACATCTTCCACTACAAGGTAGTGTAAATACAGGTTCACTGACCACCATTCAATTAAGTCAACTAAAATTTTCGACACAATCATCTATCAAAAATAAATTAACTCAATTTGGAGTCAACATGGTGAGTAATTTGAATTTTTATGATAAATATATCTCTATGAATCAACATTATCCAGCGAAACTAATAGAACTACGAATATCAATTATAGTTGTTGGTCTAGGACATTACCTAATAACTTCCATATTTTGAGGATCCACCAGTACACCCTCCATTGAGAATATATGACCAATGAATGAATCACATTGAATTATAAATCAATAATAGGACAATTTAAATTATAATCACTCCTTCTTCGATGTCATCAGAAAAATACTAAAATTATCTTTATTCTATTCATTTATTTTTTAATATATAAGAATCTCATCTATAAAGTATTATATAAAATAATCAAGTTAATATCTAAAGACTTTATTCTATAAATAAATTAAGATGACATGATCACTGGTGAGTACAAATAAAATTAATATACATTCATAATGACTATACCTCATATGGAATACTGTATTGGGTATATACTACTTATTGACCCACAACGAATAATTTGTTTATTAAAGATCAATATTCAATAAATATTGAGCCCCTCATAGTTGATAAATAGATCATCAATACGGGTTAGAGGGTACTATTTCTTACGAGTGATTTTATTATGTTACTTGTTTTTAATTCAAATCTTCATTGCCCTATATTTCATCTTAATAATAAGAACTAGTGCACCCCATGGTAAAAATTAGGTCAAATGAATCTCTTATCTAGATTTTCCAAAAGTTTCGTCTTTAATCATTGTAACTCAATCATTTATATTTAGAATAGAGTATTTTAAATAGATTTAGCACATGGTATGATTTATATTATAAGTTTAACATCATTATTCAGGTGAAGACTAAGAAACTCTTCCATAATGTCATATAAAGCTCATATAAACAGGAATATATCCAATTATGAGTTTATCCACACCAATATGAGATAAATATCCCTCAGAAATAGTTAGTAATATCCATATGAGGGAATAAATGTTCATTAGGATTTCAGGTTCATCCTCACACCAAATGACTATCAATGTTTGAATTGTAATATCGAATTTAAAATCCCATCATAGATAATTGATATGGGATCTATACTGAGAGATAAAATACATACCCAAAATTACATCAAATAAAAATAGAGGAATAATAACAAGTTTTTTTTGGAATTACTATCCCATAAGTATATAATAGAGAGAATATATGGACATGAGATTTGATAATTATACTATTATGAGTTTTCACTACTAACTCAACATATTATTATTGAGGTGGGGATGTGATACCCATATAAAATTATTTAGAAATAAATTAATGTGAAAAACATAAATGAAATAAAACATTTTCACTACTATAGTAGATGATATATTTTCCTTTCATCGCATTACTCAGAACATCAACTTCTGCAATTGAAATTATATATTCATGGACTTATCCCCTAGGATTATTCCATGTAAGTTACCATGATTCTTAGGGAACTTTATTGAATACTGACTCAAATCATTAAAACTGAAGAAATTGATATTATTTTTTTATTCCTTTTCCTTATAATCATTTTCTAGATTGGCCTTATCTTCAAACATGAAATAGAATCCACTTCCATTCAAAAAAATTATATTATTTTTCATTACGTGATTATTACATAGAAAATGATTCATTCTCTTATTATTATTTGATACCTTAAGTTTTTTCTTATTTATTAATATACCACTTATTCTCTTGATTTAAATTGAATATATATGATCTTTAAAATTATTCCTCTAACATAATGGATCTTGATACTATGTAATGATATGATGAATACATTTGTGAAGAAATTAACCTTTGGAGACTCAGCTAAAACCCATCAATTAAATGGTTAATATTAAATTATGGATTACTTATGTAGTCAAAAGGATACATATATAATCTTGTAATCTAATGATCAAACTATGGAACACTTTATTCTTTTTTATGGTTTAATGTGAAGAAATTTTCCTCTATTTCTACTCTCTATTTTTGGGATGTATTTATTATATAATTTTTAAATGTTTTCTATTAAATTATTTGATTTTTTATCATATTTAGAATTCTAGATCAATTACCACCATTGACCGAATTCTCTTTTCAAACAATATAATTCTAGAATAACATTATCCAATTCATTACATCCCAAAGCCATAAATTTTTTTGTAGGTACTTAATCCATTCACCATATACAAATGGATTAATGGTGTCATTAAAATTTGAAGGATTATATACCATCCAGAAATAGAACATAGGTGGGGAACACTGTGGAAGAAAAAGTTTTTATATATGGTTAAGGTTACTCATCATAACCATAGCCAGTCACCTTAATATGGCCATGATCAACAGAGTTACAACACCATCAATATTAACTTTATTAATTGGGAAACCCATGTATAGTGTATGGGTGAGGAATATATTCATTCCATTAAGAACTATCATTAAATAATTATAAACATAGATATTGTAAAAATCCTATAATTTATTAAATAATTTTTAAAATAAATTTAATTTCTTTGACTGTTTTCTTCATCTGCAACACTGAGTTTAATCGAACCACAATATACGAATAAAATATAAATACATTAAATATTTATCTCCAACATATTGTATTGAAGGGTATAAATATGAAAAACTAAATTATGAAAAATTAGTAGTTATATATGTAAAGAATTAATTCATTAGTTATCAATTTATAATAAATAAAAAGAAAAATCATTTTAAAGAAAAATAATTATTTTTCTGAAAAACTGTTTTTATGTGCGTAATGTATTTTTGTCTTAATGAATTAAATTAATCTCTATTGGTTAAATATTTTAATGAAATAAATATATTATTTACTTGATTGTTTTTTTAAACAATCAGAAACTATTTTTAGGGATATTAGAAGAGTCAATCCAATTTTATGCTTAAAATTTTATTTTTAATAAAAAATAGTTTTTTTCACATTTTTCACAATTATAGTAAAACAATTGTATACCTTTTATAGGTATTTAACTAGATAAAATGAATTATATATTTATAATAATGAGGTTAAAATATAGAAATTATCCCATACTATTTCTTGATAATATGATTAATATCTGTGGAAAAATTTATCACCATGGTAAACCGTAAATCAAGTTAATATAGATTAAAAATTTGTGACAAGACAATAATTATTCATAAAAATTATTACTGTGAGAAAAAATTTTACCCGTAACACTTGCAGTTCTAATTTCAGTTATTTAATGCTCAATTTTTTATGAAAATGACTTATGTATTTTTTAAATTATAAAAAGTTACAAAATTCCATTGTGTTTTTTTAATATCCATTCTATGTCCAAATATAGAAAAACATATGTTATCAACAAATATAAGTGTTTATTTTGATCTTGATAAAAAGTTTTCCATGATATTAATATATTTTTAATTTTTATAAATTATATAATGATTTTAATTTCTTATGCAACACCAATACTGTATATCTCCATTTAATAAAACAAATATAATAAATGATTTAAAAAATATTAAAATTTATATACATTTAAAGAGTTAATATGAACCAATAATTTTCTATATTTATAAGAAATATTTGGGAGGTATGAAATAATTATATTTGAATTTCCCCTTTTTCTTGTAGTATTTGAAGTTAAATTAAATGAATAGTTTAAAAGTTGAAAATAATGATATTTTATCAAAATAATGTTATCTTATTCCATATAAAATAAAATAAAATAATAAAATAATATAATGTGGTTATGATATGGTATAAAATTTCATAAAGTCAGTAATTATTTTCCAATTATCCCCATATATGTAAAAATTAATACACTTTAATATTTTAATTTTTTAACGTAGTTCAAATAAAATATGGCTAAATAATGGTTAATGGAAATTATAAGGTTTAAAATTACAATTTATTCATAAATTATACTAGTTTATTTTTTATATCTATATCAGAAATAAAATTTGAATAAATTTCCATTTGGTGAAATTTGGATAAATAATAAATTAATTATAAAATAATATTTTGTGAAATTTTATAAGTGTCTCTAACCTTGATTTTAAAATGGAACCACCTACAACATTTTTCCACACCAAATTGAGACTTATATATAAAAAACTATACCAATTTACCTTATTAACTTCCCTATCCACTTTCAAGTGGTTCTGGTATTACCAAAAGGCCAACCCTAAGACCATTTAGAGGAGATGTAAATGATTCTTTTCAAAGAAGAGGTAATCACCTAACCTAATAAATTTATTTTATACTCTTATTTACCATATAAAAATATATTATATGTATAATAAAATAATATATTATGTAAAATAAATATTCTGAAATTTTATTATGATTATGAAAACTGCATTATATACCATCTCTCCCATCAAATGAGAAGGGAATGAATCCCTTGTGCGTACGTACGACTTTCTGTCAACACACAGTGATACAATTAATTTTTTATAACCATATTATTTTGGATTATTATTATTATGGGTTTAATATTTATTTATGACAATAATAAAACTATTATAATTATTGAGTATTAATATCATGTACACCTTCTCACCATCCAATCCTTTGAGAAAATATGACGTCACTCATGCATACGTGTAGACTAAAAACTCCAAGAAGTGATGTGATTTGTTTTTCAATTATATTTTACTTTTATGGTAATTATGATGAATTTGATGAATATATATTAAATATATGAAAAAATAAATTTATTTTAATGATTAATTAATTTTTATATTCCTTTCATTGAATCGGTTTAAAAATAAATAAAAAATAATCCATATATAAGACCTACCGTCTCAAAGACTAATTTAATTCATTTTTTACATCTAATATTTATATATGACTATAAATATTTATATAAATAAAATATATTATATTTATATCATGTTAAATATTATTCATATAATATAACAATGAAAAAAATATTAAGACTAGAACTACTAAACTGATATACCCATGATAAACAAAAAAGATAACAATCATAAAAAAATTTTAATTATAATTTTTTGACTAAAGAGGGTGTTAAAGTGTTATAAAGGAATCATATATGATATTATAAGTATGAAAATTAAATCGGTATAAAATTTTAAAAAATATATATTTATTATAAAGTGTGTTAATATTTCTATCAAAGTAACATAGACCTGGGGTAAGGGTTTATTTCACAATATCATTAGTATTAGAAAGTGTTCATGTTAATGTCTCCATTGGGGAATATTTCTATTCCATATCCAAGTTTTAAAAAAAATTATTTTTTTATAAATTTAAATATGATTTTAAAATTAAGTTATAAAAATGTTTGAATTTTTAGAAAATGGTTTGAAAGTATGTTTTTTTTATTTTTCAAACTAGGAACTTCGTGACTTTTTCCAAAAAATATATAGAAGGAATGGTTTTTAATAGATACGGTATGAATATATTTTTCCACCATCATGAATTATTTTTTATTTGAATCTGCCTTCACAATTTTAAAAATTTATTTTCAAATAATTTTTTTCCATCTTTAATTATAAATCTTTTTAAAAACTAATTATTTTGAAAAGGATTGTATATTTTCCTCAAGAATTATTTTGAGTTATTTTTAAAAAATAATATTCCATATATTATTACATTCGTTGATGTTAATTATCTTTTACTGGGTATATGATCCAAAGATACCATTTTTATGAATTTTTTGGATGGTTTATGTTTATGATGAGAAAATGAAAGGTTTTTGAATCCAATTTTATTTCCATGGGTTATGTTATGAAGAATTATTTATGAAAATAATTAATTTTCATGGGTTCTAATATGAAAAATAATTTATGATCTTGAGGAACAAATATGTATGATTCTCATTACGTGATTCATGAGAACTATATCTCCCTTAAATTCATTAGTTAGTGATTGAAATCTCATGAGAAAAAATAAAGGGTAATGGTTAGTGAACACATTTTAGTAAGGGAATTTGTCCACTATGATTGTCATGGGATTTAACCTTGACAAGTATGATGCTTTGGGGAGTGAACCCATTCCTCTTTGATATCCATGAGAATGGGGCTAGACTAATAGGGAAATTATTTTTTTCAATTTTTCATATTCCACAATTCCTTGTATTATTTCTATATTATGATCTCATGTTCCATGTTCTTCGATATATTTATTATACATGTATTATGAACTATCAAGATTTATGACCTGACATAATATTATGATATTTGATATGTATATTATTTTTCTAAATCATTAAGATCCTAATATTATACCATTATTCTCATGTTATTATTGTTTTATCATCGAAATATCCCTTATTTAACCTTACTAAGTATCTATTATCAGTTGTTTCTTATATTTATTTTATCCAAGTTATAAATAAATATATCAACTATTATTTGTTTAGGAACTGTGATAGTTATGTTGAAATAATATTGAGATGATGTACATATTTTATGAATATTTTTATTATATTTCCATGTTCCCTAATATAATATACCTAAAATATTGTGGCATATATTGAAAATTTCTGTAATTAATATTGATATATTATGATAGAATATTTACGTATGAAAATTATGACTCGATACAGCTTGTATCATCTCATGGTTTTTTAATTTTGGAAATTAGGTTGTGAAAAATTTAGTAAGATACCTAAAGATAAGTCTATATATATGATAACAAACTAATGTTATGATAATGATGATGAATAACTTAGGATAAAAATAATAAATTACTGAAGAAAGTGTCATATTTTAGACATATTATAAATATTTTTTCATGTTTATATAGTTTATGAAACATATTATTGTTTCAAAAACTATGATTATGAGTTTTAATTAACGTCTAGAACTTGATGGATTGATAATGATGAGGAATTTCATTTATAATGAAATGATTTTACTCCTGATAAAATGAATGTTGTGGGATTTGTAATTTAAAATATTGTTCTTATCTTGGAACAAAATTGTGATGATATGAGTCCAACAAAAATTCCAAATGATCAAGTGAGGGGAAATAATTTTGTTTAGTCCATGAGGAGACACCCAACTTATTTCAATGGGTCCACTAATCCCCTAGTTTTTGAGTAATCGATCAGTATCCCTAAAATTAAAATTTTCATTAAATAATGTTTAGAATATAAATAACATTATTGTATTTTTATCATTTGGTAGAAGAAGCTGATCAATTGATTACTCTTATCAATGAAATTGTAGAATTAGAAGAAATGGAATCTATAGAGTGGGAAGAATTTAAAAGTATATTTTCAATAAGTATATTACCCCTATTGTTTGTATGAAAATGGGGATGTAATTCCTCTAGTTAACAAAGATGGATGAAATATTTGTTGGTACTTATGAAGAAAAACTTAAAAATACATTCATGGTATGCTTATATATTAATCATCCCACCTAAAAGAAAGTTTGATCGATTTGTTTGTGTCTTAAATTGAAGGCTATGAAGGGAGTTAGCCGTAAGTGACTTTAGTATATTTGAAGAAATAATTTGATGTGATATCATGGTTTAGATAGATATTGAACTTATCGAACCATATCATGGTTATTATAATAAATGAAATAAATGGAATTCAAATTAATTTATAAAAACCATGGATAGAAGAATACGATCCTTCCATAATGCTAAAAATTAGGATGGAAAAATTAGGGAAATTGTCCTTTTGTGATCAAATGATGATGTAATGGGATTAAGTAAGTAAATGATTGAAAAATATATAAATATAAAAATAATTCAACAACTACCTTCCATTATTTAACATTTGTGAAATATGGGAATTATTCTCACTTGTGTCCAAATTTGAAGGCTAATGATGACAAAGAGATAGAGGTAAGACTCTTGTGATCACAATTTCTAAGGAGGGATGCGATAAAATCATGGTTGAATTTTTAATTACCATCCAATATTGAAAAAATAATGTCTTATTTGTTCTATATCATCACACTCTTTTATATCTAAAGACTTTTACATGGGTTTAACAGTACCACCTCAAAATCTACATGTTGAGCTATTAATAAAAACCCCTAATGGTATGATGAGAACATAAAAATTATATGATTCTTCCCTAACATAGTAATTTTGGAATGTGTTTCATATAAATCTCATTATTCTTCTTGTAGTTGAATTCAAATTTATTTTGGGTATAGATTGGATTTCTTTTCATAAACCACCATCAATTGTAGAATAATTGATGTTACATTTGATATTTCAAAACAAAATTTGATTTTATATCAATGAGATGAAAAAAATTATCTTCTAATTGAAATTACATATTTAGTCTAAGTAATTATTCCAATTAAAAATGATTTATTTTCTCAGAAAGTTTAGGAGAAACTGAACATTGTAAATATGCCTAGTCTATGGGATTTAATTTATTTCTTTCTCGAAGCATTTCATAGTCTTCCATTGAATAAAAAAGTTCAGTTTTCAATGGAACTCACAAATTGTGCTACAACTATTTCTAAGACTCAATATATACTACCCCTGATTGAGTTGAAAATTTTGAAAATGAAACTCCATGAAAATCATGACAACATATCCATTCGAAAAAGTGTGTCACCTTGGGGTAAACCTTTTCTATATTTTAAGAAGAAATATTGATAAAATTTGATCATACATTGATTATAAACAACATAATATGATCAAAATCTATAAAAATTATCATCTACTATGTATTGTTAACTAGTTTGATCAGTGAGGAGTAGATCAATAAATTTTCATGATCAATCTTTATTCATAATATCAATTAATTGAGAGCCAGGAATGATGGTACACCCAAGGACATATTCTCCACTATGTATGGACACTATAAATTTATAGTTATTATGTTTAGTCTTTATAATTCCTCAATATATGCATAGATTTAATGAATATATTATTTATATATTTCCTTGATAGGTTTGTGGTGGTCTTTAGAAACGTTATGATTATTGATTCAATGATCAAGGAAGAGAATCTGGATCAATTTAAAATTGCACTAAAACCGTAATAAAAGATAATATTGTTTTTTCAAAATTTATCATGTGTGTATTTTGGATTTGGAAAGATTCTTTTTTAGGTCATATAATATTTAGTGATGGTATATTAGTAGACCATTCAAATACAAAAGTTATTAAAAACTACACTATACAAACAACTATGTCTGAGGTCTATAGTTTTCATGGTTTTTTTATTATCTACACTTTTTAGAGAAATTTTAATGACTACCAAATCCAATCACCTGGTTTACTAGGATGGTAGTGAAGTTCCTTTGGATGGATGATTCTAGTGAATTTTTTAAGGAACATAAGAGATGGATATTTACCAAATCTAGTCTTGCACAACATTAGAATGGATATGGTTTTGTAATATATAGTGACGCATCAAATATGGGAATTAGTTTTTCCTTTGGATGAATGATATGGTTATAGCTTATGAATCATGATAATTTAAGGTCTACGAGAAAAATTAAAAAACTCAAGATTTTTAGATATATGCTTTAGTTTGTTTCATTATATACATTGGGGTTTTATCTCTATAGAGAAAAGCATTACATATATAATGATCCCTAAATATTTAAGTATATTTTCACTCAAAAATAGTTGAATATTACTCATAGAAGCTGGTTAAAGCTGCTTAAACGTTTCGAATTCTTAATAAATTACTGCCTTGAGGAAGAGAATAGATTGGAAGATGATTTGAGTCGAAAGGATCATACTACCTTATATATGATGAGGATCAAAAAATATATTATATTTTTATACGTGAAATGGATGGATCATGAAATATATAATGAAGGGGAGGAATATTAACTTTATCAAATGTGTGTTAAATGATATATCAGAAGAATTATTAATGATGTATAGAAGGAAGATATAGAGATATAAAAGAAGGTGATCAATGTTACAATATTCATCCTTGAATGCGATGGAATTATAAGATTCAGAAATCAGGTATGTATCGCTTTAGTACCATATTTGAAGAAGGAGTTGATGTTTGAAGTTCATAGTTCCTCATCATCTATTAATCATGTATGTACAATTATGTATAGTTATTTAAAAGTGTATTTTATTAGAAAGGAATGAATATGGATATTATAGAGTATGTTTCTTTATTCATGGTATGCCAACACATCAAGGATAAGTTACATAGGTCTAAGGGTATGATAAAACCATTAACCATACCAAAATTGAAATAGGATAACATCATTAGGAATTTTTTCATACCACACCCTAAAAAATAAAAAGGGAATAATGATATTTTGGTTGTAAACTATCTTTTCATGAAGATAGTGAACCTCATCTCCATTGGTGAATATTTACCTCTAGATTAATTACTCGGTTTTACATTAGGGGAGTGGCAATACTACATGATGTACCACTATCAATTGTATATGTTTAGAATACGAGATTTTCCTCTGTTTTTCAGAGAAGTATTATATAGGCTATTGATACAGAGTTAAGTTTCTCCACTTAATATCATCCTTATATAGGTGTTCAGTCTTAGTGTACCATTCATACTCTATAATATATGTTTAGATATTTCCCTATAAATATCAAAGCTGGTTGGGATCAACATTGTACTTTAGTGTATTTTTCACTAAAAATATATTTCAATTAAGCTATTACACCATGAGATTTTGTGAAATATATATATATTTAAATTAATTTAATATTTTTGATATTTTTTACAACACTAATTTTACATTTAGTTACATGCAATACTAATTTTATATTGAATTACATAGAATACTTAGTAAAAAAACATGATATAGAGTTAAAATATTTCTATTTTCTATGATAACTATCTTGTAGATGTTAGAAAGGAGGGAAGAAGAAAAATATTAACTAAATAATGAAAATATATTTTTTATAAACATATTTAAAATGAATTAACTTTTGATCAATTAGCTAAAAATGAAAATAAAAACCATTTGAAAATAAATGAAATAGTTTTTTAAAAAACTATTATAATAGACACAGATGAGTTTACATCAATAAATTAAAATAAAAAATTTTTGGTGAATGATATTAATTTAATATATATTTTATGTCGTCAAAAAAATTAACATTAATTTTATGTGTTTTCTATACAATAGATAAGAAAAAAATCAAAATTTACTCTTATAAACTATATTTTTCTA
Source organism: Viscum album (assembly GCA_963277665.1). Taxonomy (NCBI): domain Eukaryota; kingdom Viridiplantae; phylum Streptophyta; class Magnoliopsida; order Santalales; family Viscaceae; genus Viscum; species Viscum album. The sequence continues at coordinate 1,868,230,370 of OY728163.1, forward strand.
AAAAAACTTTTCTTCAATTTATGAAATTATTGTAAATTTAAGTTTTATTCAATTTTAGAAAATTTATTTAAAAAAATAAATTCATTTTTAAATCATCATGTAAAAATTATCTTATGGTAAATTGTTTAGAAATTTTTGAGAAGATATATTTTTCGTTGAATATGGAATGAAAAGGTTTTTTATTATTAATTGATATTTATTTTAATGAATTTAAAAACATAAAAATTATTTTTATATGGTTTTAAAAGTATAATTAGATACATTATATTTCAATTAATCATTTTTATGTAATTGGAATCAATTTAAAATAAAATTTTTATATGAAAACATTTTATACTTTTGAAAATTTTCTCTTCGGCAACATGTTCTTTGGTCATGTATATGGGTTAAGTTTTAACATAAATTTTCCACTTCATTCAATGGAATTTTTAAAAATGGAGTTTATATTTGGAATAAGTAAAATTCATATTTTATAATAAGGAAAAAATAATTTTTTACCACTATGAAGAGTAAAATCAAAAAAAGTAATTATTATGGTTTGGGTGAAAATTAGTTTCCCAGTGGGTTAAACTAAAAAAGGGGTAAAATGACTAAAAACATTCAAAAAATCCATTTATGAAAATATATATACCTTATAACCTCTTTGGTTAAATAATGTCCCATTTCAATCATTTTTCATCTATAAAACAGGGTATATTTTTTATTTTAAAAAATAATCTATGTACCACTCAACTCACTTATAAAAGCATACCACTCTCATCTCCACATCATACATCCAAAATACATTATTTCTGAAAATACCTACCAAATGAACTCCCATAAATCCATATTACCATATTATAATCCTTATTTAGGTCATAAATCCAAACTAATAATCCTTTTAATGAACAATAAAATAAATGGTCTGAAGAATAGGTAATAACCATAATTGGGTGTTTTATTTTATTTATTCCTCCAACTCCTTAAATTATTATTAAAAAATGTTAATATAATGAATGAAATATCTTAAATACACTAAGTGGTTATTATGTTAATGTAATTTCCTAAGTCATTCCACTTTTAATCAAATGGGTTATGAAATTATTACTTGCGTGTGTGGAGGAAAACCTCCCCATGAACTAATGTTATTCATTTTCCATCACCATCTATTAAGGATGAATATATTGATGAATTTTTTGTTTCTATAATATATATACGATATTATTATTCTTTTGTAATAATTATATCACATGTTCCTTCTTAATTTTATCTTCATAGGAATACAATAACATCGTTCATTTGTACAGCAAACAACCACCTCGCGAAGAGATGCGAGTTGTTATTCACAAACACTTTATATGGAAGGTAATAAGGAAATGTTTAAATAAAAACATGTTATATATATAACATAAAAAATATTTTGAAATAATAATATATTATTTACATTTCTTTCCTTTCTTCCATCGATAAAATGGAGATAACATTCATGTGTATGTGTGACATACCATCTCTGTGAATGATGCATTTCATTTAATATATCTAATATTTATGGATTAATATAAATAAATATATAATAAATATATATGAAATTTATATCATGGTTATAATTATTTATATTATTCAACCATGGTTTATATAATAAAACTGAAAATAAAAAATCAAAATATATTTGAAATTCAACTAGGTTTATAGCAGATATGTGATTTTAATAAGGGATTATTAATGAACAATTAAGAAAAAGGCATAAGTACACCATATATGGTATGATAAATATGATTATGGTTATTTAATAATCTTATAATAAAAATAATGTTTTCATATTATAGTTTTGGATGTGAAAAAAAATTTGGGACATAATGTATGGGATTTCAATCTCACTTTTATTTTCATATGAGACACTTTCCATATTCACCATGTGTTTATTTTATGTGATGTATATATTTCAAATAAATGAATTTTTTAATTATTATCCTAAAAATTATATGTATTCATATATCCATTTTAGGATCAGGTTTAATGGGGTTTATAGTTCAAAAGTTCACAATGTGGTAAGGGTTTTACGATACGATTTTATCGTTAATTGGTATTATTTATGCTTATTTTTCTAATGGTGAAATATTATGATCAATTTATCAAGAAAATCATGAATTTTTTTATCCTATGGTTATCTCATAAGAGTACATGTTTTCCTCCATTTCCTCCATTTATTTATCCAATAGATTTATTTTGTTTTAAATAAAATTGATATTATTTCTCTCTTTGGTCGAAAATTTGTTTTCCTCCAAAATCATGTTTTCTAAAAGTAAATAATTTTTTATTAGAAATTCTAAAAAATATTAATTAAATAAATTTAACATATTTTTTACATTTTTAATATTTTATAAGGAATATTCATGTCATTTTCCAAACAATTTCCATTTAGATTTTACCAAAATATGTGAAAGGACCATTTGTTATATCATGGATGGAATGCATGATAGTTTCTGATTCCACGAACAACCCATTATTTCAAGTCATCAATTTTATGTATCAAATTTTATTTTCAAATAAAATAATTTTTAAAAAGGTCTAATGTTTTTTTCAAAATTGTGCTTAAAAGTGTAAAGGAAATTTTCCTCGAGAAATGTTTTAAATTATTTTTAAGGCTTCCCATAAAATTATCCATGTTTATTTACAATGAAACAAAATTATAAAATGTGTTATGTTTTAAAATGTTTTTTCCAATGTAGAATGGCTATTTTACTCAATAAATTTTTCAGGTTACCTTTCAAAATAATTTTCTATATAAGATGAAAACCTCTGATATTACTTATGTTTTACTAGGGATATTATTGAATGATAACATTATTATTTTTTCTCTAGATGGTTTATCTTTACAATGAAATGATGTTTATTAAACATATTTCACTTATATGGGTTATACCATGACAAAATACTTATAAAAACTGATTATTTATTTTTCATGGTTAATGATTTAATTATATATTGAAAATTTTTTAATATTATTTCATTGACATATTTTATGTTGTGAAGAAATATTTATGAAACCTATTTTTCATTGTTTTTAATGTGGTGAATATTTTATGATCTTGTGATGCACATATGTATGTTTTTATTTATAAGAACATGGTTATGTTATAACCAATGATGGTTGTTATGTCATAAATATGATTGGTGTGACTTATATCTCCCTCAACTGGATTGGATAAACATTTATATCTCTTGAGATAAATAGGGCAAGAATGGGGAGTGAACCCAGTTCAGTAAGAGGGTCTACGATTTTCTTGGGGGTGAGCCTTGCGTACTATTATGTTTAGGGAAGTGAACCCATTCCACTATTAATGTCTTATAAATGATCATTTAAATATAATGGAAATGATTTTCTATGCATATGTGTATGCCACAAATCTTTTTCTTATGAAAATGTTATGTTATCATGGCTCAAGTTCTTTGATTACCTTATGGATCATGTATTATGAACTACCATGATTTATTCAATTACTAAATTTTGTGATCTACGATATGTATGGTGTGGTTTTTTAATCATAATCCCATGTTCTAAGACCCTTATTATCTTATTATTCCTATTTAATAATTGATATCTCCTTTTGTACCCTTACTAAGTATCTGGGATCACCCTTTCTAATGTTTCTATTGCCTAATATATGAAGAAATGTATCAGGTATGATATTTCTGAGAAGTGTTCTAGTTATGAATAACATAGTGGGATATGATGTACCTATCTTATAGTCCAATTTTTTATATTTCAAAGGTTTTAATGTCACTATACCTAAATGTTTTTGTTGTGGATAATTATATTATGTAATTAATATTCATTTGATAATATGTAATATTTATGTATAAAACATTTTGGTCATTAAAGTTGGTGTTAGAATAAAAAATAAGTCAATATTTGAAGATTATCTTTATAAACACATTTTTGATATCCTTAGGGATATGCCTAAGTATATATATTTGGAAAAGTATTGGGATATCCCTAAGGATAATTCTAAGGAAAATTCAATATATTGGGAAATATCATAGAATTTTGGCGAAGCATAGAACAACATGTTTTCCAGAAAATACATCCCTTTATAGATAACACTAGTGGATGTGGACATGAGATTGAGGTACATAGAGGTAAAAAAAATTTAAAAGGGTTCATTGATTTGGACACAATGTTCATCTAGTACATAACAACATTCCATACTGCACACATAGTTTAACACTATCATGGGATATTCTTTGTAAATTCACAAAAAAATTAATAACAATCATGAAGGATTTGAATAATTACCATGCATGACCTAGGTTTTTCCTAAGGTGTATTAGATTAAAAATATAGTTTTATTATTTTGAAATTCTATAAATGTTTTTTCATAATTTTGTTGGATTCTAATATGACTAGTATTCATCATCCCATGCTTTCTGATGTTCATTAATAGAAAAAACCAATAGGATCCTTCTTAATGTTGAATAGAATGGATAATGAATTGATTCTCCCCCTGATAAACAAAACTTTAGATATGTTGGAAGGAAAATAATGTGTATTTTCTGGCACAAATTTCTCAATAAATGAAGAATTTTTAATTTCAAAATTAGCAAATAATGGGACAATGTTCTGTTGAGTCTTTCATGAGGAAACACCCATGATATTTTAGTGGTTCCACAGATTCTCTTATAACACATTAATGGAATAGGTCAACTTAAAATATAATTTAATTTCATAAATTTTCAATGATTGAAAAATTCATTTTAGTTGTCTATTATTTTAAAGGTGGAGAAGATCGATGGGGTAACTATATTAAGAATATGAGTCACGATGTGGTAATAGAATCCATTTAATTAGATGAGTTTAAGAGAATATTTTGTTAATAACTTATTCCCTTGTTTTATATGATTAATGATGGTGAATGAATTTACTGAGCTCAAACAGAAGGATGGTGAATCTATTGGTACCTAAAATGCTAAATTTACAAGACTTTAATAGTACTCTTTCAGTATAATCATAAATCTAGTAATCAAAATTGGTCAATTATTTTGTTATTTGAGACATAGTATTTGAAATATGTTTTTGATAATAGTGTTTAGTATCTATGAAGAAGTAATTCGATGTAAACAAATAGTATAATGGGAAATTAGCTATTTTTAATATTCCAATGGTTTTTATTAGAAAATTATGATTGAGACATATGAGTAATCAAATAAATCCCATAAGTGAAAGAAATTTTAGTCACCAACATGAATGAAATCTGGAAATAATAACTTAAGTGAATTAGTTAATGGAACAAGAGTGTCTTACAAGTTTGTAATGTCTAAATATGAGGCAAAAGAATGAATAAGTAGTGTGAAGAAGCCATTATATTAATTTAATGGAGATAAGTATTAACATAATGTACCACCCACACACTAGCCTTTCAAGTGCATAGAGTTTATTAATTATGCGAATCAATTCCCCAATACAATGTTTAATGTGGATGATAAGAAAAAAAGCCTCTAAATAAAAAAGTAAAGAATATTAAATTCCAATGGATTAATTGAATCAAGATAATTAAGGCACACTTATCCTCCCCCCATTAGTTCTGAATTTCATATTTCATTATATATTAATGAGACATACAATAATATTATTGTTCATAATTTAGTGAAATTTCATTTGATTATCTCCCTCCACTTGAATTTTAGAATAATGATGTCACATTTTGTATTCTATTAGTACAAGGATGATGAAAATTTTCCAATGAAAATATTTTCATATAACATAAGAGATTATATAAGGAATAAAGGTTGAAATAACTTTTTTGAAGTGTATATGTATCCATATAAGATTAAATTATTATTTTTGGATACCATCGTGGGTTTAAGGTTGATCATAAGTTCAAAGTCATTGAAATACATTTTGTGGTTTTATGTGATGGTATTTTATCAAAATTAATGTTTTTAATGAGTTATTTAGGTAAATACAAACCTTAAATTTTTTATATGTTTTAGTGAAAAAAGATTTTTCAAGGGGGATACCATTAAAAATTTAGACCACTTCACTATTCTAATCAACATGGAACCCCAGAGTGACTATAGTGATCACTTATTCATCTCCAACCACTATCCTCATTGCCCTAAATATCATCACATGGTTTAGGAATCCTAGGATAAACATATATACGATAATTTTGGACCATCGTATATTACAATTTTTCTTCCCGAAGAGAGACTTATCCTCTTTAGAGATAACCCTGTCCTCACATGCCCAAGACCTAGATTTCAGTATGGTTGATATAGAATGTTCGAAAGATAGATTAGAATATGATTGATATGATTATTCTATCTCATCTATTTCCATCAACAAGAATCAACTTATTGAAATACTTATGGATAATGATAGGATATTATGTGAATGGCCAAGAGCCAAATGGAACAAGGTTGAAGAAAAATATATTATTTATTTTTATGATTTTTTTAACAATATTGGTATAGAATCATTCCAATATTTTTCTTGGATAATGGTTCTTTCATCAATGAACCTAAGGTGGTGAGTAGTTTGCTTGATTACTACTTCAATTCCATACTTTGTTACTCTAATTCATTCATGCATAATGTTTACCCAGGTGATAATACATATTTAACTCAATTCTGCATATTTTTTCTCTGCATGTCAACTCATTCTTTGAGAGATACCCTAATGAGAAGAAAACATGAGATTAAATTGAATCCTAATATTAATAAATCTATCACATTACTGATGGATTTTTGGGATCTTCTTATGTAATATCTTGGTACATCATCATGAGAGATCTTGTGGATTCCATCCATTTATTATTTCATGGTTGATCTCTATATCAAGTTACATGAACCAAAATGGTGGTTCTTATTCAAAACATGAAATATCACCCATTTATTAGGAAATTCAGGCCCATAATTGTGTATAAATTCGTTTATAAAGTATTGTGTTCCATTATCTACTAGTGGATTTTTCATTTCATTCCCAACTGGGTTTTATGTGCGCAATATAGTTTCATCACGGAAGGTCTATTCATGGTGTTATTGGTATATCCCATGAAATGATATGGGAAATTAAAAAGATGATAATGGGTTAAAATATTTTTTTTTCAAGGTGAACATTTAAAAAAATTATTATATACTCAAGTTTATTTTCATCCTCTATATGATGAATATCAAGGATTTTTAGACTTGGTGGATGATCTATTCTTTTATTATATAGATTACTATGGTAATCTATTCTCTTAACAGGAATAGGGTGTGATTCCTTTAGGTTAATTTAGGGGATGAATAAAGGAGATCCCCTATCTCCCAATAACATTACTATGGTTCTAGATTCTCTCAGTAGAAACCTTGATTCTTGCAAGTAACTAGACAACATCTTCCCATTCCAATATAAGACCCACTTCTATAGAATTGAAGACATCATTTTCTTTGGTGACAAGGTTGTTTTTTATCAATTAATATAGCACCTCAATATAATAATTTAACAATATCAGGGAGTAATACCCTTAGTAGAGGGGGAAAGATACCAACCACGATAAGAGATGCATTTTCATTTATTCCTTCTTCCAAGAAAGACCTGTGAATAATATTGAATACATACTGGGAATTACCTGAAGGGAATTTCCCATATATTACCTTGGTGTACCACTTTCTCCAAGCATACTCTTCATTTATCAATTTTAAGGAGTGGTTGAAATGAATTCCCACCACATTAAAAATTAGGAAAACCACACACTGTAGTTCTAAGGAAGAATAACCCTTAATAATTGTGATTTGGACACTATTACCTTGAAAATACTCTATATTATTAAGGTAAATAAATAGATCCTATAGGATATAATGAACCTATTTTCTTCATTCATTTTGGAACCACTTGTAGATGATATATTCCTTTGTTATTCCTGAAATAGGTTTGAGAAACTAGCTACAAATGTGGGTATTAATGTGCACCGCTTCACTAATTTGATATCCAGATTAAAAATAATGGTTGACTAGGAGATCATTCATGGGATATTTATTTTGAAAAGGTTTATCACTTAGAAAAATAAAATGGATCTGAATTCACCAAGGGGTAATACATCCCTTCAATGGAGAACTCTTTACATACACATTCATGCTCTTCAAAATCATAGCAGCCGGATTGTTGGATAGAGGGGTATCAATTTAGTAGATCAAAACATTGTGTGTGATATGTTGAGTTATCTAGGAAGACCAACCCCCAAAATAACCTTCATACAAGCCAAAATCTACCCTTATTTCATCAAATAAATGTGAGATACCATCCAAATAATGATATACAATGGTATAAAAAATAGAGAATGATTTTGATGGTTTTATCTTTATGGGCTTTATCTTGGGTGCCTTCTCTACTATATATTATTTTTGAATGCTTCATGATTTTTCAATATTATCATTCATGGGGAGGAATCCTTTTTTGTGAGTAGATTATTGCAAAATACATCTTCTTGATCTGGTGTACATTAAACCAAATGATATCTAAGTATGTTTTTTCCAATGAAATCGTATTCTCGTAGCCTCAAAGTGTTCAGGTTTCTAGCTAAATAAGGAAGTATCTACTTTATATTACAATTTTCATGGTTAATGGGTGAACATTGTGTGGAAAAATTTAGTAAAGTTCACCAGTTTTACAATTCTTGTGTACTCTATAGATGATTTTATTCATCTTTTTTTAGTAATATCAGTATCAATAATAAATAAAGGGGGGGGAATAGAACCTCATATTCAATGTTATCTATTGCTATATCTAGGAATCAAGGAACATTTTCATCTATAATGGAATCCCCACAATAGAAAGGGATTTGGTTGTGAGGACCAAATTTCTGACCATAGACCTCTCTTATCTGGTAAAGAACATGGAGGAGTCACCCTCCCTTTGGAATATTATGGTGATATAGTATCCATCCCCTCCTCCCATCCATGCCCCCAAGGGTCATTGTATTCTCTTGGATTTTCCCATATATGGACTCTAGTTAAAAACTTTAAGATAATATATCCATGATTATATATTGGGGTGGATGTTTTTTTCCGGATTCCAATGGATTTTGTGATCTTTTTTTAGTGTGTTCTATAGGGAAGGAAATGTTTTGTGTCCAAAGCATAATTCCATTCTTTTTTTTGCATTAAAAATTTCCAATAAAAATTCATTAATTTGGATGCCTTGAAGTATTATTAAAATATCATATACACTCTATCAATGGTCTCATATCTTATATTTTAGAAATTACATTTTTATTTGAATGTTCAATGCATACATCACTAACATGATGAATATTCAACACACATGGAACAAAGGGAATATTGATTATGATTTTATTACATTAAGGATACCCAAGAGTCCCCATAATATCCTTTTATAATAATAGATACCCTACCATAGGGTTTGATGAACTTATTATCATGGATGCTCTTGGACTTCATTATCACAGACCCCATTTTTCGGTTCCTCCAGTATTTCCTATTTCTATATTTTTGACTAAATTATAATTGTGTGTGTATAATGTTGAGGTAATTATGGGTTATAGTTGGTCATCTGATAAAATCATCACAATTAATTTCCATAAAATATGATTTATCTATAGATACTCTTACCATAATATAAATTAAGGAAGTGGAAAGATATCATGAAGTACCACATTTTATTGTATTTGATCCGCTTCTAAAGTTTTCCTCAATATTATATTGAAGTATTCATAAAGATAGTTTTATAGCGGTTAGTTATAGCACTAAAAATATTATTTCAATATATGGTCAATTTAATTGAACAATTGAAAACCTATATGATTTTCTAAGATATTTTTCTATGGACTTCAAAGGTTGTTGGGATCAACAAATTCCTCTAGTTAGGTTTTCTTTCAAAAACATATTTCACTCACGAATTCAGATGGATTCTTATGAAACCATTTTTAATTTAGAAAGGTTGAACTCTGAAGTACTGAAATATAATTTCAAAAAGAAAACTTTTGTGACCTGATCTTGTTGATGAAATGGCAGGGATGGTTAGATCCATTCAACAACACGTAAGGGAAACACAATGTTGAAAGAAATGTTTTGCTGATAACAATTGATGTGATTTATAATTTGAAGTTGGAGATAAGGTGTTTCTATAAATTTCTTCATTGTAAGAGGTAATGAGGTTTGGAATGAAGGTTCAATTAAGTCATAGTTATTTCAGTTTCATTGAAATTATCAATCATATTTGGACAGTAAATTATCGTTTGACACTTCCAGAGAACCTCTCTCAGGATCACTATAATACCTTCAGTTTTTTGGAATTATTGTTTTCAAATAAATTATATTTCATTGATAACATGTGTTACATGTAACACTAAATAAATATTTGGATACACGCAATAACGGGATATTTTTCATTACACACGGCACTGAGTTTTAATTAAAATATGATATAATATTAATATTATTGATGAAAATAGAGAATTATAACCTAAATGCTAAAAATATAGATATTACTAGAAATAATTTTTTTTAAGTATTTATTATAATTTTTTATATAATAGAAACATATTGATAAAAATTTACTTAATTTTAGGTATGTATTTATATGTTTTGAAAATACTATTTTCTAAAAAAATAAATAATATTATTTCTTTTTAATAAAATGAATAAATATTATTTTATTCACACTTTTTGAAAATAAAATTTTTCAAATAAAATTTTTTAAATTCAAAATTTCGAAATTATTTTACTATGATTTTTTGGATTTCTTTGAAAAGTATCATTTTTGTTCAATATAAGAAAATAATGATATTTATTTGAAAACTACCATTTATTATAATTTATTTATAAAGATAAATTATATTTAAAATATATTTTAACATAAAACAAGTTTGATTATATATACATTAATGCAATTCAGGTCATTTGAATCAATTTCATATTAAATTTTTATATTAAAGCATTAAAAATCATTGACCATTTTCTCATTAGAAAATTGCTTTATCCCCACCTATATGAGGTTAATTTTAAATTAAAATTTTACATTTATGTGAATGGAATTTGAAAAAATTGATAATTTATTTTGAATCTGAAAAATAAATAATTTATAATAATTTAAACATAATTTTGCACTTAAATGAGTAGTAAGTACAACAAAAAATTATTTACCATGGTTACAATACATATTAGTTTACCATGGATTGAACTGAAAAGATAATGATTAAAATGACCTATAAAATTATATAAAATATATTTTATGTACATATTTATAGTTTATCATGTCTATGGTTTAAATTTTATCTCTTTTGGACCCTTTTGAAATGTAAAAAACATGGGTACACTTGTTTTTGTCAAAACATTAAAAATGTGTCACTCACTTGAATTATAAAAAGCCACACTTCAACCTCTCCTCTTCACATGTTAAAACAATTTTTTTAGCAATACGAACCTAGAAATCCCCGATCTTTTGTCTTTCTACTATTAAAATGTCATATGATACAAGTAAATTATGTCTCAAAGGACTAAACAATTTAGTAATCTTGGTAAATCAGATACATATATGAGTCTTTTATTACAGATGAATATACTAATTACCACATAATTGTTTTTTAAGGATAAATTTATTCCCAATTAGAATATCCTTGCATATATTTCTTAGTACTCTTATTAGATTCTTGGAGAAAGGAAACATAATAAGTGTGATATAAAATTCTAACTATGGTTAAGTACAATGGAAACAATATTGAATCAATGAGAATAATCAATTTGGAAATATAAATAATTTAGAACACCTACCATATAATCAATAATTATTGAATAAGTTGATAAAAAATATGGAAATGTAAATAACTAAAAACGTATGAATTTTAAATATTGAATTCATAATAAAATACATCCATAGATAAATTCAAAGAATAAAAATTCATAGATAATAATAATTGAATATAAATTAAGGAAATACATAATTACTAGATGACGTGATTCCCAGTTACATGGTATATTAACCATTAATAATTTTACATGATGGTTTAGCATACTAATACTAGGACCATTAAATAGACAGTTTAAAAATGCTCTAATTTGGAAACATGGTTAAAGGTTTTTTCACCAATTTATTTCATCCAATGAAACTACTGATAAATAAAGGGGATTATGGAGAATATAACATAATCCATTTCATACATATCCAAATCATTATATAAATATGCTATAAATTATTTAATTCATAAACCTAGTTCTTTATAAAATAGTCTCTTTGAATAAAGGATAAAAATATATCAATATTTCCCTAAAAAATAACATTACTATAAAAGTAAACACTTTGTGTACAAATGTTATATGGTTCAAGAAATAATCATAATTATGCAAAATTATATAGATATTTTCAGGAAATTTAAAGTTTAATGATTAGTGGAAATTGAATTTTTCAAGGAGACCAAAAAGAATCAATGAAGTGAATGTCAACACTATCCTTGGGCTAACCAATCATAAACCATGTAGAGTAAGAGTAAATATTTTATCGATAAATCATATCCCATGTGGAGTAAAAATAAAATTAATTTTTTTGACTAATAAAAATAACATAAAAATATCATTTAAATTTTTTTGAAGAAAATATCATTTTTATTTTGAATTTTTTTTTAAAATATCTATTTTATTTTTTTCTTTAAAGTGTAACATTTTAAACATGAAAAAGAAGCATCAAATAAATAAAGGTATGTAAATACATACATACTGTACAAGGTGAAATGAACATGCCTTTTTGTTAAAGGTTAGATTCTTACTTATTTATAAAGAGACAAAAATATTCCTCTGAAAAAATTTGTAAAATAAAAAGGGGTCAATATTTCAATAATGAATAATATTGGAAATGAGATTTTTCTGAAAAACTTTTTAGAAAAATGCTTTTTAAAATAAAATAATTTCTCTAAATAATGATTGAAATGAAGTCGCGTTTTATTAAAACAAATTATAAAATATTCTATGTAACAAAGAGTAGATAAATTGTACCATTACTTGATAAAGTTCATGAATAACCAGAAGGGAATAAAATTAAATGGTTTATTAATCAATTATCCAATAATTTACTCTAATGTAAATTCAAGTGTATATAATCCCAAATAAAATGATATTGAGAAAAAAACCCTTTAAAAGAACATAAAATTGATGAGAGATAAAATCAACGAAGAGATTTTGTGTGTCACATATAAATACACATATTTTTTTAAATAAAAAAATATAAATTATAATGTGGTTAAACATATAATCATATAATGTTAATGACAAAGAAGAAGTAATATAGACTAATAAAAATAAATTGGGTTACGATGTTTTTTTCCACATAGAAACACATAATTCAATAAATATATGATGAAATAATTCAATTTGAATCTCAAAATGTAATTATGAATGAATTAATCATGATATAATATGTCAAATTGGGTGTATATAAACCATATATATGCAATTAGGTGCACAACAAAAAAATATGTCTCAATGAATTGAAAATAAGATAAAGTCCCTTATAATTTGTTAAATTTTGAAATAAAATACCCAAAAAACAAATAATTAAAAAAATCTAAATACCCTGAAGATAGATTTATTAAGGATATAAAATAAAATAGGTGTAGTATATACACCACAGAAAAGAAACATGTTGTGAAAATGGTGTATGCCTTACGGAAAAAAGTGAGGCAAGAATCCATTACCTTTCATTTCTTTTCAGGTGAACATCCATTATATAATTTTATAGTGGTTTTAAACATTTCACAAAATTAAAATAGAACCATAATAATATTAATAATATCATATATTATATTATTATAATTTATAGTTACTCGTTTTTGAATAATCCTTCATCATTTTCAGTATTTTGGGTGTTAATTTCCATATTTTTCAAGTATGTTTTGACTTGTTAATTGTTGTTATTACTACATTGATCATGATTTAATAATATAAATAATGTAAAATGTGATTTAATTATAATATATATCCTTTATATATTAATTTATAATAATAAAAAATATTTGGAGATAATAAATGAATTGCAAAGTTTATAGAGACGGTATGCCATACGTACACATAAATACTACTTCTATTTTTTTGATTCTATCAAAAGAATGAAAATTAAATGAAATATATGTATATTATAATTCAAATAACATATTTTTGTAATATATTTCAAATAATTCAATTAAAATCATCCTTAATACATTCTATGTATTGCATGAACGAATAACATTGTTATGAGGAGGCGGAAGTCGAGACGTTCGTAAATGATGTTATCATTTCCCAAAAAAATGGAATGTAATAAGATAGGTGTTATATAATATTTAAACAATAATAAAAATTATATAACTAATATGTATCATATAAAAACATCATGTACATCAAAATTTCCATCCATGAGAGGTGATAAAGGAAAAAAGAAATCATCGTTTCATGAGGTGGTAGTTTACTATACACGAACAACAAGTTCATCACTCATTAGATGGAAGTTTCTATAAGTTTAGGTTAAAATTTTAACAACAAAACATATTAATATATTGATTAAAATAATGTTATCAATTATTAATGTAATAGTAAGAGTTTATGTGGTTTATAATGAAAGTAAAACAGAAGTGTTTGAGGAAGGATGTTACCTGTTATTTGGGTAACCCCTTTTGGTTTACATCAAAGGGCTTCGATGGATAGATTTCTGCCAAATTTTAGGCCTATAGGTTGAGGGTAGGTATCTTGGGATATTATTTTATCAGATTTGGGATTTGACATATGTCTTTAAAGGTTAAAGGAAATGGGTGAGTTGAGTTCCTTTATATAGCGGATGGTGAGTGGTATTCTTATAAATTTTGAGAAGATAATTTCACCCATATTTTTCGTATTCCAAGTGGATCCAATAATTTAAATGATTTTATTAATGTTATAATGGGTTCTGTATTTTTCCATCAAATGTATTTTGTAAATTTTTTGGTCATTTTTTTCCCAAATTTTATGGTTTAATCCATTATTTAGCAAGTTTTTCTCTTATCCCGAATGGTCCGAAGGCCTTCTTTTTATTTTATTATAGATAATCCCCCTTTTAAGGGTTGAAGGGGAACCCGTACATGACCCGTAGGCCCAAGGCACAAAGCCCGACATGACCCGTAATACATGATAATTTAAAACTTATCATCCATTTTTAAAAATTCAAATCATAAATGTGGTATAAATTAATTTAAATTTAATCCCACGTACGGGATGACAATGCTGGTTTTTAACATAAAATTATTCCAAAGTATGAAAAATTATTTAGTTTCAATTTCAATTTTAAATTGATTAAAATGAACTAAATTGTTTTAATAGATTAAAAATATATCAAATTAATCTTTAAATCCAATCAAAAATATAATTTTCCCTTGTAAATAAACTTTATAAAAATTTAGTTTTGAATTAAAATTTCGTATTTTTCATTATTCCTAAAAAATGGAACTCCAAAGAAAAATAGATAAAATTCACCCATAGATAATTTTTATGTTATCATTTAAACATTAAAGTTTATTTTTACATATTAAACCAATAAAATTTCCAAAAATTGGATTTAAAAAATTTTATGAATTAAAAAGAGAAAAAATTTCCTTTTAGAAAAATGTAATTTTTAACCCTAAAACTAGATTTACTTATATATTATGCTTATAAAACATGTTAGATGAATATAAATTTTTTTTGATTGAATATATAATATATATATTTAACTAATATCATTAAATAAACAAAACAAATTTAATTTATTGGGATAAAAAAATTTTCTAGGCATATAATTATTTCTTTTATATTCAATTGGTTTATATATTAATTTCTAATTATTTGGTAACCTATAAATTAATTTTATATTTTTATAATCTATATGTTTTCAAAATTTAGTTATTTTTATTTATAACCCCTAATTTAATGGAATTTTATATCTTATTATATTTAATAATAATTTTTTTATAATATATTATTGTTTGGTAAAACATTGTCTTGCACGTAACGCATGCTATCAAAGAAAGTCATTATTGCATTTAATGAATGATAAGTAAGTATTGAATTAATTATAAGCTATATCATAGATTTAATTTATTTAAAATTTGAAATATATTATAATGTCTAAGGATATTATATTAACTTATATGTTTGTTATGGCTTGTCATACATGATATCGAATACAATGTTATTACTTTAAGATTTCATCGTGTTATTTTCTCCGCACCTTAAATAAAATGCATCCACACAATTTAAAATTGATCATGATAATTTTTTTTATCTTTCCACTTTTCAAATAACCCATCTTTATAAGGTTTTTTAAAGCAGCCTTTAGAAAAGAGAGAATGGGAAGTTCAATGGTCACATGGACTAATAAATAACTTAGTCTCTATATAAGAGAATATTAGTGGCAAGAAGAGATACATTCAAGGAGGAAAGATATTAATAATTATAGGGAGGGATTATGTTCGACAATAAAAAACAACTAAATGATCAATGGAATGTTTATGATCTCAAATTTAAAAATATACAATGATTTAAAAGACCATCGATTCAACAAAAATTAAGGTATTAAGACAACATTTTTGTTTTAATATTCTCTTCATAATGTTTTGGAATTATTTTACTACCTCTGTATATAAGCAAAACATAATTACTTTAAATATTTCTATAATATTTTAATCATTTTTTGAGATTTTATTAATTTCCAATTTATTCATTACTTCAAGAAATGGATATCCAAAAAATGAACTTTGATGCCCGAAGCACAAAAATTCAGTTTAACAGATTGTAAGGTCCATAAAAGAGTGACATGTCATTCCATTTTTCTGTAACTATTATCTAATCCAAATATGGTTATTACATTAATCTATAAATATAATTATTAAAACTATAGGTTTATCATTAATATTTATTCATAAAATTTTTTAACTAAAAACAATGACATTTTAACTTGGACATTACATAGATTAGTGGCAAGAATTAAAACCTTATCAAAATTCGGCCATGAGTTCATGTCCCTTAGGCTTTCTTGATTTGATGGGTTATCAGCCAACATAAAAGTTTTACATTGCAAAAACCATATTAACATAATTTCTAAAAAAATATGATGTATATCCTTTAAATATAGATACTAAATAGACTCTTAACTAATTTTTTGAATATAACATTAATACATAAATACATCAACCCTCTATTTCAATAAAGGTCATTCCTTAATAAAATATTTAACCTTTTGATGTGGGAATTAACTAAAAAAAATCAATAGTGTTATCATAAACTATCATATTGAAAAAAAATATTAAATCATTTTTAGGATGTCAAAATATTGATACATTATTTTCAATCTATGACACCTTATGTTTATCCTAGGTCATTCATTATTACAATCTATTAAAATACTTAATAATGGGTTGTAAAGATAATATTAATTATCCTAAGAACAAACACTAGTAGTGCCAAACTAGGTGGATAGTAAGGCCCATTTTCATGTACCATGTTACGTTTGAGCCAATCCTAACACAAATTCTTAGTGTTTTTATCCCTAAGTACATCAATATTAAAACCATATCGACTTGTAGTATCTAGAAACAGATATATTTCTATGAACACATACATAATCTCTACCTTAACAAAATTTTAGTATGTTTTATATACTTATCCTCAAATTCAACCTCATTGGTATGTTCTCTAATATATATTTTCCAATATATAGTTCCCATAATTTATACTTAATTTGCTATGATACCAACTATAGTGAACTGACCCCCAAAATCCTGGAGCTGGTGTCTTGTCTCACGACCCATCCTAGGGGCCCGTTACATGACTACCCCAAGCCCGCCTTCCATAGGCAAGGGGCATGTGACTAGCACCAAAGGCGTAATCTTAATAAAAGGGAAGAAATTTCCTTTAAACCAATAACACACACAATCTGAACTCAAGCAATAGAAGCAAGAAGTACTAATATAGAAAAGAAAAGAGTTCTGAATTTAAGTGGGCCAGTATACAAACCCAACTGAACAAAAAGTATGAGTATAAATAAAAAGGGAAAAATAGCTCCTAGATCGTCCATTGGGGAATACTACCAGAAGGGTAGGTACAGAACTTGAAAAAATCATCCCTACGGTACATCCGATATTGTCCATCTCCGAGCAGCCTCTCGTCTGTCACCCTCAACCTCGATACCTGTTGTATGTCGTCTGTAAAAAACACAACAAGGTGCGGGCGAAGCCCGTGCATGGGTGAGTATAACAATACTCAGTTGGGGACCCTGAGACTATTGAAGTTCTCCCAGAATCCACTAAGGATAAACCACAGAAGAAAGATACAATCACGAAGTATCAACCAACCCTACTTAGGTATATGCCCATACATATACCTAAGTTACCAATCATAGTACGACTCCAACTCTCGAGCCCATGCACAACCCATTCCACAAAGGATGTAAAGTCAATCATCTGGATGATATCGACTAAAATTCAAGACTCAGCTCACACAGGTGTACTACTCATGTAGAGAGGTATAGATGATTAGTTGTAGCCACTGAATCATCTCCTCTGTCGAACCCACATAGGATCCTGGAACAGAATCTGTGCTATCGAACCCACGTAGGATCCTGGTACAGAAGTCATCATTGTTGAACTCACGAAGTATCCTGGTATATATTTCATTGCTGTCGAACCCACAAAGTATCCTGGTATAGAAGACATCACTGTCGAACACACGAAGGATCCTAGTACTGTATCATCGTTGTCGAACCCATGGAGGATCATGTCATCTCACTCGTAGCCAGCCATAGGGTTCCCACACACAGCATGTTCGATTCCAGGAGGGTCCGCTCCTCGATCCAAGTGTAGATACATCAACTACCATGAAGTCTGGATTTGATTAATCCCGTAGTTCCATCTCATCATAAGGAACCGAACACGACATATGGTGCGTCAATCGGACGCCCGGTCTGAGAGTTATTGGAATTTATGTTCCAAGGTCCCGGTTGGGTTTTAAGCTCAAACCAAACTGAACGTACTCCAGCTACATCCGAACTGAAAGTGGATTATGCCAAAAGAATCGTCTTGCTCCAGGAATTCCATCACCATAGACGGTTCAATGTTCAGACACTCGTAGCCCAAGATGCATGCTAAAAGGTGTAATTGGCCATAGCAAGTCCGGGTCTAGTCCAACCTACTCATACCGACCCGGCCCAACCATATCCGAATCAGGGTCAGACCCGCTCCATGGGTGTAGCCCGACCCGAGTGGTCGGCCTGGCCGGAGTGGAAGGCTCGACCCGGTGGGCGTGTGGCCCGGCACGGCCGGCTGTGTGTGCCGGCCCGGCGGGCCATGCGTTCTGGCCGGCTGGCCGCGACAAGCAGGCCGTGGGGTCTAGCCGGTTGGCCGAGGCGGGCGGGCCACACCGCGGGGTGGTGCCACGCCCCCGTCTTCCGAAGAAATCATGGGACCCGAAGGGTCCTGCATTGTTGGAGGAGCACCAGCAGCCGGCTCGGCCGATCGCCCTCCGTCTGCCATGGCCTTTGGCAGTGGCTCTTCTCTGGCGTGGCATGACATCGTCACTCCGTCTTTGTCCGCTACGACCCTCATGGCCATGGCTCCCTTCCTCCGGTGCGGTGCGAAGGTTATGTGCCTCTTCCGTTCGCCACAGCCCTCCTGACTGTGGTTCTTCTCCGATGCGGTGCGATGGAAACGCGCCCTTCTGTCTCTGCCTCCATCATCAACCAAACAGGAACCAACCAATGGTTGTTGGGCCGTGTTTTTTCTGCCCATGCCCTCCGCATTAAGTGATAACAAGTGTCCATCTTCGAACCATAATAATTGACAAGGAACAAGGATTTTATTTACTCAAAACAAACTCCTACCTCGTAATATGTGATCGCTTGACGGAGTCGCTGGAAGGCGGCGTCATTCCATTAACATCAGGAGGAGATGACGTCGTCGTTGGCGACGTTTTTTGTGGTCGACGTCTTCCATTTCATTCCCCAGTTGTAGAGGGAGAAGATGGTGTCATCATTCCTCGGTGGAGACAGGTGTTCTTCGTTGAGAGGATATTCTCTCAATCCATCCAAGGATCCACCACAAGATTTTTCCAACCAAAAATAATAAAATAACACATCTTATTATATTTTTGGAAAAATGTAATCAAATTGATTCAAATTCATTATTTTACATCACTTAATTAAAAGGTGGTGTTGGCTCATTAATTTGGAGGGGAAAGGTGAAAAGGCTCCAAAAATTTATGGGGGAGGTGAAGAGCTCATCCTTCTTAATTGGGGGTTCAAAGGGAGAGAGGGAGGTCGGGTAGGCCCCACCTAATAATCCTCCAAAGTTGGTTATGTGGGGGTGGTCCCCACCACCGTAACCTCTCTTGGGAGGTTATGGTGTGGTGGCCCCCTCCTCTAACCACCACTTTCTGGTTTTAACCCCCACTAATAAAATAAAGTGAATAATTTATTTTACTCAATTTAATTAAAAACCTCCAAAAAATATCTTCCCCTCACGATAAAATGCAACTGTGGTGAAGGTCTCACTAAGTAATCACTAACGCTTCGAGTTCAATGATGCCCTCAGATTTTAGTTTCGTGCAACGGTTCAAAAGATATAAAATCCCGAACGTACGTTTATTGAACGTACATGAAAAAAACTTCAGAAATTGATTCTGGGCACACGGGTCCCTAGAATCAAGCGCCATCAGAAACTGCGGACTAAAAAAATTCCCAGGTATTTAATTTTTTTTCCCCACAGAAATTCTGTCTCTTTATTCTCCCCACCTTAGGGATTTATGTCCCCTTAAGCTACAACTCACACTAAGGAATAAAATGGGGGTACGTAGCACGCATCTAATCCTCCTGCTCCCATGAGTTCTTCTGGAGGTTCCCATAATACCAGTTAACATGCACCAAAGGTATCGACTATCCATGCCGGACCCACTCCTATCGATCCTCAATCTCTATTGGAACCTCCGTGAACATCTCCCTATCATCGATGTGCAGTTCCCCATGGTTGATGATGTGGGATGGGTCGTACATGTATCTCCTCAGCTGAGATATCCAGAGGACGTCGTGCACTCGGTACAACTGAGGTGGAAGAGCCAAGCGGTAATCCACCTCGCCTAATCTGCTGAGAACTTGAAAAGGTCAGATGAATCATGGAGATAACTTGCCTCCTCGACCCAATTTCTGTAGACCTAATCGTGGTGAGACCCGTAGAAAGATGTGGTCACCAACCTAGAATTGCAGTGGTCTCTATCTCCTATCAGCTTAGGACTTCTTCCTTCTCTGTGTAGACTTAATCCTCTCCTGGATGATCTGCACTTTCTCCATCATAGCCTGCACCATCTATGGTCCTACAAGTGCTGACTCTCATGGTTTATTCTAGCACAGAGGCAATCTACAAGGTCTGTTGTACAGTGCCTCGTAAGGTTCCATCCCGATGGTGGAGTGGTAGATGTTGTTATACTCAAACTCTAACAAGGGTAAGTGATCCTCCCAGCTGCAAACAAAGTGGAGAACTCATGCACGAAGCATGTCCTAGAGAGTCTGAATGGTCCTCTCTGTTTGACCATCCATCTAGGGATGGAAGGCGGTGCTCAAGCGAAACTACTTCCCAAAAGCCTCCTGCAACCCCTTCCATAGCTGGGAAGTGAAATGAGCATCTTGTTCAGAGAAGATCATCAATTTCACCCCATGTATCAATACGATCTACTGAATGTAGAGGCGTCCTAAGATCACTACTAAGCCCTGCTCTCTGATTGGTAGGAAGTGGGCCATCTTGGTGAGTAAGTCAACAATCACCCAGATAGAGTCGTTCCCTCTATATGTACGTGGAAGTCCTATCACGAAATCCGTGGATATCCTATCTCAATTCCACTCTGGGACCTCTAAGGGATGAACTAATCTTGTTGGAACCTGTTTCTTCTCCTTCACTTGCTGACAAGTGAGGCATCGAGAGACAAACTCTACTACAAAATTCTTTATACCTGGCCACCAGTGCTATCGTCGGAGGTCCTGATACATCTTTTCCACTCCTGGATGTACTGCTAAAGGAGATGTGTGTAACTCCCTCAACACTTCCTCCTAAAGTGAAACAGGTACCATGTTATATCATCGGAGGAGAATTACATGCGCCCCACCTTCAAAAAATCCATCAAGTGCCTTCCTTGTGGATATCAGTGCACGTCACATCTCACAGTCAATTCCCCCATGCTATGCCTCCCTGAAACAATGAAGAAGTGGAAGAGTGACTATGAGAGACTACATAAAGGTTTCTCTATCTCTATCCATAAAAGGATATCTACAATGTGGCCATTTGCTCCGTTGCCTCCCCTAGCAGCTGAATCCCTGATCTCTTGCTGAGAGAATATGCTACTACGTTCACCTTCATAGAAGTATAGAACATCTCAATGTCATAGTATTGGAGGAACTCGAGCCATTGTCGTTGTCTCAGGTTTAGGTCCTTCTGCGAGAAGATGTACCTGAGACTCTCATGGTCAGAGCAGAATGTAAAGCACTCGCCAATCAGATAGTTCCACCCCATCTTCAAGGAAAAGACCACTACTGCTAACTCCAGTTCATGGGTAGCGTAATTATGCTCATGCTATCTCAACTGCCAAGAACCATAAGTGATCACTACTCTCTCCTACATCAAGACACACCCACGTCTGATCCCTGATGCATCGCAGTAAACTACGAACCCAACACCCTCCTCTGGTATCTTTAAGATTGGTGAACTAGTCAACCTTTGTCTCGGCTCCTAAAAGCACTGATGGAATCTCTCTGACCACACGAAGGGTTTCCTATTCTTTGTCAATGCTGAATGTGGTGTTTCAACTCCGATGAAGTCTGGCACAAATCTCTGATAGTACCCAGCTAGTCCTAGAAAACTATATACCCTCGTCACCCTCCTGGGTGGCTCCCAATCAAACACTGCCTCAATCTTTTCTAGATCCACTACAACTCCATCCTCTGAGATGACATGTCCCAAAAAGTGAACCTCTTGAATACAAAAGTATAACTTCGAGATCTTACCATAAATCTGGTGCTCTCAGAGTGTGTCCTATACTACCTTCAAATGGTAGGCATGCTCCTCCTCAGTAGTCAAGTAGATAAGTATATCATCGATGAAGACTACGACAAAGAAATCGAGGTAAGGATGGAAGATCCTATTCATGAGACTCATGAACACTGCTAGAGCATTGGTTACACTGAAGGGCATAACCAAGAACTCGTAGTGGCCATACCGACTCCTGAAGTCATCTTCTGCACATCCTCATCTCGAACTCTAAGCTGGTGATAGACTGACCTAAGGTCTATCTTCGAGAACCATCATGCTCCCTTGAGCTGATCAGAGAGTTCATCAGTCCTTAGGAGTGGGTACTTGTTCTTCACGGTCACCTGGTTCAGGTGACGGTAGTGAACACAAAGTCACAAGCTCCCATCGACCTTCTTAGTGAACAAAATTGGAGATGCCTAGGGTGAAACACTAGTTCAAGTAAATCCCTCCCCTTGCAAGTCCTCCAGTTGTACCCGTATCCCACGAAGCTCGGAGGCAGCCATCCAATATGCTAAAATAGATATTAGTGCCATCCCAGGGTACTAGTCAATGTAGAAGTTCACCTCTATGTGAAAAGGTAGTACTGGAACATTGTCAGGGAAAACGTCATCATACTGATCAACCACAATAGGAAAACTTGGAATCCACACATCAACTGCTCTGAGGATTAGACTAGCCAACTGGTGTGTGATCGACTGCCCCCTCTTCTGTGTAAGTCCATCCTTTACTGCCCAGACTCCCTTATCGCCAGTGAAGGTGAACCTGGTCCCATCCGTCTGGATACACCACACTTTGCGCCTAATATAGTCAATATGAGCATGAAATGTGGATAACTAGTCCATACCCAAGATGACGTCGTAAGGACTCAACGGTTCTACGAGGAGATCCAAGCCGAAGCTCTCGCCACCTAGAGAAAGCTCACACTACCGGAACCAGGGCGTAATCATCAAGTCTGCTCTTGTGGGAGTCTCTAGTCATAAATATCGAGCCAACAACTCTGTCGGAATCTCTGAGTTCCGAACAAGGGTAGTGACAATAATACAATGACTCACACCTAAGTTTATAAGTACTACAACAAGGGTGGAGTAAACAAAGATTGTACCTCGAATCATCTCAGGTATGTTGTGGTCGTAGGCCTCGACTGCCTAGAGCTATGCTCGCCCCTGTCTTCCAACTCCGTATGGTTGGGGTGGATCTCCTGGTGGTGGAGGTGGTAGGGCCTTGAAATGGCGTCCACCACCTACTGCTTGTCCAACTCCTCTTCCAAATCTGCCTGCTCTCGGAGGACCACCACAGTCAAACCTCTACCTCTACCCGGGAGGTCCATATACTTTCTGCTGCTCATCTGCATGGCGGTTCAGGTAGTCATGAGCCATGTGACCCTGACCACCGCATGCATAGCACTGTATGCTCCTCATATGGCTGGCTCTGTCTCGTGTTCCCCACACTACCAAACCTGTATCCTGGGATTTCCCACCTGATGGCCTGGTCCGCTTGGACCTCTGTAACATTTTTCTACTACCAGCTACAGAAGACTACGCTATGTGTCACCCTGTGGGGTGTCTCTCCGCTGTTGATGGCTCACCTAGAAAACTCTCCACAAGAGGGCTCTGTCCAGTACCCCCGCTAGTGTCAGGATGTTGAGGGAGATCATCGAAGACACAATCTCATGCCTAAGTCCTTGCTCGAAGGTCTGGGCCCTGAAGAATTGGTCCCGCACCATATCCGTGGAGTAGCATGAGAGGTCAGTGAACCTCACTGGGTACTGAGGTACTATCAGGCTGCCCTGCTGCAGATGAAGTATCTCCTGAAGCCAAACAACAAGAAGGTTGGATGGAAAAAACTCTGACCGAAAGAAACTCTCGAAGTATACCCATAGTAATGATCCCTCATTATGCACCTGGAGAATCAGGCTCCACCATATGCCTACCGCTGCATGCAAGAGACTCGCAGAGGTCGGCTGCTGTCCCTACCAATCAGAAAACTCTCACAACAACCTATAGACAATACTCAGCTACTCGTGGGTCTATCTATCCCAAGAACCTGGGCGGCCTCTGGTGCTGGAACATATGCAATGCACTCAGATGGCATGCAATCTCTACTGCTGGAGCTGGTGGTAACGGTGGCCCAGCGGGTAGTGATACTGCTGGTACCATCGCTGTGATAGGGCCCTGCTCTAAGACCTCATCACTTGGTGGGCTACCATCTAATATGAAACTTAGAACCCTTGCTGGATGCCTTCATGGGGCCATCCTAAAAAGAAACAGGTGTGCCACGGTTAAAACAGTATACCTGGTGAGTTGACACAATGTAATCACGAATAAAACTTTTCATGTAAACACACACTCAATCAGTGTTTTCGTTCACTGAGTCGGAAATCAGAAGTCAGTGTCCTAGTGTATGGATACATTGACCATCGCACCAAAACCGGTTTCCCTAAACTAATGAACACGCCCAAAACACTTAACACTATTTCCGTTAAAAGAATTAGAGTCCATGTTCTGCGGTAGATCTGACTCCTCTGATACCAATTTGTCACGACCCATCCTCGGGGCCCATGTCGTGACTACCCCAATCTCACCTTCCATAGGCCAGGGGTTGGCAACTAGCACCAAAGGCGTAATCCCAATAAAAGGGAAGGAATTGCCTTTAAACCTGTAACACACAAAGTCTGAACTCATGCAGTAGAAGAAAATAGTACTAATATAGAAAAGAAAAGTGTGGTGAAAGTATGTGGGACAGTATACAAACCCAACTGAACAACAAGTACGAGTACATGTAAAAAGGAAAAAACAGCCCCTGGATCATCCACCGGGGAATCCTACCTGAAGGGTAGGGAATGAACTCGAACAACTCATCCCTGAAATATATCATGTCTAATCCAGCTCCATGCATCCTCCCGTCTGTCACGCTCAGCCTCGATCACTACTGTCCATCGTCTGCACAGAACACAACAATGTGCGAGCGAATCCCGTGCAAGGGTGAGTATAAAAATACTAAGTAGGGGACCCCGAGACCCTCTAAGGTCTCCCATAATACACTAAGGATATACAACAGAATAAATATACAATCAAAAAGTATCAACCAACCCTACATAGGTATACGACCATACATATACCTAAGTTACCAATCACAACCCGACTCCAACTCTCGAGCCCAAGAACAACCCCTTCCACAATGGAAGTAAAGTCAATCATCTCGATGATAACGACTAAAAGTCAAGACTCAGCTTACAAAGGTATACTACTCATGTAGAGATTTATAGATGATTAGTTGCATCCACTGAATCATCTCCTCTGTCGAACCCATATATGATCCTGGAATAGAATTAGTGCTATCGAACCCACGTAGGATCCTGGTACAGAAGTCATCACTATCGAACCCACAGTGGATCCCAGTATAGATGTCATCGCTGTCGAACCCACAGAGGACCCTGGTAAAGAATTATCCACTTTAAAACCCACGGAGGATCCTGGTACTGTATCGTCGCTGTCGACCCCATGGAGGATCCTGTCATCTCAATCTCAACCAGCAATAGGGTTCCCTCACGCAACACTCTCGATTCTGGGAGGGTCCACTCCTTGATCCAGGTGTCGATACATTAACTACCATGAAGTCTTGAGTTGATGTATCTCGTTGTTCCGTCTAATCATAAGGAACCCAATGCTACAGACGACGCGTCGATCAGACGCTCAGTCTGAGAGTTGTTGGTATTTCTGTTCCAGGGGCCCGGTTGGTTTTTAGGATAAATCCAACCTGAACATACTCCAACTGCATCCAAACCTCAAGTGAAGTATTCCAAAAGAATATTCTCTCTCCAAAAATTCCATCTCCACAGACAGTTCATTGATCAGACACCCATAACTCATGATGCGGGCTAAAAGGTGTAAATGGTGTTAGCGGGTCCGGGTCTGTTCCGACCTAGTCCGAATGACCTGAACCGACCCGGTCCGAACCGGGGTCTTACCTGATCCGCAGGTGTGGCCCGACCAAATTGGTCAGCTCGACATGAGTGGACGACCATGACCGAAGGCGTCCCGGCCCGGCTGGCCTGCCCGCCGCGGCCGGCAGGCCGTGAGGTCCAGCAAGGCACGCCGTAGGGGGGAGGTGTCGTTCCCCCTGGCTTCTGAAGAAACTACGTGACCCAATGGGTCCAACCTTGTTGGAGCGCCACCGGCGGCCGGCTCGGTCGGCTGCCCTCCGTCCGCTGCGCCCTTTGGCCACTGGTCTTCTACGGCACGACGCACCGGGGCCACGCCGCCTTCGTCCGCCACGACCCACATTGCCGCGACCTTCTTCCTCTAGCACGGCGTGATGGTGCCACACCTCTTCTGTCCGCTGCGACCCTCCTTGAGGCGGTTCTTCTCAGGCACGGTGCAACAGCACCACACCCTTTCAGTTCTGCCTCCATCATCAAGGAAACAAGAACCAATAGTGGGTTGTCGGGACATGTTTGTTCGGCCCACGCCCTCCGCATTAGTGATCACAAGTGGCCATCTTCGAACCATAATAATTGACAAGGAATGAAGATTTAATTTACTCAAAAGAAACCCCTACCTTGTAATAGGTGATCGCTTGATGGAGTCGCGGGAAGGTGGTGTCGTTCTGTTGACATTGGGAGGAGATGACATCCTTGTTGGCAATGTTATTCATGGGCGGTGTCTTCCCTTTATTTCCTCGGTTGGAGAGGGAGATGATGGCGTCGTCGTTCCTCGGTAGAGACAAGCATTATTCGTTGAGAGGATATTCTCTCAATCCTTCCAAGTCTCCACCACCATATTATGCCATCCACAAAATAATTAAATAACACATCTTATTATATTGTTGACATAATAAATTCAAGTTGATTCAAATTCATTAAGTTACATAACTTAATAAAAAGGTGGTGTTGGCTCATTAATTTGGAAGAGGAAGGTGAAGAGGCTCTAAAAGCTTATGGGGGGTGTGAAGAGCTCATCCACCTTAATTGGGGGTTCAAGGGGAGTTAGAGAAGTCGGGTTGGCCCCACCTAATAATCCTCCAAGGTAGGTTATGTTGGGGTGGGCCCCATCACCAAAACAGCTCATGGGAGGTTCTGGGGTGGTGGCCCCCACCTCCAACTACCACTAATAAAATAAAATGCATACATTATTTAATTCAATTTAATTAAAAACCTCCAAAAATTATCTTCCACACACGATAAAACACAACTTGGGTGAATGTATCACTAAGAAATCACTGACGCTATGAGTTCAACAGTGCCCTCAGATTTCAGTTCTGAGCCCCGGTTCAAAAGATACAAAATCACGAACGTACATTTACTGAACATACCTGAACAAAGATTCAGAAATTGATTCTGGGCACAACGGGAATCAGAATCCAGCGTCATAAGAAACTTCAGACTCGTAAAATTCCCATGTATTTAAAAAAAAATTATTTGGAAATTTTGGGTGTTTACATCTTGCTACCATTACACTGGCATAAGTTAAAATTAAATCACATCCCAAAGAACCAAATAATTTAGTATTCTTGGTAGAACAGATACATTCAAGACTCTAATTTTAAAAACTAATAAAAATATTAAAAAAAATATATTTTTTTATTTCAAGGATAACTGTATTCCGAATTATCACATTCTTGCATTTATTTGTTAGTACAATTCTTGGATTCCTAGGGAAATGAAACATAATTAGGGTCATATAAAATTCTTAGTAAGGAAAATTTAATTAGAAGAAATACTAAATCAATGATAATAATAATTATGTCAAGGTAAATAACAAAGAACACACTCCATTAAATATATTTCTGAGGAGAAGGTGAGTAAATATTATGACAATGTAAATAACTGAAAACACATGACATTTAGATAATGAAATGAGAATGAAATGCATGCATAGATAATTTCAAAAAAGAAATTTCATGGATAATAATAACTAAATCAAAATTAAAGAACTGCTTAATTATTGGATTCCATGTTTCCTATGTACATGGTACTTTTACCATCAATACCTTTCACAAGAAAATTTAGCATATTACTGTCAATACCTTACACAATTTTTTTTTAAAATAAACTCATTTGGAACAAACTAAAATGGTTTTCCATTAACTAATTGCATCCCATGATACTATCTATGAATTAAGGGGTTACTTTAAATAGTCCCCAACCTGTGTCATACCTATCTCAATTATTCCTTAAATATCTAATAATCGATTTAATTGATAAACAACGTTCCTTATAAAATATCCATATTGAATAAAAGATACAGATTTATCAATATTTCCCCAAATATTAAAATAACTTCTAAAATAAAAAACATATTTAAAAATAGCATATCGTTTTGTAAATATTCATATCCATGAAAAATGATAAGGATATTTAGGGGAAATTTAATGTTCAATAATAACTGTAAATTGAATATTTCAAGGGTAAAAAAATAAAGGAAGTGAATGTCAATAATATCCTTATACAAACAAATAAATAACCATCTAGAGTTAAAATAATGATGGTACCAATACAACATATCCCTAGTGGAGTAAAATAAGGGTGTTTTATCATTGATGAATATAAATACTATAAAAATATCTTTTAAAAATATTCTTCGGGAAAATATCATTTTTAGTTTCAAAATTATTTTAAAATCCTGTTCATTGAAAATCACTTTTGAAAAAATTTTCATTAAAAAGAATCCAATTAAACAGACAAAGTAATCTTCAAATAAAAGACTTATTTAAAATCCATAGATGGATTATAATGTAAAAAGAACATTAATTTTTCATGGTAAAAGGGATAGAAATATTCCTTGTTTAAAAAGAGAAAATATGATTCCTTTGAAAAAAATCATAAAATCCAAAAAGGGTGAAAATATATTTAACAAATCAATTTTGAAAGGTTAATTTTTTTTCTCGAATACCATACGGAGAATAGTTTGTTTAAAAGAAAACATATTCTCTAACTAAATATGGAAATGGTATCGGTTTTTCATAAAAAACATTTTCTAAAAAATTATAATTACTAATGAGTGCAAAAATGATACTATTACTTAAAAAAGATCATGAATAAAAATATGAGAATAAACTTAATTTTTTTACTATACAATGATCACATAATTTCCTCTAATGGAAATTAATGTGTAAAAAATCCGAAACTAAATGAGACAGTGAAGTAAACCTTTGAAAGGACCTTACCAATGATGTGAGAATAAATAAATGAATTTTTATGTATGTTAAATGTAAATACACATAAAAAATTGTAAATAAAAAAATATAGAGTAAAATTTTATTACTCCCAATCTTAGAATATCCAAAACAAAGAAGAAGTAATATAATCCAAAGAAAAAAATGGGTTATGAAATTTTTCCCACATGGTAGTGCTTAATTAAAATTACCTTTGATGAAATAATTACATTTGAAACAAAAAATATCATGATTAATTTGTTTATCATGATACTAAATTTAATAATGGAAATATTTACACCATATATAATAAATTATGTGCACAAAACAAAATATTTCTCAATTAATGGAAATTAAGATGAAGTCCATTATTACTTGGTAAATTTTGAATTCAATACCTCACAAAGAAATACTTTCCAAAAAAATCTAAATAACATTTTAAGAACTTGGTTACTATTTTTGATGTATGGGTTTATTCTTTTCGATTTTCCTTATGTGTTTTCGAGAAAATAAGGAAAATAGGGATAAATCCTAATTTTTGGATAGTAAACACCTTGTACTTTTCCACACACTATGTACTTTGTCCGTGTGGGATGGGTACACAAGGTGTGTAGCCATGTCGATGGAGAAGGGTGTAAAAATAGACCACACACCGTGTAATGGTCCTTTACACGCCATGTAGTCAATCAGAAGGTAAAGCAGTGTGGTGGTGGAAGTAGCTGCTAGCTGGGCGACAGTACACGACGTGTTGTCAAGGATACACGTCGTATACTCATGTCGACGGATGAACAGTTTGGTGGTACTGCCAGAGGAACAGTTAAATTAAGGAAGTACACGCTATGTACTCAAAAGTACACGATGTGTACTTTTTGTTTTGCTTAAAATGGGCAATATCCAACCCTGTTCATAGGGAAGTCTTAGAACTGAATGGGAGCTCGGGAGGGGATGAA
This sequence comes from Viscum album, assembly GCA_963277665.1. Taxonomy (NCBI): domain Eukaryota; kingdom Viridiplantae; phylum Streptophyta; class Magnoliopsida; order Santalales; family Viscaceae; genus Viscum; species Viscum album. The sequence goes on from OY728163.1 coordinate 1,868,261,490, forward strand.
CGAATCTTTAAGGATCTCCAGATCGGGCGTTGGGAATCTGTTTCCACTTCTGTCGATCAAGTTGGGACTGTACGGGTATGATCTCTCATATCCTTGTATAGTTCATTAGAATTCATCCTCTAATGGAAGTTAATTGCATTTATTTGGGATTTATTTTACCTCTGATCTACCTCGTTCCGGGATGATTCACGGAACATCGTTCGAGTATATTAATCAGGGGCGTTTAAGGTAGGTGTCTTGGTGTTTATATTCTAACTGTTATGAATTTTTGTGTACCGGTATTCCACAAACCCATGTTGAGGAGTTGCGTGGATGAGTCCATGGCTATATTAAATACCTAGAGTTTAATAAGTAATTAATTGTGATAATAAAACTGTTGTTTGGGATCTTATCTTGGATCCAGGACCACCCCAGGGGTGCGTTCCTCTGTTTAGCCATTTGGCCCGGATACCTGAAGGTATTCCTTTAATGTAATGATTGTAGAATTTCATTGAGAGGAATTGCTTGATTACTGCTTGTTTACATGTTGGGCTTGGCCTAGTTCCAGTTAGACTGAGGGAAGTGTTGTGATTAGCCTATGGGCACTGTATTATTTAGCCTGTGGGAAACTTCTTCCGTGCCTGTGGGCAGTTGATTCTGTGCCTGTGGGAGAAACTTCATATGCCCGTGGGCAACATCCGTATGCCTATGGGCAGATTCTGGTGTTTGGATTCTCTCTACCTGAGGGTAGAGGTTTACATGTGTAAGGAAATTGGTTGTTTACTTATAATATTCAATGTGGTGATATTTTAAATTAAATGATTAAATGGATATTAAAATGGAAATATAACTGGTAAGCTAGTTACTTTTGAGTACTTTTTAGTTTATTGCATTTAATTTTTCAATATGTTGTTGCATGTTTTCCCAACGTTGAGAATGAGCCTTTGGTGGGTGCCTAATGAGATTATTTCTCACACCCTATTCGGGTCATGCTTTTTGGCCCAAACAGATTACGTTTCTATAGGTTTGGATAAGGTCAAGGGTCCTTATACAGGTAATTGATTGCTATTGAGGTGTAGGGGAGCATGGGACCGGGCATAGGTTGTTGATGCTACTGACTATTGTTTTGTTCTGTTTAGTTGTACTCTGTATTGTATTGTACTACTGTGTAACATGTTTTGGCTGTTTTCTTAGAACTGGAGACATGTTTCATCACATCTATAAATCTGGTTGGTTATCTTTTAGTATAGTTTTTATATTAAATGTGTATGGTTTACTACTTTTTCTGTTACTATATGCCTTCCATTTTATTCTGCTACATTTCAATTTGACAAATGAGGGCATAGTTTCCCCACTATCAGACTTGGGTCCTCACTGCTAGTTGGAAGCCTCTGGAATTTGGGGAAATGTGCTTGAGGTCAGGTGGTGAACCGGGTTTGGGGAACCCGTTGAGTGGCACCCGAAATCAGGACGTTACAAAGTGGTATCAGAGGCGAGTTCTTTTCTTTGACTTATTATTTGGAGCCATAGTCATTGATAGGATGAGAAAGGTAGTTGGTAATAAGCTGTGCCTGGGTGTAGCTGACCCATTTACAAGGAAAGTCCAATTTACCTCGTGTTGCAATTTTTCTGATTTTGCAATTTTATAGTTGAATTGATTTTCATGGAAGGGTGACGCACTTGTGATTGTGCTGTTTATATTTTATTCATGGGTTCTATTTAGTTGAAACCCGATGAGATGAGGGTATTCCATCTCATGGATCATTTATGCACATTTTAGAAATCAAATTCCATTCATAGTTTCCATGCCACGTAGATGCATTAAAAATTCCATGTTGTTGTGATAGATGTTGTGCTAGTAAAAGTATGCTGTTGTAATAACTTCTTGGATAGATACCTGCTGTTTCCTAGGGTATTATTGTGTGATCCTATCTATAAAATGGATGCCAAACTTTGGTTTATTGGGAGTATGATACCTCATGGACTAGAATTTAGTTTATCATTGACTGTTTATCCAGTTATAACACATATAAGATTTCAAAATTTGATTCATGGAGAGTATGGACCCTCACGGATCAGAATTTCACACATAGGTGTTTCTTTGTAGTATTTTTTGGGTTCCGGAGAGGTTTTTGAGGCATACTGTCTGGAAACCCAGTATACACGTCGTGTAGTACCTTAAACATGCCATGTATGTTCTTCTTTTTAGGAAGAAAAGAAAACTTTTTGAGTACACACTATGTACCCTGAGTACATGCCATGTAGTCTCTCCCCGTGTCACAAACCGTGTGGGCGGAGACATAGGGAAGGGAAGAGCTTGGGGCGAACATGTCGTGTAGCTTCTGTACACGCTATGTAGTGTTGACCCGGAGACCCAGCCGTGTAACTAACTAACATGGGCCATTGTAATCGTTTCATGAACACGTTGTGTCAATGAAGAACACACCGTGTAGTGTGACCTGGGGACACGACTGTGTTACTAACAACACGTGTCGGGGTAATCCTTTCGTGTACACACCGTGTGTATATGGAACACTCCATGTAGGTTTAGTTGTGTATTCGGCTGTGTAACTAACAACAAGGGTCAGCGAATCTCGTATGGTACACGCCGTGTACCTGTGGGACACGCCGTGTGGTCTTGCTCGAGGACAGGCCGTATGGATTTAGCCGTGTGGTTGGGAAACAGGGTGGTGTACATGCCGTGTTCGGGCGTCACACGCCGTGTAGTGTTAATCCGAGTAGTCGGCCGTGTCACCAGCGTCATGGGCAGTTGGAAAATTACACCATACACGTCGTGTAGATAATATACACACCGTGTAGTTTTGTTCAATGGGATCTGTGTGGCTCAACAATGTAGAAGGACCCAGGCAGGGAAAGAGAAGTCAAGTACACGCCGTGTAGTCATTATACATGTCGTGTAGCCTTGTTTTGAAAATCTATAATTCCTTCTTCATCCTGTTCCCTTTTGTTTCCTTCATTTTCAGACTATGATACTCTTGATCTAAGGTGTGCATTTGACCCTGTAGTGTCATGCCACCGAGACATTCACACGTTGTCCACCAGGAGAGCGGCAAGGAGTATAATTCCGAGATGGTGGGCCATGGGCTACTAGTTAATCCTCTAGTAGAGCTAGATGCAGCGCTAGCCGTAATACCAGACACAGTAGTGGAGGCTCAGTTCTATGAAGGCTTTATGCGGTTCATAAAGACCTTTCAGGGAGCACCGTCAGTTGCCACATCATTGGCCGAGCTGACTCGTATCTTACAACAACATCCTCCTCCTATGTTTTCAATGGATGGAGGACCACTGGCTGCGGAGTCTTGGTTGGGGTCTTTGCAGACTATTTTCAAGCATCTTGAGAGGCCTCCAGGGTGGAGGGTCAAGCTCGTGACTTACATGCTGTGTGATTCCTCCAAGAGGTGGTGGGTTGTTACCACCCAGTCAGAGCATCACAGAGACATGGCGTGGGAATATTTTCAGGCAGTCTTCTATGACTTCTTATTCCTAGAGACGTTAAGGGAATATATAGCTCAACAGTTCATGAACCTGCAGTATGGCTCTATGTTAGTGACGTATTATTTTGCTTGCTGCACCGAGAATCAGTGTTTTTCACCCGTACTGGTGGGTGATTAGACGTTGAGAGCCAGATGCTTTGAGGATGGTCTTTGATATGACATCCAAGCATTGGTAAATGTTTTCAGGTTTCCTTCAGTACATGATATTGTGAACTAGGCATTGATTAGAGAGAGGAACCTTTGAGAGGCATGTGGTGCAGGACATGGAATTTCGGCACCAGTTTTTGGTACTATTTCTAATAGAAAGAGGAAGAGACAATTGGACTTCTCTCAGGGTGGTAGTTCCAGCTATAAAAATGTTTCAGTTGGCCATGTCATGTGCTACCAGTGTGGTAAAGAGGGGAACAAGAAACCTCAGTGTCCACGTGACCCAGTGGAATGCCGGGCTTGTGGCAGGATGAGTCATTTGTAGTGCTTTTGCTGGGTTTATCCACCAGGGGCTAGTGAGAGGGGTCCTCTGCAGACTCCTCGTGCGGGGGCAGGACCAACAGCTTCTTACCAGTTGGGGAACTGGAATACATCGAGACATGTAGGAAAGTATGGTGGTCATGGTCGTGGTAGCTAGACACTAGGATCTTAGAGACAAAAGGGCGGGAAAGCTCAGAGTAATCAGGCTATGTCACAGGGCCGCGACAGAGGGCAGACATATGCGGTGCAACAGACCCAGCATGAGAAAGATCCCGGACCTTCTACAGTTATAGGTACTATTCTAGTAGCTTCTATCTTGTCCTCAGTACTTTCTGATATGGGTGCTACACATAGTTTTATATCTGTGCTCGTTTTGAAGAGACTTGGGCTCTTTGTTTCTACTTCTTCTAATATCATGATGCTAGACACTCTGTTGGGGACTAGAACAGCTAGTGTGCGTCAGTGCAAGGAGTTCCCCTTGAGGTTGGTGGGTGTCACTTTCTATGGGACATCTATATCCAAGAGATGACGAGATATGATGTCATTATTGGGATGGACACGAAGGTTCCCTTTCGAGCCTTTTTGGATTTCAGTCATCGGAGGGTGAGTTTCACATCACTAGAGGGTGGAGAGTTTCTATACAAGGGTGAATGGGATGTTTAGGCGAGTCGAGATGGACCAGAGCATCATGGGAGAGGTGGAGTCACAACACATATTGTGAGTTTATATCTGGATGATCAGGGGACTTGTCTGACAGATTTCCCTCCAGTTGTTGATTATTTCATGGATATCTTCTCGGACGACTTTCAAGGTCTACCTTCAGAGCGATAGGTGGATTTCTCTATTGATCTTGTTCCAGGGGTGGAACCGGTGTCCATTCCTTCTTATAGGATGGCTACACCTGAGCTGAAGGAGCTCAAGAGGTAGTTAGAGGAGTTTCATGCAAAGGGTTTCATCCGACAGAGTAGTTCTCATTGGGGTTCTCTGGTCCTTTTTGCGAAGAAGGCGAACTGTACTCTCAGACTCTGTGTGGATTATCCAAAGCTAAACCAGTTGGCGGTTAAGAACTAATATCCCATGCCTAGGATTGATGATCTTTTTGATCAACTTCATGGAGCACGAGTGTTCTCAAAGACTGACTTGAGATCAAGATATCATCAGCTACACGTTAGACCATTTGATATACCTCTCAAGGCTTTCAAGAGCAGGTATGCTCTATACGAGTATACGGTTATGCCGTTTGGACTCACAAACACGCCAAGAGTTTTCATGGCTCTGATTAATTGTGTGTTCCATCCTTACTAGACTCTTTTGTGGTAGTATTCATGGATTATATCTTGGTGTACTCTCACACTTGACACGACCATGCCACCCCTCTTGAGATCGTATTGAGTACACTAATAGAGCATAAACTATATGTTAAGCTCTAAAAGTGCCACTTTTGGATGTACCAAATACACTTCCTGGGTCATATCATCTCAGAGGCAGGAGTTTCAGTAGACCTAGAGAAGGTGAGAGCAGTAGTTTCATGGGAGAATCCTACGAACATGTTTGAGATACGAAGTTTCTTAGGGCTGGCTGGTTACTACAGAAGTTTCATCCAGGACTTCTCCTGCTTAGCAGCACTATTGACGGGTTTGACTTAGAAGGGGGTGACGTTTGTTTGGACGAAATCTTGTGAGACATCCTTTTAGGACCTGAAAGGAAGGTTGACATCAACACCAGTCCTTATACTTCCAGATCAAGGGAAGAGCTACATAGTTTTCTGTGATGCATCAGGTTTTGGGCTAGGAGCAGTGTTGAAGCAGGGCGATCGAGTAGTTGCGTATGAGTCTTGGCATTTGAGTCCACATGAGAGGAATTACCCAAAGCATGATCTTGAGTTGGCTACAGTTGATCATGCATTGAACTGTTGGAGACATTATCTTTTGGGAGATCATTTTGTGGTTTTCACCGACCACAAAAGTCTCAAGTATATTTTCACTCAGCATGACTTGAATCTGAGGCAGCGGAGGTGGGTTGAATACCTTCAGTCCTTCTATTTTGATCTTTCCTATACACCTGGTAAATGAAATTTTATAGATGATCCACTGAGCTGGAAGAATCAGATACATGCAGTACAGAAGGCCAGTGGTGAGGCGTCATTTATGGCTTTGTTCTGTGAGATGCATTTGGAGGTGCATGACAGTTAGGGGAAGACCTATCTTTTATCTTTAGCTGTGACTTCTACCCTCTTGGATAGAGTGAGGATGAGGCAACTATCTAATTCAGAAGGCCTAGTTCTACGTGATTTGGTGGAAAAAGAGGACCCTCCTCCTGGGTGGATGATAGGTGATGATGAGATTCCGAATTTCCATGGACGAGTATGGGTTCTAGGGGATATACGCGAGGAGATGATGCAAGAGTTTCATGCATCATCTTGGCTAGTTTATCCCGGGGTTACCAAGATGTATCGAGACTTGAGACGTTAGTACTGGTGGCTGGGTAAGAAGAGAAAAGTAGCTAGTTTTGTTATAAGTTGTTACACCTGTCAGTAGGTGAAGGTGGAGCATTAGAGGCCAGTTGGACTGTTACAGCAGTTACCCATTCCGGAGTGGAAATGGGACGATGTCGCGATGGACTTCGTGACTAGTTTACCAAGGTCACCTCAAGGAAATGATGTCGTGGGGGATATTATAGATAGACTCACAAAGCTAGCTCACCCTTTTACGACCAAGGAGTCTTTTAGAGTTGACGAGCTCAGAAAGTTGTATATCCGAGAGATCATGCGTCATCATGGGGTCCCTTGTTCTATAGTTTCATATAGGGATGCCTGTTTTATGTCTCGTTTCTGGTAGAGTCTTCAGAGGGAACTTGGGTACACAGGTGCTTCTGAGCCCTACATAGCACCCTCAGACCGATGGTCAGTCAGAGCATACGATACATGTGCTTGATGACATGTTGCGTGCATACATCATGGACTTTGGGGGCTCATGGGAAAAGCATATACGCCTAGTCGAGTTTTCCTAGAATAACAGTTTCCAGGAAACTATTAAGATTGCACCATATGAGGATTTATATGGTAGGCCATGCCGATCACCATTGTGCTGGTTAGAGGCAGGTGAGGCATCTTTACTGGGACCACGTATCATGCAGGAAACTTCTGAGTAGGTCCAGTTGATTCAGAAGCAGATGGCTACCGCACAGTCTCATCATAAATCATATGTTGATCACCGTAGATGACCTTTGGATTTTGTGGTCGGAGATCAGGTTTTACTATGTGTTTCACCGAAGTTGGGGCACAGACGGATGAGGAGACATGGTAAAATTTCACTGAGGTATGTGGGGAATTTGATATTCTGGAGAGAGTCGGGCGAGTTTCCTATCAGTTGCAGATACCACAGAGGTACCGGGCCATGTACGACCTCTTCCATGTATCTTAGTTGCGCTGCTATCTTTCAGACCCGTCTCATGTTTTTTAGCCCGAGGAGGATGAGCTTCTGGTAGATGCATCCTTTGAGGAGAATCTGATTCGTATCATTGATAAGAGCACGGAGGTTCTTTGAGGCCAGTCAGTTCCTCTCGTACGGGTGCTATGGCAACATGGCCGAGTGCAGGAAAAAACCTGGGATCCAGAGATTGACGTATGTGCTTAGTGGCCAGAGCTATTCTGAGCTTATCTTCGCCACTCTTGGAAGGGCTATTTGGGGATGAATATCAAAAAGGGGGGAAGTTTTTATGAACTCGGTTCGTATTTTCTAGGTATGAGTTTATTCATTTCGCCTTTCCTTTATTTTTTTGAGAAAAAATGGAAAATAAGGGAAAGTCCTAATTTTTGTAAAGTACAGACCTTGTACTTTTCCACACGCCATGTACTTTGGTCGTGTGGGATGGGTACACAAGGTGTATAACCATGTCGGTGGTGATAGGTGTAAAAAACAACTACATGCTGTGTAGTGGACCTTTACATGTCATGTAGTCAGTCAACAGGCAAAACAGTGAGGCGGTGGAATCAGCTGCTAGTTGGGTGATAGTACACGCAATGTAATCGAGGATACACACCGTGTACTCATGTCGACGGATGAACAGTTTGGAGGTGCCTCTAGAAGAATAGTTAAATTAAGGAAGTACACACCGTGTACTTGTTTTTTTTCACGTAAAATGGGAAGTATCCAACCTTGTTCACAAGGAAGTCTTAGAACCGGTTGGGAGCTCAAGATGGGACTACTGAATCTTCAAGGATCTCTAGATCGGGCGTCGGGAATCCGTTTCCACTTCTGTCGATCACGTTGGGACCGCACGGGTAAGAGCTCTCATCTCCTTGCGTAGTTCTTGACAATTATTACTCTAATGGATGTTAATTGCATTTAAGTGGGTTTTATTTTACCTCAGATCTACCTCATTCCTGGACGATTTGTGGAACGTCGTCCGAGTATACTGATCAGGGGCATTTAAGGTAGGTGTCTTGGTGTTTATATTCCAACTGTTGTGCGTTTTTGTGTACCATTGTTCCACGAACCCATGTTGAGGTGTCGTGTGGATAAGTCCATCACTATATTAAATACCTAGAGTTTAATAGGTAATTAATTGTTATAATAAAACTACTATTTGGGATCATTTCTTTGATCCAGGACCATCCCGGGGGGTGCGTTCCTCTATTTAGCCATTTGGAAAGGACACCCAAGGGTATGCCTTTAATGTAATGATTGTAGAATTTCCATGAGAGGAATTTCTTGTTTACAACTTGTTTATATGTTGGGATTGGCCCGGTTCTGGTTATCCTATGGGCAATGTTGTGATTAGCTTGTGGGAACTGTACTATTTAGCATGTGGGAAACATCATCCGTGCCTATGGGTAGTTGATTCTGTGCCTATGGGCGACACTTCATACGCCCGTAGACAATATCCATATGCCTTTGGGAAGATTCTGGTGTTTGGTTTCTCTTTACCTGAGGGTAGGGGTTTACATGTCTGAGGACATTGGCTGTTTACTTAGAATATTCACTATGGTGATATTTTAATTTAAATGATTAAATGGATACTAAAATGGAAATATAACTGGTAAGGTTGTTACTTTTGAGTACTTATTAGTTTATTTCATTTAATTTTGCACACTTTTGTTTCATGTTTACACAAAGTTGAGAACGGGCCTTTGGTGGGTGCCTACTGAGATTATTTCTCACACCCTGTTTGGGTCATGCTTTTTGGCCTAAATAAATTACATTTCTGCAGGCGTGGATAAGGGAAAGGGTCCTTATACAGGTACATGATCGCTGTTGAGGTGTAGGGAAGCATGGGATGGGGCTTAGGCTCGCGATGCTACTAGTTTTTGTTTTGTTCTGTTTATTTTTACATTGTATTGAATTGTACTACTGTGTAACATGTTCTGGCTGTTTTCTTAGAACTGGGGACACGTTTCATCCCATTTATACATATGGTTGGTTATATTTTACTACAATTGTTATATTAAATGTGTATTGTTTATTGATTCTTCAGTTACTATATGCCTTCCATTTTATTCTGCTGCATTTCACTTTGACAAATGAGGGCATAGTTTCCCCACTATCTGACCTGGGCCCTCGCTACTAGTTGGCAGCCTTTGGTGTTTGGGGAAATGTGCTTGAGGTCACATGGCGAACCAGGTTCGGGGCACCCATTGAGTGGAACCCGGAACCAGGACATTACAAACATGAAGATAAATTTATTCAATAAATAGAATAAAATATGGAAGTATATACAACACTGAAAAGAAATAAGTGGTGAATAGTGTATGCCTCATAGAAAGAAAAGTGAGACAAGAATCCCTTACCATATGTTTCCTTTCAGGTGAGCATCCTTTAACCTTAGTTATAATGTCTTTAAATATATCACTAATTTATAAAATAACCATAATAATATTTATATTAAAATATATTAATTTCTTATATTATCTTATTACCTCTTTGTAAATAATTCTTCCTCATTTTTACTATTTTGTGTGTTAATTTCCCACCTTCTCAAGTCTGGTTTTCCATGTTATTTGTTGATCATCAAAAGTCGATCAGGATTTAATCATCTAAATAATTTATAACATGATTTAGTTATCATATTTATAAATCATATATGTATTTTTTATAATCCATAATATTTATAAATTATAAATGAAATGAATTGTTCATGGAGATGGTAAGTGGTATGTACGCATTAACCTTGCTTCAATTTCTTTATCATATATTTAAAGAAAGAACATTATATGGTTTATATGTATATTTTAAAGCTAGTAACATATTTATGTAATATATTTCAGATAAATTTATTAAATATTTCCTTAATACATTCTATGTATAGCGTGAACGAATCACATCACTTTGAGGAGGTAGTAGTCTACACATCCACAAAAGATGTTATCATTTACCCATAAAATGGAACACATGAATGTATGTGTCATATAAAAATTAATTTAGTATAAATAAATTATAAATATCATAAATATCATATATAAATAGTTTTTACATCATAATTCTCAACCATGAGAGGTGGTAAAGGAAAAACGATCAATCATCATTTTGCAAGGAGATAGTTCACTAAACGTGAATAGTATGTTCATCAAACATTTAATGGAAGTGTGTGTAAGATTAGGTAGAAAAATTGAAATTCAAATATATTAGAATATTTTGTATAGTTATTTTTATGTAACCATGGACTATGAATATTTTAGGGGCCGATAATGAAAGTAAAAAAAAAGAGCTTCAAGAAGGATGTTACCACTTATTTGTGAAACTCCTTTTGGTTTCCATCAAATGGTTTCCTTGGATGGATTATTTCCAATGTGAAAATTATAGATTTAGGATAGTGATATTGGGATCTTATTTGAGCAAATTATAGAATATAATATTATATTTAAATGTGTATGGAAGTTAGAGGATGAATGCCAATTTACAGTGAGGAGGAGTGATATTCTTGTAAATTATTGTAAAGAGAATTCCACTAACATTTTCATTTTGGAAATTCGCTATAATAATAAAAAACATTATTTAAAATGAGTTATAGGTTCTAAATATGGCCATAAAAATAATTTTGGAAAATTTTTTAGGCAAATTTTGGCCTATAATTTTATTGTTTTGTCCCTTGTTAGGCCAATTTTTCCCATAAGTACTCTAATTAGTTTTAATTACTTTGACTAATAGTTTTGGAAAAATAATAATATAACTATATGAGAAATTATAAATCATGATGATTAAAAATATTTATTCCATTTTTATAAATTTAAATCACACAATTGGCACTAATTCATTAAAATTTAATCCCGTAGATGGGATGATAAAGCAGGTTTTTAATGTAAAATCGTTCAAACATTTACTATGTTTTTGATATTAAATTTAGAAGAGAAATTGTTTAAAATTACCTAAATTGGATTAAAATATTTAAATTTTATGTAATTAAAATTTAAAACAAAAATAATAATTTAAAATTATAAATTAATTACAAAAAAAGGATGTTTTGAATTAAAATTCGATATTTTTCACTAATCATTAAAAAATGGAAGTTCACACAAAATACCAAAATTTCTCCCTAAGAAAAATTTTAAGTTAAAATTTAAAATAATGAGTTTAGTTATAGATAATATAAAATAAAATTACCAAAATATAGATTTAAAATAGGTTCACTATTAAAAGCTGGTGAAATTAGATTTTTCGAAAAATACAATTTTTTGCATAAAATTGAATTTATTTTTATCTTATGTTTATCAAACTTTTTGGATGAATATAAAAAATATATTATTTAATATATAATATATATTTTATTATTATCATTAAATAATAATAATAAATTTAATTTATTAGGATAAAAAACCTTTGAAAGCATAAAAATATTTCCTTTATATGAAATTGATATATATATTCATTTCTAATTAATTTTTAACCTATGAATTCATTTTATATTTTTATAAACGATATATTTTCATAATTTTGTAAATATATGTCATTAAAATTAATTTAATGTCTATATTATATATTATTTTATTATATATCTAAGTTTTCATAATATATTATTGTTTGGTAAAAATCAATCTTTCATATAACACAAACCATTGAAGGAAGTCTTTATTACATGAAACATAACATTAACACATAATAGATATGTTGAAACCAAGATCAAATTAAATGAATAAAAAATAAAAAATAAAATTATATATGAAAAACAAAGATTTTATTACTTGAAACATAACATTAACATAGAATTATTAATAAAAGTGTAATAAACGGTCATAATAAAATCATATATGGAATGATATAGCTATATAAGTATTATTTTTTTATAGATTAATAATAATATTATATTTATTATACATGATTTTTTATCATGTACGATGGAGATCAAGATTGAAGGTAAGATATTTTTGTCTAAATTCTTCTTCATTGAGATGCATATTATATTATGAACCTATATTCTCTCTCTTGGTGTATATAAAACACCATTTATATGTAATATCATGAATTTATTTATTCTCATGATATTTTAAGTTCCATTTTATATTATTCCTTCATGGAGATTATGATTCGAAGGTACAAAAGTGGTATTGAATAAAATGTCACAATCTCATCTGTTATATGGATTGTTTATGATTACGTTTCCAATGATAAAATATTATGATCCATATTGCAATTAAAAAATTAATTTTCTTTTACTATAGTTATTCCAGATATTTTAAAGAAATTATACCATTTTACCACTCTTTGGTACTTAAAATAATTGACAATTTTTTTTTAAAAATTATGATTTTATTTCACCCTAATGTCAAAAAATCATTTTTCTTCCAAAATATTGTTTTTCATAAAAACAATTTTTAATAAAAAGTTTTAATATAATCCTCTAACTTTTTTAAGACAATTTTACCCATGTTTGATTTTTTAAATTTTTTGTAAGGGAAACTTCATGTCAATTTCCAAACAATTCCCAATTAGTTTTTACTTAAAAATTTATAGGAATTATTATTTTAACATTAATGGCATGAATGAATCTTTATATCTCTGTGAAAAATATTTTATTTGAATATTCCATTATAAGATTTAATATTTAATTTCAATGAATTTTCTTTTCAAACCATTTTATATTATAAAAAATGTTTTCCAAAGAGAGAAGTATATTTTCCCCAAGAAATGTTCTCAATGACTGTTTAATGTTATTTTTAATCTATGATGGCATCCATGGATGATTACTACTCTTTAATTGGGATATGATCTAAGGATCCTAATATTATTACTTCTTATAATGGTTTATTCATATGATGGAAAAAAGTTTAATAATCCCATTTCTCTTATATGCGATATAACAATATAAATTTCTTATGCATCTCATTTCTTTTTCGATAGGTTATGCTATGATTTAGTGATGAAATGATTGTGAATCCTATCCCTTTTTTGTAGATTATTTAATGATGAAATGATTATGAAACCCATTTCATTTCATTGGTGATGATATTATGAATGTTTTTGATATTACTATAGATTTAAATTTTTTTTATCTTGAGATGACAGGAACCTATATCTCCCTCCAATGCATTGTGTAATCATTTATATCTTATGAGATATAATTGATAGGAATTGGGTGTCAACCTAGTTCTGTAATGGACTCCATCAACTACGATGGTCTTAGGAGATAACATTGACTACTATGAATGTTTGGGTAGTAAACCCATTCCACAATGACATCATTGGTAGTGATCCTTCAATACTATGGAAATTATATTCTATACTTATGTGTATGACATAAATCTATTTTTATGCCAATGGTATGCTCTCATGAATCATGTTGTTTTATTTTCTTATGATTCATGTATTATAAGCTTCTAATCCTAATTTTCTAACTCAGTATTATAATCTTGATATGATGGTTATGGTTTTAATATGCTATAATCATCTTCTCATACCCTTATTTTGAGGTTATATTTAGGCATCACGCTTTTTTACCCTTATTGATCTTTTGATAACCCCATTTGGTATATTTCATTTCCATAGGTTATGAAGAAATATACGAAATATGATATATATATAATAAGGGTTCTAGTAATGATGATCATAGTGGGAGATTATTTATTTTACCTTTCAATGAGTTTTTTGTATTTATAAGTTTCCAACGACACTATACTATTACGGTCTATAGACATGTATGTATTAATGTAATGGTTTTTTATAAAAAATGGTGTAATATCAATGTATAGTAATACTTGTTCACTATAGTTGGTATCAGATGATAGGTTTATTAGAAATTAGGAAACTAGTATGATAAAACCTTAGTGAGATCCCTAAGGTTATTTCCAAGAATAAGTCTACAGATGAGTCAATGTATAGGAACATGTCTTAGAATTTTTATAAAGGATAGAGTGAGGGGTATCTAAGAAATTACATCCCTATCTAGATACAACAAGTGTATGTGGAACTAACACTAATGTTCCTTGGGGTAATAAGTCTGAAAAGGGTGTATTAATCAAAACACAATAATCTCCAGGTTCATGAAAATGGGCCTTTCTGCAAACCTAGTTTGATACTCCTGGGGTATATGTATTGGAAATTCACAAAACTATTTGTGAACCATAATGAAGGATTTAAATATATGATGACTGTAAATGACCTAGGATAAACTTAAGGTATTATATATTGAAGAAGGTTTCATTATCAAAGAATACAATAAGTGACTTTTCATGATTATGTGGTCCCCTATTGTGATTATTATTTCTTGAGCTATAATTTTTTGTTTTATTCAATGTCAAAAACCTGATGGAACAATGTTAATGCTGACTATGATGGAAAATGAAATGATTGTCTCCCTGAGAATCTAAACATTATGGGAGATGGAATGAAAAATATTGTTGGTATTCTCACATAACTTTATAAATATACGAATTATTATAGACTTCCAATATGAGCAAAGGAATAAAAAAATTATTTCGATTCCTTTATGGGGAAACATCCTCACTGTGTCTTTTGATCTACTAGTACCTGAATAGTGGATCAACAACATTGAAAAGATATTCTCGATTATCCAATGTTTGTAACATGATAAATTAATTTAATCTTTCTAGTGTTTAGAAGGTAAATAAGATCAGTGGTGGAATATTATAAAAAATATTAGGCAATAATGTGAAATTGACAACATGGATTTGGATGAGTTCAAGAATATATTTTTCATTAAGTAATTTTCTCATATTCTTTATTGAAATATGGATAATTATTTCCTTGATAAAAAAGGATGATAAATCAGTTGGTACCTTCAAATAAAATTCTACAAGACATTCGAGTTACACTTATGGAATTATCATCCAAAATGAATGTAAGGTTAATAAATTATTCATAGGTTTAAAAAATAGTAGTTTATTGGAGTTATCCATAAGATACTTTAGTAGAAATGATGATATTGTTCAATGCACTATCCCAGGATAAATGGATGTCGCAGTTACGTATAAGTCTAATATTCTTTATAAGAATAGAAAAATAGAATTCATAAGGAAAATGTGACTGACATAGGGGGAATAATATGATTATTACTTAATTCTCATAGTATGGGATGAATCATAGAGGAAAAATTCTTATGGGGATTAATAAATATCTTATGTGTTAAAGAGAAGGATATTGGGAAATTTATTTCTTATGTGAGGAGAAGAAGTTTGATAACAATGTGAATAAAGAGAAACCGACATATAATGCACCACCCACACTCTAATGAATGGGGGTGGTATAATGATGTGGTTGATGGTACACATAACATCCACTATAGAAATGATAATGCATTACATGCATGTAGATCTAACCATTGATTCAAATCTAATGAATTTTTAAAGGGTATAAAGATTAAAACCAATTGATTTGATGTAAAATTAGCTGTGAAAACCCTAAATGGTATAATGGTCACATCTCAAGAATATGATTACTCTTAACTTGACATTGGAGTGAATTTTATTCTTTAAAATCTTATCATTATACCTATGTTTTAATTTAATGTTATATTGGTCATGGATTGAATTTCTCTATATAGGTTCAGTATGAATTTTCAGGTAAGGGATGTTATATTTGATATTCTAAACAAACCCAATAAAGTATTTCAATGAGATGACAAGTTTGAACATATAATGGAGATCACATCCACTATATGTGACTTTATCCCCATTCAAAAGGGGTGTTTATCTAAAATGGTTTTATAGAAACATGACAACAATCATAATCCCATTGTGTTGGAATTTTCTTATATATTTTTAAAAGAGTTTATTATAATTTCACCAAAATTTGATGTTTATTTTTTAGTATGAATCATACCTAGAGATATAACATTTTCAAAGACTCCGTAAAGGATAGACCTGATTTAATTATAGGAATTGAAGATGAAAATCTAGGGAAACCTTGAAAATCGATTCATTTAGAAAAGTGTGTCATCTTGCGGAAGACCTTATTTTTTCTTAAAAATAAATATGGATAATTAAAACTACTCATGTATTATTAGAAGCTTAAAAAGACAAAAATTAAGAACATGTATCCCTTTCCCCATATTTATTATTTCTTTGATCCAGTTCACATAGCTCAATACTTTTCCAAGAATGAACTTTATTTTGGATATCAACAATTGAGGGAAAAGACAGTGAATATTCCAAATAAGACATTCTATATAAAATATAGAATATATAAATATATAGTTATTCCATTCAGTTTTACTAATTCCCCAATAATATTTATGTATTTAATGAATATATTCTTTAGATATTACCTTGGTCATTTTGTGGTATTCTTTATAGATGTTATTCTTATATACTGATAGTGTAAGGAAGAGAATGAAAACCACTAGATAATTTTACTAAAGACCATAAAGAAGGAGTATATATATCAATGAAATTAAAAAGTGTGAATTTTGGATGAAAATATATTTCATTTTTGGGTCATATAATATGAAGAGAGGGTATATCGGTAGATACATCAGAGATAGAGTCTATTTAATATTGTCTTTGACAAACCATAACAACTGAGATCCAATGTTTTCTTAGTTTAGATGGATATTATCGTCATCTTATGATGAATATATCACAACTATCTAAACTTATGACCATGTTAACTCATAAGGGACATTTTTTTTGATAGATGAATGTGAGAAAAATTCCAAATAACTGAAGGGAAATAAGTATGTTAACCCGTACTTAAATTATTCTATAGTGGAGAAGGATTTTAAATAAATAGTGATTCATCCAAGATAGGATTAGGATGTTTCGTATGCAAAATGACACGATTTTAACTTATATATCACAAAACATTTCGATTCATTATGAAAATTATCCAACTTAGGATTTTGAGTTAGGTGTGGTAAATTTTTCATTAATGACTTGAAGTAGTTGTTTTAATTGATAATAGTGTGACATATATAACAATAATAAAATTTTAAAGTATTTATTTCCACATAAGGAGTTAAATATGAACTAAATAATATAGTTAGAGAGAAATAAATATTATTAATTCTCAATACATTAACACCCTTGGAATGTGAACAAGGTGGCTAATGCTTTGATTGTAGTGGATCATGCTATCTTTTCCCTAATCAGGATTACCAAAGATCATATTTTTCAAGATTTTCAATGGATAGATCTGAAAATCATAAGAAATGGGAAAAATATTATCTCTCTAAATTCAATGTTCAATCATATAAAAAATTTATTAATAAAAAGGTGTATAAGGAATTTTTAGAGTTGAATTCTTTTTAGAATTTTTCCTATGTTTAACAATGGTCAAAATGAATGATAAGTTCACGAATTGCATATATTTTTTCTATCCATACCAAATATAAAGTATTTTTTAATAATAATCTAAAAGTTTGTCATTTTCTATTCACATAATATTTACAAAGATGTATATAGAGTTAAAAAAGTATTTCTATTGGGGTAGAATATAGGGAGATATCACAGACTTTGTATCAGGTTGATTAGTATGTTAGAACGTTAAGGCTAAAATAAAAATGTATAGGGGTGTGTTATATCAATTACCTATACTAGAATTGAAATAGGAAAAAATCATCATAAATATTTTCACTAGACTCCACAAAACGTCTAAGGGTATAATGTTATATAGGTTGTGGTTGATAGGCTTACCAATTCAACACATTTCATCTTCATTAGATAAGACTTATCTATTGATCATATTTCCAGGATACACATTAAGGATTTTTTAAGGTTTCGGGGAGTACCACATTCCATTGTCTCTCATCAGTATATGAGGTTCACATCAATGTAATGGTGAATATTTTTTCAAGATCTTGATAATGAGCAGAGTTTAATCACTAAATTTGATACTTTGATAGATGGTTAGTTTGAGAGAACAATTGGAATCCTAACAGATAGGTTTGTATCATGTACATTGTATTTCAACGGTGGTTGGGATAAAAAACTCAATCAATCATTTATAGGGCTCCTTACGAAGCCCTATATAGAAATAAATATTGTTCATCAATGTCTGGAAATAATATTAAAGAATGAAAGATATTGGGATCTGGGATATCTATTGAAAAAGAGGAGAATTTTAGATCCATTAAGTAAAAAATAAAGGTATATCAGAGTTAGAAGGAACATTATGGTGTAAATCACCATCATGATCTATAATTTGAAGTTACTAATAAGTTATTTCTAAGACGTTCTATATGGAATATGTTTATGATATTCTGGGAGAAAAAGAAATTGAACACTAGGAATATAGATCCCTTTAGAATTAAAGATTATATCAGGACCATAACATATCTCATGTCTTTTCTACCGAACTCTCCCAAGTCCATGATGAGTTCTATGAATCTCTCCCTATGAAGTATATACTTGGTCCTTTACATGTACATAACCCATAGATCAGGCCACTTGAGAATGATATTTCATGTGAGGAGAAACTAGTGGAGATTTTGGATCAAATAGAGAATGTTTTTTTAAACATTACAACTCACTTTGTAAAATATATTTTGTGGAAAGAATTACCAATTTTAAGAATCTATGTCGGAACATGTGGATATGATGAGGCAGATGTATCCTCTTTTTTGTATCAGAGTTATGAATTTCAAAAGAGAAATTTATTCTAAGGGATGCAGAATGTAACAACAAGGTGATTATTAATTATTATTATAAAAATAAATTAAATTTCATTGATGTCATGTGTTACACACAACAAAATTTTAATCTTTTACAACATTTACCAATGAGTTAGCTTGCATTACACATAAAATTGAGCTTTAACAAAACGAGAATATACTATTAATATTATTTTTCAAACACAACCATTATAACATGGATATGATAAATAATTTTATGAATAACAATATATACTATTAAAATATTATTTATAAAGGTTTTATAAAAAAAATGATATTGATAAATAAAATTACTTAATTTTTGATAGTGTCTTTATTGGTTTTCAAAGTAATATTTAATCAAAAAAAATATTTGTTTTTTTGAAAAACAAAAGAATTAAATTTCAAAACTTTTGGAAATTATTTTGATAAATTAATATTAATATTTTAAATAATCATTTTAAAATTATCTTATGGTGATTTTTTTGGGATTCATCAAAAAAGTCGCATAATTTGATGAATAGGTAAAAATACTCAAATTTAATGGAAAAATAAATTTTCATTTAATTCATCTATAAAGTAAAATATTATTTAAAATTGAATTTAAAGTAAAACTAGTTTATATATATATATATCCATTAATCTAATTTATTTAATTTTAATAAATTTAAATTTGAATTTCGATATAACAACTTTATAAAATTTTGAATATTTTCACTTTACAAACCCACTTTCTTGTCATATTTGTAGGAAAAAATTTTAATTAAATATTTGAACTTTTGTGGATTTGATTATGGAAAATTGATTAAATATTTTAAAAAATATTGATTTATATCATGTTATAATTTCTACTTATTGTTTTCTAAAATTAATTGTAAAAATAGTAAAAATAAAATTTACCGCATTTATGGTAAATAAGAGCTTACTAGGAGATTAAACAAAACATATTTGGTTTTAAATAACCATTAAACATTTATAATATATATTTTTCTGAAATATCTAGACTTCATATTGTGTAATGTTTTAATTTTTTCCATGGTGCACCCCAATGGCATGGGAAAAACACGGGTACAATTATTTCATTCAAAACATTATAAGTGCACCACTCAACTCACTTATAAAAGGCTACAACTTCTCTTCTCCTATTTACACCTTAAAAGAACATTGTTTTCAAAAATACCATCTAAAATCATATATAAAATTCCATCCTCTCATCCTATAAGTGTTATTTTGGACAAAAATAAAATCAAGGAAGGATTTTGTTTCAACCTTATGGAGGATACCCGAACAAGGGGTAGCGTTCATCATACGTGGTTTTGTTTTATTTTTTCATCCACCTCTAAAAATAATAATTATTACATGATGATATAATAATATCAATAAATTTCATATAATTATATATATATTTTTTGTGTGTTCATGTCCTAGAACCATATACACATCTATCAAATATGTTACGAAATCATCGTTTGTGTATACGATAAATTAGCACCTCGTGACCAACGTCATTTGTATTTTCATTAGCGCCTCTAAAAGATGTAAATTATGATGTATTTATGGATCATATATGAAATTTATGATATTATTATACTTATTTTATCATCTTATTAAATATAACTTTATACTCTGTATTTTTTGGTAATATGATAATGTCGCTCATGTGCACGACAGACTGTAGTCTCGTTAAGCAATTTGATTTGTTTTCACTTTACACGGAAGGTAATAAGGACGTGTTTAATGAATATAATTTATATATATATAAATATATATATATGACATAATAATTATTCTATAATAATAATATATAATTTTACTTTTCTTATTTTAATCTGAAATGAAAATGGAAACAAGGTTCCTACATATGTACGACCTACTATCTCTTTGAACAATGTATTTCATTTTCTATGAAATTTTTTTTGGGATTAGCATAAATATATATATATATAACTAATATACATGATATTTATATCATGGAAGAAATTATTCATATTATGATACCATTATCAAAGTAATAGGACCAAAAATAACAAATGAAAACATATATGAAAAAAGTTATTATTACCAAAAATTTAAGTTCAACATGGAATTGTTAATAAACATGTAATAAAAGGAAACAATAAATCATATATGGTATTATATATATATATATATATATGATTCATGATATGTTTTATACCAAAAATATATTTTTTATAAAGTAGTTTTGAATGTGCCAAATATAAATCAAGACTTAAGGTAAGGGAATTTGTTCAAAATTTTACTTCGTTGGGGCATATATTATATTAATCACATATATTATTTCAATAGGTGTATAAAAATCCCCTTTGACATGAAATATAATGATTTTTTTAGCCTAAAAATATTTTATTCTCTATTTTATATTATTATTTCATGGGTATTATGATTCAATACTATAAAAGTGGAAATGATTTTATATTATAATCTAATAAATTATTGGGATTTTTTATGATTATGTTTCTGATGATAAAATATTATTAACCATATCTGAAAAAAGTTATGAATTTTATTATCCGATATTTATTCATTATATTTTCCAGTAGTATTACCATTTTTCCACTATATGGAATTTAAAGTAATTGGTAAAATTATTTTAATAAAATCAGACTTTTTTCTCTCTTTGGTCAGAAAATCTATTTTCTTCCAAAATCATATTTTCATAAAATGTTTAGAAAAATGTTTTTATATTATCCTATTGTTTTTAAAATAATATTTTTCCAATTTTTTTAATTTTTTATTTTTTTAATAGAATATTCCTTTAAACATTTAAAACAATTCCCATTTGGATTTTACCAAAATTGTGAAAGGTATATTTATTTTAACATTTATGAAGTGAATAAAACATCCCATCATAAGGACCATTATTTTCTATAAATATTACATTATATATTTTCATGGATATATTCATCTAATTTTTTCTAAATTTTTTTTATGTAACTAATCGTTTTTTAAAGTGTAAAGGATATTTTCCTCAATAAATATTTTAAATGATTGTTCAAAATGATTTTCCATCTAATATTTCATCCATTGATATTACCTATGATTTAATAGGGATATGATCCATGAATTCCATTATTAATATTTCTTTTAGTGTTATTTGTTAATAATAGAATTAGGTTTATAAATCCCATTTATATTTAATAGGTTATACCATGATAAAATTCTTATGAAACTTGCTTCATTTATACGAGCTATGATAAATTGATGAAATGATTACAAATCATGTGTATTTTATACATTTTATGATATGATGAAATGTTTATAAACCCATTTCATTTCATGGTTTATGATAGGATGAATATTTTATGATCTTTTGGAACAATTAAATATGGTTTTAATTATGAGATGGGTGGGATCTATATCTCCCAATAATTCATTTGGTAAAGATATGCATCTCATGAGTTATACACAACTAGAAGAGGGAGTGAACTCGATTTAGTAATGGACTCTTTCCACTATGATGGTCTTTAGAGTAAACCATGAATAATATAATGGTTTGTTGAGTGAACCCATTATACTATAATATCCATAGTAGTGAACCTTTAATACTATAGAAATGATTTCAAATTCTTATGTTAATTGCACAATCTCTCTATTATGTCAATGTTGTGCTCTCATGGATCTTATTATTGGATTCCAATATGATTCATGTCTTATGAACTATTAATATTTATTCCATGGGACAACATTATGAACTAGAAATGTAGGGTATGGGTTTGAAATGTTATGATCAGGATTTCATACCCTTATGCCAGTGTTATTATTTTGTATCTCTATTATTTACCCATACAGAGAGTCCGAGCACACACTTTCTTAGGTTTCATTTCTCTATGCTTTCAGGAAATGTATTACATAGGATATTTTTAATATGGGTTATAGTTATAAAGATCATAGAGGGAGATGATGTAGGTTACCTTGGGAACAATTGACTGTGTTTCCATGTTTCTAAAGATACAAAACAATTATGGCCATTGGGTGTGTGTTTGTGTAATGTAATGAATATTTATAAAAAATATGTAATATCTATGAATAAAAAACCCATATTAAACAAACCCAATGTGTTCCATGTATCTTTCAGAAGTAAATACATACATATTCTATCACATATACTGAACATAGAGGCCATACAACAAAAGAATGATCTTTCTTATGAGGAACAACTAGTAGACATTATGAGTTATACTAAGAAAGTGATATTAAGAAAGCCGACCCACTAAGTCAATGTTTTAGAAAAATACAAAAAATTTAGAAAGAAACCAAGGAACCTGATTATGTAATTAAGAATAAGTATACCCAGTTATTGGGACCAAATTGATGAATTTTATTGGAGAAATTCATTATAAATTGGGTATAATGTAATACCCTATTATTTTTGTGAAATAGTTTTTTCAAATAAATTGTATAAAATTCAATATTTTTAAATAAATTGATTTTACCTTTCTTTACAAGAAAAACAATGTTTATATTGGGTTACAAGCTTCAATGAGTTTAAATTAAATACAAAAAACCAGGAATATAGTATTATTTATTATAATAGTAAGCACCTAGTCTTTGGAATATTGGATAGACATAATATTAAATAAATTATTTAAATATAGATATTATACATATATATAATTAATTATTTGATGAACAATTAATTAGGATATAAAGTAAAATATATCTGAAGAAAAGGAATATTTTTTCTAAATAACTATTTTATGAACAAAAAATGTTTTACATTAATTAATTGATAATATCACTTTTGGTGAATGATATTGATTAAATTTATATATATTATATATTATATAAAATATTTATCATTCATAATATGTGTTTTTTAGATAATAGATATAAATAAATCCAATTTTATAAGAAAGAACTTTATTTTTTAAAATGTGGGTTTTATCATCTTTTGTCCACTTATTTTAAAATATATTTTCATCACTTCATAAAAATTTATTTTAAACAATGGAACTAATTTTTTAAATTAGTATATAAAAATTATCCTTGTGTGATATTCTGATAATTTTATGAGAAGAGAAAGTTTTGACGAATAGTGAAAAATACCTATTTTTATTAAAAATTTTCTTTTCATTTAATAAATTTAAAAAAATAAAAATTATTTTAATATTGTTTCAAAATTCAATTAGTTTCATTATATATTTATTAATATAATTTAGTTCTTTTCAATCAAATTATAATTTAATTTTGATATATATTATTTAAAATTTTTGAAGGGTGTCTCTTTTTAAATCCTCTCTTTGATCATGTCTACAAGATTATTTTAAAATAAAAAAATTCAAATTATTTTAATGGAATATGAAAAAATTGAATCCATATTTGTAATAAGAATAATTTATATTTTATAATAATTTCAACATAATTTTTGAAAATTATGAATAGTAAAATTAGTGGATCTAAATTTCTGTGGTTAAGGATAAAATATGCTTACTAGAGGTTTGAAAAATGATAACAAGTAAAAAGAGAAAAAAACTTTTCGAACACCCAGTAGATGGAAATATTTCTATCCTATCACCTCTCTGGTTCCATAGTTTTATTTTTTCCATGTGTCCTATGAAGAATGTGGGTATACCTTTTTCTTTTAAAAAATTAAAATTACACCACTCTCCTTCTTAATAAAAGGGAACACCATCTACTCTCATATTAACATTTAAATTCCATTGTATTAACAAAATACCTAACAAAATTACTTATTTAATTCCTTTATATCATCTTATAAGTCTTATTTTTGTTAAAAATTCAACCTAAAAATTTATTTTGTGAAAATCGAAGAACTTTTCTGAAGAAAACATTATATCCTTAATTGAGTGTTGTATTTTATTTATTAAAACAACTCATTAAAATATTATTAATTCATTATTATATAAACAATAATTATCTTCCATGTACTTATATTTTAATATTATAGATTATTAAACAAAATCCTTTTCCACTTCCAAAAAATGGGTTACGAAATCATTATTTTTTGTATGGAAGACTACCACCGCGCGGACATATGTTATTAATTTTCCATCACTACCAATAATGTATGGATACAATTATGGATATTATATATATATATATGATATATATGACATTATTATGATTCTAGAATCATTAATTTGTATACACCTCTAACATTCTATTCTGTGGGAATATGATAACATCGTTCATGTGTACGGTCGACTACCGCCTCATGAAGTGATGTGATTTGTTCTTAAAACACAATTTACATGGAAGGTAATAAGGAAAGTTTTAAATAAATAAATTTTATATATATTAAATAATCATGATTATTGAAATGTAATGTATTTTTTACCTTTATTTCATTTTATCAATTAATATGAGAGAAACAATGTTCGTGTGTACGTACAAACTACCATGTCCATGAAAGGTCTATATCATTTTCAATCTCTAAGTTTTATGGATTACTATAAATATATATAAAGTAAATATATATTATTTTTAAATATTGGATTAAATTCTTGATATTATGTAATAATTATTAAATAATGGTAACCAAAATTAAAAAATCAAATCATACATGAAAAGCAAAGATGTTAATAACCAAAATGTGATTTTAACAAGGAATTGTAAATAAACATGTAATAAATAATAATACATAATTCATATATGGTAAGATATATATTATTATGGTGATTTAATATATCTATAATAAAATTAAATTTATTATACATGAGTTTATAATGTGTATGAAGGATGTTGAGACATATGGTAAGGGATTTCCATCTCACATTTATTATCTATTAGATAAATTCAATATTCTCCACTTGTTTTTTATGTGGTGTATATAATTCCAATGAATTTATTTTATGATTATTATCCTGAAGATTATTGGTATTTATATATCCATCTTAGGATCTATCTTTCATGGGGTTTACAAATCAAAATTTACCAATGTTGTAAGGGATTTATTATATAATGTCATCTTTTTTTTAAGATTTTCTATGTTTATGCTTCCGATGATGAAATGTTATGATTTATCTCTTAATAATAAAATTATTTTTATTTTTATTTGGATATATCATGAGAATAAATTCTTTTGATTAATTTTACTTTATTTATGTACTTATGAGTTCAAAAAATGTTTTTAAATAAAACTGACATTATTTATCTCTTCATTTGAATAAACATTTAAAAAAAAATATTTTCTAAACATGTTGCCAGAAATATAAAAGTAATTTATTAAATAAAATTTAATCCATTGGTGAATTTTGTAAAAAATAATTTTAAATGATCCTTCTTATCATTTTCCAAACAATTCCTTTTTTACATTTACTAAAAATATCAATGAGATATTTTTTTTAACATGGACGGTGTGAATGATATTTTCCACTATCAAAAACAAATAATTTTTAAGTATTTATTAATGATTTTCAGATGATAATTTATAATAAAAGTATTTTTAAAATTTTAATATTTTTTTAAAATATTTATTTTCAATGTAGAAATGATATTTTCCTCATGAAACATTATACGTTATAAATAAATATTAAGTCATAGGTTTCCAAGTTTATTTTAAAGGAAAAGAATTTTGAAAATATTTTATGATTTAAAGTGTGTTTTTCTGAGTGGTAAGAATATTTTCCCTAAGAAATGTTGAAAGTGATAAAAAACCATTTTACAACTAATATGATGTCCTTTGATGTTTCCAATGCTTTACCGTTGATATAAAGAAACATGTTTATGAAATAAATATCACTTAAATGGGTTATAGCATGATACGATTATTATGAAACCTACTTCTTCTTACATGGGTTATTATGTTATGAAATGATGAAATTATCAGTAATCTAATTCTTTTACCAAAGTTAAGTGATGATAAAATTCTTTTGAAACCCATTTATTTTCATGGGATCGAGTATGGTGAATGTTTTATAATCTTATGTCACACATATGTATGATTTTAATTATGTAATAGATTTTATGTTATATTAAAGGATGTCAGTTATATTATAACTAAGAAGGATGAGACCTATATATCCCTCCTATTAACTGGGTAAAGATTTATATCTTATGAGGTAAATATGACAGTAATGAGGAGGGAACCAAGTTCAGTAGAGGACTCTATCCACAATTATAGTGTTGGGAGTGATCGTTGACTTTTTGATGGTTTGGGGAGTGAACACATTACACTATGAGAGTCATGGCAGTGAGCCTTGAAATACTAAGGAAATTATTTTCGATGATTATGTGTGTGAAAAAAATATATGTATTATGAAAATATTTTGTTCTCATGGATCATGTTCTTTGATTATATTGAGATTCATGTCTTATGAACTACCATGATTTATCCTATGAATCAATTTTACTGTCTATGATATATAAGATTTGGTGTTAAAATTTCAATATGATTTCTTAATACGATTTTTCTCATGTTATTATTTTCAAATAATAGATATGTCATTTGATTAACCTTACTAACCATTTCATCTCACCCTTTCTTGTGTTACATTTCCCAGGGATATGAAGAAAGGTATTATGTATGATATGTCTAAGAAGGGAGGAAGTTATGAATAACTTAGTGTGAGATGACGTAGCTCAATTTTGGAATAATAGTTTATGTTTATATGTTTAAAAAGTTATTATAACTAAACAATTATGTTGCGCATCATTATGTTATGTGATGTATATTCTCATACCAAAATGTAATAATTATGTATGAGATGTATGTGTCTTTAAACTAGTATAATGAAGGATCATTATGAATCTACATATGGTATAATTTAAGAACTCTATCATGATGGAATGATATTGAAAAAATAATGATATTAGGACATGATTAAGAAATGAAAATGGAAGAAAATGTTAGATCCACTAAAAATAACAAAAGAGTATCTAAGATTCAAAAAAAGCATATGGGTACAATGGTAATAAAAATATATTTTTTTGAAGTTGGAGACAATTTATTTATATATATATATCTACGGTTGATGGTAATGTGATTTTGAAATAAGGGAAAACTAATCCCAATGTATATTATCTTATTTTAAATCCTTGATCACATCAAGATGGTAACTTATCGGTTAACACTTTTACCGAATCCCTCTTAAATTTATAATGTATTTCATGTATCTCTACTGAGGAGGTGCATACTTGATCCTTCAAATGGACTGAACTCAAATATCAAATCAATATAGAAAGATCCTTATAATGGTGAAACACTAGTGGATATTTGAGATCATATATATAAAGTTCTATAAAACATAACCAAAAATCCAATCAATGTTTTATGGGAAAACCACCAATTTGAGGATGCTACGTCAAAAACCAAGGATGTAATGAGGCATAAGTATCATTATATGTTTTTATGAGGGGTTTGAATTTTTTTCGAGAATTCAATTTTAATTAGTATATAATGTAACACCATGATATTTTATTAAATATATTTTAAAATAAATTTAGTGTCTTCGATAGATTATGTTACACGCAATACTGAGTTTAAACAAATCACAATATACTATTAAACTATTTGTATTTAAAATATTTATCGAACAACTATTGTATTAAAGGGTTTTAATATGAATAAATAATTATGGAAAATTTATATATTTATAAAATTAATTCATTTTTAATCAATTCATTATAAATGAAAATAAAAATCATTCGATGGAAAATGAAATATTTATTTTGGAAAATATTTTTTATGTGTGTGTTGAATTTTTGTCTTAATAAATTAAATTATACATTTTTAGTTATTTTAATTAAATTTATACATTTTTTTACTTTTAAAATGGTTAAAATAATAAATTAAAATACTTTTCATACACATAGGATAAGAATAAATCAAGTTTTACACTTAAAAATGTTTTTTTTCTGAAAAATATATTTTGTCTCAATTTACCCAGATAATTTTTAAAATATTTATATCATTTATTGGTATTGTTTTAGATAAAATTAACTTTATATTAAAAATTAGGAGGTTAAAATTTGGTAAATATGGCCCTTATATTTTTGGTAAATGTGAATAAAAACTGTGGTAATATTTATATCCTTAGAAAACGTTAAATCAGGTAAATATATATTAAAAATAAATTATAAGGTATTAATTATTAAAAAAAATTCTATTTAGAATATTTTAATATGAACTTTAGATCATTTGGATCAAAATTTAGTTTTTTAATGGACAGTTTCCATGAAAAATACACACATATTTTTTAAATAAAGGAAAGTTACCAAATTCCACTCTCTTTGTTTTTAATATACTTTATGTGTAAACATAGGGAAAAAAGTAAGTTATAAATGAATATAAGTGTCTATTTTTAGATTAATAAATTTATTTTCATGATATAAAATTAATTTTAATTTTTTGTAGTTATATAATGACCTTTACAGCTTATGAGACACAGAGGTAGTGTGTATTCATTTAATAAAAAAATATAACAAATGATTAAAAAAATATTACAAGTGACATAATTTTAATGATTCAATTTTCCTAAATAATTTCATAGATCTATATAACATATTATGTACGTTTTAAGTAAATATATTCTAATTAATCTTTTGGATTGACTTATTTAATGAAAAATTAAATGAATAATTTCAAAATTAAAAATAGAGATAATTTTTCAAAATAATATTTTATTAAATTAATGAATAATAATAATAAAATATCAAAATAAGACATGGTGGTTATTAAATGTTAAAAAAGTTTATAAATTTACAATTTTTGGTCAAATTATTACTATAAAATATAAATAAAAAATTTTCAGTATTGAAAAAGGTGTTACTATAGTTAAAATTAAAATTGGTTAACTAAAGATAAATCATAATGATAATGTTTTAAATTACACCAGAACTAATATAAATGATATTAAATGGTGTTATTAAGAAAAAAATTAATCCATATCCTATAATCTATAGATATTTTTTGTGGAATTAAGATTGAAATTTAATTTATTATAATTTAACATTATATGAAATTCCAAGTGTCCCTGACCTCAATTATAATTGGGAACAATAATCCTCATTTCATAACACAACATTGAGCCTTATAGAGAAACCAAAATATAAAAATTTCAATTTATAACATCACTATTCACATTCTAGATCTAATTTTATTCCTAAAAACAATTTTTAAAACCCTTTAAAGGATATATAAATGAATCATTTGAAAGAATATGTAGTCACATTACCTGATCACTTTCTCTTCTACCCTTCTTTACCTATTATAAATTTATTCTAGATACTATAAAATAATAAATTAGTTATAATAAAAATTATGAAAAATTTTAAGGTTATTAAAACATCATTATACATCCTCTTTCACATCAAACATTTAGTGAACAAATCGTTCATGTGTAGGTACAAAACACCATCTTATGGAAGAAATACAATTCATTTTTGTCACAATATTTTATGGATGTTTATTAAGATATATATATATATATTATATAATTTTAATTTCACATTTATAATTATATAATAACAATATCATGTCTTCCTTCTTACCATCCAATCCATCATGAACTGATTACATCGCTCGCGCGTACACGGGGACTACAACTCCATGATGTGATGTGATTAGTTTTTAAATTATATTTTACATGGTTGTCAATGTGGATATATTTTATGAATAAAAATTATATACATGTTATAAATATTATATTTAAAAGGTAAATTAATATTTACCTTTCTTACAATCCATATTTTGAAAAATAAAAAAAACATTCATGCGTGCGTACAACTTACTGCCTCCAAGAATAATGAAATTAATTTTTCTATATATTACTTTATGAATTGCACTAAATTGGTATATAAGGAAGATATATGATATTTATATCATGATATATATTCTTTATAGGTTTTATCTAAAACAAATGTACCTAGATTGGTCCTACTCAACTAATATACTCATCATAAATGAAATAATTAACACATGGAAATAACAATTTTAATATGAAATTATTCATAAAAGAGGAGTTGAATTTTATTATATAGATAATATAAGATATTATATGTTTAAAAATGACTCTATTATAAAATTCCAAAAAAATACAAATTTATTATAAATGGGGTTACTGTGACACCAAATTTTTTTAAAATATTAACATTATATTCGATGAAATGTATGAAACGGTACAACAAGAATAAAAAATAATATAAAATCCTAATAATTAATGATATATTTACTATTTTAAATAAATTCAATACATTTTATATCTTTTCATTAAAAAAACAGTGATTTTTTTCTAGCGTTACACACAATATATTGTTTAATAACATGTGTTACCTACAAGACCATGTTTTACTGAATAGTAATATAATATTTATAATAATATTTAATTTTAAAGGTATCACCTAGATATTATAATGGTGGAAATTAATAAGTAAAAAGAAATTATATTTTTTTATTTATTGATTGTATGAAAATTAGAATCATTAATAAGAAAAGACAATGTATTTTGAAAAGTAATATTTTTCTAAAAAAGGGATTACTCATGCATTGCACACATAATTTAAAATTGTTTTTACCAATTATAAAAAATTTATATGAAACTATGAAAATAATTATTAAAATTTTAATATCCAAATTAACTAATAGCGATTTTATTTTGTTTTTTTGAGAAGTTTCATTTTTGGATGAATAAAAAAAAATAATGGATTTCAATTAAATATTGCCTTTTTGTCTACAAAATTTGTAATGATAAATTATATTTTGAATTGGGTTAAAAGTAATAATAGTTCAATTATAAAAATATAAATCAAAATTAGTAGGTTTTAATCATATTTATATTTAATTTATATATAAAATAGTGTAATATTTTGAATGTTTTCACTTTACAAAACAAGTTCAACATAACATCTATGAGATTAATTTCCAAATAAATTCTTCCACTTCTGTGAATATATTTTTCCCAAATGGATTAAATAATTTAAATCAGTGTAATTTATACTTTATAATAAGTTTAAATTAAATTTTTACTATAATTATTAGGGAAATAGTAAAAATTAATTATAGTGATTAAGGTAAAAAAGTGTTTACATAATGGTTTCACTTAGAATATAATGTGTAAGAATGACAAATAATATTTATATAACCAATTGTAATGACATAGTTCTAACTTATGCCTTATATTATAAATAAATTACCATTATTTTGTCCTAGTGACTTGAACAAATTGGGGTAGAATTCACTCATTCAAAAAACTACATGTTTTGGACTCTTCCCACTTATTAAAGGCCACCCATCTCCACCCCAATTCACACATTCAAACCCCTTTTTTTGGACAACAACTAAAAAATTAAAATCCCTAATTAACTCAAATCATCCAATAATCATTATTTTGGGATTAAATAAAACCTATTAAGCCCTTAGTGCAAACATAAAGAGGATACTCGAAGAAGAGGTAATGTTATTCAATTAGAATCTTTATTTTACTTCTTTATCCACCTCTGTAAATTTCAATTAAAACATACTAGTATTATAAAACTGGTATAAAAAATATATTTGGATATATTATAAGTATTTAATGACCTAAAAAAATCTCTACTTCCATCAAATTTGTTATCAAATCATCATTCGTGTGTAAGGAGGACTACAACCTCACAAACCG
Source organism: Viscum album (assembly GCA_963277665.1). NCBI lineage: Eukaryota > Viridiplantae > Streptophyta > Magnoliopsida > Santalales > Viscaceae > Viscum > Viscum album. Next base: position 1,868,294,065 of record OY728163.1, read on the forward strand.
ATGTTGTTTATTTTTCAATATCTACCACTCAAGGTTGGGTAGAGTGATAGATATGAAGTATATATATTATATTTATAACATATTTGTACCTACAGACTAACTATAATATATATATATATATATTACATTCATTTTGAATTATGATAACGTCTCTCATGTGTAGAATGAACTATCGCCTCACAAATCATTACAATTCGCCTTTCCCTAGCGCTTCACATATAAATTGATAATGAAAATATTAAAGAAAATAAGTGATATAAATTAAATAATAATTATATTCCTGAAATTTATAATTATAGAATATATCAAATATCATTTTGTTTTTTTCTTTTTCTCTCACATAATGGTGATGACAACATTCATGCACGTGTGGACTATCACCTTCACCAAGTGATGTAACACTCTTTTTATCACAACACCACATGGATGACATATGTAAGTATAAAATATGTTATAAAATATTTCATTAAAATCAGTTAAAGGTAATATATTCATTATCTTCTTTTCATAACGGATGGTGAAAAATGAAAATGTTACTCAGGTGTACATACAACCCACCGTCTTCATGATCATAACATAATTAGTTATTCATAAACATCCTCAATGATTGGTATTAAAAGTAAAATTGATGGAAAAAGATCATAATTATGTCATTATTATTATTTTGGAGCTGATATAACTATATAATAGGGGCAATAACTAGATATTTTATGACGAAACATGCATGAGAAAACAAGACAATTAACACCTGTAAAAATGAAAGTAATAAAATATCATTAACAAAATGGTGATAATATATTATAAAATGATCATATATGGGGTTATAAATATTATTGTAGTTCTTATATAATTTAATAATTTGTTTAAAACTATTATACATGATGTTATATTATCTTAATCCAAAAAGGAAGCACAATACTAGGGATTTCATCCTAATTTTATTTGATTGTGGTATATTTTAATGATATATACCCAATTTACTTAATATGGTGTATATAATGTGACTTTGATCGGTAATATCATTAATTCATCACTATAAATGATATTTTATGTTTTAATTTGAAATATTTTATCTAGGGTGATTTTAATTAATTGTTACAAAGTGGTAATTTATCTTTTACATCAATTTTTACTTGATGTGTTAAACTTCTACTTCATTGAATATGTCATTATAACATTATCTATGAAATGAATTTTCATTATCTTATATTTTAATTAATATTTTTAGTCTTATTTATTGTTGAAATAAATAATCTATTCATTGAATAATTTTCTCTTCAATGTTATCATCATTTATATATTTTATTTCATGATCTTATTCAAATCAAGATTGTTTATTCATGAATATCATTTGAAGGGAATTACTTGATAATATATTAATAAAAACATTAATTTTATTATACTATAGTTATTAATTATATTTTCAAGTAATAATACATTTTTTAACTCTTTTCTACCTTAAATGTTTCATAAAATGTTTTTATTAAAATCGAACTGTATTTCTCTTTTCGTTCAGAAATATGTTTTTTTTCAAACAATGTTTTCTAAAAATGTTTAAAAAAATATTTTTTACCTTTTAAAATGATTTATCAATGTAAATTTCACCAATTTTTAATCTTTTAATTTTTTTTTGAATATAATATTATGTGGTTTTCAAAACATTTCACTTTTGGATTTTATAGAAAATGCGAACGAAATATCACTGTAATTTTTTTTGGAAGGAACATTCCTAACATTTTTAAACATTAAAAGAATTTTTTTTTAATTTTATGGAACTTATAGAATTACCCACCATAAAATTTATTTTAAAAGAATTTTTTTTATTTGTTTTTTCAAAATGTAATGAATATTTTACTCCATAATTTTTTAAAAGATATTTTATGGTATTTGTATTCATCAATGTCAAAAAAAATTATTCTTACTCTAATAGGAATATGAAAATACTATATTTACTCTTTTTATGGATGTTTATTTATTTATTTAACAAGGAACATATGAGAATTCACTTCCTTCATTAATTTTTGTAGTCATTTAATTTTACTTGAAAATTCACATTCCTGATGACATTAAATCTCCTCTAAATTTCATAATTATTTATCATGGATATTTATAATTCTTAAATCATATTACATTTTTACATAATATGATTACATGAATGTTTTTTTAACCAGGGAAATATTTACAAATCCATATCCTTTATTAAATATATATATTTATTGATAAGGCACATTATTTATAAATCAAACCTGTTATTCAAATATGATGAATGATTTGGACTTGAAATACATGGGATATGGACCAATTAATGTAATCCCTTCAATGAATAAGTAGTTTCATGGGATTAAACAGTTGGAAAACCTTAGCAAAGTGGGTTTTTACCCTGTATGTTTTGAACTATATTGAGGATAAATCTTGATTGTAAATAAATCATGTTCTGGGGATGTCTAACATATGATAATTAATAATTTAATCTATTAGTATTTATAATTATCTAAGATATTTTCACTATGAAATTATCTCAAGATTCTTTTAATTATCCATTTATTTATTATATTCAGTTCATTTTCTATTGTTTATCTTTCCCTATTGATTACTATCCATGATATATTTAAATTTATTTTATCTCATGATTCAATTCCTTCTCTGTTTATTGATTATATATAATGTGTGTTCAGTTATTAACTTTCCATATTAACAATACTTATTGATTCCTGAATGATTCTGATGTCCTTAACCCTTACAGATAATTTGATGTTAACTTTTTGTCCTTTACATAGAATTCCACATAGTTTACTATGACAGATACATTTGAAAATTCTTGAAAGAATAAATTTAATATGAAAAACATGTTTATGGAAACTTAATATTTGAATTATTAAAGAATCTAGTTTAAAAAGATTAATAATATATTATTTTTCTCAGGATTCAATTCTATATATCTTATTATAATGTAATGCTTGTAGGAATCAGATTTGGGCTATTAGTGTTGGGGTCACTATAGTTGGTGTTAAAGGAAGTTTAACAGAAACCATTAGAACTAAATTTAGGAAAACCATGTTTAGGAAAGATAACCTTATGATACAATTTTAGGATAACTATATAATAATATGATAATGTTTTGTTAGGATAGAAATTATGTGGGTTTTTTGTGAAATATATACCTGTTTGGATACAACTACTGGATGTGGTTTTGGCATAGATGTACCCAGGGGTAAAAACATTGAAAAGGGTGCATTAGGATAGACCTGATTATTTCTAGGTACACTAAAACACGATTTACTACACACATTACTTGACACTATTGGAAGTAATACTTAGTACAAGTCACATTTTATTTACAAAACATTATGAAGGATTTTAATAGATGATGAAAATGAATAATGAAGGATAAAGCTAAGGTGTCTTAAATTAATTTTTTTTACAGAATTAGAAATCCAAAAAATGATTATATTATTTCTTGAGTATTTTTTTCTCACACTATGTTATTTAGTTTTAGTCATTAGATGAAACCCAAAAGAATCATGTTGACATTTATTATAGAGGACTAGGTGGAGAATATAAAAAAACAATGTGATGATGATTAGAGTGAAATATATTATGATTATTCCTAATCAGTTTTCCAAAAATATGATAAATAAATATACCTTAAAAAACTCCTAGAATAATCAGTGAAGAGAAAGATAAAATTTTATAAGAGCTTGAATGGTGGAGAACATGGCCAAAATAAGGGTTGATTTACATCATGTAAGAAATGTGAAATTAGAAACCCTAGAAAGTGTCTAAATGGAATAAGGAAATTCTTTATATGTGGTAAATAAATGCATAATGAAAATAATTTCTAAGGAAAAATGAAGTGTATGGTAAAAGCAAATAAATTTCATCCAATAGATCCATTTATAGTTCTTTATCTTAAACACAGGGAGCCTAGGAATTATGAATGTCAATCTACTCTTATAAAGGCAACCCCCTAGACCATGGAATGAACTCAATTGAAATATAATATATAAAGTATTTATATACTATGATTCCCGAATTAAATTCTTGAATCTGTTTACAAATAATATTTCTGTTATAAGAATCTTGAAACTTATAATGATCCTATAAATTTATAAAACCAATTATGTATTCATTAACATAAGAGTTAAGGATACCATCATGGGTTAATGACTTTAAGATTGATCTTATGTTCAAATTCTTAATGACAACTTTTATGTCTTATGTGTTATGAATATCACACGATTAAGGAAATTTTGGGAGCAATTTATTCTAATAATACATTTTAGTGGAATAATTATTTGAGGAACAGTGCCTTTAATATTATAAAAATAATATTTAAGGGATTTATAACCATTATGGTTGATATGATCATTAATTATGTTTTGATAATAGTAAAATATGATTGTTATACTTTGTAAAAAAAATTAATAAATATTTTTTTAGACATTATTAACAAGGTTATTTAATTATTAACATTTTTGAAGGATATCTATTAAATTTTTATGAACATTATATGATTTTTCTTTCACTTTATAAAAAGAAAAAACTACAATTGTGGTGACAACCTGTTTTAGTAGAAATGGTTGTTGATCTTGAAACTATAACAGAATGAAGATATGGGTTTCAAGGCATCCAGTGGAAAACTTGATTTCCTAGTCAATATATCATTTTTATTTAAAATTATTGATGAATAAATATTAATGTTGAACCCACAGTGTTACTTTTGAGGTTTATAGATTAATTTATTATATTGTATAATGTCTTCTGAAAATATTTTCTTACAAAATATATTGATATAGAAAGAAAGACTTTTCACTCTTTATGGATTTTACAATCTATTAAAAGTAAATATTAGTTATTCAGAAATAAATAAATTCATTTACATGGCTATTAATTTCTTGAAGGAAATGATGAACATGATATTGATCAATGAAAAACTAAAGGATTAAATTGATTTTATGAAATTAAAATTTATCATGTAAGTGTACATATTTATATGCATAGGTAGTAAAAGAATTATTCAATATTAGTAAAATGATCTAAAATCCAAAATGTTATCCCAATATCTTAATTTATGTTGAGTATATGGCCTTTTAAGTCATCATATGTTAATGTTTTTGAGTTCATCAAATTTCTATTGATCATTAAATTTATTTTTATCAATGACCTCAGTCATTATCTATAAATATTTACAATTTTACTCTATGTCAATATCTTTACTTTCCACCAATATCCCCTTACTAAGAAACCCACATATGTTTTATTACATATATACATTGAACTTCCATCCTCAACTCTTATGTGGATATTTTAATAAATCATTTATGACTTGTGTTTTTCAATAATGGTTGGTCCAAATTTCAAAAACCTTGATTACTAAGTGACCGCGTTGTCGTGACACGTCAAATTGATTATCTTTTTAAGGTTGATTTATAGTCTAGGGTAAACCTTAGGTCGTCTCTCAAGGAGCGTTGGTAGGTTTAGAGTGTGTATTTTTAATAAAAATGACTAAGAGAGGGGGTGGATTTGAAAAAAGTTTAAAACAATGACTTAGTTGAAATAGCCTAAAAATGAGTGACCAAGTGAATTTTGAGAAATATGAGATAAAAGGGTCGATGTGATTTCACTACACACATATCAAGTTCATTGCTCATTGAGATTCATCTTGGGTTTAGAGTAATTCTTTGGTCGGAGTTAATTGTAATCCCGATTAATTCCTAAGCTTTTATTTCAATTCTTTAAAGACCAAAACTTGACGTAACAATCGTATTGTCAAGGTCCAGTACTTATGCATGGAATAATAGATTCCAAAGAATATTGAAATCTAAATAATTTGGGTATGAAAAGGATTCTTGTGATTTCCAATCGGAACGACACAAGTCACACACTCAAAACCTCACACCGATCGGTTTGAAATTAAGAGCATATCACTCACATGTATCAAATCAAGCATTCAAATCTGAAATAAAATAATATACATGAAATTAAATGTTTAAACACCCAAATTACTCCAAACCAGTAGCTAATTTATGCATCGGAACTCCCTTGACATGTGTGTAGCTCCACTACTGGAAATCTGACCTTTCCTAATGCTTCTATACCAACGGTTCATAAAAACCGTTGGTATAGGTTCCCTTTCCCAACGGTTTGGCCAAACCGTTGGGAAATCCCACTTTTAGGCCACCTTTCCCAACGGTTTGGCCAAACCGTTGGGAAATCCCACATTGTTGGGACCTTACCCTTTCCCAACGGTTTTGCCCAAACCCTTGGGAAAGGTCCACATTGTGGACATCCTTCCCAATGGTTTGGCCAAAACCGTTGGGAAAGGTCCCCCATGAATCAACCTTCACCCAGAATCAAATCCAGGCTCAAAATCTTTCCTAATGGTTTTCCAAAACTGTTGGTATAGATCCTTGATTTTTTATCATTTGTTCTTACCCTGAACATTATATAAATCAAAATTTAATATAATTATGAGAATACATATATATATTTATGTAATTATATACATAAAAGTCATGTTAGGTTAGTGGTTAAGTCATTCAATAATAAACTAGGGGTGCTGGGATCAAATCGCAGTGAATGTTTTTTTTTGAAATACATATACCAACGGTTCTACAACCGTTGGTAAAGATTTTCATATTAATTATACCAACGGTTTCCAAAACCGTTGGGATAGGTCTATACCAACGGTTTTGGGAAAACCGTTGGTATAGACCTATCCCAACGACTTTCTTGGCCACGGTTCTCCAAACCGTTGGTATAGGCTATACCAACAGTTTGGAGGCATATAACAACCGTTCCAAACCGTTGGTATATGTTAGTTTTTCAGTAGTGCTCCCTCACAATGAACACCCAACTTTTAGCTCGACATCCGGAGGAGGAGGAAGCTCGGGTGAAACTTCTTCTTCATTGTTGATCCCCCTATGAGGATAGGGGCCACCAGAACCTCCAAGGTGATTAGGAGACTCTTCTAGGACTCCTAATTGGCAACACATCACTCCATGGCCGAACTTCCAAATGAGGAGCCCAGGGTGTCCTTTTATAGGAAATGTGGGAGGTGGTTTTGGGCACATAGATTTCATCAATCCACTTTCACTACACGTTTCGGCCTTCAGACAGTATTATCTCGCTTTGAGGAAAATAGAAAAGTTGTAGACCTACCTCGTGACTGTCTCCACCGAATGTTTGGCAACGTTTGGACAACTAGAGCTCAAGATATTGATAAATTACAGAACACCTCATTTGACTTGGTCCAAATTCGGTGTCTTGGACAGATCAGTTCGGATGGGCCCCATGAAAGCCGAATCAGGATTCGGTTCCTTAATATGAAATGTAGAATATTGAATTCTGGACAGGCCCACAAAAGTTCAGCCCATTTGGATGCCCGGATTTTGAGTAATATATAAAACAGTGGACCGAAGTCCATGGATCCATGAAATTTTGGCCCATTTTTCTTTCACTTCATCAAGGGCCCTCCAAATCACCTCCACCTACATTGTAATTTTCAAAACAAGTATCATTGACCTATTTAACAGTGATAAACACAAAATTATTTAATCAAACATGAAGCACAATTTAATAATATTTTTATAATTTTTAATACAAAATATGTTTAGCACAACGATGTAAGGGTGAAAATGAAACAGTGAATCGTGGTACGATCACTAAGATCAATTCATAACTGTAAAGATGCAATTTATTTATAGTGGGGAGAATGTAACACCATGATATTTTTAAATATAAACATCATATTTGTGGATCATAAAAGTATATATGATGGCTATACTTACATGGTTGAATTGTTATTTACTTTTTTTATGTAAAAATAAAAACCATTACCTCTTTATGTGAAATGATCAGACTCACATATCATCCAATGATAAAAGTGTTATAATTAGAATGGCTAATTGTATTATTATTTTAGGGTATGCTTCAATAATTTTCTAAGATACACTAATTTAAACAATTGAGAATAAATATTTGGAATAGAAATTTATATATTAATATTTATAGTGGAGTAAAGGCTTGTAAAAAAATAAAAAATCCTAAAAAGGATGAATGAAATATAGTCTATATGAATTTTTTTTGTCTATTAACAATAAAACTAAAGGTAGTCTAAAATATTGAGTAAAGGTATGAATATCTTTATACCATTTTTAATGATTGGTATTTCCCTAGGGGTAACGATATCAATATGATGATAAAAATATGTATGTCTTCATATCCTCAAAATACTTTGATATAATGATTTTTGTATGTATTGCTATCCTTAGAAACCCTTGATCGAATAGATTAGATTCACAATCTTCCTATCCCCATATTCCATAGTTATATAAAATGATTAGGAAATGAATACAAAAGAAATTTATTTAATGGAAACGAGTTTAAAAATGATTCCATTGAATGGAAACTCTCTACACTTTTACAAAGACTAAGAATGAACAGTTTGTAATAAGAAATATTTAGAAGACTTGAGTTGTGATATGTATCAGTTCCAAACACTTAAAAAAACTAGCTATTTATTAGTGATCTCTCAATTTTCATATTTATACATTATGTGCAATAGCCTCACATAACAAGAACATGACATCCTATAATTAAATAAATGTTGGAATTGTTTTTTAGCACCCTTTAAATGATAATGTGTATTCATTATAATAGAAAAATTATATAAATCCCTATTATAGAGTTAGGATAGTTATATGGACTTATTTATAATTTTTCAATATGGTAAAACTTGTAATGATTAGTCTGATGTTTCTATATCAGTTTCCATCAGATCGTCATCAATTTTTTCCGTACTAAAGACAAGACAAAAGTATAAAAACTATTCACAATAAAGTCTAATAAGATGAATTAGGCCTATACCAGATTCTATGGATCATATTGAAGAATGATATCTTCATTTTACAAATACATTAGAATTATATCTATGTTAGGTAAAAATTAATATTTTTTACAAAAACATTACTGAAAATCATAAAAAATAAAAATATAGTAAACATAGTTTTAAGAGTGTTTGTGACTCCCAGACTGAAGGAAGGGAAAAGTAATAAGTAAAACTTTTGACTCAATAGTATCCCCCTTTTTGTAAAGCACAAAAAAATTTAAAATGAAAAATACTATCTTTTAAAAATATACAACCCTTTTAAAAAAATCTCTAGTGATTAAAATTACTTCACGATATAACAAAAAGTATTAACTCAACTCCACTTTAATGAACAATTCTCCCCCTTAAAAAAATTATCCCACTTAGGATTGTATCTCCCATTTTTATAAAACTCCACCTTAGATTAATATTCTTAAAATGTCCACCATTATTATTTTCTAAAACAAAGGTAATTTAACAACAATCTCCTAAAATGATACTCACATATTACATAATTGTTTTGTATAAAACAACTAATCATCTAGGAAAAAATGAAAGAACATACATCCCGTCATAATTGGAAAATATTCCAGAATAATATATCGAATGAAAAAGTTAATAAAATATAATAACTATTTATTTTATTATAAAATATGCATAGAGTTAAAAATGAAAAAGAATTCATTAGTTTTTAATTAGTTTCTTCATAAAGGCTTTATCTTTTTGAACTGTACTCAATCCTTCTCAAGAATCATTATATTTTCCCCCATTACTCCTTTAATTCAAAAATAAGTCTTCAACCATTTAATATCCTTATAAATCCTATTATTATCATCCTTTATAAGGATAGAATAATTTTTCACATGATTTCATCCTGATATTCTCCAACTCTAAATTATGAACTTTTTCTTTTAAAAAATTCACTTCCTCTGTCTAATAATCAACAGTATGTATGAATTGTTCCATAAAATCAACTCAATTAGATAAATTAGTAGATATGTTCATAAAAGAATCAATGGTTTCAAATAAAATGTTTCTTTACTTCAAGAAATTGATATTAGTGTTATCTGATATCACAATCCACTTGATTTGACTACTTTACCATTCAATTATATGATCTTTTTTGAATCCAAGAATTTTCTTAGAAAGATTCCATTTCATCCTCAATATGAATGACATACATAGTAAAAACATTCAATACCACTTATATTTTCATCAAGGATATTCTTAATAAGTTTAAATATTTCTTATAACTTGTGGAAATAAGGAATGGTATCATTAAATCATCTCATGGATTAAAAAATGTAAGATATCATTTTTTAGAAACAGTTGCTTCTGAGTCTGATGATCCGCATAATGGTTTGGGAGATTTTAGTGTCAAGGATTCAATATAAGGTTTTTCCTTGAAATTATATTTCACATTCAAGGAAAAAATATTACCATCTCAATAGTATCCAAATCCTAAAATAATCCAGTTTTTTTAGATGCATTTTTATTAGAAATATTGATCTTATTCTTTAGCTTCCTCTGCGGATGAATTATTTTCCTGTTTTGTGGAATAATTTTCTACCTTTTATGATAATGATGAATTTTATTCATGTGAACATACAATTTGTGCTGCCTTATATGACTGATTATCTAAGGGAGATGATGATTAATCTATGGATTTATTTTATTTTGAGCCTCTATCAGTCTCTGTTTTTCATCATCTTCTTCATTTTCCACATTATCATTATCCACTTCTTTGGATTATTTTTCATATTTTTCTTATTGATTATACTCATCCTATATTTATTATTCTTCATTCTCTGACATTAATTCCTCAACATTTATCTCTAGATACCTCATAGTCCTAGGGGTACTTTTAAAGCCTTACTAGATACCGATTCATTAACCAGTACAAATGATTTTACTTCTTGAACTATTATTCTTCCATTAACAGCAATATAAGGAAAAACAGACGATATAAATTTTATTTTAACAATGTTTAATAGACCATCAGGATTAAACCTATAATTTTGATATTGATTATGGATTGTATTATCAGAATAATTATCATCTCAATTTAACAAAATTTTAACAACCCTAGCTTCCTCAATCCAATTATATTGTTTCTTTTTCTTTTGTTCTCATTTCAAGTAATCTACAATCCAAATCTTGAATGATTTTTCCTCTATAGGATCAATATGAAACTCTGTATCACCAAATTTATTATATGCCTTATTTTCCATATGTTCTTAAAAAACATCATTGCAGAGACCTGAAAGATTGACCTACATGGAGATTACATTACTTTTGAGAAATACTTAATACATAACTAAAACAGATACACAAGGACTGTAATAGTTTAGTGTCTTTGAAAACTCAGAATATAATCTTCTAATAATGGTGAATGATCTTCATCATCTCCCATAAATATATTCTCCTTTTGTTTTCTTACATAAAACCTTTATTTATATCCTAGGGAAAATAAAACTTATAAAACGTGAGCTCAAATTCTTAGTAAGGGTAAGAATGGATAAAATAAAACAAATCATACACATTTGAACATAAAAACACGAAAATAATGTTTAAACATCAAAATATTGGGCAATGACATAAAACATGGCAGTACATAAGGCAGAGATCACAAAGGAACATTAATCATGATAAACTAGAATGGGAATAAAACATGTAATTGTGGCATACATTAAGTACATGTAATGATTTTCATAGTAGCCAGGGCATTGCTGCCAAGACCATCTTAGTAGAAAATGTCCCTTACTGAACCGGGTTTACTTTCCATTCCAACCATGTCTATCTCATGAGATATAAATCATTACCCAATCCAATGGAGGGAGATATAGGTCCCACCCATACCATAAAGAAATCATTCTTACTTGTGCCACAAAATAAACTTAAAACATTCATCATAACCCAAAGAATAAAATGGGTTTCATAAACATCATCCCATCATCACATAATCCATATAAAACAAATGGATATTTCATCGTAAGAAAATTCAAACCATGTAAATCATAGAGACATTATACTTGAAAGATACACATATAAAATAATGTCATCATAGATTGAAAATGGTTTTGATAAAACACTTGAAATGAATTCGTGAGGAAAATATCCTTTCTTCTTCAAAATAAATTTCTTTTCACAAAATATAATTCAATTTTAAAAGAAAGAGATTTTGTGAAAATATTCATGAAATATTTTTGAGGATGATTCATGAAAATAAGTCTTTATAAAACCATAAAAAATCCTTTCATGCTGTATATGTTAAAAAAACTTTCTCCCCGTACTTTTGTCGAAAAATTCAAAAAGTAACTCGTAACATTAACAAAAGAAAGATTCCTTACATACCATGTAGTAAAAGGAAAAATGGTTATAAAGGTCATTAAACATACATAAAACACTTTTCGAAAACATGGACTTAGATGATAACAGTAACCCCAGCAAATACTTACGAATAAACAATCTCGGATAAGAACGAGATTGGAAAGGTTATCCCTTACCTTAAGTCCGATATGCTTCATACGTATACGAACCTCCTGTATAATGATTTAAAAAATTTCATTGACTTATTACAGAATCATATTCATTGTTATGATATCATATATGGTTCACTTATGACATTATATTACCCATTCTTTTGTAAATCCCATGTTAAAGCAACGTTTTGGGTAAAATCATCTTATTTATCGTACGCGTTTTCACTTCTTGTTCTTGATGTTATTATTACTTATATCATGATTTACTTACTTCTAGAATGTAAATCATGATTTATATATCAGATATTTTCATTATATATCCAGCATATACATTTATTTTTAATAGTACATAACATATGGAGGTAAGAAATGAAATGCACCATTCATGGAGACAGAAAGCCGTACGTACGCATGAATGCTACTTTCATTTCTATTTATTATTTTAATGGAATAGGTATATTATAATTCCAGTATAATATCATATATAATATCATTAACATCATACTTTATACATTCCATATAAGGCGTTAACGAATCACCTCACTTTGAGGGGGCGGTAGTCTGCACATCCTCAAATGAGATTATCGTATTTACCAACTATGGAAACCATAAAAACGTGATATAATTGGAAATTAAATAAGAATAAGGAAATAATAAACATAATATATATCACATATAAATACAATTCCATCACAATTTCCACCATGAGAGGCGGTAGGAGAAAATTGAACAATCATCATTTCGTGAGGCGTTAGTTTTCCATCTACAGAAACATTATGTTCTTCATCCACTAGATGGTGGTGTGTGTAAGTGTAGTTATAATAATTCTCATAAAAAATCCTATTATTTTGTGGATACTGGTGTTGTTACAAAGTAATTTATTAAAAAGAGTTTAGGGGTTGGAGAAGTAGAATAAAAGAAAACAACTTAAGAGAAACTATTACCTTTAATTTGGGTAACATCCTTTGGTTTGAACCAAAAGTACTTCTTGAAGTGCCTTATACCTAATGTAAGGCTTCTAGGGGGAGGAGAGGGATTTAGGGAGATTATTTTGGTAGAGTTTGTACAAGACAAAAGGCTTGAGAGGTGTGAGGAATTGCATAGAAGTAGTATCCTTTTATAAGGGAGTGGAGGGGCTCTTTAGGAATGTGTGAAAAAATTATTTTATTATAAACTTATCTTCCATTTCAAGAAGTCCAAAACACATTAATGTCGAAGCTAAGATGACTCGTATTAGAAATAAAATCATCCAATAGGATTAGGACAGGTTTTGGATGATATTTTAATCATTATAATCTTATTTATTTATATCATTTGTTAATGAGGTAAATACTGCATCATTATTGTGTTATAAATAATTTAATTTATTTGGTGTCTAAAAATTATGAAAAATATCAAAATATAGGATATATTTTTATCTCTACAATTAATATTTATAGTTGAAATTATAATTTATATATCCCCTTATAAAAATTAATTATTAACGTATTTTTGTTAATGCCATTTTTGTGTTTACATTAAATTAATTAATCTAATGTGTCATTGTCTATCATAAGTGGCTCTATGGGGTCCCATAATCGACCCAAGGATGACCATGGTTGGCCATTACTCATCCAATAAGGTTTGGAAAAGTGTGAATGTAATTTTGAATTATTATAATATTCTTTTAACCATGAATTACCCTATTTACCTTTAACCATGGTAAATAAAAGTAAAAAGTTATTATCCACCAAAAATTATTTTTATATAATTGAACCACATTTTACTCCTTGATATTAACCATGTCTCTCGTATTTTCTAAATTCAACTCACAAAAGAGGTAAAATTATGTTTTATGAACAATTGCAAAAGCTCCGAGGAGGTGGGTAAAATACGGTGAAAAGTCCAATAATTTTTTTTTATAAATATAAAATTATTATAAAATGATTCCAATGAATTTAATTGAACTTATATAAGTATTATGTAACTATTTTGACCTAAAATAAATTTCAATCCAATAAATGATTATTTAAATAAAAAGTTGATTTTAACCAAAAACACAGTGTTTTCACTATTCATCAAAAATTGACGTTTTTCAGAAAAATACTAAAAATTCAGCCTAAGCTCTATTTGATATTCCGAATTCAAAATTGACGTCTATTTTTCCAAATTCAAAACATATAAGTGGCATTAATTAATTTCAAAAGTAATTACCGTTATCAAAACAAATAGTGTGTTTTTAAGAAACAATAACTATCAAAAGATCATCACTTGTTAGTGTCCAATTTCAAAGTAAAATTAATTACAATGACCAACATTGGATTAAATGGTAAAAATATATTATAATTACACTTTAAAACCAATTAAAAATATAATCTATCCATATAAATTATTACGATGAAAAAATTTGTTTTTACTTAAAATATAGTGTGTTTTTACTATTCATCAAAATTTGAAAATTATCAGAATAATATGAAAAAATTAACCAAATTAAATTTTTAAATCCTGATTCCAAGGATGAATTTTATTTTTTCAAATTGAACTTATAAACATGTCAAAAACTATATTTAATGTGGGTGCGCCATCAAAAGGCGGCAAAACTGCATTTTTTAAAAAATACTTATTTTACCCGAAAAAATTATTTTGTTCTCATACCATGTTCTAGAAAATAGGTAAGATGAATAATAATGTTATAAAATACAGAATTTAGTTATTAATATTCATAACGGCTAGTTTATAATAATATTATAATAATATATCGTTGTTTAGTAAAACCCGGTATTGCGTACAACATACGCTATCGAGGATGGTCGTGATTGCGTGTAATGAAAGACAACTCATGGTGGCGTGTAGTGAAAGACTCCTTTGTTGTTTCATATAAAAAAATACAACCATATTTCATTTATACATTAAACAAACTCTATAATTAATGTTGCGTAGAATATTTTCTACAAAACATACTTGAAATTGTGTGTAACACGATCCAATAATAGTGTTGCGTATACTGCAAGCTAATATGGTGTTGCGTATAGCGCAAGATAATATTGGTGTAGCATACAGCACAAGACATCAATTAATAAGATTAATTCTCATAAAATCTCTAGTTGTTACATTATACCCCCCTTAAAATGAATTTCACCCTCGAAATTCGTCGGGGTTATAAATGGTTTGTTACTTGAGAATTTCTTTCATAGAAACCCACATCGTAATAAGGAATGATAAAACTTAATTTTAAAAAGTTAAGTATGAAACATAATGGTTACCCAAATTAACTCATCACTAGGTTTACATATAAGAGATCATGTGTGAAAATATGGATATGGAGGAGAAATATAACTATCATGTTCTGATGGAGAGTGGTAGAGGACATGGCTACGATAAAGCCAACAGTCACAAAGCCATAAATTTGTGATGATCTAAGGTACTATCTGATTCATCGGATATGAGAGTAATAGGACATAATTTTTGTCTTTCAAGATAATTTCCCTAATTTTGTTGAATTTGAATTAGAAGAATACTTAATTTATTTCGGTACAATCTCACCGTTTTTGTACCTTAAACAATTTCCACTTTATCTCTTAAATAAACGAAGTTGAATTTGTCTTCCTTGAGTTGTTAGCAGATCATGTGATAGAATTATAAGTTATTCATTCTGTCTCAAACATAAACATAGAAAATGTTATATACATAAGTCTATCTATGGTGATATTATTCATATATGGTTCAAAAAATGGACTTATACATTAACTATCATACTGCTTAACAAAATAAAACTAATTTCTACTAACCAGGGACTTCCTGTAGGCCAGTGGTAGGTAATAAAGGCCTGTCGCACTTCGGTTGTGGGTTCGATTCCCACAGCCTTGTCCGACGCGATAGGTTGTCGCCCATCTTGAAGGTTGTCCTTTTTCTAAAATTACATCATTATGACATTCAATCAATAATATCAAAAAAAGTTATAGACTTAAATAATACTAACTTGTGTCCAACATAATCCATTTCAAATCTTTAGGCATATCCAAAATACTTCTGTCCAAGCTTATAGTATAAATAAAACAATTACTATAAATTTCATCTACCGAGCATGTGAAAACCATCATTTATCCCTGATATATCTTGTTGATCACATTCCAATCATGTGACTACCTTAATCATGTATTCTCTTGAAAAATGAATACCCATTGAACCTTAGTGAAAACATGAATTCTGTCAAAAGTTAACTCTTTCAACATACCAAAATCCCAAAAATTCTTTATTCTCAAACCATTCACGAGCTCATTAATACTATCAAACATTTCATTATCTCCTTAGCACTTCTTTATGCACATATTAGGTGCTTTCCAAAAATATCTGAATAAACATTCATGCATACTGGTACTATTCATCATACACTTTCAAAACATAAGGAAAGAAAACAATGTAACAATCCACAAATGTCTCTTTATTCCATAGTACAATGAGATTACTTATACAACATTATTTTGGAATCCCATTACATGAACACTAAATCATTCCACCACATTGTTGTCATATTCAAGATTGCCAATAGTGATTGCATATGATTTCCCTTTGTCCTTTTCCTTAAGTGTTTGCTCATGTTGATCATCATTAACCCTTGGATTAGGGCATTTATTAGCATAATTCCCCATTTCCTTACACTAGAATCATTGAACTGTTGGTGGAGCATTCTCTGTTGTCTTTTTTCTATTCACATCATTTTCAGTCTTTTTCCCATTACTTGGACAATCAATTTCTCGATGACCTTGTTTTCCACACTTAAAATATTTTCTTGTACCTTTTAGGCAATCTCCACCATGATTCTTTCCACACTTTGAGCATAAAGAAACATTCATATTCTTTTCACCACTGTTCGGAGATTTCTCCTTGAACTCTATCTTTCGTTTCTTGTCAAAACCATGAGATAGATATGTAACACCAACTTACAGTACTACCTTGATAGCACAACACACAATTTCTTCCTAGCTACTGATGTCTCTTATAGCTAATTCCTTTCAAAGACTTGGTTTTAAGACACTGAAGAATCGATCAACTTTACTTTCAAGTTGGATGATAAAGCCAAATGCATTCCTTGAATGCCTTATAAAATTCGCTTCGTATATACTAACATATTCATCATCCTTTTTTTTAATCTCAAGGAACTCCTCTTCCATCTTTGTTCGAAGAATACGAGGGATGTACTTATTGAAAAATAATTTCTTGAACTCATCCCATTCCATGGATTCAATTTCACCTTGGGGCCTTGTATTATTAATTAAAGTCCACCATTTATCTGCTTCGCCTTCTAATCGGTAAATAGCCAGAATGAATTTTTCATGTTCCAAACACCGAAGTATGGAAAATATCTTTTCAATGGTATTGATACATTGTTCAGCAACTTTTGGATTAGAAGATCCACTGAAATAAGGTGGGTGTTGCCTCACGAAGGACTCAATAGAATATTGTTCCCTTCTCTACTAATTTGGAAGTACAAAATGATCCATAGCTTGTGTAAGTATAGAAATAAGATTTTTGACTCCATCTCCCATGACGTTGGTTTGTTCCGGAGGACAATCATTGCATCATCCATTACATTGATCAACACGGTTCCTTCGGGTTCCAGCCATCGTCTAAAACCCAAAAGGAATAGTGTGAGAGGAAAAAATCATGCTTGGGAAAACAACATAATAAAGGGGGAGTACCTTAAATATCTAACATCTTATGTATATTTCTATGATCGTAACCATAATTCTAGGACTATAACCTATACTTATACCTAACCTTAGGGACATCCCTATATATAACTTAGAAATATTTCTAGAGATCTCACTAAAGTTTTCGTATCCTAGTTTCCAAAGGTTAACTAAACCTTTCCTCTGATACCAACTATAGATACCCTAAAGCATGATGTACATGGACATTACATTACTTTTGCAGAATACTTAATACATAACAAAATCAGACACACAAGGACCGTAATAGTTTAGTGTCTTTGGAAACTCGGAATATAATCTTCTAATCATGGTGAAAGATCTTCAACATCTCCCATAAATATCTTCCCCTTTTGTTTTCATACATAAAACAATTATTTATATCCTGGGGAAAATAAAACTTATATAGGGTTAGCTCAAATTCTCAGTAAGGGTAAGAATGGATAAAATAAACCAAATCATATACATTTGAACTTAAAAACATGAACATAATGTTTAAACATAAAAATCTTGGGCAATGACATAAAACATGGAAATACATAAGGCATATATCATAATGGAACATTAATCATGATAAACTAGAATGGGAATAAAACATGTAATTGTGGAATCCATTAAGCATATGTAATGATTTCCATAGTATCCAAGGCATTGCTGCCAAGACCATCTTAGTGGACAAAGTCCCTTACTGAATCGGGTTTACTTGTCGTTCCAGCCATTTATATCTCATGAGATATAAATCTTTACCCAATGCATTGGAGGGAGATATAGGTCCCACCCATCTCATAATGAAATCATTCTTACTTGTTCCACAAAATAAACTTAAAACATTCATCATAACCCAAAGAATAAAATGGGTTTCATAAACATCATCCCATCATCACATAATCCATATAAAACAAATGGATATTTCATCATAAGAAAATTGAAACCATGTAAATCATAAAGACATTATACTAGAAACATACACATATGAAATAATGTCATCTTAGATGGAAAATGGTTTTGATAAAACACTTGAAATTAATTCTTGAGGAAAATATCCTTTCTTCTTCAAAATCAATTTCTTTTCACAAAACATCATGCAATTTTAAAAGAAAGATATTTTGTTGAAAATAGTCATGAAATATTTTGGAGGAAGCTTAATGAAAATAATTCTTTATAAAATCGTAAAAATCATTTTATGCCGTATAAATTGTAAAAACTATCTCCTCATCCTTTGGTCGGAAAAGTCAAAAAGTACCTCGTAACATAAAAAAAAGAAAGATTCCTTACATACCATGTAGTAAAAGACAAAATATGTAAAAAGGACATTAACCATACATAAAAAAACTTTTAGAAGACATGTTCTTGGATGATAATAATAACCCCATCAAATAGTTACGAATAATCAATCTCAGATATGAACTAGATTGGAAAGGCTATCCCTTACCTTAGGTCCGATATTCTTCATACGTATCCGAACCTCCTGTATAATGATTTATATAATGTCATTGTCTTATTAAAGAATCATATAAATTGTTATGATATCATATATGGTTCACTTATGACTTTATATTACCCGTTCATTTGTAAATCCCATGTTAAAGCAACGTTTTGGGTAAAATCATCTTATTTATCGTACGTGTTTGGACTTGTTGTTCTTGATGTTATTATTACTTATATCATGATTTACTTACTTCCAGAATGTAAATAATGATTTATATATCATATATATTCATTATATATCCAGCATATACATGTATTTATAATAGTACATAACATATGAAGGCATGAAATGAAATGCACCGTTCATGGAGACGGTAATCCGTACGTACGCATGAAAGCTACATTAATTTATATTTATTATTTTAATTGAATAGTTATTTTATAATTCCAGTATAATATCATTAACTCTTTCCATTATACATTCCACATAAGGCATTAACGAATCACATCACTTTGAGGGGGCGGTAGTCCGCACTTCCTCAAATGAGATTATCGTATTTACCAACTTTGGAAACCATAAAGGCATGATATAATTGGGAAGTAAAGAAGCATAAGGAAATAATAAACATAATATATATCATATATAAATACATTTCCATCATAATGGCCACCATGAGAGGCGGTAGGAGAAAATCGAACAATCATCGTTTCGTGAGGTGTTAGTTTGCCATCCATAGAAACATTATGTTCTTCATCCATTAGATGGAGGTGTGTGTAAGTTTAGTTATAATACTTCTCATAAAAACATCATTGTATTTTGAGGATACTGGTGTTGTTACAAAATAATGGATTAAAAAGAGTTAAGGGGTTGGAGAATTAGAATAAAAGAAAACAACTAAAGAGAAACTATTACCTTTAATTTGGGTAACTTCCTTTTGTTTGAACCAAAAGGACTTCTTGAGGTGCCTTCTTCCTAATGTAAGGCATATAGGGGGAGGAGAGGTATGTAGGGAGCTTATTTGGGAAGATTTTGGACGATCCAAAAGGCTTTATATGTGTAAGGAATTGCATAGAAGTGGTTTCCTTGTATAAGGGAGTGGAGGGGCTCTTTAGGAAAGAGTGAAAACATTATTTTATTATAAACATATCTTCGGTGTCAAGAGGTCCAAAATAAATTAATGTCGAAGATACGATGACTCATATTTGAAATAAAATCATCCAAAAGGAATTGGATAGGTTTTGGATGATATTTTAATCATTATAATCTTATTTATTTAAATCATTTGTTAATGTGGTAAATTCTGCATCATTATTGTGTCATAAATAATTTAATTTATTTGCTGTCTAAAAATTATAAAAAAAATATGAACATGTAGGAAATATTTTTATATTTCCAATTAATATTTATAGTCACAATTTTAATTTATATATCCCTTTATAAAAATTAATTACTAAAGGATTTTTGTTAATGCAAATTTTGTCTTTACATTAAATTAATTAATCTAATGTGTCATCGTCTTTCATAAGTGGCTCCATGGGGTACCAAAATAGACCCAAGGAGGCCCATGGTCGGCCATTAATCATCCAATAAGTTTTGGACATGTATTGAGGTAATTTTGAATTATTATAATATTATTTTAACCTTGATTTACCCTATTTACCTTTAACCACGGTAAATAAAAGTAAAAAGTTACTATTCACCAAAAATTATTTTTATATAATTGAACCATATTTTACTCCTTTATATTAACCATGTCTCTCAAATTTTGAAATTCAACTCACAGAAGCGGTAAAATTATGTTTTATGAACAATTGCAAAAGCTCTTATGAGGTGGGTAAAAGACGGTGAAAAGTTCAATACAATTTTTTATAAATATATTATTATTATAAAATGATTCCAATGAATTTTATTGAACTCATATAAGTATTATTTATCTATTTTAACCTAAAATAAATTTAAATTGAAAGAATTATTATTTAAATAAAAGCCGGTTTTTAACAAAAAACTCAGTGTTTTCACTATTTATAAAAAATTGAAGTTTTTCAGAAAAATACCAAAAATTTAACCTAAGCTATATTTGATATTCCAAATTCAAAAATGATGTGTATTTTTTCAAATTCAAAACATATAAGTGGCATTAATTAATTTTAAAATTAATTCCCGTTATCAAAACAAATAGCATTTTTAAGAAACAATAACTATCAAAAGATCATCACTTCTTTATGTCCAATTTCAATGTAAAATTAATTCCAAGGACCAAAATTGGATTAAATGGTAAAAATATATTCTAATTAATCTTTAAAACCAATTAAAAATATAATCTAGCAATATAAATTATTGCGATGAAAAATGTATTTTTTAATTAAAATAGAGTGTGTTTTTACTATTCATCAAAATATGAATGTTATCAGAATAATATGAAAAATTTATCCAAATTAAATTTTTATATCCAGATTCCAAGGAAGAATTTTATTTTTTCAAATTGATCATATAAAAATGTAAAAAACTAGATTTAAAGTGGGTGCGCAATAAAAAGGCGGCAAAACTGCAATTTTTTTAAAAAAATACTTATTTTACCCGAAAATTTTATTTTGTTCTCATACCATGTTCTAGAAAATATGTAAGATGAATAATAATGTTATAAATTTCAAAATGTAGTTAATAATATTCATAACGGCTAGTTTATAATAATATTATAATAATATATCGTTGTTTAGTGAAACCCGGTATTACGTACAGCATACGCTATCAAGGAAGGTCGCGATTGCATGTAATGCAAGCCAAGTCAGGGTGGCGTGTACTGCAAGACTCTTTTCTGTTGCGTATAACAAAATACAACCATATTTAATTTATACATTAAACAATGTTTATAATTAATGTTGCATAGAATAATTTCTACAAAACGAACTTGAAATTGTGTGTAACACGAGCCAAGAATAGTGTTGTGTATACTAAAAACTAATACGGTGTTGCGTATAACGCAAGATAATATTGGTGTAGCGTACAACACAAGAAATCAATTAAAAATAATAATTCTCATAAAATTTTTGGTTGTTACAATCATCTATCATTTTATTTGCGTACTTTTTTTCTTCTCAGGAGGGGATACATTTTTTTTATTTTATTCTTCACATATTATAATTCCTTGGAAGGTTGTGCCTATGATGATGCAGTGACAATATTATAAGGAAAATTCATTGTATTTATGAAAAAAAATTCAATCTAGAAATTCTATATTCTACAATGAAAAAATTTATTCTCAGAATGGATAATACATATTCTAAAAATTAAAAAGTTTTATGTATTTCACAAGTAACTTATTGATAAAGGATGGAAACATAGTGATCATTGAATTAATTAAATCATTCTTGGTAGCCTCAAATATAATGAAATTAAAATTCCCAAAGATTATTTTCATTATATACCTTAATAAGTAAAACAAAAAAATATATGCAACCTTATGGGTATCTTAGTCTCCCTTCCTAGGTATCAAATACCCCAACATCCAAAGTGCTTCAAAAATTTCATCTAATGAAAAGTGTGTATACTTTATAACCTTCTCTTAATATGGAAATAAAGAAGCTTATAACTTACTATTTTAAAAATAACCATTCTTATCTTATAATTTTTGGGAAGGTATATATAATTCTCCACTAGAATGAACCCCAACCACATTTCAAACTCTTTTATAATAAAGTCTTCTTTTCATGCCAAAAATAGTGAATTAAATTAGTTCCTTATCACTTTATTTTAAAAATTGAGATGATTAACAAAATTCACTGACTATATCAAGATAATACAAATCAAAATCCTTATTTGGTTTCTATACATATATGTTCTCCTAAAAATGTAAAGAAATATTTCTTTTGAGAGTATTATCATATTTATCAAACCCATATTTCTCAATAGTTTCTCCTCTGAAAAATGGATGTTTACGTGATGTTCCTTGGTTTCCATCATAATTAGACTAGTCCCTAATATGAGACAGATTCCAAAACAATCAGAATGATGTATTTTAGTAGAGTGATGGTTCAAGGGAAAAAATATTGGCAACCATTGTATGAAAAAATAGTGACCCACCTTTATATAGACACTAAGGTGTGGTAGTTCAGATTCAAAATAATTTCAATGCCTTAGATTAAATCCTTAACTAATATGATAGAAAGGACTTAATTAAAGATATTTTTAAGAAATATATGAACTATAAATGTTTAAGAAAAACTATTAATTATAATATATAATAGAATTATTATACTACATTTGTTATTTAAATCATAAAATGTATTGAAATTAATATAATAATAATAAAACAACAACTATAAATTAGTATAATGGATATGTTCCCAAACAGAAAGAAGAATATGTTTTAGTGTATCAAGTTTCATTGGTATGAATAAACTATTATTTTTTGTTTTTGCAACAATGTTTGAATGTGATTGTTTAATAATAATACTATTAATGATAGTTTTATTTGGAAAATTTATTATGATAGTTGTATTATAAAATCTGATTACGACAGTTTTATTATGAAAAATGATTATGATGAGATTATTATGAAAAATTATTATGGGAGTTTTATTATAATATATGATTGTGATATATTTTTTATAGAAATGTATCTATGATAATTTTATAAGGAAAACTAATTCGGATACATGTTTTTAATAATTTTTTTAGTTTTGAATGTTTATTATGATAAAATTATTATTTTTTAATTTTTTTTGAAAAAGATTAAAAAAAATATGCCCCTATGAAATAAAGTATATTAATTTAAAATGATTTATAAAAAATAATTATATATAAATAATCAATTTATGTTTATTATTCATATAATCTGATTAATGAATTCAAATATATCGTTACTAAGGGGTTTAGTGAAAATATTAAAAATTGTTATTTCATTCCAAGGAATTTTAAAATAAAATGACATTTATGTCTGTGATCATGAAGGAAAAGGTATATTATATCCATGTTTTTAGAACATGAGTGATGTAGTGAGTTTTTTACTTAAGGAAATTTCACTTTTGTTTTCAAAAAGTATTTGAGTTTTAGTATAAAAAAAACAATCCATAATCCGTGAGTGTGTGCTACATCCAAAACATTTGATCCCAATAACTTCTAACCACCACATATTTAGCCTCAAAAGTGGAAAGTTATACCAAGTGTTGTTTCATACATGAACAAGACACTTATGTGTCTCATAGAAAGGGACATATTATAGATTTAATTTTTCTATCCATTATATATCTACTAAATGTAGCATCAAAATATATTTTTAGTTCGAAAATATTTTTAAAAGTATATAATATGCCTTAATATATAGTTCCCTTAAGATAATGAAAGATTCATTTTATGTATTTTTAATTGGATTATCTTCAATTGGATTGATATCTAGTATATAAGAATAATGGTAACCATCAAGTCTAGATGATTAGATATTATGTAACATAAGATTCTAATTATACCAATAAGAGTTTTATAATTAACTAGTTTCCCAGCCTCGTCAAGATATAATGTATTTGAGGTACCAATTGGAGCACTAATACGTTTAGTGATATTGTATCCAAATGTCATAAGAAGATATTTTATAAACTTATTTTGAGATGTAAGAGTTCATTTTGGGTTTAAAGAGATTTTAAAACCTAGAAAATATGGTTACTCACCCATCATAATCATTTCAAACTCAGAAATCATATGATATGCAAAAGAATATGTACTTTTTTTTTGTTTAACAAACTAAAATTTCATAAAAATATATTTGTACAATCATAAAGTTTTTATTTTTTATTTTATAAAATTATTCTGATCAACAATACCCTTAAAAATTTTTTGGTATAAAATTTAGTTAACTTTTCAAAAAAGATATAGGGTATTGTGTAAGTCAATATAGTAGTTCTTTTTAATGTTAATCAAAATGTTATGGATGTTTTTATCTTCAAAACTATGGAGTTTTTATACATAAAATTCCTATTTAACATATCCATTAAGAAAATCACACTTCACATCCATTTGATTTCTTATGAAATTGATGAATGCTACAAAATATTGATGTATTCAAATAACTTCAAGTCTTTCTAAATGTTTATAAGATTATTCATAGTTTATTCCCTCATAATGATTATAACCCTTAGTAAAAAGTATAGTTTCATTCGTATATATTATTCCATTTTCTTCATATATATTCTTAAAACCCCATTTTACAACAATTATATAAGGTTCAACAGGTTATTAAAACAATATCTAGAGTTTTTCCTTTCAAACTCACTAAGATAATATTTAATAACATTAATCTAATACTTATAAACTAATTCCAAAAAAGATTATTATGTTACAATTGGGGTAAGAAATATAGATTATCAATTTCATTTCTCAAAGAACATCTAGTCCTAATAGGTAGATCCATATCACCAATGATACATTCACTATGAGGATTAATAATAAAAAATGACTTCTTATATTTTCAAAAGTTTGTTTTTCAATAATAAGTTTAAAATATTCCAAAATAATAACTTAAAAAACATTTTCTTAGGTTGTTTTCTTATGAGAAGAAATTTCTACTATAGGGTGAAAATAAATTTTAGAAATATACTTTGAAAATGTAAGTTGATGTTTTTTGAACACAAAGGGACCAATTTCATAAAAAATAACATGCAAAATTTCCTCAATATTATAAGAATTTTTATTAAAAACACTATAAGACTATATAGTTGTGTAATAACCTAAAAATATTCATTGATAATATTTGGGAGTGAATGCATGTGCATTGTCTTTAGTATTCAAGAAGAATAATTTGTATAAAAAAACATTGAAGTAAGAAAAATTCTCTTTTATTCATATCCAAAACTCATATTGAGTTTTATTAATGAAAGGTCGAATTAAAACATGATTTATAGTATATAATGACGTATCAACAACTTTCATCAAATTTTTTTTAGAAATAGAGTATTTAGTTAACATGGTTATATTAATCTTCAAAAGAACACTATTTCTTCTTTAAAGTACACAATTTTTATATGGGGTTCTTGGCTTTGAAAATTTTTATTCAGTAAATTTCTTACTAATAAATTTTCAAAATAAAAAATTTCAAATTCTAATCCATTATCTCAATGAATATTTATCAAGGATTAGATTTTCTCATTTTTTACTCTGGCGACAAATGATTTAAAAAAATAATGCATTCAAATTTTCCGGTAATAAAATAGACACATGTGTGTCTAGTGTAATAATCAACTAATACATATAGATAGTATTGGACCCCAATATTTTTAATTTGTTTAGGAAAAAATAATTCCAATCACAATAAATTTAAATAATCAAAATTTGAGACATCATTTATAGATTTAAAACTAATCTTAATTTTGATAATATATTGAAAATGATAACATAATTTTGAATAATCAAAAAAATGCTATGGTATATCTTAAACATGCCCTTTTCTAATAAATTGAGATATTTTTCTATGGATATTGTATCCTAACCTTCGATACCATAACTAAGATTTATTTTCTATTACAATAAACTATGTTATGTCATTGCTCATAAGGTCTTCTAACTTTTGTGATTAAACATTCTTATTCCAATTATTAAAAAGAATAAATATATATTTTGAACTATGTATTATACATTTATCATTACTATACATCACAAGATAACCTGCATCACATAATTGACTTATTCATATAAGGTTTTCTTAACAGCTATAAAAAATAAAACATTTGAAATTATGTATTTTCCAAAAAAATGTTACGTATACTAATGATTTCTCTATAATCATTTTCATTGAATGTTACTTTTCCATTATTCATCTTGATAATATTTATAAAGAAATATTTCCTTTCATTATTCTATCTAGAGAAACCACTATACTTGTACCAAGTGTTCTATTTATTGGTACTATATTTATTTATCTGAAAATAATGTAATACTTTTTCCATAATCCAAACACTCTTGGGTCTCGAATTACCATAAAATATGATTTCAGGTAGCCAAATTTGGCCAACATTACTATTTCAGAAAATTTCATATCGTTATAAAAATAAGATTTTTAAAAACAAGGTGATAGAACATGATTCAAAGAAAAAAATTTCTTCAACATTCCACCACTTTATCATTTTGTGAAAATGGTTCACTTTTTGGAAGAAAATAAATGTTACTAAATAGAGGTCTTTTATTTGTATATCCCACTCCAGATTTATTACCATTATGTGTGAATTGATTTTAAATTTTTTAAATGTTTTCTTTAATTATGGTATATATAGAAAAAAGTTTATTTAAAATATATATTTCATATTTTAGTATGATAAATATGTATTTTTCCTCATTATAAATAGTACTAGAAATCTCTTTTTCAAAATCAGTTCTTAATGTATATTTCATAGATTTGTTTTGAATTTTTTTTCAAGATATTTAGGAAGAAATAATATTTCTATAGATAAAAGTGTTATTATTGAGTTTTCATTTTCGTGTTTGGATTGGTAATTATCTATATTTTTTTACAAAAATAACAATTTTAATTTTCAAAATTTTTTAGACCTAGAAAATTAGTCATAAATAGATAAATTATTTTCTTATTTAAAAGAAGGTTTTTTATTAGATGTAAATGAATTGTTATCCTTAGGTTAGTCTTCATTTAAATACATTATAGTATGGTGTTAAGACATTTTAAAGTAAGCCATTAATGTTTTTTGAATAATTGTATTTCAGAAAAAAAATCTAATATTTTTTTCCAAAATTATTATTGTCCGAAAAACTATTTAAAGAGAACTCATCACCACTAGCACTCCAAGTGTCAGAATAGTTTTATCTTGTCTTGTTCAAAGACTTATAATATTTTTTTTGGAATTTATATATGAATTTCAATCCTTCCTCTATTTTATCAATAACTTTGGACAATCTAGTCGAATATGTCCTATCTTCTTACAGTCAAAAAATATAACTACAGAATCATTATTATCACTTTTATCCTTATAACCATTTTTTCTCTTTATTAAAAATATTTCTTCCCCAATTTTTTTTCATCCATAATGAACGTTTTAAAAATTAATTCTTATAATTTTCAACTGTAATAGAATATTATTTAATAATTAATTTATTCTACCTTGATTATTTCACAATTTTCATAGGTGATTGTAATTTAGTCGGTAGAATAAATATTGTAGAAAAATATTCCACCATTTTTATCTTTATATTTTTTAGAACATATCATTAATATTACATTATATTGCATTAGGGTTCTAATAAGATCAAAAATATTCATATTACTAATCTTCCTTATGTTATCTACAATAGTTATTTTAGATTCCCACTCATTGGGAATTATATCAAAAATATTTTGAACTAGAATATTATCATCAAGAAATTTACCTCCAAGATACTATAAAATAACAATAATATTGGTAAAAATTTGGTGTATATTGGAAAGTAACTCACTAGGTAGAAAAAGAATGGCATGGTAGTCTAAATAATGTATTTCTCTTTTTGTTTCAATAACTTTGGAAGTACCAATATGTTTTATTTCTAACATATTCTAAATATTATAACCACTTTCACAAGTTGAAATGAAACTGTATATAGATATATTTTAGGATCATAAAATATTTTTCATTACTCTATTATTGAGTTAATATTCCAAATTAGCTTGATTTTTGAAAATAGAAACATCCTTATTAGGAATATCTTAATTTATAAATATCATAAAAAATTATCAACTCTAGTGTTCATAAAAACTATTTCCATAACATCTTTCCAATACTCTTAGATTCACCATTAATGATAGATGGTATTTTTGTATTGATATTTTGATGGGATCCAACATTTAAACTCGTATATTAAAGACAATAGAAATCTCTTTTCTAGAAAAAAACATTAGTGTATAGAAATTTATGAAAAAATATTTTATAAAACTTACAAATGGTAAAGGAAGTAAACAAATTAGCAAGTATAAAGGGTAGAAACTACTCTAATAGTAGTTATTTGATCATAAGAGTATATATTATAGATATAATTACAATATGGGTGTGGATTTTATTTTAATCATTAAATAAAATATTAATAATAATTCCACTTCAAGTAAAATAATGGGACTCCCAGATCATTTAATGATCAGATTGTTAGAATTAGAATCACAGATTATATGATTATATCAGAGTATGATTTAATTATTATCATATATACAAAAAAATAATAATGAGAAATATTAGAAAAAAAACATTCTATTTTAATATTCATAGTGTAATAAATACTTTTAAAAATATGCAATGTAATATATTAAAATGCAATAATGAATTACAAGATATATTAAAAGATTTCACTCTTATCACCTTAAGAGTAAATGTAGTAAAAAATAGGGACTAAAGGTATCCACTATTTTATACCACCTATAATGGTATGTATTTCCTTATTTTTAAATTCCTCAATATGTTGATCAAAATTGTCATGTCTTTCATTCCTCAGAATCCCTCAACGTGATGATGGATTTTTGTCTACATATCAATGGATACCCTCAATCTGATGGATCTAATTCAACCTCTTCCTATAAATAGATTCCCTTGATCTATATAATGATCGAGCATAAAATAAAGAAGGGAATTTTCTAAAGTAAAAACCCTAACAGTGATTCCTTAGAATGACAAAACTCTAAAGTATTAAAAAGGATAATAATGAGAAGTTCATGGTTAGAAATTATTATAAGATATGACTTGTAAAATATATCAGCTATTAACTTTTCAAAAGAATAAATATTTATTTAGGATGTCCCAAATGATCATATTTATATGTTAGTTTCAATGAACTTATTGAGTTTTCAGTTTAAATCATATAAATAATTGAATGTATGATGTTATTAGTTTGGAACAATTAAATTGCTAAATTTTATTCATTATGATAGAACCAGTGTCTATATATCCCAATTATAATATTAGAATAGTATGATGTATTTACTTATTGTTTCTAAACATGATAAATCTTATAAGGATGATTATAATTTCTTAGTACCAGAATTAGTTTGATTGCCATGAATTTTTTCAATATTGAAGGGAAGAATAAAATCTAACCATTGGTCCGAACAAATGTTTGTTTGATGAATTAGTCTCATAATTGATCAGATGGATCGTATTGAAGAATGATATGTTCATTTTTATAATACTTTAGAATTATTTCTATGATAGGTTAAATGTAATGTTTTATAAAAACATAATAAAACATGTATGACATAAAATTTTTTATACATAGTTTTAAATAAGTATTTTTGATTTATAGAACTAATGGAATTTAAAAGTAAGAATTAAAACTTTTGACTCAACACATATTAGATAGTGTGTGTGACATGTAACACCAATCATGGACATGGATATGAAATCATAATTATTTATGATATATTTAACATTTTAGATGAATTAAATACATTCAATATCTTTTAATTCAGTTAACACTGATTTTAGTTTACATTACATGCAACAACATGTTTCATTGATAACTTACATTATGTGTAAGACCATGTTTCACAAAAAATCAACATAAAATAAATATTATTAATTAAAATGATAATTATTTTTTATCCTTTATAATGGTGGTAGTAAATATTACTAACTAAAGTATTAATATAATTTTTATCTATTAATTATAAATAAAATAAGAATCATTTAAAACAAAAATAATTTTTTATAAAAAACTATATTTTTCTAAAAAGTGGCATAATAATTCTTTGAGAAGATAAATTAAAATTAATTTTAACAATTTTAGAAAATTTATCTGAAAAAATTAATTCCTTTTTGAAATTATTATACCAAAATTATATTATAAAGGTGTTTTTGTGATGTTTCAATTTTTGATGAATAATTAAAAATACTAGGCTTGAATTGTAAAATAAGTTTCAATTTAAATAATTTATAATGATAAATTATATTTTTCATTTTATTTAACATTTAAAATAGTTTAAATATAAATCTATTAATAAAATTTAGGTCATTGGGATCATTTTCATATTGAATTTAGATATAAAAATGCTGTAAACTTTTAATCATTTTCACTTTAAAACCCACTTCCTCGTCACGCCTCTAAAATTAATATTAAATTAAATTATTCAACTTTTATGAATTGAATTTGGGAACATTTTTTACATACAAAGAATAAAAATAATTTATATTATCTAAAAAGGTGAGATTAATTTTTTACCATAATTAGTAGTGAAAATATTTAAATTAATTATTACGATTAAGGTAAAAATGAGTTTACATAGTGGTAAAACTTATAATATAATGTGTGATAATGAAAAAAAACATGATAAAAAAATTAGATGTACATATTATGACCATATAACTACTAATATTGATAATACATTATTATTTTATCCCAGGTACATGAAGAAAAATTTGGTGTAATTCACTCTATCAAAACATTACATGTGTGCCACTCACCGAACTTCTAAAAGGACACTGCCTCTCCTTTTCCACTTTGCACATTAAAATAATATTTTTGAGAAATAACTACCAAAATAACATTAATAATTTCATAACCTCATCTTAAAAGTCTTATTTTTAGAAAAAATCAATCCTAGGATTGATTTAAGGCAAACCAAAAGTGGATACCCAAAAAAGATGTAATGTTCTTCAACTAATGTTCTTATTTTACTTATTTATCCTCCCCATTATTATTTTTTAAAACCGTATGATATAATAAAATAAGTGCCTTTAATATAATATGTTGTTTTTACAACAATATAATTACCTAAAAACATCTCTACTTCTACTAAATGGGTTACAAAATCATCATTCACGTCTACGATGAACTACCACCTTACGAACCGAGGTCATTCATATTTCCATTTCCACCTCCCATAGTTGGGTATGATGATGGATATGGAATATAATAATGATATTTATAACATATATATAACACTTTATTACCAATATCATATATATATATATATATTCACCTTCAATTTTGTATGAAATATGATAACGTCACTCATGTGTAGAGGAAACCAACTGCTTGTAATGTGGTGTGATTCGTCTTTCCCTAAAGCTTCACATGGATTGTGATAAAGATAATTTTATTGATTATATGTGATATAAATTAAATAATTATTATATTCAAAATATTTATAATTATGTAAATATAATTTATATCATTTTATTTGTTTACACTCAAGTAAATGTGATAACATCGTTTACCTTCATGTGGACTACCACCATCACGATGTGATGTGACAATATTTTAAACACCCCAAATGGAAGAAATATATAAGTACAAAATATTTTATATATGATATCATGATAGTTTTTGTAAGTTAATATATTATTTACCTTCATTCCTTAATTTTCAAAGAAAATAAGAAACATTACTCTTGCGAACTTATAACCTACTATCCCCATAATCGTAATGTTTTTAATTTTTCAAAAACAGAATTCATGATTTTTTTAATAGAAATATCTGTGTAAAAATATTATAATTTTTTCTTGATTATTATTCTTAATTTGGTAAAACCATATAAAATTTTCTAGAAATGGATCTTTCATAATAAAACATGCATGAAAATATAAGGCAATTAACACCCATAACAATGAATGTAATGAAATATCATGAAAACATTCGTTATAAAATATTATTAAAGGATTATAAATGATATTTTGAATAGTAATAATTTTATTTGTAACTTTATGAATTGTTTAAAAAAACTACACATGATGTTAAATCATGTTCAACAAAAAAGATGCATAAGGTAAGGTATTTTTTCTCAATTTTCATTCATTGAGTTATATTGTAATGTTATGTATATTATTCTTTTATGTGGCTTATATTCTATCCATTTAACATTTTATATCATGAATAATTCATAATTCATTGTATTTTATGTTTTATTTTGATTTATTCCACCAATTGATATTTGAATTAAAAGTGACAAAGTGGTAATGGATTTCTTTACTTAATTTCTACTCATTGGGTAAAAATTATACACTGTTTTGTATTCCATGATAATATTATATGCATAATGATTTCGTTTATTATATTATGTTTTATTTAAACTTATTTTATGTGTATTCATTATTGATAAAAATGATAGATTCATTTAATAAATCTCACTTCATTATTATAAACATTTTAAGTGTTTATTTCACAATATCATTCTAATCAATATTGTTTATTCTTGAATATAAGTTGAAGGAAAATTACATGATAATTTATCAAAAAAAACATTTAATTTTATTATCCACTGGTAAAAAAATTATATTTTCATTTAATATTTCCATATTTGCACTTATTGGTACCTAAATGTTTTATAAAATTGTTTCATGAAAATCCCAAATCATTTATCTCTTCATTTGAAAATATGTTTTCTTCCTAAACCATGTTTTCTAAAAAAATACATTTATTCAACATTTTAAAAAATATATATCAATGTAATTTTCACCCATTTTAACCCATTAAAAAATGTTTTCAATGAAATCTAATTTCATTTTAAAAAAATTCAAGTTTTTCTTTTAAACAAATTGTGAATAAAATATTCTTATCTTTTTATATATAAGAAGAACTGGTAACATTTTTATAGAGAATTAGGAATTTTAGTTTTTTACATTTTTAGAATGTGTGGAATTAATCTTCATCAGGTGTGTCATTTCTTTGATGCTTTATTTGTATACTATAATGATCTTATTAAATAAAATATTATTAAATTTTATTTTAATGGAAAATTATTATCATAATGGTTTTCAAAATTAGTAGGATGATTTCACCAATAATTATTTTGATGATATTTTTCAGATTTATCTTTTAATCATGGACAAAAAAAACTATTATTAATCCAATGGCTATATGTTAATACCAGCCTTATTCTTCCCCTAGAGGGTTTATGATTATTATGGAAAATTAAAATATTGACATTCGCTTACATGATTAATTTTTACACTAATTAACTTTTCCTTCAATTATTTATTTTACAATATATATATAAATTCTCCCATAAATGTAAATATTATTTATTAGCGATATTCTTATTTCTTAAATAATATACAATTTTTTGTTTCAGTGTTCACTGATAACTATTTAATTAACTAGGGTAATGATGATAAATCTATATCCTATACTCAATTAGGATAGTAGATGAAAATGTAAATTATTTATGAATTAAATTAATTATTCAATATATGATTAATTATTTGAAAATGAAATACATATATTTTAGACTATTTATTGAAATCACCTTAATACATCATTTTTCTGATGGGATAATTTAGTTAGCCGGCCTCAGTTATGTGGATTTTTACACAGTATGTTTTAAAATAAATTTGGGATAGTTCTTGATGGTAAAGGTATCATGGTTATGGGAAACATTATGTATGATAATTAATCACTTTATATATTAAAATTTCTTATTATCTAAGAGATTATCATTATGATGTTATATATTAATAAATTTAATTATAATTTTATTTATTAAATGTTTTTTAGTTATTTAAATTTCCATATTTATTATGAATGATCCAATGATCATAGTCCTGTAATTGATATGATGGAATGATTTCTAAGTTATACACCTTTCCATATTTATTACTGTAAATATGATTCTTAAAATGATATAATATTTGAATGAACTTCATTATTGGTTTATTGATTATATGACATGTGTGTTTAGTTATTAAATTTCCATATTGATTATTTTTAATGATTCTTGAATGATTCTAATGTACTTAACCCCCATCATTCATTTTTTCTCACACTTATTTTTTTCCATTCCCAATTATTCTATAAAGATTACAATGAATGATATGTAGGGATATGCAATACAGAATAACATTATTTTTTTGGTGTATTATAATCTAATATGTGAATCATATATATATCATGTTTACTAAGAATACTAAAATATTCAGTCCTCTAGGATTAAATTATATATAACTTATTCCAATGTAATGGTAATAGTAATTGGCTTCGAACTACTAAGGTTGAGGTTTCTACATTTAGAGTGCTTTCAAAGCAAGTAGAACTTGATGTAATGGTTTATTTTACAATATCATCAATTTTTGAGATTGTTTAGTTTATATCTTTGGTGAATATTTCACTTCCATATCCTTGATTTTTAAAATTTTTTTGAAAAAAACTTTTACCATTATACTATTATTTTTTAAGAACATTTTTTCTAACGATTGAATTTTTTAAAAATGGGTTCAAACAAACTTCATTCATTTAACAATGTAGGTGCATTGTGATTTTTTAAACAGAAATATTTATGCAATGTTTTTTTAATTAATACATCTTGATAGAATTTTCTAACTATCATTAATAAAATTTTCATTATACCTTCCATTAAAATTTAATAAGGTTTTTTTCAAATAAAATTTTCCCAATTATAATTTCATAGTTTAAAAAAATGACGTCAAAATTAAATGTTTATCTTTCTTAATAATTATTCCAAATAATATTCCAATGTAATCTTCCTTCTATGATGAAATTATTTGATATAAAATATTAATTTTTTTGGGATATTATCCATGGATACCATATATATTATTTCTCTTAATGTTTTATATTTATGAGGAAAAGGTAAAATTTTTATGCAACCCATTTCTTTTTGAATGTGGTTTTTATGATGAAATGTTCATGAAATCTATTTATTTATATGGGTTATTATTTGATAACATCTTTATGATATTATGGGAAAAATATGTATAATTTTTATTATGTGATGGGTGAGACCTATATCTCCCACTAATTCATTGGGATAATATTGATATATTTGGAGATAAATAGGGCTAGAATGGGGATTAAACCCATTTATGTTAGGGACTCTATCCATTTTTATAATCTAGGGATTAACTATTCGAAACTATGATATTTTTGGAGTGATATCATTTCACTATGACATATTTTGAAATGAGCCTTGACTACTAAGAAAATGATTTTCTAGGGTTATATTCATGTCACAATTACATCACTTAGGCCTATATTATGATATCTTAGTTCATTCCCATTTATTTATTTTTGATTCATGTCATATAAACAATATAGATTTTTTGCATGACTTAAGATTTTAATATTTTATATAAAGGTTATGGTTGTAGAACATATATATCATGATATTATAACATTATGATCATGTAATGATTTTTTGATCATTGATATCTCCCCTGTATACCCTTACTAAAAATATATGCTCATCATTTTCTTATGTTTATTTTACCTAAGTTCTAAATAACGGTATTATGTATTTTATGTAGAGTAAGGGTTCTATTTATGAAAAAATGAGTAATATATGAGGTAGATATTTTATGAAATAGTATTCTACATTTCTATGTTTCCATATATACTAGACATATATGATTATGGAACTGATCAAAATTTTATGTAATGAATATTCATATATTAAGATTTTATATTTTTTATGAAAAGTATTGGACTCTGTGTAGTTACCTCATAATCATCAGGTATTTGTATGTATAAAATAAAATATTTATAATGGTAAAATTTCTCAAATACAATAATGGAGGATTATAATTCACCTCTTATATATGTTTATTTAAAACATATTTCCCATGGTTTCCACTAATTGTTTTATTACCAAATGTTTAAACCCTAACTATAGTATCCTAGAGTCAATTTTTACCTTATTATACTTGTATAAGATAAAATTTATCTCATCTCGTTGGACTGATCAATTTATTAATCTTGACGAACCAGATAAATACTTGATTCCACAGTTATAATGGAAATATAAATTACATCACATATGAAAATTTATTACATCCTTCATATTATTCATAATATACATCTTTATATCCTAGGGAAAGGGAAAATATAAAGGGTTTGATATGTGTCTATGTACAATTTATGCACAATAGAATCTACCATGATTAAATAAGGAATAATCAATATGGAAAGGTAATTAATTAAAACACATTTAATTTAATAAATAACCTGTGAAAAAAATGAATACTTGGATAATATCAACGAAGTAATCTCATGGAAAATAATGAAAAATTTCTTAATGAATGAAATTATTAATATTATAATTCATGATCTCAGATTTCATAATATCATTACAATCATGGACTTTTTTCCAACACCATTTAATCAATGGGAAATATATACCAATAACCCATTTTAATTTTTTTCCAAACTAATTTATTAAATGATATTTGTTGATACATAGATGGTTTCTCTATAAAAAGGACTAAAAAATTAATTCAGATCTAATTCATTTCTTGTATATTGAATGATAAATTTAATTTATAAATAATATACCTTATCACCAAATTTTCATAGTGAAAAAAGATTACATAATATCAATATTTTCCCAGTAAATAAAATAAATTTAATAATAAAACACCATATATAGAACTTTTATACACATTAAGAAATAATAATATAAATGATACAAATAATGTGGATATTTCAAGTAAATATAATTTCCAATAATGTCAAGAAATTTGGTGTTTCAAGAAAATGTTACTGACCAAAAATTAATAATTGATAAAATGTTACCATATGTTCATTGTATGTTCTAGTTTTGTAATAAAATTATGTATTTGGATATTCATGGAAATTGGAAACAATTATTAACATATATTTTCATTAAATATTTCTCTTCAAAAGCCATTGATATCATATAGAAGAGGCTAAAATAATATAAAGCAGTTTTTGGTGGTGGTGAAATCTAGTAAAACCTTATATGACAAAAAGATACATTTATTTTGATTTTTTTAAAAGAAACTAAAAACTACTCTTTTAGTAAAAAATATATGGATTTCATTTTATTCCATGAAAATAAATTATATCATAAAATTTCTTAATAAATTATTTGAGTAAATAAAAAGTTCTTTTGTGAAACAATTTTGAAAAGTATAAACATTAATGAAAAATATACTTGATCAAAAAAATAAAAAAAAGATTTCATTAGATATTAAAAATTAATTTGTTTTGATAAAATATAAAATGAGAATAAACATTATAAGAAAACATGGAAAAACTATAAATATTCATATGGTAATAAAATAGCTAATGTTTATGTATGATATATAATAATATTCATTCAATAAAAGTATTCGAAATACCAAAAAATGAGAACATAAAAATTAATTTATTTTGGTAAAGGAATATCTCTAATTTCAAAAATAATATAAATATAATATATATTCATTTTATTTACATTTACAATTATCCCTTAATTTTGGATAAATAAAAACATATTACATCATTCATCGAGATGGTAATCCATGCATGTGATAGAACAATATTTTCACATTTACATAGTTGGAACAAAAGAAACATAAATAATAAATTAATTTTCTAGAATAATTATTATATCATATATATCATATATGAATCCTTAATTCCATCTAGGTAAAATAAAATTTTAAATGGATCACATTGATTTTTGGAGGTGGTAGTCCACACATAAGGATGAGCGACATTATAATTTTCCAATGAACTAATAGGTAAGAATACATAAATGATATTATATTTATAGTTGAATAATTATGTCGTAAATAACATATATATTAATAATTTTCATATTTATAACCATTCAATTAAAATGGCGATGATAAAAATTACACCGCCATGTGGAGAAGGTTTGCTGTACGTACACATGAGCGATGCTTTTGTTTTTCATAGGATGGAAAACATATAGAAAATTGTTAGAACCTAATCATAGTAAACTATCAATATATTTTTCTATATAGTATATTTTATTTTAGGATCGGTATATCCTATTTAGAGGGCATAGTATAGGAAATAAATATAAAAGAGTCGGTAAATATGATTACCACTTCATTGATAGAAATCCTTTAGATATGTTATTAAGGACCACTCGAATGGTCATTTAAGAATACCATGACCATAAATTTACGTATAGGTATTTTTTAAGATAATTTCTCTGATTTTGTTCATGATATAAATCTTAATGCATTGTGAAGAAAATAGATAATTTGTATCCTTTTATATGAGATGAGAGGAAAACTTTGGAAATTCCGGAAACAATATAATGTAATGTCTCTAAATCATTTAAAATGGTTCAAATGGTGTAGAATTTATGATAAGTTGGATAGTTTCTTAATATAATCATTTAATAAAATTTTTATAAGTTTATGGTTAAATTTGTATATTATCCATTAGATTAACCCCTTTATTAACCAGTTTAAATCATAATCATCATAATGAATTATATAATATTAAAGGGTTTTAATTTTACTAATAAAGATAAATTTGGATAAAAAATAGACATGGTATGATATTTTGGAATATATGTTATCCAACTATCCCACTTTAAATATTTTTATTATTTTTAGATAATTTAATATAATTATTATTTTTCATAAAATATAATTATTGTAATTTTTGAAACTTTTAATTTAATTTCACATTAAAGACCCCGACACAAATTTAGCATTTAAATGTAATCATTTCACACATCAATAATAATATTTATTCATAAATAATATTATTTAAACAAAATAATTCATCCAAATTGCATTACTTATAATATTTTTATTATCAATTATTTTATTTTTCAATTAATTGAATAAATATAGTCTCAGAGTTGTATATTCATTTACAGTAATTATTATATCTATAAAAATTAAAAATATGTTATCATGGTAAAAAATAATTAAATCCCATTTCAATTTATCATTTAAAATAGTTCAT
The DNA here is from genome assembly GCA_963277665.1 of Viscum album. Taxonomy (NCBI): domain Eukaryota; kingdom Viridiplantae; phylum Streptophyta; class Magnoliopsida; order Santalales; family Viscaceae; genus Viscum; species Viscum album. The sequence goes on from OY728163.1 coordinate 1,868,334,169, forward strand.
AGCTATTTCTTATCACTATTAAAAAATATTATATATATTATACTCAAGTGTGTGAAATTTTGTTTTTATTTTTTTCTTTAATGTAAAATAAAGGTCCATTTCAAGGAAAAATATCACCAATTGGCCATATTTTTTATAATTTGAGGGAAATGGGAAAACATAATTCAAAAAATAGTATAATAGAATGTTTTATTGAAATTTTAAAACCTTATCCCAAAGATTTAAATGTGTTTTTAACAATTTTACCTTTATCTATGTGACAAATATTCACCAAGGTCACTATTCATAATGACCGAAAATAAAAAAACCAATTTACCAAACTAGAATGTCAATATTAAAAATATGGAATCCATTTTTTTCAAATTAAATTCATATATGTGGATGAAATTAATTTATGAAAAAATGAAGAATGTAATGAAAGAATTTTCTTTAGAAAATTGGGGTTTTATATCTAAAAATTATGTTACACAAAAAATAAGGCATAACAATGAATCAAATGTTACTAATTAGATTATTTAAAAATAAATTGGGATGGGATTATATTAATTTATGATTAAATCAGAATAATAATTTGTATTTTAAATTAAATTAAATGACAGTTTTACAAAAAATCTGTATTTTTTCACTATTCACTAAAAATCAACATTTTCAGAAAAAATCGGAATTTTCAACCTCTTATAAAATTGACATGGTGAATTCCAAAATGATATAATTTTATCATTATAATATTTCAGAACTATGACTTAGTTCTTTATAACTATTTTTTTCAAGTGAATTAAGTAATGAATGGCATTTACTTATCGATAAATATATCATTAATTATGGGGTAATTATACACCATGTTGATCTTGGAATCTTTTTAAGGAATCAAAATAAAGAATTAATAAAGAAAACTGAATTTTTATAACAATAATATCTCAGTAATTTAAATATTCTCTAAATAAAATTCACATCGAACCAACAAATTTAAATATTTGGGGGAATATAAAATAGAATTCTCAAAACATTATTTCACTTGTTACTAAAAAATGATCATCAAGAGAGGTAATATTCAATTTAAATTACTTTGGATAAGTATATGGTACTATATATGGATATGTTTGTTTGTTAGTCTATTGAAATCCAACAATCACAAGATATCAGATAAAATAATCTCCATTGGAATAATGATTTGGTTGACTTCTACAATGAGATACTAGAAAATTGAAATAGGTGGATAATTTGTGAAAATAAAATTACGTAAGAGATGAATTATTTTTTGATGGATAGAATCTCCAATTAAAATAATTTGGAAATCAAATTTCTACCAACCCTTTCTTGTTTTATATCTTGAAATGTGAATAGATATTCAATAATAACTATAATTGCAATATAGGGGTATCCCTAGCCTATAAGGCATGAATACAAGTGCTACTTCTTCCACAACCATTATAACTATCATCCATGAAATTAATTAAATCTATTACCTTATCAATGTAAATTCAATCTTATCCCCTATGGTGGGTGGATTTTTACGTAATAAAATTCTCTGAATTTACTATTTCTCTATGTTGTGAGTGGCTCCACTAAATCTAACACCATGGAAAAATATTCATGTGGTTCATAAAACATCTTATATGTTAAATTTCATATTTAATGGATGTTAAATGATATTTACTAATAATAAACATCCATGAATAATTTATTTCCTTAAATTATTATGAGATCCATGGAAGATAATTAAATCCAAGATGAGGCTGGACTTCAATAGAATCTCTTAGTATTGAAAAATAAAAGGATCATTATTATTTTCCCCTTGATGGATACTCTGAGGATTATAAATCCATTTTCTACTCGGAATCATAGGTAGATTTGATTCTATCTGCAAAATTCATGTCATAAAATATTATCGTTACAAACCAACAAAAATATAATGGAAGAGTATGATGTATATGAACATGATGAGTAAAAATACATTCATAATATGGATCAAACATATGTTTGGGATGAATGTGTCTTTACTCATCATTATTGTAAGAATTGAAATTTGGAAGCTTAACATAACATCACATTATCACCCTAGCGACGATTTAATGCCAAGGATTAGGAACAATGAATGTCTAAATCCACATCTCACCCACCAATCAAAGTGGATAATATTATTTTTGATAAGGCATTATTACATGTTTGAAATTTTGAAGAATCTTAAATATGAATTATTTAGAGGTGAATTACCCTCTATCTGAAACCTATCTATTAAAACTACTCTACCTCCCCCGACTAACCCTCTTTAAAAATTTATATTGATTAACCAGTAAAGGGTATATTGATTCAATCATTAAACTAAAGATAAAATTAATTTATTTACCAGAACCCAAAACTACATTACTATAACGAATTCCCTTTACTTTGGTTAAAGCCACCACAAGTTCTGTCAATTAATCTGGGAACAACACCAACTATTTGTTTTCCACATGTATATAGATATAGGTTGGAATTATCAATCTCTTCCAACCATCCTTAAAATAATGTATCATTTTATGATATTTCTATAAGATCATATTTATCCATTAAACCTCTTTACAAAATGGTCAATTTTATGAGTAAGTAATGTGTAATAGTGTAATAAAAATTAAATATATACCCAAAGTATTTAGATTTCACCCAATATAAAATAAACAATAAAAATTTAACATTCCAAGTGTATAGTTACACATGAAATAAAGCAAAATATCATATAATCATATCATATCAATTAAACATGATTTTAGTGATTTTAATATAGTAGTATGACAAAAATATATACTAAATTGTGAAAGCATTGGATGGATTGAGTTATTTTAGATATAATGATTTTATGTCTAGATACAATGTAAATTATGAATATAATTGATTGCCCGAACATTAAATGTTATGATTCTTACTAAATATTTAATCCATATTGGACCTTTAAAATTGATAATTGTGATGAATCTGAGGGTTTTAGATATCATCACTATATGAAAAGGCATGATCTATTACTTGAACGTTGAGATTCTACAAGAATTTCTTCTAGGAATTTGTATATAAAATATGTCAGATGAGGAGAAATAATATATCATTACAATAAAATATCATTATAGGTAATGAGAGTTTTTCACAGTGCATAATTGTTATAAGATTCACATTGATGTTTAACATAAATGTTATAATTAAAACACTTCATACATGGGAAAATAAAATATAGATGAAACTAAGACCATTAATTCCAAAAAAAATTGTTTCTTAATACAGTTCATTATCCTTCTAAATATAATGTAGTGACTCATACTAGGAAGTAATAAATGAAAAAATTATAGGATTCAATGTGGGAACAAATTTGAAGATTCTTTAAAACATGACTAATATATTATATTTCTAATAAAATTAGAATTTTTAAGGGTATTTATCTACTAATTAAAAGATAAATTATTAAAATTGAAAGATATTGAGATTCACATCATGTCGAGTTTGAGTGATTTACCTAATTTATATTCTTGAAATAAAATTATAGGGAACACTATCGAAGATTATTTTCAAGGAATGGATTAAAAAGATGATTTATATTATGTGATCGATGTCTAGAAGATACTTGGATCATGTGAAATATTTCTCTATTGGTCCATCTAAATATGAATATAAATGGAAAAACATTAATAAGAAGAATATATAGAATTTAGATAAATTGATAACCTGAAAATTAGTGAATTGTTTAGATTCCATCACCAGGGTATGGATAAATTAAATAAATACTGAACTTAATTCCTTATAAAACCTTAGAAACAACATCATCACCTTCATTTTTTTTAATTTCAATGAAACCATCATCAAAAGAGGGAAAAATATAGTAAAAACACCCTATAATGGTAAACAATCTTATGAATTTCCTTACCCCATCACTGGTTTCATGGTAACTATTCCACCTTTTGAGTTATCATCTGATGAAGAGTAGAAGTATAGTTACATTAATCCCAACACCGTGATAGATCCCTTTTTGGTGAAGAAGACTCAATTTAAATAGTTTTCCCTATTATTTTCCATAGAGAAGGCCATATATGCCAAGGAAGGAGAGGTGAACATGGGATTCAATGTTAAATTATCACCCTCACCAAAATCATACATATATATGATACCTTAAGATAATAAATTCAATATGATCAATACTAGAACCAATATAATACCAATTTTTATTATACTCATTCTATTTTAAACATATTACTAGTACATTTATTAAAAAACCAAAAAATTCAATAGTATTAGGATATGGGAAGGCCAACTCATCATAACCATAAAGTAGTAAATAAACCCAATAAATTTGACTAATGGAGTGGTTAATCTTTACAAGAACTCTCTCTCCAGTGATCCAAATAAATTAAGAGATTTAATAAAAGATAAAAGGGTCCTTTGATCTAATGTATGTTATGTTTAAAAAATCTTCATCACTCATGACTAGTTTATAATCATGGATAATATTCATATATCTATGTAACATAGGGATGCCATTATTAATTTTTATGACTCATACTTTACATACATTGTCAATAATTAAAAATTAAAGCACACTTATTACAACATATAACAGAACGAGGAAAGGACCGTATAGGTATAATGTCTTTAGAAACTGGGAAACATAAACAACTAGTTCATAAAGCATCTACATTGTCTCCCATTTATTTCATCATATCTGGAGTCCCTTTTGGAATATCCTACTTAATAACCTTCTTCCTGACCTGTATAAAGAAAACATACAAAAGGGTGAGCTCAAACGCTCAGTAAAGGTATACAAAAGAAATATCAATCACATCATATTCATAAGAACATAACATTTTGGAAATCTTAACCTGCAAAAGAGATCATAATTTCATAACATGGGATAAATAATAGTAGTGAAATGTAATCCCAATAATCATAACTTAAAACATGAAACTTTATGGAATACACACATAATCATAGATAATCATTTCTTAGTAATCAAGACTCATAGACAAGACTATCTTAGCGGAAAAAGTCCATTTCTGAACCGAGTTCACTCCTCGTTCAGTCCTGTTTCACTAGACCGGTTTAACCTGCCATTCCAGGAATATCTATCTAATGAGATATAAATCTTTACCCAATGCATTAGAGGGAGATATATGTCCCACCCAACTCATAATGATACCATTCTTATGTGTGCCACAAAATCATAAACCATACATCATATCATAACCCATATAATAAAAATGGTATTCTTAAACATCGTGACATCATAAAACAATTCATATAAGATAAAGCAATTCATAAAAATAATTCCATCACAAAATAATCATATCAATGTAATAATAGGGATAGAAACATAACCCTATATTATCTTAGATGGAAAATAATTTTGATAAAACACTTGAATTCCATTCTTGAGGAAAATATCCTTTCTATTTCAAAAAAATTTTCCTTTATTAACATGTCATATAATTTTGAACTAAATGAAGTTGATTAAAAATAAACTTGAAAATTTTTAAAGTAAGATTCATGGAAATAATTTTCTAAAAATCAATTCATGCCGTATAAGTTAAAAAAACATTCTTCTCGTACTTTTGTCAGAAAAGTCAAAAAATACCTCGTACGAAAAATGACAAAAGATTCCTATCATATATTTTACTAAAAACTCACAGAAGGGTAAAATTGGATATAAACTACTGTATAAGGATATAAATATTATATATTGAGGAAAAATGGATGTGGATGATAAATATTCCCCAGTAAATTCGGAAGTATAAACAATCTCGGATAAAAATAAGATTGTGAGATTTTCCCTTACCTTAGGTCCGATTTTCATTGTAAGTGTCCGAAACTCCTATATAATGATTTAAATAATGTCATTGATTTATTCCAGAATCATACTTATTGTTATGATATCATATATGGCCATATTCTCAGCTTCTTATTAGTAATATTTCATTGCTACTTGTTATTCGGGTGTTTATTTCCTTTTGTTATTATGCATGTTTTGTCGAAAAAATTCTTATTCTTCTCATTAGGTTATAGGTACCTAATTTAAAAAATGGTATTAGTGTAATATATATCATATTCATTCATTCAATTCATTTATATAATCATTATGCAATGATGATCATGTAGAACGAGTCGTATCACATCGTGGAGACGGTATTCCGTACGTACGCACGAGCGATGATATCATTTCCATGACAGTGGAATTGTATTAGAGTGTATTTATACTATTTCAGAATCAATATCAATTTAAAATAATCATATATAGTTATTATTTACACCATTATAACCATCCAATTAAGGTGGTGGAGGAAAATAGATTAGCCCACGGTGTGGAGACAGTATTCCGTACGTACGCACGCGCGGTGATTTCATTTTCCATAGGATGGATAGATGGTGAAATAGGGTTGTTTCATAATTATAATAACATATCTGTATATGAGTGATACTGATTATATTGCTTCATAATGAAACAAATAAACATGAAGATGTGGAAGAAGAAATAATGTTGAAAGAATCGGTAACAGACATTACCTCTTCTTTGAAGCGCCTCTTTGAGACCTCCTCTTAGGGCACTAAAATTGGTATTTAAAAAAGACCATGACCTCTAGGATGTTTCTAGGGAAGTGTATAAGATAATTAGTCAGGTTTTGGACGAGCATGAAGGTTCAAAGCGGTGTGAGGAAGAGAGGGAGGAGGTTCCCTTTTATAAGGGAAGAGAGGGGAAACTTTGGAAAAACTAAAACTATTATTTTATTATATAGTAATATTCTCTTTTTAATAGCTCCAAATTGATTTATTTAGAAGATAAGGTGGGTATGGGTCTAAATCCACTCATCCAATATAATTTAGACAAGTTTAGGTTTCTATTTTCACCTTATCATTTATATTTAATTTTATGTTAAATAATTTTACTTTTACCGCGTCTTTTTGTTTTCTTACACTATAAGGTTAATAAACATACTATAACAAGAACAAAGAACCCCAAGTTGTTTATTATTAATATATATAACCTTATATAAGTTATTTTGCCGAACCATAGATTTTTAGGAATAAAATAACAATTAATAATATAATATTTTTTTTAAAAACTATTTTATGTCAATTTTGACACTATTTGGTAAATGATTTTTGTGAAACTCATACCAGAAGGATTAGTTCGAACGACGTTAATTAAATAAATACTAACATGTCATATTAACCTATAAAATTGTTGTAATTCATAAAAAGACTCAAATTGCATTTATTTGGGTATTTATAACATCAATTATGTCAATATTTCATTAATAAGATAATTACTTCATCATCATTGTGTCATAAATAAATTAAATTATTTATTGTCTAAAAATTACAAATAAAAAACCATTATGTAGGAAATTATTTTATCTTTCTAATTAATATTTATAGTCTAATTTAACTTATGTATAACACTATATTAAAAATGATTTAGTTATTAAACATTTATTTTAACTATTTTAACCCTTCTTTAAATAAATTAATAATAAATGTCCTAATCTAATCCAGGTGGGCCTAAATGGTAATATTTTATTCCTAAGGTTTTTTGGTCCAATTATCCTTATCCAATGGAATTAGTACATGTGTTAGGTTAATAATAATAACATTTGTACCCTTAATTTCCCTATTTACTTTTAACTGTGGAAAAAAAAGTAAAAAGTTACTATTCACCAAAAATTATTTTCATCTCATTCAACCACATTTTAGTCCTTGATATTAACCGTGTCTCTCAGATTTTCGAAATTCCACTCACAGAAGCGGTAAAATTATGTTTTATGTAAATTTGCAAATTTTCTTAGGAGGTGGGTAAAAGACGTTGAAAAGTTCAATAAATTTTTTATATATCTAAAATTATTATAAAATGACTCCAATGAATTGAATTGAACTTAAATAGGTATAATGTATCAATTTTGACCTAAAATAAATTTAAATAAAATAAATAATTATTTAAATAAAAATCGGTTTTTAAATAGTAACCTAGTGTTTTCACTATTCATCAAAAATTGAATGTTTTCAAAAAATACCAAAATTTCACCCTAGGATAAATTCGATATTCCGAATCCAAAAATGAAGTACATTTTGATAAATAAAATTTTCAAAATTTCAGAAAGTGGGTATTACTATTCATAACGGCTAGTTTTAATAATATTTTAATAGCATATCGTCGTTTAGTGAAACTCGGTATTGCGTACGACGCAAGCTATCGAGGAATGTCGCGATTGCATGTAAAGAAAGCCAAGATAGTGTTGTGTGTAGGGAAAGATTCCTTTGATGATTTATACAACATTAAATAAAAATATTTCTCATAAAAGTCTCGGGTGTTACATTCTACCCCCCATAAAATGAATTTCACCCTCGAAATTCGTCACTTTGTAACAAAGAGATGAGGATACCTCTCCCTCATCATATCCTCAATCTCCTATGTAGCTTCTTCAAATTGGTGGTTCCTCCATAAAACTTTCACTAAGTAAGTGCCCTTGTTTCTTAGGAATTTTTCACTGCGATCCAGAATCTCTATTGGCTGTTCTTCATAAGAATGATCCTGCTCCAGCAGTACAACTTCTGAGCTGAGTACATGTGAAGGATCAGGTATGTACTTTCTCAGGAGAGATACATGGAACACATCATGAACTTGGGAGATATTTGGTGTAATCGCCAATCGGTAATCTGCCTTCCCAACACGATCCAGTATTTCGAAAGGACCGATATATCTAGGGCTTAACTTTCGTTTATTTCCAAATCTCATTACTCTATTCCAAGGAGATATTCGTAAGAAAAATTTATCACCCACTTCAAAATCTAGGTCTTTTCTTCGGTTGTCTGCAGAACATTTTTGTCAACTCTGAGCTGCTCTTATGTGTTGTTGAGTAGATCTGACCTTTTCTGCCATCTCATCAACAAGATCAGGTCCTCATAGATTTCTTTCCCCAATTTCATCCCAATAAGTTAGAGTCTTACATTTCTTTCCATAGAGAGGTCCACAAGGGGCCATCTAAATACTGGAGTGAAAGCTATTATTATAAGAAAATTCTACCAACGGTAGGTGTTGATTCCAACCTCCTTTGAAATCCATAGAGCAAGCTCTCAACATATCTTCTAGAGTTTGAATTTTCCTCTCAGACTGACTGTCTGTCTGAGGATGATAAGCAGTGCTGAAACTCAACTCTATATCCAGAGTTTGCGGAAGACATCGCCAAAACATTGAGTTAAACCTCAGATCCCGATCAGATATAATGGAAAGTGTTACTCAATGCAATCTTACCACTTCCTTCACATATATCATGGCAAGCTGATCCAGAGAGAAATCTTCTCTAATAGCAATGAAGTGTGCAGACTTTGTAAGATGATCAACTATGACCCAGATAGCATTATTGCCTTTGGATGTTTTAGGAAGTCCAGTGACAAAGCCCATAGTGATGTTTTCCCATTTCCATTCTGGTATGGGTAATGGTTGTAACATCCCCTTAGACTTCTGTCTCTCAGCATTAACTTACTAACAAACCAAACCTCGAGAGACATATTCAGCAACATATCTTTTCATTCCATCCCACCAGAAGTACTATTTCAGGTCCCTATACATCTTCGTGTTTCTAGGATGAATATATAATGAAGAACTATGAGCCTCATCCAGCAACTCCTTCTTTAATTCTGGGATGGGAGGAACACAAACCCGATTCCTGAACATTATTATCCCATCACAATCAAGGTTGAATTCAAGAACATTTCTCACCTTCTTTTGTAACTCTACATCTTCTTTCTACGCCTCTTTAATCTTCACATGTATAGATGGTTGAACATTCAATTGAGAAAGATACGATTTTCCCCTTTCATTATAATTACAAGATCCATCCTTTGTAAATCCATAAATTTTGGATCTTTTTTGATCCTCATCATGGATAAACTAGCATGGTCTTGTTGACTTAACGCATCTGCCACCTTTTTTACTTTCCCAGAGTGGTAATGAATTGAGCAGTCATAATCCTTAATCATCTCCAACCATCTTCTTTGGCGCATATTCATCTCCTTTTGTGTGAAAATATACTTTAACCTTTTATGATCAGTATACATATCACACCATTATCCATAAAGATAATGCCTCTAAATCTTTAATGCAATGATTACCGTGGATAACTCCAAATCATGAGTTGGGTAACTTTTCTCATGGATTTTCAACTTTCGTGAGGCATAAGCTATCACCATATCCTTTTTCATAAGAACACACCCCAAAAACTTCTTGGATGCATCATTGTAGATCATAAACCTTTCTCCACTACAAGGAAGTGTGAGTAAAAGTGCACTGGATAACCTTCTTTTCAACTTCTTGAAATTCTCTTCACATTCCTCTATCCAAACAAACTTAACTCCTTTTCGAGTCAACCTGGTGAGTGGATTAGATAACCGTGAAAATTCTTTCACAAAACCTTGATAATATCCTGCAAAATCAAGAAAACTTCGGATCTCAGTTACTGCTGTTGGTCTCGACCATCTTTCGATAACCTCTGTTTTTGATGGATCCACAAATATCACCTCTTTTGAGATTATGTGACCCAAAAATGAAACTTTTTTAATCCAAAATTCACATTTGGTAAATTTGGAATAAAGATTCTCTTTTCTCAGGGTCTTCAATATAATTATCAAATGATCTCCATGTTATTCCTTTCTATTTGAATATACAAGAATATCATCTATAAAGACTACCACAAACTTATCAAGATAGTCTCTAAAGACTCTTTTCATCAGATCCATGAAGATAGTAGGGGAATTAGTAATACCATATGGAATCACTATAAATTCATAGTGTCCATACCTTGTATGGAAAGCCGTCTTTAGTATATCCTCCCTTTTGACCCTTAATTGATGATACCCTGAATGAAGATCAATTTTGGAAAAGTATTGAGCTCCGCGTAGTTGGTCAAATAAGTCATCAATGTGCAGGAGAGGATATTTTTTCTTGATAGTGATCTTGTTATGTTCTCGATAATTGATGAAGAGTCTCATTGATCCATCTTTATTCTTAACAAAAAGAACAGGTTCTCACCAAGGTGATGCACTAGGGCGTATGAATTCCTTATCAAGATTCTCTTGGAGTTGCTTCTTCAATTCCTGGAACTCAATTGGGGGCATTCTTTAAGGCGTCTTTGAAATAGGCAAAGCACCCGGTATGAGTTCTATTGAAAACTCAACTTCACGATTTTGTGGAAGACCCAACAATTCCTATGGAAATACATCATCAAACTCCCGTACAATGGGAATATTCTTAATCATGAGTTTCTCACCAACCATTTGAGATAAATAACCTTCATTTAGTGGAATCAAAACCCATAAGATGGAAGAAATTTCCATTGGAAGGTTATGTTCATCTTTGCATCGATAGACAATCATAGATTGATCTGGAATATGAAATGCGACTTCACTTCTTTGGAAATTGATATGAGATCCATATAAATAAATCAAATACATGCCAAGAATCACATCAAATCCCACTATAGGAAGGATCAAAAGATTTGCAGGAAGCACATTCCCACAAACATCAATCAGAGAAGATTTATAAATTATTGATGCGACTATTGTGCCATTAGGAGTTGTCAGAGCTAACTCAACTTCTATTTGTGGAGGTAATATGGTGACACCCTTAGAAAATTCTTCATAAATAAAAGAGTGGGTGGATACAGAATCAAATAAAACATTTGCAACTTTAAAGTGGATTGTAAGTGTACCTTTCACCACTTCGTTATCGTACTCCACATTGCTGATAAAAATTGCATGTGACTTTCCTTTTTCTTTAGAATTAAGAGTTTTTTGTCATCGATCATCATCAACAACCCTTGGATTAGGGCATTGATTGTCATAATGCCCCCATTTACTTGCACTTGAAACATTGAAGTGAATTAGGTTCATTCTGTGTATCCCTTCCTTTGTTTTCATCATTAGACATCTTCTTCCCATTATTTTGATATTCAATTGCCCAATGATCTTCTTTTCCACACTTATAGCATTTTGTTGTCCCCTTAAGAAAATTTCCTCCATGTTTCTTTCCACACTTTGAGTATAATGGAAAAATCATCTTCTTTTCAGTGTTCTCATTAGATTTTCCTTTGAATTCCATTTTACTCTTCTTATCAAACCCATATGATTGATGGGTTACTCCAATCTCTATATCAACCTTGAGAGCACATCAAACAATTTCCTCATAGCTATTGAAGTCCCTTATGGCTAACGACCTTCATAGACTTGGTTTTACGCCACCAAAGAATCGATCGATCTTGCTCTTAGGTTGGATAATAATCCCATAAGCGTACCTTGCAAGTCTTGTAAAATTTGCTGCGAAGGTACCAACAGATTCATCATCCTATTGATTTAGTTCAAGAAACTCCTTCTCCATCTTTTTTCGGAGAATACAAGGGATGTACTTATTGAAAAAATAAGTTCTTGAACTTGTCCCATTCTATGGACTCAATTTCATCCCTTTTCCTCGTATTCTTAATAATATTCCACCATTGATCAGCTTCACCTTCCAAACGATAAACTGCTAAGATGACTTTATCATGTTCAGAACATTGAAGAACTAAAAATATCTTTTCAATGGTACTGATCCATTATTCAACCACTAATGGATCAGAAGACCCGCTGAATGAACGTGGACGATGCCTCATGAAGGATTAAACAGAATGTTTCTCCTTCCTTTTCTCGTTTGAAAGTCCTGCTTGATTCATATTTTGAGAATGTTGTGTGAGAATGGCTACAAGATTTTTTATTCCATCTCCCATAACGTTTGGTTTCTCAGGGGGATAATCATTGCTTTTCCTGTCACATTCCGCATTAACACGGTTCCTTCGGGTTCCAGCCATTGACTAAAACCAAGAAGAATAGTGTGAGAAACACTAATAATAATAGGAAAACCACATAATCAAGAATAAAATTTCACACTTAAGGTCTTATCATAGGTTGATCATGGCCATTTCTAAAACACTACGATTGTGTTCTATGCTTAGACTTATCCTTAGGTTTCTTACTAACGCTTTCACATCCTAGTTTCCAAAGGTTGACTATACCTTTTCTCTAATACCAACTATAACAACACATACTTTACATACATTGTTAATACTTAAAAATTGAAGCACACTTATTACAACATATAACAAAACCAAGAAAAGACCGTATAGTTATAGTGTCTTTAGAAACTGGGAACCATAAACAACTGGTTCATAAAGCATCTACATTGTCTCCCATTTATTTCATCATCTCTAGAGTCCATTTTGGCATATCCTACTTAATAACCTTCTTCCTGACCTGGGGAAAAAACATACAAAAGGGTGAGCTCAAATTCTCAGTAAGGGTAGTCAAAAGAAATATCAATCACATCATATTCATAAGAACATAACATTTTGGAAATCCTAACCTGCAAAAGAGATCATAATATCATAACATGGGATAAATCATAGTAGTGAAATGTAATTCCAATAATCATAACTTAAAGCATGAAACAGTGTGGAATACACACATAATCATAGAGAATCATTTCTTAGTAGTCAAGACTCATATCCAAGACTATCTTAGCAGACAAAGTCCATTTCTGAACAGAGTTCACTCCTCGTTTCAGTCCTATTTCACTGAACCGGTTTAACCTTCCATTCCAGCCATTTCTATCTCATGAGATATAAATCTTTACCCAATGAATTTTAGGGAGATATAGGTCCCACCCATCTCATAATGATACCATTATTATGTGTGCCACAAAATCATAAACCATACATCATAGCATAACCCATGTAATAAAAATGGGATTCTTAAACATTGTGACATCATAAAAAAATTCATATAAGATAAAGGAAATCATAAAAATAATTCCATCACAACGTCATAAAATCAATGTAATAATAGGGATATAAATAGAACCCTATATTATCTTATATTGAAAATAATTTTGATAAAACAGTTGAATTCTATTCTTGAGGAAAATATCCTTTCAACTTCAAAAACATTTTCCTTTCTTAACATGTCATATAATTTCGAACTAAAACAAGTTGATTAAAAATAAACTTAAAAAAATTTAATGGATGCTTCATGGAAAAAAATTTCTAAAAATCCATTCATGCCGTATAAGTTAAAAAAAACATTCTTCTCGTACTTTTGTCGAAAAAGTCAAAAAGTGCCTCGTATGAAAAACTACAAAAGATTCCTTTCATATATTTTACTAAAAACTCAATGAAGGGTAAATTTGGATATAAAATATTGTAGAAGGATATAAATATTACATATTGAGGAAACATGGATGTTGATGATAAATATTCCTGGGTAAATTGTGAAGTATAAAAAATCTCATATAAAAATGAGATTGCAAGATTTTCCATTACCTTAGGTCATATTTGCTTCGTAAGTGTCCGAAACTCTTGTATAATGATTTAAATAATGTCATTGACTTATTCCATAATCATACTCATTGTTATGATATCATATATGGCCATATTATTATCTTCTTATTAGTAATGTTTGATTGCTAGTTGTTATTGGGGTGTTTATTACTTTTTGTTCTTATGCGTGTTTTGTCGAATAAATTTTTATTCTTATATTTAGGTTATAGGTACCTCATTTACAGAATGGTATTAGTGTAATATATATAATATTCATTCATTCAATTCATTTATATAATCATTATTCAATGAATATCATGTAGAACGAGTCGCATCACATCATGGAGATGGTATTCCGTATGTACGCATTAGCGATGATATCGTTCCCATGATTGTTGAATTGTATTGGAGTGTATGTATACTATTTCAGAATCAATATCACTTTAGAATAATCAGATATAGTTATTATTTAAAACATTATACCCATCCAAGTAAGGTGGTGGTGGAAAATAGATTACACCACGGCATGGAGACGGTATTCCGTACGTACGCACGCGCGGTGATTTCGTTTTCCGTAGGATGGATAGATGGTGAAATAAGGTTGTTTAATACTTATAATAACATATCATTATATGAGTGATACTTATTTTATTACTTCATAATGAAACAACTATAGAAGAATAAGTGGAAGAAGAAATAAAGTGGAAAGAATCAGTGACAGACATTATCTCTTCTTTGATTAGCCTCTTTGAGACCTCCTCTTAGGGCACTAAAATTGGTCTTTGAAGAATACCAGGGCATCTAGGATGTTTCTAGGGAGGTGTAGAAGAGAATTTGGCAGGGTTAGGTTGAGCATGAAGGCTCAATGTGCTGTCAGGAGGAGACGGAGGTTGTGCCCTTTTATAAGGGAGGAGAGGGGCAACTTTGGAAAAACTAAAACTATTATTTTATTATAATGTCATATTCGGTTCTTAATAGTCCAAATTGATTTATTTCATATCTAAGGTGGGGATGGGTAGAAATTCTCTCATAAAATATAATTTATACAAGTTTCGGTTTCTATTTTAACCTTATCATTTAGATTTAACTTTAAGTTAAATAATTTTATTTTTTCCATGTCTTTTTGTTTTCTTACACAATAAGGTTAATAAACGTACTATAACAAGCCAAACGAACCCCATGTTGTTTATTATTAATATATATTACCTTATCTAAGTCATTTGGACGATCCTTAGATTTTTTGGAATAAAATAACAATTAATAATATAATATTTGTTTTAAAAACTATTTTAAGTCAATTTTGATACTATTTGCTAATTTATTTTTGTGAAAATCATAACAGATAGATTAGTTCTACAAAAGTTAATTAAATCAATACTAACATGTCATATTAACCTAGGAAATTATTTTAATTCATAAAAAGTGTCCAATTACATTTATTTGTGTATTTATAACATCAATTATGTCAATATTTCATTAATAAGATAATTACTGTATCATCATTGTGTCATGAATAAATTAAATTATTTATTGTCTAAAAATTAAAAATAAAATACCATTATGTAGTAAATTTTTTTAGATTTATAATGAATATTTATAATCTAATTTATCTTATATATAACCATATATTAAAAATGATTTAGTTATTAAACATTTATTTTAACTATTTTAACACTTCTTTAAATAAATTAATAATAAATGTACTAATCTAATACAAGTGGGCCTAAATGATCATATTTTATTCCTAAGGTTGTTTTTGGTCGAATTACACTTATCCAATAGAATTAGGACATGTGTTAGGGTAATAATAATAACATTTTTACCCTTAATTTCCCTATTTACTTTTAACCGTGGTAAAAAAAGTAAAAAGTTACTATTCACCAAAAATTATTTGCATCTCATTGAACCACATTTTAGTCGTTGATATTAACCGTGTCTCTCGGATTTTCTAAATTTCACTCACAGAAGTGGTAAAATTATGTTTTATGTATATTTTCAAATTCTCCTAAGAGGTGGGTAAAAGAGGGTGAAAAGTTCAATAAAATTTGTATATATTTAAAATTATTATAAAATGACTCCAATGAATTGAATTGAACTTAAATAGGTATTATGTATCGATTTTGACCTAAAATAAATTTAAATAAAGTAAATAATTATTTAAATAAAAAGTCTATTTTTAAATAGTAACCTACTGTTTTCGCTATTCATCAAAAATTGAAAGTTTTCAGATAAATAACAAACTTTCACCCTATGCTTAATTCGATATTCCGAATCCAAAAATGAAGTCCATTTTGAAAAATAAAATTTTCAAAATTTCAAAAAGTGGGTACTACTATTCATAACGGCTAGTTTTAATAATATTTTAATAGTATATCATCGTTTAGTGAAACTCTGTATTGCGTACGACGCAAGCTATCGAGGAAGTTCGTGATTGCATGTAAAGAAATCCAAGTTAGTGTTTTGTGTAGTGAAAGATTCATTTGATGATTTATATAACATAAAAACAGAATATTTCTCATAAAAGTGTCGGGTGTTACATTAATGTTCTCTAAATACATTAAATATTTGATAATAAGTTTCACAATGCAATGACATACCACAAAAATATTGGATCTACTAAATATTAGAAGGTCATTTCTATAAGAGAAGATGATAGATAATATACCCTATATGGGAATATTAAAAGCTTATATAAATATTTATATGAATATTTATGCTAACTATATTTAATACTATTTATGTGAATGTGGTTCTAAAATAAACCTCATCCACATACGATCATCCATTATTTGGGATACAATAATTTTAATAAGTGTTACTTCCCTATGAATAGTCGAGGGTATGATAAGTGTGACTATAAAACTATCAGGAGGTTAATCTTGTGGAAATAATTTGGAGACTCTTATCAGACGTCGAATTTATGGTATTTTTATAGGTAATATCCTTAAATTCTATGTTTTGATTTTTATATTTCTTAGAAGATCTCAAAAAACCCTCATACTGTCATCAATACATGAAATATTATATTGATTAGAATGATAGGGTTCCCTATGGTTATAAAGCCTCATAAATACATGAATTTAAAATTCGTCGATGAATGGTATTACAAAGGTAAGGGGTTGAAATCATTGGTATGACACAGAAATAATAACCTAAAATGAATTAAATACAACATTCATCAATCCATTTAGTGAATTAGTTTTTGATTTTATGCTTGAAATCATTCATATTATATAAAAAAATCCAAAATTAGTAGAAAAACGGCCATATTATCCCTTGATGATTATTATATGATTAAATTCATCTCTTGTGACTATATGGATGATTAAATTTTATAAAATAACTCTATCAATTTATAATAACATTATAATGAAATTAGGAAAATAAATATTTCCTCTATGAATTTATACATTAATATGGTCTAAAAAACATTTATTTGATGTGGAAAAAATCTTTTCTAATTGTATGATATAAACCCTTATAGGAGAAGAAGGTGTTTTGGAAACCATAAATTTATTCAAATGATATAAGTCATTCCTGAAGAAATATCACACTCCTCAGATGGATTTTATCTTGAATGAAATGATGGAACTATTGAATCATCTCCCAAATTTCAAGGAGTGATTCCAACTTTCAATTTTTATAGCGATGGAGATAAAGAGATCAAAGAGAGTCAGGGAATATTCTTGGAATATGGTTCAATAACTATAGATTAAATCTAACTTGTGAACCTGGTTATCAAAGAAGACATATATCCTATATTAATCACTACCACCATAGATCTTTAATAATATAGACAATACTTCTATTTTCATAACAAAATTAGTTATTTTTTCACCAGGAATTAATCAAATAATTCACAATTTAATCTCTATGAATCAGTTCATGATTTTGGTTTACTAGAAACAATTTATGCTAATAAGTAATTATCAATGAGGATTCATCTAACTTAATCATCGTATGTAAAAACTAAATTTGATAAGTTGATAAAATATTAATTCATCTAGGATACACAATGGCCTATGTTTTTTACTAATATTTCTTTGGTTAATTAAAATAATGGGAAAACTGGAGCTTATATTAATGACATTGGGTATTTAAATTATCAATATCCAAATGATTATTTCTCTATATGAATCATAGTACCATTAATAAATGATTTTTTAGTTTTCACGTCATTTATTTCATTGATATGTACTCTCGTTATAATCATATCCATATTTCTATAGAAGTTTAATAAGACACTTCATTTGGGTATTTCAAAGGGGTATTAAATTAAAAACAAATTTTCTTTGATTTTAATAATTATTTCACTACCAATCAATGTGAAATTCTCCACACAATTAATTCCCTCTTTAGAAATAATGTGGATTATTATGTAGATCCTATTTTTTTAAATATTACCATCATTAAGAATTTATTACTAACCATAATGATGCTTTCAACAAATTTATGTAGAATAATTTGATTATAATCCCTATGAAATAATTTTTGGGCTAATTTATAAGGAATATATTATTTTTGGGGGAAAAATTATGGGGTCAAAGAAAATATCAAGGAAAATATTTCAATATTTGATATTCTCCACCCCCAAATCGTAGGGAGTTTGGAGGATTACAATGGAATTATACCTATATGAAGAACTTAATATAAAATTCTAAATGTTTATTATTTACCTTTATGGGGATAATAATAAAAGGGGTAACTTATTTGTTGGATGGAGATAATCTTATTTATTTTGACGATCCTTGGTAGTACATTCTTCACTCTTCATTATTGATTCCTACCATAAAAGGAAATCATCATGTCCTCTATATAGTAACTATATATTAGTTTCTTAGTTCACTTAGTTCTCAGAATATTGATGTAATACAATAGAATAGCCTCTAAAATCATAATATAAACACATTTGATATTGATATTTAATATATTATAACTGAGAATAAGTACCTCGCACAGATCATTATGGTGAAGAATATTTTGAATAATCCATGTCATCATAAGGTCTATGTAATTTCTCATATAGAATCTCTCAGTTATATCAATGGTTATGATATAATGATAAAATAATTAGAATGATGGGTTATTATCCAACAATAGTTAGTTATCTTATTTCTTACCCCAAAATGTGATAAATCTAAAAGGGCTAGTATATTTTCTCATAGGAAACCCTACCTCAAAGGAATTATAGAAGTACATATAAATCCCTATTGTAGAAAATTTATCATTATTTGAAACATCCAAAAAATGGAAAACGATTCTCGCTGGTTCTTCTCTATGTCTAACTATAAAAAGGAATGAAGGATCCAAGGCCCAATGATGTTGGATTTGGGATTGAGTTCTTTTCCTCAGCAAAGTAATTCCTATACTAATCATTCCTCTTATTATAAGGGTTTACCAACAATGATGAAGAATACTTGTCTTTAACCATATGCGTGGAACTATTTTGGATGATAACAATTAGGCAGTTAAGCAATAATGGAATTTTAGATTTGGTAATCGAGAAATAAAATAGGTAATATAGAATTAAGAAACAATAATAAATACATATACTCGACTACACACAAGCGTTGACATCATAGTTTCTTTAAGAGTCAAGGATGTCCCATATTCCATGTTTTCATTGTGTTTAGGTCGATATGATAGTAAACATGCCAACTACATTGGATAATTTTTATGGAAAAATTATTCATAAAACGCATCAAAGGATAGTCTTTCTATTCATATATAATAATATGGGGAATATTAGTTAATATAATTCCACTGTAGGAAAATGTGAATCTCATACCAATTGAGTAATTTAAAAACATTTCAGATTCTAACCAGAGATTACTATCTTGTAAATAGAGATGTTTCATAAGATCAAGATAAGAAAGATCAAATATATTAATGAGTAGAAAAATTAATCCGTTATATTGGTAGTAATTATATGAAATTAATCTATAAATGTGGATATGATGTGGTTCTTCTCAGATACATTGAATAAGGAGACACCCTCTTTATTTTTTAGGTTTTCCATGATGGTACATATAGAACCAACCAATTAGAGGCCACCAAATTTTAGAATTGGATTTTTCTGGACATGAATGATGCAGAATTGAATGGGTTTCATGTATAATAACTATGTATGTCATATAAATTTAAACATAATTCAATAAACCCTAAAATTATTTAACAATACTAAATATACTATTCCATTTAAAATTTGGGGGATAGATATCATGCCCCCATACCCTCAAGTCATTGTTAGGAAGTTCTATTTTATCCTTACTACTTCCAATATCTTATCAGAATATTTCAATGCCTTGTAGATTAGAAAATAGGGTGATAATATATTCAATAATTTCTTTTATAATATGATTATAAGATCACCTCATTAAATAAAAATGAATAATGTGAAAGAATTATTTTCCTCTAAGATTGAGAAATTGTACATTGATTTCATTATTTGGTCCAATTGCTCATCCTGATATCATTAATTGAAAAATTAACATATAGAGTTTTTAAACAAGACTCTATAAGATATCCTTTAGGGAAAATAGGATATTAACCAGATGTCTTGGTCCAATAATCTCTTACATGTTGTGTGTCCTTATCAAACCATATCTTGAGCTTCCACATAGATTACCCCATATTCACTAATATAGAGGATTTAAGGAATATTGTTTTGGAAATTCGACTAAATCAACTTCACATAGATATTTTGGATAAATTAACTAAATATAAATTATCTAAAATAATACTCTATAAATTTTATATTATCAATTTGAAAATGATAATCACATTGTATAACCATCAAATGTCTCGAAATATTGTCACATGGGTATTTAATAATAAGGTTCTCCTCTACTCAATATTCCATGCTAATTGGTATTTGGATTTAGAATAGCCATGATCCCTTCAAATATTCATTAAATGATAGAATAATAATTGGATGGGACTTTTTTCCAATAGATGTGCAATTCATAAAAATCATAATAAATGAACAGAATGGTAAAGATCATCTTCCACCTCTAGTAATGTATGATATAAAAACAAAAAACACAATGAAAATTTATAAAAAAATTAAATTCTTTTATTATATCACCATAAAATACCTGAAACAAAATACCTTATTGAATGAATTTAAACTATATTGTACATAGTTCCCACTATATGATATCAAACTAGATATAAAATTTTTCCTTTCAAAAATAAATCTTTATAATAAAATAGTCCATCCAAAATTAACATTAAAATTCATCTAGTTGTTTGTTTAATATAACCTTATTTAAAAAAATAGTAATTTATTACATTTAATTTTTATTTTCATTTGATTTTATTTATCTATGGGCCTATGCATGGATAAAAATGCCACCATATTTATCAAATATGTGTGTATTGATTTATGATATTACATGATATATAGGAACACTTAGGTATCTTATACTGACTCCATTGATAAATTTTATACAACTCCATTTCCCACACTCTATTCTAGAGTTCGGAGCCTTTAATGATTCATATTATGTCCTTTAAAAAAAATATAATATAACGACCAATGTAATTTATTTCAACTATTGAGACACAAACAATTCACATTGGGTTTTATTTTTCTATGCATCACCTAGGGAAACACACAATTCAATATTATTTCATTATGTAAAGGCCAAAAATGAATAGATTCATTTTTTTCTTGTAAATATATAAAAATCGACTTTATTTTTATACAACACATATTGATTTTTTGGAAAATTATATCATTACAATCCACAATACATGACATAAATATAATATTTTATTTAACCATAGTGTGAAGACAACCCCAAGTTATGATAGGTTTCTTTTTTTCCTATATCATTAGAGTATCTATTAATTTGAATTTATAACTTCATTCTTCAATCTGGGACCTCAAAAATTCACCATTGATATACTATAATGGCCTTCACAATGATGAAAACATTTCATTGTCCCTCACCAATATATATATTCCAAATCTATATAGATCCACTTTTATTCCATAATTACAGACGTCTTTGTTTTTATTTTTACTAGATATGTAGTGATTCCAATATGAAAAATTATTCAACCGACCATTGATTTTATCACTATCAAACCCCCTCCTACATTACAGTATCCTCATTCACTTATGATTTTTCTATACTTCACTATTTATATTGAATAATTTTTATCTTCCAATAACTCGGTGTTTCTTGATTCCTATTATTTTTGGATATATAGTGATTTTGTTATCATCTATCTCAGAACTAGACTAAATTCCTCCTCCAATTCTATTCCATTATAATATTTTAGTACATTATAATAATTTTTCATTTCATGGTAGATTATTCCAATTATATTTGGAACATAGTATTCTCATATTTCATAAAATTCTATTGAGTATTTGAATCATAATAAACTGTCCTTGGATACTAATATTTATTATGGAAAATCGTAATAGACTTTTCAAATTGATAATGGAATATGATCCCCATATTTAGCCTATATATGAAACACCATATATATATTTTCACCTATAGGTGAAGATACTATAACCCTATATTCCCATAATAGCATTAAAGTGGAATCCATCATTTGAATTTGTTCAATGGTCATCCTCTATATGGTTTTTAATAGACCCATAATGTGAATATATTTATGGGTTTTCATAGCGTATTCATTTTCATTTCACCATTTTCTATTTTAAACTACTAAATTTTCTATTTAAAACAATCTCATCCTCATTTCAATGGTATTAATATAATTATAAATTATAAAAATAATATTTTGGTTGTTATAGTAACCTTTTTTTTGATATTTACAAACAGAAATTATCTCCTCTCTTCATTAGGTTTTTCTATAATAACATTGATACATTATAAATTTATATTGGTTTTTTACATTACCAAGTCACTTTATAGAAATATTCATATTCATTTTAATGATTTATGACTAAAAAAATTAGAGTTATATTGTTAAAACTATATGATATTAATCATGAAAGCTATTTGGTTTTACTTACCTAAAAATAAAATACCCAATTAATTAAATATTAAACTCATTTAATTGAAAACCCTAAAATGCATGCCGAGAAAAAATGTGTGTCTCTTCTCACAAGTATTGTCCAGTCATGTAATTGAATATTTTTAGATCACTATAAGGAAATGAATTTAGAAAATATTTTCATATAGAAGAAAAATATAAGAAAATTAGAACAAAAATATTATTCCCACCTACTATGAATCTCCCTTTTATATCACAAGAAATTTTTTTTGTAAAATAAAATGATATAAAATGTTATGGAAAAAACCATTGAGACCTTGAAAAATTCTTGTTATTCTCATTTGTCTTGTCAATATAAGAAAAAATATAGTTCTTTTATATTTCCAACTAATGTTAGTTTAGATTATTTTTTAAAAAATCACAAATATATAATACATTTGTAACTTAATCCTTCTTAAACATTAACTCACCCATTCAAAACCACCTTTATAGACTCCTTTTTTTCAATTAATTAAATCCATTAAATATAATGTTTTAAATATGTATCCCCATGATGGTAAACATGTTTTATATACTAATCACCAAAATCTATCTAATAATATAATTATTGGAGGAAATAAATACTCTTTATATCATTTATATAGATGTTTAACATTGGTTTATAGTGATTAAACATGTGAAATTTATCTCATTCATCTATATCAATATCAGAACATTGACATCAAGGGTTAACATACTTATTCTAAACATTACATCAATAAATAAATTATTTTGAGATTATAATTTTAAAAACATAATATTCATTTGTTATTTAGATGAATTTATTAATTATGATATTACACACTTATGTTCTAAAATATTAATATGTAATAAGAATTTGGAATGGTAAAAATTATAGATATCAATGATTATAGAATATATTTTTTAGAATGGTGAGACCAAGTCCAAGTGAATAAGTCCCATGTTATTGTAAAATAATTACAATTGATTAATGGAAGGTATTTTTCATTTGTCTATTTAAAAAAGTGGCATGAAATTATCAAGGAGAGTGATATAAAAAATATAACCATCACCACTCATCCATTTGGTTGCTAGGTCGTCCACAAGAGAGTTGTCATAATTAAACACATGTGAGATAATATAATTCAACAAAGAGATACTTTCCATGAATTTAGACCATATTGAACCCAAATTATAGGATATGTGAATGACACTGGAACTAATAGACTACACAATTATGGTAGAATCACAAAACAATAATTGATTGTTCTCACTCCCATGACATGTCATGTAAACAAAATTGATAAACCCCAGAATTTTTAATTCCAATGAAGTGGAAACACAATAATGTCCATAATGGGACACAATGAAATCTCGATTATAATGCCTAAAAATAGTCCCAAATCCCACAGTTGTAGGATTTCCTCTAAAAGTACCATAATAATTTCATTAATACCAACCAGAAAACGGTGTGTTCCAAAAGACACTAAATGTGCCCACTAGTGGAGGGAGGATACATGTAATTTTCACAAACCTCAGAATAGATAAATCAGGAATGAAGTTATTAATACAACCATTTTTCTATGAGTTAGAATTCTGGAGTACCACAATAACATCAATAATGGATGAATGAAGATTTAAGTAGGCCCGTTCGTGGATTATGTTTCTCCTTCAACACTAGAGACTGGGGATGAGTTCAACACATGATACCATGATAATATTTATCAATTATTGAGTCCTATAAAAATGTAATACCACCTTTAGGTGGTCTAAATTGAAATAAAGTTCAAGGGTGGAATATAAAAAATATCTAACACTACATTAATGAGAGATCAGGATGATTGTAATCATAAAATGAAATGATCCACTTCTTTTATATGATAGTGATAGAGGAACAATATTGACAATAGGGATATGCCATCATTTTTAAGGATGAATTCAATTGAAATTTCAAATAAGGATAACCTACATAATCAGGAGAATCTGGATGTAAATTTTAATTTTTTATCAAAGGTTTTGATCAAGTTGGGAGAACCCTACATCTTGTGATTATAAAATAGCTCTGATTCAAGTAGGAAATTAAAAATATGTTCCCATATTAGAATTTATTCATACTTCATGAAATCGTAACTAGAAATTGTAGATCTAAAATCATTTGAGTGAAAGTCAAGATAGGACATTTGATCCATGATTTTGATATATATATCAATCACTTGACCAGAGGTGTTCCTCATATTAACCAATGGTTTCCATATAAAATTATTAAATCAGTATCTAAGATAAGAGTAAGCATTCACCAACCAATGTGATTGCATATATATGTTTTTAATATATCTTTTAGACTAATCCAGATGGATGAGTCAATAGAATTTGAATTTATAGATTTCAATCACTCTAATAATATTTATTTGATAAAACCTAATATCACATATTTATTATTGACCAGTGTCCAAATAGTGTCTTCTTGTTGTGACTGATTAAATAGTAAAATATTTTTGATTCCCAAACCCTCAAGGGAATATGGATTACATCATTTCATCCATGGTACAATCATAACCTTTATTTCAAGAATGCTACCACTTTAGAAAAAATTAATCATGGTAGAATTAGCAATTTTGAAAAATGAATCAACCATTTATATAATATAAAATAATAAAAAACTTTACAGAAAAAAACATTCTTGATAAAAAATAATTCGTACCATTATGAGATATTTTTCATTCCATTAGGAAAAGGCCCTTCTAATCCATCCCAAATTATGAGTGATGTAAGTGACACAAGGTGTTCTATAGAACAAAAAATACCTAAATATATGAAAGGAATAACACATTCTATAATTCCCAAATAATTAACCACAGTGAATTTATTTATGAGGGATATATTTTTACAATAATATATTAATTTTTTTTTCAATCGTACCTCATGTCCCCAAACTATTCATAATTAGAAGTTGTTTTTTGATGTTTCTGATCTTTCATTTGTCCCCATAGGTAAAAAGAAAAAAATCATTAACACAAAATTGATAATAAGAGGAAGGATTACCTTTTGAAACCTTGATATTGTTCAAATAACTATACTCAAAATTTTTTAAGAACCTTTTGTGATGTTTTTTAAAATAGTTTTCCATTTTCTAACAATGAATATTATTTAAAGGAATAATTTTTTAAAATAAGTGAATACTGATTAATGTTTGAGCCCAAACGCAATAGTGGAGAAATTTTTTCATTTTGTCAATGTTTTTTTGATAGGTAGATAATCGTACTGATAAGAACAAGATGCATAGTATTAGACCAAACAACAATGGCCATAGAATTTTTCTGAAATATATATTTTTTTATCGAACACTCCATCTATCTCAAGTCCATCAACATGAATTTCATGTTTCATCATGATCAATGTTTTTTTGAAATTGGGAATGTTACTAAAAAGTTTGATTTAAGATAGTGATGTTAGTGGATAGAAATTTCTTTACTTTATTACAATATGTTAGATGATGCATTGCTTGTTTTTAATTATCTAATACCATAAATTTTTGTTAACACTTGTGATTCAAGACTTATGAAGAAAATGCAGATAATAGGTGAAATCAATCGTATGGATTTTTTGGTGGGAAGGAAAAGAGGTTATGAATGTAAGGTACGACGGAATAATTTCTTATTCAAATTAGAAAATTCTTTACTAGTTATGGTGTTCCCATAAATCATCATAAAGTATCATGACAAAATCTCATAAAAATTAAGGCTATTGAATATATATGATTAGTTTTTATCTATTCATGAAATATGATTGGTCTAAGGAAATGAATGAAGGATTATATAAGAGGGAAATGAGGGGGCTTCAGAAAACAATGTTGAGGAAGTTTCTTCATAATGAGTAGAGGAGGTTCAATTATACTGAAGGAATGATTGGAATTATAAGAATGATGAGTATATAGAAGACTCAAGAAGACTTCATAAGATTAATGAACAGTTGAAGTTATCAAACATGAAATTTAAATATGCTTTGATATCATGTTTTTCACTTTTAGATAGTAGGGAATGTTTTCTACCTTACCAATTTTTCCATTCTATTATTCCTATAAATAGAATCACATTACATTCATACTTTGAAACTTTTTACATTTGATAAATTGGTAGAGAACTACATAATTTAATGTTGACGTTTTCTTTCATAACATAGAACTCATTAGAAGTTCAAACATCTGAATGGGTTGTTTACCAGACTAATGATGACCAGACTGGGCATTTAAGAAGTGTTTAAGTAATGCATATTCATATATAGTTCATCATACTGAGACCATTAGACTAAATACATTTCACT
Source organism: Viscum album (assembly GCA_963277665.1). Lineage (NCBI taxonomy): Eukaryota > Viridiplantae > Streptophyta > Magnoliopsida > Santalales > Viscaceae > Viscum > Viscum album. The sequence goes on from OY728163.1 coordinate 1,868,361,819, forward strand.
TAGGCCATCAAACATAATATCACAAGGCTAAGAGAATCAAACCCAACCACATCAGACTGAGGATTTCGAATAAGGAATCTGTTGATAAGTTTAAACAAAGAATTTATTATTTTTTGGATCAATTATTTGTAAGAAATATTTTTAAATAACATGAGTCATTATAATAATTCCCATTTGGTGATAAAATACATCTAAAAATATTCTTCACAACTTTTATTCTATTCTTTATTATATTGAATTTTCATAGACCCACGAGACTGGCTATGACAAGGATTTTTGTTCTCACACTAAGGTACGAACTTATACATCTCATTTGATTTTCTTACTTTCACACTTTTTCATTAATGAATATTTACTGAAATGTGATAATGATATAAAATTCAATATCTTGTAGGGGTTATGATGCTTCTCTCTAACCATATATCATAGGATGATTTGATGGTTGGTAATTCTGAAATATCATATGTTTTCTCTAACACTTTTGATGATAGCCTTATGGGGAAAAGGTGGAGAATAGGTGAAACCAATAATATTGAGATTTTTTATAATTAAATGATGTGATTAATTTAAGTTATTTTATAATACATTTTTATGTTAATTATATGAATCTTTTCTGGTAATACAGTTCTCATAAATTATGATAAAGTATCATGATAAAATATCTTGATGAATGAAGGCTGTTAAAGGTCTATAAATAGTTTGTATCAATTATATAAACCTATACATAAGAGATCATATCTAGATGTTCTAGACACATAAATTTTCAGAAGTCAGTTAGATTAAATTTGATAATGTTTTAAGAGTATCTATGTGAAGTATCCATAAAATTTACAATATTAGAGTGACTAGAGTTATTAACACCAATCCATCAGACATAGATGAGTTATAAATGTATAAATATTATAAAATTGTTATGATTAATTGACAAAAAGAAAAATAGTGTGTTTGGTTATGATAATGATCCTCCAAAACATGAATAGAAACTGATCCATTGGATGAATTTTTCACACAAATAAACATTTTGATGTAGTGGTTTATGAAATTTGATCGGTTTAAGAAACTGTATGAATGAAGCTATCATAATGATCTGAGGAGGTTCCATTAGACAATTTGGAGTATGTTTAATCGTAATGAGTTGGGTAGGATCCATAATTCTAATGTAAGGTTAAGATGTATGAGAAGGAAGATGATGGAGAAGACTCAAGCAGATTCTAGAAGATCTATAAAGAGATTATTTAGCAAAAAATTAAATTCAAATATGAATTGATCATGGAATTTTTGAAATTGAGATAGAGGGGAATGTTTTGAAGCCCTAATGGCCCTAATTCCTTCTTTATTATTTTTATTATGGACAATTCCCCATTTAAGGGGTGGAGGTGGACCCATACCTGACCCGTAGGCCCAAGTCATAAAGCTCGAAAGACCCGTAGTACATGACCCATAGACCTAGCCTACTTGAATTGCCCCTCCCCAACTTTTGAATCATTGATAACATATCTCCCCACCTTACATTTCTGATCGACTAGCATTTTCCGGTACAAAGCTTCATGGTTCCTGGTCCTTATGGCGACTGACATACCCTCTCATTCTTCAAAAATGGTTATCTCTACTTCTAGTGGGTGTTACTCTTATTTCTTTATTCCTCTTCTGGGACATGTTATGTCTGAACTGGGATACTCCATGGTCTACGTGGACCAAAGGCCCATTGGCCCGAAGGCCATTGATGACTTGAAGGCCCTTGAGACCTTTAGGCCCAAACTGGTGGCCCGAAATCCGAAATCAGGTGAACAGTTCTGGCTGCTATAATATCGATCAGTAAATGCTACAGTGACTGAAATAGTACTACTACAGTACTCGAAAATTCACCTCCACCTAGTTTTGAACCTAGGTCTCTTGGATTCCAAGGAGGAGCCCTTACCAGTCAGGTATGAGCTTGTTGGAAAGGGGAATGTTTTTATGATTCCAAATTTTTCCATTTTTAGATTCCTTTAAATAGAAGAATAATATTTTTTTAATTTTGATACTTTTCACGTGAGAGGAAAAGGTAGTGAACTAAAGAGTTTCAGGTCAAAGTTATCTTTCTAGATTGAGACATCATTTAGAGTACATAAATTTGAATGTTGTTTCAATCTTTCTGGGGAAGATCAAACTGATCATTTGAATAGAGTTTGAGTAATGAAAATTGATATTGGGTTCATTTTACTAATTCCCATGAATTTAATTCATTTAAATGAGTCCATTACACCATACTACATCAGAATAAGAGAATTAAAATAGGCCACATCATACATAGGATTCCAAATAGAGTATTTTGTATCATTTCAAATAATGTATTTATTCTATTTTAGGATCAACTTATTGTAAGAAAACTTTGTAAACTGACATGCGTCCGTATAATCATTCCTATTGGGATATACAAGGTGTCTAATGCGATATGGAACATATTTTATTCACATCATCTTTATAGGAAATTTCCATATGACCCATGGGGTGACTATAGAAAGGATGTTTGTTCTCACACTGAGGCTGAACCATGTAAATATAAGGTTATTTACAACCATTTCCCAATTTTTCGTGATTGAGTTTTTACTAAGAGATTATAATGATATAAACATTAACTGTTTACACGGGTTAGGTTTTTTGAAGTATTGAAACTTCTAAAATCCCTCAACTAATTCAAATCCCCCTTCTCATTTGTTATTCCATCCTTTGTTACATCACATATGAATAATAATCTTGATAATATAGTCATGTATGATAAAATTGATAATGAGAGAAAGGGGTCCCCTTCCTTGAACCCCTAGATCAAGTGAAATAAAAATTTAGAGAACATTTATGATGTTTTACATATGAGAAAATATAATAGGTTCTTTAATATAATAAATAAATCTCAAATCAAAGCCAAGAATGGTTCGAGATTTACCAATAAAACACCAATCAATTATATTAATGTTTTTCTAACATTAAGAATTAAAGTAATGTTTCCTCCCATGGTGGTATTCAAATGTAATGGAATGGGTTTTGATTTTAGTGATAAGGTGTATGGGAGATTATTCACTAGGGATTAAAATCCAATTAATCAAATTATATTTATATATAACAAAATGAAAAAATTTAAAATGTAAAATTTGACTTATAAAATAATTTTTTTTAAAATAAACGGAGATGAAATGTGTGAATGTCTATTTTACTTATTGGAACACCTATAAATAAAATACGAACACTTATTAATACCCTGGATTTCAATGTGGGTATTTGGGGAACTACCTTGGATAGTGATCCATTAATCTTATGAGCTACCTTTTCTAGTGTTTCTATCTACTTCAATATAATTTTATGGAATGTTATTGGAATTTTTAGATATATTACCCCATGAAATCCTCAATTCATGCACTTGGAGGGTGGAAACATCCACACATCCAAGATGCTGGGCACCGAGCCACCAATAATTCTGCTAAGTGTTCCACATGATATACTGCCTTCAATACCTGATATGGGAAATGAGACTCATCTTTATAAGGGTCTACTATGTTTGATGTATTCCTTGGAGGATGATATACTACCTGAACCTACTATGGCTGATCTGACTCATGAATTCCAACAGCTACAATCTACTATCTTTTTGGGGAATGGCAGACCACAAACTACTGAGTGTTGGATAGAGAGCACTTTTTCTCTATTAAATTTTCTAAAGATGCCTATAAAGAGGAGGTTCTAGATTTACACGTTCCTACTATGTGATTCAGTAAAGTGCTTGTGGGATGTGATTTTCTAGGAAATTCATCATTCATTCATGGTCTGGGATGACTTCTAGAATATATTATATGAGTAACATTTCCCTCAGATATTGAGAATTGAATTTTTTTAAGGGTTTTTTCATCTAGAGTATAGAGATAAGAAATTTTTAGACAATTCATTTCATATTACTAAGTCACAACACCAATCAATGCGTCTAGATTGTGATGAGTTTTAGTTTGATAGATTTTTTGAGGATGGTATTAATTTTTCCATTTATACTCAGGTGAATTTATTTCACCTGCCTACATTTTTATGATTATGAATGATCAACTTATAATTGAGGATCAATTTAGGGAAGGTGATAGTTCATGGAATAGAGGTTTATTACTGAGGATGGGTAGTAGTTCTACTGGTGACAAGAAGTGTTCCCTAAATATTTCTCAGTAGATAGTTTGTGGACACAGTATCAATAGTAGAAACTATTTAATATTTAATTATTGTGGAAGAAAGGGGAATATGAGGCCTTAGTGTGATAGATACCCTCTTGAGTGTTGCGCTTGTAGTTGTATGGGTCATCTTTATAGGCTTAGTAGTCCATTCTATATGATTCTTATGAAAAAGGCTCTGCACCAAATCCATCTTCTTAGGTAAGAAATTTCACATAATGTTAGTCAAGGATTTGGAGTATCACTACCAGGGAAAGACTAGGAGGAGGTCATGGCCATTATAGATAGACATATAAATCTTAGCTTCAATAGAGTGAACCTAATCAGGGTTGTCCATATATAAAATAAGGATGTGGATAAGGTCAGTTTCATTCCATATTGTCAATACACAAGGATCAGAGTGTAGGGAAATCTACAGTACAAGGTACTATTCTTTTAGCCTATATTATTTTATATTTTTTATTCCATATAGGTTTTTCATAATCTTTTATCTCTCTAAAAACTGTTGGGAGTATCCGAATAGAGATTAAGTACTTCTATGGTTTGATGACATTGTATACACCACAGGGTGTTCAGTTTGGGAGAAGATGCCAATTTAGGGACTGTCCCTTGAAGAAGGTAGTTATCCTTTCTTATGGGACCTCTTTGTTCTCGATATTATGAGTTTTAAGGTTATTATTAGGATGGATTGGATTGTCCAATTTCACACCTATGTGGATTGCTATCGTCATATGGTGTCATTTACATAACAAGAGGGTCAACGTTATCATCACATGTGTTAGTGGGATGACCATATTGGTAGAGATGGACCAGAGCATCATGGGTTATTTTATGTGATTGATTAGATATATTATCTTTTCATGGATTATTGGGGTATAAATTTTATATACATTCCACCCGCGGTAGATCATTTAAGGGAAGTCTTTTGTGATGATTTTTCTTGGTTATCACATGGGATATAGGTATAATTATGATTTTTTATGTTCCATGAAAATATACAATTTCCATTCATCGATAATATATGGCGCCTATAAAGCTCCAAGAGCTCAAGAGACCATTGGAAGATCTGTATTGTAATGTATTTATCATAACAAGTACTCCTAGGAGTTCACCCATTATTTTTCCAATAAGGAAGATGTGGACCATAGCCTATACATAGTTTACTATGGGATGTAATGTATTATGGTTAAGGAGTCAGATCCATAACCTTTTATAGATGATCTCTTTGACCATCAATTAAAATCAAGGGTATTATCAAAGATCTACTTGAGATCGAGATATCATTTGTTTCATGTTAGGTTTTAGACAAACATTTTACAACTTTTCATAAAATCTATAATATTTATGTGTATATTCATATTCCATTTGGTCTTTAAAACATCCCTACAATTTTCTTATATTTTATGAATATGGTTTTACACACATATCTAGATTCCTTTGTTGTTGTCTTTGTGGATGAAATATTTCCACATTATCATACTCATAGTGAGCATGATAAACTCTTTGGGATCATTTTGGATACAATATGAGAGTATCATATTTATGACGAGACAGCTATGTTCCCTTTCTAGATAAAAAATGTTCACTTTTTGGGTTATATTATCCCAAAGTTATGTATATCAGTTGGCCTAGATAAGGTGAGTATAGTGGTTTCCACAGAGTATCCCTAGAACATGATTAATATAAAAAGCTTCGTAGGGCTTGATAAATATTCAAGTAACTTAATAATAGACTTATCACACTTTTATACACCCCTTTCTAGTCCAAAAAATAAGGATGTAATGATTTAGTTGATAAAATCATGGAGAAATTACCTTCAAGAGCTAAAAGAATGGATTGTTTTTATCCTATTTGGATTCTTCTAGAGCCTAGAGGAGGCTATTCCATGTTCTGTGATGCATCATTTATTAGGTTGGGTGTATTTAGTTTTAAAAATTATAGAATCAATGTGTATATATCTCAGTAGTTGAGGCCTCATAATAGAAATTACATGAGGAAAGACCTCAAACTTGTAGTAGTTGTCCATGCACCACAATATTGGAGACAATATCTGATAGGTGAGTAATTTGTGGTGTATACGGACCAAAATAGAATCAAATATATCTTTATTATATGTGAATTGAATATAAGACAGTGAAGATGGATCAAGTATCTTTAGTCTGTCGATTTTGAGCTTGCCTATATTCCTGGAAGGGGAAACCTGGATGTGGATGCGTAGAGTTAGAAAACTATGACACAAGCTATAATGGAATATACGGATGAATTGAAATTGATGTAAAACATTTATGACCTACATTTAGATTTTCATGAGAGTCGAAAACAAACATTCTTTACAGCTTGAATGTTACCTCTTTACACCTGGAGAAGGTAATGAGAATGAAATTTTCAAATTATGATGTGTCAGTTCTTTAGGAGAGTATTTATTGTGAGGAATTACCTCCATATTGGTCTGTTGATGAAGAAGATATCCTTTGAATACATCAATCTATTTAGGTTCTTATATATTTAATAGGGAAGATTTTGTGTAAGAGACATTCTTTAAAATGATCCATTCATCTTGGTATCTCCATGATGTATTGAGATATGTGACATGAGTATTTGTGTCATGGGGTGTAACATTAGATAGAAGGTAATATCACTAGGTTCTCTACTTGTTAATAGGTGAAGGTAGAGAATCAATAACCTATTGGCTTGTAACAACCATTACCTATCCCAAAATGTAAATGAGAACATTTCTCCATGAACTTTGTAGTCATATTACCTATATCAATTCGAGGTAAAGGCGTAGTTTGGGTGGTCATGGATCGATGAAAAAAATTATCCCAATTTGATCATATCATGGAGAATTTATTTATTGATGATATGGGAAGACTATATGTCTATGAGATTATATGAATACATGGGGTCCATCATACTGTCATTTATGATATGGATGCTCATTTAACATTGAGTTTATGGATGAGGGTATAGAGAGTTATTGGTTTATAGTTGATTCTTAATACAACTATTCACCCATAGATAGAAGGATAGAAAGAACAGACTATACAAGTCATGGAGGACATGATCAAGGAATGTGTCTTTGAATTCGATGGTTCTTGGGAGAATCATATCCCCCTCATTATGTTCTCCTATAAAAATTGGTTTCATTTGATGATTCAGATGGATCCTTTTGAGTTTTTTTATGGTAGGCTATTTCATTAACCACTATGTTTGTTAGAGGAATGATATGAAACACTACTATGTGATCATCTCATTCATGAGATTTCAAAGTAGGATCCGATGATCAGAATTCTTATTTCTACTACTGATTCTAGAAAAAAATCATATGTTGATCACCAATAATGACCGTTGCAGTATGAGGATGGGTATTTTGTTTTCTGATGTGTATCACATAGGCATGGAAAAATATAGATAAAAATGCAGTGGAATCTATCGAAATTCTTTTTCAAAACATTTGAGATCTTTGAGAGAGTTAGTCGAGTAGCCTACCAGTTACTATTATGTTATAGGTATTATTCTATGGATGACTTCTTCCACATTTTATAGCTTCACTTTAATCATTTACACCAGTCTCATACTTTTTATCCAAGATGGTGATTCATTTGTTAAGGAGTTTCTTATATGCATCATAGACTATAGAATGAAGTCTAACTATGTTTGTTCTATCCCTTTAGTATGTATGTTATGGTATCATATTCATGTTTAGGATGAGACTTGGGAGAGATAAAAAACGAATGATATCAGTGGATGAAATCACTCAATAATAGTGTTTTACCACCTCTAGAAGGTGATCTTAGGGATGAGTTCCTTTAGTGAGGGAAGACTATAAAATCATGGGTTTTCTATATAGTAAGGTTACTTCTATATTTGGTATAATTTCATACATTGGACCTAATATGGATTCCAATTGAGTTCATGGTAGATATTTAAGTGTTCATGCATTGATCAAAGCTTGGAACTTTCAATAGTGGAGATAGGGATTGGGTTGCAGGGTTAGTTGAAACCTTGTGAGACAATCCTCATGGTTTTCTCATCCATGACAATATTGGACCATGTGCCTTAGGACACATCATTATTTAAGTAAACCATATAGCCCATGGTGCATGAATAAATGGGAATACCTAAAGTTTTTAGAAGAGAATGAAACATGTTTGTGCATGGTTAGTCAAACTGTACACTTGAAGCCATGCATGGTTAGTCAAACTGTACACCTGAAGCCATGCATGGTCCCTCTTTATGAAATTGAAGACATAGATTTGGTGCACGGTTTGGCAAATAGTGTGGCCAAACAGTGTGACACTGATAATTTGGAAGAAAATTATTATTTGAACACTAAAATATAATAAAAATATACCCTCCATCATATTTCTCTTCCAGTGAATATATTTGGATTGGAATCTGCTCCTTGAGATTAAATCATCACTTTTGATCTCGATTTATCATTTGAGCCTAGATTAGAGAATTTTCTATCTTGTTGGATCCATGTTGATTTGTTCTTCGATCATCTTATGCCTTTATCTATTTGAATTACTGTCAAAATAGTTCATAAGGTACACGATCATACTCCCTATTTTAGGGATTTCATTTTTTGTTCTGTTTTCTTCTAATCTAGTACAAACAAGGGCTAATACCTAATGAGGAGAGTTATATAGGATTGAGGGTGGTGGTCTATGAATCATCCCTCAAGTATCAAATTTTTTTAAATTTTTGTTGTTGTAATAGTATTGATTTAATCAAGAAATGATAATTAAAATCACATTCTGTGATTATATTAATCATGCTCATTCTATAGAGCCCCTTCCATATATCATTATTATCACATCATCAGAGGTGATAACTGTAATGACGACCACCCTAAGTAGGGTATTTAATCTTTTATGGAATTAGTGACTTGTTAAACTTTTTGTTCCATCATTCAGGTAATCTAGACTTAGACTCATTAAGGGTAAGTGTTTTAACCAAATTAATGAAATATCGATGGTTATTACCTCATAATTTCACTAGAACCTTCTATGGTGGGTGTTTCAATATAATAAATTAAACCCAATCATAAATATGACGTATAATATATATATTACTTGTCCTAGTTAAATGAAATTAAATGGTAAATGGTTTCATGTCCTTATATCTCTATGACATCATTATTAAATTTAATGTAAAGAAATTAATTATAATATCAATTGGTTTCATGTCATGTTTACCCTTGTTATTTAGTATAAAATATAATGTAATGAACATATTGAATAATTCAATGGAATGATTATTACAGGAAATAAATTAAATAAAAAACTATTTATAAGGTTCATATTTCATATAAGCCGTTTCATATTTATAGAAGTGTTCATATTGGATATTTTCATAGATTCCCAATGAAATTCCTTCAACACTCATAAGATTCTATTCTAGTTAAAGGAGATAGTCACCATGGGAGATACCCACCCTGGATGATGGTCCTTGTCTATAAATGGATAATCCTCATGATGTTGTAGGATTCCATTTCTATCTTATGGATATTATAATTCCTTGAATATACTCCATGGACCTATAATGATTTATTTTGACACGTGGAACCATGGATTCAAACCATAGGGCTCAATCTTTGTTATCCCATGATTACCTTAGACGAGATACTTGGACACAATTTGAATATTTTATAGTGTAATTCAATAGCTGATTGCACTTGTATTACACTAAAACACCACTTCTCTAGGAGACATGTAATTACTAAGTTATTGTGACCCTAGAGGTCAATGATACCTTGGTTGTTAACATGGATTCAATTTTATTATTAACATTTTATAGGATGCCTGGGGTTTTACCTTCGATCCTATTTTATTGTTATCATTATATAATTCCTTGCTCATAAATTGGGTCCAATTACGTAATTTATTATAAACATGAACATAATTAATTTAATTATACACATTCTGACACTAGATGAGCATGAAGAATATATTGCATTATTTAAATTATTGTGATGTTATTTACAATTATATATTCCTATATGTTGTCTGTTTATATTTCATAGACTGGATAGTATCGACAACATTTTTGGTGGCCTTATAAGATTTATCTCACTCCCTATTTGATCCGGCATTAGTACCTGGGAAGATTATATGTATGATGTTTTTGATAAAGGTATGTTTCCCAGTTTGGACAACTGATTTTCATTTCTTGCACAAAGATCTATCATGGTAATAGATGACAAGATCAATTCTCAGGATTATTTGATAATTTTTTGGTTTCATTTTTGATTATTTACATAACATATATTTCCTGCTATAATGTACAATTGCATTCCAATTTTGTAGACACATGAGAATACATCATCATAGTTTTTATATGATACTATTCAACTTTTGAGTTGATTATTTACTGATGGATGTTATTCTCATATTATGATGCTAGTAATTTATTCATTATTTTGCTTCCATTATTTATTATACATTATTACATATTCTATGATACACTTCAGAAATGAGGAAATATTCTCCCCACAGACACACCGTAGTCCCCCAATGCTATTCGATATCCTTGTCCATATAGGGAGGTGTGCATGATTCCATGGGTCCAACTGGTCTCAGGGCTCCATTGACTTGAACTTGAGTTCCAGATGTCACAACTCATTAGTACTGAACCTTATTCCTTAATCAGATAGCTTTAAGGGAAGAACAACAGATACAGGATGAAGGGATTGAAAATAGAAAGGTATTAGGGAAGATATTTTCCATGTTATAGGCATAGTTGTTTTAAAGAATATATATATCTCAGAGTTTCCTACAGAAAAATTAGATCATTTTAGATTAATATTTAATAAATTACACAAACTCATTCATGATGACCATAATATTTATTTTTATTTGGGGACGATTTACACAATATTCTTATTTAGTGAATGATCATAAAATATTACGAAAAAATGTATTCCAATTTCATAATCCACTAAAACATACACTGCATAAAACCTTTCTTCACAACTGGGAGAAGAAAAACATAAGAAAGGGTGAGATTAGAATATTAGTAAGGATTAAATTGGGAGATACATTTGAATAAAATGAACATAATAGTATAAGAACATGCGAATAACATTTAAAACCACACCTTACATATCAAAGTTGAAAAACATGTGTCATTGCATTAATTTTGGTATTTTGTAAGACAAGAATCTTAAAAAAATCAGAGAACCTAATTCATAAAATAATATCATTAATACATGGCATAAATTTATTGAAAACACATCAGTTTTTAACCTTGTGAACATGTATAAATAAATATAGGTCCAGCCATGAAGTTAATGATAATAAATAAGGTCATCATATAATCATATAGACATGATACAAGTCCCCCTCATGATATTATGGAAATGAAAGGCATATCCACATCAAACTATGACCATATAATCTTGTTCACGAATAAAATTGTGAATATATAATCAGGTTCATGAAAAACATTGTGAACATGTAATAACTTCCACACATAACATATTTACCCATGAGTTATCCATCTATACCCAATGAATTGGAGGGAGATATAGGTCTCTACAACTTTTTAATGGACACCAAATTTATGTGTGCCAAAAGATCATAAAAATTAATCGTATAATTACCCATGAAATGAAATGGATTTTATAAACATTTAATTATATCGCAACTTATGTAAAAGATGCATGTTTTAGAATCATTACATCATTTCATCATAGAATAATCAGCAGACAAAGAAGTGAGTTTAATAAGAAATTTATCATGGAATAAACCATGGTATATAAGGAGGTTTCATAAATATATTTTTATAACAAACAATATAGAGGAAAAATAAGTATGTTATCCTTGGTTTATATCCCAAAAAGTCATAAGTAAAATAAAATAATCTCAATATATATGGAGAAGGATTTTGAAATATCACTCCGAACTTCTCATAATGAAAAAATCAATTTTTTAAAGATAACTTTATAAAAAATATAATTTTTTTCTTCAAAATCCTTCTTTTTAAAATAAAATTGAAAGCTTATAATGGATGCTTTGAAGACAATTTAATCATTTCTTGAGGAAAATATTTATTCCACTTGGAAAAAACCATTCTAAAACAATTTTTTTTTTAAAAATAATATTATTTTAAAATAAAAATGATAAATTATAAAGTAATGTTCAAAAAAAATGTTCAATATGGTGGGAAATTCCATTTAAGATGAACATGTTGAAACAAATAATTCATATACATTTTCAGCAAAAGCCAAATGTGCATTATTTTTTAAAAATGACATGAATATTACATTTTAAAATTTTAATTCAAAATTAATACATGAGTAAAAATATATTTAATAATTTATTTTTAAAAAAATTTAATAAAATATGTTTGAAAACATTTTTATAAAATATGGTTTTGGAAGAAAATAGATTTCAAACCAAAGAAGGAAATAATGTTTTATTTTATTAAATATATTTCTCAATTTTAAAAGTATCAAAGAGTTTATAAATAGAAATATTACTTGAAACTGTAATGAATAACAAGAGGAGAATAAATATATTTAGTTTTTTGGGAGATAAATCATATGATTTTATCATCATAATCATAATCATAAATAATCCTGATAAACTATGACAGTTTAACTTAAAATATTTACCACTTTAGTAACCTTGAATCATATGAACCATTAAGGAATATAATAAAATAGAATATAGAAGATCATTGGGATTAATTAATCTAGGATATTTCATTTCATATGGGTTTTATATATGCCTCATGAAATAATAAAGGTGTATTACATAATGTATGTCTCGAAGAAGGAAAATGGAGACAAAAACCCTTTAACGCTTTGGTATCTTTTGAACTGTAAACCCAATGAAATATAGATTATATAATAGATTTATATTCCCAAATAAAATTCATTATAGGAATCATAAAATACATACTTGTTCATTATCTAGACCACATAATAAAAATAAATGGTTAATATGTTATAAATCTCACAAAAATAATAGTGAGAAGATAAAACCCTTACCATAAGACTTCACATAATTTGTACACAAAAAGAAACACATTATATTAATAAAATTTATTTGTAAACTATTAATGAACTATAATTATATATATCATACAATATATTATTTACCTATACCCTTTTATTAACTTTTTATCAATAATTACATGATAAGGTCACGTTTCAGGTAATAAAAGATTTTTTTGTATATGTATTAATTTGTAATAATTGGTCCTCTTACATTGATCATGGTTTTATAATCCCCATAATGTAATACATTATATAAATATTTTATATATTCATTATATATGTATTTATAATTATTTATAAAATATATAGATATAAAATGAAATACACCACTCATGAAGATTATATGTCGTATATATGCATGAATGATGTGTACATTTTCCTGATGCATTGAAATGAAGAAAGATAAAATTTATAATGAAATTATATATTAATTTTAATTTCATATATGTCACATATTTTCCTTAAAACCAACCTTATTACCTTCTATTTAAAGCGTGAACAAATCTCATCACTTCATGAGGTAGTAATCCGCTGAATAGAGGAGCGACGTTATCTCATTCAAAAAAATAAAAATAATGTAGTTATGTGTGATATAATAATTCCATAATCATAATAATATCATTAATATAATATATAAACAATAAATACATCATTATTTTCAACCGTGAGAGGTGGTAATGGATAAATGGTTGACATAATTTCGTGAGGTGGTAGTCTGCCAACCACACAAACTCTGATTTTATAACCCATCCGAGGGATGTAGAGATGGGTATAGGTCATTAAATAAAGAAAACAATCTATGTATATTTATTATACTGATTTTATTATGTCATCATATTATGAGAATAAATTAATTAGTTGGAGGAAGAAATAAAAACACTCTTTAATGAACGTTAACTCATTTTTTGGTATCCTCCAATGGTTTACACTATATCCTTCCTAGGTTTAATTTATTTGAAAAATAAAGAATTTTGGATGGTATTATGGATTTTTTGATGTTATATTTTCTGGTATTGGCTTACATAAATGGTTTATTTGTGTGAATAGTAGGGGAGAAGGGGTGGCCTTTTATAAGTGAGGTGAGTGGCATGATTTTGTTTTTTTTGAAAAAAATAATTCAACATAGATTTTCATCATTTCAAAAGGATCTAATTATGGATCGTTATCTTTCATAAAAGGTATAAGGTCAAAATAATATCCCAAAAATCATTTTTGGAAATTTTTTTGGTTGTTTTTTACCATGATCTTTTTAGTTTAATCCACAGTCAAACAACATTAACTTTAACCCCAATAAACAATTTGTATAGATTTTACTATTAATTTTTTATCAAAAATTAAGATGAAAATATTAAATAGTATATTTTATTAAGATTGATAATATGGAATCCATTTTTAATATTCCATTATTAATTTGATAAATTTAATTTAAAACAAATCCCACCGACATGATGAGAAAGCGAGGTTTTTAATGAGAAAATGTGTAAAAGATTATACAGTTTTATATCCAATATTAGTGTAAAATTGATAAAACCGCCTAAATTGTATTAATATAAATATAATTGAACTAATTTTACTTTATACCCAACTTAAAATAATATTTATCATTTTGAATATTGTAAATGAATATAAACTTTTCAATTACAATTTAGTATTTTTCACAATTCATTAAAAATTAAATTTTTTATTAAAATTTAAAACAATTATCATTTTATAAATTTCATATTATGATTTAAATAATTAATTTTATTTTTTAAAATTAATTTTATAATGTATAATAAATTAAAATTAAAACAAAACCCACAAATGTGATTGAAAAATGGGGTTTTGAGATGTGTATTTTTTAAGTGTAATATAATTTATATAATATCTATATCCAATAAAATCACTATATGGTTAAAAATAATTATATATATATATAATATATAAATTTAATTTAAAATCATCCTCATTAGGAATTAATTTAATTAGTTAACACATAGAATCATTTTTTACTTTAAAACCGTTTTTTATAAAAAAAAATTACTTTTTAAACCCAAAACAATATTATATTAAAATCCAATATAATTTTTATTCAGAAGTAATTAAGTTCATTAAATATAAATAAATAATTATTAATTAAATTTAAAATAAAATGGTAAATTTAAATTACCTATTTTTTTGAAATTGTGTGATGGTTTTACAAAAAATCGATATTTACGACAGCACTTAAAATCAATATTTTTAAAAAAAATCCCAAAAATTCATCATAGGTTAATTTTGATATAAAGAAATATAAAAAATGATTTATATTTTATAATATTAAATTTCTTAAGTATCTACTAACTACATACAATATTTTCGAATAAAAGTCATTTATGAAGATATCATATTTTGAAGAATAAAATTTCATTACAAAAAACTGACTGATTATTTGATAATAATTTATTAATAAATTTATATTGAGTAGGAAATTTATATTTATATTTTATAAAATAGTTTATACTATTAATAAATTTTTATTTTAAATATTTTTTATAATATTCATATTTAAAATAATAATATTTCATGGTTCGATGTTTCTCTGTTTCGTGTTTCCACCACACTATTGTTGTTGCACGTTACCAAAGATAAACTAAATATTTCATATATTTCAGGATTAACTCATTATTGTTGGTAATGATAGATAAATGTAGGGTTTCATGTAATGAAAAATAACTTAAATAATAAATTTAATTGAAAAAATTAGCAAAATCTTACGATGATAAATTCTATACCCCATAAAATGGATTTCACTATAGAAATTTATCTATGTCCTCACTAGTTTAACAGTTTAAAATTAATTCATTGAAACCAAAAATATTAAGATATTTTAAAAAAATATCATTTTGATAAATTGAATGTGATATAATAAGGTCTTATGGAATAACACAAATTAGGTTTCCAAATAGGAAAACATATATGGGATGTGAAAACATGGGCATAACATAGAAAACGAAAATCCAAATAATGATGAAGAGTGACTAGAAATACTGATCATAAAAAATTGGTTGATCTAGACAATATGAATGACCATAAATCCATAAAATAAATAAGTAAAAAAATGTTAATTGATATAATCATAAATGATGATATCAAGACAACAATTTTTTAGATCCTCTTCCTAAATTTTATTAATTTTTATGATAATATATATTTACTTGATTTCATTCATAACGATAATATTATCCATTGGGTGTCCCATGATCAATTTTCACTTTATCTATTATTACTAAAAATAAATGTGAATATATTATGGCTGAATCACTAATGGATCACATGATCTATAAATATAATGATAATTCATTTTGTCTATCTTTATTTATCATAACAAAAAATGGTTAGAACATGTTTTGAATAAATATTCATATAGTGAAATAATACATTAGTCTATAAAACCACATTCAAAATATTACTCAAACTATTCTGTAAATGGTAAACCTTATAACCCTTCAAAAATATTAAATTTCAAAACTTCAAAAATTAGTTAACTAAATTTACAAAATCAACTTATCATTAATACCCTATTAAACATGAAGTATCACTCAATTGTCACATATAAGACATTTCCAAAACTTAATCATGTAATTTATTGAAACCTTCTAATAATCTAAATTACAATAAAACCATATTTAAAAATTAAATGATTCCTTATTCATTGAATACAACCACATATTAATAAATAAATTTCATAAATCCAATAATTTTTAAACTCTATAAATATTAACATGAACCCCTTTTTGGAAAATCATTAATTAGTTCCAAGGTAACCAATACTATCAAATTTACATATTCATATCCAACACAAATTTATAAAAGAAACATTATAATATCATCGAGAATATTATTAGGTTTATCTTCCACTTAATAAAAATATTAAATTTCAATCAAATCACGTTTCTAGCCCATCAATACTATTTAATTGATTTTTGACAATAATTAATGAATAACATCTACAAACAATCCATATATATTCCAATAAAATAATAATTGATTTCAAATACTTAAACATTTTGATGATTCCACCTAGTCCTTAATCTATTAACTAGGATTATTCATCCTTTTCCCAATTACATCTTTATATTCATATGTCATCCATATGAAGACCAATATTCACATCCATTTCATTAATGAAACTATTCATTCCCCCATGGAAATTACTTAATATATTACATTCTTCTCCATACATAAAACTTCATCTCATTCCTTTCAGACTACCCAGGAGTGAGTCTTTCAACATTTACAAAATATAGAAAAATAAATATTATTTATTTTTTGGTATCCACAACCAAAACACTAATCAATATCTATATTTATATTATTTGGGGAGTTTAAGAGGATTTTGAGGTGTACATTGTTAATCATGTCCTCTGATAACTGATTTGGAATAATCACAATATCCTTCACTACATTCATCATCCCATTCGGTTACAAATCGGAAAAGTTTATATCACATTCAACGTTAACCCAATTATTTATATTTCTGGTCGTTGGATAAAAAAATTATAGTGATATTAATAGTAATCATAGTAAAAACATCATAATCATGAAAAATCACATTTAGTATTTTTAAATCATGAAACCTTATTTTTAATCTTTGAAACTTTAGGTTTTTCCAAGGTTTTTCAATGTATTTGTGTATTTAAATCCTTTATGATAGTATGTAATGAGTTTTTAAATATATTTAGCATATCCAGTAGAGCATCAAAATTATTTTAAAAATGGCTCATTATCATGCACTAGGAGGCGATTGGGTCCATATCAATTCACCCTTTTTATAATTATTACCCCTAGTTACCGGTGTGTAAGATAACCATCAATTTTTAGTGTTTAGATATCGATTCAATTTCTTGGAATTTGTGTTCTGTATCCTTTACCAAAATTCAATGATATTTTCCTAAACATTTAACCATTCTTAGTATTAGCCTTAGATATATACCTACCCATGTCCTTAAAATATCCCTATGGATCTCACTAATGGTTTCTCATCCTAGTTTCCAATGTTTGACAAAACCAATCCTTTAATACTGACCATAGTGACCCAAAATTTTAATACATAGAAATTTCATCTCTTTAGATGAATATTCAGTACATCACACAATCACATGCATGAGGACCAACATAGTTTAGTGTTTCTTGAGAATAAGTACATAATATTCAAACTTGGTTAAGGATCTTCAATTTTTCCCACTAAGATCATCCCTTTTAGTTTTCTCTATAGAAATATCATACATAAAACCTTTCATCATTACTCAGGGAAAGGAAACATAATAAAGGGTGACCTATGAGGCTCAGTAATGATAAAAAAGTGACATATACAAGAATTACAAGAACATAAGTGTTTGACAACATGAACGTAACATTTAAAAACCATAACCTCCATATCAATTCTATAAAACACGAATTATGGAAAAAAGTGGTGCTTTATAATGCATGAGTGATAACGATATCCATGAACATCAGTTATGAGAGAATAAAATTATAATAATACATAGAATTTTAGGAAAACATAACATCTTATAACATGTTGAACATGTATAAATAAAAAAATTTCACTAATTAAGTTAAGGACATGAAATAAAGACCTCATATAAACTTTAAGACATGCAATTAGGTCCATAAATAACATTATAGACATGAAATACTAGTCCATGCATCCATGATTATAGTTATATAGGTACTCACATATCACTATGAACATGTAATCAGGTTAACACATAACATTGTTGACATGTAATCAGGTTCATGAATAACACATATCCTCATGACCTATCGATATTTTCCCAATGCATTTGAGGGATATATAGGGCCCAATAATCTCATAATAAAAACCATATTTATGTGTTCCAAAAGATTATAAAAAAATCAGCATATCATAACCAATGAAATGAAATGGGTTTCATTAAAATTTCATTATATCTTAACCTATGTTAAAGAGGCATGTTCTCTAATCAGTTCATCATTTCATATTATTATAACCCGTTGATAAAGAATCTTGTTTCACAATAATGTTTTCTTGGTATAACCATTAGTACATAACCTAGATTCATAAACATATTATCAAAAAACCATTTAAATAATGAATAATAATTGTATCCTTTGTTTATATCCTTATCAAAATATAAGCTACATAAATGGATATCATCTTTGAAGGAGGAATATATTTGAAGATCACATGGAAAATTTCTAAAGGGAAATAATATTTCACTAAAAATCAGTTTATAACATATAAAAAATTTGAAAATTATATTTAGTGAAAATAACTTTGAAAAATTATAAAAGAATCTCTAAAAACAATTTAAACCATTTCTTGAGGAAAATAAACTTTATTCTTTTAAAAATAAATTTTAAATCATAATTTTTTTTAAATAATTATCATTTAAAGTAACATTGAAAAATTATAAATTAATCTTCAATGAAAATAATTATCATGGTGGTAGGATATTCTATTTATTCTATACATGTTAAAACTAATATTCTTTTAACAAATTTTGTAAAAGGCAAACAAATATTATTTTTGAAAATTACATGAAGATTCCTTTTATAATATTTTTTGGAAAATTCTAACATGGGTTAAAATTAATTAGTAAATAAATTTAAAAAATAATGTTAATTTTTTTTTTGTTTTTTAACAAACTTAGTTTTTGTTGAAAATATATTTTCGATCAATGAAATAAAGAAACTCATATTTTAAAAAATTAATTTTACCATTTATTTTATATTCCAAAAAAATGAATAATTGTACTATTTATTAAAAATATCATGAATAAAAATCGGATAAGACAATTCACGACCATATTGAGAGTTGGAGCATAGTATTTTATCTTCTGAAACAAAATCATAAACAATATAGATAAATGATGAGATTTTAACATAAATGGTTACCACATTGGTAAAATAGAATCGTAAGCCCCATAAAGGAATAATAGAAAACATAACATAATATATCATTAGGATAAATAAATTCATGATATTACATGTAAAAGGGTTTTTATACACTCATAATGAAAGAATATAGGCGCATAAAATAAAATTCGTCTCAAACAAAGTAAATTGAGGCAAAAAACTTTACCACTTCGGTAACATTTGAACTCTAAACCCCATGAAAGAAAGATCCCAAAATATATGGTTTATTCGAAATAATTTTGATTATTATAATCATAAAATACATCCATGGGATGACTTTTCCCCTTAACGGTAACTTCATTGGAGAAATAATTACTTCCGAATAGTTTTCAATAGGTTTGTTCATGGAATCAAAACACACAAGGGATTAGTATCCAAAGGGACCAAATTTCATAAGGCAGCAACCCATTATGGATATTAGACCATGATTCTTAATAAATCAAACTATTTTTATGGATGTAAGTTCAGGATCATCAATACCTTTTGGGATGGGGGAATTATTGCCTACTCTGGGACTCTGTTATAGATTTAAGAAATATTTCTGAATCCTTAATTATTTCCCAAGTGTGATGTGAGTCATTTGAAATTTAGAAATCAATTGTTATCATGTGTGGTATTGAATATCAGATGTATTTATTTGTGGTTCTTAATTAATGGAGATATTTATAGGTATTGTAATTTCTCTATCAATGGTATCTTCTCTTATAATACTTATAGATTCTTTGGTTGTTATTATGATAATTTTAGTTTTAAAACCACTTAGTGGGACACTGTAGAGTTTATGGTCATCCATGAAGATGAATGTTGCTATGAAGCTTATTTTTAACTACGGAGATGGGAATTTATTGATGTTGTGATCAACCCCATCAATGTGCTTCCTACGTATCATTGTGAAAGGAATCAGAACCCATGTTGTTTGATGACACTTAGCAATGAACATAATAAATTTTGGGGTTGTGTGATGAGGACCCAACCATATCGTTCCGTGTCATGTGGAAAGGATGTATAGGCAAAAGGTTCCTGGTAAATTTTGTAGTGAGACTTATATAGAAACATCCCAAGGAACATGGAATGGATATGCGTTTCCCAGTTAAATGAGACCCTTCTAGGGATATTTCCTAAAAGAACAAGGATGGTTTAGGATTTTAGGTTTTAACCTATTGGAGGCTTCTTATATATCCCATTTGGATGGGAATCAAAGCCCATTTAGTTCATTGGTGATCACCTATCCCTATGGAGGAGCTAAAGTGCATGTCTCATATGGGTGTATGGAACTTTAAGATGATAGGTTTGAGGTTACTCTTTAAAATAATATCCCCTGAGAAGGGACAAGGAGGGATGTCTTAACTCATAGTTATTTTTGGGATTAATTGGGGGTTTACTCCTGAGGATGGTATCCAGATTAAAGGAATTATGACTGGGGATTATTCTTAAGAAGGATGATCATTGTGCTTGGGATTGTAATGGGTTTTATATGTATCTTGGTTAATATGAAATATATTTCTCATAGTTCAGTACTTTAGGATCTATTCTTATGGACTTTTTATAGTTTTATATCGTAGGGGAATATGGCCCCATGAGATGGTTTTATCGGGGATTATTACTAAGTATGATTCCCGAGGATTGGATTCATGTGGATGTCCTGATCACCGCTGACCTCTAAGGCCATGTGAGTCATGCTCAATGTGAGAATCAAGAGGAAGATGAGGATCCATGAACCACACAATACTCTCTATCCACTGATGGAAGAGTGATGAAGAATAATGGTTAGGGCTTACACCTAAGGATTATACCCATTTTAGGATTGTTTTGGGCATAATACAAAGTAGGATACCCATTACTGTAGTTCAACCTAGCATATGAGTAAGGTGATGATGTTTCAGGAGTTTTTTAGTAGTTTTTTGAAAAAATTTACTCGAGGAATCTAAGAAGAGAATATCAAGTCATAACATGAGAGAAGAACGATGAGGAGTATGTCGAATCAAGGCATGTTTCAGGTAGTGAGTAGAAATATCTGAAATTATAGTAATCCAATGATTGATGTTACTATCTTATAAGGTGAAACCCAAAATATAGTCGACCTGATCTGAAAAGCTCATGGTGTTACTCTTCATTTTTCACAGGGGTGAGTGATGAAAGAGAATAGATGAGCCTGATGGTTTGGGAATGGATCCTGACACTAATACTATGAATGGGTGTAGGAGAAAATACCTCTTGTTATAGACCAATGAGTTCACGTAGATGGGAGTCCCATGTTGGACACCAAGGTGGTCTTCATAGGTTGGTCGCATAGGAGCTCAACCAAGGTGGGTCCCATAGATGGTCCACCGATGGGGGTCCCAAAGGAACTCCACCAATGTGGGTCACCCACGTGATCCTCCAAGGTGGGTCACATAAGTTTAGGTCGCCTATTTTGGATTAGGGACCTCTCCATAGTGAATTAGGCTCATAGATGGTAACCCGAGTTGTGATGGACTACTTGGGAGAACGACTAGGGTGGCCAGTGCCCTCTTCAGGATTCACAGTTCAAGACTTCAGTTGTCCTAAGAAAATTTAATTGCAAGGGGTCTATTAATAGACCCCAGTTGACTAAATGGATGGGGATACCTATAGGTCCTATGATTATGGATTGCATGGCTGACTTTTATAGTGACGCCATTCCTCTATAAAATTTTATATCTTCCTAGTGCCATAACGTTTGACCCGTTAGTCAATTTCGGCTCCATGACCTGTCAAATTGAAGCTCCAAAAAGAGATACAAACTTCTAGATATAGTGATTAAACCATTTATTATAAGAAGAAAAGGAGTAATTAAATTTTAATTTATCCTAACCATTTTATCATCCTTCATGGAAATCCACAACCTACTCTTGTAGGGGGGGTCTTTCTTCATATCCCTTATTGTGGAGCTATCTCATGGAAAATAGAAATACCACCATGAATTATATATAAAAGTGAATGAAACACATTATTCAGTGTCAATATATGTATATATACCAAATATAAAATATATGTTGGGAATATGACATAAATCTCATAAAATAAGAGTAAGACACAAAAACCCTTACCATAAGTCTCAAAATACTTCTTACGCTTTCAAAAATACTATTAAACAAATATAAGTGTATTGTACATACATTTAAGAACCATAATTATTTATATCATACTATATATTATTTTCTTATATCTTTTTATTAACTTATTTTTAACAATTCCTTGTTAAAGTTGCGTCAAGGGTGATAACCACTTTATTTTTTTCATATATATATTAATTTGATACTTTTTGTAATCTAACATTGTTCATTGTTATAAAATCTTGAGAATGTTAAAAATTATATAAATATAATATATATATATATTTTAAAATTATTTAAATAAATTTATTAAATATAGATATAGAAAATGAAATACATCGTTCAAGTTGTTGGTAGGTTGTACGCAAACATGCAGGATGTTTCCATTTCTCCATGTTTTGAAATAAATAATATAAAATGATATAATATCATTAAAAAATAATTTTCATGTCATATATAACACATATTTTCATGAAAAAACATCCTTATTACCACCCATGTAAAGCGTGACGAAATCACATCACTTTGTGAGGCGGTAGTCCACCGTACACACAAGCAACACTAACATATTCCAAAAAAAAACCGGAATACATGAATTTTGGGTGTATATAATAATTATATAAGATTAATAATATCATAAGTATAATATATAATCAGTTAATACATAATTGTGTCCAACCATGATAGGTGGTAATTGAAATATGAATGATGTCTATTCACGAGTCGGTAGTCCGCCGTACAAACATACAGTGATCCGATAAACTATTTGACAGAAGTGGTGATGGTTTCATGTCATCAACATAAAATTACAAGATATTAATATATAGAATATAATTTTGTTATTATATAATAATGTTATAAAATAAATTGAATGATTTTTTTGAAGAAATAGGAAAATTCTTGTTGATGAACATAAACTCTTCTTCGGGTATTCTCTTTATGTTTTCACCAAAAGAATTTTTATGATGTGTTTATGTCCAAAATAATGATTATATGATGACAGTATATAATTTAGTAAGTTATTTGGGAAATTATTTTATGAAAAATGGTTCCAGGTTATGAATATTAGAGGGGATTGGGAGAACTTTTATAAGTATGTTGAGTGGAAAACATATATGTTTATAAAGAAACAATTCCACATAGGTTTATTCCTGATAAAAGGATACAAATAAGTAACATTATATTGAATGTTGTATATAATTTCTAAATATTTCCATCCAATAGGTTTTGGAAAATTTTGGGGAACTTTTCTGATGCTTATCTTTTTAGTTTAACCCCTGGTAATACAATTTTTACCTTAACCATAGTAAATATTTTATAATGCTTTTACAATTCATTATGGTAAAATTTTATTTTTAAAATATTAGATAATATTGATTGTTATGATAAAAAATATGGGATCATTTGTTTTTAAATTATATTCACTTAATTGGAAAAAATTAATTTAAAATTAATTCCATAGATGTGACGAGAAAGTGGGGTTCTCAATGAGAGAATGTTAAAAAGATTATAAAGTTTTTATAAAAAAAAATAATTATGAAATTAAATATAATTACATAAAATGAATTAGAATATGTATAATTGAATTAATTTTAATGTAAAAAAATTAAAAAAATTATTTAACTTTATAAATAAATTAAATTTAAAGATAGTTTTTAATTAATATTTTGTATTTTTCACTATTAATAAAAAATAACCCTTCCGAAAAATTACAAAAAATTGAACATAATATAATTAGTAAATAATAATTTAAATAGTTAATTTTAATTTATAAAATAATTTTTTTAAATAGAAAATCTAAATTGAAATAAAACCCACAAAAGGAACGCAAAAGTTGGTTTTTGAGAAGTGTATTTTTTAAGTGTAAGATGAATTATATTAACTACATGTCTAATAAAAATCATTATATGAATCACAATTAGAAATAATTGATTTATAAAATATATATTTAATTTAAATATTTCTTTATTAGGTATTTTTTTATTTAATTAAAATGGATGAAAAAATTTCACTTTAATTTTTTTTAAAGACCACTTTTTTACGTGAAAATAAAGAGATTCTAAAATTCAATATATATTTTATTTGAAATTAAATAAATTTTATAAAAATAAATATATAATAATTGTTCTTTATTAAAATTTTATAGGGAATTTAAAATATGTAATTTATTCAAAAGAAGTTATAGTTTAATAAAAATATGTATTTTTCACAATCCACAAATAAATCAACATATTCTGAAAAATCCCAGAATTTCACCATAAATTAATTTTGATATGATGATTTCATAAAAAACAAAAAATTTATCTAAAAAAATTTCCAAATTATATATAAATTTCATATAATTTTTTATCATAAAATTTATTTTTGAAGAAATAAAATTTTTGCAGAATATAATTACTATACATAAAATTGATTGTGTATTTTGTATTTATAAATATATTTATATTGATTATGATATATATATATATAGTAATATAATTTATACATTTCCTAAGAACTTATTTAATGGATATATTATATTGGTCATATTTAAAATAATAATATTTCATGGTTCATTGAAGCTCGGTGTCGCGGGTCATACACACTATCGTTATTATGGTTAACACAAGCTAAACACAATGTTTCATGAAATGAAATAAACACTTGGTATTTCATGTGATGTAAGCCTAAATTAGTCTTGGTTGTAATGAAAATATTTAAAATATTCAATTTAATTAAAAAAATTCACAAAATATATTAGTGATACAAACAACGGATGAAATAGAGTGCACTTTTATAACCGAGTAGATGAAACACTTAGAAATAATTGAATGAAATATATATATATATATATTTAACCAATATTATTCAAATTTGTAATTTAATATATTCAAATTAGTTCAAAATATAAACACCCAATATGATATGTATATGTTTCAGTGTACTTATAAACCATATCATTTGGTTTAACCCTCATGTTTACCATTTTTAACCTAAACCAAGGTTACACATTTTTCCCTTTAAAGGTAATAAATTTATATATAATTTACAAAATGTTTTAAATAATGTCTATGGATTATTTTCCTATCTATTTTCTATTACACTTACCCAATTTAATGATTACACTGAATTTGAATTCATTTTATATAATAAAATTCCACATAAAACATCATTAATGTTGTATTTCATAATATTTATTTAATTTGAATTAAAATTCATAAAAAAAATTAATTTTGAATATAATATATATGGCCTCAAACAGTAATTAACCATAAAATTCATGTTAAATAATAATTCATCCAAAAATATTTATATGAATTTTTTAAATGATTTAATAGATTATTGTGACAATTTTCAGAAGCAATAAGTCAGTGTTGTGTATGAATTTATG
The DNA here is from genome assembly GCA_963277665.1 of Viscum album. Classification (NCBI taxonomy): domain Eukaryota; kingdom Viridiplantae; phylum Streptophyta; class Magnoliopsida; order Santalales; family Viscaceae; genus Viscum; species Viscum album. Next base: position 1,868,388,375 of record OY728163.1, read on the forward strand.
GTAATTATACCATAACCAAAAAAATTAACCTCTAAATGTAATTTATATTTTTTAAATTAATCTATTATATTATTTATTTTCTTCTTCTAATTGCTGTGAAAACATTTATGAAAAATTTTAAATTAGTAGTGTGACATTATGTATTTATCATTTTCATTAATTATATAAATTTTATAATTAATGTAATTTAGAAATAGAATTCAATATATTAGTATCTAGGATATATTTTTTTAAACTAACAAAAAAAATATATTTTAAAATAAATTATTAGAATTATTTTAAATCCTTACGCAATAGTTTTAACCCCATTTTACCTATTTACCCTTACCATGTTTACAAATATTTACCATGGTTTCCATTCATAAAGACCAAAAATAAGTAGTAAATAATTAAAAAATGTAAACCAACTAATACCAAAAATTGAATCCATATTTAAATATTCTATTTATGTAAGTGATATAAACAAATTCTTATAGAAATGTGTATAATGCACTAGTTTTTTATAGACAAATATGTTTTTATGATGAAAATTATAATATTAATAAAATAAAGTATGAAAATTATTTATATATTAATCATTATACTATTTAATATTATAGGAGTCTAATGTCACATTAAGATTTATTTTAATTAATAATTGGATTTTAATATATGTTGAAATAATGAAAAAAATGATAATTTAACAAATATATATATTTTTCACACTTCAACTAAAAATAAATATTTTTAGAACAATTATAAAAGATTACCATAATAATATATTGAAATTATTATTTGGAAAATTATATTAATTTCATAATATATATTTTTCTAATGATGTTAGAAATTATATAAAATTTCCTTACAAAAAATTAAATAAAACCCATTTTTACGAAAACATTTTTTCGAGGCATTAAATAAATTTTCTAAAAGTTGAGTAATTATATATTATTAACAAATAAATATAATTAAAATATATAAAACCATTATACATATTTCTCATATTATTTTAATTACTATTAATACCACTAATTTAATATAGTTTATATTGGTCACATTAAAATAAGAATACTATTTTATTGTATATTGCACTTCAATTAAAGCTCAGTGATTCATGTTAAGAAATCCATTGATGTTCTCATTCATTTACGCTATATTTTCGAGGAGTTAAATTCTCCCCTTCAAAAATATGAATTATTTTCTCACAAATTTATCTCATTCTCATTATAATTTTTTTCAACCAACTCCACAGACTGGAAGAAAAATATATTATCATGAAATAGAAAAATCTTCTTAATATATAAATATACCATTACTAAAAAACCCACATCATAAAAAGGTATAATAAAAAACAATTAGAATATAGGTTAATTGAAGTATGAATTTCACCTGGAATAATAATTAATTGGGTTAGAAGAAAAGAAATCATCATGGGGATAAGAAAATATAGATATGGAGGTATAAAATAACACTGTATTCTAAGAAGAAACTCCAAAATAAAATTTTAATTCACTAAAACAATTTTATCATTGATCTTGGAAATCCACGACATACTCCAGGATGAGGTGTGGGGGGAGGCTTTCTTATAATCCATTATTGTGTATCAGTGTCATGGAAAATGAAAATACATCCATGAATTCTATATAAAAGTGAGTGAAACCCATAATTTCGTGTCAATTGATTTATAATGACAAAATAACAAAAATATATTGAAAATTTGACAAAAATCTCATAGAAATAAGAGTAAGGTATAAAAACCCTTACTGTAAGTCTCAACATCCTTCATAAATGTTCAAAAATACTATATATTAAATATAGGTTTATTATACATACATTAAAGAACAATAATTATTTATATAATTGTACATATGTTTTCTTAGGTATTTTTATTAACATTTTGTTAACAATTCCTTGTTAATGTCACATTTTGAGTGATAACTGCTTTATTTTTTCGTATATATATTAATTTGATAATTTTGGTACTTTTACATTAGTAATGGGTCCAAAATCAAAAGAATTTATAAAATTATATAAATTATATATATATATATATATATTCATTATCTACTTATTTATCACAATATAATAAATATAGATATAGAAAATAAATTTCTCTTTTCAAGGTGATAGTATGTTGTATGCACACATGCATGATGTTTCCATTTTTATGATGTTTTGATATAAATAAAATTTAATGATATAATATAAATAAATAATAATATTTATTTCATAGATAACACATATTTCCATAAAACCCATCCTCATTAACTTCTAGGTAAAGCGTGTAGGAATCACACCGCTTCGCGAGACGGTAGTCCTCCGTACACACAACCAACAATATCATATTTCAAAAAATTGGAATACATGAATTTATATTTTATATAATTATTATATAAAAGTAATAATATCATAATCGTCATATATAATCAATAAATCTATTATTATGACCAAAAATGAAAGGTGGTAATGGAAAAACGAACGACATCGGTTCACGAGACGGTAGTCCACCGTAAAGACAAACAGTGATTTCATAACCTATTTGATGGAAGTGGAGAAGGTTGTATTTAATCACCATAAATCATAAAAATATAAATATATATAAAATAATTAGGTTGTTATATCATAATTTTATAATAATAATTGAAGGATTTGGATTAAGAAATAAAAAATGCTTATTGTTGAACATTAACACTTTCTCAGGTATCCTCCTTAGGAATATTCTAAAAGAATCATGATGATGGGTTTATGTCAAAAATTAAGATTATAAGATGATATTATAGAAGTTTCTTCGTTATTTGGGGAACTATTTGATGAGAAATGGGTCTAAGGTATTAAGAGATGAGGGGATGAGGTGACCTTTTATATGTGAGTTGATGGGAACACTTGTATGTTTTTGAAAGAAAGAATTCCACCTAGTATTTTTCATGATAAAAGGATTTAAAAATTTAAATTTATCTAGAATATAGGGTATAACTTCTAAATATTTCTATCCAATTTGTTTTTCAAACGTGTGGGTATCTTTTTTATGCTTATCTTTTTAGTTTAACCCAGTAATAAAACCAATTTTACCTTAACCAAAGTAAATAGTTTTTCCCTTTTTATATTTTATTACAGTAAAATTTTATGTTGACCATAGTAGATAATATAAATTTTCATGATTCAAATATGGAATAAATTTTAAAAAATTAATTTCACAAAATAATGAAAATTAAAATTAAAATTAATCCATTTGACCTGACGAGGAAGGAGAGTTCTCAATTAGAGAAAATTAAAAAGTTTATATAGTTTTATAACCAATTTCAATATGAATTTGAATATAATGATAAAAATTGAATTTTTATATTTATAAGTGTACTATGTTTAAGGAAAAACGAATTTAAAACAAAATTTAACTTTATAAATAATTTAAATTTAAAGATAGTATTGAATTAAAAATATTTATTTTTCACTATTAATAAAAAAAAATCCCTTTTAGAAAATTAAAAAAAATTTAAAATATTATAATTTTTAAATAATGATTTAAATTTTTTATATTTTATAAAATAATTATTATTTGAATTCAGAAATTAAATTGAAATAAAAACCCAAAGAAGGAACTCAAAAGTTGGTTTTTGAAAAGTGTAATTTTTAAGAGTAAGATGGTTTATATAAACTATATGTCTAGTATAATTCCTTATTTGAATCTCAATTAGAATTAATTGATATAAAATATTTAGATATAATTTAAATCATTCCTTATTAGGTATTATTTTATTTAATTAAAATGGATAATCATTTTTCACATCAAAATAGTGTTTAGAAAACCCCTTTTAACCCAAAAAATAAATTCTAAAATCCAATAAAAATTTGATTCGAAATTAGTTAATTTTATTAAATATAAATAAATAAATAATTATGTTACATTAAAATGATACACGTCACATAAATTACTTAATTTATTCAAAAGATCTTATAGTGTTATAAAAATCATTATTTTTCAAAATTCACTGAAAAATCTACATATTCAAAAAAATCACAAAATTTCACCATTAATTTATTTTGATACAATGATTTCATAAAAAAAGAAAATTTTATAACATATGATTTCAAAATTATCTCTAAATTATATATAATATTTTATCATAAAAATCATTTTTGGAATAAATAAGGTTTTTACGGAATATAATTACATTACAAAAAATTGATTAATTATGTATTAAGTATTAAAAAATATATTTATATAGAATATGATATATATATATATATTACATAAGTTATTTTATTTTATTCATAAATACCCATTTGATTGAATGATTATATTGGTCATATTAAAAATAATACTATTTCATGGTTCACTAAAGCTCGATGTCTCATGTCATTGACACTATCATTGTTGTATGTAACACAAGATAAACTCAATGTTTTATATAATGAAATATATACTTGGTATTTCATGTAACATAATCAAAAATTAGTGTTTCATGTAATGGAAAATATCTAAAATATTTAGTTTAATTAAAAAAATTCACAAAAATCAATGTGTTTTACAAACAATGTATAGAATGACATGCACTTTTATAAATGAGTAGATGTGACACTAAAAGTAATTAAAGGATTAATATATATTTATATATGGGTAATATATATTATTCCAATTTAATATTTAATATATTAAAATTAGATCAAAATAGCATCATTTGATATGATATGTATAGGTTTTGGTGTAACTATAAACCATGTCATTTGGTTTAACATTTTTTTTACCATTTCTAACCTTAACCAATGTTACACCTATTTTAGCCGTTAAAGTTTATAAATTTACTTATAATTTACACTGTAGGTATCAAAATATATTTGAATGAATATTTTATATAATTTCCATTACAGTTAACAAATTTCATGATTATTGAGAATTTTAATTCTTTTAATAAAATATTATTCAACACAAAATATCATTATTATTATATATTATAATATTTATTTAATTTGAATTCAAATTCCTAATGATAAAAATTAACTTTGAATATAAAATATTTGACTTGAAACTATAATTAACAATAAATTTCATGTATAATAATAATTCATCTACAAAATATTTCATTTAATTTTATTTATATTCATTTAATTGATCCTTCTATCAATTTTCAAAATAAATGAGTTAGTGTTGTGTATGAATTTAAGGTAATTATACCTAAATTAAAATAAAAAAAATTAACCTCCAAAAAATAATTTATTTATTATCAAATGAATCTTTTAGACACTTGTATTTCTTTCATTTATTCCTATGACAACATATACAAAAATGTTTAAATCAATAGTGTGACATCATGTATTTATCCTCTTCATAAAATAATATAAATGTTATAATTAATGGAATGTGAAAATATAATTCAATATATTAGTATCTAGGACTGATTTTATTGAAATAAATCTCCCTATAGTTTAAAATAAATTATTAGGTAGATTTTAAATCGTTGCCACATAGTTTTAACTCAATTTTAATTATTTCCCCTTACCAAGTTTACAAATATTTACCATGGTTTCCATTCATGAAGACAAAAAATAAGTGGAAAATATTTAAAAAATTTAAACAAAATAATACCAAAATTTGGATCCAATTTTAAATATTATATTTATAGAAGTGAAATAAATAATTTTTTACATAAATATGTATAATGAAACAAAATATTTTATAGAAAAACATATTTTTAAGAAAAAAAATAAAATTCTAATAAAATTATGTATGTTACTAATTTATATATTAATAATTATACTATTTAAAAATATATTTGTCTTATGTGACTTTAATATTAAATTCAATGCATATCTGGACTTTCATATTTGTTAAAATAATCAAAAAATGACAATTTTACAAATACCTATAATTTTCACTATTCAATTAAAAAAATATCTTTTCATAAAATATTAAAATTTTACCATAATGAAATATTAACATGATTATTTGAAAAATTATATTAATTCTTTAAAATAATTTTTCCAACAATTGGTAGAAATTAATTTTAATTTCCTCACACAAAATGCAAGAAAATTCATTTTTGAAGAAAATATTTTTTTGAAGCATTAAAAAAGTTTTCTAAAAGTTGAATAATTATTTATAATGAATTAATCTGTATATTTTTGTTATATAAAACATGCATACAAATTCCCCATATTTTTGTAATAACTATTAATACCAAAAATTAAATCTACATGTTATTTTGGTCACATTAAAATAATAATCCATTTTTACTATATATTGTAGTTCGCATAAAGTTTAATATTGCACGTTAAGCAATAAATTGATCTTTTCAATCATTTACACTATGTTTTTTGGGGTTTAAAGTTTTCCCCTCCGATAAATAATTTATTTCATCACAAATTTATCTCATTCTCATAAAAAATGGTTTAATGTTTAAACCAATTCCACTGAGTGGAAAATAAAAACTATTATCATGAAATGGAGAAATATTTTTAATATATAAAAATACCATTATTAGAAACCCACATCATAGAATGTTATTATAAAAAATCATTTTGAATATATGAAAATTGAATTATGAATTTCATAAAGAATAATAATTAATTGGTTTTGAAGAGAAAGAGAACATTATGAGGATATGAAAATTTAGATTAGGAGGTAAAAATAAGATACAATGAATAATAGACGGTGATAGAGGATATGACAATTAGAATTTAATAAATAAAACACCATAGATTAATAGGGGACACAGAAGACCATAAATCCATCAAAATAAGGTAAAAGAATAATATTTTTTTCAAGATCATTTTACTAGATTTGAAGGATTATTTTAGTCTCAAGATATAAAACAGAATAAAATTGTCATACTGAATTTATTTAAATTTCATAAGAAAAATGTCATCATTTTTTTGTGATTTAATTTACTTTACATTTATTGCATCTCTTACTCTGAGAAATCAATATTAAATATTTTTTTTTCATGACTAAATCACTAAAATTATCCTTTAACATATCATAAGATCCATTAGAGGATAAAAATATAATCCTATAGTTTGTATCAATTAACTGAAGTCAATTTTTTTCATAATATAATATAATAATCAATATGAATAATTCTCCACAATATCAGTAATAACACCAAAAGATCATCTTAAATTTTCAATAAATAAATAACCATAAACATATTTAAGACATGAAAAATGAAAATCGAAACCCAATGATCATGATTATTTGAACACAATTTCATCTTGGATAAATATACACATTATCTCCAAATAATACCAATCACATGTAATTTTATATAATAAATATGTATATTCTCTAATCCTATAATATAAAAAATAGGTTGATCATTTTTATAGATATCCCGAATCATAATGAATCCATAATAAATCATATATGGTTCCTAAATATAATTAAAACATTATTCCCCAAATATATTCCCATGTTTGAAAACAAATTTCCATTCCCATCAGTCATATAAAATTCTAAATATAGTGAAATTCATAAAATCTAACTTTAATACCTTAGTCACCAAATCACTTTTCAATCTCTTTCTTATTTATTTGATAAACATATGTTACGAAATTGTAATAATCTTTTTATCTGAAGTAACAATAATTAATACAATATCATGATAATATTAACCTTAATGGTTGTAAATAAATTCTGTATTATATGTCTCATAAAAAATATTTCTTCTTTAAATAGTCTTTTCACATGTTATTAATAAGTGGTATATATTTTCATGACATTAATAAAATAAAAATAAAAGTATCACAATGTATTCCCATGATATAAATCCCAAAATGGTATATCTTTTCATATATCTAATATAAAATAATAGACTTATTAACAAATGATAGTATATAAGAATCAATAACTATCATTTTTTGGATCATCATAACCACCAATGTTATCTATACCTTTTCATTTATACGAACAATAATATCTCATACATTTGTCAAACAATAATTACGAGTTTAACATAAAGGGACGAACGTTCCTAACATCCTAGGATCATTTTGGACTATATTTTTAGTGAATTGGGAAAAAATAAATTACATAGGGAACACTAACACATATTGTAAATTTTTTCCCACAAAAACCTGATTCTCAAGTACATATTCCTATTTTTTAATGAAACAATTTCTTATTCTGTTTAATAGTTTATTTATTTATACCAGCACATCCCAAAGTTCCAACCAATCCTTACTCCATGTAAATAATGTTTTAATATTTTGTATTATAACTAGAATCTATATAGGGGATATAAATATAATGGAATCTCATTATTCCATTTCAAATACATTAAATCCTAGAAGGAATTATTCCTATTAATATAATAAAATTTTGAGCTAAAATAATTATTTAATTACTCAATAAATCGACTTAAAATTCATTATTACACATATTTTTATAAAATCCTAAAGGCAAAAATAGTGTCTAGAAATTTACTTAGTAAAATTTTAGAACTCATGAAAATAGTCCTTTTATATTAATATGATCATAAACATTATTAAATAAAGATTTTATTTTCTTACATTATGAAATAAAAGGATTTATTTTTAAAAAATAGTAATAATTTAATAACCATAGAGTTATGTAGTAAAATTGACATAAAATTACAGTTATAATAGACTAACCTAACTGAATAATTCTAATATCTTATAGGAGTAACCAGTCACTAGTATTCTCAATAATTATACCAAATGTATTAGAATGATATATTAGGATGTATTATCATCAATGAGATATCTTAATCACCTATTATTCAGATAAAAATTTATAGATACACTGAATTAATAAAAAACATATATATTTCACTTAAATAAATTGTGATTTTAATTTTTATTAATACCATAATCAATAATATTTTTAGTTATCACATAAATATAATAAAAATGTATTGTTTCTATAGAGAATTATTTTTAAAAAAAATACCAAAAAATAATCACAGAAATTTTTTAATTAGAAATAACCCTAAAATCATATAGTTCATTATTGATAAAAACTAGGGATATAATGTTAATTAATTATGGTAAATATGTTTATATTAATAAATGTTCTTTTTTTACTTTTGTAAAAATTAAAAAATAAAACCTTATGGGAATGTTGAAAATATTCATTTTTAATACATTGTAATGAAGGAAAAAAAATCAATTGGAATAAAACATTATCAAAAATTAAATCATAATTAATAACATATTTGAAACATTTAAAATAAAATTAACAATGGATGAGATGTTTTGGAAATAATATTTTTAAAAGAATGTTCCTTAGCACAGTGGTAACACTTGAAACACAAGATCATTTAAAGATAAAACTAAATAAGGAATTCTAAAAACATGAATTTTAATAAATTAATATAAAAATCCATAAATTTGAATGATTATAAAAGAAAAAAAGAAAAAAATGTGGTTTAAATGTCATGATTATAAAGGGAAGGAAATTGAGGGGATAAGTCGATTACCCTGAGTCCGACTCACCATATATATTATTTTAAACCAATATAAAAAATATATATTAATTATTTAATTTATTAAGATCCATTAGTTATTTTATTCCATTTTCATTATCAATTTTATTCCATTTATTACCCTTCGACATATATTTACTGAATTGCTTAAATTCTTATTAGATGTTTTAGGGATGTACGGTTTGTAATTGTAAAATAAATTTTCAAAGCTAAACAATATAAAAGGTGGAATCTTTCATAATATAATGACTATAAACATGTTAATAATGTTATTTTTATACATTTTATAATATTTTAAAAACATATATTTAACTATGTCATGAAAAATTAGTCTCATAATTTTATTGAGATGGTAGTCTGTACATACGTGTGAACGATTTTTTCATTTTTTCATATTGGGTAAAAAATAAATATATTATATAAAATAGATTATATATAAAAATTTAATATTTATTAATCACATCAACCATTATAACCTTCCATGTATGATAATAATGTAAAATTAAACACATCACTTCATTGAGGTGGAATTATATAATACACCCGTAGAACGTTATTATTTTCGAATAGCTGTATAGGTAGGACGGTATGTAAGATAATATATTTTTAGAATAATAATAATACTATAAATTTTTTATTCTAAAAATAAATCCATGTTTTGAAATATCTATTAAATGAGGTGATACAAGGTGAAACATATCACTACGCAGAGATGATAGTCCACACATATGCATGTGTGATACTCTTATTTCACATTTTATGGAATAAAAGAAGATAATTGTTGTTTTATTAGCCTAATATATTTTTATTATATTTAAGATACCAAATTAATGAATTTTGATGCAGTCCTTTGATTTATATTATTTAGGTGAAGTATTCTACATTAAATAATTTGAATATGTTTATTACCTTTTCTCTAGGTGACCCCCATGGCTTGCCCCTTAATACTTATTTAGTTGATCTTAGGTGACAACATAAAGATATAGGTTGATGGGATGAAATTTAATAAGACACATGTGACCTGGTTGGATGACTTATAAGGCCCAAACATTGCGAATAAGGGTGGATTGTTGGTTTCTATTTAGAAGTCAAGAGAGGAAACACATGGAATTACTTAAGTGATTAATATAAAATTAATGTAGGTATCTGATAAAATGTTTCCAAATTGAATGATATTCCAAGACAGATATTCTAAGGTTCGAATATAATCATCCAAAAAAATTTATATTTTTTTCATTCCTTTTAAACCATATCATTTGGTTTAAACCCTTCATTAACACTTTTTGACCTTTACTCTAGTAGCAAATTTTTTTTGACATTAAGGTTCATAAATTTACTTCTAAGATAAAAATTGGTGTAAAAACTATCCCATTTTACATTCCGAATGCCATTATTGATTAATTATGTGATTTTAAATTCCCAAAATATAATATAATTTCACATAAATTATCAGTAAAATCAATTTTGGGAATACTCATTAAGATTTCCATTGAAGTAATAAAGATACCAATGGATTTATAATTTGAAAACATTAAAAATTAAATAAAAATTAATATTTAAAAAATTATTATAATACTATAATTCAACCAATTTTTTTTGTTTTTAAAATAATTTCCTATATATTTTACTATTTTTAAAATTACTGAGTTAGTGTTGGATATGTAATTAAGTTAATTATAACATAACCAAAAATTAAATATATATAAATATATTGAAAATAATTTATTTATTCTCATTATAATAATTAAAATTAATTAATAACATCTTATTATCATAATGAAAATATATGTGGAATAATAAATTCATGATAGTGAAATTTCGTATTTATCATTTTCCTAAAATAATATAAATGTTATAATCAATGTAATATGGGATGAAATAAAAATATTTTCATATATAGGATTATTTGGTAAATAAATACTCCTAAAATATTTTATTTTCTCGTTTTAGATATATTTGAACCCTTACCATACAGTTTTAACCATGTTTTTTTTATTTTACCATTATAATGTTGAAAAATCATTACCATGGTCACTATTCGCAATAAAAAAACTATTTGGGAATATTTTAAAAAAATTAGTTTCTTTATTCTGAATGTGGGGGAAATATTTCATTATTTAATATTTATAAGTGGTTGAAATCAATTTTAATATAAATTCGTAAAACCTAATGTAAATGTAACGCCCCGAACCAGTTACCCAGAGTCAGTGCATTATTTTAATACATTGGCATTATTACAAGGAATCAAGTCCTGAAGGACCGATCGGTTTAGCAGTCTTGGAAAATAGATTACATAGATGAATATTACAATACACTATATAACATACAAAACAACATAAATAATCCTTCATGAACACCATTATTCCCTTGGATTAACCCTGTATATCAATCACAATACACTTATTGGAATCCTGGGGAAAATAAAAAATAGAAAAGGGGTGAGCTCAAACGCTCAGTAAGGGCAAGAAATAAAGTAGAAACTTTCAAAAATAAGAATAATAATTTAAGGGAATGTTTAAAACTAAAACAAAATCCTTTTAAACTAGAAATTTAGTATAATATGGAAGAAATAAAATGAAATAATTCCATTTACTTATTCACATGGATATTCTACTAATCGAATAATCACATGCAATATCACTAACCACTTTCATAATGATGGAATGAAAAATTCTGAACTATAATTTCTTTATCAAGGCCTCATGCCAAGGCCTAGGGGCTAACTATAAGCGGAACCCAACCCAGAGTGCCTCTAATAACCGGACACCAACCCGGAGTGCCTCTAACAACCGGACACCAACCCGGAGTGCCTTTAATAACCGGACACCAACCCGGAGTGCCTCAAATAACTAGACACCAACCCGGAGTGCCTCTAATGACCGAAAACCAACCCGGAGGGCTTACTTTTACCAGTCCCCAACCCGAAACATACTAGTCCAACACATTCATCATAATAAGAGGATAAAATATAACATAAAAATTTGTATTAAAACTAACATGAGAAATGTCAATACTTTACCCATAAACCATGAATGGTATAAATATAACACATCCACAATCAAATATATCACAAACCCTTGAACACAATATGGAAGATTTGTATCATTATAAATGAACTTCAAAACAAGTTTAAAATCCATTAAATAATTTTGACATAGATGAGATTGATTTGTAAAACTCTTTTAGAGAAATACCCCTTTTTCATGAAAACATTTAAAAGTCACACAATTTAGAAAAGAAGTCATTTAAAGACATTTTTGAATCAAAGTTTCCCATACCACTTTGAAACTTTTTAAAGGAATTATCATTTTAAAAACATTCATGTCCATATAAATAAATCCTTAAAAACCGTTTTGAATATATGGACATTATTGAGAAAGATTTAGAAGAATAAATATTTAAAACATTTTAAATGATGTTTCAGTAAAAAGTCCGTTAAAAGAATCCCTTTGAAAACTCTTTCGTAAAACATGTACATGGATAATAAATATGTCTTAGTATGTACTAACTTAAAAACAACTACCTCGGATAATAAAGAGATTGTAAAATTAACCCTTAACAATTTGGTAACTTACGAAACATACACCCCATGAAAGAGGTATCATACAATGAATATGTAAATACACATAAATTAAAGTTTATTAAATATATAATACAATTATGGGAAGTAAATACACCACACAAAAGGTAATAGTGTCAATATGGCATGAATCTCACGGGAATAAGGAGTGAGAGGGAAACCCATTACTTTGCACTTTCCTTTAGTTGAGGGTACATTTAACCTCCTATAAAAAGATCGTAGTATGTTATTAAATTATACCTAAACCATATTAATATTTATTATATCATACATGATTCATTTATGACTTTATATTAACCATTTAATAATAATTTCCATGTTAAATTAACATTTCGTGTAATAATCGCTTTCTTAATCATATGTGTTTTAACATGTTACTCTTGGTTGTGTCACTTGGATCATGATTTAAATACATCCAAAATATAAAACATGATAAATATATCATATATATTTAGAATATAAATATATATAATTGACATATATATGAAATGGAAAACACCGTTTATCGAGACAGTAGTCCGTACGTACGCATAAACGTTGTTTCTATTTTCATATAGTATTGAACAGAAGTAAGTGAATAAGATATATGTAACTACATAAATCTTTATATATATAAATATATATATCTTTCTTAGCATTATTATATCATATATTACATACTTATTAGTAATATATATTTTTATAATCATCTATTAATGGTGAACATGGAAATGAATCTCATCGCGTCGTGGAGACGGTAATCCGTACGTATGCACGAGTGAAAATATCATTCTTTTGATATTAAAATAATATATTACTGGATGGTATATCATATATACAAAATCCTTATATTTTTATATCTATTATTTACCTTAAATACACATCATTCTTATACCCATCCAAATAATAATGTATTGAATAACATTTACACCACGACGTGGAGACGGTAAGCCGTACGTACGCACGTATGGTGACATGTCATTCAAAGGATGGATAGAATACTGAATATGGTTGTACCATATTTATAACAACATCATAGTATATAGGATATAATGGAGTTATTTTTTTAGAATTGAAATAACAAAGAAAGAAGAAGATGAAGAAGAAAGGAACCTGAAAGAGGGTGGTGAAAACATTACCACTTCTTCAGATTCTTCATTTTGGTTTGATTAAAAGGGCTCCTTAGGTTGGATTTCTGATCAATCTAAGGCCTCTATTTTGACTTGAGGTAAGTTGAGATATTATTTTGGCAGGGTCTGGCCAAACCAAAAAGATTTGAAGATGTGATGAATTGGGTAGAAGTTTGGTCCTTTTATAAGGGGAAGGATGGGCTCTTTAGGAAAAAATTAAAGTATTAATTTATAATAAATTCATATTCGGTTTCTAATGGCTCAAAAGTGGATTATTTAAAGGTTAAGGTGGTTATGGGTCGAAATCCACTCATCCAATAGAATTTAGACAGGTTTGGGTCACTATATTAACCTTATCTTTAATGATTAACTCTTAGTTAATTAGTTTCAGTTTACAATGTCTCTTTGTATTTTTATATTATATGGTTCATAAACTTACTATATACATCCAAGATACCCCCAAGTGGTCCACTAATGATACACCTATTCTGATCAAAGTCCTTTGGCCGAACCTTAGATTTTTATGAATTTAATATCAATTAAGAATATAATATTTGTTTTAAAAACTCTTTTATGTCAATTTTGACACTATATGGTATTTTGTTTTTTTTTAAGCCATAACAACTTGATTACATCGAACATGATACATTTAACCATCCCTAACATTTCATAGTCACCTAGAAAATTCGTGGATGTCATAAAAATTTTGAAATTATATTTATTTTAATATTTATATTACCATTTATTTGATTCTTTCATTAATAAGGTAATTACTACATCATCATTGTGTCATAAATAAATTTAATTATTTAATGTATAAAAATTATAATTAAAATACCATTATGTACGAATGATTTTTATATTTCTAATGAATATTTATAATCAAATTTATCTGATGTATAACCCTATAATAAATATGTTTTAGTTATTAAACATTGATTTTAACTCTTTTAACTATTCTTTGAATTAAATAATAACAAATGTCCTAATCTAATCCAAGTGGACCTAAAGGGTCATATTTTATTCCTAAGGTTGTTTTTGGTCGAATTAATCTTATCCAATAGAATTATTACATGTGTTAGGGTAATAATAATATCATTTTTACCCTTAATTACCCCATTTACTTTTTACCGTGGTAAATAAAAGTAAAAAGTTACTATTCACCAAAAAAATTATCTTATTGAACCAAATTTTAATCCTTGATATTAACCGTGTATCTCGGATTTTCGAAATTCCTCTCACAGAAGCGGTAAAATTATGTTTTATGTGAATTTACAAATTCTCCTTGGAGGTGGGTAAAAGAAGGTGAAAAAGTTCAATAAAATTTTTATATATCTAAAATTATTATAAACCGCCTCCAATGAATTACATTGAATTTATATAGTTGTTATGTATCTATTTTGACCTAAATTAAATTTAAATAATATAAATAATTAAATAAATAAAATTCCGGTTTTAAACAGTAACTCGGTGTTTTTCACTATTTATCAAAATTTGAAATTTTTCGGAAAAATACCAAAATATTTCCCTAAGCTAATTTTGATATTCCGAATTTAATAATTAAGTCTATTTTACTAAATTAAAAACATAGAAGTTTGAATTATTAATTTAAAATTAATTCCCATTTTTAAAACAGAAAGTGTGTTTTTAAGAAACAATAACTATCAAAAGATTGACACTTGTTTATGTCCGGTTTAAGTGTGAAATTATGTCCAATGACCAACATAGGATTAAATGGTAAAAATATATTCTAAATATAATTTAAAACCACTGAAATTCATAATTTATCACTATTAATTATTTCGATTAAAGATGTTGTTTTTAATTAAAATTTAGTAATTTTCACTCTTCATCAAAATATTAAAGTTATCCAAAAAGTACCAAAATTTCAACCTAGGATAATTTTGATATTCTGAATCCAAAAAAGAAGTCCATTTTGAGACATAAAATTTATAAAATTTCAACAAGTCGGTATAACTATTCATAACGGCTACTTTGATTAATCATGGTGTGGGTTAGAAATCGAAGTTGCGTACAACACACACTATTGTATTATTCAATGAGAAGCGTAATGTGGAAGATTTGGGTGTTACATTATCCCATCCTTCAATAAATTGTGTCCTCTTAATTTATTCTCAGTATTGGAAACTTGGGGTTCAAATTTCAAAATATCTTAGTTGAAATCCCACATCGGAAAATGGATTAATGAGGCCTCTATTTAAAATAATGAGTGGTAAGTATGAAGGTTACCAAAAATAACACATACTTGGGTTCATGTAGGAAAACATGGATATGAAAGAGAAATATAACCATCAATATCTTATGGAGAGTGGTAGTGGACATGGCTATGAAAAATCCAACAATCATAAAGCCAAAAATTTGTGATGATCTAAGGTACTATCTAGGACAACGTTTTTGTTCTAAGTTCTTTTTTTAATGATGATGAATTTATTTATGAGATTGGGTAAAATCATAAAAGATATATTTACTTTAAAATTAAAGTTTTATCCATTACAAAATTTCTACCACAAACACTTCTTTAACTCCAAACATAATACAACTCAAAAATAGTCTATTTATCATAATCGTATAGGGTTCCAAATATAATGAATTTATAATTCACATATTAGACCCTTTAAAAAAAGAAACTACATTATACAATCCAGCGACTTCACGTAGTCCAGTGGTAGGCGATAAATCCCAATCACACTATGGTTGGGGGTTCGATTCCCGTAGCTTTGTCCAATGCGACGGGTTGTCACACGGTCTACGTGTTTTCCTTTTATAAAAATCCAAAAATAACCTTTCAAACTTAATCCATTCCAACCTTTAAACTTATTCAAAATACTACTATCCAAACTCACAGTACAAAATTTACAAGGAAGTTAAACATAATGAGGATCCTTTCTTTCAGGTAATAACATGTTAACGCCTTCCTCATATATTCTTTTATAACACCGCAACATCATGAATTACCAAAATCAACCATCTCTTATTCCAAAATCACTACCTCAATATTAGGACCATATTAAGGTTTATCATTCCTTCAACCATGTAATTTCAAAAAAAATTAACTCACTGTAGTGCCACTGTTCTTAGTACCATGAAATCTCATATCCTTAATGAAATAGTACTGTAGTAAAAAACTTATTTATTTCCAGAACATCATTGATACAAAACTTAAATGAAATAATTCTAAAATAACAACATAAGAACACTAGTCATCCCTCTCCATCTGTGGTAGTATCATAACTTGATTATTATCCAATAGCATCATTTGCGGCATAGTCTGATGACTGGGGCATTGGTTCGCGTAGTGTCCAAACTCATTGCAGATGAAGCATTGTACATTTTAAAACTTTTTCATACACTTGCAGTCACGTATTTGGTGTCCTTTTTCTCCACACTTATAACATTCCCTCATTCCCTTCAAAAATTTTCCAACGTGATTCTTTCCACAGTAATCACATATGGGAAAACCCTTCTTTACCTTCTTCCCTTTATCAGTTCTTCTCTCTACCATCCTTTTCTTCTCTGGATTCCCTTCAAGGCCATAGGACTCTGAGAATTATTTACATATCTTATCAACACATGATACTATTTCTTCATATGATTATAATATGTGGGAGACAATTTCCCTTTTAAATTCTGGCTGAGGACCATGAAAGATATGATCCTTCATACTCTTTGGATCATACGTATTACTGGAGTTCACCTTCCTTCTACTGGGATCCATTTCTATACAATATCATAAACTAGGTCAATTTATGAATTCCAATGAATAATTCCAAACTTGTAAAATACCTAACACAAATTGAACAGTTTATGGATATAATCCATAATCATAAAAAAGATTTCTTTGAGTAAGTATATACTCATGAACCCTTCATAATGGTTTGTAATGAAAATGAGAATCATCCTAAGAATATCCCCCTGGAGTGTCGTAACCAAGAGTGCAGCAAGGCCCATTGTCGTGCACCAGTTCTCATTCAAGTCTAGATCAAAGTGGTGTTTTTGGGTTTTGCCTCTAGGTACATCTGTTCCAGAGCTGCCTCTACCTGGTCATATCCAGACATGGATTTATTGCTCGGAAAACTCAAAAAATCTCTACAACACCAAAATTCTAGGACGTTCTTCTATACTAATCCTCAAAGTATATCTTAGGGCTATGTGCTCTAATAAGTGTTTATATAAATCTTGTTTCCAAGGTTATTGCTAAACTGCCTCGGATACCAACTATAACCCCCCGACCCCAGTTAACCAGAGTCAGTGCATTATTTTAATACATTGGCATTATTACAAGGAATCAAGTCCTGAGGGACCGATCGGTTTAGCCGTCTTGGAAAATAGATTACATACATGAATGTTACAATACACTTTATAACATACAAAACAACATAAATAATCCTTCATGAACACCATTATTCCCTTGGTTGAACCCTGCATATCAATCCCAATACACTTCTTGGAATCTTGGGAAAAATAAAACTTAGAAAAGGGGTGAGCTCAAATGCTCAGTAAGGGTAAGCAATACAGCAGAAACATGAAAAAATAAGCATAAACATTTAAGGAAATATTTAAAACTAAATCAAAATCCTTTTAAACATGAACTTCAGTATAATATGGCAGAAATAAAATGAAATAATTCTATTTAATTATTCACATGGATATTCTACTAATTGAATAATCACATGCAATATCACTAACCACTTTCATAATGATGTAATGCATAATACTGAACTTTAATTTCTTTATCAAGGCCTCATGCCAAGGCCTAGGGACTAACTATAACCGGAACCCAACTCGGAGTGCCTCTAATAACCGGACACCAACCTGGAGTGCCTCTAATAACTGGACACAAACCTGGAGTGCCTCTAATAACCAGACAGCAACCCGGAGTGCCTCTAATAACCGGACACCAACCCGGAGTGCCTCTAATAACCGGACACCAACCCGGAGGGCTTACTTTTACCGGTCCCCAACCCGGAACATACTAGTCCAACACATTCATTTTAAGAAGATGGTGAAATATAACATAAAAATTTGTATTAAAACTAGCATGAGAAATGTCAATACTTTACCCATAAACCCTGAATGGTATGAAAATAACACATCCACTTTCAAATATATCACAAAACCTTGAACACAATATGAGAGATTTGTATCATGATAAATAAACTTCAAAACAAGTTTAAAATCCACTAAAGAATTTTGACATAGATGAGATTGATTTGTAAAACTCTTTGAGAGAAATACCCCTTTTCCTGAAAACATTTAAAAGTCACACAATTTATAAAAGAAGTCATTTAAAGAAATTTTTGAATCAAAGTGTCCCATACCACTTTGGAACTTTTGAAAGGAATTAACATTTTAAAAAAATTCATGTCCATATAAATAAATCCTTAAAACCATTTTGAAGACATTGACATTAATGAGAAAGATTTAGAAGAATAGATATTTAAAACATTTAAAATGATGTTTTAGTAAAAATTCCCTTAAAATAATCCCTTTAAAAACTCATTCATAAAAATTGTACATGGATAATAAATATTTCCCAGTAGATACTAATGTAAAAACAACAACCTCAGATAATAAAGAGATTTTGAAATTAACCCTTACCAATTTGGTAACTTAAGAAACAAACACCTAGTGAAAGAGGTATCATACAATGGATATGTAAATACACATAAATTAAAGTGTATTATATAAATAATAAAATTATGGGAAGTACATACACCAGAGAAAAGTTAATAGTGGCAATATGGCATGAATCTCACGGGAATAAGGAGTGAGAGGAAAACCCCTTACCTTGCACATTCCTTTAGTTGAGGGTACGTTTAACCTCATGTACGAAGATCGCAGTACGTTATTAAATTATACCAGAACCATATTAATATTTATTATATCATATATGATTCATTTATGACTTTATATTACCCACTTAATAATAATTTCCTTGTTAAATTAACATTTCGGGTAATAATCGCTTTCTTTATCGTATGTGTTTTAACTTTTTACTCTTGGTTGTATCACTTAGATCATGATTTAAATACTTCCAAAATATAAAACATGATAAATATATCATATATATTTGGAATATAAATATGTATAATTGACATATATATGAAATGGAAAACACCGTTTATGGAGATGGTAGTCCGTACGTACGCATAAACGCTGTTTCTGTTTTCATATAGTATTGAACAGAAGTAAGTGAATAAGATATATGTAACCACATAAATCCTTATATATATAAATATATATATCTTTGGTATCATTATTATGCCATATATTACATACTTATTAGTAATATATATTTTTATAATCGTCGATTAATGGTGAACTTGGGAATGAATCTAATCGCGCCGTGGAAACGCTAATCCGTACGTACGCACGAGCGAAAATATCATTCTTTTGATATTAAAATATTATATAATTGGATTTTATATCATATATAAAGAATCCTTATAATATTATTTTTATTATTTACATATAATAAACATCATTATTATACCCGTCCAAATAATAATGTATTGAATAACAATTACACCACGACGTGGAGACGGTAAGCCGTACGTACGCACGTATGGTGACATTTCATTCAAAGGATGGATAGAATACTGAATATGGTTGTACCATATTAATAATAACATCAATGTATATAAGAGATAATGGAGTTATTATTTTAGAATAGAAATAAGAAAGAAATAATAATTTGAAGAAGAAAGGAACTTGAAAGAGGGTGGTGAAAACATTACCAATTCTTCAGATTCTTCCATTTGATTTGATCAAAATTGCTCCTTAGGTTGGATTTATGATCAAACTAAGGCCTCTATGTTGAAGTGAGGAAATTATAGAGAGTATTTTGGAAGGGGTTGGCTGAACCAAAAGGATTTGAAGGTGTGAAGAATTGGTTATAAATTCGGTCCTTTTATAAGGGGAAGGAGGGTCTCTTTAGAAAAAACATAAAGTATTAATTTATAATTAATTCATATTCGGTTTCTAATGGCTCCAAAGTGGATTATTTAAAATTTAAGTTGTTTATGGGTCTAAAACCACTCAACCAATTGAATTTAGACAGGTTTGGGTCACTATAATAACCATATCTTTAAGGATTAACTCTTAGTTAATTTGTTTCACTTTTACAATATCTCTTTGTATTTCTATTTTATATGGTTAATAAACTTACTAAATACATCCAAGAGACCCCCATGTGGTCCACTAATGATACACCTATCATGATACATGTCCTGTGACTGAACCTTAGATTTTTAGGAATTTAATATCAATTAATAATATAATATTTGTTTTAAAAACTCATTTATGTCAATTTTGAAACTATTTGGTATCTTGTTTTTTTGAAAGTCATGACAACTTGATTACTTCAAACATGATACATTGAATCAGCCCTAACATGTCATAATCGCCTAGAAAATTCGTGGATGTCATAAAAACTTGGAAATTATATTAATTTTAAAATTTATATTATGATTTATTTGATTCTTTCATTAATAAGGTAATTACTGCATCATCATTGTGTCATAAATAAATTTAATTATTTAATTTATCAAAAATATAATTAAAATACCATTATGTAGGAAAGCTTGTTATCTTTCTAATCAATATTTATAATTGAATTTATCTTATGTATAACCCTATATTAAATATGTTTTTGTTATTAAACGTTGATTTTAACTCTTTTAACTCTTCTTTGAATTAAATAATACTAAATGTCCTAAACTAATCCAAGTGGACCTAAAGGGTCATATTTTATTCCTAAAGCTGTTTTTGGTCGAATTAAACTTATCCAATAGAATTAAGACATGTGTTAGTGTAAAAATAATATCATTTTTCCCTTAATTACCCTATTTACTTTTAACCGTGGTAAATAAAAGTAAAAGGTTACTATTCACTGAAAATTATTTTTATCTTATTGAACCACATTTTACACCTTAATATTAACCGTGTCTCTCGGATTTTAAAAATTCCACTCACAAAAGCGGTAAAATTATGTTTTATGTGAATTTACAAATTCTTATAGGAGGTGGGTAAAAGACGGTGAGAAAGTTCAATAAATTTTTATATATCTAAAATTATCATAAACTGCATCCAATGAATTACATTGAATTTATATAGGGGTTATGTATCTATTTTAACCTAAACTAAATTTAAATAATATAAATTATTATTTAAATAAAAATCTGGTTTTAAACAGTAACTCAGTGTTTTTCAATATTCATCAAAAAATGAAATTTTTCATAAAAATACCAAAAAATTTCCCTAAGCTAATTTTGATATTACGAATTCAATAATGAAGTCTATTTTACCAAATTCAAAACTTATAAGTTTTATTTTTTAATTTCAAATTAATTCCCATTGTTACAACAAAAAGTGTGTTTTTAAGAAACAATAACTATCAAATGATTGACACTTGTTTATGTCCGGTTTAAGTGTGAAATTATGTCCAATGACCAACATTGGATTAAATGGAAAAAATATATTCTAAATATAATTTAAAACCACTCAAATTCATAATTTATCACTATTAATTATTTCAATTAAAGAAGTTGTTTTTAATTAAAATTTATTAATTTTCACTATTCATCAAAATATGAAAGTTATCCGAAAAGTAACAAAATTTCACCCTACGCTAATTTCGATGTTCTGAATCCAAAAATAAATCCATTTTGAGAGATAAATTTTATAAAATTTTAAAAAGTGGGAATTACTATTCATAACAGCTACTTTTATTGATTGTGGTGTGTGTTAGAACTCGAAGTTGCATACAACACACGCTACTGTATTATTCAAAGAGAAGCGTACTGTGGAAGCTTGAGGTGTTACAGTAAAATAGTTTTTAGAAGAATGTGTTTTTACGCCAAAAAATAATAATATATAAAAATAAAGTAAAATATAAATTACAATATAATTCATTATAATATTTGATATTAATTGATATTTATTTTACAATATATTAAAATTTAGAAAAATAATGGGACTTTTAAATTATATTATTAGACTAAACTAAATAAAATTTATAAAAGAATCGATATTTTTCACTATTCAAATAATATTAAATCCTTTTAGAGAAATATTAAAAAATCACCATTATATAAAATTGACATTATTATTTAATAAATGGTATTCATTTATTAAAATTAAAATTTTAAAAATGGTATAAGCTACATAATATATCAACACATAGAATGTAATAAATACCATTTTTATGAAATCATACTTTTGAATCATCAATTGAATTCGCTAAAAGGTTAGTACCTATTTATTTTGAATTTTACAATAAATTTTCATTATATAAAACTTTTTTTAATATCTTATATATTTTTTTAGTCCAACTCATAATTTTAATTTAATTTTTTTGGTAATGGACAATTTAACATAACAAAATTTTAATAAAATATCA
The DNA here is from genome assembly GCA_963277665.1 of Viscum album. NCBI lineage: Eukaryota > Viridiplantae > Streptophyta > Magnoliopsida > Santalales > Viscaceae > Viscum > Viscum album. The sequence continues at coordinate 1,868,411,901 of OY728163.1, forward strand.
TTGCTCGCCAAAAGCTTGGTGTTGATGTCTAATAAATCTATTCATATTTTTATTATTTTACAGTAAAATTTAAGGGTTTATATAATATGTTCATGTGAATAAGATGAATCCAAATTATATTAAGTAACACAACATAATTGTATGTTTAAGGTAACGCCCCAATGTTGATTTTAGAAGAAAAGTGATGTCCATTCAAATAGAGAGACCTCAGCTTTGTTGTTACTATTTATAAACAAAGAGGTATCTCGTCATTCTATTATTTTTTATTATTTTCTACAAAAAAATAGGAAATTTATTGGAAAAATTGAGTGTTTTACACAATTTAAATTGATTAATTTATCTTTTGTGGAGTATTCTATGTACCATGAAAGAGAGATAGGGAGAGAGATATTTTGTGTATACATGATTGGAGGGGTTGAGAAGATGATTTGAATATAGTGACCCAACATAAAAATGACATACAAAGTACATTAATAACCTGATTTAAATAATAAATGCCCCAAATAGTTTCACATACCAAGTACCTAAAGAATTAGTGTATTAAATATTAGATAATGAATCATTTTTTTTCATAACACTTGGAAATAACATTCCACAAGGGTACTCCTATAGAACCCTTTTTATAAATGTCACATGTCATGATCATATTTATAATACCAGGAATAAGAATATAATAAAGGAGTGATTTTAGATTCTCTGTAATAGAAAACAATATCTTAATGTGTCCGATCAAAAACATAAAGGAGAATGTGACGAAGTCAGAAATATCATTATTAAAGGACATAAGACCATAATTGAAAATTATAAAAAGTGATGTAGAAGTAGAAGTACATAATTATATCAATAATGAACTGTAAATGCCTTTCCTTGTCTCAAAATAAATATTAATTGTCATAAATCATGTGAAAATGATCTAAAAGTGTTGAATACAATAAAAAATAAGTAATCATAATAACATGGAATATCATGAAAATGAGTGGAATCATAGAAATTTGGAATAAAATGATAAATAATTTATTAATAATGGGATAATTTATAAAAAAACTTGTATTTTTTGCACAACTATAAGCATTGTAATTTTTTTGAGAGAATCCATTATGCCCATCCTTATTTGAACAAACACATTATGTCTATACATGAAAATTTGAACAAACCCATTATTCCTATATTGGTGTGAAAAAAATAATTATGTTGACATGTAATTATCTCATTAGTTATAAACAAATGACTATGAGTTGAAGGATGATATAGGACCCCGCCCATTATCATCCTTGCATATGCACACCATATAAAATAACCAATAAGAATATCTTAAATAAACCATGGAAAATGAATTGGTTTATTAAAAATAAAAAAACATAACAAAACAGGAACATAAGAAATCGATGGATATGAAAAATTTTATTTTACAAAAGTAGTCACATCATAATAACATATAGTTAGTTATCAATTTATCCTTTCATTAGAGATAAACCTTGGCAGGAAAATGGATATGAAAATATAAATCTTTAAATTTTTTTAAATATTATAATAAAAGATTTATTATATTTTATTTGTAGAATAAATTTTTAATTCTGTAATGAGTTAACCTGTAAAAACATTTTTATAGTGACTTAAAATGAATTTCTCATTGAAATAAAATAAATAAAACCCAGATAAAAAAGGTATAGTTAAATAATTAAATGAAACAGATTTATTATGTTATTTAGTCTATTTTAAAGAAACAAATTATTAGACAAATGTTTAAATAATTTATTCTCATAAAAAAAGGTTCTCTAAAATATGTAAATTATATAATATAAAAAATATATGATTTACTTAAAGAAAATTATTTTTCAAAAAACATGGATATGGAAGAAATATTTCCATTGTTAAGAATGAGAGCTATTCTTAGCAACATTATACTTTAATATTGGATATGTTTTTTAAATAAAATGGGTATTAATGATGGGGAATATTTTCAATATATTAAAAAATGGATCAAAATATAAATAAGGGGACTGGTAAGATATAATAAATACTGACAATTATATTATTGTAAGGAGGTCTGGGACTTAATTAATCTTAAATTGAGCCGATAAAACCCCTACATTGGTCCTAATTTTCTCTAAACATTCACCTATATTCCTTGAAAACAAAAAAATATTTTTAATATACTTATTTGAAATATTATTCATCTTTATTTAACATTCCAATGTTAAATTAATATCATTTTAAACATCATTATTATATTTATTTTTATATCATTTAATTATTTTGGTTCTATCAACTTCTCTGTAACACTTTTGGTATATTGAGCATGGTCATAAGGGATGTAGAACAACATCACAATTTCTATATGTATATAGATTTATTATTTTATTATTTTATTTGTATAAAATTTATATGGTTATATAGGTTGGTATAAAATGATCCCACATTATGGAATGTACCTAGATAGGTTCATTTTTGCTGAAAAAAATTATTACGATAATTTGCTGTTAGTAGTAATTATAAAATAACTAATATTACCTATATTGAATATTAATAGTTTCATAAACATAATTTTTATATGTTAAATATATTTTTAATGTTAACTAATTTAGGTGGTTATGAAAATTGATGTATATCATGTCATTGAGGCGGTGGTCTTCATATAAGCTCGTGTGACATGTTATTTTCCCATATAAATGAAATAAATCTAGAATAGGTATTATGATTTTAGATACATAGTGATGTTATAAATATCATATATAACAAATAATTACTCCATTTAAATTATATTTAAAATGATATGAAAAAAATCAAACATGTCAGTGATGGATGTGGTAGTCCGTACATTCTCATGATGATGTTTTTGTTTTATTAAGTAAAAAGGATATGGAACCTTATGAACATTATATCATCATAAAAAATTTTAGAATATTAGTAATGATTTTTTCATTAAAATATAATTAGAAAAATTTGTTAATGATGTGGGAAAATAAAGGAATTTGTTTTGAGTAATTAGTAAAGAATATTACCTATATACTTTGGATAATATCTCTTGAGTAACACATTAAGGAACTTAATCACGGACTTTTGGTAAAAAAATAGATTAAAGGATATGAGGATGATATTTATGAGATTCATGGGAAGGATTTGTTTTATATTACAATGCATTGGAAATAATTATAAAGTAAAGGGGTGATGGGTTCCCTTTTATAATGTACAGAAGAGGCACTTTTGTAACAATATAAAGTAAAAAACATTGTTCAAGGATTAATAGTTCCAATATTAGAATGGATTTGAGTATGGGGTGAGATTGGGTCAAGGATGGCTTAACAATACAATTAAACTCAAGTTTTCTATCATTTACCTGTATATTTTTTTTACTTTTAACATTTTATAATTTACCTTGGTATATAATTTTAACAGAAGTAATTTATCCATATGACTAAAAATAGATTTTTCTTTTATATATTTCTGTGCTACTGAATCACAACTTAAAATTTATTTCATAATATAAATGTAAATTTTTTGATAAAAATTAAATTTTGAATAATAAATTTGTAATTTAATAAGGAAATTATTTTCTTGAATAATATAACATAAGTTCTAAAATTTCAAATACGGGTCAATAGATAAAATCTAGAAATTATTAAATTATATATTCCATAATAATATATATATTTTTCCTTTGATAAATTTTTCATGACATTGAAACTATCAATTATATACTAATAATGTCACTAAATTATTGTGATTTTTAAAAATAGTAGTTTACACCATTCACATAAAAATCATTTTTTTTAGAAAAAGTCCAAAACATTCATCCTAATATAATATTTCCTAAAAATTCAAATAATGAAATTTATTTTTTCAAAATCACATCGAAAAATTTAAAAAATTATTTTTAATTAAAATCATAGTATTTTATGTTGAACTATTTTCTATAGAGGAAAATGAATTTTAGTATATTAAATTTTTTCCAATAAATTTAAAGTTAATATAGTATTAATTATATATTTATATAAAAATATACTATACTTAAAAAACATAAATTTTTTAAAATAAGATTTTATTAGTTTCTCAGTTTCACTAGTATAGTAAATATTGAAAGTGAACATTAGTTTGTTTTTGTTCTTATTTTATTTTATATATATATGTATGTATATATATATATTACTATTCTATTACCCTAATATATACCTACCAATTCTACAACTATTTTAAATGGTATATATTTTCTTTTTTGGTATTGCATGTATAGATTACTAACAAAAATTATTATTTATTTTAAAAATGAATAGTTTACTAAAACTTACGTCATTTTATTCTAACCCCCTAAAAAGTAAATTTTTCATTTATATTTTATAACATGGAGGAAAAATTGAGCATAATTTTTTCTGATCACATAATCAGGTAATGATATAACCTTCTTAAACGTATGATGTCACTATATAACGGCGACTATATGGGTGATATTATTTCTTAGAACCCTTTTTCATTAATCCATGATTTCTATAGGTTATTTTTTATATAGAATATTACTCACCAACTATACAAATTTTGAGCTTAGTAATGTGGTTGATCTAATATGATGTTTATCTAAATCGATATGTGGAACACCTCATGCACTTGAGATATGTGTGGTGGGAGCGATAATTAATTAGATACAACCATGACATAATTGAGGGGACCATAATTTCTAAGGATTAACCTACCTATATTCAAAAAATTCATTACCTAATTCTATATATATATTAAATGGAACACCTTGTTAAAAACTTATAAAACTAAATCTCATTGATGATTATATTTAGGATGTATATTTTGACTTTATTTAGCCTTCATATGTCACAAAATGGTTTTAACCTTCCCCGTCACTATTTATAAATTGTCAAGACCTTTAATATTCCTATTTACAACTTCTCCCCATCATGTTTCATCCATAAATCTCATCCCAAAAACCCCAAATAGTGAAAATTGAATTATAGAATGAAAACTATGATTATAATAGAACTCTAACTAATGGTGGTGCTCGTAAAATTTTCCTTTTAAATCCATAAATTATGATCTCAATATATCCTCTAGAGTTTTAATTTTCCACTCATACTTACCATTTGTATATGATTGATAATTTATTCTTAAACTCAACTATATCTCTAATTTTTCCGAAATAGAAGTCCAAAATATTTATATAAACCATATATGATTGTCAAATTTAATGGATAGAGATTATCTATACAAACTCACCAATTATAATATGTATATCTCAGTGATTTGGACAAGTATGAAATCATATTTAATGGAAATAAAATACACTGAATCCAAATGGAATGAAATAACAACCCAAATAAGATTATGGACTTTAAATGTTTTTGTGATTCCTAAGACAAATTACATAGTGATGTTTTCATTGTTTAATGTTTTTATGTGTAATTTTTTTTCAATATTATTGAGGTTATTTATTATTAAACCTCAACATTATAGAATACCAATAATCCAAAATATGCATTCTTTAATATTTTTTTCTTCATGAAATCTCACCAGATGTTTTGTTTTAGATATATATACACCATCAAACTCACTGTATATATAGATAAGAATAAACAAATTTCAACCGCTAAAAGACAATTAATTAATTATAGTTTTTTTTGGATGGAAAATTTATATTGAAAACAATATATATCCATCGATATAAAAGTAGAACTTAAGAATATTCTCTACCATTTTTCAAGATCAATATCATTTATCAATTATTATTTTATCCTTATGTGAATTGATTATTGAATATTTAGTTTAGAAAGATAGTATTTATATCCTCATTAAATATCGTGAAGATTTATCCTCTTATAATCCTATAATATTAAGAGTTTCTTAATCCTCATCATAGATAGAGTAACATGATATTTCTTACTCAGTGAATGAACCAACATATTTTCCATCTCCAATTGGTAACATATTGAGAATTCATAATATTTTGTCAATTCCATTAATTCAATTATCTCATATTCAACTACTTTTATGAGGATATATATTTAATTCTCTTGTAATTAGTATATATATAAAACATTTCTCTATTAATACTAGGTTTTCAAATATTTAATTTAAAAATCATTATTTCCGTATCTAAATCATATTCCTTGTAGTTTTTCTCATAAGTCTCTAGTTGGGGCGTGGAATAAAAAATTACCTTATACATATGATTTCTTACACAATCCAAACCCTTTCTTTAAGAATCATTATATATTTCAGTCCCTTCTCCACTATAGTGTAATATAAGTGGAGAAGCCGGGAACAACTTATTTTTAAGATCCTTGAAACATTCATCACATTTTTTTTCCTAAAGGAACATAACTACCATCTATGATATCTTTTTTATTATATTTAAGATAATTGGGAATTTTTTCATAATGAATTAGAAATATATTGTTAACATAAGAATACTATAGATCTCAGCTATAATGGATAGTCCATGATATTACATATATGTTTTATTAATATAATTATATACACATGTTTGTGGTTACATGAACATGAATAATACTTGACCCACCCAAAAATCATATTTTCTAATTTTAAAATAGATTTTTACCTTTCTCATCATCTTTAACACAATATTAATATGATCATTATATTTTTTTCTATTTGAATATATTTTTATGTTATATACAATGAAAAAAACTATTTTGTGGTAGTGTAAAAATACTCTATCCATTTGATCTATGATGATAATTGGATAATTCATAAATCCAATGGGAAACAATATTAATTTATAGTTATATTTTGTGTTAGTGAAATTTCCTTGGAAATATCCCCCTACTATACGTTAATTGATGATATCCATATCAACGATAAATCATTAAAAATATTCATCAAACTCAAATTTGGTAAAATATATCATTGATATAAGTTATAGAATACTTTTTTCTTTCTATGATATTATTAATCTCATGATAATTCATGAAAAGTAACAGTGATCAAAAATTATTTTTAACAAAAAGGATAGGTTAATCGCTTGGTGTAGAACTGTGGCTTATAAAACCCTTTTCCAAATTCTATTATAGTAAATGGTTCATCTCCCATAATTCAATTGGTTCATTATATACAAAAAACAAATAGTATGAATGGATAATATAACAACCTGACATTTTATTTCAATATTAAGCATGATTTACTAAATAACCTCTTTAAATGATAAAAAATAAAAGATTGAGAGGTCTACTGTATTTGGGGATTTTTAACATTATATAACAACTTAATACATGATATACAAATATTCAATGAAAACTTCTATTACAAGACCACACACATTCCTTCGTACATAACATTGCATGGGATAACCTTATGAAATGCATAAGAAAAGGGTGAGCAATAAAGACCATTAAGGGAGTAAGAAAGGGATATCATGAAGAGTATATTACATTTTATGAAATATTAATATTAGTGGAGCTCAAGAGCTACATGAACATAAAGGTATAATATAGAACGATTAACATAACTTGAAAATGTGGCAGTAACATTTAACATGATATTTGCATGAACTACAGATCATTACACATGGATCATGAGTAAAACCTAATTTCACTTGAATTATCTTGATTAAAAGCTCATTTCACTTGACTTATCAGGATTCTAATCTTTACTCAATGCATTAGAGTTCTATCAGCCCTCACACATCTTAATAATTTTAATTTCATGCATACGTTTGCCACATGGATCATACAACATGGAATCATTAAACATCATCATTTATTCAATTATAAAAAATGTGTAAAAAATAAATAAAACATTATAATTAATAAGTAAATTTTTGTAAAGGTTAATACACTTGATAGAGAAATGGGCATGGTATTCACTACACAATGACTTTGGTGTGGAAAATCATGGTGCAATTTCAACAGCATAACAACATGACATAAAAATTCACAAAAATTTATTATGTGAGATTAAGGGGTATCTCATCATATTTACATGAAATGGGCAGTAATGGAGGAATATAGATACATGTACCAACATATATAATGGAATATGGATCCATAACATAAAATAATTGATTGAATGTGAACATGGAGAGAGTATTTCCTTATAGAATTTAGGCATGGTAACGAGTGTACATGGGAGGCCTTAATGGGAGATAAATGGGTATCTAATCATTAAAATATATTTTGGAATGTATGGGGGAGGTGAGAAATCATACACAAAAATTTTTAATTGAAAATAAAAGGGTATAATTACATAATGAAATATGGACAAAAATGAGGAATGAAGAAATCCCTTAAATGGATGTGTGATACCAAAGGCTTGGAAGAGACTTGAGAGAGGGTTATTTAGAGATTGGGGAGACTTTGGAGGATTCAATAGAGAGTATGGAAGAGGTTAGTTAGGCTAAAAATTCTTTTAGTAAATATGATGTGGGATCTTAGGTGTGTTTATATAAGAAAAGGGAGGTAATTCTTCATTATCTAGGTTTTGGGCACCACACATTAAACTAACCAAAAACACAAACCAACCCATGGTTTTTTACAAAGGGGAGTTTATGAAATTATTTTATAATTCCAGTGGCCTAACATTTTAAAATATTAGGCTTACTTATATGGAGGTGAGTCACACTCTCAAGGATAACATTTTAAATGGTTAAAATATTTCACAAGCCATGGAGGGTCCAATAAAGCTTTGTAAAATAAATCCAAAGAAACCTAAAATCACACTATTTAAATGGTAAAGCATATATTTGGAGGAAAATACAATTTGTATTATTTTATTACATCATTATTAGGTAATTATGATGTCATAAAATGCATTATATAAATAAACATTATTTAATTTTACCAAAAAATTCAACTCTCTCAGAAAATTATGAAAAATTCACCATTGGATAATTTCAAAAATCATGATTCCAAAATTAAAATTCATTTAATTAAATATTTTTTTAAATATTTTAATGTTTCATTTTAAAATAAAAACCTACATTTATCTAAAATTCATGCGTTTTGACCCAATTGGCATTCAACCCATAATAAAAATCACATTTTTATTTATAAAAATTATATGACAATTTATATTCAATAAAAATTAATTTATTTATAATATATTATAAATATATTATTTAAATAAATAATCCATTAATTTACCAAAATATATTTTATAGTTGAATATATACTAAAACTACTATTTGTACTTTAAAAACTTTTTAAAAGTAATAATAATAATAAAATTATATTATTTATTCGGTACAAAAATAATTCATATAATCGTAGTGATAGGGTCTTATTACATAACCCATTATAACACTCACATAAGAAATAAGGGTAAGGTGTGCGTGGGTGACTGACTCTTGGGGTGTCTCAGATAACATCGCTCTGGTGGTAATCTATATCAACTTCCACTTCTCCTATAGGTAGTTCCATTCAAGCTTAACATATTGATGCTTGGATTGGCCTTGGTCAAGAGAGAATCACAATGATGCCACCTACTTTCCAAGGACTGAAAAATGGGCTTTGTACAGAGCAATTCTACTAGATGAGGACATTCCATCCTTTTTCTGAGTAAATTGGATTTGTTAAAGCCTTATATTTATACTAATCAGATATGGTCACTTTTGAATGACTCTATTTTCAACGTTAACAATTATTAAATTTATTTTTAAATCCAAAATCATTAAACCAATGATGTTCAAATTTTATATTACTATTTTACATAAAATGACATTTAAATGAATCACGAAGAATTTTCATTAATTAATGCTTGGGTCGTTACAATATTACCCACCTTAAGAAAATTTTCCCTCAAAATTTTCTTTTACCACACTAAAATAGTTATGGGTAAATTTTCTTCAACAGTTCCTATGTTTCCCACAATGCTTCTTTAAATTTGTGGTTTCTCCACTATACCTTCACTAGGGTAATTGTCTTATTTCATTAAACTTATTTCCATATTGTCTAAGATTTGCACTGTATTCTCTTCATAGGAGAGTTCATTATCCAATGGTACCACCTTTGGATTGATTACATTCGATGGGTTAGGTGTCTACTTCCTCAAGTGTGTTACATGGAATACATCATGTACTTGAAAAAGGTTTGGTCTGAGTGCTAGTCGATAAGACACTAATCCAATGCGATCAAGGATCTCAAAAGGGCTGATGTACCTTGGAATAAGCTATCCCTTCTTCCCAATTCACATAAACATATTCCGAGGTGATATGTAGATGAATACCATGTATCCAACATCAAAATCTAGGTATCATTGATTATTATCAACATAACTCTTTTCCCAAATCTCAGTAGCTTTAAAGTGCTAATGGAAAGTCTTAACCTTCTGCACCATTTCTTCAACCATTTCTATGCATATTTGTTTTCGCTCCCCATATTCCTCCTAACATGCTGGTGTTCAGCATCTCTTCTAAAAAAGGGATTCATAGTGAACTATTTAAATGCATGAGTGTAAACTGGTTTTGTAAGAAAACTCAAATAGAGGAAGATATTGATCCAATACAACTTAGATGTCCATTGATCATGCTCTCGAGATGCTCTCAAGTGTTTGGATAGTGCCCTCATATTGGGCTTCAGTTTGGGGATGATAAGCTGTACTGAAGTTTAGATTAGTATTCAGAGCATGTTGAAGACTCTTCTAGAACCAATAAGTGATTCTTGGATCTCGATCAGATACAATAGAAAGTGGTACTCCATTCCACCTTACCACTTATCTGATATATATATGTTCTCTTTGATTCAATGAAAAATCCTCTCGAATTTCAATGAAGGGTACAATCTTTTTAAGATGATCCACAATAAACCATATTTCATTGTTTCCTTTAGATGTCATTGGAAATTCGGGGACAATGACGAGGGTGATGATTTACTATTTCCATTTTGGTATGTGTAATGGTTTCATCATCCCCTTAGAATTCTTCCTCTAAGCCTTCACATACTGAAATACAAGGAACACTAACATATACCCAGAAAACTCATTCTTCATGTTATCTCACCAATAAAGATCATTAAGATCTAGATACATCTTTGTGTTCCTTGGGGGAATGGAGAAATTTGAACAATGTGCATCATCCAAAAGTTCTTTCCCTAAATCTATACATGATAGAACACATAGTCTTGACACAAATACCACAATTCCTTCTTAATTAACAATGAACTATGGGGATTTAAAATTTTTGATAGTTTCCCCTTTCTTTTGAATTCCCAAATCATTCTTTTGAGCATCCTTTAAACATTATAAGAGAGATAGTTGAGATATCATTTTTGAAATGAGTGATTATGTTCCCTTATTTATAATTTTCGTGGGAATATTCATCAAATATAATAATATTGGATCCTTTTCAATTCCCAACAATGATAGAATTGTTGGTTCCTTTCTACTCAGAGAATCAGCCACCATGTTCACTTTCCCAGGGTGGTAATATATTTAGCAGTTATAGTATTTGATCAGCTCTAACCATATTTTTTGTATCATATTCAAATCATTCTGTGTGAATATACACTTAAGGGTTTTGTGATGTACATATATTTCACACTTCTCCCCAATGAGTTAATGCCACCAATTTTTCAAAGAAAAGATTACTACATACAACTATAGATCATGTGTTGGATAGTGTTTCTCATGATATTTCAATTTCCATGTTGAATAGGTAATGAATTTTAAATTTTTCATCAACACATAACCTAGGCCCTTCTTTGAAGCATTACTAAATACCTCAAAAAGTTATCCACCAGTGCGTAATGTGATCATGGGAATAGGGATAAGTCTCTTTTCATCTCTTTGATGCTCTTATCACATTCATCACTTCAAGAAGAAATTACTACCTTCTAAGATAACATGGTAAGAGGGTTGGAAAATCAAGAGAAATTTCTCAAAAATCAGTGATAATATCCACCAATCCCCAAGAAGCTATAGATATTCGTTACCAATGATAGACTCGGCCATCCCTCAATTGAATCTTTCATAGAGTGATCCACATATATCTAATTACTTGTGATGATATGACCCAATAATGAAAACTCCTTCATCCAGAACACATAGTTGCTGTACTTTTCATAGATCGTATCCTTTAACCAGGTCTCTAGTATTGTTCTTAGACACTCCTCATTGTCCTCCTTGATTTTGGAGTACATTAGAATATTGTCTATAAATAATACCACCAATTTTTAAAGTTAATCTCTAAATACTCTATTCAATAATTCCATGAGTATTAATGGATCATTAGTGAGTCTGAAGGCATTACTATGAATTCATAGTGAACAAATATTGTACAAAAATTAGTCTTGGCGATATTGTCCTTCTTCCCCTCACTTGGTAATATCCCGACAGAAAATCCACCTTGGGAAGTATTGTCCTCCATGTAGCTGATTGAACAGGTCATCAATTCATGGAAGAGGATACTTGTTCTTTATCGTAATTTTTTTGAGCTCAGAATAATCATTTCTAATCTGCATTGACCCAACCTTAGTCTTGACGAAGAGGACTGGTGCACCCCATGGTGAAGAACTTGGGCATATAAACTCTTTATCCATATTCTCCTGTAGTTGTTTCTTCATCTCTGAAAGATCCAAAACAGTAATTCTAAACAGATTCTTGGATATTGGAAACTCACCAGGTATGAGATCAATCGATAATTCAACATCTCTTCCAGGAGGAAGACTAGGAAATTTCTTAGGAAAAACTTCAGAAAATTCCCTCACAATAGGTATGTCTTCAAGGATGGTAGCTTCCATGGAAACCATCTTCTGTGCTAGATATATGTGCTCATAAGGATGCAATATCCATGTTTTAGATGACAGTTCTAATGAGGATTCATCCTTCTCTTTTCACTTGTACAGAATCCGGGGCCAATTCACCATATGCAGAGTGATTTCCCGATCTTGGCAGTTTATGTTGGCTCTATATAAGGAAATCCAATCAATTCCAAGAATTTCATCAAGTTCCACTAGAGGCAGTACGACGGGGTTCACCAAGAAGTTCAATCCATGAAATTTTATAGGGGAGAAGTTATATTCTTGGGATGCACTGATTTCCCCAATTACCATACTCACTAACATTTTTACTTCCATGATTTAGGGTGGTGTTGGGATTTTTCTACTAAACATTCATGACATTAACGAATGCGTAGTACAGGAATCAAATAGTACATTTTCTATTCTTGAATGAATAACTAGAGTACTTATGACCACGTCATTGTCAAGGTTCATTTTAGGTTTAGTACTAGAAAAATATCACCCTTGCTACCATGGAGGATGTTGGTTGCCTCTAAAAACCCTTGGCTTGAGGAACTAGTTTGAAAAGTTACCAGGTACTTTGTAGTTGAAGCAATGAACAATGCATTGAGGGTCAAACAGAGCATTCCTCTCCTCTTTCATAGCCTCAGGTTTTTCATATCGAAAGTTAATGGCCAGGTGACCTTCTCTTCCACACTTAAATAATTTCTTTGTCCCCTTCATGCAATTTCAGGGGTGCTTCTTTCCACACCTTTAACAAGTAGGGTGATGGATTTTCTTTGTACCCTTTGATTTATCCATTAGACTACCAGAATGAAATTACACCATACACTACATACCGACATGATACCCTTGGGATTTTCTAATCCCTATTTTGACTTTGAGGGCACATCAGACAATTTTCCCAATGCTCTTGAAGTCAAGGATTGCTAAGACTTTATGTAGTCTGGGTATTAGCACACCAATGAAGCAGTCAACCATACAATCGAGGGTAACAACAAAGATGGAGGTGTATCATGAAATTAATGTGATGTTTTCCTCATAAGTTCTGATGGATATTTCATCTATTATCTTGAGGGAAAGGAATATTCTTTCCATATTAATTCAGTGTGTGTTCAGAAAATATTTATCAAAAAACATTTTCTTGATGTCCTGCCATTACAATGCCTCGATATCTTCCTCAGGATTTTTATTTTTGATCAATGTCCACCATTAATCTACTACACCATCTGTATGATAATAATATAGAAGGAAAATCTGTTTTTCAGAACATTGAAGGATGGGGAAGATCTTTTCAATGGAGTTGATCAATTGTTTGACGATTGGGGGGTTAAATGATCTATTAAAAGTACGAGGTCTTTGTCTCATGAATCTATTGATTTTGAATTGTTATTTCATGGGAGGAGGGGTTGAATGTTCCTCTTGACCCTATTTCTATTAAAAATATGGGGTATCTAAGATAGTATCATGACAACATTCGTGATTCCATCTCCCATAAGATTTTGCATCTCATTAGAATAGTCATCACATTGATCTTCACATCGGTTGTTTACCCGAGTCCTTAAATTACCAGTCGTTGGCTAGAATGAATGGAAATTTAGGGGTAACACATAAACATGAATCCAAAGACAAAAACAAATGACTTATTAATTACTTTTATTTCATTATCTTATGAATTCATAGGCTTCAATCTATGTTATCCATGATCTACATCCTAATATATATTCTTATAGGATTTTTTTAATTCCAATAATAATGGATCATACTATTATTATGATTTTACCAAAGAATATACCTCATAAGAATTTTAACCAATAGTTTACCAAGGCGAGCTATCATTAACAAGTTTCTATTTGAGTCTAGCTCAAAGCGGTGTTTTTTGGTTTTACCCCAAGATACATCTATGCCAGAGCTGCCTCTACCTGCTCGTATCCATATAGGGATGTGTTTTTTGAAAAACCACTTACAAAATAGTCTCTAAAATTTAGGGACATATTTATTATACTCATTATTGTCCCTAACTATCTTACTGGGGTTTTTTAATCCTAATCCCAAAAATAACTGAACCAATCCTTTGATTCCAACTATAACAACCTTTCTCTTTTTGAGTCACTTAAACCCGATTTATTAAATAATCTATTCACTTGATACAACATATAATACTGATATTTCTAGCATATTTGTGGATTTGGAACAATACATAACAACTTAAAACATGAAATACACATCTTTATTGAGAAGTTATTTTACATGAATACACACATCCAATCATACATTGAATTGCATGTGATAACCTGAGGACATTAATAAGAAAAGGGTGAGCTATTAAGCCAAGTAAGAGTGTAATAAAGGAATTGAATGAAGAGTATATTACATGTTAGGTAATAGTCCTATCAATGTATAATAAGGGAAATGTGAACATAAAGGAATTATATAACATGATTAACATAACATGGAAATGTGGGAGTGACATTTAACATGATATTAGCATGAGCCAAGTCTCATTTCACTTGGAGAACGAGTAAAACCACATTTCAGTTGAATTATGATGAGTAAACCCTCATTTGAATTGACTTATCCAAAAACTAATGTTTTCCCAATGCATAGGAGTACTATCATGTCACACCCTTCATAATAATTTCATTTCATGAATAAGTGTGCCACATGGATCACACAACATGGAATCAATCAACATAATCATTTATCCTATTATAAAGTAATGTGGAATAAAGAAATGAAACTATATAATCAGTAATTAAATGTTCATAAAGGTTAATACCCTTTATAGAGAAATGGGCATGGTATTCACTACACAATGAATTTGACTTGGAAAATCGCGGTGCAATTTTAGCAGCACAACGACGTGATAAAAAAATAAAAAAAATAGGTTATGAGAGAGAAAGGGGTATCTAATAATATTTACATGAAATGGATAGTAATGGTGGACACATAAATACTTGTCCCAACATATTTAATATAATATATATGCATAATATAAAATAATTTCATGAATGTAAACATGGAGAGATAAATTCTTCACATAATTTTGGCATGGTGACATGTGTGCATGTGAGGAATTAATGAGATATAATGGGGTCTCTCATCATTAAAACATAATTATTGAAGTATGAGGGAGGTTATAAATAATACCTTAAAATTTTTTATTTAAAAATTATAGGGTATAATGAAATAATGTTATTTGGACAAAAATGAGAAAAGAATAAATCCCTTACTAGGAAGTGTGATCCCAAAGGCTTTGGAGAGGATTGAGAGAGGATTCTTAGGAGCTTGGGGTGACTTGGGAGGATTATAGTGAAAGGATGGAAGAGTTTGGTACAAATCCAAATGATTTTAGTGAAGAGAAAGTGTGAGCATGGGTGGTTTTATAAAGGAAAGGAGAGGGAATTTATTGTTATTTAGGTTTTGGGAACCACACATTAAACTAATCAAAACAAAAAACCCACCAATCATTTTTTCCCGTGGATTATTCCAATGGGAAGTAGAAAAAAATTATTTTATATGTCTAATTTCCTCATATTCTTAAAATATTAGGATTTCTTATGTGGAGGTGAGTCACACTCTCAAAGAAAAAATTTTAAAATGTCAAAATATTTTATAATCCTTAGAGGGGCCACTAAAGCTTTGTAAAATAAAAAAACTGAAAATCACATTTTTTAATATTAAAACATATATTTTCTACAAATACTATTTATATAATTTTAATACATCACTATTGGGTCATTATGAGGTCATAAAATAGATTATATAATTAAACGATATTTATTTTTTACCCAAAAATTCTATTGTCTTAGAAAATTATGATGAATTAATCATTGGATAATTTTGACATCATAATTCCAAAATAATATTCATTTTATCTAAATAATTTTCAAAATATTTTAATTTTTTATTTCTAAAATAAAACTCCGAATTTATAAAAAATTCATGGGTTTTTAAAAAAAATGGCTTTCAAACCTTAATAAAATTCACAATTGTATTCATAAAAATTATACAATAATTTATATTTAATAAAACATAATTTAGTAATAACATTTTAGTAAAATTTTATTTAATTAAATAGTCCATTAATTCATCAAAATATATTTCTAAATTGAATATTAACTAAAAGTATTATTTGTACATTAAAAGCCTTTTACAATGTTATATTAATAAAATGAATGTATATTCTTTATTCTATACAAAAATAATGAACATAATCCTGGAGTTGGGGTCTTGTTACATAAACCCTTGTAACACCCACATAAGTCCCAAGGGTAAGGTGTGCGATGGTGATAGACTCTTGGGGTGGCTCAGATAACATCGCTTTGGTGGTAATCTATTTCAACTTCCACTTCTCCCGTAGGTGGTTTTGTTCGAGCTTAAAGTGTTGAAGCCCGTCTTGGGCTTGGTCAAGAGTGAAGCCTAGTGACACATCCTCTTTTCTGAGCTCTGACAAATTGGCTTCGTACAGAGAAATTATATAGGATGAGGCCATCGATTCCTTTGTCTGAGTAAATTAAATTTGTTAATTTTATATGTTTATTCAAATCCGGAAGGACTTATTCAACGACTATATTATAAACGATAACAATTATTAAAAGTATTTTGAAATAAAAAAACATTAATCCAATGAAGTTAATATTTTATATATCCTTTTTATATAATAAAACATTTAATTGGATCAAGATGAATTTTTATTAATAAAATTCTGAGACGTTACAGATTAGGTATGAGTTCAATTTAAATCTCAACGACATCTTAAAGAATAATACTAGAAAATTTCATATGATATAAAATTCAATATTCCAAAATAATAGTAATTTCATTAATGTAAACTACTTCCCTGGTATTTTGACTTAAGATTTAATCATTATTGTGTACCAAAACTATTGTTAAATAATTTTCATCCACATGGATTTCATAGTCATACATTCATTGATACATATTAAAATGATTATTTGAGATATGGAATGATATCTCCTTATCCAAATTTTTTATATGTTATTTTTGTAGGGAAATATAATTTATACCCAATTATATGCTAAATTAATCCAAATGAACTATAATTAAATATACAATAAGTATCCTCAAAGGAGGTCACTGATCACAGTACTACTATTACCCAATCACACTTAACTACATAATTATAGTGGGATATGATGCATTAAGTACAGTGGGATATCACCCATTATCAACTAGGTTCTATCGTGTTTTTCCAATAATACCTTAAATAAATTTAAAATCTAATGATTATATATAAATTTATCGATTTACATATAAGGAAATTATAAACATAGAAGGAGTAATTTATAAATTATATTAATATATTAGCATATAAATAACTAGGATTTAATCTCGTTTATCCTTTGAAATTTTATAATTTCATTGTATATCATATTTAGGAAAGACATAGTCAAATCATATAATTTTGTTATCAATGATAAATTATTTACCAAATAATATCCCATGGGTGTGTCGAAATAATTTTGAATATTTACCTCCATATTAAGCACAAGGTGATGACTATGTTAATACCCAATCCACCCTTCTCATGGTTATTACCCCTATGTAAATCTATACTGTAGCACTTATACATGATTAATATGAAAAATGAATTTAATAGTTATGAGAACCTCACGAACTCTACTTTATAAAAATTTCAGTATTTTCTTCTATACATTTATATATATCTATGTTTTTATAAGGTTTATATATCCCTAATAAAAAATGTAACAAAAATAATTCCCAAAAATATCTTAACCCTATATTTGATACCAAATATTGTGACCGAACTTAAAATGAATTAAATAATACAATATTATCATATTTAAAATAAATTTAATAATAAAAATTCACATAACCAAAGGACCTAAAGGTTTGGTTTCTTGAATATTAGCTGCATAAATAACTTTTTTAAACTATTCTTGAAATTATTTCTCTATAATCTTTCTCCTAAACAATCTTATCTAAATGTATAAAATGAAATAATCATCTTCATAATCCATTGAATGAAAACATTATAAACGGATAAGCTTAAACATTCAATAAAAGAAAAATATCATAATGTTTCCGATAATAAGAATGAAAGAGAACATAATGAAGACCAAAATATATTATTAAAATATCATAAAACCATATATGATAATCATAAAACATGATAGTGAAATATAATATAAAAAATGCATCAGTGATAAAATTAAAAAGTTATTATTTGTCTCAAAATACATTTTAATAATCATAAAACATGTGAGTATGATATAAAATAATGGAATATGTATAAAAAAGGTATAACAATGAAAAAATGGAATATAAAATAAATGAAATTCTTTATGGGAATATGGAATAACCTGGTAATTATTTTTGAAAATATGGATTAACAAGAGAAACCACTTTGATATACAACCTGACCATAATAATACTAAAACGTTTTTGAGTAGACCCATTAGACAAATTCCTATGTGAACAAACTCATTATGTAAACGCCTCAAATCTCCAGTAAAACATATATGCACACATTTGTTTAAAAAACTCATTATTTACATGAATTACTATCTTATATATTATATAAATATATTAATTAATTTTAGGTCGATATAAGACCCCATATGTCTACATCAATACATACGTGTGACACTAAAAATCAACCATAATAATATCATAAATAAACTGTTAAAAAGAATAGGTTTCTTAAACCATTAAAAACATCACATAACATGAACATAATAAATCATGGTATATCAAAAATATAATTTTCCAAAAGTAATGACATAACAATAACATATATTAGGTGATAAATTAATCACATCATGAGGGGTAAACCTGGGAGGAAATAGATGTGATAATAAAAATGTTATCAAAAAACAACTTAAATTTTTTATAAAATATTAAATGAGAATATAATAAAAATATTTGTAAAGGAAACATAACAAATTTATGAAACTTATTATTTAGAGTTACAAATACTGACTACTTGATGACCAATAAATATTATCAAACTAATAAATAGTAGTGGTAAATAATAATGTTAAATTCCATTATTAATCATTTTTGGAAATTTTAAAGATAAAACACATCAGCGATACATTGAAACAAATTCATTTCAGAAAAAGGTTAATGAAAATATGATCACTTTAAAAGACAAATTATATTTATATTTAATTAAATAAAATGATTTTGATAGGGAAAACCTAGAATTGGAAGAAAAATATTTATTGGTAAGAATGAGGGTTATTCTTAACAATTTCAAAATTTTATTTTGGAAAATATTTATTCATGTAAGTTGTTATAAATGATTAAGAGTGATATATTCATGTAAAAATGACTATAACCAAATGAATTTGAAGTTGAGTAGATGAAACCCTTACCCCGACTCTAATTCCCTCCTAAATTTCACCAAAATTCCAAAATAACTACGTTATGTTTATTAAAAATATTATTAAGAATATTATTCATCTTTATATAATTTTCAGTGGTCCATTTATTATCATATTCTATTTATTTGTTATATAGTTTTTATTTATATCAGTCACTAAAGGTGGTTCAGTAAACTACATTGTAATTTTATTGATATATTGAAATTGGAAGAGGGTGTTATAGAATAACTTCAAAATATCAATAATTTTATAATTATATGTATTTTAAAATATTAATATTATTAAATCAATATATTTTTATAGGTTTTAAAAAATGAATCGAGAATAGTTAATGTTCCCCTATGTGTTTTTCTTAGAGATTAAATTTATTACGATAGTTTAGTGTTAGTATAACTTACAAAATGACAAATATATTATTTCTATAGAGTCAATAGTTTCTTAAAAATAATTTTTATACACTATATATACTATTCATTTTTTCAATGTTTAGGGGTTTTGAAAATTTATACAAATCATATCACGGAGGGGGTAGTGTGCACATAAACACGAGCGACATGATATTTTTCTATATAATATAATGAAATTAGGAAATGATATAATTATATAAGATATATAATGATGTTAAAAATATCATAATAAACCATTAATTTTCATCATTATAAAATATATGAAATTTAGTGAATAAAAACAAACAGGTTTAACATAGAGGTGGTAGTCTGCACATATGCATGATGAGTTTTTAATTTTTATATAAATTGGATAGGGTATTTAATAGATATTACTTCACCATGAACAAATTTAAATATATTATTAAAATAAATTTAATTATAATTTAATGAATAAAAAATTGATAAAGAGGTGGTAAAATGAAGGGATGATTTATGAGAGGGAAATAGAGAATATAATAATATTCCTTTGAATAATATCTCTTGAGTAACATGTTAAAGAACAAAACAATGAAATTTTTTTCATGGAAACAAATTATAGGATGTAGTTAGGGGTTTATGAGAGTATTTGGAAGTTTATTTGGTTGATAATGTGTCATTGGATAGATTAGGGAAGTTTACAGGTTAAGTGTTCTCTTTTATAATGTAGAAACAATGTGCACATATAATAATAAAAAGAAAACAAACACTATTCAAGGGTTAATGGTTCCAATATTGGAAATATTGGAGAGTGTGGTGTTATTGGGTTGATAAATCCTTAATCAAAATAATTAATACATGTTTTAAGCAAGTTAGAGTTCATTTTATCAAATATTTATTAATTTATTAATTTTATCTTTTTCTATGGTAACATGTTTTTACTTATTTAGTTTATCTATCATGGAAGAAATAAAAATTTCCATTTTACATATAATGGTCCTATTTATATAATATTATAAATACATTTAATGAAAAATAATCTTTAAAATAGATAAAAACATATGTAAAAATAATTTATGAATAACATATTACACTTTTTTTTGAAATAAATAAATTATATTCTAAAATTGAAAATATGTTGTTATAAATTTTATTCACAATTTATAATGTGATAAATTCACATATAAAATTAATATTTGGTTATATAAAAAGGTTTTAGGAAATATAAAATCTATCTTATATACAAATAATTTTATATATATTCTATTATTTATAAATATTGTATTTTCACTATTCACATAGAAATTATTTTTTTAAAAAAAATACAAAAGTAAATCATTATAAAATATTTCCATTATATGTCCAAAAATAATTTTTGTTTTTTTGAAAATTATCATCCTAAAATATAATTTTTTGCAGTCAAATATATAAACCTAAGGAAACCGATTTTTAAAGAAATTATTTCACTATATTTTCTTATAAATTACTACTTATTATAGTGTTACCATTTTAGATATATAAATGTATATAAAAAACTAAAAGAATTATATCTTAAAAAAATATTTTCTAGTTCCTTAGCTTCACTAGTTGAGTCTATATTTAAAGTGGACTTTATTTATTTAGTCATTTATTGTATATATATATATATATTAAATAATTATATTACTACTATTTATACATAACAATTATACTAATAACTTATAGAGGACTATATTTTTTGGTATTGGTTATCTATTTGGATAAAGAATTCAGGAATAATATTAATTTATGGATGAATATTTTTCTAAAACTCAGGTTGTTACAATGAGGAAGTAAAAAAGGCACCATGCAGTGAATTTGTAAACCTTGGGTAGTAATATAATTCAAAAGAATATTTTTATGGAATCAGATATAAAAACCTTATTTTTTATATTAAAGGTATTTATTAAAGGGAGTATTGTTTGAAGAAATAATTTAAAAAAGAAGAGTTTTATTCCTTTTTTCTTCATCATATTTATATTTTTTTTATTTTTATAAAGGATATAATGTTCTCTCAAATTATCTGTTTATGAACAACCAAAAAATTAGAATTTGCGTTGGTATCACATGTATATCAGTTTATGGAAAATATTTAAATCCTTGGAGGAATCACAGCTTTTTTCTACACAGTACTATCTAATGTTTAGTTAGAGTTGACTAACTGAAGTATTTGTTCTGTAAAAACAATTTTGTATTGTTTTTAAACCAAAAGTTGACAAATCTATGACTCCAAATCAGTGTTAAAACATGAATATATAAAATAATTTTTTTAGAAGAATATAGGTTATTTTATATCTCCTATGTATTTATTATCAATTAAGAGAGAATATAGAACACAAAAATTTACAAAATAATTGTTTGCTAGTATTAAAAAAATAAAGGGGGGAGATTAAAGTTCCCATTGGATGAAATATTTTTTTTAATAAGTATGTTTTAATTTTGGTGATGATGTGGATGTCATCATGTGTTTATGTGAGGCTAAGATGATAAATTTAATGGATTTCATGTGAAATGGAGAATGATTTTTTTGGATGCAACTTGATATCTTATTTGCATAGACTGAAGAAATAATCATACTTTTCAATGATGATTGATTATCTTTACAATAATTTATGTACAGAAAATCATTAATATTATATAAAGAAATATGTTTGGATGGTGTTTTGAGTTTTTTCTGAGAGATTGATAAATCCATATGAAGGGTGAAAGTAGTTTTGAGATCACATTAATAAAGTATGTATTTTATAGTGGTTCTACAAAATTTGAAAATAAAAAAATACCTCTGAGTAATTTTATTAATGAGGATATAGATATTTTTATAAATTTTGACTTGGTTTGACTCATTGTAGGATCTTTATATGCATCACTACAGTCTATGTATGAGATATTAAACATATTTATAATAATCATTGATCTATAAAGATGTTTCCTCAAGAATTTTGTATGAGTCTAGGTATATCTATGTAAAAATTATTTTAGACTACTTATGAATGATTTACCCTATATATGAGAATTTGTACACTTTGTATGAATCATTTTTGGAATTTATATGTTCTATATACTAAGATAAATTCTATTATTGTAGTGATAAATAATCTAATATTATTTTTATATATATTATATTAAATAAAAATTTATATAAATTTATTCTTTAGACATTGTATTGAAGGATTGAAAAATAATGATCAATACACATTGATCGTGATTAAATCCATGATTAAAGATGTATAAGTTTATGATGATGTTGGTGTTGTGATGAGTTCAACATTCCATGTATGTCTTCTATGTCATAGTTCCAAACACATGATAAAATTTAGCGAATACTAATGTAGTGTAATTTAGGATGGTTTAAAATAAGTAAATAATATAAATTATTTAGAAAATTAACCAATAGAATAATTTATTGAGTTTTTAATAATATTTATAAGGATAAATAAAACATAAAATATCTTCCATATTTGAATAAGAAGATTTCATGGAATCAAATAGTATTTTAGTTTCTCTTTTTTGAATAGGGAAAAATATTATTGATATTATTTTATAAATATATATGTGTTGGAAAAATAATAATTAGGTGATTGAATTAAGGTAACTCATAAATACAATGTATAAATATATTCAAAGAGAACTGCAAAAAAAATTGTGAGAATTATATGTAAATAATATTGTCACGAAACGTTGTATTAAAGAGAACAGACTGAGTTTGAATACTATTGTTTTTTAAGAAGGAATAATTCTATATGATTGAGAATTCGATGAGATGTTGAGACCCCGCTCATGAAATGGGATATATATTGAGTAATCTAGGTGATAGTTTTCTGTATAAGATGTGGTTAAACATCCTTATAAAAAAGTACATGAGTGAACTATTTGATCAACTTTGTGAGTGAAAATCATTTATTAATGTTGAATTATAGGAATTAGGATTCATCATAGATATTTTCATTTGGATCAGAAATATATATAGTGGGTTTTTTGAAACATTATATCTCTCATATGTGCCTAAACATACCTAACATAGTTTAATATTGTGGTTTTTATACTTTTACTGTGCATATAATAATCACATGCATATATAATGGAGAATCCGCGATTTGGGTGACTAACCAATCCTGATCGGGACTAGGTATTCCTCAAAAGATATTATATATCATATGTGTTGGGATATATCTTACAAAAATTTCAAATTTTATTAGGATCATCCAATTTGATAAGTGTGTTTAGGCCTTAATAAATTAAATAGTATGAGTTTTATAAAAAATAAAAATTCATAAAAAAAGACAACCAATTCACCACCCACTCAGTGGTCAATATGGTGTAGGGAATAACTCAATGAACATCCTAATGGGATAATAATTCGTTTTAAGTCCCAAATAATATCCATTAGTACACATAATATAGGTTTCAAAAAATATTTTAAAATTCATTATGCAATGGATACAAGACAACCCAAATAAGACTCTAAATTAGGGTAATCTCAAACAATAAAGGGATACTCAAGAATAATCCCCACACCAAATCATCTCTTGGTTACTTCAACCTATTAATCCATTCAAATTAAATTAAGATTTATATAATTTCTCTTAGTAACATTACCATAGATTATATTATACCATGGTTTTGGATGAATAAACATATAAAGGCACGATATTTCTCCTAGACATATGACATTAATTGGATCTTCTTTCACCAAGACACAAGAACATAAAATAAAAGCTATCATTCTTATAAAAATAAACATCGATGAAACCACTATGGTCTTTATGGTAATGCCCCCAACCCCAGTCACCTATATATTGGTGATCATATATTATATGGAAATCAATTACACCTAATAACATACATAAGTTCAAAATTTTAGAAGTCTGTAAAAGACATGATACATACATGAACATTAAATTTATTTATCATAACATAAAAAATGTACCTAAAATAAATATTTAAACGTTCTATCATTCCCCCATATATTATTTATATAGAGTTTCACTCATACTAATCTTAATCATTACATAGGGAAATGAAAAAAAATAAACATTAGGATCATAGATGATCAATAATGGATAATATATAATTGAATAAAAAAATTCTAGTAACAACATAAAAATTTTATTGAGAATGGGTAAAAAATATCTATAAAAAGAGACATGTAGGGAAAACATAATCCATATATGTTATTTAGGTAAATAATATCCACCTTTGTAATAGTAAATAATCTCATAATGATGGAATATATAATTATGAACATCATAATAGTACTATTATTGGATTATAATAAAATAAAATACTATATAGTATTGTTATCATTATAGAAAAACATAAATAAATGTATAGGTTTACAATAAATACCATAGATATTTTGTATCATGAGAACTATTGATGATTTCATGGGATATATAGTTTTTTGATCAACCAATAACAATATAATCTCAATGAATTCATCATAAGAATGGACTAAATAAAAAAAATATACATAATGGTCCTAGAGAAACCTCTTCCATAAACATGGATATATAATTATAAATTATACATACAAAAAATTATGACTACATAGATTACCAAAATTTCCATAGTCAAATGATTTGTAATTCGATCCAGGTTAATAAATTTCCATCAGATTAATATATATTGGGTATACAAAATATATAGGATAAAAAGATATATGATTAAGTTATTATATTTTTTCCGTCTATTAAATTGTATGACTATCATGATGAAAAATCTTTATTTAAAAAAAATTATATATATGCTACTAAAAATATTTATTATAAATGGATATATGATCAAGATAATATTTTCTATTATGTAATAAAACTATATAACTATATTGGTGATTTTTATTAAAATAATAAATATATACACAATATAGGAAAAATGAATACATGGGTAATTCAAAAGATTCTATTAGTGAATGGAATCTTCTAGATAAGAGGAGAGTTCCCATTAATCTTAAAATTTATATACATACCACTCTAACCATATTAAATAAATTGATATAAAATCTTGAAAATATATTACATAGAAATATATTATATAACAATATAACATATAATTCCATTAAAACATATCAAATATAACTCAATATTCACATTGTTAAAATAAGTTCCCTTATCAAGAGAACAATTATAAGATATAATTATCGAGTTGTTCCAAAGACTATGTTCCTCATTTTTATACTTGAATATAAAATGGTTAGAGACCAAATAAATTATGTATAATTACACTCTAAATTTAGTTTTTGGTAATCAAAAATATTTTATTTTCAATCAAGATATAAAATTTTCATAAATTAAAATTTATAGTATTGTATTCTAAAATTTGAATGTTAATCTTCTGGGAAAATTGAGTTTAATAAACATGTAACTTGATAGTGGCTCCACCAGATATATTGGAATTATATTTCCATATAAGTAGTCTCCCTAATAGAAATAAAACATCCATAATACAATAAATAAATGAATAACATAGGGACTCTTTTATATGGTAAAATATAGAACTTTTTTCGACTTGTGTGACATTTTAACTTTTAATACCTTAATGTGAAATAAATGGATGATAAAATAAATAGGATATCATAGGGATACAAATTGTAATTAATTAAAAACAACAATGGAATAATTACATATAAATTTGAATGGGATAAAATTGTAAATGTAAATTGGAATTAAGAAGAGTGAGAACAATTACACTTACATTATCATGGAAATGACTTAGAGAAAAGGTTTAATGATAGTGAATGAATAATATTTGATGAAAAATACATAAAAGTGATGATAATGTACAACAAATTCAATCATATTTTCATCTTTATTTGAACATGAAAATATATTCCAATAAATGTATCATATTTTGAAATGAAGGGAATATTAAAGAAACATACATTAAAATGGTAATGAATTAATAAATGGGTAATATATAAATTATTGAAAAATATATAATTCATAAAACATAAACTGGTCGATAAAATAATTTATTAAATTTATAACATAAATTGAAAGTAGAATTTCTTAAAATATATTTGATGTTCTGTAATTGATTTCATTCGTGATGAGTATTATTGGTGGTTTCAGAGATTATACTTAAAGGGTTTTGAATGATTTTGGGATATAGTAGTGTCTCTAATGATGTATTGAGTTTATAGAAAGGTTATATTTGATTATATTAAGATATATGAAATAATATATTAAATATTGAACTTGTCTATTTAATATTTCATAATAGTAATCTTTTCTTATGTAATTCCATAAATGGGGATACAAAAAATACATGTGAATAGAATTTTAAGAATTATATTTGACTTCATAATAGTA
The DNA here is from genome assembly GCA_963277665.1 of Viscum album. Taxonomy (NCBI): domain Eukaryota; kingdom Viridiplantae; phylum Streptophyta; class Magnoliopsida; order Santalales; family Viscaceae; genus Viscum; species Viscum album. The sequence continues at coordinate 1,868,439,653 of OY728163.1, forward strand.
ATTCATGAATTGAGAGGTGTCATTTTAGATTTCAAAAGGTAAAATGGTGACATTATAAGAGTAGTTAAGGACCTTGAATGAGTTATGAGTGGAGAAAATAATAAAGTCTAACTTTGTCAAAATCACTTCATGACATATAAGGGTAACCCATATGTTACAAAGGGTAACCTAGAACCTCAAAAGAGTGTTAAGACAAATATAATTAGTGATTTCCATGTTTTCAAGAGTCATTTTTTACTCAAAGGTACTTTGTATTTCTAAATTTGGGAAATTAAAAGAAATATAAGGAAATTAATATATATCAATTTACTTTTATGAATATAAAATATTTTCATGTTAATATGATTAAAGAATGATATTTTAATAATTATAGTAAATATTATCTATATACTTCACATGAGTAATTTTGAGGAAAATATTTTTCAAAATATGATATAGTAGAAGTACCAAATATCTATGAAATTTAAAAATTAAATACTATGAGGAAATTGGAATCATATGGTGTACAAGCTTATATATATTGTTTTAGAAAATAGAAATGTGATTTTTTATTAATGTTTAAAATTATTAAAAAAATAAAATATTTTGATGTGGTTCTATTATAAATTTCATAAATCTCACAATAATGAAATTTCAGTGATTCATATCGAGTATTAAAATATATTAGAGCACCATGATATGAGTCACTCCATGATTCAAACTACATAATATATCAACCAAATATGATATATTTAAATTACAAGGGATGTAATTTACAGAACTCTATTAATTTATAATTTATTTTTTATAAATTTATTTTCAATGATGATCATTACTAAATAATATCCATGGATTTTTTATTATCAACTAATATTTGAAGAATTGAATTTCCAAAATTTTATTGGAGTTGATAGTTAAATGATAATGGGAATATTTGATGGTCATGAGAGTATATGACCAATGTTAGTTTTTTTACCAAATTCTTGATGGATCTCACCGTACTATCAAGTTATTGGAAGGATATAAGAGTTTACAATAAATATTTTATATAATTCAACCACACATAAAATATTGAAACGGAAAAATTAAATTTTCAATCAAGAGGGATACTATGTATCATTTATAATGAGACAAATAGGAAAAAAGCGAGATATTAAATATCAGAGTCTATCAGAGAGTGTATAGGAAAACATTAAACATAACTTATTATAACGTTTTGAACAATGATTCACATTCTAGGTCATTTATAGTTTATAATTTTATAGAATTAGGAAACACACATACAAATTAGGCCTATACATTACTTGTGGAAACTTATTCCCAATATCCATTTTTTCAAACAAAGGAATCCCTTTAAAAATGTAATTTCTTTTCATGATAGTTCTTCAACACATTCATCATCACATGAAATCATATTTCTCCTTACCAATATTAAGACTGATTTTTTCAAATTGATTAATCAAAAATTAAAATCATTTTAAGTCAAATTAATAAATAAAAACATTATTCCACTGAAAACCTGTAAACATTTCCTAAAATATATACATTTTTACCTTGAAAAGGGTCCATCATTTAAAAAATAACATTATCTATCATTTTTAAAGTAAAATGATTTCTATGAAAACTTATAAGAATTATTTTAATATATAAGTACATAACTTGGGATATAATTATACTAAAATTCATTGACCATACAACATACTTCCATACATTTTACTCTTAAAAATAGAATAACCATACAACTGACTTCCCAACCCAATGCACTCAAGGTTATCACGTAACCACCCATCCATGGTGTATCACGTAACTGCCATAGAAATGTAAAAGTACCATTAAAACATAAAATAATTAAATTTTGAATATATCACTCTTAAAATTTAATTTGAAATCATAGTAAAACATTTAATGTTTTAAAAATAACCAATCAATTTTAAAAAAACCAATTTAAAACATTTATTAAAGTTAATATTTATCAGATTGTCCCGTACAACACTGAATTTTTTAAACAGATTATAAAATTAGAATTCTAAAACAATCATTTCTATATAAATAAATCCATAAAACCAATTTTAAATCATCAACATGAATGGGAAATATTTAAAACAATAAATTATTAAAACACTTTAAATGATGTTTTTAGTTAAAGAGTACCTTACCTTTTGAGAAATAGTTGAATAAAAATTATTAAACAATAAAATTAAAGGAATTATTTATTATGAATACATATAAATTCTAGATATAAAATATTCAAAAGTTGGTTTTAAACACTTTATAAGATAACAACGGTGAATAACATCAAGATATGACAAAATTAATGTTGTTTTGGATAAAGTACCTTATCATGAGTCTGACTCGCCACTTATGCCCGTTACTTTTTGGAATAATATTATTTTATTAATTATTAAATTTAGTGACAAAAATTTTAAATTTTATTATTCATTTTATTTATCTTTATATCATGTTATATACATTAAATAATTATTAATGTTTTTTGTGGGATGTTTTCAGGAAATTCAGTACTTGTGTCCAAAATTAAATTGGTCTATTGTAAATAGTTAATGAGATCATAAGTCCATAATATTCATAATAATATTAATTTTATTATAATAATTATTATAAATAAATAATTCTTTTTAATCCATTCATTAAAAATGAATATAAAAAATGAACTACATTATAATCATGGAGATAGTAATCTGCACATTCGCATTAGTAACGTCTTCATTATTCAACAATCATTATGGAAAAAGGTAAGTGATATGTTATCTTTAAAAAATGATAATAATATCCTTAATATCATATTAATAATTTAAATATACTAATATATATCATCCATGTTATGTGGGGATGAAAAATGAATCGCATCTTTTCACGGAGGTGATAGTTCACTTGTACGCACGAATAACATTATCATATTTATGTTCCTGGATAGTAAAAAATTACTTTATATATTATTATTTGATAATTATAAATATGAAATTAAGATCAAATATAAACATTAGTTACATAATTATTACAAGTAAGGTGATAAGATAATGGAAACAAATTATATTGGTTTGTTGAGGTGATAGTTCCAACATACACACAAACTATTAATTAATTTTTTATAGAATACGAGATGGATTTTGGTGATGATATTAATATAATAAATTATAAATTTATTGAGGATTTTGGATTTACTATCTCATCATAGTTGGATAATATTTTAAGGATGTTGATAAAGAAAAAAATAGAAATACATAGATGAAAACGATACATCTTTTTCGGATAATCAACTTTGATTAACACCTTAAAAAGAACTATATAGGGTGTTGTGCCAAAAATAATGCCTATAAAAAATAGATAAAGATCATATAAAGGTATTTTGTTATAGAGTTTCCAAAAAAAGTGGGTTTGATGAGTGTATAATAGAGAAGAATGAGTTCCCTTTTATAGGGGAGGGGGACTCTTGACATTCGTTAAATTATTAAATAAATATAAAATATTTTTTATTAAATATAGATAAATAAATATGTATTTCTATGATATGATAACTTTGGGTAGAATACAGTTTATCCAAATACAATTTTATTTATTTTTATTGTTTTTTATTCCTTAACTTTTTGTTTTAACCCTTATTTTACCCTTTTAACTTTTATCAATCTATCATGTAATGTACACATTGAGGATTAATATAATAAAAATAAATTAAAAATAGACCAATTAATGAGTCATTTAATACATTTTATTACTTATAAAAAGTATTTGTAAGAAGATTAGATTTTTTACGTCTATATAATTTTTTTAAAATATTTTTTATTTTGATGTACAGTTAATGAAACTTTTGACGCTATTCAATATTGGAATTTTTTAAAATATAATAACAGAATTAAAGTTTTTTTATAAAAATCCATTAAATAATCCATTAAATTTAAAATAAATCCATAATATTATTTTATTACATTAATTATATCAAAATATGTTTAGATTAATATTTTAAATATCATTTTTTCATTCTTCTATCAATAAAGTAGTTAATGCATCATCATTATGTTGTCATTTTATTTAATTATTTGTTTCCTAAAAATTAAAACAAAATTTCAATGATGTATATAATGATTTTTTATTTATAATTAATATTTATAGTCAAACATATACATTATATTACCCCATATAAAAAATATTTTACTTGTCAAAAAGAAGAGTGTGAAAAAATTGTTTTTCTCATATTGAGAAAATATAAATTTCTTAAGGTAATCGAAAGGAATTAAAAATTTTGTACACTATATCAAGGATATTTTTGGCCAAAATTAACTTATCCAATAAAATAAGGACATGTTTTTGAGTAATTTATAATATTATTCTACCCCATAGTTACACGATTTTCCCTTCATCGTGGTATGAAAACTTATTATGAATATTACTATTCATATTTTTCAAGAATTATGTGGATCATATAAGATCATTAATATAATAATGATTAAAACCATTAATGTTCCTTTTTCAAAATTCCAATACACATAAGTGGCTAAAATTATGTTTAAATTAATCCCACTGACAGATTGAGAAAATATTTTTTTAATGTAAAAACATTCAAAAGTTCATAGTGTTTTTATATCCAATTTCAATGTGAAATTTATTCCAATGTACTATATTAGATTAACTTATATGAAATTATTTAATTTTACTTTAAAAATAATTAAAAAAATAATTAATCAATAAAAATAAAATTGATGAAAAATAATTTTGAACTAATATTTTGTACGGATACCTATTAATCAAAAAAGGAAAGTTCTCAAAAAAATATAAAAAATTTAAACAATGTAAATTTTTATACTCCTCTTCCAAATAAGAAGTCTATATTTTCATGTAAAATTTATAAAAGTGATAGAAACTAGTTTTAAAATGGGTTCTCCATCAAAAGGTGGTAAAAATATATATATTTTTTAAAAATACCCTTTTATGCACTGAAGTCAATTTTTCATTATATCATGCCTAGAAAACATATAGTATGAATTTCAAATATTATATTGAATATTATATATATATATATATCATTAATATAACCCAATAAGTGTGATTTTATTATTTTATAACCACACTTCTTCAAACAAAAATAGTTTTTTTCGAAAAAAAATTTCCTTCTTTATTTCAATTTATAATTAACTATTTACTAATGAATTAATTATATATTCATGCATAAAACATATTTTTTATAATTAAGTTTAACAATATTCATACATTCTATTCTAATGGCCATGTTATAATTATAACAATTATATAATACTGTCTGGTTTTATGCTTAATCATGATGTGGTGTATCATGTACACTATCTTACATAATGTTTCCCTTTTAAAACTAATGACGTTACATTCTACCCCCTTTAATAAATTGAAACCTCAAAATTTGATCTTAAAATAAAAAAGGGGTTATACTTTTAAAAATACTTTTATTTAAATTTGACATTGAAAAAATGATTAATAAAACATCTTCTTTAAAACAAAGAAAACTAAGTATGATAGTCACATGAGATAACACAAACTAGGTTTCCATGTAATAAAACAAGGATATGTTCGAGAAATAAATCTATAATTATTTGATGTAGACTGATAGAGAATATAAACATGAAAAATTTAGAGATCAAGAAACCATAAATCAATTATGGCTTTAAAAGTCATTTATTTATTAACTTGAAATGTAAATAGATAACATATTTTAATATACTCTTCATATAATTGGAAAATTATTTTACTACTGAGGCTTCGAACTTAATAAAATATTTTTTATAAGTTTGGAGGCATTCACACTTTTATTGAAAATTCTTCAATATAATCCCATATTGGGTAAAAAAATTTCCTCAAAATTCTTTAAAATAATCCAAAATTAGATTGAAACCCAAAAACCATATTGATTTTATTACATATAATTATAAGATAAATTTTACGAATTATCTCCAAATAAAATCAATTACTATTGACGTCCCATTCTAAAAATTAATTTCCATAATAATCTTCAAGATATGCTGACCATTTACATAAAAAACCTAAATACAAATAATCCCTCAATATAAATATATACTATTGAAAAATGTCACTACACATTTATTCCTAAAATAAAATATCGTAGTATTCTATTTACCTTGATCATATATGGTTCCAAAAACAACAAACTTCTTCCAAAATGACATCCATCACATAATCCCCAAAATCATTTTTCCAATATAATATTTTTTTTCCAAAATGAATTTATTATAATTACATTAACATGTTTAACTAAAATTAAATATAATACTATCTTGAGACTTCACATATGACAGTGATATGTGATGCACCATTGTTTCCCTTTGGTTTTGGGTTTGATTCTTGTGGCATCGACGGATATGATGGGTTGTCACCCATCTCAAAAGTTTTCCATTCAAAAAACAATACTAATATATCCATTATAAAAATATTAAAATTTTAGAAACATACTAGAAAATGGACATTACATTTTTTAATGTAAAATTTTATCTCATAACTTTAATTTTCAATATTAAAAATTAATGACCAATAATTACTAAAAAATTAATTTCTCCAAAAAATAATATTAGCCTCCTTAAAATTTCTTAATTAAAAGCCTAAAAATGGTTTCAAAGACATTAAATATTTGATCAAACTGGAAATTATAATCTTTTGATGATATCCCCACCTCTTATGAAAATATATTTATCTCTAATGTTGTCTAAAACATCCTCTAACACAAACTATAAGGACCCAACCATAAACATAACATATTATAGTGTTTTTAAAAATTAATATTCAAAGATATTTTCAGTATATAGTTCAATAGATTATTAAATAACTCATAAAAATTACGCCCATACATTACATGTTGACACTTATTCTTAGTAATCATTTCCACAGAAGGAATCCCTTTAAAAACATGAATTATATTCAAGAAACATCTTTAATACATTAATCATGAAATTGAATCTTTTTATTCATAAACAATATTAATACCTCAGAAAAAATATTTAAAAATTTTATCAAAAAAATATTTTTATAATTCAGAATGGAATAAAACCATTAGTTTAGTGAAAACTGAAAAAACATTCCCAAAAAAACATACATTTTTACCCTGAAAAAGGAATCATCATTTCAAAATGATCCATATATTACCTTTTAAAAATCAAATGACTTCCAAGAAAACTCATAAGAAAACTTATAATATATAAGTAGGTAACATTGGACAAAATTACACTAAAACAAAATCACCATACAGTCTAGTTCCATACAGGTCACTATTACAAATGGAATAACCATAGAACTAACATTCAATCCCAATGAATTGGAGGTTATATGTTAACCACCCATCCATGGTCTGTCATCTAACCACCCAAAAAAATTTCGAGTACTATTAATACATAAAAGAAATAAATTTTCAACATATCACTCTTAATATTTCATTTACACTCATAATAAAAAATTTCGTGATATTGAAATAACCATTCCCTTTTTAAAAACCAAATTGAAACATTTATTAAAGATATATTTGAATCAAAGTGTTCCAAACAACATTTAATGATTTTAAAGAGATTACAAGAATGAACTTTTAAAACATTCATGTCAATATAAATAAATCCCTAAAACAATTTTTAAAACATGGATAGTAATGAGAAATATTTAGAATAATATATCAACAAAACACATTAAATGATGTTTTAGTTAAATATTACCTTACCACTTGAGAAACAATTCAATAAAAATAATTAATGAATAACATTTAGAAAAACAGTAAATATCATGAGAATACTTTAATTCTTGATATAACATATAAAAATTGTTTTTATAATCCTCATATGATAAAAAAGACACAAAACATCAATATACTCATCAAAAAAAGGGTTTGAGGTGAAGTCCCTTACCATGAGTTTGACTAATCACAAATCTCCTTTAATTTTTGGAATAGTAAACTAATATAAATTATTTACTTTCTTGAGAACAATTTTCAATCAGATTATTTATTTTATATCACTTAATATCATGTTATAAAAACTATTTAATTATTGATGTTCATTGTCAAATATTTTGATGATATTCAGTACCTGAGTCAAAAATGAAATTGTTATGATGTCAATAGTCCATGTGATCATAAGTGGATAATCTACAAAGTAATATTCAAGAAATAATTTTATTATATTATAAATCAATCATCCTTTTAAATACATTTATTAAGTATGGATATGAATGATGAACTACATTATAATCATGGAGATAGTAAGTTTTACACACACAATAAGAACATTTTCGTTATTCAAAGATCATTATGGAAATAAAGTAAATAATATTTATCATTATAGAAATATAATAATATCTTAAATATGATAATATTAATTTAAATATACTTATATATATATCATTAATTCCATTTAGTGATGAAAAATTAATCACATCTCTTTGTGTAAGTGATAGTTCCCAAACACACATGAACAACATTATCATTTTCATGTGCTTAGATAGTAAGAATGTAATTAACATATTATTATAGTATAATGAAAAATATTTTATGAATATAATATAGAAACATCAATTCCATCATTATATCCAATCTTGAGATACTGTAATGGAGAATGAATTATATTTGTTCGTAGAGAAGATAATTAACATGTACACACAAATGATTAATTAATTTCACTTTTATAGAATAATGGATTTATTTTGGTTATGATATTATCATAAAATCATATAATAGTATTTAGGATACAATATTTTTTTATATATTCATGTTTAAATAATATTTTAAGGATTTGGAATAAAAATAAAATTGAAACACCTAAACAAAAATGATACATCTTCTTCAGTTTACCCCACTTGATTAACACCACAAAACCTCTGATTAGGGTTTTATTCCTAAGTTAATTCCTTTATAGTGAGGTTATAGACTATATAAATGGATTTGGGTAGAAAATTTATGTAAAACTAGGTTTTGATGTGTGATGAATAGAATAAATGGATGACCTTTTATTGGATGGTGGGGGTGCACTCTTGGAATTCTTCAAATTATTAAATTGATAAAAATTTATTTCCTATTCAAATAGGTCATAAATTAGTAATTTATCACATATGATTATTTAGGGTCAAATACGTTTCATCCCATGAAAATTATATAAATTTTAAATCTTTTTAGTTCTTATATTTTGTTTTAACACTTATTTTAAACATTTAACTCTTAACGTGTTGTCATGTATTTTAAGCATTGATGGTTAATATAATTACAATAATATAAAAAAAGACCAATAAAGGAGTTATTTAAGAAATTAATGGACTTATCATAATTAATTGTCTAATGGATATATTTTATTTGAATTTTATATCATTTAATAATATATTATTTATTTTAAAGTATCATTAATATTAACTTTGATGCTATTCAATATTTTACATTCTAAAAATATCATACTAACTTGATATTTTCTAAAAAACACTGTTACATAATCCATAACATGTCAAAAAATCCAAAAAATTATTGTATTACATAAATTATATCAAATTATATTTATTTTTATATTTTTGATGTCATATAGTTGACTATTCCATTAATAAATCCATTATTGCACGATCATTAAGTCAATATTTATTTTAATTATTTCAGTCATAAATTTTTTTAAATAAATTACCTTGATATCGAATTTTTTTTTTCTATTTACATTGACTGTGTATAGTTGAACATATGCCTTGTATAACACAATTTTAATAATATTTTACTTGTTAGAAAAAAGAGGGTGAGAAAATTGTCATTTCGTTGAATAAAATCATATAAATGTCCAAAACTCATCAAAATGTCTTCCAATGCTTATTTTTTCCCCATGGATGAACTATGGTCCTTTGAGAATTATCCGATGAAATTAGGAAATGTTTTAGTGTAGTTTAAAATATTATTTATACCCTTAATTAACTGATTTACTCATAACTATAGTAATAAAATTAATTACTAATGTTATGAATCATATTTTTCAAAAATCATGTTGATACTATTTGATAATAAAAATGAAAATGTTTAAAACCACATATGTCCTTTTTTATATAATTCCAAACACAAAACTCATTAAAATTAATTTGAAATTAATCATGTTGATGGATCGAGAAAACGAGTTCTTAAGGATAAAAGATTCAAAGGACCACATCATTTTTATATCCAATTTCATTATGAAATTGATTCCAATGACCTATATTAGAGTATCTTATAAAATATTGATTTAATTACACTTTAAAACTAATTAATAGCATTATTTAAATATTCATTCAAGCCATTCAAACCACCTAGTTATAAAAAGAACCTTTAAATATTAATATCTTACTATTTGTTTAATCATGTTGTGGTGTATCATATATACTGTCAAACATAATGATTCCTTTTTGAAGCACTGGTTTTTATAGAGAGAGAAAAAAATTTATTTGTGTATGTATTTATTGAGTTGATATTGTGAATAAAGTTGAGAAGTAAGTCATCAATCAATTCTTTATTGAAGGATAATGACTGTGTTATATGAGAAAAAAATGGAATATCAAAGATTGGTGTTTATGAAGAGGTGAGTATTTGTCACAAACCGTCCTCAGGGTCCGTGTCGTGACTACCCCAAGGCTGCCTTTCATAGGCCAGGGGCTGGCAATTACCACTAAATGTGTAAATCCCGTTAAATAGGAAGGCATTGCCTTTATAAAAGTAAATAAAACACCAAAGAATACAAGCAGAAGTAATATAATAAGTACAAAAGAAAGTGCTGAAAAGTAAATGGGCCAAATTACAAACCCAACTGAAAAGTACAACTACAACTGAAAAAAAGTACAACAGAAAAGACAAGCAACTGGAAGAATAGAAGCAACTCATGGGTTTTCCACCTCGGATCCTACCTGAAGGGTAGGTACAGATAGCGCAACACGTGGATCGTCCACCATGGATCCTACCGGAAGGGTAGGAGCAGATAGCCTTCAAAACGCTCTCTCCCGTCTACCTCCTCCAAGTATCGTCTCGTCATGAAGTCGTCCTCTGGATACCATCCAGTCCTCAAACACTCGGCCTCAATCAGCGCTGCTCGTCGTCTGCAACCAACACAATGAGGTGCAGGCATAGCCCGTGTAGGGGTGAGTATACGATACTCAGTAGGGACCCTGAGACCCTCAAGGTCTGACTAAATCCAACAAGAATATGCACAATGAATGATCTCAATAGATAACCTTTACCTAGGTATATGACCATACATATACCTATGTTATCAAGTAACCCATCTATATCATGAGGAAAACACAAAGGTTATTGACTCAGCTCAAACCAGGATTTTATTCATGATGTCGAAACCATGGCTGCTGGAGAACTCCTTCTCTGTCGAGTACAGTGGGCCTACCACTACAACCAAGCACGCCCCGCTAACCTTGGACTATTGAAGTACTCCACTTGTCGAGTATTGTGGGCCTGCCGCTGCAACCAAGTGCATCCCACCATGGGTATGCCTCTACAACCAAGTGAACCCCCTCATAGCCTACAGAGGTACTCCTTCTATCGAGTACCGCGGGTCTGCCGCTACAACCAAGCGCACCTCCATCATGGGTCTACTGCTACAACTAAACACACCCCACGGGTCTATCCGAATCACTCCAAGATGATCGATAAATAGTCATCAAGTCTCAGCAATCTACTAGGTCACTTTCCTCTACTAGCTCGTCACCAGGAGGGTCCGCTCCACGAGCTACAGGTCGATACTCCATGTATCACAAGGTTCTACGAAGAAGTATCCCAAGGGTCAGCCTCATCATAAGAAAATCAGCACAACAGACAGCACGTCAATTGGACGCCCGGTCTATGTGTTATCAACCTTTTCATCATGGGGGCCCGGTTGGTTTCGTGAATGAACCAACCCGACCCCATCACAACTTTACCCCGAACTCTCATAGCGTATTCTCATAGAGATAGTTTCTCAACGTGATCACCAAAACCGCTGACGGTTCGTCAAAGAGACGTCCGGTCTGAAAGTTATCAGCTTTTCCATTCCGGGGGCTCGGTTGGATTTCGGGTGGAATCCAACCCGGCCACTATCCAACTACGCCCAATCCTCAGGCGAAGTATTCCAAAAGTTCCATCTCATCAAGAGGAATCCAACAAGGTCGATGGTACGTCTATCGGATGTCCGGAGCTCATGTTATAAGTGTTTCCGCTCCGAGGGCCCAGTTGGTTTCGTGTTCGAACCAACCCATCCATACCCAATGTTCTCCAAAACCTGAGTGTAATATACCTAAACGACCGTCTCGATCCAAGGATTTCATCGCAAGTAACGTTGCATCGATCAGAGCTCCGTAGCCCATGTTATGGGAATTTGAACAAAAAATTCCTGAAAATAGGGGGTTCGGGCCCGGTCAGACCCAGCCCGATTCCCCTGGGGTCAGCCCGAACAGGGTCGACCCGACCCGGGGTCCAGGTCCAACCCAAAAGGAAAGGCCTGGCCCAGCCCAGCCGACGCAGCCCGGTCTGTCGTGGGGGGCCCGGCCCGGCGCGGGCAGCCCAGCCCGCGCGGCCTGTGTCTCGGACGAATGGCCAAGAGGAAAGCGGAGGGGGGCGGCACTGTCCCCCCCGGGTCGTCCAGTTAACCATTACGGATTTAATGCCATGCCGCTCCCCTAAAATCCAGAACGGCAAAGCCGTTCCGGTCCGCCGCGGCTCTGCCGCGGTGGACTTCTCCAGCGGCGCGCCACTGCCGCTTTCCAAGGACCACCGGACGCGCACCGGTGGTCCTTTTCTCCTGACGTCTGCACCTACGGTCACTACGAGACCCATATTTCACTGCGGAGACTACAAATCACCATTTTGGCCTATTCCGTCATCGCCCGTTTATCCGCACATCAATAAACAAATTGTGGAGTCTTCAAATCACCATTGTGGCCCCGACTCTGACCACAGTTTCGTTGGGACTCAATGGCGCGGCGTGACGACACCACACTTCTTTGTCATGCTCCTCCTTGTTTCTCCGCGGTGCCGTTGCACCGCACCGCCTTCGTTCGAGCCGCGACGAAATCAACAGCAAAAGGGGGGAGGAGGGTCGGCCGTGTTCGTGCAGTCCGACCTCCTCCGATTATAATGATAACAAGCGGCCCAAAATTTTATCATTGGACAGAAAAAGAATAAACATGAACACAAAACCAAACCCCTACCTGGATATTTGACGTCGCACATCGTGCGTCACGGAGAATGGCATCTCGGGGGTCGGACGTAGATTCCTTGGACGTCGGGGTGCGACCGAGGAGAAAACGATGTCTCCTCACTTGTTGCAGAGATGAAGAAGGAAGGTACGTTGTCATTGGCGATGATCACCGCAATCGGCATCTTCTCCCTTTACATGGAGGATGAAGAGTATGAAGAACCGTGATTGCCGAGTCAGTGTTCTTCATCAGAGCCTTGGTGTTCTTCTCGAAGAAGATGAAGTTCTTCAAAACCATGCGAGTTCTCCCCTTGATTCTGCACAACAAATCCACCACAATAAAACAAGACATTATCTTATTTTATTTACACACATACGTGTCAACATTAATTTTAAATTCAAAATGAATTCACCAAATTAATTAACGCGCGCTGCCCAATTAATTAGGTGTTTTATTGTCATGTATTTAATGTGGAAGAAAAACTGCTTGAGTTGACTTGACGTTAAAATGGGGGAGCGGGTGAGAGTGTGATTAATTGGGAGTTAGATAATTGAAAGGTGGGGGCTCGTGTGGGCCCCAACCCAACTCCCATACATGGATGTTAACCATAAATAAGAGAGAAATTAAGTCGTGACACAACTTAATTTCACTTAAATCTCCTAGTAATGAAATAAAAATAAAACAATTATATTTTTATTCCTTATTATTTTTTAACATCACCACCCGAGCAAACACACCTTCAAGAAAGGTGTTTCTAAGCAATTACCGGCCCTGCGATTTCATTGGTGCCCTCAGATATCGATTACGAGCACCAGATTAAATGTTAGAAAAACCCACTTGTTCATTAATTGAAAGTACCCGAGCTTAACTTAGGAAATTGATTTTGGGCACACCGGGCCTCAGAATCCGGCGCCATCAGAAACTGCGTACTCGTAAAATTCCAAAGAAATTAAGAAATAAAATTTCATAAAATTTCTGGGTCTTTACATTACTCCCACCTCAGGTCTTTACATCCCCGTAAAGCTTTAACACAAACTAGGGATACAAAAGTGGTACAGACCACGCATCTGAGCCTTCCGCTCCCATGTGCTCTCCTGGAGGTTCCCGTGGTGCCAACAAAAGCGCACAAGAGGAATCAACTGTCCTCGTAGGATTTGCTCCTGTCGATGCTCAACCTCTACTGGAACCTCGCAAAAATCACTCCATCACCAAATTCCAGCTCCCCATGGTTGATGATATGCGTCGGGTCAAACACGTATCTCCTTAGTTGATATAAGTGGAAGTCGTCGTGCACCTAGTGCAACTGAGGTGGATGGGTCAAGCGGTAACCCACCTCGCCTACCCTGTTGAGGAACTTGAAGTGTCCTCTGATACCAATTTGTCATGACCCGTCCTCGGGGCCCGTGCCGTGACTACCCCAAGCCCGCCTTCCATAGGCCAGGGGGTGGTGACTAGCACCAAAGGCGTAAATCCCATTAACTAGGAAGGAATTTCCTTAATAAAAGTAAACAAAACACCACAGAATACAAGCAGAAGTAATATACTAAGTACAAACGAAAGTTCTGAAAAGTAAATGGGCCAGAATACAAACCCAACTGAAAAGTACAGCTACAAATAAACGAAATTACAACAGAAAAGACAATAAACTGGAAGAATAGAAGTAGCTCCTGGGTCGTCCACCTCGGATCCTACCTGAAGGGTAGGTGCAGATAGCACAGCACCTGGATATTCCACCACGGATCCTACATGAAGGGTAGGTATAGATAGCCTTCACAATGCTCTCGCCCGTATACATCCTCTGATTATCATCTCGTCGTGAATTCCACCTCCAGATATCGTCCAGTCCTCGAACACTCGGCCTCTGTCAGTGCTTCCCGTCTTCTACAACCAACACAACGAGGTGCTGGCATAGCCCATACAGGGGTGAGTATACGATACTCAGTAGGAACCCAAAGACCCTCAAGGTCTCAGTAAATCCAACAAGTATAACCACATAGAATGATCTCAACAGATAACCTCTACTTAGATATATGCCCATACATATACCTAAGTTATCAAATAACCCATATTAATCATGAGGAAAACACAAACGTTATTGACTCAGCTCAAACCAGGATTATATTCTTCATGTCGAAACCACGGATACTAGAGAACTCCTCCTATTTAGAGTACAATGGGCATGCCGCTACAACCAAGCGCGCCTCACTAACCTTTGATGGCTAAAGTACTCCACCTGTCGAGTTCTGTGGGCCTGCCGCTGCAACCAAGCGCATCCCACCATGGGTCTGCCACTAAAACCAAGCGCACCCCCTCATAGCCTACAGAGGTACTCCTTCTATTGAGTACCGCCGGTCTACCTCTATAACCAAGCGCACCTCTGCTGTGGGTATGCTCCCACAACCAAGCACACCCCACTGGGCTATCTGAATCACTCCGAGACGATCAATCAGTAGTCGTTAAGTCTCATCCAGCTACTAGGTCTCTGCCCTCTACTAGCTCATCACCGGGAGGGTCCACTCCACGAGCTACTGGTCGATACTCCAAGTATCACAAGGTTCTATTAAGAAGTATCCCAAGGGTCATCCTCATCATAGGAAACTCAACACAACAGATGACACATCAATTGGACGCCCAGTCTGTGTGTTATCAGCCTTTTCATCCTGGGGGCCCGGTTGGTTTCGTGAACGAACCAGCCCGTCCGTCTCTCAATAATACCCTAAAATCTCATAAGGTATACTCATAGGGACAGTTTCTCAATGTGATCACCAACGCCGCTGACGGTTCGTCAAACGGACGTCCGGTCTGAAAGTTATCAGCTTAATGTAATGACCTGGAAATTTCATGAAAACATTTTCCTTGAAATTTCTGGGTCTTTACAATATTCATTGATCTGATTATTTTTTATCACTTAAATAGGATGATCTTCAACATCAGTAATTTTAAAAAATAAAAATTTACTTTCATTAATTTTGATATGATTTTTTTCATATAATAATTTGTGGGAGATTGTTTAATATATTTTTGGGATGCAATTTAACAATAATATGTTGAGGATGGTACCTCCCTTCCCATTAGAGTTATTTATTGATTATAGTGATTTTTTTGGACCTTGATGGAAACCTGATGAAACAAGGATTTATTACCGATATGATGAATGAACCATGTAATAACGTTGGTTTACCTTTTCCCTTTATTTTTTTTAATATAGTCAATGAAAAGTTAATATTGATTAATTTTATTATAACTATAACCTCAATTGATTATATATAAAATGAACAGTACTGGACGATATATGTTCAAAAATTAATTTCAGAGATCGAATATTATTAATATGTGATACATAACTAATTTGATTATTTTTTAACACTCTATGAGGAAGTTCTTCAACATAACTTGTTTAGGAAATATATATATATATATATATAATCTTTCATATATATATATATTCATACTATAGTTATTTGGATTTAGTGTAATATGCTCATGGGATGCAATTTAAATCTCTAATTAAGATGATGATACCTCTCTATACATTTTATTTATTGAATGATTATATTTGAATTTTTTTAGAACATGATTAAAACATCATGAATCAAGAATTAGGAACCCATATTTTGGATGAGAATTGTAAAAATTGTGTGTTCCATATCAAGACATATTATAGATAATGATTTGAAAAGTATTAAATTTTGAATGATAAGAACCACTATTTTTCCCCATCCTTCTATGTTGTGAACCCATTCCTTAGGATCATTAAGTGGTATCAGATATTTTAGGTTCTCTCTATTATAAACATGAGTAACTAGTTATATGCATATATAAAATTTGTGAATATAAAGGGAATTCACCAATATGGTATGAAACCATTAATATATTTGTAGATTTTGATGGCGCATTATCATACGTATTTAGGCTTAGAAGTGGTTGATGAAAAAAATAATATGATTTCCACCATCTAAAAAAAGATAAAACACGTATATTTATGGTAATACTAATTTTTAAGTTGAAGGAAAATCCAAAAATTATATATTATTTACCATATAAAAAAGTAATACAACGGTGATGATACATCAAATATAAAAGGATACAAGAGATATTCTGGAATGTTGTTTTGAATGAAATGTGAATGTTTGAGAAACATTGTTAAAAATGTTTTAGAGTCAATTTTAGGATATAAAAGGGATAAGAAAAGAAAATATAAATGAATAATTTACAATAATTAAATAAATATTTATAAAACAAAATGTCTATGTAGATAATATCGAATACATTAAAATATTTATGAAGATAATGAGAAACAAATTAGATGGATTTGATCCAAAAAATTATATATTAGATGATAAATAGTATCATACATAGTATGACTTTCCAATATAATCATTTATCATGAAATATTAATGTTTCAATAAATTAAAATTTATTATTTGAGTTCAAATTGATTTTGAATCTATGAAAAAAATACATGATGTTGAGTTTAAAAATTATAGAGAGTTTCATGATAATGATGAAAATAATGAGAACTATAAGAGAGTTATGAATCTAATAAAAAATAATATCAGTTGAACATGGTAATTTTTAATGGAAAAGTAACACTCAATGTTTCAAATGTTGTGGCGAAGAAAACTCTATGATAAACTACCTAATAATGAAAATTTATGAGTGTAATGTCAATGATCATCATTTGATGCCACAAAAGAATAAATGTGATAGTATGATAAAAGTGGTTTAAAAAGATTTTGATAAAAAAATAAAATTAAATTTATAAATAATAATAACTCTAACAAGAATATAGGAGTAAGATAACATACATTCATACACCAAATTAGAAGAGAAATTAATTGAAAAATTTACAAACATCTTGGATAACATTGAGAAACATGAATACTTATCACGTAGTGAAGAAAAAATTATGTGATAAAAAATATGGAAAATAAGTTTTAATATTAATTGATATCATTTGAGAAATAGAATATTAAAATGAAGAATTAAATCAAAATTTTCGAGATATAATATATAAATGAAATTGAATTTAAGGAATAGATAATTATTAAGGTAGAAGAGAACATTGTTGAAATCTAATGCCATTTTTGAAATATATTGAGTAATGAAATATTATGAATGATATTGATTAAAAAACCATTCATAAACATTAAGATATAAGATAGGAAAAATAAAACTTGCTTGAAGCTGGAAACCATTAAATAATATGAGGGAAAACTATAATAATGTAGTACATGAAAATGTTGAGACAAAAATTTCATCTCATTAAATTAATTTAATGTAAAATGTCAAATGTTGATCTAAAAATTATGAAACTGGTTTTGTTATAACAAATAGTTTATGATTTAACTCAAAATTTTGAAAAACAAATCCATGAAGAAAAGGATAAATATTCTTAAGTAACAAATTAAGAAATGTCTGTGGAATTAAGAACATATGGAGTAAGACATAAGAAAATTGATTATAATTATTTTTAAATGATTTTTTGGGAGAAATTTATTTTATCATGAATGAAATAAATTCACCAGATATATGTTGTGTTGTGGAATGTATGAGAACCCATCCTATTCATGATTTAACAATTTTATTCTACTAGTGGAAATAAAGGACTCATAAAAGATATGTTAATAAAAGATAAAAAATAAAAAAAAGAAGAAAGTGGAAAGAATAAAATCTATTCTAACAAAATAGATATGTTGTTTGGATGAAATATATGCGATATTTTATTAATAATGTCATTTTGAAGTTGAATAAAGGAAAAAAATAATGCAAAAACATTCCAATAAATATAAGGGGGGGGGTAACATTTCATTAAAATATGTCAATAATGAAAATTAATTGATTCAAGATAGTGGTTTTTACACACATATTAATGGTGATGAAAAAAATTATAAATAATTAATTAAATGATAAAGGTAAAGTAATATTTGGATATGAAAATTCTCTTAAAATTAATGTTTTGTAACTAATGATATTGAAGCACAAAATCTCCAATGAAATGATACACCATGTGGACGGTATTAAACCAAATTTTATATGATTAATATAATTTTTTATAATGATAAATATTTTTTCTTCTAAAAAAATACATACATAATCAAGAATTCAATATAGGGAAGATTTATAACCAATGGAGAAAGACTGGTGACATTCATTTTCAAAATATTGAATCGATAACATCTTACTACTTGAGTTCCAAATATAAAAATATAGATTGAAATAATAGATTTAGGCAAATGGGGAATGAAAATTAATTAGATTTTGAATGTATTATTTAGTAAGAGACGAATCCCAAATTAGTTTAGAATTAGATATAAATTTCACATTGTATCAAAAATGGAAAATAAATCAATGTACCTATAAAAGTGTAGATATTAAATGGACTAGGCCACCAGAACATGTTTATTCAGACATGTGTGTTCCAAAGGGACGATTATTTATAATAATAGATCTATAATTTTTTACATTCATTGAAGAATATTACTGAAAAAACTACATGTTCTTGAACCAAAAGTCGAGGGCTATTGAAATATGAAAAATATTCAAAATATATGTTAAGAGGGATCTTGGTGTCCACATCAAAAGAATAGTTTTCGAAAATAGAAAATAGTAAAAATGTAATTGGTTTGAATGTTGCCTTGAAAATAGTGGAATAAAACATTATTCTAGTAGAACATATAATCTATAGTATAACTTTTTAGTATAAAGAACGAATATAATTATTGTCAAGATTTGTATAACCGTACTTATGGAGAAAAACATTTCAAAAATTTCCTAATGAGATAATGAGTATATTTATTATCATATTCTAAACATGGGTTTTACAGAGGCATGTGAGATGAAGGAAACCATATGAAATGTGTTTGAAAATAAACCCAATTGTTATATACTTAATAGATTTTTTAACACTTTTTACATTAATATCAATGAAATACAAGAATTTTTAATGAGAAAAAACAAAGAATGAGTTATCATGGGTGACTTATCCAATGTAAATGATTAGAAATCATGGAATAAATTCCATATCAATATTTTTGATTTCACTAAGGAGGAAATTATTGAATACACTGAAAGAATTAAATTTAAGATAAAGAATTTAATGAAAATATTAAAGTAATATACAAATAGATTTATGAAATACTAATTGAAGAAGATGATGAAAATGTTATTAAACCTATTTATATTGATTAAAAAGAAACTGAAAATGAATATAGAAAATTTTGACATTAAATAATGTGGTAGATATTATTAACGAAATATTTTAATTTATAAAAAATAATTTCAAATCAATTGACATTAGTTAAAACCAGATGTTTATTGAGTATTTAATATCAGACCTCTCTTATTTCAAAAGTGGAGCCAATCAATATACCAATAGTATTTGATGAGATTACAAAAATCCACACTTATTTATATGATGATAATTAAAAATAGTTTTTTATACATCATAAGTTATACGAAAAATTCAATAGTTCATGATTTTAGTATCTTTGGAAACGGGTATATTTATATATATAACTTTAAACGCAATGTTGATTTCATCTACAAAAACAATATGAGAACATAACTCTCTTATATAAATACTATGTGTTTTCATTCTTAGGAAAATGGTCAAAAATTTGAATGGGTAACCTCTAAAACATCGTAAGGGAATAATCATGCACTTTAGGGTGTAAAAAATAATTGCGAGTCAAGAAGTATATCATGATAACATAAAGATGTAAGAATCATGTATACTCCCTTGGATTCATATAATGAGAAAATGATATCACAAAAATCATGGTCTCCTTGGAAATTTTCAACAATGTAAATTATTCCATCATAAGAACATGATGCATAAAACAAAAATGTGTATATAATAAAAAAAATATTCATAATAATATTACTATGGTTCATCACCAGGGTGTCAAAAACCATATCTCCAAGGATGTTATCAAAGGTATCATAAATAATTAAAAAAGAACACATCAAATGTATTATAAAGTAGTTATCTAAAGAGATTAATTGTTTACCAAATGCATTGGATAACTATCAGGTAACACCCTTCATATGCCTAAATTCATGTGCACT
Organism: Viscum album; assembly: GCA_963277665.1. NCBI lineage: Eukaryota > Viridiplantae > Streptophyta > Magnoliopsida > Santalales > Viscaceae > Viscum > Viscum album. Next base: position 1,868,460,848 of record OY728163.1, read on the forward strand.
GAATAGAGGAAAACATTCAAATAATCATCAATAATCACGACATGAAAAAACTGTTCAAAATTAATTTAGTATCCAATAGAAATAAGTAACATTATTAACAAATACCCATTAATCATGATTGTTAGGGTATACGGTATATAAACTATAGATAATAAATTTTATAATATTTGTTCATAAAATTTCCCCAGTTAAATGATGTATATGTATATTGGAGAAAACCAGTTAATCAAAAAAAGCATACAAGGGTATCAATAAGGGAAGAAAATTGGAATAAGAGTCATGCATAACTTTTGATAAGATAAGTTAAGCACATTGATGGATCGTTCCCTATATAGATTAATTTTCCAACATAGCATTTTTACATAGGAACATGGACATGTATTCAAATGGAAGGATTCTTGGGAATGATGGATAGTGACATAGAATTAATGCCTAATTACAAAATAAGTGGGCAACCACCCATTTCAATGGATTAATGTAGAATTCATCAACATTACCGAATAATCAATTACATAAACTATAAGATATTCCGAGTAAAATTAGTAATAAATAAATGATAAAAAGTAATTCTAGAGGGAATATTCATATAATGGAGATATTAATTAAAATTGAATCTAATTATATAAATTCCAACACTTAATTATCATTTATTAATTGTATTTGAATCATCAAAATCATACCCCTTGCAAATTTTAAAATAGGTATACTGTCAAACTGGTTTCTTATTCACTAGGTGGAAACTTAGTGAATACCCAATACAATCATTTGGTGTTTGTATAAGTATGAATAACTATTCTAGAGCCTTAATCAAATTTAATGCTTCCATAAAATATTTTGAAAACTAAAAATATCAAATAATTTTTTTTTTCAAATTTACTATGGTTTTGTGGATATTGGAATGTTTTATCATTATAATATATTATCAATGTTTTATAATGATATCATGACCCAACCTAGAAAGTTCATCAGAGTCGGAGAAAGGATAAGACACAACTAACCCAATACCACCTTCATTTTATAGGGGCCAAATCAGGATCCAAAAAACATAACAAAAAATCAGACGACATTCCCTAATGTACATTTATGTACACACCCAATCATCTCCATACTGAATTGAAGAAGAATAATAATAAAATAAATCCATATATCGAGTAAAATCCATACATGAAATAGCCTCTATAGAATACAATTGGGAGAGGATGCGAAACCAAAATGTAATGGGAAAAAAATACACAACCAACTAGAAGATATGTCCCTAGTAGATAATAACAAGAAAATAAATAATGAGAGAGTTCAACTCCAAATCACTAAAACCAGACCATCATATGTGGTCAGATGCATATCAATATCCCAATGTTGTTCTAAAATCATCGTTGAACTATCCACAATCTAAAAAATACCTAAAACACACAGGAAAATCTGATGTAGGGGTGAGTATATACATATATAGCAAGATGGTTCAGAAACTGGAGGGGGTGAAATAGAAGACATAGTAGAAGAATCCATCTCAACCACAAATCAAGATGGAAAAAGGAACCCGTAATATATATATATATATATATATATATTATCATAAAAGAATACTAATAGGAGGGAGAAAGTGGTTCCCTATATCACAACCCATCCTAGGAAAAGATTCATCTATAAGTTACAGGGGTCCATCATTGAATTCCAACATCACTCATGTCTATTTGAATAACTAACAATATGGATGACCGAAACCTTGCAGCTTTTACACACTATCGAGGTGGAATAGTATACAATCCACTCATAAGATGGATAGTGGGACCACAACCTAGTCCATCAGGGATAATATTCATTTTGTAGATGATCCACACTCTAGTCCATTAAATGGTACTACTCAAAAGATGGATTGAAGAACCATACCTGTGACCATCAGAGGGTGCCACTCAATAGGTAGAGGACCAACTCCATATTCCACTAGGGGGTACCACTATCTAATTATCTTACCTGATCACTAATATATTTGGGAACCACTTAAAGAAGAATCAAACATGAAAATATCTCATAATATCTTTAAATCTACAATGAAGGACAACCTCACATTCAATGAGGAAAAACAATTCTAATAGGCTACTAGTGGGCTAAAGTTCAAGTCTTAATGAAGTATATACAAGATTTAGATGTTTTGGAGAGAAGTACATTGTAGTTATAGGGTCTATATGATGTGTGATATTCCTCCTATAACTATATGTCTCATCTTCATCACATGTATCACTATCCATGTAGTACTATAAGACATGTATGGGTATTACATGGTGTTTCTCAACCACTTGGGGCCATCCTATGTGAATCTAGTTGTGATCATGTACAATGGACATGTTCTAATACATAGTGTGTTCTTGGGCATATCCCTAAACTCCTAGAGTAAAGGATATGCCAACAACACTAAGTCACACAACATATGAGGTCCTACATGGTGTGTGAAATTTAACTCACCTAGAAACTGTATCTTCCATAGCCATGGACCAATATGACAATAGTTTATAATAATACACACAAGTCAGTCGAGTATTTCATTGAAAATGTGGAATAATGGAATGGTTTCATATAATAATTATCTGATTCATAATCATCATTTTGACCACCCTAATACTGTGGAAAATTCCTTTCACCATCAGTTCCATACCTACATTTTCTAGAAATCAGATCTCGAACCTTCTCTCAAAGCTGTCAATGCATCATGAAACTCTCCCTGTCACTGACATATAAAAATGATCGATCCTAGATCCTATATCCATTGGAATCATCCTCGATATCCCGAAATTGATCACAACATATTTAAAAATTTAAATCCCAATAGATATTTTCACAACTTCCACGAATCTGGTGGTTTGATCAGACTCAAACCCACCTATGAAAAGTCAAACATTGAACCCATAAGAGAATGGTAAAGACTATAAATAATGATGGGAGGAAACAACCAGAATAATGGTGAAATTATGCGCCAATAATTATCATCCAATTATTACATGTGGGGAAATCCATGGCGGGAAATGTGGAATAATGTGTAAATAAATTAGATAATATCTTTTAGGGCTCATTCTTTGGTTGGAAAATTCCACAAATAAAAGAAGATAATTAAATCAATATTTATTAATTAGAAATGGTGTAAATCCAAAAAAAATAAGTCCCTACCATGATATTGAATCATTTCTTAGTGACTAAATCAGTTTCCAATGATGTAGAAGGCATGCCGTGCTATTATCACCTCAATTTACCTTCATCTGGTTATCTGTATTCAATTGATCTGAATACTTGAATGAATAATGGTCGATTTATCATTAAAATAATCCTAGTGTTATTTGAATAACCTCTGCGAAATTTCATAATTAAATATTTATATATTTTTGATTAGATCATTTAAATTAAATTAACAAAATTAATCATTTTTTTATTTAAACAGACTCCCCAATGGATTCCTCTTATGCAAATTGGTTCAAACCAATATTAGGCCACACATATAATAAATCATACACTCTAGACTCAATAGTGGTCTCATATTTCCATTTTGAAGCTCAATTCAGATGATATTAAATTATTTATGAAAAAATCTGCGAACTTGATATAGAATATATTAAATATTTTAATAAATTTTATTCTAGGATTAAAGAGCCTCATAATCGAGTGTTTTCTCAGCAATGGGCACAAAAAAATTCCTTTATATATTTAAATGTCATAAAATGAAAAATAAGGTCTATACATTATTAGATATTTCTATATCTTCATTTTAAAAAAGAAAAAAATAGGCAAAGAGTTGATGATACTGAGCCCAAATCTATCTCTCCTACACCCCGGATCTCTCCTGCATGCACCCATACTTTCAAAACTCATGAACTAAAGTTATAGTATATCTATTCTTTATCCACACCCATAGATACATTAATTCCAATAGGTCCACCATGAAGGTAGATCCCTCATATATTTCTAGCTCACCAAACTCTATAACAAGGATCAGATCGTGCATGTATCTCCTCAGCTACGACATATGGAATATGTTCTAAAATAACTCGAATTGTGGGGGTAATGAGATGTGGAAAAAACCTCACCACCCCTATATAGGATCATTAATGTCTTGATAAACCTTTTTGAAAAAAATCCTCCCTATAAAAATCTATACAATACGCATCATGGGGAGACTATTGGGAAAACATGTTCTCTTTTCTCAAACTCCAAGGCCCTAAGACATCAATATAAATAATATTTTTCATGCTCTGTTCTATCATCAAATTCTCATGGATCAATTAGACCATCTCTATCATCATTAATTACATGTGCATCCCTACAAGACATTCCTCATCGATCTTAGTCCAATAAAAGGGTGACATGTATGGTTTCACATATACAGCCTCAAATAGAGCCATACTAATAGTAGAGTGATAACTATTACTATAAGAAAACTATTCTCTAGGTAAATGATCCTCCCACCCTTGGCCGAAGTCTAGAATAAAATACTACATCATATCCTCAATCACCTAGATAGTGTGCTCAGTCTCACCACGTTTCTGGGGGACCTAGGATGTACTCATCCTTATATGGGTCCCAAGTTCCTTCAATAGGCCTGTACAAAACTATTACCAGAACAACACATCACAGTTGACGAAAATCATTGAGGGTATCCCATGAAGGATTATGATTTACTATATGTACAAATACCTCAAGCACCCATAAAAATATACTCCCTAATATTATGAAAGTGTAAAAACGTGGTATGTCAACCAACTATCACCTCGATGTCATTGTGTCCTCTTTGAATATATTAAATCCTTGTTATAATGTATACGAACATGCAAATCCATTTCAACTCTAGGATCTGAAGTGTTCGTAACAAAAATTCCAAAACATGGTGCTCATCCTTCATCTAGTGATATTTGATACCATGATAGATGAACATGGAAACACTCCATCTAATTACATCCCACAAAACCACCATTGAAGGTCCCCATACATCTTCCTTATATGGGGATGTACAACTATAAATGAAATTTAAATCTCCTCATCAAATACTATCAAATTGAGACCATAACCAAAATTCATCCATGGAAAAGATTCACATCATTTCATCATTTAAAGAATCCATCTAGTCAATATTTTAAGGATATTTGGTCACATAAGAACACACAATCAATGTATCCCCACAAGGCACCCCCCACATGATGATGAAGTGGAGAATTAAATAACATAGACAGCTGGAAATATGTATCATCCACTTATTCCTAGTTTTGTAACAAGGAAGACAACTACTCTGATTCTTCGTATACTATGCGAGAAGGAGAATTCCTACTAAAGGAATCAACAACCATGTCTTATTTTTCAAGTGTATAGAGTATGTCAAAGGAATTATCCTACAAGAACTACACCCAACACCTCTATCTTAGGATTAAGTATAATTGTGTGATGACATACCTAAGAATATGATGGTATGAAAAATGTGAAAAGCACTCTACTTGATGACAGTGCCTCCATATCCTTATAGGAAAGAAAAACACAACCAATTCTAGTTCACGATTCATGTAGTTCAACTAATTGAGATTTAAATTTATCAACCCATATCTAATAACTAATTTCCCCTACATCATTATGTATTATATCCTAGCTCTAGAGGAATCATAGTACATAATTTGCTCTGTGACCGCCTTTGGTTGCCTCAAAATTGGAGCACCCATCAGCCTCAACCTCAAATTCTCAAAGGCTCTATAGTTCTACTATGTCAAGGTAAAAAGTTACCCTTTCCAAATCCGGGATGTCAAATGTGACATATTACTAGAGTAGTTAGCCCAAAAATTAAAAAAATTCTGCGTTAAGCCATGGAAGCTCCGAACTTCTAACATGTTCTTTGGTAGCTCCCAAGAAAGTACCATATCAATCTTCACTGGGTCCATAAATAATCCCTGATCAAAACTTACATTCCCTAGATTGTGAACCTCATTGATCCAAAAAAAACATTTATTCAATACCATAATGATGGTTCTCTAGAATCATGTATGTGACCATTCTCAAGTAATATGTATGCCCCTACTCTAAAGTAATGTAGATGAGTATGTCATCAATGAACAAAAAAACAAATATGTCATATTATAGCTAGAAAATCTTATTCAACAAAGCCATAAACAGAGTGTAAAAATTCAACAAACTGTAATGAATCAGCAGGAACTCATTTTTTCCATAGAGTCAATGAAACTCCATATTCCGAATATGAGCCCTAAGATATATCTATTGTTAGTAGCGATACCTAATATTGTTCTCTATGACCCATCTCGCACCTTGAAAGCAATTAAAGTGGCCATAAATACCTAGAATGTGGTACTTTTTTTATCATGAACTAGTTTAGGTCATGATAATCAATACAAATAGATTATAAATTATCCGGTTTGTTAACAAACAAGACTGGAGAATCCTAGGTGGACACACAGGGTTTGAAAAAGCCATTACCTTGAAGGTATTCCTACTCCACCCTCATATCATAGATCTTGTTAAGGGATATTTGATATGAAATAAAACATATCAATGTGGTATGGAGGTTCATGTATATGAAAAACTCAATATCCTTCTTAGAGTTCATCCGATAATGTTATCATGGATGAAATCTATATAATCATCCTTGACTAAAGTAATTTATATTCTTAATGATATCACTAGACAGAGGGATAAAATCAATAAATGATGGTTTATGGGTAGCATATTATTGATCTCAATACCCACTCACTCCACCAAGAGATATCTTTTTCCCATAAAAGAGAATATCATCCCATCAATATGATGGAATTTTATTTTTCTATGATGATATTCAATTTATATTCAGAAAATGGTAAACTATTCTATACCAAATATGTTTTAATAATGTCTTATCATAGTTACCAATAGGTCCCATGAGATACTATATCAACCAATGATAGATCACACTGCCATCAGATAAATTATATCGAAGAAACGTTCATAGTAGGAAACTAAAGGAAAAGCTACTCGACTAAAATCTCAACTAAGAGTTCTAGTTATCTCAATAAGAGTGATGATATCAAGGAATTACTCACACATGTGAATAATAATTATGGATTAAAGAGTTTAATAAACACATATCATACCACTAATCATCTCAAGATCTATCGGGGTCAAAGCCTCTAAATCTTGTAACTGCCCATATCCCCATCTTCCAAATTCATAAGAATGACAGGTTCTTACATGTATATGTAGTGAAAGCATGTTTTAACGTCACTAACAACTATCAAATACACCTTTGGGAGTCCCACCTACTCCTTTACCACCTATTTGTCCTTGGGTGCGGCCCTAGACATGACTAGGAGATCTGTGATCCTAGTGCTGCCTATGCCATGGTGGTCCATCCACTATATATGTTCCCTCCTAAACAAGTTTTTTCAGGAAACCACTTTCCACGTGACCTTACTTACCACATATATAACATCACCCATCTCCGAGATTCCATTGTCTTCTGTGTGGTCCCTATGCAGTGTGATCACATTCATGAGTCCAAACATGATGGGATCTCTAATTGAAAGATGCTTCCTACTGGAACCTACTATAAAATGCATAATACATATACCCAATATTCCCACTACAATCTCTATATACATGAAACCCATTATATAGGAATATCCCCATCACCAGTGGCTGATCTATCACTCCATCATATATGGGAATTCACAGGCGTACCATACTACCACAAAAGTCTTAATGTATAGAAATCTAAAACCTTAATGCCTAGAAGTATAAATACTAAATCATGTTGATGGAATACCACATAAAGGTATTAAAACTCAAAAAATACTCATCAAATATAATTCCACCATACATTATCTCTAGAATCACCAGAATTCGGATAGAGCACAAACATGAGGTGTAAAACTCATCACGGAAATGCTATTGGATGTCTGAACACAAGTGTTTCAACTCACCAAGTTTGTCCATAACTAAACTCTACTTGTTCCAACTATTCCATAGAAAAGGTATGATTCTAGTAGAACCCTATAATTTGTATGGATCTGCCTAATCATGATAATTTTTACCTTTAAATCAAGATAATCCTCCACATCCATGGAATCAAGCACACTATAGAACCACAACATCCTCTAGCAATAGAACTTATAGTTTGAGCTAATAATATTCATATCCACATAAAACTATTCTTCTATAATCTACTTATCTGTATATAGGGGTCATTAAAATTTCCCACTGGGAATAAATATATATCTTGATGGCCCCATAACTAAAGCCACATCACTCATCATATCGTTTTCATGATCCTGATTTAGTAACCAAACTGTCCTTATTCACCAAATCATACTAATATATATATAATTATGTTCCATGTTTAGATGATAATACATATATATGGAGACCAAAATCACTAAGGATAGTGAAATGGTTCAATCCTATAGGTTTTAGGAACAATAAATCCTAGAATCTAATGTCTCAGTTTACTGATTCGACAAGTTGCTAGTCAGAGACGTAATGAATAGATACATCAGACGCTACAGAAAAAATGGATTCTAGGGTCCAAAATCAACATTTGATACACTTTTACAAAGATTACATATAATCCCAATAAATACTAATAAAAATGGAAACTAGAAACGTCATCCTTAGGAAGAACCACCTCTGATACAAAACTGTCTCAACCCGACCCAATATGGCTCACTTCGCTAGTGGAAGTTTGAGCCATAACTACCCCAAGACAGAGTCCATTGGATAGGGTTTGAAGACACACACTAGAATACATAACTAAGAATGAGAATCATTTTCACAATGTACAAATATTCACAAACCCAATCCTATCATTGAATTAGTGAAAATTAATCATAATAAAATATGAAAACATCGCGAGTAAAATCCATGCATGTGATAACATCTATTGAATACGAAATAGTGCGATAGTGAAATCCAAAAATTAAAGGTAAAAAAAATTGTACCAGTACGTATGTCCCATCATAATAATAATTGGAAAATAAATACTGAGATATATATTATAAAAATATCCAAACCACGACCACCATATATGGTCAAATGGAAATATGTATCCCAATGATCTTTTGAAATCACCACTGACATATTCATAATCTTCATAAGATGCGTTGTGTATTAAAAAGACCATGTAGTGTGATTATATTCATACCCAATAGTATTCCCCAAAAATAAGAGGTGAATTAATCAGAGAGAATATAGGAGAAGTCAACTCAACCCTAAAGCAAGTGGGAAAATAAAACCCATCTATCATATATATATATATATATTCTCTTAAAAGAACCCCCATAAGAGAGATAAAGGGGATATCCATCTCAAATACTATCCCTATCAATTTTTTTCCAATAGTTCCATGTTTCCACTGTTGATGCATAGAATCCTATGTGTGTTTTTGAAGAAGTAACCTTGTAGAGGACTGACACCATGTGACTATGTCACACAGTCAAGGGGGCATAATATCTTTATAGGGGAACACTCTCTAGTATATCGCAGGTGTAGTGCTCAATAAATAGATAGATGAACCCCACTATAGTCTCTTTGTTAGGCGAGAGGGGTGTACCCCTCAGTGAATAAAGATAGGAACCAAGACATAGTCGGTGATGGGGGGTACTACTCAGTAGGTAGAGGATCCCCACACTAGTCCGTCTATGGGTATCACTCAGTTGATTTGTATAAGTCCCATTACCTAGTCCACCAAGGGTTTTAATCTATAAGTAGAAGACCGATCCCCTAATACATTAATGTGGTACAACTTAGTATATGGATAGAGAAACCATTTTATAATCCATCAGTGGGTACTACCTAATAGGTAGAGGACCTACACACTAATCAGTTAGGGGGTACCACTCACTAATGATCCTACTAGATCACTCCTATCATAAATTTCCATATATTGAAAAATCATTCTCATAAAATATCAAATTATATCTACAAATTCTCTATTAAGGATACTGTCATGTTCTATATGAAAATACTCAGGATATAATACACACATGCAAAAATATGAGTCCAAATGAAGGAAAGATAAGAGGAATATGTTATAGATGGATGTAAACAGTTTGAAATGGGTCCTATCGATGGGTTTCCCCAATACTACACCCAACTATATACTCACAATACCTTGGATCATTGTCCGTGTAATACTACATGGTATGTAAGGGTACAACACAGTTTTCCTCCGCCCCCTGGGGCATGGTTGTGTTAATCTATTCATTCATGTGTACACCAGCCATGTTCTTATACATGGTATGTTTTTGGATGGATCCATATCTACGTAGAGATAGAGTAAATATCATAATTATAGCACTAATTCACATGGTGTGTTGGGTTCCCACACAATATTTGATGGTTAAATACCTTAGAAACACTAGCATTCATTACTAGGGAACTGAAATACATGTGTTAATTAGAAGACATGAAAAATAGTTATGTCTTTAATAAAATCAACATAATCCTAATTTGGTTCTAGATTTACATTCTCCCACAAAAAGAAGTGCATTTATCACCTATAATTGGTGTGAAATACCTCTGACCATTGACTTTGGCACTTCATTAGACAGAAATTAGATCTCAACCCATCACTCAATTCTAGGGCTACATTGTGTGCCTCCTAATATCACTTATGTATACCACCAATAATCTCTCTATCCCATATCCATGGAAAAAATCACCCTTATCCCATAAAATATCACAATCTATCTAGAAATCTCAATCATAATAATCATTCTCAAAACATCCAAAAATCTAAGAGTTAGATCATGCTTATACCAGCCCGGTAAAAGTCAAACCATGACCACATAGAATAATAATGAAGAACAAACTGAATAATTGAAGAAAATATCCATTACAAGGTGTTCAAAAACTTTGGACAAGGTTTATTATCTAATAATTTGAAACATGGAAATTTAGGGTGAGAAACACCTCATAATGATAATTTAAATTTAATCAATAATTTTCAGGTATCAGGCGACTGTTGTAAAATTATAGAAATTAAAGAAAAGAATTACAACATGATTAATTAATTCAAAAATGATATAAATCCAACAAAATAAGTGACCTACATTGATAATTGACTATTTTTTTGGTGAATAATGCTGTTTATAATGATAGAGAATACCCATTGCATTCATGGTGCCTTGAATAAACATAATTTTGAAGTCAATTTTCAGTGAATCTTAACTCACAGATGAAACATAGTGATTTTATAGGAAAAATCCTCCATGTCATATGTGTCTAACATAGAGAAAATTAACTAATGAAATATTTATAGATTTTTATGTTAATTTACCTTGAATGAATATATATATTGTAATAATTTATTTAATTTAAATTTATCTCTCGAGGGATTCATTTACTGGATGTCAGATGCTGACTGAATTCTGGTTCTTCGTAGGGTATATACCATGCTCCAAAATCAAAAGTGGACACAGATTTACATATAAAGACTTGTTAGGATATACTCTGTAATTTCAAAAAAAAATTCACGTATGGTATGTTTTTTTATCATTTTCATAAAATTAATTACAGGCACAGAAGGCCTTGGAATCATGTACTATTTTAGCTCCTAGCCCTGGAGATATTCTTGGATACATTGCAGCATCTCTGAATGGAAAAAGGTCTCTAAAAATGTGAGGGAATTGAGGTATATCACTGAAAATATTTTACAAAAACTATAATAATGATGTATAATAACATTCACCAATGAAAGAAAAAATGAATTTAAAATGTATCACAAAGGTAAAGGGAATGGTGGGGTGAAGAACCATTATTTCGGTCTAATAAAGGATTATGAAAAATATTTAATGATATTGAATAAAAACAATCATTTAAAAAAATAAAATGGAATTTAATATCATGTATTAATATTTATTGTAGTATATGAAACAGTAAATTAAAATTAAAATATAATAATATAATTAGACTTGAATAGAAAATTGTTGATTGTGGAAACTATTACATATCTTAAGAGTCTTAGCTAAAATATGACCCATAAAACCCGCAAATTGTAATTAATATTTAATATATACCATTTAATTAAAATATTTTAAAGAAATACGATGAAATAAAACAATTTTTGATATGGGAGAATGATAAGATGCGGTGGTCATTTATACTAGAATTGGAAGGTATTTAATGGAAAAAATAAATATTATAATTTTATTAAGAAAAACCAAATTTGGGTGAATTAATTTCAAATAATTTGGATATCAATTAGTTATGAAAATGGTGGTAATGATTTTGAAAAACCATTAACACCTTTTCGATAATTTCATTTTTAATTATTTTATGCATATACCCTTTAGTTTTATAATTTTCTCTTTATATTAACATTATCCCTGTAACTCACATTTTACATTAGAAACTTCTATTTATGCTTTAAGATAAAATTACTATTTTTTAATTCTTGATATATAAATTTAAATACTATATAATTTTTTTTATTTTTTTATTTTATCAAAAACAAAATTTTAAATGTTTCATACATAACACGTGAAATCCATTTTGTTATAAATTATAAATATCAAACATTCAATTATAAATTTCACTAAATAATTTTAATTTCCAAATTATAGTTTCATAAATTCATGAATAATAGAAAAAAAAAATCATAATCTTTTATGTCACTCTTATATTTTAATAATATAATAAATATTAGGGTATTCATAACAATGGTATTTAACCTTTTTACCCTAAATATAAGCTTTTTTAGAAAAATCCGAAAAATTAACTATAGATAGTTTTTATGTGTTGAGTCCAAACATAAAACCAATTTCAAGAAGATATTTCTTTATCTAATTAGAATTTTAAAATATTTTTCTATTTGAAAATCATGTATTATGCGTGTAATATTCAAAAAATCATGTTTTAGATAATCTAATTTCATTTTGAGATTGGTGTGTATCCATCTTAATATTAATTGTTAATTCTATATTTAATTAAAAAAAAGTATTCTATTTATATAATGAAATTATCCTTATAAATAATTCGAATTAAATTTCCAAATATAAAATCTAGGAAAATGTATTTTAGAGTAGCATCCTTTATTATAAAAATAATAATGACATGTCAATGACCATTTTATTCTTATGAAAAGAAATATTTTCAAAATATAATAGCCATTTTTTAATAATATTGAACTATTATTTATATAAAAAATTTTCAAATTTCATAAATATGATTTATTAGTAAACAAGATAATCATCGAATTTTAAAGGTAAATTTATAAAGTAATGATACATATAACCAAATTTTCCACTAACCATTTATAAATAATGTTACCCAAAATGTAATTTTAAATTCATTTTTTTTATTATTTTTGTTTAAAGAAATATTTCCCCATATTATTTAAATTAATTTATTATCCTTAAAATAAAACCATTAATTAAAAATAATTTAGTTATCAGATTAAAATATAAATTTAAAAAAATAAAAAATATAGTAATATTTATATGATAATATATATAAAAAGTTTGAAATATGGAAATATTATAACACATAGGTGATTGGTAGGAAATATTCCATTTCCCCCCTCTTGTCATGGATATAAGCCTCATGGCCCTATTGGGCATCAGGGGTTGCTAGTTGGCCTCCATGATTGTCTATTTTGAAATAAATTTGTATTAATAAAATTAAATTACACATGAAAAATAGAAAGAAACAAATTAGGTATCAAATATGTTCATAAATAATAGGTTAATATCCATAAATTAAAAAAAATTACTATTTAAAAATTTTAATTTATGAAAAAAATTGTATAAAAATATTCATTTGAATGATGAGTTTTTATTCATTTTCCCCCCTTTATAAATTAATTCCTCACATTATTACATATTTATAAAAGTTTTTTAAAGCCACATTTTTCCAAGAATGTTACAAATATAAAAGAAACATTGTAAATACCATGGGAACTTTAATCTTATGGGATAATACTTGTTATACATAAGACAGTTCTTTAAAAAAAGTGTTATCTTTCTAAGGTACCATATCCAAATATTTAGAGTCCAAACAAAAATATTTTAAAATAATCTTCATGGATATCAACTAAGACACCCAATACCAACACTTCAAGATCTAGTTATAAATAAATGTTTTTTTAATACACCATTAGAGTTATACATAACTCCCATGTTAAAAAGTTCATCATATTTGGAAACATATAACATTTGATTCTATGAATCTAAATAAAATGTACATATGATCTATAAAAACACACTACAAATTTAATCCTTTTATATGTATCCATTTTCTTTCACTTCCCAAGTAAAATGGGAAACAAAATAAATGGTGAGCTATAGATCACAGTATAAGAATAATTATGTATATCATGATAAAAAATTACAAGTGAATCAAGATTAATATAGAGTTTACACAAAGATGTTAGAATCATTATTACTCACATTGAAGTATGGCTTGATAAAATGACATCATAAAAATTAGGGTATCATAGATATTTTGGAAGCAACATAAATTATGCTTGATTAAATACATAATTAATAACATGTAATTATTGGTTAAAAATAAAATGATACATTCATATGAATATCACCAATGTTTATAGCGTTCTTGGAATATAACATGTTACCAATGTTTTTCACCAAGGTATCATAAAAACTTATTAACACATACCAGTAAGGCATCATGAAATTACGTTTCTTTAGACTAATTCTTCATCCAATGCATTTGAGTTCTATAAGGTAACACCTCTCATATGCCAAATTCCTGAGTTCTACATAGAGTAAAAGACATATAAATCCACAAATAATAATGGAAATGTAAAACCATTTTAAATTATTTATCCATTGAATTAAATTAAGTAACTTTGTACATAAATACCTATAAATCAGGACAATTAAGTAAAAAGTGTTCAAACAATATATAACAAAATCGATATGTTGTAGATAATAATTTCACTTGTTAAATGATTACTTTGTATCTTTGTGAACAAACATCATTAAGAAGATTCAAAAAAGAGTATCCACAATGGAAAATTAATTACATAAAATTTCTATATAATTGATGATAATGCAAGACAAGGGAAGTGATAGAATATTCTATATAGGGATTTCAATACCAACATACCATGTATATATAAGAACATTAAAATAGATGATAATGTGAAAATCCATGTGAATGATTGAGATTCATAGAGAACAATATTATCTCTTAAAAATGAGTGGTAATTAACCCCTTCAAAAAATTAATATAGATCTTTACATTAATAACGAATAATCAACATTAGAAACTATAGGAAATATAATGTTTAATGGGTAGTACCACAATGATAAAAATTAGTGGTGGAGGATATATTAACGGTGATGGAATATTAATTAACTGTTAATCTCAATCCATATATTTACATCCTTTATTATGGTTCACCTTGGAATCATCCAAAGCATATAACCTGAGAATTTAAAATTATATGTCCAATAATGTATATTTTTCATGCACCAGGTCACAATCATGTTAATAAATAATCCAACCTTAAAAAAATTACACGTAATACAATTTTTTCAGATATTATATCCACTAGTTTCCTCAAGCTAGGATATCCATTATTTGGAAAACCCTTCACAATTTCCTATACCCAATATTAGATGGTTTTATTGATTCACTAAATATTTATCAATATAATAGATTATGATGGTTTTATATTGAGGGGAATTATAGTTTATCACTAATTGTATAGTAAAGAAATGATAAAATTAATTTATAATAATATTTCATATTGAAATTAAATTCAATATAAAATTATCTCAATGTAAATGCGAAAAAAATAATGATGAACCCTTAATTTAGAGTAATAATATCTCAAAATAATCATTAATAAGAGGGAATAAAAAATATGTTTTACAATATATAATATTAACGAAAAATCCATGTAATATTAATAAAGGAATTATATGAAAGAGGTAATTTCAAAATATATTAAAAAATAAAAATGGAAATCGATAGGAAAATATAGGATTATGGAAACCCTTATATCTCTTGATCTTATTATCTTTGATAACACAATTTAAAAAAAATATCATTCAGATTGAAGACATTGACATTAGAAAATCCCTAAGAGAGATATAATGAGTGGAAATTTAATATAAGAGCAGAAGAATGATAATATGAGGTTAGAATTTGTACTTGATGTTGGAGGTGTTTATTGGTTTAAATAATAAATATTTTTTAATAAGGATAAAAAATTATGCGTTTCATTTATATCAAATAATTGGTTAATAATTAATATTTAAAATGAGTTTTATGATAATGAGAACCCTTTTCAACAAATTTAATGACATGTTATTAGGTATTATATTAATTTATGCTTTTATTTTTTTATTTACTTCATTTTAACGTTACTATATTAATTAACTTTTTACAAAGATTACATCTTGTTGTTCTTAATAATAAAATGACAATTTTCGACGGATTTATATGGTATTATTGAAAATATGAAATCATTTTTTTAATTTTATAAATGAAAAAATTAAAAAAGGATACATGTATAACATGTAAAAATAATTTTTATTCAATATATAACTTAGGTTTAAATATATGAAACATAGGTTTTCAATTTTTGAAGAATATTTCAAAAGTCATGATTTTACTCCTAAGATAATTTTTTTATACAATATATGGTTTCAAAACATTTTAATTCAGGATTGTATCAAAGTAATGTAATAACAGTAATGTAATTTTAAAAAAGAAATTAAATTTTCAGTTTTACCTCAAAAATCAACTACTTCATAAAAATTGAGAAAATTAACCCTAGATATTATTTTTCTGTGATGAGTCCAAAAAATTAATGTTCTTAAAAATGTTTCAATATGAATTTTATATTTAAAAATACTAGTGTATATAAAAATTAATTCATTTAGTGCATAATATTAAAAACTATACTTTAATCAAAGCTAATTTAATTATGATATAAGTCCGTTTCTAAGAAACTATTTAATCTTTAATATAAATTATAATTATTTTGAAATATTTGATAAAATTTATAATGTCGTTATTCTAATTATTTGGAGTTTAGTTTCTTGATATGAACTTTTGGAAAACTGATTTTAGCGCAATAACCATGAAATTTCTTCTTTATTGTGACATGATGATGAAAATTTAAATTTTCTAAAAATTATATTTTAAAAAATAATAATATTTTTATAATTAAAAAATATTAATTTAATAAAAAATATATTTGTCTTACCATTATTAGATTTTGAAACATGTTACATAAGATATTTAAAAGGGATTTTATAGTCATAAAACATGTAACAAAACATTATTAAAACCATTTTGAAATCAAATGACCCAATATGTCACTATAAATGTATTATTAATAATTATTTAGTTTAAAAATAAAATTTAACTTGTAACAACCCAAACTGTTATAAATAAAATTCCTTCTTATGATTTTATTAAATATATTATAATAAAATATGGTTATAGAAAACACATGAAAATATTTGGTTATATTATATCCTATCATATTTAAATGACTACTAATAATCATTACCAATGATTATATTGCCGTTGAATAGTGATCAGATGACTTGTATAAATATAGGGTTTTAGAAAATCCTATCGAGTCAGAAAAATGGAGTGATGGCCTCAACCAGTAGGATAATACTTTAAGAAGCCAATTTATCAATGATTCCTAGGGAGATAGAGTCACTAGGATTTTTTCTTGACCAAACCAAATATATGATCCAATAACATAGGAATTGGAAACAACATTTATGGGATATGTTGATGTTTATCGAGATCATGACCCAAACTATGTATGTCGAACCACTCCATTAAAATATAACTGTTGTGTACCTCACTCTTAGGGAAATTTACTGTTTATTAAAATGAATTGTATTAATACACTAGTAATATGAGTATGAAAATTATTTTTTATATAATAATTAACATATATTCATCTTTTTAATGTTAATTTACAAATGATATCAATTTTGTTTAAATAAAACAAAAATTGTATTTTCGTGTAATATTGAAATTCAATAATGGAATTTATTTTGATTAATTGATAAATTTTTCTAATTAATACTATTTAAATAAAATATTATTACAAAATAAATTTATGAAATATAAATAACATGTAATTTTTATAATGTAAAACTTATTTTTTATATGGATTTGAAAACTATTCTTGTCAAAGAAACCATTAGTTCCTAATAAATGTAGATTTTTTTTAAAAAGTAAAAAAATTATATAATTATTAGGATAAAATGATTATTATTTTCTGAATCATAAGATCAAAATTATATAATGGTGAATTTTTCAAAATTTTCTGAGATAATGGAATTTTTGGGTAAAAATTAAATAATGTATAAATATACGGAGTGTATTATGGCATCATAATGATTCGAAAGTGACATAATAAATACTATAAAGGCTAAAACAATCAAATATATATTTTCCCTTTAAAATAATTTGATTTTATATTTATTCTATTAATTTTATATAGCCTTTACGAATCCTCCCAATCCATTAATATATTTCAAGATTTTAAAAAAATTTATTTAAGAGTATGAATAAATTTTGCATAATAAAGTGTTTTATTTTATTATGTTATGCCATTTTAATTTTAAAATAATTATAAAATACAATTTACTAAGAAACCATGGAAAAAACCATTATAAAGAATTCGGTTTTGGTCATTTTATTATATAAATTCCAAAATCTATGTTTGGGAAATAAAAATGAAATCCCTACTTATTTCTTATATAAACCCACCATAGATCCATCATCTCTTAACTAAAAATCATTTATAGTTTCCTTAATTTTCTCTCCACTCTCTATGAATCCTCCCAATGTTCTTTAATATCTAAAAAATCTATACCAAAGCATTTGGAGTCACACGCAAGTAAATTATTATCTCATTCTTATCTTAATTAATGTTTATTTATTTTCTTATGCCTTATTATTTCCAATATCTAATGTTTCAATATATCATTAAATTTTCTTATTTCCCATTTTTATTTCCAAACAATGAGATATCACTTTTTCTATCATCAACTAATTTTATGAATTTTTATGCGGAGCTTTTATGATGTGTAGAATTCACCATGAATTTCCATGACCAAAGAATAATGTAGTTAATACCATACCCATTTCCTAGTAATGTTTTTCTCTATTATACACTTATACTTATTTGACATGGTGACAACATGTATTTATTTCACAATCATAGATCATGTAACAAAATATGATGATTAATGAATCCATATTCTATGGTCAATGTGACATAATTAAGAATGAGAATGAAATGAATGTGATGTGTGAACCTATAATTATTTAACACTATAATTCATTGTGTAGTGTTTAGTCTCATGAGACATCATGTTAGAAAATACAGGTAAAAATGATTCCTTTTAGGGACTTTTTCCATCATTATGTGCTGGATGTTAGTACTAATATATGTTTATGAGGCAATGTTTTTAGTCGTTTCAACATTTCCCACCTTGAATTTATGTTTGTCAAGATATATCATGCATTATTAATATTGTTTATGGTTTTCAACCCTTTTTATCCAATTGAAATACCTATTGTCTATCATTTATTACATTCTTCCTGTTATTCCTTATTTATACTCTTACTGGGCTATATTTCTCACCACTTTATATATATGTCCCCTGGTTATCCTATATTGTTCTATGTACAAGCATGTTAATGATGATTTCATTTAAGATGATGTAATTCCAATTTTATGTTTTTATGTACTTTACCAAATTCCAAAATAAACTATAATTATTGATATTCTAGTTTTTAATATGTGCAATCTTATATAATAAATCATTAATTAATATATAAGAAAGATAATGGTTGTTATAGTTGGTATCAAAAGAAAAGTGTATTTTTTAGCATTTGTATTAGAGAACTATAGGAATTTTTTAGGGATATGACTATGTATATTAATCATCCTTATTTCATTTTAAGTATAGAGAAATTGGGTTATTAAGAAAATAAATAAGTGGTTGTGGCTATGGAACATATATACATAGGGTAAACACTACAAACAACACGTTGAGCTAGACTCAATCGAGAACTCGTGTACAAAAAAATTCCATGTTACACCCCTATTTTGACACTCCTAGTGGATATGATTTGGTAAATTAATAATCTAATTATGATCTATTATTAAGGGAAAACAAATAACTATAAAAACAATTGTTAGGAAATAGATCAAGGATAACATAGACTGAATCCTATAAATTAATCTATTAATGACATAATTTTAGATTATAGATTATCCATTTAAGGTAATTGGATTTACCTTTATGTGGTTAATATATTATAAAAATCATCCCTAATTTTCCTATTACTTTAGGCAGTGGGTAAAAATAATAGGAATTGGGTAACCAATCAATGTGACGGGCAGTGTGATGACTTCCCTAATGAGATGCCCAACCTGAATGGACTTTAAATATTAAATATTATGGTGATAATCTATTAGTTGAAATAGGTTATGAATATAAACATGGATTAAAAGAAAATTCCAAATCCCCCAAATAACGAAAAAGGTGCAATTGAGAGTATTATGTTCTAGACGCCTTTATCTTTCAATGGATTATCTGACCCCTTTATAATAAAACAATAGATCAAATCAATTGAGAAGATATTTTCCATCCATCAATGTTTGTAACAATAGAACGATCTATAAGATTTTTATAATATAGAGGGATAAAAATATTAGTGGTGGATATTTATCATGAATATGAATAATAAAGAAGAGATCGTAGTCATGATGTGAAAAGAATTATGGAATTTTTTTTGATAAAAATTTTCCACATACTCTCCTACTAAAAATGGAAAGGTATTTTATTTTCACCCATGAAAATAGATAACAAATATATTAAGGCTTATGAGGATAACTTCCCAAGTCCTACATAATAGACCTATGGAATTGTCCTTACCTATCAATTCAGGTTTGAATGCTTATGCTTGGGATAAAACCTAAACTATGAAATTCCCTAGCAATCCGAGACTTTGATAGCGCTGAGAAAATATTCTGATATACCCAAAAAGTTAAGATGGAGGTTAGGGAATATCATGGGTATCATAGGGATCAAAAGGGGAATATAAACTTAATTATGGTAGTTTGACAGAGAAATATAACATTAACAATAAATTTAAACATTTCACTTTTCAATGATGTAGAAAGAATCAACCTAGAAATGTCTTAATGAGAACCGGGAAATGATTTTGGTACGTGAATGAAGAAAACCTCGCTATAGTTTGATGATATCAGAAAAAACCAATGTGATGGGAGAATGGAATGCACCATTCAACCACAAATGAATTCTTCGTTTATTCAAGTCAAAGTAACTAGGGAAATTTTCAAATAAATTCACCAATCCAAGGGTTTTTGGAGAGGACCAAAAACATCCATGTCCGCAGGGGTGAGTTTATTCCATCACAATAAATGAGGTGGATCCCGAAAATGACATCGTAATAGGTCAAATATTTATTAATAGAAGAATAGAAAATGTAATTATTAATTCTGTTTTTATGAATTTCTTAATATCTTGTATGTTTAATAGAACTATTCAAACACTACCACAAACCATGGAAGTATAAAAATTAGTGGAAATGTAAAATGGGGAAATTATTGCATCCCATGTATATAAATCCTCCCAGTTTCAAAAATTTTGGGATGAAATTCCTTGTGATCCTTTCCATACTCTTTATGGTAGAATTTGATGCAATTATGGTCATGGATATTTTTTACCTATATAGATCATATGTAAATTTCCATGAGTAGGAAATAACTCTCCGTATCATAATCGACCCTTGATTCTTTAAAAGTTATAGGAGAAGGATGAAATTTCATTAGCACCACCATATCAAGAATATATATTATTTACCTATGAGAAATTATCTTTATAACAAATTATTGTGTCTAAATAAAGGATAATTCTTGAAGACTTTCCCATTGTGAGTGGATACATGGATGTGTTTCATGTAGAATTGCACGATCTTCCTCCTAGACTAATGTATAAATTATCAATTGATTTTTTATCTAGGTCGTAACCATTATCCAAGACTCTATATAGAATGGTAGTTGTGGAACTTGATTGTCCATGAAAAAAAATACCAGAAAATCTGGATTAGGGGTCCATACATCCTAGTGCTTCACGATTGGGTGAACTAGTCCTCTTCATCAAGAAGAAGGGTGAGTCAATGCACCTTTACATTTAATATCATGATCTAAAAAGGAACAAGATAAAAACAAGTATCCTCTTTCAGGGATTGATGAAATGTTTGAATTAACTACCTAGAGAAAAATTCTTCTCAAAGGTGGATCTACAGTCGGGATATTACTGAATCAGGGTAAATTAGGAGGATATACCCAAGACAACATTTTATTAAAGGAATAGAAAATACGAGTTCATAGTAATTCCATTTTGAGTAAAAAATACTCCAATAATTTTCATGCACATAATGAATAGAGTCTATAGAGATTTCATCAAAAAAATTAGTCTTTATAGATGTTATTATATTATAATCCAAAGGAAATGAGGAGTATGAGGAAAATCTAAGAACTATTCTAAAGGAAAAGTTGAAGGATAAGTTTTATGAAATGTATTTTTTTTTGAGTTATAGTTAATGGAAATCCAATTCCTTGTGTATATAATAACCATAAAGGGTAAATTTATTGACCCTTCAAAAATAGAAAAAATTTATGGATTTATAAGGCCGACATCTATGACATATATCTATAGTTTATATAGATTATATTGTTTGTATTTTTGATTTTTGAGATATTTATCATGATTGTAAAACCCTTTAACCAAGAGAACATCAAAGAGAGACATTTTTTCATGGAATAAGTATTGTGAATAGAGATTCATGGTGTGAAAATTGAGGCTTATCACTAACCTTGTTCTCA
Organism: Viscum album; assembly: GCA_963277665.1. Taxonomy (NCBI): domain Eukaryota; kingdom Viridiplantae; phylum Streptophyta; class Magnoliopsida; order Santalales; family Viscaceae; genus Viscum; species Viscum album. The sequence continues at coordinate 1,868,483,727 of OY728163.1, forward strand.
TACTACCCATAAGTGGAGAAATTTTCATGGAATTTAGTGGTTCATCAAAGAAGGGATTGGGTTGTGTGTTAATAGTTAATAAAAAAATCACAGCCTATAATTTTAAGCAATTGAATGATTAGGAATGGAACTACCCAAAAAAAGATATGGAGTTGGATATAGTGACAGTTTATTTTAAAATATAATGAAATTATCTCTTTTGGTGAATGTTTTTAACATATACGGATCAGAAAATCCACAAATATATATATTCAAATAGAAAGAGTTAAATCTGAACCCCACAAGATGGTTATAGATGGTCAATGACTACGACTACTCAATACACTACCATTGTGGGAATGAAAATAAAGTAGAATATTCTCTATGTATAAACTATTCAAAAATTTTATCATTGATGATAATTGAAAGGCATCTGATCATCCTAAATATGTAAAGGATTATCCTGAGAATCATAAAAAAAGGAACATCATCAATTCTTAGCGCAAAATATTTCTCAAATATCCCTTCTGGATACAATACATTATTCTCAAAAAAATGTTGTGTTAATTCTGAATGAAGTAGAAATTATCATAAAGGGAAAATACTCTAAGTTCAATGCTAATGAAGAAGGCGATATAGGGCTTGGGTCAAGGCTATGTGTACCAAAAAATCCTAAGTTAAAAAATGAGTTGTTCGACGATTCCCATAGTTCGACATTCATTATCCATCATGGAAGCACAAAGACATATCATGATCTATGAGAGAATGATTTGTGGGATAATAAGATATAGATGATAACATATTGTACATTAATAGGTTGGGTGATTCCTCATGTGAAAGCAGAACATAAAAATTCAAAGGGGATGATACAACCATCACCCATTCTAATATGGAAATGGGGAAAAATTACCAAGGAACTTGACAAGGGTATCACAGATACATATAGTGGAAAAAATTCTATCTATGTTGTGGTAGATTTTCAGAAAAATAATGACCACTACATTGTGATTTTAGAGTACTTGTTACATGAAAAAAAATCATGGATATGCATTAGAGTAGTGATGGGGTTTCAGGGAACAAAAAAATCAGCTGTATCGGATCAAGATCCATGATATAATTATTTCGTATAGAAGAGTATCCAAACATCTCTAAATACTATGTTGACCTTTAATATGGATTATCACCCTCAAACTGATGAGGAATCTGAGTAGACTATCAATAGTCTTGAGGTCATGTTGAGAGCATGATCAATTAACAAGAAAGGAGGATGATATCAATATATTCCTCTGGATTAGTTTTCATAAAATTATAGTTTCCATTGCGGTATCCAAATGGAACACTAATAATACCTTTATAAGAAGCAGTGAGGAACATGATCATGCAGGGATGATTTTGGGGGGAAAACTGATAAGTCCAAAAATGGTCAAGAAAATAGTGGAAAGGGTTAAGACCATTAAGTATCACATCAAGGATGATCATAGTATATATAACATCAATGAAGGCAGTCATCGAAGGGACCTAGGGTTTGTTGTTAGAGATATTTTATTCCAATGCATATCTTCATTGAGTAATGTCCGTATATTCGAGAGTAATGGAATGCTTAGTCCAAGATACATGGACCCTTTTATGATCCTTGATGTCATTGGAGTGGTGGCCAAATGACTAGCACTTCTATTTAACTTATCTCAAGTACATAATGTATTCCATATATCCCTATTGTGAATGTGTAGACCATGCATCTCACTTTTAATCAATATATAAATGGAACCATTAGAGACTGATCTCTCATATATGTTGTAGCTGGTGAAGATCTTAGATCATAGAGGAAATGTTGAATTAAATAAGACAATGCAATTTGTAAAAGTGCTGTAGAGAAAAAAAATTGTTTATTAATAAATGTGGGAACTAGAGGAAGTGAAAAAATAATGTTACTATTATATTATTTAATGCTGGAGATACAAAATTTCTTTGGTGAAATTTTTGAAGGGGGAAGATTTTAATGACTTGAAATATTATAAATAAAATCCCCCATTTTTTAATTAAATGTATTTTTACATAATATGGTTATAGAAGATTCGTTAAAATATTTGGTTTTATTATATAAAATGGGATTTAAATTATGATTAAGCATTATTACCATGGATAAAATATCCATTGAAAAGCGATCCAATGATAAGTACAAATATTGGGTTTTAACAATTACAATTGTTATAGATATAGAATGCGATAACCTCAAACAGTTGGATCATAACATATAATGCCAATTTATTAGAGATTTTGAGGGATATAACACCACTAGGATTTTTCCATGACCAATCCAAAGTCGAGATCCAACAACTAAATAATTTTTGAAACTGTTTATGGGAGATGTTCAAGTTTATTGATATCACGACACAAACGATTTACACCAAACCACCACATGAATGTCTCACCATATCCCACCTCACACTTATGAAATTTTATGATGTATTAATAAGATAAATTTCAATACCTTATAAGTATTATTATGTGCATTATTTTTTATCTAATAATCTATACATTTTCATCCTATTATTGTAACTTTATAAGTGATTTTCATTTTGATTAAATAAAATATATAGTAAAATTTTGGGTAATATTCAAATTTAAATATGGCATTAATTTTGATGAATTAATTTAATTGAAATTAATAATATTTTCAGAAAACATTGTTAATAATTTTTTTTTCAAATATAATTTATTATATAATTTTTATGAAGTCAAATTTAATTTTTATAAGGGTTTGAAAACTGTTGTTATCAAAAAATGTAGCATTTCATAATAAATGTAGATTTTATTTAAAAAGTTAAATTCAAGTATGTTGAAAATTATTTCATTAAAATAAATATTGAATTTCTAATCATATATTGAATTTTTGTGACAAATATATTTTAAAAAATTGCTGATATTATCAAATTTTTGTGTAAAAATTAAATACCATATAAACACACGGTGTGTATTATCACTTTATAAAGACCCAAAAGTGATGTAATATTTAATATAAACTCCATTAATGGCCAGATATATGTTTTACCTTTAATATAATTTTATTTTATGTTTACATTATTAATATTACAATGCCTTTATGAATTATACATAACCATTAATATATTATAATGTTTTAAAATCATTTCATTACAAGTATGACTAACATCCACATAATAAAGGATATTATTTTTTTAAGATCGTCCCTTTAATTAAAAAATTATAAAAACCACTCTAATTTTTTAGTAATAATTCCCAAAAAACTTTGAATGGTTTTTGGTTTTTGTTATTTTATTATATAAGATTCCAAATCCTAAGTTTGAGAAATTATAAAGAAATATCCCTAATTTTCTTATATAAACCCACAAAATATCCAACTTATATTCACTCTAAATCCTGGGATAATGTAATTATTCTTCCCTACCGTCTCAGTAGTCCTATCATGTTACCCTGAACATCTCATGAAGCTCCAACCAAGTATTTGGTGTCACACACTCAACTAAGGGTTCCTCTCATTCTCATCATTATTAATGTTTCTTTTTATCTTATGCATTTTATTTACAATTCATAACATTGTTATATGTATTTCCATGTCCCTATTACTTCACATTTAGTTTTAAAATTATTATATAAAACATTAGGTCCCATCAACTCATTTTTTGAATTTTTATCTAATACGTGTATATTGAAAATATTTCACCACTATTTCCACACCAAATTTATTGGGTAGTGAATACGATACCCATTTTCAATAAAAGTTATTCACCATTATTCACATATACTTATTTGAATTTCGAATTACATTAATTTATTCTATACAGATTGATCATGGAATAATATATGATTATGAATGAATCCATGTTGAATGATCTACGTGGTGTACATAAGTATGAGCGTGGAATTAAAGGGGTGGGTGCACATGAAATTATATAGTGAACCAATGTGTTGATTAATGTTCAGTATCATGAGTTTTTATGTTTGGATAGGGAGTAAATCATATTCATTTATGAGACATTTTCGATCATGACGTATTGGATGTTATATTGGACTTATTTTTGTAGTGCAACATTTTAAGTTGTTGCCACATTTATCACATTTCATTTACGATTATCATGCAATATCATTCCTTATTAATCATGTTTATGGTTCTTACCCCTTTTGGGTCCAATTTATATTCCTATTTTTGAACATTTATTTCATTATTTATTTAATTCTATGTTTATTCCCTTTCTGGGATCTATAGCTGACCCCTTTCATATATATGTCACATGGTATTACTATGTAGTTTTAAGTACAATGATGATGAGGATGTTTTCAATTGGGAAGAAGTATTTTATATTTTATATTGTTATATAATGTAACTAATTTCCAAATACCATATACTTATCGGTCTTCCAGGAAATATTAATTGAATATTATATTATAAATCTTGAATTAATATGGAATAAAGTGAATGGTTGTTATATAACCATTATAATTTAATAACGTAATATCATGAAAATATTTTAAACACTAAACTAAATCTATTTATAAAAAAACTATATATGTAAAAAATCATAAATTTACTAAAAGTGATATATACATATATATAAAAAAATTTGAAGATAAAAATATGACATCACATAGCCTGTGGTAGGTGATATACCATTATCATTATTCAATACTGGCTTTGAAACTCATGTCCTCATCATACATGATGGGTTGTTAATAAGTATAGAAGTATACATTTTTATAACTGTTTCAATAAATAAAATTATATTAAAAATTAAACCAATATATAAACAACATAGGTTAAAAATGTGGTTAAAAATTATTATAAATATTAGTAACAAAATATTTTTTATTTATTTATTTATACAGAGAGGAATAATGAATAAAAAATTCATTTGAATGATGGAATGATACAATTGATAATGGGGAATTGATAAAATTTTTTAATGAATTAATTGTTTATATTTTGAAGAAATATTCTTTTGAGATTATTTCTAAAATAGAATATAAATATTAATTGGAACTAAGTGGGTTTCATAAATAAATTTTAATAATAATGATGAATTTTCAAGAATAAAATACAAAATACTATCAAAAGAATTTAAAAAAATAGATTTAATAGGATTTTAAGAAAAATTTACACTATTAATAGTGTTAATTTTCATGTAAGTGGATATATTAAAAAAATACATTTTACCAAAGGGATATGAAATATTACATTATTAATTGAGATATAGAATATGAATCCTTCATTGAATAACATGAGGATTTAATTATGTAAAGAGGTGAAAACATGGTGTTAAAATTGAAGAAGGAAATATGTGGTCTAAAATGGCCCACATGAGACTAGTACTCTAAAATTCACTTTTAGAAGAGACACAAAGATATCATTAATGGGATTTTTATCAATAACAATTATGTGACTGTGATTTCCACTAGTAGTCGAATTTTCATAATACATATTTATGAAAATATATTTGTAGATGAAAATTTGTCTATAAATGGGGAATTTTCAATGAAAATGTATATGCATTTTCAAATTTCATGGAAGGATAAATGATCTACTTTTGGGATTAAAAGTTATATAAAAATGATTTTATATTCCAATCCTTAGAGAAAAAATGGATGATAACAAATGAATAATTTTACAATTATATATTTTAATGTAATATATACACCTATTTCAATTTTTAATAAGATTAATAATGATAGAGTTGGAAGTAATGTTATTAAAAATGTCTTTAGGAGAATCATTGTATGTATAATTTACCTAATATAATAATTTAATGATATGGTGTATAGAGTTATTATTTGTGAATGGTTTCAAATTAATCATAAAGAGAATAATATGACGAAACCTGAAGGATGTTTAAGATATATAAGAGGTACATTTACTTATGTCATGTTGTATAGAAACATATCAAATTTTAACTTTAAACGACACACATTTGTAAAATGGGATTGTTATTTCAAAAAAAGAAAGTAAATATCTTGAAGGGAATTATTTCATACTAAGGGATATGTGAGTTGGAATAATAAGAGGTATATTTAATATTCATTGGAAACAGTTTCGGAAGTGTTTAGTTTAGATAAACATTATCATATATAGATGTTTTATATGAAATTATCGCCAGAATATTTTAATGTTAATGTTGTTAAGCACTAAATAATTGAATGTGATAATCATAGAGAAGTAGATCTATCATTTAATCTAGTTCAACACTCTATATAAATGAATATTGATATCATATGTAATTTACTTTAAAAGATATAAGATAATGGTGATGTAAAATATTATTATATTTATATAATGATAAATGTTTTGGAATTTTAAAAATTTTAATTACTGGAGATTGGTTTGATGAAATGAGGATAGATAACCGTGTTTAGTATTTCCCTCTAAGATGAAGATGCATGGATGTACCTTTAAAATTATTTGGATTATCTTGTGAAGGTGAGAGATATAAAAAACACATTTCAAATATTGAGAATAGAATAACTCATTATTTACTTGTTGTTAATAAGATGTTGTGGTAATTACTAAATGGAGTAAAAATACCGATATAAATTGAATTTGAGACTATGGAATTTACGTAGATAAAATTTCATTTTATTGGGACATATAATTCACTCAATGAAATTACCTTATCATAAAGGTTGGTGTTAATAATCTTCTTATTCAAGAATGTAATTGATCTCGTGAATCTTGTATAAATTAATGACATTTGAAATTAATTTAGTGGATATGAAAGATTTGGATAATGTTGAAAATTAATTAAATGGGGTATATTAAAGAGTCATATCAAACTACTGACTATTTTTTTAGTTTCCATCCTTGATGAGAATCAAAACTTGATTTTTAGATTTTTAATGAGTTATTTTGATTGTTTTTAGATTATTTAGTGTTATTAGAGATGTTTTTAGTTGACTTTTTGAGGTTATATGATTCTATAATGAAATATGTAATTCTGCATTTATGTTCGAGTTTGGCTAATTATTTTTTTATGAAGATCATCCAGACTTTTTAAGATTCATTTCAACATTAATGATACGTTGAAAAGACAATTTAATGACTTTATATGATTCATTATGGGAATTTTATGAGTAATTCATGACATTATGAGAGTCAGTAGTGATAATAGAGGGTCACTATATACTTCATAAGTACAATTTTTTACTTCATTAACATTATCAGTTGAGAATTTAAAAAAATACGACTTCTTAAGATTTATCACAGGATTTTTGAATAGTGACACATAACATTAGAAGGGATTCCCAAGAAATTGGAAGATTAATATTTTACTTGGTAAGAGTGAATACCATGTTATGATGAGGCATATTCCTGTAATGCACATTCTAATTATAAATTTCAATTATCTATGGAAAAATAGATAACATTTTAAGAGTCATTGTACTCATGTGAAAATAAACTTATTCCAAAAAATTTAACAGTAGAACAGTATTTCTATAATGACTGCTAGGATGACCATTATACCATGTAAGATTAATTTTGAGGTCAATACTTTTGGAAAAAATTTTATTTAAAAAGTATTCCTTATTTATGATATTTTAGAAAAAAAATATTCTTAGGAAATTTAAATTTAAAAATTCATCAGAAGATATATATTATTTTAGACATCAAAATTAATATTTTTGTTTAAAGATGAATATTATATAAAATAAAAAATGGGATGGTGTTGTGTTGTTAGTAAATTCATAAAACACATGAATGTGATATATGTATGAATAAATATGAGGATTTACATATGTTGTTCATTTATGAGATGAGTAATTGTCCTGACCTTACTTCATAATGATGAGGGAATGGATGGAAATGCTTTTTGACCTTCCTTAGTCATGATGAAAAAGGGATAATGACCCCCCTGAGTCTTTCCAATAGTAGGCCTTGGGGTGGTTACCCACACCAAAAGTATATAAATATCATTGAAATGGGTGGCATCACCCTTTTTATAGTAACCAATATTGGGAGATAAGACGGTTCATCCTCAAAAAAACTACCGAACATATTTATAATAAAATCCAAAATCAATCCCACATGCATGTTAAATGTAAAAATACTAGAAATACAATGAAAAACTCCAATGTAAATACTAAAAGAATAATACTAATAAGCAGGAAAACAACCATCCCGATGCCCAAGATAGTAATTTCCAACATGTTCTGTATAATCTCTCAAGAAACCTAAAACCATTTTTTACATACGGATGGTTAGAATACATGGATAATCAGTAGGAAAATACAAATTCACTCATGTATTAGTGGGAGGATCATACTAATGTCACTATGAAAAAAAGCAAAAACACAAAAGCACCTAAAAATGAATGCAATCCACCCCAACATTACAATGTCACACACACCAAATAAAACAAGTCATGAAAAGTTAAGTAGAAAGAGCATATATTTTTTATGCCACACCACTTACCAGTGGATAACTTCCCATTCCTAAGGGTGAATGTCATTATGTTACCATGCTCTTCCACACGATCCACTACCACAACCTTTCCACACACACCTGGGACACATACCACATCCCACTCGTAGACACCTTGTCCACAACTATAGCACATCCTACCCGCATAATCCTAGATAAAAAACCACAAAATCACTCTAAAGACACCTAGGAAGGAACCACACATCTCATCCCAAAGACACCTGGGAAAACACACCTCACTCATAGACACATGGACCTCAAACCCTCACCGAAACCTACCTGAAGAGTCTTGGTATACCATTGTATAGAAGAAGAAGAAGATAAGTTATAATAACCATAAATCCATCCTCCCACTGGGATGCTGGGAAAGGAAACCCTCCCCCATAACAATGGGGTTCTTCGGCACATAGTTCTCAACACAGGTGGGGTGTGAATATAAAACACAAGTAACTACATGTATATATAGATATAAGTACCAAACACTCAACCCAACCTATGGGTTTTCAAAACAAACCACCATCCCACACAGAACCTCCCTTTCTACCACCTCTTATGCATAACCACAAATCTATCCAAATACATAATTCATAACGCTATCCAATTCATTTAACCAATTACCATTATTTATTAAATCAAGAAAAAAATTATTGAATCCATCACTACTCGAGAATCTACCAAACCACTGAACATGTTATAAGGAAATAGTAACCATACCATACACATCAATGAATAGTATATAATGAAGGACCCGGTTATTAGAATCCACTCTAACAGTCATTAATAATATATCATTTTTTATAAACTCAAGGAGAAATTCTCACATGAGGGAACAACATCCAATTTTAGAATCATCCCTCTAAAACCATCTTTGGTAGTGCCGATGCATGAAACTAACCACATCCTACAACAACAAAAAAAAACTCAACTAGGTTACAGTCCCATATCAAAAATATATCCTAACCAAAAACCATAACACAACCCAGATGTAGGACCACTATTCAACAACTTCATCAATTTCTCAAAAAATCAATCTCTCAAACTGAGATACCATATCACCCAAAAAAACATCTGCACACACCATCATGTTCTCAAGAGCGACACTACAAGATTTTAATGAAGCTCAAGATAGAAAATATCCACACATAACACACAACCACACTAAAAATGTAAAAGTGTATTCATATTTAAAACATTCATTCTTTAAATACACTTTGACAAAATAAAGGTTGTCATAGAATAAGTTTGATCCTAGAGAATCCATTTAATTAACCAGATATATGTGATTAATAATATTTTCATGCTAACATCCATTTAATAACATATTAACAACAATAATTCTTGAGTCTAATGCACAAATTGACACCACAAAATGGGAATTATTTTTATAAGGCATAAAACCCGCAATATGGATAAAAGGTAACAAATAAAACAACACAAGAATCCTCATCATCTTCCATGCCCCTCATTCATTACTAAAGTATCAAGAACTATTAACATAATAGGATTGTTCATATTCATAAAATATTTAATTAAGATTTATATTCGAACATATTCTCAAAGATACATGAGCTTTAGAACCCTGTATAACACCCAATTAATAGAAAGACGAAGTAATCCCTATCATGGAGAATAGATGATCAACAACTCCTCCTTGAAAAAAAAACAGAGGGTCGCACAAACAATAATAGACTCCAAAGAAGGATGAATCTGTATGCCATAACACAACACATAACCCCGTGGGGAAGAATAGATCTGAATGCACAAAGAGAAAAATAAAACACACTAGGAAGAGAAGAAATCACCATTGAAGAGCTATATCCTATACCAAAGGAAAGAAAACTGTTTCAAGGACCATTAAAGCCGAATCATGGTCAGAACCACATGGTTTGACTATTTCAAAGAAATGCGAGAATTGAGATGTTAAATATATAAATAATATCCTTTGAAACTCCTTTTAAAACATGAAAACTAGGTTTTAAAAATGATTTATAACTTATAAAACATAAGAGGGGTGAAATTGGAAAAATTGGAAAATGTGGAAATGACTCACTGATGGGTGAGTCACCGACATGAGTCATCAATAATTTGTAATAGACACCTGACACACCTACGCAAGTCACCTAATATACTCAACAACACCACCCACTGATTCCCAACCTATTGACACCCTAACCTACCAACACCTTAACCTACAAACGCCCTGGCCTACGAAGAGAAAAATTTTAATTTTGGGTATGTCTTGAAATGAGCTAGCATATCCTCCAAGAACACCGCTAATTCTTGATTTTGACCATGTAATGGAACAGGTAGGTCCATGAAATTTATTTAGATACCTTTCAAACTATTCATTCCCATGAGAATATAAAACCAAAACCAGAAGAAAGAGGGGATCGAACAACATCCTTGTAAGATAACTCTCGTGGATAGACCACCCTGTACAGTTTTAATGTTAGAGTGAAACCACAACATCCAAGAACACATCCTCCCAAATCGTCTATAATAAATTTCAATAAGATAACCTACAAAAGAACCAACACTACATACCCATGAATTTGGACATTTCATTCTTCATGTAATGATACTATCCACTATGGGAGACACTGACTTGCCCACAAGGGTTTAATCACATCTCAATTAATGTGTGTTGATTAGGAATATTGTCTTCCCATTTTCAAATTTTATAAATTTATCATTATTTACAGAATATGGTAAAAACTCATATTATAAATAAGGATCACCTATTTGATCACAATGAAAAAACATAAGAAAAACTGAAAACATCTTTGGGTACTAAGAATGAATCTTTGCTTTTCAATCCCATGTACTCTCCTCCATGCCACTGTGTATCCAAAAAATATGAACTAATTTAATGGTCTGTCCACATATAACATTCCTATTATGATCCTAGATCTCTACTTTCCACTCCCAGAATGTTGTGCCATCCTCGATATCTAACTCTACACAGTAAATGATGTTGTAGTCATGGTGAGGATGCTTGTGAAAATGAGAGACAAGTAATAATTTGTGGAGCCTCTCCAACAGCGGTGGAAATGCCAACTGGTATGCCACATCACTGAATCACCCCAATACCTCGAAAGGTCTTATAAAACTTTTTGAATTTTTTCTCCCACCATTGAACCTCTAATGCCCACATCAAGGGGAAACATTAAAGAACATGTGGTCCACAACCTCGAACTCCAAGGGCCTTCTATAATAATAAAAACATACAATTTCTTCCATTATTTGGTTTCCTTCATCCTCTCATGGACAATATTTACCTTGTCTATTGTATTTCTCACCACGTATAGACTAAGAACAACTACCTTGAAAACTATTATCCATCACAAAGGTGAACAGAACTGTCTCCTGTAAAAGGCTTCCAAGGGAGTCATGCCCATGGAAGTGCGATGTATATTGTTGTAAGAAAATTGTACCAAGGGAAAGTGTCGTATGCAAGACCCACCCAAGTCCAAGATGCATTCTCTCAGCATTTCCTCCAACATATGGATTATCCATTATCTCTACCCATATATCTGAAGTTGGAATGTAGTGCTGAGGAATAACTGAGTACTGAAATCATGCTTCAATACCATAAAAATCATGAGGTAAAATGCATACCCGGATTTGTGAAAATGGACCTCAAAACCCCATGCATCCGCATGAAATCATCCACATACCTTCTTTCTAAGGAATCCAATATTCTCGACTATTTAATTACTAATAATTGTTAGCCAATTCACTACTAAATAAATTGCATCACATCCTCCCTAAGCCCCCGGTAATCCTATAATTAAATCCACAGAGATTTCATCCCACAAAATCTCAGGGACATCTAAGGGCTAAAACAAACCACTAGGAACAAGATGCATAGACTTCACATGATGGCACACTAAGAACTACGACACAAACTCTACCACAAACCACTTCATCCCAGTACACCAAAATCGTGCTCTCAAGGCTAGGTAAATTTTTTTAAAACCTACGTTTACTGCTATGGGTGATTTGTAAAATCATGGAGGACTACCTCAGGAAATACTACTGGGAAAAACTGCATTCCATGGAACAACGTCAAATTATTTCCATCCTCTGACCACCCCTATGGAGCATCACCCTAGTCAATGAGATCAAGAATCAACTATGTATCTGAGTCTCCCCAGTGAGAATACCACACCTGCTGCCTCAAAGATGAAAACCCCATCATCTAAAATATACATCATATCCTTCCATAAATTTATTCATCTAAGTGAAAGGTAGAAAAATTGTGCATCACCCTCCAGTATTCTACAAATTCTCTAACTTCTTACTTCTGCGATGTTCGGCACAAGGTGTCTGACACCACATTCTCCTTTCTTGAGGTTTAGGAGATCTCAAAATTATAGCCTTGAAGAAACTCTATCCACATATAATGTTTCAAGTTTATATCTCATTGGGAAAAGATATACCTCAAGATCCTGTGATATGTGAATACCCCAAAGGGATCCCAAGAGAGGTAATATCACCACAACATCAGCATGAAAATAGACACTGCTAGCTCTAAATCATGGGTGGCATAGTTATTTTCATAGGGACGTAACTTCCAATACCAATAAGAGAACACTACATGTTTCTTAATTAAAACACCCCAATCCTAGATATGAATCATCACAAAACATTTTGATCATACCCCTTCCTCTACAAAATGGAGCATAGGATCAATAAGAAGCATCCCCTTTAGGTAAGTGAAAGCTACCTAAAACTACCCACTGCAAACAAAGGCCCAGTCCGCTTTTTCCAAAACTATCAACAGAGCTTCTACATGAGATAAATCTGGTACAAATATCAGGTAATATCCTTCCTCAATGAGAAAACTGTGAACCTCTACCACATTCTTGTGTGCTACCCAAGAAAAAATTGCCTAGAACTTCAATGGATACATGAATAAACCCTTCTAAGACATCGCATGTCTAGGTATGTGGATCTCTTATATCCAAAAAATTAACATGGTAAACATTCTATAGAGATGGTGGAATCAAAGGAATACCAAGACAGTCCTAAGATGCTAAGTATGCTTCTCCTCTAACATTAAACAGATCAAAATTTCCTCAATGTACCCACTCACGAACCATTCTTGGAACTCACAAAAGAAGGAGTTCATAATTCCCATGAACAAAACTGATGCATTCATAACACCAAATGACATAACCACAAACTCAAATTTCCCACACCTGCATCTGAATGAAGTATTCAGGATGTCACCCTCCTTTACCTTGAACTGGTGATACCCAAACTACATATCGATCATATAAAACAAACTTATTACCTTTATCTGGTAAAAAAGATCATTTATCCTTGGGAGAGGTTAACTTTTCTTGACCGTTCCTCGATTTAACCTTTTTTAGTCTATACATAGCCTCATACCACCATTTTACATCTTCTCAAAGAATATTAAGAACCACATACCGACACATAGGGCTGGATAAAGTACTTTTTCATCAGATTATCAATACGAATTCTTATCTCCCGAGGCTTAGAAGGTGCCATTCCACAAGGATCCATCAATATCAACGATCAAATAGGATATAAGTATATCCCTAACTCAATGCAATTTCTTGGGGGTGGAGTCACAAACTCATATGTAAAAGCATCCATGAAATCCCCAATAACTTTGGGAACCCCCAATATCTCAGCATCCACAAATTCCACTGGAATCTTGGCCAACATGGAAAAAATAGACTCCTTAGACCAAATAACCACCTAACAACTCCACTAACCAAAAAATATATACACAATATCCATTAATTTTTTGAAAAAATGAGTCTCTTCTAGAAATATTCGATGGAAACATGCACAAAGAACATCCCATCGATGCCATGGATGAATTCGCATGGTTGCATCTATTACCGAAAGAGATACCCACTGGACTGGTGTGTCCCCAATATCATCTTACATCCCCATAAACCTCAAACAAGATGTTTTAACCTCTTATAAGTGTACTCTACATGAGGGGAATGGAAATTATCTCTATGTTTATCCACAAAACTATGGCAAGAGAGGGTGAATCAAAGGAGTGAGAAGCTCCTGAGTCAAACAAAGCACAAGCATGATTACTGAACACACTAATCATACCTCTAATGATCCCTAGGCCTGCTGGAACCACTTCCTCTACAAAATGAAACTAATGATTCCCAACTCCCTTACACTTAAAACATTAGCCACCTCTTCAACCACATTCGAGTTGTGGTCCTTGAGAAATACACCAAGGTCAGCCTCCACCTAGTCCATCACCCCTCACTGAAGCAGGAGCTTGCTATCCAGACTATTGAAATGGCCTAGCTAGAAACTACAACTAAGGATGGGGCTGAACATTCACACCTCCACTATCCTAAGCTCAAACTGGGAACTAATTCTGAAGGTTGTCTCATATTCCAAAATTGAAGAACCTCGGTCCCTAGCCGATGGGAAAATAATGACTAGAAGGTGAAAACTGAAACTACTAAGGTCGACTCCTCACTGGAAGAATTCTTGAAGACCTTAGAGCCTGATACCTACTTCATAAAACCATTAACTTCTTAGAACCCTATTATATACCTTATCATGGTAGACCTATTCATTATTTCATCTGCTCATCCACTTCTTCATTCTTTTATACCTCTAGGTATGTCGCCATTGTGAAGGGAGTGACAGTATAATGAAGAAAAGGACAGAGTGCCTCCTCTAAGAACCTCACCAGAGAATACTCATCAAGAAAGAGAATCAGTGAAAATAGATGGAGAAACATGAACTTGATCCCTATTTAACATATTGACATATTCCCATACGGGAGGGAGAGTAGCTTTGGTCACATCAAAGACTTCATGGTCAAAGAAAGGAATTCCGCCTGGAATTGCTTCTCAAAAATCATCCCATAGAACATCATTCTACTTCCCCTCCCCCAGGAAGAGCATGCACCATTGACACACATATCCCCTCATATGGCTAATCTCTAATGGCACCTAGTACTCCATCAGATCCCAGATCAGCCTAAAAGTTATCACAGACTCCCCAATCCAACTATCAATATATTTATCTGAAATAATTTCTTTTTATTTTCACAGTGAATGACTCTAGAAATCATTATGTATCTTTGTACCATTGATTATCCTCCTTCTCTAGATAAATCCTTCACTGATCAGCCATATCATCCTGCTGAGCCTCCCTTTCTCATACCACACGCAGACAACGATCGAGTTCCATTGATGAAATGTAAATAGGTAACTCTTAATCCTGAGTAGTATTGAATTTATTTTGGATTCATTTTTATAAATATTTATTTTAATATACCAAAAACTTCCAAAACAAACATGAAAAAATTTCATCATGATGCATTTACCATTCCTAGGGTCTCTACCCTAAAAACCGTATAACCTCATTTGGTCATTCGGTAAGCTCATAGTCCTTACATTAGATAACGAGGGGCCCTAAAATCTAGTTTAAAAGTATATCATCCCTATATTATATTATAAAATAAAATAACCTAACATGGTTTTCCTACCAACCCATCCAATCCTCACTATGCCTAACCCAAACTCCATCAAATCTCTCAACCATCAACTCTGACAACATTTTATCATGACCCTCCTTCTTCAAGATGAGTGAGGGGAAAAATGTCATGATCTTTCTTCTTTAAGATAAAAATATATAATGACCCCTGTGTCCCACCTCCAGTAGGCCCCAGGTGGAGACCAGTAACCAGGGTATACTAATATCACAAAGAGGAATTACCCTTTTTATAGAAACCAGGATCATGATATATGATGTACAATCCTAAAAACAAATGCAAGGCATATATATTAAGGGTAATAAAATCCCTATGACGTGCATGTTTAATGTTATACTTCTTAAAATAAAATGAAAAACTCTAATGTAAATACTAAAAGAACAAATATATGTAGTGACATAACAAATATCCCGATGCCCGATTTAGTATGATCTAGCATGGTCATTGTCATCACACTGGAAACCTGAAATATGTTTTATATATGTTGGGTGAGAATACAAGTACACTCACAATGAAAATCCAAAGTCACTTGAGCATAAGTGGCAGGAGGATAATAATTTCCCAATGAAAAAATAGACGATACTCAACGGAAACTAATAAGGCATACTAACCACCGTAACCTCACCAAGGCACATTCACTACATAAAAAAAGTTATGTAAATTAATGATGGAAGAACATTGATATTTTGGGTTCCCCACACTACTTCCCATTAGTTAATTTCCTATCTTTAATAGTGAACATCATTCCACAACCATGCTCTTCAACAACCCCCACTACCACAACCTACCCACACAATTATGGGCCACATACCACATCTCGTCCATAGACACCTGGTCCACAACAAAAAAAACCTTCATGTAGAAACGTGGGCCACCAGACCACAACCTCATCCAGCTGGAACCTAGGAAAGAACAACACATCTCATACCAAATACACTATAGAAAACATACCTCTCCCATAAACACCTGGGACACAAAACTGTACCATAACATTTCTAAAGGTTCTTGGACTAACAATGCCAAGAAGAGGGAGCAGAGAAGAGACAATAACTATCCATCCATCCTCCCAGTAGGTTGTTGGTAAATGAAACCCTCCCCCATAACAATGGGGGGGGGTTCAATACATAGTTCTCAACACGGGTGGGGTGAAAATTGAAAACTCAATGTACAACATGTATATATATAGTTTCCAAACCCTTCATCCCAAACTATGGGTTTCAAAAAAAAAACTAGCCCACACAAAACAACAATTTCTTCCACCTATAATTCATAACCACATAGCCATCCACATACTTAATTCACAACCCCATCCAATTAATTGAGCTAATTATCATTCATTATTAAATCATGCCAAAAATTATTGATCTGATGCCTTACCAAGAAACAACCAACCACTAATCTTATTATAAGGATGTAGTAACTATACCAACCACAACCAAATCCAAACAGAGAAAGAAGGATATCGGTAAATTAATCCATGGTAACACCCATTCCTAATATACTGATATCAAGAAACCCTTGGAAATACACCCACGAATGATAACACAATAATTATTCAAAATCAACCTTCTCAAAAAATCCTCGGAATCCCCATTGCATGAAATGAACTACATCCTGCAAAAACAGAAAAATAAAACTATGATATAGTCCCACTACACAAACAAAACCTTCCCATCAACAATAAGACAACCCATATGCAGAAACAGTATTTAAAAATTTTAGCCATTCCACAAAAAATAAATCTATCAACTTGAGATACCATTTCTCTCTCAAACCACCCGCACACTCCATCATGATTTCAACAAGAACACTACACAACCCTTAATAAAAACATGACAAAAAATACCTAAACAAATCATAAAACCATACCAAACATGGAAAATGGTATTCATATTTATCACATTTATTCATTAATTTCACTTTCATAAAACATGGGTTCTCACAGAATATGTTTGATCACAAGGAATCAATTTAATAAACTATATATACATGATTAAGAAAGATTTTAGGTTCACAACCATTCAAAAATAGATTAAAAACAACAATTAAGGTGTCCAGTGTGAAAATAGAGGCCACCATCGACCATAAATTTCATAAGGAATAAAATTCACAATATGGATCAAAGGTAATATATAAAATAACACAAGAATAATCATCATCTCACCAACCCATTTTTCATTATCAAGGTTGCCTAAATAGTTATCTGAACAAGTTCATTCATCTTCATAACTTCAAAAATTAAGATTTTGATTTGACCGTATTCTCAAAGAGACATGATTTACCCACCTCGCATGATACACAATTAAAAGGGAGATGAAGGAATCCATACCTCGTCAAACGGATGATTAGAAACTCCTCCTTACGCTAAAACTGGGGGCTGCACAGTCTTTAGGAGACTCCAAAAAAGATGAATCTAAATGCCACAAAACAACACATGAATCGGTGTGGAAGAAAAACTCCTGAATCAAAAATTGAAAAATAAAACACCATGTAATAGAAGATCTCGGCATAGGAAAGCCAGATCCTATATCAAAAGAAGGGAAATAGTTTCAAGGGACATCATAGTTGGATTGTGGTCAGTACTACGTGATTTGAATACTTCAAAGCCGCAAGATAATTTAGTTATTAAATATATAATTAATATACTTTGAAATGACATTTAAAATGCTCAAACTATGTGTTAAACTCAATTTATGTCAAATAAAACGTTAGAGGGGTGAAACTGATAAAACTAGAAAATAATGGAAATGAATAAGTCATTGGTGAGTCACAGGCATGAGTCACCGATTATGATTCATTGACTCATGACTCCCCAAAATGATTCACCAAGACGACTCACCAAGACAACTCACCAACACAATTCACCAACATGACCCACTGAGAATGAGTCACTAATGTGACATGCCAATAGTGAGTCACTGATGCGACTCAAAAACGACATATACTGATGCCCGACCTACCGATGCCCCGAACTACCGATGGAAAACAATTATTTTGGAAAACACTTAAAATGAGATGCCATATGAACATCCCAAACACTATATTTTGATAATGTAATTGACCAGGGAGGTTCCAGCCATTACAGTCATGTCATTGTAAACACCAATTGTGATATGAATCAATCAGATTAAGTGTAATGAATTGAGGTTAACACAGAAAGAATACTCTAGAATTGATGTAATAATTTATTTTTGATTTATTATAAATATTTATCACAAATAAAAAATTTCTTGATAATTTCACATATAAATGAAATTATATGTCATTTATTTATTTAATTCAATATCATATGATGAGAAATTATTAATAGATTATTTATAGATCATTGGTTCACACCCTCAAAATTATTTTATTAAATAAATAAATAGAGGATATTATGGAACCATTAAATATTTATAATTCTTTCGAGGTTGAGATGTAAAAGATTTTATAAAAATTTACTAATTCATAAATATTAAAAATTCATGATTAATGATGAATTCCAGAGAGATTCATACTTTCACTATGATTTAGATAAATAGATAAAAACTGAGACTAATACATAAAGTCAAAGTGATTTGAAAACATTAAGAGTGTATTTATTTAGAGAAACATTAAGACTGTTTTTATTCAGTGATTTGAGATATTTTTAAAGATGACTAACTAATTCTATAAGAATAGTGAAACATTGAATTATGTAGAGTTCAAAATTGAATATTAGAAGTCAATTTTTTTGAATAGGTGAGAACTAACTGGTCAAATTAATTTTTAAGGATCTAAGTGGAAGATCATTAATGTCATCCATTCATGAAATATTGATCTTATTGTAATAATTATAATACTATTATTTTCATTATATAACTTGTAGTAGTCATTATAATATTCCAGTGGGATACTGTGGAGAACATATTTGTAAATGACGATACAAAACCACCCATTGTTACTTTTAATGAATTTTTTTTTTGAAAATCTACATTTTTATATAAAAAACTAGATGTAAAAAATAAGTCAATACCCATATCTTGAACGATCATCATAAAAATTGTCGATTCCTTGTCCTTTTTCATTTTTTATATGGCTAATGATTAGTTGATTATTTGAATGGATTTATTTATAAAAATTTAAAGAGGTTTATTTTAAAAGTAATAAATTGTAAATGATAAGGACAAATATTGCATTTATCCAATCCTTAGTGATTCACCCATCCCCGGGAAGAGAATAATGGAAATTTTGATGTGTATGTCAAAAAAATGTTTACAATTGGTCATTGAAATGAAAGGAATAAAAATAACGAACATAATTATTATTTCTAACTTATAACTATAAATTTCAACAACAAAATCCTTCTTGATTAAATGGATAGAAATGAGAGAGACATCATGAGAGGTATTTGAAGGGATAATAGAATATTATCCTAAAAATAAATTAGAATATGGTAGTACATTTATTGGAGTGGTGAGTATAATATCATGGAAAAAACACATAATATTTTATTCTTTAAATATCTCTAGGGTTTAACTGCACCCATTATGCCATATTATATCTCTTAAATTTTTACCACAATTTTTAGAGTGGAAATTTAGCCTTGGGAATGAAATATGTTGGTTTTTTCCATGATTATGCATATATTTTGTAATATATAACCTTTGTTATCATATTTAATCATTTTAACCCATTTTAACATTTTTGAAAAAAATTCCAAGTTTAACCCCTTTTATAACATCTATTTTATGGATCTAAAAAATTTAATCCATTATGTTAAAGTAATATTTTAATTATGGTAAATGTATATCTTAATAATGTAATTATCAGAAATTTTTTAGTATAATAAACATTATTCAAAATGGCCACATTACCATTATAATGACTATATTTTTTTAATGACTACCTTAATAAAACTTTATATCCATTTTATAATTATAATATTAAAATTAGAATGAATTAATTTTATAATGAATTTAATATCTTCTTTATTAAATATTATTTCAAAATAAAATATTGTTAAACCATTTAAATATAATTTTTAGTAATTCAAAACAAGAAAAAACGTGTTTTATTGATTTATAAATATATAAATACTCGTTAAAAATTTAATAAATTATAAACTACAGATAAAATATAATTTTAGTTTAAAATATGATAATTAAACTATTAAAAAATATATATTTTATCTTATGATGAAGAAGACGTACAATATGATATTTAATAATATATAGAAACTTATTAACATATTTACAATGGTCACATGCTACTCTTAATTTTTAAAAAATTTAATATATAATTTGGACAATTTAATTCTAATGAAAACAATACTATTAGAATAGATGTAATAAAATAAATATTTTAATGTCAGAATTTTAGTAATCAATGAATCTGAAATATAGTAAAAGTTATTTTTATAAATATTTTATAATTTAATTAATACTTTGATATATATGAATAAAATTTAATTTTTAAATATGGAGTAATAATAAAAATTTATAAAAATTTAATTTATTTATAGAACCCTAATTGAAATATAAAATAACGATTTCTGGATAAATGATGTTTTCATACCATTAATGGAATTTCATAAGGTCATATAATTATGTATATCTGACATATCATTTGTAATGAGGGATATATATATATTATGCATGCTTTTAGAAACATTTTCACAAGGAAACAGAATATTAAGTTTATGTTAATGTAACTAACACAAAACTCCCAACCTGTGATATTATAATTATATAATTGTGTTTTTCATAAAACCAATATAATTGATTTCTAGATATATTTTTCATATATAACATTGTTCTTGTAATTTTTTAAGACTACAAGTTTGTATTTATAGTTCTTATATTAATATAAAAAAAATTTCATGATTTGATGAATATAAAAAATTTATATTATTAAGATAGAAACATTCATTGTTTTTAAATAAGAACCTGATATCTATTTTCAAAATACTTAGAATTTTTTTTAATTCCTAAACTAAATATAAATTAAATGTGGTTTTATTATACTATTTATTAGTTTTATGCATTCAATATGTAGTGATTTTTTATCTTATAATATTCATTTATGTATTACTGACATAATTATGTATTATTATTTCTTTTAAAAAATATATAATAATTATCATAATTTAAATATATGATATATACATAAATGAAATCTATTGTATTAATTTTTTAACAAGACCTTAAAAGGTATGATATTATTTGATAAATGAAACCAAACTACATGGGTTTAGATTCCCATTATAAGGAATCATAAATATCCCTTCTCATCAGAAATATATAGACTCTAAAACACCTAGAACCACCCTGGACGGTGATAAATTCTAGAGTATCAAGTTTTATAGTATTAAACTATAGTGTAACTTAAGAACCATGGATAAAATAATGAACCTTTGATAAATACATATTATTCAGAGATGAAAAGATTTAATTATTCTTATAAAGAACATGGGAAACCAATATTTTTACAAGAGATTTTTTTAAAAAAATTAAAAAATATATATAAAAAACCCCATTATCTAAAAATAATAACATCGATATGATTATTCAACCTATAATCCCCATTATTTGTATGCATGAATCAAAAATTATAATATTCTTATGGTAACCAACATCCATTAGAATGCTGGACCATAGAACAATAAAAGGTGTTTGTGAACATATTTGGAATAAACATGAGGTCATTATTTCTATGGGAATATATTCTCCTAATTTATATATTTTATATCATCATCATACTAAAAAAATGTTTTTTAAAAGAAAATTAAGTTAACCAATTCATATATAATATCATACAACCTTGATGGGAAGACGAGATTGTGTTTATAGATGATACATTCCAGTCCTATCATATTTATTTTAAAATAAAGACATAAATATCCAATTATAATAATTTCTTCATGTATTATTTTCACTTTACCATTATTTATGATTTTGATGAGAATTTGGATATTAAATAATTCAATATGAATGTATCATATGTATGAAAATATTTTTTAAAAAATTTTCATAAGTGGGAATAGATTTTATATGATGCATATGATAGCTGTTGGATCTATATAAGGATCATAAATGTTTTTTAAAATTATTTAATTCAATAAGGATGTTATATTTGTTTGAATCTGACTTTTTGGAAAATTATTAGATAATTATATTCCCATATAATATTTTTTTCTATATGCTGGGTCCTTATATAATTACTAATTTTTATCTCAATACTAAAATTTAGTATTTTCATGATTCATGTGGATAATGGTGTATAGTTTTTGGTTATTGACATAAATAAATTTATAAAGGTTATATAAATATTAATGAAGTGGAACTTGAGTATAAGTATGGATCACATGTCACCAATAACTAGGTATTTTCTCTATTTAATTATTATATTTCATTATTATTTAAATTTCTTAGAACGAAAAAATTTATATTTTAGTTTTCTAGATGGTGGGAACATCATTTATTATTTTATTTTCTAGTCCATGATTTGAAAATTTAATTGTTAATAAAGAGGAAATAAATAATAAAAATTAATTATATAAAAATTGTCTTCTACATATTATGTTTTCATAATCAATATTTATAGAGTTAATAAACTATAACTACATAAAATGAATTTTTTTCTTGAAATATATTTGAATGCCATAAATTTCTTGTATTATTCAATATATTAAAATTTATAAAACATAATATTTAAATTATTTACTCTTAAATTTTTATATTAATATATAATATTCAATGAATTGGTATTTGATAACTTGGATACGAAATAACTGATTATATTTATTGTATCTTTTAAACCTCATCAAATATAAGAATGTTATGTGATTTTCATTTACATAATGTTTCTAGTAAATATTATATTACTTGAATCCATGATTAGATAGTTTTTTATATTAAAATTATAACAAAACATTGTGAAGTAAACATTTAAATATTTGTAATGTTTCCTACATTCTTCAATTCATATGTGATTTTGGAATAATTCATGGTTATATACCTATTAAATTTTTTACATAATTTTAATAACATAGTATCCACACACACACACACACTGAGAGAGAGGAAGAGAGATATGAGAATGAAAAATAATCAATATATGAGGTCATCTAAGTCATGAGATGAGTTTTTATTTGAATCATAGTTTCTTAATATATTTAAAATGGCCATTAAAGATTTATTTGTAAAGAGTGAGAATATGTTCAATTGATAATATCTAAGTAAGACAACATTATTTAAATTAAATTAAATATTATAAATGAAAAACAATAAAATTAACTAATATGTGGTAGATCTACATTGAGATGAAAAACTTTATTTGTGTCATTTATCGAAGGTTACATATCACAAGGAAAAAAACAATTATTTGGCTTTCAAATCAACATAGTTTAAGATACTAAAGCTCTTTTTTTGAAACTAATAAAATTAAATAATTTGTATTTTCTAATTGACTTAGAAAAAGTTGTTTACCCTTAAATGTTAAATAATATCTAGTAAGTATCACTTAACATGTATAAATTAATTTATATTTAAATTATTTTTAATTTTTCATTCCATAAGATGGAAAATTCAATATAATTATTGATTAATTAAAATGAATCTATTTTTACGTTTGATGAATTAAATAGAAGTACTCGTACTATGGAGTATTCTCCCCCAAAATCACCATGAGGAAAATAGATTTAAATGTATATCATGTTTTGATTCATGACAAAAAATGAATTTTTTTATACTCAATTGAAAATATTCATGGTATGTTTGACATAAATTTATCTCAAATAATCTAAATATAAAAATAAAATTATCATATGTTAACTAGTTTATAGGGATAGAATTTATTGAATAAGAGTAAAAGATAATTCTAACAAGTTGAGGACAAAAATAGGCATTCAAAAAGATGAAATTTTGAGTGAGATGTATTTGAATTTTTTTCTAAATTGGATATAAATTTAGATAATATCATCAAATTGGGATTATAAGAATAAAATTTGAATATAAATTAATAGAACAATACCCACATTTCATTTCACCCTTTTTTTATGATTAATTTATTTCAGTAAGATAAATGTGGGGATTGAACAAGGATGGATAACACAACATTACCACTCCTCCCTTTCCTTATTTTGGATTCAATTATCATGAATTATTATAAAAATGGACTTATATTTCATTTTAAAGGTATTATTGTATATATAGATAAATAATATAGTTTTAATTTATTTTATTTTTATTTTACTCCCCCATATGTTATGGATTTTTAACCTTTTAGTGATCCCTAGTGGAGGAATCCTGATGTATTTTTGTTATTAAAAAATTGAACAATATATATTAATGTTAATTTTATATTTATATAGGTTTTTCATGTTATAAGTGTTTCATTACTTATTATTTTGTTATGTCACTTTATCATTAAAAAAATTATGTTTATAGGTACTCATTAATTTGATTATATTAACTTAAATTTTGAAAATATTGTTCTCTCATCAAAAAAAATTCATGTGTATAATATCAATTGATTGAGTTTACAAGAATCAAATCATGATATTACTTATATAATTCATCACAACATGATATAAAATATACACTTGAATAAAATAATTAAAGGAAGTGTTGTCCCTATGCATTTGGATGTTAAAATTTGTCACAATCTAGTTGATTTTATATTTTCACTGATGAATTATTTTTTTATTCTAATTAAATCCATAGATATATTCTAATCAAAAATAAATATATATTTGGTATTTATTAATATAAAAAGGATCAAAATATTTTATCAGATTTATTGATGAGACAGTGTATAGCAATTTACAGAGTCCCTACTATTGATCAAATTCAGTATATTAAAGTATTTTTAACACTCATTTATTGTTCTGTTATTAATGATTCATTTCTTTATCCGAAATACAGAAATATATTATATAAATTTAATTTATGTAATATTTATTTTTTTCCTAAATTAATTGTCTATGTATTTGTTATGATGCCACTTATGTTATAAATATATTATAGAAATTCATATAGAATAATCAACCAAATTTGAAAATAATTAAAAAACACATTCCAGATCCCATTAACTTACACATATCAACATTAGGCCATGATAATATGTACATACCTCTAAAAGATAGATTCAATGTCAACAAGTAAATAGTATGATGTTGAAAGTAATTTTCCAAAACAAGAAAATGAAAAATAAAGTTAAAAAAACAATATAAAATAATATAAGATATGAAATCATTTTGTGATAAAATTCATTCCCAATGTTGGAATAAATTATATAAAATATTGAATATAGATAAAAATAAAAGTAATGAAATGATTAAAACATGTTTTAATCAGTCTAAAATAATAAAAATCCCTTCCTATCTGTACATTAGATGGCTATAACCTTCAAAAAAATTCAATGAGAAGCAAATAATTTTGATTTATATTGAATTTTTTACGACATTCCCTTGTTTAAATAATGAAAAATATTATATTAACACATCCTAGGGATCAGATGTTTGGTGTTATTACACCATTTAAGTAGAAAAAAATAGGAATAAAATTTTATAAAATTAATAACTTTTACAAATATGTCTTGTGAATAAATTAGTCTATATAGGGTGTTAGTTTAAATGTTATCAGTAAGTAACCATGGATCCAAACCATACCTAAATCAACAAATGATAATAGAAAAATATAGTACGCATAAAAAATTTAAAAATAAATGAAACAAAAAAAAAACACACACACACACAGAACTACACTCAATCAGATTCAAAAAATATTTTTTCAAAATTAACTCAATATAGAAATTAAATAAAATACATAGTTGATATGTTAAGGATATAACACATGAGTAAGGATGAATATATCCCTAGTGTATGGTTATTTTTATCCAATATACATAAATATCATTATCAATTATCAAAATGATGTTAAGATAAAGGGTATATCATTTTAATATCTAATCTTATAGAATAAATCATTTAAAATAATAATATAATTATTAAAAAGGTTCCTAAAAAAATATTTTTGAACAATGCTCACTATAGAAAGAATAAGTCCCTAATTCACAGAAGTAATATGATCATCTCCCCCAACATCTATACAAAAATATCATTGGCTATCATCTTATCTCTCTGTATTCCTAAATTTTTGTAGCATACTTACAACTCATTATCAAGAATCCTATTCAAATATTTAATTCAAAAATAATAATAATTATAATTAAATTTTCACATTTAAATTTTAGAAAAAAAACATTCCAATAAACTATAAAGTATTACTATTTGAAACTGATTAAATATTATCGTAATAAATTCTTTTACATTTATTCTTAAAAATAAATGAAATTGATCATATTATTCAAAAATAATGAAATATTATTTTAATAAATTTATAATTATTTATTCTATAGAGTATAACGTCATCAATTTTTTGATCTTACAAAAAACAGATATATTCTATCCTAGGTAATTTTTCTCATATGTAATAGTACTTGTTTGGTGCAATTATTTAACTCACCATGAAATCCCCTTCTTAAAATCACAGTAGAAATTTCTGGGTAAATAAAAAAAATTCCCATAACATCATGATATTAATTTATTTAAAGAAATTATTTTCCATAATTTTTCAAAATATAAAACAAGGAATTATCATAAAATGTTATGTGAACCACTAAAGTATCTTATATATTCTTTTAAAATCTCATGTTCATCTTATGTATCATGAAATATATATTTACATGAGATTTTAATACAAGTTATGTAATCTCTATGTAGTATTACATATCGTAAAATAGATATCACATATCATAATTTAATTTTTTTAGAACTATGATGATTATCTCCCTTGATATATTATGCATGTACATGGAATATTTTTTTATTAATAATAAATTATATATAAAATCTACGAAACTCTAAACATCATGAAATTAAGTCAAAAAAGATTTCAATAATTTTCACCACATTCAAAAAATTATAGTCACTTATTGAACAATAATTTTTTTATGTCAACTGTCTAAATATGATGATAATAGATATAAAATCACCCATGACGAGTTCAATATTTTCCCCTCTTGAGTTTTTTTGATAAATAAAATTTTATATTCATATTTTTTTAAAACCCAATAAAATATAATATTCCCACATCAATCGGTATAAGTAAAATGTAATTACATATCTTCTCAAAATTATTAAAAATATATAAAATGGTTTATCATAAGGGTTTCATTGTAAATAATAGTGTAATGATCCATGATTCAATTAATGTAAGTCAATGTGAGATATCAAAATTTATAAAAAATACAGAGATATATTAATTTAGAAAATAATGATTTTTATAATAGAGTTCAAAAATTGATTCAAACTCAAAATAAATCTATTCACATTTGATCAATAATGTTGTTAAACTATCTCCTCAGCTCTACTGTGTAAATAGACAAAAAAATTTAATGTTTAAATTATTTTCCACCTATTAGGATATATATCCACCATTGTACTAAATAAAGAAAAAGGAAATGTTGTGATATTATTAGAATCATACCTCAGTGGTATTGAGTAAATGGTTTCACGACCATATGAAGATTCATATTCTCAAAATTCTCGATGAGATGATATTTTATTTGAATGGATGTAATATAAACCTTAAAAGGAAAAAATTCCAATTCAATATTTCATTAGTCACCATATATTTCATGAAATGATATTTGATATCAACATTAATTGATATCAAGTTTTGTACTATATGTTTTTTACATATTTAAAGAACTTTGGTTTTTAAAAACATAACCAATGGATAACCAACAACAACATGAATATGATGGAGTTGGGACTTCATTAAAACCAATTGTGCAGCTTCCTATGATTAAACAATATATTATTCATCATTTGAAATCAATGTGAAATTTATTTTTTCTTTAAATTCAATTCCATGAATCTTTCACCAATTAAAATTTGTTCCTCCAAATATAGAGTTTCAATAATTAATTTTTCTCTCCCATTGATCAATAGTTATGCCTTGTATCACTAAGTCACCTATATTATCATAAAAAATACCACTCTTTGATATAATTTTTAAATATCTCATATTTATCATAATAAATATCAAATATCAGTAATTTTAATTTGATTTAAATATCATGTATGGAGTGGGATAAAAAATTGGACTTGAGGATGATAAATATAAAATACAATAAATTAATTTTTTGAATTCATTCACCTTAATTTCTTATACAGCACTATCCTAACTCAATTGTCCCAACTTGAATGTGTGAATATAATCCAATATATTAATTCCTAACAAATAATTCTAATAACTAATTTTTGAAAATTTATTGATAAATAGAAATAATACCAATTGTTGGGATAATTTGAAAACCCCAAATAAAAGCCATCATTCCATGTAAGGAATTATTAAACACCATTTTCATTCTTATGGAAAAATATTCCAACAATATTTCCTCATTAAAGGGAATGAATATATCATCATTATATAAAATAATAAATATTTTTTCAATGTTAGTATTCTTTATATTAAGGTTGATATCTATATGTCACTTTTTGAATTTCAAACTTCACAAATTCTTAGTAGGCATTAAATAAAAAGATAATGGGGATTTTTCAACCCATTAAGATATTTAGTAGATTGGAATAAATTTCACCATATTTACAAACAATATATATTTTAGTTTTCTCTATATAAACATTTTTATTCATATCACCACTAAAAACATTATAATTTACATTCATATGATAATATTTAATATTTATTTGTATAATAATGTCATAAAATATTATGATAGAATCATGTCTAGGTAAAAGGGAAAATATTTCATGAAATTCATTTCGAAAAATTTAAGATAACCCCTAGAAAACCAATCATTCTATATTCCATAAAGCCTAACCATTTTCATTCAAATTGTTTATATAAAACATATTTTGTACCAATGGGTTATTCCAATTTTTTCCTTGGTAAAAATTTAATTCCAGATTCCATTAAATTATGTTTATCAATTTATTTATAGTATATATCCATTATTTTCCTCAAAATCCCTATTAAAGAGTTAAGTCTCAATCATTATATATAATTTATATTAAATAGATATTAAAATTTATATTTTTCACTACTGGAATTTAGTCTTTTCCCAACGGCAGTATACCAACGGTTTGCTTAAACCGTTGGTATAGTGAGCCTTTGCCAACGGTTTAAGAAAACCGCTGGCAAAGAGAATTTTGGTGGACCCTTTCCCAACGGTTCACTGGAACCGTTGGGAAAGGGTGATAAAATCACACATTTCCCAACGGTTCAGTGGAACCGTTGGGAAAACTCACACCTTTCCCAACGGTTCACTGGAACCATTGGGAAAGGGGTGCTAAACTCACACATTTCCCAACGGTTCCAGTGAACCGTTGGTAAATGTGTGCCTTTGCCAACGGTTTTTATAAACCGTTGGCAAAGGTTTCCCCCAAATTGCAGATCGCGATCTCCTCTCCCCATTCGGACAGAGCCCTAATCTATTCGCTCAGGTGCTCTCGCGAACCCCATCTGACTCCACTGCTCTCGCGAATCCGAACACCAGCACCCCCCATCCCAACAGGTACACCTAATACGAATCGGTAAAATTTGATCTCAACCATATTGTTGTACTTGTTTTAATGAATATATTTTTTCCAGGTGTTGGTGGTTTAATTGATTATTGAAATTAATATCTAAATAGGATATTGTTTGTGTTTGTGAAGACTTATTTAATGTTATTGTATTCTATGTGTGTAAGGAGAGTGTTAAAAACATGTAAATCATAGTTGGGACGTTTACATGTTTTGGATAATGGATTGTGGGAATTATGGATTGTGTTCAAACCAATTTGATATGTTTTGGATAATGGATTGTGGGGGTAGGGGGTGTCCACGGGGGTGGGTGGGTTGTCCCCGGGGGTGGGCGGGGGTGTCCACGGGGGTGTGAAAGGCTATCCACGGGGTGGGAGGTGCTGTCTAGGGGGTGTGGGCTGTCCTGGGGGTCTGGGTGTGGTGTCCTAGTGGGGGAGGGGTGTGTGGGGTGTCCAGGGGGGGTGGTATGTCTAGGTTGTGGTGGTGGGGTTGCAGGGGAGGGGGGTGTGGGCTGTTTGGGAGGGTGTGCTGGGCTATACAGGGGGGGTATGTGGTGTCCAGGGGGTACGGGGGTGGGCGGGTTGTCCACAAGGGTGGGCGGGCTGTCCACGGGGGTGGCCGGTCTGTCAAGGAGGGGTGGGCGGGCTGTCCAGGGGGGGTGGGTGGGCTGGCCACGGGGGGTAGGGGTGTCTAGGGGGCTGGGCGGGTTATCCAAGGGGGTGGGGGGCTGTCCATAGGAAGAAGGGGTGTCGAGGGGGGTGGGTGGGCTGTCCACGGGGGTGGTTGGGCTGTCTAGGGGGTAGGGGTGTCCACGGGGGTGGGCGGGGCTGTCCAGAGGGTGTGGGCTGTCCTGGGGGTCTGGGTGGGGTGTCCTGGTGGGGGAGTGGTGTGTGGGGTGTCCAGGTGGGGTGGTATGTCTAGGTGCTGGTGGTGGGGTTGCAGGGAAGGGGGGCGTGGGCTGTTTGAGAGGGTGGGCGGGGCTATCCAAGGGGGGTACGGGGGTGGGCGGGCTGTCCACAAGGGTGGACGGGCTGTCCACGGGGGTGGCCGGGCTGTCAAGGAGGCATGGGTGGGCTGTCCAGGGGGGTGGGGGGCTGTCCATAGGGAGAAGGGGTGTCGAGGGGGTGGGTGGGCTGTCCACGGGGGTGGTTGGGCTGTCTAGGGGGTAGGGGGCATCCACGGGGGTCGGTGGGTTGTCCACGGGGGTGGGCGGGGCTGTCTACAGGGGTGGGAAAGGCTGTCCACGGGGGTGGGTGGGGCTGTCCAGGGGGTGTGGGCTGTCTTGGGGGTCTGGGTGGGGTGTCCTGGTGGGGGAGGGGTGTGTGGGGTGTCTAGGGGGGTTGGTATGTCTAGGTGGTGGTGGTGGGGTTGTAGGGGAGGGGGGTTTGGGCTGTTTGGGAGGGTGGGTGGGGCTATCCCGGGGGGGTACGGGCTGTCCAGGGGGGTGGGTGGGCTAGCCACAGTGGGTGGCCGTGCTCTCGCGAACCCCCCATCCGAACATCATCGACCCCCGTGGACAACCCACCTTTTATCCCAAATTCCATAGATTTATACATTATTTTATTATATTATGCCTCAAGTTATCTAAAATATGTGTTTGATGTTCTTCACGTGACCTATCATAATTCCTTCTCATAATCTATAGTGATCATGGGAAGATCGCATGCATGATTCATGATCACTCAAATTATTCGGCAGATCATACATAATGGAAGCCTTACAGGATGTGAGATGATTATATCTAGGAAATCTACTCAGGAACCTGGTGAGGAAGTGCATATTAATTCAAAAAGGTAAATCGCATATGAGGATACCCTACAAATATGGTTTTGGGATGAGGCATGCTCTGATGTGATAACACATTAAGTTCTTGTTGGTTTTACATTTTTTCAATAACACATTTTTATGTTTTTTTCACATGTGTAGTTGATACCATGATTATTTTCTTCCTTTGTCGTTTACTTAAATGTATTTTCTATTAAAGATCAATACTATTGAATTGTTTATGACAAAATGACTTATATGAATTCTTTTTACAGAATGGACAGAAGTTGGATGTATGAAATCAATCGTATCTCAAGTGATTTTCAAAACAATTTGGAGAGCTTTATATATTTTTCATTTCACAATGCTTCAGATAGTGGTCGCATACACTGCCCATGTTCCAATTGTGTTGGTAGACCTTGGTTGAGTCGTGAAGAAGTCAGCTACCACATAACCAAAAATGGTTTTCAAGCAAACTACTTTGTGTGGTATCACAATGGGGAGAAAATGAAGTCTCAAATAGGTGATGATCGAAATGAAAGGACTGGAATGGAGAATTTGTTAGATGATCGGTTTCCGTTTATTCGTCATCATGAAAAAGAAAGGATTTTGACTCAAGAAGACGTCGATATGAGGACAACTGATGCATCTAGTGAAAATGATGATATTGATAGGGTGAAAAAATTGAATGATGTTGCCACGACTCCAGTATATCGACAATGCGATAAAATGAAACAGATGGAATTTTTAATCCGATTGTTTCATGGAAAAACTATGTATGGGATTTCTAATACAGCAATCGATTACATTCTTACCCTCTTGAAGGATTTACTTCCAGATGATGCAGATATTCCCTCAAACCACTATATGGCATTGAAGTTAGTTAAAGAACATAGATTTTCCAGAAACAAAATTCATGCTTGACCGAAAGATTGCAGTTTATTCTGGGAAGAAACCGCTGAACGAAATGAATATATAAAATGTGGCACATCCCGATGGAAGTCAAAATCTGATGGAAAACCATCCCACGTTCCACAGAAAGTAATGTGGCACCTTCCATTGATCCCCAGACTCCATAATATTTTTATGTCTGATGAAATATCAATAAAAATGAGATGGCATGATACCGAGAGAAAGAAGACTAATGATGAGTTGGTTCATCCTGCAGATGGATTTGCATGGCAGAGATTTGATGCTCGACATCCTGATTTTGCAGCTGACGTGCGTAATGTGAGGATGGGTCTTTAATGCGACGGTTTTAATCCGTTTGGGCATATGCTTACTTCGCACAGCACATGGCCAGTTTTTATACACATTTATAATCTTCCCCCATGGTTGTGTATGAAAAAATATTTCACTTTCATGAGTATACTCATATCTGGTCCTTCTGATCCCGACATTGATATTGATGTATACATTAAACCTTTAATAAAAGAGTTGAAACTTCTTTGGGATGTGGGTGTGCGCACATACGATGCATGTTCGAAAGACATATTTCAGATTCGTGTTGCGCTTATGTGGACGATCAATGATTTTCCGGCTTATGCAATGATGTCTGGATGGAGCACGAAGGGAAAACTGTCATGTCCAGTTTGTATGAAGAATACACGATCCAGAAGACTGAAACATCGTTGTAGTTTCAGTTTTATGGGACATCGACGATTTTTGCCAAAGGATCATCCATATAGAATGAATCGTCGAAGATTTGATAATACTATAGAGATCGATGATCCACCTCAGCGTATGTATGGAACTGATGTGCTTAATGAATTGAAAGATTTCAGTTTTTCGTTCGGGAAGGGTCAAATGAAATCTGGAAAGAGAAAGAATGTTTCCACATAAACCTGTTACAATTGGAGAAGAGGAGTATTTTTTTTGATTTTCCTTATTGGTCAACCAATTTGCTACGTCATTGCTTAGACGTAATGCATATTGAAAAGAATATATGTTAAATGTTGCTTTCAGTTCTTCTAAATGTAAAGGGGAAGACAAAAGATGATTTACGATCTCGACGTGACTTGGTGGATTGGGGAATCAGAGCAGAATTACATCCTGTGCGTATCAGTGAAAATAAATGGAAACTTCCATGTGCTTCTTATGTGATGACACCTACTAAAAAAAACAATTTTTGGAAGTATTAGAGACTATTAGAGTTCCTGATGGCTATTCAAGAAACATATCTAAACGGGTCAATAGAAGAGAGTTGAAGCTAAAATCTTTGAAGACTCATGATTATCACGTTCTACTGCATGAGTTGCTTCCAATAGAAATCTGTCATCTTTTGTCCAATAATGTAAGGGTGTGTGTTATTTAGTTGTGCCATTTGTTTAGAGAACTTTCTGCTAAGAAGTTGTCCAAGTATTTCTTGCAAAAAATGTTGACAGATGCCCCATTAATATTGTGTGAGTTGGAGAAAATATTTCCCCCATCATTTTTCACATGCATGCTGCATCTGACTGTCCGTATTCCAACTGAAATACTTCTCGGAGGACCTGTTTCTTTTCGTTGGATGTATCCAACTGAAAGAAATATGTTCACATAAAATTCTTATGTTCGAAACAAGAATCATCCTGAAGGTTCTATCGTGAACGGTTACTTAGCTCAAGAATGTATGGATTTCTGTTCAATGTATTTGTCTGATCTTACTACAAGAATGAACAGATCAATGAGAAATGAAGAAGAACAGTATGAGAAAATTGAACCCAGTTTTCCTTCACTTCCTCAAACAGGAGGAATTCCTGGATCTTATACATTGAAGACATTAAGCATTGAAGAGCGGGAGATGGCACATCGCACAGTTTTGTTCAAATGTGATTTGTTCGATGACTATATCAGGTAAAAAAATTGAATATGTATATCTTACATATATATCTGTTAAACTATTCATATTTTTTTATCTACAGGGCACATAAATCAATGATAAATAGGAAGCATCGTTCTTTATCTTTGAGAAGGAGAGAGACTTTGCATAGCAAAGAGTTTTCTGCTTGGTTAAAATTGAAGGTAAAAATATTACTGTTTAAATTAATTATTTCAATATTTACTTAAGTTTAACTGTCATTTATATTGCAGGTATTGAGTTTGTCTGCTGACTCTGTCTCTGAGGAAATAAGAGCTTTGGCTTTTGGTCCTAATACCGTGGTTCAGGAGTGTAAATCAATTTTTATCAATGGGTACAGATTTATTATCACTGAACGAGCCAAAAACATGAGAACACAACATGATGGTATTATGGTTACTGCCACCACAGATTGTTATGCCAGTGCATCAGATAGTAGACCGCGACTTGAAAATGTGGGTTATTATGGAGTCGTTGAGAAAATAATAATATTGGATTATTACTCTCATGGACGAGTCACAATGATGAAATGCCATTGGTTTGATTCGATGACGAGACATGGAACATTTATTGATGATTGTGGATTTCGAGTAATTAATATGGCCCACACTCTTTCAACTGAATAACCATATGTGTTGGCATCAATGGCTAAACAAGTTTTTTATGTCAAAGATCAACTTCAACCTGAATTTGGTGTCATAGTTGAAGTAATTCAAAGAAATATTTTTGATGATGCTGATGATGGAATTGACACTGTCCCTATTGCCATTGGAACCAATGCATTTATTTCTTTTGATGACTCCAATAGCTCAATTGTCAGAGTTGATTGTGAACTTGAAGTTGTGGTTGGAAATATATAGAATCATTCATCCATGTTCTCAATTCTTTTGGTTTACCTCGAGTTGGGTTGTTAAGGTTGGTAATATTCATATTTATTTAGTATTGATCACAAATATGTTTTAGCTGACTTGACCGTTATGTGAATTTTCAATGTTTATTGGTTGTTTTTTTATTGGAATTTCATTTTCTAATTTGGAATTGAACTGTATTCAAACCAAATCAAACAATATTTCTAACTTGGTGAACATTACTGTTGTACCCCTCTCTCTTGGATTTTAATGATCACAATCACTCTCATTGTGTTCTAACTTGTTTTCAAGTGTTTTGATGCTAGAAAAAAGGTTGCCCAGGAGTTGGCCCAAGAAGGCTGATAGTGGACTCTCTGACTCCACTGGCCAACCGGTCGATTCCCACCGGCCAGCCGGTGGTCTCTGGCAGAAGCATTGCTTTCTTCCAGATCCACTGGTCAGCCGGTGCTAGCGCACCGGCCAGCCGGTATGGTCACCGGCCAACCGGTTCTGGCCCACCGGCCAGCCGGAGGACCCAGGCAGTATGCTTTCCCACTGCCTGG
The DNA here is from genome assembly GCA_963277665.1 of Viscum album. Classification (NCBI taxonomy): domain Eukaryota; kingdom Viridiplantae; phylum Streptophyta; class Magnoliopsida; order Santalales; family Viscaceae; genus Viscum; species Viscum album. The sequence continues at coordinate 1,868,520,254 of OY728163.1, forward strand.
TGCCACCGGCCAACCGGTGGATGACCACCGGCCAGCCGGTGGAACCCAGACAGAAAGCCTACTCTGTCTGGACCACCGGCCGGCCGGGAGCTCAGCACCGGACAGCCGGTGGACCACCAGCCGGCCGGGAGCTCAGCACCGGCCAGCCGGTGGACTACCAGCCAGCTGGTGAGACACCACCGTCCAGCCGGTGTGCCCAGTCAAACTAGCCGTTGGTCTTTGACCAGACTTGTACTTTTTACCCCCAACGGCTCCGGAAGCCCTCTAACGGCCATATTGAAGTGTTTATGGGTATTTCTCCTATAAATAAGAAACCATGGATGCCGGGAACAAAACAAAAAATATATTTTGATGTCTTGATTCTCTAACGACAAATCTCCAAGGCCTCTTGAGATCCATTGCCATCCTTGATGCTTGAGCTCCCTCTCCATCAGCTGCTCTCACACTTTTGGCGCTCAAGGCTTCCGTGTGTTTGTATTATTTTATTTGTTTAGTTCTTCATTGGGTTTTGATTAAAACAAACCTCCCATTTCCATTTTTATTTCTATTGGGTTTCTTGCTACAACCATAATAAAAAAGCAAGCTGTACGAAGGTGTTCTAGCCTACCTTAAAATGGCTAGTGGGTTTCTTGCTACAACCATTAAAAAGCAAGGTGACGTATTAATCTCTCAACGGTTCTTGTTGGGAGCGGAGAAGTAGGCTTGGGAATTAAGCCGAACTTCGTTATCAAATTGTGTCTTGCCTTTTTTTATTTCCGCTGCATTGATAATTGTTTTATATTGTTAATTATTTTTCAAAAGGCAATTCACCCCCCCTCTTGCCATCCTCTACGACCCAACAATTACAACTTGTATGTTTTATTAAATTAATTCAAGATCTTATAAAACAATTGATAGCTAAATTACCAATAAATCCCCTCATTCCCTCATATATTTAGTTTTTTGATTTACACATTAATTTTCTTTTTCTATTTAATTACATATTTGTTTTCAAATACAGGAAATGCATCCAATTGAAGAGAGACGGAGAAAAAAAATGGCGGAGAAAAATCGTCGGATGGGGGAGATGGGAATTCCACCATTAGTGCCTATAGTGAGTACTTTATTTCAAATATATATATATATATATATATATACAGAATATATAATGTCATGTGATTAATTTTTTTTGTAAAATTTTTTGTAGGATCCACCATTACGTCGACAGTTATTCGACGAGGAGCCTAGTACTGGTCCTAGTACTCAGGCCGATGGTATGAGGAGGGTTCGTACCAGAGGTGGACGTAGAGTTGCGCGTGCCCGACTAGACCCTTCCCCTCCCACTGACATTTCAGCCTTCCCACATTCTGATCCCGGTGTGTCGTTAGGGACACACGGGGTATTTAGGCCTCCCATGTTTTCGCTACCTTCTGCATCTTCTGCCCCATCATTTTCACATCCCATGATGATTCCCACTCCCCAGTCAGCATCAGGTCATACAACTGTTCCATCTTCTTTTCCTTCTACTTCTGTCTCTCCGAGCTTTTATATGCCATCGTCTTCGACTCCTGTTCCACCAGAGGGTGTTCCATCAGGTTCTGTGGATCCGGCGCCACTCATTGATCAGACTAGCGCAGGTATATTTATAAAACCATAACAAATTTTTATAGAAATATTTATTTTCATTATAACATGTTTTGATAAAATATTTGTTTTTCGTTCATGACAGATACATCTACTGACAGGAGGCGGGGGTGGGGCCGTACACGCATGTGTTCGGTGTGGAACCGTCACACACAGGTTATGGTGGAATATAATGAAGACAATCAGATGGTTGAGAAAACAGGGCAGCAATGTCGGAGTTTTCTGGTGACGCTTGCCAAATACTCCGACATCATTCCCATCAGCCCGCTGTCGTGGAGACATTTGCCACATGAGGTCAAAGATAGAGGTTGGGCAGAGATATGGGTAAAAAAATCTGTTGTATTTAATGCCATGAATTATTTTTATATTTACATGAATTAATATTTTGATTTCAGCTTCGATTTAATTTTCCTGATGGTGAGGGTGCACGACTGGAATGTCTAAAAGATTTAGGCAAGATTTGGAGAGCCTACAAGCATGAGCTGTATATTGGTTGGCGTGCTAGAGTTGGCACTGAGTTAGAGGCGGTACCAGTCGTGGATGATTGTCCTATAGAGTAGTATCGTCAGATGATTACTCATTAGACGAGTACCCAGTTTAAGGTATGAATTACATTTGAGGTATTTAAATAATAAATTTCATGTTTTTCATTAATATTATCCTTTGCATTATCGAATTTTATTTAGGAATCATCTGGAAAAAATAAAAAAAACATTGATTCAAAAAAATACCTCCATACACTAGGACGCACGACGATGCCGGATCATGAGAGGCAGCAGGTATGACAATTGTTTATAAGTTTTCTTTACGACTTACATTTTCTTTTGTTTTCTCAATTATTTAATCATTTGATAATGTTTTTATATAAATTTTGTTTTCAATGTCATTGTATAGGCAAGTACAAAATATTGAAGGACGTGTGCCTCGAGCAAAACTGTTTTGCTCGAGTAGACGAAAAAAGGATGGAAGTGCTGTCAACGAAGCGACTCAGCAGCAGATTGTAAGATTTAATCTGTTGATTATATATTTTAATATCTATTTCGTAACTAAATAATATATTTATATTTGTAACAGGATGCTTTAGAGGCCCTCGATGCCCAAGAAGCAGACAATTTTGGGCCATCTGATCAATTACATCAGGTGTTGGGAGAGGATCATTTTGGCAGAGTACGCTGCCGACCTAGGATAGCCCCGACGAGGTATTGGCCTGCCTCAGGTACGAGTTGTAGTGCCACTGAGCTGCAGCAAGTTAGGGCACAGGCAGAACAGGCTGAGAAAAGGGCCACAGAGACGGCAGAACAGTCTCCTAGGGCAAACAGTGCATTTATGAAATATATTGAAGTTCTACGTCCAACACTTCCAGTAGGGGCTAGCCCAGCGATTGATAAATACATGTCATCGATACATTATATATATGGTGCACCAGGTGGCAGTTCCAGTGGTGGTCAGGCCGATGTCCAACTTGAAGATGATGATGGCGAGGAGTCTGATGCGGAAGAGGAGGGAGATGAGGAGGGAAAGGAGGAGGGCGAAGGCGAGGAGGAAGGCGCTGTGGAGGGTGAGGACGATGAGGAGGACGATGACGAGGGTGATGATGATGATGATGATGGTGATGGTGATGCTGATGTGGGACATATTGATCTGTTACATTTTTGACTTATATTACTGAGATTTGATGTTTAATCTATTCTAGTTGTTGGTTTTATCTAGACTCGTAATATAGTATTGGAGTTGAGTTATTTTTATATATTGTCTGTTTTTATGGATGTTGTTGTCTTTTAGTGGTTGTGTGTTTGTGAACTCCCTTGACAACCCCCCTCATTCTTGGACCCTGGACAACCCCCCTCCCCCTTGGACCCCGAACACCCCCCAAACACCCCCCGGACAGCCCCGCGGACAGCCCCGCGGACAGCCCCCCGTACATCCCCCAACCCTCCACCCTGGACCCCAGATAGCCCCCCGGACAGCCCCTTGGACAACCCCCCCCCCCCCCACCCCCCCCCCACCCCCCCTTGGACCCGGACAACCCCCCAAACACCCCCCGGACAGCCCCCAGAACAACCCCGGACAACCCCCTGAACAACCCCTGAACAACCCCTGAACAACCCCTGAACAACCCACTGAACAACCCCCGGGCAGCCCCTTGAACAACCCTAGACAACCCCCTGAAGAACCCCCAAACACCCCTCGGACAGACCCCGCACAGCCCCCCCACCCTCCTCCTTGGTCCCCGGACAGCCCCCCAGACACCCACCGGACACCCCCCCCCCCCGGACAGCCCCCGCGGACAGCCCCCGCAGACAGCCCCCCGTACAGCCCCCAACCCTCCACCCTGGACCCCGGATAGCCCCCGGATAGCCCCCCCCCCCGGACAGCCCTCGAGGTCGTCCGCTATGAATTTGACCGTTGGATGCCCGTTTTGGCCGTTTATGACACCAGAACTGCGTTGTCGGTCACCACGGGCCCACGGAACGTCCGATTGACGTGCCGTCTGCTTGACCACTTCATAAATCACTCACCCGTATTTTTCGTCTGATTTGAGGCCATTCCGAAATCGTTCGGCCCACTTGGACCACCCTCACGCGCGTTTACGAAGCGCACACATCACTTAAAACACGAATATTGAGCCGTACCGCGCAAACCGAACGTCCGATTGACGTGCTGTCTGCGCGTACACGTCACGAATAATAATGAGAATGTTTCATGGTGGTTTCAGCTCAATCCGAGGTCGTTCGCTATGAATTTGACAGTTTGACGCCCGTTTTGGCCGTTTGTGACACCAGAACTGCGTTGTCGGTGATCGCGGGCACACGACATGTCCGATTGACGTGTCGTCTGATCGAGCACTTCATAAATCACTCACCCGTATTTGTCGTCTGATTTCAGGCCATTCCGACTTCGTTTGGCCTGTTTGGACCCCCCTCACGCGCGTTTTCGAAGCGCGCGCATCACTTAAAATACAAATATTGAGCCGTACCGCGCAAACCGCATGTCCGATTGACGTTTCGTCTGCGCGTACACATCACGAAAAATAATTAGAATGTTGCACGGTGGTTTCAGCTCAATCCGAGGTCGTCCGCTATGAATTTGACCGTTTGATGCCCGTTTTGGCCGTTTATGACACCAGAACAACGTTGTCGGTCACCGCGGGCACACGGCACATCCGATTGACGTGCCATCTGCTCGACCACTTCATAAATCACTCACCCGTATTTGTCGTCTGATTTTAGGCCATTCCGACTTCGTTCGGCCCATTTGGACCCCCCTCACGCGCGTTTACAAAGCGCGCGCATCACTTAAAACACGAATATTGAGCCGTACGGCGCAAACCGCACGTCCCATTGGCGTTCCGTCTGCGCGTACACGTCACGAATAATAATTATAATGTTGCATGGTGTTTTCAGGACAATTCGAGGTCGTCCGCTATGAATTTGACCGTTTGACGCCCGTTTTGGCCGTTTATTACACCAGAACTGCATTTTCAGTCACTGCGGGCACACGGCACGTCCGATTGACGTGTCGTCTGCTCGACCACTTCATAAATCACTCACTCTTATTTGTCGTCTTATTTCAGGCCATTCCAAAATCGTTCGGCCCATTTGGACCACCCTCACGCGCGTTTACGAAGTGCGCGCATCACTTAAAACACGAATATTGAGCTGTATCGCGCAAACCGCACGTCCGATTGACGTGTCGTCTGCGCGTACACGTCCCGAATAATAATGAGAATGTTTCACGGTGGTTTCTGCTCAATCCGAGGTCATCCGCTATGAATTTGACTGTTTGACGCCCGTTTTGGCCGTTTATGACACCAGAACTGCGTTGTCGGTCACCGCGGGCCCAGGGCACGTCCAATTGATGTGCCGTCTGCTCGACCACTTCATAAATCACTCACCCGTATTTGTCGTCTGATTTCAGGCCATTCCGACTTCATTTGGCCCGTTTGGGCCCCCCTCACGCGCGTTTACGAAGCGCGAGCATCACTTAAAATACGAATATTGAGCCGTACCGCGCAAACCGCACGTCCGATTGACGTGCCGTCTACGCGTACACGTCACGAATAATAATTAGAATGTTTCACGGTGGTTTCAGCTCAATATGAGGTCGTCCGCTATGAATTTGACCGTTGGACGCCCGTTTTGGCCGTTTATGACACCAGAACTGCGTTGTCGGTCACCGCGGGCACACGGCACGTCCGATTGACGTTCCGTCTGCTCGACCACTTCATAAATCACTCTCCCGTATTTGTCATCTGATTTCAGGCCATTCTGACTTCGTTCGTCCCATTTGGACCCCCCTCACGCGCGTTTACGAAGCGCGTGCATCACTTAAAACACGAATATTGAGTCGTACCGCGCAAACCGCACATCCGATTGACGTGCCGTCTGCGCGTACACGTCACGAATAATAATTAGAATGTTGCACGGTGGTTTCAGCTCAATCCGGAGACGTGGTGTGGCCGGCACCTCTCAAAGTGTCTGTCTTTTGTTTCAAAAGGACGTCATTTTAAGTGAAAAACATCAACTGACATACGGAAAACCGACCAAACGCATTCCGAATCTGTTGATAATTTATCCCAACAATCCATGGGTCATATGTGACGTGTACGAGCCAACCCGGGATGAATCTGAGTCGCGGTGTGGCCAGGATAAGTCTAAGTGACTCTCTTTTGTTTAAAATGGACACCATTTTAAGTACATACGGAAAAACGACCAAACGGATTCGGTTTCCGTTGAAACTTTAGGAGAACGATCCATGGGTCTTATGTGACGTGTACGAATCATCCCCGCTTCAATCCGAAATGCGGTGCGGCTAACACCACTCAAAGTGTCCATCTTTTGTTTCAAAAGGACGTCATTTTAAGTGAAAGGCATCAACTGACATACGGAAGAACGACCAAACACATTCGGATTCTATCGATACATTAGCACAACGATCCATGAGTCATATGTGACGTGTACAAGTCAACCCCGTCTTAATCTGAGATGCAGTGTGGCCGACACTTCTCTAACTCTGTCTCTTTTGTTTAAAATGGACATGATTATAAATGAAAAGAACAACTGGCATACACAAAACCGACCAAACGCATTCATAATCTTTTGATAATTTATCACAACGATCCATGGGTCATATGTGACATGTACGATCCAACCCGGGATGAATCTGAGTCGTGGTTTGGTCAGGATTATTCTAAGTGTCACTCTTTTGTTTAAAATGGACAACATTTTAAGTACATACGGAAAACTGACCAAACGCATTCGGTTTCCATTTAAACATTAGGAGAACGATCCATGGGTCATATGTGATGTTTAAGAATCAACCCCGCCTCAATTGGAGACGTGGTGTGGTCGGCACCACTCATAGTGTCCGTCTTTTGTTTCAAAAGAATGTCATTTTAAGTGAAAAACATCAACTGGAATATGGAAAACCGACCAAACTTATTCGGATTGTGTCGATACTTTAGCACAATGATCCATGGGTCAAATGTGACGTGTACGAGTAAACCCCGCCTCAATATGAGGTGCGGTGTAGCCGGTATCACTTCAAGTGTATGTATTTTGTTTAAAATGGACATCATTTGAGGTAAAAATATATGGTATAGAAAAAACCGATCAAATTATGAATTGAATTTCGGATTCCACATATAATTGTCATCTAAATTTTAAAATGAATTCTAAATTAATTATGTATGTTTATAATTATGTTATGAATTCTACTGTAATTATGGATGTGTATATTTTTAGGATGCATTATATGTGTTGGTTGGTTGGTTTTCATTATTTGTATGTGTTGGTTTGTTCTCTATATGTATGCATTATATGTGTTACAGGTACAATAATTGGATTTAAAAATGAATTGAAAACGAGGGAATAATTGGATTTAAAATTGAAATGAAAATGCCCAAAAACCAGACCTGCTGTGCAAATTGCAGGCTGCTATGCAATTTGCACAGCAAAGTCTATGCCAACGGTTTGAAAACCGTTGGAATAGGCTCTATGGAGCTGTTTTACCAACCGTTCAAGGAACCGTTCGTAAAAATACCCTATCCCAATGGTTTGAAACCATTGGGATACCCTGTTGCTGGGTTGTTTTTACCAACGGTTCATGAAACCATTGGGAAAGAAAATTGTCTGTTGATTTCCCAACGGGCCAAACCGTTGGGAAAGGCCTTTCCCAACAGTTTGGCAGAACCGTTGGGATAGGTTTATTTTTTCTGACCTATCCAAACGGTTCTGTGTAAACCGTTTGGAAAAGCCTTTCCCAACGGCTTACTTCCCCATGGTTTGCAGAACCGTTAGTATAACATATACCAACGGTTCTGCAGCCTTTCCCAACGGTTCTAAACTGTTGGAAAATGCTGATTTCTAGTAGTGTTTTTAATGAACATTCAATTTTTTTATCTAATAATATTTACAAAATCAATAAGATTTAATAGTATTTATTATATTATTGTGGTTTTAATATCAATAGTTCAATCAAATTAATATGAAAAATTTACATCAATCCCTTTATTTTGAACTTTAGTCAAAATGTGTAACTAATTCTGTAAGGAAAACATTTTCCTAATTATCTTCAACAACTAATTTTTTTACTCATTTTCATTTTGAATGACTATCATGTCATTAGAGTCATTAATAATGTTATATATAATTTTTAAAGTAAATATATATTTTAATTTTGTTTATTGTTGAGAAGTATTTCCACATTATCTTTCTTTGTAAATTATGCACTAATTTTATAGTTCCTGTTTGATCAAATATGGACCACAAAAACTCTAATGTGTTAATATTCTAATCAATTTTTTACCCAATATCATATGGAGTAATGATAGAGTATAACGTTATTAAACACCTAATTTGAATAATTTTATCATTTTTAATTGCAGAAATTTATAAATATAATTATGTATCATGATTTATTAGAAAATTCTTATCTGTATCTACAAGACTCAAATTTATACTTTCAATTACCCTATTTTTTTGAGTTTTAGGTGCAGTAAACCCAAGCATTATTCAATGATTTTTAGGAGAATCTAAAATTTTTATACTATTATGATCAATCTAATTTTCATATCATATACTATTTATTGTAAAAATAGTTTGTTTCTATGAAATACTCTTAAAAGTTTTGAATATGCTCTGTTATTGAGATTTAAGAGAAATCAATAAACTCATTTCAATGAAGTAATTCCATCATTGAATGTGATGAAATATTGAAATTAAATTTTTATTTTTTCCTCATTACCCCACAAACAGTTGTTTAAATAACAAACATTTCTCTTTGAGTTGGAATCAGAACTACTTTATTATATTAATTTAGAATCTTCCCATTTGGAAATGTTTTTCAAGCAGAGTTAGTGTCATCCACTAATACAAGTATATTTTCTATAATCTCTTCTTTTAATATAATTTTAATACTATTGAGAAATCATTTTAATACTAAATTATTCCATGATTTTATTATAATATAAAACCATGTTTTTGATTCTCAAGATTAAAATAAGAAACCATGGGTTCACAAACCTCTTGATTTCACTACTCCATCTTATATTAATTTCAAAAAACAACCAATATTTCTAAATTTAACCCTATATCCATCATCATAATGTTATGATACACATAGAAAATTATCACTTATAACCCAGTTAGGGTCTCAACCAATAGCGTTTCATGTCATTTAAAAAAATTAAAGGCTATCTCCATATTTAATTGAATTGATATTCCTACTCACATTACGTGAATATTAAAAGTAACAAAAAAACATTGATATGATATCCAGATTCCTCTCTTAATTCTCTAAAACATTTAGATTATAAAAAATTTCCACCCTTCATAAGATCATTTTATAATATCATATTTTATTATCTCATCACCATTAACCTATATATATCTGGAATCATTAATGATTTGGTTAAATAATCCAACAATATTTTAATCATGTAAAATTTTAATCATCAATCTTTTTGGGAATAAATTATATCTTATCAAAATTTAACATACATCCACCCTCATAATGGGTTTATATCTTTTATACTCACAAATAATGTTTTATAGACAATAAAATAATGAATTGTGTGCATTTGTGTCAGGATCAAGTAACTTTTTGTTTTCTTTAGTCCATGATATATCTAATACATCACTTATATGGATATCATATATGTTATACAGAAAAATATTGAGATCAAGAGATTGTAAATGAAGTAATATCATGTTCTTGAGGATTGGGTAATTTTATCATTAAAATAGAAGTGATAATTCATAATTTTCTATGTTTATTATATTAGTATGACCCAAATGATATATTCAACTCCATTCATAACAACATTGACACCACATATTGGAACTCATGAAACCCACATATGGATATGGATCAAGGTGTAAAAATTTCCTCATGTAACATGGAATGTTGGTCCAATTTTTGATAAAACATGTTAAATATGTTATAGTTAATCAAATATTAAACACGAAAAATGTAGAAAAAAATGTTGGGAATTTCAATTTTACATATTTCAAATGAAATAGAATGTCCCAGATGATACACATGAAATTTTGTTAGTTTACCAAAAGTATATTTTATATTGTAGTTTTTTTGATATAAATTTAGGTCATTGTAACTCTATTATGAACTATGTAACATTATTTTTGAGTTCCGATAAGTGCACATGGCCTTCATAAATTCATTTACTCATACTTATCCAATTTCCACTAAACAATAATGATATATTTTCATATTATAAACATGAATATTTCATTATTATAAAAAAACATTATAGGGTGATTTTAACCATGTATCCCAAACTTTTATTCTTTTATTCAATCAAAAATAATAGAAATAACGTATTTTAATTTTCCTAAGTGTATTTTTTGATATATTTCTGACTAGATATGTATTTTAAAGAAGAATTCCCTTTCATGAAATTTTTTTCCTCTTTGTTATAATTCACCGATGTATGGTCCCCGAAATCCTTTTGAAACATGTACATTCCCTCAAATATAATCTTTTCTATATTTCTCATGAAAACCTATCCATGAACTATTTTTCAATAATGTATGTTCCCTTTATTAAGGTTCATGAAAATTATTCACCCAACTAGATTCACTCAGTATTTGTTCAAAAAACACCCATTTCTATGGTACTTATTGTTTCTTACGTACCAATGCTAACCCCATATTCTTATATCCTCCTTCTATTATTTTATTTAACTCTCATAATATTTACTATATATTTTTACTAAATAATACTCACTTAAATACCAAAAAATATAGATAATATTTTATTCCATTTCTAAAATTTCATGATTTTTTCACTACATCATCATGGTGGGATCAAATATTATTTATTATAGAACCGAAACTCTTCAATTGTACATCAATAATTTCACATTTCATGGATATTTTTTAATGAATATAAATTATCAATTTTCTCAAACTGGGGATAATCTCATAACTAGAATGATGCCCAACTAGCATAGAGTTCTCAACTCGGGTGAATAGAAAAACATGTATGAATTGCACCCTAACTAGCATGAAATATCTTCTCTTTCACCGAATTAAATTTTATCATTATCCAACTAACATATTGAATATATATCCCTATAAAAGTGTATAATTCATTTTGAATCCTTGTATAGAAACTTCTTGATCACAAATTTATCTTTTTCAACCCATCTCCCTTCATCTTCGAAATCCATGATAAAAATTATAACGTATTGACAACCATCCCAATTCAAACTGAATATCTAGCTCAGTTAACCCTGTTTTTAACATCATGTGGGTTTTTATAGAAGTTATCCTCATTAGTGGATTGGATAAAATGCAAAATAAATTTATAAGAAATTACTATTATTAACAATAATACACTTTAAAATTCAAAATCATATAAACATGAAATAAAAAATAATATTTTTTTGATTAATCCAAAAAATATATAATTCAATATCATTATACTTCAAAATAATAAGACTTAATGATCACCAGACACATATAATTTTTCTATTGTTGTAATTTATCTTTTTTTTGTGCCTTTTGGTAACAAACCATCCAATGTATCCACCCGAACCGACAGTCGAAATATCATTTCACATGCTCAAGAAGTGTTTATTATCCCTAGATTATGGACACTACTTCAAGGAGATTAACATTTTACCCCATATGAAGTATTTCTACTAATAAAAATTAATTAAACAGGAAACAAAAAATCAGGATAAATTTTATAATAACCCATCTATATGTGATAGGTCTACGCCATGATAAATAAGTAGAAATGTGTATAATAAATAATTTAAATAATAAATAAAAAATGTTAAAAAATAAAATATCCCTATTCCAACTACAAAAAAATATAGCATCCATTATTATTATACATCCATAATTCACCATATATAATACACCACTAATTTTTAAGGGGGGGGGTGGATAATTTCGCTGGTTTAACAACGAATCTATTTTAAAAAATTTAAAAAACTAAAAACCAAATCAACAAAAGTATATAACTGACTGAGATGTTATATACACTAATTAAATGACTAAGATATGAATCAAATAACTTGAACTGAAATATATAATAATGGGAACGATCAATAACATGTTAATAAGGTCACCCCTAACCATTATACACACCTGCATATTAATAATAGGTGAATTTTAAGTTAGTTTATAATATTATAGAATATATGTTTTCTGTAAAAAATGTTTATAAAAGCCCATTATGAATTCAATTTTTATGTTATAGAATTTATTTCTAATTTTTTTTAAAAAAATATTCACGTTAAATATTTTTCTTCTTCCCACAATATTTTATCCAAAACACTAATTTTGAATCTATTTTAAAAACCCAAATTAATGTATTTAATCAAAAAATGGTTTTCATAAAAATGAAAACATTTAAAAAATAACAATCCAAACAAAAGGGATAGATTATGCTACAAAATAGTCCCTAAATGTGAATAGATCAATAAAAATATAAATAGGTGGATGGGTGACACAACCAATACATGAAAAGTGAAACTAATTAGAAACATGAAATAGATTCCATAGATTTATCAGCAAATAAAAAATTTCTATCATGGGATCTACTATATTTCATATTTTGAGATAAATCTACCAATTACTAAACAAATGTACATTTAGTTGTCATAATATGTTGTGTCTCCCAACAAAAACAACCTAAATATCCCATATTAACATCATTTAGGCTTCACTTCCCTGCTTGACCAATCTCACCTTAGATGAGATACTATTATTTTGTGTACTAATTAGTATGGAATAAGTATATATATCTTAGATATTAACTCATGTTCATGTGATAAAATAAATTTTATGGTAGTGATAAAGTATAAAAGGATCCATACATGAATCAAATATAGGATCTGTGCGTAAATAATAATAGAAACTCACCATTGATTCCCTCATAAGAAATAAAACCTATAAACTATAATGACATCATTATAGACATAAAAACCACTTTTTAAAGGAGGTGAAAGCATGGGGAATATAAATGGTCTCACAAACCAACAAATTCTAGAAACCATTTAAAATTTCCAACCAATTCTTGAATTTCAATTTGGATATCAAACCTTTTTCCAAATTATTCAAAACCAATTATAATAAATATACTAAAACATTTTACCATATTTCATCCATGAAATTAATTTAATAAACCACCAACTTAATTATAATTGATTAGATATTATGAAATAAATTCTCAAACAATCCCTTGACTCATAATAGTCGAAATATTAAAAAATGACACATTATAGGTAAAAATTTATTATTATTTTTATAAATATTTATTATTTCTAGTAACACATGAAATTAAATGTAAACCATTATAATAATATGTTAATAACTTCCATAACATTAATGAAATTATATTTAAAAGGAATTAAAACCATTATTAGCATCAATGTAATTTATAATTATCAATATCGGAAATTTCATAAATGGTGGAATTTATCGCCAAATGAAATAAGATTTGAAGCATTATTTATAATAGTGAAACACTTATATTTATATGAAAACAATGGTGAAATATAATTTACCACATATAAATCTAAAAAAAAGTAATGTTATCTTTAGAAAATAATAAAAAGTAATACCAGGCTAATGCAATAAATAATTCAAAATTTAAATTGATGAAAAAGGAAAACATGCCTCAAATATAAGGAAAATAATCTAGAACATAAAATAAATGATGAACTGATTTCAAAGAATACGTCACAAACCCGAGACACAAAAAAATTAATGCAATTATATAAAACTGACCACCTAGAGTTTGGCCATGATAGGTCACATTGATGGGAGAAGAATAAAGTAATATTAATGGGAAAAGAGATATATGTAGAGTCTCTAGCATGGAAATATGGAATCACATAGAGATAAAAACTCCTTGAATAAATATAGATAATTAATAAATCAAAGTATGATGGAGAAATTACAAGGTGGATGTGGACGAGGGTTTGAAAATGAGGGATATATAGACTTAGGGATTTAATAATCTGGATTTCCAAATGTGGTATTTTACTAAAATGAAAAACATGGATGACATGCATGATTTTATATATGATTTAATAAAGTAATCTCCTACAATAACAGGTTACTATAAACTCTATGTAATATCATAAAACTATATATAGTTTAAAAAAAGATATAAAAATCTGTTATTGATCGAATGGAACTAAACTATCATGTTATTGACCTGAATGCACGGTCGATACAATGATACTCCGTACAATGATCTCTCACTGTGTAACATCTACATAGTGTAAAAGAATGTATATTCTATGACAAATATTATTGAAGTTAAATTAATTAAAAAAATTATATATTTATATAAAAAATTTTAAAAAACAACACTGACCTTTATTTTTTATATTTTTTCCCACTATGTCACTCTTTACCCCTAGAAAATCCCCAGTCAACGGAGAAGGAATTAGAAGAAGGAAGTCCATTACACTTCAATTCATGAGGTGGGTGTACTATGGGAAAACAATAGAAATGTCAAATAAAATTGAACCACCCAAATCTATTTTTCATCTAATTCACCCATCTATAATCCCAAAAATATCCATGATGATCATTAAAAATCATGAGAAGGCACAACAAACAACATTGCCTAAGCTAACTACCCTAGATTCGTATGATACATGAAACTTATCTGGGGTCCCATTACTATTTAAAATCAATCTAAATGGTTAAAAATTGAATTAATATTAATAAAGGGGAAAACTACCCTAAAACCAACATCTCTATAAAACAACCATGAGTGACCATCCATTAGAAACCAATCTAACTCAATTATAGGAACAACCAAAATAGAGACTTATGAACCCACAAATAAAATACAAAAACACTACCAAGACCACATACATATACAAATGATGAAATTGGATTTAACCTTATCTGAAAACACTTAAGATTGATATTAGTTCTCATCCATGGTACATTGTCTCAGAACAAACATGAAAACAATATTCCAATATATAGACTAATATGGTATTATCTATATCCTATACCTAATAGAGTAAACCCAATTTCCTTTCTAGGTTCCCCAGTCAATATTCAGACCTCATCACCAATCCAACACACAAATAAACATCATGAAACAAAAAAACTCTACCCTAGATAAACAATATTGTAAGGCAATCAACATCCCATTAGAACTGATCTAAGAGATCAAAAATGAAATATATAACTAAATATTTCCAAAAAATACTCAATCTAATTCACATCCACTAATGAAATCCACAAATAAAAAGAGTAATATTGGGAGATATCTTGATACTTCAACTAGGTATAATGAACATCTTTAAAATAGCTCTCACCTATAAGCATCAATTGGTGTTAATATAATTTATTTTTTTCATCAACCCTTCTTAGTCCCATAATTTACCTTGTCAAACATTAATTCTCTTTAAAATAAGGATACAATAGGAACAATATGTCATCAGATTTGGCCTGGTAGAAAATAGTTCATATTTCACTACTCTCAACATAGTTCGGGTAGAGTTCAGAATAGAATAAATCCCCTTAAAAATAAAATGAACTCCCCCATATAATCAACCTTGGATACAAGCCATATAATATATTCCATGACCATTATCAAATAAATGTGGGAAAATAAAGGTCAATGAATATATTAAATTGATGCTTTAAAATGAACTCTTGGTAATACCACAATAAAGGGACTCATCTAAAACATAGATTTCACTATGAAAAAAATCACTCATAGACCACAAAACCATATTTTCATTTTTTTAATCCAAAGAAAATAAATGAATAATATTAAAACACCACACTCAAATGAAATTAAAAAAAACCCATTTTAGTGTTTTATTAAAAAATTTAAATTGTTTTTAGGTCAAATATATTTCTTTTAATTCTTTCTATAAAACAAACATTCAATCAATTTTTTTTCAAAATAACATAATGAGATCAACCACATTATAAAACCTATTTATGGAAAAAAAATAATCCCATTTAAATTAATCCACCAAATTTTTTTAATCCAAATATTTCCAAGAACATAAAAGAACTCCATTTTTTACGAAAAAAAAATATTTTAAATTCCCTATCAAATCCTCGACATAGAAAAAAATACATCCCATTTATTCCTAAAAAGTCATGAAATATCAAAAAGTTCATAATTCAAGTCAGAAAATTAACAATTCACAAAATGTTTGATTAAAGAATCATAACTTGTCAATACAAATATTGTAATAAAACAAATTTCTTGTGTTAATTTAGGAGACATTATAACCAAACAATTAGGTTCCACATATTTTGACATACCTTGTGTTCTAGTTGTGAAGCTTTGGATAGTCACACACCATCACACCATATCATGATAGACCCCCTATAACATACATCAAAATTGAAATGTAGACACATTTTTATATTAAACACATCCAAATGATCAAAAATAAATTTGAAATCTAGGACTCAATCCCATACTACTGTTTATAACTCATAGATATGGAAAAAATATGATCCAACTAGAATATATCCCAAAACTAAAGACAATGTTATGACCACCATATTACAGAACTACCATGAATCATCCCTAATAAAAAAAGGATACTAAATAACCTGGGTTCTGAATCCAAAACCTAGGATTTAGAAGCATTTATAAAAAACCAACCATAGTTCTCACCTGACCAAGTCCACCATTGTACCGAGGGGAATTTCCAATGGTCATATTCTAGAAACATGTTCTTTGAACTCTAATTATATATTTTTATAAATATTTCGACACAAGAAATCAATTAACCAAGATGTGTAAGTTTAATATATTTTTTTGGAATGACCAGTTCATATGTTTGACGTTCATTCCAGGAAAAATAAGCAGAAAATTATAGAATAAAAAATTTAAAAAAACTAAAAGAAACAAATTTAAAACCAAAATTTCACTTGGAAAACACATAGACACAAAAACCACTTCTATTATACTACTATTATTTCACATACTCATCACACCTCCAATTAGTGAATGGAAAATAATAAGGGTTAAATTAATCATCCAGTATGAATGGAAACTAAATAAGTAATGTATAAAACTATCCTATATGGCCCAAAAAGTAAAAAAATTGTTCTAATTCCATAAAACCTCTATGAGTGATCAAGAATTGAATAATAATATTAAATATAGAATATATAATAATAGGTTTAAGAAAAATAATCTTCATTAGATCACCACCATCCTTCCACATGACTGCCATTAAATTAAATATCCATTTTAATCTTTTTATAAAAGGGATTAGAGAATAAAATTTTCAAACAAATTTTCATAAATGAAATTATTACTTAATTATAATGTTTTAAAATTTTGAATTTTATTTTTCTTAAATTTAAACATTCAATTTAAATATGTTTCCTCATCCCTGCACATTTTATAGCTAAAATAACTATTTTGAAACCACTTTAGAAACTAAAAAAGAAAAACATAATTACATAAATAGTTTCTAATCATCATTTAATTCCATTTAAAATCAAAAAACAAAGTAAAAGGGATAAATAATCAAATAAAATAAGCACCTAAAATCAGGAGTTCAATAATGAAATAAAATAGGATGAAGTGTTCCTAAACCAATACAAGAAAAGTAAAACATATAGAGAAAAAGATAAATATTATCAACATAAACCACCAATCGAAAATTTTTTTTAATGTAATCTGGAATGGGTAAATATTTTATATGAATCTTCACTTTACTAATTAATGGTATAATTATCCTATTAATAATTCTACATTTCATAAAATTTGGAACTGGAATATATAATATTGGAATCCTCAAGGTGACACTCACCACCTATTTATAACTCGAAATAGAGGGGAAACACATAGTTTTTCTTTTATAATGTGTAGATTCTAAATATACTAGTACATCGCCCATGCATACACACAACGTCATAAATGAAATCTGATGTACAAAATGCATTAAAAAAATGAGAAGTGATCAATAGAGAATAATAAATATTGTATTGAAAATCTAATATCTAGGTACTTAAAATACGTAAACATTGAAACATAAGAATGGTAAGAGAACATTATATTCAAAACCTATATTAGTTTTCATTTTTTATGTAACCTTTGAAAAATAAATATGGAATGTTATTTAACCATGATAAGAGAACATAAATACACATCAAGTAGCAGATACATGTTTGACAACAATTAAAGGAACCGTGATTTTCATCAACAGTGGGTGTGCATATCATATTACAATTCATGTCATCAGAATGTGCAGTCAACAGCCTCCCAGTACTACCATGTATCACTAATATAGAGTAGCAGTTTGTCATGTTTGTTGTCAGTTATATGGATCCCTGCAATATATAATTAAAAATTATTATGAGTAAATGAGACATATTACTATGAAAAAAACTGGGTAATTAAGTGATGTGAAACCAAACATTTTTTAATATGAAAAGGACAAATTAGCACTATTTGAAATAATATAAAAATTAGTACTAATTGAAAAAATAGTGGTTAGTCTGGGCAATCTGTCACTCCCCCCCCCCCAAATTTTCAGCTGCTCATCTAACCCCCCTGCCCAGCTATACCCCTCCCCTCCCCCCATATCTGCTTGTCTTCCACCCAATAACAGCAACTCCCCCTCTAACCTTTACCTCCCCCCTACGCAGCCTCTTCCCCCACTAACCCCTGCTCAAACAGTTCCCTCAGCAGCCCCTCCCCCAACCCTCATCCTCCCATCCCATCACATCCCCTCCAACCTGCCCAGTCCCAACCCTCCATTCCCCTGCCCACCCGCTTCCCCTACCACCCATGGCAATAGTATTCCCCCAACAACACCCTCGCCCTGTCCTCATCCTCCCCTCCCCTCCCCTCCCCTCTAACCTGCCCATCTCCTCCTCTTCATTCCCCTGCCCACTAACCAGAATCTCCCCCAAGCCATTCCTCCCTCCTCCTACCCCCTCCTCATCCCTTCACTACATAGGCCCTCCTCTCCCCCCACTACACTACCCTGCTTGTCATCCCCCCCCCCAAATTCCCAACACCTCCTCCTACCCCCTACCCAGCTCAACCCCTCCCCTACCCAACCCCTTCCCCCACCACTTCCCCCTTCCCAACCTCTTCCCCCACTAGGCCCCCCCCTAACCTCATTTTCCCCTCCCCTCCCCTCACAACATCTCCCCTCCCCTCCAACCTAATCTGACAATTTATATTTATATGTTAAACAAAATTGGAACCATTTATTAGGACTCATAAATCAATATACTAAATTAAAACAACTATAGAAGTAACTATTGTAGCACAAATTACTGAATTGTTTAAAAGTTGTTACCTTCTAAAAACAATAACACATTACAATACATTATATCAAATTTAAAATACGCATAAGAGAATATCATCAATAACATGACAGGATTGGTTTTTATAGTCAAAAAATCATGTTGTTCGATAACCAATATTCAGGTGTTGTGTAATGTAATTCATATAGACCATCCAATGATCCAATAAAAATGTAAAGCATAACATTACATAAGCACACACCTCAAATATGTGTATGTAGTTCCTTGGATAACACCCCACCCCAAGTTACAATCGAACCTGCACACAAAAGCTAAAATTACAAAATCCTAAAATTAATGTATAAGTGAACATCATTCACTATCAATGATCAAAAAACCTGTATATAATATGCAGAAACATAATTAGGTAAAATTACACAGGCCCAACCCCCTACCCATCACCACCCCTCACCCATGCACAACCCCTACCATCCACCCACCTACCCAACCCCTTACCTCCCCTCACCCCATAGTAGCCTATTATTCCACTGTACCGCAGCACCCCCCCTTCCAACTCACCCTCCCTCCTACCAAGCACTAACCCAACCAGGCCCCTCCTCCCTACCCAGCCCATTTCCCACCAGCCCCCACCAGGCCCCCTACCTATACAGCCCCTCCCCCTACCCATTCCTTGACTCTCCCCTCCACCCCCGGCCCAACCCCTTGCCTCACCTCCCCCCATAGCAGCCTCTGCTACCACTTCATCCTAGCACATCCCCCATCCAACTCACCCCCTCCCCAGCACCAACCAAACCAGACCCCTCCTCCTTGTCCATCCCCTTTCCCACCATCCCCCACCAGGCCCCCTCCATACCCCACCCCTTCTCCCACCAGCACTGAAATACATCATGTAACAGTTAATTTGTAATACAGGTAGAATAAACTAACTCACATGACAGATAATAAATTAGAAGATACAATCACCTGATATTGTATTACAATTCATATCTGAAGAACATATAATTCATTCTTTTATTCCTTGTATATTAATTTATCATTAATTCATATTTCCATATTTGTTTCCTGACTTTGACCAACAACACTTATTGGTGGGATATTTCAAGATTTGTCAATAACATCTTCATTAAGAAATTCAGTGAGTAGGTATTTCACATATAGAACCTAGTTAAAAGTATCATCAGGTGTAGGATCAATTACAATATAGGAATAAAATAAAGTATTATAAAGTAAATTCTGAGGGACAAAATATATATATACCTGAATAGAGTATGATACCGCAGACGATGCTTCAAATATATTTTCAGTCTTTTCACTGAGTTGAAATGATTTAATATTTTGATGTTCCTATGATAGAATAATAAATCATTAATCCAGTTGCATGTTATTTACATGCATGGAAGTAAAAATGATGATAATGGAATATATTATACCTAACCATGTTCAGGAAAACTACTTACATTTGTACATCCACTGCTTTGACGATGCTGTAAATAATCAATAACACAAATAACTATTTGCAATCTTTCAGTATCAATGAAAATAGGAATATGTAGTATAATCTACCTGAAATTCTGTGAATCTATCATTGAACTTGGTGATGTAGTTTTCATTTTCGGTAATGAATATTACCTTTTATGAGTTTTCTTCTGCTAAACGGTGATTATTTTGAATATTATAATTTTACACTTCAATTGACAGGATACCCTCTTTTGATTTGAAAACATTCAATTCAGTAGGAAAACTGTAATCATCATCATCATTATTTAAGAAGAAATAGTAAATGTTAGTTTAATTGTGGCGAACATATTTTTTCATCAAGATAGTTTATTATATAGTAGTACCTGAATCAATTAATCTCGTAGCTGTGAAGCAGTTTTGCTCACAAATTACATTACTTATTTATCAAATAGGACAACTAATAAGGAGTCTGTGGAATGACTCACAAGCAGCTGCACTTTAAATTTGTTGATTTATAAATATTATTACAAAGTCATTTAGGATAAGTAAAATTAATTTCTATTGATATATAAAATAAGTAATAAACTTTTAAGGAGAAGAAAAAATGATAACCTGGGGACTATTCAAGATAAAGATATATTTCAGTTGTTGCACAAAATTTTGTCGTCAACATTATGCACTTTTTTCATGAAATAATTGCATGAAACATAGAACCAATTGTGATTAGTTTGATTTTTTTTTGGTCACGGATATTAAAGACTTTGTAAGCAATCCAACATTGAGATTAATGTAGATACTGAAATAGTACAGTACTCTACTAGTACGGAATGATTTTTAAGGTGTATAAATTAAATTATTAATTTTTAATATACTACATACATGATCGAAATTGCTGACTTCGGAAATGTATTTTTTATTTTCCCAATATAGAAATGGTGTATAAGAAGAAGATGGGTTTGCTAGTACTAGACTTCGATACTCTAATTCCATTATAAAAGTACATCTAAATATTGAAATATCAAAGTAAAATGTCAAACATAATATATACATCTATCATATAGTAAACATTGGAAATAATATACAAAAATCACAATTAAATCAAGTATCTAGATAACATTTTTCGGAATGATTCAACCCCTTCAATATCAGGATTGAAAAGGATTTTCATCTCATTAATGGAAGTTGTAAGTATAAGATATTTTGGAAGGAATTTTAAAATGAATTTAGTTGGAGTAGTGGTTTAAATTTTTTTAAAATATTGAACAAACGAAAGGGAAATAAGACTTTGGGTTATTTGTGAGCATATTAATGCATGCCTATCGTGGGGTGTGGACAAAAATAATTAAATTTTTCCTAGTGCAGCACAGTGGATGACCATGGTCGTCTCTCTTAAGGAGCCATTCAATGTGGTTCACTTACTTTATTCTATATCACATAAACTATCTCTTTTTTATATTTGGTTATTTAATTAAAGTGATGAAAACATTTTTGGGTTTCTTAATAAGAAAAATATAAACTTTAAAAATGTTAATTTAAACTATCATGTAAATCTAAACAGAATGAGTTAATAAGAAAGAACTTGGTTTTGGGGTTTAGTCTCGAATTCAACCATTATTCTCTTTTATATGTTGATTTTAGTTTGATAATCCAAACATGAAATATTGTGTTTGAATCACTACTCTTTTCCAGAATAGGAATAGTTTGAGTTTCATGTCATTGGGGGCCGTCACCCAATCGGGGACATTCGCCTCACCAATCCATGATACTGAAATCTATCACAAACAATAAAACAAAATTTAAAGGAAATTCGTTAATATCATGACCTACCCCCAATCCAAGTTTCGAATTAGCCTCTCATTTATGAGAGTATGAGATTACTTGGTGGATTGGGTGTAGTAAGAGAGAGAATGAGAGATAGAGAGAGAGAGAAAGAAAAGAAGAAAAGTGGGTGGGGAAACACAAAGGCATGGATTGATTAAACTAGAATTTAAATTAAAAATTAATATAAAACTGAAATAAAACTAAAATGAAAATAAATGAATAAGAAGAAATGAGGGATGAATAGAAGAGCAGCAGTGGCCCGTGCCCCGGTGGGATCCCTCCTTGGCTTTGAGTGACGAACTGATGTTTTGGAAGGAGGAGAGGGCCTCCTATTATAGGCATATTTCTGTCGCCCGAAATATTGTGTGTTTTTGGACCAATAAATGGCCAATTCATGCATGGAACCATTATTCAATATTGTTCATTAATGTTTTTTTCGTTTAACCTCAAAATTTCAGCGCATTGGGACCTAGATGGAGGAGTTATGAATTTTTCATTGAAGGCTTCTTTTTCTGGATGAAGCTTCCAGGAAGGTTCCTCCAAAAGTATGTCATTCAATGACTGCCTTAATGACTTCAAAACTCTAAAAAATTTGGTTTCGTGTCGGTGTTTTATGTCCTTGTTCTATCCCAAGTGGAAACACCTCATTTGAATGTGTGTAGTCTGGGTTTGGGTACCATTACATTGGTGATGTCCATGATGTCCTCCAGAAAAAATGTCCAACTTCAATTAATTTTTAGACCCTCTAGATGGCAGAATCAGCTTCTCGTCCAGCATAAAAAAATGAAGGAAATAAAATAAGGATTCAACAAAAAATTTAATCAGAAAATTTGGAATTATATTTTTCATGAAATAACCAAAATACCCTTGACGTAAAAATCTGTCAAAAATCCAGAATTAGTCATTTTTCATAATTTTGCTCTTTTTCTTTCTAAAAATCAAATTACCCATTATTTTTATAAAACAATGAAATAAATGGGTTTTATCATTGAAAAACAAGAACAAATACTCATTATTTGATAAAAAATGCCTGTAAATTTTCTCTGTCAAATACCCCCACACTTAAACCATGCTTGTCGTCAAGCATTAAATCTCATCATGGAAATCTGAGGACACCAATGTTACCATTATTCAAATTTCAATGCAATAAAATCGAACAATTTTCAATATAAAATCAATCATGAAAAAATCTACAAAAAATATCAATTTAAGTTCCCATTTTTCAAAGAAACCAATAATTCACATATTATACTTTTCCCATTTGAAAATTGATTGAACTCATCCTTTCATTCATTCAAGCTCCTTGATTCATCATTATTAAACATGCCATGTCATGATTTATCTAATTTTTTTTCTCTCATTTCTCATGATAAAATTCAAGTAGGGTTATGCTCATATAATGAGAACATGATTCTTATCCATAGGCTTGTAAATAAACTACATTCTCCACTTTGTAAAGACAAAAGACACATAAAATCATGAGGAATTGCAATAAAGGATCAAATGACTCTGAGGCTTAAGGTTGGTATGATTCGATGCTTTAAAAATTAAGGCTCAAGGAGGAGGCTAATATCTAAAGTACAATGCATGATATTAAAAGTAAAAGTATAATGACATTCTCCCCTTCAAAAATAGCAACACCCACTTCCCAAAAAACTAATAAAGTTATGATCATGTAAGCATAATGAATGATTTGTGCACCCTCTTGATTTCTTTATTTTGTAATTTTTCTTATTTTTTGAATGTAATTATTAGATAAAACCTCACATCCATCACCTAACCACATACAAACAAAATAAAATCGATCTAGAAAATGATGATTTTTGGTTCTCCAAAATCAAAACCCATTTTTCTATTTTTTTTGTCAATTGTTTTCATTGATTTAATTCAAGAGGGGAAAATAGAGTATAATGAATGATTTCACAACCTTTTACAATCCCCACAATAACACCCCCACACTTCTTCCTCACAATGTGTATCGCCCCATCCACCATGATTCCACTCACCCCCACACTTCAACTTTAAAATATCAGGCAAATACCAAGAGTAGGGTACGAATGGATAAAAATGGCTTGAAACATGGCTCATCCCTATCAAGGTCATTTGTGGTCTCTATGGGATAAAAGAAGGATTGATGTAAAGGTAGTCTTTTAATAAAATTTATCTTTTTAATGGATTCCAAAATAATTTTAAATGTGTTTTTGCACATTCATATCTTTGACAAGTTTCAATAAAAGTTCTGGTCTGTTACATGTTCCAAGATCAATCAAGATATATGATCAAGAATAAATAGGAAGCACTTGGTCTAGAAATCCTCTCAGGAATGAGAAATATAACATTGGACAATCACTCATGGCATGAATAATAATAATAAATCAATTCACATAAATTTCATTTATTCAAAGCATGAAAGATGGTTGAGAAATTTCATTTACATGAACTAATTAATTCCTTTAAATAATGAGTCTTTATTTCAATATACATGCTTAATATTTAAAAATTAAATTCTGTATTTCAATCATTTAATCAAATAAACATTGAAACCTAAAACATGGCTTCACTGGGTTCCTAAGAAACTCATGTCTCCGAGATAAGTCGAGTAAAACATGAATTCAAGTGTGGCATGCAATTTTATCGTTAAAGCTCAAAACATGTTGTGGACTAAAATGTGGAGAGTTTAAAAATATAGACAATGAAAATGAACTCCCTTTTGAAAATAAATCTTCGGTCCTCATCCTTCTATGTTTGGGGCTTCCATCTTCCTTCATGATCCTATAAAAGAAAACAACTCAATTAAAATCAAAGATCGTGTTATTAAAGCTCAAAAAGAAAGAGGGAGTGGGATGCATGATGCACTAAATATAAGAAAATAAATTGAAATCTAAATTCCTAGAAAGCATATATAGATAAATCTTGGTATGATCCCCCAAGTGGGCCCTGAATGTTTAATACCTCCAGAGGGCAGTGCCAGCTATTATCCAAAATCCGATGGAGGATGAAGCTTCATTGATTTGAACCACCACATGTCGCTTTTCCCATTTTGTGCTTCATCCTTTTTCTTGAGGGATGATCCATTGATAGATTACACCAGATCACCCCCCTTCATAATGAAGTATAGCTTGAATGGTGGGGGTAGGATGAAGTTTGAATCATCCTCTAACTCAGTTTCTACTTGTGAAACCTCTTCTTCTTTGTCCAGTGGTTTCTCATGGTATGCTGCATCCAAAGAAGAGTTAGTGGGAATGTTAGAGTGAAATTCTATTTGAATAAAATTAAAACAAGAAGTATTATGATAAAATTCTTCCCCATCAATGTAATTAGCTTTTGTCATGGGTTCTTTAGGAATATCCACAGACATCTCCTCATGAACTTCCTTAAACAAATATTCAACATGTTTAGGGAGTTCTATATGTTCCTCAATAGGTGCACATCTAGGTTCTTCATTATCCTCCAAGGCATAGGTGAGATTGTCTGATTCTATATAATCAAAATCATAAGGAGTGATGTTGAATTTAGATTCAAAAAAATTAGAAAAGAAAGTGTCAAAGAATGGTTCAACTCCCTGAGTCGGTTCAGCTTCAATCTCTGCATCAGCGGTAGGTGCCTCTTGGAGTAGACTCTCTGAGGATAGAGGTATGTAGTCGGTCTCCTCCATCTTAACTTCAAATTCCACCATTTGGGTGGATTCTTTTTTCAGTGGTGCTGGATCTTCTTCTTTGTATTGTAAGGGGAGATCGAGTAGTTCCTCAAATTTAATCAGGAATTCATCCAATATTTGTTGATCTTTTACTTATAGCTAATAAGGAAAGTCATCATCCTTTGTGACCTCAGGTTCTTGATCTTTCTTAGGGTTTGGTTTCTCCATTAATGTACAAACATAGTCAAATGCTCTTTTAGCTTTTCTCATCAGTTGTTTAATGCTTTCTCTAAGTTCATTCACCTGACTCCTTCTAAAATCTTCTTCTTTTTCTTCTTGTTGATGCACCTGTGAGTAATATATCCATGCATAATAATCTGAATTTAAATCCATCATGAATGTTTTTGTATTTTTTTTTAGTTTTTTTTTAAATAAAATCTACCTAAGATGTGAAAATAGAACAAAATAAATGAACAATTGATTGGATCCCCAGCAAAGGTGCCAGTTTTGACGCATGCCTGTCATGGGGCGTGGACAAAAACAATTACATTTTTCCTAGTGCAGCACAATGTCTAACCAGGGTCATCCTTCTTGAGTAGCCTTTCAGTGTGGTTCACTTACATTATTCTATATCACCTAAACTATATCTTTTTGATATTTTGTTATTTAATGAATGTGATGAAAATATTTTTGGGTTTTTTATAAGAAAAATATAAACATGAAAAATGTTAATTTAAACTATCATGTAAATATAAACAGAATGAGTTAATATGAAAGAACTTGGTTTTGGGGTTTAGCCTTTAATTCAATCATTATTCTCTTTCATATATTGATTTTAGTTTGATAATCCAAACATGAAATCTCATGTTTGAATCACTACTCTTTTCCAGAATATGAATAGTTTTAGTTTCATGTCATTGGGGGTTGTCACCCAATCAGGAACATTCACCTCACCAATGCATGATATTCAAATCTATCATAAACAATAAAATAAAATTTAAAGGAAATTCATGAATATCTTGACCTCCCCCAATCCCAGTATTGAGTTAGACTCTCATTTCAAAGAGTATGAGATTACTTGGTGGATTGGGTGTTGGAATATAGAGAGATTGATAGAGAGAGAGAGAGAGAAAGAGAAAAAGAAAAGTGGGTTGAGAAACAGAAAGGCGTGGATTGATTAAACTAGAATTTAAATTACAAATGAAAATAAAACTGAAATAAAACTAAAAAGATAATAAAATAAAAAGGAGAAATGATTTATTAAGAGAAGAGTAGTAGTGGTCTATTCCCCAGTGGGATCCCTCCTTTTCATTGAGTGTCGAACTAATGTTTTGGAAAGAGGATAGGGCCTCCTTTTATAGGAATATTTCCGTACCCCGAAAGATTATGCCTTTTTGGACAAATAAATGGCCGATTCATGCGTGTACCCATTATTAAATATTGTTCATTAATTTGTTTTCCGTTCACCCTCAAAAATTCCGCGCATTTGGACCCCAGATGGAGGAGTTATGAATTTTTTATTCAAGACACCTTTTTCTGGATGAAGCTTCCCGGAAGGTTCCTCCAAACGTATGTCGTTAAATGGGCACTGTAATGACTAAAAAATTCTACTAAATTTTGTGTAGAGTCGGTCCTATATGTCCTTGTTCTATACCAGGTCGAAACACGTCATTTGGATGTGTGTAGGCCGTGTTTGGGTTCCGTTACATTGGTGGTGTCCATTCTGTCTGCCCAGAAAAATGTCTAATTTCAATGAATTGTTAGGCCCTCTAGATGGCCGAATCAGATCCTAGTCCAGCAGACAAAAATGAAGGAAATAGAATAAGGATTCTATGAAAATTTTAATCATAATATTTGGGATGATATTATTCAGTAAATGACCAAAATACACGTGACCTAAAAATCTGTAAAAAATCCAGAATTAGTCAATTTTCACAATTTTTCTCTTTTTCATTCTAAAACTCAAATTACACATTATTTTTATAAAAAAATTAAATAAATGGGGTTTATCATTGAAAAACAGTAACAAGCACTCATTATTTGATAAAATAATGCATGTAAATTTGCTCTCTCACATACTATTCAATTTCTTAACTCTGACAAGTTGAATTATTAAAAAAAATAAAGAAACGATATTTTCTTCCAAGTAAGATGACATCTGGTTTGCATAGTCACCCCATTAACATCATATAACTTGTAACCCTCTGTAGAAAAATATACACCGAATAATGTTAAATATAAGCAGTGGGTCAAAGATACAGAATGGATGTAATGACTAACCTTTCATCCTTTAAGATAATTTGCATCATGAAATTAGAATAACCCAATGATTCAAGAGGATGTGAGGAACGTAAATATCTAATAATTTCTAAAACAGATCACAAAGAAGAAATGGTTTTGAATTGTAAGGTAATAAAGTTGAAATTAGTTCATAAAATTATATATTGAACCATAAATATACTTTAGAAATATTCATAAACTGTTAAAGAAATGTCAATAAATGTTTACCCATTAATTGTTTATCTGGAACCCTTCTCTGAATTATGCCTTCAAAATAAGTAAAATCAAAATAGAAAAGTGGTAGCGGTGCATCACATGGTCGGACGTGCATTGTTTTTATGAAAATTAATCGAAATTAATGTATTGTTCCTTAGTAGGTACCTTGATTAGAAGCTATCTGCATGTTCTGTATGAAATAGAGCATCCCTTCACACAATATATTTTTAATGTTAGATAGAATTTGACAACCTATAACAGTACAGTGTATCTTTGATTTCTACAGAAATCAATATCTGATAATGTCAAAATTTGAAACACATTATATGATTATATGAAAAATATATGGAATAATTGAAATGAAAAGCGTAATAAAATATAATAAAGATAATATGAAGTATATTTTTATTCTGAACTATCCTATAAATCTCTGAAAATCATATCTATCGCAACAACATCATTAGAGTACCTGGATGATGTGCTACACCACAAATTCTAAATACGCACTTGTATCTTCAATGTATCGTCGGTATCAGGTGTGATATCATTCAAAGGGGAAATTGATCGTGACATATTCGTAAAAGGGTGCTGTTTTAATTTCTGTACGAATAGATCATAATCAAGAAACATTGAGTTTCATAAAATCAGACATAAATAAGATGAGCAGAACCAAACATTCACAATTTAAGATACACCTATCCCAATCTATGAAATATTTCTTTACAGAAAATATTTTGTGTTGATTCATGAGTTGTGGGATTATTATCACCAACTACTATTTTCAAACCTAATTGTGAAGTGAGTCTAGATAGAGAAACATATAATTGACCATTACAAAACACAGGGTTTTGAAGATAAAACCCAATTGAAGACAGTGATTGTCCTTGAATTTTGTTAATAGTCATAGCATAAAAAACAGTCAAAGGATATTGTCTTCTTTGTAGTTTGAAAGGCAATCGAATGTCGGAGTGTGTCATATTTAATCTTGGAATGAAAGAAAGATATTCTAAATTATAGCCACATATAATTCTTACTCCGATGACATGATCACACATGTGGGTAATAATTAAGCGAGTCCCATTACTTAATCCCACAAACTGATCTATATTTCAAAGCAACATGACAGGAACACAAATTTTAAGTGTAATTTTATGGGAATCCATCCCTGATACATTAATCTCATTTAACATTTCAGATGTGTAAATGTTTTTTGGCCAATCTGTATCAAAACTTGCAACACAATTTGAATCTGAGCTGAAATAATCCTTCCATTTAGAACACGTGAGGGAAATCATGTATGCATTTACTTCATCAACAATAAACCATGTTGGAGCTAAGATGGCACGGTATTTAAGATAATTAACATCAGCATGGTTACTAATGAAGTTGGGATAAGTATGTTCAACCACTTCATAAATAGGATATTTAGTCCATGGAAGATGATATGTGGCTGGAATTTGAATTGTGGTTTCACCATTATTTGGTTCTATAATGCGACATTCACCAATATCTAATGTCTATTTGGAAAATTGAATAACCTCATCTGAAATTGTAGAAGAATTGGAAAGAAATATCATGTTCCCTGTTAGTGTTAGAACACGACAATGTTTCCACAATTATGAAGAAGCTATACTTGAAGAAACTATTTCATTTCTATTACCACATGGTATGACAGGTATTATTTACCTGAAATCCCCACCCAACACAACAGTTATTCCACAGAATGTAATGTTTACAACATTATCATTTTTTACTGATGTGATATATTTTAATGTATGGTCATGAGATTCAAAAAAATTCTTATGAATCATTGGTGCCACCTCCCAAATAATAAGCTTTATTAACTATAGAATATTTTCGACATCACTGCATTGTTGAATATTGCAGAGAAAGTTTTCAGAAATAGATATCGGGATTCGAAACATGGAAAGAACTATCCTCCCACCAGGTAGCAGTAATGAAGTAATTCCACCCGATGCAACTGCTAGAACCATATTACCTTCTAACTTTATTGAAGATGTTAATACTTTCCATATAAAGGTTTTACATGTGCCTCCATGAACATGCATGAAAAAGAAACCACCAGCGGATGCAGTTAACGAAGACATAATGGTATTCATGACCTCATTCTGTTCATTAGTAAGCTTACATTGCAAATTCAGATACTCATTCTGAAGAGCCTCTCTATAATAATTAAGTTCATCAGCTACCAATTGATTTCGTTGAAAGACAATTTCCAAATCTGGAACCATCATTTGTGGAAAAGAATGAAGAGATCTACCATTACTCTGTAGTAGGTTCTCTATTTCAAAAAACACATAAAACTATTTTTGATGATCCGTGAGTGAAAAATCTAAATGGAATCAGGAAATATTGTTAATTAATTAGTACATTGAATTTAATGAAGAAGAAAAAATAACTGAATTAGAAAAAACTTAGTTCACATTATATATATATATATATAAATTCGAAATCATATACCTGGCATTTGTAGCCTAATTTATTCCACATAGAGAATGTCTTCGCTGATGAGCTCCCATGTTTCATGACATATTATGTTTGGGTGAGAAATATTGTTTGAGAACAAAATGCTGGAAAAACTTCTGCGCATAGACCGGCCTGTAGCCCAAGTTGACACCTCCTTGATTGCTTCAATAAATTCTCTGTCATCAGCAAGAAGTCTCAATGCAGAACATGCTTCATGAAAAGTACAATGAATAAATGTTGTTTGCAGTTTTAATAATGTCAAAAGAAGTTGCACCTCTAATCTTTGTGAGCATTAATCGATGGTGATCTAGCTCTCCAGTTATTGGTGGCATATAATAAAGTCTACCAATACTAAACCACTATTTTCTTGGACATCATATTTTTTCATGTTGGTGGATTACAAATCTTGTTGGAAATTCAGTAAATGTCAGACATCTTCCTTCTTGGTAAGAAACATTAGCCTCAAACCATGCCGTAAGCATTGATTGAAAAATGTTACCCATATGCATCATATCCTCGATATGATTAGTTTTAGTGTTCGTAACACTATTTTGTCCTGGTTAATGAAAATGTAATCTTTCAACTAGAGGATATCTATAGTGGATATCATAAGAAAATATCATCCAAGATCCCTCTCAAGGAGAAATTTATCAACAATCATAATACATTTTAATCTCATCGACATTATTCCCTGACAGTGTTGTAGTGTTGGTTTCATACAAAGCTGTTGTTACACGATCATTAACCTTGCTAATATACTTTAATAGATATTTGATGGAAGTAGATTGATTGCAGACTTCAATATTTAGATAAGCATGATACTTCATTAGCATGAAAGGATTATATGGTACAACAAACTGATTATAAAATGGGACACCATTTTTCATGATCATGTATCCATCATTTCTTCGCTGGTATAGAACATACCCATCATCATTAACTATTGTACATTCAACAAATTGTTTTGTGAAAAATTTAGTACATTTTCCATTTTTTGTACAAGGTGATCTACGATTTTCATCTCCACAAGGTCCATGCGTCATATAAATCTTAACAGCCTCATAATGTTTTGGGAAATCACCTTTATTTGGAATTTCAGTAGAAACACATTTGTTAATACATGCAGGAGTACCTATTTTGCTCCCTTTACATAAAAATAGTAAAATGTGTATATAAGGTAGTCCATGTTTCTGATATTCCACTTCACGAAAAACTGTATGGAAATTAATGATATAAATGAAATAGTTCCACAATAGATTCATTATATAAGATAAAGTATGTCTCATAAAATAATTTTTATTATAGTAGGTACCTGCATGTGACTTTCCAAAGAAACATATGTCTCGTAAATCTTTCATTAACTAGTAAACCATAATATTGAAAATTATGGATACAATGTGCGGAAAATCTGAAGGGTGAAGATTGTTACGTGATACAAATCTAGTGATTTCAGGCCAAAGGGGATTGCATGTAAATGTTAAAAACAAATTCGGATATGCTTCCCAATTGTAGATTGACATTTCTTCTTGGTAATTTTGAATCATATACCCGGGACTACTAGTAAATGTAGATGGTAAAATCATTCCCTTCCTACATGCATAGCCATCATGTCACCTCAAAGAAAAGCATCTTCTATCCCATTGTACAACTCAAACCTCAAGAGTTATTGATTTAAGGAAATGAAGGATAGTCTCTGAGACTCTATCATTGTATAAGCATCAACAATAAATTGCTACAACAGTCTTCTTGAATGTTGTACTATTAATGTATCACTCGAACGACACTATAAGTGATAAGAGAATTATTCATGCATTGATACTTTCTGAACCTTTATACATGTACTCATATATGGAGATCGATGCAAAATGTAGTAAACATATCCATCTTGACCATTTTTGAAAATAAGTGGACATTTCAATTGATGGTACAAGGGACAATGCTCATCAATCCGCTGCAAATCACCCCTTCTACTTTGAATGATAATGTCTCTTTCACAGTTGAGATCTTCAATTTCACTGACAATAAGAATTGCAATCTTAGAAGCATTAGGAAAGTTGTATGTCATTGAATCGGTTTTCCTTCTCTTAAGAAGGTGCAAATTTATGATTTCATGTTCTTGACGATCAAGAGCATCATTTGAACTTCTGAAATGACGAGCTAAAACATTTGTTTCATGAAGCATATTTTGTAAGTTGACTACAATATTATAATCGACCACCATGTTTGAATATGCTCTTCCATAACTACAAGGAGAATTAAATTAAGAGTGAAGTGAAAATATGACTGTACCATAAATGTATAAAACTAAATGTTAAATATTACCTGATGTTCAGAATCCAGTTTGGACACTCGTTGACAGTATCATGAACATATAGTTGGGAAAACCTACATGGTTCTCCCTCAAGAGGACACATAATACCTATGTGATAGTAGTTTTTCCCATTCAATCTAAATATAATTGGATCTCTTCCATTATTTTAATGATCTTTCAACCTTACCGCCCATGGACGTGAATGGAAA
This sequence comes from Viscum album, assembly GCA_963277665.1. Classification (NCBI taxonomy): domain Eukaryota; kingdom Viridiplantae; phylum Streptophyta; class Magnoliopsida; order Santalales; family Viscaceae; genus Viscum; species Viscum album. The sequence goes on from OY728163.1 coordinate 1,868,554,064, forward strand.
AATATAATTGAAAATATGCATATATTCCTGGAATGATCTTTCCTACACAGGGTTTTGATTAAATAATACTGTTTGAAGGTATGGAGGGCAAGAAGGTAGTAATTGAAAAGTGACTTTACCATGTTCACAACATATATCAAATCATGGGTTTTATTTTATATTTCTCTCATCAAAACAAAAGACAGAACCACAGTATTAGAAAACCTTAGAGGGATCTCCACTATTCAAATATTCTACTGGTGAGTAATGGTTAAATGAATTGTTTTAATTAACGTGGGATTATAAATTACATAAAACTAGGATGACTTGAACAACATTCTAGCAAAAGGTAAAAAGAATACATATACCTATATTTTCTACAAAGTGAAGTAGTTGCATTATTTTTGAAGGAGTATTTTCATTTAGTTTGTAAGGAATTTCATATGAAATACCTGTAAAGTAACAAATGATTATGTAGTAAGTCAAACCTGAATAGTCTCTTCAATGAGTTATTCCAGTGTTGATTTAACCAGTTGTTACATATCTTTCTGAAATGACATGAGTCAATGTAGATGACGCATATTTTCTAGTGTAAATTATGCATTTGAATTACATTGAAATATAGAAAGAATGGAGATATATATATATATGGATAAAAAAGAATAATACATCATGATTAGTATATACATCACTCTTGTGCCGGGAAAATAAGCTTCATTACCAGTAGTTCATGATGTAAAATAGTATCTATTTTAAACATAGTATTCAAAAAATTACACTATGTGATAATTCAAAATAATTTGAAGGCATGATTTTTGCTTACATTGATAATGAGTCACGCGAAGGGTAAGTGGGTATATTTCCATTAGTCGTTACACCTATCAAAAGTAATTCAAATATAGTTTAAATTTTAAATACAAATGAGATAAAATGTGTGTTTTTTTGGAACTATATGATGACTGAGTACTTACAAGAGGGGTCAGAATTTTCTTGATTAGTTGCAGATATACATTTTCACTTTCTACTAGGTGCAGATCTTGTTGATGAAGATCCACAACCATGATGAGTTGTTAATGAAATTTAATAGTTGACAAACTGTACAATGTTATGACATAGTAAAATAAATATATATAATCACTATTCTTTAATGGTGTAATATATCTCACCATTTACTGATAAAGGTGAAAATGATATGCATGATCCTCTTTTGGTGAGTAGAATGTACATGAACACAGTTCTAATGATTAGATATAAATTTTGACTGAAACGCGAAGATACTTATAATTAATATTGTTAGTACAACCTTTTATAATGCTTGTTCTGACAGTAATTGGCATAGAGGATCCCGAATCTAGAGCCACAATCAATTGAAATGCAGCATGAGTAAAGTAGATTACATTATTTACAACAAATATATTTACTGTATCTGAAAATGACGGTAAAATGAAAATATTCTTACCATTGGTAGGTATAGAAAAACGTGGTATGTGTGCTCCTCTGATAAAATTGGAATTCAGTTGCAATGAATCAAATGTTGTAGTAGAACATAGTTGATGGCCCTCAATGGGTGATTTTCCTATGATGTTAGGAACCTCTAAATCAGTATGTTTGTTTATGGAATGTTTTCAAGGAAATACAATACTGACGTTCCAATTTGTCTTTCACTCATACGAAGTCTCCTTTGCAACCATTCATCTCTTGATGCTGACGGTGTCTGAATCTTTTTTTGTTGTCTTTATGTTAAATTTTAATGTTTTAGAATGAAACCAAATGATGTTTACGGGTACATAGATTCAATTTATAATATACTGATAAGGCAATTGATAGAGAATGCATGTTTGAATTATAGTGATCAACAATTATACTATTATTCCAATGAACCACACATATACCAACATCAAAGAAACATATAATTATTACATAGAAAATATAAATTCAAATATTCAATTTGAATGTCATAGAATGCAAGAAAAGGCACCCATAGATATGCACTGCATAGTTATTTCACTGATCGACCCTTATACCAATGTTATATCAACATCAAAAAAATAGCAACATCAAAGTAACATATATAAATTAGAAATATGCAAGACCAGTACTGAAATCTGGAATAATGGAGGAATATTTATTGTTGAGCAGTAAAAGGTATTCATAGATATGTAATGTATAGTTATTGTATGCATACATGGATTGCAGTTTGATACTGATGTGAGAAATTAGACCAAATAGAGGTGAAATAAATTACTAAAATATTTCATTTGAACATCATATGGTAGAATAGAAGAATATATGAATATATTCATTGATGGGAGCTTGCGTCAAGAGAAACCAATCTCGGACAGTGAAATACTGACGACCAAGGGAAGATGATTATTAATGTAATTTATACCTTCATCAAAGCCACCTGGTAGGAAGATACCCTAATATGGAGGTAAAGGTAGACACGTTACCGGGCACCAAATGCTGTCATGGGTGTTGCAACTGGAAACAGAATTCTGTGTCGTAGATATTTGAAAAAGCATCCCATTAGCTCGAAACGGTAAATCAATATACAAGAGGGAAGAGCGTGCTACCGGGAATACCAGATGCATAATCATCATATTCTAGAAACTTGTTCTTTGAACTCAAAGTATATATTTTTATAATTATTTCACCACAATAAATCAATTAGACAAGATCTGTAACTTCAATAATTTTTTTGGAATGACCAGTTCATATGTTTGACGTTCATTCCATGAAAAATAAGTAGAAAATAATTGAATAAAAAATTTAAAAAATCTAAAATTAAAAAATTAAAAACCCAAATGTCACCTAGAAGTCACATATACACAAACACCAATTCAATTCTACTACTATTATTTCACATACACATTACACCTCAGATTAGTGAATGGAAATGAATAAGGGATAAATTAATCATCCAGTATGCATGGAAACTAAATAAGTAATGTATAAAACTAACCTATATGGCCCAAAAAGTAAAAAATAGTTCTAATTCCATAAAACATCCATGAGTGATCAATAATTGAATAATAATATTAAATATATAATATATAATAATAGGTTTGATAAAAACAATCCTTATCAGTTCATATGTTTCACGTTCATTCCATGAAAAATAAGTAGAAAATTATTGAATTAAAAATTTAAAAAATCTAAAATAAAAAAATTAAAAACCCAAATGTCACCTAGAAGTCACATATACACAAACAACAATTCAATTCTACTACTATTATTTCACATACACATTACACCTCAGATTAGTGAGGGGACTATTTTCAAATAAAATAGTATTATACACCTCAATCAATGGAGGTTTGATAAAAACAATCCTTATCAGTTCACATACATGGGTGATTATTATAATACCAAGTTGGGAACCATGAAATTAAAAATTTATAAACCATCAAGAGTAATAGTTTTATATATAAAGGTATATTTATACAAAATATATAATAGGAATATCTAGATATACTCAACAATGACACATAGCCTCCAGGTAAAGATCTCAAATTAAAATCATTCCTAGGATTCCTTGTAAATGGTTCCAAACAATGGTCATCGTAGAGAAACAATATCATAATATATACATCTAATATAGAAATTCATCATAGAGGTCAATATGTTAATGTCTCGACAAAAAGAAATATAAGAGTATCCATTGGAGATATACACTCGATCGTACTACTCCTCATTGGAAAAATCATATATTGATACATATATAGGGGTTCAACACACCATACCCATGGGGGGAGATACCATATTATATTGGAAACATCCTCCTATATATGGGATCAATTCCCATTTTGTGTTGGTCATGTTAATTCCAGAAAAAACTTTGAAAGGTATCATAAAGGGAAATGATGATTTCTCTAGGCCTCATGGAATGAAAAATTTTCATAGACATTGAGTCATTAGATAAAGAGGTCTATGTCAACTAACTCTAGAATAAGGGAACTCAACCAAAAAAAGATAGATCATTATGAAACTATAGAGGGGTCAACATATATTACATGAAAGGGATGCTACAGAAAATACTCATAGGAATATAGAATGGGATCACAGTCAATCGATACTAGTCTCGGGAAGCTCACCGAAGTTCACAATGAAGATAAACTAAGAATAATTAGTATCCAAACCTATCCTCAACGGAGTATATGGTGTGTTCCTGGGGGTACAAAATGTGTCTCACTAAGCCTGGTAGTTAATGTGTCTCACAATCACATGACATGTACTTTTCCCCAATAATTGTTATTACATAATGGCACATGACATGTATAAGTTTTCATGACATTCGATGTGCCTCTTTGCCCATTCTTGTGTACTTTTAAAAGTATGGAACATGTGGATCTCTATAAAAGTTGTATATGATCCACTTGATCTACTAGATGTCTACTCACTGTACACATTGATCTTCTTTTTAGGGTGTACATGGCATGTGGTGTATACCAAAAGTTGTTCAACTCTACTCATACTCTTATTCATGTACTCCATGAAAACACCTAGCTACTCAGAAAAGGTTTACATGGTGTGTGACATGGTTCAACTAGTTTGTGTCACTTTCCTCTATACTGAAACAAAATCATCACATAAAAAATACTAAACAATGTGTTTTCATGAGAGTATAGTCTGTGTTGTTGAGGTTTTTTTCAGAACCCATAGAGCTTGAAGTCGATTCCGGATATGTTACCATTCCCACCAAATCCACTGAAAATCACACTCATTAATTTATGATCTCGGTCAACCAAGGATGATTTTTTCTATAGAAATGATTTTTTGTAGCATTATCTATTTGGGAATCATCCCTAATATCCACCTATACTTTGCTTCCTAGAATTTCACCTGAGCTTTCTTGATTTGGTCTAATCCATCATCACTATCATCATTGGATGATACCATCATCTCTCTAATATCAGATCTATGATATCGATCCATTAATCTAGTATACGGGTGAAAAAATATTGACGTACCAATATTTTTCCAAATCATGGACCAATGTATTTTTCCATATTGAATGAAGAAACATGGAAATGGTAAGCACAATGAACAAATTGAGGAATGGACCTCAGCCGATGTTCCTATCAACCTCAATTTGTTTCTATTATAAGAAATAATGTATACATGGAATGATAATCAATGTGAAACCACCATTCTTGAATCACAACAATCATATATCTAAAAAATCATGATATATGAATCATTTTTTTGGTTGATTGATTCATGTTCATCATAGAAATCATAAACAATGAAAATCCAAAAAAATAAATATCCTAAATCAATGTTTATCTACCGCAGATGAATAATAATGCAACACCAAAACTGTTAATGAGATCCTTAGATTCCGTCGCACACCAATCATAGAAACTCGATCTTGTTTTCATCCACTAACAGATTTTCTCAAACACTCTCTAAAGGCTCTCAATGAATCATAGGGTTATGCTTATAACTAATAAAATATTTAATAAGAGTATACATTAAGAATAGTATTAGTTTGTGGTGTTATTTCAAAATAAATTAATTTAATGTATTTATTTTATTATTTTTATGATTTTGATGATTTTTTCACAAACAACCCATGAGGAAAAAGGTTATGTAATGACTAAATAAGAACCCATGTTTTAATCTCAATAATTTCCTCTTATTTCTGGTCTGAGATTCCTTTTATGGGCTATTATAATTTTAATCTCACACAGTCTCAATTTCTAGCATGGTACATATTCATATAAATATTCTGATGTATTACATGGAAAAAACTGGGAAATTACATTATTCTAACCATAATGGATTTTCATCCCTAAAAAACTAAACTAAAGAGATATTTAAGGATACTAAGTTCTTAATAAGTTATCCTGCTCCCATGAGCTCACCCAACTATTTATTGTGATATCAAGAAACACATGCATAATGAAAATACTCACCCATATGAATTATTTCCCTTGATAATTATCTATGTTACCATCTCCTTGAAATGGAAACTCCACTCCCATTTCTTAACTCACTCAGGTCGATATCACACAAAGTCACATACAGAAACCTCCTAAGTTATGACATATAAGGAACAATAAGAAAACCCCAAACTATTGTTTCCTAGGGGATAATTGGAACACCATGTCGCTACCCTATCCTAAAAATAATAAAATAAATGGAATATTATTCTTGGATATATCCTACCATCCTAGAAAAAAATCAAAAATCTCTAACTGCAATGGATTATTACATTTATCCACTATGGAATCCTATTGTTTATCAAATAATATTTATCATACCTTGGATGATATCACTCTTTTTAAAACCAAATTTTGATCCAAAATTAGGACCCATGCAGTGTTACCGACTGGCTCTGAAATATACTACAGTATCATGTAGGGTTCCTCATACATGGCCTTAAAAGGTGCTACCCTGGTGGTGGACTATTAAAAATCATGATATGAAAACCCCATCAATGGTATATTATCCTCCTAGAATTAGATCATAATCAACACAAAATATCAAAGCATGTTCACTTCTATCAAAATGTTTCACACTACATTGCTAGCAATTTATGTTGAAACACTTTTCCCAACTACAAGTCAGTCCCCAATGACATCCCACATACTCACCCAAAAAATACCATGAAGTTGGCATCACATCAAATAGAGATCATCAAGGGAATTCCAAAAAATTATGACTACGTCTTATACACACAAGTATTTTGACATCTCTAAAATTCATTTCGTGTTATTAACTGAAAATAACTAAAAAAAGTGGTTAACTAAAAAATATGTTCCAACACTCATTGCATATTAACCAATAACAGAGATCTTGGTACATACTCAACTCCAATAGAGGTACTTTTATGGAGATACTAACATCCTTATCGCTTTTTCCCACATCATGACGAGAATCAACATCTACTCCTAACAAAAGAATAAAATGATTCCCTCATTCAAGGAATTTCCTTCACGAATGTATCGAATGGATACCCAATCTCATAAGATCTCATATTTAGTATTAAAAATTAATACCTTTAAAACATTATGAATAAAAAATGGGGAATCAACTATATATTAGAGGTAAAAGACACTGTCATCTCCCAAAAAAGTGTCAACAACAAATAGGTAAACTGTTCTATCAGCTCGCTTAAATAAAATGAAAGAAAAAAATCATTGCAGGCACCTGTTGGAATGACCATACCCTGGACATCCCTCAATGTCATGTCATGGGATATTCCATGTGACTATAACTCTTGGAGCATGTATAGAACCAGAATTTTATTTATAGCATACACTTACTCTGATGCTGAGGACACATCGATATCATTGATGAACAATGACATGAACTGATCCAAAAATGATTAGGGATCTAGTCTATATGTATATTAATTTCCTTAGGGAAGAGAAATCACCACTGAGAATCAACTCTAACTTGAAACAACCATATTATAATTAAAAACATACATCTATTATATCATGCTCAGAAACCCGAGCTGATCAAAACCCATATCTAGGAAAAATAAATCATTAAACTTGAGTTTTTCCACTGGGTGATGAGGTCAGGAATTATCAAGAGAAGATACTTTATCTAATGCCACCTAGCACAAGTGACACCAATATATATCAAACCTCAAGATGTCACCCATCTATAAAAAAATGGATTCCCAATAATACACATTAGGTCTTACACATCCCCTACTCTGCAGACTCTTCTAGATTCACCTACCTCTCTCATAGATACATGAGAACATTTGATATAATATAATAGATACGAGGTCACCCCTTGAAAAGTTCATGGTATAAATCATACACTTAATGGATGGTCAACCGGAAACATCCTCAAGAATGAAATCCATATAATTCACCACCATTATAGAATATAAAATCTAATTTCATACACTACACCATGGGTAATGCTAGTCATCTAATAAGGAAGCAACTATAACCTCCTATGAATGAGATTAATCAGCCCTGTTTGGTGATCAACCATTATTAAAGTGGAAAAATCTATCCTATCAAAATAAAATCACTTATACACCATTGGTATAATTAAAATGATCATGGATAGTAGTAAACCAATTCATATTGAGGAAAACATCATAAGGCCCCACTAACACCACATAAATATTTCACTATGAGGCTCTCTCTCTCCCCTCTTAGATTCACATCACAATTCTTGTAGACGAATGAAATAATTGAACTTCTCTATAAGATCTTTCAACATAAGGGTTGATAAAATGGTGCTCCATCATATCACTTGGTCTCAAATAAGAGATTCAATGGGGGAAATGTGTCTCATAACTTCTTGTAAAAACTAAAATAGGGGTAGTGAAAACACACATAGTACTTTAAAATGCACTCAAGCCTACATGTGTTTCATACACTTAGAACAGATTCTGCCCTTATCCCACCTGTTTTCCACCACTCCCGAGTTGATACCATGGAATTTCATAGTTGAAAAAATTCAGTTATTTTTTTATTTTCAATCCTCACTTATATGATCAAGGATTTTTCTTGGAATTCTATTTCATAATAAAAGATAAATATAACAATGAAGGATGAATCATTTCCTAGTGTTATAAAATTTTTTGTGCCCATAATCTCTGAAAAGAATAAATCATCTCAAAATTAGGTTTTTTGGGATTCAACGAACATAATTATAGTAAATAAATGGGTTTTATGAAGGATATGTTTAAAAAAGTCTGAGATTTTCAAATATTTGGTGCATCGAAAATAAATCATTATAAATAAAACAATGGGTTGACGACAATATCTATGACTATGAAAGGCATTATGAGATGGTTGAATTTCATTAGAGATTTACTAGTGAAGGAACTTCGATATTGTTTTGTGTTTCATTAACAATCCTCAAGAAGCATGGGTGTATCATGAAATATTAAGACGATAAATATGTGGCTACCCGCAGTTCATTATATAGTAAAAAATTGGAGAAAAGTATGAATTTATATTATTCCATGAAGTCTTGGTGATTTATGAATTTGGATTTATATTTTCCCTGGATCATTAAAAATATATTATTTATGTATTTACTGATTCCAATTATTTTGAGTAATGATAGTTTCACGATGATGAGGTATTCCACGATGACTTAGTGAGCATCGTGAAGGATGTTTTTTCTGTAAAGGTAGTTTACGCCAGGAATATAGTGATACTGATGAAATATATTTTTAAACTCCTATATTGATCATATGGTTTAACTGAACAATGATTTCAAATGAATCATCATAGCACTATGGTTGAAGAAGACTCTTTTGGTAGTCAAGGACAAAGACTTAAATGACAATCTCTTGAAGAGAACATAAATTATTTAAATAGATTAAGACATCACTCAAATCTATTTGAATGGGTAATTTGATGAAAGTGTTATGTGGGTTGTAGTGATCTATCTCGAAAATATTTTAAAGGTAGTGTTTATTAAATAGTTTGACTATGCCAGAACATATATATACCATAAGTAGTGAAGATTAGTGGATTTCAACTTGGCCAACACACTATCGATGTATGCTCTATGAACTATCCCTTAGATGTGAACCAAGTAAATATATTGTGTTGTCTCTCTTCATGTGAATTTTTATATTAATGTACATCATCATCAGAAATATTTTATAGGTTCCAACCAATTTGGGTGTAAGATGAGTCTCTTTTGAAGAAAAATTGACACCCTGATTCAGCCCTACCATCTTAGGGTGTTACAAGGTCCTTCATGTGGTATTAGAGATAAGTTTTTGGGGTAAAATCAAATGTCATCGAAATTATATTATGTGTTAGGGGATTCCCCCTCTTTGATGGAAGAAACATCTTGAGTTTAAAGAACATGATGATATCTCATCTATGATATATTGTTATGGAAGTACTTTTTTCCAAGAAACATGGGATTTGACTCATTGATGAAACTTGACTATCATTGGTTGAAATAGTCATGAAAATTCTTGATGGAGAAGCTAAATAATATAATTCCATTACTTTAGCTCTATATGATAAAATATATCTACGGTTTATGAGTTTTAATCTGACCAAGTATATTTGGTAAAAATCAGAAAATATATATGATGGTAACAACAATGTGAAGGAGGAGAAACTCCATGGTATTCACAATTTGATTGATGATCTGAAAATGAATCTTGATGAAAATTATGACCCCTTTTTTAATCAAATTACTGATTTTATAAGAGAAACTTGATGTCATGGTGATGAAATAAATGTCGTTAACATTATTATGAAAATATTTAGAAGTCTTCCACAACATTAAAATCTAAAAGTGTGAGCCCTTGAGGAATTGGATGTATTTAAAATTTCATTGGATAATCTACTGAGGAGTCTGGTGGCATATGAAATTAGAGCCAAACCAAATGATTCAAAAAATTGAGTGATCATGGAAATGGATTTAAAATCCATGGAAGAACATCATATTTCTGGAAACAATGTTGATGAAGATAATGAGAAATATGAACATATTTCTCTTTTTCTATTAAATTTTATAGATGAAAATGAGATTTGATGGAAACATCCATATGTTCTATTTTGAGTGTCATAGAGTTTGGCATATTTCTTCTTGATGTTCAAAGAAGTTCAATGATGACGAAAGTGAAGATATTATATTAAAAAATCCAAACAAAAGGTACCACCAAAAGAGAGAAATCTAATCAGGAATAAAGTTACAGAGAAGGAGTTTCATCTATAATAAAGAGCAAGAAGATACTAAATTTTTTGAGGATAGTGAACCCGTGATTAAATATAGAACACGATCATCAATGATGGATAGTGTTGAAATGTTTTAACTTTCATATGATAAAGCAAAATATGATCAGTTTCTTAGTGATGTTGACTATAAGTTGGACCTTCAGAATTCTCATGGAATGATTAAAAATCAACGAAAGAGAAATATAAGGATAAGAACAATTCTAGAAGAGTCTTCAGAGTATGTTGATCAACATGAATATGAAATTGATCGATTGTTAGAAGGATAAAAATAATAATCAACATCTCTTGTAATCATGGAAGATATTTAATATTTTATGATTCTAATTTTACTAAAGGAAAGGTCATCTCTAAAATTACATCTATACTGGTGTAGAAAAATATGTAAATTTATTACATTAAAGAATATGTTGTTACTCTAATAATTAAAATTGAAAATGGATAAAATTCATTGGAAACAAAGCTAAAAATATTATATGGATGATTCTCATATTGATATATTAGAAAGAGATATCATGGGTTAAAGGCCATAAAGAAATATTTTTATGATCAAAGATAGACATGTGTGGGAAAAATTGGAATTGTATATGGGGATAAAACAACAATGGTCAGAAACATGATAATTTAAAATAAAGTTAAGAACAATGTTAGACATATCAAAATGGAACCTCAAGTCTAAACAAATAAAGACTTATATTAAATATAAATGAGAACTAAAAACTATTCAATAGTATACCAAAGTTATTTCTAGTCAAATATTTTTCATTGGGAAGGGGACATGATGAGGAATGGAAGTGACAAGACATTTTATCTTATGAGAAGTCAATTTTGTGGCTATCTAGGCCATTACATATCATACTGTGAAGAGGAAAATAGTTATCTGAATAGGAAAAATGCTTGAAAGTATACAACAATGAATGTGACCATATACTTCATCATATAAAAAATAGTATTTATGTATATTTCTTCTATTTTTATAACTATGTCATAAAATATATTCAGTACAGGTAGTGGAATGGTTGGAAAAATACCTATAAAAGTCAAATACAAGTGAATACTCACCAATCAAGTAGAGATTATATTGTGAATATGAAGTCACCTCAAATAGAAGAATATTATTATGAAAATGATTTTCATATTGAAAAGTGATTGTAAATGAAATCTTTATCCTGCACTCAATCAATCAACTCATTGATGGAAAAGAATAAAATCCAGAAATCTTGCCCTATGGAAATAGCTATAAATGCCTCAATGAATAGAAGAACCTAAATTCTTGATAGCAGTGATCATCCCATTTGATGGGTAAAAAATATTTATTGAATAATTTTAAGATAGGTGTTGATGGAATGGTGAGGTTTGATAATAATTATGCGTCGATAATCAAAGGATGTTGATGTACCGAACTGGAAAATGATGAGTTTATGAAAAATTATGTTCTTTATAGGAATGGTTTTCATAACAATCTACTAAGTTTCAGTCAACTTTGTGGATTGATAATAGTGGGGAAATTTAAGCAAAAGGGGTACAAAATTAATAGAATGATATGGAATTCTCTCATAAAAAGATGCAAAATACATAAAAAATACATTAGGTAAATTTTAATAAGAACATTGGTTACATAAGAGTGGAAGAAGAAAACAATGAGTAGTACCAGGGGTTGGTTGAAAAAAATCAATATTTAATGAAAAGGATATATAAGCTGAATATAGTAATGTTTATTAAAAATTTGAAGTGTTAACAAGAAAATACATATGATTATTTCATGTGAGGAATATTGGTATGTAGTTCATATCAACTAAAGAATAAAAGAACCTCAAATATTCTTGGCCTCATCCACAACAATATATGTGTACCAATAAATTTGGTTGGAACTTGTGGAGATAGTAACTTCATTATTTTTATATATTATTATATTAGAATAGATTTTTAATGATTATACATACGAATCAATAGCTGCTTGATTTTATGACATGTTATCATAGAATAGATGAGTGTGATACATCTCACACAATTAATGTTCTACAATTAGATAATGGAGGGGAATTGTATGATCTAAACCATTTTTGGGGTTTAAATGGGATTGAATTCCAGTTATATTCTATAAACATTTGAGTATATTTATTTTGGGGTGAACCTTGGGGTGTGTTTGGGTTAATTTTATTAAAAATTGAAGAAAGAGGGGTTATGCATGGTTGGCGCATGGTCAGAAAAAATTGTGCTACCTTCTTAGGGACCTATATAGCCCGTGAGAGTAAGGGTTCACATGGTTAGAAAAAAGTTTTTCAATTTGTGTTACCTAAAAATACAAACCCTGAAATTCTAAAATTATAAGCACATTGTTGGCACACTGTTAGGGAAATCCATGTGCCTATGCCCTTGAAACTATGTGCGGTAAATTTTATTTCCATAAAATTAGTTTCAAATTTATCCAAACCACTGAAACATCCCCTATTCGACCCAAACATAGAAAAATACTGGTTTTGATGATTTTAGTGCTCTCTTGTGGAATTATATGGCAAACCAACTGCTTTTTTCATGATTCAAATTTCTGATCGATGATCTTCAACTCTCTCGATAAGTGGATTCAATTCTATTGCATTACCACTCATCCTCCTATACTGTCTCATTATTTTAATGGGATAAAATAATCTATCTTTTTATATATAGATATATATTTGTTGAATATAGATATATAATTTTTCCATAGATCCATATTTATAATATATTGATTCCTTAAATCCTGATTTAGGGTTTTAGATTGAGATCCCGATCTATGTCATTGTGCTGCTCAATTTTGTGGACTTCCATTGGGAAATCAATCTTCAAACAATCATGGTAGGTGGTATAAAATTAATATCCCATTACTTTTTTTATTACATGCGTGAAAATTATAGCATTGATAGATTTTTTGAGCTATTGAATTACCTAATAGAATTAATTTATTACTCAATTAATTATTTTTGGAATTGTGAAATAGTGGGATTTGACAAAACTTAATTGAGAAATTAATTGCGTGACATTGATTTAATGAAATGAGATTTTTAATTGGTGAAAAAATTATTGGGTTCTGGTATTATGGTTTGGAAGTAATTAATTATGAAATTAATTATGAAATATTGACAATATCAAATGGGACAATTAAATAGTGAATTAATTATGAGATATTGAAGCTGTTTGTTTGAATAATTAATTGGTAAATAAATTATTGTATGTTCATATTTTGTAATTTTTTATTAATTAAATAATTTATGGGTTGTTGATATATGTTTATTATTGTGTTTTTCTGATATAAGTGATTATTAAATAGTGAATAAAAAGATAGACATTAAGCCAAGTGTTTTGAATGCTAACATTAACATTTAATGATGTATTACAAAATTGTGAATGGGAACATGGATATTCGTCCATGTTTTATCAATGGTAACATTCTCATTAAATTATGTATATTTAAATTGTGAATAGAAACCTAAAAATTTGACTATTTTTAATGAATGGTAACATGGTTATTCAATTGGTAAAATTAAATAATGTTAACATGGAAATTCATTTATGAAAAATAACGAATGGAAAATTGGTTATTAAATTGTGTGAATAAATGAACAATATCATTTTCATTCATTTTAAAAAAATAATAATAGTATCAGGAACATTAAGAAACATTATATCCCTCAATGATATTTTATATTCTGGGATGAGAAAAGTGATGATATATTTTTAGTAATGACATTCATCCTATAGGTTAACTCATCGGATCATGACACAAAGTATGATGAGAGGGTTCATCTGATAAACAAAATAAACTAGACTATAACTAATTGGGAAGATTATATCTTGATAAAATGATAGGGGGTCAATGACCCAGAATCAATGGGGAGACACCATAACTGATTGGAAACATCCTCATAGAAATGGGAACATCACCCATATTTTTTGTTAATATTGATTAAGAAACCCTATCTAAGGAATCCTGAAGGGAAATGAATATCACTATGGGCCTCTCAGATTGATACATGCTCTAATCCTTTGAGTCGATATTCAATGTGGTCTATGTCAGGTCATTCCATAATAAGGTAAATCTCACTCACAACAAAGATCATTATAAACAAAAAAGGGGTCACTCTCTATGATGAGAATGAGACACTACACTAAACCCTCATAGGAATGGACCAAGGAATTACTCTCAAATAATATTGGTCTGGGGAATCTCATACATGTTCGCAATGAAGTTGAGATAAAAAGAATGGGAAATCCAACCAATCCTCAAACTAGTACACGGAGTGTCCCAGTTGGTACATGACATGTCTCACTAATACTAGTACTACCTGTGTCTCACAATCCTATGAAATGTACTTTTCCCTAATAAATTTTGTGTCTTAATAGTACATGGCATGTAGAATTCATCTTGGCACTTAGCCTATCATCATGCCAATGATTTTGAACGTATCCAGGTCCATGGCCTGTGGATTTCCATACAAAGCTTGTAGGACCCACACAATCACATGGGTGTATACTCATTATACAAATCAAGCCACCATGCAGGGGGTACATGGTGCATGGTAGGGACCACATGGTGTGAAAATTAACCTAGAATCTAGATTATGTACTCCATATACATGTCAAGATACTCAGTTAAAGATCACATGACTGGTGGAATGGGTCACATATCCTTTGTTACGTTACTCTGAATTGAAACCCTAGAAAAACATAGAATGGTATACATAGAATGTGTTCAAGATAATATTCATAGTATAGTCAGGTTTTTCCAAAAAACCTGTAGAGCATCTTAAAGATTCAAAATCTGTCATTTTCACATCTAAATCCACCTCAATTTCCAACCATGGATTTCATATTCGGTTCAAATGTTGCTGATCTTTACTAGATATAGGATTTCTAGAAGGCTCTTTTGTTTTGAAATCATCCATTATCTCTACATCATTCTTGTGTACAAGAACCACCCATACTCAGGCCTGATATGTTTTGATCCATCGTCACTATTATATTATAAATATATTTCCATAGATCCAAACATAGATCTATGATATCTATCTATTTCCCAAATAAATTTTTTTGTAATGATTTATTTAGATATATTTTTTTGAAAAATGAGATAATATATTTTACCACAATGAATGAAGAATGGAGGAAAGGGTGAGAACAATGAAAAAACATGAGGAACCGACATTAGCTTATATTTTTGTTGACCATGATTATTTTCTATCAGTATTATGAAGGAATAGATGTTAAAATAATCAATTATGAATTACTAATCTGGAATAATAGTTATACCATATCTAAAACGGAATGATCTACGAATCAGTTCATTGGTTGATTGATTTTTGTTCATCATAGAAATCCTAAAGGGGGATAAATCTAAATAAAAAAAATTCCATAATTAGGTTTGGATTGATAATAGAAGATGAATGAATATTAATAATTTTTTTGGGTGAGATTCTATGATTCCATTTCACACCAACCATGGAACCTCGATCTGGTTTTCATCTGCCAATGAAGTCCCACAAATGCACTATAATGGGCCTCAATAATTCAAATATTTATGTGGATGAACAATTTTTTTTACATTAGTATATATTTAAAGAAGATCATTATGTTGATTTTTCATTTAAAATAAATTTATTTGATTAATATTTTTTTAATTTTACACTAGCTATGAATTTTTAACAAACAACTTTCACTAAAAAATGTTATGTCGTGCCTGGGGTAAAACCAAATCCCTAAACTCAATGGTTCCCTTGAATTTATAATCAAGGCCATCATTTAAGATTTATTCCACATTTTCTAGATAACTACACTCATATTAGTTTTTATAGATATAAAATAATTTATTTTGTGAATAACTGTCTGGGAAATTTCAAGTTGTCTCAATACCTTGCTATAAAATTATTCATTGAAGTATTCCAATTTCATACATAAAAAACATGGAAATTATTAAAATAATAATAATAAAATATTCAATAACTCACCCTGAACTCTAGTTTCCTCTTAGAAAACCCCTGATATCTAATACTCAGTATCCACATATGTCATACACCACCCATTAAAGGAAAATAAACAAAGGGGTTTAGAAGGATCTTACAAAACAAAACATTCAAAAACCATTTAATAGTTCTAATTAATCCTTCTTAAAAGTATATTAACACTTCATATCATTTTCAAAAAAATTAATACAAATTATAAAACATTTTAATTTAATTCCTCCTTGAAATAAAATTAACAAAACACCCCACTCTTATAAGAACACATTAATTATTAATTATCACTTCTCAATCCATCCCATGACCAAAAAAGGGTAAAAAATTTAAGTCCTCAAATTTTTGTTCAAATAATTGTACATTTTTTTCAATACATGTATTTATATGTATGAGCTAAAATGAAATTAAAAACTTTTTGAAAAGTAAAAAATTTGTTAAATAAATTTTTTTGAATCCAATTTAAAAATAATATCATTATTATAAAATTAAATTAAATTTATATATATCCATATAGGGAAAAAAATAAAATTTAGATTTCCCGATTATTAGAAATCATATATGAAAATTCCTTTAAAATCGATAAATTTTTCTCAATCTTTACCAACAATGATGAGGCACAATTTTTATCATGGAAATTAAACTAGCACAAATAATATTATCAATATAAAATGATATGTAGTTAAGACTCACACAATCAACGTTTTAAAAAATAAAATTAATCACTTATAGAGAAACTATTGTTATCAAATGTAAATATTCAGAAAAATAAAATACACAAATAATGATGATCCTAGAAGAGCCCATATGACCTAATAAATGGATTCATAAATGTTTGGTCAAACTGAAAACTAATGATTCAGATAAAAAACGGTGTAATCATTGGTTATGTGAAATGAAATAGAAGATGGATATTAGTGGGAAGAGGATTCCTTACCTTGGAAATCCGATATAAAATCAAAAAGTCCACTACATAAAATATTATAGGCCTGAAGAAATCTAATATCGTAAGAGACTTTTTTTTGTGGGATGTGGATGTGGGTTATGTAATTGATTTTGGTAGGAAATATGTACTTAGTTCTTTAAATGTTATAGGGTAAGACATATAATTTAAAAAAATTAGACACTGGGGTGAGGCAGAATATTTGGCCATACAGTTTAGTAAACCGTGTGTTGATCTTGTGGGGATACTTGAATACTATACGCATATCAAAAATTTCTACGGATTTCAATATATTTATATAAACATAGTGTGGTGATTTTGAAAAATGTTTCTATCATGTACCAACAATAAATTCATTATTACCACATAGTTACTCATAAGAGTGTAACTGATCACATTGACAGCCAAAATGTGTGAAAAGAAATTACATTAGAATCCCAAAAATCTATTGAATAATGATAAAATAATAATAAAAATAATATATTATAAAATAATTAAAAAAAACTATAATGACACATTGGTATCATACTTGTGATCATGAAAATGGGGCTGTCCTCCAAATCCTGCAATTCACTATCTAATAGAATAGTCATATTCAATAATCAGAAAAAAGTCAATTTATTATGAAACAATATACCAAAATATTCATATAAAGAAATTATACAATATATTTTGAAATAAAATTAGAATAATTATATTCATTATACAAAATTATAAAGAATGTAAAACCCTTAGACATTACAACTTATTTTATTTTAAATTAATTCAATATCCTTGATAGCTTGTGATGTCTGAAATAACAAGTTTAAATGAAAACAATATATTAAAATATTATTTAAACATTAATATTTAACCAAATTTTTTTTATGTACTATTATTACTAAATATACTATGAATATTATAGTTATATATTGTGTAGAAATAAAATAGGAATCATCTAGAAGAAAAGAATATTTTACAAAAAATGTATTTTTTCTAAAAGATGATTTAGTCTCCCTTTTCACCCCTAATTTAAAATGTTTCCTTTGAGATTTTAGAGTTTTTTAAAAAAATAAACATAATTTTTTAAATATTTTCATCAAAATTACATTGTAGTGATTTATTTTTATTTTTTATGAACTGATTTATTTTTAATTAATAGAAAAAATAATAAATATAATTGAATACTATAAAATTGATTTTATAAATTAAAATGACAATTTCAATTTTAAATTAATTTTAAATTTATATAATTTATATTATATTAGATTTTACTTTTTTTATTTCATTATAATTAATTTAATATTTAATTTTCATGCAATAACCTCATACCCATATGAGAATTTTCTTTTTGAAAACACACGTTCTTATCATGAGATTAGGTATAAACATAAATCTAACACTTCCACTTCTGTAAATTGAATTTTTTAAAATATATTCCATATTTTGAATTATATTAATTTATATTATCTGAAAATACCTTTTTTTATAATTTCTAAAAGCCACTTTAAGGATAGTGGTAACCACACATTTCAAAACTCAAATACATCAACTTTTTTTCGCAATAAGCACATTTCTGAATATAGCATTTAGGGTTCCATAAGAACTTAAATTTAGAATTTCCAAAAAAGACAAATAAAAAGAAGACTATGCATTAAATCTCCCAAAAAAATTACTCCAGTGGATCAATCGTGAAGGGTTCCCAATATATCATCGTCTCTAAAAAATTGATACTCTTTATCCCCGGGATTCACCAGAGTGCCTTAATTTATATTATCTAATAAGGGCCATAGAAATTTTTAATAAAATGAACAGTGAAACAATAAAAATAAATTTTTATGGTTACGGTAAAAATTATTTTACTAATGGGTTAAAATAAAATGATAAGTGTTAAAATGATCTATATTCTTGTATAAAATATATTTTATATCCATATTTAGACCTTATAATGACTATGGATACATAATAATATATTTTTAGGATTTTGAAATGTGAAAACGTGGGTACACATTTTTATTTCAAGTTTTTTTGTGCTTTTCTCACCTCACATATAAAAGGACACCACGAATACTATATTCGTTAAACAATAAATCCATTTTACAAATCCCAATTCCTAAAAAATTAAATTAACAAATTCTATCCCTCAATCCTATAAGAATAGGTTTAGTTGTAATGATATTTTATTAATAGAATAGATATAATCTTAAAGAGATGGTCTGAAAAGTGGTAAAATTCCTAACAATGCGTTTTTTTATAGTTCTTCATCACCCTAATTCGTGTATTATTAATATATTCTTACATGAATGATCAATTTTCAAAAATAAAAATATATTTTATTATTTTAAAGTAATTATCCATAACCATATACTTTTCCAAAAAAATTTAAAATACAATGTCGCTCGTGTGTACGGAGGACTACCACCTCATGAAACGATGTGACATGTTTTCCATGATCACCTCCCACATTTGTATATTCAGATAGATATAAAGTATATATATGATATTCATAACATATTTATACATTTTTTATTATTATAAAATATATTTGTTTTTTACTTTCTATTTAGTAGGGGATACTATAATGCTTCTCTAATGTAATTCCCACTACCCCCTCATAATGTGACATGATTTTTGTTTTCACTAATGATTTTTATAAAAGGTGAAAATGATATATTTATTTAATATATGTTATAAAACGTACATAATCCTTATACAAATGAGTTATTTTGCATCCTCCAAACATAATTTATCATTTTATTTCTTTCTATTTCTCTTAGTGATATATGATATTGTCATTCATGTACGTGTGAACTATCGCCTTCACAAAATGATGTGACAATATTTTCATCACAATACCACAAGGGGGATATAAAAAATTATTTTTAAATAAATAATATAGTATTTATGATGTTATTATAATTCATCAAAGATAAAATTTTACTTAACTTCTTTCTATATTGATTATTGAAAAATTAAAATATTACTGATGCATACATATGTCATATCATTTCCATGATCATGAAATATAACATTAATTAGAACCATTATTCATGATTAGACTTAAATGATTAACTTAGTTTCAAATATTATAATTATTTAATTATTATTACCCATTATACATTGAAATAGTGAACTCTTAGACCAATATTCAACACACCGAAGTCATTTCTGACACACAAGTCAGATATAATTGAAACACCCCACAAAGAATTAACTAAATAACTAATTTTTTAGGACATGTTAATAAGTGTAACAGAATGATTAATAAACCAGAATTTTTTTCATAATAAATGAAATAATTAAAATGAGTTTATAATTTACAAAGATAGAGAACATATATGATGAGTTGACTCTTGGTATTGGACATTATATCAATTTATCTTCATTGAGTAATATTAAAATGATATTATAATAAATATTTTAAATAGTGAATATATTTCACATTTTAAATGTAATATCATGATTTCATATTAATTCATGTTTTTTTATTTGTCAATTTTAATTATTTCATCCAAGGGGAATTGACATGAATGTTTCCAAGAACTAAATAATTTTATAACATAATTTTTTATGGGGTTTATATTATTTCCACATTTCAAATTAATATTATATGATTATGTATTTAATGAATTGATTATATTATGTTTTATTTCCAATGGTTCTATTTGGGTTTACATTATATATTCTTAATCTTTTCATTGATTATTTATCACATCAAATTTATGATAATTAGAATGTATTTTCCCTTAATTTTTATTTTATTAGGTTAGATTTGTTAATATGAACCTATTCAATTTCATGTGGTGTATATACTATCAAATTATATTATTTCAAATGAATACCTATTTATTCATGATGGGTAATATTTCAATTCAATTATATCTATTTTATTTGTATTATGGTTATGAATGTTTCCTAAATGTTATGACATTATTACATACAATGTTTAATTAGAATGTTATTTAATTAACAGGGGAAAAATTGATAAATATATGTTCTTTAATAAAAAAATATATTTAAAATTCCTATTTTTAATGAATTAAATAAATTATTATATGTATGATTAATGTTTTTAGAAATGTAGTTATGGGTGAGTCCATGAATTTTATAGCCTTTTGATCCCGGAATAGGTCTCTTGAGACTAATCAGTTTTCCAAATTAAATAGGATAATAACTAGGTCTTAAGATATACTATTAAAGGTTTCTATGGTAGAGGTGTTATCTTTATGAGAGCATAAATTCCAATTATTAATAATTTCATTCATAAATAATTACTCTATTACTATCCATGATATTTTCACAATGATATTATCTTTGAATGAATTTCATTCTCACCTTATTGATAAAATAACATGTGTTTTCAGTAATTTAAATTGCTATATTAATTATGAATTATCTAATTATCCATTATATTTTCAAATGATATTAAATTTTTATTCTTTTAATTTAAATTTTATTAATTAGATTGCATCTTTTTTCAGTTATTTAACATTCTGTATTTATTATTCCTTGAAATATCATGATAGTTGTGTTATTTAAATTGAATGAATGTTTAATGATTTACCTTTTAATGTTTATTTTCCTTACTGATTGATTATAACTTTCATTTTACTTAACTCATACTTAGAATTTTATTTCACCCTTACTTTTTTTCCATTCCCCGTGATATAAAGAAGATTTCCTAGAATGAATTCAAAGATACCACATAATTTCCATATCTATAATTTTAATTTTATATCTATATTTAAGAGGGTCAAAATGTATTTATATGGTTCTCCAAGACACCTAAACTGATCAGTATTTCATAATTTCACACATGGTATCTATTCAAATTAAATAATGCAGGAACTGAATCCATTTTACTGGTGTTAGGGTTGTTACATTTGGTACAAAAGGGATTTTATGAGAAACCATGGTTACTAGATTTTGGAAAAAATATATTTTGGAAAATTAACCTAGGATTATAATTGGGGATAAGAATACAAGAAAGTAAAAAAAATATTAAGGAAGATATTATGTGGTTTTTCTTACCAATATATCCGTTTATGGATACTACAAGTAGATGGGGTTCTAGAAAAAAAAGATAATTAGTGTAAATAACCCAAAAAAGGTGTATTGGTCTTAATCTAATCATCACATGGTGTTTGAAAATTGACCTTAATGCATGCATCATTAGAATCTATGAGGATACATTCTTATGATATTTTACATTTTCATTACAAACTAGTATGAATGATTTGAAAATAATGATATCCACGATGAAACCATGTTTATGATTATGATATTAATAATTAATAAATTTAAAGTTATGATATGTGTAACACCATATTTATAATTAGGAATTATAATTTAAAATTAAAAATAATATTAGCTAATATAGAATATTATATTTTTTAGAAATGGATTACCTAGGGAATATGGGCGTCAATAACTACTACCAATGTAGAGATTTCTATACCATGGAATCAAATACATCTATTGTTGGAACTATGAAAATTAATGAAAAATTATGGAATATATCTCATGTTATAAAAAATAACCTTACATAAAAGGAACAACCTTTTCCGTAGTGAGATTCTCCAATCTTGTTCTCTTTTTGTGTTAGAATCCCCAATAATTTGGGGGGGGGGGTTAATCTAATGGTTATTGTGAAATGGATAATTTATTTGGAAAATATATTTACGACATTGGGATGTGGTGATAAGGAATGTGTTATAAATTCAGTGTATTGTCTCAAAAGTGATATTGATAAATTGTGTTCATTGATCCAGAGTACTCAGAATGTAGAACGAATATAACTCATGGAATATAATTTTTTTCATGAAACATTTTTCTAAAAAAATTATATCCATGAGAAACAAACTGAAATGAATAGAAATTTCATCAGTTTACAGAAAACGATTGAAGAATGTGTTTATAAGTAGGAGGCTACCTTTACAATGTTATCTAATAAAGATATATATTACATATGAAACCTAAAGTATAAAAATTTCCATCTCATTAAAGGGATTAATACATGTCTTTAATGTGATTTAGTCTCTTAAACGTTTTCATTATAATTTGTTATTTTTTAATCCACCATCAAAAGGTAAAATAATTATCTATCCCCAACATTCATAAGAGAAATTGATTAAACAATAGGTTAAATGACCATTATAAAAAATGTAATTCATCAAAAACGATTAAGAGGATGAATAAATTTCCTCCATATCAAGGTTATTGAAATAATAATTTTGAGAAATTCATAAAGGGTATATGATATTTTTTATAAGAGTGGTCATATATTTTATATGGATCATTAATTAAAGGGGAAGAAAAAAAATTATTTCCACTGATTCTGTTGTAGTCAAATTGGGGATTATTCATACCATTTTCCAAAACATCAAGGTTATCTTCTACCAAAGTTTCCAAGGAAAGGAGACAAAGTTTAAATGATCACTACACCTGAGGAGGATGATCATAATGATATGGTGATAAATTATTTAATCATATCATATTTTTTTGAAAGATAATTTGATTCTATACCCTCATACCATTTTATATCTAAGTAGTTTTCTATGAAAATTCGAAATTTCCCATTTAAATTAAGAACATATTTGTCATTTAAATCATTTAAAGGATGTCTCATTTTAATAGGGATGTGACAAGAATCCCCTATTATGACTCATAAATTATATTTATTTATTATCCTTATAATGACACCTATGATTTAAATATATATAATCCTTTGTATAGGATAGATATAAAAATATGATGATTTTTTTACAAGAAGAAAGAAGTTACTTTTCATGTTAAAGATATAGAATTCTATATCTCTATAGCATATATATATATATATATTGATCAGAGAAAAACTTAAATGAACCCCTAGTAGATTTAGTAAATGAAATTCTTCCAGAATAAAAAAAATCAATGGATAGTGAATGAAATCTTCAAATTGAAGATGTAACTAATTTATAAAAATGCATTTATAAATTTTTAAGGAATTACATGAGAATCCAATTGAGTGTGATGTTTATATTTTTATTGATATAACCCAAAATTTTTTAACAATACCCAAGATTACCAATAGAATAATAACTGTGGAATTAGTGGAGAACAAGAAAATACTAGAGTATTTGTGTGATAAGGATTTAATAGCTTAACTATTTTGAAATGGGGATCCATGTTCTCATTTTTAAGAAAAAAGAAGGATCTTTTATGACATGCATTGAATATAGGGAATTAATAATATTATGACAATGGACTAGTATCCACTACCTCACATTGAAGGATTATTTGACCAAAATCATAGAGCCCTCTATTTTTTAAGAATAAAATTAGTTATGCGTATTATTAATTGTGAGTAAAGAATAAATAAATTCTAAAGACATATTTTCAAATGAGTTATAAAATTTAAATTTTTATAATAATTATATCTGGATTGTCTAATGAACCCTATATTTTTATGGATCTAATAGAAATATTATTCAAATATAATGATGAAAATTTTTTGTGGTATTCATTTATGATATATTGGTATATTATAAAAGCTTTGAGGACCATGATAATCACATGAAGATTTTTTTTCAAGAACATTAGAAAGAATGTGTTATATGGGAAACTTAATAATTTGGTTCTCTAGATTAAATAGGGTTGTTTTCTTAACCATACTATCTATAACGATGGAACCACAATTGATTATATGAAAACAATGGCAGCTAAAAATGAGCTACAATGAAAATCCTAACTAAGTTATATAGTTTCATTAATTTAGAAGGTAATAATTGATGATTTGATTAGAATTTTCCCCAATAGGAAAACCCATCAACCATGATTACTCGTAAATGAGTTAGGTTCATTATTTAAAAGGAATACGAATATTGATTTGATAAACTAAAGAAGATATAAATCAATGAACAAATTTTGACTCTACAATAAGGAAATGATGGGTTTTGGGTATACAATGTAGAATTAAAGAACCAAATTTGTTGTTTTCTAATGAAAATGATAATTTTTAGGTATATATATCAAGGAAATTGAAATCTCAAAACCAAAACTATCCAACCAATGATATTGAGTTAGTAACTATAATATTTTTTTCAAATATATGGAGACATTATCTCTATGTTGAAATAGGTGATATATACTCTGATTATAAATGCCTAATGGACATATTTTTACTAAAATATATCATTAAGAGGCAAAGGGTATGGATCATGATACTTAAGGATAATGACTTCTTGATAAAATACCATATTGGGAATGAAAAAAAGGTTTCATAATCATAGAGTATGAAAGATCATTGAGTTATGACCCAAAGAAGGATTGAGAGAGATCCTATATTCATGGATCTAGTAATGATATAAATTGGAATTATTATTAAAGGGGAGAAATAACATGGTTTTTAAATTTTTTCAAATCTAGAATTATTAGAAAACATATAAAAACTTTCAATATAATGAATAAAAATAACAGAAGAAAATTAAACCTATGAATTACATGAAATTAACGGAATTCATTTGAGAGATGGTGTTTTAAAATTGGGGAAGATTTTATGAGTTAAATATAGATTTGAGATGAAAATTTAATTCTTGGATAATAATCATATCTCAAATATCTCAATACACCTTGTTAGTATAAAAATGTATCGATTTTTGAGGTATCATTTTTGGTTGGATTAAATAAAGTGGAAAATATCAAGTTTTTTGTTTATATGATCGGTTAGTCACCATGTTAAGGATGTAATATTGTACCCTTGTGGTGTCATGAAACCTGTTCCTATTCCTATTTAGAAATAGAAAGACATTACTATGGACATTGTCAAAGGAATACGAAATAATCCTATAAATAATGATGAAATATTTGTTTTCAATTATTTCCTAACCACATATGCATAGTTTCATCATTATAAGAGAATAAATACTTATTGAGTGCATAAAAATTCTCTTTAATAATGATGTAGTATAAATTCATGGAAGGTTCTTTCAATTTTGTCTGATCATGATCCTTATTTATATTCAGAATTATATAAGAATATTTAAAATTCATTTGATTCTATGTTTTATTTGAGCATTTCTTACCACCCATTAGATGGTGGATAGTATGAATCGAATATCCTAACAATGAAAGAAATGTAGAGGTCATTTTCACATGAATTTAAAGGTATTTGGATTTGTATTTACCATTGTTAGATTTATCCTATAACAATAGTTTCTATTCAAGTATTCAAATGGTACAAATTTGAATAATTATTGGGAAAGAGATATTGTACTCTAATATTTTGGGATGATATTGGTGGAAGGAAAATCAAAGGCCAAGAATTTTTGAAAATAAATAAAAAATGGTAAAGGCTACCCATGATAATAATAAATTATCTCAATGAAGGAAAACAAGTTATGAATATAATTTAAATAATTATTTACAATTCCATGTGGGAGATCATGTTTTCATGAAAGTATCTTAATGTAAGTGTGTTATAAAGCTTAGTAAGAAACAAAAACTAAGTCCAATTTTTATTAGAGAATTTGAAATTTTTAATGGAATTGGATTTGTTACATATCGTTTTGTAATTCCTCCAAGTCTCTCAAATGTACATGATGTATTCCCCATACCATTGTTAAGTTATTACATGCTAGAAGAAACACATGTTGTATCCTATGATCAAAAAAATTTGGTACCTAATAAATCATCGTATAAAGAAATAATATATATCCACGATATTTTAGATAACTTAATGAGGAATCAGATGACTTATCTAGTCTAGGTATTTTTTTTGAAATCA
The DNA here is from genome assembly GCA_963277665.1 of Viscum album. NCBI lineage: Eukaryota > Viridiplantae > Streptophyta > Magnoliopsida > Santalales > Viscaceae > Viscum > Viscum album. The sequence goes on from OY728163.1 coordinate 1,868,581,406, forward strand.
TAATGCGGGGGATGCCAAATGGGAACTGGGGGAGGTTATGAGAAGAAATACCCTCATCTATTTACAAGGTAATATCCATGAAATTTTTGAGGATAAAATTTTTGAAGGATGGAAAATTTTAACACCCTATTACTCTATGAATTATTACCTTTCAAATAAATTCAATCTATTTGATAGAATGTGATTCATTCCATAATAAGTTAAAAAATACAATTTAAAAATATTATTTATAAATGAACATTATAAACTATAAGTTAAGTTTGTTTGTATGAATAATAGAAAATAAATTACATAATTTCTACTTATCTTATGATTGAAAATAAAATAAAAAGTATTTATATTAAAAAAGAATTTTTTTCAAAAAATGCTATTTTTTCTAAAGGGTGGTTTAGTTCTGATTTTCACACATAATTTAAAATAATTTTTTTTTTTAAAATTTTAGAAATTTATTTGATAATATTTAATTATTATTTTTAATCATCATATAAAACATATCGTTTTGTGATGTCTCTGGATTTTTCTGAAATTTTTCAGTTTTTAACAAATAGTGAAAAGTAACGATTTCTATTAAAAGTCGTCATTTCATTTAAATAATTCATACGTATAAATTAAATGTCAATTTTTTTTAAAATTAAACATAGTTAAATTATATTAATATTTAGCTATTTTAGTACATTTTAAACAATTATATATATATTTTTAATGATAATATATTTTGATCATATAAGATTTTTCTCTTTGAAACTCATTTTTTCGTCACATATGCGAGTAATAATTATTACTGGATTCTTCACTAATGTGAATTGAATTAATAAAAATGGATTCAATATTTGGAATAATTATAATTTTATTATATAATATGTTCATATTAATTTTTAACCAAAATAAATTTTGAAATCATTAAAAATTAATTACCATCGTTAAGGTAAACAGGTGTTTACTAGGGGTTAAACTAAAAATATAATGGCTAAAATGACCTAAAAATAGGTACAAAATATATTTAATGACATTATATTGACATTATAATATATTACTATAAATAATAATCTATTTTATATTCTTTTTGAATTCATAAAATGTGGGAATACCTTTATATTTTCAATTATTACAAGTGTGCAACTCACATCAACTGTAAAAGGCCGCACACTCTCATCTTTAATTATAACCTAAAAACAATTTTTTTAAATGAAATAATGGTAAAATGAAATTAAAAATTACATCTCATGATACTATAATTCTTTTTTTATTAAATATATACAAGGATTAATTTTTATTATTATACATAACAGGTTTTCCGAGAAGTGGTAAAATTCTAAACTATGCATTTTTGATTTATTTATTCTTTAGACACATAATATTCTTCCTTTATGACTATATAATAACAAATATATATGAAATATTGATAGATGTTATTATAATCAGTTAATTACCTCTATCCACCCTTTATTCCCTCAAATGTGAAATGAAAATGTCGCTCGTGTGTACGACGAAATACCTCATCGCGAACAAAGGTTACAATTTTTCCATAAATACCTCTCACAGTTGGGTATGACGATGAGTTTAATATATATATATATATATTATTTATTTATAATATTAATACTCTTTTTTAGTATTTAAATAATATATAACTTTTTTACTTTACATTATACAGGAGATAAGTTAGAGTTTCTCATGTGTATGGAAGAAAATATCCACATGAACTGATGTGATTATCTTTTCAATAACGCATCACATGTAAGGTAATAAGGATAAATATAATGAATATATGTTTTATATATGACATAATTAGAAAATAAATTATATATTTATCAATATTAAAATAAAATATACAATTATATTTCTTACATTTTCACTCAAAGAAAGATGAAAACATCGTTCAGGTACATATTGACAGCCACCTTCATAAAGTGTTGTAACAAAATTTTCAGAACGACCTCATAAGGGTTAAATATATAATAATATTGAATGAAATAATATTTTATTTATTATAATATGAAAATTATGAAAATATAAAATATTACCTGCCACATTTCCATAATGATCATTGAAAAATTAAATGTTACTCATGTGTATGTATTACTTAAAATATGCATGATCGTAAAATATTTAATTTCTCAAAAAAATTAATGAATTTTAATAAAATTATTTTTTTATATAAATATAATAATTATTTCATGATTATTATTTTTTAGAGGTTTAAATAATTAAATCATAAACCAATTGTCAACCTACTGAATTCAATTTTCACACATAAGTTAAATATAATTGAAATACCTAATATAAAATTAATTGATTATGTGATTGCATATAAAAAGGTAATAATTGATATAAATTGAATAAACAAATCAAAAAGGATATTAATAAACTAAATAATTTACATATGTTCATTATTAAGGATGATAAATAATTTACATGAAGAGTCAAACTCACGGTATGTGACTCCGTCTCAATTTTACTTTATTGAGGAATATTGAAATGTTATGCCAATATTTTCTATAAAATGGAGTATATACACCCCATTGAGATTTAATATATGTTGATAATAATAATTCATTTTATTTTATGTCATAATTTTAATTATTTCATTGATGTGGTTTTTTTAGGATCATTACACAGTAGTAATGAATTATATAACTCAATTTATTTTAATGGATTATACTACATCATCATTTTCCATTTATATTATAAGATTTTTTGTATAATGAATTTATCTTAAATTATGTTTTATTTTGACTTGTTCTATGTAGATATTATGTTCATAACCATAATCTATTCACTATTTAATTCACACTTAAATGTTATGATCATTGTATGTTATTTTCTGTCAATTTGATTTTCATTGAGTTATATTGTTAATAGGAACTTATTCACTTTCAAGTGTTCTATATACCGCCATGTGGATGTATTTTACATGAATACCTATTCATTAATTAGTTTTAATGTTTAAATTTTATTTTATCAGTATTAGTTTTATTATGTATATGAATATTTACAAACCCTTATACTATTCTTACATATGATATTTACATTGAATGTTATTTGATTAACTTGGGAAAAATTGATAAATATATGTCTATTATTCAAGGAATATTTTTTATAGGTCATGTTATTCATCAATGCAATTTATTATTTTATAGAATTTCAATTATTTCATCATGTAGTGATTGGTGGGACATGAAAATATATATCCACATGATGCATCAACATGTCTAACGAGACAAAACAGTAAGAACAATTAAATGGGATTGCACTAGTAGATTTAAATAGCATATTTTACGATCTTGACAACATAGGTATCATTTTCTTGGTATCATTATGTCTAATGAATAATAATTTCCTTTATTATGAGATCAATTATTTAAACCATGAGATTTTGATAATGTTATTATCTCTATATTATTTTCAGTATCAGTTTAGTGATTTAATGGAATGTGTTTTCAATTATTTATCTTGGTATCCATGAGATTTTGATAATGATATTATATCTAGATTCATTTCATAATTAGTTTAATTTTTAAATCACACGTGTTTTTAGTTGTTCATCTTTTTATATTGATTATTATTTGTCTTATCATGATTTTAAAAATATTTAAAAGGATTATTTTTTCAGTTATTTAGCTTTAAAATATTATTACACTTAATAATTCATGATATATTCCACTATACATAACCCCAACTATGAATTTTAAATCCTTATTATTTAAATTCTTTCTCTATGTTATTATGAAGAATTCATGGAATGAGTTATAGGATTTGAAATGTTTCCTATTTTTAGGATTTATATTTTATATCCCTATGTAAAATGAGTTTCATGTATGTATTTTGTTCTCTAAAACTTCTAAACCAATTCATCCTATATGATTTAACAAATTGTTTCTTTGACAATGTAATAAAGTAGACACCAGCTCAGGGTTACTATAGTTGGGATCATTAAAAAGATATAAATAGTTGTACATTATTACTTGAAAATGGAAAAGGATTTTAAATGTGTGATAGAATTAAAATATCATAGTATAAAAGTTCCAACATTCTTTTGTTTAGTAATAACTTAAATAAAATAGGCTAAAATGTGAATTTATGAATAAGTTTCATCGAATAGACTTCTTCAAAATTACCAAAAATCATTCAAATATCAATTAATAGTTGAGGATCATGAAGAATATTTTACACAATTAATATAAAAAGTACAATGATTTGATAATCCCTATAGATTCAACATAATCCATTAAGACCTCAATTAGTTAAATAAAATATCATGGATAAATATAAATATAAAAAAATCTGAAAGTCCAAAAAAGTCATAAATATTTTATTTTAATTCGATCAAATAAAACGCACTATCTTGGCCTTCAATGATTAGTTATTGATTATGTTGATTGAGATCATGACCACTAGAGTCTGATAACTAGATTAATAGAAACAAAATTAATATTTTTTCTCACTCAGTGTCTCCCATTAAATGTATGAATTCAAAAAATTAGATGTAAAATAAGAATATATATCTCAATAATAAATTAATGATTAGTAAGGGTCATTAAGATAAATCATCTAGTAGAAAAAATTGAACACCATAATAAATGAATCAATTCAAATAATAATTGTATTTAATGATGATCAATCATATATAAATCCATTGATTCTATAATGTTCAATTGAGATAAAGTGGGATATGAATCCACATCTAGATCTAAAGTCTATATTTCTCATTAATGAGATTAATATTCTATAAAATGGATTTTTTCCGAATTTTTTTATAATATAGTATACATAGATTCAAGAGAATTTGAGGTTTATTATATATGTTAAAATCAGAATATTGAAGAGATATCAGACATAAAAACATATGCATTTGATCATCTTCAAAATCCAAATCCTTTTAGACTAGTCCATTTTCCACATGTATTTTTAAGCATATATATAAATATCATTATTCCTTATTTGAATCCTTTTGATATAACAAAGATGAATGTCTACTGTGAAATTATACACAAAAAGCCCTTCATTCATAATAAATATTTTGATCTATGAATTGTTGAGAAAATGGACAGTCCTTATACCAATTAATTAAAAAAATGTTTTATTGATTGTAACATGTATTTTCTTGATCCATGATAACTGATTTCCTATATAATTGGTCTTTCTCATTTCATTGGATAATGAAAATACTTGTACATAGTGTTTTATAGATCATTCTATTTGAAACTTTTACAAATTTTGGTTAACATATAAGAAGTCTCTTAGGTTACAAATAGGCACTTAATATAAATTTGGGGAGATATTTATTTCATATCATGATCCTCAATCATTTTTCTTTTGTTACAAATCTATATTATTCACATCAAATTATCTATCACCTTATATTTTTATTATATATATAATTAATTAAATTTAAATTATCCTTAAGAGCACAAGAAAATCTAGAGAGGTGGCCTAAATTATTTTCTTACCATCCACTAGTATTTTTTTAATATCCCTAATATTTACAAATTTCCAATATTTTGGATTTACTATCAATAATGAATATTACATAATATGAAGACATAGATATAATTAACTATAATTTCATTTACCAGGAGATCATTATCCAAATGATATGATATATTTATTCATTATCATTTGATAAACTCATTCATTACAATTTCTATTTTATTATTTATTATGTTACTCAAATTCCTTTATTTAATCAATAATTTTTTTGAAACATATTATTTTAAAATTCACCTTCTCTTGATGTTTCCTATCAGTGTTAGTGTAATTTCTTATTTATAATACAAAATATACAAGTTGAAACTCATTAGAATATTTATATAAGGACATACAAGAGAATAATGGTATCAGGTAGATTGTATAATTTATAATTTAGAAAAACATTTTATCAAACTATATTTTTTCTATAATTTTATTTGAAAAATCTTACTTGACCCATGAGCTTTACTTATGCACTAAAATATTATTTTAGAAACAATGGGGGTTCCTATTTTTTCAGGTTGATATAAATTTTAATGTCATTGAGTCAATAATCAACATCCTCTATTGAAAAAATAAGAAATGAATAACTGAATATTTTTTCATCTATGGAGATTGTGTAAAGACCCGAAAATTCCATGGAATTTGTTTCTTAAATTCATGTTATTTTTATGAGTCTGCGAAAATTTACGATGCTTGATTTCGTGGGCCGGTGTGCCTGGAATTATTTTTCGATGTTTTTTCTGGTACGTTCAGTAAACGCGCGACTGGGATTTTATAACTTTTGTACCGGTGCTTAGAATTGAAATATGAGGGCACCGTTGAACACACAACTTCAGTTATTGTTTACTGAGACCTTCACTGCAGTTGCGTTCTAATGAGAATGGATGTTAGATTTTTGTTTTTTATTAAGATAAATGAAAATAAGAGTGAAACTTATTTTTATTGTGGTGTTAAAACCTCCAAGAGGAGGTTGGGGGTGGGAGCCACCACACCCTAACCTCCCATGGGAGGTTATGGTGGTGGTTCCTACTCAAGCATAACCACCCTTGGGGGGATAGTTAAAGTGGGGGCCACCTGGGATTGTAACTCTTGGAACCCCCAATTGAAGTATAGGAAACCCTTCAAATTCCTTTAATTAATTTTGTTTCATCCCTCACAATTAATTGAACTCTTTCATTTAATTAAACTCCTTTTGAAAACAATTCAATTCTTTCCTACCATTAAAGTAATAGTTAGTCTATTATTTTTAGTTTTCAATTCATTTGGTTGAGCTTGAGAGAGGAATTAGAAGAACATGGAGAACTTCAACCTTCCAACGAAGAACGTCGCTCACCACCGAAAAACGACAAACTCCATCATCGATCATCAGCAGTGCCAAAAGAGAAGGAGTAAGAACACTGACGACCCTTCTTCCTTGGACTCCTACCCCGGACGCTTCCCAACTTCAACAAATCAACGTCCAATATTCCACTCCATCTACCGTAAACTATCAACAAGTGTGGTAGGGTATTTGAGTTGATTTTGCACCTGTTCTTCGTCGTTTGTTGAGCTTTTATTGCTGAATGATATCACCCTAACGAGGAGGGCTCAGACCGGATGAACATGGACTGAACCTCCCCCTTTTTTGTTCTCATTTTTTGATGATGGAGGTGGAGCAATGGCAGACGACGTTGGGCCGACCGCAAAGAAAACCAACTGCGAAAAAAACCGAAGCGCAAGGGCCTCCGGGTCACCAAGAGGGCTTTGTACCGCCGTGCCATGCGGATGGAGGGCTGTGGTCGGGCTGGGCCGCAATAGTGGGGGCGCGGCGCTGTCACGCCACGCGAAGGAGCGGGAAGCCTTGGCAAGGACATGCCGCGACAGAGAGGGCGTGGCGCTGTCGCACTGCGGCGGAGAGGGTGTGGCGATGTTGTGCCGTGCGGGGAAGCAGCGGGCCACGACCAGGCCAGGCTGCAGTAGAAGAGGTGTGGCGCTAGCGTGCCGCGTGGAGGGAAGTACAACCACGGCGTCGTCACGTCACTATGTAGGTGCAGAGGTGGCCAACCGAGGCTGACCACAGTTGAGCCGGAGCGGCTGGCCGCTCAGCCATCTCGGAGGAGTTGGACCCCACTGTGTCCTGCGTGAGCAGGACCGGTGCCACCTCGCGCCAGTTTAGTTCCACTTGAACGGTGCAACGGTTCGGGAGCCAGAGGGGTTTATGCCTTCCCTTGGGCGCGACTAGGTCAGGCCGTCGGGCCACCATCAGGTCGGGCCGCCCAATCGGGCCGGGCCGCCATTGGGCCCAGCCGCCCTCGGGCCGGGCCACGCCCTCGGACAGGGCCGCACCCACTCGGGCCGGGCCACCCCCTCAGATCGGATCATACGCGAGGACCGGGTTGGACTCATGGGCCGAGTTGGAGCCCGGTCCGTACTTGGGTCAGGCTGGGTCAACCTGACTAGGTCGGACCGGACTGGGACCCACTTTAGCCTATTTACACCTTTTCCCCGATATCTTGTGCAACAGGGGTCCGATTGACGAACCGCCTATGGTGATGGAAATATTTAAGCGATACAGTTCTATTGGAATATACCACCTGAGTTTTGGACACAGTTGGGATGCAGCCAGGTTGTTTAGAAACTAAAAAACCAACCGGGCCCCTGGAATGGAATTACCAATAACTCACAGACTGGGCATCCGATTGATGCGCCGTCTGTTACATTAAGATCCCTATGACGAGGAAAATTTTTGAGATACTACTACATGGAATTTCGTGATAGATGGAGTATTGACTAGTAGCTTGTGGAGAGAATTCTTCCAGAGATGAGCGGGTGGAGTACGGAGACCTAGTAGCTGGCTAAGTCCTGACGACGGCTGACCATTCGACTTAGAGTGTTTCGACTAGCCCAGTGGGAAGAGCCTATGTGTGATGTAGGAGGCCAATAGTGGGGAGTGCCTATGTGTGACATGGAAGACCCACGGTACTCTACAAGAGGAGTACCTCAGCATTTTATGAGGTGGAGTGCCTCTATGTGACGTGGATGACCCACAGTGGGGAGCACCACTGTGTGATGCAGAAGACCCACGGTACTCAATAGGAGGAGTACCACAACAATCTAGGATAGTGGGAATGCGTCTGTGTGATGCATCTATCCTACATTACTCTATAGAGGATGAGTACACTAACAGTCGTGGTTCCGAATGTTTGACTGGGAGTGTTACATGTTACCACCCTAGAATAAAATACTTGTTTTTAGCTGAGTCATTGACTTTGTGTTTTCCTCATGATTGAGATGGGATACTAAATAACTAAGTTATATGTATGGGAATATACCTAAGTAAGGTTTATCCATTTATTTCATAATTTGTGGTTATCCTTATTGGATTTGGTGAGACCTTGAGGGTCTCGGGGTACCTACTGAGTATCGTTATACTCACCCTTGTATGGGCTCTGCCCACACCCCGTTGTGTTGGTTGCAGATGACGGATAGTTCTGATCGAGGCATAGAGTAGCAGGACTGGATGATACCCGGAGGTGGACCACTCGGCGTGATGGTACATGGAGCTGACGGACGAACAGACGTGGAGTGCTGAGGAGGCCATTTTTACCTACCCTTTAGGTAGGAACCCCGGAGGATGAACCAATACCTGCTTTACTTGTTTTCTTTAGTTGTACTAGCATTTAATTTGTATTGTATATTACTATTGGGCTTGTATTTCTGGCCCCTTTATGTAAACACACTCTTTTGTATACAGTTTTACTTAGTGTTTTACATCCAGTTGCATACTCTGTTGTGTTTGTTTACTGTTATAATGGAAATGCCTTCCCATTTGATGGATTTACGCCTTTGGTGAAAATATCCAACCCCTGGCCTATAGAAGGTGGGCTTAGGGTAATCATGAGACGGTCCCAGGGGACGGGTCGTGACAAATTGGTATTAGAGGAGTCGGTTCTACTGCAGATCTTAGGACTATGATATTTCTTTTCTATGAACCAATTGTGTTAAGGGTACTAAGGGTGGTTTTCAGTTTAGGGATTCTAGTGTTCGTGTGGGAGGCCTCCGTATCCATACAAAAGGACCCTGACTACTGATTTCCAACTTAGTGCACGAAAACACTGATTTCATGTGTTTTTTCAAAAGATTTCTTTAAGTTTTCTCAACCATGTCAGCTCACCAGGTATAAAATTTTGACAGTGTCACATCTGTTTCTTTCAGGATTCTTCCCTGCGGACGACCAGTTAGATCGCCGAGATTCTTATGCTATGACAGCCCACCGAGTAATGAGGCCTCTGTGCAGGGCCCTTTACCAGAAGAGGCACCAGCGGTACCACAACCCGTTGGGTCACCGATGCCACCAGCGCTAGCAGCAGACGATGCACGACGCTTAAGAATGTCATATGAGTCCCAGCGCCAGAGGCCACCTAGGTTCGGGGGAGAGATGGACCCACAGGCGGCTGTGGATTGGATGGAGGCTATGGTGAGAGTCTTCAGGCTAGTAGGAACACTATCAGACCTTATTTTGATCCTTGTTGTGAGTCTACTTCAGGTAGTAGTAGGGAGATGGTGGAGCACGATGTTTCAGGTCCACGATGAGGAAACAATACTTTGGAAAGACTTTGAGAGCCTGTTCAGGTGGAGTGTCTTCCAGCACCCTAAGAGCGGTGCAGATACAAGAGTTACTTCATCTACATCAGGGAATCATGACAGTAGAAAAGTACTCATTGAGGTTCAAAGACCTCTTGTACTACTCCACAGATATGGTACGAGACCCATTTTTAGGGCCTAGACCTTTGAGCAGGGGCTCATGTGAGAGATCAGAGCCTCGATGATCTCCCTCAACATCCCGACACAATAGGGGGTGTAAGAGATAGCCCTCTTATTGGAGAGTTTCCTTTCTATACAGTCACCACCACCGATACCCTATACTAGTAGACATACAGAATAGTCTTCTGCAGCTATCAGTAGACAGATGATGTAGTAGTCCATGAAGATCAGACCCATGGGAGAGCGACTGCAGGACTTAGGATCTGTTCTGCGGGGCACCCGGGATGGTGACTTACCTTCCAAGAGAAGGCAATGTCACTCATGCGGTGGGCAGGGTCACATGGACCGTGACTGTCCGACCCACCAATCAAATGATCACCAAACAGTTGAGGGACCTCCCAGGTAGAGGTAGAGGTTTGATCGAGGTGGTCCAAAGGGTACAAATAGACATGGAAGAGGAGTCGGTCCTACAGCTAGTGGTGAATGACGTTTTGAGGTGTAACCACCACCACCCCCAGGAGGTCCACCCTGACTGCAGGGAGCAGGTGGACAAGGGAGAGCTCAGCTTCAGGCAGTTGAGGCATATGTCCACGGAACTCTGGAGATTATTCGAGGTATTAACCCTGTCTACTCCACCTTAGCTGCAGTTCTTATAGACATAGGTGCCAATCACTATTTTATAGCCACTTCCCTCATTCGAAGCATAAAATTTCTGATGGAGCCATTGGCTTGATATTTATGGAAAGTGACTCCTATAGGAGCAGAATGGATGATTACACAGTAGTTCTGAAAGTGAGATCTTACTCTAGGAGGTGAGAGCTTCAGCTGGGATCTCCTCATAGTGGCATCTAGGCCTTACGACATCATCTTGGGTATGGACTAGTTATCTATATTTCATGTTCATATTGAATGATTTAGTTGAAAGGTGTGGCGTTTCCACATGGATGGGACCAGGTTTACCTCCACCGGCGATAAGGGAACCCTTGCAGCATAGGATGAACTCAATTGGAGGAGGGTGCAGCCGATCACTCATCAGTTGGCCTGCCTTACCCTAAGAGAAGTTGAAGTGGAGAGTTTGAGTAATCCTATAGTGGATGATCAGTACGTGGATGTTTTCCCTGACGATGTTCTTGGACTACCACCTCATAGAGAGGTGGACTTCTATATTGACATGTACCTCAGGACGACACCAATATCTACTCTAGCATATTAGATGGCTCCTACTGAGCTTCATGAGTAGTGGGTATAGCTGGAGGACATATAGTGGAAGGGATTCATTCGGCCCAGTGTTTCTCCCTGAGCATCCCCGATTCTGTTCACCAAGAAGGTGGATGAGAGATTGAGGCTTTGTGTCGACTACCATTGCCCGAACCAGGTGACCGTGAAGAAAAAGTACCCAATTTTGAAGATTGAAAACCTCTTTGATCAGCTCAAGGGAGAACAGTGGTTCTCAAAGATAGACCCCAGATCAGGCTATCACCAACTCATAGTTCGAGATGAGGATGTGAAGAAGACTACATTCAGGTGTCGGTATGGCCACTATGAGTTCTTGGTTATGCCCTTTGGCATAACCAATGCTCGAGTAGTGTTCATGTGTCTCATGAACAGGATTTTCCAGCCTTACCTCGATCACTTTGTTGTGGTCTTCATCGATGAAATTTTGATGTTCTCGACTACAAAGGAGGAGAATGCCTACCATTTGTAGGTAGTACTGGACACAATCTGAGTGCAATTTCTTTATAGTATGCTCTCAAAGTTCCAGTTTTTGATTCAAGAGTTTCACTTCTTTGGAAATGTCATCTTGGAGGATGGAGTTGTACTAGATCCAGAGAATATGGAGGTGTTACATTCTTAGTAGCCACCCATGAGTGTGACGGAGGTATGGAGTTTTCTGGGCTTGGATGGATACTACCAGTGGTTTATTCCTGACTTCTACAGAGTTTTAGCACCACTATCAGCCTTTAAGGAGAAGGGGAAACCCTTCGTGTGGTCAGAGAGATTCCAACAGAGCTTTCAGAAGCTAAGACAAAGGCTGACTAGTTCCCCCATCTTGAGGATTCTAGAAGAAGGCGTAGGGTACGTAGTCTACTACAACGCATCGGGGACCGGACTCAGGTATGTCCTGATGCATGAGCGAGCAGTGATTGCATATGGTTCTCAACAGCTAAGACAACATGTGCAGAACTACTCTACCCTTGTCCTTGAGTTAGAAATAGTGTTCTTCTCCCTGAAGATATGGAGGCACTATCTGATGGGTGAGTATTTCACAGTCTACTCTAATCACAAGAGTCTCAGGTATATCTTCTCTCAGAAGGACCTAAAACTGAGATAGTGGCATTGGCTCCAGTTCCTCTTGGACTATAACATAGAGATAGTCTATACACCTGGGAAGGGGAACATTGTTGTTGATTCACTCAGTAGGAGATCAGGTATACAACTTCTAGGTGGGGTTACAGATCAGCAGGCTGCCTTGCAGATATCCTTTGTGCATAGGGATGGAGCAGTTTTTCTTCAGTCTCCTACAGTAACTCTTCCACTTCTTCAGTGAGTCATGGATGCAACGCGTGGAGACACTGACTGTGAGACACGAAGTTCTCAGATATCCATAGGGCCTGAACCTGATGGATTTTCTGATGTTGGGATCACGTCCTCATCTTTAGAGGACGTACCATGGTACACGTAGAACTTCATGAAGAAGTGTTGAGGGAGTCACACACTTCCCCTATTGTGGTACATCCATGAGTGGAGAAGATTTCCTAGGACCTCAGACAACAAAACTTGTGGCCAGGTATGAAGAAAGCAGTAGTAGAGTTTGTCTCATGATGCCTCATTTGTCAGCAAGTGAAGGCAGAGCACTAGGTACCAGCAGGATTGGTTCATTCCTTAGAGGTCCCAGAGTGGATGTTTGAAGAGATATCCTTGGACTTTGTGACTGGTCTTCCATGCACATATTGGAGTCATGAATCGATATGGTTGATCATTGAACGACTCACCAAATCGGCCCACTTCCTACCGATCAGAGAGCATGTCTTAATATAGATCTTGGAATGCATATAGGTGTAGGAGATTGTGTGTTTTCATGGAGTACAATATACTATTGTCTCTGACCATGACACACGATTTACTTCCCGACTATGGAGGGGGTTGCAGGAACCTTTTGGGACACAACATCGCCTGAGCACCGCCTTCCATCCTCAGAGAGATTGTTAGACAGAGTGAACCATTCAGACCATTGAGGACATACTCCGTGCCTATGTCCTTGACTACGGTCACAGCTGGGAGGATCACTTACCATTGTTGAGTTTTCCTTCAATAACAAGTACCACTCCACCATCGGTGTGGCACCTTTTGAGGCCTTGTATGGTCGAACTTGCCGATCACCACTATACTAGATAGACCCAGGGGAGTCGACACTAGTGGGACCATAGATGGTACTGGCTACCATGGAAAAGGTGCAGATCATCTAGGAGTGGAAGAAGACTGCACAGAGCTGGCAGAAGTCATATACCGACAGGAGACGAAGACCTCTGTAGTTCAAGGATGGAGACCACGTCTTTCGACGGGTCTCCCCTCGATGAGGTCTACAGAGATTTGGATGAGGCGGAATGTTGTCTCAATGATTTATCAGACCATTCCAGGTCCTCAACAGAGTAGGTGAGGTGGCTTACTGCTTAGGTCTACCACCTCAGTTGCACCGGGTGCATGATATCTTCCACGTATCTCAGCTGAGGAGATACGTGCATGACCCTTCCCACATCATCGACCATGGAGAGTTGGACATCGATGATGGTGAGACATTCATGGAGGTTCCAGTGGAGATTGAGGATCGATAGAAGCAGGTCCTGTGTGGATGGTCGATACCTTTGGTGCACATTTGTTGGAAGCATGAGAACCTTCAGAAGAGTACATGGGAGCGGGAGGCTCAAATACGTGATTAGTACCCCCATTTGTTCCCTTAGTTCGAGTTGTAGCTTACAGGGATGTAAATACCTGAGGTGTGATGAATATAAAAACCCTAAAATTCCGTGGATTTTTTTTCTTAAATTCATGGGATTTTTACAGGTCCGAGAAAATTTGTGGTGCTTGATTCCAAGTCCCGGTGTGCCCGGAATCAATTTCCGAAGATTGTTTCATGTATGTTCAGTAAATGTGCGACCAAGATTTTATAACTTCTGAACCAGTGCTCAGAATTGAAATCTAAGGGCACCGCTGAACTCGCAAGCTCAGTGATTGCTTAGTGATACCTTCACTGTAGTTGCGTTCTGACAAGAATAGAAGTTAGATTTTGTGTTTTTATAAAGTTAAATAAAAATATGTGTGAAACATATTTTTATCGTGGTGGTTAAAACCTCTTAGAGGAGGTTGGGGGTGGAGTCCACCACACCATAACCTCTCATGGGAGGTTATGGTAGAGGGCCCACCCGAGCATAACCTCCTTTGGGAGGATAATTTAGGCAGGGGCCACCTGGTCTTGTAACTCTTGGAATCCCCAATTAAAGTGGAGAAAACCCATCATATTCCTTTAATTAATTTTGTGCCAACACACACAATTAGTTGAATCCATTCATTTAATTAAACTACTATTTAATCTATTTTAATTCATTCCAACCATTAAAATAATAGTTTGTATATTATTTTTGGTTGCCTATTCATTTGGTCGAGCTTGAGAGAGGAATTGGAAGAACATGGAGAACTTCATCCTTCCAATGATGAATGTCGCTCACCACCGAAGAATGACGGAATCCTTTATCTATCTTCAGCCATGCCAAAAGAGAAGGATCTGACCGTGAAGAATGCCAACGGTGCTTCTTCATCGGTATCCAACCCCAGATTCCTCCCGATGTCAACAAATCAACGTCCGCCATTCCTCTCCTTCCACTGTCAACGATCAACAACCGAGTTAAGGGATTTGAGTTGATTTTGAACCCATTATTCATATTTTGTTGAGCTCTTTGTTGTCGAATGATATCACCATCACAAGGAGGGATCTGATAGGACAAAAACGGCCCAACCCTACCCCTTTGTTGTGCTCGTTTGTTGCTGACGGAGGTAGGGAAACAGTGGCCGACATCAGGCTGAACGCAAAGAAAACAAAACGCAAAGAAAACCGTCTATGCAAGGGCTATCGGGACACCAAGAGGGCATGGAACCTCCGTGACATACAGATGGAGGGCCGCAGCTGGGCCATGCCGCAACAACGGTGGTACGATGCTGTCGCACCTCATAGAAGAGCGGGAGGACGCACCCAGGCCGGGCCACAGTGGAGAAGGCGCGGCTCTATCGCACCGTGTGGGGAAGCAGCGGGCCACGACCAGCCTGAGCACGGTAGAAGAGGCATGACGTCGTCATGCTGCACAGAGGGAAGCAGAACCAAGATGCCATCATGCCGCAGTGGAGGTGTATAGGGGGCCGGCCGGGTCGGTCGCCGTTGAGCCATAGTGGCTGGCCACTCAGCCAGCAGGGAAGAGCGAGACCCCGCCGGGTCTCGTGTGAGCCGGACCGGTGCCACCTGGCACTAGTTTAGTTCCACCTGAATGGTACAACCGTTCGGGAGCCAGGGTTCACGCGCCATCCCCCTGGGCGCGGTTAGGGCATGCCACCGGGCCGCTAGGCCGGGCCGCCCTCAGGCCGGGCAGCCCTATCGGGCCGGGACACCATTGGGTCGGGTCGCCCTCAGGCTTGTCCTCCACCTTGGGCCAGGCCACGCCCTAAGACTATGTCATTCCGACTGGGTCGAATTGGACCCGAACCCACTTTATCCTGTTGAAACCTTTTCACCCATAGCTTGGGCTACGAGTGTCTGATTGACAAACCGCTTGTGGCGATGGAATGCTTGAAGCGAGACAGTTCTATTGGATTAACACACTTGATGTTTCGACATAGTTGGGGTGATGTCGGGTTGGTTTGAACATTAAAAAACAACCGGGCCCCTGGATTGGAAATGCCAATAACTCACAGGCCAGTCGTCTAATTGACGCACTGTCTGTTGCGTTGATACCCTTATAATGAGGGAGACCTTTGAGATACTACTACTAGTGGATTAAAGACATTTGGAGTATTTACAAGTAGCTCGTAGAGAGGATTCACCCTGAGACGAGTGCATAGAGTTCGAAGACCTAATAGCTGGTTGAGACCTAACGACTGCTCAACTTTTGACTCTGAGTGTTTCGACTAGCCCAGTGGGAAGCGCCTCTGTGTGATGCGGCACTCCCACAGTTTGGAGTGCCTGTGTGTGATACGGCATATCCATGGTACTTGACCAGATGAGTAACTCATTAGGCTAAGAGGGGGAGCGCCACTTTGTGACGCGACAGACCCACACTAGGGAGCACCACTGTGTGATGCGGCAGCCCCACAATAATCGATAGGAGGAGTACCAAAGCTGTCCAGGATAGTGGTAAGATCCTCTGTGTGATGAGTCACGCCCATAGTACAGTATAGAGCAGGTGTAAACCAGCATCCAAGGTTACTACAGTTTGATTGGGAGTGATACATGTTACCCCCCTAGAATAAAATCTGGGGTTTGAGTTGAGTCATTGACTTTGCGTTTTCCTCATGATTGAGATGGGTTACTAAAGAACATAGGTATATGTATGAGCATATACCTATGTAAGGGGTTTCTGATGATTTTTTACATTTTGGTTATCCTTGTTGGATTTTGGGAGACTTGAGGGTCTCGGGGTCCCTACTGAGTATCGTTATACTAACTCCTACACTGGCTATGCCCGCACCCCATTGTGTTGGTTGCAAATGACAGATAGTGCTGATCGAGGTAGAGAGTAGTAGGACTGGATGGTACCTAGAGGTGGACCACTTGGCGTGACTGTACCCAGAGTGGACAGACGAACGTGGAGTGCTGAGGAGGCCATCTGTACCTACCCTTAAGGTAGGAATCCTAGAGGACGACCAAGTAGCTACTTTACATATTTTCTTCAATTGTACTAGCATTTCAGTTGTATTGTACTTTACTGTTGGGCTTGTATTTCCAACCCCTTTACATTCAGCACACTCTTTTGTATACTGTTTTACTTGGCGGTTTACTTCTAGTTGCATACTATTTTGTGTTTTTTTACTTTTCTAAAGGCAATGCCATCCCAGTTTAGGGATTTACTCCTTTGATGCTAGTCTCTAGACCCTGTCCTATAGAAGGAAAGAATGGGGTAGTCACGATATGGGCCCCGATTGATGGGTTGTGACAGATTAAAACATTTATAGAGAAAATAAATATAACCCTTCAAATTGACTCGATTACATAATAACATAGATATAGCCTAGTGAGGATTTGATAAGAGGTCAGAATGTGAGTATGTTTTTTGGTTGATCATATTAAATATTATAATAAAAAAATATTTCTTTTATTTTTATATGGTCAACAACATTGGTCTTATCATCCTCGAGAAATATCTCCTAACATTTGGTGATATATATACAGAAAAACCGAGAATATGACATCAAATATTTTTTTTAAAAATAGTTTAAAAAAAATAAAATCATGGGATTCCTAAAAACATATAATCCTAGGTAAAAATTACCATACTTTGATATATTTATTCATGATTTGAAAAAAACTAGCATCAGTGTGTTATAAACAACAACATATTTGAATATAATGAAATATAAATTTCATAATGTTAAAATTTTAATTTATCTAGAAAAATATATTTGGATTTCAATATGAAATGTTTTTGTAGTACCCTTATAATAATTTTATCCAATCATCACAACCAAAATTATGTTACCCTTAACGACATGATAATACATATTTAACTATTTATAACACTTTATAGTTTTTTGTAACAAATAGGAATTCTAGGATAACAATGAAATAAATAAACATTTTGAAATTAAATTTTATAACCAATTTTAAAAAAATAATATATTTTATAAACATTAGTTATATATTTTTCAAAATAAGAAGACATTTTATTCAAACTATAACACTAAATAGAAAAAATATAATATAATTTTTTTGAATTATCCTAATCTTGGAATTGTTTTCCCAATTTCATATGTAATTGAAGAACAATCTCATATTTGGCATGGGTTTTTTAAAATATACTTGAAATAACTTCTATATTATTAAAAAATACATCTAAAATATAATAAAAACAAGAACTCTCAATAATGGACATATTATATTATAAAAATTAAAATTTCAGTTATACCCATCTTATTCTAAAATGTAAATAATTTAACAAGCATGTTTGTTAATCATTTATGAGGAGGCTTATTAAAACAATAACTAAAAATAAAATTTATCAATAACTTATTTTAAAACTCCTCACATTATGATTTTAATAATTCAATTTATGAGAATCATAAAATTGAAATACATCCTTAATTTATATATTAATTTAAAGTAAATTATTCATTTGTTAGATGTTTTATTAGTAATCCAGTTCATTACATATGTTCTTTTAATGATCATTTTTTCTTCTTCCTATTTTTTTAGTTTAAATATTTTCTCTAATTAAATTACTTCATGAAATAATATATTAACTAAAGAGATTAAAAAATAAAATAAAAAATTAAAATGATTTCCCTATGACTATAATTAACTATATTACGTATAATTTAATCAATATTTACTTATTACATTTAAAATAAATTTACAAATCATAAAATACTTTACCACATTGTATAACACATTGTATTTGAAATAATAAAATAAAAAAAAATTTATAAATCATATTAAATTAATATATTCATATATAAAAAAAATTATATAATTAACTTAATAATAAAAATTCCACTTTAACAATAAATTGATAGCCCTACTATTGAAAATTGTATAAATAAATATATTTATTATAAAAATTGCTTGTGTACAACCACATAAAAATAACACAAATATATTACAATTTTTGATGATAAAAAATTATAAACCTTGTATAGTATAAAAACCAATAAAATCAAATTAGTTCTTAAAATAAAAAATAATATATACAAAAATGTGATAAATAACTCCACTGAATTTTTGTTGTCCATTATTTATGAATATTTTAGCACATCTATTTATCCCTCAATAAAAAGTATAATATAAATGGTAAGAAGGAAATTCCATTTAATTTAAAAAATTTATATAATAATGTTATGGTAATGCATACTGAAGAGAAAATTGAATTTCAATGATATATATATATATATGAGTGTTTGATTCCTTAAGAAAGAAGCATTGAAATAACACCCTCAATTTTAAAAATATAACCATATTTTCTAAACCATTAGCACGATAATTACAAACTAAATTGATTATTATTAATACGTATTTCAATTTATTACAATTAATAAATATAGAAACTTCACATCATATCCTACAAAACTATGTTTTAATACTAACAAATATATTCCTTTTCTCAATATATTTTATGGAAATTACTTGTTAATGAAAACCATCCAAAATATCTAAATATTCCACTTTATTGAAACATATAAAAGTATTTAACATTAATAATTAACTTATGGGTTTAAAATATTTAAATGATAAATAGAATTCTATACCACTGATATCAAAGGTCATGACATGGCACCTATTAATCCATTACAGAAGTAGAAAAATAAAATAAAAAAGTAGAATAATTACATATATATTTATCAAATAAAGAATTCTCCAACATTATAAATACTTATACATGTAATTTTATAACCAATTGTGATTTTTGAAAATGATTTTTATAATTATTACTTTTAATACCCAAAACACAATTAAATAAACCACTATTATTTAAATTATTTAAAGTAATAAATTGAATCCAAAGGACCTATAATATGTATACAGTTTAATGTAACAAATAACTAGTTATCAAAATAAATTATATATGAAAACTTTGAATATCACTTTATATAATTTAAATAACACAAATAAAATCAACTTATACACAAAATCCCTATATTATAAGGAAATAAAAAAATATAATGAATATTGTTTACATTATTTTCATGTTTGACAACAATAAACTAATAAAAAATAAATATAAAAAATTCATAGGAACCATTATTCAATGCCAAATGATATTTGAAACTAATATATTTATAAAACCATAAATATTATTACATTGATTAACATAATGATAACTGACATCAATATAATGTAATAAATCTTAAAATATATCACACATAAATAATTTTAATGTATCATGCTGTTAATGTAAAGAATCATATTAATAAGTATGTGATGAACTAAAATTATTAATACCACTATAAAACACTAAAGAATAGGTTCTAATTAGTATTATTAAATATCATTATTTTCTTAAAATAAATTTTAAAATATTATTTCCTAAATATAATACCTCTTGAGTTTATTTTACATAATTTCAAAAAAATAAAAATATCTTATATATTCAGCAAATCAATCAAATTGTTTTTTAAACATGATATTCTAATTCAGTCCCAAAATTTTTTTAGATATTCATTTAAAAATCTATGTCCAAATCATTTTTCCTTAATGAACTCAGAAAATATTGAAAATTGAGAAAAAAAATTATTTCTTTTAATGGGAAATATATAAATAACATGCATTTTAGATCAATTATATTTCAAGACAAATTTTTTACTACTCAGTCAATAGAAGAAATATTATGGCACAATAGTGAAATCCTTGGGATTAAGGCATATATGTTTCATTTAATTACACCACCCTAATATAAATATTATTAAAAAAAATTATAATTATTTAGTGAAATATAGTAATGTTTTTTGGAATAATAGAACATAAAAATTCATCTCTTATCATGTTTATCTATGAAAATTTCAAGACTCTAACTACACAAAATAAAATGTAATATTAAAATAAACTGATTGGATAATCAATATATAAATTATTTCAATTATGTAAATTATTTATTAGGCTTTAAACCCCACTATTATCACATTTAATACCATTTATCACATTCTTATATATAATTTAAAACGTAATAATATTTTTTAGAAAATAATTCTTTTAGAAAAATACATAAAATATCCAAATATGAGTGATAAGAAAATTAAGTTATTTCTCAAATAAACTACATAAATATTTATATAAACAACTAATCAATTTGTAATATATATATATATATATTATTAATGTTTCAATTAATATTAATATTATTTTGATTATAAATTTAACTAAAAATATCACACATAACACATTACCAAGGTTTCACATAATTTTTCACTATTGATTCATAAGAATCCATTTGAGAAAATGTAAAGAAATGGAAAATTCAAATACTACATTATCTTCCATAATAACATAAGATTAATTTTTTTATATACAAATATTTATGCCTTACTTATTAGGAATTAATATTCTTATCTCATGCATATCTTTTACCCAACAATTAAAGATAACCCTAATGATTTTCGTGATAGCCAAGTCTGGTTCCCAAGGACTGACCATGATCTCTACAAAAGGCCATGAAAAATTCTGAATTTCCAAATTATAGAAATATTTTTTTTCTGTTAAATAGAAAAATGAGGTATGTTATTTTCTCTCACAATATATATCACCAATTAAGACTAAAAACACATCAAAAAATTAATTTTAAAAACAAAGGGATATGGAATCATTATTGAGAAAAATATATTTATACTGGAAATAACAAGTATTTAAAATATTATATATAGGAAATCAGGTTTTTGTCTTAACAATTTTAATCGTGTGTATAATATCACAAAAAATATAAAAAATAAATATTTTGTCTATCAGCCCATGAGATTTCGAGGACATATTATAAAATTCAATGAGACTACCATCTCATATGAATATAAAACCTCATGTATTTGGATCATTCCCTTACTTATATAATTGATAATAGGAACTATACACATCATAGGGGAGATTTTTTGGGTGTGAATATAGAATACAAAATACATGGTTACAACCCAAAACCTTCTAATCTACAACAATAGAACGTGTATGATGTAGATTCACAATATAAATATAGAGAAAATTGTAATAAAAATAAATTTCTTATAAAATAAAAATGAATAATTAAGTTTCTATACTATGTGTTATTGATTCTATATTAACAATAAACCATAATGGAAATAAAATGTACATGCATTGAGACATGCCCATAATTTTTGCTTATAGTAATTTAACATCATCTATAGGAGGGGAATAACAATTCAAACACAAAAAACCAACCAATATTCACATAAGAGCATTATATTAAATTAATATTGAATATAATCCCCTAAAACATACAATTATTATTGTCCCCACATTATAGGTATAAAATGCATAGATTTTTCAGTCATTATTTTGAGAGGAATTTTAAATTTTTTTATAAGAGGTATTTGTTTATTGAATTGGGAGTCATATAAAAAATTAAAGTGCTGAAATAACTAAGTAATATGTTTTTGGGTTGGTAATTAAGACAAATAGGATGTTTTTATTATCAGGAGGATGTTAGAGGTTGTCCTAGGTGGACATTGTATATAATTTCTATTTTTATAGTAGTTTAAAATATGATAAACAGAGATCTTATTATGATATAGGTTTAGTCATGGATGGACCAGTATTCCATTATGAATTTATACAATTACACAAGATTCACCACTATGAATATTTTGTGGGATGGGAATTCATGATTTGAACCCCCTCATTCACACCTCTAATGGAGCTTGGGTTGATCTTTTTTAGATGAGGTTATTTCCTCATTTTACTAGTTTGGGGTGTTTATGGTTTTATGAGTTGAGGGAAATGTGATTTTTCCGTTAGGTTTATCCGCCCCCATTATTTATCTTCTTTAAAACCTCTTTACAAGAGATGGTTTTGGGTGAATATTTTATAGATTAAAGGTAAATGATTCAACATTAACCATGAATTTTATTCCCTTACATTTTCTACTTGTTTCATGTGATTTTGGACTAGGTAACTGGAAAAAAAATCAATAAATCATGGTGAAATCATTAAAATTTTATGGTAGTTCTGTAAACGGTGGGTATATGAATTCAAAGAGGATTATTTCAATTCATTGGAAATAGTTTCAATTTGGCAGATGTTTCTAGTGAGTCAACATTTAAATAATCATTTGTATTGGGTCATAATATATAATGTATGTTGTTTAAAATAAATTATTGTGAAATTTTGGTTTGAGTTTGGTTCTTAAGGTGAGGATACTAATTGAACTGGCTTCGCTAAACTGGTTTAGAGAAGTGTTAATGTTTTATATACTTAAAATCATGAGGATTTTAATTTAATAAAAATCCATATAATTTTTATGCATGATTGCATTCTTTATTAATGTTCAAAGTGACTGGGTAGAAAGATATTGAATGAGGGTTCCTTGTGTTAATGAGATAAGACAATTTTGGGATATCTATGCTTGAAATAAGGGATATTTTGCTTTTAGGATAATGAAGAATTCCTAACCAATATATCTCTACTAAAGAGATTTTTGTTCGAATTTGATGGAGGACTTTTGCAGGTCTTTGGGCATGGGTAGATATGCATGATAAACTATGTGAAAACCTAAGGATATTCAGGCTATTATTAGGTGAGTAGTTCAATGAAGGACTAGGGAGACTAACATATGTATATTATCGGATGGTTAGAACGCTTTTGTGTATATAGTGGCTCCTAATGAATGTAATTAGTGAAAAGAGACTCAAGTGTGGGTAGTGGGTTTTATATAGTAACTTTATATGTGGTTTATAAGTTATTTTGGGTGATATGACTTGGGATGATCCTATGGGTATGAGGATTCAGCCGGGATAGTACTTTGGATAAAGATTTTGGTATTTCCCCTCTTCATTTGGTTCTATATGGGCCTATAGGCTCTGGGGTAAATGATGGGTGATAGACATGGGTTAGTTATAGTGGGATGATATCAAGATGGCAATGAAAGAGTATAGTGGCCACCCTTTTGGGAGAGATGATATATTCTATGAAATGATAAGATGACTAAATTCTAGCCATGTTATGAAAATATTATAGGATTTCAAATGATCTACCATATCTCTCTAATGCATTGGGTTATGATTTAAACTCAGAAAAAAAATATGTTGGATTAATTCAGTATATTAATCAATTATATGGGTAATTGTAAAGGTGATTGAAATTATTTTATAAATAATATGTCAAAAGTAACCTACATGATTATGTTTATTTAGTTTATAGTTATGTGTTTTTTTATATATATTTATTAGAATATGTTGATCACATGAGTAATTAATTAAATATTAATTTTTTACCATTTAAATGTAATGTTTTCTCATGTGTTTTATGTTATAAATAAAAAGTAGGTATCTGGTCTTTTGATATCCCTTATTGAGTTTTATTTTATCACCAGTAATTTTCAAATAATTTAATGGTATTTATGGATGTGTATATACTATAAAAAGTTCAATCCTTCAATAATTATTAATAACACTTAATAAAAATAGTGTGTCATGAATGACTCAAGAGAGTGAAATTAAAAACCTATTTTAAAGAAAAAAATTTACATTAGGATGAAGTGTACTCATTTATAATTCAATGGATTTATTATTTTTATAAGACACTAAACACAAAAAGGAAATTTATTATAAGGAAATAAATTTAATTATATAAATCATGTTATTATGGTTTGGTTATATTTGGGATATTAGATTTTATATCAATTCCAGTGTGTAATCAATATTTATTTATAACCAGTTTATGGAATGCTGGTCTAGGGTGTTATATTAGGTATCAAATCTTGGTGATAATAAATTTTGAGCTTTAGAACTTATATGATATGGATAATATAAGAGTTGTTTATACCCTTATGAGTTGATATGTTTTAGGATGGTCACCAGTTCAAAAGTAAAAATACACATTTTGAGTAATGATACATGTTATTTATAGGTTATTAATGATGTGTTAAGTTAATTATTTGGGTATTGTATGAATACATGATTTATGTTTATATAACCCTTTGGGTTGATATATTATTTGATGTTTTAGTAAATATAGTTTATTGGGATGATAGATTAAATGATTTTTGGAATATATGTTGGGTAATATAGACAACCATTAGGATTGAAAATTATTTTAATTATAAGATAACTTAAGATATATTGGAATAATTTTATGCATTAATTTTAAAAAAATTTAACGATTATGGTATATTTTTAACTAATATATTATATTATTTCAAATAGGTTGAATTTTTTTGATTGATATAGATTTATTATTTAAATATATATCTGTAGTTATGTTATTGATATTTTATATGGTGAATCCAATTATTTTCAAGAAAATATTAATCTATTTTGGGTTTAGGAAATGGTGATAAATATTTTAAATGATTATTAATGTCATACAAATTTAGTTTAATGGTCAAGTTGATTTAGGAAGAATATGCCAGAATTTTTTTTATATTTATTGGTTTAAAACTTGGTCATGAATATTTGGGAATAATTTGGGGGTATAATTATTTATCGAATAATATAATGTTTTAATGTTTATATTGATGTTTTTGAGACTAAAGTATTTCTTCCCATTATAATGGTTTCTTCATATTTGATTAGATATTATTATTTCTCTTTGGAGAAATATTTTATTAGTAATTATTAAGAATAGAGAAGACTAAAACCCTAGTCAAAACCAACATACTATATATAACACAATAAAATAATAGATCTCATAATCCACTATGATTACATTTTCATTATTCACATATGAAAAATTTCTCGTGGTCGTTCATCCTCTTGAGTTAAAGATGAATCAGAGGAGGAAATTGATTAAAACATGAAACCAAGGGATGAAATTGAGCATATGAAATTGATGAAAATAAATAATTATATATCCTTATATTATCTATCAGAATGGAATAATAATTCATTAAATATAATAAATAGTGTTTATACAATGATCATGTTTTATTTGTAAAACATCACCGGACTATAACTGGTACACCATGGAAACACATTCATATTTATGAATTATATAAAAAGTTTTAGAATTTATGATATTTTTTATTCATAAGTTAAAATTTAAAATTACAAATATATACGACCCCCTTGATAAATTTTTATTCAATAAATTAATTTTTATTCAATTTCTTAAGTTTTCCTCTATAATCTAAACAAAAGATGTCAAAATTAAAATATTCCTATTTTACAATCATTTTTAATTAATTGATGGTCTCTATTTCTTTCTAGTGGATTTATAATTCAAACACAATGTTTTAAAATATTTTCTGTTCTAACCATCTCACTTCAATGAGTCATGTTCAATCTTATTTGAAAATATTATTATAATATTGTTAACTCTCTCCTTTGGTTATATTATATTGTAATTCCTCCTTATATAATGGTGATTTAAATTTCTTTCTCAAAATTTGTAATGTAATTTATAATGAAATTTCAACTCATATAATACTATAAATTATTCATTAACACTATTATTATAATATTATCTATATTATGAATTTCAACCATTTTATGTTTTATTTATAACATTTTTATGTGGACATATTGTTTTTTTTTCAAAATAACCTTACTGATTAATTCTTACATTCATTTATATTATTTCTGGTATGATTTTCTCTAATTTCCCTCCCACGACATATTCTTCTTATTCATAACAAGTTTACTTTGATGTCTTTTTATATAGATTATGAATGTATTTAACAGTTATATAAACTAAAATGAATCATTTTAGAACTACATATTTTATTCTCTTAATTTTTTTATATTCAGAAGTAGCTATGATAGTAAGGAATTCATGGTCTTAATATCAATTGCATGATTCATGTCTCATATTTTAAATGTTTTCCTCTCAATAAAGTTATTTTTTATTCAAGTACCCACGAATTCATTATATTGCGATTTGAATGAAAATGATGTTATTTAAAAATTAAAATCATGTTATTTGTTAAATGTATTTAATTATAGTTTTTTAAAATATGTGAGTGTTTTTTATCTCAAATTTACTTCTTATGACATGTTAAAAAAGATGAACCTAAACTTTTTATGTAATTTATTTACTCTATATTTGATATTTTCCATCATATTTTTGGTTTTATTCATGGGATTTAATGTTTTAGTTCAAGTTTTGTCCTATAAGAAGTTTTGATGTAAAGTTGACCAAATCTAGAATGAGATTTCCTCTCAATTATAATTTTTAAAGAAATTTTTTATAATACACAGATTTATTAATTTATATGGTTTATATAATTTTAATTTGTTATTTTAGATCATTTTTCTCTATTTTTCATGGTATATATCATCCTTTATCAATTAAATTGTTTCAAAGGATTTTAATTTCAAGGTGATTTATATGATTTTTATTAAAATAATTATTTAATAATGTTAATTAATTATACCTACCTTTTTGTCCTCGATGTCTTTATTATTTAATTATTTCCAATTATTTTCTCTCTTTTCAATGGTTTTATAACATTGTTTTTAATATATGTTTATTTAATTTCTTTTCAATGCTCTATTCTTTGAGCTTATGCTAAAAATTATGGGTTTTGATGTCCTCATTCACCATTTGAAATAAATTTTCAATTTTTTACTATATTTGTAATATAAAAAACCCAAACTCATTGAAGTGGAGATAATATATAATGGAAAAAATTTAATTAGGTGTTTGGGAGAATTTGTCAAATATGGTATTTTTATTAAGACATAACCATTATCATTAATTAATATTACTAATTTGGATTTTTTAATTATTTTAGATGTTTATATTTTATTATTTCATTAATGATATTATATTATATAATTAATAGTTACCCTTTATGTATTTAAAATTATTATGTTTACTTCATGATAATAATATTTATTTATTTAATGGTTTAATATATTTTATTATCATAAATTGTTAATTAATTACTATATATTTCAAAAATATATCATCATTTTAGTTATAAAAATTCATTTATATAATTATTTTGACAAATAATTTAATCAATGTATTAATTAATGATACAGTTCATCATTTAAAATATTGGTTTAATTTTTAATAATTTTTCTGCAATTTTTTTTTGTGTTACATAAAATTAAATTTTCAAATATTTATAATTATATTTTAATAAAAATTGATTATATAATTTATTATGTAAAATATATCTTTGTATATATCTTTTTAATTTATATAAAAAGTTTTAATATTGGGGTTCATTGTTGAAAATACAGTTTTTACACAAAAACATTTATTTTTTAATATAATCTTATTATAAGCATCACAAAAACATTTATAAAACATTTTTATTATATGGAATGTATTTAAGGAGTAAAATAAGACATTTAAAAATACTATTTATTTAGCAATCATAATCATGAAAATTTTGAACCTAAGATATAATTTGTTACTAAAAACTATTTGTAGTATTTTTCTTATTAATTACATATTAAAAATGGTATATTTGGTTTTTGATGATTTTTCAAGTCGCATAAGTCTCATTTTTAGTCAAAGGATGATAAATTTCACGTGAATTTGTTTTATGCATGGTTTTGGTATTTTTTGTTCTTAAATTTTTTTTAAATATGTTTCTTATTTCCTATTGAATTGTTATAGAAAATAGGTGTTACCACTTCCAAAAATTTAATCTTGAATTTTTTTTTTTCATATTTTGAATCAGAAGTTCAAATTTTGGGAATAATTTCTATTTCATTTCTCTTCTTAAAAAGAGTTATCATTGAAATGATAATACACATTGTAATCATTTAAAGGTTAATTGTTGTAGTTAAACAATTGATTAAGGATTTAAATGTTACTACAGACATGTATATAATTGATTGGTTTAGTATATTATCGATGATCACACTTTTATCTTGACATTATAGATTATTTGGTTCCATATTTAGAGCATAATAATTTTTTATATATTAAGAATACAAGTATTTACAAGAGTCGCGATCCTCTCAATTTTAAAAAGATTCCTTCTCTACCACACTTCTGCACACAATTGGAGAAAATTATATAGACTAATAAATATAAATATAATTTCTATACTATCTTTTCCAAGTCATATTTTTACTGTTCATCCCAAAAAACCAATATAATTAGGTTTAAGAAGAGTCTTAATATTGGTTATCTAAGGAAGATGAATATTTATAAACTGACTTCTTTTATGTTTATTTACTTTTTTACCTCAACTAAATCATTCATAAACAAAATAATATAATATAATCAATATTATTAACATGCTTAAATATAATTATTTTTATGGATGGTAAATTATATACTATCGATCTAAACATTATACAACAATAAAGTTACCCCTGTTAAGTATGGACAACTCTGTTCGTTTTTCTTAACCGAATTACATGGATTGTATAAGAATTTATAAAATTATTGAATATAATATTTATAATCTTAATTTAATTCT
Source organism: Viscum album (assembly GCA_963277665.1). Lineage (NCBI taxonomy): Eukaryota > Viridiplantae > Streptophyta > Magnoliopsida > Santalales > Viscaceae > Viscum > Viscum album. The sequence continues at coordinate 1,868,610,916 of OY728163.1, forward strand.
ATAAATGTTAATTTTAAATCTTATAATAAAAATTAATATTAAGTGGTCATCATAAAATATAACCACAAAAATCAAGAATACAAAGAGATGTTGTAAGAAATAATATCCTGATATTATCTTTCATACATCTTCTTTACCTACCTCTTGTTGAATTAGATTTATCATATTAAAAAAATATTTTCAATATTATTAGGTTTTATTATATTCTTTATTATTAAAATGAAAGGATATATTCTAACCAATTCGATAATTATAAGAAGATCTTGTTTGGGATGGTTTTTCCACAAACATGAACAATATTATAATTCTTATTAAATGAATTAATAATAAAACATAAATAACTATTATATAATGTAATAAAAAGACTAGATATACTTACATGGTTATATAATGTAAATATGAATAAATTTTTAATAAAATCATTTCATAATAAGAAATAAAAACTTAATAAAAAAAATATTGATTTTAATGTTTATCATTCGAAATATCATCATATGTTCAATAAAATGAAATTTGGACTCCGTAAATCTTAAAAATTAATTTATTAAATGTTATATATCATTTTATAATGGTGAATTGTCCATCATAATAATGGTAATAAAAGTGAAAAGTCATAGTTATTTCAGACCGCAGAAAACATATTATCATGGAAGAGTCTTGAGAAAATAACAATTCATAACCTATTAAATTTATTTTCATATGAGATTATATTAATTCTAAATATATATATATATATAATCTATATTATCATTGGATAAGGAATACTTACCGTTACTAGGATACCAAATCTATTTTGTAGATTATGAAATGAACAACCCCAAAACAACAAACATAAACTATAATGAGTTATTAAATAAATAATGTACGATAATTAATTAAATAAAAAACAATAGTTAAATTTAAATTGTAATTTTTAACAATCAAGTTAATTTTTATTAAAATTGATTTTCACAAGAGGGAAGAGGATGTAAAAAAGAGAGTAAAGACTCAAGGAAAGTGAATTTTTTTTAAACAATCCTTTAAATGATACATATTTTTTACTTTCAACTATTTCTATTACATGCCCATATTATTAAAATAATTATTTTCTAAAACATCATGGTTTCATTAAATTAATTTTCAATAACAATTTAAATTTTTTATTACTTAATTAAAAGGAAAATTTTTAACGTTTTTATATGATTCATTTCAAATTTATTTATAAAATTATAATTATAATTTTTTAGAATTTATCAGATAAATAATTTTTATGTGATTCATTTTCATTATTTATTTTTAATCCTAATTTTCCAAGCTTCATGGTTTTAAAAATTTAAATATATTCCCACTGATTTGTAAATTTATCATATTAAACAGTGATCAAGGAAATAAAATTCTTCTATTTTTAATTGGATAACTATAAGTTTGTATGATTATTGGCGTAAAAATACTACTTTTATGAGTTTTACAATAAATGTGAATGTTGTTACGTGTTTTAGTATAATTTTTTATTAGCCATTATATATATTGAATGGTTGGTATATTATATCCCTTCAATTATTTTTGTAATAGTTAATTAATGGAGGTAAATATATTTAATTAAATGGGAAGGAAATTCCATTTTAAGGGAGATTTTATGGGTGATTGTTCAAGTGATATGAATAAAATATACCATGTAACAAACAAGACTATTTTTTAATCCTTTATGAATTATTATGTGTTGTTTTTTAGAATTATTTGGATGATAAATTTTATGTCATTGTTATGTTAGTGATTATTTATGTTCAATTTTTATTATATAGAAAGAAATAATTCTAATGGACTTTATTATTTTTAATAGACTAATTGGTTTCATATCATTGCATGTCCTTTATAGTGGTTTATTTTTCTTAGGACTATTTTTTCAAATCATTTTAAAAGACATTGGTTATTATGTCAAAAAGGTGCCTAGATACATTGAGGGGGTTGGGGTGGGGGTGAATCAGGGTATGAGTATTCCATTGCAAATTATTCATTCCCCACTAAATCATGACCTCTTTCCTATAAGGGTAACATTATATTCACTTATGTGTTTATGATTTTGTTATTATTTTTTTATCTAATAATGATGATTTTAATGTACTGTTTGGATGAAAGCACAAGGGTACATTGATTTTTTTACTTTTTTCACCCTCACATGTCTACAATCAAGTAGAATACAACAAAGATGCGATGATTTTACCAAATTTACAAAGGATCACTACGAATAATGATGGATTAGGCAAGATCATGTCTATACCAAGGTTCGATGACTTTACTGAGTTTAGGGTTTTCTCACTGCATTTCCAAGGGTAACATTTTATTTATCTTCTATTGGATCTCTACCAATGCAATGGATCACTATCTTTATCTTCATTTTCTAACATATCTTGGAAGGGGGACACACACTATTTATTAACATCTAGGTCCCATACAGTTTTCGGACATTTAGATCCCTTCACTATCTTTAATTAATGCATTCTCTGTTGTATCTAGATAAACTCTTGAAGTTCCACTTTTATCCAATTGATGAATACCACTTTACTAAAGATTTATAGTAGAAACACTTTCAAAACTGTTTCATAATGCATACTACATTCTTTAAGATCACTATTTTTGGAATCTCTTCCTTAGAGATCTTTGAAAATATCTTTTGTAAATATCAAATAGACTTCTCAAATTTACTATTCATTCAAAAACGACATAATATTCAGTTATTTTTTATAGACTTCATGATGCTCTTACATGATCGTGAATCTAACTCATTCTTCATGAAGAAAAACTATTTTTCAAATTTCATAACATTTGGTTGGATTTTATAGCAATTACAAACTACTTCTCATACTACATTTGCAAACCCCCTTCATGAATCAAGATACTTATGATTTTATTTATGTCATTTTAATCTTATGAAGGAGGTATAGGCTTATTTATAGGAATTTCCATCAATTCTATAACCTTTCATGCCATGTAATCACCATTTCGATAAGTTGATTCTTTTTCTTTCATAGTGATCCATTTTTATGAATCTCTATAGAAATTTACCATTTGAAAATCTTTTTATAATCACATTACTTTTCATGAAAACATTATCCACTTTCTGAACCATCTGGTGTAAACTCTATACTTCTTTCAATTCATTCATGTACCATATGTTCAAATGGAATTTAGGAATGTTAAACTTTAGTAATCATAGAGCTTTCTATCAGTACCTTCACACCATTTCAAACCATCCTTTGCAAACTATATTCCTCGTGAAATTTAATCCTTACCCATAATTATATGTGGGATTCTATAAAATCCATATTTTACGATGCAATTCATAGTCATGATGATCTCTATTACAAACATTCATGCCTCCATCAATAACCCTTTCCAAAAACCAAGAATGAATGAAATTAATTCTGTTTCTATATTTTTAAAAGGATTTCATGGAAATCTATCTTTCACAATTATTTTCATAATACCATAGATCACCATAAAATTTCATTGAACCATCATAAACACATCTCATGAATCCAATCCTCAAAAAATTCATTACTTTGCTATATTCTGATGAGATATTCAAGGAAATAAACATTATTCATTGTTTGAAAAACACCATTTTTTGTGGACCAAGAATTTGGAAAACACTGGGAAATAGGATCACCTTGTATACACAATTTTCTGTACTTATTTTAGGTAATCTATTACATCATCTTGAATATTTCTCAAAATTCCATGTCAACAATATATATTTCATCCAAAAAAATCGTGGAAACCCGCTTTGTCAAAAAACGTAAAAAACCCAAAAGTTCTATAATGTTACATTGAGTAATATATTCTAAATAATTGATGTGCTGGAACTCTACAATATACAATCATTCAGTTATGAAGAATCAACTTGTTCAAATAAAGTGAAACATGATTGAAACAAGGTTGTAAAATGTGAATAATATTTCCTTGAAAATGTATACATTATGTGGAATTGTACACTCTATAATTGTTTTTATAATTATATACTTATATAATCCTAATATTCTATTTAAATTTTGTGAAATAAAACTCTTTCAAAAAATATTTTAATTCTTTTTAGGTTATATATGGGTCGTTCTAGTTGAAATTATTTATATTATGTAAAGATTAATTTTCAAAAATTGTACTAGGTATGTGGATATAGGGAATATTATTTATACATTAATAAGGAATTTCATTACTAAAATGTTTTATTTTTTATTTTTTCATACATGATTTGGATAGGGGAAAATGAATTTTCACAAATATTATCCTGATTTTTCTTAATAAAAATTAGGCGAGTTCATCTTTGAGAAGTTAGTATATGTATTCTATCCTTAAAACTCAATAAAATTATATTATTCCTCTAACTTTTCCAATATATAAAATAACCGATAAATGAATGTACCCTTATATTTTAATTTCTAGCCAACCACTAGACCTTCATAATCATCATCACTAAAAATAAAATATTCCATTTCAATATACTTCACTATAGTACATGTTAAAATTTATTAAATATTTGATATGAAATAATATTTTATAAAAATAAGAAAGTTATTTTCTTGGAAGCACTTAAAATAATCATTTCTGGACATATAAAAAACCATTTTTTGTGTTATTTCACTATCTAATAGAGTAAAAATTTAATAATTTACAAAAACATTACGATTCAAGATTACTTTATACTAATATTATTAAATTATTTTATTTAGGACACAATAGATAACGATATTTGTTTGAAAACCACCATGTGAAATATCATAAACACTTTAATTTCACACATTAATTAGAGAATAAATGTTTATAAAAATTTCTGTTAAGCATCTAAATTAATAAAAAATATTAATTCTATATTATATGAAATTTCAAATAGGTTCATCATTAATATAATGATTTTTTTTCATATAAACATATATACACAAAAATTTTTTTTATCAATATATTTATGTTGTATAAATATTTCCTCAAAATCCATTTTCATATAAATAGTGTGATAAAATCAAATAATTTAGTATATGATCTTCTTAGAAGATTATAGTATTCATAAACCCCATCCCCTTTATGATTATCTGTAATGTGTGTCCATTAGAATAAAATTTGTTTTTCAAATTTATGAATCTAAAAACAATATAATTTTAATATGTATCAATATTATCCAATTAATTCATTTTGAAATTAGTTTTTGTATCCATTCCGAATAACATAAATTTTCATTGGAAAATATATGTAAAAAATAATTGGGTAGTATCACCCCTAATAGCAAGAGTAATGTTTTAACAAGACAAATATAGGTAAACTATATAATTATTTTAAACAAACATTGTCCCATATTATGAATCACTTTTTAATCGTAAATATTCATTTTATGAAAACCCCTATTTGTTATGATTAGATTTATATCCATTAGGCCTAGAATAAAATCACATGACTAATAATTGAAATTTTTATTTATATGTTCATCAATATAAATAAGACATCTTTCATCCCAAACAATATTATTAGAAAATTAACTATATTTTATAAGAATTAATTATATTGTAATGAATTTATAATCTTTGACTAAATAACTTAATATTTATTCAAATGATCTTTTTTATTAATTTTATGACATTTTATAGATTTTATAAGGGTATTCGAATCTAAATTATTATGGTAATCAATGGTGTTGACTTATAAAAATCCAATTTATATAATTGGTCCTCATGATGAACTTCATTCATCATATTCTTTCTAAAATATTTTTTTCACTCTATTGAAGTGTATATTTTTCTTTTTCTAAAATATTGAGGTCTTTGATTTCAATAATTTTCACATGACTCTTAATGTATAAAATGCATGTTATACATTATAATGAGAATCGAAGAAAAATTTTTTCATCAGTTATACGTTAAAACATCATGAAAATTTTATTATTCATTAATATTATTATCTTCAGGTATAATACATTGAAATAAATCAATATTGGTTATTTCCACACTGTATATCATATAAGTTCTCCAGATCGGTATGAAAATGAATGGAATAATATAAATCCCAAATATTATTATTAAATATTATTTTAGTAATTTTTTTTAATCTTTTCTCAATAAAACATTTCTTATCGACATTCATTTTTTACTAGTTCCTCCACATTATGACTTCATTTTATTATGGTGTTTTGAATTCAAATAGATATTTTTTTCAATATTATTAAAACTATAATTATATAGTTGTTGGTAAAATTCATACCAATTTGTTTCGTGATATATATATTTTTAATCATAGAATATTTTTAAAAATTATTGATTAAATAATTTTATAATCATGTATTTCATTTTTTTGATTATTATCTAATAAAAAATTTGTCATATTTTAGTCATAGTGGAATATAATATAATATCATGTTTTCATAATATAGTTTGGTTTGATTAGCATATAAACATCAATGTGATACAAATGGAGAATCATATTCGTGTTATTTTATTTCAACATGAAATTATTCATTAGAATATTTCCTTCATATCAAGCATTGCATTTATAATTATTATATTAGGTCAATAAAGAAATGTTTTGATGATCACAATAAATTTCCAAATCATTATTTAAATTTTGGTTTATGTGATAAATTCTTTGATGAAACAATTTGTTTTATTTCTATTTAAAAGGGAACCACACTTCATATTATTTACCCACATGGTGGGTATTTTAAATTGAAAATTTTCCTCACTTGAAAATAACGCCATCAATTAGATTTACTAGACATGAAGTTATAGATAGATAAATTTCACTTTTTGAGGCAGATACTTGACTTACACAGACTAAATTTTCACTGATTCCTTCAATAAAAAACATCAATTTCTGTTATATATTTTTCACATATGATTCCATTTGAAAAACCAATTATTTTTAATCCTATATTATTTTAAAATAAAATGGATCCATCCATATCCTAATTGAAAATTTTTAACAAATTATTATTCCTTGTCATATATAAGATGCACATTCACTATCAAGTAATCATGATTTGGTTAAACTATTCCCCAATAACCCAATTTAAGTAACCATTTCTATATTAACATATATTTTCTAAACATTAAATTTTTGTCTCACATTCATTTATTTTTATATATTATAGTCCTCTTCTAGATGTGATATATCTTCTTTATCATAAAAAATAAAAAAATGGAAATTAAATATGCCTAACATTCTTTTTGCTATGTATTTATGTTACAGTTTTTCTTATGAGGATTATTCATCACCTACATGATTTTAAACACATATCCATGTATATATATACTCTTTAAAAAATAATAAAAAATCATAATTAAAATAATTTATGGGTAATAGTTATTTTATTTTATCTTGTTTATTTATTTTTATAATTAAAACAGATCACACCATCAAGGAATTTTCCATGTTTCTATAAAGAATTTCTCTCTTTATACTTATAATTTTTAATATTTTTTAATTATAAACACATATTATTGATTATTATGAAAATTTACTTTACATACAAGAGTAGCATCCTTATTAATTGAATAATCAATATTTTCCTATTGTTTTAAATATTATCCCAAACATTCACTCCTTTCAATGTGTGGTTGTTTTTAGAAGTTCATGTAAAGCATGATAAGAGTAATATCTCTATTTTCTATATAAAATGTTTTTTATTAAATTGAGTGGTTTCCATTGTGTTATATAAAGATTTATGTAACATTATAGATCCTTAAAATTTATCTACATGTTAATGAATTCAATATTGTTCTATATTATACTATTACTCTTTTTATGAATATAGTAGTCATAAAAAATGAATATTTCTAGATAATCCAACAAAAAAATCATCTCAACAGCTATATTAGTTTTTTCTATATTTTTATATTTAATCAACATCAAATCTTATTTCAAACAATTTCATTCCTTTTGATTGTATACATATAATAGAGTCATGAATTACTGAGTTTGATCTATTTTCAAATTCTTTTCATAAATTAATATATACAATGGAAACATCCAATTAAATTATAATATCATAAATAATTTATTATTATTTTTATTATATTGAAAACTATCTTTATTGAGTCATTATATATTGTTAATATATATAATTATATTATCTTTCTAATCATTATTGATATAAATTTCCTTTTATTTTTATTTATTTCGTCCGTTATCTAATTATTGAAGAATATTCCATTTTTTTAAAGTAAAATTTCTTCGATTTTATATTTGATGTTAAATATTTTGAATATTTTCCTATAAATTCGATATAATTATTATCTTATTTGTTGTAATACTTATTCAGGAATATACATGTGACATTTCAAACATTTCATTTTTCAAATATTTTTACTAGACGATTTCACATGAACATTAGTTTTTCTAATATATGATTATAAGGTACAAATGATAGTATATAAACAGATTATTTTTCCTTTATATCATATTATTTAATGAGTTATTTTCTGGATGGATATTTAACCATGATCATATTCATATAAGAAATATGTATTTCTTACATCATCATCATATTATGTTGATGAATAATGTTTTAATGAACATCTATGTATATCATAATCTCATCTATTTAATCAGTGGTGAAAAAATTTATATTGTAATGGGGAGTTATTCATAATAAAATACTCTTTTGAATAATAATATCCTTTATCTATTTTCCATGTAGTAAAATATACTTCATCATTAAATTAAATTTAATGAATAAGGATTTAATGGTTTCAATAAGGTATATATTGATGTCCATATATTCAATTTTGGAAAATTTAATTTTTATTACATATTACATTACACTCCATTAAGGACACTCAATTGTTTCTCCGAAATCATCTTTAATGATTTCAGTGTCATAAGATCCATTTATATTATGTTTGGTTGTTCCCTCAAATATATCATTCTATACACTAGTATAGTTTTAGAATTCATATGAATTTTTTGTTGATCGATTAATGTTTAATGTAAATTTATATTCATATGTGTCATAATAGTTCTTATATGTCATTTAATTGATCCTATTTAGTTTTTCCAATTATTCTTCAATATTTTTAATTCATATACTTCAAGAATCAATTCTCAAATATGATTTACTGTGATTATATAATTTGTAAATATAAAATAACACCATCAAAAAATTAACATTAATATTCATCTAAAAGTTTTGGACCCACATTGGAAATAAGATTTTAGATGGAGACCAAACAAGAACTTCAATGATAATTTTTATAATTCTTTCCCCAATTAAACAATATTTTTATTTTATTTTGTTAAGACATTTTATAATAATCCTTATTGTATATAAAAAATATAACACTGACAAAATTAAATTTTATTTGACTTAACCAATTTGGAATATATATATAGAGAATTCGATTAGTGTCTTATCAATGTTATGAATTTAATAACTCAATATTTGTATAGATATTGAGTAGGTGAACAATCTCTATGGGATCAAAACCCTCACAGTGAAAGAATCCATATCATCTAACAATACATATATAGTTAAAATTACATACAACGATGAAGCACCCCATATTAATGAAATTTAAAATATTTACCATTATAGTTTTAATAATATAATGTTCACCAATATTTTTGTCAGGATCATTTTTAGAATTTATAATATCATTCATGTTTTTATTCGTCGTCTTTGAAGTTCCATAACCTATAAAAACTCTATTCTATTTTGGATTTTTTTTAAATATTAGTATATGTTTATATTCTTGAAAATCATAAATTTTTTCCTAATCCTATATATTAAAATATAATCTCATTATCATATATAGATTAATTATAATAATTCATTATTTGAAGTGTGTAAAAGCCTTTAAATTTTGTAAATAAATTATACAAGGTAGATTCTATTTAGGATCCAAATTTTCATTCATTGGATATGATTTATATCATTAAATTAAATAAAACACAATCCCAATATACAATAACCATTTCTTACAATTGTGTGGTGTATATAGTCGATAGATGTATTTTTAAAACAAAAAAATTTCTTCTCATCCCCATAAAATCAATCTTGTTTTTATAATTTAAAATTTTGTATCCCTACTTCATCATAACATTGTTACCCCCTATAAATGGTCTCTTTTATTAAAATATATATATATATCCCAGAAAATAAGAAAATTAATTCATTGATGATAATATCTATACATTATATCAATTTCATAAATTTATATCAAAAAATCTATTTATCTAAAACTTTATCAACCACATTATTATTTGTTTTACATCCATATTTTATAAACTTGGAAAATAAAAAAACATGAAAAACAATATTAATGGGTTATTTTTACCCTAGTTTATTTCAAAATTTTATTCTCCAAAATCATACTATAAAATGTATAGTTTTTTTATTTTATTTCTTAAATACCCATTTTGAATAGGGATATTGAAAATGGTAATTCTAAAAATTACATTGACCATGGGTTTGGACACTTGAAGTGGTACACATTAAATATAAAATTCAGTTTTAGTAAATTAAAACCCATTCCCATATGAATTATAAAAACATCAAGAATTCATCAGTCAGATGAAATGATATTTTATAAACCTCTATGTCATTGTTTTTGGTAATCTAATTAAATCTACGTTGTCTTATTCTATATAAATGAAAATTTTCCAAATATTAATTAATGTTAATATATCATATCTCAACATATTAGGTGGCTATATTTATATCTAAAAAAATATTACATAAAAAAGGTATTTAATACTAAACCCCCCTTTTTTTTGTTGTAAATACAACAAATTTATTTTAATCAATTTTACAACACATTTGAACATTTAAATAATTACCAAAATTATAACGAATATATATATATATATATATATTATATTTTTAAAATATACCAGTCATCAAATATAATCAAACATGATTAATGATTATTTTATCAAAAATATTAAAATAATATTTCATTTGATAGATATAAGTAATATAATATGTTAAATATTTTTACCTCTCTAATATCTATATCAAAGATTTCCAAATTTGGGAATTTTAGTACACATTTAAATATTTTATATTTCTCCATCCATCCAATCATCCATAATTCTTTTTCAAACCTTTCTTCACATGTAATATTATTGAATCCTATCATTTAATGGTTAATCATTTAGAATTCACTGGAATATGAAACTCAATGGTTTAAAACATGTATAATATGAATTTTAAAAACATATTATAAAAGAATCAAACATATGAAATAACCATTTGTGTAGACACAAGAATTAAGAAAAATTATTTTTTATCTATATCACTATATAGTAATAAAAAAATAAATCTAATTGGTAAGAAATATTTTTCAAAAGAATCCACTAGATGTTCTTTTTTCATCACAATAAATATTTTATCATATTTAGAAAAATAATTAAAATTATCAAAGTCTGTTAATTTCACATTATAATATGATATTTACTCTTAATGTGGTTCATAATTGAATGATGAAATATATTTTTTATTAAATTAATCTATTTTGTGTCCTCAGTTATGATATTTATATGTCAATATTCCTCTTCAGTAATGTATTATTATTGTTTCATCCTCCAATGAAGATATCTAAATTTTTTATTATTAGTTATAAATTGGGCCTCCATAGTGCCCAATGAAATAACATCATTATTATTTTTTATTCATGAGATATGAATAATTGTAAGATATAATGAAGCTATAAAAATTATTTTTTATCTATCCAAAAAACTCATTAATGTAGTTTCTAAAAAACACAATAAATAGTTCTGAATTGTTGCCCAATATTACAATTAAATCATTACGAAACATTCAGAATTCCTATTTATACATTTAACTTATAAAACGTCATTTTATTTAGGATCAAATTGACACCTCTCTACTTTTCAATTTTCATTAACTATGTATTATCATACAGGTAGATTATAATGATTTTTATTTACATTATGATGTTAACTGACTTGTTTTCTACATCTTATGAAAATTTCATTTAGGATCCATTGTATTTCAACCTAAAATACTGTAATATGGTGAAAATCATTTAACACATTCCTTTTTATATGAGTATTGAAAAATTAAAGCTCCATTATTAATTTAGATATGAATAAACCAACTAAAAGTTTCAATTTCTCAACCAATATTATTGAAACTGGTTATATTTTAACCTAGTGAATTACTTTATTCACACATTACTAGAACCACTATGAAATTTATCATCCTCATATGTAACAAAAAATTATTATTTCCACACTGTAATATTTAATATAATTATTTTTATTAATTCAATTTCTTTATAATCAATTATTCTTTAATGTTTGGTTTAGTCTTATATACCATGATCATATTGATTGTTTCAATCAATACTATGAATTATTAAATATATGAACTATGTATATATCATTATATATTAGAAAACTGTATATTATATTGATATATAATTTTTATTCTTGTAATACTATATTAAATTATAATTTTACATCTATATAACATACCTTGAGTTTCATTATAACTATAATTTATAAAAAACCATAGTATCCAAACATTTAATGTAATTGAATGCCAAATCAACATCAATACACTCAATATTAGTGTATCCTTTACCCACAATGTAAATACCTAAACTTCTCTATTATAAATATTACATCATTGAAGATGAATTTTCATTATATATCATAAAAATCCATGTTAGAATCATTTAGGTCTAGTGTATTTAGAACATATTAATGATGTTTTAAATCATTTAAAACACTTATTAAGAAAATTTTAATTAAAGCATTTCAAAAAAATTAAAACATAAAAAAATTCAAAAAAAAATTATTTGAATGTAACTATATGTCCTTATTAAGTAATATTTAATGATTATTTAATAAATTATTTAGGAAATTATCCTTTCTAAATTTAAAACACATTTAAAAACATAAAACTTTTTCAAAGTCCTATTCATTTAAAATAACATCGGTAACTTATAAAGAAAGATATAATGATTATTACATTCATTTACTAAGGATAATAACCTTTACACTTTGTTTTTTGAAAAAAGAGTTTTCAAATTCCTTTTCTTTGAAAATATCCTTGTAATCTCAAAATGAATCTATATAACATTAATTGATTATGACTGTGGGAAATTACCTTTGAGGGGTATATGTAAAAAAATATTCCTTTCCTTGTTTTAGGTAAATTAAAAAAATACATTGTTTACAAAAACAATATGAAGATTCATTTTATTTTATTTAATAAAAAATGAACAAATTGACTTTAAATAATTATATAGTGACATCAAAACATTTTCCATAACATATTTAGAAAACATCAATATGTATGAAATATGGGTTTTGACTAAAGAGATAAAAAAATATGATTTCTTTTAAAATATTATTTTTTAATCTTGATTACATAATAAGAGGAAAATTGAGGGAAAACACGTTTTCCATGTAATAACCATAGTAGATGAAAATTCATGATGTCATTGAAAATTTAACAAGTATATATTATCATTGAATGAATAATTATTAAAAATACTAATAAACAATAAGATTTTATTATCAGAACAGTACAACTTTGTATACTTCAAATAGTAAGAATGATTAAACAATAAAATTAAATAAATCATTAAATTCCATGAATATAGTGATATTCATGAAATAACATGACCAATGGGAACTATATACACATCATAAAACAATATATGTGTACAACATTACATATATATCAAAGACAGAAAATTAAGATAAAAATACCTTACCACAATGATAACATTTTTACCATAACCCACATGATATATAGATAATAAAATAGATATGTAAATCCGAAAATAAATTGAAAAATAACTATAAAATACATTCATAGGATGTATATACACCACATAAAATAACCACCTACTGAATATGTCCTTTGTCTCATGTAAAATAAATATGAGATGGAAATACATTGCCTTAAGACTTGACATCATTTTCACACATTAGAACACACATTATAAAAAATATAAAATTATTTTACAATAAATAATTAACCTAATATATATATATCATTAATTTTATGATTTGTATATGACTATTTGTTACTTTTTATTAACAATTCCATGTTAAAATAACTTTTCAGAAAATAAATATTTTATCATGTATTTTTGGATTTGTTACATTTAATGTTATTACTTCCATAATGTTTCCATAATATAAATAATTTAAAAAATTATATAAATATAATATAAACACTATATATATTTATTTAGTGTAATCCATAAAATTAATATATCGAAAATGAAATATATTGTTCTTGGAGACAATAAGTCGCATGTACTCATAAATACTGTTTCTATTTTCAAATATATTGGTAATAATGGACGTCAAATTAAAGTTTATTATTTAATATTTGTTATTATTTCATAAATATAAATTATTTTTCTCAATTTATCATTTTTTCATTCAATTCAATGTGTTAGTAAAAAATGAATCACATCACTTTGTGAGGTTATAGTCCACCGTACACACAATCTGTGTTATTGTATCTCCCACCGAATGGAATGGGATAGTGTATTTTTATATCATAATTAAAAAAGATTAATTATTTTAAAAAAATCAAAAATATTCATTTACTAAACAAATATTACCATTAATGATAAAAATAAAAACACATCACATTGGTTCCTGAGGTGGTTATCTGCCGAACACATGAGAGATGTTATTGTTTTCAAACATATTGGGATATTATAATATATATATAGAATTATAATAAAATATTTATAAAAATATAAAATATAAAATATATAAAAAATACATCAATAATTTTATCCAATCGTGATATGTGGTGTTGAAAAAAGAATAACATCGGTTTGCGAGGGGTAGGCCGCCACACACACGATAAATAGTTCAGTTTCTGATTTTATGGAAGGGGGGATGAATATAGGTTATAAAATTAAAATAATAAAATATATTTATATGTTAGATAATGATTTTATTAAACAATAACATTTTAATAGGACTAATGAGGGTGAAATAAGAAATAATAAAACAAAATTTGAAGAATATTACCACTTATTGAAGAATCCAATATAGGTTTACACCTAATGCCTTCTTATGAGGGATTTATAAAAAAAATTAACCAAATACTATAAGGGTTTGAAATTATGGAATGTATTTTGACATTTTATTTAAAAAACAATTTTTGGATGTATGAATATGTCCTCAGTGGGGGTAACATTTTATAATTTAGAGAGAGGACACACATGGAATTTTTTAGAAGATTAATGTGTAATTATGTTCTTCACATTCCAAAATGATCCTAAATAGGTAATTAATAAACCTTATATCTTATAAGGTTGATATATATCATTAAATTTAGTGTTAGACAATTTTATAGGATATTTTACATGATATAAATTTTGATTACCCAAAGGTAATAATCTTTTATGATTATGCACAATAATTAATTTTTACTATTTTTACTCTCCAAATTGAAAAAAATTTATTATACCATATTATAAAATATATATTATTATTATTCCAAATATATAATCCATTTTTCAAATTTCATTTTCATAACTGATAAAATATAAAGTAATATTAAATCATAAACTTGACGAGAAGGGGGTCTTTGATGTGAAAATATTTAAAAATTAAAAAGCTTTCAAATCAAATTTAAATATGAAATTAAATACAGCGTAAAAATTGAATTAAAAATTATATAATTGACCGAATTTTAAATATAAATCCAATATAATGAAAACTTATACTGTCTTCTACTGAAAAGATAGTTTTCAACAAAAACCTGTATTTTACACAATCTATAAAAAAAATAGTATTTACAGGAAAAGATAATAAATTCCACATTAAAAAATTTTGAAATGTAGATTTAAAATATTAATTATATTTTTTAATAATATATTTTTTAAAATTTGAAGAAATCCTATAAAATTTGACGCCCAAAAGGTTAAAAAATAATTTTTTGGAACATATAGTTTCGAAACATAAATTAGAATTATTCTTATCTCTCTACTAGGAGCAAAATAAAATGAATTTTAACAATTTGATTTAATATATATATATTTATTTATTTATTTATATATTTCCCTAAAAAATTTATTTATTTATTCTATTTTTAAAAATCATGTCTGTGTGCCTAAAAATATTGTTTTTAGAAATAATATTTCCTTCATTATGAAATGTTTTTTTAATTTTAATTTATAATTAATTGATAAAAAATAAAATATTTTAAATAAATGTATAAGACATGAATTTTAAAAATATATTTAATCTTATTAGTACTCTCTATAAAATTTTTATGGGATAACTATAATATTAAATAATAACATTTTAGTGGTATGTCACATTTTGTTAAAACATGGTGTTTCATGTAACAAAAGAAATAGATGAAATTAAATTAATATTGGGAAAATCATTAAATATTATGGTAGTACACTCTGCAAACATTAAATAAATTTCAACCACATAATTTTTACAAATTATACATAATAAAGGGTTTAACGTTTCAAAATCACATTTTGGAAAACCCATATCATAATATGGGTTAATGAAACTTCCTCTCGAATAGAGATAAATTAATTAGATATTTTCACCTATGATAACACCTAACATGAATTTCATATAGTATAACACTGATTGAAAGTTAAAACATGGAAATAGAAGAGAAAACTAATTCCAAAATACTATTAGAGGGCTATTGAGAGCATGTTCAAGAGAAAGGTAAAGACCAAAAATATGTAAATATGTGACTTGTGAAATAAATATTATTTCATTATAAATCTATGTAAATGTATAACATGTAATTTGGATAACATTTACCTAACATTGGGTAATTTTCATTAAAATACATACTTAACATATTTCATTACACTTCAATAGTATAAATTAATCCCCTAGTTGTACCATGATCAATTCACACATAATATCGTACTCTAATAGATGAATTTTTCATGTTTTAATCACTAATAGATAATATATGTATATATGAATAATAATTTTTCTTGTTTGTCATTATTATTTTTCAAAAACAAAATCATTAGAACTGGTTATCCTATATTTATTAGTCATCATATCAATAATTAATACATTAATATCTAAAACCTCATCTAATGATCAACATAAACAATTACATAATTGGTTAACCTTAAGACCGTTAAATAATTAACAATTTATATAAACGATCGCTAATTTTGAAAAAATAAAAAAACACAAGTCCCCAAAATTTATTTAAGTATCTATAATTTGTCACATACTTTGTATTTTAATACCATGGTCATATATTATCATATAGAATGATAATAATCACAATTAACAGAAAAATTATTTAAAAACATGAATACATATTCATTACCTAAATAAATCCACAAATTATTATATTAATTACATTATTCTAAAATGTTAATAACTCTATGAAAAATAATATAAAGCTCTTTCTTAGAAAAGTAATTATCTGTTCCCGGGTCATCAATACTATGTAATTTAGTTTATCAATATCAATCATCTATTTATAATAATTAAATACCATTTTTTAACATTTAGAGCATTTTAGTTTTTAACATCCACTAATCATGTGTTTCACATAAAATAACACCCTTCCATTAAGTCAATTTTCTATTTTTTTCAATTATATTCTATATATTCAAGAAAATCCATTAGGAGAAACTTATACAGAACAATCCCAGTGTATTTATTGATTTATATAAAATATTTATTAAAATAAGGTACCAAAATACATAAATCCACCTACTTCATTTATAAACCATTAATAAGGAATCACTATGTATTTACTTAATACCTCTTCCTAGTATAATGAAATATAAATATTATATTGACATTAATCAACCTAAATTTAATAATTATTATTACAATTAATTTAAGTATTAATTTTAAAAGATATTATACCATTCATATTTCATTCATGGTGTCTTCATTGTTATCAGAAAAAACATTACTCATACCACCTTACTAATTATCATCATGATATTTCTACCGAATACAACGATTTTTATGACACCCATACATTCTAGATTTAAAACATCCAAGAATTGATTATACCTTGGTGATATAAATATTATTATATTTATGGTTAAATTAAATAATCATTTTTCAATAAAATTGCATGCTTTTGACCTTATTTTCCACACCCAAAACATATTCTAGTTCCTCTATGGGAAACAATTGACCGATTATTCCCATATCCATAATCCATATGAAACTAAATCTTTATTCCTTCATGGTCTCCACTGCCCAAGATCTTATTGAACCCTATCATTCTATTCATTGGCCAGTTTTAAAGTTGGTTAAAGTGATATTTTTAACTTATATATCATGATAATTGATTAGTAATAATGAAAATATCCTTCACCTCAGTCATCAACCAGTATGGGTTATCAAAAACACATTTTCTATCATATTTAATGTTATCTCAGTTCCTTCTAGTTCCCTCCATTTTAAAAAACTAAAAAAATAATTGTTAGAAATAATATTCAATTTTAAAACCCAAATTATCATTAAAAGTCTCTTATAATATGTCAAAATCATGACACGTTGTTTTTAATCAATGAAATCATTGGTTTAAAAAAATTCATTTATTATATTCAATTTTTTCAAATCCTTCATGATGGTTCATAAAGTGTTTAAAAATTTCGAATATATATTCCTAATGCTTTTCAAACTATATTCATTCTACGACATGTTTTTTCATACCTAGTAATGATCGAGTCAATACTAACATTCCTTTTTAGAGTAATTAACCCCATGAACATCTGTTCCTGATCCACATCCACAAAATATATCTGGACAACGATGTATTTCTATGAAAACCAAATAATAATCTTTTTAACAAACTATATGATATTTTCCTATACTTATTCATGTCATAATGGTTCTCACTAATTTTTTCTCATCAAACGTTGAAAAGGATAACAAAACCTTGATCTGGTAGAATCTATATAGACCCAAACATCTCATTAAAATTTATTAACTCAAAGTAGATCAACATTCATGACAGAAAATTTTGATCCATATTGAATAGTATAAGACAAGTGTATTTTGAATTATATAAGGGAAATATAAATCAGTTTTAATCTCTTCATGTGGAACCTATCATTTCTACTTTGAAAGACACTTTTAAAAATTTAGTCATTTTTAAAATCCTTTCATTTATAAATATCCCTAGAAATATATAAAAGAATATTTAAAACATGTAATTATTAAAATAACCTTTCACCATTGAAAAAAACATATAAAATGGAAAATAAATTTTCTAAATCATTTTCTTTTCATATAACTTTTTAAACATTTAAATTAATATTAAACATTATTTAAAATAATTATTGAAAAAATTATCCTTACAAAATATAAAAATAACATTAAAAACCCACTTTAAAAATCCAATTATCATAAAAAAAATTATAAAATTATAAAATAATTTTTAAAACATCGATTTGATAGGCTTGTTTGATATTTGGTTCATTCCCTTAAGGATAAAACAAATATTCCTGTTACACTTTTTTAAATTCTAAAAGTGAATTTTTAAAAAAATATATAAACATTATTGTTAAATAATTTTTTAAATTTATATAAATTGTTATAATTTATATTAAACTTGAATAAAATAACATTAAAATATTTTTAAAAATTTTTAGAGAACATTATATGGATGAAAAATGGTCTTCCATCGAAGAGAGGAATACAATTAGTTTTCAAAAAAAATTATTTTAAAATTTTATGTACATAAAGAAAGAAAACCAATATTAAACCATATATTTCAAAGAAATAACTATAGAAGAAGAAAAATATGGATTTCATTAATAATAATATCATAATATTTCATTATCAAGGGAATAACCATAAACAATCCGAATAAATAATGAAATTATATCATCATTCCACCACCACTTTGGTAACTATTTCATTGTATGCCCCATTAAATAATAATATCAAAGGAAAATTTAAATATCAGAAAAATATGGAGATTAATTATATTTCAATTTCTAAAGGAAAATATATACACCTCATAAATAATTATAGGTGCATTACATAATGTCTGTCTCAATGAAAGAAAGATTGATACAAAATCCCTAACCGCTTGGTAAATTTAGAAGCATTAAACCCAGTAATGGTATATCCTAAAATGAATATGTTAATACCTAAAATTAATATAATTTTAATCTTAAGATAAATTCATGAGATGTATATAAACCTCATAAAATAACCATGTGGTAAATATGATATATGTTTTCAAAAAAATAAAAGTGATTTGAAAATCTATTACCATAAGTCTTTACTTAATTAGTAAAAATTAAAACCTCCTATATAATTAATCTAAGTATCTAATATTTATATTCAAAATTAATATTTATATATTTTCAACCATATTTTATTTACTTTATAATTTATATAACTAGTTTTATAACAATTCAATGTTAATATCATGTTTTGGGAAGTAACTCATTTCTTTTTCATGTATGTTTTGATTTGTTAATTTTAGTACTCATATGTTGATCATGGTTCCATAAACGACATGATTTAAATATATATATAAATATTTTATATGGTTTTTATATATGTATATGTAGTAATACCAAAATGTTATAGATAGAAAATGAAATACATCAGACACATATATAGTTGGTTGGACACACACATGAATGTTATTTCCATTTTCTCAAAAAAATGGTTGAAAGGAAGGTAAGTAGAAATTAACAATTAAAAATTAATTGAAATTTCAAATAAATCACAAATATTCATCAAATATATCATTATTACCATACTTAAAATGTTTTATTGAAAACAAAATCATATTACGCACCAAAGAGGTTGGAGAAAGCTCTGGATAGAAAGTGATTCAACCACTATCATTCATGCCATCTGGAATGGGGGTCATTCATGCTGTTGATTTTGCGCACCAAAGAGGTTGGAGAAAGCTCTGGATAGAAAGTGATTCAACCACTATCATTCATGCCATCTGGAATGGCAACATCAATCTGGCCTGGACTCTTACCACTCGATGGATGAATTGTCTGAATTTGCTTCACGGGATGGACTATATAGCTACTCATGCCTACCGGGAAGCAAATGCTGTTGCTGATGCTCTTGCCAACAAAGGAGTCCATCAACACATGACTTGGATGGATTCTATTCCTTCTGATTTATTTTACCTTCTTGATAGAGACTGTAAAAAAATCCCATCTTTTCGCCTCTTGTAATCCTGTTTTGTTTATCAATAAATTGTGCTATGGTCTTTGACCAAAGCACTACCATTTAAAAAAAAAAGTTTAAATCCCTCATTATATCTATTTATGTGAGGTGGGTATTGAAAAACTATATGATCGGTTCACGAGGAGGTAGTCTACCATACTCACAATTGAGTATTTCATATCCCATTTAATTGAAGAGGAGTTGGATATTGGTTATTTCAATAAAAAATATTTTATGAATATGGAATATATTTCTGTAATTATATTATAATATTGTAATAAAATTAATATAGGTTTAAGAATAAATAAAACAAAAAATAATTAATAACTTTACCTCTTCTTCCAAGAGTTTATATAGGTTTACCCCTAATGGCTTCCTATAAGGGATTATTAACAAAAATAAAACATTTATGATAAGGATAGGTATTTATGGAATTTATTTTTCTATTTAATGGATGAATAAAATTGTTTTGTAATTATGAAGGGGAGATGGGTGTGGGTAGACATTTATTAGTTGTGGGAGAAAACCCAAATTCATTTTTTGAAATGAATAATGTTTACCAACATTTTATACATTCCAAATGACTCAAAACTGGGTCATTCATAGAACATAGAATTTATATGGTTTAAAAATTACTATAAAAATTATTTTTAAAGTGTTTAAAAGTCATATTATTTTTTTATATTTTCTCTATTTGTTTGAACTAAAAAATGAATCCATATTTTTGGATGACTAAATTTATTATTATTATTAATATAAAATAAATTTTTATAAATTACATAAATATATGTCTAAATTTATAATTTAAAATTAAACATGAATATGAGATAAGAAATTTTTTTCCAAAGTAAAATTGTTCCGATTTTTTTAAAGTATTTATATCAATATAGAATATTATATTTATTATAATGAGATAAATTGGTTTAATAAATATTGAATTAAACTAGTCTTACATCTGATACCATTTTAAAATAAAATTACCCGTATAATTTCTCTAAATGAGAAGACATTTTTAATAACACAACACAACATTTTTCACAATTAATCATTTTTTAGAAAAAACCTTAAACATTCACCATAAGATAATATTGAAATGTATATCTGTAGAGTTAAATTTATATTTTTAAATTAATTTTGTAAAATTAGAAAAACAAATATTGGAATAAGTGTGGAAAATGGGACAAAATTTCTTTTTATAAAAATACTGTTTTTATGAATAAAATTGGATTTATTATTTTGTCACACATTGAAAATAGGTAAGATAAAATAAAAAAATTATAATTAATGTATAATATATAAATTTCATTAAAATTATTTTCCATATTTGTTTTATTTAATTTATTAATATAAAATATTTTTGTTCATATAATAATATATATTTTTATAAAAATAACCCTTTTATCGTAAAATGTTTTTTAAATGTTCATTTCAAATAACGTGATCGTGAAAAAATTTATTTTATATAAATAGTTAAAAAATATATATTCACAATTTTTTTAATTTTATTCTTAACCACTATTTAAATTTCTAGGTGATAAATATCATTCTAAATAAAAATACACTAGTAGTATGCGGTGTTTCACTAATAAAATTTACTGTGTGAAATGAAACTATTGAAACAACTATATTTTTTTGAAAAAATAATTTTATTAAATAATAGGGATTTACACATGAGTTAGGTGTTGATATGATATTATTTTATTTAATTATTCAATATATCATAGAAATAAAATTTTATCATCATAATAGTTTAAATCACTATCATTTTAATTGCTTTACATATACGATTATTCTCTATTTGAATGATATTTTCATTCATAAAAATTACTCATCAATCTGCTCGAGTTACATATTTAAAAAATACCGTTTATAAATTGGATCTAAGTGATGTATAATATATATTATTTATCATTATTGTATAAAAGAAGTATATTAGTGTCCATTGATATTTTTTTCATCAATTTCATACCTTAATATTGATTTTCAAATATCTTATAAAGTTAAATCGTCAATGTCATCACCATTTACTCCACTAAATCCTTATTTTCCCCACTATTCTTCTATAGGTGATTGATTAATTATAATTTTCTAAAATAATTCATAAATTCATTCATAAAAACTTTTTTCAATTTCTACCACAATAATATGATCACTTTCCAAAATAGAGCCCTATTAATACTGTAATCAACTATATTTATAACATCCATCCAAAATATTGGAGGTTGGTTTTTTATGAACAAATATATTATTTCATAGATTTTTATATGGTTCTACCTCTCTTTATATCAATTTTTTTTGATATCTCAACACCAAGAATTATTACCTTGTTCATTATTTCTCGAGATAATCTTCTACATAAATATATAAAAACAGAAAACTATTTTTTTCTAGAATTTTCTTTATTACATTCGTAGTATCTTTTAATCCAATATTTGATGAATATTAATTTTATAAAGTAATTACATTTTTAATATTACTATTAATCACCCTATCCACTTATAGTCATTAATAAATTGAATATTGAATATTTTTTCATATATTGATTGTAGACTTAATGAACAAAATATAGTAATATTAACTGAAATGTAACCTATTCAAGATAACTACATTTGAATTTTAGGTGTTCCATTAAATTTTACCTTCTTATCATGTACTATAGGTATGATCATTATATCATGTTAACATAATATTGTCCAAATAGGTTTCATATTTCATAAAGTCATTTAAAATTACTCAAAGATGCAATGGATTAATCATTTTCATTTTGATTTATTAATATTTTAAAATAGTTTATACATTTAATACTATATACATATCAAATATATGACCCCTCATAAATTTTCCTCATGTGGAAATAGCTCAATACAATTCCTTTGAACATGGATTTCATCTTATCGAAATGAATTCCACATCATTAGTGAAACTATTATATAATACTGAGTAAATTTTTTATTTCTTTCTTCCATTAATAAAACATATATCACTCAAAAATCATTTATAAAAATGTTTTTATTCCCTATATTGAATATTTTCATACCTTTATCATTTTGGGAATGGTATAAAAAATTTCACACTGAATAAAAAAATATTTAATAAATATATACTTTCTAATATATAATATGTGAATACATTATCAATTATCTATAGTGCAAAATTATCATTAAAATTAAAAGAAAATTCATCATTTCCAACTATTTTAATCTTTTTAATCATTGAAATTTTTTTGTTATATCCTGGTATTTTTGAGTGTTATTTTTCTATTTTTGATAATAGAGTTATTCTTTATTTGGAAATTAAAAAAATGACTTTTAGTAAGCTTGAAATACATTAGGTTAGGATTTTAATCCATATTTTTCATTAAGGGAATTATCCAAATTCTTTTTTATGAGAAATATAAATTTTTATATTGATATTTATTATAAAAACAACAACATCCAAAAAAATTAATAGAGAGAAAAATTAGTTTTGATTTATTTGTATCCTTTTTATTGGTCATTTATTTAAATTAGTTAAATGAATGACACATTATAAAAATATCATATATTAAAAAAAACAAAAAAAAATTCCTATCCTTTTATGTATTATGATGTGATATTATTAAAATTTAGGTAACACCTATATGGATATTTATTCACAGAGTAACATTCTAATTATGTCTTGAACATTGATGTTTTTAATGTATTATATCATTTAAAAAAAATGGGTTTTTCAATTTAATTATTAAAATTTAATACATTAACATATCAATATTCACTAATGATTCCAAAACAGTTTTTATGCATTCTCATCTAATATATTTTAAATTGTATGTTGATTATTCATTATCAGATATAATGTTATATTCCTTTTGGGATCATTAATTATTCACATTATATAAATTACATTTCCTTCAAAATATCCATTTATCATAAAATTTTATTAACTAAAATATTCATATTATCAATTATAATTCATTTTTCATCCACCGTTAATATTTCCCTTATAAATAATCTACATGTTTATTTTTTAAATATTATATTTTTACTATCATTTTTAAGCCATCATGTTCTTCTTCTTATTAATTATAATAAATATTTTAATCAAGAATGGTTAGGTATATATTATATATTTCCATCTCCAACCCATTTTATTGATAATAATGACATGCCATTATCCATAGGTGACATCCCCTAGACACGAAAGGCATAAAATAGATGCCAATGGATTTACTAAATCATGGTGGGATAATTTTCTTCTATGAAAATAACATATAATAAAAAAAAGTGATGTGGCATGAAAGAATTAATGACATGAGTCCAGATTAATATAGATTTGAAAAAATTCAATAATCATAGTATCATTAAAATATAATATTGAAAATGATTTTTTAATAGAAAAATATGCAATACTTAAATTACCATTGTAGCACCACTCTAGACACTATTACTCAGTTGATTCTCAAGATCCACCTAAAATAAACACCAACATTAACATCACATCCATCCCCTAGTAACCTATTGACTCTTTAACATTCATCTACTATAATAAAATATTTTCTCATGCACATAATGGTGATATATAGGGGCATAGAGTATATCTCAGTTGGAAAACCATGAGAATTTTTAAACATTTGATGAAAATGTGAACTAATTATCTAATTATTTTTATATAAAATAGTAATAATGTAAGGAATATAAATTTTGAATGAATATAAACAAATATTAGTGTTATAATTATCACTAATTCATAATCATATAATGAACTCATGCACCCATGTAATGTAAAATCATAATGCTTTGATTTTATCAATTGGACCTAAAAAGTTCCAAATCCTGAGTGGAAACACATACCTCTTTTTCTATATCATCATATGGAGGTATAATATGGATTGACCAATAATTGGAACTATATCCATGTCTAACTCAAAATTACATTTCCATATAAATATGAATTAATTCCAACCATGTCTTTTGTAATTCCTCATAATCAACAACATTTTTTGTGCAAAAGAAATACATAAAATCATTTTATAAAACATGTTCTGGAAATCTCCCATCAAACAATATTTAAGAAAACATATAATGATATATTTAAAAATTTGTTTGAAATGTAGTTTTTAGTCAAAATTATAATAAATTTCTTCAAGGGATATTCTATATTTATCAAATGATGTCACTATGATGAAAACTCCTCACACACTGGTAGATTCAGGTATTAAAAACCTTCCAACATTGATTATTAACAATTTTCCAATAATTAATACATTAACAGATAGATATGTTCATTGAATACCTAAATTAGTGTTCCCCAAGATAAAATAGTTACAAAAAAGCAGAGGAGTTTAATTTGGAGTTGTTCCTTTTTTTCCATGGACTAACACTCCATGATTCCAAGAGATAATATTCGAGAGAGAAAGGAAAAAATAGATTTCTTAAGGGAATCATTGGGATTGAGAGCCTAAGTCAATATAGGTGTAAGGAGGGTTTCATGGGAATATTATCGTTTAAAAACTAATTTACAGATCCCATTAAACACATCTCATGGTTTTGTAAACAATTTTCCAAACATCAAGTGTTTCAAAACAATGCCACAACTGCGTTGTTGATCCACATAGTTTAGAAAACCAATATCTGACCAAGATAAATGTTACTATCCCAAAAATTCACATAAGAAATTATATACTCCCATTATTTTTCAACCATGTGCCTCCTCCCACATCAGCTTTCTATATAACTTAGTTACTTGGAAGTATTATAAAGGTTCCCCAAACAATATTTAAAATGTACAACATAAGAAAAATTCCAAAACACCATAAAACCATTCAATAACTATTAAAACACTCAAAAAGATTATATGAAATGATTGTGAATAATAAAAGAGGTAATGTCCATAGACTACAGAAGATACATTCTTCCCACCATTGTGATTTCTATCAAAAAAAGATGAAGTTGGGCCTATGTAGACAAAATATCATACCCCTAGTCTAGTATAGTGGTATTTTATTTCATGGAATGATCACAGAGAAAAATAATATACTATAATATTAATAGAAAAAAAATTAGGATTCCTTGAAATATATTATTAGTCTCATAGTAAGGTTCCCAATTTAAAAAGGTGCCAACAACTCTTTTTATCATGAAAACAACTACACAGTCATTGGAATACCTATAAGAACCTATGAATCCATCATACCAATGATAATTGAAAGGCACATCGACCTCAACCATTAGATTAATAATATTGTATCACACCCAAACCATAAGTGTATATGTTAATTATATACACTACATTGAACCAAGAATGTAATTATCCCCAATAAACAAAGATACATATATGATTAAGAATATATTATGTTTCAAGACTATTTCAACCCTGATTTAGGGTATGTAAACCATACATGATTCTTTGTAGAGGTTTAAATGTCATTTGGGAAGTGGGAAGAGAATTTGGAGTACATTTGGTGGGTTTTGTGCAAACAAGGTGTGTATAATCAGCACGTAGTTTGGCCAAAGGTAGTGGACAGGCTGTGAAAATCCAAAACTAATTCCATATCACTGTGGGTCTAATTCATTTTGGCCATTTGTTTGATCTTTTTTCTACCCCAATCAATCCAATCAAGAAATTTTCTCATCAAAATTCAAATGGAGGTTCTCCCATAGATTTAGAATTTATCTGACCATGTTCCTTGGAGAATCTAATGATGATTCCTGTTGTAAGGGCCATTCATTCATCATTTTCTTCAAGATTTCTTATATTTCCTTCCCCATTCATCTCTTTTTCATAGGTATATACCCCATGTGGATAGAGCTAAGTGATATGATTTAAAATAATATAATATCATGTGTTTTTAAAGATAGGGGCTGAGATCATGGGCAGTTTTTTAGAATCTTGACTTGGATTCTAGAGCATTCATCGTTTGTTGTAGGTTTTTATAAAAATGAGAAAGGTAGGTGGATTCACTCTCATATCTCATTTATGGAATTGATTGGAATTAATTAAAATTTAGTTTTTGATGAAAATTAAATTTTATTTTTTGTTCTATACAATTTTAAAACCCACTTTAGTGACTAGTGGTGGAAAATGTTAAAAATTGGGGGTGTTTGGGGAAAACCCACATTTTTTATTTTTAATGGGGATATATAAATTATAGATCCTTTATCATTTTGTAAAATTTATATATTTATATTTTTTAAAATTGATATATGAATTTTTTAAATTATATAATGTTTTGAAGTTGGATCTATGGAAATATTTAAATAAATGATCATTTTTATTGAAATAGAAGAAATTTTTATAAATTGGTTTTGGGTTTTTGAAAACATAGTGTGCATATAATATTGCATTACTATGAGTGGTTGAAATATGATCACGTATCTAGTGTAAAATGATAAATGGAACATTAGATATAATTACAATATGACTACTTGGTAGATCGATGAGAAACCGCTAATGATTATGGAACAATCATAATGATGCATGCATTTTTTGTAGTTGTTGTTTTGAAGAGTTTATTGGTTTTACAAATTCGTTTTCAAAAAGGGTTTTAATTTTTTATTTAATTTTTTACCTGGTGTATAGTTTTTTAGAAAAAAATTTCTCATGGTTTTATTTTTTATTTAGTAATAAACTATTTTGAGAAGTGTTTATATATAGTTATTGATTGTTTTTAGAAATTGATTTATATAAGATGTTTTATATGAGTTTTGTTAAATCTTCTACCCAATTGGGGTTAGTTGGGATTTCATTGAGGAAATCCTACTTAGTTTTATACTCACCACTACCTCGACACTATTTTTCTTTTTCATATATTATATTTTAGGACGTGGGAATGGTAGGGTGAAACAAGTTTTTAGAACTACTTCTTGAGTTTTTGAGATGTCTTATGGTGGGGGAGCATGGAGTTGTTGATGCTTGTAGTACATTGTTTATTTTGTTGTCGTGCTGAGTTATCTTCAACTACTAGGTTTATTTCTAGTGTCTATCACTTTATCACTTTTTTTGTCTCACTTTGGTATAAAAGAATTTTTGAAATTACCTTATTTTTTTCATGCATCATAAAGCAGGTATGGGTTGTGGTTTTTTGTTTTATAGTTTATCTTTAAAAAGGATAAATTATCTCCCACTCATTATTGAATCCCTTCAACTTTTATTTCTAGTCGTTGGAATCTTTTTGATGTCTCTTAAGGCCATGTAATGACTCATTGTACTCTTAATCCAATGAGAATTATCGGCTCATTAGAAATGGTGTCATCTTGGTCTCTTCTCTATAGAACAACTAGTCTTGTGTTTTCATAGTCTTGGAGTTGAAATCCATCTTTTCTTTTCCTTTGGTTATCTTCATTGAAAGGAGTAAGATTTTCGGGACATGAAATATATGTCATAAAAATATGTAGATGACCTTTTTATGCTAAACATCAAGTTACCAGGGTGTTGGGTATGTAATCATTTTCAAAAGAGTAGTAGGATAGTAGGGTCTCATTATCATGGGTATAGACATTGAGACCAAAATATCATGAATTTTATATGATTTAATTCTCACTGGGACATTATATATCAATTTGATTAATGAAATTTGATTTGATGTGTGGTTTTACTTTTTGGAAAAAATTATGAAAATAGATTTAAAATTAAATAATTTGAAAAGGAAAGAGATTATGGTTTTTAAAAGAAATTTTGTTTTAAAAATAATGAGTGGTTTGTTTTAAAAAATATATATATTTTGAAATAAATTTTATAATATTAATCTAATAGAATTTGACATTCCAAGAAAATAAATTTCTAGAATAGTGAGACTTACAGAATGTGTTCTTTGTTTAGAAAAAGGAACCCAGTAGGCAGTATAGAAACCAAAAGGAGAAAGCTGATGAAAATGAAATTTCACCTTAGAGACAAGTGAACAAAGACCAGTTGAAATGTATAGTACAAACATTCTATGTGGTGGAAATGAGGAACCTAAGGGAGGATCTAATGTAGGTGGACCAGTCCATCTAGTTTTAGAATAAGAATCTACCTATCTACTGGGGTGATTCGAAACCAAAGAGGGAAGATGGTTGGATGAATAGGATGAATCGAAACATCGAGTTCATCAGCACACCAGTAAACATGAAGGTAAAACAAGAATCTTATATGATAGATGGTATTGAATACTAGAGGTAGGATTTTTTTGTTCACGATAAATTGGATTAGGGCTTGATTTGTAAGGATTTTGAAGAATTGTTTATCAAACAATTTTATCCTCACACTTTCAGAATCTAGAAAACAATAGACTATTTCATCCTGAATCTGGAGATCCACTTTATTACAGAATATGAGTCTAAATTCATGATTTTAGTATTCTATTGTCTAGATTTTTTAGAATGTATGATCTTGAAGGAACAAATCTTTAGTCAGGAATCAAGTATGAGATTCGGTGAAAGATAGATGTTCTTTGTATCCCATGTTATATGAAGATGGTAAACATGGTGTCAGTGGCTTAGAGGGATATCTCTGGAGCTATGGGAGGTGGAAGAAAAATTATACTGACATGAAATAGTGGGAACTAAACTGTTAGATGAAAAAGGGAGAGGGACACCTATTTCGAGTGTGGAAATGGCCATCCAAGTTAGACAACATGATCAGTAAATCTTCCTCCTAAACCAATGGGCCAACCGAGATGTTTTCAGTGTGGCGCATTCTAACACATCAAGAAATAGTGTACATAAAAACATCAACAATTCCATAACGGAAACAAAATTATACTCTTTCAGTTATATTGTTGTATTTGTCTAAGGTTAGGTTCTCAGGACACTTCTCAGGACCCACATGCATCATATACTACGAAAGGGTGGGGCCAGCAGAATCTGTCCCCACAATAGTGTAGAACTTGAAATGGTGATTCTAAAGACAACATCACTCCTTAATAAGTGAAATCTTAGCAGGGAGACAATGAACAAACTTCCATGATGAAGAAGTTATATATATCAAGGAAGGGAACTATGGATGATTATGATAGACCGTCTATTGTGCGGGTTACGATTCTTGCTGAATTCTACCCATATTCATGTGTTTTTGGATACGGGTGCATCACATTTTTTTATATCTTCTCATACTACATATTTACGGAGTTTGAATGTTGAACTGATGCCTTCGATGATAATACTGCAACCCCTCTCAGTGAAAGAGAATGTAGAGCCTCTGTGTGTAGAGTGTATTCTATTACTATTGATAGAGTTGAGCCGAAATGGGATTTCTTAGTTCTAGAGATTTATTTATTTGATTAAATCATAATAAATCATTATTTGACCGCATTCAATGTTAACACAAACTATTATAGAAGAAGAGTTCATTTTTCATCTAAGGATGGTGTCGATCATCCCTTTACCGGTGAGAGGGTTTAAAAGAAATGTGCAATGAGTTTTTTTTTCACCAACGGTGGGAACATTCCATTACAAATTGGAAGAATTAACTTCGGAATCAATATAAGAGATCGAGAATAGTTTTTTTCCATTTATAGTGGGTCAATTTCTAGATGTTTCCCCTAAAACTATTTTTTGGTTACAACAAATAAGGGAAGTGGAGTTTATGATCGACATCTTTCTAGGGACTTGTCCAATATAGCATCTATCATATAGGATAGAACCAATAGAATTAATATAGACGAAATTACATTTAGAGTATATCTATAGAAATGTTTTTATTTATCTGTGTACATCTTTATGGGTAACACCGATCATGCTTGTGAAGAAATTTGATGTATGTTTTCTAGTTGTTTGTAGATTATCATAAGTTGAAACCGGTTATGATATTGAACCAATATCCAGTTCCATGAATTCATGATCTATTTGATTAATTAAGGAGAGATCATTGGTTCTCTATGATTGAATTTTTGTTAGGATATCATCATTTCTGAGCTCATAATGATGACATTATGAAGAAATCTTTTAGGCGTAGATATGTCCACTATGAATAAATAGTAATTCCCTTCAGTATAACGAAGGCTCCATAAGTATTAATGGAATTATTGAATTATATATTTCAGAGATATATATTTTATTTCGTGTTGTTCATCATCTATGACATATTATTGTATTCAAGACCTAGGTCAGGGAAAGAGTAACACTTTACAACATTGATGGGGATTATTAGAGATCTATATCGGTATGAAAGATTTTCAAAGTGAAACTTTTGGATACAATGTGTACTCATTTTGTGAAATGTTATTTCTAAACAAAGTGTTTTAGTGGATCCAAGAATGATTGAAGTAGTTATCTCTTTTGGAACTTCTAAAGACCATTTTTGAGATATGAAGCTTTCTTGGTATCACTGGGTATTATCACCATTTTGTTCGTGACTTCTCATGACTAGCTTCACCAATGACAATGTTGAAAAATAAAAATCTTCCTTTCTAATGGAGTGAATAATTCCAGAAAACGTTTTATGATATGAATTTGAATTTTACATTAGAACCAATCTTGGTATTTAATACATGTATATGTGGTCTAATATTATGCTTTGGGATCTGGGTTAGGATGTGTTATCATGTAGGGAGACCACGAGGGTGCTTATGGTTCAAGAAAGTAGATTTTAAATGTTAAGAATAACACAACACAAGATTTGGAGTTAGTTGCGGTCAGTCATCTATTAGAAACATGGTGTCACTGTCTCTTTGGTGTTAAATTCAATTTTTTCACTAATCATAAGAGATTTAAGAACATTTTATTAGAAAGGGATTTGAATCTGAGGCAAATGACATGGATGGAGTATATCCAGATGTTTGACATTGACATGATGTGTACACTATGGAAAGGAAATTCAGTGGCTGATACAACAATCAAGAATTCATATGCTCTATTGGAAAAGGATGCTTTATAGGAGTGGCAGTTGATGCCGTTATTATCTATTATTCTTATGGAATGAGAAGAATGAGGTGATTTTTATGTTTTCAAATAAGTTTTAGTACTTTGTGAATTAGTGAAAATAGTTATATGGGAACAAACAAAAAATGTTGAATACTTGATTATGAGTTAAAAAATCAGTGGTGGGGAGACCATTGAGGGCTGAAAACGTGATGGGACTTCGGTTTTGTGGTTCAGAGATCAGATGGTTGTACCTATCGCTTGCCAGGAACAACTTCTTCACGCATTCCACCATTCTAGAAGGGATCTACATATGAGGATACAAAATACTTAAA
Source organism: Viscum album (assembly GCA_963277665.1). Lineage (NCBI taxonomy): Eukaryota > Viridiplantae > Streptophyta > Magnoliopsida > Santalales > Viscaceae > Viscum > Viscum album. The sequence goes on from OY728163.1 coordinate 1,868,644,208, forward strand.
AGGTGTTGAATGCACAGTTTTTGTTGAAAGGTATGAAGTGATAAGTGATAGATATTGTTTCAATGTATTTAAATTTTTTACAAGTTAAAGAATAACATCACTGACTAGTGGGTATATTGAATTCATTACCTATTCCAGTTTTGAAATGGGAGAATATAGATATGTATTTTGTTACAGGGATCCCTATAATGGTGTAGAAAAATGATGTCATAGGGGTAATAGTGGATCGGCTCACCAAATCAGCCCATCTCATTACTATTTGTAAATCTCATATAGTGGGGGACATGTCCAGAATATAGATCAATGAAGTGGTAAAGAGGCATGGAGTACCAGTTACAATAGTCTCAGATAGATATCTAAGATTCACATCTCGTTTCTTGAAATCTTTAGAGGAACTCTTTAAAACATAGTTTCCTTTGAGTACAACATATCATCGTCAGACATATGGGAATCCTGAAATGATGATACAGATGTTGGAAGACATGTAGTGGGTTTCTGTAATAGATTTTTGTGGCTCATGGTAAGAGAACCTTATCTTTGTGGAGTTCTCATACAGTAACAATTATCATGTTTTAATACATATTCCCCCTTTGATGCATTGTATGGGAATCATTATCGTTCCCCACTATGTTGGGTGGAAACAAGTGACCTCATTAGTTGGGATAAGCCTTGTCCAAGAAATGATGATGAAGATAATGTTGATTAAAAAGAGAATGGAGACGGCTCAGAGTAAATAGAAATAATATGAGTATTTTCATTGAATTTCGTTTCCATTTTCAGTGAGTGATCCTATGTTATTGAGGATCTCTCTAAATCATAGACAACGTCATTTTGGAAATCATGACAAATTGTATCCCCAATACATTGGGACATTTGAGATACTGGATAAGATTAGAAAGGTTGAATATCAGTTGTAATTTCACACATGGTTCAGTGTGGTGATCAATGTAATCCATGTATCTCAATTGAAAATGTATCAACCTGATTTTGACCATGTGATTAGATGGGATCACATTGATCAAGAGTGGGATGCTTCATCGGTAAATATCTCAGTGCAGATTGTGGATAGAAAGGATAAAGTCTTTCATGGGAATTGCATCGGTCTAGTTTATGTTTTGTGGCCACATGGTCATTTTCAAGAGGTGGTTTGGAAACATGAGAAGGAAATGAAAGAGGAATGGTCATAACTCTTTTAGGGAAGCAATCATTTTTAACTTTCCAGGGGCGAAATGTCCAATGGCTGGTAGAATGTAGCACTGATGGTTTCTGGTATATAAACCTTCCTTGATTCTTTTCATATGTTTAAATGTTATGGTGGAAGTTGAGGTAGAATTTGGAGAAATTTTTGTGGGTTTTTGGAAAAGGGGTTAATGGTCAGTACACGATTTAGCTAAACCATGTGGAAAAACTGTGTAAGGCCAAAACAAATTCCCTATCTGTGTGGATATAATTTGGTTTGGCCATATATTTGATCCTTTTCAACCCAAATCAAACATTACAAAAAAAATTGTCCTTAAAAGGCAAGAGTATGTTCATCCATTAATATTGAAGTATCCAAACACATTTCTTAGCATATCAAAGGAATATTCTTATGATAAGTGACTATTCCTCATCATTTTCATCACAATTTCATAGATCTACTCCTCCATTCATATATTTTCTTAGATATACACCCCCTATTGGTATATATGATAGTTTTAATGTTAAATATGGTCATATATAGTGTTTTAATTATAGGTTAGGTGAAGTTGGGAGGTTTTATGGAATCTGTACCTGGATTCTTGAGTTTTCTCTATCAGTTGTCAGTTTTCGTCGACAGAAAAGATGTAGGAGGATTTAGTCTCATCTTCTGTTGAAGGAATTGATTTTAATGCATTAAAATTTATTTTTTTTGAAATAATTTTTTTTGTTTTTCTTCTCTACTACTTCTATACCCTCTTTAGTGATGGGTTGTAGAAAAAGTGAAAAATTTGGGTATTTGTGAAAACCCCTAGGTTTTGATTTTTAATGGGGGTATTTTAAATTATTGATATTCTATAATTTTATAAAATTCATTTATTTGTAATTTTTCATGTAGATATATTGGGGTTTTAAATGATTTAATGATTTGAAATTTTATGGTTTGAATGTTTTGAATAAACATGCATTTTTATTGAAACATGTAATTTTTTTTATAATTTATTGTGGTTTTTGGAAAACATTGTGTGTGTATCAAATTTCAATATTGGACATGGTTGAAATATGATCATGTTCCTAGTGAAAATGGTTAAGTATACCAAGGAAATAATTACCTTATGAAAACTTGGCAGATCGATGAGAAACTCCCCATGAGTATGTAACTATCATAACGATGCTAGCATTTTTTTAGTTATTATGGTGTGAAGTTTATTATGTTGGCAAATTAGTTTTTAGAAAAGTTATTAAAGAATTATTTATATATTTTACCTAGCGTATAACTGGATGGAAAATTGTTTCACATGGTTTAATTTATATTCATTTATAATCTATTTTGATAAGTGTTTATATTTAGTTATAGACTATTTTTAAAAATTGTTTTATATAAAATGTTTTATATAAAATGTTTTGTATAAGTGTTTCTAAATCATCAATACCAGTAGTGTGGGTAGGGAATAAATTGGTGAAATAATAATGAGTTTTATCCTTAAACATACTTTGGATCTTTAGTTCTTTTTGTATAATTCATCTTTTGGGATGTTGGAATGGTAGGGTACAATTGGTTTTTAGCACTACTTATTGACTTTTTGAGTTGTCTGGTGCTTGTAGAGCATGTAGCTGTTGGATCCTAGAGTCTTTTGGTTATTTTTGTTTATTTTTGAGTTATCATCGACTATTTAGTTTATGTATAGTTTTTTCTACTTTAGTACTTTTGTTTGGGATCACATTGGAATAAAATATTTTATGAATTTTCATTATATTGTTCATGATTCATATATCTACTATCAGTTGTTATTGGTTAGTTTATAGATTATCTTTAGGATGGAAAATCAACCCCCACTAGTCTATCAAACCTTTAGGAATTTATTTCGTACCATTGGCATCTTGGGGATTTCACTTAAGGCCACATACAAACTCATTAAACTCTAAATCCTTTAGGAATTATAATGTAATTACAAAGACACTGAGGTGATAACCACCCACACTTAGCCCAATAGAAAACCACTAATCATGAGTATAATCAAATTAAACAATTATTTACCACTATTAAATAACTATAAAAATATTTTATCCTAATTAGGGTATCTAAATTCCTTACCCCAAAAATTCAATATTTAATTGCTTATAATTATAACCCCACAAGTATGGACTTCTCTTAATAACCATAAAAAAGTGGGAATTGACCAAGATTATTGTACAATTACTCAAATACTAACATGAATTATAAAAAAATTAGTATATATATCATTTCCACTTACATTTACACTTTTATCCTTTTTTGTATATATTATTTGGGTTCTTTTAGCGGTGTTTTAGGTAAAAATTTGGAAATTTGGAAGCAGTAGGGGTAGTGTAGGGTTGGAAAACAGTTTTCCCAAACAATGTTTCCTCCCCTAGAAAATTGTGAAACCACAAAAGAGGGGGATTACATAGTTGGAATTAAAAGTTTCAAACTAGGTTCCCTATTATCAGACAACATGCTCCCCAATGGTGAGGTACTTTGTTAGGTGGAACGGTTTGGAAAATGAAGCCCCCATTCCCATGAAACAGTGAGCACATAGTTATTTTCTATGAATTATTATTTATAAATTAACAAAAATTCCATTTTCACCCTCAATATCCCCTTCATGACCTAAGAATTTATCACTCATTTTAAAGGTCATGGAGAGGATTCTATGGACTTATAAAGATTGTTATTGATGACAAGATGACCTGATTATTAGATTTGCTCCTCTCTTGTAAAAAATATCTTCTTGATTGGATTTATCTCTCTCTAATATCATATTCTAGAAGAATAGGAATGTTTTATTCACTATTGATGACATTTTTAAATATAGGTGGCATATTTATCAATACGGAAATAATTCATTTATTATTCATGTAAGTAATTATTCAAAATAAATTATCACATTGAGATATTTCATTAGAAATTTAATTTATGAAATGATTTTCCACATGAAAATGAAATGGGATGAATTTAGAAAATTAAAATTTGGTGGTAATTGTGTTGTGGTATTTATAGATTAATTTGATAATTATATTTATTAATTAATTGGTTTAAAACAGTGGTGGTGACCCATGGGTTATGCTAACATGATTAAATTGATAAATTATGAACTGTGATTAATTGATATATTTGGTATTGTGAGTGATTTTTGAAATTGATCGAAATTAATGGGTTGTTAAGATAAGATTGAATTGTGTTATCGTATAGTAATTCAACATCAAATATGAATGAGGTGAATGGTTTTCACCATAGGACCCATTTTTCTTATGCATATATATGTTATCACTGATTTGTGGGACTAGGGATGATGCATCAAATACCCCTAAGGAGAAAGACTCTCACTCTAGGATCATATTGTTTGATTGGGAACATGAAATGATATGATAACATATAACCCAACATGTTTTTATTTTGATATCCCTTGGGGATAGCTAATAATATTCCAAGGAACAATGAATTTATTGATTGTTTGGGAGACTTCATGAGGAAGTGATATTTATGAGGTTTATTAAAGAATATTTGAATTGGTAAAATGCTTATTTTATCACTTTAACATTATTTTTTATATAAATTCATAATCATTTATATATTGAATATCTTTTCATACACCATTGGTGTTGTCCTACTTAGTTGAACTCACACCATACTAAGGCTACCAGATTAGTACCCTAATTGAATTCATGTTTTGAGGAAATGATAAGGGAAAGAGGCCAATAAAAGATAGTGGAGATTGGGTGAAGCATGGATGATGGAACAATAAATGGTGTCAATACCCACATGGGAGTTATCAGTGTCCCAATTTTGGGTTTTTCATTTGACACTTGACATAAATATGGCATGACATATCTATATATTTGATTGGATATTGTTTTATTATTCTGGTTCACTATGTATCTCTGGTTTTTATTGGTTATGGTATCATATGGAGTATTTTTTTTAACAATTGGTTATTATTTATTATTTATTATTAACATATTATACATATATAAAGATAAAACTATCTCCCATGTAATATATTAGACCCTTAATGCAAGTCTCCATTCTATAGTTTAAGGGGAGGTGAGCATGAGGTCATCTGACCAACTAGAACAGTGAACTAGTATGTGGCACATGGGATACGACCTCACAAAGTAGTATTAGATAATTTTGATTTTATTTTCTAATTTCTAACTATTATTTAATGGTAGATAGGATTCTAGTAAGATTCGGGCCTTGATCCGGTGCTCTTGTATTAGAGTAGCTTACCCATGCATGAGGGAAATCCCAAGTACCTAGGGTTGTATTGTTTTTATTTATGTTTATGTTATTGTTGGATGTTGATTCACCAGAGGTGATGAAATTATTAAGTGAAATTATTATTTTTTGGAGATTTTAATTTTTGAACCTCGTATAGTGGTAAAGTTGATAATACATGCACCATTTATGGCACTCATCTCTTATTGTGATGCGATTCAGGTTAATAACAAACAAAAAAGAGGTTTTGTGTTGATTTATATAAATGAAAATTAATTTCTTGTTTCTTAAATTTAAAATAAAAATGGATCCTAGAATGAAATAAATAAATGTTAAATGAAGCTAAATGTTGTAATTGAAATTGAAAAAATGGTTATTTAATGAAAAAACCATCTATGAAAATGGATTGTAATGAACCGAATTTTTATGAATTAAATTCAAATTTTTGATACAATTTAACATCTTATTATTACAGAAATAACATGATCATTTTTATTGTATTCAATTGTACTTAAATGACCATTAAAAATCATTATTGTTGAAAATATATCCATTTAATAGAGATCACACAACTAGTATAACTATATGGTTTTAAAAAATCCTTTTGGAACAGAAATGTGATGTTATGGCCTCGACTAGTAGGATAATACCTTATGAATCCCATTTATCAGAGCTGTCAAGGGATACATCATTTTTGGACTATTCGCAAGACCAAGCCTAGGCTGACATCCAATAACTTATAAACGATCAAAACCTTTTACATGATAAGTTCATGCTCATCGAAACCACGACCCAAACAATGTTCATCAAACGGCCCAATGAAAACCCCACCATCATAGCTTACTCTTAGGCAATATGCTGGTGGGATAAAATTATATGTGCAATGACACTATAAATAAGAATATGTATATTATTTTTTGTATAGATTAATTAAAATATTTTAATCCAAATATTATTACTTTGTGATTAATTTTTGATAATTAAAAAATATTTTTATGAGGAGAAAATGATTTTATAAAATAAATAATATTTTATTAAAAAATTATTATTAAATTGATTTTATGAAAAATAAATGATCATATAATTTCTGTGAAGACAAATGTATGTTTTTATTAATCATTGAAAACATTTTTTTGATAAAAACCATCAAATTTCAATGAAATATTTTTTTAAAAGTGAAAATTCACATTTATAAGAAATTATTTAGATAAATTGAATATTATTTTTGTATATTTGGATGTCAAAATTATATAAAAATAAATTTTTTATAATTTTTTAAGATATTCAATTATTGCTAATAATTAAATACCATATAAATATAAGTTGTCTTTTATGACATCAAAATGAAAAAATAATGATTTTATTAATATTATAAAAGATATATTCTGACTAATAAATGTTTTCCATTTTAAATAATGTAATTTTAGGATTATTTTATTTATTTTTTAAATCCTTAGTGAATCCTCAAATACCTATTGTATATTTTAAAATACTAAAATCATTTCTTGGAAAGTATTAATCGCCTCCACATAATCAAGGTAAATATTTTAATATCATTGGACCATATCCATATATTATAATGTATATTAATCCCCTTTTCCAGAACACATAGGAAAAAGTCATGGAATGGTCTATGGCTTTGAATATTTTATTGTGTATTGTCTAAAACCAAAATAATAATCAATCCCCCTCTTTACCAACATAATTCCTCCTAACATCCCATTTCTCTTAACTAAAAATCCTTCATGTATGAAAAACCTCTACCTCCTACTACCTATATTTTTTTCAATGTTCCCCAAGCTCCCAAGAAACCTATCCCATGCCTTTGGAGTCACACATCCATGTAAGAGATCTTCAACTCTCCTCTTTTTTCAAGAACTCTATTTGTGATTTGTATTTAAATTATCATCCACAAATATTAGATTCTATTTCTTACATACTGCCATTATTTTCCATTTTATTTATAAACAATTTGTTATTTTTTTCACTCTCATTATGATATGGAGTGGTTGGCCTTGATTGAAACCATTGAAGGTGTAGAGAAAACATCTGATTGGACCATATATGAGGATCAGGTCGTCTTTGTTTTGGGTTGTGTAGTTGTTCCTACAAGTATGTGAGATGAGATGATGTATGAATTTCATGCCTCAAAGTGGGAGGTGCATCCATATTTGATTAAATTGTACCATGAACTACGTTATCAGTATTGGTGGTGGAGCATTACAAATAATAATTGAGTGTTCGTGACATGATGTTGTAACTCTTAACTGTTGAAGGATGATCATCAATGGATTGATGGTTTACTACAGTTATTTCCCATTCAACAATGGAAGTGGGATGAAGTTAGAATGGAATTTGTTGTTGTTATACAATTTATTCCCTTAAATTGTGAGGATTGTTTTGGTGATTATGGACCAATTGAATAAATTAGATAATATATTGACTATACAAGAGACTTTCTCAATAGGTCAATTGAGAGACATATACATTTCATGTATAGTATAACTACATGGGGAATACAATGTGTTGTTTCAAAACATGACTCTCATTTCATTTCACAATTATATTAGGTCTTGTAGAAGCAAAATGGTACACATGTATTGATGAGTATATAATTCCACCCTTAAGAAGATGGGAAGCTTGAACATATTATACATCTTTTGGAGGATATGTTATGAGGATGTGTCATGGACTTTGGTGGGTCTTAGGATAAGAAACTAACATAGATTTATTTTACCTATAACAATAGTTATCAGGAAATAATTCAGATGGTAGAATATGAGGCTCTTTATGTATAACCTTGAAGATTACCTCTATGTTGGATAGTGGATGGTGTGTTACATTTTTTAGGACCAATTCTTGTGTAAGAGTCATATGAGAATGTTCAGATGAATCGGAAAAGAATGGATATGACTCGGAGTAGGAAGAAACCACATACTGATAGATGTCAATGACCCAGTGATTTTACAGTCGGTGATCATGTGTTACATATGTTTTCACCTATTTTGGATCACCATAGGATTTTAAGGCTTGTAAATCTTTCACCTCGGTTTATTGTACATTTTGAGGTCATGGATAGGATTGGTCCAATGGTGTATCGATTGTCTCTTATGAAGAGGTATAGTTCTATTCACGATATTTATCACATGTATAACTTTGACGGTATCAACCCAACCCTTCTCATGGTATTGATAGAAATAATATTGAAATTGATATTGATGAATCCTTTGAGTAGAATATGGCATGTGTTATGGATCATAGTGAGAAATTTTAGTGGGGAACGTCCATGCTAGTAGTTTGTGTATTGTGGCAACATGGCCATGTTTTGGAGGAAACATGAGAGACAGAATTGGATAAAATTCATTAATGGGAAAATTCTATTATCTTATAATCATAGAAATTATTGGGGGTACAACTTAAGGACAAGGTATTATGAGTTGGAGAGATTATAAAATCATGGACATTTAAAAGGATGTCTCATTCTAATTTATAGGTATTATTTTATTCATTTTTTGTATAACTTCGGTGGATTTTTTATTTAGGGTAGTTTCATTTGAGAATTAAGACATCTGTATGAAGAAGGGATAGTGTGTAGTTGGAGCACTATTTAACCAAACATCACATCAGCCCTAGAAAACCATGAAACCAAAAATATAGTGTAATTTTATTGTCGGGGCATATTTTTTCGAACCACATTTCCTCTAAGGAGAAACTGTTCACCCATATGGGGAAGAAAATTATTAAGGATATTGATTTAGAAAACTTGCACACATTCCTTGGATATGATCTTCATTGAATTATTTTGTTTTGAATTTATATTATAAAATTAAATAACCATCAAATTTCACACTCATTCTCTCTAGCATTTCCAAGGAAATTATGTCTCAATTTTTTTTTTCCATAGATGATTCTAAAGTCTTATAAACACTGTTCATGATGAATCATAGACCCGGTATATAGATCAAAACCTCTCCCAACATTTAATGTCTTCTCATTTGGATTTCTCTATCACATGTCCCTCTTTCCAGAGGAAGAGGAATGTTTTATTCCTTGTTTGTGATTGTTTTTTATCTAGGTTTATGTATATCTTAATATTTTTTATCATGATATATGTTTCAGTTCTATATCGATATATTTATTGTGAAATTGATCATTCTATTTTAATTTGCGGTTTATGGGTTTGACGGATGATTATCAATGATCTAAAGGTAGGTGGTATATTTATCGATTCCTATATTATTTGTATAATTTCGATGTATGTATATTTTTATCTACAATTTTCATTTGGGAAGTTGAATTATACATTGTATGGACTAATTTAATTTATATGTGATAAGGAAATGGGTTAACCATGGGAAATTAAAATTTTGATAGAATTGTGTTGTGGAATTTGGTGAATAATGGAATAAAATGAAATTTATAAATTAAAAGGATTATAAAATTTGTGGTTACTCATGGGGTTTGTTGACATGATTACAGTGAAAAATTATGAATTTTTATTGATTGATAAATTAATAATTGTTAACATTATTGATAAATGAATTTTTAAATTTCTATACATCCATTGGTTTTGTGACTACGCTTTTGATGAGTTTCTGGATAGGGAATACAACTCCAAATACCCATGATTTACCACAATTCTACTCTGGGGACCCATTTCGTTTATGTACATATATGTGATCACTAAGTTGTGAGATAAAGAATAATTCTCCAAATAACCATGAGGTGCCAGACAATCTCTATAGGCCCCCATTGTTTTATTGTGAACGTCAAATTAAATGAAAAATTTTAACTCATGATATTGTGATATGTGATATCCCTTTGGGATAGTTCAAACTCAAACATGGGCCAAATAATTTAGTGATGATTTGGGTGTCATCGTGATCCCATGATATTTATGTTTTTAAGTGAAGAAAAATGGAATTGGTAAAATTATTATTTTATTAATTGTACATAATTATTGATACAAATGGACACACTTTTATAAATTATATATTATTTTATACACAGTTGGTGGTGATGTACTAAGTTGTACCCAAACCCTACTAAGGCTTCCTGATCGGTACCCAAATATACTTTTATTATGTATGACATAATAAGGTAATGAGTCTTATGATAGATGATTGATATAGTACGTAGAATGTATGATGGAACAAAAAATTTTGTAGGGACTATATTGTTATTTTCTATGTCTCAATTTTGGATATCTCATTTGAAACCTGAAAAAATATATGGAATTAAATATATTATAGTTTGATCCGTAATTATTTTCTTATTTTCATTTAGTATGTATATATGGTTTATATTGGTTATGGTATTATTCTAAGTATTTGTTATTATCACATGGTTTTTGTTTATTATTTCCACTATTGTGTTGATACTATAATAAAGAGGGTATAGTCTCACCATGTTATATATTAGATCATCTCTACTACTCAACAATTTATGGTATATTTGTAAGAATTCTCAAGGTCATGTGACTAACTATCTAAGGAAACAGTATGTGGCACTTGTGTTTGTACATTACATAACAAATCATGGACAACTAGGGTCTCTAATATAGAAGATAGAAATCATTGCACAGTGAGATGTCAATACATCCAAAAACTTACCCCACTACCAAATCATCACATACATTATCTTAGGATGAATAATGAAAATCATCAACTAAATGATTTAGTGAAATTCTACATTGATGACATTATAATTTTGATGACATGCTATTATCAAGGCATAAGTGGATCTACTACAAATATATGAAACAAACAGGTAACATTCACAAAAATCATAGTTAGGTGTTCAATATCCATTTTTTATACTATCATATTATATGAATGGATATTATAACTAAAATTATCTTGATATAATGAAGACACATGATTAGATCACAAATAATGAGAAAATTTCTATCTTTTTTCACCCATAGTGGCTCACCCCCATCGAGGTGTAACCGAATCATAATACAAGAAAAATATGTACATTAAAATCATAGGACACCGTTTTCATTACCATGAATGAGAACCATGTAACAAAAAATTAAATTGTCATGGTCTATATGACCCAGGTTCATTTTGGAGATTAAACCCACAAATAGATCATGAAAACACATTTCACAAACCTTCTACCCAAATACTTGTGTGTTAATACATCAACTAACCCATATATGAGGCACTATGAGACCCAATACTATAAGTCTTATTTGATATTAAACATTTGAAAATAAGGGAATGGATCTGGAAATTTCCCACTAAGAACAGTGTGGATGATTACCAAATATGCCTTTGAAAAAAGATAACCCTTTATTAAATCCATGTAAATGTGCATTTAATTTTCCATACTTGGGAAAAAAATACCTAAGGTTACCCCCCCTGAGATTATTTGTATTTAACAAAAAATAATGTGTAAATTCCATGTATTTTGGTTTCTGAAATGGAAACTCAACCTTATTTCCATACCCTCCCTAACATGACTATCTATTTCACTTATTCAGGTGGAAATAGATAGGGTATGGTTCACTACTTTCTCAGCTACTCTTATATGATCCATGTCGTATGCCCATTGAAAAGATAAATAACACCTTCTAAATATATGAGAGTGACTCAAAAATTATAGATATATATATAATTGAATTATTTAAACTAACTATTTATCAATATTATAGATATAAAATTTCAATGACACGTAATTCCAAAAAATATGCACAATGTGAATGGAAATTGAACATGTTGACCAATCTATATCCTAAAATATCTCGATAACCTGAGATTACATGGTGACCATTCCATGATCCTTAATTTCCCATAAATTAATATTTCATTCCCACATACTACATATATCACTAAATAATAACAACCAATGTATTCCAAAACAATAATAAAAAAACATAAAAGAAAAATCATGAAAAGAAACACAATAAGTTCTATATAATGAAAATAAAAACGCATAATTAGAACAACAATGATAAATATAATATTAAAAAAAAATCATACAAACTCAAATATTTTATCCAATAACTTCTTTTCAAGACCCATACCTCAATACTACCCATTCCCGTAATGACCATAGGTTTCCAATTTTACAATTCAAGTTTTCATACTATACCCAAAACAACATGAAAAATTATAATCTTACAAGTACAATAAAAAATGGATAATTAGAAATTTCATTGTAAAATCACATTTAATGAATAATTTTAAAATCCAAATACATGGAAAACAATTTAAAAAATGAACATTAGACAATAATCTTTTAAAAGAAATATCAAGTAATAAAATTACCTTTTTAAAGAAAAAAAATATTAAAAGACAATCTTCTTTAAAATTAATACCAATAAAAGGAATCCCGTTAGATATTTTTACCCTCATGTCCCATTTAATAATGGGTTTTAAAATTATTTATCAAACTAGAAAATTTATAAAATTTTTCCAAGGCATTCCGAAAAATCCTCTAGTATTTTTTAAAATCTATGAAAGAAATTGTAAATTAAAACCTTCAAATAAAATTAAATAATATCAAAATGTATTTATAATCAAATAATGAATCATTAATCTAGATCAGATAAATCCTAAAAAATTAATTATCTATCTAACAAGAAGAAACACTTCAGTAATATAAACCTACCATTTAATATACAATAAAAGTTTACTAAATTTATTACCAATCAATGGTTTGTATAAAAATTTAAAAGTTATATGATTTACGTAATTTAGAAAAAATATTACCAACATAAAATTAATTCAATATATTAAAAATAAAACAATATCTCATGAAACCATCATTCTGATAATTATTTATGACACATGTACCATTGGTTATTTAATTTACGAAATTTATTCTATTACAAATAAAATATAATCAATTAATTAAAAAATTAATAGAAAATAATTAATAGAAAACAATTAATATTTCATAGAATTCATCATCTTATCATAAACTATATCATAACTAATAGAAGAATAAAAACATATATTAACTATTTCCCCTTGTGATCCCTTTTTAAAATATATCGATTGTATATACTATTTTACTCGTTATAATCAACATAATTCAACAAATATATAAAAAACATTTAATAATAACAACATATTTACCATTTTTAAAATTTTAGATTAACTCAAATAGATATATATCATGAATTTATCTGTAATTAATATCATCATGCACCATACATATAAATCATTGAATTTAATTCATGGAACGAGATATCATGAAAATTAAAAAACATCAGACGAAAAAATGAATAAAACATTTGTAATGTTTGTATTTGTTATTGACATGAAGCAATCCTTTATAATTGGGGGATAATACAAATGAAATTAAATTTTTTCTTAATCATTATTATGTTTTCACATTCTCATTAAACAAATGGATTCTAATTATTATTTAGTAAAATATTTTTCATTATGAACATTACGGATTTATATTCTAGTTTTAATCCTATTTCATGTTTCTCCACTCTATAACTTATAGGAAATGGATAAAAAATATATGTTAGAAAACATTAAACACACAACAAAAAACAAATCCTAACTTATAGAGATATCTTTATAATTATATAGATACTTCCACATTAATCCCTAAGAAAAAACAGTCAATTTCAAGTTAAAAATTTTTCAAGTAACTATTTATGGATGCATTGACAAATAATAATGAAATAAATTATGCAATAATTATGGGATGACTATTTTAAAATACATGATACACAACCGTAATAATATAAATCCATAATGATGATGGGATGAGATTCCTAAAAGGAATTCATAAATCATTTCATGACAATACCACTATGGTAAAAAAGTCAATATAAATTTGTTGACTATGCCTTTTTATGCTCTAAATTCTATGTTGTGATGCATCCTATCTACTCAAATATCATACCAACTATCAAAATGTACCATATAGATGACATTTTTAATATATTGATACTAACCCAATAGCTTTAGAAATAATGTGATTCTACTAAACTTATGTTAAATCCATTGGAAAAAAATGATAGAAATAAATACCATGTGATTTATAAAACAATTGGGAGATACCATTCGCCTCGGTAAAATATCCACAATATAAAACCATGAAGAGGATTGACATGATGCATATTATAAATCTTGAAAAAAGTTTATTAATATGACAAAATGATAATTTTAGTATTAGCATAATAAAATATATATTAATAAAATATTATCAATAAGTATGTGTGTCTCAAGGTACCATTGTATAACATCTCCAGAAAGTAGTACTTAATTGAATCCCATGCTCTAACTCCAATTTAGCATTACTTATATATCATGGTGATATGTAAGTGAAGTGTGATATATTCCCCTAACATGAATAATAAAAAATAGGGTCTAAATATCCATAATGGTATATATAAAGGGTGTGGATATACAAAATAATAGGAAAATCACATAAATATTCAATTATTCCATAAAACAATAATTTTTCATGTCATATTTATGGGGTAATATAGTAAAAAAGTAATGGGAGTATTTATTAAGTTAGATATATATAAGAAAATAAAATAACATACACAAAATTATACTTCCAGAATAGACCCACACACCATTCCTGTGAAAACTCCAATGAATATCCTCTCTAATAAGGCCCTTTTAATAGTATAACATAAGAGTGAAATCTCATCCTTCTAATCCCATGTTTTCACTTGAATATTAAATCTAGGGTTCCACATTATTGGAATTAAGGCTATGTCTAAATTACATGTTCCTATCAACATGCATATTAATGAACACCATCCATTTCTATGAATATTTATAACATCCAAAAAAATTCCTTTATTAAAATTCTATAAAATAATATAGTTTGACATATTGTGGGAAACAAAAACAATATAATATTTGAGACAAAATAGTAATGTGGACATCTAAAAATGTTTTAAGAAGAATTTTTTTGTTAAATAAAATAATATATTAATATAATATGATGAATTTATGTTTTATGAAAAAATTTAATATATATGAATCCACATAACTCAAAACAATTCAAAAATATGAAACCACATCATGCCTGGATGGATCTAATGAATTGAAACATTTATTTAATGATTTAAAAGAAAATCCCAAGTAAAAAACAATCTTACCACTATATAAGAGTAGGTAATCACCTTATCATGGATCCACTCTTTATAAAACAAGAATTTTATTAAAGAAGAGTGGAATTGGAAACCAAACCTCTCGTTCCTAGGGACCATGATCTTTAAATTAATTATATCATGTTATAATGAGAAATAAATAACCAAATTTTCCTAATGAAAGGGGAATTATAGCCTTATTCTTGGGACGTAGAATGATATAATTAGGGAATGTTTTGGTTTTTAAAACTAATTTATGGATCTCATTGAACATGTCACAAGGTTATTCTATAAAATTTGGCAATATATTCTCCAAACATGTGAATGTTAAATGAAAATACCTAGGGAACTCGTTAGTCCCCATGGTATGGAAAACTGAGTGCAAGCTATGAAAAATGACATTGTTGGAAAATATAGAAGACCCCTTGGCTTAGTCACTCCACTGTCTAACCATGAGATTCCCCCTAATTCAACATTCTTCTTTATATGATTACCTATAAAACCTGCTCGGTTTCCCTTAAATGTGGTGAAACCGTATACCATCAGTAATGCTTTCAAAACACCATAAAAATATCAAGAAACACTATAAACTCAACAGTAAATTTATATAAATTGAAAATACATAATTAAGGACAAATGTTCCAAAAATTGGGGTGTTATATTTTTTATATTTTTCTCAATATATATCAATCCCATTAGGTGTATGGACTAATAAAATATTGAAATAGATTATTCTGTTTTGTTTAACACTATTATCTTATCTAACATCATTGATCATATATTACTCATTGATAAACATAATGAAATATTATTTAAATTCCTTATACACACCATTTTATTTATTGTAGGATCCATTCATTCCATTATATTCTTCTCTAAAAAATATCATATATAATTAATTTTTTAAAATTCACATATTTTAATGAATTTCCATTGCTATAATTAGTACCATCATCCTCTTCATCTTGGAAATTTTTTTAAAAAAAACTATGAGATGTATAAATTTAACACTTAATGAAAATGGGAGTATAATATTTCCACTGATCATTCATTTAAATCCTTTTATATTAGAGGAAAAAATTAAAATATTGATAAAAAATTATTTTACTTTACATTATTATCTAATGTGGTTGGATTCAACGCCATAAAATCAGTAAAAACTTTATCCGTATGATTATAAGGATTATTACCATTAATCATTATTTCATATACCAAATGTGTGATACTAATATTACTAAAAACTATAATTAGATTTATTTGTTTTGTGATGAAGTCTTTTATATTTATCTATGGTGATAATAGTTTATTGATCCACTATAACGTACTCATATATTTAACTTATTTTGTTGGATATCTTATATAATATTATTTTTGAATCTTATAAATGATGAATTAACTAACCATTTACGTCAATTAAATGATCCATTATTTATAAATGCTCCATATACCTAAAATACATACTTTCTTGACTATTTAATCACCTTCATAAATATTTTATAAGATATCCTACATTATTTAAGTGGATTTTAAATAGATATTCTTCAGGAGAACCTTGTTTTATAGTACTCTAAGAAAAATTAATTCTTTTAGATTCCATATTCATTATTATTATTTTTTTATAATGGATCCAAATCACATATCAATTGTAATAATATTTTTTAGAATAACCTTTCTTCACTTGAAAATTGATTGGAAGATGTGTTATATAAAATTATGTCATAATTGATTCTTTTTTTTACAAATATGTAAAATTCATTTTGATTTATAATATATTTTAATAAATATTTAATGGAGAAAATTATCATTGAAAAATTAAATTTTAGTTAGATAACACTTTTCATGAAAAACATGGAGAATATACCTGAGTGTGGGTGAATCAATGTATATGTGAAATATATTCTAAAGTATCTACCTTATCTGATGATTTATTACAAATACATTGTTATTTTACTCTATTTCTCTATATAGTAAAATTAATCAACCAAAATAAGAGGATAGTTTTAAAAAAAATTCACATAATATAGCCTATGTTAAAAATGTAGAGAATTTAAAATAGATTTTCCTTTAATAAATTTGATTTCTTTGCTAGCTTTCGTTAAACACAATAATATGATTAAATGAATCATATCATAATAATAATATATTATTTTATAAAGTGATATTTATAACCTAGATATTATATTAGAGGTTATGAAAATGGAAAACTAAATTATTAAACATTTATTTTACATATATATAAAATTAATTCATCGATTATAAATTTGATAAAAATTAAAATAAAAACATTTGATTGTAAATTGATATGTTTTATGAAAAATGATTTTGTCACCCTAATTTTTATCATCTTAAATTAGTTTAAACTCTATTAATGAATTATTTTAAATAAATTTATATATAATATATCTGACAAAATATTTTAACATCCATTTAAGATTTTTTTCATTATATGTAATGAAGTAAAAGTCAAATTTATTAATAATAATTCATTTTCTTAAAAACTGTTTTCTTTCATTTTGGAAATTTTTTTTTTAATTTATTTCTATGAATTATATGCATTTAATATTTTAAAATTGTCCCAATATATTTTATCTCAATAATTTTAATAGTTAATAACTTTAAATTTATTTTTGTTCAAAATGAATTGTAAAAACCCTAAAATATAATTCCTGCAATTATTATAAAACGGTTTCTCTAGGGTGTTAACCTTAGAGGTAATGTTTCAAATATCACAAAAAAGTGATTTAATTTTATTTTTTGCGTCATTTTTACCTTGTACATTATATATTTTGAGCATTATCATATTTGAGCCACATCAATTTATTAATTGGTTAATATTATTTAATATTTTAAAAAATTCATTATGGGTCCTCTCTATCCATTATAAAAGGTTAAAAATCCCCCTCACATACTAAAACATTATGGGGATTTAATATTAGACAATACACACTTTATTACTTTCCTTAAATACCTCCCCATTTTATATAGGTCCTATTTATATCATAATATTATTCTTTACAGAATATGATGAACACCAATTTTGGATTATCAACATATCTATATAACTCTAAACTAAGTAAATTAATTTTTTTATATTAAACCTAAATTAAATAAAATTAATCTTTACTAAATTAGTGAATATAGTATAATCATTTATTGAGGTTTTATTATTATAATTTCAACAAACGATTCCACCACCTTTCTATCGAATGAAATATAATTGTATTGTATATGTGTGTATGGGTACTACCCCATCTATGTAGAAATATTAATTTATGACATAAAAACCATTCATGTATTTTTATAATGATATTTTTAATTTTTTTTATATGATATTTATAATAGAATTATTCTTATAAAACATCCATTGTGCATAAAAATGAACTACTCTCTCCATGAAGGGATGTAAATCATTTTTATAACATATTTATATGAATCATTATAAAAGTTTATATAATGAATAAATATTACACGTATGTAATTATTATGATTTATAAAATTATTTCAACAATAAAAATATGTAATTCTTTGTACCATCAAGTTGAAAAATGAAGGGAAAACATTCCTTTTTTCGAATGAATGTTTATTTTAATATAGAAATAGTTAATAAATAGATAATTTAAAATTTCAATGGAATGAAAATTTTATGTTATATATGATTATGGTTATTGAATATATGAAATATATATATATATATATATATATGTTATAGAATATTTTAATTTTTACAAATCTTGATAGAACATCTGATTAGGGATTTATGATTCAACTTCACATTAATCAGGTTTTTATATGATTTAATATCAAAAGAGTGAAATTATAAAAAAATTCCTTTAAACAAAATATATTATATTATAATTCTTTGATATAGTTAATTGTCATTAAATATTACAAAATTTACACCCTTTTAATAAAATTTATCATGAAATTTATTTTCAATGAAAATTCATCCTTATTTTATCTATGGTTGATGATACGTTTTCCCATTTCTATTATCCTCAAAATTGATTTATGGAAAACAATTCTCAAAATTAAATGTTTTAAAAAGATTATTTTTATTAAATTCAACTTATTCTGAAAGGATTAAAAATATTAATTCATAATTTTTTTTGAATATGTTCTTTTTTACCTTTAACAAAAGGGTGAAGAAAATGATCTCTTTTAATGTGTATGGCATGACTGGATATTCCTAACATTAAAAAAAATTATTTGAATTCAATGTTACAATTTTCCCCATTTGCTTTATAAAAAACTATATTTGATAATATAATACATACCTTTATATTTTAAATAAGTGATTTAAAAATGAAGTGTTTATTTTCCTTCAGAAATGGTCTACTAAAAGTTTGAAGTAATTTTCATATATGTTAGTATAAATTAAAAAAATTATGATTCACTGAGGATATAATATTATGATTACATCTACATTATTTCATTATATGGATTATGATGATGATTATTAAAGGGTGAATCTATAAATTTATTTTCTTTCTTATGGGGTTCTTAAAATATGATGAAACATTTATAAACATCATTTCCATTCCACGGGTTAAGATATAATGACAAGATGATTTTTTCTTCTTATGGAAAAAATAATTTTGTTTTTCATTATTTCATGGATGGGAATTGAATTATATATCCCTCCAATGAATTTTTTATAGATGGATATCTCATTATATAATAGGGACATGAATGGGGAGTATACCTAGTGCATTAAAGGTCTCTATGCACTATGACCGTCTTGAGAGTAAATAACCACTGCAGAAATGGTTAAATGGGGAGAGATCCCAACCTATATTTATAATATTAGAAATAATCCTTGAATAATGAAATGATTTTATATAATTAAATTCATGGAAAGTACTTATGTCTTATTCTAATGATATGTTCACAAGGCTCATGATTTATTATTGTTTATTTTTTACACTTATGACTTATATGTTTTGTAACAAATACTTATTCTATGATATATGATAAATGATCTCTGACTAATTTCATTTTGTTACTATATATTATTATCTTGATCTTACATACTTGGTTTTATATAATTATCACCTTTTATCACTGATATATATCCCTTATATTTACCCATATTTAGCATTAATCTCACCCATTCATATGCTTTCATTCCCTAGGGTATGATGAATTGTTTTAATTAGGGTATTTATATGACTTTTGTTTGTGAGAAGATGTTTTTTGGATATATTGAATATATTTCATGAAATATGATTATTATATATCCTTTCTCCATATTGTATTAAACTTTATTATTCTAAAGTGTTTTTTGTTATGAATTGTAATGAATATTCATCTAAAATGATGGAATATATATGTATGAAGTGCTTGATCCACCTTAGATGATATCATAGTGGGGTTCACATAATCATTGGATATTGAGGTTAGATAATATTATTGAAAACTCAAGGGACAAGTCTATGTATGTTATAACATATTGAAGCTTTCATAAAGTAATGATTATATTGCTTTCTTAGAAATTAAATATATATATATGGATACCAAAAAGTGAATGTGGCTATGGAAAAGATTAAATTAAGCATAATAACTATGAAATGGGGTGCACATATTAAATTTATTTTCATTGGTGCATGATGAGGGGGCCTAAAACTAAACACCAATCTAGAAAATCTCTTTGGAAATTCTTAAGATAATTTAAAATTTAATATTAATGTATTATACCATACATGAATACATGAAAAATGTGAATGAAATATATTATTTCTAATGTTTCATACATTGAAAAGTTGGTGTCTTGATTCAAACATCATATTAATTATTTTTAATGACTACATTGTTTATCATTATAATTATTTTTGCTGAGAATATAATTTTTATTATTATTATATTAATGGACCAAGGATGAATAATGTTAACATAGAACTAGAAAAGTGATGCAATGATCATCCTCATACTATAATAAGTGAAATTAGGGATGTAATTTGAAAACTTATGATTAAACTTAACAATATATCTCATTGTAAAATAAAAAACATAATCGTTTCTGAGTTTCCAAACATGGTAATATAAGAAAAATAGAGTTTCATTGGAGCTAAATTGATAATGAACATGGATTAAAATGTTCAAATATTTCTACATTCTATGAATATTGTTACAATTACTCATTAAAATTATTCAAAATAATGATAAAATGTTTTAATGGTATAAATGTTTGGCACAATGAAAGTAATTTTTTATGGGAAATTTTTTTTTCACAAAGTTAAATAAGTAAATCCAACTGTACAATTTATAGTGAAATTTTTTAGATGTGGATAACCTAAAAAATAATATATTTGATTCCCTATTTCAAATTAAATCACACAAACCATGTAAGGGACAATATGTTTTCAATAATTGAATATGATCATGATAAATTAAGCACAATTTTCATTCACTATATTGCTAGGTATATCATGTTAAAGTTCATAAAAATGTTGCCTTTGAATATATTATTAATCTTAATTTTGTGATATTTTATTTACTTTTGTCCATTTATTATATCACTCCAAATATATCCCCAATAAATAGAAATAATAAGGAAATCACATGTGATATTTTGAATCATCCTATTATTGTACTTTATAGAGATGATGAATATAGATATCTAATGAATGTTACTTCTTTTCTATGGGTCTTACTACCTATCCATGAGAGATATATTCAAAAATTATTTGGAGAAACTCAATATCAATGATATGTATATTAATAAGGATTACGCTGATGTATTTGCAAAATACATGCCCAATATTCCCATGAATGTTGATTTTGAGTTTTTAATAGAGATCCAACCAAGTGTTAGACCAATTCAAAATACATTATATAAAATATAACTAAATGAGAAACAACAATTGAATAAGATACTATGGGAGGATCTTCATAAGTTATAGATATGCCATAGTTTTTTAAATGGGTTCACCTATTTCTTTTGAATTAAGATGGGTTAATGATTCTCTCCATTGATTTCTAATATCATAAAAATACTACAATCAATAACATAAAACATATAACCTATATAGATGAATTATTTGATCAAATATGTTGATCTAAATAATTTTCATTGAGTTACCTTAATTATATTTATCATCAATTGATAGTCAGGAAAAAATTATATATTCAATAAAACGTTCAATAGAAAGTATTAAAATAAATAATTTGTAGTGATTCTCTTTGGAGTAACCAATTCACCCATATTCTTCATGGATCTAATGAGAAGAGTCTTTATATATTACCCTGATATGTTTTTAGTAGTATTTATTAATGTTATTCTTTTAAATTAAAATAGAAATAAAGAGAAATAATATCATTTTAGGGTTGTGCTGAAGACCCGAAGGAAGGAGATATTGTGTCGAAATTTACCAAGTGTGAATTTTTTCTATAAAAAGTCTTCTTATTGAGTAATATAATCTTTAGTAAGTGTATATTAGTGGATCCTTAAAAACCAATGTTATTTTATAATAAGTCAAACCAAAAACATAAAAAAAGTCCAAAATTTCTCTTGCGTTGGAACAATACAACAAATTCATTGCAAGATATTTCTCATGTCCATCTAATACAATAACCATGTTTACTCCAAAGGAATCCATGTTCCTTTTAAAAAATAATTCTGAGGAAATTTTTAAGGATATTAAATGAAGGATAGTTAATACACCTATTAATGAACAACTCACTAGCGGAATGGGGCTTGTAATTTTTAGAATTTCACCATTGGAAGAACTATTATACTCAGTCATGTAGAATGATATGGTTATATATTACAGCTTATTATAGTTGAAAAACCTTATGAATAAATACCACACTCATGATTTAGAGTGAGTTATAATTTAATTTTAGTAAAAATATGGATGAATTATCTTTATGGTGAATGATATGAAATATATACTGATCCTAAAATCAGGATATATATATTCATGTGGAAAAAGGTGAATATATTACAAATGATATGATTTGAGTTTATTTATGATTTTTTTTACTCATTTAACTACCACCTAGGGTGGGTCTAATGATTTCTGATGGTATTATTCAGAAAGACCATACTAGTTTATGCATAATAAGGATTGAAAGGGATCAAACATTTATTGTTTAATAAATCATTTATCGCGAAATCATGAATTGTATAAATCATATCTCTCTTTGATGATCATTTCATTATCTATACCTATGAGTGTTAAATATGGGAAAACGATTATGTGGAAATATATAAAAGGATGATAAATGTTTCTGGTTTTAACCATGACTGTAATAGGAAAATTAATTTTCAGAACTTATTATTTTTTCTATAAATATTACAACTGAAAAATTATTCATTGAATGAATCTAGTATTTCACCATTCCTTATTCACCCTAGAAGTATGAAGTTGTTTGTATAAGTAAAATTTTATTTCTTCTAGGATAACATGAAATGTGATATTTTAGAGTATGTATCTCTTTTCATGGTCTATCAAAAATATAAATATAATAAAAATAAATATAAGGTTATGTTATAACAATTACCTATAATAAAATGTTAATTAGATAACATTTCTATATATTTCATAATCAAAAAAATGAAAAAAATTAAAATATCAAAATAATATTATATTGATAGTTGATCTCTATACAAAATAATCACATTTCAATTTATTTATATAAGATTTTTCTCTTCATTGGAATGTTTATATACACATTAAGAAAGTGATTATGATTATTGGATTATGGCATTCTATTGCTTTTTATATTGATCTAAGGTATACCTCGTTGTTCTTGGGAATTCATCAGTTGGCTTTAGATATAATCTATAATTTTAGTACAACACAACATCCTAATATAGATTGTATATATTGGATGAATATTTAAACCCAAGGTGAAAAGATGAGTTATTTTATATTGTATTTGAAATGTTGTTGTGATCAACACCTTCCTTTGGTAAAAGTTTCTTACAATAATAGCTTTGAAACAAGAATACATATAGTTCTTTACAAATCCATATATATCTAGAAGAAGAAAATATCAATATGTAATGATAATGTTGGAGAAAAATATATTAGTTCATGAGATAATCTAGAAAGTATCAATGATGTTTAGATTAATTCAGTAGGATATCTAAGAATCGTAGTGTTGTGAGAATTTTATACTGCAAGACGTTAAGGAGTTATAGTTTGATGTTTATAATATGTTATTCATACAGATATATTCTCTGATGATGTTTCTGTGATTTGTAATTGAGTTAATTTAGATCTGTAGGTATATCTACTACTTAGAAAAAATTTATCATATTGTTTAGGTTAATTATCTCTTGGGACATCCACTAAATATCTCTCATGTTCATGATGTGTTTCATTTAACATTATTAAAGACTTATATACATAATCCATCACATTTGGTAAAATAATTGGACATATAAATCAATAATGATATATATTATGATTAAAAATCATAGGTGATTATAGATAAAAGAGATAATGTGTTGAAAAAAATATCAGTAAATTTGGAAATGGTTTTTAATGAAGTCATAAATTTGAGGAAAATATGTGGGAACCCAAAGATGTGAAGAGGAAGATAAATCCACTATTTTTTATATGAGGGTGAAAAAATTGACATTATAATTATTATAAGTAAAGAATAATTTAAAACCTATAGTTTTTTATATCATTCTCTTTAATAAATTTTATTTAATTGATATATTTCATTATAAGAATCTCCATTTTAATTAAACAATGATATACATTTAATAATTTATTATTTTATGAGAATATTATAAACTAAATTTTGGATTTGTGGGAATTAATATGAATAAATAAATTAGGAACTATTAGATTTTTATATTTATAAAAATAATTCATTGGTAATAAAGTTGTTATAAATGAAAATAAAATAATTTAATGGTAAATATGAATGTTTTATAAAAGAAAAATACTTTTATGCACAAAATGAGTTTATAACATATTAAATAATATTAATTAATATTTATGAATGATTATAATGAATATAATTTTATCATATATATAATATAATATTTTAGAATTCATCTAATTGTTTTTACATATCACGAAATAAAGGTAAAATCAATTTTATGATTAAAATTAATTTTTCTATATATTGTTTTATAAAACTTTTGTGAGCTTATTTTAAAATATATTTCTTCAAATTATATAAATTCAGTTAGGAAAAATGAATTTATTTTTTTTAATAAGTATAAATCATATTTTTTAATAATTTCAACTTAATTATTGTTTTAATGTACAGTGAAAACATTAATTTTTTTAACCATGGTTAGGGTTAAAAAAAGCTTCATAGGGGTGGAGGGGATAACATAATATAAATAGTTTTAAACATCACAAAACTAATTATTTAATTATATTGGTTCATTTTATTCAATCATTATCGTTTATATAATATATTATTTGTAATTTTTTAGCCACAAGAGTAGAGTTAGATGTTAATATATTTTAATATTTTGTGAAATTCAAAGTCTCTCATCTAATTCCCTTATAATATGATATAAGACTTATGCTCTTACACACATGTATTGATCCCTATATATCATCAAATACATTAACTATTGTTGTCCTAAAATCCCTAAATAGGTCTTATATATTCATGTTTTATCAAAATATCACCTGTGCATGTTCCCGTGTGTAACCAATTGTGGTTTCTCAATAAAGAGGTAAAATTGTTAACAAATAAATTTCAAATTTATAGATTATTATGCCTCCATTAAATATATTGAATCCAATATAAAGTTATTAATAAAATAAATTCAATTTATTTATATTTTATTAGAATGATATTACAATCATTTTCATCTCCCTATCCATCAAATGTGACATAAAAGTATCACTGAAGCATATGTGGTTACTACTGTATTTATGTTGTGAGGTGATTAATTTTACATGACCAAAAATAATAGATTTTTATTATGATTAATTTTCTATTTTTATAATTCTTTTTTTCAAATAATCAATCCACTTAAATTATAGGATTTTATATTACTTTTATACATTATCATTTTAAAAATGTTAATGTTTCTAAAGAATAGGTGTGGACAACTACCTCTATATAGAGAAGTTATACGTTTATCATTTATGATTTATATTTTTTAATAAGGATATGTTTGAAAATTATATATGTTATCAATGATATTTTATTTTACTAAAAAGGATAATTATAATTTACCTTTCTTTTATCTCATCCATCAAAAAGTTAAAACATTACATCTGCATAATTATAAACTACAGTTTCCAAAAAATTGATGTAAACAATAACTCATCACCTATTTATGTGAATGATTATTTAATTGTATATGTTGAATTAATATTATAAACATTTTATTATTAGTTTTTTATATATAATGTAACAATGAACAAGTTTCAATTATAATAACCATCGAACCAAAATATGTATGGAAAAAAATACAATGTTAACCAAAATGTTCATTTTAATTAAGAAATTATAAATAAATGGTTAATATGAAATTATAAAAAAATTTATAATGTAGAATATTTTGTGAATATGGTTATGGAATACGTTTATAGCAAATATATATTTATTTTTATTATATTTGAACTCATTTTAAGTAAGACAAAATATATTATAAAGGATTTATGTTTCAGTGGCATATTATTCATGGCTGATTATAATAGAACATACATCAATGAACATTATATGGATCATGTATTTTAAACAAATATATTTTATTATCCAATTTTTATTATAATAATTTTCATGTAATTGTACAATTTTTTCTCTTTCGCACTTAAAATGATCATAAAATTGTTTTTCATGAAAAGTCTCCCTTATTACCTCTTTTGTTAGTGACCTTTTTCATTAATCCTATTATCCTGTATATTATTTTATAGATGTTTTTACCCATACAAGAAATATTTTAAAATGTTTATTTCATTCCATTTTAACCATTTGAAATGGTATAAAAGGAATATTCTTAGTGACGTGTATTCTAAACAAGTCATTTTTTAATATTTACAAATCAGTGAACAAAATTACTTCTTTTGAATTATATGGAATGAAAGGTTATTTCCTTCATTATGTTCATTATTTTTTAAAGCATATTTTATATTATTACATACATTTTTTTATTGAATTTATCACAAACATTCAAGAAATTTTAAAATATACAATTAAAAATGGTATTTTCCTAAATTAAATGTTCAAGTGATATTTTAATAGTGCTTTCATCTATGCCATGATTCATTATGTATTTATATGATTTAACTAATATAATATCTTATAATTACATCATCATTAATCATATGGATGGAATATAATTATGTCAATTTAATGATGACCCTATAAATCCTATTTCATTCCCATGGGTTAATTAAGTTATGATAAAACATTAATGCAACCAATTTACTTCAAAAAATTCATTATATGAATAAATGATGAATGTTTAATGATATCATGTCACACATATTTTTGGTTTTAATTATGTGATGTGTGTTCCTAAAATTACATTTTTTCCAATTCTTTTGAAAAAATGTATATGTTATAAAATAATAAAGGTCAGAATGATGATGGAACCTCTTTCAGTAGAGAACTATTCATGTCAGAAACTAGGTTATACTACCATCTGACCTAACATTGGACCGGGATAGAGACAGGGCCTAGGAGTTGTTCCCAAACCTCCCAAGATACATAGTAAAGTTGGGCATCAATGTGGGGACAATTCAACCCAATAAAAACAAGAAATAAATTATTAAACCATTGAACAAATCATCAAAAAATACTAATCTAATATCATTTAATACATAATCATGATCCACATAATGTGAAAACTAAAAAACTAGAATCTAAAAAAATAGAAGTAAGGTAAAATGGAAATTCCATGATCTCCACATGACGTCAGTGGCACCACCAACCATAAGACCAAAATCCTCTAAAGGAAAACCCAAACTATAAATCTATACCTAAAAAATATCTTGTCTCAATAGATGCTGAATGGAATAGGTAGGGTGTGACAATAAATACCGTAGTTGGTATTAAACACAAAGTCTATGTGTATCCATTCATAAAATGCAATCTCATTGAGTCAGTTCTAGACTTATTCTGTGGGGGTCTGCTACCTCAAATCACACGCGCTACCTCTTTAGTTCTCATCCCCGAGTCTAGGTAATCCTCCTCTATTGATAATTTCCACCATATCATCATGTGAAACGTCCCCAATAAGATCCTCTCCAACATCCTCAACACTCAGCTAACCCTTCATCTTCCCAACAATATTTTTTTGGGAGTACACAACATTGTGAGGGGACGTTATATCTAGGGGATGATAGCTCTATCCCGGGAAATGATCCGAGATAAAAATCTCAAAACTCAGGGATCTACTATGGAAATCAAGATCAATATGATCTAGGAATAAGATCTCATCTAATGGGGCTTCATCAACATTTTTCTCACAGGTATAGGTCTGTCTACGTTGAATATCAATATCATTTTTCATTTTTCTTGTCAGTATAGATGTCGATTATCTTTATGGGAAAAGCCTTTGGTTTCTTTAAGACATGAAATGTTCTTCATCTGGGAGACCCCATCTCACTGACCATCTTTATTATTACCCTGTATATTCATAGCTGACTCATCCATCAGATCCTTAGTCACTGTGAGATTTTTTCATTCCACCGAAGAATGCTTCTTCCTTCTGGGTCACACCTCATGTTTATGGATGATTACTTTTCCTTCATCAATGTGTAGATAAGTTTATTGAGGGGATTAAATTGAGTATAAGAGGCCTAAAACCATTGGAGTGGGAATGTAATAAACATGAATAAGATTATCTTATTCATATATAATATATGCTCAAACATACTGATCCTTTCAGTGAGTAACTCTCTGGGTATTCAAAAGTTTGACCTTCACATGATCTATCTAGGAGGTCCCCTATCATCGAAAATCTTGCAGATCAGAGAGATTTATCACACTGTTAGTAGAGTCCCCGAGAGGATTCCCAAATGAATAAATAGGCACCTATATTTTGGGGGTAGGATCATGTGGGTTAACAGTATTCTCCTCACTACACTAGTTCTTTTTCTTTCTACTATTATAGTCCCCAAGGGAAAAATAAAAAACATTGACAAGGTTCTCTCAAGATTTATTTGGGATCCCCTATTTGATGGAAAACAACATTTGGTCTCTTGGTCTAAAAGGGTGAGGTAGATCATTTAAGGGTGTATTAATGTTTTCATTCTTTAGGATACCACTGAATCCATTCTTGTGAAATTGGCATGGGAAGTTCTGGAGTAGCGCACACTATAGGCAAAGTCCTTTAATGCATGCTATGTTGAGTATGGGGCTACTCTTACAGGAAAAACCTCCACCATTTGGAATGTGGTTGCTCCACATGTTATCTATTTCATACCCCATATCAATTGGATAATTAGTATAGGTTCTATTTATTTCTGATATGATAATTAGTTCGGTGAGGCCATCAGCTATCGGGGATTCCCTATTTCTGATATCTTTTTCAAGGAGGCCAGCTACAATCATTCAGTCATTCAATTTTGTTCTAGACTGGAACCATTTGGAAATTTTCAATCTGATTGAGGTTTCTTCTACCCATGATAAATGTGCATTCACCAATTCATCTTTTGGATCATTCTCTACCAAAGAGTACCACCATTTTCTTCCCAACAGCTCAGAGGAGATGTAAGGAATGAGGTTCTATGGGATTGAATAATCCCCTCTAAATATAACATTATTATATGGAGATTCTATAACATAGCACTTCACATAGATGAAAATGTTAGAAGATGTGGTGTGAGTCTGGATTCCAGATGCGTCTGTTATAGGAGGAAGAAGGATAAGACATCAGTTTACCTTTTCATCGAGAGAGATTGGGCACTAGCGGTGTGCACATTTATTGGTGAGTTTGTTGTAGTCTCCATTACATAAATGGTAGAGGAACACTTCATTTCTTGTTGGTCGCACGCCTCGGGTGAGGTGGGATGAAAGAGAAAGGCTCGAACACTTGTTCTCTAGGTAGAATATTGGTGTTTATGGTAAGAATAAAACAAATACATTCATGATGGAGTTGTGTCGTCCTGTCAAGCGTCATTTCCAAAATCAATGATCTTCTTCCTGACAGGGATAGGCTTATCAGCTTATTTATAGATGCCCTATCACTGACATGGATCAACAAAAACCATCATGAAGTTCCTTCCAGTTCTTGTATGTCTACTAGTAATTGATTAAGGTGGATTACTCCTCCCTAGTGGTTAAAGCATAGTAATTATTGTCCTTGCATGTTTGGAGTCTTGAGTGGAGGAAGGATTGTCCATGAATATTCCATCTCAGTCATACTGGCGTTCCTTGTTAGGCTCAGGCATAGTTCCTTGTTTTTGGAAGAAGAAAAGGCCATTCTCACAGGTCTCTCAGTTTACCATCAAAGAGTATTGGATCTCATGTAATCTGAAATAATCTCAATGGGGGTCCAAAAACCTATCCAAGGTCTAGTAAGTACTCCCTGGTCAATTGAATATATCTCCCATAAGTGTCGCGATCTTCTCACCACCCACAAAAAAATGTCCCATACATGGAGAGAAGGATATAAGGACACAGACAACATGGAATAACTTGACATTCCTAGAATATAGAGCTTGTTTTTTCATACCTTTCAGAGTCTAAATCCAATAGGGATTAACATCCTGATACGTGACGCTCTAGGTCTCCATTATTTTAGACCCACATTATCTAATTTACCTTTCCTTTTATGTGGGACAGGTATGATTTATATTATTTCATTTTAAAAAAAAATATATATATATATTGATGATCAATTTACTATAATAGAAATAAAATAAATAGTACTGGTGAAGCCATAAAAATGAAAACTATAAATAATATACATGTAGTGATGATGAGAATTTCATAAACATATTTAGAACTAATCCTTGGACTTAATTAGTTCTAAATCACATTTCCAAGTGTGGTGCATCTCTATATTCATTAACAAACCTGTCTAATCTAAAATACCATCACCAATGGAATAAACCACATGGCCTATCTAGAAATCAAGGGGGTACCAACCCAATTAATCCAAGTCAACAAGAAAATGTTACTTGAACCATTAGTTGAATCCCATGAATCCCATGATATTTACACACCTACAATGGGGAGGTAATCGCATGTGTGTCATAAAAAACACATAGATAACACCATTACTGCCTCAACCACAATTTGATATGAAATATCTGAAGGCCCTTTCATTAGAAGGTCATCCATAGGTTTCTCATCACCCATAAAGAGAATCATTGCGCTAACAAGGCCTAAACATCACATGAGTATCAAACCACATTCAAAACATTACAAAATACAAAAAAGGTAAAATAGTTTTAAAGTCCAAAACCATTTCAAGTACATTTCCATAACCATGGTAAAACATACAACATTCATAAAAATTTCCAAATGGGAATTTATATAATATAGTTACCAAATCAAAATATGAGGTTCCAAAATTGATAATCATTAAGAAACATAACTAGGGACTATATTTGAGATAATTTGGGGGATATAGAATCATTTATGAAACATTGGGAATTGAAAATAAAAATTTCAAAAAAAGAGGGATAGGGAAATAAGAGGAATGAAGAGAATATTTCTGAAATATGAGTTTTGTGATGAGCGTCTTATTAAAAATAAATCATAATTTGTGTTCTTATCCATATGTGCACTCTGTAAAAATAAATATATTTCCTGATGTAATGCAGTGTCAAAGATAAATAAAATAGATACACAAAAAACAAATTAAAGAATCATCGGTATCATTACCACTAATCAAAACTACTCACATAAGATAAGAGAATAATAAAAAACATCACACTTACATAAAATACCTAATTCACAATTAAATCCAATTTATCAACATACAATCTAATTCAAACACAATCCAAACAAACAATTTATCTTCTAATGAGAAATATTTATTTTATAAAATAATTTTTTACCATATATATATAGGTATAATTAATAAAACCATTGGAAAACACTTTTACATAAAATTTTCACCGTGGATTTGTTAATATAATTTACATAAACAGGTAAAAAGAAATAATATCATGTTTAAAAATCATTTAAGAAAGGTGAAGCATAAACTGAATATTTAACAATGGGAATAAAGGAAAACGACTACCTTAATGTGGTGAAAATGAAAAAAAACTCCAAAATATGTAAGAGATTAGTGTAACAGAGGTTCCACACACCCCAGACTCTAATAAATAGACCAGCATTAGAAAAGAATCATCCTAGGGTTCAAAAATGAGGTATAAAATCCAAGGAAGAATAAAAAGGATAAAGAAGAAGATAACTGGTGGAAAACATCAAAAAACCAAGAGAAGTCACCAAGAAATCATGGAGGTAAAAACATAGAGGGAGGAGAACCAAAGGAGAGGTGGTTTGGGACCACTCACATGTACCAAAATTAACCATGTGGAGATGGATGGAGTGGGTCTGAAAACAAAATACATTATTATTGAAATTTTATGTTTTATGAAAATTTGGAATATCATAATGTTTGGACACATAGTTTGTCAAACTGTGCACCAAACAAGAACACCATACAATAGAAGAAGGATATTGGTATAGACTAGACACATAGTTTGGGAATATATGTACCAATCATGAATATATTTTTTGTTAGAAATGAAGAATCTATTATATTATTTCCATAAGATTTCTCTGAACCATGCCCAATCCATCCACCATATCCCAAACACCGACTAGTTTCCACAAGGGTTGTCATGCCCCTCACATGGGTTGTCTCAAACTATGCTCAAACCTTGCACAGGGGAAAAACCAGCTGAAAGAACCTAAATTAAACAAATTTCACTAAGAATATGACCCAAAACACAACCAAAAGATCCAAAAACAATAAAATAATAAAATAAAATAAAATCTATGGTTAATGTGTGACAATTATACCACTAAAAAACATTCTACCACTTGAAAATCACTGATTGGAATAAGAGAAAAGATTGAAGATCCAAATCGAATGATGAAAAATGGAACCAAATATACTGGTGTAACCATTTACTCCACAAGTAAAACATGTCCAACTCTTAGGATAGAACACAACAAAGAGAACCATAAATAAGGAAATAGAAATGGTTCACCCCACTAGTAGTAACCTGATAGAACTATGAACATACACGGGAACCCAATACAAACAAACCATGAAACTTCTCGCAACAACTAACTGAAACACACATTGGGAACTCACAACTAAAACCAAAAACGTCCAATAGAAGTAGAAATCCCCAAAATGAACTCAAACCAAATAATGATCAAAAATTATATTCACCGATTCCACAAGACATAATCAGTTATAATGTGGGAACAATAAGAATCTTGTACCAATTCAAAAAATTATAATCATTTAGAAGTAAGAACAACCAATCAAAAACATTCATTCAAAAAGGAATAACGACTAGTGTCATATAGAATGAGGCCGTAAAACATTTATACAAAAAGGAATTTCAAAATGAAAAAATATAAAAGACATATGTTTAAAAAATATCATCCCCAAAAATAGGGGAAAATGGATGCTAAGGTTACAAAAACACTCTTATATTCCTAACTATTTTAATTTCTTCACTATGGGACCTATAGATAGGGGCCTGATATGTTGAAACATCAGATCCCTTGCTGTAAGAAGATGAAAAACTCTACCTAAAACTTATTCTTTTAGAAATGACCATTTATAATCTTTTATTGATGATGAAAATGGCCACATAGATGATAACTCATTGGGTGTATTTTTGAAATACAACATTGGATTCCCGAACAAACCATACTTGAAGTAAATGATCGAACTGTCTGATTAACATGAACTCAGGAATAAAATATGAGATTCATCACAAGTAGGTTCCACTGGCACACACCTCCCTCTAGATGGGGAACCCTTATGAGTGCTAAAAAATTGATTCATCATCTACAACCAACATCAATCCAAGAACCAACTTGATGAGAAATTATTCATCTACCATCATGAAAAATCGAACTTCAATAAATGAGAGAACTATCTCTTTGATCATTGGTCAAATACCTCAAATAGTGGAACATTCAGTTGAATATCTGATGATATCTATGAATAAAAATAGACCATCTATTCTAAATGATCCATATATGAATTTAATGTCTGTAGATACTAATGAATAATAAATATCTCTTCCACTTTAACCACTATCAACTCCTCATTTATGGACCATAAAATGAAAGTGGTCTTAAACACTTCCCAACACATCCCAACATGCATTGATGTCACGATGATCACCTTCTACTGATCTAATTATGGACCTTCAAAAAAACTTATAACCTCACGCACATTTATGGATTCAAGAGTTCCTAATGATCTAAAGATAGCTTAAAATTTTTCAATCCACTCCATAGTCTTTAATGAACCTCAATCACCCTTGAGAAAAAACAATTCTTAATTTCTTGACTTTTCCTCCCCACTAAATTTTAGTAAAGGTTCAAAAATAAGGGAGAACAAGAGGATTTCCATTACGATCGTTCATGGTGGAATACTCTAATCAATAAAAAAACCAGATCAATATTAACCCATAACTTACCCAAAAGAACATTCCATAGAAAAACACAAACAAATTTTCAAATCTAACTAGAACACCAAAATCAACCTGTAGTTCAAAACTAAACCCCAATATCATTTTCTATCATGAGAAATCACTTTCTCCAAAGAAAATTTTCATTTTAAAATACCCATTCACCCACAGAAATCAATCCAAAACACAATACACACCAAAACTATTGAAACAGTGATGTAGTTTTAATGTATAACCTCACCACATGGTTTATAAGTCTATAAAATAAATAATAACCAACCAATGGAAGTATATTGAACTGTGCACTCCGGCAGAACATGGGTCACAAATCTATGCATTCACCCCACATAACACTGAATCACCATCATTTTCACCCGCCAAACCACAAAAACCCCAATAATCACCATAAAACTAAACAA
Organism: Viscum album; assembly: GCA_963277665.1. NCBI lineage: Eukaryota > Viridiplantae > Streptophyta > Magnoliopsida > Santalales > Viscaceae > Viscum > Viscum album. Next base: position 1,868,679,686 of record OY728163.1, read on the forward strand.
AAAAACAAAAATGGTAGACTCAATTGTATGAATACCTTTAGAAACTCTATGATCAAAATGTGATTGAGTTTATAAAACTATTTCTACACCTACCTCTCAAGTAAAAATATCATTATATCCAACATACCTGATTCCCCAGATATAAAATGGATATCTTGAAGATGTTTTTCATGAACTACGATGGTAAATCATCCAACCTAACACTTGTGTTGGCCTGCTACAAGCCCGAAAAGGAATTCTCGATATTCCAAGGCCAGAGACTAGCACCAATCTTCAAATATATCATAGTGCGAGTGATTCATCCCTATATTAACCATGAATAAATAACCGAAATAGATCATGCATCATAATACAATAACAAAAAAACATCATTTAAAGACAAATAGGATCCACATACAGTGAAAAATAAGCACAACTGAAAAAAAAATACAAAAAAAACTAGAAAAAAACTGATATCCGTGTGTCCTATGGGTCACCACCAAAAATTATACCAACCTGATCAAAATGAAAACCCAAAAAAACTAGAACCATCAAAACAGATTGGTTCTTGTGATTCTGAGTGGCACAATTAGGGTGTGAGAACAAATATCTTAGTACGTAAGTACTATAGAGTCCATGAATTTCCATTCACAAAAAATCCAATAAATGTTGCATTAAAATGAATAAAAATGTACGGTTTTTTTATTTAGTGATAAAATAAAATTCATCCATTCTTTAAGACCTAATATTAATTTATTTTCCATAATATAATAAAAAAATTATTAATGTTTTATTATAGAAATAAAAAAATAGTACGTGTTAACTAGAACTATTAAAACAAGAATGAATATATATTTATTTATAATTACAATTTCCTAAACATCGATCAATGAAATCTATGGATGTTCTTGATTCAAAATCAATTTCTAATTATGGAACAACTACACAGTCAATAAAAAAACTACATTCTCTAAACTATAATCATTTGTGGAAAAACCCACCTGGCCTCCTAATAAATCTAAGGGAAAACAACCCGTCTAATTAGATTCATCAAGAAAATATTAATCGACCCTCTAGATGATGAAAATAATTCCAAAGATATTTGTACATTGGGAATGAGGTGGTTATAAAATACAGGGAATAAACCAGAAACCCACAAATTCTAGCATTCATGACTTTACCAATCTCTTATACCAATAATGGGAAGACCGTCTCTTTTTAAGGTCATCCATAGAGGTTCCCATAACACATAGTGCCAATCTAGTAAATAAATGTATCGAAACATAAATTGATATTCAATCCACATTCCAAAGAATAAAAAAATTAAAATGGGGACTTTCTATTTTAAAATAAAAAATAAATTCCAAACCATCTTCAATATCATGGTTAAATATACAACATGCTCAAAAATTTCCAAACATACCGTTTTATTAGTTAGTTACCCAATCAAATTCCAAGGATCCAAACAATCTGATTTTTACAAAACACTTTGTAGAAATACATCTATCTCATTTATGGGCCACATAACCATTGAAGAAACATTGGGGTTATAAAATCACCATGTGAAAATTATAGGTACAAATAATAGTATAGGATGGAAGAAATTATGTATTGTAATCATGGGATTATGATGAGCATAAATTTACACAGTCATCGTCATTTTTGAGACTATTTATATGTGCACCCCATTCACATAAATATATATCGAAAGACAATTTCACATTAAATATGAGCCATAAATATGCCTAAAAACCAAATTATAAAACCATTGATATAATTACCGTTGACTAAAAAAACTCACACATGAGAAAAAAAACATAAAAAACATAACAACAACATAAAAAACTGATTTCATAATGAAAAATGTTATCAATGTCCAATCTTGGATAATCACAAACTAAAAATCCCATCTCTCTTTTACATACCAAATATAATTTTATAAAACAATTTCTATGAATATATATAGTTATAATTAATTAAACCCTTTGATAACCCATTTTCATAAATTTTTCCCCATAGAGATAATAAAAACAATTTCACTATAATATAAAAAAAATATCACATTTCAATAGAATTTGGTATTTCTCAATCATTAAAGGAATGTCCTAAAAGGAAATGTATGGAAACACCAACCCGAATAGTTTTTAGAGCAACAAAATTCCACAATAAAGGAGAGCTTATCCCATGAGATTGCATGTACAAAAAAATATCAAATAATTCCACTATAGTTATCTTAAAAATATCCTATGGTTTTTATAAGAGGGAGTTATTCCAAGTAAAAAACCATGAACAAGGTAATGGAGAAGGTAAAATGATGAAAACACCCCAAAAACCATGATAAAATCACTATAGAATATTATATTAGAACCCACTAAGAGAATAAAAAAATGAGAGGAGGTTTGGGAGACCTCTCATGTCCCAAAAATCGATGAAGCGACATAGGTGGTCGTATAGGATTAAATAAATAAGATGACAGAATATGAATTGTATGTTTTAAAAGAGCTCAGAAATTAGTTCAGTTTGGCCACAATGTTTTACAAAACCTACTCCAACCATAGACACTCTACAATAGAAGGGGGAAACCCGAATGGGCTGGCCACACATTTTGTGGAATTGTGCACCAACCATGAAAATCACCTCTGTTAGAAATACTGAAGACTCTAAATGATTCATCTGTTCCTATTAACCCTACACAAGTTATGAACCTTTCCCCAAAAACTATCTATGAGACACAATATTTTTCCTTGGCCTTCCAATGCTTGTCTCAAATTGTGTTAAAATCATAGACAGTTCCCAACCCCACCCAAAATCTATGAAACATAAAATTTTTCACTGGTAACTCTACCCAAAACTCATTAAAATGAACCAACATCATGAAAATATTAAATTAAAAAAGAAACAAGGGTTATGGAGTGTCATTTTTCCTGATGATTGTCATGGAATAACCGTAACTATTGAAATTATGGCATGGGTAGTGATCCTAATTCATTATTATATCCTTCGTAATGAGCATTACATAAATATATTATTATCTATTCATTTATTTATTCAATAATATTATTTTATATGTTAATGATATGTAGTCATAAATCATGGTTTATTATTTATTATTCTATAAACTATTGAAATATTTCTTTTTTTATAACAATGAATTATGCCATAATTTATGAATGATGAACATTGATGTATTTGTTCTAATTAATTTATGTCATAATCATGTTCACATACCCTTGCACTTAGCATTAGATCAAATAAGACCAGTGATTCATATCCTTTATTTTTTCCCTTATTGAAAAATATAGCTCACCCTTTCTTTTTTTTCCTTTCCTAAGGTTATGAATAATGGTTTTATGTAGGGTATGTATATGAGGAACACTATTTGAGAATATCTACATGGGTGATCTTGAAGATCTTTTATTAAATAAGATATTTATATATAATGCATATAAAATTATTAAAATTTATAGTTATAGGTAATGTTTTATTATGATATACAATTATTATTCATCTAAAATTATGTAATATATACATGTGAAATTATATGGTCACCTCACAAGGTATGTAACACTGTGAGATTTTATGATATATTTCATTTGAAATAAATTTAATTTCATCGATAGTTGGAGACACATGAAAAATTCAATCTAAACGAACAGTAATATTATATATTTTAATTACCTAACCATTAAATTTATGATATAAATAAGAAAAAAATTCTAACTATTAGTCATAATGTTTTTAGATAAAGACAATACATTGATAGATACGAACTCCTTTTTTTGAAAAATTCTGTATAGGCTTTAGAAAAAAATTTCATTCAAAATGTTTTTTGTTCATTTTTTGGTAAAATAAAATAAATTATTTTTGAAATGATAAAAATTATTTTAATAAATTAATTAAAATTTTAAAATAATCATGTCAAAATTAGGTTGGAGTGAAATTTGGATCAATTTATAAAAATATTTATTTTTTAATCGATATTGAAAAATAATTATTTTTATAGAAAACTTTTTTTTGTTATTTAAATATAATGTATAGATATTTAATTAAAATAATTTAAAATAAAAAACATTTCATTAAAATTACTTATAATCAAATTATGATCATTGGAATGAATTTTATATGTTATTTTCCTATAGGAAATGTTGTTCTGAAGACCAAATTACTTTGTTAAACCCCTTCTTCTTATATTCTTTCATGAATAGTTTTAAATAAAATTCACGAATGAAAAAATTATTATATCATAAAAGAGATTCAACATTTAGAATCATCATATTTAATATTATATAATAATATAAACATAATTTTTTATATAATGAATAGTAAAAGCACTAAAAATATTATTATCCTTAATAATGTTAATATGAGTTTACATGTGGTTATGAAGAAATATAATGGTGTTTTTACCATAAAACATGCCTAAATCCTATTTTAGATAAAATTAAAACCTCATCCTATGCCAATTTCAAATATTATTCAATTTAGAAGTAATTTTATAAAGTATTACATAGTTATATTTTAATCTTTACAGAAGTTTCAAGTATGTCATCTCCCTAATTTATAATTGTACACCCATATATTCCATCAAATTAATCAAATTTACCATATAACTAGTCCAAATACATTAAAATTATCATATCAACATTTCTATCCAAAAATATTAGGTTTTGGACTTCTTAATATACCATTCTCTAGGTCTCTAAAAAGGATTTTTGTCGGCATACCGAAGATTAGTTAATCATCCTACCCAATTAACTTTAATTTATTTCATTTTTTACCTCCACTAAATCGATATTATTAATCATAAAATAATAAATGATATATTATAAAACAAATAAATGTTATTATAGTTATGTAACTATCTTTTTTAACCCACTTTTTTATCAAATTGGTTGTTAAAGTATCAATCATTCGTATATGTGGACACATTTATCTATATAAAGATTCAATTAATATTCCATAATTGTAATTAATGGAGGGTTATTATGCTGGTTTTGGAGTTTATATATGAAATTTATGAAATAATTAATAATCTAGAAGTATAATATCATATCTACATTTATACCTTACCATCCTTTATAAAACAACAATGTCTCCTGTGCATATCTGTAGAATAACACCTCTGTGAACTAATGTGATTAATTTTTCATTTCCAAATTGAAGTAATGGTATAATTAAAATATTTAAGGCATATTTATATATCGTTTTCATGATAAATTTTTTTTTATATAAATAAAAAATAATAATCATTTTTTTCATCATTTTGTTATAAAATGAATGTAGTGTTCATGTGTATGTACGACCTATCGTCTCCATGAACAATGTACTTAATCTTTATATATCTAACTTTTATGGATTAAAATGTATATATAATTAATATATATGATATTTTTTCCATTAATAAAATTATAGGGATTATGTAGTAATTATGAATGTTAAATGGTCATACCATTGAAACCAGAACTCTTTTGAATAATGAAATTGATAACACCATGAAACAAATATTTTAATTAGTAATTCTTAAATTTTTTTAATATAAATATTATAATTGGATCATGTATGTTATTATTAGTATCTAATTCTTATAAAATATAATTTTAGTATAATTTATATTATTATACTATAGGATAAATTTTTTTTAAAATAATTTTAATATGAGGTAATGCTTTAATTTTATAATGTAATTGTTCACCAGGAATGGTTATTATTAAGTATCTGATGATAAGTACTCAATATATAAATCTCATTAATATCATGAATTTTAATAACCCTATATATTAATGTAATATTCATGTAATAAAACCATTTTTTCAATTTGTTACATAAAATTATAAACAAGAAATTAATAAAAAGAGACTTCATTTCCCTTTAGTATAGTGTTAAATTTATTTTAGGTCCATGTTTTTATATTAATATTTTCAAAATGTTTCAAACATTATCCTATGATTTATTAAATCAATTGTTACCCATTTTTTATTTATAAAAAATGGACTTCATGCAATATTCTTATTGTTTTCTGAATGTGGTATTATTTTCTATTTTAAAAAATTTTGAATGGAGTCATTATTTTAACATACACGACATGAAAAAAGTTCTTACTATCATGACCTATGAAATAAATAAATACTACATAAATTTTTTCCATGGTATTTTTGAATGAAAAGTTTTTCTATATTAGATGGGAAATTATTATATTTCAAATAAATGATTCCAAAATTAAAAGTGTACATCCCTAAGGAAATATATACAGAGATCTTTTAATGGTACATTAATTTATGATAACAAAATTATTTTAAAATATAATTTAATTAGGATAGGTGCAAAGGATAACAAATTTATTCTCCTGGTGGATGGGTTTTTATTATGAGGATGAGATATTCCAATGAAACCCATTTATTTTATAGGGGTTATTCTAGTATGAATTGTTGATGTTTTAGGGAACATTTTTCTTTTCCATGGGATATGATATATAATGAATATTTCATGATTTTATAGAACAATATGAATATATTATGATTAAGTTATGGGTTGGTATATAATTATGTATGCCACCAATTATTTAGCAGGAGATGTATATCTCAATAGAAAATAAGGATTTGAAAAAGAAATAAACTAAATTTATCAAGAGACACCTTCCACTATGATATTCTTGGGAATGACCCTCCACTAAGGATACGATGGAGTGAGTAGAGAAACCAATACAATATTATATTATTTAAAATAACAACTATATAAGTAAATTAATTTTTAATATTTTTTCATGTAATAAAATTATTTACTATGACATTTCCATTATCTCATGGATCATGTTATGGATTACTTTGTGATTTAGGGCTTATTATCTATTTAGATTTATTCCATGACACAAGAATATAAATGATGATATGATGGTTGGGGAGTTTCAAATGTTAAAATCATGTTGTGACAACCCTATTCTCAGGTTAATATTATGTGATTATAACAACCTATAATATATAAATGGAAAATCCATTTTGAATATATTATTTTTTTATGTTTAGTTATATAGTAATATATAACACACATGCAACACATGATATAATAGAAAAAACATTATTTTATTAATTTAATGGTTAAATATGGATAATATAAACATCCCTAAAAAATTAAAGTATAAAATTAGTGAAAAAATAGAAAATGAGATTGAAATAATAAGAAATTTTTTGTATAAAAGATAACCTTGAATAATTTCCCTCACATGAATATGTATTGATGAATAAAATCATTACAATGAAACATGAATTGTGAAAATAAAAAGAAATATAACCCAAGGATAAATTATAATTTAATGAATATTGAATTCAATATGTGGTATTTATAGGAATTCAAGAATCCATATAACCATTACAAAAATGACAATTGCAATTGGTACTAGACCATTGTAATAGTAATCTTACTATTAGAAATACTAAAATGACCATTATAATAGTATCCACGCTAATGGAAACATAAAATAATATGTAAGTATATTATAAATTAAAAACATTTCATTTTTATATCATGATAGAAGTAAATTAATGTTTTAAAAATGATAAAATAAGTGATCATATTTTTCTAAAATATATATTTATGATTACTAATTATATATTAAATAAAATAATTTAAATTACTTATTATTTTTATAAGAATGGTCTAGATATTAATTTTAGGTTATTAAAAAATAATAATATAATTTTTGGAACATTATGTTGTTTTTTAAAGTGTCATAAAATTTATCATCACATTTAATATTTATATATTTCTTTAAAATATTGAAATTATTTTAAAATTTATTTTATCATTATGGGAAATAATTTTATTAAAATGGATTTCATTTTTTGAATCTATAAATCATTAAATGTTTAGTAATAATTATTTTCCTTTTCCTAAAATATTTTAATTTTCATGAAAATGTAAATATGATATAATATGAAATATAACATTATATGCAAAATAAAAGATTATTTTTGTAATTGATTATGTAATAACTCATTAGTAAGAATTCAAAAGAATTATTTTATTTTTATAGTCAAAATAATATGTAATATTGGAAATATTTATCCAAAATAATAAATTATTGTGAAAAATATTCAAAACCACACCTCTTGCAAAAAATAAATACCACAATCTATGCCCATTCTCCCAAAAACATCTATGACATTTTTCATCAAATATTATAGAATGATTACATTTAATATACGCTCCCTATATTCAACTAATAATGTTATTTTCCAATGACTACTTCAGTTTCCTTATGTATTCTATCAATGAGAAGATATTTCTAAGGTAATATTCTCAAACTTCCCTCATTAAAATCTTTTTTATCTACATTGTCCTTACCTAAAAACTCAAGCATCATATATAAAAAATAATTTTATAAGGATAATAAAATATCATCCATTGGTCCAGTTATATAATCTTTTTATTGTAAAAACAAAACCATATTCAAAATTATGTGGGTTCACTACCACCATGGGAAATGAGTTATCATTTTCCATTACTACCTTCAATGATTGGAATAGAAATATTATTATGGTCAAACAAGATTAAAATAACTATATTATCACTTATTAGATATTATAGAATGAATACATGGACACGATATTAATGAAAATGAATATATATCATGATTATTGGTAAAACCTCCTAAATTAAGTGACCTCATTATGTTAACATTTTTACCAATGGAATAATTAATATATAATAAAGCAATAGTATATTTTGAACAATTTCATTTTAGACAAGGAAATTAATACCATTTTACTTGAATTCAATATTATTTGTCATGTTTGATAAAGATATAAATAATTACCCACCAGTGACTTGACTTTTGAACCATGAAATGAATACTCTCAGAATAACAAAATTAAAAGGTATATCTCATTGAAATGGTTATAATTGAAAATAGTAAAATTATAGTAAATCAAATATAATTATAAAGTTATGAATTGAGAAATGAATGAATGTAATATTATTATTTAGGAAATTAATTACGCGTTCAAGATAGATATAGACATATTTTAAGGGTACTCACTGAACCACCTTTTTTGGGTTACGAACTTTCTCCCTCAGACACACTTTCTTTCTCACATTTATGTTATATAATGATTTTAAATCGTAAATACATGTCCCTTACATATATATTTATCTTATTATAACTTCCTATAATGGAAAAATACATGCCTTATGTTCTAATCCTATATACATTCAGTAAAATTAAACTTTGTTAATGGGAACTTTTAAATCCATTAATCCTTTTATAATTCTATACAAAAAATATTCCCAAATTATCTCTACATTTTCAGTCATTTGATTACATAATCAGATACAAAAATCCCTAATATTTAATTAAATCATATCATTGTATAATTGTGAAATATACTTTGATAATTATATAATGGAAGATTGTGAAACCCATTTCTGTCCAGGGGAAACTCTTTTATTTATTTATTGTTATTGATTTTTTTTTAAAAACAAAACAAAATAAATTTACGATTTGGTGAACTAAGATATCACTCCAATTTTTTGGGTAATGTTTTTTTATTATGAGATAGAATACATGGTATTGGGAGTAAATTTATTTTATAACTATATTTTTTTCTGAGTGGTAAGAATTAACTAATGTTTATATCTTGTTTTATATTATTTTCAGTTTTCTATATTTCCATGATCATATGATTACATATTCTTTATATTATTAATCCATTTTATTATTCATGATACTTTACATTTATTATAACATATTATCTATTCAAACTCATATACTATAATTCATTTCCATGTTTATTCCCTTATTAGGTGTTAAAGATCATCTATTTATTTAATTTAATCACCAGGTTACCTTGTGATGTTTTAGGAGCACAGGTTTATTTAGGATATCATTATATAAGTCAAAATAAATAATTTATTTTTTATTTTATTTTTTATGTATTATAAAGATAGTCTTCAAATTAAATTAGTCCACATGATCTCTAGGAAGTGTGTATTGGATTTTAATGTTTAAAATCAAATGATAATAAGTATAAAAGTTTTGGTTTTCTATAGTTTTTATCAGATGAAGGTCTGATTATTTAGTGGGGTAATGAGTAGAATAATTTGGTATGAACCATAGGGATAAGTGTATGCATAGAAAAATACATCAAATTTAGTTAAGTATTGAGTGTTTATTTTCTATGAAATGACATCCATGTCTATATAAAAAAGTAGGTATGGATGTGACATAGTCAAACATAGGGTTAATTTCCCTAAAAAGGGGAAATTATGAATTAAATTTATTTTCAATAGATGCAATCCATAGTGACCCTGATATACACTTGTGTTGACACTCTCAAGGGATATTATTTGGAAAAAATCATAACCAATTTATGAACAATTATGACAGAATTGAATAATTTGTTAGTATATCAATCCAAATAGGAATGTTATCCTGAATAACCTATATTGTTACCTAAAGACAATTTTGTTAAGCTTTATTTTTTATTTATATACTATTCTTTCTATGTTAATATTTTAACAATATTCCTAATTATCGGTTTTACTATTATCAACATTTTTTATATTGTACAAAATAGAGAGAAATTGATGGAACTATTCCAATAACAAGCCATATATTTAATGTGTTGACTTCCCAAATTAGATTTGTTACCATATGGAAGTAGAAATTAAAAAATCATGGAATTACTATAATAGATGACCCATTTTATGACTGGTAACATAAATCTTATAGAAGACACTCCTTCTCTAAAGACGGATTAATTTATAGTTGAGTAATTTATGTGACAAAATCCTGCAACCTTAATAAGATCTTATGAACCCCTTATTGTGGAAAAATTTATTAACTCCACTAAGAAGATATTATATATACTTTAATGATCTTAATAAGATACATTCATTCAGGTTATCTATCATCTGGAAGGAAAAACCAATCAATGGTGGAAACTAAACAAGAACATAAAGTACGAAGTGGAAATTGAATAGATAAAATAAATTGAATCCATATAAGTATTTGTAAATTTATATTTTCATTGAAATATACATATAAAATTTAGACAGTGTTCCTCTGGCTAATCAAAAATGAAGATTAATCTATTGCGTGTTATGAGGAAAAACTTAATCATCTTTCAAGATACACCAATTTTTTCCATCAAAACTAAATTAATGGTAGAGTATTTAATTACTCTACTATTGATGAATCTACAAAAAATATTAGTAATTTTGGGACTTTTACCAGTGTGAAATGATTTTATACAATTCCATTAAGGTTCTGATAAATATTTAAGACACTTATTTGAATAGTATTTGTGAAGATAGAATGTATAAAATATAGTATCATAAAGAAGGATCAATGGATATATCTCAAGGAGTAATTAAAACCCATTTATCCCCATATAAAAAAAATGGAAATAAGGATTTGAAACACAGAATCAATGTAAACATGACAGGGTTCAAATATTGAAAATAGGGGATCAATGTGATTCATTATGGGACATGTTTGTCTAATTTGTAATGTTGAAGGACAGGATAATATTCCAAATAAAATATTACCATGTACTCAACGAAATCGCAATAAAGAACTACTATCTCATACCATAGATAGGTGAATTTTTTGATCAATATATAAGGGAATCATATTTCTATAAAGTGGTCCTCCAACCAATATATCGATAATTTATAATGAAGATGGACAACATTTTAAATACATAATTTTTTAAATTTTATTGACAGTATGACTTCACAGAGACTCTCTTCGAAGTGAAGAATTCTCCAACTGTACTTATAGACATAATAAATTGTCTTCAATGATAACCTCAATAAATTTCGGGTAATATTTTTTTATAATATTAATATACTCCAAAAGAAAGGGGGAATATTAGTAGCATTTTAATATTATGGTAAATACATTTTTAAAGAATAATCTATATAGAATATAATAGTAAATGTGATTTATAGATGGATAAAGAATTATTATTATGGAATTTTACCATTATAAAAGGGATATTTTAGTATCCTTCTAAGAAAAAGGAAATTAGGGTGTTGAAAAAACCAACAAATATAATGAATATTTGTAGATTCCTTAGACAAACTAGGTATTATTAAATATTTTTTAGGAACATCTTAGCCTTGATTTCCCTTATATACATGTTGTCTCAAAGGGGTATATAATATTTCTATACTAATGAATATTAATAGATAATAAATGGATTGAAAAATGTGTCTTATTAATACACTAGTACATATACTACTGACAAGTGTGTAAATATTCATGGTATACAGTGATGCATCAAAGAAAGGGATTAGGCATTGCACTTATAAAAAATAATAAATTGATATTCTACACATCAACTAATTTTGAATATAATGATCAGAACATTCCAGCACATGAATAATAGCTAGGTGAAATTATCTTTACACTAAAAATAGAGTGGTATTGTCTCTATGGGGTTCATATTGAAATATATATGAATCAAAAGTGCCTAAAATATATATTCACACTAAATGTCGTTAATGTTTTCCGAAAATGATAGTTATAGATAAGCCTAGAGTATGACTTCTCAATCCACTACCATTAAGAGAATTAAAATAATGTGGAAAATCATATATCTAAGAATGATAGTAAATCCTTATCAATGATAAGATTTGAGAATTATAAAACCTTATTATACATGTAAAAGATGAAATTGGGGATGAAAATATAAATACAATTATCATTTCATTCTCAAATGATTTATCAACCATCTCATCTAGAGAAGATAAATAATTCATAAAGTGATGATTTTAAAATACATAAGAAGATGGAAGTTATAAGAAGAGGTAAATCTTCAGCGTTCAAAATTTCTAAAGACGGGGTTATAATAATATTTTTTTTAAAATGTGTACCAAAAAGCCTGAGAGAAATAAGATGGTTATTAATGATGTACATAGCTCATTATTCTCTATCCACCTAGGATGAATGATGATATTTTGAGACCTACAAGATCCCTATTTTTTTGAAAATATAAATAATTATATTTTAGTAAATTTGTAAATTTTTTAGGTATATTATTATTTGAAGGATCAATGTAAACATTTCATGTGGATGATACAAGCATTACCCATACCTACATGAAAATTAGATAACATCACTATATATTTTGGCATAGTTACTTAAAAGATATTCAATGGAAATAAAATTATATGGGTTGTTGTGTGTCATCTTATAATTAATTCTCATTTCATTGTAATTCATGGTATCATCTCAATCGATCAACTTGTATTGATATATATTGGATAAGGGGGTGACTACATCAAACACCACTATTGACTATATCATTGAAACATATGATAACCACCTCTTAGTTTTGAAAATTCTATAACTAGATCTATTAACTACATTGATATTTAGTATAAATTATCCCAAAATAATTTATGGAAAATATATGTATTCTCTCCGTACATTGATGAAATTTGGAGGAAATTCATGAAAGACATCAAGGGAGGCAAGGTTCATTAAATTCCTATAGTCAAGTTGTCATAAAATATTTAAATTCAATTAAGCACCCTAATTTCACCCTATGAATCCATTTATTGTATGAGTAATAAAGAAACAATGTTTTGGAATGATGTTATTGATTGTATGTTGCTATGACATAAAAGGGTATATGAAATGGTATAAAATGTCAAGATCATTCAACAATGTATCATTGTTTCCCAATTTTGGAATAAGTTCCATTATGATTTTTTAAATGATAATGATTTTGCGGTTTTGGGAAAAGTGTTCCTCAATATATATCCATGGAAGGGATTCACGTGATTAGGTAATATGGGAAATATATGTGTAAGGTTTATCTTCCCCATTGATAATCTTATTAGCATCAGAGCGCTGTATTATTAACTAATACTCCCACACAACCTATCTTAAGTATATGATGTTTCAACATATCCATATTAGGAAATTATATAACATAACACTAACATGTACTGATTTCATAACTGCAAAAACCATAAAATGATATCACTTCTAAAGAGATGTTCTTGATAATCTTAGATAGTAGAGATATTTTTCTATGAAATAGTATAACACATCAAGTTGAATCAATATAGATAAATCGTATATATGAAGAGAATACATGGTAATTATATGAATAGATGATTTAAATAACCCCTCGCATATTTTCACCTTATCATATATAATGAAATGTTGTTTACAAATCCACTTATTAGGAGAAGAATTTAATGGCCAACAATGTTATTAATTTAATAACACTATAGAATATATAATTTTGTCATATTTAGTAATATAATATTATATAATTCACACAGACCACATGATAGATAAAAAAATACTAAATTATTTTAACATTACACTTAGAGAATAAAAATTGGTATCATAATTGAATTTATTGAAATGGGATAAAAAGGGAAGTCAAGATAAAAGTAATAGATTTTCTTTGGATCTTCTTGATCCCCAAAAATAATCACACCCATGAACTACACAATATAAATGATAAAGAAGGTTAATAATGCAATACGAGTTTTAAAAATGAATATATATATATATATATAATATTTAGAGAATCTACAAGTGAATTATGAAACAATGAGATATGTGGTATTTTTGGGAAGTAGTGAACTCATATCACCATTATGAATACGGTTTTTTAAATAGTAATATGACCTTTGGAAACGTAAAATAATAGGTAGGAATAGTAGCACGACTATTAGAATAGTAATATTTCATATAGAAGGGTAAAACAATGTCTTGGAATCTTATAAAATTATAATTTGGCATGTTTATATCATGATAAAAATAAATAAATGTTTAAAAATTGATAAAATAACTGTTCATATTTTTATTAAACATACATGTTTTATATAACTTATAAAAAAAGAAAATAATTTATTTTAAACCATATTTACAAAAAATTGTTTAAAAAATTAATATTATGTTTTATTTTGGTGATAATATAATCTTATGAGAAATTATGTAAAATTTCAAAAGGATTATAAAATTGATGGTGAAATAAAAAAATTTATCTTTCAAATTAAATATTTTATTTAAAAATAAAATTTATCATTTTAAAAATGTATATATATAATATGTATTTCAATTTTGAAATATAATAATCGTAAAATTCTTATAGTGATTTTTTGATATTTTCTTAAATTATTCCAAATATTATTGAATGGTGAAATATGGTAAATTATTTTATTTGACATTATAATCTAAATAACTAAATATTATAGTCTTGGATGATGTAAGAACCCATTATATAAAACACATATTCAATTTATTCTATATATAGTCATATAAAACAATAATATTGGTAAACTAATGAATATAATATTTAGAAACACTTCTTTTATCCCCATATAAAAACTAACTATAACAACCCCATATCCTCAAAACTTCTAATCCTTGGATCATTCCATATTTTTTCTATATTACCTTAAAAATAATATACATAATATTCTAGTATTGTGGATATCATATGAATACCATTACAATGTGACTTAAAGAGATTTTCAGTGAGATGAAATTCAAGAGGTAATATTCTCAATGTACCTATTTTGAATTATTTTGTTCATCTATATTCTCCCCACCTCGATCAAAAAATATGGCATTAAAACTCTAGAAAATATATATATATATATATATATATAATATTATTATGATAGTGTAATATCTACAATGAATTATATTCACTTCACCTCATATTAAATAATTGAAACATGTTTCTATATTATGTCAATTTAACTCCTCCACAGATTTTGAGTTTTAATTTTCCATTATCCCATACAAGGATGGTCATAAAACATTATTATGGATAAATAAGATTATAATAAGTTTATTAAAACTTATTTCTTATTATGGTAAAAACCAAACTAGTACGCGATGGATGTTTAAACGACCTAATTGAAATAACATCTTCAAGTTAACTTTTTTTCTATATAAATCATCCGTATGTTGTAAAAATGATATTTGAGAAAAAATCAATTTTATAAAATTTCATGTAGCCCATTACATATCACTTTTTGGGTTATATTCCCATTTAACAAGGACAACAATAATTATCCATAGGTGACTTGACCTTGGAGATTTATAAAACATACTCAGAGAATAATGATATATTATATTATATCTCTTTAAAATGGATAGAAATGAAAATAAAAAGTAATTTTAATTTTAATTTTAATATAAATAGAAAAGGTTTTAAACAATTTATTTAATGAATTTAATTTTATCTGTCATCTTTTTATGTGAAATTATAGAATGGATTTCTACATAAGTTAAGGGATATCATTGAACCAACTGTTCTATTTAGGTAACGAATTTTATCGCACTTACACTCATTCTATATCTCTTTCAAGTTATGTAATTGTTACAAATTTACTATATATACGTATCTTATCATTTCTTCCTTTTATGCAGAAATATAAGACATAAGCTCATTTCTAAAATTCCTTATTTAAAATCAAACAAGATTAAGTGTAACTTTATAGTGCCTTAATGATTTCATAACTCACATTTAAGGAACTTATTACCAAATAAAGTAAATATTTTGAGAACTAGTATAATGTAATCAGATATAAAATTTCAATAATATTTAATTCCATCTTCAAATTGAATCATTGTGAAATATAAATTGATTATGATCCCAAAAAATATTATTTATTCTATTTAATTCCATGGATAATTATTATGATTATGACGTATGATTGGTTTCATTTTATGGAACACACCAGAACATACATGTTATGATGGGTGTGACTAGATAGACCACCATTACATTGTGTAATTTTTTTTGTCTCAAGAGATGGTATATATGGGATTAGGGATTAAACATAATCCACAATTGGTCTCTATTTTCCATGGAATATCCTCTTAGTGAGTAGAATTGTTTTATTATTATTTCAGGTTTTAGGTTATTTCTAAATTCATATATTTTTATGATTATATGATTCCATGTTTTTAGGTTATTCCACTATAGAATTATTCATGAGCCTTGAATTTTATGATATAATGTTATACCTTTCGAGTCATGTGTTATGATTCATTACCATGTTCATTCCCTTACTAGGATTTATAGATTACCCCTTTATTTTATATGTTACCCAGGTTATATATGAAATTTTAATAGATTAAGGGGATTTAGGGGATCATTATAGAAATCAAAATATTGATATCATGTTATAGTTTCGTTTTAATGAATTATAAACGAGTTCTTCTAAATATAATAGGACTCATGATAATTGGGTTGTGTTTATTGAACATTTATATAAAACATTTTGTGACAATATGTGTAAAAGGATTGGGTCACTATATCGATCATTAATATCTCCCTTATTTTCCATTACTGAGCATTTGATATCACCATTTCTTTTGTTTTCATTCCCTAGGTTATAGAGAATGGTTTTAAGTAGGTTGTTTCAAACAATTTTACTTTGTTTGAATATCTTTGTGGGAGATGTTTATGATCATTCATGAAATAAGAAGAATGTGTATTTATTCTCTAAAGACAATAAAGGTTCTCAATCCTTAGATATATATTTGTATTATATATCATAAATTCATCAAGTAAGACGTAACAACTATGCATGCATCTTATGGGTTACTATAGTTTGTATTATAAGAAGGTTTTTTAATATTTATATATTAGGATTAGCGATCTATGATGAAAACACTATGAGGATGTCTATATATAAAATAACAACATAATGTTTTTGTTTGGTAATGATTATTTACTATTCCTAACAATGAAACCCATTATGGATAATTTAAGATAATGTAGATTTGGGATTGATATATGTAGGTATAATAACCTCAATAAGAGTTGGCTAGGTATGTCTTGACATTCATTCTATTTCATCAAGAGTGTATGCTTATTGGGAACATGAATTGAATCTTCCAAGAGATTTCCATCATTTAATTTACATTCTATTATTGAAATATTATGATGGAAATGAATTTATGATGAATATTAATGAAATAATTAAACCCAATGGTTTCATAAAATAAAAATAATATCTCAATATTTAGACATCATATAAATGATTTTCATGATTTTATAGGTTCCCACAATGATTATTGTCTCTCAAACTATGCTTTTTGGTTTTAATAATTGTATGGAAGCTGGAGGAATTATGTGAATGATGAATAATGAATAAAAAGAAACTATTGTACTTTTAAGAGACCGAATGTTAAGGGATTTGGAATAAAAAATATTGTTGTTATTAATATGAGCCTTTCTCATGGTTTGAATCAAACTGAGCCTCCAAAAGTGAAAATGAAGAAAAAATGCTCTATTGAGTCCTTTATAAGGAACAATCCACCTTATTTTAGTGGGATCATTGATCCAGTAGTTATTGAGAAAGGTATTACTACCACTAAAAAAATATTTTCCACTACCCTTTGTTAAGAACCTAAGATACTTATTTCAGTTTTTTATCGTTAGGAGATAATGACATAAATGATGGTCACCACTCTTGGACGTGAAAAAACAAAAAATAGAATAAATTGATGGGATTATTTTAGGAAATAAATTTTCAATAATTGTAGTCATAATATTATAAATATATAAATGGAGAAGGAATTACATGAGATTAGGTATAAGGATTATTAAGGCATGAGTACATATGGGGAAAATTTTAAAATACTATTGAGATATGGTTTGGGTATTATCATCAAACATGAAAGAAATATTTATTAATTATTCAGGGACATTAAAAAGTACTTAAATGGTGTTATCTCTATGGGATTTCAATATCTATTAATAAATAATATAATTAATATTCATGGTGGACTAGATAATAGATATGCCCAATTATATCCTAATTTTATATTAATGGAATAATAGAATTCAAAATAAAATAATAATATTAAAACCTATAGAGAGAAGAATGTGAGATTTTTTATTCATTATATTAGAAGGAAACATAACTGGAATTATATCTAGTGCACTAGTAAATATTTTGATCACATAAAAGAATGTCATCAATAAATAATATATCAATGTGATGGGAAAAGGATGTCCTATAATGAGGGAGACAAAGAACAAAAAATGAACCACCCATAATCCAGTGATACAAATTAAATGGTATAGAAATTTTTCAAACAAGTGCTCAAATAAAAAAAAGATAATAGTGATTATCATTATCAGAAACCTCTTAATCCAGGAGAAAATGTTACATATCACTCAAAAAAGTTTTTATATCGGTTTAGGATAAATAAGTGGTGAGTGATACACTTAAATTCCATTTTAGAACTATTAATTTCTTATTTGATTCTAGATCTACCAAATATTTTAAATCTGAATAATTTTAAAATGGTACATCAATATGAAACATATGATTAGATGATCAATTAGTAGTGAATATTATTAATGGTACAATGATCACCTCTGACATATATCATTATCATTTGATTTATGTATATGTGAATGTACTTCCTATAATTTTTTTATTCATCATTTGTTGGCAATTGATGTTATTTTTAACATGGATATTCATTCTTTATATAAAACCATATCAATTTCCAGGCATGGTAATCCACATTTTATATTATAAATGGAAATATTAACCTCTATTGATGTGACAATAATTATAAATTTCCAGTGGAAGTGAAATCAACTTTATGGGTCGTGATTCTAATTCAAATTGAGAGTTTATATTATATATTTAGGGATAATATCAACATTAAAGATATGTATAATGAATGTCAATATGTTAATGAATTTTCAAAATTGGTTCACACTCCTATAAATCATGAGTTTTTTAATAGAACTCAAAAATTGTGCTACACCTATTTCAGAAACCCTATATAGAATTACACTAATTTGGTTTTCCATAATTAAAGAATAAACATGAGAAGGACAATGATACGAGATTCATTCCCCCATGAGCATCACCATGGGATGAACATATTCCCTTTTCAAGGCTAAATTGTGAAATGATGACACATAATTTTTTATTAGGTATTAAACAATATCATAATCGTGAATAATTATCCCTTACCTCGTAGTGATGTTTTTAAAATCAATTAGAAGTAGTTAGATAATTTTTCAAGACTGATTTTTAATCTAGATACTATCAATTAATTGTTAAAATTGAATAAATAACCATGTTCACCTTCCGTTTGGGGTATGAAAACAATGAATTGGTCTTATTATTTCCCCCACTATCTCTATGGATTTAATGAACAGATTATTTAGAGATTACCGATATCATTCTACGATATTATTTATATATTATATTATTGAAACATTTGAGACCAAATAGAAGTGAAAAGTTCAATTTAGTGTTATACTGATGTCATTTATGTAAGATAAAATATAATAAATATAATTCATGGTTGAATTTTGTAAATATAAAGATTTATTTGTGGGATATATAATATCGCATGAGGGTATATCAGTGGATAAATTAAATATGTATGCTATTGAACATTAACCTAGACAAACCAATGTGGCTCTTATCTATATTTCTTTGGTTAGTCTGATATTATTAATTAATTGTGGTGATTTTATCATTTATATATAATCTACTCATTAGGTAAAATAAATGGGATCAATTTTCTTTTTTAATGGTGAATGTGATGAAAATTTCAAAGAACTGAAGGGATTGATAGTTAGAACAGTTGTTCCTAACCAAACCTAAATTTTAGAAGGGTTTATAATCATCAATGATACATTAAAGAACATATTTGGATGATTCCTCATTCAGAGGCATATTGTGATATCTTATTCCTCATGACAATTGAAGGACTACGAGAAATATTACAAATCTCATGATTTGGTGTTAGAGGTGGTAATTTTTTTCTTAAATAGGTGGAGGATACCCTTTATAGGGAATTTTGTGTCATATATACATATAATAAATTTCTAATAAATATATTCACTAAAAAATGATGAACATGTGCAAGTGAAAATGTTTTTTCAGGATTACAAATTACGAGTGCCGAAACATTACTACTCATTGAACGTTGAGAAGATGGTCGATGCATAAAGTTGAATGAATCATGATATCATTTCAATGATAAAGGTAAAAAATATATAATATTTCTAGATTTCAGAAGGTCGGATCTATAAATATTAATGTAAGTGTAGACATATTATCATGCTCAAATGAGTGTTCAAACGTCTATCCAATAAAGATAAAAGTGAAATAGAATGTTGAGGTAGAGTTAAAAACAAATGTAAGAAATGTTCAGATGTTCAACCTTGATTGTGATCTAATAATAATTTTTAAGCACTGTGTATGTTTCTCATCCATAAAATATTTGAAGAAGGAGATACTAAATTAAGCTCATAGTTCATCATTTTAAATTCATCTAGGTTGTATGAAGATATATAGATATCTAAAGGAGTATTTTTTGTGAGATAACATGGAGAGATACAATATATAATATCTATCACATTTTTTGTATGTATGAAATTTAAGTGTTTTTTAGAAATTAATACATGTATGTTATAATGATTACCTATTAAAAAATATAAATGGGAAACATCACTAGGTGTTTTTTCATTGGGCTCCCAAAAACATATAAAGTCTATAAATCTATTTGGGTTTTTGTCGATTATCTTATCATGTCATCTCAAATTAGTACTAGCAGATAACATTTAACAATTGATCATTTTTTAGAATATATATTTCCTAATTATTATGGTTTCATGGAGTTCCACATTATATTGTATAATATTAGGATTTTTTGTTCAGCTGGATGTTATGGCAATGTATTCATCAAGCTCAATATTTAGAGTAGGGTTTCAACGATAATTATGATCCATAGATATATGGCCATTATAAGAGGATCATTTAATCCCTAGGGGATATGTTAATATCATTTTATATGAATTTAAAATTTTATTAAGATAATCACCTTCTTTAACACCCCAATATTTCATAGTATGTTATTTTTTAATGTAATTCAATAACTTTCACAACACACAACACTGTGTTCAAGCGCACCACGACTTACCAAACTAGACGTTCAAAATCGGTTATGAATATTATTAACTAAATATTAAATTTTATATATTCTTTATATATTTATAATCCTTATTATGAGTTTCTTATACATAATATAAGAACAAATTCATTTTTATTAGATAAAAGAAGTATTTTTTTTAAAATAAAATTTTACCTCCTTTTAATGGGGAACCCTTATTAAATACAATATTTGGAACTTTTATATATTAAATTTGACCAAATAAACTTCTTATTTAGAATAGGGATATAAAAATTTATTTTTGATAAATTTTTTGTGTTTTTCTAATAACTTTCATATTTGGGAGAATAGTGATAAATAATAAATTTTAACTGAAAACAAATTTTTTAATAAAAATAATATATAGTGTTCAAATATACATATGAATGGTTTGGTAGAATAATTAGATTATATTTTTACTATTTAATCCAATTTTTGTCATTGGAAGTAATTTTACTTTGAAATTCAACATAAACAAGTGTCAATCATTTGGTAGTTATTATTTCTTAAAAATACACTTTTTGGTTTTCACAATGGGAATTAATTTTAAACTAATAAATGAAATTTCTATGTTTTTAATTTGAAAAAATAGACGTCATTTTTGAATTCAAAAGATAAACATTAGCTTTGGTTTAATTTTTGGTATGTTTCTGAAAACATTTAATTATTGATGAATAGTGAAAGACACTGCGTTAATAGTTAAAAACGACTTTTCATTTAAATAATAATTTATTTTATTTAAATTTATTTTAGGTCAAAATAGATACATAATACCTATATATGTTCAATGAAATCCATTGTATTCATTTAGTAATAATATTAGATATATAAATTGTTTTTGAACTTTTCACCGCCTTTTACCCACCGCCTAGGAGAATTTTCAAATTCACAGAAAACATAATTTTACCACATGAGTGAGTAGAATTTCAAAAATCTGAGAGACACGGTTCATATCAGTAAGAAAAATTTTGTTCAATAATATGAAAACAATTTTTGGTGAATAGTTACTTTTTACTTTTATTTACCACAGTTAAAAGTAAAAAGGGTAATTAAAGGTAAAAATGATATTAATATTACCCTAACACATGTCCTAATTCTATTGGATAAGTTTAATTTGACCACAAACAAATTTAGAAATAGAATATGATCCTTTAGGTCCAATTGGATTAGATTAGGACATTTAGTATTAGTTTATTTAAAGAAGAGTTAAATGAGTAAAAATCAATGTTTAATAACTAAACAGTTTTTAATATAGGGTTACACACAATATAAATTCAACTATAAATATTCAATATAAAGATAGATATATTTCATACATCATGTTATTTTATTTAAAAATTATATACATTAAATAATTAAATTTATAAATGACACAATTTTGATTCAGTAATTACCTTATTAATGAAAGAATCAAATAAATGGTATTATAAATATTAAAATAAATATAATTTCAATGTTTTTATGACATCCAAAAATTTTATATGATAACATGAAATGTTAGGGTTGATTCAATTTATCTTGTTAGATTAAATAATCTTGTGATGATATTTACAAAAACCAAATACCAAAGAGTGTCAAAATTGACATAAATTAATTTTTAAAACAAATACAATATTAATGGTTTATATAATATTACAAAAAATAAAAGGCTCGGCCAAAGGGCTTAAATAATCTTATATATTTCATTAATTAACCAAATTATGTTCTATTAGAAGTTTATACTAGTTTAATTATCCATATAGTATAACAATACAAGAAGACATGGTAAAAGTTAAACCATTTAATCAACCGTTAAAACTAAAAGATAAGATTAAAATGGTAACCTAAACTGGTATAAAACCTATTGGGTGAGATTATTTCGACCCAAAACCACCTTAGACTAGATATAAATCATTTTCGAGCCATTATAAACTGATGATGATTTTATAAAAAAATAAATTATCAATCATTTCTTAAGGTTACCCTCACCACTCTTATAAAAGGGCACTTACCCTTCTCTAAAATTCACACCTCCAAAGCCATTTGTCTTGGCCAAACCCAGTCAAAATATTCTCTCTGCTATACTACCTTTTTCCTAGAAGCCTTATGTTGATCATAAATCCAACCTATGGAGTCCTTTTGGTCAAATCAAAAGGAACAACTCAAAGAAGTGGTAATGATTTCACCACCCTCTTCCATGGTCTTTTATTCTTCCAATTACTCTTTCTTTGTTATTACCATACCAAAATAATAAATCCAGTAGCTTATATATATTGGGATGTTTTAACACCCCATGATTTCATAGGGTGTTATTTCTTCAAAATAATTCAATAACTTGCACTACACGCAACACCGAATTCAAGCGCACTATGACTTACTAAACAAGCCATTCAAAAGAGGTTATGAATAGTATTAACTACATTTTAAACATTATATAATCCTTATAATTTTAGAATCTATATTATGAGTTTCTTAGACATAATGTAAGAACAAATTCATTTTCAGTATTTCACTTTCACAAACTTTTAATAGTGAACCCTTTTTAAATCCAATATTTTAAACTTTTATATATTCAATTTGACTAAATAAATTTACTTTTTAGAATGGGGACATCAAAAATTTACAATGAAACATCCCAAGCATCCATGGTACATTTTCCTTTGAATAATGCAATGACGTGCATTGTACATAACTTGGAGATTCTAACACACCACAACCAATCAAACTAGCCGTTATGAATAGTAATAACTGTTTTTTGAAATTTTATAAATTTTATCATTCGAAATGGACTTCATTTCTAGATTCATGATATCGAAATTAGCTTAGGGAGAAATTTTGGTACTTTTCGGATAACTTTCATATTTTGATGAATAGTGAAAATTACTAAATTTTAATTAAAAAAAAATATTAATCGAAATAAATAATAGTGATAAATTATTATTTTGAGTGGTTCTAAAGTATATTTAGAATATATTTCTACCATTTAATGCAATTTTGGTCATTGGATTTAATTTCGCATTTAAACCAGACATAAACAAGTGTTAATCTTCTAATAGTTATTATCTCTTAAAAACACGCTATTTGTTTTGACGATGGGAATTAATTTTTAAATTAATTAATGCAACTGATATGTTCAGAATTTGGTAAAATAGACCTCGTTTGTGAATTCATAAAATCAAATATAGCTTAGGCCTAATTTTTGGAATTTTTCTGGAAACTTTCATTTTTTGATGAATAGTGAAACCACTAAGTGGTAGTTAAAAAAACTGAACTTTTCATAAAACATAATTTTACCACTTCTGTGAGTGGAATTTCGAAAATAAGAGAGACCCGATTAATATCAAGGATTAAAATGTGGTTCAATGAGATGAAAATAATTTTTGGTGAATAGTAACTTCTTACTTTTATTTACCACGGTTAAAAGCAAATAGGGTAATTAAGGGTAAAAATGATATTAATATTACCCTAACACATGTCATATTTCTATTGGACAAGGGTATCTCGACCACAAAAAAATATTTGGAGTAAAATATTATCATTTAGGTCCATTTTTATTAGATTAGGACCTTTATTATTATTTAAATCAAAGAAAAGTTAAAAGAGTTAAAATCAAAGTTTATTTACTAAAACATTTTTAATATAAGGTTATACATATGATAAATTCGATTGTAAATATTCATTAGAAATATAAAAATATTTCCTACATAATTGTATTTTATTTATAATTTTTAGACATTAAATAATTTAATTTATTTGTGACACAAATGTGATCCAGTAATTACCTAATTACTGAAATATTAAAATAATTGATATTATAAATATCAAAGTAAATATAATTTGAGACTTTTTATGAATTACACTAATTTTATAGGTTAATATTACATGTTATGAATGATTTAATTAACTTTGTTAGAAGTAATAATTCTGTTATGATTTTCACACCAATCAAATTTCCAAATAATGTCAAAATTGACAGAAAAGAATTTTTAAAACAAATATTATATTAATAATTGATATTCAATTCCTAAAAATCTAAGGTTTGGTCAAGAGACTTATATCATGATATTTTTATCATTAAAGGACCACTTGGGGGTATTTTGGAGGTATATAGTAAGTTTATTAACTATATAATATAAAAATACAAAGTTACATGGTAAGTGTCAAACTAATTAACTAAGAGTTAAAACTAAAAGATAATTTTAATATAATTACCCAAACCTGTCTAAATTCTATTGGTTGAGTGGTTTTAGACCCATCCCCACCTTAAAATTTAAATAATCCACTTTGAATCCATTAGAAAAAGAATATGAATTTATTATAAAATAATATTTCTAGCTTTTCCAGAGGTGCCCCTCACCCCTCTTATAAAAGGGCACTCCCCCTTCTCACTAATTCACAAATTCAAAGCCTTTTGGATCGGCCAAACCCTGCCCAAATACTCTCTCAACTTCCCTCGCTACAACTTAGTGGCATTATTTTGATCAGAAAGCCATTCTAAGGAGCCCTTTTGATCAAATAAAAAGAAAGTACTCGAAGAAGTGGTAATGTTTTCACCACCCTCTTTCAAGTTCCTTTCTTCTTAAACTAATTCTTTCTTTTTTATTTCTATTCTAAAATCATAACTCCATTATATTATATATACTATGATGTTATTATAAATATGGTTCAACCATATTTAGTATTCTATCCATCCTTTGAATGGCATGTCACTATACGTGCGTACGTACCGCTTACCGTCTCCACGTCGTGGTGTAATTGTCATTCAATAAATTAATATATGGATAGGTATAATAATGATGTTTAATTCATGTAAATAATAAATATAAAATGATAATTATTCTGTATATATGATATAAGATCTAATTATATATTATTTTAACATCAAAAGAATGATATTGTCGCTCGTGCGTACATACGGACTACCGTCTCCACGAATGCGATGAGATTGCTTCTCCATCGTATCCATTCAAGTATAATTATCATTTTATGATTTAAAAATAATGTTTAAAGACTTGATATCATTCTGGATATGAATAAGATATAACCTATCCCTGAAAAACATGGCTTACGTAACCAAACATATAAATGAAAACGAGTAAGTTAACACCCGAAACGTCGATAATACTAAGATACTATTAAAATGCAATGTTAAAATATCAATTATGATAACATAATAATGTATATGATTATTTTATAATTTAATAAAAATTATTTCACCATTATATAGGAGGTTAACCTACCCCCATCCAAGGAAAAGTACAAGGTAAGGGGTTTCTTATCTCAGTTTTAATTCTGTGAGATTTCCATTGTTCACCACTTATTTATTGTATGTGGTGTGTGTACTTTACATGACTGTATTCATTGTGTAATATAATTTAATTTATGGATATTTACATCATCATTTTATTATCCTTCTTTAATGGGTGCATGTTTCATATGTTACCAAATCGATAAGGGAATTTGGAAATTCAATTTCCACTCATTCAGCTTTACACATACTTCATTGATTATTTCACTCGACGATTATGTGTGGAATCCCTATTAATTTGATTATGTCATAATTTCCACTCCCCTTTCTGTGGATATACTTTTTATACACATTATCACTAAATTGATAAATTCTCAAGTCATCGGTATGAACTTGATAAGAGTAATTTTTACTCAATCTCAATTTGTTGAGATAAACTTCCATTTCATTTGTGTTGTTTTTACAAGAATATGTGTGAATGTCCTTTGATTGTTTTACACTGAATATACAATCATATTTAGTGTATTTATATTTTTCACACATAATTATGTCGTTGATTTATCCTTAACCTAAGGATACGGCCTTTATGAGAGATTTCATCTCAATTTACATTCCATTGAGGCTTCATTGTTGTTATACACCAAATCACTTTTATGTCGTGTATATAATGTACTTTGACAAAGTATATCATGAATCCCTTTATTCTCATGATATTACAAAGTTTTGATTGCCTCAATTATTTGTATTCATGTTTCTCTCTTATGGTTAGAAACTCTAACTAAAATACCACTTTTAAATTTTTTAAAGACTTATTCTTCCAAATCTTGCTCATTAAAGTCCATGTTTTAAAAATGGTTTTAAGGATTTATTTATATGGATATTAAAGTTTTAAAATTAAAACTCCTTTTAATAGTTTCAAGGTGGTATGGGACACTTGGATTCAAAAATCTATTTTTAAATGGCTTCTTGACAAATAGTGTGACTTTTAAATGATTTCAAGAAAAAGGGGGATATTTCTCTTAAATAGTTTTGATGATTATTTTCATCTATGTCAATATCCTTTATTATTATTGATTGAGGTTAATATGATACAACACAATCTCCCATATTGTATCGAATGAGTTATGTTCGACTATGTATGTGCTATTTTTATACCGTTCATGGTTTGTGGATAAGTATTGACATTTCATATGCTGGTTTTAATTCGAATGATTATGTTATGTTTCAAACGTTTCATATGAGGAATGCATTGGACTTAGTATGTGATGGGTCGATCCCGCTATAGATCCTTGATGCATTGGTATGTCTCATGAGACAAACTAGTGTCTTTGCACAAGGCCTTGGAAAAATCTTATTTGTAGTCTTGGCACGAGGCCTTGGCTATGCGGTAATGATACAATGGCATTATGCATTCCATCATTTTGAATGTGGTTATTGATATTGCATGTGATTATTCGATTAGTAGAATATCCATTTGAATAAGTAAATGGTATTATTTCATTTTATTTTTTCCATACTATGTTGAAGTTCAAGTTCAAAAGGCTTTTGTTTCAGTTATACATTGCCTTAAATTTTTATGTTTATTTATGAAAGTTTTCATTATATTGTTATCCTTACTGTGCATATGAGCTCAACCCTTTTCTATGTTTTTGTTTTCCCAGGAAGTGAAAAAGTAATTTATGAATGACCTGCAGGGATAGTATGAGGGGATAAGAGTGTGGACTATGGAGAATATATAGTTGTTGTTTTCATTTTATGATGTAATGTGAACGTTATTAATGTATCTAGTTATTCCCAGGCTACTAAACTAATTGGTCTTTTGAGACTTGATCTTTCTTGGGATCATGCCAATGTTATGTAATAATGCACCGACTCTAGGTAACTGGGGTCGCGGCGTTATAGTTGGTATCAGAGAAAGTTTAGTACAAACCATTGAAGATAGATTTAGATAAACTCTGATTATAGCACGTAGACCTAAGATGAACTGTGAGGACTAGTATAGAAGATCTTTCTAGAATTTTGGTATTGTAGAGATTTTATGAGTTTTCTGACAAATACATCCCTGTCTAGATACGAGCAAGTAGAGGCGGCTCTGGCACAGATGTACCTAGGGGTAATACCCGAAAACACCGATTTGAGCTAGAATCGAACAGGAACTGGTGCACGACAACGGGCCTTGCTGCACTCTTGGTTACGACACTCCCGGGGGATATGCTTAGGATAATTCTCATTTTCTTTGCAAACCATTTTGAAGGGTTTATAAGTATATACTTTCTCAAAGGATCCATTTTTATGATTATGGATTATATCCATAAACTATTTAATTTATGTTATGTCTTTTACAAGTTTGGGATTAGGTACTGTTAATCATAAACTAATCTACTGTATTCCATTATTTAGAAATAGCACCCAGTAGAAAGAATGAGAACTCCAGCAATGCACATGATCCAAAGAGAAAGAAGAATCATATCTTTCATGGTCTTAATCCAGAATTTATAAGAGAAATAGTCTCGCATGTATTATCATTAGATGAAGAAATAATATCATGTGTTTATAAGATAATTAAAGAGTTTACTGAGTCCTATGGATTTGAAGGGAAGTAAGAGAATAAAAGGATAGAAGAGAGAAATATGAATAAAGGGAAGAGGGAAAAGAGGAATTTTCCCATATGTGATATCTGTGGGAAGAAACACAATGGAACTTGCCTGAAAGAAATGGGAGTTTGTTATAAGTTTGGAGGAAAAGGGAAAAAAAATACGCGATTTCAAGGGTAAGAAAATGGTTTCAAATGTACAATGCTTCATTTGCAAGGAGTTTAGACACTACACGAACCTATGTCCTAGTCATCAGACTATGCCGCAAATGATGCTATTAGATAATAATCAAGTTATGATACTACCACAGATAAAGAGGAATGATTAGCGTTCTTATGTTGATTATGTCATTTGAGTATTGTATCAACAATGTACTTGTTATAATAATTATGGAGTATATAAGGATTGTACTACATTACTATTTCATTAAGGACTTGAGATTGTGTGGAACAAAGAAAAGTGACTCAATATCAGGTTAAATGTTTGGAAAATATATGGTTGAGAAAAAGATAAACCATAATATGGTTCTGATACCGAGGTAGTGATTTTAGAATAATACATGATTGATTTGGATAAATTATATTGGATATTCTTGACTACCTTGATACTGATTAATGATTTGTATATTCTATCATTGTTTGGGTTTACAACATTTTTGGATTGAAGGAGTATATCTATTATTATTTAAGGAATAAGGGATCATGAATGTAATCAATATGGTTTTATGGTAATTCAAGATGTTGTAATGTTTTTAAAGAATAAATGATGAAGGTGTTCACATGTTATTACGTGGAAAAAAGGATCTTCATTGTGTTTACCTACCTTATAAATTTTGGAATGAAGTATTTTGGATAGTTCTAGTTTGGATTATTTTGGATTTCCATAAAAGGACAACCCGGAGGTCGGGCGACATCTCGTCGCGTCCGGCAAGGCCGCGAGACTTGAACCCACAACCGATGGGCAACAAGGGTGTGTCACCTAACACTGACCCACATGATTTCCTGGATTGAATAATGTCATTTTTTAATGGTTCTGCTAGATGAATTATAAATTTATTTTTTTAACCCTATACAAATAGGATAAGTAGAATATTATTTTTAAGTTCTATTATCTTTTAGAGTGAAAGATGAGTTTGTGGTAGAACATAGTTAAAGGATGAGACTCTACTTTTCAATTATATATTTTTCTTCTTCTCTTATTCAATGATGAAATTAATTCTTATACTGTATTGAAGGGATCTTAAAACAAAAAAATGCGTTATCCTAATACCATATGTTTTGCTGAACCGATTGTATTTTAAATCATAATAGATTGATGAATTTAAGGCCCTCAATTTTACACTTGTTTGTGATTGATGACCTCAATCACTACCCATAAATATTTACGTTCTCCCTCCAATTATATGTCTCTATTTTCCACCAATGTTCTCCGAATAGAGATCAGAATTTTTTGGTGACCCTTTCATTTCTCTTTTCCTCTTATTAAGAATAAATTTTATCAACCCAATTTCTGATGTGGGTTTTCCCACAAAGATATTTTATATATTCAAACTTTTATTTTTGAATAACAATTTCAAATTGCGAGGATGCAATTTATTGAAGGAGATGAGAATGTAACACCCCAAGATTTCATAGTGTGTTATTTTTCAAAATAATTCTATAACTTCCACTACATGCAACACCGAGTTCAAGCGCACCATGACTTACTAAACAAGCCGTTAAAAAGAGGTTATGAATAGTATTAACTAAATTTTTAACTTTATATAATCCTTATAATTTTAGAATCCATATTATGAGTTTCTTAGACATAATTTAAGAACAAATTCATTTTCAGTATTGCACTTTTACAAACTTTTAATAGTGAACAATTTTTCAATCCTATATTTTAAACGTTTATGTATTCAATTTGAATAAAAAAATTAAATTTTTATAATGGGGAAATAAAAAATTTACAATGAAACATCTCAAGCTTCCACGGTACGGTTCCCGTTGAATAATGCAATGGCGTGCATTGTACGCAACTTCGAGATTCTAACACACCACAACCAATCAAACTAGCCGTTATGAATAGTAATACCTACATTTTGAAATTTTATAAATTTTAACGTTCGAAATGGACTTCATTTTTGGATTGACGATATCGAAATTATATTAGGGTGAAATTTTGGTACTTTTCTGATAACTTTCATATTTTGATGAATAGTGAAAATTACTAAATTTTAATTAATAACAACTTTTTTAACAGAAATAATTAATAGTGATAAATTATTAATTTTAGTGGTTTTAAAGTATATTTAGAATATATTTTTACCATTTCATACAATGTTGGTCATTGGATGTAATTTCACATTTAAACCAGACATAAACAAGTGTCAATCTTTTGATAGTTATTATCTCTTAAAAACACGCTATTTGTTTTGACGACAGGAATTAATTTTTAAATTAATTAATGCAACTGATATGTTCTGAATTTGGTAAAATAGACATAATTTTTGAATTCATAATATCAAATATATCTTAGGCCTAATTGTTGGTATTCTTCTTGAAACTTTCATTTTTTGATGAATAGTGAAACCACTAAGTGGTAGTTAAAAAAACTAAATTTTTCATAAAACATAATTTTACCACTTTTGTTAGTGGAATTTTGAAAATTCTAGTGACACGGTTAATATCAAGGAGTAAAATGTGGTTCAATGAGATGAAAATAATTTTACGTGAATAGTAACTTTTTACTTTTATTTACCACAGTTAAAAACTAAATAGGGTAATTAAGGGTAAAAATGATATTAATATTACCCTAAAAAATGTCCTAATTCTATTGGACAAGTGTATCTCGGCCAAAAAAAACATAGGAGTAAAATATAATCATTTAGTTCCACTTGTATTAGATTAGGACATTTATTTTTATTTAATTCAAAGAAGAGTTAAAAGAGTTAAAATCAAAGTTTATTTACTAAAACATTATTAATATAGGGTTATACATAAGGTAGAATCGATTGTAAATATTAATTAGAAATCTAAAACGATTTCCTACATAATGGTATTTTATTTATAATTTTTAGACATTAAATAATTTTATTTATTTGTGACACAATGGTGATGTAGTAATTACCTAATTAATGAAATATTAAAATAATTGATATTATAAATATCAAAATAAATAAAATTTTAGACATTTATGAATTAAACTAATTTAATAGGTTAATATGACATGTTAGGAATGATTTAATTAACTTTTTTCGAAGTAATAATTCTGTTATGATTTTCACAAAAATCAATTTTCCAAATAGTGTCAAAATTGACATAAAAGAGTTTTTAAAACAAATATTATATTATTAATTGATATTCAATTCCTAAAAATCTGAAGTTCGGACAAGAGACTTATATCCTGATAGATTTATTATTAATGGACCACTTGGGGGTCGCTTGGTGGTATATAGAATGTTTATTAACTATATAATATAAAAATATAAAGTTACATGGTAAGTGTCAAAATAATTAACTAAGACTTAAAACTAAATGATAAGGTTAATTTAATTAACCAAACCTATCTAAATTATATTGGTTGAGTGGTTTTACACCCATACCCACCATTGACTTTAAATAATCCACTTTGGAGCCATTAGAAACCAAATATGAATTTATTATAAATTAATATTTCTAGCTTTTCCAAAGGTGCCCCTCAGCCCTCTTATAAAAGTGCACTCCCCCTTCTCACTAATTCACACATTCAAAGACTTTTTTCTCGGACAAACCCTGCCCAAATACTCTCTCAACTTCCCTCAATACAACCTAATGGCCTTATTTTGATCATAAATACAACCTAAGGAGCCCTTTTGATCAAATCAAAAGGAAGAACCCGAAGAAGAGGTAATGTTTTCACCACCATCTTTCAAGTTCCTTTCTTCTTCAACTTCTTCATTCTTTGTTATTTCTATTATAAAATCAAAACTCTAGTATATTCAATATACTGTGATGTTATTATAAATATGTTACAACCATATTTAGTATTCTATCCATCCTTTGAATGGAATTTCACCATACGTGCGTACGCACGGCTTACCGCCTCCACAACGTGGTGTAATTGTCATTCAATAAATTATTATTTGGATGGGTATAATAATGATGTGTAATTAATGAAAATAATAAATATAACACGATAATTATTCAGTCTATATGATATAACATCCAATTATATATTATTTTAACATCAAAATAATGATATTGTCGCTCGTGAATACGTACGGACTACAGTCTCCAAGAATGCGATGAGATTCATTCTCCATCGTATCCATTCAAGTATAATTATCATTTTATGATTTAAAAATAATTTTTAAAGACATAATATCATTATATATAGGAATAATATAGAACCTATCCATGAAAAACATGGCTTATGTAACAAAACATATAAAAGAAAACAAGTAAGTTAACACCCGAAACGATGATAATACTAATATATTATTAACAAAGCAATGTTAAAAGATCAATTATGATAACATAATAATGTATATAATTCTTGTATAATTTAATAACAATTATTTCACCATTATACAGGAGTTTATCCTACCCCCAACCAAGTAAAAGTACAAGTTAAGGGGTTTCTTATCTCACTTTTAATTCCGTGAGATTTCCATTGTTCACCACTTATTTATTGCATGTGGTGTGTGTAATTCCCATGATTGTATTCATTGTGTAATATACATTAATTTATGGATATTAACATCATCATTGTATTATCCTTCTTTCATGGGTTCATGTTTCATAAGATACCAAATCGATAAGGGAATTTGAAATTTCAATTTCCACTCATTCGGCTTTACGCATACTTCATTGATTATTTTTCGCCATGATAATGTGTGAAATCACTATTCATTTTATTATGTCATAATTTCCACTCCTCTTTCTATGGATATACATTTTATACAAATAATCACTCCATTGAAAAATTCTCAAGTCATCGGTATGAACTTGATAAGAGTAATTTTTACTCAATCTCGATTTGTTGAGATAAACATCCAATTCATTGGTGTTGTTTTTACAAGAATATGTGTGAATGTACTTTGATTGTTTTACACTGAATATCCAATCATATATAGTGTATTTATATTTTTCACACATAATTATGTCTTTGAGTTATCTTTAACCTATGGATATGGCCTTTATGAGAGATTTCGTCTCAATTTACATTCCATTGAGACTTCTTTGTTGTTATACACCAAATCACTTTTATGTGGTGTATATAATGTAATTTGACAATGTATATCATCAATACCTTTATTCTCATGATATTAAAATTTTTTTATTACCTCCATTATTTGTATTCAAGTTTCTCTCTTTTTGTTAGAATCTCTAACTAAAATACCATTTTTAAATGTTTTAAAGACTTATTCTTCTAAATATTGCTCATTAATGTCCATGTTTTAAAAATGGTTTTAAGGATTTATTTATATGGAAATTAATGTCTTAAAATTAAAAATCCTTTTAAAAGTTTCAAAGTTGTATGGGACACATGGATTCAAAAATATATTTTTAAATGGCTTCTTGACAAATAGTGTGACTTTTAAATGATTTCAAGAAAAAGGGGGATATTTCTCTCAAATAGTTTTGATGATTATTTTCATCTATGTCAATATCCTTAATTATTCTCGATTTAGGTTAATATGATACAATAAAATCTCCCATATTGTATCTAATGAGTTATGTTTGACTGTGGATGTTCAATTTTTATACCATTCATGGTTTTTGGATAAGTATTGACATTTCGTATGCTAGTTTTAATACAAATGTTTATGTTATGTTTGAAACATTTCATATGAGGAATACATTGGACATAGTAAGTGACGGGTGGAGCCCGCTATAGCTCCACGATTAATCAGTAGGTCTCATGAGACAAACTAGTGTCTTGGAACAAGGCCTTTCCAAAATCTTATTTGTAGTCTTGGCATGAGGCCTTGGCTATGTGGTTATGATAGTCTGGGATTATGCATTCCATCATTATGAAAGTGGTTATTGATATTGCATGTGATTATTCGATTAGTAGAATATCTATGTGAATAAGTAAATGGAATTATTTCATTTTCTTTTTTCCATACTATGTTGAAGTTCATGTTTAAAAGGCTTTTGTTTTAGTTATACATTGTCTTAAATTTTTACGTTTATATATGAAAGATTCCGCTATATTGATATCCTTACTGGGCATTTGAGCTCACCCCTTTTCTTTGTTTTATTTTTCCCAGGATGTGAAGAAGTAATTTAGGAATGACCTGCAGGGATAGTATGAGGGGATAAGAGTTTGGACTATGGATACTATATTTTTGTAGTTTTCATTTTATGATGTAATGTAAACTTTTTTAATATATCTAGTGATTCCAAAGCTACTAAACTAATCGGTCTTTTGAGACTTGATCTTTATTATGATCATGCCAATGTTATGTAATAATTCACTGACTCTAGGTAACTGGGGTCGGGGAATTATAGATATTATCATAAATATGGAACAACCATATTCATTATTCTATCCATCCAATGAATGATCATGTCAGCATGTGTGCGTACATACATCTTACTGTCTCCACGTCATGGTGTAACTTGTTACTCAAAACTATGTTATTTAGATGGATATAATGATGTTTAATATGCATATAAATAATTAAAATAACATTCTAATATCTCTGTAAAATTAATAAAAAATCCAATTCCACACCTTTAAGGAAATTATATTATCGCTCCTGTGTATGTACAGATTACCGTCTCCATGATGCGATGAGATTCCTTTCCATGTTCACCATTCATCGACGATTATAAAAATATATATTACTAATAAGTATGTAATATATGACATAATAATTTTAATTAAGATATATATGTATTTATATATTTATATTTATTTATGTACTTACATATATCTTATTCACTTACTTCTGTTCAATACGATATGAAAACAGAAAAAGTGTTTATGTGTATGTATGACCTACCATCTCCATAAACGGTGTTTTCTATTTCATATATCTATCTATTATAAATATTTATATTTTAATATGAATAAAATATAAATCAATTTTTATAATCTAGATATATTTATATCATGATCTGAATGTTATGATAAAGAATAACAAGTTAAAATATTTACGATAAACAAATTGATTATTACCTGAAATGTTAATTTAACATGAAAGTAATTATTATATGGGTAGAATAAGTTCATAAATGAATCATGTTTGATATAATAAATATGAATATGGTTCTGTTATAATCTAATAACATACAGTGGTCTTAATATAGGATGTTAAATGTACCCTTGACCAACGGAATGAGTAAGGTAAGGGGTTTTCATCTCACTCCTTATTCCCGTGAGATTCATGCTATATTGAAACTATTTACTTTTGTGTGGTGTACGTACTATACATAATTTTAATCTTTGTGTAATACAATTTAATTTATGTGTATTTACATATTCATTTTATGATACTTCTTTCATGGGGTGTTTGTTTCATATGTTACCAACTTTATAATGGTTAATTCCTCAATCTTATTATTATTCGAGATTGTTTATGCGTATGTTTTTACGGGAAAATATTTTTTATCCATTTCTTAGTTTCAAAAAATAACCTTCAAAGGGATAATTTTTGAGGGGATATTTTACTAAAACATCATTCTAAATGTTTTAATGATTTATTCTTGTAATCCTTTCTCATTAATGTTCATGTTTTTAAAATGGTTTTAATGATTTATTTATATGTACAAGAATATTTTGAAATGTTAATTCATTTAAGAAGTTTCAAAGTGGTATGGGCCACTTTGGGTTAAAACTATATTTTAAATTAATTGCTTAATAATTTTGTTACTTTTGAATGATTTCATGAAAAAGTGATATTTCTCTCAAAGATTTTTACTCATCTTTTTCAACTATGTCATCATCCTTTACGAGATATTATTCTTGATCGAGGTTGATTTATTATGATACAAATCTTCCATATTTTATTTCAGGTTTTGTGATATTTTTGACTGTGGATGAGTTATTTTTATGAAATTCATGGTTTATAGTTAACATATTGACATTTCTTATGCTAGTTTTAAAATGAATGTTTATTCTATATTTCAACCTTTTCTTAAGATGAATGTATTTAACTAGTATGTTCTGGGTTGGGGACCAGTAAAAGTAATACCTTCGGGCTGGGGTCTGGTTATAGAAGGCCCTCTAGGATAGAGTATAGTTATAGAGGCTCTCTAGGTTGGTTTCAAGTTACATAGGTTCTCAGGGCTAGAGTCCAGTTATTGAGACTCTCCGAGTTGGGGTCCGGTTACAGTTAGCCCCTAGTTCCTGGAAAAAGGCCTTGACACAAAAATTAAAGTTTGGTACTATACATTACCTCATTATGAAATTTTTTATTACATTTGATTATTCAACTAGTAGAATATCCATGTGAATATTTATATGGTAATTTTTGATTTATTTTGGCCATATTATGTTCACGTTTATGTTTGAAAGGATTTTGTTTTTATGACACATCTTGCCTAAATAGTTTATAGATTCTACTAAATTATTTACCATTACTGAGCATCTAAGATCACCCATTTCTTATGTTTTATTTTCCCAGGATATGAATAAGTTAGTTATGAGTGACTTTCAGTCATAATCTAGTAGACTTGGAAATTTATAATGGAATAAATTAATGTTGTTTCTCTTTTCATTTTGTAATGTTGAACTTCATGTATGTAATCTATTTTCTACGACTAA
Organism: Viscum album; assembly: GCA_963277665.1. Lineage (NCBI taxonomy): Eukaryota > Viridiplantae > Streptophyta > Magnoliopsida > Santalales > Viscaceae > Viscum > Viscum album. Next base: position 1,868,718,183 of record OY728163.1, read on the forward strand.
TAAACTGATCGGTCCTTCAGGACTTGATTCCTTGTAATCATGCTACTGTATTAATATAATGGACTGAATTTGGGTAACTGGGGTTTGGTCATTACAATTGGTATTAGGAGATGTTCAGTACAACCCATAAAAACAAGATTTTGATAAACTATGACTAGATCATATTATCCTATAATATTCATTGAGAATAAGTATAGATGAACTTCCTACAATATTGGTAATGTAGATATTTTATTGATTTTTCCATGAAATACATCTCTATCAAGATACGAGCAGGTAGAGGTGGCTCTGGCACGGATATACATAGGGGTAAAAAACGAAAACAACGCTTTGAGCAAGACTCGAATGGGAACTAGTGCACAACAATGGGACTTGCTGCCCTCTTGGTTATGATACTCCCTAGGGATATACTTAGGATAATTCAAGTTTTCATTACAATCCATTATGAAACATTTAGGTGTAAATAATTCCTCAAAGAAATCATTTTTATTATTTTGTATTATATCCATAAATTGTTCAATTTACTTTAGGAATTTTTCATTTTTGGAATTATTCATTGCAATTCATAAACTAACATAGTGTATGCCATTGTTTAAAAATGGCACCTAGTAGAAGGAATGAAAAATATATTAATACATATGATCCAAAGAGTAAAAAAGATCATATCTTTCATGGTATTAGTACAACATTTAGAAGTGAAATAGTCTTCCATGTATTCTCAACATATGAAGAAATAATATCATGTGTTAATAAGATAAGTTAAGAATTCTCTATGTCCTATGGATTTTAAGGGATGCAAGAGAAGAAAAGGATGGTAGAGAGAAAGACAGATAAAGAGAAGAGGGGAAAGAAGGATTTTCCCGTATGTGATAAATGTGGAATGAATCACCATGGTAAATTCTTGAAGGTAATGGGATATTTCTTTAAGTGTAGAGAAAAAGGACCCCAAGTATGTTATTTTAAGGGTGTGAAAAAGGATTCAAATGCAAAATAATTATTCTATAAGGCGTTGGGACACTACGTAAATAAATGTCCCAATCATCAGAGTATACTGTAAATGATGCTATTGGATAATAATCATGTTATGCTACTACAAAAAATGAAGAGTAATGACAAGTGTTCTTGTCTTGTTATTATAGAATTATTTCACTTGAGTGTTTTATCAACAATATAATGGTTATATGAATTATAGAGACACATAAGGCTTGTACTTCAGTACTATTTTATTGAAGGTTTGAGATTATATGGTTCTATGAAATGTTACCTAAAAGTAATCTACATTTTTTTGTAAAATACATGGTTGTAGGAAAGGTAATCCTTAATATGGTCCTCATAATTAGGTAGTTCTTCTGGAATAAGATATGGTTGATTTGGATAAATTATATTGGATATTCCTCACTCCCTTGGAACTGATTAATAGTTTATTTATTTCATCATTGTTGTAATATTAATAGAATTTGGATATAAGGGATATATCCAGTATTCTATAAAGAATAAGGGAGCATAAATGTATTAAATAAGGCTTTATGGTAATTCAGGGAGTTACCATGTTTTAAAAGAATAGATGATAAAGGTGTTCAGATGTTATTACGTGGAAAAAGGATCTTCATTGTTATTAACTTTCTTATAAATTTTGGACTGTGAGTTTGGATAGAAGTATTTTGAAAAAGTATAAATTTTGGAATGGATTAATTTGACAATTGGATACAATAGTTACGCTTATTTTTGGATTGGCTTAAAAATGACAACCTAGAGGTCGGACGTAACCATTCGTGTCTGGAAAGGCCGCAAGAATTGAACCCATAACCAAAGGGTGAGAAGGGTCCACCACCCACCACTGGACTTTGTGTTATCCTGGATTGTATATTGTAGTTTTTTTAAAAGGTCTGATAGATGAATTATAAATTCATTATTTTTGGAAACCTATACGACTAGGATAAATATAATATTTTTTTGAAATATTTTGGAGTGAGAGATGAGTTTGTGGTAGGAATTAGTTAAATGATGTAACTCTACTTGTCAATTATATATATATATATATTACCTCTTATTCTATGAATAAATTATCTCTCAATCTATAGTTAAGGGACTTTTTCTAAGTCTCCATTCATTGAATCATCCATTGATTTCTAAACGACATTCTTTTATACGGTGTATAAAACCCTTTGACTTTTCATTTCAAGGAAAATCTTTTTCTATGAAGCGTTTTACTAAATGACAAAAAAATAAATGTTTTTATACATAAGTGGTGACAATAACCTTTCCGCAACTGCAAGTTTTATTTGATCTTTGGATTCCTTAACAAGACAAAATAATTTTTTAAAAAAATAAAATAAATACCACATACTCTTTTTAAGTATTTTGGTATCGATAGTGGTTTTGATAATGGATTTGTTATGTCAATATATTTAAATGATATATTGTGATTGATAACCTCAATCACAACCTATAAAAATTTACATTTTCCATCCAATTATGTGTCACTAATTGCCACCAATTTTCTCTTAAATGAGATCATTATTTAGTGTTAACCTGTTTCATTTCCCTTTCACTCTTATTAAGACTAAATTTTATTAACCCAATTTTCGATGTGGGTTCTCTACAAAGGTATTTTTCTATTTTTAAACTTTTATTTTGCAAGAAAAATTTCCAATTGTGATGATGCAATTTATTGAAGTAGGGGAGAATGTAACACCCCTATATTTTATAGTACTTTATTTCTTCAATGTAATTCAATAACTAGTACTACACACAACAATGAGTTCAACTTCACCACGACATACCAAACTAGTTGTTCAGAAGTGTTTATGAATAGTATTAAATGAATTTTGAATTTTATATAATCCTAATAATTTTAGAATCCATATTATGATTTTAATAGACATAATATAAAAACAAATTCATTTTTTTAGATAAAAAAAGTATTTTTTTAATGTAATTTTACCGCCTTTTAATGGAGAACCATTTTTAAATCCAATATTTGAAACTTTTATATATTAAATTTGACAAAATAAAATTTCTCTTTAGAATTGGGACATAAAAAATTAGTTTCAACAAATTTTTTGTGTTTTTATTGATAACTTTCATATTTGGGGGAATAGTGAAAAATAATAAATTTTAATTGAAAAAACATTTTTAAGAAAAATAATTTATAGTGTTAAAATATACATATGAATGGTTTGGACACATAATTAGACTATAATTTTTATATTTAATCCAATTTTGGTCATTGTATGTAATTTCACTTTGAAATTGGAAATAACCAAGTGTCAATCTTTTGGTAGTTATTATTTCATAAAAATATGCTTTTTGATTTTGACAATGGGAATTAATTATAAATTAATAAATGCAATTTAAATGTTTTTAATTTGGCCAAATTGACTTCATTTTTGAATTCGGAATATCAACATTATCTTAGGGTGAAATTTTGGTATGTTTCTGAAAACTATTAGTTTTTGATGAATAGTGAAAAACAATGTGTTATTGGTTAAAACAGACTTTTCATTTAAATAAGTATTTATTTTATTTAAATTTATTTTAGGTAAAAAATATATACATAATACCTATATATGTTCAATGTAATCCATTTGAATAATTTTTTAATAATATTAGATATATAAAATTTTATTGAACATTTCACCGTCTTTTACCCACCTCCTAGGAGAACTTGCAAATTCGCATAAAACATAATTTTATCGCTTCTTAGAGAAGAATTTCCAAACACCAAGAGACACGGTTCATATCAGTAAAAAAATGTGCTTTAATGAGATGTAAATAATTTTTGGGGAATAGTAACTTTTTATTATTATTTACCATGGTAAAAAGTAAATAGGGTAATTAAGGGTAAAATGATATTATTATTACACTAAAACATGCCCTAATTATATTGGATAAGTATAATTCGACCAGAAACAACCTTAGGAATAAAATATGATCCTTTATGTTCACATTTATTGTATTATAAAATTTATTATTAGTTTATTTAAAGAATAGTTAAAAGAGTTAAAATCAAAGTTTAATAACTAAATAATTTTTAATATAGGGATACACACAATATAAATTCAATTATAATTATTCATTATAAAGATAAAGATATTTCCTACATCTTGTAATTTTTTTATAATATTTATACACTAAATAATTAAATTTTATTTATGACACAATGATGATTCAGTAATTACCTTATTAATGAAAGAATCAAATAAAGGGTATTATAAATATTAAATTAAATCTAATTTCATAGTTTTTATGAAATCCTATAATTTTATAGGTTAATATGACTTCTTAGAGTTTATTATATGTTTCTTTTTTGAATTAATAATGTTTTCATGACATTCACTAAAACCAAATAAAAAATAGTGTCAAAATTGACATATATTAATTTTTAAAACAAATACTATATTAATGGTTGACATAATCTTCCTAAAAATATATGGTTTGTCCAAAGGGATTGAATAATATTATATTTTTCATTAATTAACTAATTTAGGTTCTCTTTTAAGTTTATATTATGATTATTAACCATATAGTCTAAGATTACAATAAGATAAGATAAAAGTTAAACTATTTAACCAAGAGTTAAATTTATAAGATAAGGGTAAAATGGTAACCTAAACTTGCCTAAAATCTATTGGTAGAGATTTTTTTGACATAGAGCCACCTTTTCCTCAAAATAAATTACATTGGTGCCATTACAAACCGAAAATGATTTTATTATAAAATAAAATATCAATCTTTTCCTAAGGTTCCCCTCACCCCTCTTATATAAGGGAACTTCCCTTTCTCTCAAATTCACTTCTCCAAAACCATTCATCTCGGCCATACCGGGCCCCAACATCCTCCAAACTATCCTCCCTTCAGCCTAGTGACCTTAGTGTGATCATAAAGACAACATATGGATCTCTTTTGATCAACTCAAAATGATGAACCCAAAGAAGAGGTAATGATTTTACCACCCCTTTTCATGTTCTTTTCCTCTTCCACTTACTCATTATTTTTTATTACCATAAAAAAATAATAACTACAGTACCTTAGATATACTTTGAGGTTTTAATAAATATGGAACAATCATATTCATTATTATATATTTCCTATGAATTATAATGTCACCATGCGTGTGTACGTACTGGTTATCGTCTCCACGCTGTGGTGTAATTTTATTATTCAACACTATGTTATTTGGATGTATATAATGATGAGTAATATGCCTATAAATAATGAAAATAACATGATAATGTCCCTTTAAAATTAATATACCATCCAATTCTACACCTTCATGAAAATTATATTGTCTCTCGTGTGTATGTATGGATTACCGTCTCCACGATGCGATGAGATTCATTTCCACGTTCAACATTCGTCGACAATTATAAAAACATATATTACTAATAAGTATGTAATAAATGAAATTATAATGATACTGGAGATATATATATATATTTATTTATTTATGTACTTATATATATCTTATTCACTTACTTCCGTTCAATATGATATGAAAACAGAAACAACGTTTATGCGTATGTTCGACCTACCATCTCCATAAACGGTGTTTTCTATTTCATATAACAATCTATTATAAAAATTTATATTCTAAATATGTATGATATATAAATCAATTTTTATATTCTAGAAGTATTTAAATCATGATCTAAATGATACGATCAGGAATGTAAAGTAAAAATATGTACGATGAAGAAAGTGATTATTACCCCGAATGGTTAATTTAACAAGAAAATCATTATTAAATGGATAGTATAAAGTCATAAATTAATAATGTATGATATAATAAATATAAATATGGTTCTTTTATAATCTAATAACATAAAATGTTCATCATAAAAGTTGTTAAACATACCCTTGACTGAGGGAAAATGAAAGGTAAGGGGATTTCATCTCACTCCTTATTCCCATGAGATTAATTCTATATTGCCACTATTTTCTTTGTGTGTGATGTATGTCCTGACTATAATTTTATTATTTGTGTAACAAAATTTAATTTATGTGTATTTACATCTCCATTTTATGAAACTTCATTCATGGGGTGTATTTTTCATAAGTTACCTAATTGGTAAGGGTTAATTCCTCAATCTAATTATTGTTCGAGATTGTTTATGTGTAAGATTTTACAGGGACATACTTTTTATCCATTTCCATGTTTCATAAAATAATTTTCAAATGTATTATTTTTAGGGGACTCTTTTACTAAAACATCAATTTAAATTTTTTAAATATTATTTCTTGTAAACATTTTTCATTAATGTCCATGTTTTTAAAATGGTTTTAAGGATTTGTTTATATGGACATGAATATTTTAAAATGTTAATTAATTTCAAAAGTTTCCATGTAGTATGGGATACATTGATTCAAAACATTCTTCTTAAATGACTTCCTTTATAAATTATGTGACTTTGAAATTATGTCATGATAAATGGATATTTCTCGCAATGATTTTTACTGATCATTTTCAATTATTCCCACATCCATTACGGGATTTTTTTCTTAATCTAGGTTGATTTCTTATAATACAAATCATCCATATTTTATTTAAGGTTTTGTGATATCATTGACTATGGATGAGTTATTTTTATGCCATTCACATTTTATGGTCAATGTATTCGCATTTCTTATGCAAGTTTTAATACGATTTTTTTATGTTATATTTCAACCTTTTATTAAGAAGAATGTATTGGAAAGGTATGTTCTGGGTTGGGGAAAAGTAAAAGTAATCCCTCCAGGTTGGGGTCTAGTTACAGCAGACCCTCCGAGATGGAGTCCAGTTACAGAGGCTCTCTAGGTTGGAGTCTGGTTATAGAGGCTCTCTGGGTTGGAGTCCAGTTATAGAGGCTCTCCGGTTGGGGTCTGGTTATAGTTAGCATGTTGGTCCTGGCATGAGGCTTTGACACAGAAATTAAAGTCTAGTACGATACATTGCATCATTATGAAATTAGTTATTTAATATGATTGTTTAAAAAGTAGAATATCCATGTGCATATTTATATGGTAATTTTTGATTTATTTTTCCCATATTATGTTCATGTTTATGTTTGAAAGGATGTTGTTTTTATTACACATATTACATTAAATGTTTATAACTTCTGCTAAATTATTTACCCTTACTGATCATCGGAGCTCACCCCTTTTTTATGTTTTATTTTCCCAAGATATAAAGAATTTAATTATGAGTGACTTGGAGGCATAATATATGAGGCTTTGAATTTTCTAAGGTAATAAATTACTATTGTTTTTCTTTTCATGTTGTAATGTTGAACTTCATGTATGTAATCTATTTACCAAGACAAATAAACTGATCGGTCTTTTAAGACTTGATTCCTTGTAATCATGATAATATATTAAAATAATTCACCATCTATGGGTAACGAGGGTCGCGGAGTTACACATTCCTTTATCCATGTTTTATTACACCAATATAATTAAATCAACTCTTTAGATCGCATTGTTTATATACCTATAATAAATGATATGTATAAATACAATGTGATGGGATAATGATAGATAAATAATGACACCATGACATGAGTTAGATGGGTAAATTTTAGAGAAGGTTAGATCAATTCAAAAGGACATCAATGTAACTTTAATTCAACAAAAAAAATTATAACAATTATCAGTGAAAATATGAATAAAAAAGATGTTGATAAGTATTTTCTATGAATTTTTACACGGAATAATGTAATGAGATTTAGATACATCTGAAGGATGATACCTAGGAATATTTTCACCTTAAATATTATTTATCTATTAGTCATGGTATCTCACCATGTGTTTCTTCCACTAAAAAACTTTTGAAGATAATGATGTGTTCCATGTATCTCTACAATGTTAGTACATACATAAACATTAACATTTAATAAACTCTGAGGTTATACTACTGGAAAATTATCATTCTTACATTGAACAACTATATGAAGTCTTTTATTGTGGAGATAATATCCAATGGACCCAGACTACTCTTTAGTTACTCTTCTATAGAGGAATCATAAATTGGAAGATGCTACACTAGAACATTAGGTTGTGATCAAATAGAGATATCCACTATTTTTTAATCTATTTGAATGAATTTTGAGATATAAATTCATTTCATCAGGTGTATAATATGACCCTATGATTTTATGATTCATTTTTCTTTAAATGAAATTAATTTTCTTCTATTTATTGTGATATATGAAAACATGATAGAAAATTAAATGTAATGTTGTATACCATCTTAACCTTGTCCTAAAATAATCAATATGAATAGAAATAACGAATATTTAAAAACTACTTATAAAATTTTTATATAAAAAAATATTTATATAAATAAGTAATAAATTTTTATCAGCTATTATATGTTTGAAAAACGAATTTTTCTACAAAAAAAGATTTATTTTTTTGGGAAAAATAAAATAATTAATTTTTTTCAGTATTAGAAATTTTATTTCTAAAATATTAATTCTTTTCTGGAATAATTATGTATAAATTAATATATAGTGATACTATTATAAATTTTTGATAGGGTTTATTTTTAAACAAATAGTGCATAGTATTGATTTTTATTAAATATTGACTTATTTCGGCAAGAATTTACATAGTTTCATATTCATTTAAATAAAATAAAGACCAAAATCAGTTAGCTTATAATATGAATAATATAATTACGTTCATAAGAATAAATTCTATGTTTTATTTTATTATATTATCTTATTATACTTAGGAATATTTTTATTTATGGAAAAATACTTTTCAACGCTTTTTACAGGTTTAATTTTTTAATTATATTATTTACATTATATATATTGAATACGATAAAACATGTTAAATATCTTGAAACATCATAATTATTATTAAATATTTTTCTTCACTTATTTTTAGATAATTAATAGTAAAAACTAAAAAACATTATCATCATGGTTAAGGTTATGACAGGTTTAACTCGGGGTTAAACAAATACATAAGATTATATATGCAAATGTTGTAGATCAAAATCATATTTTCTAACCAAATATCAACCACATACTATCCAAAATATTAGTTTCTATCTATTTTAAATCTTTTTTCTTGAGTATAACCTAATTATATTTTAATCATTTAAGGAATTCGATGTGTGCCCTCTCCCCACTTAAAAAAAGACACCCATCCTTTATCTTCATAACACCACATTGAGCTATCTAGCTCACCCATATAATTCACAATACACTTATCAACTTTCCTATCATTAATTTAAAGGTTATTTTCTTCCTAAATGACTATTACAATGGTCCTTAACATGGTATATGAAGGTGGCATAATAAATATGAGATAATCATCATACTCGACCTCTTTCAATTTATTTCCTCTTATACTAACTATAAATTTTTAGAATTCATCATAAAATAATATTCATCATTTTAATTATACATAAAATTTAATATGATTTTTTAGCCACCATTATTTATCCACTTTTCCATCATATGGGAAGTGAAAGTGTCCCTGTTATGTTTGTGGGACTATAACCTTCACAAAGACATACAATTCATTTTTCATCACCTTAATTCATTGAGGGTTACAATTTTGTGGTTAATATTTAAATATTATATTTATAACACAATTATTATCCTATAATTAAAATTTAATAACTAACTTTTTCCTTCTAATATGTTGTAAAATGATAATATCCCTCGTGTGTACATGGGGAATACCATCTTCACAAAGAAATGTGATTTGTTTTTCATTTACATTTATCATTGATAGTAATAAGGATTTATTTAATATTTATATATTGTGATATAATTATGGTTTTTGAAAGTTAAAATATTTTGTATCATTCTTTCAATATTTTCATTAGAAAATAGAAAAATTATTCATGTGTTCATAAGACCAACCGTCACCTCAAAAGGTGGAAATAGTTTTCTATCTCCACAAATTATTGATGAAACTATATATATAATATATGTGATATTTTTATCATGATAAAAATTATTTACATTATGGATGTATGATCAATGTTCAAGGAAAAACATAGAAACTGAAACTCCTAAGAAGAATGAAATAGTTAAATCTAGGAAAAACAATTTTAATAAAGGATTGTTAAAAAATTGGTGATGATATGTTATATGTGGATAATATTTGATATTCAAAATACTAAAAATTTTCTAGTATTGAATTATAAAAAAATTTATTTTATTATATTGGAGTTTATTGTGCTTTTGATACAAGATGAACTTGAGGTATGGTGTTGATTTTACAATATCATTGTTTACCCAGACTATTTATGATTATGTTTCCTGTAATGAAATTTCATGATATACCTCCCATTAATCTCATGAATTTTCTAATACATGGTTAATTCAAGTAATTTTTATGTAATAAAACCATATCCCACACTTTTTTAATTAAAATGATAGATAACATGTTTTTATGAAAAACATATTTTACTTTCACTTTGGTCATGATTAATTTTCATCATTTTATATATTTAATTTAATTAATTTTATATAATTTCATTAATATTATATAATGATATAACATGTTTATTCCAAACATTGTTCTAATTTATAATAAATTTAATAAAAGTAATATTCTTTTATCTTTTAGAATGATGTACTTTTAAATTTTTAATGAAAATGTAAACATAATCATTATTTTTACATATATAACATGAATGAAATTTTATATAGTAATGAAAATATAATTATTAGAATCATTTATTAAAATTTTCCATGATTGGTTTAAAAAATAATGGTTTCGGTTATATTTTAATAATTTTTAAATTTTTATTATTGTTAATAAAAATTGAAATGGGTATTATCACCAGTAAATATCCCATGTGTTTTTAGTGGAATTTTAATTTATGATAAAATCCATTCATATTACAAATGTTTTGCTGGGGAAATTATTCAATGACACAATCCTAATACCTTATCAATATGGTTTCATATTATTATACTGATATATTTTTGAAATCCAATTTTTTCATGGGTTATGATATATGGAATTGTTAGAATAACTACTATAATCATTAATTATCTATGTGTTATGATATATAATGAATATTTATTATCATATGACACAAATATAAATTAATTATCATTATTTTAGGGATAGTACTAGAATTATATTTCCATATAATGGGTTCTGTATGGATGGATATCTCATGAGATAATATGTATTATATAGGGAAGTAAACACTATTCACTTAAAGATTATGTCCACTGTGATAGTCTTGGGAGTAAAACCTGAAACAAAAATAGATGAAAGAATGGGGAGTGAGCCTAATCCACTATGATAGTCTTGGAAATGTTCATTGGGTAAAGAAATTATTTTAAATTTATATATATTCCATAAATAGTTCTCAATCCACCATTAGGATATAATGTATCAGGTTCATTGATTTATTTAGGATTCCTGTCTTATGAATTAAAAAATTTTATTCCATGATTCTATATTATGATCTATGATATAAAATGTAAAATTTTTAAAATGCTATTTTCATTTTCACATACCCTTATGCTCATTTTATTCGTAAGTTTTCATTGATATCTCCCTTTATTACTTTTACTAAGCATCTGATCCCACAATTTCATTTGTTTCATTTCAACTAATTATGAATAAATATTATAATTAGGGCATGTTCATCAATTTTTCTATTTGGGAAGATATTTTTTTGAGTTCTTATTGATCATTCTATATATAGGATGATTCTTTATCTAGTCTCTAAAAACACTAAACCATTACTTTCCTCAGAGTTATTTTAGTATAATATATTTATTATTCATAAAATAATATGTAATATATATGTATAAAAAGTATTGGTCACAATATTTTCAAAGGATGGTATACTCAATGATGTGAAAATATTCAAAATTAACTAAATTTATTATTTCCCCAAGATCTAAACTTATTCATATAGTGATAAACACTCAAAATTTTTATATATTGTATGTAATTATAATAATTTCACATAATGAAAAGTCTGGTTTCATTATTGAAATGAAATATATTTCATTATAAATATATGAAATGAAATAAATCCTTTATTAAATTCCATATATAATTGGATCAAAAATCATTTACATCAGAAATAACCTACGGAAATACTTAGATATAAGAAATTGAAAAGATCAAATTCCTAGTAAGGGGTAAAATATTAACAATTATACATGGAGGAGTTATAAATACATCATAAAAAACAGGTGATATAGTAGTTTTAGAAAATGATTAAATAACATAATAAGATCTGAAAATTATAGAAAATTGAACACATGTATTGAGGGAATAATCATATATCATGAAATAATGTCAAAAAATTAAATATTTAGAAGGAATTATATATATATATATATATATTAGAACATTACATGGGTGAATACACCTCCTAGGTGAGACATGTATCACTATACTAAGTGATTTCCATTTCCATATGAAAAAAATGTGGTACAAACAAAATAATAAAAAATCCGAACACATTTACATGATTTATAAAAATACAATTATAGGAAAATCAAGCCATATGTAATTTACATATAAAATTATTCAATAAAGATAACCATATTATGGGAATTTATGACATTGTAAAAAAATATAGTCACCTCCTATGCATGAAAACCATAAAGATCACATGATACATAAATCACCACACAATTTATTAGAAGTCTATATAAATCAATGCTCAACGACAATCCTAATGATGTATCTGTACCTATTAGTTCCATGTGAAGAGGAATAGAGTCTTAAACCCACAAAAATTAAGTCATTACTATCAAATTGATATATATTAATAATTTAATGCAATATATTGGTTATTTAGGAAAATACCCTTCAACCAAGATAATAAATTATAGGGTGTTCACACCATATAAAATAAAGGGCATATAGTTAAGTCTAAAATTTCCCAAATAAATCAAATATAATTGTATATAAGAGAATATCCTTTTTTAGGTGAACGATATATAAGATATTAATAAATAAAATGTATTGGAATAAAATTTATAATTTTATATACCTGAATATAATGCAAGATAATGTATGTAAAAGATCATTCCTCTCATGGGAATGTCATTCTGAATACCCTAATTAATTACAAGTGTAGAGATAAGAAATCAAATGATTATTTTAAAAAGTGGACCATTTTTTCAGAAATAATCCTTTCACAGAAAATACAACCTAATAAATTATAAAATAGTGGAATATGAAAGAGTACGAAAATGTATGAAATCCTTTTAGAGAAGACAATATAATTTAATAGTATTTAAGGATACAATACTTAGTCTCTATACCATATTAAAAATATTTGAGGATAATATATTTAAGAAATAAATGAAATTGAAATTGTAGATAATAATACTTATGAAAATATTTAATATTTATCAAATATATATTTTTCAAAAAATTTATATGAATATAAAAAAATAGAATAAAAATAAAAAAAAGGTGTATTCAAATCCTTTAAGGAATTTTCCTACAAAATGAAATAAATTAAATTCAAAAAGCTATTATCAAATTAAGATTAATATGATGTGAAATTATTTATTTATAATTATAATTTACCGATAGGTAATCTTTTGAAACCAAACATAATTATAGATGATAAAACATATAGATAAATTTGGATAATGGAAAATCATCCCTTTTAGACATTCACGAGTTTGATAATAATGGATTAAATTAATTTATCCATAAATACATTTAAATCCATAGAAAATAAATGTTTGGGATCATAATGTATATAAAGGGGTATAATGATGAATATAAACAGTAATAAATAAATATATATATTGATATGAACATGCCTTAAAGGGCAAAATAGTGGTAAATATTACTTATAAACTATTTAATGTGTGAACTATAAATAAATAATAGTGTTAGAAAGATATTAATACATAACAAGAATTTTAGATTTAGTATGTTATATATTAGAAAATATTACTATTTAATATATAAGATTATATAGACAATAACGAACCAATTTGTAATTAGAATGGAGATTTGGGAAGAAAACCCCATACCTCAAATAATTTATTTATTCAAATATTTTAAATAATCCCGAATAATGAAATTATTTTAGTTATTTTTTTCATGTAGAATGTTTTAAATGATTACATAATTATTATTAATAGTTATAAATTTTTTATTAACATTTATGATTCAATGAAAAGATTTATTTAACTTTTATTGGTAGTTTCAATGTTCTGTGTTTCATAATTCTGGAACTCCTCTAATTAATGGGTAGTAGTCCGAGGTTCATGTTAAATAGTTTCAAAAGTTCCTATTATTTATAGTATTGTTTTATTCTCAATCCATAATGTGTGAAATTATAGTTTTGATTGCAGGAAAAACTCCCAAAGGATGGCATCAAGATAAATGTTCGGGTTAACACTGCTCCACCAATGTGTTCTATAATGATTTCTAAGATGATCCCTCTTGATACAAGAATATGATGATGTGGTTAAAGATAACAGTGTTTTAGGCTATTATGTGATGGCTAAATGTAAAAATTGGGCCGATATCACCGCAGAAGACTCGGTTCATTTTGAAGGGGTTTATATCCTCGGTGAACCGAAGTGTAATGAACAAGTACAATCTATGTGTGAAAATAAGAATCGTCTTATAAAGATATGATCCTAAAATCTAATTATGTTTCTCATCCTAAAACCGATTAAGGATTGGTATCTATACAAAATCATGGAGTGGAGTGTTAGTCTCAATATATTATTGCATAGGCTAACATATCAAAGGATTTTTAGGAGGCAGTTGGTGATGAGATTGATGTAGAAATGGAAAACCAGTTAGTTGATGAGGCAACCATACAATTTTATTATGATCATCATGTATTAGATGAAAAAAATGTCTCCGAAATATTATACAATTAATAAAATATTAAATACTGAAGCACCTAGAAAATTAAAAGTCACTCGGAATGATAATATTATAGTGGATTACGAGGGTTTTCATATGAATCCTTTCATAAAAAGATGGAAGTATCATAAGATTGGATAGGTCCTTGTAACTCCTACATCAAATGAGGTTCTTGTGACCCTGTCAGCAATGTGTCTACAGGTAGAGTAACAATCTCATATTCAGATTGATTGATTGAATGACAACACTAAATAGAAATTTCCACATCAATGTTCTGAGCACATGAGAAGTGATTATGACTCATTTTGATTGGGTTCTAATGAGGAATGTGAGGAAAAGTAACTCATCATGATAATATTATAATTCCATCTAAGATATTGTAAGGAGAAACAGAACCAAGAAGCCTTCAGAGTGAGGATTCTGAGGGGTATAATGTGCAACTTGAACCTCCTATTGCTAAAATGGAACTGGAATTATTTTGCTTCTATGATTACCATGTAGTGATAAATCATTAATATAATAACTTGTAAGAGAGTATTCAAATCAATCAAGAATTCAATGTGCATAATATTTTCTAGAAATATACAAAATGCGTCGGTATATAAAATTTTTCCTATTCACTCCTTTGGGGTTATTATAAGACTTTACTGGTGCCTAAATCATGGAGGTGTGGGAGAAATGCTCAGAGAATAGGTATGTACTCTAGAAATTTGGGTTCAAGAATGACCCATTCATTTTGTACTAACTAGTCTACTTGTAACTTTTTTTACTTTAGTCTTAATAAATTTTAAGGTCATGACTTATCTTTCTAAAAATGTAGATATTAATAGTCCATGTAATTTTCCTTGGTAAGATAGTTTTATATTTTCAAAATAATTGAAATTATTTTTTTAAAAAAATACTCATTATCAATAATAAATTTTTATTTTAAAATTCTAAAAAATATTTTATATTTTTATTAATGAAAAATACAATAAAGCAATCCATTTATATGAATAAAAAATTTTAATTATTCAAAAATAAAACACTATTGTTTACTAAATTTGTGGAAACCCACCATAGTTAAACTTTGAACTTTTAAAATGTCTTAAAGGATGGAAAATATAATAATTTTTCAAGTTTCATAAAAATATTAACATATAATTTAAATATTTTATTCAATTTACATTTAATGATAACTTATGTTTTTTGAGAGGATATTAGAGAATAGAATTAAAAACTCTATATGTCACGATCCAGATCTGGTCGTCATCCAAACTAGCACCTGACCCGGTATGTGGAAAGTCCCAAAGGGAATTCCATATCCCTACAAGATAGAAGAATTGATCAAGTACCATAAATAAGTCTTTGGGAACAATTTAAATGATTCTAGGAATATTAAACAACTAACAAAACTAAATAAACTGAATCATAAAAATTACGCCAAATAAGTCGTAACAAAATTTTAGAATGGATTTACCTCATTTAATTCAAACCCCAAGAAGGAAACAATTCAAAAGTAGTATTACGTTTAACATTAAAACCACCACACGACAAGGGGAAATCAACCTCATGCCTTCTCCATAAAACTACACCCTAAAATGAATCTAACAACACGAACCATTATCTCCTAGGACCGTTCCCTTACATGTGTCAAACATAATCAAGTATACTAACACCAAGAGGTGTATGTATCGTGAGAGCCTATTCTCAATAGAATTACACCCAATAATATTCCCTATGATAAAACTTTTAGAAAAAAAATCTTTAAAGTTTTTATAAACACGAAATGTAGGAAAAAACATATAAATGTAAAACATTAATTGAAAATAGCTTTCAAGTGGGGAACTAGGAAGAATGTACACATTTATACACTGAATATTCTAGAAAAAAACATAGTATATTGTCAGTATGTACGATATAGCCAATAAGCACAAGTCGGGGAACACAACTAGGCACTAGCTAGCTGTCGGGCCCTAGGTATATATAATCCCTGAGTATAAGTAACCATAACTAATATCTTTTTCATGCATGAGCCACTAGGATCGATAAACCTAATGGCCTAGTGGTCCCCAATATCATAAATATTTAGTCATTATTTTCATCATCAAACATGCTAAACGAAATAGAGATGATACCTTTACTAGATCACTAGCAGACTTGTCCATGTCCGCCAACCTAGATACTCGTGTTTCCCTAATTGAAATAAAATTTTTCCATATGTTATAAAATACCATTTTCATATAAAAATCCCATTTATGAATCATACACACACATAACTATACCAAAAATTTCATTTTACCTTTTTCATAACTCAATAAACCATCTAAAATTTTCATAAAACCATTTCCAGATGTAAAAAAATTATTTTCACAAAAAACTATTCCAAAACCCTATTTCGAGGACAAATGACCAACAATACCACACAATGATACATTTATCATCTTTAACAACATTTAATAAACCAATTCCATGAGCCATAATATAATCCCAAAAGACACAACATGCAATACACATGAAAAAAACTCATTTTCATACAAAATTGATTCTTTAAAATAATTCACATAATCAATGCAAACAAAAATGGTTTTCTTACCATAAACCATAGAAGATGAACATGAATACTGGTTAAATCATGAAAGATAAATTGATCAAATAATTTCTAAACATTGAATCACTTACCTTGGATGTAAAAACCACAAATAATTGTGCGAAACAACAACTGTACCACCACCGTAACACAAGGGGGATAAAAATGAACTACATTACACAATAATAAAAAAGAATCAAAAAATTATACCATAGGTATGAAACCATAGTTTTTTGAAATTTGGATCATTAAGTAGGTGATATTAAACCCTATTTAAAAGGAAGAATAACAAATCATGAATCACTTAATTAAAGAATTGTTATGTTTCCCTACATAGATCCCATTCATAAATGAGTTCCATGAGAGGTAGAGGTAACATGTGTCACTTACATGGCTTCTAAGGTCATATAAGGTAAGAAAAGGGAGTGATATGTTTAAATTATTAAGGGAAAAATTGGAATAACCTAATTTTTTTTACCTCGACACATGTTCATGGTTTTTAGCAAAGTTTAGTAAACCATGCGGCCAAACCATGTGACCTATTATAGCCCCCCCAAACACCAATTGCCTTACCAATTTCAAGGGGAACCTTAAAGAAACATAGTGGAGAGATATATTACATTAATAGAAGAGAAAAATACCAAAAAATTACGATATGTATGTCCAAATTCTCCCAACTATGAAAACTTTAAGCCTCATAAAGTCAACCTGAAGATTTATCAGAAAAAATGATTGGGTCCTCTTTCTCAAACCACGACTTTTTCTCCCACATCTCAGGTAC
Organism: Viscum album; assembly: GCA_963277665.1. NCBI lineage: Eukaryota > Viridiplantae > Streptophyta > Magnoliopsida > Santalales > Viscaceae > Viscum > Viscum album. Next base: position 1,868,736,365 of record OY728163.1, read on the forward strand.
ATAATTCCCATGCTACCAAATAATCAATACTAGTGGAATATACTTCCCCTAAATAACTATATCTTGGGAATCTACTATTTACACCACCCATTCAAACACTAATAAATTAGGATCTACCTCCAACTCTTACCAATTCAACACATTGGACATATCATGAATGTACTTCTTCAATTGGGAAACATGGAATACGTCATGAATATATGTCATCTAAGAAAGAAATTCTAACATTTATGCCACCCTTTCAATCCACTCGGTGATCTTAAAAGGTCTGACATTCCTCAGCGTTGGATTTCTCTTCTTCCCCAAACGATGATGGCCCAGACAAGGCACTACATTCAAGAATACTAAATCACCGAAAGAGAAATCATGGTCATGATGCCTCTGGTCATCATAACATTAGTGGAAACACTATGATGTGAATAACCACTTCCTAATCAACATGACCTTATTATATGTCTCTTGCACAAGGCTTGACCCCATCATTGAGGTCTCACCAACCTCAACCCAAAACAGGGGGACTGACAAGTCTGACCATAGAGAACCTAAAATGGAGCCATTAAAATAGAGGATTTGTAACTGTTATTATAAGAAAACTCGGCAAATATCAAATAGCTATACCATGATCCCCCAAATTCCAAGAAACATGTACAACGCATGTCTTCCAGAATATGATTTTCTTGTTCTGTATGACAATTAATTTGAGGATGGTAGGTTGTTCTCATCTTAATCTGTGAAACCAAAGCCTTTTGAAGGCCTTCCCAAAACTAAGAGGTAATAAATGGTTCTCTATATGAGATAAATTCTTACGTCACATAATGAACCCTTATCACCTTCTGAATATAAAATCGGCCCATCTCATCAACTTTATCTATATTTATGATCAGAAAGAAGTGGGATCATTTGGTCCGATGATCAATCACTACCAAAATAGCATTATTACCCCGATGTGTATAATGTATGACACTAATTATACCCATGGCAAACTCATACCACTTCTAGGTAGTAATGGGTATGGATTTTATGATCTTAATTAACCTGGTGAAATGTATAAAACATCAATACAAAACCAAAAATATCCCACCTCATACCTAGACACCATAACTATTAAAAAAATCATAATATATTTCATTATCACAAGGATGAATGAACCACTGATTTTATTGGCTATCCTAAATCACCAACTTCATGTTCAAGAATAACCCCACCAAACAACCTTTTAATCACAAGATGACCACATGGGATGAAGTTAAATCAGGAGACATATCTCCACCCTATCCAGGAACACACCTCCATTGTTCTCCTTGGTCTCCATGTGCATTTGAAAAAAGGGCATCATCCGATTCCACCGATCACTAGACTTTCTTGATGCCTGCACTGCTACATTCCCAAACAAGGTTTCATCCACTATATTACCAATTCTAGGGGTATAAATGATATCAAATTCAGACCCCTAAAAATACTCAATCCAATGGTTGTTCCTTAGATTAAGATCCATCATTGAGAATATGTAGGCTAAGCTCTTATGATCATAGTAGACCACAAAATTCTTCATAAAGATGTCATTATCCCATGTCGTCAAAGCATGCATTAATGTTACCAACCCCAATTCATGATTCATGTAATTCTTTTGATGTGGTTGGATTTTGGGAGATCCATACACCACCATATGATTTCCTTTCATGAGTACACACCTAATACCAATACCTAAAGTATATCAATACACTGCATAGCCCTTTCGTGATTCGGATAAGATCTACATGGGTAAGTTAGTTGACCTCCACTTCAACTCCTTGATGAATTCCTAACATTATGAGACACATTCAATCTTCAACACTTTTAGGGTGATCACGGTCATTGGGGAAGAATGATGTGATAAATCTCGTAAAAACCACCTATAATAACCTACTATGCCAAGGAAAAACATTATATTGAACACATTCATATACTGCACCCATAAAAAAATTCACCAATCTTCTTATGGTATACCAAAACCCCGTGTTCTATGATGAGATGACTAAAAACATAACTTACCTAATCTAGATGGTGAACTTGTACAACACTTCATAAAATAAATGATCCCGAGGAGTTCCAATGATGATCCTTAAATGACGATCATGCTATTCCTTGGATCTATATTTAACAAGGATGTCATTCATGAAATCCCTATAGGAGCTAATCCACTACATGAGGTAATCTACTATCTAAATCATGACCATCATCCTCTAGCATGAGCAACGATAACTAGAAGACCATATTCTTCAACTCTGGTAGTGGAGGTCCCACATGACCTAATTGAGGATCCCATTCCCCATGAAAAACATAAGTACCCTCATCAGGTTCCATGAATGTCACCCACCTTATTTGATAATCAATATTAATTGGAATGTTCACTAGCCAATCTAGACGATGCATTACATCAAAAAAGTCCATATCAAAGACCAAGAGGTCCCACTCTATCTCAACCCTTGACACAGAAAGAGCACATGATGGGAACCTGAGCCCTTGATTCTTCTTACCCAACATCATCACCAAATCTAACCCATATTACAAAATCTCTGAAGGAAATTTAGTAAATTCACAATACAGAAAGAGATAAAAGAAAATGAATTACCATTTCCACAGAGAATAGTAGCTAAAGATTATATTTTCAAATTGGTACCTCAAACTGTCAAAGTCCCTACATATGATCATGTGGGTTCTTGATCCATAGCATGAAGATACCTCATCTCTACCTAAGAATGGATGCTCACCCATGGTTCTTCCATAAATTTTCTATGCACTGAAGTTTATCTGTCCTTACCAGCATGACCACCAATCCCTAATGCCACTTCTCTTGATAGCTCTGGCTGAGCTGAAACTCCTCTGGAAGCCACTGGCCCTTCCCCACACTAAAGGGGATATGTCACCTTCAAAAGAACTATAAGTTCCCCATACCTCCAAATAGATAAAAATTCCTCAGAGTGGAAGTAAATATAGGTTGGGTTTTCCCTGGGCTCCCACATTGGTGGCACACAACATACCTTACTCCTGAAGCCACAGATAAAAACTACCTGGGGGGATGGCCTGAGCATCCACCTCCCTTCTTACCCAGATCATATGATTTCCTTTTGTTCTCTGATGAACTACCACTACCCTTCACTGATTCTATCCCAAAGAAACCATACCATCCATTGAAATCAATATACACCATACAAACCCGATCAACCACCTCCACTTTGATATTAACCTCTAATAGGAAAAATTGAGAATATATATCCAGTTGTAAACCCCTATCAAACATCTGGGACTTCATATGCTCATTAGAGACCATTTCAAGTGTGTATCAGACAAAATCAAGAAAGTGTTTGGAATACTTCGTCACTTACGGATACCCCTGGTTGAGTTCCATAAAATCGAAGTATAAGGAATAATACTATACTTCAGAACATCACAGGTGGTTGAAGGTAACCTTGAATTCCATCCCACTCATTTTCTCATGCTTCCGAGCTTGAATCACAAATTCCCAATACCTACAACTCAGACCCTCTCACGTAAATTAGGTATATCTCACCATGACATCATAAGGTATTTCATGGAAGATGATCATGTGTTCGATCATCTCAAGACCCTCTTATGATTCATAGGGTTTCGTGATACCTCCCATGGTTATAAGCTTGTTCTTAAAAAAAATTGGTCTTTATCCTCCCTTGGACAAGACTTCTATTCTCTAGTGTGATGAGTATTAGGAGTAATAGTGGTAGCCACTCCAAATCTATGATCGTGGATAGCCCAGACCATAGATTCTACCATCCTATGATGAAGCATGGAGGAGAACACTTTATGGCTTCCACCCATGGTTGCATGGGATCTATCTAGGGAAGCATGCCGCTTCAAAAGGAAATAGTCTTAAGTGAAAACATTAGTAAAAATATTATAAAAAGTTGGGCAATAGATTCATATTAAAACAATTCAATCACATATCTACAATGAAATAAACAAATATTCCCCCAATGTCCATGTGAAGTCTGCATTCCACATGTCTCACCTGGATTTGAAGTAAAAAAAACCCTAACATCCCAGGAAGACTCAAGGTCCTTCATTAGAGGTGTGGGATAGACACCCTACTCTCATCTAGAACTCTGATCGCCAATAGTCATATCTCCTTCCTAACAAGACAAATCCCAAATTTTAATATGACCCAAATAGCGTAACCTACTACGATACAATTTTGTCATGACCCATATCTGGTCGCCATCCAAACCTGCACCCATCCAAGTATGTGGAAATGGTAGAAGGGCGCTACCCATCCGTAGAGGTTGGTACAAGTTCCCATGTATCATAAATAAGTGTTTTGGAATGATTTACAAGAGATTAGAAACATTAAACAACTATCAATAATAAATTGAATCTGAGAAACTGTTCAACAGAAGTCAAATAAACTATTCAGAATAGAATTACATAGTTTTAATAAAATATCAAGTGGGCCTCAATTCAAAAAGAGCCAAAACTAAAACATAAACACCACCACATGACATTTGGACATCAACCCTAATCATTCTCAACAACACCGCACATGGAAAAAATCTAACAACACGAACCAAAGTCTCTCTGGACCGTTCCCTTATCTCTGTCAATCAATATCAAGTATAATTACACGCAGAGGTTTAAGTAGGATTTGATTCTAAGCCCAATATGATTCCACCAATGAATATCCCATGGGGTATACATTTTTAGACAACTATTATGAACATTTTTATAAATAAGAAAATCTTGAACAACTTCTAGAAGGAACACCATTAAATTAAAACAAATTAAAAGAGGTAAAATTGGAAGAACGCTCACTTTTAAATAAAACACACATTATACTGAATTTTCCATCATAACACACCTTATGACGATAGTAGGTACGATATAGCCAATGAGAAGTTGTCATGGGAACACCCCGAGGAACTAGCGAGTTGTGGGGCCCTAGGAACATTGTATCACGGTGTATAAGTAACCATAAGTAATATCCTTCACATGAATGAGTCGCAAGATTGGGAACCCAAATGTCCAATTGGTCCCTATTATCATAAAATTTAGGTTAGGGTTGTCATCGCCAAACATTCTATGTAAAACTTGGACAATACCACTACTGTATCACTAGCATTCTAGTCCTACTCTTCCCACATAGATACCCGAGTATCCATATTTGTGTTCAAACACAATCCAAATGTTACAAAATACCTTTTGAATATAAAAATAACATTTCTAAAACATACACACACTAAATATTACCCATCATGTCTTTTCACCCCTTACGTACTCAATGAACCATTTGAAATTTTCATAAAACAATTTCATGAAGTAAAACAAATATTTTCATACAGAATCCTCTCAAAACAGTCTCTGAAGGACAGATTCACTATAATACCTCACGCAATTATATTTTTCAGCCCTAAAAACATTTAACAAATCAATTACATGATCCATAATATAACTTGAAAAGAAAAAACATGGAATACACCTAAAAACACTCATTTTAAAACAAAATAGATTCATTAAAATCAAGCACTCAATAAATGAAAAAAAGTGGGATTTTACCAAACACAATACAAGAGTAACATGAAAAAAACGTCAATACAAAAAAATTTCATTAATAAATGTTTGCACATGGAATCACCTATATCATATTTCAAAAACCCCAAAGCATTATACATAACTTCAACCGCCCCATAGCCACACCACAAGGGGACTAAAATGAACCATAATCTACAAGATTCAACCAATAAACACAAAATTATACCCTAGGAATGAAACCCTTATAGTTGGACATTTGGAACTTCTAGGAGGAAGGATGACACCCTAAGGGAAAGGAAGAGAAACTAAAGAATTACTTGATGAATCATGATGTTTCCCCACCAACAATAAGATATAATGGAGATTAAATTGAAATTTAAATTAGATCTGGTGTTTTTTAAATTTGAATATCATTCCTTTCAAAAAGGGACACATTCATTTAAAGTTTCAATTGGAAATCTAGTGATTTTCTTCATGGTTAATTATTTTCTATAACCATTACCCGATAATATACAGAATATTGAATTTTGATATAAACTTATACCCTATACATCCAAATCTAACAAATTCATAGATCTAGTTTTATATATTAGATCTAAGAATTGTGTATTTACAACATTGAAATTGGGGAAAATTTCATTTTTTTAATGGAGAACCCACATGCAAGTAAATTTAAAAATTCAAGGAAATCATTATAATTATGTTAAAGGAAAAGTAGAATAATACCTTATAATTTTTCTACTACATAGTGGACCTCTAATTGTAATTATAATAAAAATAAAACTATGTTTTTTTATGAATTATTACTTTATTATTATTACTATTATGAGGTAGTATGATATGAGGTTTCTAATTGAGAGATTGATAATTTTTTATGAAAAATAATCTATGAACCTGAATTTTTATAAAGAGACTGATTAAAACACAACAAATAATGAATATTTAATTTTCATTTGTAAAGGCCTAGGTGGATTTCAATAAGGATTTTATAATTCTAGAAGGGCATTATAAAAATGAAAAAAAAATATTAGAAATCCCAACACAAATCAAAACTATTGTAAGGGACTGAAAACAATTACTCTAAATGAATTTATTATCCCTTAAAATTAGAATAAAAAAGTTCAATATAGAGGATAGCGATGATATAAATCACTGATATGGGAATGAATACAATGTATAGAATTAATGGAGTGAATTAGTGGATTGATAATTGTTTCATGTTGAACAAATGCCTCTATTATCCCCAAACTATGGTAAAATAATCACAACTTATGTGACTCGAAATGAAGTTAAATATATTTTTCCCAATGAATGGATACTTATCCTAATCAATTATAAAATGGGATTTGCATTTAATGATCCATTTTGGAAACTAGGTTCCCATAAAGTTCAGGAAATTTCATTTGTTTTAGGGTCAAATTTGAATGCTAATAATATATCTCTAGAACAATTTACCTCTACATAGTTTTCTGAAAAGTTCATGTTAATGAAAATAATATCACGAGGATAATCAAATATTATTATTAAACCTACGTTATGAGGAAATGTAACGATATCTTGAAAGATAAAGGGTCGATAAATTAAAAATAATTTAAAACTCAACCATAGTGCCGATGAGGGGTAGACCAAAAATCATGAAGAGAAATATAGTTCTCATTTAAGTGGTATAAATTCAAAATAATCACTTTGAATAATTTGAACGTTATATTGTTGATTTTTAGGGGATGAAACACCATTACACTACTAGTACATTGAAAATGATTAGTATTAACCATAATACTCTGATGATTGGGATTACTGAACAAATTTCTCACCAAATATTTTTAATAGTATTATTGTTACTATTTTAAGATATGAACATATGGGAATCATTTAACAGATGAATATTGTGGGAATATTATGGGAACCTTTATGCATTAATGTGACTGATTTTTAACTCATTGGAATTAATCAATCGATATTAACTTCTAAAGATAATTCATATGGTACATCTCTATGTGATTCCATAATATTTTATTTGAATATTTACTAGTTATGACAAATAATTTTGACTAGAAATTTAGATCTAAAACAATAAACTCATGGACCACGGTTACTCATGAGGGACATAAATTAGGACATTTATATTATTCAGAGGACATGGGAACAATCATTAATCATTTCCAATAAGTTATGAAGATTATATATGGAATCTCATGACCTCATGTATGTGGAAATTCATGAGGAAAAATATACTCAGTATAGGAAATTATTCGATAAAATAATTTATTATTTTTTGGAAATAATAATTTAAATTTTATATTTTTTAAAAGAGTAAGATAAATTTCAATATCAACCCTTAATGTAGATATAATCATATCCTAATCATATCATTTTATCTATTTAAAAAGAGAAAGAATGGGCCCGATTACTTTTATATTCAACATTGACATCACAAAGAACCCTAATCTGGGAAGGGTTGTTCAAGATGAATGGTTGAGAACTATTTTCACAAAAGACAAATATGAGTGTATTAAAAAAATAAAATAAATAATAATAATAATAATATGTTTATGGTATAGAGAAATGATATTTTAAATTATATTAAAATTGTTATTGATGTTCTCGAAAAAAATCATATTGAAATTAAGGAGAAACATATTAAGTATTTACTTATAACAACACAAAAGAAAAAGTAGACTTGTATTCCAATCTAAAATATACAATCCAAATAACGGAATCCTTCTTCAAAGAAAAAATTAGGGTTATTTGGATTAAAGAGGGTGGTAGAACACTTATTCTATTAAATTGATTCAATATTTAAATAAATCTAAAAAAACCTAAATTTATGTATGATATGATAAAGATATCATATAAGTGAAAATGAAAAAATGAAGAGATATTATGATACTCTAAAGATCTATTCAATAAATACATAAGGGTGAATATATGATATATGATTTATGAGATCTATAATTTCATTGAATAATATGTTAATATGTTGTTCACTCACATTTAATACCTTAAGGATGTGAGGCATGATTTGTTTTCTTCAGACCCTTACAACGCACCTAGAGTATATGTCTTCACCAACTAATATTTCCATTATTTTTAATTTGTCATCAAAAAAGATATCCCAATCATTTTTTTATATTCAAAAAAAATTGATCCTCTAAAAGATAATAATCTCACAGTTTTTAGTCCTAAAATATTTGGTTTATGTTATACACTACCATCACCAATTTATATCTATGTTTTTTGAGAAAAGTGTCGATAAAATATTGAGTAAGATAATTTCATTTGTACTATATGTTTTAACAAAAATGTTGATATTAGAAACCCAATTTTTTTCTCTAATGTAATAAAAATTCAAGAAATTATATTGAAAATCTCTAAATGTGAAGATATATTCATTAAACATGAAATTAATATAAACATTTAATTGATTTTTATAATTTAGAAATATTAAACACCATAAACTATTAAAAACTCATCAATGTCTCTCATTGATTTGGATTCAATTTTGTTTTTCTATTGCCATTATAATTATCATATTTTAATTTTTAATAATATATTCCTTGATCAATTGAATCATTAATGATTACTTTATTTTTCATGTTGAGTTAGGATATGAATCCTCTTTCTATAAATAAATTTACCATAAATAAAATTTATATGAGAGAAGTCATTATTTATATTGTGGTGTAGTGGAATATCAAATCAACTAAACCAAGAAGATGTTATAAATCTCATTCTATCATTTTTTCTAATACCCAAAAAAATTTCTATATATATATCATTATTTAAATTATGAATATTAAGGATGCTTTTACCCACTACTAGAATTTTTCTAGATGAGTTTTTAGTTGGTCCATTGACATGATTATCATCAGTTGGAGAACAAATTATAAAATATTATTTCTCATCACGAGTAAGATTAATAATAAATTTTTTTATATTACACCCATTATTATATGAATCCTATTTTTTGGGATGTACATAAAGCTGAATGATTTAAGGATATTTTTTGAAGAATTAAATACTAGGTATATTCATGATAATGCAAGTCTCTAAATATTATATGTGTAATATATATAAATTAATGATCCATAATTAATATTTTTTTTATTATTTGGTGTTGTATAAGTTTCCTCATCCTATTCTGAAAACATTTAACTAGCATATCAAGAATATATTTTTGAGTGGCAATATCAATGAATGAAATGTAATAACAGAATATGGAAAAACCTATTTATTAATAAATATAGTTTTGATAATGGAATTTAAAAAGACAATATATTTAAATGATTCGTCATGATATCAATTTATTTGGAATATTACCTCCAAAAATATAGAATGTAGACACTTCATCATGTCCTCGTTCATAGACAGACTCAAAAAAAGTAAAATTAGTTACTTTAATTCATTATATTGTCCCTAAATTAATTAAATATATCCGTGTATTATAAGTTATTCACAATGGGTAATCTACCATAAATATAGCATTTATTTGTGGATTGAAAACCATCTTAGTTCACCCATTATGAAATTATTTAAAGGGAAATTACAATCCCCTTGATCATGATAAAAAATAAAATCTATTAATACCTACAAAAACAACATACTAATCTCATGTATTCCATCTAGAATAATAGATCCACTACGAATAAGGTGATTTAACACTATAAAACCGGGAAGAATGTTACATTAATAGGTTATCCTTAATACAAGGATCTCTTGGGAGGTTTGAGTTAGTAAAGTGGTTATATTAATTAGATAATTTGTATATTTTTTAGTCTAAAATTATTCTCATATATATAACTTCCAACAATATGAGGTAAATTAAAGATTTAATGATGTTATCTTGTACGCGAATCATCTCATGGTGTAAGTTCTAAAAGAAGATCTATGCTTCAACTATACATTTATTTTTTGTAATTTTATTTCAAGTATGTTATGTATTTCATCATGAACATTTTTGGTAGAAACTACTTAGAAAGTTATTTTTTAATTATTCTAATTAATTATTGTTGCTATAAAAATAGCCCACCCCATTTTATTAATTTGTTCCTTATTTTCATTAAAAAAATATTTCCATATAATTGGGTTGGAAAATCTTTTCATTTTTATAAAAGTAAATAATTAATATAAAAATCCATCAATATAATTTACATAGTAATCTAGATAGAAAATGAAATATAGAATGGTTTTTTTGTAAAATCAAGAAGGGATATTTTTTCATTTAAAAATCATAGTTTTATTTGACATAATAAACTAGTGATAGTTATATATCTGTTTCCAGGAAACCTTTAAGTTCATGTAAGATAAAATTTATTTTGGATGGTGATGAAAAAGGAAATTTTTTATTGCAAGGTCATTCTTAGGTTTTTACAGATCATCAATTAGTAGAAATTATATCTTTTATTGAGGGGTATTAATCTATCGTAACATGTGATGTTGAAATATTATGAGTTATAATCGTGATTTCAATTTTCTGATCAAACAACTATAGAATTATTTAAAAAAGATTGTACTCCAATACCTTTTGAAAACCATAAAGAATAAAATAAATTCATTTTTATGGTGAATCATATTGTCCATGAAAGAGAGAAAGGACTATTGAAGGAAATGGACTTTGTGGTGTCACATACCGTTCAAAAAGGAAACAAAGATTTTGTAATCATGCCTAATATATGTGTAAGTTTAGGAGGACCTATATTTATAATGTGATTCCAATGGTAATTTAGGTGGTTCTATTCGTTTTAATTTGAAAAATAATACCATATGTTATATAATGTTTTTAATATCATTGGGATTTGGTCTAGTGTGTAATTTTTCTAATAAATGTCCAATAAAATATTTTTTTATGTGTAAAAATATAATTTATCAGTTTATTATGGAATATAATAAAACAAAATGTTATAAAACATTAAGTATTCGTACATTAGATTTAGTGGTTTGACATTAATATTAAATGACTATTAAAACACATAAAATATTTATTATAAATTAGATTACAATTATTAAATTAAAGTTTATATGAAAATACAAAAAAAAATTCTATTAATTTTAATGAGGTTACAAAATAATTTTATATGTAAAATGGTTTTAATAAAATAATTTTATAAAATAATTATTATTCAAAATACTCTATCATTCATGAATTAATAATCTTTTTGAAAAAACATGACATGAATAAAATATTATAATTAACTTAAAAGATGTAGATAAATTATTTAAAATTACCGATAAAAATAAGTAGAAAAAATTAATTGAACATTGAATTATAAAATATTAATAAAAAATTATATTTATAAAATAAATTATAATGAAACATTTTACCCTCCTCATTGAAATTTTATATGAATAATATTTATTCATTGATAATAAAATATCAATGTTTCACCAACAATTTTGAACCAAATTTCAAATGCATATTGTTTCATTAACCATTATTTATAATGAGGTTATAATATAACTTCATATTAATTTATAATGGTAACCCTTTTTGATTGACCAAAATAGAATTAAAAATGTTATCCTAATAAAAATATTTTTCATGAGTATTTAATGTAATATTTCTATAACTTTTGTTCCCAAAAATAACCAAAATATACATTGACACCAATGAATACACACATATAACAAAACTATTTTGAATTGATTCATGAAATATTTTTTATCCATATCTTGAAATTACAACCATTTCATAGAATAAAAAACCATATTTCATTTATAATGAAGAACATATTACATCATCAACCTATAAAATATATTTAACCGTTCATAAACATCCACTTATATACAGATCAAAATCTATTTTCAATTTGTGATTACCTGTGAAAATGTAGATATATAAGAAAAAAATAATATAAAATAATTTGAAATTTGTCAATAAATAATATTGAGAAAATGACGAGTTATGAATAGGATGTAAAAAAAGAGATACATGACAATGTATGAAACTGATCAATTAAAAAAATCATATCTAAAAATCATAATAATAGAAAATAAATCATTTTTATAGCCAATGAGGGAATAGATACACAGATGGGGGGGTGTGAATCCGAATTCGAATATTCTTTTAAAAATTATTCAAGTCCCACAGGATGTTGAACTCATAATTATAATGGTCACATCATTTTATTTTATGTATTTACGTTGATATTGTCCTTATATAATTTATTAGATGATGATTCACAAAAAATAAATAAAGAATGAAAACACAAGGATGAAAATACATTTACGCACTTCATACTTATTTGGTTACATCCCAAGAGCATAAAATGTTAATGTGTTGATTTATCAAATTCCTTAAGGATGACTACCAATTCTGGGTTTCAGATAGATAACTTCTATACAAAGGTTCACCTCCTTAATTGATTTAGTGGCAGATCATTGCTTCCGAAGGTTCACTCCCCATTATTTCATTTGATGGCTCAATGTTGATTGAAATTAAGTCCATAATACTCTTCTATTGTACACTAAATCGAAAAGGATTAATACAATGTGTATGGAAATGTAGTTACCTTCATTAGAAATTATTAAACATCCATAGATTCTTAGTTGTTGTTTTACATTCATCCACATAATGAATTTCACATTACCATAGATTTACATGGAAATAAATTTTTCATAATTTAATAATTCTCAATTTCTTCATGAATCTCAAAATTTTATGGAGAAAATACACAATTCATCACATGTATATAATTATTTCACAAAAAGAAAAAAAATTAAAAACCTCAACTCTTTCATGAAGCTCAGCTAGAATTGAGGATGAAATATCCTTCCATAATGCTGAAACTCCTTCGAGAAGCTCTCTTACACTTTTTGAAGATCAAAAATTATGGTTTACATTTTATAGGCTTTGTGAACATTAATAATTTCTCGATTCTTACAAATTTCAGTCATATTTCATTATATTTACAAAATTAATTTCTTTGAAAACGTTATTTCCATGAATAATCATTGTGAATTTGGAGCCCTTGAATATTCGTTATGTATTTATATCATTTTCTTGGAGGCTAGAAGCCAATTTTTAGGCACTTATTTCATTCCATAATCTTTCATTCTCATCCTCAAATATTCAAAAATCACTCCAATCTCATTTAAAGATCACCATATATTCATGGATCATTAGAGAAGTTTCAGGTTCTAAAAAATATTGTTGTCTTAGAGATTTAATGTCTTTTTATCAGACATTCCAAATGTTCCAAACCTTCGTGAAACCCAGCCTTCACAGAACCGAATTCCTTCTCCAAGATTTGTTAATATGATAAACTCTAATATTCATGAATCTGTTGACTTTTTAATTTTTTTAAAGGCTTTTATGGGAAAAAACATAGGTGATTCTTAATAAGATCTCCAAATTTTTGCTTCCAAAAAATTATAAAACACTGGGAAATAGATCATCATTTTATACAAATATATACATATCACTTCCATAGAATCCATTCCCCTATCTTAGAATGTTTTCAATATACATGGTCAACTACCTTGCATGAACTCAACAACATTCCATGTCCACATGCTTTGTCAAAAAACACAATCAACCCAAAAAAAATACAATGATATCTTAAGGTGTTATTTCCCAACATGAACGAATATATATATATATATAATATTGAATAATGTTCATAAAAATTAACATTAAAATAGTTCCATTAATAAATTATGAAATTATATAGAATGATATAGCTTCTAGGAGGTAACTTACCACCATCAGTAGTAGAATTCCATTATTTATGACATAGAAATGTGATTATAGAAAATATTATCATATGAAAAGGGTTAATAATTATATCATTATAATTTTAAGGAAAACGTAAATCAATAATTCACAAAAATAACATAACTTGAATTTTAAACTTCATCAATTCTATGAATAAAATTGTGAATGATGATATATATATCATATCATGTAAGAACCCTGTTTTTGTCTACAAAGGACTTTGGAATATTCTTGATATTATTCCAAAGCAGCGCCCTTAGACGGCGTGCAATTCTGAGCCCCGGAGTGGCCGAAATTAAATTTTCAATGTTTTCACACTGGACACGCCAAATAAAAAAAGATAACTCCTAAAAGGTGATCCGAATCAGAGATCTGAGTGTACAGATGGGTCCGGAATGGAGTTTTTTCCCTAGGAAAAACATAAAACATGTCGGTGTGGGACCTTTTGACCCCTCTCTCACTTCTGAAATGTTAAACAGGTAAATTAAATAATTAATTTATGCGTTTAATGGTTAAACTCAAGTATCTCTTAAACGGTGGCTATGATTGGAAAACCGAAGGCACCGTTGAGTTCGGAACGTGACGCTTACCTTAGGAGGGGTATAAGTTTTGCGGGCACGGGCCGTTAGTGAAAAATGGCCCCAGGGGCGTTTTCGTAATTTGGAGGCCTCGAGAGCTAAGTTTAATAACTTTTGAACGGGGTCTCAGATTAAAATTATATGACCACTGTTATGCTCAGAGCGTCGTGTTTACCCCAGGGCACCCTCCTTTTTGTCTGCATCGGGAGCGGAGTCGGGGGCATGCCGGGCGGGGGGTTTAAGTGTTTCCTACTAAAACACCCCCTCCCTATTATTCTTCTTCTTCTTCGCTTAGACAGCAGCAGGCGGAAGACCCTCCCTCTCCTCCTCTACTCCGGAGAGGCAGCTTCAGCGAGGCGCGGCAACTCCGGCGGTTCGTCTCAAATGGTCGGGCTTCGCCCAAGAGGTAGGATTTGACGTTTTCGTTTTATTATCCCCCCACCTACTTTGAGCCAGTTTAATCACATCGAATTGCTATTGGATTTTTGAATAAATCCCATGAATGAGTATTACATTTTATTAGTTTTACAATGCATCTTTCAGTTTCGAATTTGGAGTCCCGAGTCCTCCGCAATCGGCCGCCGAAATTTGCGGGTTTTCGGTTTTCGGCGGGTTCGAGCGGCGGCACGACATCCCAAGGTGGCGGCGGCAGAGCTCTCGGACGGCGGCACAGCCAAGGTGCAGGGTAGTGGCCTTCAGCGGGGCAGGCGGTAGGGGCTACGGCCGAGGGCGTGCAGTGTCGGCCGGGGCTCGCGGACGGTGAACGGGCGCTGGGCGGAGGCGCTCCGCGGCGCGGAGCGGAGACTGGGGTCGCATTGTGTGACCCCGCGGCCAGACCAAGACCCACCTAAGGCGGGTCTCTGCATGAGAAGAGACAGACCTGCAGGATGGTCGGTGGGACAGTGGACCGCGGGTCCAGGGTCGGCCCGGGCCGGGCAGACCGGCCAGTCCAGGCCAGTGCATCCCAAGGGGTTTTCCCCCCTCTGTTTTCGGACACCCGTATTTTCTGCTACGGGCGTTCGTTTTGCATGCCGTCTATGGCTGTGGAGCCATATCGTCGAGGTGGAATTTTTTTAAGATGGTTTTGGGGATTTTTAATTCCCGAAATGAAGGGCCTTGGAGGCGCGATTCGTCTTTAAGTGAATTGGTGTTTTCTCCGAGGGATCTTGTTCTGGACGGTGCGGACGCGTCTGACGTCCGTTTTGATCACCGTTAGCGGCATTGGGACCCTAGTGCCGGGGCGAAGCATTATAGGGTGGTGTCAGGCATTGAAGCTGGAGTTGAGGTGTGGGCCCCATGAGCTCTCTTTTGAGGTGCGATCAGTGTTTAGGGACTTTCTCATCGGGCGTCCGTTCGGGGCATGCGAGCAATCGATTCTGGTTGTTTTTCTGAGGGGATTACAATGGAGCAATCCGGCCACTCTAATTCTGCACGATGGAGCGAGCCCCACGAGGGCCGTTTGGGCATTGACAGTGATTTTCCATCTCTATTACTGAGAGACCGTTTTGGACCAGTGAATAGTCCATCTTGTTTACTTTTTCGAGAAGATCGCAACAGTGCGATCCGTTTGTTGTGTTTTGGGACTGGGATGGGGTCCCACGTAGCACCGCTCATGCGCGGTAAGCCGAAATGTATCTTTTTCTCCGGATATCCGTTCCAATCAAGTGAGTAGTGCTTTTGACATGTTTTTCCGAGAGTATTGTGATGACGTAGTTCGCCCGACCTTTTTCTGGGATGTGGTGTGGGTCCCACCCGACCTGGCTATAGTTAATAGTACCTTTTTTACCAGGTGTCCATTTTGGGCGATTTAGTAGTCAATCCCATGCGTTTTTCCGAGGGGATCATAGTGGTGTGATCCGTTTTATCAATTTCAGGATCTTGGGGTGGGCCCCACATGGGTTGGTTACGGTTAATAGTTCCTTATTCACTGGTTGACCATTCAGAGTGAGTAAGTAGTCTATCTCGTGTGTTTTTTCATGAGGAGACAATGATGTAATATTTTTAGGCGAGCGAAGCCTCTTACGTGATATTATTAAATGTGGAAATAAGAAAGGTGCCCTGGTGGCGGTTCTTCTATTGTGTTTGTAGCGGACCCATGGCGTGTGATCACGTACACTCTGAGGAGAGTGATGTTGTTGGTTAAAGAGATGTGATTAGCCGTGCCCCAGCTATTGAGGTGGAAAGTTGGAGTTCTTACCTTTACGCCTTCATGTTGACGATGGGTACCGTGTGCACGTTAGCCTTTCTGGCTGGAGACGTGGCATACTCTGTGAGTATGTGAGAACACTGGGAGATACATGTTGATGTTTGTACCTGAGAAAGTTTTTGTGCTTGTTTGGGGTTGACGTGGGTCACACGTCGTGTGGGACCCAGGTGCGTGTCGTGTTCTACTTTGTGTACTTTTGACCTCTCGTGACGTAGAGTGTCCCTCGGTTCCCGATTGTTGACTAGCGGGGTTGTGTTTTTCCCCTGGATCTATGCTCGATGGTTTAGATTAGCAGGGTTGAGTGGTTTCCTGTGGTTTTGTTCTGGAGTAGGGTGGTTGCACGATACCCACTCCGTGATTGGCTGTCCAGTGTTGTACCATCCAGTAGAGATGGCCAGAGCAGTTCCGGTTTACCATCCACTAGAGACTGGGCAGTGGGTTTCACACTGGCTTCTAGGGTTTAGCCTCCAGCCGAGACGTGGTAGTGGGTCACATGACACTTAGGGTCTACCCTCCAGCAAAGACTGGGCAGTGGGTCACCCGACGACCTCTTAGGGTCTACCGTCCAGCAGGCTCGGTAGTGGGTCGCCCATCATCTAGTTCTAGGTCTACCCTCCAGCAAGGCTGAGCAGTGGGTCACCTGTCGACTTATTCTAGGTCTACCATCCAGCGGAGCTGGGCAGTGATTCGCCTGATGATGGATTAGGGGTTACCCTCCCGCAGGGCGGGGCAGTGGGTCCCATGATGATGTATTAGGGTTTACCCTCCCGCAGGGCGGGCCAGTGCTTCTCCTGATGATGTGTTAGGGTTTACTCTCTAGCGGGGCTGGGCAGTGGGACACCGGTTGGCATTTCAGACTTAGTCCTTTCTACTAGGCCAGTCTGTGGCTTTACTCCATGACTACCAAAGTGGGACCCTCGTTTGATCGGATCAGTGATGTGACGACATTAACATTGAGGAGACCTCTCGACTGTAGGGCAGTGACGAGGTGTGGTTTGACGTTTCCCCAGAACCCTCAAGTTCGAGGGGCGCTTTCCCCACAGAGACGTGTCCTTGCGACATGACCAAAAACTATTGCAGGCGATTCAGTGCCGCCCAAAGAGGATAGTGTCAAGGTTCGGTGATTTGAGCTCCTTGACTTGCAGACCAGTGCAGACGTGTGTGATATTGGGCATCGATGGTGTTTACTTCTGGGACTGTTGGTGACTCGCTTTTATTGGGCTGAGCTATGGGATGGAGATCCACTTACTATCTTGTTCGGGCTTCTTGATAGAGCATATGGATTTTTATATACCTTGTTCTGGTACCCACATCTTGGGTTTGGTTACTCTTTTTCCAGGAGAGGTGAAGACGTGTGGGGTATGCCACATGCTTTCCGCATCTATCTTCTCATGGTTGGAAGAGTCTACTCTCCTGCTATAGGTAGCGAATGCTCGATGGGAAGTTCAAATTATCACCATTCCTAGCTCCTAGTATTAGGATGAGCCTTCTACCTTCCTCTTGTTGGGTTGAGCTATACTCTTTACTGCACTCTCTCTTGTACTTCTGTTCTATTCCCCATTCGATCTACTACTCACCCTTTGGTACCTCATTTATTGCTCCTTCGAGCATTTGGGGTATCCTATGGAGTATTTTTATACTCACCCCTACTTGGGCTTTTCCCGCACTTGGTGTGCCCTTGCAGACGACAGACATGTTTGTTGTGACTTTAATGAAGCATTGGAGTTCATGAACTTGGACCACATGCGGTGGTTGTAGTCGGGTTCCCGGTGGGGGACCCTTCTAGCTATTTTTATTTTGTTCACAAGTTTTCGGGTTGTGACACTTTTCTGTTTGGGAACGTGTTTTTTCCTTTTCCCTTTTTCTATTTACCTTCAGCTTACTTTGTACTGATTAGAGGTCAATCGACTTGGTCGTTTATCTATAGTAGTTACACTTTACTTTTCTTGTCTTTTCTTTTACTCTACACTTCTGCATTGAGTGGGATGCATGTGTGTGTACAGGTACTCAGGAAAATGCCTCTATGATTTTTTGTGCCTTCCGCACTGGTCGCCAGCCCCTGGCCTATTGAGGCGGGCTTGGGGTAGTTGTGGCTCGAGCCCGGGTAGGGTCGGGTTGTGACAAAGTGGTATCAGAGGTGGTTCATTCCTTGGAATGTTGTTTGGACGTCCCTAAAGTAAAAAAGAATTTGTTGGGATTTAGGGAAATAGTGTTAATGTGTCTTGAGAGTGGCTCTCAGGCCAGGGAGTCTAGTGATGGTGCGGCGGATGACATATCCATTCACGAGGACCTTGATAACCCGCTTGTCGACTCGGCATGCTGAGACACACATTGTAGGGAAATTTGTTTGTGCATCACATAGGATTGAGTCTTTGACTGTCCTTCTTGAGTCAGATCCCCATCGTTGTTATTGGTATATACATATATGCTAATATGACTGCATCACTTCTTGATAATATTCAGGATGTCTCCACGAAGACAGCCAGCCAGGAAACTAGCTTTGGTTCGTGATGACGACCTTATGAGGTACGAGGCCATAGACCAGGATCCATCATGCGAGCCACTTTCTCTATGTGGGCCGGTAGTAGCACCCCCACCTGATGAGCAGCAGACAGATTCAGCAGAGTAGGTTGAGCTTGAACGCAGGTTGAGCATGCTCTGCGAGTTCCAGCAGCAGTGACCGCTGAGGTTCAATGGTGAGCCAGACCCTCAGGCAGTAGAGGTTTGGCTGGAGATAGTGGTTCTCCTTTTCAGACTTGTGCAGACTCCAACTGATTAAGGAGTTTCTTTGTTAGTCACCCTTTTTCGTGGAGCGTCTTGGCATTGGTGGAGTCTAGTGACTCAGTTTCTTGACGAGTCGTCGCTTTCGTGGGGCGACATTCAGTTGTTGTTTCGTGGGGAGTTTTTACCATCCTTCTTGCGCTCCGTTCGGATTCAGGAGCTCCTACAATTTCAGAAGGTAGGGATGGTAGTGGTCGAGTACGCAGCTAGTTTCGCAGACCGTGCACGCTTTTACCCAGACTTGGTCCCTGACGACAACATCCGAGCGCGGAAGTGTGAGCAAGGTCTCTGCAGAGAGATTCGTGTTGTCGTAGTACCCTTGGGAATTTCCACATATGTCGGGGTGCTAGAGCAGGCGCTGGTGATAGATATATTCCAGTAACGTTCTAGAGTTGGTGGTGGCAGCATGCACGTTGAAGCTGAGACGCCTGCTGCAGCTAGCGGGCTTCGGTAAGAAGGACCTTGACGTAGGTTTCGTCCTGATAACCGGACACAGGGACATGGTCGTACACCACAGTGGCACCATAGGCCACCAGTGTGGACCGGAGAGAGTTGGTACGATGCTTGCGATGGGTGAGGTCACCTGGCACAGGAATGCCCAACCAGGCATGCAGAGAGCTTCGGGAAGGCAGCAGGTGCACCACAACGGCGGAGGCAGCGCCATGATCGGAGTAGTACCCAGAGTGGTGGCTCTAGAAGAGGAGCGGGAGGAGCATGAAGTAGAGTACAACCTTACGATTTCTTCCCATCACCACTAGGAAGTCCACGTCAGGCTCTGAGAGCTGACAGTTGGGACCACGAAAAGCCGCATGCTTTGGATTTCTGCGATCCTGCATAGCATGAGGTGATAAGAGGTACACTCTACAGCTCTTCTACCTATTTGTAGTAGAATTTTTAGACTCTGTGTGTGAAATGATTTTTCTCCCTGCTACTTTCTTGGGTTTTTACCAAGGTGGCGCGAGGCGTCGGTGTAACCCTGTGTTGGTAGGTAAAAAGGCATGTGACCTTTTTCTCTAGTCGATGGTGTCGACTCCTTTGCCTTTCGAGATTATAAGTGAGTCTTGGTTGTGGTACATCGACTGTGAAATCATGCATGACCTTATATCCTTGGGTGTTTCACCATATGGATGTTCTGAAGGAGGGAATCACCAGGACTTGTTCCTAGTGCGGGTAGTGATTCCAGTCGTGGCATGCAACATAGGGGTTTGGTTGGTAAGGTGAGCGACCCCTGAGAGCCTTCAGGCCATTTGAGACCGTGTGAAGGGATGGCGAGGTTCCCTACCTCCTTGCCCTAACCTCAAAGTCTGGAGTGGGTTCACGATGTCTCCCTTGTGGTTTACCTGAAGAGATGTGTGTGTGCTCCTATGAACGTCATCGGAAATGGCAGACCTTGCTTAAACAGATCAAATCCCTTAGTGTATGTGTGGTGATGTGGAGATCTGCAAGAGTTCTTCTAGGTACGGGAGAGCCAAGTGCGGGAATAGTACCCTGAGTTGTTACTTGGTTTTGATTTTCGGGGATGAAAATCTTGAACGAGTGAATAATTTAAGAAATATTTTTTGGCTACAAAGGACTTTAGAATATTCATGATATTATTCCAGAGCAGGGCCCTCAGACGGTGTGCAATTCCGAGCCCTGGAGTGGCAGGAATTAAATTTTCAGTGCGTTCACACTAGAAACGCCAAATAAAAAAGGATATCTCTTAAACAGTGATCCGGATCAGAGATCTGAGTGTACGGATGGGTCGTTAATGGGGTTTATACCCTAGGAACGACATAAAACATGTCGCCACGAGGCGTTTGGAACCTTCTCTCTCTTCCGGAACGTTAAACAGATAAATTAAATAATTAATTTATGTGTTTAATGGTTAAACTCAAGTTTCTCTTAAACGGAGGCTCGGATGGGAAAAACGAAGGCACCGTTGAGTTCAGAACGTGCTGTTTACCCTAGGAGGGGTATAAGTTTTGCGGGTGCGGGCCGTCAGTGAAAAATGGCCCCAAGGGAGTTTTTGTTATTTGGCGACCTCGGGCGCTAAGTTTAATAACTTTTGAATGGGGTATCAGATTAAAATTTTGAGACCATCGTTGCGCTGAAAGCGTCGTGTTTACCCCAGGGGTACCCTCCTTTTTGTCTGCGTCGGGAGCGGAGTCGGGGGCGTGCCGAGCGTGGGGTTTAAGTATTTCCTACTAAAACACCCCCTCCCTCTTCCTCTTCTTCTTCTTCACCTGGACAGCAGCAGGCGATAGACCCTCCCTCTCCTCCTCCGTTCCGATGAGGCAGCTCCGGCGAGGCGCGGAAACTCCGGTGGTTCGTCGCAATGTGTTGGGCTTCGCCCAAGAGGTAGGATTTGTCGTTTTCATTTTATTATCCCCGCACCTACATCGAGCCAGTTTAATCACATCTAATTACTGTTGGATATTCGATCCAATCCCATGAATGCGTAATTGATTTTATGAGTTTTCCAATGCATCATTCATTTTCGAATTTCGTGTCCCTAGGCCTCCGCAATCGGCCGCCGAAGTTTGCGGGTTTTCGGTTTTCGGCAGGTTCGAGCGGCGGCGCGATGTCCCTAGGAGACGGCGGCGGGGCTCTCGGACGGCGGTGCGGCAAAGGCGCAGGACAGCGGCCTTCAGCAGGGGAGGCGTCCAGGGGCGTACGGTGTCGGGTGGGGCTCGTGGATGGCGAGCGGGCGACGGGTAGAGGCGCTATGTGGTGTGGAGCAAAGATCGGGGTCGCGCAGTGCGACCCCGAGGCAACACCAAGACCCGCCAAAGGCGGGTCTCCTCTTGAGAAGCGACCGGCCTTCAAGCTGGTCGGCGGGACAGTGGACCGCGGGTCCCCGGCCAGCCCGTGCGACCGAACCACGGGCCGGCCCGGGCCGAGCGGACCCGCTGGTCCAGGCCGTCCAACCCAAGGGGCTTTGCCCCCTCAGTTTTTGGACGCCTGTATTTTCCGCTACGAGCGTCTGTTTTGCATGCCTTCTGCGACTGTGGAGCCGTATCGTTGTGGAAGACTTTTTTTGAGATAGTGTCGGGAATTTCTAATTCTTGAAACGAGGGGCCTCGGAGGCCCGACACATCTTTGAGTGAATTGGAATTTTCTCCGGGGGATCTTGTTTTGGACGGCGCAGATGCGTCTAATGTCCATTTTGAGCACTGTCAGCGGCGTTGGGACCCTAGCGCCAGGGCGAAGCTTTCCATGGTGGTTTTGGGCATTGAAGCCAGAGTTGAGGCATGGGGCCCATGGCCCGTCTTTCGAGCTGCGAGCAGCGTTTAGCAACTTTCTCATCGGGCATCCGTTCGGGGTGTGCGAGCAATTGATTCTGGATGTTTTTCCGAGGGGATTGCAACGGTGCAATCCGCCCACTCTAATTCCGCACGATGGTTCGGGCCCCATGAGGGTCGTTTGGGCGTTGATGGTGATTTTCTATCTCTATCACTGAGCGACCGTTTTGGACAAGTGAATAGTCCATCTTGTGTACTTTTTCAAGAGGATCGTAATGGTGCGATCCGTTAGTTGTGTTTCGGGACTGGGACATGGGTCCCACGTAGCACCGATCATGCGCGGTAAGCCGGAATGTATCTTTTTCTCTGGATATCCGTTCCACTCAATTGAGTAGTGCTTTTGACGTGTTTTTTCAAGAGCATTGTGATGACGTAGTTCGCCCGACCTTTTTTGGGGACGTGGTGTGGGTCCCACCCGGCATGGCTACGGTGAATAGTACCTTTTTCAACAGGTGTCCATTTTGGGCGATTGACTAGTCAATCCAGTGTGTTTTTTTGAGGGTATCGTAGTGGTGTGATCCATTTGTTCAATTTCAGGATCTTGGGGTGGGCCCCACACGGGTCGGTTACGGTGAATAGTACTTTATTCACCGGTTGAATGTTTCGGGTGAGTAAGTAGTCTATCTCGCATGTTTTTCCATGAGGATTACAACGGTGTAATCTGTTCAGGCGTGCGGAGCCTCTTACGCGGTCTTATTAAGTGTGGAAATATGAAAGGTGCCACAGTGGCTGTTCTTCTACCGTGTTTGTAGTGGACCCATGGCGTGTGATCCCCTACACTCTAGGGAGAGTGATGTTGGTGGTTAAAGAGATGTGGTTGGTCGTGCCTCATCCATTGAGGTGGCAAGTTAGAGTTGTTGCGTATACGCCTTCGGGTTGATGATGGGTGTCGTGTGCATGTTAGACTTTTTGGCTAGAGATGTGGCATACTCTAGGAGTATGTGATAACACTGGAAGATACATGTGGATGTTTGTACCTAAGAACGTTTGTGTGCTTGGTTGGGGTTGACTTGGGTCCACAAGTCGTGTGGGCCCTAGGTGCGTGATGTGTTCTGCTTTGCGTAATTTTGACCTCTCGCGACGTAGAGGGTCCCTCGGTTCCCGATTGTTGACCAGCGGGGTTGAGTTTTTTCCCTGGCTCTGTGCTCTATGATTTAGATCGGTAGAGTTGAGTGGTTTCCCCTGGTTTTGTTCTGGAGTCTGGTGGTTTCACGATACCCACTCCGTGTTCAGTTGGCCAGTGTTGTACCATTCTGTAGAGATGGCCAGAGCAGTTCCGAGTTTACCCTCCAATAGAGACTGGGCAGTGGGTTGCTCACTGACTTCTAAGGTTTACCCTCTAGCTGAGACTAGGTAGTGGTTCACCTGACACATAGGGTCTACCCTCCAGTAGAGACTGGGCATTGGGTCACCCGACGACCTCTTAGGGTCTACCCTCCAGCAGGGCTAGGGAGTGGGTCTCCCGTCGTCTAGTTCCAGGTCTACCCTCCAGCAAGGTTGTGCAGTGGGTTGCCTGTCGACTTATTCTAGGTCTACCCTCCAGCGGGGATGGGCAGTGGGTCGCCTGATGATGGAGTAGGTTTTACCCTCCCGTAGGGTTGGGTAGTGTGTCTCCTAATGATGTATTAGGGTTTACCCTCCCGCAGGGCGGGGAATTGGGTCGCCTGATGATGTGTTAGGGTTTACCCTCCAGCGGGGCTGGGCAGTGGGTCACCCGTTGGAATTTCAGACTCGGTCCTTTATACTAGGCTAGTCGGTGGCTTTACTCTTTGAGTACCTGAGCGGGACCCTCATTTGTTCGGATCAGTGATGTGATGACTTTGACATTGAGGAGACCTCTCGACTGCGGGGCGGTGATGAGGTGTGGTTTGAAATTTCCCCAGAACCCTCAAGTACGAGGGGCGCTTTCCCAACCGAGATGCATCCTTGCGACGCGACAAAAAACTGTGCGGGTGAGTCAGTGCTGCCCAAAGCGGATAGTGTCAAGGTGCGTGGATTTGAGCCCCTTGACTTGCAGTTCGGGGCAGACATGTGGGATGTTGGGCATCGATGGTGTTTACTTCTGGGACTGTTGGCGACTCACTTTTCTTGGGCTGAGCTACGGGATGGAGATCCCCTTATGGTCTTGTTCGGGATTCTTGATAGAGCATATAGATTTCTGTATAACTTGTTTTGGTACCTACTTCTTGGGTTTGGTTACTCTCCTTCCAGGAGAGGCAAAGATGTGCGAGGCCTGCCACATGCTTTCCGTGTATATCTTCTGGTGGTTGGATGAGTCTACTCTCCTACAATAGGTAGCGAAAGCTCGACAGGAAGTTCATATTCTCACCGTTCATAGATACTTGTGTCAGGACGAGCCTTCTACCATCCTCTTGTTGGGTTGAGCTGTACTCTTTACTACACTCTCTATTGTACTTTTGTTCTATTCCCCATTCGATCTACTGCTTACCCTTCGGTACCTCCTTTATTTCTCCCTCGAGCCTTTGGGGTATCCTACTGAGTATTTTTATACTCACCCCTTCTTGGTCTTTTCCCACACTTGGTGTGCCAATGTAGACAACAGATAGTTTGATCGTGACTTTAGTGGAGCATAGGAGTTCGGGAGCTTGGACCGCATGCGGTGCTCGTAGTCGGGTTCTATGTCGGAGACCCATCCATCTATATTTCTTTTGTTCACCTATTGCCGGGTTGTGACAATTTTCTGGTTGGGCACGCATTTTTCCCTTTTTTCTTTTTTCCGTTTACCTTCAGCTTACTTTGTACTGATTAGAGGTCGATTCACTTGGTGGTTTATCTATAGCAGTTGAACTTTATTTTTCTAGTATTTTCTTTTACTCTGCACTCCTACATTGAGTGGGTTGTGTGTGTGTGTATAGGTACTCAATCAATGGGCTCCCCGAGTTGTTGTCCCTTCGTCACTGGTCTCCAGCCCCTGGCCTATGGAGGTGGGCTTGGGGTAGTTGCAACTTGAGCCCTGGTAGGGTCGGGTCGTGACATATCGATTCTTAATATAGTGATATCATTACATAAAAAAAGTTACCCAATGCCTTGGAATAGTATATAAATATTTTCCAACAAGTCTTCATTGTTATATACCATTATATAAGTATTCCATATGAATATGAAAGCAGTCATCAATCAATATGAATAATATCGTGGTTATTATATTGTTAGAAAATGGGTATAGAATGAAATAATGTGGTTATATTGGAAAATAAACATAAACTATGTTTATAAAATATCAAATATGTATACTATATAGGAAAACTGCTTTATTGTCAAGTCAATAATTTCCCCTATTAGTTAATTCTATGGGTATTTTGGTGAACACCATTTAATTATAATAAGGTTGTATAAGGTATTTTAAAATAAACATAATTGTATTTTTTTTTATATTTTTGATAATTAAATATAATTCACGTTAATAGAAGTGTTGGATCAATCCCTTCATAAAATATTTCAATTTCACCACACCCCCAAAATTGAGGAACTTTCTTTATGAATATGATGATATTTCTGACATATTTTACATTTTTTATAGGATACTATTTGGGAAAATATAATAAAATATATTTTCAAAGAGTGTAAAAAGAAATAGTATTGGAATAGATGAAATCATTATGAGAATGATACAAAATTAAATTGGTTTGAAGAAATCATTTTGTTAGTTTTTAGAAATTGATTATCAAAAATGGGAAAATTATTTCAGAGATGGAATTTCAAGCGTTAAAATGATATTTTAAAAATAATTATTAAAAAAAATTAAATAAAAAATCATTTTTAATATAATATTCATAATAATATAATGGAAAATGGATGATAAATCCAAACTTGGGCTTTACCAAAATTTGGACATGCTATCATAAAAATAAGAAACTAGATCACTATAAAAACAATAACAAATAGAAGTTCATGTTATTGTAATGTATTAATATAATAATAAAATTTCCAATAATAATCCTCTGAAACAAAAAATGGTGTTAATGTTGAAGATTCAAGGAGAGGAACAAATAAAAATTGAATTATTCCCTTAAAAAATACTGTGGATTAAATTAATGATAAAAAGAAGGGTAACCATAAAATAAGGAATATCAACTAAAAAACATATGGGTGGAACAAAGTACATGAAGAGGAAAACGAAAAATATATAAAGTCAAATATAAAGATAGAAGGTGATAGAGAAAATGGGAAAAATAATGAATGAGAAATAATTTTACATTTGGAAAATTTTATAGTATAATCAAAAAATTAATATGATACTTATAGTGACCAGAATTAAACCATGTCTAATACATAATAAATAATGTATATGTTGAAAAAATCAATTTAATATTATTGGTGATACAAAAAAGATAAATAATTTAAATTATGAAGGTATATTTGGAAGAGAAAGCAGTTAGCTCATGTCCTAGTTTACTTCTTCTGTCCACCAAATTTTTGAACAAAAAAATTCTGTTAATTATTTACATCATTTAGAACTATCTTTCATGTTTTCAAATTATTAAACATTTTTATTATTATTTAAGTATCAATAATTATTTAATTACAAAACATTATACTAGAATATATCTCCATGAACATGTTTCGGGGCTACTATAATGAGATTTGGGTTACTCTATGGAAATGAAAATTAGTTTTCAGGTTTTGAGAAAGGTGTTGGGGAGGGGTGTTTATACAGCCAAATGGTAGGAATCTTTGAATACAATAATCGTCATATAATTATTTGGGTAAAAAATGAATATTATAAATCATTATCTAATTAATTAGTATATGATAAAAAATAGGTTTCTTTTACATTTTAACTCCCTAAAAATTTATTGTAAATTGGGAATTTTTTTACACACTGAGAAGAATAAAAAATTGTACATTATAAAAAAAAATATTTATATTTTAAATTCTATTTATTGGTATTAAAATTAATGTTATTATTTTTAAAATATTTTTTAACATAAAACATTTTATATGTTTATAAAATTCTTTTCAAAAATTTTAATACATATTTATCTAACTATGCTTTCATAAAACATGTGGTGTAAATGAAAAAAATATATCTTCTATTAATTGGAAAACATTTTTTTATAAAAGTACTACCGAATCAGAGTACAATAATTTTTATAATTTTTTTTCAAAAAGTAATTAAATTTCATTATATACAAAACATTACTTTTTTTGATAAATAAATTTCAGAAAATATCTTCTGGTAATTTGTTTTCATATTTATTTATTATTACATGATTAATAATTATTTATTTATACATATTAATTAATTCAATTTATAAAATTCACAATCTAAATAAAATGAAATTTTTATTAGACACATATTTAAAAAAACATTCAAATGATGAACATTGTACACTAACATGAAAATGTTATTTAAATTACCATTTTACATTTTGAATAATAAAATTTTAAAAATTTAATAATCTTTTTATGATAACAAGTCCAAAAGAATATGTTGAATATCAGTTTTTTTATGAAAATACTAAAAATAATCGTGTTATATTATTGTAAAACATGCAATTTATCATTTTAAAAATGAAATTTTTGAGAAATAAATAATGTTCATAAAATATAATAACCATTTTTGACCATATATAGAATTATAAAAATAATAAAACATGTAAATTTATTGTAATAATAAAATTTAACCACTTACTTTATCATTTTATAAATATCATTTGTTATATTATACAAATAATTATTTCATTACATTCAATGGTGTTTTGTTGAAATTTTATACCTATTAACACATGTAATAAATCATTGTTATTGAAAATATTAATTAAAAAATTCTATTTAATTATGAGAAGTAGAATAAAAATATTAAATGTAATATATTAAACAAATAAATGTATATGTGTAAAAAGATACTCGAATACATTAAAAGATATTTTATGAAACCATTTAGAGAATTGATTTTTCTTCAAAAAACTATTTTGAAATTAATTAATAGTTTATAATGATTTAAATTATTTAATAGAGATTATTTTCTAAATTATACATGTGTATATAAGTTATAGGATTATATCATTAAAAATATAAATATTAAAAATTCATTTAATATTGACATATTTATGTTTTGAAATCAAATTATAAAATATTAATGAGACTCTTAGAAGCTACAACAACACTCTTTATTAATATTTGGACATTACAAGTTATCTCTCAGGGTTATATTAAGACTAGTGGGTAACGATGTACCCTTAAAGGCATCCTGAAAGAGGGGATAAAATTTGTTGTGGAAAAAATTATATATTTTATTCACATTAAATCATAAAACTCAATCATCATGAGAACCTATTCCCTTATTTTAAGGAACTCTATCAAATAAAATATCTCTTATATAAATACTAATGTAAAATATAAAAATTAAAGATCATGGAAAACATAATTTTTAACATGTTTCACACACACTAGACTAATTCCAATGAAGACATACATTAGGAGGTGTCGCGGTAAAAAAATACATTATCAAATTAGTTTCTTTCTTGGATATTTTTTTTATGTTCCACTCCCTAATAGGGTGGACCTCCTTTAAAAGTTTTAGGGATCACTCACTACTCACACAAGGAAGACTCTATTTTTTCTTCTCAACATACTACATTAGGTATAAATTTATATATATATATAGGTATCTTCATTATCAAAATTGACCACTAATTCTCTTTGTATATTTAATCCTATATGTGATGCGATGTTGAACTCCACATCCTTAAACTTGACTCCTCCATGGGTAGGTGGAAAGAAAACAATGTGGGATTTTAAGCCATTGTTATTCACATGAACCACTAAACATATATAACATATAATGATGTAAAATAATTCCAAAAATATAAAATTTACCATTATTATCATTCTTTTCAACTATCTTGATATAATCCAAAAAAAAAATTGACTTTAAGAGGCTCTCATTTTAATGAACTCAGTATAATAATTGATTCCATATCAAAATTATATTTTTCTATATAAAACCAACTATTCCATATATATTTCTCATTTTTTTCCTTTATAGATTTTATATAATATTTAATTTAAATTATATAATACTCTAATGAATTGATAAATAATTTGGGATAAACTTATGTTATATTAATACATTAATATTAGTAAATTTG
The DNA here is from genome assembly GCA_963277665.1 of Viscum album. Taxonomy (NCBI): domain Eukaryota; kingdom Viridiplantae; phylum Streptophyta; class Magnoliopsida; order Santalales; family Viscaceae; genus Viscum; species Viscum album. The sequence goes on from OY728163.1 coordinate 1,868,766,580, forward strand.
CACTACATAATTTACTATTTTTAAACATTTTAAAATAGATCATGTTAGTTCCTAAAAACAATTATACACAAAAAAATACATTTTAAATTAATATTAATCTATAATTTTTATAGATCTTCACCCACCATGTAATTTACTTCTTTATTCATTATTGCAATGATTTCATGTACAACATTAACCGTAAAAGGACATGACATATTCCATTAATTAACTAGATAAAATCAATAATTTAAAATTTCAATGTTTCCAAAATCTCAAGAATAAAAATCTATAGACCATGACATGGAATTTGTCCAAGTGAAATGGAATCCTCTTTGAATTCCACTAGGGCAAATGTATTATTTTAAGATAAGATCATAATTACTAAATATGTCTTATTTCCTCAATTTTTGAATGGATATTTTCTATCTCCCTACTTTATTTAATAATATATGACACATCTATGATATTCTTAATGACTATTATGGGCCTCCAAAAATAAAATATAATCATGACTTATTGTCACAACCACTTATAATATCATTTATTTTTTCAACTGAACTATCCATGATCATATATCCTCCTTAAATATACTACCTCCCAATTTTTCCTTCACATGCATTGCTTGATAAGAGAAAACCTAATTTTATGGAATGACATATCCCCAAAATCCCAATTAATGATCACTCGAAAAATAAAATTTCCAAAATGTTCTTCTAAATACAATATATAACCAATTTTCAATGCTAGTATATCTATATGTATGGAATAATTCACTTATTTGCGGTAATAATGATTTTATTATATAAATTTTGTTATAAAAGACCCAAATTTTTTTCCCATCATTATATTTTTCATCCTAGGGTCTTATTTTATTCCATTACTTGTGTGGGGATGTTCACTATCACAAGTAATGACAGTAATCCTTCTAGACAGGTTACCATGCATGAAAAATCCTTCATTAAAAATACCATTCCATAATAAGAAATATTTCTAGATAAAAACATTTATAAAATCAACATTAATTATCACTCTTCCAACAAGATACATGTTACATAAATTTTTTACTCCTTCTATGTTTGCTTCCTTATCATTGATATATATATGACTCAATGTAGTCATTTGTGGTGAATTAAACAAATTCAATATCGATCCATCTCTCAAATTTAGATGATTACCAACAAACTCTATATTTTATTCCAACTATCTCTAGTATCAACAAAAATTTATTTAACATTGATTTTAAAAATAAAACTTATAAACATTTTTTGCAACCATTTTTATCTATTGGAATGAGTAAACATTAATATATCTCAAAATATTGGTACAAAATCCATTACATGTTATGATTAGATGTAATTAATCTATAAAATAGGAATCAGTAAAGCATTAGAGATTGTATGGTATCCTATTAATCCATATTCACAATATAATAGATGTAATAATTATCTATACTTGTGGTGTGATTTTTTTTCATTTTTATGAATGTTAAAAAATTAAAATTTCTCTCTATGACAATCCCCTCTCATTAAATAAACCATTTATATTCAAAAGATTTATACCATGAATTTTTTGTATATTATATCAATAAAAGGGGATCATATCCATCTTTTATTACTTTTAATATCGTCATTCAATTTTAAAGGAAGTTAAAACCACTTTTAATTCATAATAAAATCCCATATAAATGGATATCATGAAGTCTCTATATATTCCTTTTTTAACGAAGATGAATATCATAAATATTAAACTAATATAACTTAAATCACAATATGTTATTATATATTCATTATGTGGTGTTTTATTTTTATTATTAAATTATCAAAACCAAAAAAATATTCTTATTCCCTTAGATTCATCCATTTTCCTCTCATTTTGTATTTACATCTTCATATAATTATTCCATGGTTACATTCTAGCATGTAATGTTTTTAAGAAAACATATTTCATGCTATTTATCCCTATTAAGATAGTAACCTCCATAATTATCACAACATTGACTTTCTATTTATTATATTTATTATATAAAACATATTTCTCTTAAATAAATTAATCAATGATAATCATTTCAAAAATTCTGAACTTTTAACAATGATAATGTAAAAAACATTTACTCTGATAACCACTACCAAAGTGTATTTTTTAAAGAAAAATTCACACTCTAAATATTCATTACTAAATTCGTCCTTCAAAATACTAATTGTTATGATGTGATTTCCAAAATTACTATTTTTTATTGATAGATTTCTAAAGCACTATATCAAAATATAATTTTCCATAGGCATGGGCCCTTCGAATAGTGCACAATTTTTAAATTATTCTACTATATATTTGTCTATTTATTTTCCATATATAGTCTATCCATTTCATAAATGTAAATGAAACAATAAAGTATGTGGTATGTCCATTGATGAGATTTTTTTTGTTTTCTAAAACAATCTCCTATATCTACTTCAATAACTACAAAACCACTCAAATGTTTCTTCGATCTAAATATGACATGTTATTTCATTTAATAATTGTAGAATTTTCACCATAATTTTAATCATTTAACAATTATTGAATCCCTTATCTAGATTGACCTATATTATCAATATTTATTACACTTATTAAATGACGATTTCATTAGAATGTACATAGAATCAATAAACTATGTTACCTCTAGCAGACACCGAAATCCAATTCATAGATTAATAGATTGGATATTGGGTTATCTCTATAGATTTTATGGTTTTACTAAAGGTGTTCAAATGTTATACATTTCTCATAATTATTTATAGAAACGGATCACAACATAATAAAATTATGAATTTAAAAACCTTATATATGAAGTATTAGGTAAAGGAGGATATCCTCTTCTTTAGATAATCACATTGTGACCTAATTATGGTTATAAATTTCTATGAAACATCACCCATTTTCTATAACCCATCATCAATCATGATTATTGAGAAAAAGTGGAATAATATTATATTTTATAATACTACTTCCTTATATTTCATATAATGATTCTCTAAAATAGTTATAATTATGTATATAAGATTTAATGATTTATGGATGTTTACTCATTTTACATTTAGATATTTCCCATTATTTTCAGTAATTATAATTATTTGGTAAAAATTTTCAACAATTATTATACATTCAGAATTCCACTATTTTTTAATAAATGTTCAAAATTTCCCTTAAAAACAGACGCAAAGGTAAAAAAACTAATTGAAATTTATTCTATGGAATATTTTTTTAAAAACATATACATTAATAATAATGAGAAAAAACACATACCTTATGGATAATGATTTTTCCAAAAAAAATCAATCAGAATAAGATAAGTAAAGACCATTATCCAAGAAATGTTTTCTAAAAAATTCTGTATAGAAGTTATTTTGTCATCACTAGGAATAATTAATATTATATATAAAAATATATAAATAGAATTCATCTTTCCTCCACATTATAATTGATAAAGAGAAAATAAACATCAATGAGATTTTTCATTAAATATGGAAATATATTTTTTCTCAGTTTTATAAAACATCACTTCCAGTATAGTTTACCAATATGATAAAATACCTTTTTACCAGTTTTCAGAGATTGTATCTCAATCTATGAATGGTGATTAATATTGTGATCAATTTATAATCATTTTATACAGAGCATATGTAAATAAAATTATACATTATTATATGGAATTAAATTCTTGAGTATGCATCTATAGAAGTTGACTTTCAATAATTCATTAAACAATCCCAATCATTTTATTTAAAACCTAAAAAACATTTTCCTCTTTCCAATAAAAAATAAGAAAATTTATCGTATAAATTTAAAATATTAATGTATTAATATTTATTATAACTTCTGTATTTACATTTTATCATTTAGATAGTACAATTAATTAATTATAGAAAACTAATATGTCATGAAGTGTCACTATAAAATAGATTACTTTTCAAACAATTTTTCAATATATTATGATATTATCCATCATGTCATCCATTTATTTTGATAATTTAATATTGTAAGGAATGATGTTAATATCAATTCAAAATACCTTATTTGAAATATCCACAACAATTATTATATATATCTATGTTTTGAAAAAAAAAATTGGAGGATTCCTTGGGTGACCTATAAACCAACAAAAATGAAATTCCTTTCATAATTTACATCATAATCTCAGAATTCCTTAAAATATAAAATTCCACCCTTTATTATTTACTATAAAATAAAAAAAATTATGTTATCCACATATATAAGAATCATTAATTTATATTGATAATATTTTTTAGTAGTTTTATGATTAATTAATATTTATAAAGTTCTTAAACCCTCAAGGATTAATAAAAAATTCATTTCTAAGAACATTTTTTGTATCTCTTTATTTATAGAAAAAATATCATATCTATAAATTTTTATCATATTTTGGAATTATAAAACAATTTTATTTTCACATAAATAGTTGTAGTTTTTGAATATTATTAGTAAAATTTCATTCCACAACCATTTTCAATTCTTTTGGTTTTTATATGGATAATAATTTCCACACATAATCATATAATATTTAACCATGAATTTAACATCACTAGCTCATTAATATGTAGAATTTCATTGTAAGATTGGTATTTTCGTTCAAATAAAACATTTCTTAATAACATTTCCATATCAATGATGTTTTTTATGAGAAAACAATGTTGATATAACAACTTTTATATCCACCAATCACTGAACAGAAAACCATGTTAGATACATTTATATTTTTTTAATAACATCATTCATTTAATTATCCTAAATTTTATATCAAGCTATATATTCAAAATTATTCAACTCTATAAATGATAAAATCGATTTATAAATTAAATTATTTAGCATCATTGTTTTGAAAAATTCATATATATATATATAATTATATTGTTTAAATATAAGAAATGTTATTTATTTTGCTGAATTTTATAAACCTATATAATCATAATCATAAATGTTCACCAATATATCTTAACATTATATGATATTACACATGAAGCATATGATTCATCACTATATTCATCAAATAGTTAACCATTGAATTTTTTATTTTATGTCCTTTTCTGAAATTTTGAATGATTGGATTCTAATACATTTTATAATACCTTGGTTGAAATAATTTTATGTTTTATTTTTAAATGAATTTCTAATAAAATTTAATTTTTCTTCCCTACATTCAAAATTATAATAGATTTATACTTTCCTTACAAAAATTATTTACTTTTAATTTTTTTGAGGTATTTACCTATTTTCTAATTTCTATGTAACATAATATATGGTTTATTCGATTTAACTAGAAAAAATATATAAATATTTGAGAGATGAAAAACTACAATTAATCAACCTTGAAAAACATATCTAGTAGGACTTCCTCAAATAACATTGTATTATAAATATTATAAATTATAAAAGTAAAATTTGTTATACCATTATGTTTTTGAGGAGTTTTAATTTCTTTATAATTATATCATTATATATTTTTTTCATGATACTATTCACAATATTCTGAAAATTATTTGCATTTGTTTGTTCTTAAGTACGTGATTTTATATTAGTCTCATATTTTTGTCTTAACATTGATATATTTTTATGCAATATTTTACATTTACTTGATGGATTATTAAAAATAATTAAGTTATCCAACTATATATATCAATGAATATGATAAAATATATCATTAAATTATAGTAAATTATATTTAATATCCCACAAATCTCTATAAGAACCAAATCATGTAGCATCATCAGGTTATTTTATTCTATACATTAAATTTTTAGTATATTTTTTAGTATCCAAGAAATAAATATTTTTAGGATAAATTTTTAATTTCAAATTATAAAAATTCATTAAAGCATTAATAATTACTAATTATTTTATTTAATTTATTTTCTTGTGACTAAGATGTATGTTCTAAAATAATTTTTTCTTCTATCAAAAAAAATCTTTTATCATCCTCTCTACTGACATTGTATAGATTTTCTTCATAAATTTTCCTCACGAAAAAATATTTTTATATTTCCCATTGACCCCAAAAGTACAATTTATGAAATATATATTATTTTATGAGTCACATTTTTTACTTTAATCAATGTAAATTTTGACAGAGCCATTTTTCAACCAAAATAAAATTATTTCCAAAATATTTTACAATTATTTTATCCTTCTTTGAGCCATTTATTTTTATACCACCAGTATTGATTAGTGTCACAAAAAATTACATTTAATACATTAAATTAATCAATTAGTTATTATTTATTTTCATATTATATGTATATCTTTCAAAATTATGTAATATCATTTATTCATATTTAGTAGTTAAAAATTTCATCACCAAAATGCATCCTAGTGAACATCGGTTTATTATAATAGAGATGGTGCATTAATTTATATAAAATTAATAGTTATAAATTATATAATATTAATTTTTTTAAAATTATATATATTTTTCGTTTATAAGGATGAAATTACATTGTGATGAATTATATTGATTTCATAAAAATGACAGATTTCATAGTGAATATTGAAAAAAAATGTTTCAAAAAATAATGTCACTTTTTTGAAGTTATCATGATAAAATAATGAACTTAATTATTTTTGGAAATATTTTATCTAAAAATATATTTTTATAAATTAAAATAATTATATAATAATTATGAACTTGAATTGCGAATATTATGATTCTCATTTTAAAACCCAAAAATGGTTTCATTCTATTAAAAAAAATTAGATATTTCTTAAATTATGTAATTTTAATGATTAATTTAGTTTAAACTTGGGTTTAAATTCAAAGAAATGTACATTTTTTAATCATATCCTAATTAATGTGATGAGAATTAATTATATAAAATATTTTTTTGTAAAAAATTATTATTTTTAAAAATGTATTTTTCTAAAAAATAAATATTCATTGAATATTCTAAATTTGTAATATATTAATTTTTAACAGATATTAAAATTTTATTCAGTATAATTTATTTCATATTTGGAATATATAAAAAAAGTATACATCAATTTTCATTTTAGTTTTATCATTAAAAAACATCACTATGGTAAATGTTTTCCCCCATAGTAAGGGAAAAATATGATAATGAGGGAGTTAAACTAAGAGATAACCCTTAAAATATGACTTCAACTCATGTAAATTTGATATTTTTTTAAATTAGTTTGTACGATATAAATTAATTTAATAAATATAATTTATTTTTAATTTGACCTTGATGGTGAAATTTAAATTATTTTAAATCTATGAGTATTTATATGGGTGCCTACCCTCCCTCCAATATATAGATTCCACCACCCGAGACATATCCACGGATTTTCAGTCCATCAAGGCCTTCAAATAGCATAAGTCCTTACAGTTAGTAAGCCTTTCAGACCAACTCATGGACTTTGGGCCACTTCAAGGCTTTAAGGCCACCTCAAAGCCGTCAGCCCACATGAAATGTAGATGAAACTAGAGTGATTTCAAAGGAATAATGCTCTAGATAATGGTTCATATAAGGGGAATTTAATAGAGAACAGATAAATAGAATCAGAGGAATGAGGGCATATGGCATTTCCATTGGAATAAAGCCTGTGCACCTCTGTAGAGGACAAATAGCCGACCACCCTAGAGAAGGTGGATAGATTACATCATGACATATGCTGGGGATGTGTAGTCCCATGTATTCTATTTTGAATGAATTCCTATAAGGCCTTTGGGTAATGTAGTGAGTCTATTATAAAATGGGCCATGTAAGGGTTCCCCTTAAACCCTTAAAAGGGGGATTATAAAAAAATAATATATGATGTCCTTCGGGCCATTCCTGACAATTTTGATTAAGGTAATTCTTCATCATTACTCTAAAAGACCCCATATATTAATTTATAATATGATTTATTTTTTGGGTTTAAACTATTATTCTATTTAATAACTATTTTTAAATAAAATATACCAAATTATTGTTCATGAAACCAAGCCCTATTTTCTTTTAGAACCATATTCATTATTTTACTTCAATAATGTTAGTTTTTATACATAAATTTTTTATATGAAGTGAATTTATATAAAATTTTAATTTATAGACTAATGTGTTAAATAAATAATTTTTTTCGTCTATATAATTCATTTGATACATTCATTAAATACAACAAAATTTGTCTATATTAGAAAATTCATATGAATAGATTTTTCATCCACAGTGACAATTTTTCATTATTTATATTAATTTATAATATATTACTATTATACAAGGTAATTAATTTTTATAATAAAACTAAATGGTATTATTATCCTTTATGTTTTGAAAATAAATTTTATTTCAGTTATGTATATTTTTTCTATTTAAAATTTTATAATTTAATAAACATTTCTATTAATTTTAATATTATTTTAAATTATATAAAAAATAATTATTAAATATAAACATTGGATACCTAATAAATGTGTTGTAGAATTTATTGATAAATTCATTCCTGAAGAAATGATTTAAAATATTATTATAGTTCCTTTTTAATGATTTGAATCGATATTAATCTCTATTTTGAAAATAAATTCCATCAATGAAAAATAATTATATCTAATTAATTTATGGTATTATTTCATAATTTATGAATTTATAGCTTATACCTAAATTTCCAAAACAGAATTTTTTTCACTTGTCATTCACTTCCTTAGAGTGAAATTCTATGATAGTCAATATCATACATCAACATCAATTTTCTCCTTCATGTTCATGTTCATTTATAACAAGTAAATATTTAGTATTATTTCTTCTATTTTAATTGAGAATTAATAGTATACTCATATTTATATAAGTTGTAAATTGATGTAATATTACTAGGAATGATATTTTATTCACCACATAAATACTAATGATCCATATATTTTATTCCAAATGTATATTTATTGATTAGTAAATCATATAAATATATATATATATAATCTATTGAATTTTTCATCAATTGATTAGTAATTCATTAGACATGTGTAATTTATGGATACAATTTGTTATAGCTCATATACATTCATAAGTGAAGTGTGTGTGTTTCCTTTATATCCCTTCAATTCATCTTGTAAGGTCTCATGATACAAATAAGTTTCCAGGAATTAATATGAATTTTGGGTTTATGTGTTTGTATACATTTTTATTCAATGTATGTTGTTTGAGGAATTTATGGTATGATTAAGATGTTTGGAATTATTAATTCCATCAAAAAAAATTCATTAATTATTTTTTTTGTGGTTTTTATACTGATATTTTACAAAAATATATTTCATTATCAGGTTATTTATTATATCACACAATTATTAATTATTCACTTTTCTACTTTGGTTTGCATAATATTTATTTATTATAGTTTTTTAATGCAACCCTTACTGATTATCTATAAACATACTTAATTTTTTTCCTTTCGCAAAGGTATTTATTAGGGATCTGTGAATTATTTTGAGGATTTCATTAATAGAATAAGATATTTTTCATGATTTTTATAAACTATTTCTTATCTTTTAAAGGTAATATAGAAAGAAGGTTTCCATGAAGACTCCAAAAAGTCCTATAATATTTTGTCCAATGAGATTTGATATACAATATCTTGTATTAATGTACCAAAGAAATCATAATCATTGGTTTGTATGATTTAGGGATTTTTAAGTTAGTATTAATTAATAATTATTTGGAACCATGGATACCAATTTTTATAAAATTACATCCTTAATGAGAAATGATAGAAATTGTTAATAATTTTTAAAAACATTTCACTTCATAAGAATTTTCAAATTATGACTCAATATTAATGATGTTAAGGGATAATTATTTGTATTCAATTATTTATAGATTTATCCTAATGGTAGGATTGAAAAATAAATCATCATATGTAATCAAAATAAGGATTTACCTCATAAATAGACTAATATGGATGATATTGTAGCTTAATAGAATTTGAATAAATTAGAGAAGTTGAATTAGGTTATGACCAGGATCTATTCCTTAATAAATATTCTTCTAAATTCAGAATATTTTAATTTTTTTAGACCACCTCATGATACAGAAACCCACATCATTTAATGTAACTACAAATCCATTGGTTCTGGAGGAATATTCAATGTCACTTAAAAATAATTTTATATCATTCAAAATTAATGAGTGGTGGAAGGTTATTAGGGTAGTGTATTTCTTAATTGGAGATAATGACCAATGATTGTAATTGATTCAATATACAATAGAATATGCAGAGATTGAGATCATATAATTAAGATCTTTTAAGGTGATATTGTTTGATATATACATTCCTCAAGAGAAAAAAACTATTATAGAAATTTCATTTTTTTAATATAACTAAATTGATGAGGATTGGGTTTCCAAAAATATGGATATCATTACTAGACTATATAAGTATTTTATAGACTATTTACAGAATCCCAAAAGTAAGACATGCCTTTACATTGATGATATTAAGACGTGACTCTAATGGGAACTAGCCTCTCAAAAGAATAATTTTTCATATGACTATTTTCTACCAAGATTCATCAAGGTAGATATAGAATTATCCATATTTTATATTTTCAGTAGAAATATTGAAATTAATTTGATCTCTCCGTGCCATGGAAAAATGAAATTCTTAAAATAATAATAATGGAATTGTAAATCTTTGAACATGAGTTTAGTTTTTAATGAAATAACTCTTTACATTCTTAACGAATATTGGTGTTTACTAATAGTGTCTAGATAGAGAAAATTAGGCTAATGAATGAAATGTTGTAAAATTGGACACCAATATTCAATGCTAGAACTATATAGAAATATGTAATTATTTCAATCAGCATTCTAATAGTGATGGGAATGAATCAATAATAAGACAGGAGAGAAAAGATAAACTTTTACCACTACCATAATAGAAGTCGATATTCCTAATTATTTGATCATAGGTGGATTAATCATAAAAAAAGTCTATGTAATAATTTATTTGATTCTAAATATTTCTAAAATATTCAAAACTTTATTCTTTATTAAGAATATTAAATCATGAGCTAGCATCATAATAATGAAATTGTCAATCAAGACACCTAAGGGACATATTTTTTTAATAAGGACATTTCATCCACTCCCCATTATGATACGTGAACATACTTTATTTTTAGAAATGATTATAATTCCTTTTGATTAAATTAACATAATATTAGTTATTGAATAAATATCAATTTATACTATGTAAATTTATAAAAATAATAAGGAATCTATGATTCATAAAGAATTTATGGAATTCCATGAATTTAGGGGGATGCTTCCTCCTCAAATACATATGTATATCTTCCTCCAACTACTTTTTGAAATGAAATTCATTGAAGAGGATACATGAAAAAATCTTTGAATATTGAAAGGGAATCTAAGAATAGAAGATGTACCTATTTCAAATAAATACTTAGATGTATTTCTTAAATAATTTGAAAAAGATTACCTTCATTATGAAATAGATTTATCCATTAAAATAATACTAGAAGGGATGCCAATATATAAAACTATTCAAAAATTACACTATGAAATTTTTGGATAAGAGGAAACAACTAATAGAGCTATGTGATAAGGAATTTCATAATCCTAATGTCTCATTTTATAGATTTACTATTATATTTATTATTAATAAGGATAGTTCAATGAGGTTTTAAATTGAATGTAGGGAGATCAATTTCATTAATGTATAGAAAAAGTTACCTTTATCGCAAATTAATGATATGTTTGATCTACTTCAAGTGCCATATATTTTTTAATGATTTAACTTTATTATCATACATGTTTTTTCATGTATTGGTTTTGAACCAGTTCATCGGAAATAACAATAAATTTCTTTTGTTTTGTGTGTGATGAATGTTGTTTTTTAAGATTCAATAGTGTATAATAATCCTAACATGGGTTCCCTATAGTTGTTCTTGGTGTTTTTTGGGAAAAGGACGGTTACATCATGATTTGGGCCAAACTGTGATCCCATTTCAAGATTTAAAAACAAATTGTTTTTCATATATAACTCCTTTGTTTTTGAACATTTTTCACTAATTCCACTTCCAACTGGGTATACCATGACCTATTCAAACCACCATATCTATTCATACCCCTTATGAACTAATAATCATGGTGTATTTCCACTACTATAAATATGATCTGTTCCAACGGTTTTGGAAAAAACTTTGGTATACGTCAATTATTTGGACCTATACCAATGGTTAGGACAAAACTATTGGTATAGGTCACTTATATTGACCTATAACAACTGTTTTGGAAAAACTGTTGGTATATGGGGTGACCAATACAAATGGTGTTGCCAAAACATTGGTATAAGTCCATTATAGAGACACTATACCAATGGTTTTTCTAAACTGTTGGTATAAGTCCCCCCTATACCAACGTTTTGTCCAAAACTGTTGGTATAGGTCCCAAAATCAAAGAACCTATACCAATGGTTCTCAAAACCATTGCTATAGGTCTATACCAATGGTTTTGAGAACCTTTGGTAAAGGTACATGTATTATTAATGGAATATTCTTATAGAGGACATTAAATAATTCAAAATTTTAAATACTTATAATAATACATATATATATTTAGGAAATTATGTTCACAAAAGTATGTTAGGTTAGTGGTTACGTCATTCGATTAAAAATAGGAGGTGCTAGAATGAAAACCAAACGAATGATTATTATTTTAATTACATATACCAACGGTTTTATGGAATTGTTGGTATAGATTTTCATATTACTTATACCAATGGTTTTCAAAACCATTGGTATAAGTCTATACCAACGGTTTTCCCAAAACCATTGGTATAGACCTATCCTCACGACTTACATGGAAACAGTTCTCCAAACCATTGGTATAGGGTATTTTTCTAGTAGTGTTGGGTTATTTATTTCAGTATTGAGCCATCCCATGACCCCATTTCAAGTCTTAAAAAATATATTTTTTCTTTTATATCTTATTAATTGTTTAAAATTTTTCAGTCATTCAACCTCTCACTCGAGCCCAAAAATAGTTTCCGCACCGCCCATGTTTCGTGTTACATATTTAGATCTCATATTTATTTGGTATTTGGGAGAGATTCTTCATGTTTTATCAAATCATCTAGATTTGAAGAGGTAATTTGTTTCTTTCAAACCTAATTATTTTTTTAATAGTTTTCCCCCAAATCATATTTCCCTAGTCACTTCAGAACAAATATTAATATCTATTTAGTTCCATGAAATTCCCTATCCTATAAGTGTTTGGATATTTTTCAGCAAATATGTTTTCATTCTGAATTTTCCATTCCTCTATATTTTTAAAATCACAAACACATTTTCTTAAGGAAAATTATCTATCTCAAAGAATTATTTTCTTAATGAAAATTTTCATTCTCTAAGAAAAGATTAATAGTTACCTTGGTTTTCCATGTCTTTTTTAATGTCTTCTCAAAACAATGCATATCCATTTTCTTGGTTATGCCAAAAATATTGATCCTTAACAAAAACCATGGAATCATATAGTTCCTTGGATATAGAGTCATTCTATATTTAGACTCTAAATTATCATAAAATTAGACTCCAAATTATCTGAAATTCATACTATGAATTATTTAAAATTAAAATCCTAAATTTTATGAAATTAAGACTCTAAATTCTATAAAATTTTGAATTTGTATTCTCTAAAATTTCGATTCCGAATTATCTGAAATTCATACTCTGATGTATCTGAAATTCAGACTCTGAATTCTATGAAATTCTTATTCTGAACACTCAAAAATATACACGCTGAATTCTATGAAATTAGTTATTTGAATTCTAGGAAATTCAAACCCCAAATTCTATTAAATTCAAACACCGAATTCCTTAGAATTTGTACTCCAATTTTATTAGAATTCAGACTCTGAATTTCCTAGATTTCAGACTCTAAATTCTTCAGAATCCAGAATCAGAATATCCAATTTTCTTGAATAAAATTGTTTATTTTTTAGACTCTAAATACGATATTTCCCAGATTATGACTATAAAAATTATTTTAAGATACTTTACTCTCCTAACATATTATTTCATCTTTATTAGATCATAGTTTCTTAAAAATGATATTATTTTCCTTACATATTAATCATTCTTAAGGATGATAAAGATTCCCCAATTTTTTCTATATAAAATAATTTCATAAAATTTTGTTTCTAATATACCATTGGAGGAGTAACATGTGTATTGATCCCTCCAAAATTCATGAAAAAACATAAACGTTGGAGGAGGGAACCGTCCGTTGAATCCTTGAATATATATATGATCTATTTTGAATGAGATCAATATCGTTCAATGATCCTAGAGATTACGTGTTGTAAAGTGATTTCCAAAAAGAAAATTACTCTAATACCTTGTTCAATTTATGAATTACTTTTCCAACCATGAACAACTTTTTTAGCTTACCTTTTTAAACTATGAATTTTTTTGTGTACAATCTAGGGCTTCTTGGGATAGGAAGATAGAGGTGCCAACAATATTAATTTTTAGGGCTTAGGTGAAAAAAAGACATATTCCAATATTCCTGTTAAGAGATTACCTTTGTGTGGGTAATATAGAATTTCTGAGATGTTTAAATCAAGGGAACTTTATTAATGGTTGTTAGATACCCATATCTTTGGGTTAAAATATTTCTTATTTGTTTTTTTTTGTTAAAATATTTATTTCCACAGTATTTTTTTAAATTAATAATTTAAAACTTAGTTATATATTCTTAAACTTTTATACTCAGATAAATAAGATTATATATGCTTTAACATAAAATCATTCACTTAGATAAACCTGCTTATGTTTTCATATGGTTAAAATGATTATGTTTAGGATTCATAGTATTGTACCTGGGCCATTCAAATAATACTTTTAAGTAAGAACCAAAGAGGGAGTGTGAATTTACTTTTTTTAACTTTTTTAAACATATACTACCAAAAGGTTAAATGAAAAATTTGTCAATACTTCAACTCACCCCTCTTTTAATTGATCATCTACTTCTATTTTGATCCTACAGATCTAATGGATGATGAAGAGTTCTCATGTTATTAAGTTGAGTTTCCTTATCCTTTCACCACATTCATCCACCTAATTCCTTAATTTAATATATCTATCTTTCTACATGGTCATTAAAAACATAGTATTTTTTATCCCTTGATTTTTAGTGGTTTTTCCTCGTTTGGGAAGGTATTCAATTGTTTGGTGTTTATAAACCCTCAGAAGTGGTTTTCGGGTGTGCGTTCCCATTCCACCTATGATTTGTGGTAGGTTTTCAATTTCATGTGCCATTTTTATTTAATATTCATCGTTTACATGGTATTTTCACCCTGTAAAAATTATTATTATGTATTTATAAGCATTAAGTAGTTTTAATTTTTCTGAAATGTGGGGTTTATAATTTGTTTTTTGAAAAATATTGTGGTTTTGTAATAAAAGTGCACACCAAGTGTTTGTTTAAATGTGTAGTTATCCTTATCACATGGTTTGTGATTTTTAGAACATGGTATAGTAATTAAAATAATTTATTGGCATGGAAATGTGGTTTTATATCATTTTTAGTGTTAAATAATATTGGTTTCATTAAATGTTGTATGCCACAATTTCAGAAAAGTGCCCGGTTTCTTTTTTTGTTCTCATGTTAGTAAAAATGATTAATTTGGAATATGAAAAAATTTAAAATCATTTGAATAATTGTTTTTGGGGACATTATATGACTTTACAATGTGGTTTTTTATAAACAAATGGGTTTTGTTTTATAACATGTTTTGATATGATCTTCTGAAAAATGGCTCATTTTCCATCCTTATAAAAATGGCTAAGCATGAAATTTGTAACCCAAATTTTTAACAAATAGTATTTAAATGTTTTTTATGATTTTAATGGTCTGTTTACAGCACTTTATAAATGGTTAAATTTTTCTCTTTGATATATGTTAGTTCGGTAAAATGCTTAAAGGCCCATTTGGTATTTTCCCTAAGAAATGGGTTTACATGTGTGTTCCATGTGGAACCATGTGGGATAATATTAGGATCAATGAAAATGTTTTATAAAATATTTTTGGGGTATTAAATCTAGTTTGATATGGTATTGGTGAGAATTTTTCTTTGAAATATCACCTTTGAATGGATTTTATGAACAAATCCGTGTTAACTTCTTGAAATTGATTTATGAATGTTTTAAGTGGTTTATTGATTTATGAAAGAGATGTGGAACATGTTTGGAGGATGATTTGTGTGTTTATTATTTGGAAATATAATTTTCCCAAAAAAAGTATATTCGATAACATGTGGATGTTGATTGAGAACAAATAAGGATACCCGGGTATCAAGGTAGGTGGACGTGTACTTGTATGCTAGTGATAAAAATCGGTTTAATTACAATTTCACATTGCATGTTTGATGATGAAAAAAATAAATAAATCATGATGATGTTGTTGGGGACCACCAAGTTATGTGTATTTATCCTTACAAATGTCTTGTTCATGAAAACTAATTATTTTTTTGATTACTTTTACACTGAGATACGGGGTCTCAAGGGCCCACAAAGAACTAGAGCCAGGGGGTGTTCTCGGGACTAGTGCTCATTGGTTATTTTTTGATCACCATCATAATATGGTGTGTTTGGTTGGTAAATTCCGTTTTGTGTCTATTATTTTTAATAGTTTACATTATTTAAAGTATCCCTCTTGAAAAAAAATAATTTTGAAGTTTCATATCATGAAATTGGTTACTAGAATTTCTTGTTTATGAAAACCTGTAAGAATTTTACCTTATAATTTCATAGAATGAAACCAAATTTGGAAAAAAATTTATATATTTCCATTTAAAAGTGAAATTGATTTTTATTTTATTTTAAATGAAGTGATTTTGGAATATAATAGCCGGCTGGTCTACTGAGTTTTAATAGTCACACATATAGTCTTCTTCTGTTTTTAGCCCTAGAGTAGGTTTTAGCTTCAGTTTGATCACCTTGGGTGTCCTGTGATTTTGTGTTAGATAGTGACCATAAGGGTCACATGGAGTTAGTTTGTGTTAGGTTTGGTCGGTTAAATTGTCATAATTAGTTATAATTTTTTTCTATATACAAATGATGTTCAGATAAACTTTATATAAATGTATATAGGGCTTTCCATTTATTTTCTCTATTTTTTTAATTTTTTATATTTGGGTGAAATATTTCCCTTATTAATTTTCTGATTCCCTTGGTTCTTGTGACCATCCCAGGAGGATCCGGAACACCATTTAGGACTTTTCATGGAATAACCAGGGTGACCCATTCTAGATTAACCTCGGTTGGTTTGGGAAAAGATGGTATAAAAGGTGGTCGGTCTTAATTGTCCATTGTTTTTAGAGAACCCTTGTTATTTTGGGTATGTAAAGGTAGATGAAGTAGGATTTTAGGGAAATCAGTGGTAGGTTCAGGAATAGCTTCATGAAATATTTCTCATTATGATCCTTGGTTTTCCATGGGAAATATAGTTTTATTAGCATCATTGGTTCTTATTGATTGTTTGTTGTTGGTATACTACAAGGGGAGTTGGACCAATGGTATTTGTGAGGTCACAAGTCCAAGAAATAAATATGGAGTATGGGAATGGACCTATAATTGCTCTGAAATTTTGTGTTGTGTTTGACATGTGGCTTCCAACTATATGGTTAAGTCACCTACCAACACTAGTTCCTTTTTTTGGGTCTCCTGGACAATTCTTGAATACTAAATTCTACATTGAAAATCTGTGTGTAAGAATTTTGAAAATGGATTTTTAAGGAAATTTTGGTTGTTTAAAATTGTAAAATGGATTTTCAAAATTTAATATGAGAAATGTTTTGGAATTTTGGGATATGTGAAAAATATATTGGTGATAAAAAGAAAATGATTTATTAGGATTCAATTTCCTTAAACTATTCTTATTCATTGTTGAAACAAAAATGTATGTAAAGATTGTATTATATTAAAGTGGCTGTGATCCTTTTTCTTAAATGGGGTATTTTGGGGTGTGAAAAAGTGTTTGAATTTGATAAATTGGGTTGGATAGTGGTTTCTAGTGATTGGTGTTCTTTAATGGTTTTTGCCATTGTGGTTGTTTGATTATGAAAAGACAGCATGAGGAATTTTTGAAAACAAGAAAGGGTTATTTGAATAGAAATTTTGTTTTGGAGGTTTTATTAAATGAAATGGAATATGTTTTTAACCAACTTGGTCATGTTTATATCTGTGTTGTTTTGTGAAATTTAAATTTTTCTTTGACTTGGTGGTTAGTATTCATTTGGATGGTCTATGATTTTTTAAATGGGATAATAATTTGGATTATAATGATGTTGTTTTGTTTTTTTCCTTTCATGTTTTCATGGCTTCTCACATGAATGGTTTATTAGATATATGGATGGATTGTTAGTATGGAATTATGGTAGAGTGACTGGGGTTGCATAGAATTCATCCTTGAATGAGACTTTATGAAACACAGTTTGTGAGTGTGAAAATTCACCAAGTAGGATTGTTTTTCCAAAGTGTATTGAGATAAAATATTTGGGTATTTATTTATAAAATGATAGTTATGTGGATGGTTTTTCTTATGTATTTGAAGTTTTATTTTTTCAGTAGTATTCCTTTTGTTCTAGGAGTCATACTCTTGTTGATTCTTGTGATGGGATCTTGTTGGTGGCTTGATTTTGGAGAAATGTTCAGTGAGTTTCCAAAGATGTGTGGGATGTTGTGATATGGACACAAATAGTTATCTATTGGATATATTTTTAGTTGTTCCAAATAAAGATTATTTCTCTTGTTTTAAAATATTGATCCACCGCGTCGAATATTTCCTCAGCCCATTTTTTTAAATAGAGAGGTATTTTTTCTTGATTTATATTGTCTTCCTATTATGATTAATCTCTCAGTTATATCAGTTGTGTCTGCTGATTCTTGGTGGGTTTCACGATGTTCCTTATTCTTTTAACTCCTCATTATATGTAATTTAGAATGGTGGTGTTTATCTCTCAGTCTCTATTTGGTATTGGTGTTTTGTTTGAGCTAGTGTGTTTCATGAGGTGTTGGGATTTGTATCTCTTAAATTTGGTGAAACAAATTCTTCCAACATCAGGTCTCTAACCATAGGCCTCGGAGTGAAACAATTCACACAGTTAAAAATTCTCTACATGTGTGGGGAGATGAAATAATCTCAAGCCTCCACTATTTTGGTGAGGAGGTTGATATGTTTATATTGTGGTTCCTCATAACTAGGAATGTCCTCTTATCATTAAGATCATGCTAGACATTCCCATCACATAGTGTCTAAGGTATGCCTTCTCAAATGTGGGTTTCCGATCAATGTCCTTGTGTGGACCGCCAATTTGAATTGGGGGTGATCATGGTTTTACATTTTTATTGGTGGAGTGTTATGGGTGATTCCTTAATTTATTTAATGGATTCAATGGCCCAGTGATTGGTTCCCCTTCCCTCCACACCCTAAGTGGTGTGGGTTATGATCTGTTCCGAAATTGATGGCCCAGTTATTGTACACTCCATTCGAGAGTGGGTGGTTTAATTGTTCATGTTGTAACCCTATAAAATTAGGATTTCAGGTTATTGTGGGAGAGTTTGGGTTGAAATAGGTGGTTCAGGCCCAAATATATTTCATGTTGAATTCTTGTTTTTTAATTTCAAGTTGGTCTCTAATGGTGGGGAGACCAACTGCAGGTCTCAATGATCGTTACATTAAATATTTGTCATATGGTAGTTTGAATTTAATAGTGGGGAGCCCATTCTGGACCCCCCCCCCAAGTCATTTGATTTTGTGACTAAAATTTGGTTTCAGTTTTAATTGGGTCTATTGGGTGAAGGCTATTCAATCTTGTTCTTGGTTTGTAGTGGAGGGGGTGTCTTGATCTTTCTGTTGATTCTTATAAAGTGGTTGTGAGTTTGTGTTCCTTAGATAGTGGATTTAGTTCGGTTGATGGGGGATATTCTATCATTTTCTATAGAGGCTGGACATTGTTGACAAGGAATCCTTACATGTTGTTATTTCTGCTAGAATGTGTAATAGCATTTCATTGGCTGAGAGCTTTTATAGTGGGGATAATTCGCACACCAGGTTTTTCGTGTCTTGGTTTTTATTCAGATCATTGAAAATCACAATATTTTTCATGGATATTAGGTGAGATTAATGTTGTGTTTTAAAATTAAATTTACATATAATCATCCAATAAAGGGTTCCTCATATCTTTTTTTGGGAGTTTTTTGAGAAAAGTGTGGTTGCGTCAAGATTTGGGCCAAATTAAGAGCCTATTTTGAGATTTCAAAACACAATTTGTTTCTTTTATAACTCTTTGGTTTTTAACATTTTTCACAATTTATATTTTCCAGATGGCCTCCCATAACCTATTCAATCATCTATATCTATTATGATCCATATGAACATATAATCATGGTGAATTTGTGTTATTTAATCTGGTATTAGGCCAGCCTGTGAACCCATTTCCATTTTTGTTTTTAAAAATATTTTTTCTTCTTTTTTTCTAATTCATTTTTAATAAATTTTAGAAATTAAACCTCTTACTAGAGACCAAAAACACAAGGTGAACCCCCCATGTTCCATTTTCCCACTTTGGATCTCAAATTCATTGGGTATTAGGGAGAACATCCTCAAAGTTTCTAAAATTATCTAGATTTAAGGAGGTAATTTGTTTCCATTATAAATAATCCTTTCATTAGTCTTTTCCATAAAATATTTTTTCCTAGTTATTATAGGCATAAGGAACATCTACATTCAGTTCCAAGATATTACATCTCCTCTATGAGTGTGTATCTAATGGAAGGTGTAGAGTTCTCTAGTTATTAAGGTGAGTTTCCTTCCCCTTTCCCCTCCTTCTCTTTCCTTCTATTATTTGATGGATATATCTTCCTCCCTAATCATGAAAGTCCTAGTTTTATGTTATCCAATTATTTATATGAGGTTTTTTCTCTTTTAGGCATTATATTTCTATGTTTAGGGTTTATAAACCCTCGGAATCTGTTATCAGGTGTGCGTTTCCATTCCATCATGGAATTCAGTTGGTTCCCCATTGGGCATGTTATTTTTATTTAAGAGTCATATTTTTCAGGGTATTTCAACCATCTAAATATTCGGATTATTGTTTTATAAGCCTTCAATAATTTTATTTGGTGTGTAATGTGGGGATTTACATTGTTTGGTAAAAAATAGTGTTATTTTGTTCTGCAAGTGCACAACAAATATTTTTTTAATTGTTGTGTTATCTTTTACACCTAATTTATGATGTTGAGAACTAGTTTTAGTAATTTAAATAATTATTTAGATTGAAATTTAGGTTTTATGACCTTTTTAGTGTTAAATATAATTGGTTTCCTTAAATTTTTTAAGACATGTTTTAAGGAATGTGACCGGTTAGACTCTTTGTGCTCAAGGGGGTATAAATTGATTGTTTTGGAAAATGAAAAATATTGGAAAAAATTGAATAATTGTTTTCAGGGTTCTTCTATGGCTCTCCAATGTGGATTTTATTTTATAGACAAAAGGGTATTGGTTTATATATTTTTTGGCTTGAGTTTCCTGAAAATATCCCATTTGGCATACTTATAAAAATATTTGAGCATTGAATTTGTATCCTGATTGTTTTAAAAGGTTTAAGTGAATAGTTTTCTGTGGCTAATTTTATGTGTAAACCCCTATATAAAAGGTGAAATTTGACTCTTTGATATACATTGGTTGGTTAAAATGCAAAAGGTCCCATTTGGGATGTTTTTTCTATAAAGGGTTTTCATGTGTGTTCCATGTGGCACCATGTGGGGTCATTTTATGATTAATTAAATTTTTTATTAAATAGTATTGGGACCAAAAAATCTTTTTTGATGTCGTATTGGTTGGGGTTTGTCTTTGAAAGAGAATATTTGAATTTATTTTATGTACAAAACCACATTATACTTCATGAAATTATTTCGCGATAATTTTAAGTTGATTATTGATTTGTGGGAGAGTTATGGATCTTTTTTGTAGAATGTGTTCTGTGTTTATGATTTATAAATGAAATTTGCATGTGAAAAGATCAGTTTATAACACATGGACATGATTGATCACAAGGAGGGAATCCCAGGTATCTAGGTGGGAGGATATGTACTTTTATACTAGTGATCTAGAGTGGTTTTGACTCTGTTTCATGTAGCAAGTCTGAAAATGAAGAAATGAATGAATCTATTATGATAATATTGGATATTACAAGGTTATGAGTGTTTTTCCCTTCTAGTGGATCATGCACGATAATACATATTTTCGATGGTTTCTTTAACACCAGATACGTGGTATATGGGGCCCATAACAAACTAGTGCCTAGGGGTGTTCCCATGGCTAGTTCTCATTGGATAATTTGTTCTCACCATAAGAATACAACGTGTTTTGTTGGTAAATTAAGAAGAATATCTGTTATATTTAAATGTTTAAATTCTAAAATTCAACCCTCTTGAACACTATTTTTTATGGAAATTGCATCACTGGAAATTGTTTAATAGAATTTCATGTTTATGAAACCATGCAATCATTTTACATTATAATGTTTATAGCATGGAACTTTTTGGGAATCCACCCAATTATTTATTTCATTACTAACATGAAATTGATGTTCATTAATTTAAATTTACTTGGTTTGGGAATAGAATATCGGTCTATCCTACTGAGTTTTAATACTCACACCTACAGTCCAATTATTTTTTAGCAATTCTGCAGGTTTCAGCTTGATTTCAAACACCTTGGACGATGTGTGATTGTTTTGTTAGAGTGTGGCCAATGGGATCATGGGGAGTTAGTTGGTTTTCAGGTTTGTTGGGTTGATATATCTAATTTAGTTGTACTTTTAATATCATGTACAAATTTTTTTCGGTTCAATGTTATATAAATGTATATTGGTATATCTCTTTCTTTCTACTATTTATTTAATTGTTTATATTTGGAATAAAACATTCCCTTTACACTATATTGTTTCCATGGTCGTTGTCTCCATCCCAGGAGGATTGGGAATGCCCTTATGAACTTTTCGTAGAGTGTCTTGGGTGACCAGTTTAGGTTTCAACTGGGCTGGTTTGTGAAATTTGTCTTTATCATCAATTGGTGTTGAGGTGGGATGATATACATTGATTGACTTATTTACAAGGTTCATAAATTATATGTTTACAGTAATCCTATTTTCATTTACTAAAAAAACCCATTTTTGATAGATGTAACAAACCTGTTTTCTAATTATTTTCATTATAATTTCATTATTGAATTTATTCATGATATCTTGTTATACTCTAAAATATATGTGGATTATGAGAATCAATTGAAAATCATTCTTGGCTCTTAGGAAAAAGTATTTAAATGATAAATTCATAATGTGAAAATTCTGTCTTCTAGATGTTTATTTTCATATTGATATTATCTCTCAGAATGGGATATCAATTTTTTCATATTATGTAAATTTCATCACAAAATATCTCATTTCATTTAACATGACTAAGATACATAGTTTTGTTTAATTATAAGGTTACTATCTAATATTTTTAAACATTTTCTCCTCTGGATCACCAATTTACCATGATAACCTGTAAAAGGATTATTTTAAAATAATTGAAAGAGAGTTTGTAATTTTTTAGGAGATAGTGAATATATTTTTCAATGAAATAATATTTACATTAATATTTGAAAATGATGGATTTTTGATATATTGTGGTGTATCAATTAAAGAACCTAGACATTTTCATATATAGAATGATAAAGATGATTCTTATGGATCAAGTCAGTCAATGATACATGAAATAAATTACCCAACCCATGTTTTTTAATTGGTAGACATAATGTGTCAATAATGATATAGATCAACTATATAATTGGTTGGAGATGTGAAAAATATATTAATCACTAGAGTATAAAATAAAATTTTTCTTAGTTATATCTCAACATGAGAAAAAGAATATTGGTAGAACTAATCATTGACTATGATTTATCAATACATTAAAATCCTAAGAATGAAAAAAATGTGGAGTAAACATTGATTTGGATATATCATGGAGTTTTGAAGAATATTTTTATTGAAAAGGATCCTATATTAATTTATTTCATAAAAATTTGGTAAGTGTATAGAAATTTTAAATGAGATTATGCTCTAATAGGTAAACATTAATTCCATAACAAATTGATGCTTTTACTTAAAATTTTCATAAATGAGAATGTTTATGAATATATAGAAATTAAATCTAACAAAATAATTTTATTTCAATATAATAAAATTTATATCATTTTTTATATTTAATGGATGAAATTAATATAAGGTGAATATTTATTTATTTTTTCAGAATTGAATAATTTTTTGAAGGAATATTGAAAAATACATTTTCAAAAAATATAGAAACTTTTATGAACAATTCAGGATATATAAATGATTTAAAATTTGAAAAACCAATTATTATAAATCAAAAAAAATATTAACAATAAAAAATAAAAAATTTGAAAAATTATATGTTGAATTTAGAAACATATGTTTGACATTTTTGAACCAATGTCATGTTTTTGATGATAAAAAGACTACTTTTTAACATTTAAATAATTAATTATCTAAAAAATAAAATAAGTTTTGAATTAATTTTAAAGACACAAAACTATATTATTTTAATTATATTTTAACTAATTTCATTATAGTTAATTATTTTCAAGGTTTTTTCGTATTACATTTTTTATACATAAAAGGTATTTTCTAAAAATCCTATTTGTCGTTACATTATTCCTCTGTAAATTTAACATAATTTTAAGGAAATATAAAAATGGAATAATAAAAATGGAATCCATATTATTTATTTTCATATTAAATTCATGTACTAAATTTCATTTTATTTTTATTCATAAATGTAAATAACCATAGTAAAAGATTGTGACACTGATATGGTATAAAAGGGTTAATTAAAGGTATAAACTAAAAGATAGAGAACAAATAATAATATAAACTCATAAAAACATGATTTTATTTGTGGATTGTTAAATTATATTATCTAATATTATAATCCTTTAACATTTTTTGCCCTTAACCATGAGAATGAAATAAATATTATTTTAATTTAAAAAAATTATTAGGGTTCCACTCGTATGAGATATAAATGGATCCCCTAAACATCCATTATCTGCAAGCATTATTAAATTTATATACTAAAATAAAGATAATAATATCTTCAAAAAACACTTATCAAATACCAATTGATTTAGGTATCACTAAAATAACCACCAAGGAATTCTAAATTAGGGTTCCAATTTGAGGATTCCCATGGAAGATGTAATTACATTACGTTATATCCCTCGAGTAATATTTTTCATAATCATATTTCAATCATACTATTAAAATAATATATATTATTAATAAACATCATTGCATGAAAAAAATATTTTTATGGTTATGTAAAAACAATCACCCCTTCATTTATATTTAGTGAGAAAAGAAAAAAAATCCATGAATATGTAAGAACTACCACCTCCATGAACATCTCATTTAATTTTTTATAACATCCATACATGGATAGTTATAAAATACTATTTAATATATAAATATTATAAATAATTCATGTGTAACAGAACATGGATGATAGCAGAATGATCATGGTGAGAGGACATGAACAGTCAAATCAAAACATGTAAAATAGTTAACACCTAAATAAAAATTAAAACAACTAATTATTTTAAAATGTATAAAAATATGTTACAAGTGAATGATATATAGTAATAAATATTTGAATATGATCGTGCGGTAGATGATTTAAAAATATAAATATTTATACATGAGGTTGGAACACATCCGACTAAGAAATAATCTGAGGTAAGGATTTATTTTACAGTCTCAATTGTTATCTGAATCTATTTATGTTGAAATATTTATTTAGGTAATTATAATTTATTACACTCTTAAATAAAATCAATTTTCATTGACTATATTTTTTTTTGGTTTTCAATTATTTCATAAATTATGACTTTAATATTCACTCTGATCCCCCATAATGATATTTTTTGTTATCCCACCATATTAATCTTTTTTTGTTTATGATTCTTTCACATATATTTATGTATTCTATTTTTCCCTCAATAATGTTCTTTTATATAAATAATATATTTTTTATGTCAATTTATTTGAACATATAATTTATATTAAAATATTTTCAAGGAAACATTTAGTTATTTTAAAAGGAATTTTTTTTAATATTATGTAACAATTGAATGTAGAGTCTAATTAAATGTTTTACGTATGGATAGATTTTTCTATTGTTCAAATTATTAATAATTACTTAAATTCATTAATAATTGTTTATTTTTTAAAATTTAATACGTAGTAAAATTATTCAGTAATTTTCATTTTTATATTTAAATAAATGGTTATTATTTTTGATAAGGATTTGAAAAAGAATTTCATTTCAGTAATTCATATTTTTATCTTCATATCCACATTTTATCTGATTAAAATTTTTTTTTCATGTTTTAATGATTGTAAATTAATGAAAAAGATTTAAATTCTAATTGATACCATTTAAAATGAGTTCTGGAGGAGATTTTGAAGGTTATTTTCAAAATAAGATTACAAATTTTTTAAGAATATTATTTTTAAAGTGAAACATAATTTTTTCTACTTATATAAATGAATAGATTTCATTAATAGAAAATTTATTTATAGTTCATTTTTTATATTCATTCATCACTTTATAATTTTTGTTTAATACATCATTTTCACAAAATCATTCAATTATGATTTCTACGGCTCTACATCATTCATTGATAATAAATTTCTCTTCCATATACATGTTCTTTAATTTCATTGAAATATGTTGTATTATTTAAACTATTTAAATAGAGAATAAAAAATATGTTTATTTTTTATATGATGTTGTTTTAATTAAGCTATATGATTGTTTTATTCCACTAGAGAGGGACCTATTGATGAAATGAATATTTAATTCAATAAAAATTATTATTTTTTGCTAAATAAGATTGATTATGTGTTTTAGTATTCAAAAAACAATAGATGAATTCATTGGATATTAATAAGGGTCGGGGGGTCCTATAGAGAACTATCCAAGTTAAAAATTCTACATCTCTTAGGTCATCCCACCATATGGCATGAGGTGCATTCCGGATCTCCCCAAGCTAAATAGTCGTGCCATGGTAACATTTTTAACTTTGGGGGAATATATTCACAAAAACAAATCATGATGAACTATCCAAGAAGTGGACATCCCGACAGAAAAAATGTTATATATATATATATAAATCATTATAATTATATTATAAAAAATAAAACAATAACAATAACCATTAGCTAAAATAAAAATGAAAATAAAACATTAGAATCCTATCATATATATACACATAATAGTCCAAGTATATCCCAATCTAGTGTGGCCATTAAATAACAACAATCCAATAATTCCAAAATGTAGTGGATCTAAATTGTCGACCCAAAATTGATCCATGTGTCCCTTGGCCACCACCATCCCATATAACATAAGGTTGTCTAAAAATCAAGATTTAATAGTTTGATATGTAACTACTCTTCCTTTCACACATCGTATAGAAAAAATCTATCTAAACCTATTAGTTTATATGGGGTGTGAGGAAAAGTAGAGTATGGTACCACCAGGAATCCATAACACAATATTCCTAGTGAAAACCAATATTTAAATTTTTGATGAAATATATTGAAAATAAATTCATTGTAAACAATTAATAAAATCCAATGGTTTATAAAAAAATAAATAATTAACAATAACATGATAGAAAAGTCAACAAAATAAAACATAGAGGTAAAGTAAAAAATATTACGACTTCCAAAAAATAAATGGGTGTCATATAAAAATAATCCATTACAAATCCAAATAATATGTGCAATATGGGGGAGATTTTATCAATTGTATATAGAAATATTTGACTCACTGAAAATAATTGAATTTATAATGAACCTAAGCATAAAGATAATAAAATCCTCATTAGGACACTAGCAATTAAACCCCAGCTAGTATTGTGTCTAATATAGAGAGTCACCCATCCTAAAACACACACACACAAGGTATTTGATGTTCATCCATAACCACAACCATGGGATACAATGATGCCCATGTTCATGGAACATGGATCACATTAGAATAAACCTTTAAGGAATTTTTAAAAGTACATTCAAATTTAATGTCTTTTGAAAATATATTTTAGGAAACAAAAATTATAGGAAAAATAATAATATTTATTTTAATAAACAGGAAAAATTATATTTTTGGTATCATGATCCAATTACTATAATAATAAAAGAATATAATCACTAATTAATAAATCAACTATTGATAAACCATTAAAAACCAAATTCGATTTCAAAAACTAGAGTAATAAAAATGAAATGTCCTGGTATATAGAGAAACCTACCAAATTTGTTTTTTAATGATGTCACCTTCCCATAATTTCACTTGAATGGAAGTATATGAATCCTCAATAAACTAAGAATTCAATAAAATCATCAAAAACTCAAAAACCCCACCTTTTGTAATCTTATGTCTATTAGGGTTATAACATATAATATACATAGGGAACCTGGAATAATGATATGATGTACAAGGAAGTCAAGAATAAATCCAGATTAATGTTTGAGGAATCCACCAAAATCATGTGGAGAATAAATCCAAATATTAGTAGAGAAGTTTTGAGAACATAGTGTAAGTGAAGGTATATGAGATAAATCCGAATTTGGGTATTTCTATAGAATAAAAAAATAGGGATGGACACACAGTTTGGATGTACTAATTTCCCAACCATATGCCAACTATGCAAGTCACCCATCCTTTAGATAAAAGGTCACACAGTCTATTGGAATATCACAAACTATATAAAAACATCATAGAGACTATGTAAAATAAAACTACCTTCCCACACCCTCATTCACATAGTTAGTTACATAGTTTCTGCTAATTGCTCATTAATCAAGAACACTACATGTTTTCCCCCAAATTATTATTTTCATCCTCAGTCCCCTGAAATATTATAAGAATCATAAAATTAAATGTCGAAATAAATTAACTGTATATTATAGACATCAAGGTAGATATAATTTTCCCCACCATTCCACTTTTTACTCCCAAAATGATCGCAACATTAATTTATTAAAAACATTAATAGGGAAACTCCATAACCAAGGCCTCCCATTTCTAGGTGTTGTGAAAATTACACCCACAATCTCATAGAACTCATACTAAAGGAATCAAATTACACTGAATAATAATTAATTGGTGATCCAAAATAATCATTGGATGATCTATGATAGAAATTTTTGTTTATTAATCCAAGCATTCCCATTTGTCTCTAATTGCGAGCTGTGGATGATTCTCTTAATCTTTTAATATTGGAATATGTAATAAGTCAACATAATTATTTATTTGTGGGAATACTAAAATTCCACACTGATTAGAGTTTCAATTATCTAGAAAGACCGAACATTTTAGGAAATCATCTTTCATGACCTTTCAAAATGATGGTTTCCCAAGTAAGAAGAGTTTTTAAGAAACATATAATCACCTACATCAATCCATATTGGATGGAGATAACGGTTAATATGTGATTTATTATGACTTTGGGAAAATTATATACTTTTTTCATTTCCAAAATGACACCCATCCCCAATAATGAGTTATCGACTCTCTTAGACCAACATAATGGGGACTACCATAGTTTCTCAAATATTTCCTAAAATGGATCAATATTTTTTGATTCATTATTTCTTTTAATTTAGGTGAAATCATAAAAAGATTAGTATTTATCCCATGAACCACTAAAAAAATGGATCCATGTTGCTCGTAAAAAATTTAAACTGAAAAAAATTCTATTTATGACTTTTCTATAAAAGTGATG
Source organism: Viscum album (assembly GCA_963277665.1). Classification (NCBI taxonomy): domain Eukaryota; kingdom Viridiplantae; phylum Streptophyta; class Magnoliopsida; order Santalales; family Viscaceae; genus Viscum; species Viscum album. Next base: position 1,868,796,465 of record OY728163.1, read on the forward strand.
TGAGGCGTGTGTCTTAGTCTAAATAAATTGTCAAATTGATGGCATGATGTAGAAAAAACTCTAAGAAAAATTGGAAGTAGGTTTCTCTAAATTAATTAAATTTCTAATATGAATAAAATTATTTTATTTCATTGTTTGGAAATTACTATATATATAGAATAATTCCCCAAATATGAATGTGGAAATATGAAAATTAAATTTGTATAGATCCCATATTATTTATACACTGAGATCATATGAGGATGTAACAACCTCTATATCATTGGGTGATCATTTTTGATGCTATGGTAAATTATACATCAATACACAAATTCCAAAACATCTCAATTAATTTAGGGCCACAAATATGTGCATTTTAATTCATAGAACATCTTGATAGATCCCTAGTGATTGACCCAGATAGAGTGGTGAGAGCCACTCATTACTCCAATTATAAAATCTAGATGGACATCCATACATTCTACAAATTGTTAGATCCATCTGGAGACAATGTAAAATCCCCCATGGTCTCCCCACTATGTAATATCCCTACATAAAAATTGGAAATTATGTTATTGATCTTACTCACACTAGATCTAATCATTGAGAGAGAAATTGAGTTGCACACCGGTCAAGAACACATATTTATCCATCTCCTCCATTCCCACGAATTTCTATGTGAACAAGCTCATCAAAATCCATATTTCTCATCACTCATAAATTATTTTAAACATAAATTTCTTAACATACATTTCATTTACTAAATTCCCCATTCATGGAGTGTCTTATAATTGAAAATTGAATGAATAAAGGTACATTACCCACAAAATATGACTAATATTCATATTCATTCATTTAAAGTGGTGATTTTGGACTTTATGATCATAATATACTATTACATTCTCCCTAAATAGGTAGTGGAACAATATATTTATATAATTAATTACCACCCCTAATAATAGATCCTTAGTGGAATATTTCAATTTGAAATTGCTCAACTAAATCAATCCATAGGCTATCATACGATCTCCCTACATCAAGAAAAATCCCTACCACATACACAAGGAATCATTAAAACAACTACTTACATTATTTTATATTTTCCTTGTAATAGATTTAATTTATTATATATATATTTTCAATGAAAAATATGTTTAAATAAAAATTGATATACTATTGAAATATTGTTATTAAATTAATAATTTATCACTAATTAGTTGGATTGGAGGGTATGAATATTACTATCAAAAAATTGATTTTTTACATATGTATAACATTAATTCTTCATTTTTTAATTGGATATTAATTAAAAATATTTTTTATACGTACAAAAGTTATGTTTCTGTAATTTTTTTTTACAAAAACAATACGTTTTTACCAAAATAAATTAAATTATTCAATTTTTTATGTGACTATTATTATTAGTTTTTTATCTGATATATTCAATAAATTTTTTTAACATTAATTTAATAGCTTTCAACAATAAATAAGTGTAGGAAAAAACAATTTTAAGAAAAAATTTATATTATTTCTAAATAAGGTTTTGTTTATTATTGAATAATTATTTAAAAATGAATATATAAAACTTATAGAAATTTTTATGGTATAAGGGATTCCATATATTTGTTAATTTAATATTTTTAATAATTTCAACATATCTTTTCGAAATTAATAATAAAATTGTAAAATCATTTTACCATGATTAATGTTAAAATGAGTTTATAAAGGGGTTTCCCTATGATATAAGGATTATTATAGCATAAAAATTTTAATTTCAATTTTTATATAAATAAGAAATATACATATAATAATCAAATATTTTTCAACTATTTCACCTTACCTTGATTAATACATCAATATGTTTTGATCATTATAAAATTTCCAAGTGTGGCATATCCAACCACTATAACAGGATGTCACTTCTCTAATACTCTTTAGAATTCATGATATATAGATGTAAAAAACCAACATTAATCCCTTACTAGCATCCCTAACTTAATACAAGATAAATTTCATTTATTATAATCAAATATTTTCAATCTTTAATGTGTAATTCAATGAATGCATCTTAATGAAGAGGTATAACTAATAACCGAGTATATTCAAATTTATTTCATATTTGACCCCCCTCCAAATATATGATAAAAATTATAAAATAATCATTTAAATATATTTAATATTTTATATGAGGATTGATCTACCATTTTCACCCCCATTTTATGAAATATGAAATGAAAGTATCGCTTGTCTGTATGTACTGTCTACCATATACTCATAGTAATATGATATATATTCCATCTACATGATGAATAATTTTTTTCTGATTTATGTAATATTTTTAAATGATAGTTATTAAATTTTTATTATTAAATAATTTTAATATCTTATATAAATTCATAAAAATTAATCCATTGGAAAAATAAAATGTGGATTGTATAATGACCCATCCTTATTAAATATATAATCTTGAATTTAGTCATGAAAAAACATCCTTTTTCATTGAGGATCTTTTAAAGTTTAGTGCTTTATTGAATTAGGAAAATACATTCATAAAATTACACATTATTACAGAGTGGATACCATAATAACAGTTTCCATTTTATTCAAAATACAACACATTTAAATATAAAACAAGACTCCTTAACAATTATTCAACATTTAACATGGATTCATTCCATGTCTTACCCATACATTAACCTCTTTAAATAATTTAAAGACCTTAGATGAGCACAAAAGCTCAGTAATGGATGGTAAATAAGGAAAGATCACATTTGTCTATGAATACTCTTAACATATGAAAGCATTTTCAAAAGACATTCTTGTCACCCATGTATATATACTAAGTGTAACATGAGATTTAAACAATATCCACAGAAAACATGAGAACATAAATATAATAATAATGGTATATTGGGTAAATACTTAAATAATATTGAAACCATTCTTGGCTACCTTATAATCTGTAACCCTCACGGCTACCTTTCATTGTGTAACCATCACAGTAACACCTGCAGTAACCATATGGCTGACCTCAAACTTACTCATACCCAAAGAATTTAAGGGTGATATAGGTTCCACCATTCATTATAAATAATTCCCAATAACCAAAACATAATCATATAACATGAATAATTCCATAAAAACATTACTTTGGAATTTCGTAAAGCCAAATTTAAAAAGAAGATTTTTAATGAAAACCACTAATAAATATCATTAAATTTAAGAGGTACTAAATAGATTGGATGGATAATGTATATATACTGTAGATACACATAATGAAACATAATATAAACTGAACTAATCACACAATCAATTTAAATATCACATAAATAATGAAGTACAAGGTTAACCCAACGAATTGAAACCGTGTTAATAATTCTTTTACCTCGGGTTTGTCTTACTTAAAACTTGTTGAAAACTCTTGTATGATGGTTAAAAGTGGGTTAATAGTATTTAAAAAAAACATTTTTATGTTTATAGCATATTATATGATCATTTCATACCATTATTTCACCCTTTAATTGTAAGTATTTCGCCACTTCCACTGTTTTTGGGTGAGTTCTTTACATGATTTCCATGTTTGGTTCATGATGGATGTTCTTGTTGATAGTAATTGTATCAATAAAAATAGAATGTATTAGTATTTAAATATATCCATTAACATAAATTATACAATTTATCATTTTGAATTATTTCCTGAGGATGATTCATAAGTTAAAACATTAATGATGTTCGTTTTGATCATTTTAGTGGTTCTTTGATAATAATGACCTCATTTCATGTTATAAATTAAAACCATTTGATAAAAAGAATTCTAGAACCATTTATTATAAAAAATAAATATATTATAACCTTTTTCATCCACAAAAATGGTTTCATCACCAGACATGAATTATTTAATTAAAAATGAGATCACATCCTCCATGATGTCGGTAATTCGACACATCATGGACAATGTTTTTAATTCCTTGAATAAGTTGGAGAGGAGATGAACAATGATGATGAATTTTCCATGAACATGATAAAATAAAGAATATAAATTATTATGGAGATTTCATGCCCCTTGGATAAGAGGGTGTCTGGAAATAAGAAAAAGGAATCATGAAATTTAGGAAAACATGATAAATTTCGCACGAAAATTTGACAGCCTAAGGGCATCTGTTAAAATTTGATTAAAAAAAGTTTTATTAGAGAAATGGAATATCTCATCACTCATACATAATATGGACAGTAATGGGGGATATGGAATGAAGTATCCTAACATGATCCAAAGGGAAAGGAAGAAAATAACATAAAATGAATGAAAAGAATGAAAATAAAAAAGGATGTTTACCACTTGATCTCTCCTCATCGAGATCCTTTTTATGAGCATTGGTTTTGGTCATTTGGCGAGACAAGTAGCTCAAGGGAATGGAGATGAGTCTTGGGAGGAGTATTGGTCAAAAAATAGTCATGGATCGATGCTTGAGAGGTGTGGGAATAAGAGGGCAGTGAGGGTGGTATTTCTAGTGGAGGTGAGGGGGTATTTTTCATTATTTTAATGATTATTATAATATTTTTGCCCATGATTATGAATATTCTTAGTGAATGTCACATTAAATAGTAATAATGGCATGTGATTTCGAACCATGTGGCATTTAATCACTTCTGATGTCATAAATACTAAATTTTACGGATAATTTGATTATACAGTATTTTTTCATATTTCACTATTCATTGAAAATTAACGAATTTCAGAAAAATCCCAAAAATTTACCCCAACCATTTTTCGACATTTATAATTTAAAAATGAAATAATTTTTTTTTGAAAATAGTTTTGTAAATATTATTAATTTAAATTTTAAATAAAATCATACTTAATTCAATAATTACCAATTTTAATACTATTCCGACTTCTATATCACGATGAAAATTTAACGAAGATGTTATTATCTTAAAGCCTTAAGAATATAAAATAATTATAAAATTTTCTATTCATTAGGGTAATATTACTATTCATATATACTATTCATAATGGTATGTAACTATTTATAAAAAACAAGTTGGTTTCTACATACTCAAAATAACTTACTGAACACAATTGAAGATGACAGTTTCTTAAAATTCAAAATATAGAAGAGGAAAAAATTATGTCAAAAAGATGGATATAAATATCCACATAAACTGAAGTTTCATTCATTTCAATTTACATTTATTAAGAAAACATGGATTTTACATTATCCCCGCCTTTTATAAATCGCATCCTCGCAATGTTATTTACTTATTAAACTAGTGAGGGTACCTTGATCATGGTGTCCACCTGGTCTCATCATCATCTTGCTGACATAAATAGAAGGTCCATGAATTTCATAAATGATTTATAGATCCTTAAAAATAATTTCCTTCCTCAATAAAAATACACCTTTTACAACTTGGGATATATGGGTGTTCACAGAAAAATATTTTTGGAAAATAATCATGTATGACATATAATTTCAAAATATCTGATAAAACATGATTTTTATAAAAGTCAGACCCAGTTTGAGTTGGAACATTAAATAAATGGTCATTTTAAAATACCATAATTGTGTTTTTAAAGAGTATATTTTAAAAGAAAATATATATATAGGTTTCACAAGGGTCTAATTCTTTAGCAGCTCATTCAAAATCATAATATGTTTCAAAATCTCGTGATAAAGTAAAATATTTGAAAATTCCTTGATAGTATTTACATTTCATGAAAATATGATAATATTGAGAAAATATGATTTGATTAAATACAATCCATGATCCACGATGGTATCATGTTATAGTGCAGGTGTTTGATATCTCAAACAATTTCTTGCAAGTGAGTTGTATGTTAAAAAGTGTTCCAAAGTAATCTAAACATGACTTTTCTATAATTATTGCAATCAAGTCATCAGGAAGAGATATGAATGTCATCTCACATCCTCCTCCTTCCATTTGTATCTGACATTAATTAATCTTAAATGTTATAATATAAGGATTTAACTTAAATAATAGACATACAGACTAATCATATGTTTAACGAAAACTTATAATCCCTAAAGTTGTCAAAACTTTTCCTCTGATACCCACTATAAGGACCCATTCTTATTAAATAAATTATATTTAATTTAGTAAAGAAAAAAAATTATTTTACATTGAGTATCTTTTCAAGTTTAGATCTATAGAGGATTATGACAATACATTCATAACATTGCACATTATTAAATAGTTGATACCATAAAAACATTTTCCATTTTTTTCAAAATATAACACATTTAAACTTAAAAAAGACTCCTTGACAATTCATCAACATTTGATTAGGCTTCCTTCCATGTATTAAACATCAATTAACCTGTGAAAATCACTTAAAAATGGGGATGAGAACAAAATCTCAGAAAGGGATGTGAAAGAAGGAAATATCACATTAGTCCATGAATACTCGTAACGTATGAAAGCATTTTCAAAAGACATTCTTTTCACCCATATATACATAATTTTTGTAACATGAGATTTACACAAGATCCAAACAAAACATGTGAAAATAAATATAATCATAAAGTTATCTTGGGGAATTACTTACACAATCTTGTAACCATTCTTGGCTACCTTATAATCTATAACCCTCACGACTACCTTACTTTGTGTAACCATCACAGTTACACTTGGAGTAACCATACGGACGACCTCCAAAATACTCATACCCAATACATTGGAGGGAGATATAGGTCCCACCCTTCATAATCAATAATTCCCAAGAACCAAAACATCATCATACTACATGAATAATTCCATAAAAACATTACATTGGAATTTTGTAAAACAGATTAGAAAACAGTTTTTTTTAAGAAACACGCTTTATAAATATCATAAAATTGAATAGAGACACAATAGAGTGGATGTAGTATGTATATATACTGTAAATACCCATAATAAAACATAATATAAATATAACCCATCACAAAAACAATTTAAATAGCATATAAATAATGAAGTAGAAGTTTAACTCAATGAATAGAAATCAGGTTAAGAATTCCCTTACCCCGGGTTTGTCCTACTTAAAAATTGTTTAAACATAATGTATAATAGTTAAAAGAGTGATATTAATATTTTACAAAGAAATTTTTTTGTCTATAAAATCTTATACAATCATTTCCTAACATCATCTCACCCTTTAATTGTTAGCATTATTCCTTTTGCACTGTTTTTGGGTAATTTCTTTACATGATTTCCAAGTTTGGTTCATGATGGATATTCTTATTGATTGGAAGTGAAAATCCAGAATTGGAATGGATTATAATTTACATATATCCAGTAACATAAATTTTACCATTTATCCTTTTGAATTATATCATGAGGATGATTCCTAAGATAAATTATTAATGATGTTCGATTAGATCTTTTTAGTTGTTCTCAGATAATAATGACCTCATTTCATTGTATGAATTAAAACCATTTGTTGAAAAGAACTACAGAACCATTGATGAGACATAATACATATATTATTAACTGGTTCAACCATAAAAATGGTTTCATGACAAGACTTTAATTATTTAATGATAAATTAAATCTCATCGTCCACAATGTCGGTAATTTGACACATCATAGACACTATTTTTAATTCTTTGAATAAGTGGGAGAGGATAAGAACAATGATGATGAATTTTCAATAAACATTAGAACATACAGAATATATATGATTCTAGAGATTTCATGCCACTTTTATAAGATGGGGTGAGTAATGAAGAAAATGGAATCATTAAATAAAAGAAAACATGATAAATTTCACACGAAAATTAGGCATCCTAATGGCGTCTCTTAAAATTTCATGAAAAATATTTTAATAAGATAAAGTAAATAAATCATCACTCATACATAATATGGATAGTAATGGAGGATTTTTAATGAAATATCAAAACATAATACAAAGGGAATGGTAGAGAATAACATAAAATGAAAGAAAAGAATGAAAAGAAAAGAGGATGTTTACCTCTTTATCTCAACTCCTTAAGATATTTCTTAAGGGATTTGGAATTGGTCTTTTGGTGAGAGAAGAAGCTCTAGGTCGTGGGGAAGAGTCTTGTGAGGAGTACTGGGTAGAACATAGGCATGGATAAAGGATTTAGAGGTGTGGGAAGAAGATGGGAGTGAGGGTGGTATTTATAGTGGAGGAGAGGGGGTATGTTTCATTATTTTAATCATTATTATAATATTTTTGCACAATATTTTGAATAGTATTAGTTCATGTGACCTCAAAAAGTAATAATGGCATTTTATTTCTAACAAATTGTCCTTTCATCACTTATGATTTTATAAATAGTGTATTTTACTGATAATTTGATTATAATGTATTATCTCGTATTTCACTATTCATCGAAAATTAACGAATTTCAGAAAAACCCCAAAAATATAACCCAACCATTTCTCGACATATACTATTCAAAAATGAATTCCATTTTTTTAAAATATTTTTCTAAATATTTTTAATTTAATTTTTCAATAAAAGCATCTTTAATTCCAAAATTAACAACTCTAATTCTATATCTACTTCTATGTCACGATGAAAAATTAACCAAGATGTGGTTATCCTAAAACCATAAGAAAATAAAATAATAATAAAATATACTATATATTATGGTCATATTACTATTCATATTACTATTCATAAGGGTATGTTACTATTCAAAAAAACAAGTTGGTTTTATCAGTTTCCAAATAACTTTCTGAACACAATTGTAGATGACAGTTTCTTGAAATTCAAATAGAAGTGGAAAAAATTATGTCGAAAGGCTAGTAATAAATATCAACTTAAAACAATGTTTCATTCATTTCAATTTATTTTTTTCTTAAAAAAACTTGGATGTGACATATTGTTCCTACATGTCGAATACAACCTCCCTCATGCCGTGGGATTAGTTTTTTGATTTCTACTTTACAATGATTTTGAAAAGTAAATATTTAATTAATATATATTATTTTAATGATATAATAATCATTAAGGATATATTTTTATAATTTACATTTATTTTAATTCATACATTAAAAGTGAAATTTTTACCATTGTGTGTGATAAATCTATTGTGTCAAAAAAATATTGGATTCATTTTTCATCAATATATTTTTTAACTGATCAGAAAAGTGTAAAAAATGAATGATTATTTTATACTTAACAATATTATTTTGATTAATATGATTTATATGATGAATCCATTACCATTTTTTATGTATCAAAACCACCAAACTTAATTATGCATGTAGGAAAGACTAGTTTTCACATGAATGACAATTTTAATGAAAAAATGAGATTAAAATTATATTATAAAGGAATGATATAATATTTTTTATTAATATTTATTTTTTTAATATATGTAAAATATATCAATATATATCAACAAGATATTTAAGTGCTTGTGACGAAGGTAGGTACTTAAGGTAATAGTTTATGTTACGATATCATTATTTGCATAATTATCTTTGCTAAATATCAATTTATTGTTTTTTTGATATTTTTCATTTAATGATATATAATTTATTCACATCTAGTTTTTATATATATTGCACTACTAGAAAAACAGGTATTTGCGACGGGATCCCGTCGCAATTGGCTTTTTGCGACGGGGGCCCGTCGCAAATAGCCCGTTGCTGAAAACGCCGTCGCAACTACACTTATTTGCGATGGGCCCGTCGCTAAAGCCTTTTTTTGCGACGGTCATTCTCCCCGTCGCAAATAGTATTCCGTATTTTTGTAAAAAACTTTTAAAATAGTATTTGCGACGGTACCGTCGCAAAAACGATTTTAAAAAAAATAAAAAACTCTTAATAATACTAGTATTTGCGACGGGACCCATCGCAAATACTATTTTTTAAAAAAAATAAAAAACTATTAATAATACCAGTATTTGCGACGGGTATAGTATCCCGTCACAAATACTATAAAAAAATAAAAAAAATAAATTATTAATAAATTATTTTAATTAATATAATAATAGAATTCTAATTTAAAAATGAAAATAATAAATTATTTTAATTAATATAATAATAGTAGAATTATAATTCAAAAATAAAAAATAATAGAATATTAATAAATGATTTAATTAATATAATAATATTACAATTATAATTCATAAATAAAAAAATATTAATAAGTTATTTTAATTAATATAAAAATAATAGAATTATTTTACATTCAAATATTAAAATAATTCAAGTATTACAAAAAATATAATTAAATTATAATATTATAAAATTTTAATATATATATAAAATTGTAATATATATATATATATAATTTAATATTATAAAATATAAATAATATTATTATTCATATTAATATTGTTATTTAAAAATATAATATTATTAATTTTTTATAATGAGACAGAAACTACGAATTGAAAAAAAAAATATTTTGATTTCACAAATTTTATAACAGAAATACAAACTCTAATCTGAAGGAGGGGGGAGGGGGGAGGTGGGGGATTTGCAGATGGTGGTGGAGGAAACTCCATCCCTAAAGCATGAGTGAGTCGGCGCATGTACTTCATCTGTTCCTGATGCTCCTGCTGCCACCGACTCGCCTGCTCCTCGTACAGCTGCTGCTGGCGTCGACGCTCCTCCTCATGCTACTGACGCATCTGATCCTGCTCTTGTCGGAGACTCTCTATCTGTGCAGTCTGAGATCGCAACTGATCCTCATACTGTGTATAAGAAGATGCACGAGCTCCTCTCGAGCTGGACGCCGACATCGCAGCACTGCCATAATAATCTCCGGGAGTCAATCGAGAGCCGATACCAACTACCCGGCCCTTCTCGAAGGCATACTGGGTGGCCTGCATCCATGCCGCCTCATCAAACTGACGGGCAGTGGTCTGATCTGATGACTCGGCCTGACTCTCAGGCCGGGCATGTGCCGCTGCGGCCTTATATGACTCCTATAGTTGCAATTTAAAATTAAAATTGTGAATATATTATATGCAGTTAATTTTTAAACTTGAAAACAAATAATACTGACCACGATGTGATGCTGACGATCACCTCTGAGCTCCCCAGTAGCAGGATCACTATATATCCTCCGATATACGTCGTACTCTGTAATATCGGGGTGCTCGACAGCCTATAAGAATAAAAAATAAACTGTTAATATTTATAGTTATATAAAATATTTATAAATAATGTACGTACCAGATGCTGTCTATGAGTACTGAAAGAACGACTCCTAGCTCGATGAGTCACCTCCTGTCTCCCCCGATTCTGCCTCCCCACCGATGATCTCCTCTGAAAGGCACCACTCAACCAGTGCGCACATAATCCATCCCTACATGGGAAGAAATATACTCTGGTTGGTGTGCTCTACATGACTCCTCAAAATCTGACACTCCTGCTTTCTTCATCACAGCTTTTCTTAAATTGTGCAAAAACTGACGAAGGCGATCACGCATGGCCACCTCCCATGCCTCGTGGATGGCGTCACGCCTGGTATCCTCGATCGGATACCATAAACCCTACAAATAAATCAAAATATCAAGTTAGAAATGAAATAATTTTCAAAATAAAAATTATTTATTTACGTATGTACCAACCAATGGCCGAACATGGCCTGCTGTACATCAATGGGAATCTGCTCCCATGTGGTCCACGGCTGAGAGAAATAGTTGCGCAAAATAGCGCTGCCCTGTCCGACTGCTATATGCGGAAAACTGATATGATTATCATACAACCTATAAAAACCAAAGTTATTTACTGTAACATAAATGATAAAATAAGTGATATAAACACTTACAGTACAACTGATGTCATCTCTTCACAGTTGAGCAGAACATACGTATGAGCTCTATGATGTTCATCATCTGAAAGCCGTCGTTCAGAAACTCCACCAAAACCAAGCTCTGACTGGTTGAAAACAGATAATTGATTGTCGATTTCATCAATATTCCTCTCATTCCGTCCCATTCGGTTGTGTTTTGAAGGATACTCAGATTCAAAATAATGGGAGCAGAAAAAAGATATTTCCTCTTGAAAATAAGCTTCTGTAATAGATCTTTTAACAAATGCTTTGTTGCGTACCTTTCTTTTCAATTTTTGCATTCATCTTTCAAATGGGTACATCCATCGAAACTGTACCGGACCTCCACATTTGGCTTCATATGGCAAATGTAACATCAAATGTTCCATTGAGTCGAAGAAAGACGGCGTAAATATTTTTCCCAGTTTACATATAATTACAACAACATCTTTTTCAAGTTTTCCTAGAGCATCATAATCTGCCGTAGCCGCACAAATTTCCCGAAAAAAATGAGACATGTCTGTTATGGAATCCCAAATCACAGAATTCAACAGACCTCTTAATCCAATGGGTAGAAGTCTCTCCATTATAACATGACAATCATTACTTTTTAATCCAGTAATATGACCATTCTTTACACATCTACCCAAATTGGAAGCAGAGCCATCTGGAAGTCTCAAATCTGCAATCCACTGACAAAATAATAAACGGTTTTCTTTAGACAGTGTACAAACTGCTTTTGGTTTCAGTAACCTTTCTGTTCTGACATTCTCAAATAGTTCCAATTCTGGACGCCTGCAAATTTGGGCAAGATCTAAACGTGCATTTACATTGTCTTTGCTCTTTCCTGGCATATCCAAAACTGTATGAAACAAATTATCAAAACAGTTCTTCTCAATATGCATGACATCTAACATGTGTCGGACCAACAAATTAGACCAATATGGAAAATCCCAAAATATGCTACGTTTAATCCAATTGTGTTCTTTCCCAAAACCAGAAATTTTCTGTTGGTTTATTGTGGGACCAAAAGTGGTGGGAGGTAATGAAAATACAACCGATTTTAACTCCGAACCTGATAGCATTTTTGGAGGTCCATCCCTTTCAGCTGTTCCTTTTCTGAAATGAGACTTGTTTCTGCGAAAAGGATGATCAGTTGGAAGAAATCTGCGATGACAGTCAAAATAACAAGGTTTCTTTCCATGAATGAGCATAAATGCTTTGTTCTCTCCCATACAGTAAGGACATGATTTCTGACCATGTGTACTCCAGCCAGATAACATCCCATAAGCCGGGAAGTCACTTATTTTCCACATCAATGCTGCTCTCAGTATGAAATTCTGTTTCGTTGCGACATCATATGTACTGACACCAGTACTCCACAATAAATTTAATTCATCAATCAATGGCTTCAAATAAACATCAATATTTTTATTCGGATGTCCTGGAATTAGTAAAGTCAAAAAGATATATGGATCCTTCATCAACATCCATGGAGGTAAATTGTACGGAGTTAAAAAAAATAGGCCAACATGAATATTGACTACCATAAGATCCAAACGGACAGAAACCATCAGTGGAAAGGCCCAGTCGAACATTTCTAGCTTCTAAAGCAAAGGATGGATGCACTCTATCAAAATGTTTCCATGAATCACCATCGGCTGGATGATTCAAGCTTTTATCGGTTGAAATATTCTCTTTATTCCATGACATCATTGTCGCTGTATTCTTAGACATGAATAAACGCTGAAGTCTGGATGTAAGCGAAAAATATCTCAACTGTTTTACAGGAATCAAACCAGACTTCCCGTGTTGTCCTTCTTTATATCTCAGTTGCCCACATGTGGGACAACTATCCAACGATTCATTTTCCCCAGAATATAAAATGCAGTCATTTGAACATGCATGAATCTTCTGACAAGTAAGTCCCAAATTTCGAACCAACCTCTTACTTTCATAGTAATTTGTAGGTAAAACATTTCCTTCGGGTAACCGTGTTTTCAGCCAAGAAAATATCTGGTCAAAACAGGTGTTTGACATTCCGTTATCTGATTTGATAGACATAAATTTTGCAACTGCTTCTAATTTTCTCATCTTGCAGCCATGATATAATGCATCCTCAGCAGACTTCAACAACTCATAAAATTCAGACGGTCCCAACTCAGGATTTGAAGCTATATCAGCCGGAGTTTCTGTATGTTGAACAGATGAACCTGCAACATCATGTACTAAATCTTGAAACTGGGATGGATCTGGAATCATGTTGGTATCACCTGCTCTGGAACTGCGTTCACCGTGTTGATACCAAAAAACATAATCTGCTTGAAAACCAAAACTCAAGAGATGTTCCCCCACTTTGTCAAACGTGTCAAACGTTCTCAATGCACATTTTCTACAAGGGCATTTTATCTTTCCTTCTGAAACAAATTCTGGATTTGATACCGCAAATGATAAAAAAATCCCCACACCCTCTATATATACTGGATTTAAACCAGAACCATTTGGATTTCTACGTTGATTTATCCATATGCGGTCATCTAATAATGACTGTTGACAACCTCGTTGTTCCATATTTTTCTATAAAATATAAAAGCATTACTGGTTTTGAATAATTTGTTAGAAAAAACACAAGCAAGGATTGAATATATTGAGAATAAAGAAAAACCTGTTACAAATATTGATAATTTTAATATTATATTGATTTTTTATTTTATTTAATAATACTAATATAATTTTTTTCATAAATATTAATGATATAATAATAACATCATTACATTATTAGTATATTTTATTATTAATATTAAAATAATATAATTTTCTATATTATATACAATTCTCCTTTCATCTGTGTGTTTCACATTCTGTCTCCACATGTAATATTGGCATTCACTTTCACCTCTCCATTGGCGAGTAGGTTGATAATTTTGAAAAAGAATGCCAATATTACATATGGAGACAGAAAAAACACAGAAGAAAAGATAATTGTATATAATATAGAAAATTATATTATTTTAATATTAATAATAAAATATTCAAATAATGTAATAAGGTAATTATTCCTAATTATTGGTAATTATTGCAAATTATTGTTAATTATTCCAAATTATTGGTAATTATTCCAAATTATTGGTAATTATTCCAAATTATTGGTAGTTATTCCTAATTATTGGTAATTATTCCTAATTATTGGTAAATATTGGTAATTATTGGAAAATATTGGTAATTATTGGAAAATATTGGAAAATATTGGTAATTTTTGGTAATTATTGGTGATTATTGGTAATTATTGGTAATTATTGGTAATTAATACTAATTATTAGTAATTAATACTAATTATTGGTAATTAATACTAATTATTGGTAATTAATACTAATTATTGGTAATTAATACTAATTATTGGTAATTAATACTAATTATTGGTAATTAATACTAATTATTGGTAATTAATAATTATTATTACTAATTATTGGTAATTATTACTAATTATTCCTAATTAATGCTAATTATTCCTAATTAATACTAATTATTCCTAATTATTACTAATTATTCCTAATTATTCCTAATTATTACTAATTATTGTTAATTATTCCTAATTATTACTAATTATTACTAATTATTACTAATTATTACTAATTATTAGTAATTATTGCTAATTATTACTAATTATTGCTAATTATTACAAATAATTACTAATTATTACTAATTATTGATAATTATTAGTAATTATTGATAATTATTAGTAATTATTGATAATTATTAGTAATTATTACTAATAATTGGTAATTATTACTAATTATTCGTAATTATTACTAATTATTCATAATTATTACTAATTATTCGTAATTATTACTAATTATTCGTAATTATTACTAATTATTTGTAATTATTACTAATTATTCGTAATTATTACTAATTATTCATAATTATTACTAATTATTGGTAATTATTGGCAATTATTGGTAATTATTGGCAATTATTGGTAATTATTGGCAATTATTGTTAATTATTACTAAATATTGGTTATTATTGGTAATTATTAATAATTATTGTTAATTATTACTAATTATTGTTAATTATTGGTAATTATTACTAATTATTGTTAATTATTCCTAATTATTACTAATTATTGGTAATTAATACTAATTATTGGTAATTAATACTAATTATAGGTAATTATTACTAATTATTGGTAATTATTACTAATTATTGAGAATTTTTCCTAATTTTTCCTAATTTTTCTTAATTTTTTCTAATTTTTCCTAATTTTAGGTATTTATTACTAATTATTACTAATTATTGCAAATTATTGGTAATTATTGTTAATTATTGTTAATTATTGTTAATTATTGCTAATTATTGTTAATTATTGCTAATTATTGGTAATTATTGGTAATTATTGGTAATTATTGGTAATTATTGGTAATTATTGGTAATTATTGGTAATTATTGGTAATTATTGGTAATTATTGGTAATTATTACTAATTATAATTAATTATAAATAATTATAAATAATTATGAATAATTATTACTAATTATTCCTAATTATTCCTAATTATTACTAATTATTACTAATTATTAATAATTATTACTAATTATTCCTAATTATTCATAATTATTCCTAATTATTCCTAATTATTCCTAATTATTCTTAATTATTCCTAATTATTTATAATTATTTGTAATTATTGGTAATTATTGGCAATTATTGGTAATTATTACTAGTTATTACTAATTATTGGTAATTATTGGTAATTATTACAAATTATTCTTAATTATTGATAATTATTGATAATTGTTCCTAATTATTACTAATTATTCTTAATTATTGATAATTATTGATAATTGTTCCTAATTATTCCTAATTATTCCTAATTATTACTAATTATTGATAATTATTGATAATTATTCCTAATTATTCCTAATTATTCTTAATTATTGATAATTATTGATAAATGTTCCTAATTATTCCTAATTATTACTAATTATTACTAATTATTGATAATTATTGATAATTATTCCTAATTATTCCTAATTATTCCTAATTATTCCTAAGTATTCCTAATTATTCCTAATTATTCCTAATTAGTCCTAATTATTCCTAATTATTCCTAATTATTCCTAATTATTCCTAATTATTCCTAATTATTCCTAATTACTCATAATTATTCCTAATTATTCCTAATTATTCCTAATTATTCCTAATTATTGGTAATTATTGGCAATTATTGGTAATTATTACTAATTATTACTAATTATTGGTAATTATCGGTAATTAGTGGTAATTATTACTAATTATTACTAATTATTGTTAATTATTGGAAATTATTCCAAATTATACATAATTATTACTACTTATTGATAATTATTACTACTTATTGGTAATTATTACTAATTATTACTACTTATTGGTAATTATTACTAATTATTACTAATTATTGATAATTATTACTAATTATTACTAATTATTGGTAATTATTACTAATTATTACTAAATATTCTTAATTATTGATAATTATTGATAATTGTTCCTAATTATTAGTAATTAAATGAATAATTACCAATAATTAGGAATAATTACCAATAATTACAAATAATAACATTATTAGTATATTTTATTATTAATATTAAAATAATATAATTTTCTGATTTATATACAATTCTCCTTTCATCTGTGCGTTTTCTATCTCCACATACAAATAATACATGTGAAGACAGTAAACACACAGATGAAAAGAGAATTGTATATATATAAAAAATTATATTATTTTAATATTTATAATAAAATATACTAATAATGTAATAATGTTGTTATTCCTAATTATTGGTATTTATTACTAATTATTAATATTTATTCTTAATTATTAAAAATTATTACTAATAATTCCTAATTACCATTAACTATGAACAATACTAATAATTTAAATTTATTAAGTAAGAAAACAATCTAAACATAATTAAATTACATCTAATTAAGAATAATTGAAACTAATAAAAAATAAAAAATAAATATTAAATTAAAATGAACATTACTACCTTGAAAATTGATCTGCTCTGATCGTTCTTCAAAACTTTAATATCAGCTCCGAAGAAAAAAATTAAACTGAATAAAAACTCAACTTTAGAAACACAAGTTTGAGAGTAGGAGAAGATAGAGAATGAGAATGATTTGAAAAAAAACGGATGGGGGTATTTATAGGTTAGATTAGTTGCGACGGGCCCATTTGCGACGGGTATCCCGTCGCAAATACTAGTATTTGCGACGTGTACCATCGCAAATACCTTAGCCCACATTTATTACGGTCAACGGGTAAATAGTTATTTGCGACGGGACCTGTCGCAAATAACATACTATTAGCGACGAGAAAATATTCCCGTCGCAAATACCTTTTACCGCCGCCGGTTATTTGCGACGGGAATATTTTCCCGTCGCTAATAGTTTTCCCGCGATATGGCGCGCATCGTGGGAAAACTATTTGCGACGGGGAAAGAAATCCCGTCGCAAAAGCCTATTTATTTGCGACCGGTAACTACCCCCGTCGCAAATAAGTTTTTAACGGGACTATTTGCGACGGGATTTATTCCCGTCGCAAATACCCATTTTTCCCGTAGTGTTGGTACCATTTTACCTTATTTGATAATTAAAATTACATTGAAAATAACTTTAAATAAAATTCGACCATATTTCAAATTTATTCATCATAATGTTTTTCAGTTCACATGATCTTAGATTTTTTTAAGAATTTTTAACTAAATATGAAATATCCTAAAAAGTATATTTTCTATACATTTTTCAATATTTACAAAGGATTAAACATATTTTTTATAATGAAGCATTTTTTGAACAAGTAGTTTTTAATTTTTTTAATTAGTGTAAAAAGAATGTTCTGTTTAAATATCTATGGCATAAATATATTTTCCATATATCATGACCAAAATGCTATTTGATGATTCATTTAAATGTTTCAATTATGGTTTTTAAGGAAAATAATTTCTCAATATTTTTGTAATTTTCATTTTAATTTTTATACATTTTAATGAATATTTTTCTCGTGTTTAAAAACGGGTTTGAATGTTCTAATAATGGTATTTTTAATCAATGTAAACATCATTAATGGATTTTTTTTCATCATTTGGAATTTCATATTATTATACGTCTACTTTATATCTCTAGATGGATTATAAGGACTATTATTTTAGGATGATTCATTGAAAATTATTTTTCCCATTGGTTAATTTATTATAGATGAACCCTCTATAAAACCCATTTCTTTTCTACATGTGATCCAATGATAAAATGACGACATGATCATAAAACTATATTTCATTCCTTAGGATATGTTATGATGATAGGACAAATTTTTTATATTCTTTGGGAAATCTTATAAATGGTTTTTATTATATAATGGGTGGCCCTAGAATTATATTTACCAAGAATTTATTCAGTATATATGGATATCTAATGAGATAATGAAGAATAAAATTGGGGGTAAAACCATTTTAGTAAAAGGGTATATCAAAAAATATAGTCTTAGGAGTGAACCATAATGAATAAATTAGTGGAATTAAGAGTAAACCCAATCCACTATGATCGTCTCACTAATGATCCTCGAATAATTAAATAATATATATTTATATGCCAAAAAAATGTATTAGTGAAATAATTTATTAAATGTTTTTATAATATATTTTCTCAGAAGAAATCTATTTTAATAAAATTTTATTCTCATAAAAATATTTCCTTTATTTTATTTTTTAAATTAATGATCAATAATGAATTAATTTTATATAAATGTGTATACTATATTTTGATAATTTTTTATCCAATTGATTCAATACATTCCAATGTCCAAGTGATAACTATCATAATAATATTTAAATAAAAATCATATTTCATTTAAACTAATATTTTCATCAATCTCAAGATAAACTAGGTGTCGCATTAATAAATATTAAACAATATATTGCTTGTAATGAAAATCTATCTTAGTGTTTTCTATAATTAGAAAAAAATTATTTTTCATCCAATAGAAAATATTTAATATGTTAATTTTTTTTGATAAATTAATTCCCAAAATCATTAGGTGTTACATAGAACTCCTATTAGATGAATTTCACCCTCAAAATTCATCTTAGTTATCAATTTTTTTATATTTAAAAATTCATCCCTAGAAACACCCATCGTACAAATGAATTATTAAAAATGACATAACAGTGAAATTTTGGAACCATACTTGATACCAAAATTAACTCGAAACTTCTTTTCCACATAGGAGAACATAGGTGGGAAATGAAGATTTGGATTTAGAAGAAAAGCATAAATAATTATAAAAGGTGATTGAGATCACAAATCAAAAGAATGAGGGTATTCCAAAGAATGTTAAAAACTAAAAAACCATAAACCAAAGTGTCTTGAAAAATATTATTTATGTCACCAATATGATATTAATTTTTTACATGATCCTTTTCGTAAAGATGAAAAAATTTAACGGGAAGCTACAATTTCATTATTTGATTTTATTTCATATGAAAAATCTCACCATTAGGTTGTGTGTTGATAAATATCCAATTTATTTATTACTCCACCAAATGAGGGTGGATCTGGAATTCAAAAATCACTAAAATAACATAGGTTAAATAAATATAATAATAATTAAATCCATCTATCTATAGTTGTGATCACAAAAAATTGCTAGGACAGGTTATGCAAAAATATTCATAGAGATAAAAATTATATTAATAGATAAATAATAATAAAAAACAAAAATAAACCATTCGATAAATTTTTAACATGATAACCCATCCAAAATTAGTAAATTTTAAACATGGCCACTATATTTATCAAAATAATCATAACATTAATTATCAAAATATCATTAAGAGGCACTTAATGGTCAATCACAAAAAATTTGAATACATCCATCATACCTTCTCCTTATGATTATAAATAACCTATGTTACCATAAAAACTCAATGTAAACATGAATTATTAATAATTAGTTGTGTAAAACCAAACATTATTAAACATATTATATATATCAAATAATGTTTAAAACTCCCTCAATGATAATAAAAACCACTTTGTCGAAAAATCCATTGTCAGTTGTAAGATTATCTATACAAACAGTTTTATTTTATACATATCCATTATATATCTATTAAAAATAAACTCCAATTTCTCAAAACTATAATAATATTAAAGGTAATATTCCTATATTAATAGGGTTTTTTAAAAATATTACAAGGTCATTGACTCAAATTTCAAATTCATTAGTATTATTCAACATATTCATTCATATACTTAATAAAAAACCTTTTACTAAACAATATATATATGCTTCATGATTCATATAAAAAAATAATTCAATTATATTACATTAATAATTCAATAATTCCAACTCAACCTTAAGCCATTAACTAGGATTCTTCATATTTTTCCGTAATAACCTTTTTTCCATGTGAAATTTATAGTGTCTACATTATCAAAAAATATAATCCTTAATAATGACACATTTATAATTTTATTAATTATCTTTCCCCACAAGGAAATAAATTTTCATAATGCCCATTTCGTCCACAATTAATATATTAAACAATTAATTATACCTTCAAAAGTCCGTTATGCTCATCCATTGTGGAAACTGAACATTTCATTTTTACTTTGTTGTTAATTTTTTTGTGTCCATATTGTCATAACCTAAAATATATTCTCCACTATTTTATAAATTCCATTGAATTCTTATTAACACATTGTTGACATATAGGAAATTGAATCTTCTTCCATCATTGGCCTCCATTACACAAAGTCCTATCAGTATATATGCTTCTCTTCATTGGTGAGTTTGAGATATGGTTAAAGAGCATATTAGTAATCATGTTTACTAATAACAGAATGAACATAAATTAAATTTCATTCCCTAAAATCATATTCCAATTTGGCTTCTCATATTAATAAATTCCATCAAATTAATGTTAACCAGGTTCCTTTGGGTTCATAGTACTGGATTAATCTATAAATAATTGTGTTAGTAACACTAATAATAGTGAAAACCTACATAATCATGAAAGATCGCTTATTTGATTTCCAAATTTCAAAACCATATTTAATATATGACACCATAGGTTTATCAAAGGTCATTTATAGTCATAAGTGATTCATATATTTCATGATGGTTCATAAATTTTTTTTGATCTTCAAACCTGGGAGTGTCAAACCAGGTGTGAAGCATGGCCTATTATAATGAAACTGGTGATGATTGATTCTAGTTTAATGCTCTCTTTTTGGAGTTATTAACCTTAATAACCAATGTTCTTGGGCAACATCTAGTTATATTATCCATATAGGGATGTAATTACTTAAAAAAACTTTCTATATCGATTAAAAAAATTCAAGGACTATCTCCAAAACATTGACATGTTCATATATATATCATTATAAACAACACAAGACATATTATTTGAAATTTCACTAGGTATATTAGAAATTTATAATATTCATAGTTTCCCAATGTTAATTAAACCAGTAATTTGATACCAAATATAACGACCCAGACTTCTCATGCCTGGATATTACATATTTTTTAGATGAATATTATTTAATTTAAACCAACAGAACCCAGGAACCATAATAGTTCAGTTAACTTGGAAACATGATATATATTATTCTTAATTACAAAAATATCTATAACGGATCTCATAAATATCTAGCCATTATGTACTCATCTTGGATTTACCCCACTTAAATCCCTTCATTATAGCTTGGAGGAAAATATACTTAATAAATAGAAACATTAAATGATTACTAATTGTATAAAAAGGGAGATACAGAATAATGGAATGAACATAAGGGTATTAGAGCATGATCATGACATTTTAAAAAAATACAGTTCCTATCAAAGATCATAATCTTCAGTCATGGAATTAATATTGAAATTTTAGAAGGCATGATCCATAAAGAAAATCAAAGAACATGATCCATGAGAAAATAAAATTTTCATATGAAATGGAATATATATATATATATATTGTAACACCCCAGGTAAATAAAGAATATGACATTTTATTATTTATACATATTTGAGAATAAAATATTAATATGACTTTAAGGGGGACTCTATGCTCGATGGCGTACCCAACACGCAACAACGAGTTTCTTGGGAATCTTACGTTGCACTCTAATAATAAAATAATATTATTATAAATGGCCGTTAACATGTAGCCATTGCATTGGCAGGAATGGATAGAAATAACTAAAATATGATTATATATGTTTTTAAATGTTTTTACATTTATCCAAAAAAAGATAAAGGCTTAAAATACAGAAAGAATTCAATTTTAGGCGTATATGCCCTAGTTTTCACTAAAGGTTCACTTATCTCCTTTTGATGGAGAACCGTCATTAAATATAGTTTTGTTCAATCTTATACATCCTTTTGGACCAAATAAAACTCTTCTTAATAATTGGGACATCAAAATTTACTTTGTTTAAATTTTTGGTATCTTTCCGATAAAGTTCCTTTTTTTAATGAATAGTGTAAAATGTTGTATTTTAATTCAAAACATCTTTTTAATATAATTTATTTATATGATTAGATTATATTTTGAATTGGTTTTAAAGTGAAATTAGAATATATTTTTACCATTAAATCCAATAGTGGTCGTTGGAATTAATTTCACTTTGAAATCAGACTTAAACTAGTGTCAATCTTTTGATACTTATTGTTTTATAAAAACACGCTATTTTCTCTGACAGCGGGAATTAATTATTAAATTAATTAATGTGAATTATATGTTTTGAATTTTGTAAAATAGACTTCATTTTTGAATTCGGAATATCAAATATAGGTTAGGATGAATTTTTGGTAATTTTCTGGAAAACTTCAAATTTTGATGAATAGTGACACCACTAAGTGGTACTTATAAAAACTGATTTTTCCGTTTAAATAAAATTTTGCCATATTTGTGTTTTTAATTTCAAAAATCAAACATACATGGTTTTCATTAAGAAGTAAAATCTGGTTCAATGGGGTAAAAATAATTTTTTGGTGAATAGTAACTTATTAAGTTTTTAATCGCGATTAGAGGTAATTATTGTAGTTTAAGGTAAAAATAATGTTTTAATAATATGATATGAGCTTGAAACATGTACTACCCTTATTGGTTATGTCATGGCAGACCAAGGCAAGCCATGGGTCAACTTGGGGACCCCATGAAGCCACTTTGGTTGGGAAATGACATAAATAACTTTTTATTTAATGTAATAGTAAAAATGACACAAACATCATGTGTTTTACGAAAACAATTTTTACATGAAGTTATAAAGATCATATTTTTGATTATAAATATTCATTGGAAAGATAATAATATTTCTTACATCATAGTATTTTTCTTATAATTTATAGACTTTAAATAAATTAAATTATTTATGACATCATGATGATGCAGCGATGACCTCATTATTTAACGATTTAAATAAAATGGAAAGATAATGTAATATCTAAAACCTAGACATGTCCAAAACATATTGGTTGGGTATATTTTGAAGCCTTATCATCTTATCTTAGAAATATATCAATGTGGGACCTTAGAAATTCGAAACACTTCTGAAAATAAAATAATAGTTTCATGATTTCCAAAAGTTCCCCTCCTCTCCTCTTATAAAAGGCCCCCACCTATACCTCATTTCACACACTCCTCAAGCCTTTGGATCGGCCATACCCTGCCCATTTACTCTCTCCAAATCCCTCTCCTCATCCTAGAGGATTCCCTTTGGGCATAATCCGTTCAAAGGAAGCCTTTAGGCTCAAATCAAAAGGAGTTACACTTTTAAAGGACGTTAAAGAACGATCGATTCAAGTCGGACCCGAGGTAAGGGATCCTACACCTCTCATTCTTTTTAAGTACACTCTTTTATGTCATTCATTTTAAGCTCATATTTCTTGTGATTGGGATGTTCTTTTCTATTACTCTTACTGTAATTTTTATGTTCATGTGATGAGAGACCCTATTCTCTCTCATCAATCCATTTTGGAAGTTTTGAGTGGCGCCGTTAGGCTACCGAATTTCCGTAAGAGATCTAACCTCTCTCTTTCTTTTTAAGTACTCCCCTTTATGTCACCTATTTTAAGCTCCTATTTTTTATGATGGGGGATGTTATTTCATATTACTCTTTCTGTACATTTTGTTTTAATGTGATGAGATACCCTATTTGATCTCATCAATCCATTTTTCAATGTTTTATGTGGCGCCGTTAGGCTGCCGAGTTTTCGTAAGAGATTTTTCATCTCACTTTTATTCCCGTGAGATTTATGCTACATTTGCCAAAATTTCCATTGAGTGGTGTATGTACTGCCAATTATTTTACTCATTCTGTAATATACTTTCTTTTATGAGTATTTACATTAATGTTGTATTGTCCTTCTTTCACGAGGTGTATGTTTTGAAAGATACCCATGTCGGTAAGGGAACCTTTCACCCTCCTCATTTTAAAAGACTTCATTTGTTATGTCTTTTAATTCACATACTATTATGTTGGGATATGTTCTTCTATATCCTGATTGATGTAAATTTTATGTCCAAGTGATGAGATTCCCTTTTATCTCTCATAAACTCATTTTCTGAATTTTTTAAGTGACGACGTTTAGGCTGTCGAATTTTACCAAGGGAACGTTTTAACCCAATTTCGATTTCTTTGGGTTCAACTTGTAGTTATTGAATATGTCATCCTTTGAATATGTGTGAATGACCTTTTATTGTTTTACACTTAATATCCAATTATATTGGGTGTATTTATATTTGTCACACATAATTTTGAGATTGAATTATCCTTAACTTTAGGATACCTTCTTTATAAGGGATTTCCTCACATTTTACATCCCTATTGAGACTTCATTGTTGTTATGCACCAATTCACTCTTATATGGTGTATATACTGTCCTTTGGAATATTATATCATGAATCCATTTATTCTCATGATATTATAAAGTTCTGATTTAATGTTATTCCTCAATTATTGTATTCAAGTGTCTCTAATTTTGGTTAAAACCCTTTAACCAAAATATCGCTTTAAATGTTTTAATGATTTGTTCTTATTAATATCCATATTTTCAAAATGGTTCTAAGGATTTATTTATATGGATATTAATGGTTTAAAATGTTAAAATCTTCAAGGTGGTATGGGACACTTTGATTCAATAATATCCTTATTAAATGTTTTAAATGGTTTCTTTTTGAACGGATTCATTATTTCAATATATTAAAATGTTATATTGTGATTTAAATGTGGAAATGTTATGTTTCCTTTATGCATGTTTTATGTGATACGTTTATGTTATGGTTCTTGGGCATTGTTATGAAAATGGGTGGTTCCGTGATAAACTAAGGGCGGGTGAGCCCGATATAGCTCTCCAATGCATTGGGTAACGCGAAGGAGTGAAACGTTAAGGTTTCTCCGAAGAGATTTAGGGAATATACTGTGATGGGTATTCCAAACGTAACCTAGAGGGTTACTCGCTACGTAAGAATGTTATGAATGCCTCAAGTTACCTTTATATCTTATGATTTCTATGATTTATTCATGGTTTGATGAGGTATGTTAAAGTGCTTATGTTTTATGGGTAAAGTATGATTTCATTATTATGTATATATAATCTCATGTTTCCTTTCCATATTTTTATAACCCTTACTGAGGTTTTTATGCTCATCCCAAGTTTTTGAAATGTTTTTCACAGGTCAAGGGAAAGGTACATGATGTGATGATAGTGTCAAGGATGTGTCAAGAAAGAATCAGTGTTTTATTTTAAATATGTTTCTGTTGATGGGAAGAATGAATATTGTCTTTTATGTAACCACTTTGTTTAAATGTGGAATGTAATGAAAGTTTCATGATCTAATTCTCTAAAAACTCTAAACCTGAAAAGATCCTCAATGTGTAATCTTGTAATAACACAATATTAAGTAAGGTTTAAGGCTGGGGCCTTATAGTTGGTATCAAAGGTCAGTTTAGATAACTTTAGAGGTTAGGGTATTCTCTATGCATAAGTGACATTACCATAATGGTTAGGATTTCATAAAGAGTCCTAGTTTTAAATAAAGTGAATGAGTAAGTATATCTTAGTTTTTACCTTCCTCATTAGTACATAATGGTTTTGTTGATATACTCACAATGACATTTCTGTTTTTAGTGAATGGATGGATCTAGCAGGCACCAAAGTGACAATTGGTTTGAAGGAAACTGTAGTGGTTCTCTGATTAAGAGACTGGATGAAATGGGGTATTCAATGAGGAAACTTGTGGTTGTTCTAAACCAACTATCAAGGAGTCATGATCAACCACTTTAACCTTGGTATGTTCTATAATGCATCATGTACGAGATGACCAATCAATGTGGAAGTTCAGGTAATAATTATAAAGGTAACCATTAGAGTTTATATGATCCTTACTTTTGAGGTAATTATGGGATATTATATGATATGATGGAAAATGAAAGGCATGAGATAAAATTGAGGTTAAAATATGTTATGATTATTTTTGAAGATTTTATCTCATTTTGGGGAATGTTTTAAGAATTATATAGATTTGGAAAAAGGACAACACGCAGACCGTGTGACAACCCGTCGCGTCGGACAAAGCTGCGGGAATCGAACCCACAACCAAAGTGCGACTGGTATTTATCGCCTACCAGTGGACTACGTGAAGTCCCTGGTTAGTTTGACTAATTCATTCTAGTTATATGATTTTATGAATTAAGAGTAAGTTGATTTTGGGTTATTTATGAAAATTATTAACCTATCATGGATGATATGTGATTAGGTTAATTACTTTTCAATACGAGACTTTAGGAGCAACTGATGTTGTTTGGGGATAAATGTTACGATTTAACTTGGAAGACTATGTGACTAAATCCTTCAAATATTTGGGTTTCAATCTTAGATTGGTTTAATTTGAATAATTTTATGGACAAATTTTTTATAGGATGGTCCTCGTTGATCTTTGGGTTTTGTTGGACAAATTTTGGAGATTGAGAAAAGATTTTCTTTTTATAAAGGGTTATCCTTTTCTGGATTATCTGGTCTTGTACTAACCTTTTTGGTTTTGGTTTTGGTTAATGTCTAAAGACATGGGAAGTATATAGTTCTCTTTTTTGGATTAGGTGACTCTCTAGAAGTTGATTATAGTACTCTTAATGTGAACAAGTCTTCCTAAATACTCGCCTTTTTGGAGATAATATGAGTTTGTGTAAGGAATCTAGTAAAAGTTGAAAGTCATCATGATAAGTGATTATGTTTCCTTATGAATAAATTCCTCAACAAAAAGTAACTTAAAAAAAATGTTGTCTATTAACTTTTCCTACTGGGTAACCCAACACCGTTTAACCCATCACAAGTTTGTGATTTTTTCGTGGTTAACTTTCTCCTAAACATGTTTTCTATCACTCTCCATCAGAACATGACCCTTTGTTTTTTCCTCCATGTCCATATTTTCATACTTGGAATCCTAGTATGGGTTAACTTGGGTGACCTTTGTACTTATCTTTCTTTATTTTAAAGTGATTGTTTTACCGACTCTTGTTCCGATGTGGGACTTTCAAGGATGCTTCCAAGCTCAATTTTAAAAATTGTGAGGATGCAATTCCCAAAAGGGGGGAAGGATGTAACACCCCAGGTAAATAAAGAATATGAAATTTTCTTATTTATCCATATTTGTGAATAAAATATTAATATGACTTTAACGTGGACGCTATGCTCGATGGCATACCCAACACGCAACAACGAGTTTCTTGGGAATCTTATGTTGCACTCTAATAATAAAATAATATTATTATAAATGGCCGTTAACATTTAGCCATTGTATTGGAGGGAATGGATAGAAATAACTAAAATATGATTATATATGTTTTTAAATGTTTTTACATTTATCCAATAAAAGATAAATACTTAAAATACGGAAAGAATTCAATTTTAGGTGTATATGCCCTAGTTTTCACTAAAGGTCCACTTATCGCCTTTTGATGGAGAACCGTCATTAAATATAGTTTTGTTCACTATTATACATCCTTTTGGACCAAATAAAACTCTTCTTAATAATTGGGACATCAAAATTTACTTTTTGTAAATTTTTGGTATCTTTTCGATAAAGTTCATTTTTTTAATGAATAGTGTAAAATGTTCTATTTTAATTCAAAACCTCTTTTTAATATAATTTATTTATATGATTAGATTATATTTTGAATTTGTTTTAATGTTAAATTAGAATATATTTTTACCATTAAATCCAATAGTGGTCGTTGAAATTATTTTCACTTTGAAATCAGACTTAAACTAGTGTCAATATTTTGATACTTATTGTTTTATAAAAACACGCTATTTGCTCTGACAGCGGGAATTAATTATTAAATTAATTAATGTGAATTATATGTTTTGAATTTTGTAAAATAGACTTCATTTTTGAATTCGGAATATCAAATATAGCTTAGGGAGAATTTTTTGTAATTTTCTGGAAAACTTCAAATTTTGATGAATAGTGACACCACTAAGTGGTACTTATAAAAACTGATTTTTCTGTTTAAATGAAATTTTGTCATCTTTGTGTTTTGAATTTCAAAAATCCGACATACATGGTTTTCATTAAGAAGTAAAATGTGTTTCAATGGGGTAAAAATAATTTTTTGGTGAACAGTAACTTATTAAGTTTTTAATCGCGATTAGAGGTAATTAGTGTAGTTTAAGGTAAAAATAATGTTTTAATAATATGAGATGAGCTTGACACATGTAATACCCTTATTGTATGTGTCATGGCCGACCAAGAAAAGCCATGGGTCAACTTGGGGACCCCATGGAGCCACTTTGGATGGGAAATGACATAAATAACTTTTTATTTAATGTAAAAGTAAAAATGACACAAACATCATATGTTTTACGAAAACAATTTTTACATGGGGTTATAAAGATAATATTTTTGATTATAAATAGTAATTGGAATGATAAAAAGATTTCCTAAATCATAGTATTTTTTTTATAATTTTCAGACTTTAAATCGAATAAATTATTTATGACATCATGATGATGCAGCGATGACCTCATTATTTAACGATTGAAATAAAATGGAAAGATAATGTAATATCTAAGACCTACACAGGTCCAAAACCTATTGGTTGGGTAGATTTTAAATCCTTATCATCTTATCTTCGAAATATATAAATGTTGGACCTTAGAAATTCGAAACACTTATGAAAATAAAATAATAGTTTCATGATTTCCAAAAGTGCCCCTCCTCTCCTCTTACAAAAGGCCCCCACCTCTACCTCATTTCACACACTCCTCAAGCCTTTGGCTTGGCCATACCCTGCCCATTTACTCTTCCACATCCCTCTCCTCATCCTAGAGGATTCCCTTTGGGCAGAATCATTTCAATGGAAGCCTTTAGGCTCAAATCAAAAGGAGTTACACTTTTAAAGGACGTTAAAGAACGATCGAGTAAAGTCGGACCCGAGGTAAGGGATCCTACACCTCTCTTTCTTTTTAAGTACACTCTTTTATGTCATTCCTTTTAAGCTCATATTTCTTGTGATTGGGATGTTCTTTTATATTACTCTTACTGTAATTTTTATGTTCATGTGATGAGAGAACCTATTCTCTCTCAGCAATCCATTTTGGAAGTTTTGAGGGGCGCCGTTAGGCTGCCGAATTTTCGTAAGAGATCTAACCTCTCTCTTTCTTTTTAAGTACTCCCCTTTATGTCACCTATTTTAAGCTCATATTTGTTATGATGGGGGATGTTATTTCATATTACTCTTTCTGTACATTTTGTTGTAATGTGATGAGATACCCTATTTGATCTCATCAATCCATTTTTGAAAGTTTTATGTGGCGCCGTTAGGCTGCCGAGTTTTCGTAAGAGATTTTTCATCTCACTTTTATTCCCGTGATATTTATGCTAAATTTGCCAAAATTTCCATTGAGTGGTGTATGTACTGCCAATTATTTTACACATTCTGTAATATACTTTATTTTATGAGTATTTACATCAATGTTGTATTGTCCTTCTTTCACGAGGTGTATGTTTTGAAAGATACCCATGTCGGTAAGGGAACCTTTCACCCTCCTCATTTTAAAAGACTTCATTTGTTATGTCTTTTAATTCACATACTATTATGTTGGGATATGTTCTTCTATATCCAGATTTATGTAAATTTTATGTCCAAGTGATGAGATTCCCTTTTATCTCTCATCAACTCATTTTCTGAATTTTTTAAGTGACGCCGTTTAGGCTGTCGAATTTTACCAAGGGAATGTTTTAACCCAATTTTGATTTCTTTGGGTTCAACTTGTAGTTATTGAATATGTCATACTTTGAATATGTGTGAATTACCTTTTATTGTTTTACTCTTAATATCCAATTATATTGGGTGTATTTATATTTGTCACGCATAATTTTGCGATTGAATTATCCTTAACTTAAGGATACCTTCTTTATAAGGGATTTCATCACATATTACATCCCTATTGAGACTTCATTGTTTTTATGCACCAATTCACTCTTATATGGTGTATATACTGTCCTTTGGAATATTATATCATTAATCCATTTATTCACATGATATTATAAAGTTCTGATTTAATGTTATTCCTCAATTATTGTATTCAAGTGTCTCTAATTTTCGTAAAAACCCTTTAACCAAAATATCGCTTTAAATGTTTTAATGATTTGTTATTATTAATATCCATGTTTTCAAAATGGTTCTAAGGATTTATTTATATGGATATTAATGGTTTAAAATGTTAAAAGCTTCAAGGTGGTATGAGACACTTTGATTCAAAAATCTCCTTATTAAATGTTTTAAATGGTTTTGGAAATGGTTTCTTTTTGAACGGATTCATTATTTCAATATACTAAAATGTTATATTGTGATTGAAATGTGGAAATGTTATGTTTCCTTTATGTATGTTTTATGTGATACGTTTATGTTATGGTTCTTGGGCATTGGTATGAAAACGGGTGGTTCCGTGATAAACTAAGGGCGGGTGAGCCTAATATAGCTCTCCAATGCATTGGGTAACGCGAATGAGTGAAACTTTAAGGTTTCTCCAAAGAGATTTAGGGAATATACTCTGATGGGTATTCCAAACATAACCAAGAGGGTTACTCCCTATGTAAGAATGTTATGAATGCCTCTAGTTACCTTTATATCTTATGATTTCTATGATTTATTCATGGTTTGATGAGGTATGTTAAGGTGCCTATGTTTTATGGGTAAAGTATGATTTCATTCTTATGTATATATAAACTCATGTTTCCTTTCCATATTTTTATAACCCTTACTAAGCTTTTTATTCTCATCCCATGTTTTTGAAATATTTTTCACAGGTCAAGGGAAAGGTACATGATGTGACGATAGTGTCAAGGATGTGTCAAGAAAGAATCCGTGTTTTATTTTAAATATGTTTCCGTTGATGGGAAGAATGAATATTGTCTTTTATGTAACCACTTTGTTTAAATGTGGAATGTAATTCAAGTTTCATGATCTAACTCTCTAAAAACTCTAAACCTGAAAAGATCCTCAATGTGTAATCTTTTAATAACTCAAGATTAAGTAAGGTTTAAGGCTGGGGCCTTATATATATATATATATATATAATATTGTGAACAGGTATAAATAGAATCATGGTCCCTAATTACATGAAGGAAAGGAAATAAAGACCTCAAATAAACTTATAGACATCCTATCAGGTCTACCCTTAACATTATGAACATGAATCACATGAACATTTATAACAATTTGAATACGTAATTAGTTTCATGAATAAAATTATGAACATGTTATCTTGTTCTCAGATAAAATAATGGATATGAAAGAAATTCCCATGAATAACATCATATTATTCAAGGTCCCATCCCAAGACCATCATAGTAGAAAAAGGCTCTTACTAAACTGACTTCACTTCCTATTCATTTCCTATCTACATAATGAGATATAAATCAATAAATAATTTATTGGAGGGAGATATAGGTCCTAAAAACCATTGGATATATTGTAAACATCTTCCTTGATTACAACATTACCAATGTAAGATAATGAAAATCATACACATGTGTGCCACTAGATCAGAAAACATTTCTCATTTATTAAACAATGAAATGAAATGGTTTTGATAAACATTTAATCATGTTATAACCTATGTAAAGGGTATGATTTTGATAATAATGTCATCATAGAATAACCCATGAAAATAATGAGGTTTCATAAGCATTTCCACATGGTATAATTCATGATAAGGAAATATGATTCACAAATATCTGAACATCAAATAGATAAACAATTTAGATGAAGAACATTAATGGTATTATTTGATCATATACCCAATGAGCAATAGGTTACAAAAATTTATGTCATCCTTGATGGAATTTTTATTAATACTATTTATAACCTTTATTGAAGAAAATATCCTTTTATATTTTAAAAATGATTTTGAAAACATAAAATCATTTTATATCTTATTTTGAAAATAATTTTAAATAATTATAATGGGTGAAATTAAAATCCTATTTAAACATTTATTATCGAAAATATCATTCTTCTACTTGAATAAAAAAAATTAAATCTTTGATGAAAACATATTAAAAAATATGTTTTTTGAGGTGTTTTAGACTATAAAAACCAAAAAAACATCATCGTATACATTTCAGTATTTAAAATGAGTAAAATGAAGGGAGATTATAAAAAGGATATTTAATAAAGGTTCAAAATATTAACGTATATCTCAAATATGGAAAATTGAGACAAAAAAACCCTTACCACCTTGGTAACTAATGAATTGTAAACCCCATGAAAGGAAGATCATAAAATAGATATTTAACTCCCAAATAATATTATATATAAGAATCATAAATTAAATTCATGGTAAGTACATACAACAATAAATAAGCGGTGAATATGGAATGTGGCTCACAGAAATAAAATGTCACATTTAAATCCCTTACCTTACGTATAGAATTCATTCATATACATTAAAACCACACTTATAATAAATATAAGTTTATTATTAATGTATTAAAGAATAATATTCAAATATATCATACAATATAGTGTTTTATTGAGACATTTTATTAGTGTTTTATTAACAATTCCATGTTAAGGTCATGTTTTGGGAAATAATTTCTTTGTTTTTCAGGTATGATTTGTATTTTTATTTTTGTTCCACGTAAATTTATAATTTCTTAGTTATATAAAAAATTTAAATCTTGAAATACAAAAAATATATACTAATTATATATGTATTTATAGTCATCCCTATATTTTTTCATATAAAATGAAATTCAATATTCCTGGAGATAGTAGACCGTACGTATGCATGAAAATAGTTTTTATTTTCATATCATATTGAATGAATTAAAAGAAAGTGGAATATATTATCATTCTAGACCAATGATTACGTCATATATATATATATTATATTTTTATTAAACTCATTTTTAATACATTCCATGTAATGTTTGAACAAGTCGCATGGCTTCATGAGTCAGTAGTCTGTTGTACATTCAAATGATGTAATCATATTCCCCAAAAAAGGGGAGTATGAATTTATGTGTGATATAAAAATTAAAGAATCAAAATAAAATAATAAATTTATTTGTTAACATATATAAATCATAAATCCATCATGATGTATAACTTTTAATTGTGGTAATGAAAAAATGAACGACAATTGTTTAGGAGGTGGTTGTTCGCAGTACACACGAATAATTATTTCCTTACCCATTCTCTAGAAGTGGAGATGGTTGTATCTCAAGACCTCCACATAATAACATATCAGAATATGAAATATACATACAATATTATATAACCATTTTGTTATAATAATTATATAAGGTGTTGAAAGGAAGTAATTAAATATTCTCTTTGAAGAAATTTACCTCTTCATTGGGTAATATTCAAAGGTTTGAACTAAATCTTTCCTATGTTGGATTTTTTGCACGCAATAAGGGTTATAAGATGAGGGTATTGATGTTTTCAAGTTATTAATTAATGTATTTTTCTAATCCAAATGTGTTTTAAGATTTGAAGAAGTGTGGGTTTTTATTTCCTTTTAATGGTTGAGGAGGTGTAGTATTTTTGAAAATACCCAAAATTATTCGCAATAGAGTGGTCTCCCTTACCTAATGTCCTACAAAAATAGAATAATAATGTATGGGGGGTTTATTTGGTTTATAAACACATCCAAATAGTAAAAAAAACAGTTTTTCTTATTTTATTCCTTAGTATTTAAGTCTACTCATTTATACCCATTTAGTTTTACTATGGTAAATTGTATCTTTTTATTAACATCGGTAATTTTCTGTTAAAAATAATATGGAAATGAGTTTTATTAGATAATTTATTCCTACAGATTTTTAATATGAAATTTCAATTATTAAATTAAATCATTTGTATGACTAAAATTTATTTTTTAAAAAACTCTTGTAATGAAGAAAGTAATATTTTATACCTAATTGTAGTAATTAATTTATAAACTTTTATTAATCATTATAGGAAAATATTATTGTACCATATTAGAAAAAAGAAATTAATATGATTAAAAAAATTGAATCTATTTTTCATAATTCATTTAATATATTTTTAATAATATTATTTAAATTAATCTCATAGGCATGATGAGGATCATGTTTTTGAATTGAAAATAGTAAAATGTTTTCAAAGTTATTAAATCTAATTTCAAAATGAAACTGATTATAATGTCCAAAATTGGATTAATATATGTAAAATTTATATTATTAAACTTTTACTCTAGTTTAAAAGATAATTTGAAATTTGAAATTATTAAGGTGAAAAAGAATTATTTAATTGAAATTCAATATTTTCCACAATTCATCAAAAATTGATGTTTTTCAAAAAAAATTTAACCTAGGATAATTTTGACATTTTGATTAATAAAAGTAAATTTATTTTATCAAAAAAAATTTCTCTGACTATAAAATATTAAGTATAAATTAAATGTGCCATGAAAAGGTAAGAAAACTATTATTTATAAAAATAATGTTTTTTATGTAAAATTTGATTTATTCTTATTTGGGATCTATAAAAACATATGATGGATATTAAAGTTTTTAATGAATATATAATATGTAAATTTAATTTAAATCATTCATATAAATTTATTTATTAATTTTATTTATTGAAGTATTTTTCCTACATATAATTATTTTTTTGGAAAATAATTTCATTTAATTTAATTTTTAAATAAGTGGTATCTGGAGAAATCATTTTATATAAATTTGATAGCCATATTTTTATAATTTAAATAATACTATTTATAACCACCCTTCCAAATACTAGGTGACAATTATCATAATAATATTTTAACAATAAGATGATTTTATTTTAACCCAGTGTTGCATGTAATATAAGACAATCTCATTGTTGTGTGTAATGAATGATAAATTTCATATTGAATGTAATGAAAGATGAACTAATTTTTTTGTTTAATGAATTATTAAATTTTTTTTTCATGTAATGTAAAATATAAAAAATATTTAATTCATTTTTAAAAAAATCACAAAATCCCATTGTTTTACAGTGATCTCATTCAAGATGGTTATAACTGTGTATTAAAGATTAAAAAGTTCGTAGATTTAAATACCAAAGGCCCCAATGTTTTTCTAGTGAGATATATTGATTTTATTTGATAACCATGAGTATATCTCTTAGGATAGATTTCACGTTCATTTTTTGGGTATTTTATTAGATATTTCAAGGATTGATAGTTCCCACAATTTCTAATTACATTGGCATGGGGATTCATCTACGATTGACTATGTGAAAAGGTTAAGAGAATTTTTTCCCTTAACTTATGTTGGGAGGAGATTAATATATAATGGTTCTTAATTTTGTCATTGGGTTTAAACTAATTAGTCACTACGAGGTTATGATATATACTTTTTTGAAATTTAATGAAGTTTTAATTAAGTCCTACATTATTGATAAGTATCTAATAGGGTTTTTAGAATCCTAAAATTCATCATCTAATGAGACCCCATGGAGAGGACCGTCTAGTAATAGGAATATGATCTTTGATGACATGTTTTGATGTGGTAATCAACATGGATATCATCTTGAGGGGTTGAATTTTCATTAATGGAATTGTTTTGAAGGATTTTGATATTTATAGTTATACTATAATTTTTTATCTAGATTTAGATTTTTTTGAAGAAGTGTCATTCTTATAGAATAATATGATAACAACATTTTTATATGAATATTCTCCATGAGGCAGTAGAAGAGGATCATCTTATAATAATTGGGAGAAAAATTGGTTATGTGGGTTAAAAAGGAGTGGAATTAGAGAGATGAAAAGCCATTAATTTTACTTTTTTTCTATTTTTTATTTATTTTATATCCATTAAATTCCTAATATAACAGAATTTACTATATTTTATATAATTATGATGGTTTTAATTTTCTAATTAACATAAAATATCTATTTTAATGTTTTAGTGTAATTTTAATATTAAAATCTCAATGAAAATACTTAATTTGATGTTTTAAATGATTAAAAAATGGATGTTAGTTTTGAAAAATACTTAAAGTGATGATAATATAGGGTTTATAAAATATAATTGAGATTATTAAATACAAAAACTTGGATCAAGTCATATGTTATGATATAATAATTATAAATCAATATGAATATCACATGAAATGAAAATAAAATTTCATTTTAAATATCAATATCATAAGATTTATTATGAATTTTCAGTTATTTCAACCAAATACACCACATGTGATATTGGTAAATCAGTGGATATAATTAATGATTTCATCAATGTATTGAAAGTATTATTTGATGAAACAAATTGTTTTCAAAAAAAATATCATCATCCTATATAATATAGATATTTTCCTACCAAAATGTGAATCCCAATTTTGGTAGGATTAGTCAATAATATATATAGGCCATCAAAGAAAATGATATGGTCTTATGGATGTTATTGATTAGGGGATCTTAATAGACCAGTCTAAGGTAATTTGGGAAAAACCCACATAGACTGGGCCAAAAAATGTATGATTTATTGAAGACCAATTTTAATGTGATTTCTAAAAAATTTAGTCTGGTATGATCCAAGGTATAGTTGTCCATATCTCTTTTTCCTCAAGAGTACATAATCAATATGGAAAATAAAATCTGAAAAATTATATACACATAATGTTATGGAATATTAAATATTAAAAACTATATAGACATAAAATAATTGTTTTTCTATATATATATATATTCATCACATAATAAAATATATATGTGGTTTTTATGAAAAATAATGTATAAATTTTAATTTTTTTTAATTAGAAAAGAAATATTGTAATTCCTGGCCCACAAAGAATCTAATATATTATGTGGCATGTACGGAAAATATTAGACATTTTCCCTTGTATATTTAACCCCAATTGAATTATGGTGTCTAATTTTTTTATTCCATCTCCCCACATAAATGATTGTTGGAATGCCTGACCCAAAATCTGGAGGAAATATAATCACCACTATTTTAGATGTACTAAATTTGCCATGACTTTAAACATGAAAATATAAATTCATTATAAAATACCAAAACCAATTTCCAAAATAAATGGATAAACATCTTCTTCAACTAGATAAAACGAAAATTGTCATTATTGGTGTACTAGGTATTGGAAATCAGATCCTACAATTGGTATATATCATAATAGTTGATGATATTGTTTTATTACATTTTTTCATATCATAAATATAAAACATTGTACTATACAATTCATAATTCCATCATAACTCAACCTAACCATCAAAATAATTCTACAAACAGATCATGGTCTTGATGAAGAAGCTAAATACACAAAGACCACAATTATTGACCATGGTGTTAAAAAAGTTCAATGTACCGTTCTCCAAACTAAAATAAGAATCCAGCTAGAAAATCTCCCATACAAATAATGAATCAATAATGATAATGGGCACTAAATTATAATCACAAATCATAGTAAAGATGAAAATATTGAAAATGATTTTATTTTCATATAAACAATTTAAGTAAATGCCACATACCATGTGAATGGATCATGAATCATAGGGAATTTATTAGATCTATTAAATAAATATTATCCCTATGGGTTAAATTATATGACTCTATAACAATATTAAAATTTTAAATTATTATATTGTTATATTATTTATTCAAGTGACTATTGTATTCCCCTCTGTGCTTATTATCTCCAAATTTATTGAGATATATCCCCAATTTATTTGGACCAATGGGGTGGAGCTATTGTGTTGTCACCATGATTATATTTAACTCTTCAATTATTACCCTTATTTTAACTAAAAGATAATTAAGTGAGTTATATGTGTGGATAAAATACAACTTCATCTGCTTTTGACAAATACCTTACTATTATCAAACAATTTAATTCAATGCATCCCCCACTAAACTCGACCATTATATAGTGGATTTGGGTGAGAGAGTATGTATTTTCATCATTATATGCTATGTATTATATGATAAAGACTCATATTGTTTAGTTGTTTTAGGTGTGGTGTTAGTGTTTATTCAATGGATTATGGAATATGTCCTTCTATTTTACATAGGAAAAAATAATAGATAGTGTACATGTGATAGTAATTTACTACATCCAAAAATTTAATGATAGTTATATATCTTTAGATGAATTAAATTATGTATATATATTGAGTGATAATAAGAGATAGAGATAATTTTTTAATAATGTAATGAATTTATTCTCTTTATAATCCATTGAGGAAAACACATTATTCATCCTTAGACCTTGCATTAGAATCCTATCACATCAAGTCTCTGTTTTTTCTATATTAAAATAGATTCCCCAGTTTATAATTATCTTAATTTAAATGTAGTTTAGAAAACCTAAATATAATAGAATGAATCTATGTTATTTTTAAGGATTTTCAAGTGGAATCATTTTTTTACTCACCAGGCTATGTGCATTTAGAATTAAATTTATATGTAATGTTTATATATATTAATGAGTTTCATTAATTAAAAATTATACTATTTCTATGATCAAATATTTTAGTCCTTGTTCTTTACATTATTTAAATTTTGGCATTGACTTCAATTAAAATAAAATTAATATGAGGAT
The DNA here is from genome assembly GCA_963277665.1 of Viscum album. Taxonomy (NCBI): domain Eukaryota; kingdom Viridiplantae; phylum Streptophyta; class Magnoliopsida; order Santalales; family Viscaceae; genus Viscum; species Viscum album. Next base: position 1,868,836,344 of record OY728163.1, read on the forward strand.
TCCATTGTTAACAACTCTTTCAACTATAAATAAAGGGACTGAAATTTTCAGCAACAAATATTATTAAATTTTATATTTCTAATTCTATGGAGGGGGTTGAGAGATCGTATTAAATAACTTGGAGATGAACTAAAGGGTCCTTACCAAATGTTTCCTTTTATAGATCAAAGTGTGTTTTTTTATTATTTTAAAATTTAAATGTTAATTTCATGAGGGATGATCTATTGTCAAAACTAATAGAACATACCATTCCCATAATTGAGTATGGTATATTAGATGTTCCAAAAAAATCTCAAATCAAATATAATGACTAAAATATCTATCAAAATTACATATACCAAAAAATTATAACTAATAAAATTAGAGGAACATAGACATTATGGATTAATTTAATTCAAATTTATTCAATCCAAGTTATCCCTAGATATATAATTTAATAAAAATATAGATTCAAAAAACAAGATAAATTTCATGAGGGACAAGATGATGTTTCTTAAAAATTTCTTTTAACTACTGAAAAATGTGTTATGGACCAATAAAGTCTTCGAATCATATCATTCAATTTTTTTTCAATTGTAACAGTGTGGAAACATAAGAAAATTTCCCACAAACCTATTTATTCAGTGAATTATAAATAGAAAGAAAATGAAAAATATCTGAGGGTTTTAGTCACAAATGTCAAATAATTCATTAGATAAAGGATGACCCCTTGTACAACCTTTAAATTTGTTATACATATATTAAACCCATTTGAGGGGGGGTTATCCAATTTTCTTCTTTCCATTGTTAAATATTTTATTTGTGTTTTATTTTTTCATATTTATAATTTTTTCCCTTATTTTTTAATAAAATCACTAGTGGATACAAACTCTCATAGATCAACATTATTACAAAATAACCAATTTGTGTATATCCATCAGATTTTTTTTATAGAAAATATCATTTTTGTTCTATAATATTACAAAAATTAAGCATAAATAAGGTTAATAACAATTATATATTTTATAATGATACAAAAATATTTTAGAATACTTTATATTTATTCATTTATTTATGTGATTTTAAATATTAATTAAATATAACAAAATATCTCATTCAAAATTAATGATATTTATTTTATAGAAAACTAATTGATTTAAAAATCATGGATTTTATATGATAATTGATATATATTTTAAAAGAAAATATTAAGTATTTAATATTTAATGAGTTCACCAAATGTGACACAACTGTACACAGTTACTATCCAAATATAATCTTAACAATATAAGACCATTCAATCTAATTCTGATAATTTATTACATTAGAATTTTTAGTGAGATTCTTGAGTCTCATTTTATGATCTAGAAGTTTTTAAAATTATTTTTCAATAATAATTGAGTTAATACAATATATTTAAATGAACAAGCCTTTAATTATACTTTAGAATTATCAATTTAGTATACCATTATATTTGTACTTATTATTAAAAATTTATAATCTATGATCATCCAAATTAGTTAATCCATATTACAGTCATATATTTCATATTTTGTATTTGCATTTATTTTTGATTTGTTACCCACCAACCTTCACACACAATGACATCGGAAAAATTCCAAAATTTTGATAAAATTTCATAACTCTTTAATTATAATTTCAAAAGTCGTAAAGTTTCTATAGTAAGATATTAATAAACTTTTGTAATTGAATAAAATTTTCTTATACTACATTAAGAAAAGTAAAAATAGTGATTATGAATGTTGGTAAAATATTTAATTAAAGGGAATAAAAAATATGGAATAATTTTTAATAGAAAAAAAAGAATAATATAATTAATTTCTTAAATCATCCATGGTATTTTTATTAATATTATTATTTGAAAAAGTATCATCCCGGATACCATGTTATATTAAGAACAACATTGGCATATTTATTATTGATTAGATAACTTTACCATGATTGTGAAATAATGTATAGATGAATTGATAAATATATATAATTTTTTTCTTTTATATCTATTATAATGAAATATATTATCTCATAATTGGTATGTATTTTCTATAATAAAAAAAATTTAATATTGAGTAATTTTTGTATTTTCAATTGTTAATTTAATTTTATTATAATGGGGGATTTCATTTAATTAATTATTATTTTTATAAACTAATTCTAAAAAATCATTTTGTTTCACTTTGTTCTTTTTAGTTGAGAGATTATTTTTTTAACACTCTCATAATATTCAATTTTATAACATATGTGATTATTATTTATTTTAAACTTCTATTTAAAAATTATTATTTTTATTTATTTTTACCCTGAAAAAATATTCAATAAAAAAATAAAATTGTTGAAATGAACAATACATGAAACATTTGATTAAGAAATATATACATTAAAATTATAATTCACCAGATACATTACTGCATACAGCAAAATTGGAGAAATAAGAAACTATGTAAGATTTAATGAATGTTACATAATTGATAAATATAAATTGAACTACCTTTATAAGAATAATCGAAGGTTATGTTAGTGTGTAAAATAAGTATGAACTACTTCATAGTAAGTTTTTTTAATTAAAAATTATTTTAAACTAATTCAAAAATATATTATGTTATAACCAAGAGAATTATTTTATTGAGTGGATGAATAGAACATATTAAAATTTTAAATGTAGAGTTAATTATCTAAATTATCTATCAATTTCAATTAACAATGTCAAATTATAGTGGATAATAAAATAATGAGCTCATTATATTTTTATAGTAGTTTTGTCAAATGTGGAGTGCCTATCATTTTATACCACTCCACTCAAAAAGATATATATTTCACTTTGTTTATTTTTGGAGGTAAATCATAACCTAATTAAAACCTACTTATTTCGATGGAAGAATAACCTGGAGGCCTGATTTTTGTATGGTGATTCATAACCCAATTATAAAAAAACTATAGACTATATTATTAATAACTCAAATAGTCCATAAATTAGAATCCTACAATCACACATCAATGATAGATAATTATTTTTAATGATAAATAATAATAAAAAATTATAACATGGGTGATATATGGGAACCATTGTTATAGAGAAAAAAGAAAAAAAAATTATAAATGAAATAAAAAAATAGAAGCAAACATACAAGTTCATGAGTATTTGATCCTCTCATCTCATCAAGTCATTAGTATTAAAATAAATTTTGGAATATTCATTGAGAGGTCATCTAGTTGAAAAAAATGTTTTATCATAGGTGCACAAAATTTTGAATCCATTGAGAAACATTATTGTCCACATAACAAGAATGAAGTAGTTGTATGTGTCCATATATATCTAATGAATTATTAATTCCCTTGAAATAAAAATAAGATACCATGAACAAGTATGTTTTTGATCTATTAAAACTAAAAAATATAGACAAATAATAATCATTTAATGGTGGAGAGAAATATATTTTATTATTACAAGATAATCAGTCAAAACGATCAACACATAAATAAGAATTTAAAAAAAAATTAATTCATCATTATAAGAGTTCAGATAATCTAGACAAAAAAAGTCACAGAGTTCACACAAAAATCGCATAATAGTTTCCATAAAATCGAAAACTGAAAACCCATTCGATTAAATTATTCTAGATTTATAGAAATTAAAATTTAAATAATAATTCATTTAAACCAATAAAAAAATCAATGTCAAATATTAAGATACATAAAATATCATGTAAAAAATATTAAATTAGAATTTTTTTAGATTCATGTTGTATAAATTTGTATGAAAACATGATCAACATTTAATTTCTTATAAATGTGTTGAAATTATTTAGAAAATTGTCACATGGGATCCATATAATTTTTAATATTTATTTAGAAACAAACCAATTAATACCATTATCGTATGAAAGTAGTAATTTGTTGGAGGAATATATATTTCCATTCCCAAATGAAACTAAATTTAAATATGATATAATTGTTCCATATGATCATAAAAAATTAATCACATAATAATCCACAAAATTGAAATTCCATCAATAATCATTTAATCATTGCATAACCCATGGAAGAGAAACCAATTTCACAATCATTTTATCTTTTCATCATATCATTACCCATGGAGGAGAACTGGGTTTTATAAAAATCTTGTTAAAATAATAATACACCATAAAGATAAATAATATCAATTATATCATTCGACCATATTTATAGTAATGTTTAGGAAACATCAATAGATATCATCATATATAGAAATACATTAAAAAATCATTAAGACTGTTATATGTGGAAAATATCACTTTTATTTTGAAATAACTTATTTTAAATCAAAAAATTTCCTATATAATTTTTAAAATATTTTAGTTGAAAAAATCCTTTCAAACATAAAAATAAATCTACAAAACATTGTGTGGTCATGGTAGAGAAAAATATTTTTCATTCCGTACTCTTTAAAAATGTTTTCTTCTACATTTTCTGTGAAAAGAATAAAACCTCATTTAGAAAATTATATGAAGATTAAATTTAAATAATTATGTAAATATGAATAAAAATTACGTGAAAAATAAATATAGAATATTAAAAAATTATTTAATTTTTTTATAAAATATATATGTAACAACTGAGAATGTTCTCAAGATAATTTTATTAAAAATGTATTTTATATATCCAAATTCCTTTAAAAATAATTATTTAAATTTAGATTTTTTAATTAAATTGGTTAGATATTAATTATATAATAATTCTTATAGATAATTATATACAATTAAAATTAATTTTATACCATTATTGTTTAATATGAATATATTTATTAATGAATTTCAGTAAGAAAATATATTGAAAGGGGTTTTGATAAAATATTTTAAATAAATAAATTTCTAAAAAATTCAATATATTGGCTATTGCAATAATACTAGATATTAAAAATTATTTGATAAGAAATAATAAATACTAAATATTGAATATACCTATATTAGATATTGAAATATTGATTTATGAATTAATATTTTTTTGTTTTAAAATTATGAAAAATTATTAGAATTATAAAATTATTACTACTTTAAAACTATGAATTACATTTATATTTTAATTAAATGATGAAATTATAAATATTATTTATATAAATATTTTATGATAATTTTATCATGATTTATATGAAATGTTTTGAATTAGATATTTTGAATAAATATTTCATAAAACTGCTATATTTAAAAATTTATTATTAATAATATTATATATAATTTTTAATTAAATAAATATATATATATATATATATGATGTAATAATATTTATTTTAAAATTAAAATTTTTGATTAGATTATTTTTTAAAAAAGTATTAATATTATGATGGTATAGATATTTTAATAATAAAAGTTAATCTTATAATACATATATTCTGTTAAAAATTATATAAAGTATATTAAAGAAGTTAATTAAATAATTATGTGATGTAATCATAAATGAAAAAGAATAAAACGAATTAAAAATAGAAATAAGAAAATCGGGTCTAAAGGGGCATCAACCCTAGGGTTTACAGGGGTCTCCAGGTCATGCATTGTGTAGGGCTCCTCTAGGATGAATCGAGTAGTGCTGAAGAGAAATGATGGTTCAAGGATTGAGAGGGATCATGGTCACACGATGATGCAAAGGAGAGGCCGGAGGACGTGTACTATGGCATGGGAATAGTGGTGGCGCAGCACGAGCCATTCCAAAGGGGGAAGCCGATGACACGATCTGTCATTTTTTTTGAGTTGATGCTGAGGGATTTGAGTGAGGTCGATGGGATAAAATTGAGGCTAGGGTTATATAATTGGTATCTATGTCAACCTCTTCCTAGTGTTCAGTTTTAGGTGCGGTAGGTGTTTTTTCCAATTTTTTTTGCACATCGTATTCAATTTTTTCACAATTCAATCCGTTTTTCAACATATCTTACTGACTGTTGAATGTGATTTTCATTATTTCCAATTAAAAAATTTGTATATTTATTGACTCATTTACCTTACTATTTTTTCGTGGATCAATAATATTATTATATATTGTTCCTATCATCTTTTATAATATTTCAATAAACATTTTTGTTATATGTGTTGTGTTAATAAGCATGCCCTATAATCTTATTTGTGTCACTATGTATATAGAGGAGGATGTTGATATAAAATCCATCCTTCTTTAACAAAAATACCACATTCTAAGTGAAGATTTATAAAGATTCTATTACACTGTATTCATCTAAATCTATGCTTTAGGCTTTCTAGTATTGGATTCAGAAGTTTTTATAGAGGAAAGGAGAACTATACTTATGTGTTAATTTTCATAGTTGATTATTAAAATAATTTCATTTAATAATTTAGGTTGTTCATTTGTAACAGAGTTTTTCAAAATTATAGAAACGGATAACTTTATTTTATTTTGAAAATTTCTCTATATTATTGTATAATTTTAATATTTAATTACAAGGGATTTCTTATAAATATTTTTTTGATTTATATTTCATCCAAATTTTAGTTGAGTAAGGGAAGTGTATATATTTATTTATTTCATATTATAATCTTTATTTTATGGTTTTTCATAAGGGGGAATTATTTTTTTGATTAAATGTTATTTTGAGTTGATGAAATTATTTATTTACAACTTGATTCCTTATAATTAGTAATTTGTGAACCTTGTTTGTGTTAGGATTTTCTATATTTAAAACCTTTCAAAAAAATTATTTTATTATTATGTTCAAAATTATTTTCCAAGAGAAATTTTGTTTTGAAATTATTATTTCTAATTTACATTTTATGTATTTCTAAGAAACAATGTATGATTATGTAAGTGATTCAGTATTTATTTCTAAACTGATTTTTTAAAGACGAGTTTGTGCTAACTAGTGTTTGGGATTTAATTCAATATTTTCAAATAAGAATGGGTGTTAACAAATTTATTTTCCAATTATAAATATTTAATTATTTTATCACATAAAATTATTCAAGTTTTATTTTAATGGTGTCTATATAAATACATATGTATGTCTATATATGCATATATATGTATATATATCTAGTTACATATAGATATTTGTATATTTAATAATGTTTGAGCATATGGTTATTATGATTAAATTTAATTCATTTTTTTATAATTAGATGTTTCTCTAAATATTATTTTTAAATATAAGAACTATTATCTATATTATGATATCGAAACTATATATATATAATTAAAAGTTTCATTTTTAGTATTACATTATTTTAGTTCTTCCAAATGAAAATTCTCATTTATCGGCATTTCGGTGAACCATGCATTTCTTCCACGAAAATGTGTAATTTGAATTCCATAAACATGTATATGGTAATATATATATATATATATATATATATATATATATATATATATATGCACACTTATTTAGGTATACACGATTATGGAAATTTTTAACTTCATTAATAAATAATATAAAATTATGGTGTATAAATATTAAAGTATTCTTTGAGATTATGATCAATGCCTATGATTTATGGCCAAAAATCATATATTTTCCCTAACATTTCAAACATTAATATATGTAAATTTATGTGATTGTATTTTCATGGAGTTAATTTCTTAATTATCAATGTGTTGTGAAAGAATGAATTTATTCTAATATGGGTATTAAAATAACCATGTTTAAATTTTAATTTACAACTTTATTCTATTTATGTTTATGTATACATATTTATATATATATATAACAAGATATTAAATTGTTACATGTTCTTATATAAATGGTATATGTTAAGTAATCTAATTGTGAATAAATGAATTTTTCTGCATTATATATATATTAAAATAATTGCATGTGCAATTAATGATTGTTTATATATATATATATATATATCATTATGTATAATTTTGAATTAAATCATTATCTCAAAAAAAATTTATTTATATATTTATCGAGATATGTATTAACAGTATATAATTTTTTTCATTAAAAGTGAATTGATCCCATGAATTAGAAATACCATTTATATATTTGTTTTTTGGAAACCCTGTGTTCTTTCGGATATATATATATATATATTGGAAACATTATGTTCTTTTATTTTATAATTTCAATTCACACATGTATATACATGTACACGAAGGTTTAAATGCTTATGGATAAGTTATAATTCTTATCATCATGTTTTTCGAAAAATAAGCATAACATGTTGTTATGTAATTTTAAAATTAAATATGTTGAATATGTACCCGACCATAGCCATAAGTTATGCAAAACATCAACAAACATTTCATTTATAATTAAATTCATGGATTCAAATGTTTTTTTAGTTTTTCTTTCGATATTATAAAACACATTGATATATTCAAGAAATAAAATGTTTCATTAATAATTTTCTGTGAGGAAATATATTTGTTTATTATAAAAGATTTTTTTGGAAGTTAAATCTATATATACATTTTTTGATTAATTGTGCATTTATTTGATTATTAATTTTTTAATGCATTACAAAAAAAATCAATTTAAGTATGATAAAAATCTTGTAATGACAATATATGGATTAAGAAATACAATTTTCAATGTGTCATGAGACACATTGGATCATTTAAGGATTTTTTTCATCTCTAAATAAGATTTAATTAAATCAAAGTGGTAAGCGACAGTTTAGTTTGATTAATGAATTTCTTTCACATATAAGAGAGATTCATTTAACTAAAATTGGAATGAGACACTTTAATTTAATAACATATTTTTATTATATATATTAGTAATGCATATGACTAATTATGTGTTGGGTGAGGCCCACTATAGCCTCTAGATATATCTCTAGTTCTCATGAGACAAACTGGGTCCTGACATGAGGCCTTGAAAAAATTATTATTTATGGTCTTGGCCCGAGGACATGAAAAAATGGTTATATATGGTTTTAGAATGAGGTCCTGAAAAATTATTATGATGCACTCAATTATGCATTCAACCATAATGATTCTAGAAAGTGAAAGTCCATGTGAATATTAAGCTGGTAAAATATACATGGATAATGATCATTCACTAGGAACATGCATTAATCTGTTATAAATTTTCATGTGAACAATGATGAATTTTTTATATTTATGAATATAATTTATTAAATGGGTTAAATGTTTGTTTCCAAGACATAATGATAAATGAAAATATTTTTTGTGCAATTCTTAATAAATATTATTTCATGTGCATATTCTTATCTTCACATATGGACTGTCATATAATAAAAAAGTATGGACATTTTTTAACTTATAGGTGGAAAATTATTCATTTCTCTTCATGGACGTGCAAGATATTATAATGCAATCTATTTATAACTCCTAAATGAGGCCAACGAGCCTGTACCCTAGTGGTTCAGGCTCCTTCTTGGCATCCAAAAGACCTAGGATCAAAACCCGGGCATGGGAGAATTCCCGAGTTACTGTAGAAGGGTATTGTAGCAGTGTCGGACTGTAGCAGTGGTGGCACTATAGCGACAGAGGGGACTGTAGCAGGGGACTGTAGGGGTGGCGGTACTCTAGCTGGTATTGTAGCTGTGCGGGTACTATAGCAGTACTGTTCACCGATGGGTCCTTTGGGGCAAAAATGGGCTTTTTAGCCCTGTATGTAGTCCACTTGGCCTAGGGCCTTTGGGCTATGTAATGGGTCACCCTCCACCCAGTACAAAGAGGTCTTTTCTTTAATAATAAATTGAGGATTCGGCCCAAACCTTTTAAAAAAAATCACCTAAATGAGTTTAGAAATTTTGAACCTGAGTTTACCCTAAATGCTTTTTCAATATATCTCTTGAAAATGATTATGATGTGTTATGTAAAATGTTAGTTCCCTGATTTTAATACATGTTTTTAAAATAAATGTTTTAAAAGGGAAATTATTTATTAGTGATTTTTTTAACACCCTTACTAGGAATTTCCAATTCTCACCCATTGTTTTAAAATTAATATTCATATGTCAATTTGTAGTCCAAAATTAGATGTCATTGTTTTTACATGTGTGGTAGCATAGTTTGGATTTTTTTTTGTTTAAATATTTTAGAACTCTGATAAATTGGAAGCTTGTCTATAATTATATAGAACCTATATTGGGAAATAGTCAACTTTTATGTAATGATTAGTTCATGGTACATACAATTAAAATTGATGTGAAAAGATTATCGACCAAATAAATAAATAAAGTCGAATTTAATTTTAAAAATCATTTGAAATATTCAGTAATTAAAGTGAAGAAAATGGAAGTAAAATATTTAATTTCTATAAATAACTATATGAGAAAAACAATATGTTTTTTACTTATAGGTAGTTCATAATATTTCATGACCAAAAGAAAAATAAAAAAAATCCAGATAAATAATGGGACTATAACATAACAAAATTTCCACATTATTATTATTAGGATCATGTGACCCATGAATTAAATAACCATATATGGATATATAAATCCATATAAAACTAATAATAATATTCATTAAATATGTTCTTGTATATGATTTAAACAACATATAATCAACACTTGGTGAATATAGAATATATATAATATAAATAAAAGTGAGATGATAAACTATTACCTCAGGTGTCAACATTATTCATACTTGTTTTTCCCTCCTATATAATAAAAATATTATTATTATAAATATATTTTAGAGCCATATTCATATATATCATACCATGTTTAATTTATTTACAACCTGTTACCATTTTTATGAACAATTATTTATTAAAATTAGTATTCACTTGGATAATTGGTTTGTTTTTCATATATGACTTGGTTTGGTAGTTATTGTACTGGTATTGTTATTATGGTTAAATAATAAATAGAATTTTATTAAATATATAAATATCATAAATATTCAATTTACACAGAGTTGGTTGCATCTATAAAATTATGTTATAGGAAAACAAGTTACACCATTTATAGTTATGATATGTCATACAATTTCATAAATGTAGTTTAATGTTTTTGATACATGGAATGATTGAATTTTATAGAATAATAAAAATTTATGAAATTATTTTTATATATTAGATATCATATATATATTTTTAAATATATCCTTATGACCATCTATGACAAAATATAATGAAATTCGTTTCACATCTCACTGTAGAGGTGGTAGACTACATGTACAGACGAATGATGTTACTATATTTCAGCAGCTTGAATCTTAATATGTTATATGTGATATTATTACTCAAGAAGTATTTTATTTCATTAATATCATACAATTATTTAAATACATAATTGAATCCATCTGTCATAGGCAGTGACTGAATATGAATTACATCAGTTCGTGAGATGTTAATCTGTCAATTAGACAATTGGTGGTTTTATTTCCCATTATATTTAGAAGGATATAGATGTTGGTTCTTTCATTGAAAAAATTAAATATATTTATATTTATGATATATATTATATAATATATATAACATTTAATAATATTTTAAAGAGCTATAATAAGAAATAATTATAAAATACTTAGTTTTGAATTATATTACTTCTTTGGAGAGCCTCTATAGGTTTATATTCAATTAATTTGATGGATTGTTTTGTAATAAAAACTATGCATATATGTCATTTGGTGAAATTTATCAAATTAATTTTTTATTTATTTTATGAAATTTTTTTTTTCAATGGTGAAGTGGAGAGGATATGGTGTTCCCTTTTATAATTGAGGTGAGTGGAACACTTTTATCTTTTGACTTTTTTAAAATAATTACATATTATTTTCTTAAGAAAAAATTATGAAAAATTAATGATTCACACAAAATAAATTAAATGAGGATAAAATATGACAATAAAATAGGAATTAGATAAGATTTTACGCCATTTTAACACTTATCTTTTTTGTATAACCCCTAGTAAATCTATTTAACCACTACTATAGTATTTATTTTTTTACTATTTTTTCTGCTCATTATGACAAAAAATTAAGTGTAAATTGTTACCTATAATTTACTATTATTATTACTAATTTGGAATCCAAAATTTTAAATTCTATTCAAAAAAGTTTAGGATTTTAATTTGAAATTAAATCCATTGAAGTAATATAAATGTAGTGTTCTAATGAAAAGTTTTTCATAAGTATAAAAAGATTATATTTCGAAACTAAATTTTATTTTTATTAATATTTCTTATATGATATTAATAAAAATACAATTTTATTAATATTTTATTTAAATAATTTTAAAATAATATGGAACATTATAAAATCTTTAAGTGAAAATCATGTTTATAATAAAATTTTATTATTTTTCTCTACTCCAAAAAATTAATCCTTTCTAAAAAATAAAAAAAAATAATCCAAGAAAATTATAACATGTTTTTTTAAATAAATTTATGTGTCTAAAAAAATTAAAAAATTTTAATTTCAAAATATGTGTGAAAAACATTATATAAAGACTTTTAGAAAATTTCATTATTATGAATATAAATAGATTTATTTTCATCTAATGCTTAGAAAAAATATTATATGATGAATAATTTTTTTAATATATAAAATATATATTTTATTAAAATCACTCACCTATAGATTAAATAAATTTTTTAAGATAAAAAACAACTAACGCATAAAAATTGTTTTCAGAAAATATTTTCATTTACATTAAATTGAATTTTATTTTCATTTCTAATAAATTTAATTTCAGTGAATTTATTTCACACATGTATCAAAAATATAATTTTTACCTTTTAGTAAGTAATATTAATAAAATCATTTTTATTGGGTTTTTATAAATTTCACCAGAAATAATAATATTTTTATCATATTTCATGGATTATTTAAACTCGGTGTTGTGTGTAACACAAAATATCAATGAAAATAAATTTATTTTGAAATTGATATTTCATTAATATACTAAGGTGTCACATGATCTCTTGAAACTTTTAACAATTTCATAAAATAAACCGTTAGTCTAGGTTACTGGAGTAAAGGTTAGTAATAAATTTCAATACAAAAAATCAATCACAACCCTTCAATATAATATAAAAAACCATCCTTTAAAACATGATTATTCATTATCTACTGTTATGATTTCATATATATTGACCATTGATATGAATTTTATTTTCCTGGATATGGGTGTTATTATTCATCTCTAAAAACAAATGTTCTATTTTATGTTTTAGAATGCATAATTTTTTCATTATTTAAAAATCTAAATAATATTATTTTGTATAATGTTTTCTTGTATATAAATTTTTAGATTTAAATTCTATTATAATAGAATCAATTATAATAAAAATAATATCGGTATATACAATATAATTTAATATTATTGAATACTATTATCTTCTTTTTATCTTGAGATTTTTTTTATATTCATTTGATATCACATTATATGAGAGTTTCATAAATCAAATAAAATATACCAAATTAGGTGTATTCAAGTGATAATTCTTATGTAGAGTAATATAAATTTGGTTTAAATAAAAATATACAAATAATTCATGAATTATCACAAATATTTTTCATAGTAAAATATATCTTCTTTGTTTCGAATTATGTGCTAAATTAGTTTTACCATAAAACTAAGATCCTATTTTATTGGCCTATATCATTAATCATTAATAGTTATCATATAATTTATTTTTATTTATTTTCTAATTTATTTGATGAAATTCATCTACTCCCAATATGTCATATAATTTCTTATATCTCAAGGCCGATCATCATATTGTATACTTATGTTAATGCATTTAACATCAATAACACTAATCATTTTGAAAATTTCCATCACCATGGTTTTCCAATCATCAAAAAAATTTCCATGATCATACACATTATTATTAATCTCAATATAATTGTCTAATTTTTATAGGTTTTCAATATTTATATTTTTATTATATTCCTTAAAACTATCTGGTTACTTTTATAGTTTTTGTTTATATAATTTTATACACTCACAAAAAAATATAATTCTTTTATCATGATATCACTATATAAAAATAATATGTGGAGTATCATATTATAAATTGATATTAAAAAATACATCTACATCTAGGTCATCTTTTCCACATGCTTTAAGGATTAAGATTCATTAATGACAACAATAATGTTGTAATTTTCAAGTCTGTATAGCCATAAATTTTGTTCTCATCATGTTTATTTTGAAAATAATTTTATAGTAATTGAAATTTATTATTCACAATTAACATTTCATATATTTATAGTTTCATTTTCTTCCATTAAAAATTTTATTATATATTTATTTTTATCATCCTCCCATTTTCTTTGAAAATTATTTAATCCATTGGTTATGACCAATCAATATTTTTGACATCAGATATAACTGACTAGAATAATTAAACAATAATTTGTTATTAATATACCATGAAATATTAAATGATAGATATAAATTTTATTTTCTAAAAGTATTTTTCAACCATATATCCCCATTTTTCTAAATGGTTTGGTTGTAGAAACAAATATATCAATATTTTTTATTATAATATATTAGATATATTGAATTATGCATGATTTATAATTTTTATTTTAGTTTATAAATATCAATTTCCACTATTGAGTATTAATTTCAATATATTAATTACATTGAAAAATGATATAGTAGATCCCAAGAAATAGTTAGACCCTTGATATTATATGAAACTGAACATAAATAAATTTCTTTATGTTCTTGATAAAACATACTAACTGGACAATGTTGATTTTTTACAAGAAAGTGTTGGGTGTAATAAAAATTGAGACCACTTCTCAAGAATTTCACCCATAGTGATCTCTCATAGATTAGATTATGAGGACATTCTCATCAATAGGAACACCACATTTTGTGTGTTTCATTGGATGATTCTATATATGTCCATGTGTACTGATCTCATGTATTAAGATATTATCAATATTTACCATTTGAACACAAATAGTGATTCATGGAAAACCATGATAGTGAAGACTTTGTGTGGTAGCTTGTGTTGGGTGCATCATTAGTGGAATGGAATTGTTTGAAAGGCCATGATAGAATTTATCACATCTGAGTTGAGGAATAAATATTTCTATCCTATTTGATCATGATGGTTATACGTTAATGAAACCATGGGAAAGGTATTCAATGTTAAATCATTCAATAATGATTGGTCAAAAAATAATAACCAAATAAAGGATGATTACATAAGGGTGTATTGTTCATTATGATATAACTAATGAAAATTTATTATATTAAATTGTGCATATTCCTTGGTTAGTTTTAATTTTTATGATTATTCTTTATCTCTATGAATGTCTTGATGGGTTTCTATTCCCAACTCATATTCTATGAATACTATTCAATGTTATAATTATAAGGGCCAAAAGGATCACACTCAATAGTATATTCAAGAATATTCCCTGTTACGGTGAATATGTATATAGGACATTGTGGTCCGACTAATGAATTAGAGAGTTTTCGAAGTTTTATCAATCATAAAAAAATGAATAAATTCATTATTATTCAACTAATGAATAATTTTATTTGAATATATTAATTAAAATTATTTTAAGCGATAATTAAAAAATGATTGATATTAAACAAAAAAATATTATTTATTATTCGATATTTGTTTAACATTTGTGGGAATTATGAGACATGTTAGTAAAATTGGATTAGAACATATAATATTTAATATTTATTACATGTGAGAACATATAAATAATATTTATGATTAAATGTTTTCATTATAATTAATAATTATTAATTATTTAGTTGAGATTTAATTTTTAGGGATTGAGGACCCTGATCAATTATTTGATGAATCCAGTATATAAGTACAGGACACGATTAATACATAAAATAATCCATCATTCAAAATAATATACACTCTCTCATACCACTTACTAGAGGGAGAATGTATCTCTTTAGTGATTGATACAAGATGCCTTTGACGAATCGATGGCATATGATCGTAGCGGTCAAAAATAAATCAAAGATACCATCAAAACCCCGCAATAGCACTCATAATTCAATGATACACCTACAAAAGATTTTTGAAGCCTGTGTGGATGATCTAAAGGGGGTCAAATTTGGATCCGTTGAGTAAAGGTAATTCGTGATTATTTTTAGTAGAACATGCTTCGAATTGAATGAGGTACTCATTGTCTTTTATTTTAACTGTTTTGAATAATACAAGACAGATCCTCAAACTATACAATGATTCGGAGATAAACAGATAAAAAGTATAGTCCTTCCAGTAATTTTTTTTAAATCTCCTCACCATCAGCTTCTACTGTGCACCATGGTACCATAAATTGATATCATAGTGATATATCAGATTTTATGAGACAAAAAATTAATTTTTCATTAAATTAATGTTGAGGGTATTATTTACATAACAAAGGAGCATACAATGCATCGATCCAATTTCAGACGATGATGTCATGTCCATACATAATTTTTAATATAAATTATATTTGTAGATTATAACATTATTTAAATTTAGAAAACATTTTTTTAAAAGAATATTTTTAATTTTTACTATTTACATTTATAGTACTGATTTAAATGACAATTACGGTCATCTTGGGTATCCTTCCATGATCTGAATGGATTTTGATTATGGGAAATCATACTGAATATTGGTATTATTTACATATTTCAATAAAATAAAATAAAATAATGATTCTTATATTTTTCAAATTCCTATTTGGGATATTTTAAAAACACATGGAATTGGGCTTGATGTAATCTAAACATGTACTAAAATCAATTATATTCGTGTCCAAAACATCATGTCGAAGCTAAAAGGATGCTCCTCCTTAGTAGTTGTATCTGTTTCCTCTCTTTATAGTGTAACACAAGGTGTCTAACCCCCTACATAGCCATCCGCTGAATCTATTTGACATCCTCCATTAATTAAGCTCACCATAGCCACTACCTTTCCTTAGAATGGACTACTTATCCCTATACATCACCACTCCTCTCTCTCCAGCATGTGGATACCCACTACAGGCCTCACCCAATATTTCTATTCCCTACATAAATATTTCCTCAATGAAAGTTTTCATCCATGGATGGAGTTGATAACCCTGAATACCCATGCCTCTACCATCAATCGTCATCTGGAGGGAAACCATATCCATTGGCTAATGAGCATCCCAGAAACCTCCCCCACTACCATGAACATAGGCCTCCTCTGAGAACGACATCAATGTAGCTCTACCCAACCAGTATTGTACTCTGGATCCCCCAAGAATAGTTTAAGATCCCAATGAAATAGTCATGAAATCATGACCATGTTTCATGAAACACCTCTGTAATGCTTCATATGAACGCCGATGACCATACCCTGAGAGGAATTCTCCTTCGATATTCTTTTGGACTTGATATGACACAATATGGATCATAGTAGGTAAGCTTGACACCAAACAAGTCTAGTCTAGTCTAGATGGTCAAGAACACCCTGAAATGAGGTCTGTAGTGCCACGTATAGGCCTGCAAGAGTTTGGACCGACCAACAATGTCAATGCATGGGGATTCAGGGCCTCAGTAATTTTTATACAATAATAAAATGAATTAATTAAAATTATTTTCATTATGATTTAAATTACTAAAATATTAATTTTTTTTGAAAATTTAAATTTTCATTATCTGGGGAAAAATTAATTTAATTTACATAATATATTAAATTATTAGTTTTTTTAAATTTATTTGTATTAATATTAAATTAATATTTGTGATGATTAAGAATAAAATATTTTAATATGTTAATATAATATAATTAATTAATATAATTTTTTTAAATTTACCTTTTATAATAATTTCATATCAATTAGATTTTATAACGTGTTTATTGTCTATACCATGTCATCTAGAGAAAATTGGCATACCCTAAATTTATGGATAATTAATTTAATAATTTATTATGTGTGATGATTATAATAAGAAGTTAATTAAATGAATGTATGTGGATCATCTTTTTGTTCGATATTTACAATGACCTACATGTATAATTACTCTATTGTATATTACACTAACTTTACCCCCTCTACTATATATGAGTATACATTTTTTGATAATGATGACATTTTAAGATGTCGACCACACCATGATGAGGTTAAATATATAGGAGATATTGACACACTGGATGGGGACAAGTTTCCTCGTGATTTAAGATATAACACTATTATGATTCACCTAGGTTGTTGTTAATCCATTGAATTTAAATGAATAAACCAATATTAGTTTCTCAATAGCAGTCATGTATTTTTTTTCCTTTATAATTTTTATTTTATTTTTTTATAAATTTTATGTTAGTGGTAAAACCCATAAAATTATAAACAAAATATGAATAAAGGCACGGTGAAGGTTTTTTCTATTATGGTTTTTTATCGATGTAATAACATAGTATAAAGAGATTAATAGAAATATATTACCCTCTATAAAAAAATATAAAAAACCTCAAATAAATATTAATTAACAATCACCTACCTTTGTTTGAATTTTAACACAAACAAGAGTTTTGGGTACTCGAGAAACCATAATTGAGGGAGTGTCCTTCTACTGGGGGGTTCAAATGAGAGCAATGGGTTTAATTATCTAAAATTATGAGGAAAGTATTAGAAATAGTTATATTAATGATACATCATTGGTAAACATTTAGTAAATCATATTTATTATTTTTTATGTTTTAAATTCACTCAACAGTTCAATAAGTCACAATTTAATGCAGTTTTCCAATGAAACACATAACATGAACTCTACAAATATTGTCATGAACAAAGATTATAGACAATGGGGGAGGAAAAAAATCCTTTAAACAAGAATCCTAAATTGACAGTGTATCCCAATTATAGTATATATTTTTTATAGTGTTTAAAAATATCATGGGACACATTTAATAATTTACATAATCCTAAATTTCTACATGGTAATCAGTATAAAAGTAATAATATGTTGGATTTTATTTTTGTATAATGTGTAATGTAATACCACATGAAATGTTGTGATAATTTTTTGAAAAATTAAATGACCTACCCAACAAGAGATTCTAAGAGTATTGAATGAAATTGAGTAAAGTATTACGACAATGGAAATTCAAGGTGTTGGATTCAGTAGTACCTATTGAGTCGCCTCTAGAAGTGTGGGTGAGAAAAATTGTTTAGTAAACTCATGTATAACATATATTATGGTCGTTTCATAATTCAATAATCAACATCTTATGTCTATTTTGGATACAATAACATAACATAGAATATTTCACATGTAATATAATCTATGCGATGTTTTCTTAGAGACAATAAAGCACATATAAGAATATGGTTTCATTTACACTGGAGCTGTGTAAACTAATATATGGATCATAATATTTTAAGAGATCTTTATCTAATTTCATTTCCATCTACTTAATCGAATTTAATTTAATATTAAAAAAATGAAAAGTATGGATAAAATTATATTTCATACTCTAGTTAAGGTTCTCCAGTTAATAAGAACATTAAACCAGGATACCTGAATAGTTATTATAGAGAAAAAGTTGAAAGACAAGTCGAAAAGGCCAAGGGAAAGATAAATACCTAAGGAACCTTATATAGAATATATTTATTGATAAGGTATTAAACATGTGGTTCCTTTATTTTAATTTTAATAATGATATTATTTGAAGATTTAATGCAGATATAAAAATGGATGTAGTATGTAGTTTCTTATTTTTAGGGATATTCATCACATGTATGTAATGTTTTAGTTTTATATTAAGGTTATTAAAAATATACTTCTATAACATATTTATATTTAAATACAATAACTATGTATGTAATTAAATGTTAAAATGAGTAAATTCTGTTATCCACATTGCCGAAAAAGGGTAGTTCCCTTGTCAGTGGTTTGAAGTACGCAACTTATACATTTCCAATTGAATTATTATTGTTGAAATTTTTTAGCTAAAACATTAAAATTATTCTGATGATTTTTTTGGAAATTGGGAGACATTATTCCAGTTCACAAAATAATATTTTTTTATTTAATAATAATCCAATAGTTAATTAATTCATTAATCATTTCCAAAAAAATGATGAATAAACAATATAAGACTCAGTTATGCCTGGATGTTTGAAGATAATGCCTTCTAAATGAAAAAATTAATCATTTTTAAAGGATATTTCAAGTATGGTTTTTGATTATATGGATTTAAATAGCATAGGTATTATCAAAAGACTTTTGTAGTTAGTTTTGGATATATAAACCATTATTAATAAATGTAACGAGAAAAATGTCTTGAGATGGTTTAGCTAGAGATCATGAACTATTCTAATATTAAGTTGGTGGTAAATTTACATCATTACATTCCATTATTTTTTATAAGTAATTTGAATGTAATGTGTACTAAATTCATTGTTATAAGATATGATTTTATTCATGATGATGAATAGAATAATGTCTTGAACAACCATTTATTGTTCATTATAACATAGAATAGATTAAATACTAAATTCACAATTACATATCCACATCAGGCCTATGGTAACATCACATACTTCCACGGTACGCTTCTCTTTGAATAATACAGTAGCGTGTGTTGTACGCAACTTCGAGTTCTAACACACCACAACCAATCAAACTAGTCGTTATTATTAGTAATACCCAAGTTTTGAAATTTTATACATTTTATCTCTCAAAATGGACTTCATTTTTGGATTCGCAATATCGAAGTTATCACAGGGTGAAATTTTGGTACTTTTTGGATAACTTTTATATTTTGATGAATAGTGAAAATTACTAAATTTTAATTAAAAAAAACTTTTTTAATTGAAATAATTAATAGTGATAAATTATGGATTTGAGTGGTTTTAAAGTATATTTAGAATATATTTTTACCATTTTATAAAATGTTGGTCATTGGAAATAATTTCACAATTAAACCGGACATAAACAAGTGCCAATCTTTTGATAATTATTATCTCTTAAAAACACGCTTTTTGTTTTAACAACATGAATTAATTTTAAATTAATTTCTGCCACTTCTGTATTTTGAATATGGAAAAATGGATTCCATATTTCGAATCTAGATGTCCAAATTTTGTAAGTAGGTAACTTTTATTTTTAGATAATTTGAATAATTATTTCAGTAAGTATTTTATTTACCATGGTTAAAGGGTAAATTCGGTAAATAAGGGTAAAAAATAATATTACAATAATAATAAATTACACTAAAACGTGTCCTAACATTATTTTTTGATACATGTCCGACCATGGGAAGCTTTGGGTCGATTTTGGGACCCCATGGAGCCACTTTTACCTGATAAGGTCACTTTATATTAATTATGTTAATGTAAATACAAAAATTACATAAGCATATACTTTTTAGAAAAATGATTTTTAAACAGGGTTATATATGTTATATTCTTTACTATAAATATTCATTATAAATTAAAAAATATTTCCTACATAATGGTATTTTATTTATAATTTTTATAATTTTAATAATAAAATTTATTAATGACATAATATTGATGCAATAATTACCTAATTAATGAAATATTAAAATAATTGATATTATAAATATCCAAATAAAAGTAATTTGAGACATTTTATGAATTATACTAATTTTATAGGTTAATATAACATATTAGTATTGATTTGATTATGTTTTTTTGAATTAATAATTCAATTATGAGTTTCAAAAAATCAGATATCAAAGAGTGTCAAAATTGACATAAAAGTGGTTTTAAGACAAATATTATATTATTAATTGATATTATATTCCTAAAAATATATGGTTCAGAAAAAAGACTTATAAAATGATATTTTTATCATTAATGGACCACTTGGGGGTCTCTTGGAAGTTTATAGTATATTTATTAACAATATAATATAAAAATACAAAGAGACATGGTAAATGTCAAACTATTTAACTAAGAGTTAAATATAAATGATAAGGTTAATATAGTGACCCAATACTATATAAAATCTATTGGATTAAATTAATTTGACCAATACCCACCTTAAAATTTAAATAATCCACTTTGTATCTATAAGAAACTGAATATTAATTCATTATAAAATAATATTTCTAGCTTTTCCTAAGGTTCCCCTCAGCTCTCTTATAAAAGCGCACTCCACCTTCTCTCACATTCACACCATAAAAGAATTTTAGTTCTGCCAAACACATCCCAAATACTCTCTCTTATTCCTTATCTTCGACCTAGAGGCCTTAGTTTGATCAGAAAGCCATCCTAAGGAGCCCTTTTGATCAAATCAAAAGGAAGAACCCGATTAAGAGGTGATGTTTTCACTACCCTTTTTCAAGTTCCTTTCTTCTTCAAATTTTTCTTTCTTTGATAATTTCCATTCTAAAATAATAACTCCCATATATTATATATACTGTGATGTTATTATAAATATGGAACAACCAAATTCATTATTCTATCCATCCCTTGAATGACATGGCACCATACGTACGTACGTACGACCTACCGTCTCCACGTCGTGGTGTAATTGTTATTCAATATAATATTGTTTAGATGGGTATAATAATGATGTATAATTATTATAAATAATAAATATATAATTAAAATGATTCTTTATATATGATATACCATCCAATTATATATTATTTTAATATCAAAAGATTGATATTTTCGCTCGTGCGTAGGAACGGACTACCGTCTCAATGAACACGATGAGATTCAATCCCCATCGTATCCATTCAAGTATAATTCTCATTTGATAATTCAAAATAAGGTTTAAATACTTGATATCATTCTGGATATGAATAATATACAACCTATCCATAACAAACATGGCTTTTGTAACAAAACATATAAAATAAAACGAGTATGTTAACACCCGAAACGACGATAATACTAATATATTATTAACAAAGCAACGTTAAAAATCATATATGATATCATATTAACGTATATTATTCATGTATAATTTAATAACAATTATTTCACCATTATACAGTAGGTTAAACTACCATCAACCAAGGAGAAGTACAAGGTAAGGGTTTATTTCACAATCTCTTCATTATATGAGGTTGTTTATACGTAATTATCTTCTGGGACATCTTTATCATCCATGTCCATGTTTTTTAAAAATGTATTTCAAATCATTCTTACTATATTATATAATATGGGTTAATTTCATTTATACCCTTTTTTGACTTTTTATAAGATGTTTTTGAATGAATCCTTACATCATTTTCCAAACAAGGACCTTTTTAACCCTTTTTAAAAAATTAAGGTAAGAATGTTTTTTTAACTTATACGGCGGGTATTGATATTTTCCACCATTGTGAAATCTTCAAAGCTTACCTTAAAATATTATAAAAATATTTTCAAAGTAAATGTTTTATTTTATAATTATGTGACTTTTAAATGATTTCAAAAAAAGAGATATTTCTCTCAAATAGTTTTGGTTTCATCTATGTCAACATCCTTTGATGAATTTTAAGATTATTTGAAGTTGATTTATTATGATAAAAAAATTCCATATTGTATTGAAGGTTTTTTGATATGTTTGACTGTGGATGTGTTATTCTTATAGCATTCATGGTTTATGGATAAAGTATTGACATTTCGTGTGGTAGTTTTAATATGAATGTTTATGTTATGTTTAATCCTGATCAAATGAGGAATGCATTGGACTTGTTAAGTGACGGGTGGAGCCTGCTATAGCTCCTCTATGCATCAGTAGGTCTCATGAGACAAACTAGTGTCTTGGCACAAGGCCTTGACAAAATCTTATTTGTAGTCTTGGCACGAGGCCTTGACTCAGTGGTTATGATAGTCTGGCATTATGCATTCCATTATTATGAAAGTGGTTATTGATATTGAATGTGATTATTTGACTAGTAGAATATCCATGTGAATAAGTAAATGGCATTATTTCATTTTGGCTTTGAGATATTATGCTGAAGTTCTAGTTAAAAAGTATTTTGTTTTAGTTATACATTTCCGTAAATGTTTATGCTTATTTATGAAAGTTTCCGCTATATTGTTAACCCTACTAAGCATCTGAGCTCAACCCTTTCAATGTTTTATTTTTCCTAGGATGTGAAGAAGTAATTTATGAATGACATGCATGGATAGTATGAGGGGATATGAGGATAGTATGTTATTGTAGTAGTTTTCACTTTATGATGTAATGTAATCTTTATGAATGTATCTAGTTATTCCAAGGATACTAAACTAATCGGTCTTTCGAGGATTGATCTTTTGTGATCATATAAACATTATGTAATAATGCACCGACTATGGGAAACTGGGGTTGGGGCATTACAGTTGGTATCGGAGAAATTTTAGTACAAACCATGGAAGCTAGATTTAGATAAACTCTGATTAAATCACATAGCCATAAGATAGACTTTTAGGATTAGTATAGAAGAACTTCCTAGAATTTTGTATTGTAGAGAATTTTTGTGTGTTCCGAGAAATACATCCATGTCGGGATACGAGCTGATAGAGGTGGCTCTGGCACAAATGTACCTAGGGGTAAAACCCAAAAACATCGATTTGTGCTAGACTCGAAATGAACTGGTGCATGAAAACTGGCTTTGATGCACTTTTGGTTACAACACTCCTGGGGGATATGCTTAGGATAATTCTCATTTTCTTTACAAACCATTATGAAGGGTTTATGAGTATATTCTTACTAAAAGAAATCATTTTTATGATTATGGATTATATCCATAAATAGTTCAATTTATGTTAAGAGTTTTACATGTATAGAATTATGTATTTTGATTCATAAACTAATCTAGTTTATTCCATTGATTATAAATGGCCCCTAGTGGAAGAAATGGAAACTGTATTTATGCACACACTCCATGTAGGGATTTCCCGCCTGCTCAAGATAATTATTGTTGATCGGGTGATGAAACTGGTTCTAATAACCTTATCACTATACTGGGACAACACACTCAGGTTATGAATAATTGCCTTACCCGTATTGAGTACCGTAATCCACATCATGGAGGATCAATGTTAGATCGCTTAATGAGGAAATAACCACCAACATTCAATGGGAGTACAAATCCATTGGTAGCTGAGCAATGGATAAGTTCCCTAGAGAAAATATTTCAGGCATTTGGGTGTAATGAAACGGTAAAAGTTATAATTGCAGTTTACCACCTCACAAGAGATGCTGATCAATGGTGTTCATTGATTTAAAACACGAAGGAAGATGATAATGTATCAAATATGGTATGGAGGGAGTTAAAAGATTCGTTTTTAGAAAAATACTTTCCTTCTGACCATCGAGCAGATATGGAATGGAAATTTCTGAGTCTGAGACAAAATGAGGATGATAATATTGCACAGTATGAGGCTAACGTTATAAGGTTAGAAAGTTATGATGGATATTATATACATAATCCAAGAATTAAGAGTTATCATTTCTTTAATGGTTTAAAAACATTTTATCATAGAGCATTGGTTTCACAATCCTTCTCATCGTATGAAGACATTGTCCCATGTGATATCAATACAGAAAAGGAATTCCTTATGTCATATGACTTTAAAAAAAATCAAGAGAAGAAGAGATCTGCTGATCAATCTGGGAAAGGAAATAAGGGGAAGAAGGGAAAAGTTTAATATCAATCCTGTAGTAAATGTGGGAAGAAACACCCTAGTACTTTCCTGAAGGGAATGGGAGTCTATTACAAGTGTGTTGAAAAAGGCCACCGAGCTCCTCATAGTTAGGGGAAGAAAGAATCTACCGATGTTCAATTCTACAACTATAGGGAGATGGGACATTATGCAAATGAATGTCCTAAGTGTTAGGGTAACTTACCTCAGAAAAGGAAAAGGGGTCATGTAAAAGCATATTCTATCACTACTGCTTATGTAGAAGCTATGAAAGACGTGGTGGAATGTAATTTAATGGTTTTCTCAAGTTAAACAAATGAAATATTTGATTCTGTATCATCACATTGTTTCATATCTTCCGAGTTTTCTAAGAAAATTAGATATTTTCAATTTGATTTAACAAGGGAGTTATCAGTTAAAACTCCTAAGGGAAGTATCATTTCAACAAAGTTTTGTGAATCATTCTCCATTAGAGTAGATAAATGTTCTTTATCCTCTGATCTCATCGCCATACCTATGATTGAGTTTGATATAATCCTCAGTATAGATTGGATTTTGGACCACAATGCAAAAATTTATTGTATGAAGAAGGAGGTTACAATTTTTGATGATGATGATAAAGAACACCTTATCTTTAGAGAAGAATCATCACCACCTAATTCTTACCTAGATCCACCCCCAGTAGCTCAACTAAATTCAATTATTAGGGAAGAAGAGAATGAAATAACTGTGGGTGAGGAAAGGAATGTCCAAATAGAGGATGTACCTATTGTAAAAGAATATGTAGATGTGTTTCTGGAATATTTACGTAGACATCTTCCAGAACGAGAAGTTGAGTTTTCCATTGAGTTAATTTTTTGATCAAGTCCTATATCGAATACCCCTTATAGAATGGCCAATGTGTAATTAGTCAAACTAAAGAAACAACTATAGATAGAAAGAAGAATGAAGAAGGGCTAAAATGTAATTAAGATGTTAAAGATAAGGATCTAATGAGATGGATAGTTCTTCAATTATTGTCTGTATGGATAAATTATATCAATTTCTATCTTAGGGAAGAAGATTTACCAAAATGGAAGAGTTATATCTAATGGAGTGAAAATTATAAGAAGTAATGATGTTAAAACATTTCATTAAAGAAGATTTCGTAGTTTTTCCCAAAAATAGGGGCTTAATAGTATTTCAACATTGTTGGCTAAACTGTGAACCAACCATGTAAAATATACTATAGGGAGGGTCATTTCACATTATTAGGCTACATAGTTAGGGAAACTATGAACCAACTATGAAAAACACATCTGCAATAATGTATGTAGTTTTCCATTGGTGTGCGGCCCCTAGTGCGTGCTTAGGGAAAACCCTGCACCCCGATTCACCCCACATTCTATCCCGGCATGGTTTGGAGATACTATGAATCCTAGGTCACATGGTTTCTACTAACTATTTGTCCATGTTTTTTTCACCACTGTTCTAGGTTCCGAGCTATTAAGAAGACCTAAACACCCCCAAAAACCTTTATAAACTCATTATTCATCCATATTAGGTCCAATATAAATAATTTGAAAAAATATTAAAGGATTGATACCTATGATTAAAACCATATTCATACAATATTACCCATTAAAATAAATAATCCATATGATCACCTTCCACATATGGTAAAATGATTTCTGAGAATAACTCTGGCCACTGGACATGTATATCAGCAACCCACTCCCAAATCTCATATTGTACAAGGTCGTCCTACCACAACACCCATAGTAATGCTATAGATCAGCCACATAGAGCCTTCATGATATGGTTAATGATGTGTATAGGATACACCACAAAAGAGAAATTATCATCTATATCAACTTTCTCAAGATCAAAAGTATGTGAGGAGTCAACATGATACTAGAGAATCTTTGAATCATGGAAGTCGCCATGTAGGGCAAGGTATCTCTAAGGTAAAATAAACGGATAGTCCACTAGCCAAACTCTCTCTAGAATATAAAAAATCCCTACATAAGGATTCTATAGATTCTCTTACCTATGTATCTATCAATTCCCTAGCCTAGGTGATACCCTCTTAAAAAAAATGATCCACATCTTTGAACTCTAGAGTTTATCCATAGTGATTCACATAAATTTTATTTCTATAATAAGCAGTAGAAATATGATTCTTTATTAGTTGATCCTACTCCAAATTCTCCTACACAATACAAGGATATTAGGGCATCACCTAACCATCCTCTACCTAGTATAGGGGTGACAGAATGGCCTACCATACAAGCCCTCAAAATAGAGCTATTTGAATTGGCTCTTGAAAGCTATTATTATAGGTAAAGTAAATGAGAGGGATTTTGTTATTTTAGGAACCACCAAATACAACGATGTATTCAAGGATAATGACCTCTAGCACTTGTATAACCTGTTCTGATTGACCATTCATCTAAGGGTTAAATTAAATGCACAGAAGCACCTATGTACCCAAAGACTTCTGCAAAACCTACCTGAACCGTGATTTGAAACAAGTGTGACTATCTTAAATGATAGCTCAATGGAACCCCTATAGTTCAATGATATGATAGAAATAAAATATTCCAATCCCATCAATTGATATAGTCTTATGGATAGGAAAAAAGTGGGTTACTTTGGTCATTCGACCAATTACTACCCATATAGTGTTTCTACCTCAAGGAGACCTATGTAAACTAACTACAATGTCCATTGAAATATATTCCCATTTCCATTCTGAGAAAATAATTGTTTTTAACTACCCTATAGGTCTATGGTGCTCCACATTCACCTACTGGTAGGTGGAACACCTAGAGATAAAAACTTGTTATGTGTTATTTCATCTTAGGCCAGTAATAATAGTGTCGTATGTCTCGATAAATCATGGATACACCTGAATAAACTTCCCACTAAGAGGCATTGGAATAGTGAATCAGTTCCTCTCTCATATTATTAGTAATCCAGGAACATTTATGTACCCACAAGATTTATTCTCTTCCCATATATCATTCCATAGGTCAATCATCTCTTGAAATACTCACCCATAGGACCAAGCCTTTAGGATATGAGAATTTCCTTCTCTTCACCTTCTCCAAGAGGGAAGTGGTACCCATCAAGGCTCAGAGATAATACTTCTCATGAAATTCATGAAACTCTATTCGTAACTAATATAAGGGGTCCATGAGTTTCCAATCATCACTTCCTTCAAATATTTATTGTAAATGAGTTTTCTGACTCAGCACATTGTCTACCACGTTGACTTTCCCAGACATATAGTCTAGATCAAAATCAGAGGAAAAGAGATAGTCAACACATATTTACTATCTAGGGTAAAATTTAGACTATGTAAAGATATACTTGAGGATATTTTGGTCTATATATACCACAAATCACTCACCCATCTATATTGTATCCAGAAATGTAATTCATGGAAATTTACTCTTAGCTAGTGGTTGTGAGTTTGGTTGTTTTTCTCAAGAGGCCTCAACTACAGAACCTTGTATGAAATGAATCTATTCTCCTTTATCAATACTTCTTATATGATGATACCTAATGCATCATGGAACACTATATAACCACTTCAATGATTTTCCAAAATTATAATATGTGTTGATAAAATCCATCCATTCAACACTTAAATTCATTTATCATATTATTTTGAATACTATAATTTAAAACAATTGTCTGTAATACTAGTAAGAGGTTTATAATGTTTGATAAGTCCTATATGAAATGCCTATAATATTCTTCTAGCAAAAAAAAACTCTTTATATCAAACACATTTTTGGTATTCTTCCAAGAAACCATAGAACTCAACTTCTCGGGGTCAACAGAGACTCCCAATTCCTAAATAATATAACCCAGGAAGTGAACTTTTCCAATTCAGAATTGGAACATAGAAACCTTGTAATAAAGTTAATTCACTCTCATTATTCTAAAAATGATATCAAGGTGCCTAGAATGGTCACTGTGAGTGATAGAACACACCAAGATTTCATTCACAAATTCCATGAAAAAGGAATCTAGATTTGAGTGCAGTAAAATATTATACAAATTCATGAAAATGGAATGTGTGTAAACAAGACCAAACGACAAAACAAGGTACTCATATAGATCATAACTTCTATAGAAATTTCTATGAGGTATGTCAGATTTCTTTAATTCAACCTAATGATATCCCAGTCATTGATTGAACTTATAAAACACCCTAGAACCATAGATTTGGTCAAATATATCATCTATTAAATGGAATGGATATAGGTTTCTGACAGTAAACTTTTTTAACGGCCTATAATACACGTATAGGAAAAATAGTCCATTCACCTTCTTGGAAAAAATAATAGAAAACACCAAGATAATGTGTTAGGATGTATAAAACCATTAGCCTCAATATCCTCCAACATTTTAATGATCTCTTCGAGCATAGTAGGTTCTATATTATAGGGAGGAATGGACACCAGACCTACTCCTATAATGAGATAAATCATAAACTCTACCTCCCTATCAAGAGGTAAGAAAGAAAAATCATCGAGAAAAACATCCCTAAGATGATTAAATACCTAAGGTAATTCATCTTGATATAAACCCTAATCCTCTATAAAGAAATTAACAATCTATGTGGTCACTCCACCTTGTCCTTGATGCTATAGTCTAGATCTACTTGCCTAGATATACCACTAACCCTTTTTAGATAATTTCATCATGCTAGGGATGAAAATGATACCATGTAGTAATATCAGGCTACAAAGGCGTGATTTATAGACAACCAATACATTCTGAAAATGTAATATAATACTTTCATCAAGAGAATAATGTGGTCCCACAAGAAATGGTAATTTACTACCTCTAGTTTGTAGTTCCTAAATTGTCATATTCCCTCTAACTGTGCTCCATATACTGTATATACAGTCACTACACAATAGTAATACTAAATTTATATCCCTAGACATTACACGGTTGATAAAAATATGAATAAGTGCAATGAAGTTATATCAAATAAACAAGCTTTTATAGTGGAGAATATTAGGATATTACCACGTAATGTACATGGTTCTACACTCTGATACTCAAGTATTAGATATAAAGCCTGAAACTGACATGGTCCTCAGCTATGTGCTATAGATGGACTACACCAATTATGATTTCTCTACTGGTGCTGGAAGAAATTTGAACTCTGGATACTATGTCCATGACCTCCCCCTCAATTATTCCAACAGATGCTACTATAAATCCCAACTTAATGCGGCATAAAATAACCATTCCCTGAATATGGATCTGGTACAAAACCTCTGCTAATAAAATCTAATGTAAAGTTATGACAAAATATTTGAAGGATCTCCATACAACCGCAAACACGAAACTCTAGAGGGTCTCTATCGCACTAAGAATTTAGATTCTTCATTCCTCCTTGTTGATGGAGCACCACAGGGCTACCATTGCGGGTACTCTAGCTGCCACTTCCCTAATTAGAAACCTCAAAAGACTGTTTTTTATTACCCAAAGAATGACTAGCCTTTCACAACATTGATCCTATATGCCTTGTACTATCACATTCCATCAAATATCAATCAACAAAAAGATCCAAATTTTAGATCATAGAGAATGTAGGTAGGAAAAATACATTCACTTGAGTATGGATGGAATACTAAAATGCATCCTCAAAATCTATATCATGAGAGGTCTCATCACTAACTAAAAGTAGTGAAAAGTATGGTAACTTCATAAAATATGGTGAATAATCCATAACTATCATGGAACCCTACTTGATATGCATAAAATATCTTGCTCGAGTATCTCTCATCATCTGATGAATGAATTAATCAAAGAAAGTAGTCTGGAAATCATTTCATACCATGCCCTAATGGAAACTAGCCTGGGTAATTATATCCCACCATAGATTGGATGAATCACACAACATATAAGTAGCAATCTTGACAATCTTCTATGGAGGTGTCTTGAGATTCTCGAAGATCAAACGAGTGGCCTCCAGATAGTACTTTATAGCATGTGAATTATCATCCCCTATGAATGTGGGTGGATGCTACTAATGGAAATCATGGCTAAGATCATCCATTGTAGGTTCGGGTCATGGAACACCTTTTATAGACTACATCAGATGTAAGAAACTCTCATGATGTTGAGTGTTAGTTCCCAAATCAGGTAATGTATGTGTTGCCTCAAGTGGGACTCTTGGAGTTATGATTGGAGGCGTAAGGCCAAATATGTCTTAATCATGGTCATCTCCACACCCCTGGGGCACTAAATAAGGACTTTATAGGGGAATTTGTCTATAATTCAAAGAACACACATCATAATAACCATTAAATCATATAGATATAAATAGTGGAAGAATAGATTATGGAAAAGGATCAATACCCATCTTATACTACCCCAAATACCCGCTTTGAAGGCCAGGTGTTGATAAGATCTCATGTTTAAATTGAGTGATTTCTAATAGATG
Source organism: Viscum album (assembly GCA_963277665.1). NCBI lineage: Eukaryota > Viridiplantae > Streptophyta > Magnoliopsida > Santalales > Viscaceae > Viscum > Viscum album. The sequence continues at coordinate 1,868,868,267 of OY728163.1, forward strand.
AATGATCAACTATACTTTGCCTCCTCACTTACTAAAAACCACTTCATTTTAGTATCCATGTTTCACATTTATAGTTTTCATTTTCTATTTTAATATATCAATATTCATTTAAAATGGATTTCTGTTCTATATGAATTAGTTCCCATACACCTCATCACTAAAATCGACACCCATTTAATTTCATTCTAATGGATCAACTTGGTAAATTAAACATTCCAACCCACGATTACCCATACACCTAATGAATTGAAACTCGAATTCACTCAATCACATACTAAGAGTAGTAAAATTATATATATATATATATAATCAAGTATCAGTCATCAATCACATATAATATTGGAAAATGATAGTAGTGAAACTCACATATATGGAATCTAAATAAGAAATGAATTTGAATTTTAAGATCCTACGATGATGCATGTAAAAATTCCTCTTTCTCTAATATAATTGGGCTAGGGATAAAAGATGACATAAAATGTAATAATTTTAACAACAACTATAGGACATGTTCATCACTCAATAGTGAAATGAGGTCAATAGAAATAGGAAAATATATAACAACACATATCATTCTAGTAAACTCATCATTTACCCCCGAACAAGGGTCAGATACGCTCAAGAATAACATATAACTATGTTCCTATACTTTCTAATATCATTCATTTTTTACATAAATAGTCAAGAAAAACATAAATCCAATGATACCAGTTTTTGATATCCCAACCCCAGGAGCCACTCAAAGGTGCCTTGACCCTGGTTAGCCATGTGGCATTAAGCAAATTTCCCCAAATAACAAAGTCTAGTGACTAGAAATAGGAGCATTTGGTGTGTCAATTGGCAGACTATGACCTCATTTCCCAATTCTAGAATAGTGGATAAATATTATAATAGGAAACAGAGGAAGTAGTGTAAGAGAAAATGATGGAACACTATCATTATACATGATTAATAAATAACTGAAGGAACTGATAATCATATAAAACGAGATGATGATGATATATTTCATGTATCTATAAAGCTGTAAAACATCAATACAAATAATCAAAAAATATGTTTTATTACAAAGTAGAAAAAAGTAATCCAAAAATTATCCAAGAATCCTGAGCCCCACTTGGTCATCTTCTTCCTAGCTCCACCCTAATTCAATAAAGAAATCATGTACCTAAAATGGTATGCTTCCATTTTTCAACACTTGTATACCTGTCGACTAACTAAGACCAAATGGTGTACTGGATAGGGTGTGAGATACATATCAAGAGGCTTAAACCAACAATTTCTATAACATCCTTTATTTTTAATATTAACTAAAATAGTGTGCATGTATGCATATATAAAAGTGAAGCATCACATTAATGTAAATAACCAAGTACCTGCTCCATCTTCAGCTAATATCTAAATGAATAATCATTTCATTTATAAATTATGTACAAATTTAAATACATACTTTAGATGAGGAAAACCCATCACTAACATCCTAACATATTAATAATAGTGAAAGGATCCAAGATATAAGAAGGCATCATGTAATGATTACAACATTGAATGGGATCCAAGGTATTAACAAATGCATCCATGACCTCTGGGGTTGATCTAGTTTAGTAGTAACTTGTATGTTGGATAAATGGGTAATACTATAATACAATGTGTGACTTCAAAGGAATTCCAGAATACTAATGTTATCAGAGTCAAAGGTCTCATTTGAAGTAAAATGAATAAGCATTAACTTGGATTGATGAGTGTAACCATGGAGCCTCATATCAACAGATAGAATGTTGTATACAAATAGTTTATCCATGAATCCTATATTATTAATGGAGGGATCCTATGTTGTAAAAACATAAAAACTCATGTAGGAAAATATCAGGTCCTAATTTGGGTCTTGCCCTTGGAAACTGGCATCCTTGAACTGGAATGGTGTCCACGATAGCTTAAGTAATTCCCTCTGGAATCCAAGAAATGCTTGAGTCTAACCAATACTATATTAATTTCAAGGCTTATATACTATTGGAAAAGTTTATTTAATTATTTTAGTTAATTGGTAAATGTTACGGTAATGATAATTATTTATCCATTTTGTTCATTCCATACCATTCAATTGTGTGACAAGGATATGGTACATGAACCCATTTATTAATTAATATAAATCATAATAATTTTCTGAGGTTCACTCTACTAGGTTCCTTTAGAAATTTCAAGGGAGTATTTGGATGTGTAACCAATACATTAAATTACATTCAATTATTCCAATTTATATACATATTATACTTTCTAATTTAATTTCATATTAATTTATTAAATAGAAAAATTACCTTATAAGGGTCAAGTGACACTATCATATTCAAGCCTAGTTAAAAACAATTCTATGGACATTTAGATAAGTAATGTCTTACCATTAGAATAGTAAATACAAATCTCTTCATTCATTTAATTATACACTTACTATTATAATGGTAAATACATGGAACACCCGACCATTGGCATAGGTAATGTTAACAAGATACTAAAAGAAATAATGTTTTTAAAGCACCCTATATGAGGTTGTTGATGTTGAGGTTGTAACCTCTGATGATGTGATTATATTTTTTTAAACAATCTCTAGAAAATGATCTTGATGAATATAATTATTGAATATGAATTTAATATAACTTTATCAATGTAATTGGGGCACACACAATTACATCAATTTATAAAATGATGAAACTTGAGGGATGAGTTATTGACCACATGCCACATACATATACGAAAATCCTTGTTCAGTGTGAGCCCCTAGTTTGGTTTGGATTTGAAATCATATTATGAGTATATCAATTCCCGAAAAATAGGTCATATATTCCTATATCTAAATTGAGACGTCAATAGAAATAATAATGAAGACTGAATAAAAAGGAATTAAGATGTTACTGAAACTAATCAAATGAGACATATGTTGCTTCAATTGAACTCCTGATAGAAAAATGATATTGAATTATATATTAGGGAATAAGAGTAATGAAAATGGAGGGGGGGGGGGTTTAGAGTGAAAATGAGGGGAAGGATAAAATTTAAGACATTTCATTAATGGTGATTTGGTAAATTTTCCCAAAAAACATGGGTTGTACGGTTTGTCTACCTGATAAGAAAAACCATGAACCAACTATGTCCCATATGTTGTAAGGAGGGTTATTTCACATAATTAGACTATAAAAATATGGAAACAATGATAAACCTATTCAAAACACCTCTTCAATAATGTCTGAAATTTCTATTTGTGTGTGGCCCCTTGTGCACGATTACAGAAAATCATCCACCCTACTTCATCTCATTGTCCTGCCCCACACAGTTTGGAGAGACCATTTGGATGGGGCGTACAGTATCTAATTACCCTAAGACCTAGTTTTTTCTCCACAAGCTAGTTTTTTGTGCTCCAAAATTTCCCAGGACAGCCCTGAACCCATTAGAACCTCATTGGGAATCCACATTAGGTCTAAAATAAAAAATAAACCAAATTTCAAAGGATCCTCACCTAAGCTAAAAATTAGGTTATTATAATATATAAAGATAATATATTATATTTATATTATTTTTTATTTCTTGGATATAATAGAAACATGATAAATATAAGATGAATATGAATAAAAAATAAAAAAAATATACAAAAACAATACAGTTATTACACTAAAAATTATTTTAAAAAGGAATTTTTATCTAACTGGTAATATAAGATCATATGAAAATAATATATGGTGCGATATATATATATATATATATGGTTATTTAATATTTTTATAATAAACATAAATTTATTATTAAGTAGTTTAAATCATGTATGAATTACATTGGTTCTTATGGTAATGGATCTCTAGTCTCTCTTTAATTTTTAGGAGACATGGTTTATATCCACCACATGTTTCTTTTTTATGGTGTATATACTTCAAATTTTATATTTTATATCAATAATATACTTATTTTCATGATACTTAATTTTTTATTTGATTATTTTGGACTTAGGATTCAAAATATCATTGAATTTGAACAAGGATTATGTCTCAATTTGTCTTCATTGGAACATACATTATGTTATTCACCTATATTCTTTTATGAGGTGTATATACATCCAATTTGACATGAAATATTATGAATTTATTTATACTCATGATATGTTATGTTTCATTTAATGTTATTTCTTTATGTTTTTTATGATTCAATGTTACCCATGAAGATCCAGTTTTATTATACAATATATTTTTTATCAGGTCAATTTATGATTATGTTTTTGGTGATGAAATGTAATAATAAAAATCTTACTAAAATCATGAAATTTATTATCCATTGGTTGTGTCTGGAGAATGTATTTTTTCCATATATTTCATCATGTTAATTACTCAATAAGTCAAAATAAATTTTAATGAAAAATTGTATTTATTTCTCTTTTCGGTTGAAGTCACTTTTTATTCCAAAACCATGTTTTCTAAAAACGATATTTTTAGAAATGGTTATATAACTCTCTAATTTATTTATTAACAAAATTTTTAACCATGTTTTATTTTTTTACAAAATTTTTTGAAATGAATCTTCATTTTTTCCCAACACATTCCTCATGGATTTTACTAAAAATGTAAATGGAATCCTTATTTTAACATTTACATCACAGATAGAATTTCCCACCCTCATAACCACACAATTTCATACCGATTACATTATATTTTTTCAATTTTATTTTCAAATAAAATATTTTCCAAAATGTATTACAATTTTTTTTTAAAAAAATTGGATATTAAAATAAAAATTATTTTCCTCAAGAAATATCATTAGTTATATTCAAATATACCTTTATAAGATTCCAAATTAATTTTAAAATAAGGTGATTTTAAAAATGATTTAGGTATTAAAAAGTGTTTTTCAAATTTCAAAGGCTATTTTCCTTCATAAATGTTCCATGTAATCCTTCAAAAATATTTATCATCTACGTTGAGAAACTTTGAGGTAAATTTTCCTTCACTGGAGATATGATCCAAGGATAACATTTTTATTTATTATCTAGATTTTTAAAATGATGCAATAATTTTTATAGAAAATAATTAATTTATCAAGGTTTTTACCATGATAAAATTCATATTAACCCTCTTCTTTTTCAATGAGATATACTATGGTGAAATAAAAAAGTGATTACAAAACCTATTTCTATTTCATAGGTTATTCTATGATGAAATGTTTATGAAACCTATTTATTTGCATATGTTATGCTATAAAGTATATTTTATGGTCTTGTGGAACACATTTGTATGATTTTAATTATGTTATGGGTAAGACCTATATATCCCTATAATTAATTGGTTAAATATTAATATCTCAATGGATTAAAAGAACTGGAATGGAGAGTTAACCAATATTATTAAAGGGATCTATCCACTATGGTAGTCTCTAGGGTTGCCCATTACTACAAAAATGGTATGGGGAGTGAAATAGATTCACTATGACACACTTGGATGTTATCCAAGACTACTTGGTAATAGATATTTTATTCTTATGTGTGTGACACAATTCCATGTCTTATGTCATTGTTATTATCTATGGCTCATGTACTTTTACTCCCTTGTGATTCATGTATTATTAAGTAACAATGTTTATGTAAATAACCATTATTATGATCTTTAATATGCATGGTATGTTTTCAAAATGTTATAGTCATGTTATCATGCCCTTATTCTCACATTATGTTTACGTATCTCCCTTTTTTACCCTTACTAGGCATCTGATCTCACTCTTTCATTTAATTACATTCCCTATATTATGATAAAATGGTTTATGCATGATATGTTCATGAAGTGTTATAGTTATAATAAACTTATTGGGAGATGATTTAGCTCACTTATGGAAAATAATTTATGTTCCCATGCTTCCAAAGTTAGTATACCTAAATGTTTCTAGTGTGGATAATTATTAAATGTAATAAATTATCATCTATATAGATGTAATATTTATTTTAGAGAAGTTTGGGTGTTTACAGGGATACCTCTAGTCTTGTTATGATCACACCATACAAATACCCAATGGGTGTATATTGACCTTATTGTACTGGATTCAATTAAAGGAATAGTGCCTCATAGAAGTGAAAGGTATTCTTTTTTTTTCACAAGATATTATAGAGGATTCATGTTGGGAGGATTTCATTTATCACACTGATATTTGTAAAATCTATCCTATTTTATGATCATTTTTTTGTTTATCCTATAGAATTTTTATTCTCATGTTGAATTTCCTAACTGGATTTCCCCCATCCATTTATTTTTATTTTTCAAATTATATATATATATATATATTAAGGTACAATTATGATCATCCTATAAAGTTTATGTATATTTATTTTATGATTTTACCATCTTATTTTTATTTGGATTGTTTGTTTATATTTCTGGGTACATTAATTATTAATGTATGGAGTGGTCAGGTTAGGATTTTGGTTTAGATGTATTAGTTGGATTATTGAGATAAAATATTCCATTATAGTATTCTTGAAGTCTAGATACAAGTTTCTTTCCCATAGGGATTATGAATTCTATCCATTCCTTGCCACAAACTACATCAGTGTCCGATTAAGGGGTAACTGGGTTGGTTTGTTAGAAGTTCATTATTATAACTAAAACTATATTCAAAAATCTATAATGATATATTATAATTTTTACTTTTATCAATGATAGTAGAGAATACGTTTTCTCTATGTAAGGACTAGCTGTGCGTATCTCTAACAAAGGAGTTAATTATATTCTATATATTCAACATAAAGGGGTTATCTTGAGGGAAAACTTATTAGAGGGGGATCTTCAAAAAAATAATGAGCTTCCTCATATGGGACAACCACTCCAATTCTCTCCCAACTTACTAGTCCATTCAGCTTTGGGGAGTCTCTCAGGCATCTATCTATGTTTTCAATGTTTTCCTAACATTGAGTCTGTATGTCACATATTCATTAATGGATACTAGGGTTATCATATTTTGAACTAGTTTAATGATATTTCCAATTTTTCTTATATTTTTTTTTTCAGGTTTCATAACATCCATGAGATATGGATATCAAAAATCAACCAATATTCCTCCTATTAAAAATTTGGATCATTAGTATTTTATTTCAATGATATATTCTATATAAGGAATGTAAAAAAATTAAGGGGGAAAATATTATGATTCAGGGTCATAGAATCACTTCTTTCTAACTCACTAGAGAGATAATAGGTACACCTAAGGATATTATTTCATTATCCATCGAAAACTCCCTATGAAATTGGTTCTTCAATATCCATAGCCTTCCTAATCATATCATAGTTTGAAATTGGATGAAATTTTTTTTCTAGGTGGTTGGTTTATAGATCTACATTGATGGGTCATGAATTAATGGTAATATTATAGGTGGAGGTTTATTCTGGGATGGGCATGGCGCGATCAAGTAGGCCTTCTATACACCACTGGGCAATGGGTCTTATCACATATATGTAATTTGGGAACTCCTCTACAGGCTTTAATATTGTAAAAATGTATCACCTTATTTAAAATTAAATTATATCTTTTTTATTTTAATCTATCCTAAGAGTCACATTTACTCCCATTAGTTTATGAGGTATACATTATGGAACTATTTTCGATTAATGGAGTGTGACAAGATCATGTATCACACCTAGATGGAGGGAAATGTGGTGGTGAATTTATTATCCTCCCTAGGTTATAATGATCAAAGTGAAAAAAATTATTCTATTTATTCATTACCTATATCTTCAAAATAAATATTGTCCATTAATATTCAATCATCTTCTTTTATAACAATATCCCATAATTATACATTATGCCCTTCAGTCATGAAGGATTATTTAATAGATAAATTTTAGTAATAAAATATCACTAAAAATGAATTTTTTTTATAAAATTTATTTCATTACAACCATAATCATACAAGGATTAACATATATACAGCATGGCTTGTAAATTTACATTCTCTAACATCAAAAAATAAATAAATTATTTCGTATATAAAACTCATCTATATTTTAATAATAAAAATTAGTTCTTCATATTTTGATCAATAAAGTTACAATATATTTATTTTAGTATATTAAAAAATATATATATATCCCATTTCATTATTAGATGATTAAGAAGTATAATGAGAATTGATATTTGAAGACATCAAATATTTATATAAACATGGTCAATTTGAAACAACTATACTTTTATCCTTTATTGATTCCTAAATATTCTCATCGAAAATACTCATTCATCTATCATTATCTCTTGACCAAAAAGTGTCTATTTTTTGTTAATTTAATCCATTATAAATATGTTAATATAGAATTTTTAATGAAATAGTTTTTTTAATATCATTATTATTACTATTATGCTAGCTCTATTATATTTTCCAAATATTCAAACGTTTTTTGGAAAAATTATCATTCTTCAATAATAAAACCCTCATGGAAAAAATTTAAATATGGAATCCATTTAATATTAATAGATTCTAATAAGAGTTAAAAGGATAATTAAACAATACATAAATTCTATCAAATAAATCCAAAAAAATGAAACTTTATTAAATATTTTTAGATGTCTTAATTTCATTTATTAAAAAAATATATTGAATAATAGTAAATCCACCCAAACCCACTCATGTTGTAAATATAAAGTCCACATTGAAGAGAAACATGAGATCTTAAATTCTCCACACTATAAAAATTTTCATCCTAAAAAAGAAACATACATATAATAATGAAAGTCGTTTAGATATGTGATGACCTGACCTAGTGGCCACTAAATGGTGCCCCAATCTAGTGGGTAATTTGGCCTCTAGAGTGCCTTCTTATTTTCATAGATGAATCCCACTTGAAGCAAGGGTCTAAGGTGGTCTATTACAGGGAATATTCCCACTTTATTAGAGTAACAAAGTGGTGAAATATATAGATAAATAGTAAAGTCATAATAAATAACTAATGGTGTAATTTATATCATCCAATAGTAATAAATAACTAACATGTATTATAATATAAAAACTCATTATATGTCATTTTTCAAGAAAACAATAACAATCAATCATGTTATAAAATACATGTATCAAAAAAGGAAAAAGTCCAAAATGTCAATTTTCACTATCATCACATGACATAGCTCGGTCATATGCTTCCCCACTCTCAACCCATAAGAAACTCAATTATCTACCAATTGGTTCTTTCCCCTTTCTCTACCGGCATCCACATAATCACCCTAGGTGCCATCGACATCCTGGATAGGGTGTGAGATAAAATCATTAGGCTGCCACCAATGGTATCTATTAATATACATTCAGTGCATATAATATGAAAATGTGTAGTTAAAATGGTTAATAGTAATAATTTTATAAAGGGACCGATTTGGTTCTTGAAAGATACTAGAATGATAGTACCTACTTCAGCATAAACTGTATAATCTCTAACCAAGTAACCTTGTATATACACGCATATGAATTTTATTCATAGTGATGTCTATAACCATATATATAGATACTACTAATATCTGGGTCTCGAGGAATAACTTAAGAATCCATAAGTTATAGCATGAGTCTCATGAATATCACAAGACGCAGTTTCCAATATCACACGAATAATGGTCACCATGGAAGAATCATAACAGTAGGTTCTCCATTCCCAGTACCATATCATTATGTTTTCTCATTACCATACATATAAGTAAGGGTCATCATACCCAATATCATATCAATAGGGTCATCATGAGCAAATCATATCACTAGGGTGTCCATACGCAATTTCATATAACTAGGGTCTTCATGCCCAATATCATAGCATCATGGTTTCAATGCTTGTATCTCATATCTCATAAGTGTCTCTATTCCCATTCATGATTATTCATGAGTTTATCCATGCTTTTGTGTCATTATATAAAGACATTATGCCCATATCCTTTTATAGGGATTCCATGCCTCTATCATAGAATAGAAAAACCATTCATGTATCATAAAAGTAGTATAAGGGATGAAATTCGAATATATAACAATATTTGGAATGATTAAATTCCCCTATAATATAAATAATATAGTATTTTCCTACACAAATAATAACATAAGTATCTCTATGCGTGATTTCATCAATTATAAATAGTCAATAACTTCAATATGTTTCAAAATATAATTCATAACTCATTTACATTCATTAATAACAAGGATGTAACAATTGTTAAATTTTATCAAGTGACACGGTCATACCACTCACTTCCATCCAATTCATTATATATTCATAAGTGTGTTATCCTTGAAATGCCCTAATAATTACCCACTTTATTTTAGATACCACAATTATAATTCCAAACAAAACCCACGAAAAAGTTTTTTGCTTATAAATCCAGGAAGGCCAATTAATAATCTAAAAGGATAACCCAAAATACTTTCACATATTGAGGTTTATTTATGTAAACTGATCTTGGTATCTAATAAGGTTAACATGTTCAAAAAGGGAAACCAAATTATGACATATTCATTTTAGTGACAATGCATCGTAAAACTAGAATGAGAAACTAAATTCATATTATAATCCATATTAAAAATGAGTTATAAATACTAGAAATGTACCATATTTTTAAAGAGGATCACACATCTAGTATTGAACTTTGTTTTCCTCCATATTGGGTGAAAATACATACACATATGAATGCCCTGAAAATTGTGCATAAGATTCAGCACCAAGATAAGTCCATCAAGATAAAGAAAAATGAAGAAAGCTACAAGTTGAATTGAGAAATCACTAACACACATCTACTGAGATTTATGACAGAAGAATCAGAGTTGAAGTCTTTAAATGGAACTAAATCCTAGGTTTAGGATTCAAGAGCAATCCTACATAATTGAGAATATGACAAGCCTTCCAATGAAAATAAGTAGGCCCTGCCTCCTTTTTTTAAAAACTGGCCTCGAATGATTACACGACGTATAATATTTATACACTATGTAATGTTATATAGTTTTAAATTCTAAAACCAATTAAAAACTTTTAAAATTCCTATCTATACCAATGAATTTCATGTATTTAATACATGTTTTTTATTATAAATACATGTTGTGTATTTTTCCTATAACCAATCTTTAGTCCCCTTCGCCTTTATTTCCAAACATACCCAATGGGCTAAGGGATCGTCTTCCTAATCTAATTCAAAAAGATAGCTCGAATAGGGGTTCAATATAAAATTAAAAGGACCACACCTAAATTAAAAAATCAAGTTCATACATTATTCCCCCTTGAAGGAATAGATCCCCGAATTTCCCTTAATGGGGTGGTGATATGTTGTCTAAAAATAACTCTGGCCATTGAGAATGTATATCAACATCCAACTCCCAATTCTCATATGTAAACAGTTGTGATTCCATAACACGTGTACTAAAGGGATAAACATAACTTTGAGATCCTTCCTTAATTTTTCAATGCTATATATAGGATACTCCTCAAAATAAGCATCGATAACCAGATAAAATGTATAATATTAGTTAGTATGGTAACAGAAAATCCATGATATGTGGAAGATGTCGTGCAAGGAATGATACCTCTAAGGTAATAGAAACTAATTGGCTACCAGCCTGAAAAAATGAGACTATAGCTATCCTGAAATTGTATCTACCTATTACCATGTTTGGGGGATACCTACATGAAAACACTGAACATTCCCATGAACTATAGTTGTCATTATCTATTATTGACATATGATTTTTGTCTCAAATGAGTGGTAGAGATATGATTTCTGATCAACTACATCTTCCACAATGTTTAATGCATGATATGAGGACCTAGTAGCACTACATGTCGAGCCTCTAACCATCATAGGGGTGAATGAAATGGACTACCATATTGTTCTTCAGAAGGATTCTTCTTTATTTTATCATGATAAATAACATTTTTATCAAACTCGATGAGATGGATATTCTTTTCCTAAGAACTGTCAAAATCTAGGAAGCATTCTCGGAGCATTTCCTCTAGTACATGTAAAATTCATTCTAGCCCTCCATCATTCTAGGGGTGAAATGGTGTTCTCAAAAGCACCCTATAACCATAGCTCTCTATAACCCCTATCGGAACCATGATGTAAAAGAAGTGTACATATCATCAATGATTGTACTAGGGACCTCATGTAGCATTATAACCTCATGGATGTATAGTCTTCTAATCTCATGAATTGAGAAATTCTCATGAATAGGAAGGAATTGGAATACCTTTTTCAATCGATCCATGACTTACCAAACCAATTCATTTCATCAAGGTTAACATGGAAAGACGACTATAAAATCTAACCCAACATCCTATCATTTACATTTCGAGATAGGTAAAATGTTTAACAAGATATTAAATCACTTTTTCCCCACATTCACCTTATAATATATTGAAGGACTAGTGATATAACTTTATATCTAACGTTTCATCCCTAGGAACCAATACTATCAAACCATATCATGATACATCTTGGAGACATCCGGTTGTACATACCATTGAGAATCATGTAACTCTCGCATCGACTCCACTATCGTGTTCATAGGAACACATATATGCAAATGTATATCTAGGATGTCTTCACCTTCAATTGACCAATATGGAGGCAGATCCGCACTAGAAATGATCCCATGTAGGATCAAGCCTTTAGGATCTAAAAAATACATCTTCTTCACTTTTTCCAGTGGTAAAGAGTTCATTTATAGTGATACATGTACAGACAATGTATAATATTTATGGACATCCATATGTATCATAGAAAACAAGACCATAAGATTACACATGGTACTAGCCTCCTAAACAACCTATGTCTGAGTCCTCCTACCTATAGCATCATCAATAGCATTACCCTTCATGGTTATAAACTCAATCTTGAATTCGAAGGACTATAGGTTTTCCACCCACCTTCTTTTCTTACAGTTCAAGTCAAGCTACATGAAAGTATACCCAAGGATTTTTTCCCATAAATGTCCCAAAATTTTATAACAATATGTAATGCCTCCAATAATATGAGGCATGAATAATGGAGGCGTACTTGAGATCGTGTATTGGGTAATTCCTACCACAAGGAATCAGCTATCACGACCCGTATGCAATGACATGATCTAAAAGAATCAAAATTGCTCCAATCCCAATACCTTCTGCGTCATGATACACTATATAACATCTTCCAGGATCCATAAGAATTAGAATTCACACTGAATAAAATCTCTCTTTCATCTCTTTAAGGGTTATATCATAGGCTTCTCAGTATATATTCTTCACACCCTTATTAGTCAATCCAAAAATTGTTGCATCTAAGCATGAGTTCTCTTATATAAAATCCATATAATAACCATCCATCCCCATGAAAATCTATAAATAAAACATTATTTGAGGATTCTCCTAGGTAAATAAGGATATCTCCATCTCTTTTTCAACTAATACTCTTTTCAATGAGAAACATCGACCCATTATATGTAACTTGTTTATTCTGAATTGGCATTTATTTATCTTGGAATACACATAGCACTCTCTCAGCATATTCAAAATGATCACAATATGATTTTCATGGTATCTTAGAGTATGAGATTACATGAATATGTAATCTATGAGTATATTAACAAATGAATCTATATAGGGATGAAAAACCCTATTCATAAAATCCATGAGAACAGCAGGCATGTTCATGAGAAAAAAAGGCATAACCAGATATTCATATAAACTGTACCAAATATGGAAATCTATATGTGAAATATTTAAAAGTATGATACAAACCTAATGATTGCATAATCTTAGTTACATCATTAAGAAAAATCTTCATCCTCTATGTTCTTTGAATATATCATGAATATGAGGTATGGATTATTGATTTTTCACAATATGTGTATTCAACTTTTTGTAATATGTGTCATGAATGAGGGTTATGTCCACCTTTAGAGCCAAAAGGATCAGTGAACCCCAGGCAGAATTATTGGGTTGTATAAAACCTTCATCCTCAAAATCATATTGTCATGTCATGAGATCATGCATCTTAGTGGTATCCGTCCTGTATTGAGAAATTGATACTTGTGAAGATCCACTCACAAGATCAATAGTAAACTCTACACCTCTCTCTCCAAAGAGGTATTCCAAATAATTTTTCATGGAAAACATCCCTGGATAGATCAAATACAGTATGTATCTCAGTCTAATATAATTCATAATCCATCATATAATGGAAAGTAATCTGGGTTGTCACTCCAACGAGATAAATATTCTATGGTCCATCTATACATACCTAGGTATCCTACATCCCCTTGGGAATATATGTACCTCCTTTTGGGGATGTAAACAAAACCATATTGCGATAACAATCCACATAGGTATGAGAGGGGAATAACGAGTCCATCCTAAGAATGCCTTCAAATATTTTCATCTTGATTATTAAGATGTCCCAGGAAAAATTCTATTTTCCTATCTCAGGGGTAAACTCCCTATATTTGCATAAACTCTTTGAGCGTAAACTGAATAGGTTGTTAAGTTTCATAATGCCACATGAGTACTGAATATAAATATTAAGTCTTTCCATAACACCCACATAGAAAATTATATTTGAAGAACCAATATCAAATATGGTTGACGTAGTAGTATAAGCTACTACCTTAAATAGTATAAGTCCCAACTCTCAACTCCTCTGATATAGGATGCACTGAATAAATAAGGTATGAAACTTATCCATGTGTTGTAAAATATCTACCTGGAGAGTATAAAATATACTAGTATTGAATATCGAATTCCTGCGTACCTCATCCATGACATCCTACACTACATGTATGGACAAAAATACTCTAGATACCTAAATTATGAGGTACTACTAATCCTCCACCTAAATATGGAACTAATATAGATCCACTCCTACTATGCACAAAATGTATTGGTACCTTAATAGCTTTATGTATGACCACATATTATACAACCTCAGTCCTCAATGGGGTCTCTAGGAAACTGGATCATCTTATTCCCCAAATTCTTACACTAGTTAAATCACATATAATTTCAGTTTGTGTCACCTAGGTACCTCTTCTTACATGCACAGTCTCAAGGCATCGCTTATGATCATGAGTCTGACCACTAATCTATCTCAGTTATGAACCACCCTAGATCACACCACCATATTCGATTAATTTATTATTGATTATTAGAGTCTTGTTCACTATAACAGATATGGTAATCAAACAAAAAATTTTTTTACATGAGAGTGAATAGAATACCCATGGAATCATTATATCGTCTATCTCTCACTAGTTCATCCATAACATAGATATGTGAAAATAATTTAATCTCTATAAAAGGGTATTAATGGTCCATAAATGTCATGTAACCCTGCTACAGGTTCATTAACCCCTCTGTAATGATCATCCCTTAGGGTCTCATGGAAGAAATAATTATAGAACAGAGATTGGAAATCCCCACAAAATCACTTCCTAATACATTCATGACTAGTTCAGAATATCTGACCAACATTTGGCGAATCCAAAAATCATATCAATGTAAAGATTAAATATAAAATTATGATCTGCCTCAAGGAACATGAAAATAGGTAATATTTTCTCTATTCATAACTCTTTATCTTGAGGTCCACCATCCCCAGAAACATTCAGTGGACACTACTACAGAAACACCCATGTATGCTCTCTCATAAATAAGAACCTAATAGAGATTCATGTATCATCTATATAACACATAGAAACTCCCCTAAAAAATAAGTCATCTCATGTATCTTGGATAACAGGTGGTGCCACATGTGGCACTACTGAAGGTATCAGTGGTGGATCAGACCCCACCACCTCTAGAGCTTTGTTGTCACCACCCTCCTCGTTCATTAAATGAGTATTTATTGGGGGTAATATATCTAAAAATTCAAAACACATGCCTCTTATAGTTTTTAATAGAGTTAAAGTCACATATACAAAAATTGAAATGGTAAAATAATTCTAATTTCGTAGTCCCTCTCCTTTGACTAGTCAAAGAGACTTGTCTGGGTGATAGAAATATGTATATAGAAGACAAGAGATTGTACCTATTACACAACACTAAGGTAGGTTTTGTTCCAGGATCGATTTTTTTTCAATAAATTTACTTGTATACAGGGTTTCAATTTTTATTTATAGTCGAAAAAACATTTAAATAGAAATTGTAATCCCTATTTAGCGGGGGCCATTTCATTATTGAATTAGTTTTTATTTAATTTCATTCTCATTTATTTTTAAATTATTTTTTAAAGGATAAACTATATGGATCCCCAAATATAATCTATAAGGTCCCATAATAGTCATAAATTTATGTGGGTTTCTATTTAATAACATACACACATTTACCATGTTCTTCATGAAATGTTATCATAGTTTTTGTACATAACCAAAAAAACATGAAAACATGGTGCATGAAAACACACAATAATGAAAATGTGGCATGGCATATTGCAATAAATATAGATCCAGTAAGTTGACTAAAATAATGCATCATAAATTCTTCCATACCATAGTGTTCCACAAAAGTGAAAATAAACATCAATCATAACAATAAATATTACACATTATCTACATCACCAAATGATAGAATTAAATCAACTATAATAACAAAATAGAAGAAAAACATGTCCCATACATGGTTATTTCACCTTTTATTATACATGGGATAGCTACTCCCATGTACTGCTCATTAACAACATGTTATACATTCCTAATATCTTTTCCAATATCCCAAAATTATACAACCAAAGAAAACAAGCCTTGATACTAATTTGTGAAGACTCGACATGGATTCCAATGAACAGTTACCTGAGCTGATGGGCCATTTGGCCTCTAGCATGACACCTCATTTGATAGTGGCTACTATGTAGTGGTAGGTTTATGAGGTGGTACAATGGGGATACTCTACACTCTTAATCAGAGTAACATAGAATTGAAATAGATAGATAAATAGATGAATCATAATAAATAACTGATAGTGGAAGGTAAAGAATATGAGTGTAATAAATCAGTACCATCTAATATCATATACAAAATGATGATCGGTCATATGTCTAACATAAAGGAACATTAAATCATGAAATAGAATACATGTATAAAAAATGGAAAAAATACCAAAATGGACTATCTCTACTAAAATCATGAAGACATATTTAGGTTGTGTGCTTCCCCACTACCAATCCATAAGCCACTCAAGTATCAACCATTGGGCTCATTCCCCAGACCCTACCAACATCCACCTGATATACCTGGGTACCATCGATAGCCTGTATATTTTTTGAGATAAACTCAATGTACCACCATCAATAGTGCTAATAAATTACCAATCAATTAATAAAATATGGAAGTATGATGGTAATAATGGTATGCATTAATAAAGATATAAAGGGGGTGCTCTAGTTCCTAAAGGACACTAAACTGATAGTACCTTATTCAACCTAAGCTAGCTAATTTATGAACTAGTATCCATTTGTATACACATATATAGACTATATATATAGGGAATTGTACATCTATTTTTTGTGGATACTACTACTAGAATAGACCCAAGGTGTAATTTAGGAATCCATAAGTTGTAATATGAATCTCATGTGTATCAAGGGACTCAATTCCTTGTGTCAAAATAATAGGGAACACAATGCCTAGTATCATTGTATAAGGGTTGTCATTCCAAAATCAAGATAGTAGGATTACCATTCCTAGTATTATAACAATAAGGGATTTCATTCCAATACATAATAGTAAGGGTCATCAGGCCATGTATCATATCAATGGGGTCATCATATTTAAATTAGATCAATGGGATCACCAAGCCCAATATCAAATCACCAGGTTCTCCATTCCCAATATCATATCATCAAGGTATTCATGATCATATCTCATATCACATAAAGATCCCCATTTTTATTCATTATTATTCATGATTGTTTCCATGCCCATGTGTCATTATTTATAGATTATATGCATGTATCATAGTATTGGGATTCTATGCATGTATCAAAGTATAGGGACACCATTCCAAAATAAAAACAATCATATAATGATTCCATTTCCATATATAAAAACAATATGAGGGATTCCATTCATGTATAATATAATGTATTCAGGTCGTCATTCCCCATTTATAATAGAAAGATCTTCATTCCTGATTACATCAATTATTAACATTCAAGGTCTCCAAGAAGCATTCTAATGGTAATTCATAACTCATATACATTCATTAACAAGAATGGGATAAACATATTTCAATTTAATCAATTGATGTTGTTGTACCACTAACATCCATTCAATTCATTATAGATTGATGAGTGTTTTATCCAATTTAAACAAAATAATAACCCATTTCATTTTAGATACCACAATTATAATTCCCACCAGAAACACCAATATGTTATTTGTAATATATCCATGAAAGTAAATTAATCATTTAAATGGTTGATACAAAATGGTGTCACACTTTGAGGTTCAAAACCTCAAATGTGTATTGGGGACTAATAAGGTAAATACCTTCCATATTGGGCAACCCAATTAAGATAGATTCATTTTAGGGGAAACACACATTGAAACCGACGTGTGGAACATTATGCATATTTTAAAACATTTCATCATTGAGAGATAAAGAGTGTTAAAAATAGCTTATTCATGTAGGGGATCACTCATCTATTTTCAACCTTTAGTTTGGTCCATATTAATAGAAATTGAAAAAAAGATGAACAACCTGAAAATAGGGCATAAGATCTTGCACTAAGATAAACCCATCAAGAGAATGAAAAACAATGGACGGTGAAAGTTGAATAGAGAACTCACCCTCACCTATCCAATGAAACTGATAATGGGACAATATGATTCTAGATCATGAAATGGAATTTAATCCTACGTTTTGGTTTCAAATTTACTTATATGAAATAAATATGGGGGCCTTATATCGAAAATCATAAGGCCCTACATTATTGTTTTTAAAAACTGACCTAGAATGATTACATGGAATGTTCCCTTTACCATCTTGTAATTTTTTGGTTTTACCTCAAGGGAAACCCATTATTCTGCATGAAAATTGTTTGGCTAAACAAATATGCATCCTTTTTTAATATAGACTATGTATTCAGAATATATGTCAAGTGTTTTGCCTCTAAGAAACTAGGATTTTCCTTCTCCTATCTTTCAAAAATACCAACTGGCCTAAGGGATAAGCTTCCAAATTTAAATCAAAATGAGAGTTGTAATAAGGGTTTAATATAAAATTAAAGTGGTCCATATCTAAAGGGAAAAATATGATCTTACATGATACAAACCACAATTAAATAGATTAGGGTACTAATCATACATCATCTCCTCTCTTTCATAGGTTCTCTTATTCTCGCATCCCTAACTCTATAGTACCTTCAATATGGTAATAATCCATCATCGCAATACCTATTTATTATGTTCCTATATTTTTATAGTATTATCTAAAAAAAGTGGAATCATTTTCCTAATCCAAGTCTCACTAATCCATAATATATTATGGATGTTGAAGATATCTCCATATTTGGGGGCACTAGAAAACATCATGAACTCATTAGAGATAATGAGAAAATTTCAATGCATATCCTTCCTCTATGAAATTATATATAATCTAAAAAATTTCAATACAAAAAATATTAAATAATTCTCAAATAAAATCTCCATTTCCTTTTATGTTTGGAAACTATCAGAAATGATATCATCAACTACAAGGTACTATAATGGCCTCCTCCTTTGAACAACGTATGATTTTTAACAACACGGAGTAGTCCTCAAACACTCATAAATCAAAACGACCTTATTTTTCATACATTGGAAAAAAATTATACGTAAAATGATTTAATCTAAAACCTTTTTCAAGTATAAATTATATTGATATAGTTACCACTACAAAGTTTTAAATACATCCAAGAAAATATTATATTGATTGTTATTATTATATGAAAACTATAATAATGTAAAATTATCTAGTCATAGTCCTATAATGTCTAATACACATTACCATATCATGTCTTTAAATTTATGAGGAGTCCTCAATGTGTATCCATCAGTTTGGGGGTGAAAAATGTTACTCAAACCTAACATCATATAACTGAATTCTTATAAGTCATTTCATATCCTATTTGCGAATCATGAAGGAATAAAATATACTATCATCAATGGTATACCATAAATATTTAAAATATCATCCACATGTATCTTCACTAAATGATCCACTATAGTTATCTATTTAATAGGAATGTAGTAGATAAAATTCACAAACTTATACAAAATACACCAAATGGAATCAAATCCCCTTGTTATAAAAAGTTGACCAATCATTAATTATATCAATATGTCAATCCAATATTATTTAGGATTGGTTATTGGATACATAAAAACATCAATAACATGGTTTTCTACTGTAATACTATAATATGTGAGGAATTGAACTAAAAACTATATGATATCATGATTACTGATTGATTAACAAAAATATCTATTAAGATACCAATACAACATCCCTACATAAGGAAATTCTAGAAAATGAGAATTATTATACTCTCGAAACACTTCATTATTAAAAGAATTTGGGATAAACAACATTTCATGAAATAATATCTAATGATACTCAAATTTTATCTTACCATATGTTGTCTCTTCAAGAATAATATGATCATTCAACATATTGCATTAAATGTCAAAAAAATTTATATGAGTATCATTCTAAATAAGTGTACATGACATAACTAACTGAAATTAAAACCTTTTCCCTTTGATATCATTGATATCGAGTTATAATATAGATAATTACTTTATATGTTCCCACTCATCCAAAGCCTCTAAAAGCATCTCTCATTAATTTTTACAACTCATAGAATCTACCATAGCATTAAACTTATTCTTGGTATAAGATATAATAAAATTGTAATCATAAATTAGTTATACTAAATGATATTCCTATAAATTCAACTCTTTTGGAGAGATTAATTTTCACAGGATCCTTTGATTATTATAAATGATAAATTTGACTCTAAATAATCAATACCAACACTAAGTTTAGAGAAAAAAATCACTATTCCATACTCCAAATCATGGGTAATGTAATTAATTCCATGAGTTTGAAACATTATTCATGCCTAAAAAATTAACGACACTATCTTTTATCAATAGACATTAAAGGCCTAAACAACTAGCATCACAACACACATCATATGGTATTCCCCAAAAAAATCTAAATATAGGTACTTTGATCAAAATTTTCCAAAAATAAGATTTTTTATAACAATCCTTTGATAATATAAAATATTTCTCAATTTTTTTAATGTCTAACAAATTAGAAGTTATACTATAATATTCTATAATAACACAATGATAAAAATTAGAAAACCTAGAAGAATAAATTAAGCTTGAATACACAATGTGGTGGATCACATGAAAATAAAACCTCCACATTAATTGGGTCCACTAAAAATCCATATTATGATGTTACATTTCTAATGAAATGAATCCATTGAGTCTAAGACCAAGACATTAATAGCTTTCCATACATCTTTTTTTTCTCTTACGTTCTCCAAAACTACTGACAAATGAATTGTATGTCCCTACTCATATCATGATTTAACCAAAATATAATCAGTTAATTATAATAAATATATATGAAATTTATTTTGGAGCACTTTTTCTAAGAAACAAATGAAAACATACATGTTATTTATTACCCCAAAATGAATAATAATAAACTCAAAATTCTTTTATGTACACTGAAAAGCTATATTTGAACTTTTTACTTGCATTATCATAGTTATTGATACAAAAATATAAGATAAATATTTAAGAAAACATTGCATCATCCTAATATTTTTAAAAAACCTCAATATGAATTAAAAGGAACATTCTATTTATCATTGACTAGTTCAACCATCTATAATTATTGAAAAGTATTAAAATACCTCCAAACTTCTTTTCAAATAATACAATTGTTCTCAATAATGAAACACTAGGGTTTTTGAATCCTATTGGGTGAAAATCCTCTTCCTATACCCTTATCATATAGATATTATACATCATTATCTATGAGGGTTCCATATAAAAAGTAATTACTCCCGAATCAAGGTTGATGTTAAAAACCACTTCACACTTGTGTGGTAAACTAGCTACCTACTTAGAGGAAACATTGACATAATATCTCACCACCATTGGAAACTCATAAGAACCTACATCTATATTAGATAAGGATTGTGTTTCCATGTTTTTAGTGATTGTCTACCCTCTAATGCTTATGGTTTAAGAAAATTTCCCAATATCCAATGTATTTTAGCTGCCCTCAACTACGACTGGTATACATGACTCTTTACCTAACAAAATACACACATTCAAAAACTAAATCTATCCAATAAATGTAGAATATGAAATCTTATAATACCATATTTAATTTTAAGATATCCAGAGTCTTCCTATTATAAATAATAAAAAGAAAACATTATCATAAAATCTTTGTCAAAATCCAAATTTTGATTTCTGGAGAAACCAAATTCAAAGGATACTCTAGCCTTATCATTGAAATGTTGTTTTATCGTCAAAGACTAGAAGATATATAACAAATTAAATCAATTTTTTTGTAAAAGTAAAAGATTTATTAAATAAAATAAAAATAATTCCTTTAAACACATCTACTCTTAATGGATCTTCAGCCTGAGCTTCCACTGTTGTATGGAATTATCCCTAGTCTACATAACTACTAGCTCACCTATCTTTTCTTGATAATCATCTACTTCTAGATCTACCTATTCCACATTATTTTCATCATGGTATTAATGATGGATGAATAAAACTATAAGTTATTCCTCCTCTTCTGTTTTTAGCCTTCTCATGACCCTAGATATATTTTCATCCTCTAGTACCCACCATTTAATATAAGGGCCTAAACTACTAATCCTGAATCATAAAACCATGACAATTCACACAATTGTACTATAATGAATATACTATATAGAAATTAATATTTTTTACACCTACCATTATTGAAAAAACATAACAAATGACTTTTTTGAACCTTCAAAGGGGTGATAACAACCTGTTTATGATGTATGGGATGGTCCATAATATAGATGTGAACACGACTTTGAGTGTCATACCACTCAATATTTGTGGTTACTAATGAATAATTCCCTCACCCTCAAGTATATGTGGGTACATATTAATATATTTATTACTATAAAGCTATTGATCAATATCCAAAAGTCTTTTTACCCTCTTGAGTAATCCCTCATCTGCCACAAAAAACATTATGTCTTTACACTTAGTACATGGATATAATGAACCAATATAATTTTAAAAATTAATCTATAAATCAACATAATTTTTTCTTGATATTTTTTATTAATATCCATTATATCAGGTAAATATTTATGAAAATGAATTGATAAGAAAAATTTCATATTGTATAATCTCCCTATAGAAAATTTAAAAGATCTTATTTTCTCCCATTTTTTAAGTTCATAAATAAAAATTCTCAATGGAAGAGTATAAAACACCTCCCATGAAAAGTTATACTCATTTTGATCTCTACAAATAATAAGATAAAAATTTAAAGATGAATTATAAATTATAAATGGTTCCATGATTAAACTATAATGTTATAGAAAATAAAGTATATGGAACGTAATATTTATCTCCTACAATTAAAGGTTAGATATACTATTACAGTCCTTTTGTGGTAATAATGGGAGTCACTATATCAGAAA
Source organism: Viscum album (assembly GCA_963277665.1). Classification (NCBI taxonomy): domain Eukaryota; kingdom Viridiplantae; phylum Streptophyta; class Magnoliopsida; order Santalales; family Viscaceae; genus Viscum; species Viscum album. The sequence goes on from OY728163.1 coordinate 1,868,891,973, forward strand.
ATAAAATGGCTGAATATCCCATTCAATCTCTTATACAATAATTTTTAGGGAATTATTTATATCCAAATCATATATGTGAGGTACGCTATATTTTTAATTTTGATACGAATCTCCAAATTCAATATTTTCCTAAATATAATATCTCTACACTATAGTTCTCTAATACAAATGAATTTCAATGTACACCTATATCAATTAAACTGAAAGTGGATGCATGAACATTAATTTCCATGGAATTACGTGTATCCACCAAGGTGGTGGTGATAGATCAAGAATAAAAAGATTTTCAATTACATCAAATCAATGATCATGGTATATGATAGGAAATATATATATATATATATACATCTACTAATTTATCCCCATTAAATTAACTCCATAAATTAGCGAATATATATAATAATATTCAGGTTATATATGATTCATATCCCCGATCCCACATTTGAATTCTAGGCCTTTGAGAGGTGGCTCCCTTTTCCCCTCACACGGCTAGGGTTTCCTCATGGAATATTTCTCCTCACCTCCTCCAAGCTGGCCCGGCGGTCATTGTGTTGGCTGCTAGCTCCTGGTGTGATGTCAGCACGCCTTAGCGGTGCCAGTGGCATCTGGTTTTGAGATCTTGGCTCGGCACCGCTCATCACAGCGCAACTCAAAAATGGTCTCACATCGCATAGACGTGGCTCAGCATCAGCTTTGAGATCTCACTTCAGCAGCAACGCGGCTCAGCTTTGACTCTAGAAGCTCATTTCTGGCGTGTTCGATGTTAGATTTGGGTGGTTCGGAGGGGGAGGTATTTTCTAGTTCAGGTTTTTGAAGGTGGTTTTGATGATTTTGGATTTTTTGTTTCTGTTTTTTGGATTTGTTCTGGAGATTCAGTTGATGCAATGCGGCGTTGCCACACCTGTTGTGGCTGGAACACTGGATTTTCTACTCGTGAGGGTTCTGGAATTTTGGGTGCCTTTGATTCTGAATTTGGTTAATTTTTTCTTTTGGATGATTTTTGGTATAGTGACTTCTGTGCCAGTTCTTAAGTGCACTTCATACATTTTCTATATGAGGGTTTGATGTATTTTTTGTATTGGTATGGAATGACGGCTGGTTGGGATTTACGGGATGGTTTTGAGATGATGGTGAAAGAGGAATTGTGGTTTAAGGGAAAGGTGGAACTTTTGAGTTGTCTGCGGATCAGAGTGCTAATGATGTCAGGATCTGGTCGTCTTCATTTTGGTTTCATAGAAATCCTTTGTGGATGGATTTTTCCTGGAGTTCCATTTCATTTTGCTTGTAGGCTGGGTGAATTCTGCTGGAGTTTTTCGATGGGAGGATTTGGGCCGGTGTTAATGGTCTCACTGGGGGACATTCAAGGTAACCCTTTTGAGGTTTGGCCATCCTTTCTTATATTCTTGTGCCCTGGTTCATAGTTTCGTAGACGTTTCCACTGGTTTATGATGTTTTTGTGTAATGGTGAAAGTGGTTGTATTGGAATCTTGTAGTGGGGTACCGGGAACCCATAAACTGGGTTTTGAAAATGAAAAAAATGATTACCCTATATAACCAATGTCTATATCACTCCATATTCATTGTAAGTTTTAATCAATAACATTACTACTCAGGAGTATGTTGACTACCACATTTTTCTATTCTCCAATTGTATCTTTATGAACCGATGTTTCTTCACTTCTATTTATTTAATTTATTCGAAGAAATAATCTCTATATTCATACTCTAATCTTTTTAAATTTTATAATACCAATATTAAACATCCAAGAATAGTGGTTTGTAAAATACTTAAACCTTCATACACTGGATTTGGGGATAATGACTAGTGTTGAGAAATCTAATAATAAATAGAAGTCATTGCCTCGATAAAAATTTTAATCATGTAATGAATAAATATTCTTATAACTTTATATATCCATATAAATAATTTGAAAAAATTAAATATTCATTTTATTTAACATGTGTCAAAATACACACATCAAAAACATATCCCAAAGAAATACATGATTCAAAAATAAAACATTGTTATGTGGTCACTTTATGAAATAACTATAATCCAATCACCAACAAACTACTAAATCTCACTAGAACCTCTAATTTTTTTATACTAGTATACATACACCTGGTGAATGTAAAGGTTGTGAATAATGGGATGCAAAATGATATTCAGTATATGAATCCTAAGTAGTTTAATGACTCATGAATAATCATCAACTATGAATATAAAAATCATATTATGTAACTATAATAATTTCATTATATAATTAAAAGCTGCTATCTTATTTCATTTAATTAATCAAATGTTCCCCATTCCTTTTTGGAAAAAAATATAATTGTTTAAGTATATAATTAAAGGTAAACGTATTCATCAAATTCGATAAGTAAGAATGGCTCCCATGAACTACATTTTATTAGAGAGTCACTAGGTACGAAGGACTGAGATAAAACCCAAAACATTAGACTAAATATGGATATAATAATTTATCCATCAGTAGAATTGGAATATATTGGAACATAATAACCCCATATAATGATGGAATCTACATATAAAAATAAAATATAAAAAAATATAATATCTCTCATCCCTTTAAGAGATTCCCCTACCCTATGATTCACCCCATATACTCCATCCTAATCTAGTAATGGAATACCTTTATTCCCATCTCAAACTATGTGGGTTTTAGAACATCCAATATACCTCAACACAATGTTTTGGGTGAGAATCTAGAGATGAATATCTAGTCTACATCAAATGCAATGTTATGGGTGACATGCCGCTGTAATACTAAGTATCATTACCCACCATGATGCTAAGCTATGAGAGTGAAAGTATAAAAATAATTAGGTTAAAAATTATCAATATTAGGCCCAATATAAAGTTTGATATTTAAATAAACAAAAAGTGGAATAATTAATAATCTATAACCTAGATATAAGGTAAAATAGAATATATGGTCGGATATTATCTTTAGTATTCAATTACACTCTATTTGTTGAATATTATATCTAAAAAAAATCATAAAAAACAATGTTATCCAATTAACAATATATTCATTTTATACAATGTAAAATAACAAACCTAGGAAAATATCACTTAATTTAAATTCCAAATTATTTCCTATAACATAATAAAATATATTTCAACTCTACTAAGTTCATCATATTCCTTCCTTCACTAATATTTAACTCCCCAATGTTTTATGTATAAATATCATAAGCATCACAATAATTCTATATAAAGTGAGTAATTCTCTATCATACTATTAGAATTTATACTTCATTAGTATAAGTAATTTATCCAATACATTACTCTGATTTCAATAAAAATTATTCATATATAACTCTATTATTAAATTTTATCATTATATGTGACAAAAGAAAATTCATCTCCATTAAAGTTAAATAAATTTATTGACATTATTACTGATGTTACAGAAGAAATATTACAATGAAGTATTACATGGAAGCATATTTATCTCAATCCTATAAAACACTATTTGATGTAATTTAGATAAAATAAGCATTAAAACTCTTCCAAATATACCCAAATAGTATAGAAATAGGTACAAGACATTTAAATGATTCCAATTGAATTTTCAAAATAAAAAATGACAATATCATGCAATACTGGATGACTCAAATGTATTATCACCAATAAATGGGTTCACCATGGAACCCCCAAAATTCCATGACCCAGATACACATGCAATTCCATCTCCCCCATGCATAATATATCTAATCATCCAATGTCTGATCAGTCATCCTTTTTTTCCTCAACTCAACTATATTTTAGATAGAACCCTACATGTAAAGATGGACCTTTATAATTTTAACTTATAGTTTTGAATGAATGTACTAAATTAAATAAGGGAATTACATTGTGTATAGAATATGATCTTATAGGATGTTATATAATATTAATTATCATATGACCTAGTATTTTATAAATCACCTAACATGGGACTATATGTAGATATTATATTTCCATATCTTCATATTCTGACGATAGACATGACAGTCAATGTTACTCCACTACAAGACATCGCACTATCACCACCCTCTTCAATTGATTACATTGTATTGTTAAATATAGTGAAAAATTACCCATATTCCTTCAAATAAAAATAGTATCTTTGTTCCATTTTGAGTATTCTTTAAATTTAAATTATAATTGTTGAATCAGATAAATAAGGAATTAAAATAAAGTGGTAATATTAACACACACAAAAATTATACTATAACATTTAATATTTTTATCATATTTTTTGGATTTTTGTCTCAATATGTTTTTTTCATCCGTTTTGTAAATAATATATTATTTTAAATATAATTCTACATCGGTTAAATTTAATTAAGAAATTATTGAAAAAAAATCACAATTTTGTCTCTAAATATTATTAATAAAAAATTATTCATTTTTCTATGAGATTAATTTCATTAGAATTAAAAGGAAAAATGGTTCACAATATAATATCCATGGGATTTTTACTTCTAGTAATACAACCTTAAAAACAAAGTGATAAGTTTTGGTTTATCAAAAATATAATGCCCTGACCTTAAACCTTACCTAATCTTGAGATATTTCAAGAATACACCTTGAGGATATTTTCAGGTTTAGAGTTTTAGAGAATTAGATCATAAAACATGAATTACATTCCACATTTAAACAAAGTGGTTACATAAAAGATAATATTCATTTTTCCCATCAACGGAAACTTATTTAAAAAAAACATGGATTCCTTCTTGACACTTCCTTGACACTATCATCATATCATGTACCTTTCCCTTGACCTGTGGAAAACATTTCAAAAACTTGGGATGAGCATAAAAAGCTCAGTAAAGGATATAAAAATATGGAAAGGAAACATGGGTACATATATACATGAGAATGAAATCATACTTTACCCATAAAACATAAGCACTTTAACATACCTTATCAAATCATTAATAAATCCTAGAAATCATAAGACATAAAGGTAACTTGAGGCATTCATAACATTCTTACACAGGGAGTAACCCTCTTGGTTACGTTTGGAATACCCATCACAGTATATTCCCTAAATATCTTCAGAGAAACGTAATGTTTCACTCCTTCGCGTTACCCAATGCATTGGAGAGCTATATCGGGCTCACCCGCCATTAGTTTATCACGGAACCACCCGTCTTCATAATAATGCCCAAGAACCATAACATAATCCTATCACATAAAACATACATAAAGGAAACATAAAATTTCCAAATTTCAATGAAAAGATATCAATAAAACACATTGATATAATAAAAACATTACGAAAACCATTTTCAATACCAAAATAAAAGAAAAGTAAAATAAGGTATTTATTTTTCTTTTAAAAAATGGTATGGCATGTAGAGGAAGCCGAAACTCAAATAATGGTCACGGCGGTGGAGAAGTCGTTGTCGCCGCATACGTACGACAAAAACATTCCATTTTGTCATTTAGTAAATGCTTCGTATAAAAAATATTCCTTTTGAATAAACTTAAAAGTCAAAGGGTTTTATACACCGTATAAAAGAAGGTTGTGTATAAAACAAAATCTGCCTTAATGAAAGGATATTGAGACGAAGTCCCATAGCTCGGGTCCGACTTGGCTCGGTCATTCTTTAATATCCTGAATAATAAACATTAGTTAATTTCTACTTGTTTAAGAACCTTATTCATGTACATTATTCCTTTTATATCACTTATTACCATGTCATGAACACGATGTAATTATTTAAGTTAATAACGACCGTTTTAATGATCATTGGTACTTGAGTAAAAAATGAACCCTTTATAATACAAGTTGTTCATTTATCCATTATATCCAGAATTTTATTCATGATGTATATATCATATATATCATATATATCCAGTACATTCATGCATTTATAATATTATATAACATTTAGAGGTAAGAAATGAAATGCACCGTTCATGGAGACGGTAAGCCGTACGTACGCATGAACGCTGCTTCCATTTCTATTTTGTATTTTATGAAATGGAATCATAATGATATAAAGGTATATTATAATTCCAGTGTAATATCATATATAATATCATATCTCCATACTTTATACGTCCCACATATGGTATTAAAAAATAAAATCACTTTGAGGGGGCGGTAGTCCGCACTTCTTTAAATGAAGATATCGCGTTTACCCATAATGGAAACAATAAAGGTATGACCAAAATGAAAAATACATAAGCTTAAGGAAAAACTAAACATGTTATATATCATATATAAATATATTGTCATCTTAATGGCCACCTTTGAAGGTGTTAAAATAATGTTGAACAATCATCATTTCGGGAGGTAGAAATTCGACATCCACAGAAACAGTATGTTCTTTAACCATTAGATGTAGGTGTGTGTAAGTTTAGCTCGAATAATTCTTATAAAAACATCCTAGTATATGGAATATACTGGTGTTGTTACAAAAGACATTAATAAAAAGAGTTTAGGAGTTGGAGAAGCAAAATAAAACAAAAGAACACAAGTGAAGACATTACCTTAAAATCGGGTAACTCCCTTTGGTTTGAGCTCAAAGGCTTCCTTGGGAAGACTTCTACTCAATGTGAGGCTTCTAAGAGTTATAGAGGTATGTAAAGAGACAAAATGGGCCGGTTTTGGCTGAGCCAAAGGTTTTGGAAGTGTGGGTAAGGAGGTAGAGGTGGGGGCCTTTTATAAGAGCAGAGGAGGGGCACTCTTGGAAAGTAAATAAATGTTACTTTATTTTAAAATGAGTTTCGGATTTAAAAGGTCCCACATTTATATAATTCAAGTATAAGGTGATAAGGGTTCGAACTATACCCAACCAATAGGTTTTTGACAAGTGTAGGTCTTAGATTTTACGTTATCTTTTCATTTTATTTAAATCGTTAAATAATGAGGTAATCGATGCATCATCATGATGTCATAAATAATTTAATTTATTTATTGTCTAAAAATTATAAAAAAATTACTATGATGTAGGAAATCTTTGTATATTTCCAATGTTTTTTATAGTAAAAAATATGACTTGTATAACCCCATGTAAAAATTGTTTTAGTAAAATAACTCATGTTTGTGACATTTTAAATTTTAACATTAAATAAAAAGTTATTTATGTCATTTCCTAACCAAAGTGGCTCTATGGGGTCCCCAAGTTGACCCATGGATTTTCATGGTCTGAAATGATACATCAAATAAGGGTAGGACATGTGTCATGCTCATCTCATATTACTAAAACATTATTTTTACCTTAAACTACACTAATTACCTCTAATCGCGATTAAGAACTTAAAAGTTACTATTCACCAAAAAATTATTTTAATCTCATTGAACCACATTTTACTTATTAATGAAAACCATGTATGTCGGATTTTTTTTAAATCAAATCACAGAAGTGGAAAAGTTTCATTTAAACGAAAAATCAGTTTCTTTAACTACCACTTAGTGGTTTCACTATTCATCAAAAATTGAAGTTTTTCAGAAAAATACCAAAACTTCTACCTAAGATATATTTGATATTGTGAATTCAAAAATGATGTCTATTTTACAAAATTCAAATCATATAACTTACATTAATTAATTTAATAATTAATTCCCACTGTCATGACAAATAGCGTGTTTTTTTGAAACAATAAGTATCAAAAGATTGACACTAGTTTAAGTCCAATTTCAAAGTGAAATTGATTCCAATGACCACCATTGGATTAGATGTTAAAAATATATTCTAATTTCACTTCAAAACAAATTCAAAATATAATCTAATCATATAAATAAATTATATTAAAAAGAGGTTTTGAATTAAAATACAACATTTTTCACTATTCATTAAAAATGAACTTTATCGGAAAAATACCGAAAAATAACACAAAGTAAATTTTGATGTCCCAATCATAAAGAATAAGTTTATCTTGACAAAAATATCTTATAAAATTTTCAAAAGATAGATTTAAAAATGGTTTGCCATCAAAAGGTAGTAAAACAATCTTTTAAAAATATTAGTGTATTCCATGCTTAAGATTGGATTTATTCTCATTTTAAGCCTCTAAAACACTCTCTAATTCACTAATAGACATAAATAAAAATATATATTATTAATTACTTACTTGGGATGTTACATCCTTCCCCCCTTTAGAAAATTTCATCCCTGCAATCTAATTAGTTATCGAATAAATGGGGGTACTTATCCCTCATTGCATTTTCAGATTCCCATGTTGCCTCTTCCATAATGTTGTTTTTCCACAAAACCTTTACCTAATTAATCACCTTATTCCGTAACACTTGCTCCCTGTGGTCGTGAATCTGGACCGGTTGTTCCTCATAAGATAGGTCCTCTTCTAGCTGAACTACCTCTGGACTCAAAACATGAGATGGATCTGGCATGTACTTTCTCAGCATCGAAACATGAAAAACATTGTGTTCCAGAGATAAACTCGGAGGTAAAGCCACCTGGTATGCTACTGATCCAACTCTCTCCAGAATTTCATATGGTCCAATGAACCTTGGACTCAGCTTTCCTTTCTTACCAAATCGCATCACACTTTTCCATGGTGAGACTTTGAAAAAACATGATCACCTACCTCAAAAGATAGATCCTTCCTCTTGTTGTCCGCATAACTCTTCTTACTGCTCTGAGTTGTTCTCCTATGTTTCTGTATCATCTGAACTTTTTCTACCAACTCATCTACCAATTTTGGTCTCATCATCTTTCTTTCACCCACTTCATCCCAAAAAGCTGGAGTTCGACACCGCTTCCCATATAACGCCTTAAATGGTGCCATCTGTATACTGGAATGAAAACTGTTATTATATGAAAATTCAACCAAAGAAAGATGTTGGTCCCAACTTCCCTGATAATCCATAGAGCAAGAACGTAGCATATCCTATAATGTCTGAATTATTCGTTCTGACTTCTCATCTGATTGAGGATGAAAAGCTGTACTAAAATTTAATTCAGTACCCAACGACTTCTAAAGGCCTTTCCAAAATTTAGAAGTAAACCTAGGATCACGATCAGATACAATGGAGAGGGGAACTCCATGTAACCTAAATATCTCTTTAAGATACAAACGGGAAAGTTGATCTAGGGAAAAAGTATCTCGTATATCAAGGAAATGAGCATATTTAGTCAAGCGATCAACAATAAACCAGATTGCCTTATTACCTCGAGGGGTCTTCGGCAATCCCACAACGAAGGCCATGGATATATTCTCCCATTTCCACTCTGGCACTAGTAAAGGCTGAAGCATCCCTTTCGGTAACTGCCACTCTTCTTTAACCTGTTGACATGTCGAAAACTTCACAGTAAAATCAGAAATATCTCTTTTCATTCCATCCCACCAGTAATACTCCGGCAGATCTATGTAAATCTTAGTACTGCCAGGATGAACTGAAAACGGAGAACTATGAGCTTCACATAACAACTCTCTCTTCAACTGTGAATCAAAAGGCACACACAATCTCATCCCAAATCTCAAAACGCAATCATTATCAATGTTGAATTCAGGAAACTTACCTTTCTGAACCAGCTCTACCTTTTTCTGCAACTCGCTGTCTTGCTTCTGTGCATGCTTGATTCTATCTGATAGAGAAGATTTCACTGATACCTAAAACAAAACAGAAGAACATCCTACACCAACAACTTGTATGCCAAAGTTCATCAAATCCATAACCAAAGGATAATGTTCCAAACACAACATTGCTAATGAAGCATTACTTTTTCGACTCAAATCATCATCCACTTTATTTGATTTTCCCGGATGGTAATGTATTGTACAATAATAATCCTTGATTAATTCTAGCCATCTCTTCTGTCTTGTGTTCAATTATTTATGAGTGAATATATACTTTAAACATTTGTGATTGGTATATATTTCACACTTTACTCCATACAATTGATGCCTTCAAATTTTTAAAGAGAAAAAAACAGCAACTAATTCCAAATCATGTGTAGGGTAATTTACCTCATGAGTCTTCAACTGTCGTGAAGCATAAGCAATTACCTGATCATTCTGCATTAGGACACAACCAAGTCCTTTCAATGAAGCATCAATGTAGATAACAAACTCCCCATTCCTAGAAGGTAGTGCCAAAACTGGATCATTCAACAATCTTCTTTTCAATTCCTGAAAACAATCATCACATTATTTTGTCCAGATAAACATAACACCCTTCCGAGTTATATTAGTCATTGGACTAGATAACCGTGAAAAATTTCTAACAATACTTCGGTAATAGCCTGCCAAACCAAGGAAACTACGAATCTCTGTTACATTTGTGGGTCTTAGCCATTCTTCAACAACCATTGTTTTTGAAGGATCAATGGTTATCCCATCATTAGAAACAATGTGACAAAGGAAATAAATTTGTTGCAACCAAAACTCACACTTGCTGATTTTCCCATACAATTTCTTTTCTTTTAAGGTTTGAAAAATAACCCTTAAATGTCTTTCATTCTCCTCTTTACTTTTATAAAACACCAAAATATCATCAATGAAAACCACCACAAACATATCCAAGAACTCATGGAAAATTCTATTCATTAAGACCATGAATATAGCAGGTGAATTGGTTAGCCCAAAAGGCATTACTACAAATTCATAATGGCCATATCTTGTACGAAACGCAGTCTTCGGAACATCTAATTCCTTTACCTTCAGCTGATGGTACCCTGATCTCAGGTCAATCTTTGAAAAAAACTGAGCTCCCTGGAGCTGATCAAACAAATCATCGATATGAGGCAGAGGATATTTGTTCTTAACAGTGATGTTATTCAAGGCTCTATAATCAATGAAAAGCCTCATAGAAACATCTTTCTTTTTAACAAATAAAACAGGGGTACCCCATGGTGATGTGCTAGGTCGAATGAAACCTTTCTCTAATAAATCTTGCAATTTCTCCTTCAACTCTAAAAGTTCAATTTGAGCCATTCGATAAGGGGGTTTTGAAATTGGCATAGCATCAGGAACTAAGTCAACAGTAAATTCAACTTCCTGATCTTGTATTATTCCAGGCAACTCATCAGGAAAAACATCAGGATACTCATTTACCACTGGAACATCATTAATCTGAACAATTCCCTTGTTTTCAACAATATGTGCAAGGTAACATTCATTTGCATCATTTACAAGTTTCCCGGCCTCTTGATAAGTTATCAATAGTAAGGGTTCATTCTTGTACACAAACTGAAATTATTTCTGAAAAGAAACTTTTTTAGCTCTATAGTCAATCTTATCATGGTAAATAGAGAGACAATCCATACCCAGGATAACATCAAACTCTACTAGAGGTAGAACAATAAGGTTTGTAAGTAGGTTCTTTCCACTGACAAGGATAGGAAGATTCATATAAATTCTATTTTCCTCAAAATTTCCCCCATGTGTCTTTACCACATGTTCAGGAGTCATTTCTTGAGATGGTATTCCCATTTTACTAGAAAATGTTTCAGAGATGAAAGAATGTGTAGACCCCGAATCAAACAACACACTGGAATAATCTGAAAAAACAAACAATGTACCTGATACAACTTCATTTGATGTCCCAACATCTGCTGAAGTAGTTGTAAAGGATTTCACCACCCCTTTCTGCTTGTAGTCTAACTTCTTCCCATCACTCAAGCTCTTTGTCGGACACTCATTCGCATAGTGACCCATCTCATTGCACTTAAAATAGTTCACTAACAGTAAATCAAATTCAGACTTACCATCACCTTGATCTTTTTCAGTGCAATCACGAGCCTTATGTCACATATTACCACATTAGTAGCACTTTCCAGAATTCAGAAGACATTCCTCAGCATGCCTTTTACCACATTTATCACAAACTAGAAACTTAGTTTTCTTACCATCAGACTTTTTTGATGAATTATTCTCTTTCTCCTGCCACCTCGGTCTCTTCTTCTGCTGGTTGTTATAGAACACTTGATCATCGGCAAACTGCATTTCCACCTTCTCAGCACATCAAACAAGCTTTTCATAACTTTTAAACTCACGAGAAGCTAATGCCCTTCGATATTTTGGTTTTAATCCTGAGTAAAAACGATTTACTTTACTATCAAGGTCTCGGATAAAATTTGGAGCATACCTTTCCAATCGAGCGAACCTCTTTTCATAGGCTCCCACTGAGTCTTCCTCTTGCCTCAATTCCATGAATTGTTTTCTCATCCTAAGTCGAACAACATTAAGAAAATACTTCTCAAGAAACATACCTTTGTATTCATCCTAGTCAAGAGAATCAATCTCATCAGCATCCCTGATATTTTTAACCATCGACTACCACTGATCCGCTTCACCCTCCAAACGGTAAATAGCAAGACTAACCTTTTGATTGTCTAAACACCCCATGAAATCAAAAATCTTCTCCAGTTCTTCAATACACCCTTCAGCTAACACAGGGTCAGATGATCCTCTGAATGATGGGGGATGTTGCCTCATGAAATGTTCCACCACTGACATGTTTCTCTGCGGTTGATCTGGCTGATCTTGTGCATGGATACCACCACCATTTATCGCTTGAGTCAACTGCGCCATTACTGCAACAAACTCTTCAGTTCCAATTCCGACCATCTCAGGATGCTGATTCAGAAGGTTATTTCCTTCTATATGCCTTCCTAGCACTGCTTCCCTATTTCCTCTGCAGAAAACCATTCTGAACAAACATGTCTTAGATGAAGCAACTTGGTAATCTTCAAATGCATTATCATTTCAAAAAAAATTATAATCATTTAATAGAATTATAACTCCTAAAGTTATCTAAACCGACCATTGATGCCAAAAATAAGCCCCAACCTTAATCCTTACTTAATCTTGGGATGTTTCAAGAATACACCTTGAGGATCTTTTCAGGTTTAGAGTTTTAGAGAATTAGATCATAAAACATGCATTAGATTCCACATTTAAACAAAGTGGTTACATAAAAGATATTATTATTTTTTCCCATCACCGGAAACATATTTAAAATAAAACATGGATTCTTTCTTGACACTTCCTTGGCACTATCATCATATCATGTACCTTTCCCTTGACCTGTGAAAAACATTTCAAAAACTTGGGATGAGCATAAAAAGCTGAGTAAGGGATATAAAAATATGGAAAGGAAACATGAGTACATATATACATAAGAATGAAATCATAATTTACCCATAAAACATATGCAGTTTAACATACCTCATCAAATCATGAATAAATCATAGAAATCATAAGACATAAAGGTAACTTGAGGCATTCATAACATTCTTACGTAGGGAGTAACCCTCTTGGTTACGTTTGGAATACCCATCACAGTATATTCCCTAAATCTCTTCATAGAAACCTTAAAGTTTCACTCCTTCACATTACCCAATGCATTGGAGAGCTATATCGGGCTCACCCGCCCTTAGTTTATCACGGAACCACCTGTCTTCATAATAATGCCCAAGAACCATAACATAATTGTATCACATAAAACATACATAAAGGAAACATAAAATTTCCACATTTCAATCACAAGATATCAATAAAACACATTGATATAATAAAAACATTATGAAAACCATTTTCAATACCAAAATAAAATTAACGTAAAACATGGTATTTATTTTTCTTTTAAAAAATACGGTATGGCATGTAGAGGATGCCGAAACTCAAATAATGGTCACGGAGGGGGAGAAGTCATTGTCACCACATACATACAACAAAAACATTCCCTTTTGTTGTTTAGTAAATGATTCGTATAAAAAATATTCCTTTTGAATAAATGTAAAAGTCTAAGTGGTTTATACACCGTATAAAATAAGGTTGTGTATAAAACAAAATATGCCTCAATGAAAGGAGATTGAGACGAAGTCCCATACCTCGGGTTTGACTTTACTCGGTCGTTCTTTAATATCATGAATAATAAACTTGAGTTAATTTCTACTTGTTTAAGAACCATTTTCAAGTTCATTATTCCTTTTATATCACGTATTTCCATGTCATGAACACTATGTAATTATTTAAGTTAATAACGGTCGTTTTAACGATCATTGGTACTTGAGTCAAAAATAAACCCTTTATAATTACAAGTTTTTCATGTATCCATTATATCAAGAATGGTATTCATGATGTAGATATAATATATATCATATATATCTAGTACATTCATGCATTTATAATATTATATAACATTTAGAGGTAAGAAATGAAATGCACCGTTCATGGAGACGGTAAGCCCTACGTACGGATGAACGCTGCTTCCATTTCTATTTCGTAATTTATGAAATGGAATCATAATGATATAAAGGTATATTATAATTCCAGTTTAATATCATATATAATATCACAACTCCATCCTTTATACGTCCCACATATGGTATTAACGAAGCAAATCACTTTGAGGGGGCGGTAGTCCGCACTTCCTTAAATGAAGATATCACGTTTACCCATAATGGAAACCATAAAGGTATGACCAAAATGAAAAATACAGAAGCTTAAGGAAAAAATAGACATATTATATTTCATATAAAAATATAGTTTCATCTTAATGGCCACCTTTGAAGGTGTTAAAAGAATGTTGAACAATCATCATTTCGGGAGGCAGAAATTCGCCATCCACAGAAACAATATGTTCTTTTACCATTAGATGTAGGTGTGTGTAAGTGTAGCTCAAATCATTCTTATAACAACATCCTAATATATGGAAGATACTGTTTTTGTTACAAAAGGAATTAATAAAAATAGTTTAGGGGGTTGGAGAAGCAAAATAAAACAAAAGAACACAAGTGAAGACATTACCTTAAAATCGGGTAACTCCCTTTGGTTTGAGCTCAAAGGCTTCCTTGGGAAGACTTCTGCCCAAAGTGAGGCTTCTATGAGTTATATAGGGATTTTTATAGACAAAATGGGCAGGTTTTGTCCGAGCCAAAGGCTTTGTAAGTGTGGGTAAGGAGGTAGAGGTGGGGGACTTTTATAAGAGGAGAGGAGGGGAACTCTTGGAAAGTAAATAAATGATACTTTATTTTAAAATGAGTTTCGGATTTAAAAGGTCCCACATTGATATAATTCGAGTATAAGGTGATAAGGGTTAGAACTATATCCAACCAATATGTTTTTGACAAGTTTAGGTCTTAGATTTTACATTATCTTTTCATTTTATTTAAATCGTTAAATAATGAGGTAATCGATGCATCATCATGATGTCATAAATAATTTAATTTATTTAATGTCTAAAAATTATAAAAAAATACTATGATGTAGGAAATCTTTATATCATTCCAATGACTATTTATAGTTAAAAATATGACTTGTATAACCTCTTGTTAAAATTGTTTTAGTAAAATAACCCATGTTTGTGACATTTTTAATTTTAACATTAAATAAAAAGATATTTATGTCATTTCCCAACCAAGGTGGCACCATGGGGTCCCCAAGTTGACCCATGTATTTTCTTGGTTGTCCATGACACATCCAATAAGGGTAGGACATGTGTCAAGCTCATCTCATATTATTAAAACATTATTTTTACCTTTTACTACACTAATTACCTCTAATCACGATTAAGAACTTAAAAGTTACTATTCAGCAAAAAATTATTTTAATCTCATTGAACCACATTTTACATCTTAATGAAAACCATGTATGTCGGATTTTTTGAAAATCAAATCATAAAAGTGGAAATTTTTCATTTAAACGAAAAATCAGTTTCTTTAACTACCACTTAGTGGTTTCACTATTCATCAAAAATTGATGTTTTTCAGAAAAATACCAAAACTTCACCCTAAGATATATTTGATATTCTGAATTCAAAAATGAAGTCAATTTTACACAATTATAATCATATAAGTTAAATTAATTAATATAATAATTAATTCTCGCTGTCATGACAAATAGCGTGTTTTTATGAAACAATAAGTATCAAAAGATTGACACTAGTTTAAGTTCAATTTCAAAGTCAAATTGATTCTAATGACCACCATTGGATTAAATATTAAAAATATATTCTAATTTCACTTCACAACCAATTCAAAATATAATCTAATAATTTAAATAAATTTGATTAAAAAGAGGTTTTGAATTAAAATACAACATTTTTCACTATTCATTAAAAAATGAACTTTATTGGAAAAATACCAAAAATTCACACAAAGTAAATTTTGATGTACCAATAATAAATAATAAGTTTATTTTGACAAACATAGCTTATAAAATTGTAAAAATATAGATTTAAAAATGGTTTTCCATCAAAAGGCAGGAAAACAATCTTTTAAAAATATTAGTGTATTCAATGCTTAAGATTGGATTTATTCTCATTTTAATCCTCTAAAACACTATCTAATTCACTAATAGACATAGATAAAAATATCTATTATTCATTACTTACTTGGGATGTTACAAAAAATATCTTTAAATTTAATAAAAAATATTTCATATGATTTTAGTTATTTTAATTTTATCTTGTTTTAAACAAACAATCTGTATGAAATAATTTTTCAAAATAAAAAAATTATTTATTAGAAAAAGAATTTCAATTTCAAATCATGAAATTTTTTCATAAACGATTTTTATTTCATATAACTATTCTTTTTCCCATGTCGTTTATTGAATCATTTCATCAAATATCCTTCATAAAACTTCATTCTCTATAGAGAATGTAGAGTCAAGGGTTTTCTAATCAAATCATCTAAAATAAAAAATTTAATAAAATTTAATAAATTTATTTATGAATAATAATAATAATATTATTATTATTCTTACCCCGCTTATATTTATAAATATTATCATGATGTTGGAAAAATTTACAAACTTCCCCCAAAATAAAAACACATCATTATAATTTCAAATATTGATTTATATTTTTTAATTCAAACATCCCAATAATTAGTGAAATCACTATTTTCCCTTCAATTTGTTTAATTAATAATTCTTAATAAATTAAAATATTCCATTAAGGATTCAATTTAATCTTAATTGAACAATTTGAACAAAATAAAACCATATCAAAAAATCATATTTCTTTATTTATATATAAAGTAACATCAATATCCCACCAAAAAACAACTCATCCAATACCGATAATGTACACATATAAGTGAAACATATGATATTAAAATTTTTAGTTGACCTAAATTAAATATTAGATTATATTTAATTTGAAACTCCATATATTAATGTAATATTATCTTAATGGAATAAATTAGAATATTAAAAATCAAATCATTTAAATATTCGAAATATAAAAAAATTATGCATATGAATATTAAATAGGATATTAAATAAATTATTTGAAATAGGTTTGGAGTTGACCATTTTATTATGGAATGTAAACCCCATTTTAAATGGGTTAATAGGGAAATGAACTATAAAATTCATGACCTGATGTCCCTTTGCATGGTTCCAAGGACCCATGACCCATATGTCTATTACATGACCCATACCCTCCCCACCCAGCATATTGTTGGTGATTGCATCATCCCTAGCTCTGTAGTGGTGCATCTGCTACTCACCATATCCTCATGACAAACCCAACTGCCATTATTTTCTATGAGAAACACATGTGACACCCATTAGATTCTTTTATTTTTCTCACCTGATGAACCTACCCATCCTATCAGAACACATTCTCTCATACCTATGGGTTCCCACAATCACCATCTATGGGACCCCACTTTTAACCCCTTATATTGGTATTGCATGTGGGGATCATAAGGGGAAAGCATATCCCTTAGTAATAAAACTAGAAAATTAAATAGGATAAACTACATTAACATAGAGTCAACAAAAAAAATATTTTCACATTGGACCCATGAATTCCACAGCTAGGTTCTTGGTCTCATTCTAGAATACATGTATCAAATTTTAACCATAATGAATTATTTAACTGGAATTTTTTTAATATTATTACATTTCTATTTCATTTATAAATACATAAATACATCTTTTCTTGTTCCTTATGCACCATAATTCATCTTATATTTATTCTCAATTATTTCTTCATAATATATAGTCACCATAAACAAATTATTCTTACTAATTATATTATCATTTAAAATTTAATGAATATATTTTTAGTATTCATTATATGCCACCACAATAATGATAAAATAGATTTTCATAGAGTCAAATTACATCAAATAGATGGAAGAAAATCAAAAATATATATGGCCATCTGGTAATAAAGATATCATGAGAAATGATAACTATATTAATGGAAATATCCTCTCAAAAGTCATCATAGGAGAATATGGGTCATTTACACACTAATCACCATAATATCATCCTTTTTACCATCTCCAACATCAACTATTTCTACATCCTAGGCCTCTAGTCTATATCTATAAAATCATTTCCAACCATGAAAGTCTTATCAAGAAATAAATCAAATCATTGATATGATCTAATCAATATAAAGGATACACATATATTAATTATATTATTCCACAATGATTAATGTCGTCTCTGGAAAAGGCATTGAGGAATTTCATTCATTAATATAAAGGATGGGATTTTTTAATAGAATTTTTTAATAATAAAATATTTTAATGACCATCTTGGAATAAAAATTTTATTTTACGTCATTTTTACACATATAGAATAAAATATACCTTAGAAAAAAATAGAAAGAATTAACATAAATGATATATTAACATTATTCATATAATGCTATAAAATAATATAATAACATTAATTGAGCATCATAGATATTATGGTTATATTAAATTATTATCTTTATATTATTTAACAGTGTCATGAATTTTAAAAAATCTATTCCAAAAAACAAAAAACAGTCCTGAACATTCAACATAATGTGGGAAGTCACACTAATTTTATAATCATATTATCGAGTTTAATTACTCACCACATGTCAAATGTTACATTATATAATAACAATATATAGTTCAAAGAATCTCATTGGAGCAATTTAATTTAAGTCAATGAGTAATTAAATTACATTAATTACTAAAACATTGTGTTATATAATATAATTATAGTATCTCAACATTTTGAAGTAATGAAATTAAACATTTAATTCTATTAATTAAGAAAACTATATATATTATTAACCCTAGAAAAGAGTATGTTTATATATGTGATGGAATACTAAGAAGTTTTAGATTATTCATTATTAAATTCAGCATGTATGGAATTTTATATAAAAATGTTATCTGAGGACTAAATTAATGTGTGGTTTGTTGAGAAAAATCTCAAAAGGAAACTGGGTAAAAACTTAAATAAAATTATATTTTAGTAGTTTTCATTATATGATATTTTAAAAACATGAAATCCATAAAAAATGATCTAGTATCCATAAATCACACTAATGTGGGTAGGAAATATTGAGAATAATTTCAAAATTAATATTAATAAAGTTTGGCTGAAATATTTCACCTTTATCCACATAACTATACATTATGTAATAAAAATTATTATACTATATATTTTATGAAAAAATAATTTAGAATTCAAAATGTATGAAATGGGAAATTAAAATGATAAAAAATTTGTTAATTTGCTTTTGGTATTGAAAACCGCCTTGGTCTTCCTGATATCAATAGCGACGAAGGCATAAAATACATGGATACTACATAATTTTAGATGGGTACTTAATACAATAAAAAAATACATGTCCACGAACCGTAACAATTTAGTGTCTTTAGATACTTGGAAATGAAATATTCTATCCTATTGGGAGATCTTCCACATATCCCATAATGATTTCCACCTTTAGTAATTTTATCTAAAACCATTATTCATATCTAAGGGAAAGGAAACATAAGAAATGGGTGAGCTCAGATGCATAGTAATGGAAAATAATGGAAATACATATGTATAACATGAATAATGGGGTATGGAAATTGAGCATAAAATTTAAAGATCATAACCTATATATAATATATCATACTAAATATTGGTAGTTCATATGAAATGAAACAAAATGAAATAATGAATGTAATCCATGAAAGAAAAATAATGTAATATAAAATGGAATTATGTAAACACATAAGTATATAACAACCCTATGCAAAATAACCCTACCATGTACTCTGTAACACATTAGGCTTGGGTTAATCACCTGTGTACTGACTTCAGGATTGGTTTTCCCTATTGTGTACCCTCTTGTTCTGGGATTGGGAAGTCCTCTTATTTTCCCTATTATTTCAGGATTGGTATGTCCTCCAATTTAACATCTTATTTCAGGGTTGGGATTTCCTATTGTATACCCTCTTGTTTGGGTCTTGCGATGTCCTCCTTTATACCCTCTTGTTTTGGGATTGGGATTCCCTCTTGTATAACCTCTTGTTTTAGGCTTAGGAGGCCCTCTCATGTACCCTTTGAGAACATAATACATTTATCATTACCAAATGAATTGGATGTAGATATAGTTCTCACCCAACTCATAATGAAATCATGTATATAGGTTCCACAAAATCATAAACAATCATATGATAACCCATGAAATGAAATGGGTATCTAAAAAATTTCATCACATAATTACATATGAAAAGGGATAAGTTTCATAACAACATCAGGAATGCATAACCCATGAAAATAAGCCAGTTTCAAAAGCATACAACCCATAGAAGTAAAATATGTTTCATAATCATCATTACATTAAAAACCTAAACCATTCGAGAATGAATATGAATTTAAACTTTAGATCATTTATTAGAGAGTAATGAGTAACATAAATATAATTCATCTTAGATTTAAATAATTTTAAAATGTATTTAAAATATATTTTACAAGGAAGGTATCCTTTCTGCTTTGAAAATTTCTATTTAATACATTAATCCATTTAAAAAAATTATTTCCTAATAAAATCCATTGAAAACATATAAATATGTCTTTAAATAATTTTGAAATCCTTTTTCCTTGAAAACTTATAAAATAATCTCTATAAAAATTTCACAACATTTTTTCAGTGAAAAAACATTGAGGACATTATAAAAAATCTTTAAATCGTTTTTAAAACTATTTCATTGAAAATAATTTGAAATCTTATAAATAAATATTGAAACTTTTTTGAAAAAATATTTACATGATAACATAGGAATGAATATACCAGACATTTTAAAAATAATTTTCATTGAAGATAGCTTTGAAATTTTATAATAGAAGCTTTGAAAACAATAAAAAATACTTTTAAATTTACATTTATCTTCAAGGATTATTTGAAAACATTTTTTCCAAATATTATGAAAAAATGGGTTTCATTATAAAACATATTTTCAACTAAATAGAGAAATATGGTCATATTTTATTAAAAACATTTTTTAGTTATATTTAATACCAAATTGTGTGAAAATAATTCTAATACATCGATATATATTGAATAAATATAAGATTTGGAATTATCACTTGGTAACTTGGGATCATACTCTCTATGTAAGAAAATTAAATTGAATAAATAATAAAATATCATGAAGGTTATAGGATTCATGAAAAAAAATTAAAAGGAATTATATACACCTCATGGAAAAATATAGGTGCATAACATTGATTGTGTCTCAAATAATTCAAATTGAGATAAAACTACTTTACCGATTTGGTAAAATTTGAAACATAACATCCATGAAATAAAAATCTTTAAATGGATATGTAAATACAAATAAATTTAATTATATGAATCAAATAATTCATAAATAGTAAATATACAAACCACTAAATA
Source organism: Viscum album (assembly GCA_963277665.1). NCBI lineage: Eukaryota > Viridiplantae > Streptophyta > Magnoliopsida > Santalales > Viscaceae > Viscum > Viscum album. The sequence continues at coordinate 1,868,913,581 of OY728163.1, forward strand.
GATATCAGGGGGGAATAATGCATTTATCTCATGAAAATGAAAAGTTTGATAAATTCCCTTACCTTGTGTCTTTACACTAATCATACTCATTCAAACCACATGTATAATAAATATAAATTTATTAAAAAATTTAGAATTTTTTATATATATAATAGAATATATTTATTTATTATGACTTTATATTACCTTATTGTTTATAAATTTCATGTTAATGTTATGCTTCCGGGCATATTCGCGTTGTTTTTCACTTCTGTCTTTATTTGATATATCATTGGTCCTTATACTTTTCTAATGATTTCCATAATGTAATACATGATTAAAATATAATTTATATTCATTTTATTTTTATTATAATAATATATATAATTTATAATTATTAAATGGAATACACTGTTCATGAAGACGGTAAGTCACCGTATGCATGAATGTTTTTTTCATTTGTTTATTGTCATATTAAAAGATGAAAAGTAAATGAAATCTATGTATATATATATAGTTATATATATATATAATTAATAAAGTATTATTATTATATTATATATATCATAAAATTTTACTAGACCCATCATTAATACATTCAACGTAGTGTGTGAATGATTCATATTACTTTGATGGTGCAGCAGTCCACACTTCCTCAAGAAAAATTATTGTATTTACACCAAATAGAATTTAAAAAGATATGTGTGGTAAAGTGAGTAAATAATATTAAATATATAGTAAATATATTATATGGTATATATAAAAATATTTTCAATTATAATTTCCACCATGAGAGGTGGTAAAGGAAAAATAAACTATCATCATTTAGTCAGGCAATAGTTCCTCATACACATAAAATGTATATTCGTTTACTATTAGAAGGATGTGTGTGTTTTGTATGTAAAAAATTTAGTATAAAAAATAATATTATATTTAAGATAATTTTTTTATTATAAAATCATGTCATAAATATATTTGAGTGGGTTGATAAGGAAAATAAAAAATAAAGGATCTTTAAAGAATATGTTACCTCTTAATCAGCTAACTCCTTTTGGTTTGTGCCAAAAGCCTTTCACAGATATCTTTTTGGCCAAGGATAGTATTATATAAGAGAGTTAGGTATTTTTATAATTTTATTGGTTAGATCTTGGCTGATCCTAAGATTTTTGATAGGTGTGAAAAAGAAGAGGATATTTTGGACTTTTATAGGGAAGGAAAAAGACTCACTCCGAATTTTTAAAAACAACTTAGGTGTAAAAATGTTATTAACTAAATAAATTCTTACCAAACCAAAAAAATAGAAGTTTTATGGCAGAAATATGTCCAAAAAATGTGTTTTGGAAAACATTATAGGTTATTTGGTCCCCTAAGATCAATCTTTAGTCCCTAATTAAACATAATTTGACCTTAACCAATGTGATTGATTTTAATCACTTTTACTAATATTTTTGGTGATAAATTAACATAATCTAATTTGAAAAAAAATAGTATATAGATTAAAATGGTTTATATCAATTTTTTTAAATTCAATTCATAGAATTAGAATAAATAAGATTGATTCTAATCCAGAAAATGGGATGAAATGACATGTTTTTAAAGTAGAAAAATATTAACATGTTTTTCATGTCCTTATATTCAATTTCTAATTGAAATTTACTATATAGAACTTATTTGTATTAGATGTATAATTTTTCTAATTTGAACTTAAAATAAATTTAAATTATAATTTATCATTAGTAATTATTTTGAAAATAAGGTTGTTATAAAATAAAATGCAGTTTTTAACTATTCATCAATAAATGAAGTTTCTCCGAAAAATAAAAAAATCACCCTAAGATAATTTTTGAAATATAAATTCAAAAATTAAGTTTATCTTATCAAATTAAATTTTTATATTTCTCTAATATTAATTTTTTTCTTAAAAAATTGACATGAAAAGCAGTTCATTCGAGAAAATATTATTTTAAGACTTATAAAGACTTTACAAAAAATATATTTTTCAATATAAAACCATTATAACAATATTTAAAAAGAAGTTATTACTGTTATTATTAATTATTATTAATGTATAGGATATAACTTACATGTTGAAATAATTATAATAATAAAATTATGTTTTTTAACTCAGTGTTGTATGTGACATATACTATGTTTGGGTTGCGTGTAGTGTGTGCCATGTCGGTGTTCTGTTTTGTGTAATACAATTCAATGTTGGGTTTAGCACAATAAAAGTGGGTGTTGTATGAGGGTAATAGTTTTTATAGGTTTTTAATATATATATATATATATATATATATAACTATTTCAGGTGTCATGTGAAATGGATGATATAAAAAACATAAACTAATTCAAAAAATATATTTCAATAAACATCAAGGTGTTACTTTATACCCCCCTTAAAATTAATTTCACTATAAAAATTATTTTTGGATATAAACGGTTTAATACATGAAAGTTCATTTCATAGAAACCCACATATTAAAAATGAATAATAAAATTTTATTTTCAAAAAAAAATGTTGGAGCAATAATTGTTACCCAAATTGACATATAACTAGGATTCCACATAGGAGAACATAGGTTGGGGTGAAGATTGGACATGTAGGAAAGTCATAAATATATATAGTGAGATATTAAAGTCCTCAATCACAAATAATTTATTGATTCCAACATTTTTAGGGTCTCAAATTCATAAATATATGATTTTTTAAAAGGACATTGGTTCTACATAAAATACGGTACCGGGACAAAAAATTGTTTTGTCATTGTCCTAACATTGCATAACTCTTTCACTGACCAAAAAGTATAATAAAATATACTTGATATATTTCTATAAATAAAATTTCATTTTTTATTTATTTTTCTATCATTTTATAATTCATAAATTACATAAAATAATGGTTGTATAGAAATTAACATTGATGATTAGAGTGATAATATACACTTTTAGCGGATCTTAAGGCCTATAAAATTATGAAATATATAACCATTGTCTCTAACTATTATTAAAAACAATATGGCTAATACATTAATCTTCAAACATAAGAATTAACACTATTATTCCATCATACATATTTATTAATAAAAAATTATTATACATAACTAGGACATCACAGAGGCCAGTGGTTGCCGTGAAACCCTTATTGTCTTTAGGTCATGGTTTCTTGACCCGCAACCCTTCCAGACAAGACTGATTTTCACCCAACAGACATGATGTCCTTTTCTAAAACAATGGTAATATAATTTCCAAAAATTAATAATATTTACAACCTTGAAATAAGGTTTATCACTAAATATCATTTTAACGACAGTATTCAATAAAAACTCAATGTAAAAATACTTCTTCTTAAGTTTACAATAAAAATTTTATGAATGGTTAACCATATAACCCTTTTGAAAGGGGAAAATCCAAAACATTAAAAAGAAAGTCATGAAACCAACTTAACTTTGATCCCGCATATATCACAATGTACCACTTGATTTTAAATTCCAAACATGTGAATACCCTCATTGTATATTCTCATGAAATATAGTAATAACATGAATAACCAAGAATAATTCTGGAAAACATGAATGATTCTTTATTCCAAAGATTATAGGTTATATTCCATAAATCAAAAAAGTTATAATCTTCATCCCTAATATTATAAAATACATTTTAACAACCCCTTAATTAATTCCATTGTAATTAGTACCATCCAATTAACTTATATCAGACATATCATAACCAAAGTACATTATCATAAAATAAGGAACATATTGGGTGTGATCTTTCACATAATAATGCTTTTCCTTTGATATCAATTTTCCATTAAATAATTTTTTAATCCATTGGATCCATTTATGGATTTTTTTGTAAATTATTATAGAAAAAAATTGGAAAATCCTTATATGTTTTACCTTTCATAATTCTTGAATCCAAATACATAAATACTTCGATTACTTCATCATTAAGCCATTAAAAAGGATAAATAATCTTGTTACATGGTACCTATTTCCCTTCAAATATCATTAGTAGTCTTTTCATCATCAATAATGTAACCATTACCCATAACTCTTTGTTGGTTATCTTTAATATATTTCCTCTTGGGACATTGATTTGTATAATGACTATTTATTCCACACCTAAAAAACATAAACATTAATGATGTATTATGGAGAAAAATATTCTCATCCACTTCATTAACTAAACTCATCATTTTTTCCTTGTATTAATTTTCATTGTGTCCATATTTTCCACAGTCAAAACATCTTTGTGTTTCTCTGGGACATTCACTTAGGCTATTATTTCACCATTTTTGACATAAAAGAAACTGAATCTTCTTTCCTCTATAGTCTATATTACCCGAAATCTCAGAGAACTCTTTAATTCTCATCCTTATTGAGTCCAAGTGTTTGTTATGGTGTACATTGTCAATCATGTTTTGTGAACTCGAATTAGGCATGATCACAAAATCTTTTAATCTAGTGGTCATACCACATGAAGGGTCATTAAAAAATCACACATCACAGTCTATGCTAATCCAATTATTTTAGGTTCCCACCATTGACAAAAATAAAAAGAATAATTTGAGCATTACTTATCCTAGAAGGAAACCACAAAGTTATAAAAAAATTAATTATAGGATTTCTAAATCACGATACCTTCATTAATATATGACACCCTAGGTACATTCTAGGTTTTTTAAAGACAACATAAATTTAAATCCATTATGAAGTTTTGTGAAGAGTTTTGTGAATTCCAAAATCATATCCCCCAAAAGTGTCAAACCATGTGTGCGGGAAGGCCTATTGTCATGTATCAGATTATACCAAGTCAGGCCTGAAACATCTTGTTGGAGTTTTTAACTCTAGGTACATCTGTGTGAGATCTGTATCCACTAGTAGTATCTAGACAAGGATGTATTTCTCGGAAACCACTCAATCTATCCTTTACCAAAATAATAGGACATTTTCTTAAATATTAACTGATAATTATATATATCCTTTGAGACATAACTAATCATATCCTTTTAAATATAATAAAGGATCTCACTAAAGTATTATCATCCTAGTTTCCAATGGTTAACTAAACCATTCTAGTGATACTAACAATGGTGACCCAAGCATAACATACATGGATATAAAATCTTTTTAGATGAATATTTTGTACAATAAAAAAGTACATGTTTGAGGACTATAATAGATTAGTGTCATTGGAAATGTTGAAACAAACTATTCTATCATATTGGAATATCTTAAATATCATTCATTGAGATCTACACCTTTAGTACTTCCAAATAAAACCTTTCTTCAAAACCTATGGAAATGAAACATATTAAAGGGGTGAGCAAAAATTCTCAGTAAGGGTAAATAAAGGAAATGCATAAGCATATCATGGAAAAAGGGTATGGAACATGATAATACCATTTTAATATAATTTTCATAAATTCGAGTTTATAAAAATGATTGAATATTCATAAGACATTAACCATAAGTAAATAATGAAAATAATCCATGAAAGAGTAACATAAGAATAAAACATGGAATTGTGGAAACACATAATAATATAAAAACCCTATATCAAGGAGGCCAACTAAGGGATTTGTAACATGTTATTATTGGGTTAATCACCTTTGTACCTACTTTAATATTGGGATTCCCTCCCGTATACCCTATTATTTGTGTCATGGAATGTTATCCCATTTAACCTGTAGTATCTTTCTTGGGATGTATTATCATTTACCATTTTATTTCAGGTTAGGGATGTCCTCACATTTTTCTTCTTTTTTTGGGATTTGGATTTCCTCTCATATACCATATTTTTGTGGGCTTGGGATTCCCTCATGTATACATGCTTATTTTTTGATTAGGATACCCTCTCGTGTTCCCTTTGGGATCAAAAAACATTTATCATTACCCAATTCATTGGAGGAAAAAATTGGTCCCACCCATCTCATAATTAAATCATAGATACAGGTTCCAAAAAATCATAAATAATCATATCATAACCCACTAAATGATATGGTTATCATTAACATTTCATCACATCATAACCTATAAAAATAGATATGATTCATAATCACTTCATAAAATCATAACCTTTGAAAAGAAGAGGCTTTCAAAAATATAAAACCCATGTAATTGAAATAGTTGTTGTAATAATCAATCCATCTAAACATAAACTGTTCAAAAAAATATGAACTAGAGATCAAGATCACTCTCTATAGAGGCAGGAGTTACATCAATAGATTTCATATTTTATGGAAAATAAATTTTGAAATATATAAAAAAAATATCATGAGGAAATTATTCATTATTGTTTGAATTTTTCTTAATACCTAAAAATATTTTAAAATCATTTTCTTATAAAATACCATGAAAATGTATAAATAGAACTGAAATCATATTGAAAACTTTTTACCTTAAAAAATTATAAAACAATTTTAAAAACATTTTAAAAACATTTTTCATTGAAAAAAAATTAAGAAAATTAAATTAAATATTTAAAAAAATTAATACTTTTTCATATAAAATACATTCAAAACTTCTAAACAAGTATAGAAAAATTTTTAAATAAATTTTTACTTGAAAACTTCTGAAAGAAGATTCAAAAGATTTTAAAGACCTGTTTTGTTGAAAATAGCTCAAAAATCTTATAAAAACTATTTAAAAAACAATAAAACAATTTAAAATCATTTTACCTAAAAAAATATCTTCAAGTATCATTTGAAATAATTTTCTATAATCTTTTTGAAAACATGTTTTTTTAATAGAATATATTTTTGACTTAAGAGAAAAATATGGTCCGATTTTCTTAAAAAAAAATTTCTAAATTTTCTTAAGACCCAAATACTTGGAAAATGGTAATAATATATCTATATATCTTTACTAAAAAATAAGGAAACTTATGAGTTTTATTTAGATATTTATTTTAATATTTTATCATATATTTGATATCATTAACAATCTCAAAAAACGCATAGATTGTTTCAATAAACTATTATCAGCTGGTAACTTGGAATCATAATCTCTATGTATGTAATGGAAATTAAATGAATTTTAAAATATCCTGAAAATAATTATATTCATGGTATAACATTTCAATGTAATTATATACTCATCATGGAAAAATTTTGGTTCATAACAAATCTTTTGTCTCAACGAAGGAAAATTAAGACAAAACTATATTACCGATTTGGTAACTTCTAAAAAATATATCTCTTAAAAGAATGATAATAAAATGGATTTGTAAATAAATGTGAAATTTATTATAATAATAATATAATTAATCAATTGGTATTTTATAGAACATTAAAAAGGTATGGGTGTTAAATAAATCATTTATCTCACAGAATTGAAAAGTGAGATGAAATTCCCTTACTCTGTGTCTTAACTCTCATTGTACTTATTCAATCCTATAGTATAATAAATATAAATTTACTATAAATCATTTATAGAACCATATTATCATATCTAATAAAATATATTTATTTATTATTACTCATTTTACCTACATGTTTAATAATTTCATGTTATGGTTACGCTTCGGGTAAGATTCACATTGTTTTTTTCTTGTCTCTTAATTTGTTATATCATTTGTCCTTATAATTAAATCATTACTTACAAAATTTAAAAAATTATATAAATATAATTTATATTAATTATATTTTATTCTAATAATCGGTAGAATTTTGACGTATGAAATGGAATACACCGTCCATGGAGATGGTAATTTGTCCAAACGCATAAATGTTATTTCCATTTTTATTGTTGTATTGAAGGAAAACAATTTCTTGGAATATATATATATATATATATATGTATTAAAGAATTATTATCATATAATATATATCATTTATTTTCACTAAACCCATCTATAATACATTCCATGTTGTGTGTGAATGAATCAAATTGTATTGAGGGGCGGTAGTCCACACTTCCTAAAACGAAATGATCGTATTTTCACCAAATAGAAAGTAAAAATATATGTGTCAAAAAAGAAATATAGACTTTTAAATAAATAATAAATAAAATATATTAAATATATAATCATATTTTCTACCATTATATCCACCATGAGCGGTGGTAATGTAAAAATAGATAATCATCGTTTAGTGGGGCGGTAGTTTTCGTTAAACATAAATTGTATGTTCGTTTCCCATTAGATGTTTGTGTGTGTAATTGTAGTATATAAAGTTTATATAAAATAATCCTAGTATTTTGAATAGACTGGTTTATTTTTATGAAAATGGAATAAATAGAGTGTAGAGGGTTGATAAGGAAAATAAAATAATAAATCCAGAAAGAATAGGTTACCTCTTAATCAGGTAACTCTTTTTGGTCTGTTCCTAAAGGATTACTTGGATTATGTTCTTCCCAAAGATATTATTATATGAGTAAATTAGGGATGTTTATAATAGTTTAGGGAAGATATGAGAAGAAAATATCTGTTTTTAGATGTGCTAATAAGAGGTAGAGGCGGAGGCCTTTTATATGGGAGGGAAAATAAATTACTTGAATTTATAAAAAAGTTTCTTGTACAGATATTCTTACCTAAAAAGTCATAAAAACAAAAAAAATCAATAATGTAAGGCTTGAAAATGAAATACTAAAATCACATGGGTGTTGGACAACTGTATAGGTTATTTGGGCCCCTAAGATTACCGTTTAGTGCCTAATTAAGCTTAATTTTACCTATGTCACTATGATTTATTTTAATACCTTTTATTAATATTTTGGGTAAAAATTAACCAGATATAATTAGAATCTTAATATTATTTTGATTAATGTGTTATGTCTAATTTTTTTTCAAAATTAAATTCACATAGGCGAAAAATTAATATTAATGTCAATCTCGTAGACGAGACGATGTAACGGGTTTTTAATGTATAAAAATGTTCAAAATTTCATATGTTTTTATATTCTATTTAAATGGGAAATTTATTATAATGAACAATTTTTTTAATATATATTTTTTAATTAATGTTCCCATAAAAAAATTAAATTATAATTTAATATTATTAATATTTTAAACAAAATGGCTGATATTAAATAAAATGTATTATTTTTCACTATTCATCAAAAAATTATGTTTCTCTGAATAATCCCAAAAAATAACCCTAATATAATTTCTGGATTATAAATTCAAAAATTATGTTTATTTTATCATATTATGTTTTTAGATGTGTCTAAAATTAATTTTTTTTTGTTCTTCACAGAAGGACATGAACAATATTTCATTCGAGAACGTAATATTTTCAAACATATAATGACTTTACAAAAAAAAATATTTTTCATTATCAACCCTTTATAAAAATGTGGTAAATTAGTTATTACTATTCATATTATTATGTTTTAATGTATAGGTTATAACTAACTAATTTTAATCATTTTAATAACAAAATGATTTATATTGAAACTATGTATTTTGTGTAATGTATTCAATGTCGGTATTGTGTGTAGCACATTTCATGTCATTGTTATGTATAGTGCAGGATAATTCAATTTTGAATATAGTGTAATCCAAGATAGTGTTCTGTGAATGGAATGTTTGAATTAGTTTTTTAATATATATATATAAATATATATATAATTATTTACTATGTAATGTGAAATTAAAAATATAAAAATTATATAAATTAATTTGGAAAAAATATATCACAAATTCTCATGCTGTTACAATCTCATTTTTGAAAAATACTTATTTATAACATAAAATATACATTCAATTGAATTTTCAATTTCCCTTATAAAAATAATGAAGAACATCAAACACTGACTTGAAATCCATAAAGTTATGTATATGAGTTCATCACCTGAACAACAGTTGGGAAAATATGAAACAACCGTTATAGATTTATAGGTATAGGATTTTATCACTTGAAATTAATAAAAATAAACTTTTTCTAACAATAAGGATTAATTTAAAACTCAATGAATTAATTATTTGAAACAATGATACATCCATAAATAAAATAAAATGATTTACCATTGAATATTATTGATGAAAAAACCATCAACAAATTTCAATATTAGCTCATATTAAAAATAGAATGTATACTATCAGAGTGACTTCCTCAATAACATTAATGAGAAACTTACAAAGAAACCTCTCATTCTTCAAATGATAAAATGTATAGATTCATAGCTTTTCATGAGAAAGAAATTTAATGCAACATGTTTTGATATAAATTCCCCATATATTATAGTTTTATGACCATTCTAAAAGATGTTATAAAGAATATAATCTGGTCCAATATTAGTCAAAAAGTTTTTCTCGATACATTCAATTCTATAAAATTATGGCATAAATATTTCATACATGATGAAACAAGTTATCACCCACCCTCCAAATCAAGAAATAATTAGTTTGTGTGTGTGTATTAATAACTTATTGTCTATCAATCACTTATCATTTGACCTTGTACTAGTAAAAATTTTCTAACCTCTAATAACTTTTGGATAAGTGGCATTGGTTTTGTTTAAAAAAAACACTTACCCTTAATGACACCATACTATGGGAACTATAGTGAAAAAATATAAATATTTAAAAATGTACAGTAAATATGTAGAGGGAAACATGGTGGGAAATATAGTGTATGAAATGATATACATGTGGGAATTTGTGTGAAAAAATAAAATAAGATATTGGTAAATATAGTGACAAAAAATGGTATGCATAGCGAAATGATATAAAATACAGGGATAAATAATTTACTAACAAAGAATTTAAAACATTTATCATTACTTATAGTATTAATATATAGATTATTAGTAATGATAAAATAGTAAGATCAAGCAAATATGTAAAACACATTTAGATGTAGATGAAACAAATAATTAAATAATTATTAATTTCAAAAAATCTAATTGAATGCAATTAGAATACATATAAGCTTGATGGTTACTCATAAATGATTTAATAACTATACATTTTTTAGCATTGGGAAATTACAAAACATGTTATATTAAAGGTTAATGTTGCAGATTTTCTATTTATATTTAATAAACTGTATTTATTATAGTTAAAAAACATATAGTAACCTTTAAATGTGGACATATTTTTTAATGAATAAAAAAATTATTTTTATAATGAAACAACATAAATAATTTTTTTATAGTGAGACAACATAAATGGGATATATAATTTTCATGGGTTTAATACATCAAGAAAATTTTATTAAAAAAATACAATAAATTTAATAATGGTACATTGTATATTGATTTTATTTTATAAAAAAAATAAAATATATATATATATATATTTCATCATTTTCAAAAAGTTTAATTTATGCATTCTATCTACGTATGTTTCTAGTGATTGAAACATTTTATTATATACTTAAAATTATAGATTTATTTTATTCATAAATTTTCATGTATAAATAAAATATAAATACTGTTAAAATATAAGATACATTGGGATGGAATTAAAATAGATTTTTTAAAAATCATGTATAAATATAAATTATATATAGTTCTTTTCTTTCAAAAAAATAAATATGTTTCGTTAAAATATAGAAATAAGATATATCAAAATATTTATAGAGAAAAAATTTATTCATTCATGAAATAAAACTGTATGTCAAAACTTATCTAGTTTTTAGTAGTTATCAATTTTGGTAAAGTTTGAAAGATGTTAAAGAAAAGTAATATCTATTAAATATGGAGAGAGAAACAATTGAAGACTATGATTATTTTGTATGAATAAAGAACTAAAGGAAGAAAGTAGTTACCTATAAGCATTTATTAATCTCAAGTCATATCTAATTATTGATACAAAATATTAGTGGAGTAGAATATCTAGTCGCAAGTGACGTTGATATTGGATTAATATGTTGGGAAGATGATAGTAGTGTTCGCCTAAAATTGAAGATCATGAATATAAAAATATAAAAAAAATATTATATATTTTATAAATATAATTTCTTTAATAGTATGATATAATATAAATAATATGAATAATAATTTATTTGAGCATAGGTTTCACATAATGTATACATACTGATGGTATAGAATAAGTCACCTAAATTTGAATTTTTTTAAAAATGGAATTCCAAAATTGAACGTCAACTTATTCTCATACAAGATTGTTGTAAAAATATCATAATCTATAAGATATTATATAGGAAATATCCCATTTAATAAATAATAATTTTTGGATATAAGTGATTATAAATGGAACATTTATATTTTCAATAACAAGTTATTAAATCATTTTTCATGAATCTGTCACATCACTGTAGTACTTGACAGTGAGTTTTCATTCAAGATAACCATCATTTTTTCAGCAACAGAATCATATAGTTTGAAGTTTATAATTACACCTATGATATGTTTTTAGTTGTTCCATTTCTAATAACCAACCAATAAAAAACCTGTAAATATAAATAATGACAAAATATGAACAAAAATGAATCTACTCAAACAATAATAAACAAATATGAAAATGTATAAAAATTGTGGATAATAGTAAAATATATAATAATAAAAAAATATTAATATTTGTGAGGAAATATGTATAAATATAAACCTATTTTTAAAAAATATCAACTTTTATAAAAAAATAAGTATAAAGATTAGAAAAAGGTGGTAAAAAATTTAAACAAATTCAAAAAATATGAACTTGTATATTGAACTCGAATGAATTATAAAAAAAATATGAACTAACAAAAAAACATAAAAATAGTTATCTTTATGAATAGAAAAATAGATACACATGTGGAAAAAGGATGCATATATATGAAAATCATATAAACAAATTGGATAAAAATATAAATCGATAAAACAAATATGAACCTCTATAGAATTGAGATCCCAAAAAAATATCCAAAACCATACAGAACATCCTAAACCATGTCCAAACCTGCATATAATAAAAAATTACAAAATAAAACAATGAAATACAATAAATTTGGGTGTTACATCCTCACAAACCTATTGATGAAATATTTAATACCAACTCCTCATATTCATATTTTATCATTAATCCTTAAATATATATTTTGTTAAAATAGAATAAAATACGCCAAATGTAATTAGAATATGAATATGTATAATTAAAGAAAAAATATCATATCATAAATATAGTGTACATTTAGATTAAATTCATCTCAAAATTTTGTTTGAAGAATCATTTTGTGAAAATAGTGATATGGATCAATAATATATAGAAGTGGTTTTTGAGACATCATTCAATGGAGATTAACATTTTGTTCATTCTTTACAATATCCCCATATTTTGAGGGGAAAAGGGAATTTGGTGAAGAAGAAATATTCGATATAAATAATTCTGTAAGATACTTTCTAAAGAAGAAAACATTTTCCTTTATTAAAGTGAACAGTCCATAATATGATCCATCTATTGGGGGAAAATAATAATAATACAAATTTTCATATAATTGAATCTCATTTTGACAGAAAAATCATTTTAGATATGTATTATTTTTTAAAATCATAGAATCATAAATTTATTAAAAATATAAAACCATCGATGTAAAAATATATTTAATAATGTAATGAGATTTTAACATTACACGACGATATCAATACATGAAAATGTATCCATTCAAATAATGTGTGTTTCATCTTTATATCAATGTAAAGAAATTGATACAGTATATGTCCCCTTAATTTAATAATGGAATTAATATATATATATATATATACTAATATATATTTATGATGTATAATATTGATGACAATTTAGATACTTTTATGGAAAATATTTTTCTTTTTCAACCTTTTTAATATCTATTGTAATCTATCATCATCAAAATGAGATGGTAGTTAAAATTCTCCTTGGGCATTTTTATAGGTATATTGTGTTACCATATTTATGATATTCATACTTGTGTATGGTGTATTTTATTTTAGATTTGTAATTCCCCCTCCTCGTCCATTTTTAAAATATTGTGTTATGAAAAAATAATGAAACATAATAAATTGAAAATAAATATAAATAAATATACCTGGATATAAAAGTTAATAAAAAATAGTGTCAGAAAACTGAATATCCTTTTGAGTTTCACCATCCTTTCTTCTAGTGAAAATATAAATATAAAAAATATTTCAAATTTTTTTTCATTTTGTCAATAGTAATAGGTTATGATATACATTTATACCTGGAGTGAGTTCACAGAAAATAATTTCAATGGCGAAACACATAAATGGTTTTGAGTAGTTACAATAAATAAACTCCATTTATAATTTAAATTGGAAAATTAATGATCAAAATCTAAATTATATGTCATCCAGTATACAGAAACATCAATGGTGATTAGAATGGTGATGAATATAATGCAATAATTACGGGGAAAATAAATTTGAAGAATATTATTTTTTTCATAAGTCCATATATTAATGATGGTAGTTGTGGTCTCTAGAGACTTGGACATAGTAGGTACTTTGTAGAGAGCATTATTCTTAACTAGAAAAAGCAAACATTTTATATATATAAATTTTCCAACCTGAAATGGAAGATTGTGGACTGTGGGATAGTAAATTTTTGTGTTCATTTAGTTTTATTATTTGAATGAATAAAATATAAAATGTTATATGTAGTAAATAATACACTTTCTGATGTTTAAATAGTGATGTGTATGGTAGAACATCTCAAGGGATGAAGAATATGTGTTGGGGTTTTGTGATGTGGATGATCTTATGCATGCTGACATATCATTTGGATGTAATATAAGTCCTCGATGAGTAGACATTGGTCATAATCAATGTAGGGTTCTACGAGGATGGATTGGTTGGCACACAGAGCAAGATATCGGCAGAAAGTGGTCTGATATAGAAACAGTTTGGGTGTGGGATGAAAGGGGAGTACAAGTATACAGTTTTATAAGAGAAGGGTTTGAAGGAGGTAGTTTTAGAGGAGATGGTTTTTGATGAGAAGGTTTTGGGGTAAAAGACTCAAAGGATGAGGCATTGATGGAGGTGGAGAGAAGATAGGGATTGATGCAGAGGTGGTGGAGGAGTATATCGATATAAATGTGAAGGAGGGGGAGGCATAGGCTTTGGCAGAGACAAATGAGTAATTGATGTCCTATCAAGACACATAATTAAATTGGATATTTATGTAAAGGTAGTGGAGGATTTGGATTTCATGTATAATGGATAATTTTTGGGGAGGGGATGAGGAATCAAGGAAGTGAGGGAGTCAGGGTAAGAGATGGGGGTGGAGGTGGAGGCAGGATAAATGATGGGATTAGGGAAGGATGTGAGAGGGATAGAGAAGAGGCGGGGTTGTGGAAGGTGACCTTTGGGAGGGGATGTAGATATGGGATTAATGGAGGGGATACAATGGTCTAGGGGAAGAATTTGGGAGGGGATGTAGGAAGGGTGAGAGGATTTATTAGAGAGGGAGATAGAAGTAAAAAAATCTATAGGTTATAGGTGGAATCAAATTTACAAGCTTAGGCATATAAAATAGATATTTTTAAAACATTATGATTTCATGGATAGCGATATAAACCTATTGTCAACAATATAATATCCTCATATTTCTTCCCATAGTATAATATAGGTGATCCAATATGACAAATATCATAACCCAATGTTATCTCATAATTTCATCCATGTAATCATTGATAATAATATCTCTATATTACATCTACTAATACCTATAGTAATTTTTTTTCACTCTATACCCATGCCTATATTACTAGTCATGGTTGGTTTTATCGATATATTTATATTTATATTTCTTTATAAAACAATCTAAAACATGAATTTTTTAACTGTAATTCATGCTAATATAATTCATAATGTTGAGGTGTTTTGACTATCTAATTTGGGGTGAAAAACTGAGGTATATCATGTGTAACGATATCCCATTTCATTTTCACCATTATCATTTAAAATTTATAGTATTGACCCATTTTATAGAATATATAGATTAAAAATAAATACCTCGGGATCTGAGATCATATCCTAAATAATGATATCACAAAATTTTTATGTATGATATCAACTATTATCTATTTATCATAGTTTTTAGAATTTTAGATTCGTTAATCCATTATCAATGATATATAACATACCAATAATATATTTTTTGGAAATATACTATATAAAAATGAAGATAAAACTTATAACCAATTAATATACAATTTTTTTATGAGAATAATGATTTTTAAGATGAAAAAAATAAATAGAACATACTATCTATCTTATAATTTCAACTTTATTTGTTCATGATAAATATTCAACAAGAACCAACTAGTTCTTCACTATATAGGTAATACGCCAAAAATAGAATCCCTAAACATTTTTGGAAGTGACTTATTTTCATTTCAAATAGATATTATTATCCATTCTCAATCAATAATGATAGAAAATGAATAAAGATTCTCAAAAAATGATTCTCATTCAAGTATGCTAATATTTTATTCTAAATGAATCCTTCAACACAATTTTTTTAGGAATATTTCATTTATGATTCATCATATTTTAATTTGGGTATTCTAAAAAATCTCATACAACCCCATTTACTTTTATATAATACAATTAAAATATTTTTCATTTATGAAATGTGTTGTTTGAAAAATTAAATGAATATATTTTAATAAATACTTCATCTCTTTTTATATAAGCTTAGTAAAGTAATTTTATGTGAATAAAAATCAATGTAAAATACTTGTGATATCGTGTGTCACACATATACTAGTTCTTGAAATCTATATATCATATAATGTAACTAAATCTTTCCCTAAATAAAATATAATATAAAATATCAGTTGATGATCCCTACCTTTTAAAAAATGATTGTTGTATATCTTTGATAAAAATGGTTCTATATTACATTATACACCATGTACATTAATTTATAAAAGTATAATAATTTAATAAGTAGATACATTACAAAAAATGAAATTAAAAATTAGCCTGTATGATTTTCACTTTTTATGATAAATATTGTAAGTTTTTCTATTATTTTCTTAAAACATGGGATTATCATGATAGTTGATATTGGATTTTCAACTTAAGTCATTGTATATCATATTTTACTTCTTTAGGAATATTGAATTTAATTTAAAAAACTAAACAAAATCTTCCTACTACTATTAAATATATATTTTATCTTATATGAATGGAATATTTTATAATTATTTAGTCAGTGAAAACCCCAAAAAAATCCCTCTAGTTTTTTTACATCAACTCTTGAAATAAATTTTCAATTTTATTGAAAAATTTAATAATAATGAAATTATACTTATATAGCATGGTTCAAATGGAATCTTGTAAAAATACATGATCATATTTCATTAAATTTTAATTTAAGATCAAACCATCATCATAGAAACAATTGGTATACTCTTTGGTCTCCCCTATATTCTATATAATTAACATTGAGTTTGTTTATTTTTATGTCATGTATTATCTATGGATATCTTCCAAAAATAACAAATAAAAAATTTTACAAATATTTAATTATCCTATTAATTTGGGACAAAGAATATTAGCTATCACTAGTATTCCTAAAAGGCCCCAGTTTAACTCATTGTTGTCAAACATGAATTAAAATTAATTTTTGAAATATATTTATCATAAATTCTCCATTGATTATAAAATGATCAAAAAGATTTCGTTAAAATGATGGATACCCCCTTAGATATAAAATTAAACTGTTAATATGAATAGTGGGTTTTTTGTTTCATATATTTCATTCAATTAAATACATATAATCAAAACAAGTACATAAAAATATTTTTATAAAAAACACCTAACATAACAAAGGTGCTTCACTTTCATAGAAATAAATGTCAATGT
Organism: Viscum album; assembly: GCA_963277665.1. Lineage (NCBI taxonomy): Eukaryota > Viridiplantae > Streptophyta > Magnoliopsida > Santalales > Viscaceae > Viscum > Viscum album. The sequence continues at coordinate 1,868,931,316 of OY728163.1, forward strand.
TATTTTCAGTTTGTATTTATTAATCATTTAGTTTACTGAGTATCAATTGATATGAAATCAAAAATATTAGATTAGTTTCTAAATTAATCTAAGTGGTTAACATTTCCTTCTCATTGGGTGGTAACATCAAATGAAAGCTTGAAAATATTTACTCATATAATGAATTTGTCCATGGAAACTCATACTGTTCTCATTTATTAAGGAATTTTGAGTCCAAACTCTCTAATAAACATGTAATCATGTGATAAAATCATATTTACAAATCATTATATATTCAAACTAATATCCTATTTTCTATAAATGAATGATAGGGACCCAAAACAGTAATATATTCTCCCTTTAGGGGAACCGCCCATATATCCTTGAAATCGAAATATCACGACGGGATCCTAATGTGGGATCGATCCGAAACTACCCTAATACCACCTCCATTGGCTAGGGGACTGGTGAAATCATTGAATTTAATATCCTAAATGGTATTCCTTTTCCTAATGTACCCATATGCACACACACAACCATTTCAATGAAAATGTGTAGAGGAAAAAGAATAAAAAGATGCATCATCTATAATATAAAAAAATCAAGAAAAACCCCTATGATGTACCTAATTGTGATTTTGAAAACTAAAATCTTAAGTGTAAAAATAGATAACCAACTATAATTATTACCCATATTGAATAAATATAAAATTACAAGTGTCGAGAGATCCCATTTCCTGATATCCAAACTCCAACCACCATATGTGGTCTAATTCCTCAAGTATCCTTAAGCTCAAATTAATTCACTGATTCATTTTCTTTCATCTAAATAATACATGAAATGTTTGGGAAATTCCCATGAATGGGTAATTATATATATATCTATTAGGATTACTTAAAAGTTAAAAGGGTGGGCAGTAAGAGACATGATAGTTATTGATAGCGAACAGCTCAAGCAAAAGAAATAGAGTAAGAAAATACAATGACATGGATATAAATAGATATATATTCTCAATCCAATGAACCCAAAATAAGAGATATGGAGATCTTAATATCACATATTAAGCCAAGAAAGATTTATAATAGTCCAAAACACCTTCAACAATGCCTAGAAACTTTCTTGACTGCCTAGAAGTAAACATCCAAGTCAAACAACACCTCGACATTTTGTTGCACAGTCAAGGTGTAACAATATCAAAGTAGAGGACATATTCCATAGTGTTTTAGTGGTGTTACACTATAATTTCATGATGATATGATCCATGTGCAATACTGGGATCCAAACAGTAGATGGAGGAACTACTCCCAACCTGATGGGGGTTCCACTATGGTGCTAGGGGGACCTACAACCTATCAGATAAAGGGTGACACTCAGTAGGTAGAGGACATGTCCCCAACTCCCAAAGGGGGATCGACTCTATATTTCCAATGTATATTCCATGACCCATCTAGGTGGTTCCACATTTTTCATGAGGACCAACTTCTTATCTCATAGGGGTTTCCACTTTGTAGATAGTGGACTTGGGCCATAGTTCAACGAGGGGTTCTACTCTAGTTTCTATGGTGATCCTATTCCCAATCACAATGACCATTGGGTGTCCCCTAAAAAAATCACACCTTGGAAATATGAAATTGTATCCTAAAATCCACTACATAGTCCACCATTACATTATATAGAGAAAAACACTCATGATAGGTTGATGACAGGACAAAATCTATTTGTAATAAAGGAGATATTAGGTGTTATTGTTTACTAAAAAGGAAAATAGGGTACAAGGCATGTATGAGGAGTCCAACATGGTATGTGGTCCTACTCCATCACAAGACTATGTCCCTATAGGTACACTAATCGATAACCATGTGACCATATATGACCTGTATAGGGTCTATATAGTGTTTTCGATCCACTCAAGGCCCATCATGTGCTCTTTCTCCATGTTGATATACCTTTTCCCATCTTATGGTACATTGGTACACATCATATGTCTTGTCATTCCCATACCTATGTACTCCCGGATTATATTCAATGTCTTCCATCATATGGTCTCATGGAATGGGGGTGTCCCACATAAAATATGATACTAAACTCTTCTGAAACCATAGCTACTACTGCCAAAGACCTACAAGGCATGTTTTCTTCAGACTACTCATTGTGTATTTGTAATTTTTCCATAACATTAGATCCCATATATGTACCCCATATCCATTGTTTCTAACATTTTATTTTTCCTTTTTCTTCCCAAAAAATGGGTATCCAACTCTTACTGGCTTATTCCAGCAATCTGTTTGCTGTAAATCGATACCTAATACTTCTTATGTGAACCCGTACACACATTGTAGAGCCTCTATGCCATGCCATCTCTATTATTGATTCTTATCACCTAAATATCACTATAATCGAACAAAATAACTGTATCCATACATAATATATTTATACATTCCTTTAACACAAATCCATCCTGAATCTGGGGGTTCGATCGGGCTCGGTCCCACCTAGAAATGTCTAATTGAGACCTTGTGGTCCAAAGATGTCTAATTAGAAGAAATTAAAAAAAAGAAATAAAAAAAAGTTGTATTGATCATTTCCAATCATTATTGTCCAATGATCGTGAATAAGGATAATTGGGGTGAGAAACGCAGGAATAATCAATTATATTTCTATACTTTGGTTCATGAAATTGTCCACAGTTGGAACAAGTCCAAGGATGGTATTGATCTTTCTAAAAAAATTAATCAAATAAGGAATAATCCAGAAATTATGTTACCTACCAAGATATTGGATCATTTTTCATCAAATAACATCATGTCCAATGACCAAAAGGGGTTGTTTTGTTCACTTTTTCTCATTCTTCTTGGATCCTTAGTTCCATCGTAATTTGAATTGATCATCCAAGGGAAGGAGAGGAAGAATACTCTCAATTATCTATTGGATTATACAGCTATCCTAATGGTATTAACGATAATATATAACTTTTAGATTAAATATTTTTTGTTAATTTAATTAATTAATATAATTAATAGTTTAATTAATCCACCAAATGTACTTCCAATGGACTTTTTATCTAAATACCCTTTTCTAAAATAGTTTTGTTCATTCATAGTTTAAACATCGCATTTCAGACATAAATGTGGTCTTAGATTTTTCATCTAAGATTATATTTAAGATTTATCATATTTTTTACAAAATTTTTTGAATGTAATATTAAATATATTTAATATTTTTTAAAAATTAATAAAGGGAACATTGGGCATTGGAATCGTATATCGTCTCGACGTCTCGCTCTTATAATATATATAGAAATATTTCAAAGTCATACAAGGAAAAACATGGTCTGTAAATCATTCACTTTATTGATATTTTCTTCCTTGAAAATAAATAATATACATAAAACATGGGATAATAAGATTTGATATAACTTTTTTTAGATAAGGCTCTCTCATACACATTCCTATTATTCCATAATATGTTAATCGAGGGGATGGCCCATTCATGTAGTGTCCCCTGATGTCAATACTTTATCACCATCAAGTGCTCTATAAAAGTTTCTTCATCCTCGATGTTTATCTCACCCCAATTAATAATGTGCCTAGGGTAATGCATTTATCTTCTAAGCTATGAAAAGTGTAAGACATAGTGCACCTATTTCAATTGATAGGTTTTAGGGAGGTGGTTGGTATCCTCACCATCCCTATGAAATATCTCGAATGGACCAATGAACCTTGTATATAACATTAATCCCCTACTGAACCTCTATAATTCTTTTCATGGGGATAATCATAGGAAAATGTGGTCTCCATTCTAGAACATTGAGGTCCTACAACATTGATATGTGTAATATATCTACCTACTCTACCCCATCCTCATCTCCTCATGGATAACATAGAACAACTCTGTCATCGCCTGCACAAACTCTGTACCCACAAGAGCTGTCTTTATGATCTCTCTCTATCATAAATGTGACATGTAGGGTCTCCTATACATATAATCAAAAGGTTTCATATAAATAGTAATATTTTGGTTGTTTTTCTATGAAAACTCAACTAATTGAAAGTGATCCTTTAAGCTTCGGCTAAAGTCTAAAATGGAATACCTCTACATATACTATAATAACAACATTGTACATGTGGTTAGACTATTCATCTATGGTGGGTGGTTTTAATCATCCTCGTATTAGTTTTGAATTCCTCCCATAAGAAATTCCACTACAGTGATGGGGACTGCATGTCATGGTCAAAGACTATAGTCGAGGGAATCCCATGAAGGCAAAATAATTATCAAACATACATATTCCCCAAAATGTCCACAAGAAGTTCATCCCTAGTATCAAGGACGTGTTCAAAATTCATGAGCTCTTCAACTATCACCTAGATGGCATTGTGGTCATTCACTATTCATGGAATCCCTATCACAAAGCCCATGAACATGTCATCCCAAAACCACTTTTGGATCTCAAGTGGCTGTAACAAACATTTCATAACCTACTGCTCAACCATATCATGTAGATATATGATGCACTGATTGATAAACATAGCAATGATTTATCTCATTTCGAACCACCAAAACTGTTGTTGAAGTTCACTATTAATATTTCCCACTCCGTGATGCAAATCAAAAAGTGATATGTGGAACTCTCACATCACCTCCTCTTAAATCATGACTAATACCACCTTTTGACCCCAGGAATGGATGATTGTGTTTCCATTATAGAATTTCCATCTGGTTAATCCCCTTGGGATATTTTTTCATGAAATACCTCATAGTCGATGTCCCCCAGTTGGAACTCTCTCACATGCCTTAGAAGAGGAGGATTCTACGCCTGAAACTAAAGAAAATTCAAACCCTCATACTCCATCAAATCTAGTTTTAAAGAAGCCACCTTATCAGAAGACTCATACAATTACATATCCTAGGACTTCTAGAAAAGGAAATCTTCTACAATGTTTCCCATCCTCGAATTATAGACTATGTTGATGTCATTGTCTTATATGAACCCCAACCAGTTTTGTTGTTTCATGTTCAAGTCTCTCTTCATGAAGACATACCTAAGACTCTGATGGTTTTAGTAAACCATGATGTGATCTCCAAGAAAATAGTTCCTCCACATCCTAAGGTATAATACTACTATCTCCAACATTAGTTCTAGAGTCTCGTATTTCATTATGTGGGGTCTCACCTGCCTCAACCCATTTGTGATAACTACCCTTCGTTTCATCAATGAGAAACAGAGACATGATATTGAGGTGTCTCAATACACTAAGTACTCTACTCCCTCTTCTTGTATACTCAAAATAGGATCACTTTCCATCCTCATCATCAACTCCTCAAAGACTCTCTAGATCTTCTTTGTCAAGGTAAAATTCTACTCTTTCTATGTTAATGTGGTTAATGGGTCTACAATCCTAGAGAAAATTTCACAAACCTTATGTAGTAACCCTCCAATCTAAGAAAACTATGAACCTATAAAAAAGTATTTGGTGGATCCCAATTAAACACTACATTTATCATTGATGGTTCCACTAATAAAACATGTTAAAATTCCCATGAAATTTATCCTCATGAATCCAATAGTGGAACTTTAATATCTTTCCATAAATCCAATTCCCCTGATTTAAATCTAGGAACATCCTCAAGTTCTCTTAATTCTCCTCATCTAATGTAGAGTATAATATTTTTTCCACAATGTAGAAAACCCCAAACTTGTATAAGTACACCTAGAAAAAATGGTTCACCAAATCCATATCCATGCCAGGGTACTTCTTCGCACCAAAGGTCATAACTAAAAACTCAAAGGGTATGTAGAAACATCTGAATTCTAGATTGGGAATATCATCCATGAGAACCCTAAACTAGTGGTATTATAACCTTATATATATCTTTGAGAACCATACCATGCTTTAATACTAGTCAAAGAGGTCATAAATCCTCAGTAAGGGGTACTTTTTATTTATCATAGTTTGGATCAATCGATAATAATCTATGAAAATATGTATCCTACCAACCAGCTTTTTCATGAATGAGATTTGAACTACCCAAGGGGAAACACTAGGTCTAATAAAATCCTTTTTTGAAGGTCCACCTACTGCAACCACAAATCTCATAGCATGGTAGGGGCATCAGATATGCTGTAGAAGATATCATATTGGTCCGAGGATGAAAGTCGATGCAAACAAATCTATCTCTCGCCTCAGAGGTAGACTTAGAACATCCTCAGGGAATAATTCCATATAATACTCCATGACTAAAAGAATACATATTCCTAAATACCCTACTTCACGAACAACTATACTCCCAAAATGATGGGTAATGGGTTATTCCCTCTCAATCATAGAACCCACTCATCCCACTATAGGATCTCCCTTTCCCTTAATGAATACTCTCATTCCATTAGCGCAATGGAATCGGAAACATTAGTAGAGATAGTAAATATGGTTGTGAATAGTGGAAAACCAATACATACATAATATGAATTCATAGGGTTCCATTTTAATGACCAAAATCCCTAACATTAACCTCCCTACACCAAGTGATAACTCACAGTGCAGGATGATTATATTTAATGATGAAGTGTTCCATATAGGAACCTCAAGATGAAGATACTAGGATATCACCTCAATTGTGATATCTAGATCTCGAAAATGGAGTATATAGATAAAGGAATTAATCACACATGTGTCTAATAGAATTTAATTGTAATTATAATAAACACAGATCGAACCTCTAATCAGATCGTGTGCCACTATATCGTAAGACTCCATAGCATGTAGTTGTCTGCAGCCCCAACCGCTAGCTCTGTGATCTTGACATGGTCCAACTAATAGTAGTGGTTGTAGGATATCATAGAATCATCCACCACCCATATCTCCTCCTCATGGAGCTCCAACCACTCTGCTATCTTCACGTCTTAGGAGGATCCCTTCACTCTCCTTCGAGACCTCTGATCTTGATATTGCTCTACCCTGGTGATTTATCTATTACCAATCTGTTCACTTCTGAATGTTTTCCAGCTCTTCTGATGCCTTGTTACCTTCTATTTTATAATAATAACACCTCCCCTCTTTGGTAAACCCTAATCCAATATGCTACCCATGACAAGATCCTAAGAATGATCATTATGAGGTCTCATGTGATGAGATCCTCTCGACTGGTGTCTGCTAGTTATTATAGATGAATCAACCCAATATTTTCCACATCCAACTCTAGATACCTAGTAATCAAATGAAAGGAATATATAGATCACCAGTGTCTTAACTAACACTTTGATATATTTTACGATTTACAAGGGCACCATACTAGCATGGATCTCTCAGTAGAGTCCATACTCAAACATACATGCTCAAAAGTAACCATTCTAAATCTTGTTGAGGGAGTACCTTGTATGGTTTTTGATCCTCTATGCATATTCATCCACCATTTCATCTCTCAATTGTAACACCAAAATCTCTAAAATTTAATATGAATGCAAGAAGGATTGGTACTACTCCTTGAAGTAAAACTACTAGAATTTGATCCAAGATAATGTCAAATCATCCTGAATTTGAAGAACAAGAATCCACAAGTACCCAACTGCACAATGGAAATGCATTCACCAAAAAAACCACATAATTTTTAATTTTCCAGATAATATAGATGGTATGGTCCACTGAATTGAGAAAATCCTCTAATGCCTGGATATCTTGCTCACCGTAGAACCTCAGTGGCCTCAGGTGTTGGAACTCACGGAGTGTGATAATCTTGCACACATCCTCGTCCTTACCAGTTAGCATGATATTCCAATAAAAAGTTAAGGGTTCTACCACCTATCCCCCTAGAGGAATAATATCATGGAATAGACCCTAAAATGAGTGCTCATCACTCACTGTATTGTCTTTATGATCTAAAACTGGTATCCTAGATGGTTGTCATCGAAAAAGAATCCTGAAATTTTTCATTATGTACCATGGTTAGATGACTATATATGTACATCAAGGAGACAAATAAATAAGGATGGTCAAAGACTAAATTCTATATGATGAAAGTACAATTCATCCCTACAACAAATGTCCTGGTGAGTCTAAAAAAAGGTAGTTGTGGTAGAGTTGAATGGATATGTTGGTCGCTTATTTCACCATTGGGTTCCCTAGTTTGAGAGCCACACAGAACAAACTATTACATTGTTTCCATAAATCCCATCTAAATCCATTTAATTGGACTACACTAAACACCGTTCTAAGGAATGAACTTCTCTGATACCAATCTATCAGGAACCAAAAATAACTAGGGCTTGAGTAATAACTACCCCAAGCCATCCTCCATTAGCCAGGTTAGTAATTTGGGGTCCTATATTAGTGGTTAATGATACCCCATTATCCAACATCAACCAGGGCTCAATAACTATATGCTTCATTATTTTTTTATGGTAACCACATCTAGTATAAATGATTTTGGGGGACAGGCTTGTTCAGGTGGAGTGGATAATGGGTCGACAATAGCCATCTGTAGGGGTAGAAATGTGAAGGTTCAATATCTCCAAGGGAGGAGTTTTTAGCAGATCTGATGAAGTATAATGGTAGGTTGGTTAGGCTCGAAGATTTCTAAGAGGGATGTGGTGGGTGGAAAATCTTGTTCAATTATGGGTGATGGCATGACATGCCCAGTAGCTGAACCGACATGTGACAGTGGGATTTTTGGCTCAAGCGGTGTTGATTCTCATATCTTGTGGTTGACTAAAAGAATAAACCTCAGTGGAATAGTGTGAAAAAAGAATTCCCTCAATTGTTGTAATATCAATATGGTTCTTAGAGATATGTCTTCTTGTTATGGAGGGATTTCATATTAGGATAAATCATAGGTTATGTCATATTCCATTGGGACCAAGAACCATGAATCTCTACATAGTTAAATTCAAGCTATCAAGACATTTAGTGTTTGGGGTTTTTAGAAAATGTTAGGTGGGTATTCTCTTATGGTTTCAAATTATTGGGGCACTTAGGGTCATTTATAAGGCCATATATGCCTACTAGGCCTAAGATATATGTATGGTTTCCCCTCAACCATTGGAACGGGATAACCCAAAAGAATAATAAAAAATTATGGCCTTCGTGCATTCAAGAATAGGATAGGGGTGGCGACCAGTGCATAAATGCATAACATAAATCAGAGGCCTTCTCAAAATGTACCTGTACGTACACACCTATCCATCTCAATGTGTATGTGAATATATTAAATAAGAAAAAGATGTAACAACTAGAATATAAACCAAGCATGAAAAATATATAGGGTGTACAAGAGGATAAAACACAAAATAAAAAGTAAAAGGGAAAATACAGACCCAACTATAATGATTTCCCAACATAAAAAAACTGGAATATAAAAATGTCAAGATATCCTAGCTCTTGATCTTCATGCTCTTACAACTCTATATCATCCAATGACCCTGTTATCTCTAATATCCTCTGAATTCATCACCGACCCATCCGTAGTATTTATAGGACATGCCATTTCTTGGAATGCCCGTGAATGGGTGAGTAAATACATACCCAGTAGAACACCATAAAAACTAAAAGGTGGAGAGGTAAGATAAATGATAGGAATAGATATTAAATAACTCAATGCAAAGTAATAGAGAAATCTAATCCAATGCCAAGGATATAAAAATATATATATATTCTCAAACTAATGAAAACCAAATTATATAAAAGGTGATATCCATCTCAAATCCCATCCGAATAAATAGTTCTAGTAATTATAAATGTCATTTATTGATTCGAAACATCTATTACATTTTTCTATATGTAAAAATCCATTTCAAACCACACATTTCCTCTATAACATAAAATCTACGGGCATAAAATCCAAGAAGAGGACCTATACTCTTATGTCTCAGGAGGTTTCACTCAAATTTTAGGAGGACATGTTCTTTATTAGATAGGTGGTTCCAATTAGTAGATATTGGACATGCAACAAAGCTATCAGGGGTTACACTTTGGCGTCATGATTACTCACACCATATCCGATAAGGGGGTCCACTCAGTAGGTAGAGGAATCACACCACAATACAAAATGGGGGTTCAAATCTATAGGTTAAGGACCCATGACATGATCCATCATGGTTGTTACCCTCTAATGTCACGAGGACCCACACCCTATCTAATAGCGTATTTTACTCAAAAGATGGAGGATATGTGCTCTGGCCCTTCAGGGGGTTCCACTCTAGTGTCTAGTGATCCTCTTTCAGATCACAGTCATCGGCATGTGTAGCCTAAATAAATGTCACTCTTAGATCAGTTAAAATCATATACTAAATTATTCTTTGGATTCCCCATGGTGATTTATGTTTAAACATACCGAGGATATGCTTCTCATGGACCAAAATATGATTCAAAACATTTAAGATATGTGATATTGAAGTTTACTTGAAAGGAAAGAGGGGTAAACTGTGTGTGATCATACCAACGTGACATGTGGTCCCAGAAAATCACCTAGATTTGTCCTTGTATGTATATATATTGATTCTTATGTGACCATACACTATGTGTACAGGGTATACATGGTGTTCTAAGCCACATGTGGTCATACATATGCTCCTTGGACATGTCCATGTAGTTTTTCACTTGTTCATATAGTTCAGTACATAAATTATTCTTGTTCATACCCATTCTGATGTACTCACATAGTATGCGATGATTTTTCCAGCACAAGGTCACATGGTATATGGGGTCCCACATGGAATGTTATACTTAACTCACATGAAACCCTATATTCCATAGCTAGGGAGCTACATGACATGTATTATTCATATTACATAGTTTATTGTTGAGATTTCTCTAGAACATTAGATCTGGACTCTAGGATCCATATTCATTGTTTTTATCATCCGATTTGGCCATTGTTTCTTCCCAAAGAAGCTGTATCCAACTCGAAAAGACTGATTTCAACCATCTAGTGGACATAAATCAATACATGGTTCTTCACCTTCAAAATAGTACACACATCATCATGGCTCTATTCTATGCCATATATATTGATGATATAGATCATCAAATTGATCACCTTCATCCCATAATCTAACAAAAACCATTCTGAATTTTTTGATCCATTCCTCACACATGAATCTCCCAAAAATTCAAGGGTTCGGTCAGCCTCAGTCCAACCTGACAATGTCGAATCATGAATCTGTTGTCCAAGGATGACTAACATGAAGCAATTGTATTATGAAGGCATAAAAATATTTTTATCTTCTTTTTCCACGTATTATTGTCTTGTGGTCATGAATTGGGATATATTGGGTGATAAATGAATGAATAATAAATTAAATTTTGATACTTTCATGGATAAATTTGTCCACAGTTGGTGCATATCAAAGGAAAGGATTGATCATGCACATGAATTTAATAAAATGGGGAATAATCTAAAAATTATGAGCCCTACCAAGATATTAGATTATTTTTTTCAATGAACATGATCTCTAATGATCGAGAGGGGTAGTATCATTTCATCCGTCTCAATATTTTTGGATCTGGAGTTCCTTCATCATCTGATCCGATTCAACAACAGAAGGAGAATAAGAATGATCTCAAAAATCATTAGGATTATGTGGCCATACCTGGAGAATTATACATAATAGGGATATTATCGATGATTTATTTGATGTTAATTTTATTATTTAATTAAATTAATAGTTTAACAAATCCACTAAATGTTCTGGAAATGGATTTTTTCAATAAAACACCCCACACTGACCTATGGTAGGTCTTTCCTAGGTTAGAAATCATATTTCAGACATAATTGAGGTCTCATATTTATAATCTGAGTTCTTGTTTTAGAGTTATCCCTTTTACCTTTGTTAATCTATGTTATTGTAATATAAAATATATTTATGAATTTATAAAATTAAATCTTGGCACACTAGGTGTCAGAATCGCATGTCGTCTCAGCACCTTGCTCCAAAAATATATATATAATTATTTCAAAGTCTTAAAAGGATAAAACTAGTTCTCTACACTAAACATGTATTTTAACCTAATCATTAAATCATAAATAGATAATTTTCATAACTGAAATTTACCATGGAAATGTTTCTTCTCAAATAAACAAATGATAAAAATACATCATTTCACGATTAATCTAAAAAATATAGGAAATAAAAACATTTAAGGATATAATAATTACTACAAGTTTGGATGTCTGGATATTATATAGTCTCATAAACATGTATATTTATACATGGTTACTGAAATAAAGGTAGTATATCAAATAGTATTTAACAAGGGTGGAAAAAACATAGTGTTTCAATCTCATGACAAAAACATGTAATAGATTATACTTATCTACAATAGTTCTACAATTATTTTTCCACTTATGGTGATTATCCTTGATTTGAGGAAAAAGAGAATGATTTCCTCTATAACCCTATCAATCATCTATAAATCATCTATCAAAACTATTTTTCCTTATCAGAACCTCCCCTTGAACTACTATTTACATTTCCTTCTTAGAACACACTAATTGATGAATATATATTCTAAAATTCACCATGGTATATTATATATGAGAAAATTATATGTTGGATCATATATTTAATACCTATTATAATTCTTGAAAAGGAAAACATAGCCTTGAAATAAATATTTGTGTTGTCAACTCATCATCTAACACCACCTCGCATTAAAACCAAACAAATTCATTAAATTTAATTGAAATTTATAGTTTCAATAGGATTTTGTGGTGTAATTAATTAAATTTTTTTATTTAATAGTTTTATAATTATTATAACAATATTCTTATTGAAAATATAACAAAAATGATCCTAATTTTTAAATCTATTGTTAATCACCATTAAATCATTTACATTCCACAATGAGAAAAAGGATAAATCATTATGGTCCAATTGAGATTAAATTAAATTAAAAATGTTATAATATATATATATATATGGATTTTTAAATTATTTTTTATTGGAAAAATATATATAGGACATGATATTAAGTTGAGTTAACCTTTAAAAGCCCCAAATGTGTAAGATCGTGGTCATTTTTTAATGATTTTACATGTACTATCTCAATCCGAATTTTATCGCCAAATATAAAAATATATCGACAAAATTTGAAGTCTTCATTTTACTAGGATATGATAATTTTTCATTTTGTAGACATGTTTATGATATTTTTTTGACCTAAAGTATGATTTTATTTTATTGGCATGAAGCAAACGCTAATTGGATTCTATATGAATAAACAATGGAACCTTTGGGTTCATTTCCAAACACATTTCTAATAAATCTTGGGTAAGTTACTACATTTTAGGGTATGGAAATCAAATGGGAGGTATTAAATCCAAATAAAACATCTATACAACATACTATTAACCCAATAAATTCACATTTCAATTAATATTATTATTTTAAAAATTAATAAATTGATTGAAATAATACAATAAAATAATAATAAAAATTCTATGAAATAAGTTTAAAAGATATCCATATGGAAAAATAAATCTATGATAAAAATTTTAATTAAAATTTATTTTTATTATCTATTAGAATCCCTCCATTAATAAGATTTAATATGTTTACTAACAAGAACCAAATATAAGATGTTTCTCCTCAACACCTAGATTAGAAAAACTGATTTCATGTAAACACATCAATCCCTAATAAAATTATTATTCTTTTATTTTTTCCCTCATAATTCATTATTTTCATCCTTATATTTTTTATAATATATCATAAATTACTATATTAAAGGTATTTACATGTATTTTGGAACAAATTATGAAAGTAATATTAAATAGGAATTCGATAATTGAAGCAATATGTAAAGACCCGTAAAATTCAAGGAAAATTTTTTCTTAATTTTCTTTGGAATTTTACAAGAGCGCGGTTTCAGACGGCACCTGATTCCGAGGCCCGGAGTGCCCGGAATAAATTTCCGAAGTTTGGCTCGGGTACGTTCAGTGAACGAACGAGCGGGAATTTCTAACTTTTGATCCGGTGCTCGGAATTGAAATCTGAGGGCACCGATGAACTCGCAGCGCCGATATTCGCTTAAAGAGACCTTTTCGGGAGTTGCGTTTGTTTCGGGTTGAGAGTTAGTTTTTGGGAGATTAGAATAAGTTAAATAAAAATATGTAAACACAATTTTTATTTAAACTTAATAGTTAACTTCTCTCAAAGGAAGTTAGGTGTGGGACCCACACCCACTTAACCTCCCTTGAGAGGATTAAGTGTGGTGGGGCCCACACGAAACCTAACTTTACATCTTCCCTCAAACTCCCTTAACCCCTCTTTAATTAACATGACAATTTGTTAATTAATGTGGAGTTATCTCTTCTTTGAATTTCAAACTTTTGAAATTCTAGTGTGTTGTTGTGTTAATAAAATAAGATAGAGTCTTATTTTATTTTGTTTTTAGTTTTGTCTCCTTGAGAGAGTTGGGAAGGTTCTTCTTGTTTCTTCATCTTCTTCAACCTCGACGAAGAACACGAAGAACGCCGTTCTTCAACGAAGAACTTCTTCGCCGAAGAACACGGTTTTTCCGCGATGCCATATCCGCGACGTGACGTTCTTCTTCCGCATCATCTCTTCCGCGACGGTTTTCCACGACGAATGCCATCGACAACGACTCTTCCTCCGACGTCAAAGGAATCGGCACCGATATTCCACGACTACGTCAACGTGCGACTATTGAGGTAGGGGTTCTTGAGTTCGTTGTTTTCTTTTTATTTGCCTTTCCTCAAGACTTGACGAATAACGCTCAAGTTCCGACGAAGAATGCTGCTCCGCTCATCTTCGTCTTCCGTGTCAACGAGAGAGAACACCGCTTCTTCCTTGGACAACCTTCGTCGGCGTACAAGGTTTCGCCAACGACGTGCCTCTTCGGACGCACCTCTTCGTCATCGAATTTGACGAACGATGACCGCGACGCCCGACCTCCGCGACGTCGTCTTCCGTGGAACGTAGACAAATCATCTAACCTTATACCAAGGTAGGGGTTGTTGATTATTGTTAATTTATTTTATTCTTGATCATGGATCTAGCATGTCTAACGTGAGGCAATTGAATATTTTAAAGTTGTGTTATTATTTAACGTGAGGGGGCCGGACCGCATGAACACGGCCGAACCCCCTCTATCGTTCTTGTTGAATTGATTTGTGGATGAATCAAGGTGGCGTGGTGTCGTCGCACCACGCGGTTAATCTCCCAATCAAGAACGCAACGCCGTCGCGCGCACACCATGAAGAAACATCTAGAACGTGACGCCGTCGCACCGCGTTGAAAAAAATTAAAGTGCGGCGGAGGGGCGCGGTGTCGTCGCACCGCGCCGGACGACGAACACCGCGGCCGGTTCCGGGCCGCGGCGGGATGAGGAGACCGGCGGCCGGGCCGCCAGCGTCGGAAGCCGAAGAGGGGACCGGAATCTTCCGGTCCCGTTAGAGAAAACCGGCCGGCCAGCTGGCCGGCCGGATGGAATTAAACCGGGGGAAATTAATCCCCTGGCCACCGCACAAAACCCCTCTCTTTATGAGGGGGGCGGTTCCTTTGAGGGGGGGGGGGGGGGGGCAGGCGGCTCCCCCCGGTTGCCTTCAAGCTGGCCCCCACGTGGGGGCCGTTTTCCACAAAGGTGCGGCATTATGCCGCGCCGCCGCTCCCAATCAGCGGGGGGCTTTGCCCCCCCCGCATGCCGCCAGGCCGCTGCGCCTGCCGCCGGGCCGCCGGGCCGCCGCGCCACCGCCGGGCCGCCGCGCCACCATCGCGCCGCCGCGCCGCCGCACCGCTAGCCGGTCGGGCCGGGTCGGACCCGGGTCGGGTCGACCCGGTTCGGGCCGACCCAGGGGGGTCGAGTCGGGTCGACCCGGACCCGGACCCCCCCGTTTCGAATCAGTTTCGGTCTTTTTTCCATAACATGAGCCTCGGACCTCCGATTGACGAACCGTCTGCGGAAACGCGATCCTTGGATCGAGACGGTCGTTTCGGTATATCGCACTCAAGGTTTCGGATTACTTTGAGTTCGGCCGGGTCGGTTCGTTCACGAAACCAACCGGGCCTTCGGAGCGGAAACGCTCATATCTTGAGCTACGGACGTCCGATTGACGTGCCGTCAGCTTTGTTGTGTTTCTCTTAGTGAGACGGATCTTTTGGCATACTCCGCCCGAGGTTTGGACGCAGGTGGATTACGGTCGGGTTGGTTTTGCCTTAAAAACCAACCGGGCCCCGGGGACGAAAATGCCAATAACTCTCAGACCGGGCGTCCGATCGACGCGTCGTCTGTTGCGTTGAGTTCCTGTTGACGATATGGAACTTTTGGATACATCAACTCTGGACTTTGTGACAGTTTATGTATCAGCCTCTCGGCTCGTGGAGCGGATCTTCCGAACGAGCTTGCTGTGTGCGGGAACCCTAGTGCTGGTTGCGACTGTTACTGTGACTACTACTGCTACTACTGCTACTGTGACCGCGACGATGACAGTACAGAGATCCTGTGTGGATTCGACGACGACGACTTCAGCACTCAGCGATCCTACGTGGATCAGTGCTACAGGTCCTGTGTGGGCCCGATCCTGTGTGGGTCCGATCCTGTGTGGGTCCGCGCTCAGCGGTTCTGTGTGAGCCAGCGCCTACAGGTCCTGTGTGGGCCCGATCCTGTGTGGGTCTTTTCGGGGGTTAGTTACCTATCGATCCTTCGTGGGTCCGACGACTTAGATGGATCAGAGATCATCTTTATCGTCCTTTGGTTAGTTACCTATCGATCCTTCGTGGGTCCGACAACTTAGATGGATCAGAGATCATCTTTATCGTCCTTTGAAAAAGTATACCTGTGTGAGCTGAATCTGTTGCTTTCCTGTGTGGATTGTGTTGTGCAATCCTGTGTGGATTACGTTTTGCTTTCCTGTGTGGAATACGTTTACTTTCCTGTGTGGACTGAGTTGTACTTGGGCTCGGAGGTTGGAGCGTATTTGAATTTTATGACTTAGGTATATGTATGGGCATATACCTAAGCAGAGTCGGTTGTTACTTCGTGATTGTACCTTTCTTTGTGGTTTATCCTTTGTGGATTTGAGAGACCTTCAGGGGTCTCGGGGTCCCTACTGAGTAGTTTATACTCACCCCTGCACGGGCTTTGCCCGCACTACATTGTGTTGGATGTAGACGACGGACAGCGTTGACCTTAGCTGAGGCTTGCAGAGCGGGACGGTACCCGGAGGTGGACCACTGGGCGGGACGTGCACGGAGCGGACGGCGGGACTCGTGGAGCAGAGGAGCTATCTGTACCCACCCTTCAGGTGGGATTTCCAGTGGACAGCTCGGAGTAGCGGCTTTTACTTTTCAGTTGATGTTTTCCCTTTCGAGTTGTACTTTACATTCAGTTTGGGTTTGTATTCTGGCCCATTTACTTTTCCGCACTTTCAGTTGTACTCGCTTTTGTTTAGTGTTTACTTTCTGCTTGCTTACTCTGTGGTGTTTGTTTACTTTACAAAGGAAATGCATTCCCTTTTTACCGGGATTTACGCCTTGGTGCTAGTCGCCAGCCCCTGGCCTATGGAAGGCGGGCTTGGGGTAGTCACGACACGGACCCCGAGGGCGGGTCGTGACAAATTGGTATCAAAGGAGTTCGGTTCTACCGCGAACTCTGATCTTTTCTATGTGAAGCAATAATGTTTAGCGTATTGAGTGTGGTTATCAGTCCAGGGAGTCCAGTGTTGGTGCGGCGGCCGACGTATCCGTACACCAGGACCCTGACTTCTGATTTCCGACTTAACGCACGAAAACATTGATTGCGTGTGTGTTTCAAAGTTTTCTTTGTGATTACTTATATCAGCTCACCAGGTATACTGTTCTGACCGTGGCGCACCTGTTTCATTTTCAGGGTGGCCCCACGACGGCAGCCAGCTAGGGTTCCGAGAGTCGTGGGTGACGACAGCCCACCGAGCGACGAGGCCTCGGTGCAGGGCCCTTTGTCAGTAGTGGCACCGGCGGTAGCTCTACCCGCCAAGCCCCCGATGCTTCCAGCAGCAGCCGCTGACGATGCACGTCGCCTAAGCGCACTGCATGAGTTTCAGCGCCAGCGACCGCCCAGGTTTCGTGGGGAGACGGATCCCCAGGCAGCAGAGGACTGGCTGGAGGCAGTGGTACGAGTGTTTAGGCTAGTGAGGACACCAGCAGACCTCATGGTGATCCTCACTACGAGCCTACTACACGCAGCAGCAGGACGATGGTGGAGATTGAGGCTCCAGGTGCACGATGAGGCATCTCTTCTTTGGACGGACTTTGAGAGCCTCTTCCGCTCGGAGTTCGTCCCAGCCACCCTTCGTGCGGTGCGTATCCAGGAGCTTCTACAGCTGCAGCAGGGCAGCATGTCGGTCGCTCAGTACTCAGAGAGATTTACCGATCTCTCGCGCTACTCGACCGACATGGTACGGGACCCATTCTTCCGGGCCCGGACCTTCGAGCAGGGTTTGAGACACGAGATCAGGGCATCGCTGATCTCCCTCAGCATACCGACTCAGACAGGAGTACTGGAGCGGACCCTTCTGATCGAGAGCTTCCTTTCTGAGTCTACACCAGCACAGAGACCCACCGCAGGGCAGCACGTAGCGGAGTCTTCGGTAGCAGGTAGCCGACAGATGACTCAGGGGTCCAGACAGACCAGACCTTCAGGCAGACGACCTCAGGGCACTGGCTCAGCAGTGCAGGGCACACAGCGCGGAGTCAGTCTTTTGAGTGGAAGACAGTGCTTTGCATGCGTCGGGCAAGGCCACATGGCTCGTGACTGCCCGACCCGCCATGCGGAGGAGCAGCAGACGGTTGAGGAACCACCTAGGCAGAGGCAGAGGTTCGACCGTGGCGGTCTGCAGGGAGGAGGCGGACGAGGCAGAGGAGCTGGCCGAGCAGCAGGTGGTGGACGACGCTTTGAGGCTCTACCACCACCACCACCAGGAGGTCCACCCCGACCGCAGGGGAGAGCTCAGCTTCAGGCAGCCGAGGCCTTCGATCATGGAGCTCTGGGAGCCGATGGACAGGAGCAGAACTAGTGGATACATCCTTTGTACTTCTGGTTCCTTGTTGCTTTTGTGTAGCGTCTTGTATTTTGAGCCGCAATAATAAAAGACGCATACCTTTGTGATATTTTCGTTCCTGTCCTCTTTCGTGATGTTACTAGGAGGTTCTAGTTTTGACTGTTGACTTGACCCTCACTTGTGAGACATCTACTGGAGGAGACCCAGTTACCACACACTGATGCCGACAGTGTGACTCAACCCTTGGAGGCGAGAGTAACGGTTGAATCTCTTAGTAGTAGCGTCGAGGCCTTACGACGTCATCCTTGGTATGGATTAGTATCATCCATTTTAGGATTGACTCTTTTAGGCAAAGAATATGGTTCATCCAGGGGATGAGACCAGATTTCTCTTTTCGGCAAAGAAGAAATCTTGCAGCTCTTGTGGGACCTGTGATGGTCCAGGCCACGACAAAGAAGGTCCAGGTCATCCAGGAGCGGATGAGTACAGCTCAGAGCCGGCAGAAGTCATATGCTGACAGGAGGCGGAGGCCACTAGAGTTCGAGGATGGCGACCACGTCTTCTTTCGGGTCTCACCTCGACGTGGTATTCGCAGTTTTGGACGAGGCGGCAAGTTATCTTCATGCTTCATCGGACCCTTCCAGGTTCTCAGCAGGGTTGGTGAGGTGGCTTATCGCCTGGCTCTACCACCTCAGTTGCACCGGGTGCACGACATCTTCCACGTGTCTCAGCTGAGGAGATACGTGCACGACCCGACGCACATCCTTGACCATGGGGAGCTTGACGTTGACGATGGGGCGACTTTTACGGAGGTTCCGGTGGAGATAGAGGATCGTCAGGAGCGGGTCCTGCGTGGGCGATTGATTCCTCTTGTGCGCATCAGATGGCAGCACGAGAATCTCCAGGAGAGCACATGGGAGCGGGAGGCTCAGATGCGTGCTCAGTACCCTCATATGTTTCCCTAGTTTTGATGTATCTTTACGGGGACGTAAAGCCCTGAGGTGGGAGTAATGTAAAGACCCGTAAAATTCAAGGGAAATTTTTTCTTAATTTTCTTTGGAATTTTACAAGAGCTCGGTTTCAGACGGCACCTGATTCCGAGGCCCGGAGTGCCCGGAATCAATTTCCGAAGTTTGGCTCGGGTACGTTCAGTGAACGAATGAGCGGGAATTTCTAACTTTTGATCCGGTGCTCGGAATTGAAATCCGAGGGCACCGATGAACTCGCAGCGCCGATATTCGCTTAAAGAGACCTTTTCGGGAGTTGCGTTTGTTTCGGGTTGAGAGTTAGTTTTTGGAGATTAGAATAAGTTAAATAAAAATATGTAAACACAATTTTTATTTAAACTTAATAGTTAACTTCTCTCAAAGGAAGTTAGGTGTGGGACCCACACCCACTTAACCTCCATTGAGAGGATTAAGTGTGGTGGGGCCCACACGAAACCTAAGATTACATCTTCCCTCAAACTCCCTTAACCCCTCTTTAATTAACATGACAATTTGTTAATTAATGTGGAGTTATCTCTTCTTTGAATTTCAAACTGTTGAAATTCTTGTGTGTTGTTGTGTTAATAAAATAAGATAGAGTCTTATTTTATTTTGTTTTTAGTTTTGTCTCCTTGAGAGAGTTGGGAAGGTTCTTCTTGTTTCTTCATCTTCTTCAACCTCGACGAAGAACACGAAGAACGCCGTTCTTCAATGAAGAACTTCTTCGCCGAAGAACACGGTTTTTCCGCGACGCCATATCTGCGACGTGACGTTCTTCTTCCGCATCATCTCTTCCGTGACGGTTTTCCGCGACGAACTCCATCGACAACGACTCTTCCTCCGACGTCAATGGAATCGACACCGATATTCCATGACTACGTCAACGTGCGACTATTGAGGTAGGGGTTCTTGAGTTCGTTGTTTTCTTTTTATTTGACTTTCCTCAAGACTTGACGAAGAACGCTCAAGTTCCGACGAAGAACGCCGCTCCGCTCTTCATCGTCTTCCGTGTCAACGAGAGAGAACACTGCTTCTTCCTCGGACAACCTTCGTCGGCGTACAAGGTTTCGCCAACGACGTGCCTCTTCGGACGCACCTCTTCGTCATCGAATTTGACGAACGACGACCGCGACGCCCGACCTCCGCGAAGTCGTCTTCCGCGGAACGTAGACAAATCTTTGAACCTTATACCAAGGTAGGGGTTGTTGATTATTGTTAATTTATTTTATTCTTGATCGTGGATCTAGCATGTCTAACGTGAGGCAATTGAATATTTTAAAGTTGTGTTATTATTTAACGTGAGGGGGCCGGACCACATGAACACGGCCGAACCCCCTCCATCGTTCTTGTTGAATTGCTTTGTGGATGAATCAATGTGGCGTGGTGCCGTCGCACCACGCGGTTAATCGCCCAATCAAGAACGCAACGCCGTCGCGCGCACACCATGAAGAAACATCTAGAACGGGATGCCGTCGCGCCGCGTTGAAAGAAATTAAAGTGCGGCGGAGGGGCGCGGTGCCGTCGCACCGCGCCGGACGACGAACACCGCGGCCGGTTCCGGGCCGCGGCGGGATGAGGAGACCGGCGGCCGGGCCGCCGGCGTCGGAAGCCGAAGAGGGGACCGGAATCTTCCGGTCCCGTTGGAGAAAACCGGCCGGCCAGCTGGCCGGCCCGATGGAATTAAACCGGGGGAAATTAATCCCCCGGCCAGCGCACAAAACCCCCCTCTTTATGAGGGGGGTGGTTCCTTTGGAGGGGGGGGGGGGGGGGCAGGCGGCTCCCCCCGGTTGCCTTCAAGCCGGCCCCCACGTGGGGGTCGTTTTCCACAAAGGCGCGGCATTATGCCGCGCCGCCTCTCCCAATCAGCGGGGGGCTTTGCCCCCCCCCCCCCCCCCGCATGCCGCCAGGCCGCCGCGCCTGCCGTCGGGCCACCGCGCCACCGCCGGGCCGCCGTGCCACCGCCGGGCCGCCGCGCAACCGCCGTGCCGCCGCACCGCCAGCCGGTCGGGCCGGGTCGGACCCGGGTCGGGTCGACCCAGGGGGGGTCGGGCCGGGTCGACCCGGACCCCCCCGTTTCGAATCAGTTTCGGTCTTTTGGCCATAACTTGAGCCTCGGACCTCCGATTGACGAACCGTCTGCGGAAACGCGATCCTTGGATCAAGACGGTCGTTTCGGTATATCGCACTCAAGGTTCTAGATTACTTTGAGTTCGGCCGGGTCGGTTCGTTCACGAAACCAACCGGGCCTTCGGAGCGGAAACGCTCATTTCTTGAGCTATGGACGTCCGATTGATGTGCCGTCAGCTTTGTTGTGTTCCTCTTAGTGAGACGGATCTTTTGGCATACTCCGCCCGAGGTTTGGACGCATGTGGAGTACGGTCGGGTTGGTTTTTCCTTAAAAACCAACCGGGCCCTGGGGACGAAAATGCCAATAACTCTCAGACCGGGCGTCCGATCGACGCGCCGTCTGTTGCGTTGAGTTCCTGTTGACGATACGGAACTTTTGGATACATCAACTCTGGACTTTGTGACAGTTGATGTATCAGCCTCTCGGCTCGTGGAGCGGATCCTCCGAACGAGCTTGCTGTGTGCGGGTACCCTAGTGCTGGTTGCGACTGTTACTGTGACTACTACTGCTACTACTGCTACTGTGACTGCGACGACGACAGTACAGAGATCCTGTGTGGATTTGACGACGACGACTTCAGCACTCAGCGATCCTACGTGGATCAGTGCTACAGGTCCTGTGTGGGCCCGATCCTGTGTGGGTCTGATCCTGTGTGGGTCCGCGCTCAGCAGTTCTGTGTGAGCCAGCGCCTACAGGTCCTGTGTGGGCCCGATCCTGTGTGGGTCTTTGCGGGGGTCAGTTACCTATCGATCCTTCGTGGGTCCGACAACTTAGATGGATCAGAGATCATCTTTATCGTCCTTTGGTTAGTTACCTATCGATCCTTCGTGGGTCCGACGACTTAGATGGATCAGAGATCATATTTATCGTCCTTTGAAGAAGTATACCTGTGTGAGCTGAATCTGTTGCTTTCCTGTGTGGATTGTGTTGTGCAATCCTGTGTGGATTACGTTTTGCTTTCCTGTGTGGAATACGTTTACTTTCCTGTGTGGACTGAGTTGTACTTGGGCTCGGAGGTTGGAGCGTATTTGAATTTGATGACATAGGTATATGTATGGGCATATACCTAAGCAGAGTCGGTTGTTACTTCGTGATTGTACCTTTCTTCGTGGTTTATCCTTTGTGGATTTGAGAGACCTTCAGGGGTCTCGGGGTCCCTACTGAGTAGTTTATACTCACCCCTGCACGGGCTTCGCCCGCACTACGTTGTGTTGGATGCAGACGACGGACAGCGTTGACCTTAGCTGAGGCTTGCAGAGCGGGACGGTACCCGGAGGTGGACCACTGGGCGGGACGTGCACGGAGCGGACGGCGGGACCCGTGGAGCAGAGGAGCTATCTGTACCCACCCTTCAGGTGGGATTTCCAGTGGACAGCTCGGAGTAGCGGCTTTTACTTTTCAGTTTCTGTTTTCCCTTTCGAGTTGTACTTTACTTTCAGTTTGGGTTTGTATTCTGGCCCATTTACTTGTCCGCACTTTCAGTTGTACTCTGCTTTTGTTTAGTGTTTACTTTCCGCTTGCTTACTCTGTGGTGTTTGTTTACTTTACAAAGGCAATGCCTTCCCTTTTTACCGGGATTTACGCCTTGGTGCTAGTCGCCAGCCCCTGGCCTATGGAAGGCGGGCTTGGGGTAGTCACGGCACGGACCCCGAGGGCGGGTCGTGACACAATATTTTTTTAAATGAATTATTCAAACCTAATTTTTTTTTATTTAGATGAATTTTAAATAAATTGAGTATATCCAAAGACCAATTAAACATCCAATGATCATTTTTTATTGATTTAAGAAAAAATTTATGATAAAAATATGTTTCTTATGGATATTGGATATGGGAGATTAAAAAACACCCATATTTGCAAGAATCATGTAAATTATAGGTGATAAGATGGGAAATCATCACTGATGACACTACATAATTTTATAGGAATAAAGTATCATAGATAGTTATAATGGAATTTCACTATATGAATCAATTTCATCCATTATGATATCCAGATATCTCCTACTATGATATATGTATCCTATTAAAAATTATTCATATTAGAAGGCTTGGAAGATGAAAATAAAATATATTTGATTATTTTCATCTCTAACATCAAAATATTAGCACCAATGACTATCATAACACTTATGATATCAATATGTCACCATGAAATTATGACTCTTCATTCCATAGTCTCAGAAATTGTTTTATATAACCAATAATTTTCTATTATAAAGAAATATTGTTTATTGTAACTGAGGTTTGTGAGTGAATTAGTCTTTATGATGTCCCCATAAAAAATCATACATGATGGATCTTATGTTTCTGGTTCAATTATAACGTTTTTCAGTACCTAGAAAAATATAATATCATTATCTCTAATTTAATAGAATGATAAAACTACACTGTATAGAAATACATGTTACTGAAGAAGAATATATCACTTATTAAAATTTAATCATGTAGGAAAACATAATAGGTTTATTAAATACAATTGAGTTATGTCATGATTATGATATATATATATATATCATAAAATAAATATATATCATCACCAAGACATAAAAGCGATTATAGATTCCTTCACTAAAGTCTGTATGTTCCATTATAATTATTCTATAGGGTAGAAGGAAAATTAAAGAATGTTGATTCCTAGGAAGACCCTATACATTTATGAAATATATATGGAATTTAACTAAATTCATGCCTATGGATCATCACACATTACACTTATAGCCAAATTACGTTATGAGAAACAAAAATGATAGTGGATTGCATATTGGTTGGTGGAATTTTTTGCACAAGGAATGAATTTTTCAAAACTGTTAAAAGAAGAAATGAAATGATAAATATTCATATTTTCACATACCATATAGAATAATGTAGTATAGGATCATGTAATATATGTATTTATTCACGAACCAATAGGAGAAACCATTATTCATATAAATATAATATATCCTAGGTGAAAAAACATTAATGGATTCTAGATCCCCATATATAGAAAGATTATTTACAACATTTTTCCTAATTTTTAATCAATGTTATTACCTTATATCACCACATTCAATTGGCTGATTACTATGTTGGAATGAACATGATGAATAAACAAGATGGGTTGAATTTTTTCATTATAAAAATATTAAAAAAATTAAATCATCCCACTTAAAATTAATAGATCTTTTAATTATCTCTTAAATATGAGTAAGAAGTGTAAAATGAATAAAGAAAAGAAAAGAATGATGTATATAGTTCTAGGGAATATGAATCCCCTAGTCTACTCTACTCACACACTCTCTCCACAAACTTTTTGATTTTAACTAGTAGGTCCTTTTACAGGGAACCTCTACAACTGAGTGCAGGCAATTGACACATTATAAAAATGATTTTATAGGGCCTTATAGTAATTTCATAGGGATTTCTAGTTATTTTTATTGAGAACTAAAATATAAAAAAAGTATTATAAGAAACTGAAACTTCCCCATGATTGAGTTAGATAAGTATATAATCCATGGAAGAATAGTTGAGATGTAAAATTTGAATACCAGTTTGGAACACAATTTAAACAACAACTATCAGATGAAACTTATCTCAGACAAATCCCAACAGTTTCCAATATAATATTCAGTGTCACACAAGATTTTGATTTTTAACAACTAAAAGTTATAATGTTTATTAATTACCATGTGATATATTCTTCTTCATTTTCTTCATATTGTGACAAAATAAATAATTTGAAGAGAACTTCAATTATCTCTTCAAAAGCATTGGGCTTCAATATAGATATTTTCATTACTTTATTTTTAATAGTGTGTTAATGTATCCTTCATTCTATTTATTTTTCATAACCTAAAAATGATATATGTATATATATATATTCAATAATATATTTAGGTAGTAGCGTAATCTCCTCCTCGTTTAGGTATTCAAAATAAATTGATTCAAAATAATTAAAAAATATCCCAAAGAATATCATGGATCCATTACATTGTTTTGTTTTAAAAAATAATTGAAATAAAATCCATCAAAAAATTGAAATCCTTCGGATATTTCTTCAAAATCATTGAAAAATCATTTGTAATAGATTTATATACCATCAAAATATTCTTTAATTATTTTAAATAATTTTTATAATCTAGTTGTAGCATATGTAAGTGAATTAATATATTTTAATTTAAATGACATTGAGTCCTCCAACGTCACTAGAAAAATAAATTTGAAATAATCCTTTTCTTTTTTACCATAAAAGTATACACCAAAATCATCACAATATCTTCAATCATAATCATTTTAATTTATTAGGAATCTTCAAACTGCTTAACCACTATTTTTCAATCATTCACTATTAATCATCTTCAGCCACCAGTAGATGTGTGATAAGTTTGTGTTGAGGTTCCATCAAGTGATATATCTGGAAAAAGTTTTCTCCTCTAGGTGTTCATGTAAACTCAAACAATTGATATCACTAGTTCATATTATTCTATTATAATATTTATATCAAAAGTAACTTGAGATTCTTCACAAAGTATAAATATGTTGTAGCCACTTTTGAGCATGATGATGTTTCCGGGAAAAGAGGACACCCCTACTCTTCTATCTTTAGAGACTCTAATCTATAATATAATAGGATATGATGTCAAACAATATCTTATTCATTTGTGGTGTACTCTAGAAACATGGTGAGGTAATCAATCTTATATTGTAAGATCACATGTATGCATGGTAAGGGTGGGGTACATATATTCTCCTTCTATATTTTCTAGTTTGAAACAATGATTTTGTTTGTGATGATAGTCTATATGAGAACACATGTGATGAGGCTCCATCAAAACAATAATTTTAAAAACATGGTGATCACATCTATCCTCCTTGGTTTGTCATAAAACATCGAGTTCAAGAATTGATAATATGCAGAAAATCATGTTCTCAAGAAACAAGCCTCCATCGGATCACAACTCCTCCTGTATTGATCATATAGTGTCGTATAGTGATCATGTGTAAAACAATGGAGAGGGTATGTCATACAAAATTCTATTTTTTCATTTCAAATTTTATAAATCATGATAGAAACTATGATTCATCTTCATGCTTCAGTGCATCACTCCTTCATAGAAAATCACCATTTGCATTTCATCATAAAGTGGAAACTTATGAATGTTTTTGTGGTGTTTCGGTCAAAGAATGAAAAACCCATTTTTCATCGTTTATAAGGAATTCATAATACAAAAATTTTATTTAAAATGCAGTAGTAGAAATGTATAAGATTTAACATCAACATAGAAAGAGAAATGTAGGGTTCTTTCCCAATGAAATTTAAGGAAAATGTTATAAAATGTGTGGTTAATGTACCAAACCTTTGTAAAATTGTATGGTTCCTCAATCATATGTTTTGATTAAAAGTCTGGTTACTAAAAAGTAGTATATGGTTCATTGAACCATACAATCAAATGTAGGTTTTTTAATAATTAACAACTTCCCTAACAAATGTCTTGGAATTTTTAGAGGCTCTTAACATCATGTTGAACCTTTTGAATTTGGGACTTATATTTTGGAAATCTCCATAGAATTCTAATGGATCGAGAAGTACACCAATATGACATCCATATATCCTTATATCTTCAATAAATAGAAGAAAAAAAACTCTAAAAAAATAAATTTCTATAAAAACATTGCTTAACATTGGATATCTTATTAACAATCAAAACAACCTTTTTAGCCATTGATATAAAATAAAAAATCAATATAATTGTCTTTAATTTCCATCTCACCTGGTGCTGAGTGATTATGATATCTGTAGAAAAATAAGTATATTAAATTCAGTAGCTTTTCAAATATGTATATTGCGGAGTTTCTAAATATTGTAGCAACATTGGTAAATTTTTAGAGAATGGAACTACCTATTCAAACTTCCTACAAAAAAATTAGTTTTGATAAATCTTTTATCTATCCAACTGTACAAGAAGTACGTAACTCCATGAAATTTATCTTCATATATGTATAAAATACATATGTTAATTTATAATAAAAAAACCAATGTTATTAAAAAATTTATTATCAATTCAGTGATTTTTTGCACCATCAAAACAAATGAATTGACTATTAATAGAAACTGATAAATGCAATATAAACTTATTATCATTCTAATAGAATAGATGGATTATGAATCTGATCAAAATTACTTTTGATATAAAATAAATACTGAGTGATATTAAATTTAAAACCAATAAAACAAATTTATTAGTAAATAGTACATGATATGTTAAATTAATTATCAAAATAAAACCACGATCAGAATGGAAAAGAGAGACCCAAAAATCCCCCACTTTTGATAATTACTGAAACCTTAATTCTATTTCCACTTTTCTCCCCATTTTTGTGAGGATCAAAAATATGATTTCATGTGAATATTAAATAACAAAATATATTTACCCCTTTTATAAAGAATATGAATTTGAAATTAAATAAGTAGTATAAAAAATATTTAAAATTCAAAAAACGAATGTTTATTCCCACATTTTTGAATATCAAAAATATGAGTTATTGGGATTAATATGAAAAATATATTTTTAATACAAGCAAAAAATTAAACTCTTTTAAAATTCATGAATCCATTAAAAAGAATAAAGATTGTATAATCAATGATACATGAAAACATATAAAATATTATTCATTGAATAATATGGGTTTGAAATAAATTAAAAATATATATTAAACCATTTAATTCATTCCATAATAATAAAATAACTAAACATGTGATAAATATATAAAATCACCCGTAACACAACGCATAATTATAAAAGATATTTTAAGAGTTAAATAAAATATTGTAAAATAATTTTAGGTTAAATATTTTAAAATAATTTAAAAATGATAATTTTCTATGTATTTAAAATATAGTAATTCCAATGAATTTAAAATATTAAAATTTTGATTAATTTAAAATAATTTATTTTCAAATAATTTAAAATAAATTATTTTCAAATAATTTAAAATAATAGATTTTAAATGAATCTAATATAATTAATTTCAAAATAATTTAAAATAAACTATTTACACAATTTATAATTGAAGAATGAATATTTTTCTAATTATAGAATATTTTATCACATAAAAAATATATTAATTTAGCACATTCAATGAAATTAAATAATAACACATTAAAAAAAATGATTATAAGAAAAATATCATTTTATACCAAAACATAATATTATGCTTAATGTTTAATGGTTAATAATGTAATTCAGTTTATTAATTCATAAAATAATTGAGTGAGAAATGATTTAATAGTTTATGAATAAGAATAAATAAATGTATGTGAACAAAATATAAGACAATAAATTTTTTTTCTCCCCACATATAAAACATTTAGTTCATTTAAATCGAATTTTGGAATTATAAATAAAATAAATCCTAAATCATAATATATCAATCACAATGAAATTATTATAATAATGGATAAATTCTGAGTTTTTCATCATTTAAAAAATAATTAAAATAAATCTCCATGTATTTTTCAAGAAACCAGTTTATGATGTAATAATGAAATTCGGTGGTGGAAACCAAAAAACATATCAAATCCAAGTGCCTTTTGGTACCCATATGCCTTTTGATCTATTAATTTTAACAACTAAATACTTTGGTAATAAAATCTATTTATTTTGATTAGTAATATCAAATTTTAATATATATAATTCTTTTGAGTAATGAGAATTAATGATAAAAAATTGAGGTATTCCAAAATATAAATCATTAGCGTAATGTCCATTAATACCATAATAAAAACATTTAGAATTTTATATTATTTGTTTGTTTGAAGCAGAAAAAAAATAATTTCAATAAAAAATTATTTTCTCCATTACTACCAACACCATGTATATATTTTTGGATTATATTTTTAGAAATAATTTTTCTCATATATTTTTCTCCCATAATCATCATAATAGTGTCTTTTAAAAAGAAACAAATTCATCTAATAATTCATTAATTTTATTTTCATGTATATTGAAAGACATTTTGGAAGAATTAGATCTTAGATATAAAATATTATTTGAAATACACACTTTATCAACTGAATTAACATCATAATATTTTCTAATTTTTTATTCTCTTTATTTAACGATTGACATTTATCTTGACAAATAATACAAAATTATTTAGGTTCATCATAATAAAATTATTATGATTCATAATTTTTTGAGATTGAATATTGTACCTCATAAACATGATTCATAAGGCATAGATTTACCATTTGAATTTCAGGATCAGCTTTAGAGTTTTTAGTGGATTCATCTCCAAAACCCATGTGACTAGAATCAGAAAATTTATCCATTATAACATTGAGTGAAGTATTTTTATAATTGATTGAAATAGGATTTTCAGTTTTTCCTTTCATATCAATTTCATACATGTCAATAATCTCCTTTAACACCTTATGGGGTTCTAAATTTAGAGTTCCCAAGGAAGTAACATCATTAGAAAATTTTTTCAATATATTAGTTCCTTCTTAATCAACAGTGATTATCATCTATATCTCATAGGTAGAGGAACATTGTGATACATGATTAAATTCATTTAAACTGAATCTTCATATAATTTCATTCAAATATTTTGAATTGAAAAAATATTCAGCTATGTTATAAGCATTCAACTTTTCTTATTCTCTAGGGATTTGATATGGTTTTTCAGTCTTCATATAAAATTTGAAATGAAGATTCATAAAATAGAGATCAATGCGATCGTTCTAGCATAAATATTTATTAATATTAAAATAAGGATGATAGATCATCTACATACCTTATCTAATATCATCCAATGATATTTCTCTTTTTCTATAACTTTAATTCAATCATGTTAGATCTAAAATAAATATATTATCTAGTGTCTAGCCTCTCATACAACTAGTAGTCATTGAATAAAAAGATCATAAATTTCAAGAATTATAAATAAATAAATATCTCCAATGAAGCCAAAACATTGATGCAACTTTTTTGTTTCAGAATGACAATGACAAATACAAAAGAGGGTGAATTATGTCCTTTTAAAAGTTTTTTCTATATTAAAAAATCCCTCTTGAAATTAAGTGATTTTTTCATTCTCTATTACATATGAATATGCACTGAAGAATAAAAAAATTAAAATAAAACAATGATGTATAATTGTTTGGAGAACAGAAATCCCCTAGTCCACATAGACATTGCTCTCTCTGTGAGCATAGTGGTTATCACTAGAAGGTCCTTTCAATGGAGACTTCTAAAACTGAGTGTGGGTTTTTAATAGCTTACAAAAATGCATTTACATGGCCTTTTGGTTCTTTTATAGGAAACCAAATTTTCCAAATCTTAGTATACGAAAATGACCATCCACCATTACTATGTATGAGAAGCTGATACTCCAATATAGAATACATGAAATGTAAAATTTTAATAATTGTTTGGTACACAGTTTCTGTAGCAACTATCATATGAAAATGATCTTCATAAAGCACTATATTTGGAAAGATAATCTTCAATTTTACACATGATTCCTTATTTAAACAAGAGAAAGATGAAATATTTCTCATTTGGTTCAAGCTATCTTCTTCTTGTTGTTCCCCACACAGTGAGATAATAAAGGATATACAAGGTATTATAATACCATTTTCAAAATAATCATTCATCAATATGAATATTTTCAAACTTTTATTTTTCATGGTGTATCCACATCTCCACTATTTTGTGTATTTTTCTTCACCTTCCAAGGAAATAGATATATCTAGAATAATATATTTAGGTAGTTGTAGTGTCTCATACTTCTTCAGTTATTCAAAATAAATTGGGTTATGTCATTTTATAAATATACCAAAGAATAGTGTAGAATCATTGCATTATTTTCATTTTGGAATAATCCCTAAAATAATACCCTTCAAAATATTTTAAACTATAATATTTTAGTAACTTGGTTGAACAATCCATAAAAACATATTTTAATACCATTCTATTATTCCTTTAAAAAATATGAAATAATTTTCCAAAACTAGTGAAAAATTCATAAGTAAATTAAAATTAAAATAACATTGATTCCTATGACATCAATAGAAAAATGATATTGATATAATATAGTCACTCTTCTCATAAAATTCTCAACTAAAATCATTATAATATGTTCAATCATAATAGTTATAATTTAATTGTAATTATCCAACTGATAAACCACTCCAGTTCTACCATGAACTATCCATTATCTTCAACCTCCAGTGGATGAATGATACTTATGTTGTGATGCTCTATCAAGTTATGTATCTACATAAGGTATTATCCTGTAGGAATTCATGAATGCTCCAAAAAAAATATCACAAGTTCATGTTATTTTATAAGAAGATTCATATAAAAAATAACTTCAATCACTTAACATTGCTTAAATATGAGGCATACACGTCTGAGCATGATGATGTAGTAAGGAAAAGAGGATATCTATACTCATTAATCATGAGAGACTATATTCTATAACACAACAGTAACTAATTTCCAAAATTATCTTCTTTGAATGTCGTGTACAGTGCATACATGTAGAGTTATGATCTCCAATTTCATATGACCTCTTGTATGCATGGAATGGGTGCAGAAAACATATTCCTTCCCTAGAGTATCAAATTTTCAATAGTAAGTTATGTAGTGAAAATATCTGGTAGGATAACTCAAGCGGTGGAGAACCAAAAACATCTAAGATTATATAAACATGTTGATCACATTCATACTCCTAATTTCATCATTCAACATTGTGTTCTATTAATTTTAATATGAAACAAATCGAGTTCTCAAGAAACAATCCCCCATTGATTGCAACACCTCCTATAATCATCAAATAACATCATCTAATATGAATTTGTACCAAATGGCGAGGACCTATCATATAATATTGATTTTTTTTTAATTTCAAATTGTATCAATCTCTATGGACATTGTTCATCATATTCATGATTTAGTTCATCACTCTATTATTGAAGGTCACCTTCATCATTTTAGAATATATTAATACATTATAAATTCTTTTTTTTGCTTAAGTTTAATAATTAACATCCGATTTTTTCATCTTCTCTTAAGAATACATCATTAAGAAGGTTGATTTAAAATTTATTCATATTAATGTATAAGTTTTAGCTTCAACACT
This sequence comes from Viscum album, assembly GCA_963277665.1. Lineage (NCBI taxonomy): Eukaryota > Viridiplantae > Streptophyta > Magnoliopsida > Santalales > Viscaceae > Viscum > Viscum album. The sequence continues at coordinate 1,868,964,528 of OY728163.1, forward strand.
GTGGTAGAAACATTAGTTTCTTTTCTTAGAAAACATATAGATCACTATACAAAACATATGGTTAATATTCCATAATTTTTTCAAAATGAATGGTTTCATGACCATGAATTTTTATTAAAAGGTTGGTTCATAAAAAGACTCATATGATTTATTGAACTATACATTCAAACATATATTTTTGTTAAACTTAACAGATTCCCTAAAAATGTTCTATGAATTTTTAGAGGCTACTAACATTAGATTCAGCCATCATCCAAGAAGAAATGTTTTTAGTAACTTTTATGACATTTAAAATGGATCTATATGTGAACCATTATGACATCCACATCTCCTGACATATTTAAAAAATAGAGGGAATATTATTTTTGAAAACCTATAGTTTTGTAAAATTATAACATAACTTTGGATAATTTATTGATCATAAAAATGATCTTTTTAGCCTTCAATGTGAACTAGATAAATTAATATAATCATAATATATTTACATAACACTACGTTTAAAGTGATTATAATATAAATATTTCATTCATTAAGTTAAATACATTAGATAGTTGACTTTGTACATCGTAGAGTGGATAAACTATTACAACTACATTGTTGAATTTCTAGAGCACTGCAATAGCCTTTTCAGAATTCTTTATAAACTAATAAATTTTATACAAATATCTTATCTATGAAAATTCAAAAACATGTACATGAATATACTAAATTTATCTTGGGATATAATAAAAAAATATAGGATAATTTATACTGAAAAATGTAATGTTCTCGAACAACTTATAACAGCATTAGTGAATTGTTTTCACCATCAAAATAGCATAATTGAAATTAAATATAAATAAAAAAATGAATATAATATTATTATCTTTTAAATATTATAGATGGTATAAGAAATTTAGTAATATTTCTTCTAATATAAAATAAATATGGAGGAATATAATATTTGAAACTACATAAATAAATTTATTAGTAAACAAAGAATGTTGGGTTGAATTAATTATCAAAAAAACCAAGAGTAGAGTGGAAATTATCCACTAATTATTGATAAAAATAAAATAACATATGAATGAGAAGAAACAGGGATTTATTTACATATTTTTGTTAATATAATATTTTTTTCATTTTATATTTACTCTATGGAGTTTTTAGTAAATGACTTATTTTAGTATAGGGATATCTAACTATTGTTAGTCTTTTATCTCAACAATTATTCATCAAACACATTTACATCTTTTCCATTTTCTATAGTTATCCATAATATGATAGAGATGGGTGTAAATGGTGGGAGTTGTTACATGATCTTGAGCCATGTACAATCAGTCTTTCTTCTTATTTTTGAAATTTAAGAGGGTATTTCTTGAATCAAACACTCCACTGAGAGGTGGGTTATACCAAAAAATTCAAAAAAAAGTAGAATACAACCTTGTAATTGAGATCTTAGTGTGTTGGTTGTCATAAAAGAAAAACATTTTTTGTTGATTACATGTAATGATATTGATTTGATTCACTGAGTATTGACTATTTTTGAATAAATAATAGGTTGAACTATAAACGACTTCACATGGGATTCACCTAAAAATTACATTGATTCATTTAAAACGTTTGTTTTTTTGAATCCTTTTGTATTAAAATTTCAAAATATATAAAATAAAAATATGTAAAAACTGATGATGACGAGTGTTTAGTATGGAATCTATGAGAAAAAACCCTATAGTCAGTTATTTATTATATATTCATTGGAGAAAAATATAAATATAATTTTAATAAGTTAACGAAAATACTCAATAAATATTTGTAATTATTGTTTGTCATACAAGGCTTATATGAATTATTCTAAGTCTATAAAAAATTATTTTCTTTTATTTATTTGTTTTGGTTTGTTAAACTAAAATGTTATATATGTAACTAAATATATCTTCATCACCACAATATTGATTAGAAGAACTCACTTCCATGTTGATATATTTTTCAATGAATTAGTATATTAACATAAAATTTTTCCACAGGTATAACAACAAAAAATATATGATGAAATATATCAATGGGAGTAGTTCCAACCACCTATCTACTATTCTAGATGGAATAAAAAAATATACAACTATATATATGATTATCACTTATACCATTAATAATAAACTACAAGCACTGATGAAATTACAACGTAATAAATAGTTAGTCTACCAAATCAATAGATACAAGAGATTTGGAAAAAATTTGAACATATAGAATAAATTTTAAAAAAATTGAAATGGTAGATATCATAAATGTTAAAATAATAGAAACTATGTCATGATTTGACCCATTGGAACCCCACCTAAGCTGGAAGTAAGTGGTGTTTGACACCCCAATCCTTCATCCAATAATAGATGGGTTGGACACAATTAGTGTGTATTCAAAAAAATTTAAGGATTTAGCCTAATGTACATGTATGAACACACATAATAATATCTATACAACAGTGTATAGATATAGGAATAAACTAAAACATCTAGAGTGTAAAACATTCATGAAACAACCTCTAGAAAATTCATCAATGTTTAATATCATAATACAATAGTTATAAAGAAGAAAATAAATGCTCGTCCGTAAAAGATCTCCATTCCTAACAAAAATTTGAAAAAGTGGAGACTAAATAGTGACTGGAAGACAATCTCTATGGTCGTCCATAAAACACAGTCAGTAACACTAAGTACTATTATTCTACCCTAAAATCACTATTTATGTACATGTCATCAATATAATACACAATATGTATCGTTGAAGACCCTAAATGCTTGATTATGTATATACCCAAAGGAATCCCTAATAAAGAGAGTAATAATAATATAAATAGAAATCTCAACCCATAAGTAAGTGGGTATAGAAAAACCAGGAACATATATTCTCAAAAGAAACCCAAGAATGAGAGAAATAGGATCTATATATCTACATCTTGATAAGAATGATAAGTTATCCTATGACTACAATAGTTCCATGTTTTATTCCCAATATAATTTAAAATCTCATAAAATCTGAGTAGAGGGCCTTGCCTATAAGTACCCGGCCTTAAAACATTACATAATCTTGAATTAAATGAATAATTCACATTGAGGATCTTTTCAGGTTTATAGTTATAGAGAGTTAGGCCATAAATATTACATTTCTAAATAGTACAAAGTAGAAACTTCTACCTAGTATCCTTTTTTTTACAAAACATGAACTCAGGAAAAAAAAGAGTCATGTCCAGTTCTGTGTTTAAGACAACATGAATTTTCCTTGATCCCATCTTTGACCCTTTTCCAAATTATGTTACATGAAAAAATTTCAAAAACATGGGGTAAGCATAAAAATCTTAGTAATGGATACACAAAGAAGGAAAACTGTTAATTTTTCAAAACAACAAGTAAACCATGATTACTTTAAAATAAGTAATACTTTTCACCTTTATGAAGTAATAAATAAATTTCACTGAATAAAAGATCATTACTTACCATTTTGTAACCAAAATATTACCATTAAACCCATATAAAGAACAAATATCTTATATAGGTAACATGGGACATAAACCTACTTAATTGGAATAACCATAAGGTTGACATCTACACATATCACTAAATGGAATAGCCAAATGGCCGACTTCCATACCCAATGCATTGGAGGTTATAAAGTAACAACCCGTCCTGGTATTCACGGCACCACCCATCAGATGGTTTATCACGTAAACACCCGTAAAATGTCCAAGTACCATCAGAACACATAAAATATTGCAAATATAAACATTTCACTAATAAAATTTCATTTTCAATCACAGGAAGTAATTTCAAGATATTGAAATAATCAATCCATTTTTATAAATGATTCAAAAAATATTTTTGAATCAAAGTGTCCCATGCCACTTTGAAGATTTTAATGGGATTATAATTTTAAAACAATAATTTCCAAATAAATAAATACTCAAAACAATTTTTAAAACATGGAAATTAAAGATAAATATTTAGAATTATAAATCTTTAAACATTTAAAAATGATATTTTTGTTAAAGAGTTTTTAACAAAATGAGAGACTCTTGAATACAAATAATTGCGGAACATCGTTTAATAAAAACATTATAATATCATTAGAATAAAGTGATTCATGATATAATATGTCAAATGATAGTATATACACCATATAAGAGTTAATTGGTGCATAACAACAATTAAATCTTAATGGAAATGTAAATTGAGATGAAATCTATTTTAAAGATGGTATTCTTAAATTAAGGATCAATCAATCTCATAATTATGTGTAAAAAATATAAATACATCCAATATAAGTGGAAATTAATTTTAAAACAATCATAAGTCATTCACATATATTCATAGGATGACATATTCAATAACTACAAGTTGAACCCAAAGTAATCAAAATAGGGTTAAGAAGTTCCCTTGTAAAAATTCGACAGCCTAACGACGTCACATTAAAATTCAGAAAATGAGTTGATGAGATAAAAATGGTATCTCATCACTTGGAAATAATGTTGAAATCAATAAGGATATAGAAGAATATATCCCAACATAATAAGATGTAAATTAAAAGACATAACAAAAATAAGTATTTTAAAAAGAGGAGGGTGAAAGGTTCCCTTATCGATTTAGTAACATACAAAACATATGCCACATGAAATAAGGATCATAAAATGAAGATATAAATACTCATAAATGAATTTATATTACACAAATTGTAAAATCATGGGCAGTACATACACCACACAAAAGGAAATAGTGGAAATATTTCACGAATCTCGCGAATATTGGAAGTGAGATGAAAACCCTTACTTCCTTGTAATCAACTGAGTCGTATGACCCAAAGATAATAACCACCAAATGAATCACAGAATAACATGAATATAATGAGAATAATGATAATATATATCAAATGTCAGTACACAATACACCACATGAAATGAATAAGTGCAGAACAAAAGAAATCTCACGGAATTAAAAGTGAGATAAGAAAATCCCATACAAAAATTTGGCAGCCTAACGGCGCTACATAAAAATTATTAAAATGAATTGATGAGGGTAAGAGAGGGTATCTAATCATATGAAAATAAAAATTATAGTATGTTTAATATAAAATAACATCCTCCAACATAAGAACATGGAGCATAAAAGAAATGATAAAAAAGAGATCCTTGAAAAGAAAGATAGAGGTGGGATCCCTTACCTCGTGTTCGACTTGACTCGATCGTTATTTAATATCCTGAATAATAAACTAAAGTTAATTTCAACTATATTAAGAACCTTTTTCAAGTTTATTATCCCTTTTTATGTCAATTATTACCATGTCTTAAACATTATGTAATCATTTAAGTTAATAATGTTCGTTTTGTTGATATTTGGTACTTAAGTCAAAAATGGACTTCTTATAATTACATGTTGTTCTTGTGGTCAAAGGTTCATTATATACAGAATTATATTCATGATTTAGATATAATATATATCATATATATCATATATATCCATTATATACATGTATTTATAATAGTACATAACATTTAGAGGTATGAAATGAAATGCACCTGTCATGGAGACGGTAAGTCGTACGTACGCATGAATGCTACTTTCATTTCTATTTCTTATTATAATAAAAACAAAACATAATGATACAAAGGTATATTATAATTCCAGTATAATATAATATATAATATCATTAACACTATCCTTTATACATCTCACATAAGGCATTAACGAGTCACATCACTTTAAGGGGACGGTGGTCCGCACTTCCTCAAATGAGATTATCGTATTTACCCACTATGGAAACCATAAAGGAGTGTTATAAATGGAAAATACATAATCATAAAGAAAAAATAAACATAATGTATATCATATATAAATAACGTGCCACCATAATGTCCACCATGAGAGGTGGTTGGAGATATTTGAACAATCATCATTTCGTGAGGCGTTAGTTTTACATCCACAGAAACATTATGTTATTCATCCATTAGATGGAGGTGTGTGTAAGTGTAGCTCGAATCCTTCTCATAAAAACATCCTAGTATATTGAGGATACTGATTTTATTTCAAAGAACGTAATAAAAAGATTTTATGGGTTGGATAAGTAAAATAAAAAACAATTTAAGAGAAACTGTTACATATAATTTGGGTAACTTTTTTTGGATTGAACCAAATGGACTTTTTGAAGTTCCTTCTGCCTAAGGTAAAGCTTCTGGGGGGAGGATAGGGATATATGGTGTGTAATTTGTCAGATTTTGGATGAGCCAAATATCTTTAGAGGTGTGAGGAATTGGTTAGAAGTGGTCCCCTTTTATAAGGAAGAGGAGGGGCTCTTTAGGAAAGTGTGAAACTATTATTTTATAATATAATGATATTCGGTTTATAATGGTCAAAAAATCATTAAGGTAGAAGATAAGATGACTCATATTAGAAATAAAATCATCCAATCATAATTGGACATGTTTTTTACAATAATTTAATCATTATAATTTTATTTATTTAAATCATTTATTAATGAGGTAAATACTGTATCATTATTGTGTCATAAATAATTTAATTTATTTGATGTCTAAAAATTATAAAAAAAATACCATGATGTATGAAATCTTTTTATATTTCCAAATAATATTTATAGTCCAAAATAAGACTTATATAATACCATATAAAAATTAATTACTAAAAGATTTCTGTTAATGTCAATTTTGTCTTTACCTTAAATTAATTAATCTAAAGTGTCATTATAATTTATAAGTGTCTCCATGGAGTCCCAAAATCGACCCAAAGATGTCCATGGTCGGACATGACTCAACCAATAAGGTTAGGACAAGTGTTAAGATAATTTTGAATTATTATATTATTCTTTTTACCTTGAATTGCCCTATTTACCTTTAATCGCGGTAAATAAAAGTCAAAAGTTACTATTCACCAAAAATTATTTTCATTTTAATGAATCATATTTTACTTCTTGATAACAACCATGTATGTTGTATTTTTTAAATTCAATTCACAGAAGTGGTAAAATTTAATTTAAATGAAATTGTCAGTTTTTTTTAACTACCACTAGGTGGTTTCACCATTCATTAAAAATTGATGTTTTTCAGAAAAATACCAAAAATTCAGCCTAAGCTATATTTTGTAGTACAAATTCAAAAATGATATCTATTTTTCATAATTAAAAACATAGAAGTGGCATTAATTAATTTTAAATTTAATTCCCGTTATCAAAACAAATAGCGTGTGTTTAAGAAACAATAACTATCAAAAGATTGATACTTGTTTATGTCTAATTTCAAAGTGAAATTAATTCCAATGAACAAAATTAGATTAAATGGTAAAAATATATTATAATTACACTTTAAAACAAAATAAAAAGATAATATAACCATATAAATAAATTAGATTAAAACATAGTTTTGAATTAAAATACAATATTTTCACTATTCATTAAAAAATGAACTTTATCTGAAAAATTCCAAAAAATTACACAAAGTAAATTTTGATGTCCCCATTCTAAAAAAGGATTTTATTTGGTCAAATAAATTGTATTAAAGTGACCAAAATTATATTTAATGAGGGTTCTCCATTAAAAGGCGGTAAATCGACCTTTTATTGTAAATTAAGCTTAAAATTAGATTCATTCACATTTTAAGCCTCTAACTTTTATTGGATAAATGTAAATACATTTAACAAACATGTATAATCATATTGTAGTTAGCTTTTTTCATTCCCGGCAATACAACGGCAAGGAGTTAACTACCATTTAAAATAATAATATTATATTATTAGTGTGCAACGTAAGATTTCCAAGAAATCCATTGTTGCGTATCGGGTACGCTATCGAACATAGAAACCCCATTAAAGTAAAATTAATATTTCATTCACAAATATTAATAAATATGAAAATTTCATATTATTTATTTTCTTGGGATGTTACATCCTTCCCCCCTTTTGGGAATTGCGTCCTCGCAATTTTAAAAATAGGGATCGGGAACTTCATTAAAAGCCCCATATCGAAAAAAGAGTCAATAAAACTATTACATTAAAATAAAGGAAGAGAAGTATAAAGGTTACCCAAAACAATAGATACTAGGATTCCAAGAAAACATGGATATGGAAGAGAAAACAAACCATCAAGTTCTAATGAAGAGTGATAGAGAACATGTTTAGGACAAATTTAACCACCAGAATATCTCAAACTTGTGATGGGTAAAATAGTCATTGATTTCCTTGTAGGAAAATTTAACAGAATAGTTTTTTGTTTTAAGTTACATTTCATTGAGGAATTTATTTATGATCTTAACTAAAAATATAAGGAAACAAAATTACTTTTCATGTAGACTTTTTTCCTTCACTAGATTTCTAACACAAACTCATATTTCTTCTATATGATGAGTATTCAGGATGACTTGTTTACATTAAAAGTGCTCAAATCAACATCGAGAGAAGCAAATAATCCAAAAAGTATGAACTATATATTTACCATGTCTTTAGATATTAACTAAAACCAAATTGTTTCTTACAAGTTCAGATAATCCCCAAAAATGATAAACTTTTACATAAATAGAAACTACTGTTAATATCCAAAATTTGTCTTAATAAAACCCAAAGTTCAACAAAGACCATTCAATAAAAAATTGTCCCTAAAATTATTCAAAAGTAATCCAAACATTGATTGTAACCCAAATCTCATAAGGATTTAATTACATACACTTCCAAGATATATCTTATAATTTATCTTCAAGTAACACCAGTTACTCATAAAGTCTCATCATGAAAAGTAATTAACCTAATCACATATTCTCCATGATAGGTTAATCATTTTCATAAATAAATATAATAATTATGTGTCCATAATCAAAACATAGATTCTTACAAACTAAAATTTCAACCATTATTCCACAACTGAAATCCCATAGTTTTCTATCTTACATAGGCATATAGTGTTTCCTCAAAAGAGTGAACGTCTTCCACAACAACCATTTATCACTTAATTACTAAATCATTTTTCAATACTAAGTATATCCATTTGATAAAACATAAGATCCAAAAATAAACTTATTCATGTTCCATAAAAACATTTTACTAAAATAATAAGTCATACTAACCAGGGACTTCAAGTAGGATAGTGGTAGGTGATGCGTCCTTGTCACCCTTCGGTTGTGGGTTCGATTCCTACATCCTTGACGGATGTGAAGGGGTTTCACCCATCCTATGGGTTTTCCTTTTTATAAAACTCAAAAATAACCCTAACATGTTTTAACCTCAATGGTTTCCTTATACGTCTCATTTTCATCTAAATTCATTGTGATCCCAACATCGTAATTCTTGAAGTCTTATTTCACCACCATATGATAAAATAAAATAATACCCAAAATGAAGAACACCATACCTTGATCATGGTGTCCATTTGGTTTCATCGTCATCTTTTTCACGTAAGTAGAAGGTCCTTGCATTGAAAAAATGATTTAGAGATCCTTCAAAATCATTTTCTTCCTCCATACAAATACACCGTGTACAACATGGTTCATATGGGTGTTCACAGAAAAACAGTTTTGGAAAATAATAATGTATGACATATAATTCCAAAACATCTGATAAAACACAATTTCTATAAAACCGTCGAACCGAATTTAAGTTGAAACTTTCAATTAACGGTCCTTTTAAAATACCATAAGTATGTGCTGAGAGACTATATTATAAAATCAAATATAAATAGGTTGTGCAAGGGTCTCCTTCTTCATAACCTTTTTTAAAATCCTAATACGCTTCAAAATCTTTTGAGAAGGTAAAATATTTGAAAATGCGCTGATAATATATACCTTTCTTGAAAATATGGGAATATTGTGAAAATATGATTTTTCCCAATACAACCCAAGACCCACGATGATAACGTAGTATAGTGGAGATGTTTGATATCTCAAACAACATTTTTCAAGTGATTTGTATGCTAGAAAAAGTTTCACAATCATATGAACATGACTTTACAAAAATTATTGCAAGAATGTCATCAGGAAGAGATAAGAATTTCATTTGAGATCCTCCTCCTTAAATTTCTAACTGACTTTCCTTGATCTGAAAAAGTTATAAAACAATTATTTAACTGAAATATTAGATAGGTACTAACCATATGTCTAACAAAAATTCCTAACCCCTAAAGTTGTCTAAACCGACCTCTGATACCAACAATAAGGACTTGGCCTTAAAACATTACATAATTTGAATTAAATGAATAATTCACATTGATGATCTTTTTAGGTTTAATGTTTTAGAGAGTTAGGCCATAAATATTAAATGACTAAATATTACAAAGTGGACAATTCTACCCAGTATCCATTTTTTTACTAAACATGAACTCTTGAAAAAAAGAGTCATGTCTAGTTCCGTGTTTAAGACAACATGAATTTTCCTTGATCCCATCCTTGACCCTATTCCAAATTATGTCCTGTGAAAAACATTTCAAAAACTTGGGGTGAGCATAAAAATCTTAGTAAGGGATACACAAAGAAGGAAAACTGTTAATTTTTCACAACAACAAGTAAACCATGAATACTTTAACATAAGTAATACTTTTCACCTTTATGATGTAATAAATAACCTTCACTAAAAAAAGATCATTACTTACCCTTTTGTAACCAAAATATTACCATAAAACCCATATAAAGAACACATAAATTATAAAGGTAACTTGGGACATAAACATACTTAAATGGAATAACCATACGGTCGACTTCCACACATATCAGAAAATGGAATAGCCATACGGCCGACTTCCATACCCAATGCATTGGAGGTTATAACGTAACCACCCATCCTGGTATTCACGGCACCACCCGTCATATGGTTTATCACGTAACCACCCGTCAAATGTCCAAGTACCATCATAACACATAAAATATTTCAAATATAAACATTTCACTAATAACATTTCATTTTCAATCACAAGAATTAATTTCAAGATATTTAAATAATCAATCCATTTTCAAAAACCATGAAAACAATATTTTTGAATCAAAGTGTCCCATACCAATTTGAAGATTTTAATTGAATTATAATTTTAAAACATTAATTTCCATATAAATAAATACTCAAAACCATTTTTAAGACATGTAAATTAAAGATAAATATTTAGAATAATAAATCTTTAAACATTTAAAAATGATATTTTGGATAAAGAGTTTTTAACAAAATTCGAGACTCTTGAATACAAATAATTATGGAGTATAATTTAATCAAAACTTTATAATATCATGAGAATAAAGGTATTCATGATATAATATGTCAAAGGATAGTATATACATTATATAATAGTGAATTGGAGCATAACAACAATGATGTCTCAATGGAAATGTAAATTGAGTTAAAATCCATTATAAAGATGCTATCCTTAAATTAAGGATAAATCAATCTCATATTTTTGAGTGAAAAATATAAATACACCTAATATAAGTGGACATTATGTGTAAAACAATCAGAGGTCATTGACACATATTCATAGGATGACATATTCAATAACTACAAGTTGAACCCAAAGAAATCAAAAATGTGTTAAGAAGTTCCCTTCTAAAAATTCGACAGCCTAACGACGTCAATTTAAAATTCAGAAAATAAGTTTATGAGATAAAAAGGTATCTCATAAATTTTAAATAAAGTTGACATAAATAATCATATAGAATAATATATCCCAACATAATAAGATGTAAATTAAAAGACATAACAAAAAGAAGTCTTTTAAAAACAAGAGGGTGAAAGGTTCCTTTATCGATTTAGTAACTTACAATACATATTCCACATGAAAGAAGGATCTTACAATAAAGATGTAAATACTCATAAATAAAATTATATAACACAAATAGTAAAATCATGGTCAGTACATACACCAAACAAAAGGAAATAGTGGCAATATGTCACCAATCTCACGAAAATAGGAAGTAAGATGAAAACCCTTACTTCGTTGTAATCAACTGAGTCGTATGATCCAAAGTTAATAACCACTAAATAAATAATATAATACCATGAATATAATTATAATAATGATGATATATATCAAATGGTAGTATGAAATACAACACATTAAATGAATAAGTAGTGAAGAATGGAAATATCAAGGAAGTAAAAGTGAGATAAAAAATCCCTTACAAAAAATCTGCAACCTAACGGCACCACTAAAAAATTATGAAAATGAATTGATGAGAGTAAGAGAGGGTCTCTCATCATATGAAAATAAAAATTACAGTATGTTGAATATAAAATAACATCCTCCAACATAATAAATGGAGCATAAAAGAAATGATATAAAAGAGAGTACTTGAAAAGAAAGATAGAGGTCAGATCCCTTACCTCATGTCTGACTTGACACGATCATTCTTTAATCTCCTGAATAATAAACTAAAGTTAATTTCTAATTTCATAAGAACATTTTTCAAGTTTATTATTCCTTTTTATATCACTTATTACCATGTTATAAACATTATGTAATCATTTAAGTTAATAATGTTTGTTTTGTCAATATTTGGAACTAGAGTCAAAAATGGACTTCTTATAATTACATGTTGTTCATGTGGTCAAAGGTTCATTATATACAGAATGATATTACTGATTTATATATCATATATATGATATATATCTTGTATATTCATGTATTTATAATAGTACATGACATTTAGAGGTAAGAAATGAAATGCACCATTCATAGAGATGGTAAGCCGTATGTACGCATGAAAGCTACTTTCATTTCTATTTCTTCTTTTAATGGAAATAAAACATAATGATACAAAGGGATATTATAATTCCAGTATAATTTCATATATAATATCATTGAAACTATCCTTTATACATACAACATAAGGCATTAATGAGTCCCATCATTTTAAGGGGGCAGTAGTCCGCACTTCCTCAAATGAGATTATCGTATTTACCCACTATGGAAACCATTAAGAAGTGATATAAATGGAAAATAAATAATCATAAATAAAACATAATCATAATATATATAATATTTAAATACAGTTCCATCATAATGGCCACCATGATAGGCGGTTGGAGATATTTGAACAATCATCATTTTGTGAGGCGTTAGTTTTCCATCCACAGAAACATTATGTTCTTCATCCATTATATGGAGGTGTGTGTAATTTTAGATCAAAAACTTATCATAAAAACATCCTAGTATATTTATTATACTTATGTTGTTACAAAATAATGTAATAAAAAGATTTTAGGGGTTGTAGAAGTAAAATAAAGAAAACAATTTGAGAGAAACTATTACCTTTAATTTGGGTAACTTCCATTGGTTTGAACCAAAAGGACTTTTTAATGTGCCTTCTGCCTAAGGTAAGGCTTCTAGGGAGAGGATAAGGACTTATAGAGTGTAATTGAGCAGATTTTGGATGATCCAAATTTCTTGAGAGGTGTGATGAATTGGTTATAAGTGGTCTCCTTTTATAAGGGAGAGGAGGGGCTCTTTAGGAAAGTGTGAAACTATTATTTTATAATATAATGATATTCGGTTTCTAATGGTCCAACAATCATTAAGGTCAAATATAAGATGACTCATATTCGAAATAAAATCATCCAATAATAATTGTAAACGTTTTGGATAATAATTTAATCATTATAATCTTATTTATTTAAAACATTTATTAATGAGGTAAATACTACATCATTATTGTGTCATAAATAATTTAATTTATTTGATGTCTAAAAATTATAAAAAAAATACCATGATGTAGGAAATATTTTTATCTTTCCAAATTATATTTATAGTCTATAATAAGACTTATATAATTCAATATAAAAATTAATTACTAAAAGATTGTTTTTAATGTCAATTTTGTCTTTACTTTAAATTAATTAATCTAAACTTTCATTATCATTTATAAGTGGCTCCATGGGGTCCCAAAATCGACCCAAAGATTCCCATGTTCATACATGACTCAACCAATAAGTTTAGGACAACTGTTAAAAAAAATTTAATTATTATAATATTCTTTTTACCTTGAATTGCCCTATTTACCTTTAACCGCAGTAAAAAAAAGTCCAAAGTTACTATTCACCAAAAATTATTTTCATCTTAATGAACCAAATTTTACTTCTTGATAACAAGAATGTATGTCGGATTTTTGAAATTCAATTCACATAAGTGGTAAAATTTCTTTTAAATGAAAGAGTCAGTTTTTTTAACTACCACTAAGTGGTTTCACTATTCATCAAAAATTAAAGTTTTTCAGAAAAATACCAAAAATTCAGCCTTAGCTATATTTGATATTCCGAATTCAAAAATGATTTCTATTTTGAAAAATTCAAAAAATAGAAGTGGAATTAATTAATTTTAAAATTAATTCCCTTTATCAAAACAAATTGCGTGTTTTTAAGAAACAATAAACTATCAAAATATTGATACTTGTTTATGACCAATTTCAAAGTGAAATTAATTCCAATGAGAAAATTTAGATTAAATGGTAATAATATATTCTAATTAAACTTTAAAACAAAATAAAAATATAATATAACCATATAAATAAATTAGATTAAAACGTAGTTTTGAATTAAAATACAATATTTTCACTATTCATTACAAAATGAACTTTGTCTCAAAAATTCCAAAAAATCACAAAAAGTAAATTTTCATTTCCTTATTCTAAAGAAAGATTTTATTTGGTCAAATAGGATGTATTAAAGTGACCAGAATTAGATTTAAAGAGGGTTCTCCATTAAAAGGCGGTAAATTGACCTTTTATTGTAAATTATGCTTAAAATTAGATTCATTCACATTTTAAGCCTCTAACTTTTATTTGATAAATGTAAATACATTTAACAAACATGTATAATCATATTTTAGTTAGTTTTTTTCATTCCCACCAATAAAATGTCTAGGATTTAACTACCATTTAAAATAATAATTTTATATTATTAGTGTGCAACGTAAGATTTCAAAGAAATCCATTATTGTGTATCGGGTACGCTATCGAACATATCAACCCCTTTAAAGTAAAATTAATATTTAAGTAAAAAATATTGATAAATATGAAAATTTCATATTCTTTATTTTCCTCAGATGTTACGCCACCCCTCACTATTATACTCCACAATTGAGGGCGAATTAACTCCCATAGAGCACTTGGTCCCCACTGTTGGTTGATAAAGGGGGTAAAACATATTAGATAGAGGACCCAAACCTTTTATAGAATAGGTTAGTAAAAAATATACCATTTTAAAGATTATGGGAGACACATTCCCTGGTGTGATAGGGGAGTACCAACCCCGGCCTCTCAATGATGATCAAACTCGATCAAGCCCAACGAATAAGAATCAATGAAGGATGTGTCATTATCATATGACCTTATGTAATATCTCTAATTTCAAAATAAGTTTCATCATTTCCTTCTATATGTAAAACTACTGAATATAGGCTACTCACATGCCCAAATCCGAGTCTTAAAGAAACAGATAAACTAGGTGGGTGTTTCTAAAAAAGTTATACGAAATATAACTAAGGTACCAAGGGGTGTGACCTCACATGGAAGAAATGATGTCTCTTCTCCTATAAATGGAATGGTTGTACATCTGAACATACTCATAAAGTATGTGGAGTACATTTCAAGACCTGTATGCTTTGGGTATTCCTTTTTCCTCCTACACTAGTATAAAAATAGTATTTAATGTCGAAAATATGACGTATGTTTATTATAAACACAAGAAAACATATTTTTCATTGGTTTATAAGAAAATAACAAAAAATAGACTTTTAAAATTGATGCTTAGCAAATTTTTCAAAACATAGAATAAAAAAATTCCATTATTGGCATCTTTTTTTTTAACTGACGCCAAAAATAATTTATTTCTATGTTTTTGCATCTATTTCTTTAAAAACCTACACCAGAAATGATACTAATGGGTATTTTTTGTGTGATTTTTCTAAAAAAATTGATGCTGAATAAATATATATCAATCTTTTTGGAAATAAATTTTTAAAAATTGACATTAAAAGTAATATTTTTTACATCATCGCGTTCAATATATGATAAAAATTAATGATAAAGTTAAAAAACTGACGTTAAAGATCATTTTCTACTAGTGTCGGCCCATGCCAGTGTTCTCTTTCACATGTTCATGTACTATAGTCATGCCAGCATATCTAGTCATTCCAATATGCCTTGTTATTCCCATTCAGTTCATTCCTCTACCTATGTACCTTGAGGTTATGCTTCAATCCACTATCACTAGATCACACAGATTCTGGTAGTCCCACATGGCATGTGATACTAAACTCTTCTAGAAACCATAGTCTTTATAGTTTGGGGACTACATGGCATGTGTTACATAAATAAACACTGTGTATAATGGGATTTTCTAGAAATTGAATTAATTATCAAGTGTCTCACCTACACCTAAAACACTTTTACACCTTCTTCAAATCACATCGACAGGATCAAATTTAGGGTTTACTGCTCTTGATCTGTCATCCATAGCCAAATTCCATCCACATAAACTACGTGCGGAACATCCCTATTATATATCATTTCCATGTTGCCTCACCCTTGTGTTAAAACCCTTGGTTCTACCTTCTATCCATTTAAACAACACCAAAATCCCACAATGCATTATGATTAAATTTTAAAACACTAATTTCTAACTCGTGCATGATTTTTTATGAATTAGGGGATTCATTCACACTTGAATCTAGCTTGAGAATGTCAAATTGTGAACCCCATGTCCCAATGATGAAGAAAGTGAAGAATGGTTTGAAAAAAGAAAAATAATCAAAGAGAAAAAGAATCACGGATTAGTGTGATAACATCCAACGATTTCATAATGCAGAAACATGGGTGATATCATGAGAATAATAAAAAATATATATGCTATCATGCAAATAAGGGAAAATGTTAGGAAATAAATAGTTCTTACAAATCCTTGAATAATGAATAAATAAAATGGAACAAATCCCTGAAATAAAATTACCTACATCATGTTTTTTATCATTGATGAATAATGGGTTAATTCCTTTGTCATTCGTTTGATACAAGAAAATCATTAGCAAAGACAATTCATTTGCAAAATATTCATCACTCAATGATCCATTGTTGTTCATCAAGTTTCCACTTCTATGGATCCTCTCAAATCATGTGGTATTATGTGACTAACCCACGTTATTTTTTATATAAATGAATATATATTAAAGAGTTGTGTTTTGAATTATTTAATTAAATTAATTAATCACATAACACAACCTCCAATGGATTTCTTCAATTGAACATACGATGCCAACCAACATTATATCACACCTTGGGTAAACCCCATTTACATAGAACAAACATGGTCTCTGGTTTCCCATATGAATTAGAAAATAATCATAAAACCATTTATTTTTAAAAAAAGGAAGTGAATGTTTTAATATATATTAATAGATTTAATATATTAATTATGGGATCCTAGGACACCAAAATACAACACCCACTCGATGGAAAAATCCACATATATATATATAGAAATATTTGATGGATCAAACTACAGAATATTTAGTAGTTACATGTTCTCCTAGTTCACAGATTTTTACCTTGAAAATACAAGCTATAAAAAAGGTGAGAATACTAAGCATTCATCTGGATCTTATGCTCCCAGGTGCTCTCATGTACACTCACATGATGTCACAAAACTCGAACCAAGGGGATGATCCATCCACACGGGTTCCTCACCTATAAGTCCTCAGTCACTAATGGTTACACTCTAAATCTAGATCCATCCTCATTTCCCAGATATCCTTAATCAATAATGCATGTCAATTTTTTCAAGTATCTCCTCATCTACAAAGCATCGAAGCCTTCATGAACTCAGTCCAACTGTGGGGTTAATTCCATGAAATATGAAACCTCACAAACCCTCAATATAATCTCAAACAGTCTATGAAGAAGGTGGATATCTTTCTTCTCATCTAAATTACTACATCCATATCATGGGGATATTCTCATGAAAACATGGTCTCTATGATCAATCTTAAAATGTAATTTCACATTTGTTTCCATGTATTATTAAAAATATTATATGGAATTATTATGAGACCAAGAACTGAGATGGTGTCGGATTAAGAGGCCCATTATTCATGGAATAAATGGTTTAATAATATTAAACATTAAATATAACACATGAATAGTTTTCTGAAATAGTTGAATAACTTCTAAACAGGTGCATGGATCAAAAATCTAAGGGAACCCTTGCATCATAGTAGTGATTTTACCCTATTCAAGGCCTACCATTGGTCGGCATGGGTCAACTATGAAAATTAGTTTTTATTTATTAATGGGAAAAAATATATTTTTATTTGACGCAGTGATGTTTCTTTTAGATTTACCTTTTAAGAAGGGATCCAGGTTAGTCTCATAACCATAACATTCAATGAAGACTCGAGACAGAACCTTGGAGAAATATCTTGATGGAAGATGATGGGAATGTAGATCGAGATCATATTTTATGGATCGTCATTACTAAATAATTCTATAAGGTTAATGATCATTAACCAGGTAGGGTGTTCTTCATTAATTTTCTTTCCTTGTTTCATTAATCAACAATGAACACAGATCAACCAACCAACAGGTTGACCCGCTATTCGATCATTCTTTCAGGAGGGGCTTAATTGCGGGAAATCATTGGGGTTTATTATTAAATGTTATTATTTCTTCATTCTTTATTCTAATAATAATGTATTGAGTATGATATAGAAAAGGCTGAGGTTCATTCTTCAGGGAGTTATTTGTGATTTTTTTACACCCATTCTAGGCATTATTCAATGTTAGACCCTTACAGTCGTAGCTTGACTTGCTGGGAGGCTCTAAATGTGATCAAACCCCTAGAGTCATGGAAAGATGAATTAAATCCCATAAAAGTGTAGAAAATGACCTACGGATTGTGAAAGTGTCTTCATTTTGAAAAATGGTTCACCAGAGAAAGATTGGTGGCCTACAGAAGTAGGGGATCCAACATCTGATGTACACTATGGTGAATGGAGGTGCATGGTGGAGCAGCATGTCGACAATATTTTGGATTAAACTAGGCCATAGAGAATGGTCTCACAGAGTTTGTGAGGCCATTGGAAGGTAGATCATGCAGGTTTTTCATAAACACAGTGGGCCGACAATGGGGGAAGTGGTGTGGCAATGTGGGGACTATAGGGGCACACGACCGGGGAGGTCTACATTCATTCATGATGGACCAGGAGAATCGGGATGTGTCGGGTAGTCTAATTGGCCTAGCAAGATGGACTAGCCCCAACAGGCTAGGCCTAGATGGGTCCACAAAAACCAGACGTGGTCGGGTCAGTCGGTGGTCTAATCTAGGACTGGAGGGTCAGATCAGACTCAGATCAGACTCGAATCATACCCAGGTTAGATATTTTGACTAAAATGATCATAACATTTAGACATACTATCTTTTTAATGTTTTGTTAGTGGATTTGGGACCCCTGTGAAGAGACAGTCATTATGATACCAATTATGGATCTTAGCATGGTCTTTTTCTAGTGACACGGGATATTTACATGAGCAGTACTTAGGGTTATGGGGCATGGAGGGTGTGACTACTAATCACCATGCGACCTCTCTTTTCTATATGAATTAATTTCCCTCGTCCTCCATATCTTGGACGAGTGTAGTTAGGGTTTGTTCCATTTATTGTTTCCTTGATGGTTTGTTGGTATCGTTTCCTACTCATAGGAGTATGATCCCTTCATAAGGAATTCCAGGATGCAGTTGTTGGAATCCCCTGAGAGGCCCATAGTGGATCCCTTATTCCTTCTTCGTTCCATAGGTACAGTCTTCAAAATTTTTGTGACCAACAACAATACAAGTCGATCCTCTAATTAGTAGTTTAATCCAGATGGAGTCGTTGGTGTCACCCCTAGACATGGATGTGATCCTCCTCTAATGTGTCATTTCTCTTTTCAGATATTTTAGTGTATCTATCCTATAATGGTTTACAACAAATAGTACTTCTTGTATGGATTTCTTCATTGTTATCAAACTCATGAGCTAGTTCTCTCAGATGAGTGCTTTGTGGAATCTTTGTTTAGAATCCCTAGTTGTGGTATGTGGTAGTTGTAACTTACCCAAGACTATATGGTATGGATTCAGTATATCTGTATATTTGTGTTATATGTTGTAGACATATACCTGTGTAGATCTGATTGCACCCTCGTATTCTATTTTTCTTTTATGATTTTAGGGTGTTCTACTGACTATTGTTATAATCACCCATGAAAGGTATTTTCCTACATGTGTTGCATATTTTGAAGATGAGTTACATTTTGATAGATTCCAGGGTGTACTAGGACTAGATGGAGCCTTGTGATATCAAAAAAACCATGGTATTCCTATGGATTCAGACTGTATCCCTAGTACCCACCCCCCTCAGGCTAGATCATGTAGGGTTTTCTACTTATGAGTTTCATTAACTTGTTTACAGACATTCTGTTTTGTGGGTTTGTATCTTGACCATGTTTAATTTCCATCAATCTCACTGTTGTACTCTTGTTTTGGATTATAGTGGTTTCCTTGCATTATTTACTTAATTTTTTTATATTTCATAATTTTTTGTCTTAGAGATATGTGTGTCTGTATAGGTACTACAAAAATGCATACCATTTTATTAATATGCTTACTAGATGATAGTCACCAGCCCCGTGACAATTAGAGGCGGGATTGGGGAGCCTCGACATGGGGCCTTATAGTAAGGGTCATGACCAAGTGGTTTCATATTTAGTCGTAACTACCTTAGGACTGAGAGTATGTGCGATTGGATTGAGGAAAAAGTGTTAATCAATTCAAATTTGTCCTTTAGATAATCGACTCCATTTTTGGTGTGGCGATTGACATAACCAAACACCAGGACATTGATAACCTTTTTTCAACTCTGTACATTAGAAATCCAGTTGTACAAAAAATAATGATACATGCATCATATAGAAATCAGTTGTGGTTTACATGTCCTTCTTAATTCAGCTATCTAGATATACTCATTGATTGTGGTACAACTTTTTCATAAAGGATTTCTATGTGACCCATAATAGCTCAGATTTAGTAGCTTGATCATGAGGATGACCCCCTTAATGAAGAGGATTTAATACAAGGACCAGTTACCTAGATGTTACCTCTAGCTGTTGTACCAGCTGTACCACCACCTAGGGAGCTTCCTGTAGTACCTGCAGTACTAGAAAATGTGGAGTCTAGGCAGAGAAAACATCAAGAGTTTCAGAGATAGAGGCCCCTATAGTTCCAAGATGAGCCCAATCCTCAAGAAATTTAGGATAGGATTGATACAATGACATGATTTTTCATTCTAGTAATGACACCATCAGTTAATATGGTGGTCTTGGATGTGATCCTTCCACAGGGCTTGGTAGGGAGATGGTGGAGTTTGGCTATCAAGACTCATGATGAGGTGACCCCCTCAAAGAAAGTGTTTTCATGCCTCTTCAGAGAGTATTTCACACTAGTTAATATGAGACATATGCATGTATAATATATTATACAGCTCTAGTAGGGTATTATGATAGTAGATTATTATTCAGCAAGGTATAGTATCATTTCCGGGTACTCGATGGATATGGTTAAAGATTAGTACTTCCATGATCGAACATTCGAGCGAGGTCTGCATAGATACATCTGAGGCAATATTATCCCTTTGAGCATTCTTACGCATAATGGGGTTCTTGATTGGGATCTGGTGGTATAGAACTTACTATTTTAGTAAAGGAAGCTGATGATAGAAATTAGTTTATGGGAAGGTGTAGAGACCTTGTAAGTAGGTATCCAATATCATTCATAGGGATCTGAACATGGGAGATGTTTTTGGAGGAGGTCCTTGGATAGAGGATACACAGTTTTGGGTTTACATGGTGGATCCAAACATACTAGAGAGAGGTGGTGCTACTTATGTTACAATATTGGACATCTTGCATGAGAATTTCCAAACCACTGTGATTTTGATAGGGTGAAAGTAGATAAACCACCAAGGTAGAGGCAAATATTGGGGAATAAAGATCCATAAAAATGTGTACACAGAAGAGGATTTAGGAGAGTATAAGGAGGTGGTCGATGTTTCAAATTGCTTCTACAAGCACCCCCATATGGTCCATGCTAGGCTTAGGGATCTAGATGATTGGGGTGAGGAAAACATAATGTGGTCGTGGCTTCTGGCCTAGGGGATCTAGGGATGATTCGAGGCACACATTTTTCTTTTATATTTTGTTTTTTGTACAGATAGACACAAGTTCATGACATCCATTTCTTACCACATATCTTTTTTGAGACCATGATATTCTTTTAGAACCATTGAATCGACTCTTGCACTTGGATACACCTATTTGAAGATACATGATGATCACAAATCTATACCGACATTGTGAACATACCCTTGTAGGTGAGAGTTTCTGTTAAAACTTTATGGTGGAATCCTTGAGGCTTTATGACGTCATTTTTTGGTATGGATTCGTAATCTTCAGTATATGATCAGATTGAATATTTTAGGAGAAGGGTATGGTTTGTATTTAGTGATGGAATGATGTTTTCCTTCATTAGGGAAAAGGAAACCTAGTAAGTATATAATGGAAACATGAATAAGAGGGTGCAGTCGATAACTCATCACTTGTCTCTCGTGACCCGTGGTGAAACAAGATGTTATGAGGTTCTAGTTCCTAGCAGTAGTGGTGTAGTACAAGGAAGTCTTTTCGGATAATTTTCTAGGATTACCTCCCCATTTGGAAATAGATTTATGCATTGATCTACACCCCGGGAGACACTAATATCTTCACATTCATATAAGATGGATCCCAAAAATCTTTGCAAGATGAGGGTGTAGTTGAAGGATTTTTTTAGGAATGGGTTTGTGGGACCCAATTTTTCAACCTAGGTGGCCCCAATGTTGCTTTCCAAAAAGGAAGATGGGAGCATAGGGTTTTGTGTGGATAACCAATGCTTGAACTGGGTAATGACGAAGAACAAGTTTCCACTACCGAGGATCGATGGCCTCTTGGATCAGTTCAGAGGGGCATGATGGTTCCAAAGGTTGACCTATGATCATGTTATCACTGGCTATGAGTATCATGTGATGATATACCGAAGATGGATTTTAGGTGATACTATGGTCACTATGAGTAGTTGGTGATGCCCTTTGGAATGATGAACTCCCCCGTAGAGTTCATGTTACTTTGGAACCGGATATTCAAGCCACAGCTAGACTTATTTGTGGTGGCCTTCATTGATGATATACTTAAATACATGGAGTCTGAGGAGGATCATTTGAGACACCTAAAGATGATTCTGGACATACTCCAAGGGAACTAATTTTTTTGGAAAACTCTTGAAGTTTCAATTCTAGATTTATGTTGTCCTCTTTTTAGTACATGTTATATCTAAAGATGGAGTGGCAGTGGACCCGACCATGATAGAGGCCGTGTTAGCATGGGATATAACTAGGAGTGTAACTTATGTATGGAGCTTCTTTAGGATGGCTAGCTATTACTGAATATTCATACAATATTTCTTCAGGATATAGTCACCTATGACATATTTTAACTAAAATGGGCAACCTTTTGTGCGGTCAGATAAGTCTCAACACTTTTTCCAATAGTTGAGATTCTATTTGAAAAGCGCTCTGATCTTGAGATTGTTGGATGAGGGTGTTGAGTATGTAGTGTTTAGTGATGCATAAGGAATTGGTCTTGGTCATGTCTTGATGTATAGGCAAGCGGTAAATGTCGATGGTTCCAGCCAGTTGAAACAAAATGAGCAGAACTACATGACCCATGGTCTTGAGATGGTTGTGGTAGTCTTTATAGTGAATATTTGGTGACAATACCAGATGGGTGAACAATTATCATTTACTCAGATCACAATATTATCAATTATATATTCTATTAGAAGGATTTGAAATTAAGATAGAGGTGGTGGCCAGATTTCCTCAATATATTTTCACATAGAGATCATCTATACTCCAGAAAAGGGGAATGTGGTGACATATTATCTCACTAGAAGATCATGTTCACAGTTGTTGGATGAGGCATCAGAGTAGTTGGCCTCGTTGCAGTTATCCATTGTGGATGGAGATGGGGGAGGTTACCCATTATCGATGGTTGTTAACTCTATAGTATTACAATTATTTTGGGAGTCATTGCTTGGGGATACTGACGGAAATATTCAATATGCTCAGTTATTCATAATGAATACTCTTGATGGATATTTTAAAGGTGAAAATCATGTAGTTCTTTTCAGAGGATATGTAGTTGTACATGTTACTTTGTGGGATGAGGTTTTGATGGAGTTTCACATATCCCCTTTATTGGTACATCTTGGTGTGGAAAATCTATACCAGGACCTCTTACATCATTCATGGTGATCAGGGATGAAGAAGGTAATGGAAGGGTTTGTTTCTCAATGCATTATGTGCCAACAGGTGAAGGTCGGGGACCAGGTTCCCACAGGTTTAGCTCAAACCCTTGTGGTGTGAAAATGTAAGTGGGATTGGATATCGATAGACTTTGTGAAGGGATTACCCCATAAATATAGGGAACATGATACAATCTAGGTGATCATAGACAAAATCACCAAGTCAGACCACTTCTTACCTATCTCAGAGAAGAGTTCAGCAGAGAGCTTGGGACCCTCTATGTGCAAGAGATAGTTTGGCTTCACAGAGTTTCATTGATGATTGTTTCAGGTCAGGATTCTCATTTCACAAACCTGTTATGGAAGGGATTATAGGAGGTGTTTTAGAATCAATTATTTTTTAACATGGAATTTCATCCATAGATGGATGGCTAGACCGAGAAGTCCATTCAGGTTCTGAAGGACATGTTGCAGGCTTGCATGTTTGACTTCAGTCGTAGTTGGGAGGATCCCCTACCATTAGTCGAGTTTTTATGAAAAAAACAATTACAAATCAACCATTGGTACAGATCAAATCTAGTATTTGTATGGGAAACTCTATAGATAACCACTTTGTTGGACTGAACTAGGAGATTCAGCACTCATGGGCCTAGAGTTGGTGCGAGCTACTACTAAGAAAGTGTTTATCATCCAAGAGAAGATGAAGATTTCACATAGCAGATAGAAGTCATATGCTAATAGGATATGGATGCCATTGGAATTTTAGGAGGGATACCATGTGTTCTTTCAGGTCTCACCTCAATGTGGGTTACAATGATTTGGTTCAGGTGGAAAGTTATCTCTGATGTTCATAAGCCCTTCAAAGATTTTGTGTATATTTGGTGATGTGGCGTACCACCAACCTCTACCATCATAGTTTCATCGGGTACATGATGTCTTCCATGTCTCACATCTAAGGTGGTACGAGCATGACCCATCACATGTCATAAAATAGGTAGAGCTAGACATTGATTATGGGGAAAAGTTTCTAGAGTACCTGATGGAGATCAAGGATCGGCAGGAGAGGATCTTTCTTGGGTGCAGGATTCCCTAGGTGCGTGTTTAGTGGTAGCATTGGAAGCTCTAAGAGAACATGTGGGAGTAACAGGATCAGGTTCATGCATAGTACCAGGAAATTTTTTGGTAGATATTTGTTTTTGAATTTCTGGGATGTAAAGACCTAAGGTTGGGAGAATGTAATGTCTTGTATTTTTCTATCTATTTTTTAAAATATTATATGGACTTATTATGATACCAGGAACTGAGACAGTGTGAGATTCCAAGGCCCGATGTTCCCAGAATAATTGTTGGAAGAATATTAAAATTTAAATAGCATGTGCAATCGATTTTCTTGAAAAAGTAGAAAAACATATAAATGGGTGTCTGGATTAGAAATATATGGGTACCATTTCATTCAGAGTAGCGATTTTATGCTAAGAGAGGCCCAACATTGGTCGGCATGGGTCAACTATGAAAAGTAGTTTAAGGAAATAACCTGACAAAAATACTTTAATAAAAATATTTTTATTCAATTCAATGGGGTTTCTTCAATATTTACATTTTATGTAGGGATACAAGGTTATGATCATAACTCTATAATTCCCTGAAGGGTCTAGAGAGAACTGTGGAGACATCTCTTATTAGACAATGATGGGACAGTGCAATGAGATTGTTTATGAAGAATCACCATCGGTAATGAATTCTCTACAACAAATGATCCCTTTTTATGTAGGGTGGTTTTCTTTGATTTTATTTCCCCATTACTTTGATCTATAATGAATGTGGGTCAACCAACCAATAGTTTGACATGTGGTTCAATCATTCTTATAGGATGGTCTTTATTGTGGAAAATCGTTAGGGTTTATAATTTTATGTTCATGTCTCTTTGATCTTCATTATAACAAGTAAATATTTAGGTTGATATAAAAAAAGGATGACGTTCATTCCTCATGGTGTTCTTTGTGCTTTTAATTCCCAAGTTCATTGGGTTATAATCATTTGGACCCTCATGGTCGCAGCTCGACTATTTGGGAGGATTTGAAAGAGATCAGACCCCCAGAGTGATGGAAAGATGAATTAGAGACCATAGAAGTGTAGAAGATGACCTGAGGATAACAAAACATGTTTTTTTTCAAAAAATAGAGCATTTGATCAAGATTGGAATCCAGTAAAAGAAGAGGAATCACCGGCTGGCGCAGACAGCACATGATTACGCGGCGCACCGATGTCGTGTGGGATAGAGCTTGGCAGCAGAGATGGGTCATGTGGTGATATAGAGGCCAATGATAGGAGGAGTGCACATGTCACACACATACATAGAGGGATGACTACATGGGACGTGGTGTGGAATTGTGGAGGACCAAAGTCACATGCGGTCAGGGCAAACCGCATGTGGCGGATGAGACAACCCGCATAAATGTAGGTTTTCTGAGTGGAACAGAGTTGTGGTTGCTGGCCCTACGGGCCTAGCAATCCAAAACAGGACAATGGGAAAAGCCAAGTAGACTAGACCTGGTCGATCATCTTGTGGTTCGGTCCAGTTCCGACGAGTCATATCGGACCTAGATCAGACTCGGGTTGGATATTTTTACTAAAATGATCATAACATTCAAACGAAACATCTATTTGACACACCATATATGGAATTAAGACCCTTATAATGAGACTATCCTAATGAAACCACTGGTGTGTCATAGATTGGGATTTTTAAATTACACAATCTATTTACACAAGTTGGACTTATGGTCAAGGGGTACGGCGGGTGTGATTACAACTCACTGTACACTCTCTTTTCAATGTGAATTAATTTCCCGCATCCCCCATATATTGGAAGTGATTCATAAGGGTTATTTCCCTTTACAATTTATTATCAGGTTTTTTGGTATCGTTTCCTACTCACAGGAGTATGATCCCTTTTATAAGACTTCTAGTATAGAGTTGTTGGAATCCCCCAAGAGGCCCGAAGTGGATCCTCTATTTTTTCTTCATACCCTAGGTTAAGTCTTTGGTTTTGACATGACTGACATCAATGGGAGTCAATCCAATAATTAGTGGGTTTATCCAGATGGAGTTGTTGGTATCACCCCATGGACCTTTCTATGATCCTCCTCTTGTGTATGGTTTCTCTATTAAAATATTTCATTATATCTCTCTCATGATAGTTTCCAATGAACTGTAATCCCTGGATATAGATTGTCAGTATTATCAAACTCAAGAACGTGTTCTCCTAAATGAGTTCTTTGTAGAATATTGGAGTTGAATCCCTAGTGGTAGTTTGTGGTAGTCAAGACTTACCCTAGACTGTGCGGTATGGATTTAGTATATCTGGATATTCTTGTTAGTTGTTGTAGACATATACTTATGAAGAGATAACTTTACACTTCCTTTTTGATTTTATTTTTGGTCTCAGGGTTTCTTACCGAATATTTCTATACTCACCCCTACACAGGATTTTCCTATATGTGTCATGTTTTTTGAAAAGGAGAAGCCTTTTGACAGAGTCTATGGCGAACCAAAACTAGATGGATCCTTGTGAGATCAGACAGACCATGGTGTTCCTACTGCTTCATACAGTAGTCCCAGTACCTTTCCCTTGAGATGGATCAGGTAGGGTTTTCTTCAAATGAGTTTTAGGAACATGTTTACATACATACTTTTTTGTGAGCTTGTATTATGGCCATTTTTACTTTCTAACACTTTCACAGTTTTACTCTGGTTGTGGGATATAGTGGATTTCATGCCTTTTTTACTTAGTATTTTTACATTTCAACATTTGTGGGATTAGATGTGTGTGTGTGAATACAGGTACTAATTCAATGCCTACCATGTTATTTATATGACTACTTTCTTCTAGTAACCAGCATCTGGCCTATTAGAGGTAAGCTTGGGGAGTCACGACACTGACCCCTCTAGGACATGCTATGATACAAAAGGATAAAAATTAAAATGCTTGTAAGAATTATAGTGTCCCTAGGTTTACCTTATATAATAAAGGATTTCATAATCCTTCTCTATCATTACATTAACTGTCTCTATCCCAATAGCATATGTCACTCCAGTCATAGTCTGTCATTAGGGTGACCAGCTAGATCTCCCATATAGGCCCTAAAAAGATATCATTCTAATAGTAGAGTGATATTTATTATTATAATCCAATCATATAAATAAAAAATGATCATACCATCTCTGTATTAATTCTAAGAAGTGGGATATCATGATATCCTACAACAACTGAATATTCTATTTGGTATATCCATCTTTCTAGGAGAGAAATGGTAATTTTATCTATAACTAGGCCTTGAAATCCTCTTGTAATCCCATAAACAACCATGAAATTAACTATGTATCATGTCTGAGGATTATCTTCGTGGGTACACCATAAATCCAAATGATATCATGAACATTATACTTCCCCAAACTCTCAACTGAGATCCACTTCATGAGATAAATAATATGAACTAACATGGTAATCCATTCAATAACCAATTAGATAGAATTGTGGCCTCTCTATATCCATAAAATCATTGTTAAAAAATCTATGAATACTCTATCACACTACCATTCTATGTTCTCATGATATGGAGTCAAACCTATTGGTACATAATGTTTGACATTTTCCTAATGACATATGAGACACCAGAAATGATCTTAGCCATTCTATGCCTCATTAAAACCAACAAAAACATCCAATAAACATCCTTGTATATATTGTATAGAAATGGATGTATCGCCAAGGGAAAAGAATGAAATTCCATCCATAACCCCTCATTAAATGTGACCAGATCCACTATCCATACATATAAATAAATTATGTCTCACCTCCTTTATAAAATCTATTTGGTGAATCTCTTGAGGGTATCATGTCATCTATAAATTCAAATTCGATGTTTCCAAGTCGAGCCTCTCGCATATGCGAAAGAAATAGCAAAGACATCACTATTGACAAATTTTATGATTCTTCTTCTCCATGACCAGGTTCATCTGTAATGGATCTAACTAATCCAATTCCTCCTCTGGCCAATAAAAATGGGATAACATTCTAAGGATATTTTCCACCATGTTTTCCTTCCCTAGAGTATAGACAATATCAAATTTATAGTCATGTATGACCTCGAACCAATACCTTTATCTAAGGTTATGATCTCTCTAATTGAATATGTATATGAGACTCTAATGGTCTATGTAAAATAAACAAAATGCGTTCCCAAAATATAAATCCTTTGTTTATTCAAGGAAATGAAAACCATTGACAAATATAAGTCATGGGGAACACAATTATTCTAATGGTCTCTAAAATACCTAAAACCATAACTGATCACTACCTTTATATATATCAAAACACAACTAATCCTCGCTCTAGAGTAATTTCAAAACACTATATACTCAATTCCATCATTTAAAATTATCAAAACAGGATCCCTAGCCAGCCTCTACCTTATATCCTCAATGGATTTCTAACAATACTCCATCCAAATAAATAGATTCCAATTCCACATCAAGGAAAGTAATAGTGATATTATCTTGGAAATGTCTCCCATGAATCTCTAGTAGTACCCCATAAAATCCACAAAAACTCCACACCGAAACAAACACTATTAGGTGGATCTCAAAATATTATTTCATCAATATTCATTTTTGCATAGTTAAACAATTCTCTAATATGAAAATCCCTAGAAAGTGAACATTCTATATCCAAAACCATCACTATGAAATCGTTTCTTAAAGATGGCGCTCTCAGAGTTAGTCTATGAATATATTCAAATGTTTTTCATGCTCCTCCTATGACGCATAGTGTATAATAATTTCATCAATGAATGGTTATGAATAATTATATGTATGGATGGATGATTTAATTCATAATTGTCATGAAAATAGTGGGGGAATTATCCACAATGAAATGAATCACTAGGATCTCCTAGAGTCAGTAGCAACATCCGTATGGAATATTCAAAATATCATCATAGAAATCCCTCAACTAAAGGTTGATGGTTCTAATATTAGTCACTGAGATATAACTTACACATTTCAACAAGTTGAAAAGGTTATAAATCCATAGAAAGGGGTAATTTTTCTTAATCATTACATGATTATAGTGATGATACTCAACAAAAATTCTGAATCTATCATCTTCATTTTTAACAAACAAAACTGGAGCCTCCTAAGGGGTCAGATTGCATCTAACAAAAACTTTCCCTTGAAGTTCCTCTAATTGGACCTTCATCACCTACTATTCATTGGGGGACATCCAATATACCTTGAAATATGTTAGTACAGTCCCAGGGTGAATGTAAATGAAGAATTAAATCTTCCGTAGTAGATTTATTCCCAAAAAATCATTGGAAAATATGTCTATATAATCCTATTCAATAATGGGAATATATACTTTTAATGAGCCCGCTTCACCAAGGGATATACACATAAACTTATGGGTGATATGTTTCATCATCCTACTCGGAATACCTACCCATTCAGCTATACAATCTCTCTCGCTCAAAAACAATAATCATGTCCCATCGTTATGGAGGCATTGAAGTCTACGATAATGATCTAATATATTGGAATGCACCGCATACAACTAGTAAATACCCAATATTATGTTTTAAGGTTTAATCAAAACTACTGAGTTGTTCCAAGAGAAACTCTATCAATCAAGTGTCAACTCTCACCACCGACTGTTGTGTGATATAGAATATTTTATCCTTGTAGGATCCTCTAGTCATATATGATGGGATAAATAATCATCTAGAATATATTGATCTCACATAAGGGGTATGGAGATAGAGTAATAAATCAGGTCTATGTCTAAAAGTACTAGTGTTAGAGTTGAAAATACATAGGATGTACCTAGAATAATATCATGATTTTCTTGGTTTTATCCCTCTATATCCTACAACTGGCTAAAACCTTGACCACCATCACTCTATGTTTGGTGTGAACCACTATCCCTATTTTTCTAGTGTGGACCCCCGAATGGTGGTGGTGGGAGTAAGTAATAGTGTCATCCTCTTCCATCAACTCCTCCCTCTAGAGCTCCACCTACTCCCCTATCATCACTACTTCCCTAGTGGCTTCCCTAACTATGAATGGGATATCCGTGATCAAGAAAATTCCTCTCCCATGGTGGTCCATCAACTGAATGTATTCATATATCTTTATGTCGATTTAGATAATCATGAACCATGTGACCTCACCCTTCACAAGCATCACATCACCCATCTCCAAAATTGTTGGACCCTCTATGTGAACCTTGTGTTTGTAGACCCATATACCTAAGTCCCATCATGAGTGTGTCTCTTGCACCAAGACCCTATTGGTTGATGCCTACATGCTAATTTAGATGAATCAACCCCATTGTGTCCCCTTCTAGATCCCACAACCAAAAATTCGACTTCTAGGAAGCTCTCCATAACCAATGACCACTCTCAAAATATAGCATAAGTGTGAATGAATAAGGAGACCATGATAGCATGGATATATCTATAGAGGCAATTCTCAAACATCAAAACCCCTATGTATCCATCTTTCACAATATCAACATAATAATGAATGACATCAGTAATCCTCATGGGGTGGTTATAAACAGACATATCACCCGATTATAGCTCAAGAAGATTCTAAATCCATAGAGAGCATAAGATTAAATGGAAAAACTCATCACAAATATTTTTAGAAGTACAACTGTCAGATAATTTCCTCATTATGATTCTTAGTGATTATAATCCATCCATTATCTATTATTCCATAAAAAATAATAGTCACAAGGGTATCCATAAAATTAGACGGGGTCTAAATATGCTTGTAAATACGGACCACGACCTAAATCCAATTCTCCACTACTTAAGGGTCTAGTTTTCCATGAAACCATAGAAGTATTTGTTTCTATAACCCATGTTACATGATAAGAATGTTCCCATAATTATCCTAATCATTTGGATCTTATGTCTACTCAATAGATGGTGGCATAAAACTACACTACCTAGAGGAAACACATCATGTGTAGGTTCCTAAAATGATTTTTCTTCACTATACTAATCATCGTCACTATTCTGTATTAGTATCCAAGATAGATATCATTTTGGGGAAATTTATAATGTTACAAGACTTATTATGGTTATATGATAATATATTGGGAGTTTACTCAAGAAGTACATGAATGTCAAAAGATCCAATTCTATATGATGCATAAATCATTGGTTCCCAACAATTGATGTCATGATTTATCTATTCAACCAAAATATATTAAATGTGTTAGTGTATAAATATATCAGTCATAGTAGAAACACTGGGTTTCCATCCCTAAGAGTCAAACATGAGATACTCTAACACTATTTATGTATGTTACCAAGCCAATCCTCATATAGTTCCAACACCAAACACCACCCAAGTGGGCAGAGACCATATTTAATACCACTCGGTCTTTAATCAACCCATTGTAACCCTTCCTGGGACAATAGTAACTAAAGTGTGACACCTCAAGCCCACATCAAAAAGTCCTAGGGAAAATAACATGTACGGAGCAATCAAATAAATTAAAGGAGATTCATTAGCCAAAAGTAAATTCATGAAAAGCACAAAAAAACCACCGTGAAATAGTGCATAAATATAGAATAAAAAGAAACATTGGGAGTGTGATCCATTCATGAAACAAAATTTCAAAAATACATCAATGTTAAATATCTTTATAAAAATTATAAAGTGTAATAATATATTCCCAACTAGAAAAGATGTACCAAGATAAAAAAACTAGAAAATGGAAAGACTGAAGAGTAGTCAAATCACAATTTATGAGGTCGACCACCAAACAAATCAAATACATCCAAGTAAAACTATGATCCTATGAAATCACTAATAATATTACAATCATCAGCATGAGACATAACATGTGTGGGTGAAGCCCGTACATGGGTGATTATATACATACCCAATATGATTCAAGATATAGTAATATTTAGATAACCTCATAAAAATGGTATATAGAAAACCAAACATCATATATAATCAAAAGATTCCAAAGAAAGAGTGATCGGGGATCTAAATATCTAAAACCATATGAGAATGATGTGTTATCATGTAACTCTAAATGGTCCATCTTTGATGTCCAGTACCACATACAATCTCCCAAGAATTTGAGTGGCTAGAACCACTCATCATTGCTTCACTCCACAATTGAGGGAGTATTATCTCTCATGGAGGACCCACTCCCCATTGTATCATGAGGATAGAAGTGTAAGACTCTGAAAATAGAGTACCCACAGCCTCTATAGTAAGGTGATGTATCGACTTATCCTATGTAAATATTATGGGGGCCAGAGCACTGGTCTTACAGGGATGTACCAACCCTGATATCTCTCTAATGATCAACCACAATCATTACAAATGATTTTGCATCACTAATGGAATTTTAATAGTTTTCCCACATCTTTTCATATATATGATTCAATAAAAAAGGCCACCATCACATTCTACATGGAAAAATAATCATAATAAGATACTTGTGGTCCCAAATATGAGTCTAAATGTAGTGATACAAAAGCTGTAAGTCTCTATAAGAAGTATATGGTTCATACATGGGTTACATAAAATATGATCTCACATATACACATAGAAATTTCCCATCCTTTAAATGGTTTTCATATCCATATATTGATACACAATATTTATGTAGATTAAACAGTGTGTGTTGGTTTCTTGGGGTATTCTCATGTCTTCTCAGCATATTCCCATGTACTCTGGTCCATTCCCTTGGACTCTGGTCATGCTCGTGTACTTGGTTATGCATGTGTACCTAGTAATGTTTGTGTATTTGGTAATTTTGATTCCTATTTTATTAGATAGTACATTTAGAGCAATCATAATCCTATATCTTGGTATGTGGTAGTCCCATATGGTATGTAATATTTAACTCTATTTTAAACCCTAGATTATGCAGATGAAGCACTACATGGTTTGTGTTCCTGGATTGCACATCATGTATGTTATGATTTTCCAAAAAATAATGAACTATTCACATGTCTCACCCATCCCTGCACCACCATTGTATCTACCACAAAGTCATGTTGAGGAACTATGATATAGGGTTGAAAAAACCTGATTTTTTAATGGGGTATAGATTCTTGCCACTCAAGACATGTTCTAAATATCCCCATTGCACCTAGTCTTGTTTCTGTATTTGGTCATTCCCATACCTATGTTCTAAGAGGGTACATTTTGAGAAAGCAACATCATATCACATGGTGTGTTTTCATCCCATAAGGTATGTAATAATTACCTTTTTTTTGAAATCCTAGATTACACATGTAGGGTACTACATAGTTTGTGTTCCTTGATTACACATCATGTATGTTAGGATTTTCCAAAAATTAAATAACTCTTCACATGTCTCACCCAAGCCTCATCCACTGTTTTATCCACCAAAAAATCAGGTTGGGGAATTCTGATATAGGGTTTAAAATTCCTAATCTATCAATGGGGTATAGATTCTAGAAACTCAATACATGTCTTAAACATCCCCATCGCACCATTTCATCAGAATGCCTCACTCATTGGTGAAAATCCATGGTATAGCATTTGATTCGGGTCACCCACACACTCATCCTTCATAACATCAATATCCAATAAAATAATTATTTTTTATAACTCATTTATTCATCCACTATGAATCTTGGGGTTCACTGTCAGTCAAATTCGGGCCAACAATATCGAATCTCCAACCCCAAGGGATAACGGTGAATAACATGAAAAATGGTGGGGGGAAATCACAATAATGTAGTGAAAAAATAATTGGTTAGTGATATCATGTCCAATTATTTCATCATGTGTAATGTAGGGTTAGTTCAAAGGTGGGATAGATAAAATAAATATTTAGGGTCATACGAAGAATGAAAAATGCCAAATAATAAGCAGATATGAGAAATACATTCCTATAGAATAAATGAAAGGCCATAAATCCATGAAATAATTTTACATACCATGAGTTTAGATAGATCACTAATAAATAATGGGTCTATTCTATTTTCATTAGTGAGGTCCAAGAAATTCGTTCACAATTCCAATTCTATTACAAAATGATCATCGCTCCATGATCCATTATCGTTCATCAATGGTTCCCCTTCATGGTTCCTCTCAAATCATCTAAAGTTATAAATCTAACCCTTTTTATGAGTTATAATTATTAATTTAGAGAATATAATTAGGATTTGGTTTATTTAATTAAATTAATTACATTAATTAATAAAACACTTGTTGCACCTTCAAACGATTTCCATCAACTAAACATCTAACACTTACCAACTTTATGTATCAAATAGGGTAAAACCCATGCTTTATGATCTAAAATTGTGTAATATTTCCCACTAAAGGTCCCAAACAATGAGAAAAACATTTATTCATAAAATATAGTTTTTTTTCATTAATATATAATAATAGTATTTATATATTAATTTTGAGTTTATGTGACATACAAACATAGTATTGAATTTGTGGAAAAAAATTATACAAGTATATATATATACATATATATAATATTCAACTTATCAAAGTACGAAAATTAGATTTATTACATACTAAAACCTCTAGAATTTGATGTTGTAAAGTAATAAGTTTAGATATAGATCATGATCCAGTATCATGAATAATAATTGACTTTTTATATGAGTTACATAATTAATAAGTGAGTAAACCTAACTTTTTAGTCTGACAGCATGAAAAAATTAATGAATATATGGTAGATTTTGACTAATATAAAGTATAAATAGGTCCTTATTCATTGAAATTCTATACACATAACATTTATTTCATGATATTTTTGATAAAGAATAAACCACAATGAATTTCGTAAATTTTATTGAAATGTTAGAAGAGGGGTACCTATTAGATGCTCCAACAAGTTTATATTTTGGGGTACTACACAGGGAAATGGGTTTTTTAGATAATATAATTGAGGTAGGTAATTCAACTATGATCTCATTTTATTAAAATTTTAATCAACAAAAATTATATATTTTCCCTCCTTGTATTCTATTCAAACTAATCTTATATAATTCATTCCCCATTCTAAGAAAATGTAGATTTCATGAAATATTTTTCATGATTAAATGAAATAATGGAGGACCCTAGTCTTTTATACACTGATATAAGTGTTTTTTGGAACTAATTAAGTGATTCAAGAAGAATTGGTCACTCAAAAATTAAGTAGAGAACTCACTCCCATCAATTGAAACCCAACATTCAATGAGTTAGATATTTAATCATGTTGAACAGTAGGTGGAGAAATTATGTATTTCATCCCCATCATCACTAAACCTAAATTTTATACATGATCATATGGAATAAATATAAATATTTAAATAATAAATCCTCTTTATGCAATTAAATTTGAATAGAATTGGAGATGATAAAATGTGGTGGTTTTTATCATAATGTCGCCACTCCCCCCCCCACAACATCATATTAGGGATAATTATTTACACTTACTAGCTATAAGTAGTAAAATATAGAACCACATTATGGGGTAAAAGATTTTTTATACACTTATTCCTTTTAATTCTTTTAATTTAATTTATTTTAAATAAATAGCTTTTTTTTCTTTTATGAAAACTAGCTATGTTGGAGAATTTTTCATTAATATACACTAGAAAGAAAAAACCATTGGTTGTATCTGGAATTTTTATTAGTCATTTTTCTATATTATCACCAAAATTCATATAATATTCAGGATCATTATTGAATTAAATGGTGAAAAATGAAATGTATTAGTGTTTAATATGTGATAATCTATTTATTTATATTTTTTATGTGTTTTTATTAATAAATAAATACTAAAATTGGATTTTATCAGGATACCAAATTCAGTTTGATTCACTATGTTAGGTTTGGTAAAATCAGTTAATTTCAACATTAAAACCCAAATAAATGAAGACATGTTTTTTAAAACTTTGATTATTTTTTTTAAAAATAATATGTATTCTTCTTATTATTGAAACTCATTCTATAATAATTCATCAATGTAAAATTTTTAGTCCTGATAGGTTTTAAACCCTTTTTATGAGTTCTTAAAATGGCTACTTTTTATAATATTTTTTGAGGGGATTTATATATGAGTGTCTTAAATATTTCATTGATTCCACACACTCCTATAAATTTATAAAACATTATAAACTTAAATGGATTTGTATTATAGATTAAATGGGGAATTGAATAAATTCTCTCCAAAGTTATCCAAATATTTTAGTGTGATATTAGGTTCCATCCTAGCCTTGTGTATGATTGTCCTTCCAGCCTACATTCCCTCTTCACTAGTTTACATACCTATTCTGGGGTATGAGGCACCATCAGATCATATAGGGATGGTCGGTCCTTATTCATCATTATTGAAATATATAGACCATAAAGTCACTAAAACGGTGCACTCATCTGGTCATTTATATGGCATCAAATGTGCATCCCTGCATACCAAAGGCTATCGACTAGCTATGAAGGTAAAATAATTTTATAGTGGGGAGACATTCCCATCATAAATAGAGTAGTAAAGTTGTATAATAGATAACAAAAAGATTTACCAATAGTAGAACAAGTATATAATTGAAACACAGAGTAGCATAAGAGTAATAATGAATGAAGGAATCATTATGAAATAGAAAACAACAAATATGAAAATGAAATCTTTTCTATATGATGCTGAATTATATGTAGAAAAGTACATCAAAAAACTAATAAAATACCCAAATAATGAAAAAATATAAAGACCCCCATGGGTGATCACTATGATATTCATGTGTACTGTGACAACCCTGCTTTTTATTACAACTTAAACATGATTCATTACATAAAACTTCACTTGATACAACAAAGAAGATCAAGAGGTTTAGTGTATTTGGGGCTTAGGATGAATGCATAAAAACTTAAAACATGAAATACAGCAACTTTATTGAAAACTTCCTTTACATGACCACTACATTCTTTCGTACTTAGCATTGCATGGGATAGCCTGACGACATGCATAAGAAAAGGGTGAGCTTTAAAGCCTAGTAAGAGAGTACACATGGAATAACATGAGGAGTACAATACATGTTAGACAATAGGAATATCAATAGAGAATAAAAGAAACATGAACATAAAGTCATGATAAAGCATGATAATCATAACATGGAAATGTGGCAATAACAATTAACATGGTATTAGCAAGAGCCAAGGCTCATTGCACATAAAGAATGAGTAAACCCTCATTGCACATGAAGCACGAGCAAACCCTCGTTGCACTTGAATTAGCATGAGTCAACACTCATTTCACATGACGTATCATGATACTATACTTTACCCATTGCATTGGAGCGCTATAAGGGTGCACCCTTCTTAAACATTTCATTTCATGCCTAAGTGTGCCACATGGATCATAAAACATGAATTCATAAAACATAAACATTTATTCCATGATAAAGTAATGTGGAATTCCTACATGAAACTTTGTAATCAATAAGTAAAGGTGCATAAATGTGGATACCCTTGATGTAGAAATGGGCATGGTATCCACTACACAATGGCATTGGCTTAGAAAATCGGTGCGATTTCGACAGCGTAACAGCGTGACATAGGAATTAATAAAAAAATGGTTGATGAGAGAGAAAGGGGTTATTTATCATATTAATATGTAATGGACAGTAAGGAGGTCATATAGATACATTTCCCAACAATTTTAATGGAATTTAGATTCATGATACAAAATTATGCTTGAATGTAAAAGAAGAGAGAGAAGTTCTTTTCGGAATTTCGGCATAGTAACGGGTGTACATGGGAGGCATTTAATGAGAGAGAAAGGGGTATCCCATCATTAAAAAATAAATAGGTCAGTATTAGGGAGGTGTGAAACCATACCCCAACATTTATAATTGAAATTAAAAGGGCAAAACAACTTAAATAAAATTGGACAAAAATGAGAAAGGAAGAAAAAACCCTTACAAGGAAGTGTGCTTCTAAAGGCTAGAGAGAGGCCTCTGAGAGGCTTCTTGGGAGATTGGGGCACCTTGGCAGGATTCTCGAGAGAGTAGGGATGAGGTTGGAAGAACTCCAAAGGCTTTGAGTGGGGAGGAAGTGGGAGATTGGGTGGGTTTATATAGGAAAGGTGAGGGAATTCTTTATTATTTAGGTTTGGGACCCCTTATATTAAATTAATCCAAACCACAAACCATCCCATGGTTTTTGACCATGGTTTTTGAAAAGGGAAGAGGAAAACAATATTTTATAAGACCAAAGTCCGAACATCTTAAAATAATAAGGTTGCTTATGTGGAGGTGAGTCACACTCCCAAGGAAATTAATTTAAAAAAGGAAAAGTGTTGAATAAGCATTGAGGGGTCCATTAATGCTTTGAAAAATAAGTCAAACAAACCCAAAATCACTTTATTTTAATGGTAAAACATATATTGGCCGAAAATAAGTATTATAGTATTTTATTACTTCACCATTGGGTCATTATGATGTCATAAAACACATTATATATTTAAACGGTATTTAATTTTTACCCAAAAATTTGACTATCTCAGAAAATTATGAAAAATTCACCGTTGGATAATTTCAACATCCTGATTCCATAAATGACATTTATTTTATCTAAACAAATTTCTAAATATGTTAATTTTCACTTTTAAAATAAAAACCAACATTTATCAAGAATTCACGGGTTTCGACAGAAATGGATTTCAAACTTTAATATAAAATTTTAATTACATTCATAAAATTATAAGATCATTTATATTTAATAAAAATTAATTTAATAATAATATTATTATTTTATTAAAATATTATTTCATTCAAAAATCCCTTAATTTAATAAAATAGATTTCTTAATTAAATAATAACTAAAAACACCATTTGTACTTTAAAAACTATTTACAGTGTATCAAAAATGAATAGAAATTATATACATTATTATATACAAAAATAATGTACATGTACATAGTACTACTTATTTGATACATAACCCCTTAAAACAGCCGCATAAGACCTAAGGGTAAGGTGTGCGATGGTGACAGACTCTTGGGGTGGCTCAGATAACATCGCTCGAGTGGTAATCTCTATCAACTTCCACTTTTCCCGTAGACAGTCCCATTCTAGCTTGACATGGTGAAGCTCAGCTTGGGCTTGGTTAGGGACAAAGCCCAAGGATGCCACCTCTTTTCCGAGCTCTGACAAATGGGCTTCGTATGGGGCAATTCTACTGGATGAGGCCATCGCTTATTTTGTGTGAGTAAATTAGATTTGGTAAGGTCCTGTATTTATACTAATCATGTGATCACTGTTCAATGACTATATTAACAACGTTAAAAATTATTAACATAAAACCAAAGAAGTTGACAACTTATAAAAATATTTTTCATAAAGATACATTTAACTGGATCAAGAGGGATTTTCCATTAATGAAACATTGGGTCGTTACAATATTCCCCCCATAAGAAATTTCTCCCTCAAAATTTTCCTTTTCCCACATGAAAATAGATGTGGGTAACTCAGCTTCATCTTCTCCTCCGATTCCCATGTCGCTTCTTCAAACTTGTGGTTTCTCCACAACACCTTGACGAGGGGCATTGTCTTATTTCGTAGAACTTTTTCTCTATGATCTAAGATCTTCACTGTTTTCTCCTCATAATAAATATCATCTTCCAATTGTACCACCTCAGAAGAGAGTACATGTGAAGGGTCCGGTATGTACTTCCTTAAGAGGGATACATGAAAGACATCATGTACTTTGGCCATAGTAGGTGGAAGTGCTAGTTGATAGGCCACCGCCCCGACATGATCAAGAATCCCGAAGGGGCCGATGTACCTTGGACTTAAATTACCTTTCTTTCCAAACCTCATGACCTTTTTCCACGGAGAAATGTGTAGAAACATCATGTCTCCAACTTTAAATTCAAGGTCTCGTCGACGATTATCTGTATAACTCTTCTGTCGGCTTTGGGCTGCCTTGATATGCTGCTGAATGGTTTTCACCTTCTCCACCATTTCTTCAACCATTTATGGTCCAAGCAGCTTACGTTCACTGACCTCATCCCAACATGCTGGTATTCTGCACCTTTTCACATACAGGGCTTTATATGGTGCCATTTGGATGCTCGATT
This sequence comes from Viscum album, assembly GCA_963277665.1. Taxonomy (NCBI): domain Eukaryota; kingdom Viridiplantae; phylum Streptophyta; class Magnoliopsida; order Santalales; family Viscaceae; genus Viscum; species Viscum album. The sequence goes on from OY728163.1 coordinate 1,869,006,029, forward strand.
GGAAACTGTTATTATAAGAGAACTCAACCAGAGGAAGATGTTGATCCCATCCTCCTTTAAAGTCCATTGAGAAGGCTCTCAAAATATCCTCAAGTGTTTGGATAGTCCTATCGAATTGGCCATCAGTTTGAGGATGATAGGCCGCACTGAAGTTCAGTTCAGTATTCAGAGCTTGTTGATGACTCTTCCAAAACGTAGAGGTGAATCTTGGATCTCGGTCAGACACAATAGATAGTGGTACTCCACACAACCCTACCACTTCCCTGATATATATCCGTGCCAGTTGATCCAAAGAGAAATCCTCCCGAATAGCAATGAAGTGTGTAGTTTTGTAAGACGATCCACGACAACCCAGATTACATTGTTGCCTTTGGATGTCCTCGGAAGTCCGGTGACAAAGTCCATGGTGATGTTCTCCCATTTCCATTTTGGTATGGGCAATGTTTGCATCATCCCCTTAGACTTATGCCCCTATGCCTTCACTTGCTAACACACCAGGCACATTGATGTATATTTGGCGATCTCCTTCTTCATATTATCCCATAAAAATTTATCTCGGAGATCTCGATACATCTTTGTGCTCCCTGGGTGAATAGAGAAATTTTAACTATGTGCATCATCCAAAAGTTCATTCTTTAGCTTTGGACTTGATAGAACACATAGTCTTTTCCCAAACCGCACAATTCCTTCTTCATTAACATTGAACTCCGAGGATTTCCCCTTTTTGATAGCTTCCACTTTTTCTTGAATTCCCACATCATCCTTTTGAGCATCCTTTAACATTTACAAAAGAGATGTTTGGGCAATCATTTGTGAAAAGATTGATTATGTTCCCTTCGTTATGATTCCCACGTCCATCTTCATCAAGTCAAAGAAGATTGGATCCTTCTCAATTCTCATCATTGATAGAATCGCTAGATCCTTTCTACTTAGGGAATCCACCACCTTGTTCTCTTTCCCATGGTAGTAATGTATTGAACAGTCATAATCCTTGATGAGCTCTATCCATCTTGTCCGGTTCATATTAAGCTCTTTCTGTGTGAATAATATTTTAGACTCTTGTGGTCAGTATATATCTCACATTTCTCTCCATAGAGATAATGCCACCAGATTTTCAAGGCAAAGATCACAGCCGCCAACTCCAGATCATGCGTTGGATAGTTTCGCTCATGGATTTTCAACTACGTTGAGGCATAGTATATCACTTTATCATTCTGCATCAGCACATAGCCTAATCCCTTCTTTGAGGCATCACTGAATGCCACAAAAATTTCCCCACTTGTGGGTAAAGTGAGCACGGGCGCAGTGATAAGCCTCCATTTCAACTCATTCAAGCATTCTTCGCATTCATCACTCCAAGAAAACTTTACTCCCTTTCGAGTAATATTGGTAAGAGGGTTGGACAATCGTGAGAAATTTCTCACAAATCGTCGATAATATCCAGCTAACCCCAAGAAGCTACGGATATTCGTTACTGATGTTGGCCTCGGCGATCCCTCAATTGCATCTGTTTTGGAGGGGTCCACAGATATCCCATTGCTTTTGATGATATGTCCCATGAATGAGAACTCCTTCAACCAGAACTCACACTTACTGTACTTTTCATAGAGCTTCTCCTTGCGCAATGTCTCTAGTACAATTCTTAAATGATCCTCATGATCCTCCTTGCTTTTGGAGTATATTAGAATATCATCTATAAAGACTACCACAAATTTTTCAAGGTAATCTCTAAAGACTCTATTCATCAAGTCCATGAATATTGTTGGAGCATTGGTGAGTCTGAAAGGCATTACTATGAATTCATAGTTCCCGTACCTTGTACAAAAAGCAGACTTGGGGACATCTTCCTTCTTCACCCTTACTTGATAATATCCTGACCGCAAATCCACCTTGGATAAGTATTGTGCTCCATGCAGCTGATCAAACAAGTCATTGATTCTTGGGAGAGGATACTTTTTCTTTATCGTGATTTTGTTAAGTTCACGATAATCGATGAAAAGCCGCATTGACCCATCCTTCTTCTTAACGAAGAGAACTGGTGCACCCCATGGTGAAGCACTGGGGCGTATAAACCCTTTATCTAGATTCTCATGTAGTTTTTTCTTCAGCTCTTCAAGCTCTACAATAGCCATTCTATATGGAGTCTTGGATATTGGTAGCGCCCCTGGTATAAGTTCAATTGAGAACTCGACATCTCATCTTGGAGGAAGACTAGGTAGTTCCTCGGGAAACACTTCAGCGAATTCCCTCACAATAGGCATTTCTTCAAGGATGGTTTCATCCTTGGACTCAATCATCTGAGCCAGATATGCATGCTCATAAGGTAGTAATATCCATGCTTTAGATGATAGAGCTAATGGAGATTAATCTTCCCCCTAACACTTGTAAAGAATCAGGGGTCGATTCTCCATATAGAGTGTGATTTCCCTCTCCCGAAAATTTATGTTGGCTCTATATAAGGAAAGCCAATCCATGCCAGGAATTGCATCAAATTCCACCAGAGGGAGTATGACGAGGTTCACTGGGAAATTCAATCCACAGATTATAATAGGGGAGGACTTATATTAATGGGATGCAATGATTTCCCCATTTTTCGTACTCACCGACATCTTTACTTCCAGGATTTGTGGTGGTGCTAGGATTGTTCTACTAAACTTTTGAGATATAAAAGAATGTGTAGAACCTGAATCAAAAATTACATTCGCTATTCTTGAATGAATAACTAGAGTACCTGTCACCAACTCGTTGTTAGGGTTCACTTCGGCAGAAGTGATGGAAAAAGCACTTCCTTGCTGTCTTGGAGGTTGTTGGTTGCCTCTGATAACCCTTGGATTAGAAAACTGATTTGGAAAATGACCCGGTTCTTTGAATTTGTATCATTGAACAATGCGTTGAGGTTATAATGGAGCATTCCTCTCCTCTGTCACAGCCGCGGGTCCTTCTTGACAACAGTTAATAGCTAGGTGCCCTTCTCTTCCACACCTAAAGCATTTTCTCGTCCCCTTAAGGCAATTTCCAGGGTGCTTCTTCCCACACATTTGGCAAGTGGGGTTCTGGATCTTCTTATCACCATTGGATTTATCCATCGGACCACCAGCATTCAAGTCCACCTTATGCTTCTTGTCCCTATGATACCCCTATGATTCATGAATCTCCATTTCGACCTTGAGGGCACATCGGACAATTTCCTCATAGCTGTCGAAGCCACGGATCACTAATGCTCTCCACAAGCTAGGCTTCAGCCCACCAAAGAAGCGGTCAACCTTGCATTTGGGGGTAACGAAAAATCTGGAAGCGTATTGTGCAAGACTTGTGAAGTTTTCCCCGTACGCTCCAACAAATTCTTAATCTTTCTTCTCTAGGGAAATGAAGTCCCTTTCCATCTTAAGCTGGAGGGTGCGCGGAAAATATTTATCGAAAAACATCTTCTGGAATTCCTTCCATTCCAAAGCCTCGATCTCCTCCTCAGGCTTCGTATTTTTGATCAACTTCCACCATTGATCAGCTTCACCCTCCATACGATAAGCAGCCAGGAGAACCTTCTCTTGTTCAAAACATTGGAGGGTGGAGAAGATATTTTCAATGGAGTTGATCCATTGTTTAGTGATCGTGGGATCGGATGATCCTTTAAAAGTAGGAGGCCTTTGTCTCATGAAGCTCTCGATAGTGACTTGTTCTTTATTGGGGGGGGGGGGTGTTGAACGTTCTCTTGACCCGTGTTTCTATTCAAAACTTGAGTTAGCTGAGAGTGAAGCGTGACAAAGTTCGCGATTCCCGCTCCCATTGGATTTGGCATCTCATTAATACAGTCATCACACTGATCTTCATAATGGTTGTTAGCCTGAGTCCTCCTATTACCGGCCATTGGCTGGAATAAAAGGAAAGTTAGGGGTAACACATAAAGGTTAATCCAAAGACAAAAGTTGATGACTTATAAATAAACTTTCATTCCTTATCTCATGAGTCTATAGACTTCAATCTTGTATTTTCATGATCTACTTTCTAAAAAATATTCGTAGGGGGATTTTTTTAATTCCCTTAATAAGGGTTCATACTATGCTTATGAATTTATAAAATCATATCCACCGGGAGTGTCGTAACCAAGAGTGCATCAAGGCCCGTTGTCATGCACCAGTTCCCGTTCGAGTCTATCTCAAAGCGGTGTTTTCGAGGTTTACCCCTAGGATACATCTATGCTAGAGCCGCCTCTACCTGCTCGTATCCAGACAGGGATGTATTTTCTTGATAACCCACTTACTCAATACTCACCAAAACATAGGGACGTTTTTATTGTACTTAGTCTTGTATCTAAGGCTTTACTAGGGTTTCCTAATCCCAAAAATAACTAAACCTATCCTTTGATACCAACTGTGACAACCCTGCTTTTTATTACAACATAAACATGATTCATTACATAAAACATCACTTGATACAACAAATAAGATCAATAGGTTTAGTGTCGTTGGGGCTTAGGATTGTTACATAAAAATATAAAACATTAAATACAACAACTTTATTGAAAACTTCCTTTACATGACCACTACATTCCTTCATACTTAGCATTGCGTGGGATAACCTGAGGACATGCATATGAAAAGGGTGAGCTATAAAGCCCAGTAAGGGAGTACACATGGAATAACATGAGGAGTAAAATACATGTTATACAATAGGCATATCAACAGAGCATAAAAGAAACATGAACATAAAGGCGTGATAAAGCATGATAATCCTAACATGGAAATGTGGCAATAACACTTAACATGGAATTAACATGAGCCAAGGGTCATTGCACATAAAGCATGAGTAAACCCTCATTACACATGAAGCACGAGTAAAACCTCGTTGCACTTGAATTAGCATGATTCAACACTCATTGACCATGACATATCATGATACTATACTTTACCCAATGCATTGGAGCGCTATAAGGGCACACCCTTCTTAAACATTTCATTTCATGCATAAGTGTGCCACATGGATCATAAAACATGGATTCATAAAACATAAAGATTTATTCCATGATAAAGGAATGTGGAATTAATACATGAAACTTTGTAATCAATAATTAAAGGTGCATAAAGGTGGATACCCTTGATGGTGAAATGGGCATGGTATCCACTACACAATGGCATTGGCTTAGAAAATCGGTGCAATTTCGGCAGCGTAACGGCCTGACATAAGAATTCATATAAAAATGGTTGATGAGAGAGAAAGGGGTTCCTCATCATATTTACATTTAATGGACAGTAATGAGGTCATATAGATACATGTCCCAGCAATTGTAATGGAATTTAGATTCAGGATACAAAATTATTTCTTGAATGTAAAAGAAGAAAGAGATTTTCCTTTCAGAATTGCGACATAGTAACGGTTGTACATGGGAGGAATTTAATGAGAAAAAAATGGGTATACAATCATTAAAACATAAATAGGGCAGTATTAGGGAGGTTTGTAATCATACCCCAACATTTATAATTGAAATTAAAAGGGCAAAACAACTTAAAGAAAATTGGAGAAAAATGAGAAAGGATGAAAAAACCCTTACTTGGAAGTGTGATTCCAAAAGATAGAGAGAGGCTTGTGAGAGGCTTCATGGGAGCTTGGGCCACAATGGGAGGATTCTAGAGAGATTAGGGCAGAGGTTGGACGAACTCCAATGGATTTTAGTGGGGATTAAGTGGGATCTTGGGTGGGTTTGTATAGGAAAGGTGAAGGAATTCTTTATTATTTAGGTTTGCGACCCCTTATATTAAATTAATCCAAACCACAAACCATCCCATGGTTTTTTCCCATGTTTTTTGGCAAAGAGAATAGGAAAACGATATTTTATAAGGCCAAATTCAGAACTTCTTATAATAATAAGGTTGCTTATGTGGAGGTGAGTCACACTCCCATGGAAATTAATTTAAAAAAAGGCAAAGTGTTGAATAAGTCTTGAGGGGTCCATTAATGCTTTGAAAAATCAATAAAACAAACCCAAAATCACTTTATTTTAATGGTAAAACATATATTGGCCGAAAATAAGGATTATAGTATCTTATTACATCACCATTGGGTCATTATGATGTCATAAAACACATTATATATTTAAACAGTTTTTAATTTTTACCCAAAAATTTGACTGTCTCAGAAAATTATGAAAAATTCACCGTTGGATAATTTCGACGTCATGATTCTAGAAATGAAATTTATTTTATCTAAAATAATTTTTAAATATGTTAATTTTCACTTTTAAAATAAAAACCAACATTTATAAAAAATTCAAGGTTTTGACAGAAATGGCTTTCAAACCTTAATATAAAATTTTAATTGCATTCATAAAATTATAAGATCATTTATATTTAATAAAAATTAATTTAATAATATTATTATTATTTTATTAAAGTAATATTTAATTCAAAAATCCCTTAATTTAATAAAATAAATTTATTAATTAAATAATAACTAAAAACACAATTTGTACTTTAAAAACTATTTACAATGTATCAAAAATGAATAGAAATTATATTCATTATTATATAAAAAAAAATGTACATGAACATAGTACTACTTATTTGTTACATAACCCCTTAAAATAGCTGCATAAGACCTGAGGGTACGGTGTGCGATGGTGACAGACTTTTGGGGTGGCTCGGATAACATCTCTCAAGTGGTAATCTCTATCAACTTCCACTTTTCCCGTAGACGGTCCTGTTCGAGCTTGACACGGTGAAGGTCAGATTGTGCTTGGTCAAGGGCAAAGCCCAAGGATTCCACCTCTTTTCCGAGATCTGAAAAATGGGCTTCATATGGGGCAGTTCTAATGGATGAGGCCATGGCTTCTTTTGTTTGAGTAAATTGGATTTGTTAAGGTCCTATATTTATACTAATCATGTGATCACTGTTCAACAGCTATATTAACAATGTTCAAAATTCTTAACATAATACCAAAGAAGATGAAATCTTATAAAAACATTTTTCATAAAGAGACATTTAACTAGATCAAGAGGGATTTTACATTAATGAAACTTTGGGTCGTTACATGTACTGGCTCAGTTCTATGCTCCTATAATCTAATGTACAATGTACAACACAAGAAATATTCCATGGACCTGTGAACTTGAGGTTTGCTCCGGTACCCTAACGCAAGAGGCCTAGTCTGGGTGTGAGATATACTCTTTATTCCATCACCAACAGTGTATATAGAATAATCTAGTGTGTTAATATATAACATTTCAATGTGAAGGGTTGATAAATAAATAAGAAAATAAGAAAAAAAATGTATAGAAGTCTGTCTCAGGTTCCCCCAGGACACCTGTCCAAGTATACATTCTTTGGCCAAATCCCAAATATCTCTAATTATATATATAGGGATATATACATATATATTAAATATAAACATATTAATATTTATATCCATATATCTGGATACATTGTATTAACAAAGACTTGAGTCATGACTTAAGAATCTATACATAATACTTCTCATAAAAATAAATTGAGTCACAGGATGATAAATAACAGTCATTAAACCTGAGGATCAGAATAAATATAAGATTCCATTTCCAATATCATAATGAATATAGAATTTCATCTAAGTATCATGAATAATAACAATAGGGTTCAAACCCATTTTCCAAATCAAGGGGGTGTGGAATGCAATTCCCAGCTACCCACGTGATGTGGACGCCATTCCATCATTGTAATCACCCAAAACCTAATTCCCCAAAGTTAGTAGTTACATCATTATATTGTCATAATATATGAGGAATCACATTATAATGGTCTTAGTTGTTTATTATTCTTGGTAAAAAAGGTACTTACATGATTCCCATATTACTTTTGAGAACAAAAATTAAAACATATTTATTTTCTAATAGTAAAATAATTAATAATAACATATCATTTCATAATAATCAATATAAACTTCATGGATTATTGTGGGAAGGAAACAAAATAAGGGTGAAATAAAATTCCAAATATGGTTTCAGTACATTAGAAGTTATCCTAAATCCTTATGAATAATGAATATGGAACAGAAAATAATAGAACACACATTCCATTTTAGTAAATTGACTATAATGATTACACAAGGAATAATCAATATGATGTGGTTAATATCTAAAAACACCTTCCATTTAATTAATGAACTGATAATTAAATGAATATATAGATAATATCATATTGAAAATATCATGAATTGAAATATTACTAGATGAAATAGTTAATTATTGGAGTACATGATCTTAGGAATCTTGTTACCTCTACTATCAATACATTTCAATTTTTTTAAATCTACTTGGTACAAACTGATTAGTTTTTTGTACCCTATGTTTATTATTAAGACCTTTTACAAGACAGTTTAAAACTAATGGGTAAAAACTGAATAGGTTCAGAAAATTTATTTTTCCCAAAAGACATTTTTTTCCATCAAGGTTATTACTGTATATGTTCCACATCTATTATCTCATGTCTAAATAATTATTTATTTATTGAATAATCAATTTAATTCATTAAAAATTTTCCATAACATTATGTATCTATATTGAGTAAAAGATATAAAGTTACCAATATTTCTATAGTAAAACTAATCATAAACTATCCAAATAAATATTATGAGTGATATCACTAGAGTATATCTTGAATATAAAATTCAATAAATGATGTTTCCATATATGAAAACACTTTAATGATATTATTGGAATTTTTCATTAACCAAATTCCCCTTTTTACATTGAATTTGTTTTACAATATAAAAATTGCACACATAATAAATAAATAATTTTCTATGGAAAAAACATTCGTAACATTTTAGGGAAACATAAAATAATTAATGTATAATTATTGTGTGAAATTATGTTCGTTTAGTATAAGGTAAAGGAAACTTATTTAAGAAAAATAATAAAGTTTCTTTTTAAAAAATGACATGAATATTCATTTTAAAAAATATTTTAAAAATTCGAAAAATTGAACAAATAAATTTAAACAATCATTGGAGAATTGTGATTGATTTTTTTAAAACATGTTTCGAAAAAAAGTAATGTAGAATAAATATTCCTTAGAAGACACTTAAACATAAACAATCTTGAATAATGATGATATTGTGAAATAAACCTATAACACTTTATAATAAGTTAAATCAGATGGATCATGAAATAAATAAAATCTAATGAAACATTAAATACATTGAGGAAAAATATATTCATGATATAATATATCAATGGTTGATTATATTCACCACGTAATAGAAACAAGTGGAAAATATGACATATGTCTCCTAGAAGTAAAAGTTAGATAAAAACCCAAACATTGTGATTTCCTTTAATTGAATGTCATTTAACCTCAAGTATAACGGTTTAAATAATGTAATTAATTTAAAATATCATGATATTAATATTTATAATATCATATGTATTTTTATTATATCATCTAATCACCCATTTGTTAATAATATTTCATTAGTACCCATCTCTCTAGTGTTAAATGCTTCATTTTCCTATACATGTTTTGTATTTTAATTCCTAATTTTCGGGCATATGATATAGTTACACTGTATCTATAGTGATTTTTATGATATCTTATTTATTAATTAAATACATTTTTATAAAAAATTGATAATTATGAATATTGAAAATGAATTGCATCTTATTGTTGAGATGGTAGACCATACGTACGCATGAGTGACGATATCATTCATTTAATGGGTGAAACGTTAGGGTAGTGGATGATATATTAATTATCAATAATCAATCTCATGTCTTAAGTACAATATAAATCCATTATTTCCATTATTATACCTACACTTGGAATATTGTGAAGAAAAATGTATTACACCACTATGTGGAGTTGGTAAGTGGTACATATACACATACGTTGCTTTCATTTTTTGTATGATAGATAAATGGTAGAATTTAGTTATTTAATAATCATAATAAAATATTATTATATATGTTATAATAGATGTATTATTTTATAATTGTAACAATAAGTGAATAAAAAGTAAAAGTATAAATAATGTTGAAAGAGTTGATAAAGATGATTACCTCTTCTTCGGCAGACTGCCTTTAGATCGATTGTTAAGGGATCTAGGGATGGTCTTTTAAAATTACCATTGCCTCTATAAAATGAATATAGATGTTTATAATATAAATTGGTATATATTAGTTGATCTATATTACTCAAAGTGGGGTAAAGACGTTGTGTAGTGGTTCTCTTTTATAATTAAGGTGAGGGGAACTTTTGTACTATATCAAAATATTAAATTAATATAAATTAATTTCAATTAAATATGTAAAAAAAGTGAGTTATTTATAATATAAGATAATTATTGGTCTATATAACCTCATACAATAATATTTGGATATATTTTTACAATATACATACACTTGTCTTTTTAAAACCTTAATTATCTACTTTAACTCTGACTATGACATCATTGATTCATAATCTTGGATGGTTAAAATAGTAACTATAAAATAAAAAAAAGACCCATAAATGGATTATTTTATACATTTTAACCATTATAAAAATAATTTGGAATAATATATGATTTTTTTGTAATTTTATATCATATTATATAATAGTATTTACTATAAAATATTCATAAAGTCAATTTTAAATACTATTCCTTATATTGACTTTAATAATATCAAGATAAAAGTTATAATTATAATAACCCATTTTATTATGTCCCTAAAATGACAAGGTAATCTAAAAAAATAATTAATAATGTAAATTTTCTCTCATTATATTTATTCTAAAAAATGTTCAACATTTATTTGACATTTCCTTTAATAAAGTAATTGTTGCATCAACATTGTGTAAGAATTTAAGGTAATTACACCTTTACTATAAATTAAAAATAAATTATCATGTGGAAGATAAATATTTTAGAATTCAAATTACTATTTATATTTTAATATATCCTCTATATAACACCATATTAAAATTGTTAATTATTAATGTGACATCATTGATTGTTCTTTAAAAAATGTTATAGAGGTCATTATATCATTGATATATCTATAAATTGTCTTGTAACCGAATGTGAAATGATCAAAAATAATATTTACCGAAAAAATAAAATTTGAGAAAGTTTTAGATTCATTTTATATTCCTTATCTATTTATTGTTAATGTAAATTACCCAATTTATCTTTTACCATGGTAACAAAAATTTCCATGTTTACCCTTCATATTGGCCTAAAATAAAAAAGAGACTATTTAATAAACTATTAAATTACGGATATAAATATGGAATCAGCTTTTCAAAATTTAAAACATATAAGATTCAGAAATTAATTTAAAATTAATCACAAAAAATGCAACAAATAACAGTTTTCATGAAGAATGCATTTTTATGCCAAAAATGTATTGATACGAAAATAAGGTATACGGATGATTAAAATGAAATTAATTAGATTATATATACCTAATGATAAATTAATTTTCTATGATATAAAATTAAAATCCTAAATATAATTTTAAATCTAAATAAAATGATAGTTTTATAAAACTCTAAATATCTCCCTATTAACTAGAAAAATTATCTTTTAAAAAAAATCCTAAAAATTTTACCAAAGATATTTCTAATAAGATAATTTTAAAAAATATTATTATTATTTTTAAAATAAAACATATATGAGTTCTATAAATTGGTTGTAATATTTTCTCATAAGACGCGAGAAACCATTTTTTTGAAGAAAATATAATTTATGAATAAATTGACTTTACTAAAAACATATGTGATTATTCACAACCCATTAATTAATACAGTAATGATGAGTTAGAAAATTATATTTTTCATATTGTTTGTTAATACTATTCACTCATGCCATTTTAATAGATATGTTATAAATATCACTTAATAATATTTCATTGTTCTTTATGCTTGATGTTTCGTACAATGTAATCTATCTAATAGATTATATATATAAATACATGTAGCATAAAACCTATTAGTGTTACATCCTCACATAATTTGATAAATTCTAGCCTAATAATGTGATATTTTACAATACCTATGTTAGAAACTCACATTGTAAATAGGGTTAATAAAACATCCTCTCCATTAGAGGGAAATTAAAATGCGAAGGTCACCAAAAAACTAGGATTCTGAAGAGCCGATCATTAATAGAAAATAAAAACATGGTCATAGAAGAAAAATATAATTATAAAGGACATATGGATAGTTATTGAAAACATGATCATTATGAATTTAACATTCACAAAACCATAAATATGTTATGGGTTAAAATCATATTTATTTCTCTATAAGAAATGTAAATGGATAATATTTTTGTCCCAAAATTTCTTTCCTATAGTTGAGGAATTATTTTAAAAAGTTGATAGATCACTAAAGAAAATAATCATACATGGTCTAATTCTATGTCATAATTATATACCATCCTGTTTCTATTCTTTGATCATTTTCCACTTCATTTGAAACACCAAAAGACGAATATTGAGTTTGAATTTTTATTCCTAAAGCACATTTTAGGAATCATAAGATCCATACGTCCTTCCTTCATCCCTTAATTATATACTGAAATGAAAATGGTTATCAAAGTTTATCCAATATGATAAATATTTCTTTAACCTCATACAATAATATAAAAATTTAAACATAATACATTCCATATGTATTTAACCCTAACAATTTTTGAAAAATATATCTTTCCAAATTCAAAGGCCAGAAATTTATAGAGAGGGGACCTAGATTTCCAAAATCAACATAACATTATATTCCCAAAAAAACATAATGTAACTTTTAATATCACATAAAATATATTTAAATAATTTTATCAAAAAAAATTAAATAAAACATGCATGCATCCAATAAAAATTCTATGGTTGTCGAATATATTTCATAAATTCATACATACAGTAAACTCGAGCAATGATAACATAAACCATAAAATCCCAAACTAAATTAATGGTCACCCATAATATCCCATGACCATTTTTCTATCATTGGTAACATATTTATGGTTATCTTCCCAAAATCATGTGTTTTACAAAACATCAACTTGTAATAGAATCACTTATCTTTGTTACAAGTACAATTCAACACATGATTATAAATCCTTAATGAAGAAGTACTATCGTACATTCCTTATAAATCTAATGATTCTTATTAAAATTATATCATTGATAAAATAATTTTACAATAAAATTCAGGAATCCCAAAACAAAAAAATTATTCATTCCACTTAGGTTGTAGTTACAACATAAGCTTATGCTTGATCTATTTTCTTCAACTCAGTTATATTCCTTTAATAATTAGGACATTAATTTTCATAGTACCCCATTTCCTTTTTGTGGAAACACTGAATAACAGTGTTTTATTTCTTACCTTTTAATTATTTGTTCGGGTTTCCCTTATCCCCACTCGTATAACAAACTCCCAATCCCTTCAATAATTTACCAGGATGATTCCTTCCAAAGTTATTATATGTTGGAAAATATTTCATTCACTTCTTCCTTTTGTCTATTCTTTAATCTACCATACTCTTATTATCATGTTTTCCTTCTGGACTATAATACTTGGATAATTGTTTCTATATCTTTATATCTCAAGATATTATACTCATATGATGATAATTTTTAGGAAACTAGTTCCCATCTATGTATTGGTATAATCCTATCAGAGAAATAGTCAATCCTACTATTTGGATTACATAAATATTCAACATCATGCCTAGGTGAAATATTATTTTAATATTCATACATCATAAGATTTTATTATTCATTTTTTCTTAGGCCTAACAATTTTCCCTCTATATCCACTATTTTGTCTCAAGGAAAATATTTTTCCATGAAAATTTCCTTAAAATACTTCAATTCCATGTTTGTTATTTCTATTGAATTCATAGTATTTTGAATCATTAAAAACAATTGACTCGTATCACTTGATATATTAAAAACTACCATGATCACATTATACCTTTTATTACTTCCCAAATTGTAGAAAATATCCTCTAAGAAACTCATACATTTATCAACAATAAATGGATTCATAGTTCTATTGAATGGTGAAGGTGGTTGATGTATAAAGTGGTATAATATTATTACAGCATGTTTTGGAGTACCATGTTATTCCATATAGGAACGGTTATTTCTCATAACCTGATTCTACAATAAAAAAATATGCTTATAAATTTTGTAGCTCCATCTCTAGCTCCTTCTCTATTTAATGCTCAAGATTCAGCTTCGTTATCTTACCAATGAGGGGAATCCCTACATGGATTGCCTATGTTAATACAATTATCATTCCCTATTATAGGTCGAATTCCTAAAAAATGGAATAAACTAGATTATATCTTTACATTAAGAAACATAATGAATAAACTCAAAATAGTGAAACACTTATCTTAATTTGAAAATTTATGTATCACTAATCTTTAAATCAGAAGCTGGGATTATTTGGGATTACATGAAACTTCTATTATAGGGTTTTGTTATTTAATATTTTTTTTCCTAAAACTAATTCTTAAGTTTTCTAATAAACTATCTTTATGACCAACAATAAAGACCCCAACCCTAGTTTCATAGAGTCGACAGTTACTTTATTGCATTATAATAAGATATAAGTAATGACATCATAAAGGATCAAACAGTTTAGTAGCCTTACCAAACTAGATCTATACATGGTTCCCATATTATAGTTTAAGACAAAAATTACAAAATAATTTATTTTCTAATAAAATAGTTCTCTATAGGTTGTAATTTCATAAGAATTATAATATACTTCATAGATTCTGGGGGAACAGAAATAAAATAAGAGTGACCTCAAATGCTCAGGACGGGTTAAGTACAATGGAATCTTTATTGAATTAGTAATAATAATAAAAATGGATTGGTAAAAAATTGAACACACATACAATTTAAATAACTTTAATATTATTATAATATAATTAATTATCAATATTTCAAGTCAAATAGTTGAAAACACATGTCATGTTATTACTAAATAGATAATTAAATGCATCCAAAGATAATATTATAGTGAAATCACATAGAATGAAATATTAATGAAAGGAGTGCTTAATAATTGGATTCCACAATATAAAAAATCATGTAACCTATACCTTTATGAAATTTTACAATGTAGTTTAAAATAACTAGGTAAAACCCGGTTAGGTTTGGATAACTTCTTCTCCACGATTTAACCCTTTTATAAAAGATTTTAAAAATAATTTGTACGAAAAAGATATGTTCTTCCAATATATTTGTCTCATGAGACCTACCTATGAAATGAGGTTATTTCTATATATGGTCCCCACCCATTATTTCACATGATAATTATTATCATATATCGAATAATAAATTTAATTTAGAAATAATATATCCTATAATCAAGTAACTATATTGATTAAAATTTATGAATTTCCAAATATTTTCACAATAAAAATATTCATAAAATATCTAAATAAACATGATTAATAGTATAATTAGATTAAATCGTCAAAATAAAATTTTTAAAAAATGATGTTTCTACAGTTGAAAATACATTAAAGAGATTACTGGAATATTTCTTATGGAAATTTACCTTTTTTACTAAGAAAATAATTTCTAAAATCAAAAAATAATGCACATAATAAAAAATTAATTCTATTTTAAAATAATCATTTAAAAATTTTAAATAAAATTTAAATCCCTAAGGTATCATGGTGTTAGAAACTAAATTCATTCCATATAAGTAAAAAACATTCTTTTGTAGAAAAATCATAAAGTAAATTTTGGAAAATGCCAAGAATATTCCTTGAAAAACATTTTTTATGAGACAAAAAGTGGTAAAAATTATATTCAAAAATATTTGGAGAATATAAAAAACATTTTTGAAATAAAATTAGAAGACCTGGGCATGGAGAATATATATTACTAATTAGATACTTAAACATAAACAATCTTGATTAATGATGAGATTGTGAAATAAACCCTTACCAATTTATACTTAGTCGAATCATGTGAACCCTGAAAGAAATAAGATAAATGAAAATTTTTATATATTTAATAAAAATATATTCATGATATAATATATCTATGGTTCATTATATACACCTGATGAAATAATTAAGTGGTAAATATGATATATGTCCCACGGATGTAAAAAAGAGATGATAAACCCTTACATTGTTTTTCCAATTAATTAAATACGATTTAACCTCATATATAATGATTTAAATCTTGTTATTAATTTATAATATAACTATGTTAATATTTATTAAATCATATATGATACTCTTATATAATTTTAACACCTATTTGAATATAATATTTTGTTATTACTCTATTGTCTGTTATTAGATGCCTCATTTTCCAATACATGTTTCTTCATGCAAGTTTTGGTTCTAATGAATTGGTTATAGTATCACCCTATCTATAATGATATTAATTTTATCATATTTAATCATTAAATATATTTTTATAACCATTATTTAATGTTGAACCTAGAAAATGAATCGTATTGTGCCGTGGAGATGATAGGTTATACATACGCACAACAGATAATATCATTCAATTTAATGGGAGAAACAGTAAATAATTTGAATATATATTAATTATAAAGAATTAAAATTATGTCACAAGTACCATATATAGCCATTATTTCCATATTTAAAACCATATGTGTAAAGGGAAAATTAAAAATGAATTACAATGCTCTGTTGAGATAGTAAGTTGTATGTATGCACGTGTGGTGCTTTCATTTTTCATAGGATAGATAAAAGTTATAATATAGTGGTTTTGTAATAATAAAAACGTCTCAATATATATATATATATATTATGGTATTTATTATTTTATTATGGTAAAAATATTTTAAGAGGAAGTATAAGAATAAAAAATCATCAAAGAGTTGGCAAAGACAATTACCTCTTCTTTGGCAGACATCCTCTAAATTCATTCTTAAGGGATCTAGGGTTGGTCTTTTAGATGTACCATAACATATATAACATGGATATTGATGTTTATATGATAATTTTATATATTTGGGTTGATCTATATGCCTCAATCTTGTGTAATGAAGTGAAGGAATGGGGTTCCATTAATAATTAAGGTGAGATGAACTTTTTCAATTACCCAAAAAATTAAATTAATATAAATTAATTTTTAGTAGAAAATAGATAAAAAGGGAGTTATTTTTTAGTTAATATTACTATGGGTCTAAATATTTTAGAAAAATAAAATTTATAATTTTTTGACTTTATTTCTACCCTTGTCTTTTGGTTGTATCCCTTACATAACCCCTTTTACCCTTACCATGAAAAAAAATTGATTTTTACTCATTGAGAGTTATTATAGTTACAATAAATGAAAAAAAGACACATAAATGGATCATGGATGAAATTTTAAACCTTATCCCAACAATTTGGAAAACAAATTAATATTTTTATGATTTTATATCATCTAATAAAATATTATTTAATATAAAATATTCTTAATATCAATTTTACAGAATATTCATTATGTTGAATTTAATAATATCAATATAACACTTATAATTAGAAAAAAATTATTTAAATAAATATCTATAATAAAAATATAAAATATATAATTCATTTATTACATTACATCTCTCGATTTTGTTTATTTCAATATTATTCATAACATTTATTTGATATTTATATTAATAAAATAATTACTGCATAAGTGTTGTGTAAGAATTTAATGTAAATATTTCATGACTAAAATTTAAAAATAAATTAGCGTGATGAAGATAAATAATTTATGTTTATATTTACAATCTATAGTGGAATATATCCTCTTTATAACCTCATATTAAAAAATTTATAGTCATTAAAATCAATAATGTGACATCTTTGACTTTTTTAGACAACATATTATAAAGTTCATAATCTCATCTAAATGGAAAATAATGGTCAAATAAATGAAACGTAAATAATTATGGACTATAATTTTTTATAAAATAAATGTTTTAAAAAAAATTCAGTCATTTTCTAGTCCTTATTTTTTTATTTTTAACATAAATTACCCAATTTTACCTTTACCATGGTAACAAAAATTACAATGGTTTCTATTAATATTATAAAAAAATGTAATCTTCCTATTTACTAAATTTTTAACTTCTGAATCCAAATATTGAAATCATTTCTAAAAATCCAAAATAAATAAAATTTTGAAATTAATTTAAAATTAATCCCAAAAAACACAATGAAGAACAATTTTCTTATAATATGTGTTTTTATGCCTAAAAATTTACTTATACCAAAATAAGTTATAAGAATGATTAAAATTCAATTAATTATAATATATTGAAATAAATAGTGATTATGTTAATTTGAGATCAAATTCAAATCGTAAAGATTTTTGAAATAATTTTGTTCTTTGTGGTAATTGTAGTATGGTTTGTGTTTCTTTTTAATCCATGTGGGGTTGATCATAGAGTTCTCAAGATAGGTGATCTTACAGTATAGGCCACTGATGGTGTAGTTCCCCAATTTTTTCCAAATTTTTCAAAATCAAAATAAGGTGTTTATCTTTTTTTCAAAAAATTGTTTTATTTAAAGAGTCTACAAAACATAGTTCATGGACCACAAAACACAATTTGAAGACCGATAAGGGAGGTATGCAGAATGGAGGGGGAAACAGAAATGGATAATCTTTAACATAGAGGATCCATACAGACTATAAAGAACAGTATTTAGACTGCATAAAGGGTATTGTTGGAAAGATCCTTATGGTACGCATGAGTCAAACAGTTCAAGGTGCACATCATTCATGGTTAAGAGGTGGAGATCCATTCATAGAAGAGATTCTACACCACGAAGTAAGAGTGGTGGTACGTGGACCTCATAGGAAAAATGGTTTTTAAAATGGTCAATTTTTTGTGAATCTATTACCAAATGAAATGTTAAAGTAAAAAAAGTATTAAAATGATTTTTGGATCTATTTTACTATATAAGGATCACTAATCCATTCATTATTTAGAGATATTTTTTACTAGAAATATAGGAGTAATTCGGTGAATTATATGGTCATTCGTGGGAGGAAAACTCCATGAATTAGAATGATTTTGTGAGGAGGATTCCATGATTGGAAAAGTGGTATGAGAAGATAGTTCATAGAAGGTATTTTTTGGGACTCTGTAGCCAACAAATGAAGATGGTTTAGCATTGGATTATTTGGTATGTGGAAGCGGATTCAGTCCGTATAGTAGAAATGGTCTGCAAAGCAGAGATGTTCTATGGAGGAGGTATGTCCAGAAGAGAGGAAGAGGTCCCATAAGATGAAACAATATACATAAGTGTAGGAAATCTGTAGAGGAGATCTAGTCCATGAAACTGTGTGTGGATTTCCCCTAGGGCACTAATCTAGGGGAGTCTTCAGAAGTGTTTTGAGGGACAAAGTGAGATATATATAAAATATTGTAAAGGTATCATTCCTAGAAAAAAGTTATTCTGTATAAAATCTTTTAATCCATAATTAGTGAATATTTGTGGGTTTAGGTTTGATCGACACACTATCGGTGAATGCTTCTTGGACTAGCTCTTAGTGGTGTAGCATGTGACATTATTATTTTACCTCTTTGCCTGTGATTATTTTTTCACTACTATTTCTCATTAGATTGGATTAATAGGTTCCTTCCAGCATAGGAAGAGGATCCATTATATTGAAGAAAAATATAACACACTGATTCACCCCTCCACTCTCAGGGTGTTCTGGGGTCCTTTAAGTAGTCTTAGAGGGTACATGTTACTGTAGTTAAATATGTCCTTCTTTATTTTCATGGATTATATGATTAATATTAGTGGAGTTCTGAATTTTAATGGAAGAAACTTTCAGATATGGAGGTACATGATGATATCTCATATAAGATCTCTTGGAATGGAATCCCTTTTTCCACTGCACAATGAATATAGGTCAATGATCAAACATGGATTTCTACAAATGATTCATATTGGAAAATGATTGATTCAAATTATGAAGCAAATAATTCCCTCACTACAACTCTTTCTAATAAAATCTAATTAAAGGTTTTGAGTTTTACATCTGCAAAGTATATGTGGGAAAAACTAGTGAATATAAACGAGGTTAAAAAAAGTGAAAGTGGAAACACTTCAAGTCATTTACAATAGGCTTTATGATCTGAAGATGCATCATGATGAAAATTCAAAAACTATTTCAATAGAATTACTAAATTTTTATAATCAATTATAGGTCTTGGTGAATAAATCATAGACAATGAAAATGTGAAGAAAATTTTGATAAGGCTTACACATCTCTACAATTAAAATGTGTTAGCCCTTGAGGAAAAGTATCTTTCTAAATATTCTCTGGATAACATGCTGAGCATTATGGTGACATATGGAATGATAATCAATCATCAAGATGTAATGAATAAAATAAGAAAGAAAATAGCATTAAATTCCATGAAAAATCATGAGGTATCTTGAGATACATTTGATTAAGATAACGAGGGAGATGAAATTATTTCACTTTTTGAAAAGGAATTCAAGAGATTAAATTTAATATTAGAAAGAAATCTTCCCTTGGATTGTTTTCATTATGAAATAGTTGGAAACATTTCCTCTCGATGTTCAAGGCAGATAGTTGATGAATAAATTGATTCTAGAAATTCACATAATCCTGTGAAAATGTTTTATCAAATGGGAGACTTTAAAAATGAAAATTAAGTGTAAGGAAAGTGTTTTTCCTATAAATTATAAGATGATGACGATGAATTATTTTAAGAAGGAGAACTAAAGATTAGATCTATAACCAACATGTCTATGATGGATACAATTTAAAAATCCAAATTTTCAAACCATAATGCTCTAGATAATTAGATGATTACATATAATGATATCAAGTTTCAACTTTATGATGTTCTTTTTAATATTGATAATCAATGCAATATATGAAATAATGGATGGAATTTATTGATGAATCATTCGAATATGTTGGTTGGATTGAAGAAAAATTTGAATGATTGGAAGATGTAGTGAAAGATAAGTAAACATTTGTTGAAAGAAAATAAGATGTAGTGGAACTGAAGTTCAAAATTGAAGAACAATAAAATTCAATTTATGACCATACATCTAGATGAGAGTAGAATTCAAATACTATCAAATATCATTATGAGTAAGTTGTTACTCTAATATGTAAACATGAAAGTGAATCAAATTCAAAATAAATAAAGTAGAAAATTCATTTTGGAAGATTATAAAATGAGGAGTAGATAGAAAGAGAGAAGCTTGGTTTTGAAGGTGTAGAGAAGTATTTGGATGATCAAATATCCATGTGTATGGGAAATTTCAGAATTGGTGGTAATTATGATACATCAATGTCTTGAAATTAGATGAACCAAAATAAAGGGAGGATGATAGTTTTACATATTATAAATTTGCATAAAGTATTAACAAATAATGATTCAAATCAAAATAAATGTAGAACTGAATCATATCCATAAGTTTCATAAAATGATAGGTAGTCAAACTATTTTTCTATGTATGGAGACATGGGTAGGAACACATGGGATAAGGAACATACTGTTATAAAATTTCAATTTTTTGGCTATCCAGGCCATACCATGTAATATTATGATTCATTAAGTATCTATTTGAATGGTGAAGAGCTAGGAAGTAAACAAAGAAGAAAAAATTCATATCATACCTCTTATGAAAGAAATAATTAATATGAATATTTTTTTCATTGTTCTAACATTTCACATATATCAATTTATTTCATGTAGAATAAAGCGATGAAAAATTCATATTGAACTCAGAGACAAGCCAATAATCATCATCTAGACGGTGTAGCTCTTAAAAATAGGTTTTATCCTATAGAATAAGAGTATGAGTATGATGAATATGTATACAATGAAGATAGATTTGAAAGGACATATTTATCTTTTACCCAATCTAATATTTCATGGATGGGAATGAATAAAATTTAAAAATCCAACCATGCAGAAGTCTCACTCAAAGATACAAAGAGTAGCAACACCTAGATTCTTGATAAAGGATTCTCATCCCATGTGATTGGTAATTTATACCTATTATTGAATGATAAGAAATATTTTGATAGAATGGTAAGGTTCAGTAATGGCGGTGCTTTGAAGATCAATGGTATTGGAAGTACTAAAATGGGTAATAAAAAGATGAAGAAAACTATAGTTATTTATGTGGATGGTTTACATCACAATATCCTAAGTTTGATTCAACTCTATGAATCATGGCTTATAGTGAAATTCAATAAAAAGGGGTGGACTGTAAATTAAATGATAGTTAATTCTATTATGAAAGGATATATAATAGATAAAAACATATTTCAGGTTGATAGTAAAGTGAACATTTTATACATGACGGTTGATGAAGAAAACCACTTGTGGCACCAGAGTTTGGGTCACCCCAATCCACAAGACATAGAAAATATATCTATGACTAAGATAGTTGTGGATATCCCCAAGCTGAAGTTTGAACAAGAAAACACATGTGATTCTTTCATATGAGGGAATTTGGTCTATAGTTCATATATTCCAAAGATGAAAAGGGCATCAAATCTTCTTAAACACACTCATACAGAAATATGTGGTATGATAAATGTTGTCAAAACATATGGAGGAAGGTATATCATCCTTTTCATTTATGATTATAGTAGAATGGATTTTTCTATGGTTATATACAAGAAAATACTCATGCTTCATTTCATGAAAACATATCATCGAATCGCCGATAATGATACTGGACAAACAATGAAAGTATTGCAGTATGAAAATGGATGGGAATAAACATCGATTACGATTGAAAATTACCTTGAGAAGCATTGAATACAACAATAATGTTTTTTAGAATCCCACAAAAATAGAGTTGTTTAGTGCAGGAATCAATAGGTGAACAATATGGCCAGAACTATGATGATTGAGATTCATATCCATCGACTTTACTAGAATGAGGATATCCAAGCTACACTGTATACTAAAAAACGAACATGGATTTATATGGGTAAAACCAATACACCGTTTTAGTTGTTTCATGGAATGAATCACTCATTAAAGTATTAACATTTTTTCAGAAGTAAAAATTTTATTAGAAACAATGAATAAAATCTAGGAATGTATAGTGATGCGATAGACGAAATAATATTTCCCAGATATTCAATCCATAGAAAATCCAAAAAAAATATTTTATAACAATCAGATATGAATTTTGGAAAGTAGTACTTTCAAGATCATTGAATATAAGATCAAAAATACATTAAGGGGATATTTTTCTGATTTGATTGAAGATGTAGAAGTTATTGGACATAGAAGAAGTTCAAATGCAGAAGTAGATGATGTAGTGAAAAAAAATTAGAAGTCACAACATGTTGTTTATTTAGAAGAAGAATCAAAAGAGGAAACCATTGATGAAGAATATTCTTCTGAAACTCACATAATAACTCAGAGAACATAAATTGATTATTACAACATCATTATAGATTGTACATTACCCACATAGACAAGGATAATAATGAATAATCCAAAATATACCTTCTTATCAATTTTGGAACCAACCTCATCTTAAGAAGCTTCATATGATGAGTGATGAGTGAAATCAATGAATGAAGAGTTAGATCATATTAACATGAACTAGACATGGGCTCTTGTTAAGAGACATAAAATTCACAAGGATATTTTTACAAAGTGAATTTCGAAGACTAGATTTGATTAGCATGGTAATGTGATAAGAAATAAGAAGTGATTGGTGTGTAAAAGATATTTATAGATTAGAGGTGTTGATGTCGAATAAACTTTTTCTCATGTAGGTAGAATGGAGTAAATCAAAATATTTATTGCCAATATAATTCAAATAGGATACAATGTGTATCAAATGGATATCGAAATAGCTATCTTGAATGGTGTTCATGAAGAGGAAGTCTGCATTGAACAACTAGTGGGTTTTCTACATTTTAATGATGAAATAAAGGTTTTAAGATTAAAGAACTATCTATATAGTCCAAAACATTCACCACAAGAATGGTACTCTTAGCTGGATTCTTATCTAAAGTTGCATTAATTTTAAAGAGGAGTGGATCACAATCTCTATGTTAATAAATTTCTAAATGATTAGTTCATATTATTGGTGTGTGTAGATGATATTATATTTTCTAGAAGTAGGAAGGGATCAGTGGATGAATTTTTCAATCATATGAAATCATATTTATAAATGTCTAGGATTGGTGAACTCACATAATTATTGGGGATTTAAGTTATTCATATGAAATACAACAATTTTTTTTCTTATGAAATTTATGACATATATTTTTATAAGGAATTAAATATTCATGACTCCAAACCAATGTAGACTCTGATTGTGGTTGGGAATATACTTTGGAAAGCATGAGGATGGCACTTATCTGGATCCGACTTTAACACACCAAAATTTTATGAGAAATATTCTTTTTAATTTTAGTGATGTCTTGTGTTGTACACTACACCAATATTATATTGCGCTAGATGAAACATTTTATTAGCATGTAGTATATGCAACACTATTCTTGTCTTTTGTTGCATGCAAGAGTGACCTTCCTCAATAGCTTGTGTTGTACACAATACTGAGTTTCACTAAACAATGATATATTGTTATTATGAATTAGCCGTTATTAATACTAGTAACTAAATTTTTAATTTTATTACATTATAATTCATCTTACACATTTTATATAACATGGTATGAGAACAAAATAAATTTTTCAGGTAAAATATGTATTTTTAAATAAATGCAGTTTTGCCTCCTTTTGAGGACGCACCCACGTTAAATCTAGTTTTTGAAACATTAATAAGTTAAATTAGAAAAAATAAACTTATTTATTTCAATAATTATATAAAAAAATAGATTGGATAAATTTTTTATCTTTTTCTGTTAAGTTTCATATTTTGATGAATAGTAAAAATACTCTAAATTTTAATTAAAAATAACTTTTTTCATCAAGATAATTTATATTGTTAAATTATAATATTGAATGGTTTTAAAGTATAAATTTAATATATTTTTACCATTTAATATAATTCAACTCATTATCATTAATTTTACATTGAATTCATAGGAAAAAACAATTCAATCTTTTGTAATTTTTTAACTTTTAAAACACGTTTTCTCAACTACGGGATTAATTTTAAATTAAATATTGCAACTTCTTTCTTTTGAATTTGGAAATATTCATTCCATATTTGGAATTAACAGGTCCAAATTATGTTAATTGGAAACTTTTTATTTTTAGACATTATGAATAATAACTATGGTAAATTTTATTTACTACAGTTAAAGTTAAATTGGGTTATTAAGGGTAAAAATAAGATTATAAAATTACCCTAAAACCTAAAAAAATCTATTGGATGAGTGAAAGTCGACCCATATCACCTAAGGGTCTGAATATATTCATCTCATTTAATTTTGACCATGAAAAGGATGTAATTATTAATAAAACCAAAGAAAGTGACAACATGTCACTCTCTTATATCTTATAAGTGTAATAATTTTATTTTAGTGATAAACTTCATAAACCTTCAAACATATAAAGTCCCCAGAAATATAATAACATTATCTACATTATGTGAATTTATTTATAATTTTTAGGGATTAAATAATTATTATTAATGGTGACACAAAAGTGATGCAGAAATTGTTTATTTGTTGAAAAAAAATCAATAATACAGTTTTTATTAATCTAATAGTGACCATAAAAGGCACAAAAACATGACCAATACTTTTTGGTCGTTTACATGTAAACCATAATCATAAAATGGTCGAATATTTGACCATTTGGAACCTTATAAAAGCGATTATGACACTTATATTATTTTATTTTAAATGATGTCAATGTTGTCACCTTCATAGTTTAATAAATATAACTATTTAAATGTTGTAATTTTAAGATGATAAATTCGAGTAAATGTATTATTATGGAATATATTAGATTTATATTCCTTATAATATTTTATTTTTAATTTTTACGCAATAAATAAGTATATTAAATAATTATACATGAATGTTGTAGTAATTATTTTATTAAGAGAAATATCAAATAAATGGTTTTAAAAATATTAAAATAAATGTTATATGAAAAAATTAATGTTCTCCATTAATTTTTTAGATTAATATGACATGTTAGGAATCTATTAAATATTTTTTTTCGAATATATCCTCTGTGTGGATTTTATTTAAATTCAAATAAATTAATAGTGTCATAATTGACTAGTGATATTTTATAAAAATAACATATTATTATAATGTTTAAAAATCACAAAAATATTAAAAAATTATACATTTAAATTTATATGTCCTAAAATGTCATAAAGTATCCAATTATTGACAATTCACAACACATATGTAATTATATATAGCAATTTAAAATTTAGAATATTATTACCACAAATAAAATTTAATAGATTAAATTAAGATAAATCAAGTAGATAAGTTTTAGAATAAATTCCCAACATGGATAAATTTTATTGGATGATGATATTAAAACCCTATATCATCTAATATTCTTATTGGATCCATTTTTGATGTTTTTATGTGGGGTAATAGTTTATTATAAATTAATATTTTAGAGGTTTCCAAAAGTGTCCCTCTCCTCTCTTATAAAAGGTCACATCCTCCCTCTCCTCCTCACACCATTTTGAGCCTTCAATATCGACCAAACCCTACCAATTTCCATTATCCTCTTCCGTAGATACATCATATAGGTCCTGGTTTTCTCAAAAGACCCACATTAGTGCCCGAAGAGAAGGTTTAGAAGTGGCACGTCGAAGAAGAGGCAATCTCTTCTACCGATTCATTCAATGTTTCTTTATTCATCTACATCATATTATTTTTTTTATTATAAATTAATAACATTAGTATTAATAATATACGGATATGTTATTATAAATATGAAAAAACCCTGTTAAACCTTCTATCCATCATACGAAAAAATAAATCACCACTCGTGCGTACGTACGAAATACCGTCTCCACGCCGTGGTGTAATCTATTTTCCCACCACCACCTTACTTGGATGGGTATAATGGTGGAAATAATAACTATATATTATTTTTATAACAAGATACTAATTCTGAGATATTATATAATCCACTCCAATACCATTGAACAATTTTTGGAATGATATCGTCGCTCGTGTGTACGTACGGATTACCGTCTCCACGACGCGATGAGAATCATTCTCCATGTTAACCATTCCAGAATGATTATAATGTATATATATAATAAATAATGATGAAATTTATGACATAATAATGCTACTAGATATATATATATATTTCATCTACTTACTTCCATCCAATTCAATAAGGAAATGAAAATAGCGTTCATGCATATATACGGTCTTCTGTCTCCATGAACGGTGTATTTCATTTCATTTATATATCTATTATACACATATATATCCTGAATATATATGATATATAAATCATGTTTTACATTATGGAATTAAGTATACAATGATATAAATAATAATAAAATCATGAACAACAAGTCCAAACACATACGATAAATGATACCATTTTACCCAAACCACTACTTTAACATGGAATTTTCAAATGCATGGGTAATATAAAGTCATAAGTGAATCATAAATGATATCATAAATATTATTATGGTTCTATTACAAGTTAATAATATGTTTGAACCCACTATACAAAATTCTCGGAAGCATACGGAAGAAATTGGGCATAAGGTAAGGGATAATTCTTTCAATCTTGTTCTTATCTGAGATTTTTTATTCATAAGTATTTACCGGGGTTATGTTTATCATCCATGTCCATGTTTTCTAAAAATGTTTTCATAAAATATTTACTATTGTTACATGTATTTTTAATGTCATTTTTACCCTTTTTTGACTTTAACCACATTGTATTGAAGGAATCATTCCTTTCTTTACCATATAAGGTACTTTTTGACTTTTCTGGCAAAAGTAAGAGAAGAATGTTTTTTTAACATAAACGACATGAATGGATTTTTATGGTTTCATAATGCATTATTTACATAATGCTTCCGCTACAATATTTCATGATTATTTTCAAAAAAAAATTCTTCTAAAATCGCACATCATTTTGAGAAAATAAAATGATTTTGAAGAAGAAATGATATTTTCCTCAAGAATTCATTTCAAGTGTTTATTCAAAACTATTTCCCATCTAAGATGACATTATTTAGAATGATTATGTTTCATGTATAATTAATATATTATTTTTATGGTTTTATTTTTCTTATGATGATATAATATCCATTTGTTTTATATGGATTATGATAAGATGAGTTGATGTTTATGAAACCCATTTTATTCGTCGGGTTAGGATGCATGATTTATGATTGTGTTGTGGCACACGTATGAATGATTTCAATATGAGGTGGGTGGCACCTATATCTCCCTCCAATGCATTTGGTAATGATTTATATCTCATGAGATGTACATGGATGGAATGTCAAGAAAATATGGTTCGGTAATATAGGGCTGGAACGGCAAGTAAATCTGGTTCAGTAATATAGGGCTGGAATAACAAGTAAAGCCAGTTCAGTAAGGGGATTTGTCCACTTTGATGGTCTTGGAAGCAATGCCTTAGCTACTATGGAAATAATATCATGTGATTAATGGTTTACCACATTTAAATGCATTATTCCCATGTTATTTTATCATGATTGATGTTCCATTATGACCTATTCCTTACATATTGCCATGTTTTATGTCATTGCTCAGGATTTTGATGTTTAAACATTATGTTTATGTTTTTACATTCAAATGTATATGGTATGTTTTATTTTATCCATTATTACCCTTTCTGAGCATTTTATCTCACCCTTTATATGTTTTCATTTCCCCAAGATCTAAATAAAGGTTTTAGGTAAGAAAATAAATACTGAAGATCTTTATGGGTGATGCTGATGATCTTTCACCATGACTAGAAGATGTTGTTCCAAGTTTGCAAAGACACTAAACTATTATAGTCCTTGGGTGTCTGTTTTTGTTATGTATTAAGTATTCATAAAAAGTAATTTTATGTTTATGTATGTAAATAATATGTATCTACACCCACAATATACAGAAGAATCATTGGAAGCATATTGAACCTGAATGATACATGACAAGATATTGTCTTTGTAGAAGGAATTCATCCTTCTTAGAGCTCTATTTAAAAGTAATCTAATGGAAAAAAATATAGAGGAAGTGAAAATAATCAGGAGGTACACTAAAGGTACATGAAATTATGAATTATACATTGTTGCACGAAGAGATAGTGAACTATCGATATTTTTATAATGTTTTCTGGGGATGGGATGTTGTTAATAGAAAGTCCACTAGTGGTGGAGCATTCTTTATTGGAAAAACGTGTGGTCTAGTTGAGTTAGATATAGGAAAGTAATTCTCTTAGTACTTTTAATGATGAGTATATCCCTTCTACATAGGAAGGCACTCTACTAATGTGGATAGAGCAACAATTGAATGATATTAGAGATTAGGTGAAATTGTCAATGGTGATTCACTGTGATAACAAGATTGCAGTTGATTAGACAAAGAATCATGTTCAGCATTCTCATATTAAATACATTTCAACTAGATATCACTTTATCATGGAAAAATATAAACAAGGAATTATTAAAATGGATCATATTGTAACTGATGATCAAATGGCTGGCATATTGACCAATACATTATAAATAAATGTGTTCGATAAACATCGATTAAACCTCAATGATCAACCACCTCCCTTTGAATGAGGAGGCCACTGTAGTTCCTATATCTACAGTTGTGTTAATTGTTTTAAACTATTTTAGATGTAATATAGGTTTATGGAGGAGATAAAATCCAACGGGAGTATGTTTTGTGATGTGCAAGTAAAAAATTAGGCTCTTTTGAAGTATTTCCAATGTGGGAGAATGGATAAATTCAATTTTCCAAATTTAAAAAGTGATAGAATGATGAGTTACAAAGTTTGAGAAGAATAATAGAGAAAACAATTTGGTGTTATAATGACACAATCATATCATAGCTTAGACATCATTAAGCATTCAAATACATGAGAACCCAATTCAGCTCCCCTTATTTTCTACACTAATAATTTCTCACATAGTAATAGAGTGTGGGATGAGTTTGTTCTTGTCTGTCTAGTTTTGATAGTGGTTGGTGCTTTATTGAATTTATCTATAGATTACCAAAAATCCAAAGGGGGGATTGTTTGTACAAATGCTATTCTTTTTTAGAAATAGTGTATGGTTTGTCATTCTTATGAATCCACATTGGGTTGTTCAATTATTTCTCAATATAAGTGATCTAATAGTACAAGCTGAAGTAGGTGTTTAAGGTGGCATCCTTTCCCAGAGTTTTCCAAATTTTTCGGCATAATAATCAGGAGTTTATATTTTTTTTCAAAGGATTGATTTATAAATAAGTAGTCCATATATCATTATTCACGTACCAAAAATTACAATTCACAAACTTCTAATGGATATATGAGGAACAGAGAAGAAAAACAGAAAAGAAGGGGTTCTGTATAGTGGCTCTATGCGGACTACGAAACATTGTATGTAGACCGATTAGGGGAGATGGTTTGTTGGATCCTTATAGTACGCAGGAGTCAAAAATTTCATGGGAGGCTTATAGTTCATGGATAAGAAGGGTAGAACCATTACTGGAAGAGATTGTCCACCACGAAACAAGGGTGGCATTATGCAGACTGTATAGGGAAAATAGTTCACGGAAGGAGCAGTACATAGTGAAGATTATACCACATAGAATATTTTTGGGAAATGGATTAGCATGATTTTTTAATCTATTTTCCTGTATAAGTATCATTAATACCATCATTAGAAATATTTTTTATTATAAATCTAGAAGGAATTTGGTGAAGCCCAAAGTGGTTCGTGGGAAGACCACTCCAAGAATGAGAAGAATTTTTCAAGGAGGATTTCGTAAATGGAAAAGTGTTTAGTGAAGATATTTCATCTAAGAGGTTTTTTGGGACTCTGTAGGCCACTACGGAATAGGGATCTGCATAGAAATATTTTCTGTATTATAGTGGAGGTAGTCTGTAGAGTAGAAATGGTCAGCAAAGATGGTATGTTCCGCAGAGGAGGTTGGTCCACAAGAGAAGAAGAGGTCTACAAAAGAAGATATGGTTTACATAATAGGAGGAAGCCCATGGAGGAGAGGATATCTTTGAATCAAAAATTATTTGTGTTGTACTGTATTTCATGGATGAAAGAGGTTAGTTTGTGGGGGAACACTTCGTGAACTAACATTATGCAGAAAAGTTGATTACATATGCAGGTAAAAATGGGACTTCAATGATGGATATATCTACAGTTAGGGATGAATAATTTCATACAAATGAATGGAACTACAAGTGCATAAATTGTCTGTGGATCTATCCCATGGTAATGAGCTAGAGGGAGTCTTCATAAGTGTTTCGAGGGATGTCGTGAGCTATCCCAAAAATATTTTAAATACAACATGTCTAGCAGAGAGTGACTATTTCTATGCTCTTATACTCCAAAAATACTAAATATTGGTATATTTGGATTTGACTAAAACATTTTCATTGGTTTTTACATATAATATACCATGGCGGTGATCCAAGTAAAATTTTTGTGTTACATCTTGGAATGTGATTGTTTGATTACTGGTCATTCTCATCAGATTGGTTTAACATGTTCCTTACAGCATGGGATCATGATCTATCATATTAAAAGAAAAATTTGACACACTAATTCACCCCTCCCCTATCAGGGTGTTTTGGGGTCCTATAAAAAGTAAATTATAATATAAATAAAATTATATTTTTCTAAAAAACATTATTTTTCATTGTTCACTGGAAAACAATCATTTTATAAAAATCCCCAAAAATCAGCCTAAGATAATTATAGTAATCTGAATTTAAGAAATGATATTATCATTATAAGATAAAATTTATCTACGTTCTATAAATTTATTTTAATATTTACTCATAAAAAAATAAATATATTTTTTTGAAGAAAACACCATTTTGATGAATAAAATGACATCACTAAAAATTAAGTGATTGTTCAAAAAGAGTTAATGAATACATTAAAAAGGAGATGTTAAATTATATAGTTCCTAATGTGGTATATATTAATCATTCATTCCATTTTAAAATCTTGGTTATAATGATAACTTATTTATATTTAATTATAATTTACGCTAGGTGTTCCATGAAATGTAAGTTAAAAAGTAAAATAAAATAAAATACGGGGGTGTTAAAAACATACTAGACCTAGGGGTGTGTCTTGAAATGGAAAATTACACTACTTGAGATCCCTCGATTCAATAAGAAATATCTTTTAATCCACTTTCCCTAAGATCCCGTAATAGAATGTTTTGTAATAACGAAATTGGAATCACTTAAGGTGGATAAAGTCATTTTAGTATAATTCATTTCATATTTATTTCCATTACATAAAATCATCCAATACATTAATACTATATAATTTTTAAAAAAATTAAGGACATATCCATAAACATTAAACATTAATATTAGAAAATATTTCAAGAGGTCCACATCCATTTTCAATTCAATTTATTTCAAACAATTATCTATTTTTGAATCGGATGATAACACACCACAATGGTGGTTTTATTATAAAATTAGGGAATTGAATAAACTCCATTATATTTTTAATATATTTAAATATAAAAATCTCTTTCTTGAGGAA
This sequence comes from Viscum album, assembly GCA_963277665.1. Classification (NCBI taxonomy): domain Eukaryota; kingdom Viridiplantae; phylum Streptophyta; class Magnoliopsida; order Santalales; family Viscaceae; genus Viscum; species Viscum album. The sequence goes on from OY728163.1 coordinate 1,869,038,678, forward strand.
AAATTAACACACCAGGAGTAGTAATAAAATAATAGTTAAGAAATTATAATTATAATCATTTCAAACAATAACCAATGAGAAATTTAATTATGTAAACAAACACTAGGGTTAAGGGAAACTAAGACACCCACCAGATGATCTGGGTTTAGTTGAAAATCATATCATGGATAAATATAAAACAAAATTCCTACTTATTGAGGAATTATGATTCACACATTTTATTGGATATTTTAAGGTAGGGCATATAAAATTTGGTGTGCAACACAGTGACATATTTTATAAATGTGGGGGATTTAAACTAAAAATATATAGACCACCTACCTTATACCAAGTATTTCCCACATGTCCAATATATATGCTTGAATCAATCTAATTTGAGTAAAATCAAACAAATAGAAAAACGCCTTGAAAATAGGGTTAATTAGATGGCACTATGATAGCACAGATGATGGAGTGGAAAATAATGGAAGGAGAATGATGAGTGAATAACATTCTGGCATGCAGCCAATAATACCAATGGAAAGTGATTCCAAAATTAGATGGAGGATATCTCTGCATTCCTAGAAGAGGAGAGGAGTAGCTCCATTGAGGCATTTTGTGCATGTATAAGAGGAGAAGGAAAAGGGTGGATGAGAAATAAAATAAATAGGTGAAAAGTGGTAAATTTTACCCTTTAAATTATGTGTGTGGTTTGAGTTTATAGTTGGACAAACCACGCACAAACTATTCTTATGTTTCTTCTTAATAAAGGGACTTCTAGAGTTCATGTTCATAGTTTGAGAGACCATGTGAAAACCATGTATATATCCTATTTAAAGGAACTGGCAGAAATTACATGGTCATGAACATCCTCTCACATGATTTTTCAAGACTTCTTCTGATCTCTAGGACAACCAGGTCAACCACATATTTTCACCTAGTTGGCCACATGATTTAAACAAAATGTGTGCCTCTTCCTTGTTCCTCTGATTTTGAGGTTTCAGATCTTGGCACTCTAAAAACCATTTGAATTTATAATCCACCTACTAGGCCTTAAGCCACATCTTAAAAAACATTTAAGTGTATCAATTCCTGTATTTAAGTTATTATTCTAGTTTTAAAAAACAACGTGTTCCCCAAACTCAAAAGATCATATTCCCTTGGAATTTCATCCTATCCCAAATAATTACATGTTACAACCTCCACAACATAGATTTTATCGTACACAAGAATCCTTGGGGATATAACAAAAACAATGTTTTACCTACTGGAGTCATGATTTTTCATTTAAACAGCTTTATTGAGTTTCCAAAACCCCAAAAAAACATCTAAACTCTACCTTAAGCATATGTTATATGAGTCATAACATCTCGAATTAACCTTTTAATTTATAAATAAAGCATTGAGACCATTCGTAATCAATCCAATTAAACTAGAGACAAGATCATGCCATTGAACCATTACTTAACTAGCCTATAGATCTCCCCACTATAAATTCTAGAATTTAGTGTCCAATTTCAAGTCATGGTATCTCCACCATTAAGATTTTATATTATAATATTCCACTAGTGTTCAAATGATTCTCTTGTAATGATGATTATCTGAAAGGAATGGTCCACTATAAAGACCATGAAATTTCAAGGAAATTTTTTCTTAAATTCCTTGGAATTTTACGAGTCCAGAGTTTAAGAAGGTGCCTGATTCTGAGGCTCGATGAGCCCAGAATCAATTTTTGATGTTTTGTTTGGGTACGTTTAGTAAACGTCCGTGCGAGGTTTTCTATATTTTGAAATGGTTCTCGGAATTGAAATCCGAGTAACCTATAAACTCGTAGCGCCGCTTTTTACCTAATGGGACCTTTACCGCAGTTGCGTTTGGTCGGGAGGAGAAGTTAATTTTTGGGATTTCTTTTTAAAATAAATAAGAATTATGTGTTACATAATTTTTGTTAAGGGGGTGGTTATCAACTCCAAAGAGGAGTTGGAGGTGGGTCCCACACCCCATATAACCTCCCATGAGAGGATAATGTGTGGTGGGGCCCACACGAGCACCTAACCCCTCAACTACCCCTTTAACTCCTAAGAACCCCCTTTTACTTTTAAACCCTCCACCTTCTCACAATTAATGTCAACACCTAATATTAATTAAAGGCCAACACCTAAGATTATTTAAATGCCACACTTAATTAATCTTTTTGAATTTATTTGAATTTACATTGCTAACATTAAAAGAAGATATGGTATTCTTTTACTTGGCTTGGTATAATCTCAGTTTGGGTGGAACTTGAGATAATTTGGAGGATATCACCATCTCCAACGAAAAACGACGTCCTCTCGACGACGAACGCAGATACCACCAAAGAACGACGACGTGTCTCCCTTCTTTCCAATCAAGGAAATAATGTGACGTGACACCCACGAAGAATGCCATCTTCCTTCCTATTTCACCGTCTCATGGGAGAAGATGTCGCCCGTGAAGAACGTCACCAACAACAATTCTTTCTCCTTGGACGCACCTCGACGCCATCGACGACGAACGAACCTTGAATCGCGGTAGGGGGTTTTGTATAATTTTAAATGAATAAAATTATACCCTTGATCTTGTTGAATTCTTAGTTCGACTATGGACTTTTGATATCGCCTAACTCCTAGGGCATGGGCCGAACAAACATGGACTGACGACCCTCCGTTCATCCTTGATTGTAGTGGTGACGGAGGTGGTGTCAGAAGCGGAGGTAGCGGTTGCACACTGCCCGCGTGGAGGAAAAACACGGCCCGCAACCACGGACCGCTCGATCTGAAGAACCGACCGGATATGGCCGGCCGGGCTGGTGGATCGTGGCACCCATAGGTGTCATGCGGAGGAGATGTGGCCCGCATCCGCGGGCCGCTCTGACAAGCCAAACAGGCCGGCCGCCTGCCGGTCGGGAGGGAGGACAGTGGCACTGCACTGCGGAGAAGACCGCGGCCTGCGGTTGCAGGCCTCTTGGTGGGAGAACCGGCCGGCCGCCTATCAGCCGGGCAGAAGAAACCGCGACGTTGCTTGGCTCCGTATGGGAGAACAACGGCCCGTTGTGCGGGCCGCTCACGCTAGACAAAACCGAACGGCTTCGACCGGCCAGGCAGGGAGAGGCGGCGTTTCCCGGCAGCGCCGGGATGGGCCACTTCCCCAGCCAGGTTGGACCCATAAAATTGGGCCGGGCTGACCCCCAAGCCGGGTCGGACCCGCCAGCCCACTGGGATTGACGGGCCGAGCCCGTTTTGCTTAAACGTGGATATCTTCAAGACCGCGTGTCCAAACAATGCGCTATGTTCAGTTCTGGGACACTTTCATCAAGGCGTTCGTTTTGTGATACTCTTAGTGGGTTTGGGAAGACTTTGGAAAATGTCCAGGTATGGATCTGGCAAAAATCCAACCGAGCCCCTGGAACAGAAAAGCCAATATCTCTCAGGCCGGGCGTCCGATTGACGTGCCGTCTATCGCGTTGGGTTTCTTTTGATGAGACGGAACTTCGGGATACATCTACTCAAAACTTCATTGATGTATCGATTCTTGACTCGAGGAGAAAACCCTCTCAGAATCGAGCGTGCTATCTGTGGGAACCTTAGAGCTGGCTGTGAGGACTACCGTACTAAAATCCTCAGTGGGTTCGATGATGACAAAAACTATACCAGAATCCTTTGTGGGTTCGACAGTTTTGACCGAGTAGCTCGACTGTATCCTGTGTGGTTCCTACAACTAAGATGAATCAATAACTACATGTGATCATATCTATTACTCTAGAATAGCTGGACTGTATCCTGTGTGGGTCCGACAACTTATATGAGATAGTTGGACTGTCTCCTGTGTGGGTACGACAGCTTAGACGAGATAGTTGAACTCTATCATGTGTGGGTCTGACAGCTTAGCTGGACTGTATCCTGTGTGGGTCCGACAGCTTAGTTGATCTAGTGGATACAACTGATCATCTATATCTCTCTATAATTTTGGCATACATGTGTGAGCTGAGACATGTCTGTCAAACATTAACATCGTGGTGATTGACTTTTCTTACTTTGTGGAAATGTTTTGTGCTTGGGCTCGAGAGTTGGAGTCAGACTGTGATTGGTAACATAGGTATATGTATGGGCATATACCTAAGTAGGGATTGGTTGTTACTTCGTGATTGTATCTTTCTTCCTTTGTTTATCCTTAGTGGATATTGTGAGACCTTGAGGGTCATGAGGTCCCTACTGAGTATTGTTATACTCACCCCTACATGGGATATGCCCGCACCTCGTTGTGTTGGATGCAGATGACGGACAGCGCTGACAGAGGCCGAGAGCGCCATGACTGGATGGTACCCGGAGGGGGACCTTGCGATGAGTCGGCACACGAAGGAGACTGAAGGACGTGAGTGATGAGGTGTCCATCTATACCTACCCTTCAGGTAGGAGTTACCAGAGGTTGATCCAAGAGATTCTCTTTACATTCAGCTATTTGTACCCTTTTTCTTGTACTTGTTGTTCAGTTGGGTTTGTATACTGTCTCACTTACTTTTCATCACAGTCTTTTGTATTCAGTTTTACTTAGTTTTTAATTCTTCTTGCGTACTTTGTTGTGTTTTTTTCATTTATAAAGGAAATTCCTTCCCAACTTTGGGTTTTAGGCCTCTAGTGCTAGTCACCAGCCCCTGGCCTATGGAAGGAGGGCTTTGGGCAGTCATGGCATGGGCCCCAAGGACGGGTTGTGACAAATTGGTATAAGAGGAGTCGATTCAACCGTAGAACTCAGGACTTTGATCATTATTTTCTACGAAACAATATTTTTAAGAGTATTTAGGGTGGTTTTCAGTCCAGGGAGTCCAGTGTTGGTGCGGCGACCGACGTATCCATACACCAGGACCCTAACCTTTGATTTCTAACTCAGTTCACGAAAACACTTATTGCGTGTGTGTTTCCTTCGAGAAAGTTTTCCTTGTGATTGTTTTGTGTCAGATCACCAGGTATACTATTTTTACCGTGGTTCACCTATTTCTTTTTAGGATGGCCCCAAGAAGGAAACCAGCTACGGTTCTAAGTTTTGTATGAGATGGTAGCCCACCGAGTGACGAGGCCTCGATGTAGGGACCCATCATTGTGGAGGCACCAGCGGTACCACTACCCACTGGGCTACTGATACCACCAGCTCCAGTAGAAGATATTGCACGCCACCTAAGTTCGTTGCACGAGTTTCAACGCCAGAGGCCGCCCAGGTTCCGGGGAGAGATGGACCCACAAAAAGCTGAGGATTGGTTGTAGGATGTCTTGAGAGTCTTCAGATTGGTAGCGACACCAGCCAACCTTATGGTGATCCTTGCCGCAAGTCTCCTGTATGCAGCAGCTGGTAGATGGTGGAGCCTGATGCTCTAGGTGAATGGTGAGGAAACATTACTTTGGATAGACTTCAAGAGTCTCTTTCTCTCATGGTTTGTTGCAGCCACCCTTCGTGCGGTGCGGATTCCGGAGTTACTACATCTGCAGTAGGGTTGCATGACAGTAGCTCATTTCTCAGCGAGGTTCACCGACCTCTCAGGCTACTCCAAAAATATGGTACGAGACCCATTCTTCAGGGCCTGGACCATCGAGCCGGAACTCAGGCATGAGATCAGGGGATCGATGATTCCTCTCTGCATTCTTATGTAGGAGGGGGTTCTGGATCAAGCCCTTCTAGTGGAGAGATTTCTCGCTGAGAAGACAACAGTGGTGAGACCCACCACATGGAGACACATATCAGAGACTTCTATAACCGGTAGTAGACAGATGTCGTAGAGGTCCAATAGGACTAGGCCATTAGGTGGGTGATCCCAGGATACAGGTTCGGTTGTGCGGGGCACACGAGACAAAGTCAGCTATATGAGGAGAAAGCAGGGTTATGCATGCAGCGGGAAGGGACAGATGGCTCATGACTGTCCAACCCGCCATGCAGATGAGTAGAAGACGGTAGAGGGACCTCCCAAGTAGAGGCAGAGGTTCGATCGTGGTGGTCCGCCCGGAGGAGTCAGACGTGGTAGAGGAGCTGGCCGAGCAGCGGGTGGTGGACGACGTTTGGAGGCTATACCACCACCACCACCAGGAGGTCCAACCCAACCACAGGGAGCTGGAGGATAGAGGCGAGCTCAGCTCAAGGCAGTCAAGGCCTATGACAACGGTGCACCTGAGGTGATTCGAGGTACTATCTGTGTCTATTCCACCCTTGCAAAAGTACATATAGACATAGGTGTGAGTCATTATTTCAATGCCGCTACCCTCATTCGGAGCTCAGAGATTCCGATGGAGCCGTTGGCTCCATCCTTATGGCTAGAGACTCCTACGGGAGCAGAATCGATGATTACGCACTAGTGTCGACAGTGTGAGCTTATTCTTGTAGGCGAGAGCTTCAGCTGGGATCTTTTTGTAGTGGCGTCGAGGCTTTACGACGTCATCTTGGGTATGGACTGGTTATCTACAACCTATGATCAGATCGACTGTATTAGGCACAAAGTGTTGTGTGTCCGCACGGATGGGACCAGGTTCACCTTCACCAGTGAGAAGGGATCCCTTGCAGCACAGGATGGACATAAGCAGAAGAGGGGGTATCCGATCACACATCAGTTGGCTAGTCACATCCTCAGAGTGATTGATGTGCGGAGTCCAAGTTTTCTTGTTGTGGTGGATCAGTACATAGATGTTTTTCATGACAATGTTCTAGGACTACCTCCTCGCAAAGAGGTAGACTTCTACATTGACTTATACCCTGGGAAAACACCGATATCTATTACAGCATATCGGATGGCTCCTGCCAAGCTTCATGAGCTACGGGTACAGCTGGAGGACTTGTAAGGAAAGGGATTTATCCAAACTGGTGTTTCACCACAGGAATCACCGATTTTGTTCGCCAAGAAGGTGGATGGTAGATTGCGACTGTGTGACGACTATCGTCACTTGAATTAGGTGACTGTGAAGAACAAGTACCCACTCTCGAGGATTGACGACCTATTTGATCAGCTCAAGGGAGCACGACGGTTCTCGAAGATAGACCTAAGGTCAGGTTATCACCAGCTCAGAGTTCGAGATGAGTATGTGTAGAAGACGGCCTTCAGGTGTCGATATGGCCATTATGAGTTCTCGGTTATTCCCTTCAGCATAACCAATGCTCCAACAGTGTTCATGAGTCTCATGAACATGATATTCCAGCCTTACATCGATTGATTTGTTGTAGTCTTTATCGATGACATACTGATTTACTCAACTACTGAGGAGGAGCACGCCTGCCATTTGTGGGTAGTACTGGACATGCTTCGAGAATACCAGCTATATGGTAAGCTCTCGAAGTGCTAGTTCTGGATTCGATAGGTTCACTTTGAAAGTACCCAGTTGAAGTAATGATTCACTAATAGGGGGGGTGAATCAGTGGTACCCCTTTTTCTTCTTTTAAGTTTCCTTATAATGAGAACAACCTTTGTATCCTATTAAAGATATACATCCCTGCTGAGAAACAAACAAGCACACATCCAAAGGAACATTGCAATTTACAATGTTCAATATTCAATAGGAATAGCTACATCCTTGGTATGGTTAGAAACAATCCAGCACCATACAATCCACTAATAAAACAATACTTGGATTACAACAAGTAGGATATACCCTTACACTCGTGAAGCACTGTGAAACAATCACTCCTGTGCATGTGCACCCTCTTTGCACAATAGGGAAAAGTCTCTTTTCTTGTAACAACATATGTTACCTGCACTTCCTTTCAAATACACAAGTGTAATAAGTTCATCACAAATCTTCACTTCCTTACCCAGAAGAAAGGAAAGGACTCCTTGGACTTGATATAGATCAATTACAGTGCAAACTTCCCATTTCGAATCTCCATTACAAATTCTTCACTCCGAATTTTCTTCTCCACTCCGAATCTTCAATCAGAGTCTTCCTCAGTCTGAGAAACTCAATACGGTGACAGCCAGTACTGATTCCTCATTCCGAATCTCCACTCTAAATTCTCCACTACGAATTCTTCTCCAATCCGAATGTTCAATCTGAGTCTTCCTCGGTCTAAGAAACTCAATACGGTGACAGCCAGTACTGATTCCCCATTCTGAATCTCCACTCCTAATTCTCTACTTCGAATTCTTTTCTTCACTCCAAATTTTCTCAATCTGAGAAACTCAATATGGTGTCAACTAGTATCAAATTCTTATTTCAATTGAGACTGCAATGAAACTCTGTCAGCCAAACACTTCTTCTCTCAAGATTATCAGAGATTCTCTCTCTACTTTTTCATCACACTATTACTTAGCACACTGATCTCCTTTTATAGGTGCTCTAAAGTGTTCTTAGGCGAGAAACAAAAATATTTTCCCGCTCACTTAAATTCACACAAATATTAATTTCTCCTGAAATCATTGAGTAATTAAGACTTTGTCAACGCTTCTAGAATCTTCTTCCCCTTAAATTCATTTAGAGCTTTGGTCGTTTCCGGATCCAACTTTGTTACACAAGTTTATCGGTATCACATTCTCAGATCCACTCATATGTCTTCTCGGCATCATATTCTCAGATTCACTCATCTGTCTTCATGGCATCATATTCTCAACATGAATCTTCATCGCTTCTTCGGCATGACACCATTTCAATTCTCGGTATGACTCTTCATCTTTTCTTGGCACGACTTCTCCATTATCGGTGCGACTTCAGGTTACGACTTCACCAATTCTCGGTATGGCTTCTCGTTATGACTTCACCAATTCTCAGCATGACTCCTCACTTCTGGCTATGAACTTCAGGTTCAAGAAGTCGACTCTGAACTTCTTCACTCTGTACCTCTGACTTCGTAAGTCGACTCCGAACTTCTGACTCAGCAATTCGACTCTGAACATCCCGCTATGACCTTTTGACTCAGGAAGTCGACTCTGAACTTCTCGCTACGAACTTCTTCTTCAGCAAGTCGACTCCGAACATTCCATTACGAACTTCTAACTCAGGAAGTCGACTCTAAACTTCTCACTACGAACTTTTTATTCATCAAGTCGACTCCAAATGTCCCGCTACGAACTTCTTCTTTATCAAGTCTACTCCGAACTTTCTGCTACGAACTTCTAACTCAGGAAGTCGACTCTGAACTTCTCGCTACAAACTTCTTCTTCAGCAATTCGACTCCGAGCATCCCGCTACGAACTTCTTCTTTTTCAAGTCGAATCTGAACATCTCGCTATGAACTTCAGGTTCTCGGATCGGCTCTTGGTTCTCGATATGACTTCTGCAGTAATCAATACCGGAGATTTTGATTTCTCGGAATGACTCCTCCAAATCTCGGTATGACTTCACTACCAAACTTTTTCTGGCATTATGAGTACTTTCATATACTCACAAATTAGAGTTACAAAATAGAAAAGCATCATCACAATCAGGGCCTTCACATCTCTTATCAGCCAACTTTCATGATTTTGCAATTTCCTGGTTCTGAACATCACAATTTCTAGACTCCGAATTCTAGACTCTGAATTCTTCGAACACCAGGTTCCGAATGTTCAATATTCTCAGTTCTGAATCTTCAAACTTCCAGCTTCCAAATTCTTATAAATTGAAGGTGTCTTTCCTTTATGAAAAATTCCTCAAGATCAACAACAGACAATCCAGGCAAACTATATCTTCCTTTATCTTGGTCCTAACAATATCCCCCATTGGATTTTGTTGTCAACCAAGTTTTCATAAATCACCAAACTTTTTAACCTCAATCAATGGATTACTTATAAATAATTCTATGCCTACGTGAGAAAACTCATTGTAGGAAACAAGAATCATTGACAGCAAAACCATGATGTCCATAGGTAGTGAAAATAACATCATCAAGTTCATACATCTTCAGCTTCATACATCCTGAAAAGAACTTAAAGTTATTTCCTATAACCACTCAAGCAAACAGTTAGAATAGTTCACATAAAAAAACAGTGTTGAGTTCACAACTTACCCACAACTCTCTCTTTAAACAAATACATTTATGATACAAACAGCTTCTCCCCCTTGACAAAACAATCCAAAGGTAAGAAGAGAGAGGGGACAAAACAACATAACCTAGCCTTGAAGAGAAAGAGGTTGGACACCCATGTTCAACCTCAATCTTGATAATTATTCCTTCGGAAAGGGTTTCGTGAAAATATCAGCAAATTGTTCAGCAGATAAAACATATTCAAGTTTCAGTTCATTATTTTCAACATGCTCTTTGATAAAATGATATTTGATGTCAATATGCTTCGATAGAGAATGTTGTACTGGATTCTTGGTAAGATTAATTGTGCTTTGATTATCACAGCCCAAGAGCAAGGGCATCTTCAATTCAACTGAAAAATATTCCAACTATGTCATCATCCAGATAAGTTGAGTGGCGGCCATAGTGGGAGCAACATATTCAGCTTTAGCTGTACTAAGTGTTAAAGATTGTTTCTTCTTTGAGTGATAGCAAAAACACATTTTTCCTATAAAGGACACTCCACCAGATGTGGACCTTCTATCATCAATAGTTCCTACCCAATCTACATCTGAATAGCCAAACAAATCAATGTTATTTGAGCTACTATACTTGATTCTGAATTCTGTTGTTCCATTTATGTATCTGAGAATTCTTTTTCCAGTAAGAAGATGTGATTCTTTAGGAGCACTCTGAAATCTTGCACATAAGGTAACATCAAAAACAATATCTGGTCTTGATGCAGTCAGGTATAACAAACATCCAATCATCATTCAATTTTCTTTTTGATCAACATCTTTTCCTTCATCATCTTTGCTTAGCTATGTTCCTACTGAGATAGGAGTTGATATAAGTTTTGAGTTTCCCATCCCAAACTTCTTAAGAAGTTCCTTAGCATACATTTATTGGGAGAGAAAAATGAATTCTTTCAGTTGAAAAATTTGTAACCCAAAAAAGTATCTCATTTCACCCAACAATTAAATCTCAAAGACATTCTTCATTAATTCAGCAAACTTTTCACAGCTTCATTCATCATTCCCAGCAAAAATAATGTCGACAACATAGACAATCACTATGAGAGAAAGATATTGGATTTCCTTGATGTACAGATTGATGTCAACTCTTCCTTTATTGAATTTCATCTCCTTTAAGGAAGTATCTAATTTGGAATACCATGCTCTTACGGCTTTCTTTAGCCCATAAAAGGATTTCTTCAACCTGCACACATAACTTTCATTCTTCCCAACAACAAAGCCACATGGTTTCTCAATATAAAATTCTACTTTGAGATCACCATTAAGTAATGAGGATTTGACATCCATTTGAAATATTTTGTAGCCTTGTTGTGCAGCAATATCAAGAACGATTTGGATAGTTTTTAATCTAGATACCGGAGAAAAATTATCTTCAAAGTCAATTCCTTCAATATGAGAGTAGCCTTTACAAACCAATCCTGCTTTATTTATAATAATTTCACCTTATTCATTCAACTTGTTCAAAAAGACTCATTTGGTGCCAATAATGTTCTTACTTTCAGGCTTGGGTACGAGTTCCCATGTGTCATTATTTTCAATCTGATCCAATTATCCATTCATGGCTTGAACCCATTCCAGATGCTCAAAGGCTTCTTTAACATCATTTGGTTCCACTTTGGAATACAAAGAATTATGTGATATAGAATTACTTGTTCTTCTTGTTTGAACCATGTGACGTTGATCAACAATAATATTCTGAACATTCACATGTTTCATCAGCCTTGGATAAGTTTTTCGTGTTCCTTCTTCATCACTTGATATGGATGAATCAGATTCTTCATCTTGATTAGGATTACAATTCATTTCATCCTTACCAGAATCGTTAACTTCATCTGCCTCATCTTCCTTGTCTGTCTGGACATGCTTACATCTTCCCGGAGTTTCAATGACTTTTACATCAACTGCATCCACAATTCTTCCTGTTTCTTTGTTTAAGCTTCTATAACCTCTTCCTTCTGGTGAATATCCATGAAAAATTCCATCTTCTCCTTTCTGCTAGAATTTTCCACTACTTCCACCATTCTTCTTTATAATACATGGGCTCCCAAAAACATTAGCATGATTCCTAATTGGAGTAATTCCATAAAAAATTTCATATGGATTATTGTTTTATTGAGTCCTGTGGAAAAATCAATTTTGAATATAAATAGCGGTACTTGTAGCTTGCCTCCAAAAGTAATGAGTAAGGCCATGTTCAAGCAACATAGTTCTTCCCATTTCCACCAAGCTTCTATTTTTTCATTTCAACAACCCCATTTTGTTGATGTGTATATGGAGCACTATATTCATACTGAATCCCATACTTCTCAAGATAGTCTTCAAATTTTTCACTTCTATTCCCACCACCATTATCTGTTCTCATCTTCTTCACAGAGTAGTCACATTCTTTCTCAGCTTTCCTTCTGAAGCTTTTAATCATTTTCAGGGCATCAGACTTGTGCATCATAAACATAACACACGTAATGAGAGTAAAATCATCAATGAATGTGATGAAGTAATTGTCTCTATTTGTTGATTGTTTTTTCAGTGGACCATATATATCATAATGTGTTACTTCAAGGGGTTGTTTAGAACAAATGTCAACCTTCTTATGCACAACACTTGTAATCTTTCCTTTCTGACAGATAGTGAAACACCAATATCTTCTTCTTGGAAAATATGGAATATCTCGAACACTATCCCTTTTAGATAGAATTCTCATATTTCTCTGACACATGTATCTATGTCTTTGGTGCCACAACTGATTTTATTCCACTATGCTCATGTAACAAGAGTTTTGTGAATTTCCAACTTGAAGTAGATTTCCTTTGGTTCGTTGGCCTCTTATAACAATCTTCCCATATTCTTCACTTTTCACAATTAATCCATATTTCATAAAGATAACCTTGTTACCCTCATCACACAATTGTGATACACTCAGCAAGTTGTGCTCCAACCCATCAACATACAGAGTTTTCTTGGACTTTAATTTTTCATTTCCAATGATGGATGATCCAACACCTTTGATTTTTAAAGATTCATCGTTTCCAAATGTCATTGTGCCTTCTTTAAACTTCATAATATTCTTTAGAAACTTCAAGTCTCCTGTCATATGTAACGAACACCCACTGTCAAGTATCCAAGGTCGCTCTCCCTTTGTAACATTTAGAGCAGTTTCAACAACAAGAGCTTTTTCTTCTTTCACTTATTTCTTTAACTTCAGCTTCTAAAAATTACGAACTTTTTGTTGAGCTCTTAACATCACAAGACATCATTTTTCAAGGTGTCTAGGTTGTTCACACCTTTCAAAAATGGTCTCCAGAGGCTGGAACCTATTTTCTATTTTTACTTCATTCTTCTCAACTTTCTTCAAGAAAACCTTTTCACTCTTCTTCCTTTGAGGATATTGACTCCCCCTCAATCTCTGCCTTTCATAAATCGTATGGTGATGATAATAATTTTGATTGAACCAACACATGTTTGATGTATGCCCGAATCCACCACAATACCAACATTTCCTAAAGAAGAAGTACCTTCCTCTAGAGCTTTTTTTCTAATACTTTTTTGTTGCTCTTTATTCATCCCCACCGACGATTCTTTTTTTAGAATGATTTCTTTGCTAGAATTCCACCTTCTCAGATTTTTCTTGTTTTTCACCAGTGTTAGACTTAGGTTTCCTTGAAACTTTAGAGTTCCCAGTAATGCTGGTCTTTTCCACATAATTAAATTTCTCATCTTTCTTCTTCACAGCAACCACCTTATTCTTCTGTTGAATTTTCTCAGAATGTTCTTGATGAGATCCTTCACCAACATCAGTAGTTGAGTTTCGAAAACAAATGTTTTTTTATTCAACTTCAGAGAGATTATTTTTACCGAGTTCTAGTTCTTCCTATTTTCCCTTCAGCTCAACTCTCATGTGCTCATTTTTATTTTTCTCATCTTAAAGAGACTTCTTCAAGTCATCAAGCTCTTTATCAAGTTCTTATTTATCATTGGATTGATTGGATGCTGAGAAACATTCATCTTCCAAATTTTTTTAAGCTTATCCAGCCTTCTAATCTTTCTTAATTATTCCTTCAATTCTTCTTCCAGATGCATCTCAACCTGAGTTTCTTCTTCTTCCGAGTTCCTGCTTCCAAAATCCTCATCATTCACTGTTGGAATGAAAGTATTCTCAACACCATGCTCAACTGATTTTTCAGATTCAGCATCACTTTCTTAATCTTATTTATTTATGGATAGGAAGCATTTTCTCTTATATTTTAAGAACTTCTTTTCTTTCCCCAACTTTCCATTACCACCCTACTTCTTCCATAACTTTCTTGGATTTCTTTCTTCTTCATCACTGTCTTCTTCATTCTCCCTTCGAGGACAGTTAGCAGCAAAGTGGAAAATGCCTACACATTCAAAACACTTCAAGGGAAGTTTTCCCTTGTATTTACCTATGCCTATTTTAACATTTTTCAAAACAAGGATAAAATATCATTAAGATTTTTAAATACTTCACTTTCAGAGTTAGAGTCACCGCCATCTTCTTTAATCAAGATCTTCTTAGACTTCTCCTTCTTCATGGATTTGAAAGATAATTCTCTATCAACATTTGTCTTGGTCTTCATAGCCTTTTCCATTCTCATCACCTAAGTAATGATCTTGCTGTGAAAATCATTAAGAGATAGAGTCCTTGAGTCTCTGTCTACTAACGAAGATACCTTCGTATAAAATTTATCAAGAAGAATCCTGAAAAACATTTCCACCACAAGAGAGTCTTTCAGATCTTCACCAAGACAACTAATAGTATTAAAAATATCATTTACCCTCGTGATGAAATCCCCAACAGATTCACGCTCTCCCATCTTCAACTATTCATACTTCAATCTCCAGATTTGAAGTTTTTCCTTCTTGACTTTTTTATTGCCTTTGTATATGTTTTTCGGTTTTTCCCATATACCTTTGGCTGTGGCCACTCCTTTTAATCATAATAATTCACTTTCAGAAAGTGAATACAATAGAGAATTCTTGGCTCTTCCATCATTCTCAAGAAACTTCTTGTCAACAGGTGTAAGTGAAGCATTGTCTTCAATGGGGGGAAACCCAACTGTTCTAGCTTCAAGAACATCATAACTAATAGACATGAGATACTATAGCATTCTATCCTTCTAGATGTAATAGTTCATCCCATCGAATACAGGAATTCATTTATTGTTCACACAATTCAGATTCTCCATCAGCAAGGAAAACGAAGGGAACCTCCCTCTGATACCACTTGAAAGGACCCAGTTGGAGTAATGAACCAGTGAGAGGGGGGTGAGTCAGTGGTACCCCTTTTTATTCTATTAAGTTCCCTTACAATGAGAAAAACCATTGTCTCCTGTAAAAGATATACTTCCCTACTGAGAAACAAACAAGCACACATCCAAAGGAACACAACAATTTAAAAGGTTCACTATTCAATAAGAATAGCTACGTCCTTGGTATGGTTGGAAAAAATACAGCACCATACAATCCACTAAGAATACAATCCTTGGATTACAATGGGTTGGATATACCCTTACACTCGTGAAGCACTGTGAAACAATCACTCCTATGCATTTGGACCCTCTTAGAACAATAGGGAAAAGTCTCTTTTCTTGTAACAACTTATGTTACCTGCTCTTCCTTTCAAATACACAAGTGTAAGAAATTTCAGCACAAATCTTCACTTCCTTACCTAGATGAAAGGAAAGGACTCCTTGGACTTGAGATAGATCAATTACAGTCTGAACTTCTTATTCCAAATCTCCATTCTGAATTCTTCACTCTAAATTTTCTTCTCTACTCCAAATCTTCTTCACCACTCTAAATCTTCAATCCGAGTCTTCTGCAGTCTGATAAACTCAATATGGTGACCGCCAGTACTGATTCCCCATTCCGAATCTCTACTCCGAATTCTCTACTCCAAATTCTTCTCCACTCTAAATCTTGAATCCGTGTCTTCCTCAGTCTAAGAATCTCAAAATGGTGATAGCCAGTACTGATTTCCCATTCCAAATATCCACTCCTAATTCTCCACTCTGAATTCTTTTCTTCACTCCGAATTTTCTCAATCCGAGAAACTCAATACAGTGTCAACCAATATCAAATTCTCATTTCAATTGAGACTGCAATGATACACTATCGGCCAAAAACTTCTTCTTCTCAAATATTAACAGAGCTTCCATATCTACTTTTTCATCACACTCTTACTTAGGACCTTGATCTCCTTTTATAGGTGATCTAAACTGTGCTTAGGCGGGAAACCAAAAAATTTTCCCGCTCATTTAAATTCACCCAAATATTAATTTCTCCTGAAATCTCAGAGTAATTAAGACTTTGTAAACACTTTTAGAATCTTCTCAAATCTTCTTCCCCTTAACATCATATAGAGCTTTCGCCTTTTCCAGATCTGACTTTGTTACACAAGTATCTCAGTATCACATTATTGGATCCACTCATCTGTCTTCTTGGCATAATATTCTCAGATTCACTCATCTGTCTTCTTGGCATCATATTCTCGGCATGAATCTTCATCAATTCTTCGGCATGAACCCATTTAAATTCTTGGTATGAATCTTCATCACATCTCGACACGACTTCTCCATTCTGGGTGTGACTTCATGTTACGACTTCACCAATTCTTAGTATGGCTTCTCGTTATGACTTCACCAATTCTCATAATGACTATGCACTTCTGGATACAAAATTCAGGTTTAGGAAGTCGACTCCGAACTTCTTCACTCTGAACTTCTAACTCAGAAAGTTGACTTTGAACTTCTGACTCAGCAAGTCGACTCTGAACTTCTGACTCAGCAAGTCAACTCCGAACTTCCAGCTATGATCTTCTGACTCAGGAAGTCGACTCCGAACTTTTCACTACGATCTTCTTCTTTAGCAAGTCGACTCCGAAATTTCTTCTACGAACTTCTGAATCAAGAAGTCGACTCCAAACTTCTCGCTATGAACATCATCTTTAGCAAGTCGACTCCGAATGTCCCGCTACAAACTTCTTATTTATCAAGTCGACTCTAAACTTTCCACTACGAACTTCTGACTCAAGAAGTCGACTCTGAGCTTCTCACTACGAACTTCTTCTTCAGCAAGTCGACTCTGAACGTCCCTATACAAACTTCTTCTTTAGAAAGTCGACTTCGAACATCTCGCTACAAACTTTAGGTTCTCAGAACGACTCTACCAGATTCTCGGAATAACTCTTGGTTCTCGATACAAATTCTTCAATCATCGATACCGATGATTTTGAATTATCGGAATGACTCCTCCAGATCTCGTTATGACTCACTACCCAAATTTTTCTTACATTATGAGTACATTCATATACTCACAAATTAGAGTTACAAAACAGCAAATCAGGGCCTTCACATCTCTTACCAGCCAGCTTTCAATAATTTGCAATTTCCCGATTCTAAACTTCTTAATTTCAAGACTCTGAATTCAAGACTCTGAATTCTTCGAACACCAGGTTCTGAATGTTCAATATTCTCAGTTCATAATCTTCAAACTTCCAGCTTCTGAATTCCTTGAAATTCAAGGTGTCTTTATTTTATGAAAACTTCCTCAATATAAAAAAAAATTCAATCCATGCAAACCATCTCTTCCTTCACCTTGGTCCTAACACACTTCTTGGGACACGTCATCTCAGAGGCTGGAGTTGCAATGGACCCAGCGATGATCGAGGAAGTACTTTCTTGGGAGCCACCTTGGAGTGTGACAGAGGTATGGAGTTTCATGGGTCTGGGTGGATACTATCCTATATTTGTGCCAGACATCTCTAGAGTTGTAGCATCTATTTCAAATTTGATGAAGAAGGGGAAACCCTTCGTGTGGTCATGGAGATCCCAGCGGAGCTTTTAGGAGCTGAGGCAGAGGTTGACCCATGCACCCATATTGAGGCTACCGGAGGAGGGTGTAGGGTAGGTAGTTTACTACAACGCATCAGGGATCAGAATCGGGTGTTTCCTGATTTAGGAGTGAGTAGTGATCGCGTAGGGTTCACGACAGTTGAGACAACATGAGAAGAACTATGATACCCATGACCTAGAGTTAGCAGCAGTGGTCTTCGCCTTGAAGATGTAGCAGCACTAACTGATGGGAAAGCGTTTTACAGTCTAATATGAACACCAGAGTCTTAGGTATATCTTCTCATAGAATGAACTAAACCTGAGACAGCGGTGTTGGCTCGAGTTCCACCTGGATAATGACTTCGAGATAGTCTATACTCTTGGGAAGGGAACGTTGTATTAGATTCTCTCAGTAAGAGATATGGAATTCAGTTGCTTGGAGAGGAGACATAGAAGTTGGTCGTGTTGTAGATATCCTTTGTTGATAGAGATGGAGCAGCCTTTCTGCAATCTCTTATAGTCGCTCCTCCACTTCTTCAGTGAGTCAGAGAGGCGCAGCGTGGGGACGTTGAATCTGAGGTGCAACTGTTCAGATATCCTCAAGGCAGGCACTTGATGGGTTTTCTGAAGGTGGGGAGAATGTCTTCCTCTTCAGAGGATGTCCCATGGAACCAGTTGCACTACAGGAGGAGGTGTTGAGGGAGTTTCACACTTCCCCTATATCGGTACATATAGGAGTGACGAATATGTATCAGGACATCAGACGACAGCACTGGTGGTCAGGTATGAAGAAGGGGGTAGTAGAGTTTGTTTCAAGGTGCCTCACTTGTCTGCAGGTGAAGGTAGAGCACAAGGTACCATTAGGCCTGGTGAAACCCTTAGAGGTTCCAGAGTGGAAGTGGGATGGCATATCCATGGATTTTGTGATGGGGCTCCCACGTACATCCAAAGGACACGACTCTATCTGGGAGATTGTCAACCGACTCACCTAGTCGGCCCACTTCCATCCAATCAGAGAGCAGGGCTCAGTAGAGAGCTTGGGACGCCTCAACATTCAAGAGATCATACGGCTTCATGGTGTTCCATCGACTATCGTCTTTGATCGAGATGCTCATTTCAATTCCCGACTATGGATGGGATTACATGAGGCTTTTGGGATGCAACTTCTCTTGAGCACCGCCTTCTATCCTCAGAAGGATGGTCAGACTGAGAAGACCATTCAGACACTTGAGGAAATGCTTCGTGCATGTGTCCTCAACTTTGGGCATAGGTGGGAGGATAAATTACCCTTGGTGGAGTTTGTGTACAATAAAATATACCACTCCACCATCAGGATGACACCTTACGAGGCAATGTACGGCCGACCTTGCAGATCAACTATGTGCTGGATTGATCCAGGGGAGTCAACACTTGTAGGAATATAGATGGTGTAGGCTACGACGGAGAAAGTGAAGATCATCCAGGTGTAGATGAAGACTGCATAGAGCAGACAGAAGTCCTATGCTGATAAGAGATAGAGACCAATGGAGTTTGAGGATAGAGACCACGTCTTCCTACGAGTCTCACCTCGACGAGGTCTACGGAGATTTGATAGAGGCGGAAAGTTATTTCTGCATTTTATCGGGTTGTTCTAGGTCCTTAGTAGAGTAGGTGAGGTGGCTTACCGCCTTTCCCTTCCACCTCAGTTGCACCGGGTGCACGACGTCTTCCAAGTATCTCAGCTAAGGAGATACGTGCATGACCTGTCCCACATCATCGACCATGGGGAGCTGGATGTCGATGACGGGGCGACTTTTACAGAGGTCCCAATGGATATCGAGGATCGATAAGAGCGGGTCCTACATGGATGGTTGATTCCTATGGTGTGTCTTCGTTGGCAGCACGGGAACCTCCAGGAGAGCACATGAGAGCGAGAGGCTCAGATGCATGTTCAGTACCCCCATTTGTTTCCATAATGTGTGTTGTAGCTTTACGGGGATGTAAATACCTAAGGTGTGGGTAATGTAAAGACCCAGAAATTTCAAATAATTTTTTTTTATTAAATTATATGTAATTTTATGAGTCCGCAGTTTCTAACGGTGCCTGATTCCGAGGCCCGGTGTGCCCGGAAACAATTTCTAAAGTTTTGTTCGGGTGCGTTCAGTAAACATACGTGTGGGTTTTATATCTTTCGAACTGGTTCATAGAATTGAAATTCATGGATACCGATGAACATGCAACACTTCTTTTCACCTAAGGGGCCCTTTACCGTAGTTGTATTTGGTCGAGAGGAGAAGTTAATTTTTGGGATTTCTTTTTAAAATAAATAAAAATTATGTTTTACATAATTTTTGTTAAGGGGGTGGTTATCTTCTCCAAAGAGGAGTTGGATGTGGGGCCCACACCCCACATAACCTCCCAGGAGAGGATAATGTGTGGTGGGGCCCACAAAATCACTTAACCCCTCAACTCCCATCAACCCCCCCTTTAACTTTTAAACCCTCCACCTTCTCACAATTAATATCAACACCTAAGATTAATTAAATACCAACACCAAAGATTAATTAAATTCCACACTTAATTAATCTTTTTGAATTCATTTGAATTTACTTCAAAAACATTAAATGAAGATATGGAATTCTTTTACTTGGGTTGGTATAATCTCTCTTTGGGTGGAACTTGAGAGAATTTGGAGGATATCACTATCTCTAACGAAGAACGATGTCCTCTTGAAAAAGAACGCTGATTCGACCGAAGAACAAAGATGTGTCATCCTTCTTTCCAACCAAGGAAAGAATGTGAGGTGACACCCATGAAGAACGACATCTTCATTCCTCTTCATCCACATTAAGGGAGAAGACGCCGCCTACGAAGAACATCGCCAACTGTGATGCTTTCTCCTTGGATGCACCTTGACGCCATCGACGACGAACAAACCTTGAATTGAGGTCGGGGTTTCTGTATAATTTTAAATGAATAAAATTATACCCTTGATCTTGTTGAATTATTATGTTCGACTATGGACTTTTGTTATCTCCTAACGTGGAGGGCGCGGGCCGAAAAAACATGGCCTGAGGACCCTTCGTTGATCCTTGTTTGTATTAGCGATAGAGGTAGTGTTGGAAGAGGCGGTAGAGACCGGAGGTGGCGGTCGCGCGATGGCCACGTGGAGGAAAACCACAACCCACAACCACGGGCCACTCAGGCTGAAGAACCGGCCGGCTATGGCCAGCCGTGCTGGTGGAATGTGGCACCCACAGGTGCCGCGTGAAGGAGATGTGGCCCGCATCTGTGGGCCGCTCGGATGAGCCGAACTGGCCGGCTGTCTGCTGACCGGATGGGAGGACCGGAGTTCCGTATAGTAGAGAAGACTGTGTCCCGCGGTTGCGAGCCTCTTGGCGGGCGAACAGGCAGGCCGCCTGCTGGCCCGGTGGAAGAAACTGTGGCGCCGCTTGGCACCGCATGGGAGAATAGCTGCCCGATGTTCAGACCACTCGTCCTGGACCAAACCGGCTGGCTTTGGCCTGCCGGTTAGGGAGAGGCGGCACCGCTCGGTGGAGCCGGGTGAACCGGACCGGCCCGATCTGTGGGCCGGGTCTGCGGGAGGGTCGCGCCCCACCAGGCTGGGTTGACCTCCCCCCCCCCCAGCAGGGTCAGACCCGCCAAACCAGGTCGGGCCAACCCTCCAGCCGGGTCAGACCCACCGAGCCAGGATGGGCCATCCCGCCAGCCCACTAGGCTTGATGGGCTAGGCCCGTTTTGCTTAAACGTGTATATCTTCAGGAACATGTGTCCGAACGACACACCGTCTATGACACTGGGACCCTTGAGTCAAGGAAGTCCTTTTTCGATAATATTAGTGAGTTTTGTATGACTTAGGAAAATGGTTGGGTTTGGATCGGGCGTAAATCCAACCAGGCCCCTGGAACGGAAAAGACAATATCTCTCAGACCAGGCATCCGAATGACGTGTCTTCTGTCACGTTGGGTTTCTTTTAAGGTGATGGGACTTCGGGAAACATAAACTCAGGACTTCATTGATGTATCAATTCTTGAATCGAGGAGAAGACCCTCCCAGAATCGAGCGTGTTGTGTGCAGGAACCCTAGAGCTGGATGTGATGACTATCGTACTAGAATCCTCCGTCAGTTTAACAATGATGACAACTATACCGGAATCCTATGTGGGTTCGATAGTTCTGATAGAGTAGCTAGAATGTATCATGTGTGGTTCTGACAGCTAAGATGAATCATTAACTACATCTAATCATCTATATTACTCTAGAATAGATGGATTGTATCCTATGTGGGTCCGACAGCTTAGACGAGATAGTTGGACTATATCATGTGTGGGTCCGACAGCTTAGATGATCTAGTGGCTACATCTGATCATCTATATCTCTTTACAATTTTGGCATACCTATGTGATATGAGTCATGTCTCTCAAACATTAACATCGTTGTGATTGACTTTTCTTCCTTTGAGGAAATGGTTTTTTCTTAGGCTCGAGATTTGGAGTCGGACTGTTATTGGTAACTTTGGTATATGTATGGGCATATACCTAAGTAAGGATTGGTTGTTACTTTGTGATTATATCTTTCTTCATTTTTTTATCCTTAGTGGATATTTTGAGACCTTGCGAGTCACGGGGTCCTTACTGATTATTGTTATGCTCACCCCTACATGGGTTATGCATGCACCTCGTTCTGTTGGATGTAGATGAAGGACATCACTGACAAAGGATGAGAGTTCCACAACTGGACGGTACCCAGAGGTGGACCTTGTGACGAGTCGGCACACGGAGCAGACTGACGGACGTGAGTGCTAAGGTGGCCATTTGTACCTACCCTTCAGGTAGAAATTCCTGGAGGACGATATACGAGATGCTCTTTACATTCAACTATTTGTCCCCTTTTTCTTGTACTTATTGTTCAGTTGTGGTTGTATACTGGCCCATTTACTTTCCATCACACGCTTTTGTTTTTTGTTTTACTTAGTGTTTACTTCCTGTTGTGTACTCTGTTGTGTTTTTTTTTTACTTTTATAAAGGTAATGCCTTCCCAGCTTTGGGTTTTACAACTTTGGTTCTAGTCGCTAGCCCCTGGCCTATAGAAGGCAGACTTAGGGTAGTCACGGCATGGGCCCCGAGGACGGGTCGTGATGTTAACTCCCAATCAACCTTAATTAACTTGGTTAGTCTGACTCTTCATGGAAAACCACATCTGAATCACAAAGTACTCCCCTTATCCTTATGACATGCTAAAAATGGTTCCCTAATGATAAAATTTAACATAAAAGAGGAATAAAATCTAGGAAACTCTTGACCGACTACTTTCTAGGATTCTTGACCTAGATGGATGAAACAATCAAAATTTGATACCTATATAATTTAAATAAGGTACCTCGATACATGTTCTAAAACTGCTCACCGAAGCATGAGGATTTTATTATAATTACATGCCTTAACTGAAATGTCCATTTATGTGGTCATTCCCTAGCGTGAAATTTGGAGGAATTTTGAACTGGTATTCTTAGATCATCACCCATAAAACATCCCATCTGAACCCAACTAAAAAATTTGTGTAACCTAAGAATCATCTACCATAGTTCAAGAATATCATCTAAGTTAATCCATACACATACATTGGTATGTGAAACATCAGTACAAAACTAAAATTTCTACACACTAATAACACCGATTGAGCCTAACATCAGTCAAGACAAGAACCATAAATTATCCAAGAGTCTGTCCAAATTATCTCTACTCAGAAACTTAGGTATCACATAGGACTAAAAATTCCTTTACAAATAACCACATCTCTATATTTCTACCCTCATAGAGTCTATTTAACAATCCTAGTGAATTTTAATTTACCCCAATGTATAACCAACGCTCTCCCAGTGTACTCGAATGATGTCGATATGGAAGACATGATCGTCACTAATCCAAGAATACACTAATATAATTAAATGATTTCTATAAATACCTAATACACTTACTTTTTATCCTTGATTAAGTTCTTGTATGGTTTCAAATGAACTGTTTCAACCCACATATATAAAAGTCAGTCGAACCTCTCATGATGACTTCTTTATAAGATCTTGGATTTATAAGCCAATGCCTTACCAACCCGGCCACAATGCCTTTACCACAAGATATGTATCATGATCACTCAAGAATAACCATTGGAATCTATCCCTATCCAATTGTGCTTTTAAAGGTTTCTTACACACCTAACCATTTCATCATTGTGAAGCTTGAAAGTACCAATGTGTTCGAAGACTTACTTGACTTATAGGTATTCAAAATAATCCCCAACCACATTCAATTTTTCTATTTTGTTTGTTTTACTTATACTTTGAAGGAAATATTTTTTTTCTATGCAAATATCCTCACCTTAGGATTTACATTATCTTAAAATTTACTAAAGAATTAATCACCTCATAGAACACACTCCATAAACCATTGATCGTGGGTCCTAGATGTGGCCCCCATGATTTTACCAAGTTCTATCTAAAAAATTTGATTGAATCGTCCTCTTAAAAGTGTTGTAGATCTTGTTTTAATTTAGATATTTTCTTGACATGCATCCCAAGTTATTTCCACACATTCCATATATTGGGAAAAAGTTTGACAGATACGGAAGTAAGAAGAGTTTGTTTTTACATAGTGTTGTTTTTTTGTTGTCCATGAAGCTAAATCAATTCTCTTTCTAAAGGACTCACAAACATGACGATGCATTGATGATTTGTATTTCACATATATCATAAGTCAGGAGAACTTGTGATGCAAGCCATATAAAGGAAAGTTGTAGAAAGGATGATGCCAGTCATATACCGATTTGATTGGAAGGAATGATGCTGCTAGAAGATAGAGAAGTTTTTGTACATTCCATTGTAATTATGATGATGCCAAATATGGTCTATCAAAGGATATATATCACAATAGTGGCATTCATGATGAAATCTGTCAAATGGTTTTGGGAAGCAGTGAAGAAAGAAATGAAAAAGGAATGGAAAATCAGGAGATGACACAAAAGAATAGTTTAAGCTGGCGCTGTTTTCCAGTGTTTTCCAAATTTTAGGGCCTGAAAATCAGGGGATGAGGATGTTTTTTTGGAAATGGATGTTGCGTTCAAAATTGAAGATGGTTTAGATTTTTTCTCGCATGGCATGATTCATGGTCAGAACATCGAAAAATGATAAAGGCGTGCAGTACGTGAAAACATGGGCGGAGTGCGCGAAAAAATGAAAGTTGTGCGAAATAGTAGTAGGATGCGTGAAAAATCAGTGTGATGCGTGAAAAATAAAAAGGTTGTGTGAAATATTTGCGGGATGTAAAAAATATCAGCGAGATTCACCAAAAAAATAAAGTCTGTGCAAAATATTGACGTGGTGCGCAAAATAGAGGAATGATGTTTTTCTCGCAAAAGGTTCTTTCAGTTTAGATACTCAAAAATTAGTAAAGGACTGAGGTGCGCAAAATATTGGAGCATTTCACGAAATGTGATGTTGCGTGAATTAATTTTTAAGCACATGGAGAGGGTTTTACGCTCAGATTAGTGGTTTTAACACCGGGTCAAAAATTCCTATAGATATGAGGTGAACTATTATCATTGTGTGTGGCTCGACACATAGAAGAAATTCCGAGCTCTAGTGCACGTAAAATTTTTCGCTAAGTGAGTTGCGTGAAAACAAAGAGGTTTTCACAAAAAGTGGAAGGGTGCACAAAAAAAGTGAAAAGCTGCACAAAAAAGGAAGTTGTGCAAAAAAAGGTTTTTCACGCCAAAAGGAAATTTTTACATGCAAGCAATTTCAATTGTGTGCATGAAACCCTAAAGGCTGCGCGAAAAATTTGGGGTCTTTGCACATATTCAGTTGTGCATACGGGAGTTCTTACCAGCTTTTGGGTACGAAAGTGAATATTTTTACTTCAGAGAATACAATTGTTCTATTATAAAGAAGCACTGAAATACAGCAATTCCCTATTTGTGCTAATAGGATGCACACATGCTTTTGGATTGTTTTCCAAGTGCTACACGAGTGTAAGGGTATATCCTACTCATTGTTTTCCACATCACAGGATTATTTTCTAGTGGATTGTGTGGTAATGGATTGTTTCCATACCATACCAAGGACATAGCTACTCTTGTTGAGTAGTGAACCTTGTAAATCTTGTGTTCCTGTGGTTGTGTGTGTTCTATAGGGAAAAGACTCTTTAATAGATGGAAAAGGTTGTTTCAAAAAGAAGGAAACATAAAAAGAAAATATATCACTAATTCACCCCTCCCCCTCTCAGTGATACTTGGATCCTGAATGGGAACTTCACCATAACATTAGGCATTAAAGCCAAAACTAATAGAACGATATGTCAGAACACCGTATCATATTTGGAACATCATCCCAAGTAATGGGAAAAGTCATATTTCCTTTAATTCCAAGTTCACTATACAATGGATATGACTGATTCTTAAATCATAATATTTCAAGGATCAATTGAGTATCATTGAACTAAAAGAGTTCACCATATCATTATTTCAACATGATGAGTACTATGTGTGTCAACGTATACTACCCCTAGATTTCTCATGCAGATCATCAAATCCTTGATACTATCTATAGGATTATTCTTTCTTCATTTCCTAGTACCTAATAGACTGTAAAATTTATAATCAAAAGCCACATCATACCATATGACAATAAATCAGGATAATGACATACTGAGACATCCGTCACTAAAAGGGAAAATGGGGCTCACAAGAACTACTAAGAAACCGACCAAGCCCTGTGAATTTATAACCCAGTAAAATAAAGCATTACATAATGATAACTCTATTTAACAATGATAAATACATAGAATGTCCACTCATCCAATCTACGTATTTTTTTAGAAACTATGGATCCCTACTCAGGACAAATGACACCCAAATGACACTATATATAAAAAACAGTTCTAAAATAGTTAGTAATATTTTGAAGATCTGAGGGAGTTACCTATATCAGTTTATCCCCTTGAGAAAGTAAAAAAGCATCAATCATACCAAGATATAACACCTGATTGGATCACTAGTCCCTATTACTATCACATCAGTTCACACTATAAAGGAATATACTTATAGTTAACACTCGTCCTCCCATTTTAAGGAAATATTTGAAATGATTTAAACTACCCTTACATACAGGATGAAGATAAAACCCTCATTTACAGTTTTGTTTCAGCTGATCCATTCATTTTCACAAGATATTAATACATTTTAAGGTTCAACATAAACATAAAGTACATTTTATGTGGAATGTTTCACTGAGAAAGTTTATTTAGATAACACCAAAACTCACAAAGGAATTTTTTTCAAACTTTATCTCAGACATTATTTATTTTACTGACATCCTACCATAATTATGAAATATTCAAATAAAATAAAATTTTCCATTTTATTTTTACATATGGTTATCAAAACTGGGATTACTTAAAGAAAATATAAATTTTAATATATAGAGGAAAACACTATTTAGGTTAAAATTGGCATGAAAATTAATTTTCAACTCGTGAATAATAATGATAAAAAGTAGATATCTTGTTTGTTATAATTTTAAAAACGGAATGGTCATGTGAGATTCCACTATAGATCTATATGGGAATCCATATAAGTGTAAAAGGAAACATTAAATAATCATCCCTATGTAGCATAAAATACCTTCTTGGGGTTAAGTACTAAAGAAAAAACAAAACAAGGGATACCTACAAGTGTCTCATAATATCTATCCTTGGACCATAAACCATAGTACTTGATTTAAATAACAAGTTTAAAAAATCTCGTAGTGGGTTATCTCATAAGAAACATTCCCCAGCTGACCTACTTGGGTCCAGTATTCTCTTGAATAATTTTTCTATTCAGTTTATTATGTCCATGTGATAGAGAGGTATGACCATATATAGGAAATCATCTCATTTAAGATCAAAATTTTAACATCTTATATAATTTATACTTTGGTCTCAATGTAAATCAATACCACACATGTTACTCTGATTATATGGGTCACCATTTCCAAATTTATAATGTTCCCATAAACTTTATTAATTGTAAATTGGATCCCATTAAATCCTAACTAATATGTTTATTCTTACACAACTAATGGTACATGGATAAAACATGTCAGGATTGTTTGCATAAGGTGTCGAAATCAATCTATATGGGAAAACACAATTTAGATCGATGTAGGCACATTAATAACCAATTGTATGTTTAAATTAAATATATACATACTATAAAAAGAAGTAATCATAGGGAAGTAAGATAAATAAGCACAAAATCATGAAAAATAAACATGGAATACTACTAAGTATGTGTGGAAACACCCAATAACGATACACAAATAAATATAATAAAAAAAATAACAATAACAGAAACATGTGTTATAGGAAGTTTCACTAATAAAGAATGCCTCATTTTATACAAACAAGAATGATAGTAAATCATTGAGTAAAATTAAATAGATGATAGTTCATCTAAAATTACTATTCTTGTATACAACTAAGAATGCTAATAAAATACCTAACATGTTATATAATAGGAATTCTCATAAATATAAATTTCACATCATAAATCTCAAATATCCTAGAAATTCATGCTACACAGCGTAGAACATGCATGGAATGTGAGTCTCTATGTGCCTAAAATGTTTCATGTACTGTTACTTCCTTAACATACTAGGCAAAGGGTAAAAAACTATAAATATCATAAATCAGTATGCATCCAAAATCATATAAATCACTCAAGTTGAAACCATAATCAATTTTAATAATGAACAACATGAATAATAATCTCATTCCTAGCCACTAGGACTTTTCCCTCTTCATGGTTTGATAACATACAGACATGGATAATTACTAATGGCCAACACATTCCTATTCTCTTATCTTCCTAAACAAAATATTAAGATAAAATGAAAATAAATAGCAATGATAATGCATTGTAAACCCCCATAATGGGAGCCACAAAAATGATTCCCTGAGTTAGTAAGTCTCATAGCCTCAATCATTCCTCTACGTATGTTAGAGGATGCTAATGTGAAGATATGATATAATAATTATACGATGGTGAAACAATAACCTCAAAAGAAGAGTCACATGGTAGTATAAGAGATAAAAAAAGATAAACGGACACCCATTGTAGTATATAAATAAAAAATAGAGTAGTAGAAGAGTTAAAATAACTGAAGGAAATAATATGAAATAGACAATGCCAAATACAATGATGAATTAATGTCTAAATGATTATACAATATAAGAAGAAAAGTAAAAAGATCAATAAAATACAATACATGAATAAGGTAAAAAATGAAAAACCATGCGGTGATCTCCACGACCATCCTATGTGAAAGCTCAGTCTTGTTCTCCAAATATCCAATGTATAATGCACAACAGAATCAATAATCTATAAACCTAAAAACATGAGGTTTGCTCAGGTAGAACTGTGTAATGGTGGACTTTGAAAGTTGTGATATATACTTAGTAGACTACTATCAATGGTGTCTAAATCATAATATATTATATGAATATAAAATGAAAGAATGCATATGTATAATAACTAAAGAAGGAAATGAGTAAAGAGAAGAAATAAGCCAGGCTCAGGTTCCTCCAGGACATCTAGCTAACCATTCCTGCTTTAACATAAGCCAGAAAATCCCTGAGCATATATATATATATATATACATATACATATATATGAACTATAAATGTAGTTACATTTATATCCATATATATGGATACATAGTACTAGTCAGGATTTGTGGCATGACTCAGGTGTTCAAGAATAATACTACTCATAATAACATTAATAGTCTAATGATGATAAATAAGTTTCATCATGCCCAAGGATAAAAATATACATGGTATGTCATGTTGAGTATCATAAACAATTTAGGCCATCATTCCAATTATCATGAATAACAATGAGGAGGTTCATACCCAACCTCCAAATCAAGGGGGTATGGAATGCCATTCCCCACAACCTAATTGATGTGGACTCCATACCAACATCTTTAACCAAAGGCGTGTGACACAACATGTCCAAATACCCCATTATATGTCCCAATTATCATTATGAAATATAAGGTGATCCAGTTTTTCAATGATTCTTTTGACCATTTTTCTATAAAGGAAAACTAACATAACTTTATGTGTTGTAAATCTATCTAACATAATTCATTTAGCATTAATTTTTGGACAATAGATTCATCAAATCCATTAATAATATGGAATTATTAATAAAGATAATTAAATTTACATAAACATTAAACATTACAAGTCATGAATATTTCATGAGTTCCATTCCCATTTTTCAATTAAATTTATTTCAAACCCATTTCCCCATTTTAATTATGAATATAGTGAATCTAAATGGTCGTTTTATTATAAAATGGGTGAAAGGAATGAATTCCATAATATTGTCAATCTAATAAATCTAAAATATATTTACTACCAAACAACTAAACTCACCATAAGAGGTGAACATAAAATAGTCAATACATTATAATTATAAGTATTTTAAGCAATACCTAAAGAGGGTTTTAATTGTATAAAAATATAGGTATTAATAGAAATTAATCAACACACCCAAGGGGTGGTCCTATTTTATGTGATAATCCGCTCATAGTGAAATATAATTGATAATGCCTACTTAAATCAATGCATTATGTTTCATAAATTTACGTTTATATTTTAAGTTAGTGCATAGAAAATTCAACATGTAACACAAAGATGTATTTCATAAATAGTGTTTTTGTAATGTAAAAATATAAAGACCACCTACCTTATACCAAAGAAGGTCCAAAAAAATATTATCAAGGTTTGAATTCTGCTGGTTCAAGAGATATTGGAGAAATAGATAGAATCTATGAAAATAAAGAGAATTAGCACACAACATGATATAATAGAGGATCATGAGGGAAATAAACAAATACAGTAAGAGGAGGGAAGAACATATCGGTTTGAATACAATGAGACTGATGAAAAGATACTCTGGCATCAAATAGAGGAGATCTTCCCATCCATATGAGAAGAGAGGAGGATATCCATAGAGGGTTATCGCACGTGGGTAAGTAGAGAAGAAAAAATTAGGGTAAATAAAAGGAAATAGGAGAAGAGGTAAAATTTACCCTTTTTAATGAGGAATATGATTTGGCTTCATGGTTGGCCAAACCATGCACAAACCTTGTTTATGACACTTCCAAAGATGGTGACTCGAATGGTTAATTTGCACAGTTTGGGAAAACAAGTGAAAACTATGCATGTTTCCACTATCAAGGAACCTATTAGAATCACATGGTTGTGATCTTCCTCTCACATGGTTAGAACAACGT
Organism: Viscum album; assembly: GCA_963277665.1. Lineage (NCBI taxonomy): Eukaryota > Viridiplantae > Streptophyta > Magnoliopsida > Santalales > Viscaceae > Viscum > Viscum album. The sequence goes on from OY728163.1 coordinate 1,869,069,849, forward strand.
ACATGATAACCCCATATCCACTGGATCAACTACACAGTTTCATAAAGTGGGCCACATTGTTTCATAGAAACATTTCACCTCTACCAACCACATCTGATATTAATGTATTGGATCCTGAAATTTCTGAAAATCATATAAATTCCTGATACACCTATTAGACCTTGAACCACATCTAAAAAAACTTTTATGTGTAAAAAATCATCGATTTATATTCCAAATAGTTTTTTAAAGAATGTCCCATCCACCAAACTGAAAATCTAAAATTCACTTGGAATTTCAACCAGTTCCCAAAAATGGATATTACTATCCTTACATTTATATTATCTACATTCAATGGGTGAATCATTCCAATTTTCCTTACATGGTGTATCGGTAACTCCTTCGAGGTCCTTTCAACCCTAGATTCCACCAATTTTTTTATCACTAAAAAATGATTTTTAAGGTATATGGTCATTATTACCCTCTCTAGATGAAATTAAATCTATAAAACCTAAAAAAATGGTCTATTTTAATCATGTTCATCCAAGATCATCCTTCTTTTCCAATATTTTAATGGGTTTTTAGATCCAAGAAATCATCCTCCCCCATTGTTATCTATATTTTAAACCAGAAATCTCTATAAATAGATCTATTTTAAAACTTGTACATTGAATTAGAATAAAAGAGGGAATATTGATTTAATGAGTGATAGAATTTCCAGTTATTCTGATAGTACCATTATATACACTTAGTTTGGGACTGTCCATTGGTTGTCGTGTGTGAAATGACCAATGATTTGGAATCCTTGGAAATATATACAATGTTCTATAAATTGTGTCACACACTAACCCAACATAAGGAAACAAACATAACATTAATATTAAATAAGTAATGAAGCTATAATAAACACTAATATGGAAAAATATTAATAGTTATTTCATTTATAAGGTAAAAAATTTATATGTTTTAATATTGAAAAAAAAATTTATAATAAAATTAATTTTCATTATACTAAATTATTTATTTTAAAAAAATTATTTACAAAAGTTATAATTTAAATTTTATAATGTAAATTTTATTCATAATTTATCATAATAAAATTACCTTAGGATAAATTTTTTATATTTTCCTAAAATAATTTATTTTATGTGAATACTATAAATATTAATTTTATTAATGCCATCATTATTAATAAATTATTTTTTTAAATTAAATACATCACAAAATATTGAAACCTTTTCCATTTTAAATTATATATTATAAAATTTCATAAATAATATTAAAATATTATCTTATCTTTGTAAATCTATGCTCATAATATTGAATTTTTATTGAGTTATTTAATAAAAACTATTTTCTAAATATTATGATTAATTAATTATAATATGATGAAATGAATTTTTTTGATTTATTTAATTGTCATAAAAATAATTTTTGAATAAAAATAATTAGTTTCACTTTATAAGAATCAATTTCATTGATAATTCTAACCTATTAATAAATATATTTTTCTAATAAAAATTTTAAAAAAATGATTTCTTTCATGTTACATGTGCTAACATTGAAATTAATTTCCTCATAGATAAAAGTTAATTTGATAAAGTGATTTTATTCTTTATATAATATTTTTCATACTATTTAATTTGGATTTTTTTCTGGCATAAAATATTGATTATTATGATTGATGCCAATTATTATGATAATGGTGAAATAATTGTTTTAAAATTATTGTTTTATTAATATCAAGGAATTTTTAAGAAATATATTAAATGTAAATATTTTAAATGATGAATTTTGTATTATTTATCAACACATAATTAAATATATTAAAACTAATTTAACTATAAATCAATTCTAAATAATATGAAGATCCATAATTGTTCAAATGACATTTTTCTACTAAAATAGATTTTTTTTAAATTATATTTTATAATTTGAAATTTTATTTTAAAATATATATAAATAGATTTAAATTAAATAGATATTATGTTTATCTCTATCAAACTGAAATTTTGTTATATGGGTTATTTTTTATGTTTAGTAATAAAAACAATCAAAAGGTTAACAAACACGAAGCCTAGTTGAAAAGTAAAAAAGAAAAATATAAACACTTACTGGTAAAAACCCCATTAATGCATTTAAAAATTTTGTGAAAATTTTTGTTTGAATATTTATCAACCAAAGTATATACAAAAAATTAATTATTCATAATACATTATTCCATTGAGCTTGTAATAGTGTCATGGAATTGTTAAAATATAAAGGGTATTTTCAAAAGGGTTGTTTTCATATCTTCTAAAAGCATGTAACTTATAACCTTTCAATGGCATGCATCTCCTTAAAATTATTCCTTGAATCTCTTCAATTTTATTCTCCATTAAAATATTTCCCAAAAACATAGTCCTTCATTCACTCATCATTTTACTAAGACATTAAATTTATAGGATTTTTCCAGGGAAAGACCAAGTCTTCAATATACGTATTATATCCAACTTATTTTTTACATCTGAATAATAAATTTCTAAATATTTTGTCACAGAAATAATATTATGAATTAATTATGTTTTATTTACATATATTATTTTATATTAATGTTATAACACTTATTTTTCCATTTTGATCCACTTATAAAAAAATAACATCATTAGTGAATTGTGTGGACTACCACCTCCACAGAGTTACATCATTTATTTATCATTGCTTCTTTTAGTGGATGTTATTAGTTGTTGTTATGATGAATAAACTGGATATAGAAAATATAATTTTGATTCTTAAATTTAAATTCAATATCAACTTCACCCCTCTCACTTGTCCATATATGGAAATTTTAATCATTCATATATGCAGATTATTGCCTCTTTGATGATATGTTTTTCATTTTTTAGATAAAGTTTGATACATTATCTAAAAAACCTAAAATATTGTTCGCCATGATAAAAACTAATATAATTATTATTTTATTATAATTATATTATTTCAAATGAATCTCCCCATTAACCATACTCAATAATCAATTTAAGGCATGTCTAAGCTTGGGTTAGTTTTACCACCTATGTGAACACTACTTAAGAATACAATTATAGAGGAATATATGAACATTAAAAATATTTTTATTATTATATATTAATTAATTTTTTTTACAAGGTCATGTAAATATTATATAAAATATTTAATTTTTCATTAAAAAAACATTTTCGTTCTTTAAAATTATCAAAATAAGTCCTTATTAAATTAGTAGTCCCATAACATAAGAAAAATTAACTTGTGAGAAAATAAGAAAATTTTGAAACAATATATTATATATTATGTTATATTAAATTATATATAATTATTTAAATTGGAATCATATGTTTGTTACAAATATTAAAATAATTAAACATGTGAAAAACAGTAACTATTGTTAACACCCATGGGTCATAATATTCTATAACTAATTAAAGTAATACTAATAAAGAATAATAATAAGGATTATAAAAGTGCAATATTTTTTATTAAGGAAATGAAATAGTTTATTATGTTAATTATATTTTATATAGGATTTTATAGAGTCATCGACTGAGCAAGGAAGCAAGCTATGGGATTATTTTATCATGTTCACTTTCATTGAAGCATGATTCCATTTTTCACCTATTGCTCTTTCATGTGGTATAGCTACTAAAAAATAATTTTTTAAATTATAAATGAAATTTTTTCATGAGAGTGAAATTTTTATTTCATAAGATCTCCTACATGATCTTTTAATAGATTCACATATCGGGTTGTAAGGGTCTCATTATCTGACGTTTCAATCCCTTGATCCATGTTTATGATTAACACAATGTTTTTCTTTAGCAGTATAAATAATACCCTATTTTCATTTTTTATAAAAATAATATTAAATTTAATAATATTTAAAAAATTATTTAGTATTATACCTATCATGGGATTTTGTTTCATAAGTTACAATGTCAGTAAGGGGTTTCTAGGACTCAAATCTCTTCATCGGGTCATAATTATACATATTTGAGTAGTGTGTTTCAATACTGATATATTATAAAAAGTGATGTTGTTATATTGTATTTTAACTTTATTTTCCAGGTAAATTACTTCTTTTTGTGAATATATAATTATTTTATAAAATGTTTTCTCAAATAAAAGGGTATTGCGAGTAAGAATACCTCATATTCATACCAATGGATCTTCTCTTCCCTGCCTCTATTTTTCTTCCCACCAATGTTCTCTTTTATTTATGGAAATATAATATACACTATCTTATATTATTTTTGTAATTTTTTATATTTTTTTAATATTAATATTTAATACTTTTTTATTAATGTATTTTTTACTATTATCATTTATATTTTCTCAAAATGATTTTTTACAATCCTTTCAAAAAAATGTATTATTATCCACTATGCATTTTAATTTTTTATACCTTGTTATTTTTCCCATTAATAAATATTATTTTTTAAAATAATATTTTTAAAGGATTTATTACATTTAGTTTTTCAAAAAAATTATCTCATTTTCAAGTTCGCATTATTATGTATTCAATTTGAAAGTAAAAGTTTTAATAGTATTTTCACATTACTATTTTAGTAAAAATTTTAGGGATTCTTTTAAGAGTACAAGTTTTTAAAATATTTTCACATTTCCTTTTGGAGACCATTATTCCATCCAAGAATCATTTTTTTAACTCCTTATAATACAGTTTCCAATATTCTTAACATTCCCTTAAACCATGAATTATAAAATATGTATATGTGTTGGTAACTGAAACTCCTATAATATTGTTATAAAATTTATTATTTGGAAATAATTTTTTGATGAATTTCCTATTTAAATTTTCTTCCCTGTTTTACCTCAAGGGAAAATATTTTTCGAACCACCTAAAATTTTTGTGAATGTTTTTTAATGATTCGTGAAAAAATATACTTTTTGAAAAGATACATGTAACCATGTCCTTTAATATTGTGAATGATTTTTTTTTCAAAATTATTTTCTTATGGGGTAAGTAACTTTATTCAAATGATCTATTTCCAATGGAGTTATGTCTCACAATTCAACCTATTTTATTATATTATTATGTGATTATTTGGGGTGATCATGTTTTATGATTCAAGTGATTTAATTTTTAATGTTATTGGGATGTTCAATGAGACACATATTATTTCCATGTTTAATTGTTTACAAATAAATTGGTTTATTTTTATTTTTATCTTCAACGAAACCCATTTTAATTAATGGGTTTTTATGATTATTTTGAAATTTTATTACACCCATTTTCTATATATTTTTTATTTTCATATGTGATTATTTTTTTAATGTGGGATATAAATGTATAGATTATGATATGGGTGGGGCATATATCTTCATCCAATGCATTGGGCAAGGGATTATATCTCATGAGATAAAAATTTTATTTGAATGGGTTACAATGTAGTTATATTTAAAATGGTGAGTCTGATAAATTTTAGCTCTACACATAACTTTATTACTAAAAGGGTTGGGGGTATCCATGTTCACAATGTTAATATATCTTATGTCTATTATTGGCCCACTATTCTTCATATGTTCATCGCACATGTTATATGATTCATGTTGTATTTCTATGTATATGGTAAAAGTTTTATCATTAGAGGTGATATGATTGTGTTTTATTATTATGGTCGTCACTTAGTGATTTACCTCCTTCTAAATGAGATATTTTTCAAAATTCATGATTTCAAACATATATGTGATCAAATAATTATGGAGTCTGTTATGTTATCCTTTACTGAGTATTTTAGGTTACACATTATTGTGTTTTACTTTGACAAATATCTTACAACTAATATTTCAGAAGGTTTTTATGAGTGGTGATTTATATTATGGACAAATTTCCACAAGATGTAATATAATTTTTATATTTAAATTATCAAACCAAAAATTCTAAAATAATATCCCTATGTTTGATTGTGTATAGCTTGATGAAATTATATCACCCCACGACATTATGATACATTAAATTTCAAATAAATTAAATTGTATAAATAGCAGAAATTATACTCAGTGCTTGTTTTATAATTCCTTTCATGAAATAATGTGTTTATCTTGTGTTACACACAACACTTAGTTTATCTTTAGTTACATGCAACACCGACATTAAGTGTAATGTGAAATATTATTAAAATATTATTATTTAATATAATAGTTATAACCTGGTCAATAAATTATAGGTTATTATTAGTACTAACTATATTATTAATATATGTTTATCTAGTTATTAATAATAAACTTAGAATCATTTAGAAGAAAAATAAATGTTTTCAAAAAAATTATTTTTTCTAAAAGAGTGATTTTTCATGCTTTGTGCACATATTTTAAAACTAATTTTTACTAATTTACTGTAACACATATTAAAAAAATAACTCAATTTTTTAAATAATTTTATCAAAATTATCTTAGTGTGAATTTTTTAGATTTTTTTGAAAATTTTCTTTTTTTGATGAATAGTGAAACATAATGTATTATAATTGAAAACTGTCCTTTAAATTAAATTATTTATATTGTAAAATTATATTTTGATTTGGTTTTAATGAAAAATTAGAAAAATTTTATAAAAATTAATTTAATTTAGGTCATTGGAATAATTTTCATATTGAATTATGATATAAAAATTTGTGTGATGTTTTTACCATTTTCACTTTAAAACTCGTCTTTCTCTTCACATCGACATGATTATTTTTAAATTAAATTTTTCCAATTACAGATATTTTAATTATAAGAAATGGATTACATATTTGGAATGATAACAATTTATAATATCTAATTATTTTAACTTTATTTTTCACCAAAAGTAGTAGTCATTGTAGTGAAAATTAATTTCCAGAGTTATGGTAAAAATGGGTTTATCAGGGGTTAAACTAATAATATAAGGGTTTAAATGACATAAAAAATATGTTAAAAACTATTTCCTGGTTATATTTAGACCACTAAATAGATAAGGGTTGTAAATGGTCCAATTTGGACCTTTCTTACATATGATAATTGTGTGATCACTCAATTCTTTTTGAAAAATAACAAGTGGGTCTGCTCCCCAACTAATAAAAGGAAAGCCCATCCCCTCATGTATTCACACATTAATAACACTTTTTTGGGACAATACCTTCAAAAATATCTTTCCAAATTCATTACCATAATACTATAAGTTTTATTATCAGTATAAATCCAACCTAAGATGTTTGTAGTGAACACCTAATGAGGATACCTGAAGAAGATGTAATGTTCTTCAATAAGAATATTTATTTTATTTCATTCTAAACCTCCTTCAATTATTATTGAACCATGATGAAATAATAACTTCCATATATTCGATTTTCTATGATTTTTTATAATATGGTCATTATATACAACCATCGCCACATCCATCAAAAGGGTTATGAAATCATCATTTGTGTGTACGACATACTACCACCTCGTGAACCGATGTCATTCATTATTCAATTACCACCTTTCACTATTGGGTATGATGATTAATCTAAAATACATATATATATATATAACATATTTACACCTATATTGTTTTTATATCATATATATCTTTTTTATTTCCATTCTATATGATATATGATAATATCTCTTGTGTGTACGGATGACTACCCCCTCGCAAAGTGATGTGATTCGTCATTCTCTAACACTTCAAATAGAAAGTGATAGGGATACATTTAATGATTATTTGTGATATAAATTAAATAATATTTTTATTGATGACATAATTACCATTCTTGAAATAAAGTATATATCATTTTCTAACTATTTCACACACTAAAAGATGATAACATTGTTCATGTATGTATGAACTAAATCCCTAAGAAGCAATGTTCCTCTATTTTCATCACCACACCCATTGGATGATATATATAAGTATAAAATATGTTATTTCTGATATAATTTTAATTCTATAAATATTAAATATTTTATACCTTTTTCCATAATGATCATTGAAAAATGGAAACGTTACTCCGGCATACGTACAACCTACAGTCCCCAGGATTGTAGCATACTTCATTTTTCATAAACATCATTCCAGATTGGTTGTAAACATAACATTAATGTAAAAAATATGGTAATTATTTCATGATTTTTATTTTTAATATGATGAAAATATCTAATATGTGCAAGAACAGGATCTTTAATGAAAAAATATACATAAGAAAGCAAGGCAGTTAATACCCAAAACAATGAAAATAATAAAATATTGTTAATGAATTAGAGAAAAGAAGTTTTAAAAATATTATATGTGATATTACAAATATTAATATTTTTCTTATACATGTTAATAAAATTGTTAAAACCACTATATATTATTATAATTAATTTTCAATCCAATGTTTATTTTAGGTAAGGTATTTCATAACTCAATTTCAATTAATTGGTTTAAACATATACTTCATTCATTATATCATTATAATACTATAGGTATAACAGATTTAAATTAACTTATATTTTATTTAAAACAAATTATGTGGATTTAAAATTAAAACACAAAATCAATTCATTTATGAATTCTCACTTCAATGTTATGATCATTGTCATAGTCTATTTCACAATCTCATTATAATCAAGATTATTTATTAATGAATTTAAGAATAAAGAAATTATTTGACCATTTCCTAATAAATAAAATTATTTTTATTATCATATGGTTATTCATGATATTTTCAAGTTGAATTATCATTTTGGACTCATTTGTACTAAAATTAATGAATAAAATGTTTTTATGAATATCTGACCTTATTTATCTATTTTATCAAAAATATATTTTATTCCAATACCATGTTTTAAAAAAAATTAATTCCTTAACCGTTTAAAAAATATTTTAAAATTAATTATCACTAATTGTTTAATAATTAATATTTTTCAAATTGATCTAATTTATTCTTCCAAATAATGCATATATTTATTTTACTAAAAATCTGAAAAGAATATACTTTTAATTTTTGAAACATAGAACATTACTGATCTTTTTAAATTGAAAAAGAAATGTTTCTTAACTTGTATGAAATGACCCGAATTACCTTCCATAACCTATATAATTACTTTGATTATTATTAAATAATATTACACAAATATTTTTATAGAAAATGTTTTTAAAAGTGATTTTCAATAAATGGGGTTTTTAAAAAAAAATTCAAAATGAAAATGATATTTTCCTCAAAAATGTTTTTAAAGATAAATTAATGATATTTCTATTCATTAATGAAATAAAAAATTTATTTTAATTATCATAAAATGGGGATATATTTTATTAATATCATCCTTTTTATTAGTTTTGATGGTTTATGATTAGTCTGACTATGGTTGTGCTACTTCGATACCATTCACCAAATTACTCTTTATGGTTTATGGAAATGTTTACTAATTGGATAATGTATTCAAATTTCATATGCTAGTTTTTCATTTTTACTTTTAATACTATTTATGTTAATCCATTTCATATAAATAATTCAACTTACTTATTATGTGATCGGGGGGCAAAAAATTTATATATCCCCTTGTTGCATTGACTTCTCTCAGGGGAAAAATCAGTTTGCCAAATCTGAAAGGTTTCTATCGATGGATTTAAATTGTCTTGAGGATAGATCTTGGCATTAATTATATCCTTGATATATCATGATAATAACTTTAATAAGGGAAGATATTGTTCATTTAGACATCTAGAATTATAAATTCCATCATTTTGAGTTCATTTATTGATATTACATGACATTATTCAATTAGTTAGAATATCCATTGTTTTATTTTCATGCTCCTGTGATTATTTTATGGAACTACTTTATCATCATTTTTCGTTACATGTTATTCTCATGTTGTTGATTAAATAAATTTTTTCTTAGTTATAAACCTTTATATATTGACTAATCTTATTGATTCATGATATATATCATTGTACCTAGCCCTTTCTGATCATTTGAGATCACCCCTATTTTGTTTCTTTTCCCTAGGAACACATGAATTTTACTATGTTTGATATTAAATGATTTTTTAGGGGGAATAATGTTATTATAATTTTTTTTGTAATTTTTGTTTTACAATTTAATGTAAGGTACAAGTATGTATATATTTTAGCAGTACTACTAAATTATTCGATGGTTAGAAATGTGATTCCATGTCTCTTATAAAAATTTAATAGATCAACCACTAGTTCTAGGATTCTATGGTTAATCTCATTAAAATTTGTATCATAGAATGTTTAGTAGAAACCACGGAACAAATTTTTTGAAAAAAATATATTATAGAATACAACCCTATAATATAATTTGAGAATAAGTAAATAAGAACCCATTAAAGTAATGTTAAGGTATTCATTATGTGGTCTTTAATATAAATAAATACCAATCTTCATACTAAATGTGGGCATGGTTCTTCCACTAATGTACTTAGGGGTAATAACATCAAAATGAGCATATTAGGCTTGACATAATCATCACCTAGTGCATAACAACACACCATATGATGCACCTAGTTAGACACTCCTAGGGGATATTCTTTGGATAATTCACATTTTCATTACAAACCATTATGAAGGATTTGAAAATAGTGATATCGCAAAAGGAACCATGTTTATGGTTACCATATAAGCTATACGTAAAATTTTCAATTTATGTTATGTTTTTCCATAGTTATGTAATTATTCATTATGATTCAAAGTGATATAATCTAATATAGTTTATTACATCATTTGGAAATTTTTCCTTGAAAAGGAGATGGTAATTTCATCAATACATGTAATCCAATTAGTAAGAGTGGCCGTTTCTTTATAGGGATTAAGCTAGTCTTTTGAAGGTAACAAATATCCCAAAAATTATCATCATATGAGGAAAAAATGTCATCTTCTAACAAGACATTGAGGGAATTTTATAAGTATTATGGATTTAAAGTGATTAAATAGATATAATATGATGGAATAAAAAATGATGGATAATAAAAGGAAGAGAATGAAGGATTTTCCCATAGGTTATAATTGTGGAAATAAACACCCTAATACTTTCTTTAATAAAAAATAATTGGAGTTTTGTACAAGTTGGGATAGAATGGAAACCATTATTTGGATTTTAAGGATAAAAAAAATTCTAATGTGTAATGATTCAAATGTACGCATATGGGATACTGTTCAAATAAATGTATCAAACATCAAAGGAATAGAGCTATATAGAATATAATGAATCCTGATAAAGATTATTTTATTACCCCAGACAAAGGGGAATCATTAATATTCTTATATATATATTTAATAATTATGTTTTTTTATTATTGTGTCTATTATATCTTATTTATATGAATTATGAAATATATGTTTATTTTACTGTATTAATTTTTGGTTAATGATATGAAATTTGGTGTCGAACAGTACCGATAACCAAGAATAATAATTTAGTGTAAAGTTAAACTTCCTAGAAAAGAATTGATTGAAGGAAATATAACCTTTAATATACTCCTAATATTGAGATAATTATGTTAGTAAGAAGATATCGTTGATAAGGATAAATTAAATTGGGTAGTAACGAATACTTGGGAAATGTCTAACAATTTGTTGAAAAGGTGGCTTATATTGTCATTGATGGAGTTAATTTTTTTTGGATTTAATGAATATATAAAACAATCTTGGTTTTAATTAAGTAATAAGGAATCATTAATGTTTTCAATATTTTTTAATGGTAATTTATATTATTACCATGTTTCATGAAAATATATGATGATGTTATTAACAAGTTTGGTATGTGATTATTAAGAGATTCTTCATATTGTATAGGGGATTAATGATAGGTTCATTTTGAAAATTAAATGTCCTTATTTTAAATTTTTTGTATTATAATATTTTTTAGGGGTTATATGGTTAACTGTTTATGAAATGGTTTACCTTTAACTTAAAATATAGTTTTGGGGATTAATGTATTACTTCACCATTTGAATAATTATTCATATTTGATATATTGTTCTAACTAAATTAGTTCGGTAAAATTATTTATATATATATACAAAGACTTCACAAATTTCTATGGATTTTACAATATATTAAAAATAAATTTTACTTCTTCAAACATAAAAAAATTCATTTTCAGATCTATATTTCTTTGAGTAAAGGATGAATTCTAAATTTAACAAAGAAAAACCAATTGATGAAATTTTTATTTTAAATTATATACATATCAACTATATATATGTCATTATATTCGTAAATAGTAAAATAATTCTTCATCATTATGGAATATGTTCTTCAAATAATGTTTTACCATATTCCCTTCATTTCTAATGATATCAATTCACTTTTTCCCACCAATTGGATTTATGGTTTTGAGGTTTGAAATTTTTTAATAAACATTCAATTTTTGGAATAATATATATACTAAATGACTATAATTATTTACTCATTTTTTCATCTCTATATCTTCACATTCCATGGTGTGTTCCATCATTGTGAGGACCCGATTCTTGTAGATCGATACGGTTTTTCTCAACAATGAGTGGCAGGAGGTTCCATCTTTTCAATGCCTGTGGGGTAGGGAATCTTTATATCATCCCACCCTGGATAGAATTCAAGGAAAATGGGTCTATTGGCATCATCCTACTATCGGCTACAAATTGAATACAGATGGGGCATACTCTATGGGTGTGATATTGGGAGGGTTTTGGTTAGAGGAATTGGAGGAGATATAGTGATGGACTTCATTTGATCCTATGGTAACAAAAACTATTGATTAGTCAAGACCAAAGCTTTGCTCACTAGGCTATCTCTTTTCATCCATGAGAATCTGGTTATTTCACAATTGGAGACATACTCCTTGATCCTTCAGGACTCCATGCACAGTAAAGGCTCTATCCCTTGGTCTATAGCCAACACTATTATGAAATGTCAAGATATTCTTTGGCATGACATCCAAGTGACTCCCACATAGTGTAAGGGGAATAGGGTTGTGGATTACATAGCCTATTTAGTTGACTAAAGTTCCATTAACAATTGTCTTATTTCTATTAACTGCATAAAACTAGAAGATGTCAATTTTATTAGAGGGGATGCCCTTGGTCTGCACTATTTTAGACTTCCTTATGACTGGAGCTTCCTTATTATCTTCTATAATTGAATAAAAATCTTGTTGGGAAGGATGTTATTTCCAAATATCTACATCTGATTAATAAGATCAAGATTAAATTTCAAGGATGATATTTATTTATGGTGGGGAGAATGTAACACCCTGAAATTCTAAAATGAGAACATTGTATTCAATAGCGTATAAACTAGAAGAAATTATAACACCCTGAGACATTATGATATAGTTATGTTTAGATAAATTCAATCTATTTAATATATACCGTTACAAGTTATTCTGATTTTGGATTGTGTTTTACACACTTCTGAGTTTATATTGAATTATAGGAAACACTTAGTTTAGCTTGCATTATAGGTATCATTGTGTTTAAATTAAATGTGAAATATTATTAAAATATTATTATTTAATATAATAGTTATAACCTAGTCATTTAATTTTAATTTATGATTATTAATAACTAATTTATAAAAAATATGGTTATCTTTTGATTTGTTTTTAAATAATATTCATTTAGAAGAAAAAAATTGTTTTTTTGGAAAACTATATTCTTCCTAAAAGATTGATTACTCACATTTTGAGCACATAATTTGAAAAAAAAATTAATAGTTTTATAAAATCTATATGAGAAAATAAACTCCATTTTTGAAATCATTATTTCAAAATTATCTTATGGTAAATATTTGATATTCTTCTAAAAGGATTCATTTATTAATGAATATTGAAAAATAATGGATTTTAATTAAAAACATCCTTTTTTGTTTAAATAACTGATAATTATAAATTATATTTCCATTTGGTTTTAATATAAAATTAGTTAAATTTTTATCAATTAATCAATTTAAGTCGTTTTAATCATTATTCAATTAAATTTAGATATAAAAAAATTGAAAATAGTTGAACATTTTCACTTCAAAAACCCAGTTTCTTGCCAAGTCTACGAGATTAATTTTGAATTAAACTTTTTCATTTATATGAATTTAATTTCAAAAAAGTATTTCATTTTTGGATTCAAAATAATTTCTAATTTTTAATGAGTCAAAATTAGTTTTTGACCAAAATAAATAATGAATGATGTAAAAATTAACTACCACGGTTAAGGTAAAACGAGTTTACTAAAGGATAGACTAAAAAGATAAGGTTTAAAATGACCAATAAAACTCTCTAAAAATTATTAACTAGACATATTTTTGTCATCAAATATATACTTTTCAGTAATGGTAAAAAAATATTACCCTTGATACATATGAAAAACATTGGACCACTTATTTCTTTTCAAAAATTACAGGGTTGTCCTCTGCCCCACTTACAAAAGGCCACCCAGAACCTCTCATATTCACACATTCAAATCAATTTGGATTAGTCAATTATAGTCCAAATCACAACCAAACATTCATACCCTCATCCAAAAATCTTTATTTTTTTCATTTATCCAACCTAGGAAGTTATTGGTGAAAACCTAAGGAGGATACACGAAGAAGGTTTATTGTTCTTTAATGTTAATCATTATTTTATTTATTTCTCAAAGACCTAAAATTTTTACTTAAACATGATTATATAATTGATATAGTATATTATATAAACTATGATAATTTTATAATAAGGGCTTGACTTAAAACCATCTCCACTTTCATCACATGGATTCCGAAATCATCATTCATGTGTACGGTAGACTACCACCGCACAAACAGATATAATTTATTCATCCACAACCACCATTCGGGGCTGGATATGATGATGGTCCTAATATATATATATATATATATATATAATATTTATAATATATTTATAAATATAGATTCATTATAACTTATATATCTTTTTTACCATCTATTCTATAGGAGATACTATAAGGACATATCAATAAACATAACATATTCTAGTGTATTTAGAAAATAATTAGAATTCTTACAGTCATGAGGATATTTTTAGGTTCATAGTGTTAGATAATTTGGTCATAATGCATAAAATAAAATCTATATTTAACAAAGTGGAAACTACTATTTAGTATCTATTTTTCCCCTAATAGAAAACTTTTAAAAATATGCATATTTTCTTTCCATATCAAATCTCCATCGTTTTAATATTGAAATATTCCTTGTACATGAAAACTCTTAAACCCTTGTAAAAACCATTATAAAAAATGGTATGATCCCATAACTCTAAGAAATTTATAAAAAAGAAAAGAAAGATACCCATTAGTTCCTAAAAATTTTCCTCTTAAAGATTGACAGAATGTTATTTTTTATTGATTTTGTAAAGGAAAAAAACACAAACCCTTCAAGGAGGGAAGAAAGTGCAGACCAAGGGCATCCCCAAGCACTACACTCTTACACTCAATAGGAAGAGAGTCTAAACTAGAATAAATCATAAGATCCTCTTCTTGTCTACCAACAAGAGCCCACGAATCTGCGGCGAAGTTAGCCTCCCACCAATTGTGATGGATCGTCTACCCCTGATTGGTCTCCACCATGAATATGTGAACAAGATATTTCAACTCCCAAGGTTTTTCATGATGTCCTTGTATAGCCTTCATGATGACATCATTGTCTGATTCGATCCCATCCACCTATAAGACCAGCCTCCTATAAACCCTCAGTCCAGAGATAAGGGCCTAAACTTAAACACCTTGGGGGTTTCCAGAGCATAAAATACACTGAGCCCTAAGAGAATAGATCCCCAAAATCCTGAAGAATGTAACCACCCCTCATTCCCTCCTCCATATAAGATCACATTTTTTTATGTCCGTTACTAGGAGGTTTCCATATAACCCAGTGGAAGCTCTCTCTACTCTGTATGAAGGGCCGGTTTAGGAGATTTCAAATCGTAACTGAAGTTTGTCCCCATTTCAATAATGAATCCATCTCGATAATGAGGGATATCAACCACATTTGTATGAATAATAATGAGTGACTGAAGCCCAACCAGACATGGTTGGGAACCTCCCATATATTCTAGGATATATAATCAATAATTATAGATCGTCCTTTATTCTCCAGGATTCTATTCTCAGATCCATAAAACTAGGTAGTCATGAATCCATGTAAGGACATAAACTTGCTATCAATTTATGAATGGGTGTGAAGAAGGACCGGAGATAAGTGTCCCAGTTACTCTGAAAAAACAAGTTAAGAATCCACTCTAGATTTGGATTCACATTATAGAAGTAGTAGGAATCCATAGAGATTCCCTTTCTTTGAACGTTCTCTTCGGTTGGGATTGCTTTATTTTTGATATTTCAAATGAGGAAGTTCATTCTAGTAGTAATCTCCTTACACTACACAATTGGAACCCACTCATCTGATACAACCTCTGCATGAAGTATCCTTTTGTAATCCCAAGTGTTGAACCTGCTCGTACTTGATCTGGTGAAGCATCATCTGTCAAGTTTGTCATTCATAACTATAATTTTAAAGACCATAAGCATGATAGGATTCAAGGCTGCATTAATGAGATCATACTGAACACTTTCTTCTTTTAAATAAATGTATTTAAAGGGGTAGCCAGGGAATGCCAGTTTATCCCCTGACCAGTTGGCTTCCCAGAATTTTACAAATCATTTGCCAATTACCCCCCATGTGTAACTGCACAGGACCTCAAGATGGGAAAATATGCAACATGCTATTCCAGATGCACCATGATATCTAGACACCTCCCATTGGGAACCGTATCACACCTTGCAAAACCTCACCTATAGAGACTCCCCAACGATAATCTCCTAGGAAAACAGGGCTTCCATACCCAAGATGGTTTTATTGATATCCCAGATGCCAATACCCCCTTCAACAACAAGCTTTTCCAAGCGATTCCAAGATGCCTAGGGATAGCGCCTACCTTATTAGAATCCCACAGAAAATTGTTAAGAATAATATCCATTTTCTTGACCACACCCTTGAGGGGTTTAATGAAGGATAATATATGCATCAGGATAGATGCAAAAAATTATTGATCAAAATAACCCACCCTCCAAACATCTGAAACTTGTTTTTCCAACTGAAGATCCTTCCCAACATATGATTAAGAATATCGTCAAAGTATTGTTTCTTGATATGGATGCATGAAACCAGAACACCAAAATAGAGGATTGGTAAGTTTGTATGATGAAAACCGAGGATATCTTGAATGCCTCTACACTGCCTACTGGAGAAATTATTGGAAATGAGAACATAACCTTTTAAGGGGTTGATTCATTTCCCACTCAAGAGACCGTCCATTGAAATGATCGCTATAAGATGGATCATGTACCTGCACCTTTCATTAGTGAAAATCAACACATCGTCACCAAATATTAAGTGAGAAATACTCTTTATAACCCACTGACCACAAAATGATTTCTTCATGCCTACATCTAAGATACTATTTAGGTTCCGTGATAGTGCATCTTGGGAGAAGTTAAAAAGTCATGGGAACAAAGGACCGCCGTAATGGACACCCCAAACCGATTTGAAATAACCAAAACACCTCCCCATAATTGAAAAATAAATCCAAGGTGAGAAGTAACTCCTGAAACAGAGGTCACAAAACCACTCCTCAAACCCAAAACTCCTCATAACACAAATGATGAAACTCCATTAGACATTATCATATGCCTTATTCGCATTAACTTGTAAATTAACATTGTATCCCACTAAACATCTCTGAAGATCATTCACATGTTCACTGCCATTTTCCAACTTCTCCTTGAAAGCTCTAACCCAGGATAAACCCGTGTTGTTTCCTAGAAACAAACCTTGGTATGATCCTAGTTCTCATTCTTGTGATAATCATTGACAAAATCTTATAGGAGACGTTGCAGAGGAAAATAGGCCAATAATGGATAATGAGGGTGCGATTCTTGATATTTGGAATAAGAACAACCCTTGAGAAGAATTTCACATATTCATAGGCCCACCACCAATGAAATCTTTCACTACATCCAAAACATAAGGGACAACCACATCCCAAGCTTCAACATAAAAGGAGACTAGAAAGATATCTAGTCTGGGTGCACTATCATGAGGCATTCTCATAACTGACACTTTTATCACTTTCTCCATTGGTAATGCGGTAAGATATGTATTATCGAACTCCCTCATTGGTTACTAAAGACAAATAAAGAATCCCTCACCATTATTTTCATTTTAATAAAAGATAGAGATTGTCTCCCCCATTATGAGGCCTTCAAAGTGTTCAAAAGCCATTATGATAGTAACTTCTACATCTAACATGAAGAACCCATTATTGAGGCTTGTGTTGATCTTCATGCTTCTCTTCTCCTTCATGAGTTCATGAAAGAATGTGTTGTTGAGATATCCTTCCATTAACCATCTTACATGAGAGATTTATTTATAAATTCTCTCAATTTCTAATAGCTTTTTAGAAAGAATAGTCTCCCTATCACAGAAGGTAATGAAGGTGTTTTCGTCCTAGACATTTTGAAGAGATTCCTCCACCCTATCAACCTCGGACAGAATTTTTTCCACCCCATCCACATCATCTTTCATGCTAGTTAGAGATCTTATAATCTTATTCTTGATATGTTTAAGGTGGTTCACCAAGCTTAAAAAATACCGTCTAACTTCATCCTATTGTTAGTAATCCTTCATTACCTACATGAAGGTTGAATACTGGTGCCAGGTTCTAGAATAGATAAAGACTAGACTAACAACTAACTCGCAAATGATCTCCACAAGAAGTGGAGAATGATCTAAAAGGGAATGCATAAGATGGGTGAAAAACATCATACAGAATAAATCCATCCCCTAAATGTTCACAAGACATATATCCATGTGGCTCCATGTGCGACTCAATCCCCTTCGATTATTTTACCAAGTGTAACACGAACCTGATAACCCCAAATCCAGTAGCCCCGCAGATGTTGTGGAACCCTAAAAAATAATTTTCATTGAAAATAAGTTCATTTCTTACCCTTTTTTTATAATCACAAGATTACCATCAAACCCATCTCAAGCATAGATAACACATAAAAGTATATTGGGAAGTTATTATACTTTAAATTATTATAAATTTATTAAACATTTTTTTCCACTTCTATACATTTCACAGTTAAAAATGGAATAACTATACGATTGACTTCCATACCCAAAGCATTAGAGGGCTGTCACGGACCTACCTATTATTGGTTTATCATAGAAACACCTATCATTGTTTTATAACGTAACCACCTGTCATAATATTTGACAAGTATAACATAATAATAACACATATAATATTTAAATTTTCATCATTTAAATAATAAAATATCATTTTTACTCATAATAAAATATATCAAGTAATTGAAATAATAAATTTTTTAAAAAATCCATTTTCAATAAAAAATAATCATAAAATGGAAAAGGGGGGTTTATTTTTCTTTTAAAAATATAATTTATTTTAGAGGAATACAAATATCATATATTTTTTAGGATGGTTATTATTTTTTCATATAAATTAAAAAGTACATTCATTTTATTATTTGTAATAAAAGTCATGTGTTTTGTAAAGAAAACATAAAAACATTCATTTTTGAAAAACAATGAATGAAAATTAAAATATACATAAAATTTACTTTATTACCCTTTAATATCCATTATCATATGAAATAATATCCGGAATATACATGAAAGAAAATATTTTAAAATTAAATCTTTAATCATTAAAAAATAGATTTTAAAATGAAACTATCTCATTCCACTTTGAAAAATTTGAATCATAAGCCCTATGAAAGAATAAAATTTTAAAAAACATTAAATAACATGTGAATAAATAAATTATTTATAAAATATTTCAAATGGTTGTATATACATCAAATAAAAGAAGTTGGATGTATAAGATCAAAACATGCCTCAATGAACTTAGATTGAGATAAAGTCCCCTATCTTGAGTCTGACATGTCATGTGTGTCTTTATCTTCTTAAATGATATAATTATGTTAATTTTTTTAATTCATGAGAAGAATTTTCTTTTTTATTATTACATTTATTTTATTTATTACACTTTTTTATACTATTAATTATTCAATTGAGTTTACATTGGATTCTTTGACCATTTTTGGATTATGTGCCAGAAAAACATTCGTTGGTTAAATATGGTCCAAGATCTCATTATCTAAACATATCATGAATAATTATCAAGAAATAATTTTCATATTACTTATTTAATTATATGTATATATCTCAGTATTGTTAATATTTTGATGAAAAATATGAATCACATCGTTTTGAGAAGGTGGTAGTCCATACCTCTACCAATGATGTTATCACTTTTTCACTCTGTGAAAATTTAAAAAAGAAAGTGATATGATATATTTTCTGAAAGATAATTATTTAATTAGTGTCATATATATATTATGTATACCACATGTATTTTTTAAACTCATCATTAATACATTCGTTTTATTGTGTGAATGAATAACATCGCTTTGGGGAGGAGGTTCTCCACACGATCACAAATGATGTTATCATATTCCCAAAAAATGGAAACAATGAATGTATGTGTTATATAATAATTATAGGGTAATTAATAAATCATAAATATCATAAATATAATATAAAAATATTATTTACATCAATGTTACCAACCATGAGAGGTGGTTATGTAGGAACAAATTACATCAGGTTGTGTGGCAGTAGTCCTCTGTACACATAAACAATGGTTGTATATCCCATTTCATGGAAGTGTGTGAATTTTTAACTAATAACTTTAACATAAAAACATCTTAGTATATAGAATATATTGAGGTTATTTTATAAACATGTTATAAAAAATTAAGGGGTTATAGAAAGAAATAAAACATAAGTGGTCGTTGATGAACATTACCTATTCTTCAGGTAACTCCTTTTGGTTTTCACAAAAGAACATCATTGGATAGATTTCATAAAAATGTAATGCTTCTAGGATAAGGGGAGGAAATTAGGGAGTATTTCGTAAAGTTATTCACTAATAAAAATTTCATTATAGGGGTGAAAAGTGGAGGATAGTTGGTATCCTTTTACAAGTAGGGTAAAGGACACAACTGGTGTTTTTGGAAAGAAGTTAAGTGAAAAAATATTTTTACCTAACAAGGGGATTAAATAACAAAAAATATTAATCCCTTGGTGGAGGGGGGTTTTTCATAGCCCTCTTGTGATTGACGATTTATTCCATTCTCAAATCCTGACCTCTGGCCTTCGCATCCGGAAATTTTAATCTCCCCCGATGTTCTTGAGTTATATGATGGGATTCCGTAGCTCTCGGTCACAGCTCGAGAGTTTACGGATGCTTCAGCCCTGCTAAATTTTACATTGATTGCACGCTTCAAGCAATGATTCTTGTCTGTGGATTGCTTCGATTGCTTCGTATTTGATTCGTGGAACTTAAAGGAGTGCACCACGGTGGGACTCCTTTACTCAAAGAACATAATGGTTTGATTCGCTTCGGAGGAAGATTTGATCTTAGCATGGTCATTTGCCCCGTGTACGTGTGATGATTCCCATTTCCTTCTCTTCTGATGGTCTTATTCTTATCATATGAAGCATGACTTTTCGACCATGGCGATCTGGGTAAGATTTCTGGAATATCCACTTCCTTTACAAAATCCTACCATCCTCCGCCTTCTTGGGAATATAGTCGGTCATTATTTATCTTCGGACAGTAGAACTAGGGATGTTTTCCATCCAGTTTCATCGAGAATTTGTGTTGAATTTGATATTTCTAAACAGACTATTAAGTTGTTTTTCATTTCTGTGTGTCAGGAATTTCGATATAAACAGTTCATTGTCTTTGAGTCGTGGATTGATGATTGTTCCCGTTGTCTAAACGTTGGGTATTTGATGGATGACTGTAGAGGGAAATGAGTGGTTCCGCAGGTGAGTTTGGATCAACAGGTTACAGATGTGGTGGACTTGGATTCTCAAACAAGGGAAGCAGGACCTGGGCACTGGATTGCAGACAAGACCTTGCCTTGTTGTTATCAATTCAGTGAATGGCAGTAGGATGAGGGAAGCGAAAAGGTATTTGAATACAACAGTGGATGCGGTGATTGGAAGAATGTGGCAAGATCTTGGGGTCCTTATGGAGTCCTCTGTGAAGACTACAGTTCAATATGTTAGGGTGGTGAGTGTGAACCGGGTAGTGGTACCTACTAGACATGATGAGGTTTCAGACATTCCTATATTGAACCCGTAGGTAGTGGGATCTTTGGATGAAGCTGCCAGTTGGGTGCGGGTCTCAGGTGGGATGAAAGCACAGCTGAAGAAACATCTGGCTTTTGTTGAAACTAGTAACTGATTTGAAAGTCTGGAGAGTAGAGATTTAGAAGTGGGACTGGATCGGGATTCTCCTCTGACTGATCATGGTGCACCTATTTTTTCTCCTGGTCGGGTGTCTGCTGAAGTTGATGAGTTACATGAAAGTGGGGTTCTGAATCTAGGAGAGTGCTGCAAACAAAGTGGAAGAAATTCTGGAAAGGTACAAGATTAGGCCCTTTGAAATCGTTTAAAATAACTAAATCATGGGGTATCCTCACATGCTGAGGAGGAATTTTCAATAAGTGAATATTGAAATTTTCAGATCATTATTTATTTTGAAGATGTTAAATTCGGAGAAGGTTTATTGCATAAGGGGTAGAAGGAAGGTCTTGAGCTTGCAGTGTATCCACAATTCCTAGCATTGCATGATTATAATAGCCATGATGAGTAGGGGTGATTAATTGTTTTCAAGAGGTTATTATCCCTGGTATGTGGGGGGATATTTCTAAGAGTGAGAAGGATAATGCTTGTGGGAGAGTTCAAACCTCCTATAGCGATGTTGTTCAGCGTGGAATGCAGAATGTGTAAGGGAGTAAGGATGTTGTGAGTGCTCCATCAAGAAGAAGACAGAAGAAGGGTTTTTCTTCTATGCCAAATTCGATGCCTACCAGATATTCCATCATCAAATGAAATGGTATACATTCTTCTGACGAGTTTTTTTATTTAGATATGTTAAATCTCAGACAGAAGTATGTGAAGACTCGGAAGTTGTTTGAAAGCTCAGAGTGGGAATCAGCTACTGCAGATGAAGCAATTGATCCTGGATATGGCGGCATGTATGGCTCTTATGATATATAATTGTCTACGTTGGCTTTTGATGCTTTCTTGTTTCACTTTTCCATTGTTTTAATAAATTGTCAGAGACTTTTTGTCTAGCTGTGCTTTCCTAGTACATTCATAAATATTTTTTTCAAAAAAATAAGTTAATCATACTAGAAATTTTTAACTATGATGATACTGAATAATGAAACCATTTTTTCAAATTAAATTCAAATAATTGGAATAAATTAATTCAAAAATAATCCCATATATATAATGTGAAAGTGGGTCTTTAAATTTTACATATTCAAAAGTTTACTAAGATTTTATATCAAAATTAATTATAAAAAAGATTCCAATTACATAAATTGAACTAAAAGAAATATAATTGAACTTATTTTACTTAAAAATAAATTCAAAATATTTTTTAACATTACAAATTATTGAGACCAAATTTTAGTTTTCAATTAAAATTATGTATTTTTTCACTATTCATTGTAATATGTAACATTATATAAAAATATAAAAAAGTACCCTATGATAATTTTGGCATTCCTCAATCAAGTATGAATTTTATTTCATAAAATAAAATTATTAAAAGTGTCAAGATTTTTTTAAATAATTATGTCATTAAAAGGAAGTAAAGAATCATGTATTAAGTATTAATAATAACAGTATATTGTTGATTGGTATAACTCATCCTTGCCTACAACAATAGATTTTGATGAATCTCATCATTTCATGTAATATAAGATATAAAAAATACCAATTTATTTAATTTAAATTTTTTATAAAATTAATAAATATTATTAAATATTGAAAAATACTAATTCTATCATTACTTGGGTTGTTGCAGATATGATAATGGGGCTCGAGTGTACGATGAACTACTACCACGCAAAGCGTTGTGATTCATCTTTCACAAATGCTTCACATGGAAGGTGATAAGGATAGGGTAAAATATTATATGTGATATAAATGAAATAATTAGGATATTCATGACAAATTTTTTATAATTTGAATTTTATATATTTCATTTTTTTCAAACCTTTTCACTCACTTAAGATGATATCCTTATTCATATACATTTCGACTGTTACCTCAATGAAGTGATGTGACACTATTTTCATCACTACACCATATGGATGATATATATAAGTTTATAATATGGTATTTCTATTATTATTATCATTATATAAATATTATATATTACTTACCATCGTTCCATAATGATCACTGAAAAATGGGAACGCTAATCTGGCGTACTTATGACCTATCCTCTTCATGATCATAACATACTTATTTTTTTTAACCATGATTATTGATTGATTTCAAAAGTAATTTTTCATTAAAATATGATAATTATGTTATTATTATTAACCATGATATAATTAAACTATTTAATATGTGCAAGAGCTAGATCATTTTTGGATCAAATATGTATAAAAAACAATGTAATTAACACCCAAAACAAGGAAA
The DNA here is from genome assembly GCA_963277665.1 of Viscum album. Classification (NCBI taxonomy): domain Eukaryota; kingdom Viridiplantae; phylum Streptophyta; class Magnoliopsida; order Santalales; family Viscaceae; genus Viscum; species Viscum album. The sequence continues at coordinate 1,869,094,399 of OY728163.1, forward strand.
ATAATGGAATTCCATTAATGAATGAGTAAAAATATGTTATAAAAGAAAATTTTATGATATTTTACATTTTAATACAGTTCTTATATAATTTAATAAAATTTTTATAACCACTATACAATATTTTAAAGAACATTAAATCCAAAGGATGCATTATGTAAGGGGTTTCCTAACTCAATCTCCTTTCATTAGGTTAAACATTAACATCATTGAATATGACATTATAATATTATGTGTATAATTACTTTTTATTAACTTATTTTATATTTACTATTGTTTTTTACTTAAATTTGAAACAAAAAATTCTATTCATTAATTAGTTATCACTTAAATGTTATTATCGTTGTAAGGGTTTATTTCACAATATCAGTATAATCATGATTCTTTATTATTGAATTTAAGATAAAGGAAATTATTTATACATTTCCTAATAAAACATTTTAATTTTATTATCCTATGTTTATTCAGGATATTTTATACTAATTTTTCTATTTTTAAACACTTGGGTACTTATAGAAACTGATTTTTAGAAAATCTAAATTCATTTCTCTCTTTGGTCAGAAATATATTATCTTACAAAACCATGTTTTCTAAATATGTTTTCAAACATTTTTTTATCTTTTCAAAATATATTGTTAAATGAATTTTCACCCTTTTTTCTCAATAATTTTTTTCTCACAAAAATCTTATTTAATTTTCAAAAAAATGCTGGTTTTTTTACTAAAAATGTGAATGAAATATTTTGTCACTTTATGAACAAGACACTTTATTAACCATTTTATACTATAAAACAATCTTTTTAACTTGTACATCAAGTACAGAAATACCCAACATCCTAACTATCATTTATTTGAAGATTCCTTTCCATGTTTATGTAGATATTTTTAAAAAAGATATTTTTAAAATATATTTCCAAAGAAACATATTTTCAAAAAATTTCTCAAAATGAAAAGGTTGTTTTTGTCAAGGACGTTTTCAATTAATTTTTAATGGAATTTCCATTCATAAAAAACATTAACTATTTATTATACTTATAATCCACTAGGGGTATGGTTTATTGATATCATCCTTGTTTTTTATATGGATGGATTATATTCCCATTAATTGTTGATGGGCTATTTTGATACCATACTCCATATCACTTTAGATGGTTTATGGTTTTTTTATTTATTAAATAAATCATTCACATTTAATATGAATGTTTTTAAACACAATATTTTATGTTGTTTGTTTGTCTACATCATATTAAAAATGAAATGGACTCAGTATGTGATAGATGGGGCATAGACTTTATATAGCCCCTTGATGCATCAATAGGTATCATGAGACAAATCAGTTTGAAATATCATATGTATTTATACCCATAGAGTTAATTTTTCTCGAGGATGGATATTTAATGAAACTATATTGAGGGTATAACACTATAGTAATTATCATGAAGATAGTCTGTTAAAGTTTATAGAACAAAAATTATTCATTATATCATTTTTTATTTGGTTATTGATATTCCATGGGATTATTAGATTATTTAGAATATCCATGGTTATGTTTTCTAGATTATGTGATTATTTATGTGGAATTAAATGGTAATAATTTATTCTTGACATATTATTCTCATGTTACTGATTAAATGGAATTTTTTAGTTATATACCATTTTATGTTGATTATACTTATTCATTCATGAAACATTCACATGTTCTTAACCCTTTCTGAGTATTTGAGATGACCCTTATTTTGTTTTATTTCCCCCAAAACCCATGAAGTTTACTACGTTTGATATATTTGGATTTGGTAGAGGGAATAATTTTTTCTTGAAAAAAAATCATGTTTTAATTTATGTTTTAAATTGTACTGTAAGACTCTAGTGTGTATCTAGTTAAACAAGACTACTAAAATATTATATCCTTTAGAATTGGATTTCCTCTATCATATTCCAATTTAATAAATTATACATAGTATCTTATCTATTAGGGTCAGATTCATTACATTTATACTCTTCTAGACATTAAACCATTAGTCCTTAGGTTACGAAAAAAGTTTGGATGTAATAATTATACCATGTTTTCAATTTATTAATTATTTATATCTATCTTGGGTGACTTCAATTGGTATAAAAGTAAGGTTTAATTATTTTGGATATTTTTTTGATATTTATAGAGATTATTTATGTTACCTTATTTCTTAGTGTAAGAGAACTATAGTAAAACCCTTGGGATTATTCTAAGTTAAAGTTGATGTCTTAAAATATTTGTAAAGACTTGAGTAGATAGTTTTTCTATTAATACAATTATTACTTAATTCTATAATTGGATATAGTTTCTTCATATATGCATCTAGGGGTAATAAACCCAAAAATAGTTGGTCAAGAATATATCAAACATCATTTTGGTGCATGGTTAATGGACCCTTACTATACACTGATCTTGATACTCATAGGGATATTATTTATTCATCATGTTATCTTTATAATACACTTTGATGGGTTGATTTACTAGTTACTTTGAGTGGTGTAAGATAATTCAAATTAATGTAACCTCGATCGAACTAAGGAAAACATAGGTTTAACTAACGTAACTATAGTCTGATGTGATAATTTGAAAGAAAATGAAATTTTATGGTTTAATTCCTTTTTGGATTCTGATAATTCCCATATATAGAAAATATTTCATCACTCATGTCAACATTCTTGGTTTTTGGAATAGCTGGAGCTAGAAAGAACCAATTTAATAATGAATTTTATTGATAATGATGTAATTTTTTATATAGGAAACCAAATGAGATAAAATCTAGTGTTAAAATATTTATTATTATTCTCATAGAACTATCTCAGGTTATGATTAAAAACTTTATATTTTTTTAAACATCCATGTCCAGAAAAAAGGATAAGATTTTATATGAGATCTTTTGATGAAGATGAAAAATAAATAATATTCAATTTCATCTGTGACAATAATGTGGGAAGTTACACCTAGGAGAATATCTCAAAAAATGATGTTTTATCAATGGTAAAGGATGAAATCAATCAACATACTACTGAGGGAAAATGAATAGTGCAGTCAAAAAATGGATAAAAATAATATTATTTCTATGGTCCACTATAATTTTCTAATTTTAGATGTAAGTAATTTGGGAACTAAGTTAACTAGTGCACTAATCAAAGAGAAAAATATGAAAATTGGCATTGAATCACTTTAAAATAATGGGATCAAGGGAATTCTTATGAAATGACTATCAATAATGAGGATTGTGGTAATTAGGTTTCACATACTCTACACCTTAAATTAGAAGTTTTATAGTAGTTTTATCAACTCTACTATATCTAGGATGTTTCAAAGGACATCCAATCACCACTACCCATGATTTTTGTTATAAAAATCATTTATTGTTATAAACTTTTTAAATATCATAATATCCACCTCTAAAAACAAGATTTAATTTTAAAAATAGAATTTATATCATAACTTTGAATCCATATTAATTTCTATAATAAATAAAAACACATTATAAATCAATTATGACCATATATTATTATGAGTAAATCTATAACTGATTTTATAAGAAAACTGAACCCGTCACATGGGCCAGAATGGCCATTTATGAGATGAATTTCATTGAAATTGTAAGATAACATAAGTGGTTTCTTGTATTCCCTAGGATATTTAGGATCAAATATCATTAGAAGAAATATCATGATTAAATATCAATTTTTTATACAACTTTTATCTATTCCAATAATAAAATTATAATTAAATTGTGGTTATTCAATTTATTTAATGGGGTGGAATATAATGAACAAAGATTATGGATCCTTTAAAGTATATACTATGTTATATAACTTCTTCCACATATTAAGCCCAATGTAATCAAACAAAATAATATTAATAACTCATTGTTAATGAATCTATAATAAACACTATGTTGATAAACCATTAATATTTTTTATTTAGAAGGTAGACAATTAATATGAGTAAATATTGAAATTTTTATTTTCAATAAATTTTGTTTTGTTTATATTAAAATTTTTATTTAAAAAAAATATATATTTAGACATTTTAGAATTTAAATTTTATAAATTAACATACATTTTTGAATTCTTCAATAAAATATCTTAAGAGGGTTTTTTTAAAATTTTCTAAAATTATTAATTTGTGAAAATTATGATTTCCTTAATGTCAGCAAAATTATGAAATTATTTGGTTATATGAATATATTGAATTATTTTGTTCCCATTTATATATGAATATATATATTAAAAATTATGATATTTCATTTTAAAATACTATGTTAAATTTATAAACTTATGCTCATCATTTTGAATGTTTTGAAAGAGGTATAACGAAAAAAACTGTTCTACTATTTTGTTTAATTAATTATCAAATGATGAAATTAAAATTTTGGTATATTTAATTTTTAAATAAATATTTTTTCTAATGATTATTAATTTAAATTCATTGGAATCAATGGCATTAGTAATTCAATCCTAATTATAAATATTTTTTCTTAATTTTTTTAAAAACTATGTTTTTTTCCATGGCACATACTCTAACATTAAGTATAATTTCCCTAATAATTGGTATTTAATTTGATAAATTTATAATTTTATTTTGGATAATAATTTTCATAAAATTTAACAATATCAATTTCATTTTTAGTTATAAAATTTAGTTTATTTTGATTGATGATAATTATGACGGTAATGCTAAAATAATTATTTTAGAATAATTGTTTTACCAATATCAATGAATTTATATCAGATAAATTAAATTTCTATCCTTTAAATAAGGAATATTATATTGTTTATAAACTCTTAATTAAATATATTAATACTCATTTAATTATTAATCAATAATAAATAAGATTAATAAATCCCAAATGATCAAAATTTTGATTTTTCTAACAAAAACTTTATTTCTACACATTATCTATTTAATATTTAAGTAAATTTCATAATATTCAAAAATAAAATTGGCCTACAAAAATTTAAAATTTAAATGAGTATCATGCTAATTTGGTGATATGGATTAGGTTATATGTTTAATAAAACAAGAAATATTTTAGTTAAAAAAATTTACCTTGTTTAAAAGTAAAAAAGTAAAATTTAATAGAAAATGGTAAAAATAATTTAACATGTTGAGAAAATGTTAGGAAATCCATATTGGAGTATTTTTGGACCCAAATACTCCCCAAAATCCATTATTTCAGAAAAATTGATTGATTTACCATGGAATTATTAAAATATAAAAGGGGTTCTAAAAGACTATTCTTTATCTCTTACAAAAGTTGATCCCTTACACCCATTAAGAACACAATTATGCCAATAATTAATAACTAGTACTCTGATATTTTAATATTTTTATAAACCTATCCCATAAAAAAATTCCCCTGGTCACTTAGATTTATACTAATTACTTCAATTCCAAGCAATTTTCCAAGGAATAACTGTGTCTCTAATGTAAGTGTTATCTAATTATTAAGTTTTTATTCTTAAAAATAATCTTACAAATATATTATATGAATAATAATTTGATGGAATAAGTATAATTAGTATAATGATAATTATTTATGATAATTTTTTAACACTTATTAATCCATTTCCAACCACTTATAAAAAAAATGAACATCATTTTAATATTTTGCGGACTACCACCTCCATGAAGCGACGTGGTTTTTTTTTATTACCTATTTTCATGGATGGTATTTATAGTGGTAATGATGAATAAATATGACATATATAAAATTTAATTATTATTCTATAATTTCTATTTTATATCTAACTTCACTATAATCTCATGTGTTGAGATATTTAAACGATAATTGTGGGTACATACAAACTCCACAATAAATCATTTTTCGTTCTTCATGTAGATTTTCATACACACTCTAAAAAACATAAAATCTTGTTCACTATAATAGAAAAAAATAATTATTATTCTCTTATAATGATATTATATCAAAATAAATACTGCTTTAATCATACTCTCCAATTGAGTTAAAGAATGTTCATGTTTGGGACGATTGAACCACCTATGCGAACAATGCCATAAAATATGATTATGGATGACATGTCATGATGAAAAATAATATTTTTTTTAATTTATTAAGTAAATATTAATTATAATATTGTTTTATGAATATTATATAAAGTATTTAATTTATTATTAAAGTGACATTTTCATTCAGCAAAATTACTAAAATAATCCATTATCAATTCAATTTTCACATAACGTAACAAAAATGCCTATGGGAGGACATTAGAAAATTTTAAATCAAAATTACTATTATATAATATAATATTAAATTTAATTTAATTATAAAACTTGTTATCAAATGATGGGTAATGTTATAAAAATTATTAACATTCGTGAAATAGTTAATGTTATTAACACATGATCGGAAAACAATGTTATAACTATTTAATGTAATCACGATAAAGAGTTATAATAAGGATTATAGAAAGGAAATATTTATGATTAAGCTGATAAAAGGGTAATTAAGTTTTTCATGTTTATTTTACATAAGGTTATAGTTTCAGAAACTGGGCAAGGATGTAAGGTAAGGGTTTGTTTAGATCTGTTAAATACATACTATGTTTTATATCTAGTGTTACACAACATGCATAATGTAAAAAAGAAAAAAAAATATTAAGAAATTAATTAAAAATTTATAATAAACACTAATATGGTAAACCATTAATATTTATTTACTTTAGATGATAAACAATTAATATGAGTTAATATATAATTAGTCATTTTCAATAAAATTCATTTTAATTATATTATATATATTATTTTTTTAAAAACTATTTTTAAATAAAATTGAATTTAAATTTCAAAAAATAAAATTCATTTTTTTAATTAATCAAAAAAATTAGCTTCAGATTAATTTTATTAATATATCCAAGTTTATAGATTTTTATTTGAATAGTGAAAATAATTATTTTATTAATGACATCACTATTGGGAAATTGTTTTGTTATATGAATACAATAAGTGTTTTTTAAACAATTTTCATCTTCTATTATATATTATAAATTATGAAAAATAACTTTTAAATAATATAGTAATTTTATACACCTATGCTCATGATTTTGAATGTTTAAATAATGATTTAATTAAAATTAATTTTTGACTATTTGTTTTAATTAATTATAACATGATGATATGAATTTTTTGATTTTTTTAATTTTTAAATAAAAAAATTTGATAAAATTTATTACTTTAAATTCATTGGAATCATTTTCATTGAAAATTATATAACAATCATAAATCTTTTAACTTAAATGTAATCTTTTTATAAAAAAGCCGGTTTTTATGCATGTCATGCGTTGATGATAAGATTGATTTCCCTATAATGATGAATTTAATTTTATAAACTGATTCTTATGTCTTATATTATAATTTTTAAACTATTTTATTGGTCTAATTTCATTTTTATGCATAAATGCATATTATTATGATTAATGATAATTACCATGATAATAGTGACACATTTATTTTAAAATTTATGTTTCATTATTAGAAATAAATTTATATAAATTAAATTTAAAGGAAATAATTTAAATAATAAATATAATATTATGTATAAACCCATAATTAAACATAATTTCACATATTTATTTAGTAATAATAAATAAATTTAATTATGAATCTGAAATGGTCAAGATTGCTTTTTTCTACTAAAATAATTTATCAACGTTTTATTTAATTTAATTTAAAATTTAATTATATAATATTTATAGATTTAATAGGATAAAATAAATGATAAATTTTTTCATATAACAAACAAATTTTACAATATGGTTTATTTTATATGTTTAATAAAACAGAATATCACATTGAAAAAATCATATGAGCTGGTTCAAAATTAAAAACGTAAAATGTAATGACTTAATGGTGAAAACCCATTAACAAGTATAAAACATGTGTGGAAATCCCCGCTTGATTCATTAATGACCCAAATACATACTAAAATCCATTATTTATAATCAATGGTTCCATTGACCATGGATTAGTTTCATAACATTATTAGAATACAATGGGTGTTCTAATAGCGTGTTTTCCCTCTCTTATAAAAGAGGGTCCCCAAAAACATTTCAAACACACACTAATATTTTGAATTACTCATTTAAAATATGAAATTTTTCCATCCCTAGAACTATATCCCAAAAAAATATTCCCATGTTCACTCTTATTTATACTAAGAGCTTAATTTCTGAAGAACTTTCCACGGAAAACAAAGTCTCTAACGTCAGTTTTATCTCCTTCTTATGTTTTAATTATCAATATAAATATAATAAATATATTATCACCATAATAAAATTATGAATTAAATATCATTATTATATTGATATTTTTAATATTAATGGTATAAATATTAGTTATTCATTTCCATCTACATAGAATAAAATAACTTTGTTAGTGTGTTGTGCGGACTATTTCCTCTACGAAGCGATGTCGTTTGTTTTGCATTAACTATATTAATTGATTGTATTAATATTAATAATTATGAATAAATATGATATATAAAATATAATTATAATTCTAAAATTTTGTTTTAATATCCACCTTCACCCCTCCCACTCATTGAGAAATTGGAATGCTAATCGTGTAGACATGAGGATTGCCGCCTCCACAATTGAGCATTTATTATTTTTAATTTAGACTTTCATACATTATCTATAAATAAAATAATATGTTTAAAACTCATAAAAATAGGATAATAATATTATCATTATTCTTATATAATAATTATATTAAGTCAACAGAAAAAACTCCTTAATCATACTCTCCAATCAAGTTAAAGCATGCTCATGTTTGGGTATATATAACTACCTACGTGAATAGTGATTTTAAAAATTATTATGGTTGAATATGGGACATGAAAACTAATATTATTACCTTATATTATGTATATAATTATTATTATATCTTTATGTAATTACTATTTAATATATTTAACAAACTATTAAATTAACATTTTCATTCTGTAGAATTACCGAAATAAGTCATTATGAATTCATTTTTCACATAACGTAACAGAAATTCATATGTGATGAAACAATAAAATTTCAAATAAATACTATATATATAGTGTATAATAATAAATTATATATCATTTTTAATATTAGTATTAAATTATGGGTAATTATGTAAAAATTATTAAACATACACCAAAAAGCTAAAGTGATTAATAACTAATGATCCTAATATGGTATAACTAATTAATGAAATAAAGATAATGAGTTATAATAAGGATTATAAAAGGGTAATATTCCTAATTAATTTCATTAAATAGGTTATTAAGTAATATATTTTTGTCTTATATGTGGTTATATTGTTATCAACTAAGCAAGGAAGAAAGTAAGGGTTTTTTGTCTTATGTTCACTTTCATTAAGGCATGATTTCTTATTTTAAAATTTTTTCTCTTTGATTTACTATTTCTTTGAAAAATCTAAATTAATTAATCATAAATCACCAATTTTTATGAGATATAAATTTTTATTTCATAATTTATCCAACATGATCTTTCAATCCATTTACTTCAATAACTATAGGGGTTTATTTTTCTCAAATTTCAATCACTTGATATCTGTTTGTGCTAAACACCATGCTTCCACGTAAATAGTTTAAATACTTCTCTATTTTCATTTTATTTTATCATTTTATTATATTTCATAATTCTATTCTATTTTATGATATTCAATTTTTTATTCAATTTTCTTCCTCTCATGGGTATTGGATTCAAAATATAGAAAGGTTGTAAGGGGTTTCTCTGACTCAGATATCTTCATCGATATATAAAAATTGTTCTTTGACTGTAATTTTTCAAGATTGATCTATTATAACCTATACTGTGGTTATTTTGTATTTAATCATTATTTTATAGTGAAATTAATCCTCGTTATCAATATATAATACATTAATTAAATATTTTCCCAAATAAAATATTTTCATTTGTAATAATAACACCCATTATTAACAAAGGATATTTTCTTCTGTGTCTATATTTTCATTCCTTAAAATATTATCCTCTATTTTTTGAAATTTAAAATGAAACATTTTATATTATTTTTAAATATTGATTTATATATTTTTAAAAAAAATATATAATACACTTTTAATGATTTGGTTTTATTAATGAGGTTATTTCAATGTTCTCAAAAAGGTTTTTCGATCCTTTAAAAATAAAAAGTTTTATCATCCACATAATATTTTATTTTGATAAACCTTATTTATTTTTTCAAATTATTGAAGATTGTTTTTAAAATTTTAAGTTTTCAATGTAATTTATCTGTTTTTTTTTGAAAAAAGTGTATCATTTTCAAGTTTTAGTTTCTAAATATTCTTATTAATAGTAATAATTTTCAATTTATTTCCAATTCCCCCAATTTGAAAAATTTTTAATTATTATTTCTTGAGTAAAAAAATTCAAATTTTATTCACTTTTACTTTTAAAACCCTTTTATTAAATGAAGGGTGTTTTATAACAAACTTTTTATAATATCATTTCAAAATTATTCTCATTCCCTTTAACTTTGAATTATGACATTTTTAAGGGTCTTAGTAACTCAAAATACTTTCTTTGTGTTATAGAATATCTTATTTTAACTTTATTTTTCCTTGAATTTATATTTTATATTATGTTCCCCCTTTTATATTTGGTGAAAATATCTATCGATCCAATTACATTTTCATCAAATTTTTTATTTTCATTTTTATTGAAATAAATCTTATATTTTGAAAAGAGATTAATATATATGTTTTTTAAAGATGTGAACAGAAAATATTTCATTAATGATATTTTATGATTTTAATAAATTATATTTAAATGATCTTTCTCCAATGGTGTTACGCTTCACGATTCAAACTTTTTTGTTCAATTATTTTGTTATTATTTTAGGTGATCAATTATTCTATTTTAAAGGATTAAATTTAATTTTTTTTGATATTTTATAAATCCCTTTTTTATTTATATGGATTATTTTTTAAAATTTATTGATTTCAATTTTTATTTTCTGTGGCTCAAATTTTATTTCCTTGGGTTCTTTACATGAATGTTTTTAAATTTCATAAAACCAAATTTCTATATATGGGTTATTTTATGATGTGGTGATTTTTTTATGTGTCATATAAATGTGTGAATTATGTGAAAGATGGGACCAATATCTCCATCCAATGCCTTCAAAAAAGGCTTATATCTATTGTTGTGGAAATAATTTTAAATCAGTGAAAATTAGCTATGTTCACAAATGTTGAGTGTCATGGATATTATGTCTACTAATTTTTTTGGAGTGAATAAGATATTGGGTGTCCTATTTCACAAAGTAAAGAAATCATGTATTTAGGATTATTTTATTTTTCTTTCTATGTACATGTATCATGTTATATGCTTTATGTTTTATTTTTTTATACCATTGTAAAAGTGTAATCATTTGAGTTGTTATGTCATTATTTCATTCTTATGGTCAATAATTATTGATTTATGTTATTTTAAATTATATATTTTTATTTATTAATGTTTTTTCACATATTTGTGATCAAACTAGTATGTATTTTATTATGTTATCACTTACTATGCATTTGAGCTCACACATTCTTAGGTTTTCCCTTCCCTTGGATTTCAAGGGGATTATGTCACAATGAATGTCCAATAGTTGATTTAGACTATGGAGAAATTTCCACAGCATGAAAAATAAGTATTATTATGTTTCGAGTCTCTAAGATTATGAACAACTAGGCCCATATAATATGTGATTTTTTGTCGATGGAATAATTAAATCATATTCTCAATGTATTAGTTATGTATATCATGGTTGGGTTGATTCAGTTTGGATCCACCTTCCTGAGCTCCAAATATCCTTCCACAATCTTACAATCCTCAAGACTATTTAAAATTCATTTGTAAGCACTCTATGTGTGGAAAAAGTTACCATGAAAATTGAAAACACCATAGTTTCCTGAAGCTTCATTAAAATGGAGTTTTATTATCCTATTCCAAGGCATATTTCTCTTTATGGTGGAACGAACGTTTTTAATCTAAAAAATATATTATCATAATCTTCATTTATTGATTTAAATGTTTAACTTAATATAAAGCATCCACCTCCTTGGTAATGGAGGTAGGTTTTCTTGATAAAGGTGGATAGACTTCCAATTAATCTTCAATTTATGGTTTTAAAAATTATGGCTCTATACTAGGGATTATATTTAGTGAGATCATTTGAAAAATTTATCATTCTCAGATATAATTTATAAGACATCTGACATGGTTTTGTATGTGTCTCACATAGTTGGGTATCATTCCCCAGTTTTCCTTCCTTGATCTGGTATAGAAGATATTTATCTTTCCCCAATAATTTTGATTAAAAATTAAATTATTGTAGTGATGTATTCTAACTAAGGGTTCATGGTGTTCTTTTACTCCCATGATTCTTTTAAGAATGAGATATTAAATATATCCCCCCAAATTGGAGCTAACAAATCTTAACGTTAAATTATTCTTTGAGGAAAGGTGGAATTGTTGTATATTCTTTTCTACCCTCCAGTTTTAAGGAGTTAGAAGAATATTAAGTTCTACTAAAATTAAAATATTCCTCCCTCAATTCCATTGAGCCTTTAGTGGGGGCTAGTGAAGAAATTTAGTTCCCTTTGTGTTTTATATTTCAATAAAATATGAATAGGAAAAATAAGTGATCTTTATCTTTGGTAGGGATAGAAACTATCTCCTAGTCCATCTCCCACTCAAGAGATTATCCTTCTGGAACTAAGGATTCTTAGGTGACTAAACCTATACATATTTCATTTTATGTCTAATAAACTGATACATAATTGTAGGGGAATTGGATCCTTGGATAAATGTGCTTATTTTTCTAAAATTTCTATTAAAAATGACTTACATTGATTTCAATTTTATAACTAAAGCCGAATAAGATATCCAACCAAAATATTTCATTCAATATGCATATGGATCATTGCATGCATTCCATTCTAGTAAATGGTCAAATTTGGATCTTCTAGAATAATCCACTCCTGGTTGAGAAAATTAATACTTATTCTAATCTGATCATTATCGTGTTCTATAAATAATATACTATATTATTTATCCAAATTATTTATACCAAGTGATTTTATAATGAAATGGAAGATATTTGGAATGTGTTATATTACTTAACCCAAATTACAATTGATTGGTTTTTAATATGTAACTTCAATAAAATTATAAATTAATATTAAATTAAATGGGGTATCACTTCAACAAGGCTATGATAGATTTTCATAGATTCATGGATATTTGTAATCTAATGGATTTGGGATTCGATGGTAACATTTTCATGTGGTGAAACAATAATACAATATGTATATAGGTTCTTGGATGAATTTCATGTTTTTTAAGAAATCATATCGATTTTTGTCTCATAGTTATATTATTATTTATTTAATAACTAATAATTTTTTCATCAGATACAACGAAATCTAGCACCTTACTAAGGATATTCATTGGTTATTTTCTAGAATAAATTTTATTTACAAAAATAATCCATCTTAGAATTTATGAATGAGAATATAGCTCATAGACCCTCATGAAAAGATAACAATAATGAGACCATCCATCTTAATAGAAGTCTCCAGAACCAATTTGATGATGAAAAATTCTTACTACTATAAATTAAATGCTGACACATAAAATAATTAGGATTTTTAAGATATGTATGCATGTGATATATCACACATCAAACTGCTAGAGGAGGTTGAACGTGACATGTTATTTTTTCAAGCATGCATTTGGGAAGATAAGTTTTTGGAAAACATAACCACCATCTTGAAGATGGATGATTCTAGTGTGAAGTTGAATCCATTGTTCCTTGGTTAGTCTCCCACTTGAATAATATTCTAGTTTTACCTTATCATATAGTAAGAGATGTGAATCCTCCCAATGAACAAGGTAAATTTGATTTATTAAAATTTTTCAATTAGTAGTGAACTATGAAAATGAATAATAAAAATCAATCTGAGGGGAGAATAAAATATTTTTTCTGATTAAATACCTCAAACCATAAATTTTACTTGGACCAAATCAATTTCATTGAATCCTTATATATTATATCTTTGGATTTCATAAATAATGATCTAATTTTTGTTTTTAACTATTTTTTTAATAGTGGTCCTATCCTTCATGTAACTATTTCCACTGTTCTTTTTTTGATTAAAAATTTGATCCATCACAAAAAATTCAGTGTGTTTTGGAAAAATACTATATAATTTATCCTACATGGTTCTACAAAGGGTACAAAAAAATATATTATCAATATTTCTTCCATAAGAAATATCAATGGAATTTCATGGGTTCCCCAAGATTTGTTTGGCCTTACTTGAGAAATGTTATCCAATTTTGATTTGAAATTGGTCAGATCCAGTAATATGATTAAGATAGACATATGGGAATTCATTTATAGAATATAAAAAAAATTGACTCTGAATGTTCTTAGGTGGTGTGTAATTATGAATGGATTGATTTCATTCTCTCTTACTTATTCTCTTCTTCTTAGTTTACATTATCTCTTATAAAGAGAAGTTTTTGGTGTTTCAAGTAAGTATGAGGCCTTTATCAAAGGGAATATCTCTCTATAAGATTATTTACCATGGATTTGGATATTCTTAATAGGATCAAATACTGTGAAATTGCAAGTGGAAGGGGGCATCCTTTCTAATAATAGAATAGATTCATTGGAATCTCCCATGTATTATTTGTGTATAATATAGCCTTATTTATCAATTGAAGAAAAAACTCAATTCCAATGTTCAAAGTGATTTTCATTGAGCATAGTAGTATGTGTGGAATATTTAATAGTATTAACAATATATATTTAATTTTTAATAACAAGTACATCAAAAGGAATGATAATTATTTTGATGATGAGTTTGGTATTTCCAGAATACATTTTCTTATAAAATAATTGGGAGATCCCTATCAAATAAAAAAATTCATATCCAAAATATTGAAGGTATCCTCAGTTGGTTTACAAGTATAATTACCAAATGGAAGATTAAATTCTTCAATTTTATAGTTAAGATCTCCCCAATCAATAGTGAATTTTCTTTGATTCATATAAATGTCCTACAAATCATTTACCCTCCAAACTCATTCATCAAAATACTCAAGAAGATCTTCAATAGATTTATTTGGGATTATTTCTGGATGGTAAAAATTATTAATCTAGTTGTTCTAGGTTGATCAATATCTTTTTAGAGGAGGGAATTAATATAAAAAATAATTAAATATACTATAAAGTGCTTTCAAGCTAAACTCGTATGGGATTAATTCTCTATAAAATATCTATAGTTTATATTTATTCATAGAATTTTTGGAATATCTCTAGTTTATTATCATGAATATACTATAATGGTGTATCATCAATGGAATGGTCTTTGTTTCTCCATTTTCATCTTGCAATATAATTTTATATGGTTTATTAGAAGGGGTGATGCAGACTTCTAGAAAGACAAGAAGATAAAAAATATTATACTTTCCTTGGGTAACCAGTCCGAAACATAATTTTCTATCATGTGATATTTCACCATTAATTTGTTTAATCAATGATCAACTAATAAAAAAAGTCCATTATTCATTAGTATCTAGATGGTAAAGGACCTTGATTTTCTCTTTTTTACCAGAACCACCATTATCTTGTTCAGACACTCCACTTTTTATAACCATATTCACATCCATAGTAGTGAAGATGCATGGTCCAACAACAAATGGTTTAAAATCATTCTAGGAAAGGTAAATTTTATAGTTTTTATATACATAATCATATTTTCAAGTTGAAAATGAATTGTATAATAGAGGTATCACACTGGTTTCAATGTGGTTGTGATATAAAAATCTAATGATGAAATCCATTATTATTTTTTTAATATAGGGAATTATGTTCGATATATCTATAGTAATATTAGAGAATATATAAAGGATCATGTATAGTTACTTTCAGTTGACCATTTAATTTTTATTTATTTTTATCCACATAGAGGCTAGACTTAGATTTTTCATTCTAGGTTGAATATTTTTATTTTCTACTATTGTGTTTTATTTGAAATTCACAATAATTCTTATCATAATATGAAAAATCCTATAAAATTATTACCAAATTTATATATCTTTCTACTACTCTGCATACATTTTCACTTTCATAGTGCATTTAAATTCCAGATTCCATTAAGGTATAGCACCTATTATATATATTTTTGAGTTCTTCCTTATCCAAGGTCATGCCATTGGGTGTGATCGAATACACCTTATCAAGATCACAAACTCAAATAGAACAGATATTATATTCATGGAATCCTATATCTAGCTGGTCTCATTTTTAATTTAAAGGGATCCGTAATTTTTCATTTCTCACATTTCTCTATGAATAACAATTCTCCCATCACTGAAGACAATAATTTACATTCTATATTATTTGTATTCTATTCGAGGAAATATTCATTATATTCTATCAATACAAATCATATATACATGTTCAATAACTATCAAGGATATTTCCTTGACAATGGAGTATAGTATACACTATTAAATCTTACAGAGTCATGATACATCAAGGAGTAGAGATTCTTCACACCTGGCATGAAGGGTATTTATTGTGGACTTGTTAGCCTCCAAAAGGGTTTAGGAGGTAGAGTTAATTTTATATTTGAGTATTTTATATCTCACTAAGGAATATATTGATATTATTCTAGGTCATTCTCTCAGGATACATCACATCTATCCACCATGATGTTCCTTTATATTTTTCCATGTACCCACAATTCATTTTCAAAATCAATGTTTTCAAATATTCATTCAATCAGTACGAGATTATTGAGGAAGGGAATGTAATCTAAAACATTATGTAACTATAATTCAAATATTTGGGATTTGAGATACATGTTAAAATTATTGAGTAAATATTGTTACTCAATTTTTTCACGTATGCTGCATCTAATAAAATATTGCTAAAATTTCATATTAGAAGATATGGGTGGAACCCTACATTATGTTGGTACCTTGACTTTGGTGTTTACTTACCTCATTCCTATCCACTTACATGCCCACATCACCAAACCCACACCACCACACCAAATCACTCTCTTATACCCTCACCTATGACATCCATCTAGTGACAATTCTTGTGTTTCATGAACCCATTAGTTGGCTATTATAGACTTTTAACCTCACTAGTAGTGACCACAGACCCAACGACATGATAAAGACACGCCCATTGTGGTCAAACCTTTATCTGGGAATCCAGGGTAGTTACAATCTATTACCACATTGACTCTAGCACACAAAAATAATTTTTCAATAAAAAGGCCTTCAGGACTACCATTTTGAAATATATATAATGGTTTAGATAGAGACACAAGAGAAAATAGAGAGCCTAACTATGTGCCCAAACCTCCATAGATATCCCTTGGGTATCTTTATAAGCAAAACCCTATGAGGGGTATGTGTATTTGTATCATTTAAAAGTTTTAATACCCAAAACCAATGAAAAATATCACTTCACTCATTACTAAACTAGATTACAGTAATGGAACCCTTTTTACTATATTATTTTACCAAGTGTATTGTATCACCCAATCAACCATTTACTCAATTCTGTGACAAAAGATACCACTCAAAGGAAACCCTAATTCCTAAAATGGATTTTCACCATATAATTATCCAAATGATGTTGAAAAGTATCTTTGAAAACATACATTGGTGCTCCATTCCCCCTAGCGACCTTCCTAGTTTTACTTTAACACTTTTAATTGAGAAACCCAAAAGACTTCATTGATACCCTCTTATCTACATAGACATCCCGAAAATATATTATTGACGATTAAACCTCTATATCTTTTTGGTATACATGGTTGGGATAACATACAAATTCATGTACCTATTTTACCCAATTTATTTTATTTGTATTTTTTTCCAAAATAATTTCAATGTTATGGATGTAAAAAAAATATTATTGTTTTTTAAAAAAATTTCAATTGTTTTTTTATTATATTAAGTAATTTGATATTATTATATACATTTTGGATGTTGTTTAGAATAAATTTTGAAGGAGGAATGGAAGCAAATAATGAAAAATGAGGAGGATGATTGTTGAATATGGGGTTTGGAATTTTTATTTTAAAAAGGAAATATTTAAAGTAGTTTTAAAAAAATTTCTAACTTCTAAGTCAACTAGACATCTGATCTAGAAAATCCCCCACATTAGAATCCTATTCATCTCATATAGGTGGATAAAACCTAGGATTGTCTATGGAGAGACATATCATGATCATTAATGGTTCTCAAGGAGATTAGGTTGTATGAATAGTAATATGCAAGGGTATCTTTGTCTCTACAAAATATGGACTAACCTATAAGGCATGTGTTTGTAGTTTGTCTGGGAGATAATCATTGGATTCATGTCTATTCAAATGGTATAATAGGGTATTTAGTAATATTAATTTCAGAACCAATGTGTAAATGTATGATGTGTGAATTTGAGATAATGGATAATAATCCTTCATGCAAAAAAGCATAGAAATAAAATTGGAACAAATCAAATCCACAACATATCTTATCTTCTTCTTTAGGTTTGTGGGATTTTGTGCACAATATCATAGATTAAATGTGAGTTCATCTTCTAAACTAATTGCATGTTCAAGGTGGTGGTTTACCATAAAAACATGTTTATATCGACCACATGATTTATCGTCATGGTCGATATACTGACCCCATGTACATATTTAAACCTACTGAATGAGGGAATGTGAATTCATGGTTGATAGAGTGACCACAGGAATAAGAAACTAATCTATCCTGAATAGATCATAGTTTTTTTATTGATATAGTGATGCGAATTGATTTCATGGAGATAAAGATATTAATATTAGTTCAAGTGACTATTATAATCAAATGGTAAGTGAACATACTATTAGAATAAAAGACTTTTCCAAAAACCATCATGTGTTTGACTAACCAAAAAAGAGATATTGATCAAAGTTATGGTTTCATATATAGAAAAAAAATTATCTACTATGGTTTTTGAGTACATTTAGTACAATAAATAATATGTCACTATCTATATGTGGTAAGTATCACTTCTATTTATAAGAAATAGATAATAAATGAGTGGCAGTGGCATCTATGAGGTTGTAATAAATTAACCTTGAGAGAATAATGTGATAAATGAATAACAAAAAATATATTTACAATTAATAATATTATTGGGATGTTTAAAAATACTCATGCATTCATTAAAATTTATATACATGTGAGTAATTTGAATGAGATACAAGCCTGAACATTTACATGTTTATTATTCCCTTGAAAAATGGTCTCTAGGTGATTGAGAATATATATATCATCCATTGATGTTGTATTTCTATTTGATTATGATAATATGGTAAAATTTATATAAATATTCTAAGAGACATTCATCACATGAATTTACAATATAAAGAAAATGGTGTAGAAATGGGGTGAAATATTGATAAATGTTGAATAAAATATTTAATATTAATGATGAAAAAAAAGATAAATATGAAAATTTAATAGAATTCATGATTATAGAGAATCTAATACCATGTGTAAAAATTAGGGAGATATGAGACCTTAATACATTTAATATTTACAATGAGGATGACAGATTTTGGATTACTCAAAAATTCCTCAAGATAATGAAGACATAGTCTCTGTGGGATTTTAATGGAGATAATGATTGAGATCTTGATTGATATTTTAATGATAATTCAAAACTGATAAATATCCCCTTGTTTTTAATATGGATATTTATATCCATTTAGGATCAAGAAGATTCTATAACTCAGATATGGGAATAATACATATGATTTTATATGAGAATTAATATTTATTATTTCATATATACACTATAATTCAATGAATAAATAGTGATATAGAAATAGAGTAGATGTAAATAACAATTAATCTATATTGTTTACTCCTACTGTTCTAAAAAATAAAAGATCCCAAATAATGATATTCTAAATAATTATTGAGTGCATTAGATCAATAAAAAAAGAAGAACTCATTCATTCCATTTATACTAATAAAAAAGAGATGAAAGGAGGAAAGAAGATAGAAGATTAGAAGAAACTACTATGTATGTCTCTTTAAATGGGAATAATATAAAGAAGAATAATAAGAAGAAAGTGTTCATGAATATCTATTTTCATAGCGAGAAAAAGAAGACAAATAGAGGAGAATAATATTTTTGTGAAGTTATATTTCATAGGAATAAGAATATGATGTTGAATTGGTCGAGTTGTCTATGAAGTTCATAATAAGAAGTTTTACATTTTATATTTCATAGAAATAACCCATGTGAAGAGAATCACTCATACATATTTTTGTGAAGACTGTATGTACTATTTATCATACAGTAGCATAATTATCGATTACATGATACTGTGAATTTAATATTGTAATGATAAGACCCTTTTAGCGCACTAATAATTACCATTATGTGTAGGAGGAACCTATGTGAAAATTGGAATTGAGGAACTGTTTAATAGATTATAGCATAACATGGGTTTAGAGGAAATACCCTCCAAGTTTATAACTCATTGATTACTTACAGTATGTTTTTTGGTTGGGCATTATTTCTTAATATCACCAAATAATATATTTTATTATAGAATGGTGAACCTTATAAATATAACATCCACTTTTTGTGTATGATGATTAAGGAAAAAAGGGAATGGAATGATAAAATCATGAGATTAAATAGTTACATTATTAAATGGGTAAAATAAAAAATTTCATAAAACTGCACCAATTATGATTCCCCCCATAGTGTTGAGTATATATAAAAGTTTTCCTAATAATTGGTATTAGATTCAAGGTCACCTAAATTTAATTATCTATATTTGAAGATGTTTAATTTTTTATATTTGAGTTCCGTTCTTTTTTTATAATCGAAATCAAGTTTTAGGTAAGATCTATCTATCATGGATTAGAATTCACTATCTACCAATATTTTGATGAATTATGGAAAGAAAAAAAATATGATAAGAAATGTATCCCTATTTTCTAAATAAGATGTTATTCCAATCAATAGAATTAATTTAGAGATATCTTCCCTTGATATGGAAGAATATGCGATTCAAATTGGTATAAAGAGAAGGAAGCACCTTATACCCTAAGAGTATCAAGTATGTTATGTGATCTTGGGGTATGTAGATATTATTGTAAAATTTTTCAATAGAAGAAGAACCAAGTATAAGTGATTATACATTTTATGATTCAAATTTTATATATTATGAAACATTGAAATATATTTTTTATTCTTTTTCCCATGAAATCATTTCATTTCTTTATTGTATTTTTGAGTGTTAATAAGAAGTGATCACCCATGAAAATAGAAAAATAGATAACATGGAGAATTATATATAAGGAAATGTTATAAAATATATTAATATCTATATAATGGTTGGAGCCATAGAAGCAAGGAATATAGAACAAAAAATAATTTATTAGACATTTGATAAAAATATCTCTAAGAATTTAAAAAAAATATGGATTAAAAATAATCTTGAAGATAAGATCCATGAACTTGTAGAAAAAATGAAAATATTATATATATCAAGGTTTCTCACCTGGTGGTAACATCAAATAAGATCAATAACATTGATATATTTCTATTTAAAATTATAAAAACTCAGGAAGAATATAGGTAAAATATGAATAAGGGTTGTGAATAACAATTTTTTTATTCAAGATTCAAATAATATACAAAGTATTCAATTACTAGAATTGAAAATTAATATGACCATTCAACGGAAAATATATACGGATTCTTCGCAATCAAAGAAGTAGAAAGTTACTACTTCCATATAATTCTACATAGAAGATTATATTGATAAGAGGCCTATAAAATTTGATAATAATATCATTACTATGATGAACCTATAATTTTTCATAAATTATTACATAATTTTATGCATAAATAGCCTTTAAATACAAAACCAAGGATCGTAAAGTCTATTTTCTTTGGAATATTATGTACATAATTAAACACAATCAAACCAAAATAAAATCATTTTTTATTTTATTTCCATAATATTCTCCTAACTTCCTTTAAGACCTTACAAATTCATTGGATAACATGTCGAATTAATGAATAAAGGGATGACATAGAATTTATAGTAAAAAATATGTATATGAATAATTCATAGGATAGGGGTTCGAAGGCATAACATAATGAAAAAAAGGCATAAAACTTATATAAATATATTGATGAATAACATATAGAACATGGGGTCATGTAATCATATAATTACATAAATTTAGATATGAAATAAAATTTGACATAAGAATTAGTCAAGGATAACCGCCAAGATAATTGGACATAGAGGATCATGAGTAATGAAACCTACCAAGTCCATTTTACATTGAGGAGCACGACTCGGGGATAATCACTAAGACCATTTCACATGGAAAAGATTGAGTAAATTCTAACAACAAAGATCATTGTACATGATGTTTCATGAGACTAAAAATTACCCAATGCATTGGAGAGATATATGGATGAACTCGTCCTTACTTATTCAAGAATATGTGATCCATATAAAGAATCATACATAAAAAATAAACATATGTTTTTCCCATGGAAAGGATTGGGTATCATAAACATTTCATAAGGAATAACAAATTGGTGTATCATAAAATTTTCTATATAAGATTAGATTAAATAATTCATGGATATTAATATGGAAAAACATGCTAAAAATGATTTTTTATTTCAAAATAAAGGGAAAACATATAAAAACGGTTTTTGATAAACTTTTGAAGTGAGAATCCTTAGTGCGGCTTAAAATAAAATGTTAATGATTCTTTAAAACATAAAAGAAATAATTGTTTGTATAATCCCATAAATGAAAAAATATAGATTTCATGACAAAATGAGTGCTTTTAGGGAAATATTGGTGGATTAGGAGAGATTATTTAATCAAAATGAAAACTGGTAAGCATCGGGATAATCCCTTTAATAGGGCTTACTTATCAAGAAGAATTGAGGAGAGAACCTTTTTAAAATGCATATTTCCATATAAAAGAAGAATTATATGATCCAGATTCATGAAATTGGAATATATAAAAAGAATTTATAATAATTATATTAAACTAAATAATAATTAAATTTATTTAAGGAGATATAAAGTGTGACCTGAAGGAAAAAATGGAGGTTTAGAAATAATTTATTACCTTATGTATAAAAGTATTATGCACTTCAACTTTATTTCCTAGATAATTAGATTAGATTCATTAATAATTTAATTAAAAACATTTTTTACATGTATTTGATTTATTATAATTTTATTATGTTCATTTAGGACCTTTTTGAATATTTAGGTGATACAATTTCATCGTTCTAGGAGTGTTAATTTCCTTGTTTTTGAAGATCAATTTAATTGAATACATGTATGGAAAATCATGTCAAATGAGAATAGTTTCCAAGAATTGAAATTATATTTTCTCACTTGTATTTCATAATATTAAATTTTCAGATATACTATTTTGTTTCCGGATGTGAGGATTTTTCATTAGATAAAATGTTAATGATAACAGTTTAGATTATCTGTCATTTTTCAATCACCACAAACTAATTTCTTTTTATTAATAAATATTATGTATATATAATGTTTACATAATAGTAAATTAGTTTTAATAAATATAATATTATCTTTTTTAGTAATTAAAAATGGTTTTATGTCCAACCTTGAAGGTGAAAATGTAAATTGAAAACTCCTCTTCCTTGAATCCGATAAATTAACACATCACAGAAATTAATCTTAGAATTTTCAAATATAACACATAAAACCCATTTTTTATAAATTTTTATTCTAAATAATATGTTTTTATTTATAAAAACAAGTTATCAATGGTAATGATACTACTTAAATTAAAAATATTATAAAATTTTAAAGGAGATATATGTGACATGAAAGAAAATATGAAACCTAATTTCCACATGAGTAAATTAAATTAGTGAAATTGGTAAAAAATAATTTTCATAAAATATTTCTATATTTTTAAAAAATATATTCACTGGTTTTATAAATTTGTAATAATAAATTTTAATGTTTTATTTTACTTTTGAAATATTTATTTTCTATAGAAAAAATATTTTTATAACATCTGTGTCATTAAAATTGACGGTGTTAGCAAAATCGTTGTTTTTCATTATTCACCTAAGAATTTTTGTTTTAGAAAAATCATCAAGGAACAACACAAGATAATTTTATTGTGGGGAATTTAAAGATGAATTTTTCATTATCAAATTTAAGTTATTAATTTTTTAAATTTTAATTTTAACAAAAAATATATACTATACCGAAAATAGATTTTGTATAAAATAAAATTCTCAATATTAACTCATATAAATTATTTAACTAATGATTTTAATAACTATCAATGGTTTACCAACTTAGTGATTATTATAGATTTTTTAATAAAGTATTAATAATGTATTGTGGGTTTTAAATTATTTTTAGGGTGTGAAAAAGGTTATAGAACACAGTATGAATCATAAAGAATCTAAAATCATAGGTAATTACAACTCATTAATATATCATGATGAAATAGGTTTCACTTAATTCCAAATGGTTACCTTTTTTATAAATAAATATTGATAAGCCTGAATACAAGGAGAATATTATACACTTATATTTATTACTATAATTTGATTATTTTAGCATCATTCGAGCCGTGGTGGACATTGGTTCAGGAATAACCATCATCTAAGTCTATAATCTTGACTACTTAGGATACATGAAGTCTTTTATATCCCCATATAATTTAAAATATATATATAATAAGAATAATAAAATACCCTTTGAAGGATTATATTGAAGTCTTGGTTCGGAGACATGATATTTTATTCTATGTCCATTGTGGTTCACCACGACACATATTAAAATGCCTTATTAGGATGGTCATTACTCTATATACATGTTGGAATTCCTCATCTTACTATTGTTACCTAAATTAATCTATATATTGTAATATTGTGATTATCTATGCTGATAATTCCCCCATTGACTCTTAAAAGTATCGATATATTAATATATGATTTTATAAATGACCGAAGAAACATCTATTATTCGAGGATATAATAGCATTAATCTCCCTAAATAGAATGGAAGTGGATCCTATCAATTCATGGGATGGTCTAAATTAATAATTTTGGCTCCTTACTAACCATATTAAAGAAACAATTCTTAAAATAATAATGTAAAATATCATGGTATCCATGAAAAGGATCCTCAAATTACCTTTTTCTTATATAATGGCCAATCAAATGTCTCTATTGATCCAAATTCATCAATAAAGGGAGAGATTCTCATAAAATATATGCATGTAAATATTTCTTTTGGGAATCTATCTCTGTATACTAGCTTGAATGGTATTTTTTCAATATAATCAGGGACCATTAATTGGTTGATTATATTTCATCATAGAGGAATTTTGGGATTGCATATTGTTGCCTCTATTCATAAGTTATTAGTTGGTTCAGATGAGAAATTTAACTCTTCAAATAAGTGAAACCTCGATGAGGACATCCCCTTATAATCTCTAAACTCCCATGAAATGATTCCATATATGAAAATTAATTGTTTAAAGGTATAATATCTCATATATATAGCACACATTATATTGAGGATGGTGTTTACGTGATCAATTATGAGCCTAAGCGGGTAAATCTGGGCACCTATGAAGTCCCATGACCTATACTGATTACTTTAGCCATTGATGTTGTAGGGTGGGATGAATATATTTCTTTTAAAAAAATAAAAGGGATATTTTTAATGGAATTATTCTGAAATATTTTTAGTTATATTTACAAATATATGTTAGACATTTAGTTTTACAAGCTCAGTATCGTAGATTAAAATGTGAAGTAAGAGGATAAAACTCTCCCACAGTGCCAAGGTGAAAGTCAAGACTGACATGATAATAAAGAAAGATATTATTCTTGAGGTCTAATATCCCATGTGTCATTCTAATATTGTTATCATTGAGAATAATAATGTTAAAATTATGGTTTTTATTGAATTCATAGATTTAAATCATCATTATCTAAAGGATGATTTTCATTTCCTGATGATGAAATTTTTTATTGATATAATTAATGGATTTTGGTCACTCTCATCTATGGATGGGTATTCTATCTTCAATTATATCCTAATGGGTCTTACAGATTATGAATCTACTTCCTTTAGAGTACCCCAAAGGGTATATCTCTGCTGTGATATTTCCTTCACCTTAAATAATTTTATGGATACAGACAAGTATGTCATGCACCATATCTTTACATCCTTTCTAGAGAAAATAGTGCAGTGATATTTAGATAATATGATTATTAAGTATTATCATCACTATTATCACCTTTAATACCTTAAATAAATATTCAAAAAAATGTGATAACACTTCTTGAATATGAATCCATTAAAATTTAATATCATTGTGACATCTAGAACGTTTCTTGGTTCCAGGGTTTTCCATCATTGTATCATAGTTGACCCCAAAATATTAATCAATACATGGTATTCATCTTCTTAAAAGTCTTTGAGAGAAGATATGATTCTAATTATGTCTTCAATATAAAATTTGGTTCATTGAAAACCATTCTAAAAAATTTATTCCCATCATTAAATTGATGTGGAAAGGAGTAACATATCAGTGGGACTTGGACTTACTTAAGGGTTTTATTGACCTCAAATGATATTTTCAACAATCTCCAGTCTTTATGACACCTATAGTGGGGAATCCCATTATCCTATGTGGAATAAATTATTTGTCCCCTCAGTGACCATATTGATAAGAAAATTGTTGATTTCTTGGAAAATAAACTAACAATCAAACCAGAACAATGTTGGAAGCTTCATGTTGATACACTGTTATTTAGAATAATTTTCTTGGACTAGTATTTTTCATGTAGAGGTTTCCATATTTCCTAAAACATAATTATATCCTCTTTATATCCCTTTTAAATACATTTAAATGAACCTTTGGTCACTCTATATTAAATTGATGGTTCGAAAAATGAGTTTTCATCATGTAATAATTCATCATTCATGTTGTATTAAAAAGGTGTTTAATGTAAAATCACTAGAATATTTAAATGATAAACATCGTTCCCAAAAGTAAACTATTTTGGATATAAAATTACTTAATGAATGTGTTTTATCAAATCATATATATTACTATGTAAAGACCCGAAAATTTCAAGGAATTTTTTTTCTTAAATACTTTGTAATTTTACGAGTCTGTGGTTTCTGACGGTGCTTGATTCTGAGGCCGGGTGTGCCCAGAATCTATTTTTGAAGTTTTGTTCGGGTATGTCCAGTAAATGTATGAGCAGGTTTTTCTATCTTTTGAACTGGGGCTCAGAATTGAAATCCAAGGACACTGATGAACTCACAGCGCCGGTAATCACATAATGGGACCTTCACTGTTGTTGTGTTTTATGCGGGTTGAATATTAATTATTGGGGATTTAGAATAAATTAAATAAAATTGTTGTACACAATTTTATTTATTTTTTGGTAGTTATAACCTACAAGAGGAAGTTAAAGGTGGGACCACACCCAACATAACCTCCCCTGAGAGGATTTAGTGTGGTGGGACCCACACGAACCCGCACCCTTCCACCTCCCCTCAACTCCCCATTAATTCCCTGCTGTTTATCTTGACAACTCCTCATATTTGTTATGGTAGAGCCTCTCCACCTCCCACCCATTAAATGTGCCAACCCATATATTTAATATTAGTATTAATTAATTAACGCCACTTTTGAATTAATATGAATATAATGACAATTCTATTTATTGGAGATCCTTATTTCTTTTTTTTTTGTTGGAAAATATCTTTTGGGGAAAGGCTATGGAGATTTAAAAGACAGGTGATCCATCTTCAATGAAGAACATCGTTCTTCAATGAAAAACATCCCCAATGAAGAACGTGAAGGGCTTCTTCCAATGACGCTTCTTCCTAGGATGCACTTCGAAGTCAAGGAGTATATGACACCTACGACAATGAATCTTCTACCATCGTTGACGGAATGACACCATTCTACCGCGATGCTTATCTTCTGTGGGTTCGACGGTGATGACTATTGTTCTTGTATCCTGTGTGGGTTTGGCAGTTTGACCTATGTACTTGTATCCTGTGTGGGTCTGACAGAGTAGCTGGTCTTGTATCCTATGTGGGTCCGACAGCATTGCTGGTCTTGTATCCTGTGTGGGTCTGACAGGTTAGATGAATCAGTGACTACATATGATCATTTCTATCGCAATATGAATGATGTGTACCTCTGTGAGCTGAGCCTTCACTTTCAATCATCATCATCGATGTGATTGATATCTATATTGTGTGAACTGGGTTGTGCTTGGGCTCGAGAGTTGGAGTCAAACTGAGATTGATGACTTAGGTATATGTATGGGCATATACCTAAGTAGAGATGGTTGATAATTCGTGATTGAATCTTTTCTTTTTGGTTTATCCTTCGTGGATTCTGGGAGACCCTCAGGGGTCTCGGGGTCCCTACTGAGTATCATTATACTCAAACCTACATGGCCAATGCCTGCACTAAGTTGTGTTGGATATAGATGAAAGACAACACTGATCGTGGTAGAGGTTTGTAGAGTTGGACGGTACTCGGTGGTGGATCACATAGTGAGACATACACGGACCAGACGGATGGACCCATGGTGCTGGAGAGACTTTCTGTAACCTCCCTTCAAGTGGGATTCTCGAAGGACTACTCGGTGGTTTCTGTTTTACTTTACTCCAGTTGTGTTATCATTCAGTTGTACTTTACTTTTAGTTGGGTTTGTATATTGTCCCATTTACCTTTTAGCACTTACTTTTGTACTCAGTTTACTTAGTGCTTACTTCTTTTGTGTACTCGGTTGTGTTTTTTACCTTTTATAAGGGAAATTCCTTCCCTTTTTATCATGATTTACGCCTTTCGTAAAATTCGCTTGCCCCTGGCCTATAGAAGGCGGGCTTGGGGTAGTCACGACACGGGCCCCAAGGACGGGTCATGAAAAATTGGTATCAGAGGAGTTGGTTCTTCCGCAGAACTTAACACTCAGATTATTACTTTCTGTGAATCAATAGTGTTATGAGTATTGAGTGTGTTTCTCAGTCCAGGTAGTCCAATGTTGGTGCGGCGGCTGACGTATCGATAAACCAGGACCCCGACCCCTGATTTCCGACTTAGTGCACGAAAACACTGATTTCTTGTGTGTTTCAAAAGTTTTATTTGTGATTACATTGTGTCAGCTCAACAGGTATACTGTTTTAACCATGGCGCACCTCTTTATTTTCAGGATGGCCCCACGAAGGCAGATAACTAGGGTTCTGAGTCACGTACGAGATGGCAGCCCACTGAGCGATGAGGCCTTGGTGTAGGGACCCATCACAGCGGTGGTACCATTGGTACCACTACCCGTTGAGCCACCGATACTACGAGCCCCAGCAGCAGAGATTGCACGCCTTTTGAGTGCGTTGAACATGTTTCAGTGACAGAGGTCGCCCAGGTTCCGCGGAGAGATGGACCTTCAGGAAGCCGAGGATTGGCTGGAGGCTATCATTAGAGTCTTCAATTTGGTAGGGACACCATCCGACCATATGATGATCCTTGCCGCGAGTCTCATGCACGAAGCATCAGGTAGATGGTGGGGCTTGATGCTCTAGGTGCACGACGAGGCATCTCTACTTTGGATAGACATCGAGATTCTCTTCCGCTCGGAGTTTGTTCCAGCCACCCTTCGTACAGTGCAGATTCAGGAGTTACTACATCTGCAGCAGAACAGCATGACAGTAGTTCAGTACTCAGCAAGGTTTACTGACCTCTCATGCTACTCCACGGATGTGGTACTGGACCCATTCTTTAGGGCCTGGACCATCGAGTAAGGACTGAGGCACGAGATCAGGGCTTCAACGATTCCCCTCAGCATCCCGACGCAGGCAGGGGTGCTGGAACGATCCCATCCAGTGGAGAGATTTCTCGCTGAGCAGTCACCAGCGGCGAGACCCACTGCAGGGAGACATGTAGCAGAGTCTTTTGTAGTCCGAAGTAGACAGATGTCGCAGTGGTCCAAGTGAAATAGGCCATCAGGTGGGAGACCTTAGGATATAGGATTGTTTGTGCGGGGCACATGAAACAGATCCAGTCATACAAGGATCAGGAAATTCTATGCATGAGGCGGGAAGGGCTACATGGCTCGTGACTGCCCGAACCACCATGTTGACGTGCAGTAGACAGTAGAGAGACCTATCAGGAAGAGGTAGAGGTTTGACTGTGATGGTCCTTCGGGAGTGGTCGGACGAGGCAGAGGAGCTGGCCGTGCAGAGGGTGGTGGATGATGTTTTGAGGCTCTACCACCACCACCCCCAGGAGGTCCACCCCGAACACAGGGAGCTGGCGGACATAGGTGGGCACAACTCCAGGTAGTCGAGGCCAACGACCACAAAACACATGAGATGATTCAAGGTACTATATATGTCTACTCCACCCTTGTTGCAGTTCTTATAGACACAAGTGAGAGTCATTCCTTTATTGTTGCTGCCCTTGTTCAGAGCTCGGAGATTCCGACGGATCTGTTGCCTCGATCCTTATGGCTAGAGACTCCTGCGAAAGCAGACTCGGTCATTACGTACTAGTTCCGGAAGTGTGAGAATACTCTAGGAGGCAAGATCTTCGGCTGGGATCTTCTTTTAGTAGCATCGAGGCCTTACGACGTCATCTTGGGTATGGACTGGTTATCTACAGTCTATGCTCAGATCGACTGTATTAGGCGCAAATTGTAGTGTGCTTGCACGAATGGGAGCAGGTTCACCTTCACCAGCGAGAAGGGAGCATTTGAAGCGTAAGATCGACTTACACAGATGATAGGGCAGCCAATCACTCATCAGTTGGCTAGTCTTATCCTCGGAGTTGTTGATGTGCAGAGTCCAAGTCTTCCTCTTGTGGTGGATCAATATGCAGACATTTTTCCTGATGACATTCCAGGACTACCTCCTCGTATAGAGATAGACTTATACATTTAGTTGTACCCTGGGAAAACACCGATATCTACTCCAACATATCAGATTGCTCCCGTTGAGATTTTTGAGCTGCAGGTACAGCTAGAGGACTTGCAGGGAAAGGTATTTATCAAACCCAGTATTTCACCTTGGGCTTCTCCAATTTTGTTTTCCAAGAAGGCGGATGGGAGCTTACAACTGTGTGTCGACTACCGTCACCTGAATCAGGTGACCATAATGAACAAGTACCCACTTCTGAGGATTGAAGACCTCTTCGATCAGCTCAAGGGGCAAGATGGTTCTCGAAGATAGACCTCAGGTCAGGCTATCACCAGCTCAGAGTTCAAGACGAGGATGTGCAGAAGACGGCCTTCAGGTGTCGGTATGACCACTACGGGTTCTTGGTTATGCCCTTCGGCATAACCAATGCTCCAACAGTGTTCATGAATCTCATGAACAGGTTCTTCAAGCCTTACCTTGATCGTTTTGTTGTAGTATTCATCGACAACATACTGATTTACTCGACTACTAAGGAGGAACACACCTACCACTTGGGGGTTGTACTGGATACACTCCGAGAGCACCAGCTTTAGGGTAAGCTCTCGATGTGCCAGTTCTGGATTCAAGAGGTTCACTTCTTGGTACACGTCATCTCATAGGTGGGGGTAGCAGTGGATCTAGAAAATATCGAGGCAGTTCTTTCTTGGGAGCCACCCAGGAGTGTGACGGAGGTTTGGAGTTTCTGGGGCCTTGATGGATATTATCGAATGTTTGCGACAGACTTCTCCAGAATTGCAGCACCGCTTTCAGCTTTGACAAAGAAGGGGAAACCCTTCGTGTGGTTAGATAGATGCCAGCAGAGCTTTCAGAATCTGAGATGGAGATTGACCACTGTGCCCATCTTAAGGCTACTAAAGGAGGGTGTTGGGTACGTAGTTTACTACGACACATCTGGGACCGGGCTTGGGTGTGTACTGATGCAAGAGCGGGTGGTGATCGCTTATGGTTCATGGTAGTTGATACAGAATGAGTAGAACTATTCTACCCATGACCTGGAGTTAGTAGCAATGGTCTTCGCCTTGAAGATGTGGTGGAACTATCTGATGGGCGATCACTTTACAGTCTACTCTAACCACCAGAGTCTCAGGTACATCTTCTCGTAGAAGGACCTGAACCTGAGACAGCATCGATGGCTCGTGCTTCTCCAGGACTATAAATTTGATATAGCCTATACTGCTGGGAAGGGGAACATTGTACCTGATGCTCTCAACAAGAGATCGGACATTCAGCTACTAGGAGTGGCGACAGATCAGATAGCCCCGTTGCAGATATCCTTTGTGGATACATATGGAGCATCCTATCTTTAGTCACTCATAGTCACTCTTCCACTTCTTCAATGAGTTAGAGAGGCATAGCGAGGAGACACTGACTGTGAGAGACGACGTGCTCAGATATCCTTAGGACTGGCACCCGATGGATTTTCTGAAGGAGGGGAGGACATCATCCTCTTCAGGGTACGTACGATGGTACCAGCTTCACTACAGGAGGCGGTACAGAGGGAGTTCCACACTTCCCCTCTAGCGGTACATCTAGGAGTGGCGAAGATGTATCAGGACCTCAGATGACAACACTAGTGGCTGGGAATGAAGAAGGATATAGAAGAGTTCATTTCTCGATGCCTCACTTGTTAGAAATTGAAGGTAGAGCCCTAGGTACCAGCAGTCTTGGTACAACCCTTAGAGGATCTAGATTGGAAGTGGGATAGGATCTCCATGGATTTTTTGACGGGGAATCCACGTACATCCATTGGACACGACTCTATCTGGGTCATCATAGACCAACTCAACAAGTCAGTCCACTTCCTACCAATTAGAGAGAAGGGCTCAGTAGAGATATTGGGATGCCTCTACGTACAAGATATCATATGGATTCATGGTGTTCCATCGAATATCATCTCTGATCGGGATGCACACTTTACTTCTCGACTTTGAAAGGGGTTATAGGAGGCATTTGGGATGCAGCTATGTCTGAGCACCGCCTTCCATGCTAAGACGGATGGCTAGACTGAGAGAACCATTTAGAATCTCGAGGACATGTTTGTGCATGTTTCCTCGTCTTCGGTCGCAGCTGGGAGGATCACTTACCCTTGGTGGAGTTTTCGTACAACAACAGATACCACTCCACCATCGGGATAACACCATACGAGGCACTATACGGCCGACCTTGCAGATCACCTCTGTGCTAGACTGTCCCTAGAGAGTCAGCAATCGTAGGACCAGAGATAGT
The DNA here is from genome assembly GCA_963277665.1 of Viscum album. Lineage (NCBI taxonomy): Eukaryota > Viridiplantae > Streptophyta > Magnoliopsida > Santalales > Viscaceae > Viscum > Viscum album. The sequence continues at coordinate 1,869,127,754 of OY728163.1, forward strand.
TCAGGCTATGAAGAGGAAGGAGTAGATCATCCAGGAGCAGATGAAGACTGCACAGAGAAGACATAAGTCATATGCTGATAGGAGGCGGAGACCACTGGAGTTCGAGGATGGTGACCATGTTTTCCTTTGAGTCTCACCTTAAAGAGGTCTATGGAGATTTGGATGGGGTGTCAAGTTATCTCCACGATTCATTATACCTTTCCAGGTCCTCAATAGAGTAGGCGGGGTGGATTACCACATGGCCCTTCCACCTCAGTTGCATCGGGTGCACGACATCTTCCATGTATCTTAGCTAAGGAGATATGTGAACTACCCGGACCACATCATCGATCACGGGGAGCTGTACATTGATGACTGGGCGACATTCACGAAGGTCCCAGTAGAGATCGAGGATCCACAGGAGCGGGTCCTACGTGGACGATCGATTCCTCAGGTATGCGTTTGCTTGCAGCATGGGAACCTCCAGGAGAGAACTTGGGAGTGGGAGACCGAGATGCGTGCTCAGTACCCCCATTTGTTCCCCTAGTGTGTGTTGTATCTTTATTGGGATGTAAAGCCCTGAGGTGGGGATAATATAATGACCTGTAAATTTCAAGGAATTTTTTTTCTTAAATACTTTGGAATTTTATGAGTCTGTGGTTTCTGACGGCACTTGATTCAGAGTCCTGGTGTGTCTGGAATCAATTTTTGAAGTTTTTTTCAGGTACGTTCAGTAATCGTATGAACGGGTTTTTCTATCTTTTGAACCAGTGCTCAGAATTGATATCTGAGGACACCGATAAACTCGCAGCGCCGATATTCGCTTAATGGAACCTTCACTGTAGTTGCGTTATATGCGATATGAAAGTTAATTATTGGGGATTTAGAATAAATTAAATAAAATTTTTGTACACAATTTTATTTATTTTTTGGTAGTTATAACCTACAAGAGGAGGTTAAGGGTGGGCCCACACCCCACATAACCTCCCCTGAGAGGATTTAGTGTGGTGGGACCCACACAAACCCGCACCCTTCCACATCTCCTCAACTCCCCATTAATTCCCTGTTGTTTATCTCGACAACTCCTCATATTTATTATAGTGGAGCCTCTCCACCTCCCACCCATTAAATGTGCCAACCAAACTATTTAATATCAGCATTAATTAATTGACGCCTCTTTTTAATTAATATGAATTTCATGGAAATTCTATTAATTGGAGATCCTTATTTCTTTTTTGTGTTGCCAAATATATTTTGGGGAAAGGATTTGAAGAACTAAAAGAGAGGTGATCATTCTTCAACGACGAACACCATTCTTCATTAAAGAACATCCCTAACGAAGAACGTGAAGAGCTTCTTCCAACGACACTTCTTCCTCGGATGCACCTCGAGGTCAAGGAGTCTATGTCACCTAAGACAGTGACTCTTCTGCCATCATTGATGGAACGGCACCGTTCGACTGCGATGCTCGTCTTCCAAGGATCGACGATGTATGACGTCTTTTGCGAGGTAGGGGTTTTGTATATTCGTTGAGTGAATAAATTGTACCTCATTCCTTGTTAATTTTTCCGAATTGTCATCGGCTGATTGTTACCACCTAATGCGGAGGACGTGGGCCGAATAAACACGGCCTGAAAACCCTCCATAGTTTCTTGTTTTATTTTCAATTGGGAAGCGGTGATGAACGAAGGCGGAGGCTGCGTGCCGACCATGTGCGGAGGAATCGCGGCCCGCTATCGTGGGCTGCTCGGCTGAAAGAGAACCGGCTGGCTAAAGTCAGCCGGGCCGAAGGAGGACCGCGGAGCCACAAGGGGCGTCGTACTGCGGAAGACCGGGGCCCGTGTTCTGTAGGCCGCCCGGTAGGCGAACCGGCCGACAGGCTGCCGGCCGGGCTGACAAGAACCCCGACGACAAGAGGGCGTCGCGCTGGAGGAACCTCGGCCCGCTCGAGCAAGCCACTTGCGTTGGGAAGGCCGTCCGGTTTGGGAGGGCGGCACCGCTTGGCGTCGCCGGTTCGGGAAAGCGGGCAACCCCCTCCCCCCCCCCCGGACCGCTTGGCCCCCAGGAAAACCGTGGCCAGCAAGGCCGCACCCTGCTTGGTCGCACCGCGCTGCGTCGGGCCTGGCCGCATCGTGCCCCGCCGGGCTGCACTGCGCCCCCTCGGGCCGGGACGTGCCCTTAAGGTCCGGTCGCGCCCCTCGGGTCGGGCCAAGCCGTGGCTGGCAAGGCCGCACCCTGCTTGGTCGCGCCGGGCCAGGCCCCGTTGTGCCCCGCCGGGCCGCACTGCGCCCCCTCGGGCTGGGACGCGCCCTTCGGGTCGGGTCACACCCCTCAGATTGGGCCTCATGATTCATCGGGCCCATCCAACCCTCTGTCGGGTCAGACCCACAAAGACTGGGTCGACCCGACCCGTTGGCCTAATAGGCTTAACGGGTTGGGCCCATTCCCACTTAAAGGTGAACATCTTGATGACCGCACGTCCAATCGACGCACCGTCTGCAGAACTGAGACCCTTCCAACGAGGTGGTCCTTTTGCGATAATCTAAGTCATTTTTGGATGACTTTGGAAAATGGCCGAGTTTGGTGCGTGCTTATTTGGAACTGGGCCCCTGGAACTGAAAAGCCAATATCATTCAGACTGGGCATCCGATTGACGCGTCGTCTGTCATGTCGGGTTCCTTTTGACAAGACAGAACATCGGGATAAATCAACTTTAGTCTTCATGACAGTTAATGTATCGACCCCTTGGCTCGAGAAGAAAACCATCTCGGAATCGAGCGTGCTGTGTGCGGGAACCCTATTGCTGGCTTCGACTGCGTCGACTACTGTACCGGAATCCTCCGTGGGTTCGACAGCGACGACTACTGTACTGGAATCCTCCATGGGATCTAAAATTATGACTACCATACATGAATCCTCTGTGGGTTTGACGGCGATGACTACTATTCAGGTATCCTTTGTGGGTCTGGCAGTTTGACATCTATTCTTGTATCCTGTGTGGGTCTGGCAGAGTAGTTGGTCTTGTATTTTGTGTGGGTCCGACAGCATTTCTGGTCTTATATCCCATGTGGGTCCAATAGCTAAGATGAATTAGTGACTATATCTGATCATCTCTATCACTATACGAATGTTGTGTACCTGTGTGAGCAGAGTCTTGAATTTCAATCATTATCATCGATGTGAATGGATTTTTTCCAGTGTTGAATGGGTGTGCTTGGGCTCGAGAGTTGGAGTAGAACTGAGATTGATGACTTAGGTATATGTATGAGCATATACCTAAGTAGAGATGGTTGATACTTTCTGATTGTATATTTTCATTGTGGTTTATCCTTCGTGGATTCTGGGAGACCTTCGGGGGTCTCGGCGTCCCTACTGAGTATCGTTATACTCACCCATGCACGGGAAATGCCTGCACTACGTTGTGTTGGATACTGACGATGGACAGAACTGATTGTGGTAGAGGCTTGTAGAGCTAGACGAAACCTGGATGTGGACCACATGGTGAGACATACATGGAGCAGACGGATGGACCCATGGCTCTGGGGAGACTATATGTACCCACCGTTCAGGTGGGATTTCCGGAGGACGACTTGGTGGTTGTTGTTTTATTTTACTGTAGGTTTGCTATATTTCAGTTGTAATGTACTTTCAGTTGGGTTTGTATACTGGCCCATTTACCTTTTAGCACTTACTTTTGTACTCAGTTTACTTAGTGCTTACTTTTGTTGTGTACTCTGTTGTGTTGTTTACCTTTTATAAGGGAAATGCCTTCCCTTTTTATCGAGATTCATGCCTTTGGTGCTAGCTGCCAGCCCCTGGCCTATGGAAGGAGGGCTTGGGGTAGTCATGGAACGGGCCCCGAGGACGGGTCATGACATACTAGGCATCAAAAATGAACATCAATAGTGGTTCTTAATGTTTAATTGAAAATGATTGAATACTTAAAACTCAATCTGGTCAACTTGGGGATTGTATTTATTTTTTTAGAAAAAAAAATTCCATATTATTTCCTCCAATCCAATGGGTTTACCAATAATGAAGTGGAATATCAAGCTCTTGTCACAAGTTAAAAGGTGTACTTATAAATAATAGTTACCCGATTAAGCATCAAGTGAAATTTAGAACAAATTATATCATAAAAAAACAAATACTTTTCCATCAAGAAATAATAATTAATACCTATAATTGATTATGTTAAGGTGTTGAATTCACAAATTTATTTATATAAAATATTGTCTCACATTAAAAAATTACATAATACTAGATTTTATACATTATCCAGTATAATATCCACCCCAGTAGACCCATATCAAGATGATACAGTGATCCATATCATGAACTAAAGAGTGGTATCAACATTGATTATCTAGGATATAGAGGATATTAATGATTTATGTACTCCCTTGGTCAATGGTGAGTCCTCATTATCACTATATGATATAATAACCAATCCAATGTCTCCCATAATAGAGTGCATCCACATGATTGGGCTAAAAAGTATCTGACTGTTTAATAGTTAGTAGATATTATCCATTATAATTGTTCATGTTCCTAAAAATTCTTATATAAATGGGAATTTTATGAGGTCTTCCTAAGGAGTATTAAAGAAGGATAAACCCTAAAAATTATCAATTAAATCTGCTATGGTTCCAAAATTTCTCATCAAATTGGGACCAATCTCTTCCACCAGGTCATGAGACATGGGTACTCTTAGAAATAAATGTTTTGTGATGGTATGGATTTCACCCAAAGATGTCATGAATATTAGTTTCATGATAGTGATTAACTCTTTTAATTCCAAAATCATTATAATATGTGTGGTTCCTCACACAATATTGATTAGAAATAGATCCATTCCAATTTCATAGTTTGTAAGTTGTTTTTTTAATATAACATTCACTATAATCACTCATCTAGATATCATGTATAATTAAAGGGATATATATAGAGTATTAAACTAATTCATTTTCAAGTATTTTTAGGGTAAATTTATTTATCTTGATAAAATCATTATTGATTTTTGGACTTATCATAGTACTATATGGTCATCAACGACATCTACCCTATATTATATACTGTAATTTAAATAAGTAGTCATACCCATTTAATTTTTGGTTCCTTTACATCATATAGCTATTTTTTATTAAATAACTTGAGATTAAAAATCCCAAGTCAATATTGATAATCTTTGGCAACTTGATGAGAAAAGGATACACACCTAATTCAACTTTAAAGTACACAGAAATTATGCTACATGGGGATTCAACAATAATTTTAATATCTACTCACTCATCCATTTTTAATTGATATTCACCTTGATAATTTCAATAATACATGGGAATAAACACAAAAAATCTAGAGAAATGTGGTATGGACCTTAGGTTTTACACAAGGTCCACTCTAATGGAGAATACTCTCATATAACGATGAATGGATGACACATCACACCAAAAAATGAATGAAATGTGCCTTACTAAACAGTTTTTATAAATCAATCAGTGGTTAAAGAGGTCCTCATAGTATTAAAATAAATGGTAAGGTACCAGAGTCCTTACTACATGACTATATATTGAATAGTAAAAAGATATATCCCATAAGACCTATAAACTTCTTAGTGTAAGATATTCTATTTTCTATAGTCTCCTTACATTATTTCCTAATCAAAACAAGAGTTAGTGGTTTATACTATCCATATATTTATCTTTATTACCTCAACATCTCTCCACTTGTATAAAACAATGCCCTATTTGTTCATGAACTATATGTGGTTTGATTCCTATATTCACAAGATACAAAGTGTCACCCAAGCTGTATGTCAAAGATTCAACCATGATCATTCACCTACACCCTCTTCCTCATCTCACCAAGCCACACTTCATATCTTCTTATTTTCCCTTCTTTGAATGACCAATATCTTCAAAGAAACCTCATGTACTATTATTTTAATTCATTATTTTGATTTCATGATATGTAGTTACATAATGATCTCTAATATAAGACCCATCCAAGAATTTCATTAATTTAAATTCCCCATCCCACCTATATATTATTATTTGTCCCTTCACTAATTAATGTTGGGTTTTATCCTAATATCCCTATATTAGGTCAACAAGAATTCTATTACCTCTAGTATATGATCTATATTTCCACTGAGACCTCATTTCTTAAAAACTATGAATGACTTTATTACCATTATTTTATGATTTTCAGTGATTTCTATATCACTTATCATGGACACAACTATAAATTGTTAGTCATTTTAATTCCCCTTAAATATGTTGTGACAATCTAATTATAGTTAGTTTTAAATATGGGAGTTCCAATTTCTTCTAAAAATTCATTTTGCATATTCCATTCTTTGTACCATATGTATATCAATCTCCAAAAAAACATTAGTGGATAATAGTAATAAGTTCATATAATTAAAAAGTATCCTCTATAATTGGTGATGGTATATATTTGACATATATTTCCAACTATTAAATAACCAATGGTATGTATTTTTATTGGGGAGAATACCTACCAATACCACGTGCCTTTAACAAGAATACAGTGGTAGCTAAGAATTGAATGTGTTTAGCAGTAATCTGTAGCCAAAAAAATTAACAATAATTTAACAAGAATATCATTAAAACATAATCAGTATTTGTCTAATATAACCAATTTTTAACTTATCATTTATTAATTCTTGTAACTCAGTTGAAAATTTACACCATCCATAATCCTTCATTCAAGGATTCCTAAATGACTATGATTTTGAAACCTCAAATGTATTATTAAATTTATTTCACATTAGACAATCTATATAGAGACCCATGGTAATCATGACTTGAATAATAAATTAATATCAATATTTAAATGATTAATCTCACAAAATGTCACATAAAACAAATAGTTAAAGGTTTAGTGTCTCGAAGATTATCTATATAAAAATATTATTTTTTAACACTTGTAAACATTTCCCTATAATATTTCTTCTATTGACCCATTTCTAGAAACCTCACATTACATAATCATCATCATGATATTGGGAATATAAAAATGCGAAATTAGTAAATAAAAATACATATCATATGGTATTATATTATAAATATAATGATAATAATAGGAAGACATAATTATCTTAACAAAAGATCGTAATACCATGTATGATAACCATAAAACATGATAGAGAAACAAAAAATCCTAAAAATATCATTAATGAAGAATAAAATATATAAAATGTATCAATACACACATCAATAATAACAAACCATGTGATCATGATAAATGTTTGGAATAACTTAGAAATAAGTCATGAATAGAAAAATGTGGAAATTTAGGGAAATGAAATACATCATTTAAAATTGACATAACATGATAAAAACATTTGGAATGTTGAATAACTTTATTAAAAACATTAAAATTAGGAAAAATATAATAATAATAAATCATTTTTGAGAAAACCCATTATTTATATATCTCGGTGAACAAACCCATTATGTACATGCCAAGAATGTGAGAAAATACATCAACCTCATTCCTGTGTAAAAACTCATTATTATCACACCTGATTATATAATGAGATATGATCATAAAATAATAAATTTTAGGGTTGTATATGACACTAACCATCATAATTCATAAATATGTGTGCCACTAGGAATCAAATATCCTCATATCTAAAATAACTCATGAAAAAAATAATGGGTTTCTTAAAGCATCCAAACAAATCACATATCATGAACATAAGAAATCCTAATAAATAAAAAATTTCATTTTTCAAAAGTATTATTATCATAATAATATATATGTAGGCTGATAAAAATATCACACAATAAAAGATAAACATTATTCTGTAAATAAATGTGAAAAAAAAGTTTGCACAAAAACATTTAAAACAGTGAAGTAAATGTTGATTTAAAAAAACTTGAAGTGAAAGAGAATAATTTTTAATTCCTTAATATAATGTTTTATAAATAAAAATTCCTTGAAATACAAAATGGTTTCATAAAAAAGTGGTGAAAATAATTAAGATACCTTTTCTTTTAAATGAATCTTTAATAAGTTATTCTTAGAAAATAAATAATGTTATTCATAAAAAAAATGAATATACATTGAATAATTTTACTTTTAAAAAAACTACCTAGTAATTAATCCTTGAAAAGGAAAAAGGTTACAAAAATAAAATGTAGAGTACATGATAAAATCTTTTATATTGAAAGGAAAAAAACCATTTGATCGTTTTGAAATAACTTTATAAAAACCCACATAATTAAAATAATAAAAGAACTTTTTTCTTTAAAAATAATTAAATGTAATAAAAGGACCACTTCAAATAAATAATTTGAGTTCCCAAAAGGATATTATTAGTGGGATGTAAAATTTTCTATATAGAAGAATATTCATTTAAAATTAATGATAATTATTGTTAATAAAAAATAATTTTAATGAAACATTAAAATCATCGAGGAAGAATACAATATTATGAAACATTATTTACTTAGTAAAAAGGTTATAAATACATTTAAAAATAAATTTAGTTATGATTTGATCAATAAATTAATATAATCCACAAAAAAGAGTGATTATAACCTATGAAAGAGAATTGTGTCACAAAAACAACTTAAGACATGAGGATTATTTAAATAAAATCCTCAAGAAAGTGATAGGTTTAAATATAACATCAATTACAATGAATAAAATTTAATTCATGATATAATATCTCAAATTAGTACTATAAAAACCACATAAATGGTATTTGGTTCATAATATAAATCATTTTTCAATGACATAAGTTTGAGATGAAAGCCCTTATTAGTTAAGAAATATATTTATAAAAATCCAATGAAAGGGAGATAGATTTAAGTTAAAGTTTAAGTATCATGAATAAGAATAAAACATGATATTAATAATAAAACTAATAGTATACATATCATTTAAAATAAATTATTTGAAAAAGAGAACATATGTCTCAAAGAAGAATGTTTTGAGATGAGACCCTTATCGACTTTATATCTTTTGAATCAAATCCCAAAGAGAGACTGAAAATGGAATAAAACATTTCAAATCATGAAATGTGAAAACAATAATGATAAAAATGATAATGGGGTGGTATTTACACCATTGAGAATTAAACATTGTGTATAGAACAGACATGTATTTTGGGATTCAAATTTGAGACAATGAAGCCCCAATGTCTTAAAAAACATCTTAATACAAACATCCTAAAAGTGGGAGAGCCTAAATATTAAATTAAAATACCAAAAATAAGAATAATATAGTATATTAAATATCCAATTGTCATTATACATACCATAAAAAATAAATTAGGGGAATAAATGAAAATATATCCCAAAGATGTATTTTTTCAGATGAATCTCTAATAGCCTTAGTATCTTTTAAACCAAAACTCAAAGAGATAATAGAAATATAAAAAAGATAAATCATAAAATTTAATTAAATCTTGATACAATATAATAATGGTGTATTATATACAATATTAAAATGAAACATATTGTATGCCATGAAAAATCCTTAAGGGATTTAAATTTATGTTAAAGAAATCCTTACCCTGTTTCCCTAATTAGTAAAATATTCTCTAGAATCCTGTAAAAAACATAGATATATTAATATAATATTTAAATCCTTATTTAAAACTAAAACTATTTATAATTTTCAATTATAATCATTATTTAAATGTATATTAGTTAGTTTTTTCTTATTTTCCCACGTTTGGAGTATATAGATTTAACCATTTGTAATAGTTTCATAGGTGTGATGTCAGTTTTTGTTATTCCTAAAAATTTAAAGATTAAAATTGAATTTATTTTCTTTTATGTTATGAATTTAATGATTTATAAAGTTTAAATTTCCTTTCATGAGTACCTTAGTCATCATCCTTGAAGATGAAACCAATTATGATTATTTTCTAGTGATTTTCAACATACAAAACGTGTGTTCTTAATTAATGATTTGAATATTGATGTACTATTTCCAAAACAAATTACATATTTTTTCATATTATACTAGGAAATATGTTTTCATAATCATCCATGATAAAATTTCATAGCATTATTCAAGTAGGTTGTCAAAGCGACCCAATCATAAATAGGCTTTTACCTGATTGGTGGGTAAGGATAATGAGGTATTTATTTTGACATAATATCGTCATAACAGAATGATAATAATATATTTTAATAATTTTAGGATTCATAACCATATTTTATTATATTTGGATAAATATTTAATTACTATCATAAAAAACCAAAAAAAGATTATTCATGTAGGTAGTAGTCTGCAAAACCCATGATTACTGTTTTTGTAACTCAATCATTGATAATAGTAATGGATTATTTTAATTGATCATTAATAATAAATAAATAAATTATATTAATCATATTTTTTCATCAATTCCATCATTAATAACATTTGTGAGGGTCAGTGATGAAAAACCAAAAGCATCGCTTCTTGGAGGTGGTAATCCACACACACGGACTAATAACAATTCATGTTTTCTTTGTACATTGAAGTGAGAAAATAATGGTTTTACCATTTTTATAATAAAAACCTAAAAAATAATGATGAATAATTTATTATTATACTATGGTTATGTTTGGATTATAAAGGAATGAAAAATAAAGAAATGTTAAGAAAATTGTGATACCTACAATGATACCTTGAACTTCATCACAATGGAAGCCTTGGATTTAAGGGATCTAGATAATTTATGGTGAAAAAAAGGAATTATGACTTGTCAAGGACATAATGTAAATGATATTTAAGATTTTTTGGGTAATTTAAAATATTAGTTGAGTATTGAAATGGTGTAAGTGATACCCTTTTAAAAGTAAAGAGGAAGAACTTTTCCCTGGAAAAGAATGGTAAGTAAGGGGTAAGAATGGTAAGGCATAAAAGTTGGGTGGATCAGTCATGGAATGGTTTTTAATACATATAGGTATGAATTTAAAATATATAAAATGTTTTCTAGAAGCTCTAATGGTCCAATTAATTTAAAAAAAATACAAAAACCATAGATTAGTCTTTTAAACCCTTATTACTATTTATTAAATATTAATCATATAAATTATTTTATTACTAAATATATAATATGACCCTTATTTAAAAAAATTTATTGTTGAATCTTTATTTTTGGGCCCAATTTATCCTAATTAAATTTCTAATTAGGATAATATTATCCTTTAAATAAAAACGTATATGTTGTTCAAAATTTAATTTCTTTAAATTTTTTTCATTAAGTTCACATGTTCTTATTTAAAATTTATTACCCATTAATGGGTGTTAATTAATTTGTATATATGTTTAAAAACATATTATAATTTTAATTTAATGTTGTTTATTTAATTTTAAATATAAAAAATATTTAAAAAAGTATTATTCTTTGGAAAATAATCATTTTAGTAGGATAACTAATTTTTACCCAGTATAACATAATATTTATTGTTAAAAATAAAGCGCACCTTATCAAAAAATTTGAACACACAAATTTTAAATTTAAAAACAATTTAATTTTATTCTATTGATAAAATATGATTTTGAAATACTAATGTATAATGTATTGAAAGTATTTCTTTTTTGAAAATAGTTCTTATGTTCAAAAATATCCAATATAGGTTATAATTCAAATATAATATTTTAAAATATAAAATTTTACATAAAATACTAGTATTTGGTCAATATAAATGTTTCTGAAGTTTTTGGTTATTTATATATATATTTTATATTACAAAATCCATGGTATTTTCCAAAAAGTCCTTTTTTACTCGCATGAATAGATAAAGTTAGAGAAAATATTTTCATACCTCAATATATTATCTTTAATTTAATATTATCCTTAATATCATAAGGAATACAAGAAAACACTTATTTTTCCCTTACCATTTCAAGGAAATGTATCTCATAGCTAGGTATTAAGGCCTATTTAAAGGATTCAGTTTTCTTATTAGATAATTAATTGTTGTTATTGCCCAAATATGTGGTCACAATTTATTTATAATGTTTTTTATTCCTTTTTTATAAATTAATATAGATTGAAAGTGAATATGAACACTGTATTTTCAAAAGTGAGTCAATTTTTTCGGAGTTGGACATTATGATTTGAAAAAACAATTATTTCCAAAATCATAATAATCATACCACTCAATGTATTTTTTTGAATTAATATCACTGAGTATGGTGACATAATGTTCTTATAAATTAGCCAATATTAAATATGGTTGATTTAACGATAATACGTCCACTAATTTGGGGCGGTGGTTAAGTGAACACCTAATTACCACTATACCCTTCATCTATAGTCATTTAATAGGTTATTCTCTACCCCATAGGTATAGAAGGTGTTCTATACCTACCATCCATATAAATACTTATATTAGGGAATTAAATTCGATAATTCATCAGTAATCTACACGAAATATATTTAACTATTAGTGGTTACCTTGAATGAGTTTTATATTCCTTCATCATGTTGACTAAAACCCGCATTTTCCCTTGATAGTTTTTTTTATCGATGACAACATTTACCACAATTAACGAATGTTCTAGTCCCATTATGGAGATTCCTTTGATCGTGATTTCCACATTTTTTATATACAATTTGTTTAATATCCTTTCTTTTATCACCGAAATAGACTAAAATTTTATGATAATTCGTCTTTCTCTTCTTTGGTGCACTCAGGATTTCATCTATGGTTACTTTTTTAATAATTTTTCATGATATTTTGTTTCTCATAATAACTACTGTTTAGTGTATCTCCTATTCCAATGGGTTGATTATTAGGGTAATCTTTTCATTATTCTTCACACCCAATGTTATCTCAGTTCCTTCTGGTTACAACCATTATTTTAAGAAAAAATGGTTTATATGAGTGACAAAAGATTAAAAATCTGGTTAAATTATCATAATTTTAAAATGAATTATAACATAAAAATATATTATTATTTTACATTAACATGTTGGTCTATTAATCATGTAGTTTATCCTATATCAATCTTACATTTAACTTTGTTAATTTAAGTTGGGTTGTCTTTCATTTCTGAACATATTAACTTAAAATAACTAGGAAGTCAATCCTTAATATTGGTTCCTAATTATAACATGATCAACTAAATCACAGCACTTATGAGTTTCAAACCATGTGTCTAGTTTTATCCCCACTTGTTATTAATGTGGGTGATAATTGAGTCAGTTCACATCTAACACTTTTTAGGGAGATTACCCCAAAGTGAATATGTGTCACAACTACATCCACATATACTATCAATATAGGTATGTGTTGCTAGGGAAAACTATTTACTCTTGAATTTACTAATATCATAGAATATCATCCTATACATAGATTAATATCTAAGGTTTTCAATAATTTTGAATTCACTAAACTAATCCCCAAAATAACAAAACTAATATTGAAAAATACAAAAACTAATCACCAAAATAACTAAACCACTCTTTGATAAAAACAATATCTACCCATGTTAAACATGATGTAAAATAAAACATTATCTTAGGATTTAAATAATACATCCCACAAACATTAACATAACCCAATAACAAAATAAATTAGTGCCTTATATATTAACTACAAACCACTTTATTTTATAACACTTATGAAAATTTATCTAGAACCATGATCCTTTATACCCTTTTCTAGACTCCTCATAGGACATAATCATTTTTTTATGCTAGTTAATGGAAACAAAAGACAGGTGTGAGGTAAAATGCTTAATAGGGGAAAAATATATCATAAGGTATTAGATCATAAACATGAATGACAGTAAAAGGAAGACAAATATATCTTAAAAAAATATCATAACATCATGTATGATAATAATAAAACATAATTGAGAAAAATAATATTATAAAAATGTCATTATGAAATAATAAAATATATAACATTCCCCAAAGCACATATCAATAATCATAAAACATGGGATCATCAAAAAAGTGATGAATACATTAAAAATAAGGAATTAACATGAAAATTTGGAATTTAATATATATAAAAGAAATGTTGAAAAATTTAAATACCTTGATAAATTACATGGTAAAGTCACACAAATTTATAAAAAAGTTGAAAATATGGGATAATTATAAGAATATTAAAACTTATATGAGAAAACCCATTATTCTCACACCTATGTGAACAAACTCATTATTTTCATTCAAATAATGTGAGTAAATCCATCATTTCCATGCTTATGTTAACAAACTCATTATATCAATGCATTACTATATCTTAATATATATGCTTAAAATAATTAATTGGAGGGTGATATAGGACCCCAACCATCATCATTCATATATATATGTGTGTCCAATTGAAAATAAAACATCATCATACCTTAAATAACACATTGAAAAATAATGTGTTTCTTAAACTTTTGAGAAAAATCACATTACATGAAATTTATAAGTCATAGGAAATCAAAATATCATTTTCCCAAAGGATTCATATCATATTAACATATATATAGGGTGACTAAAACATTACATAGTGAAATATAAACCTTGGAGTGTAAAAACATGAAAAAATATATTTCATAGAACCTTTTAAACATTGATGTATAAATTACATTTAATAAGATTTTTACTAAGGAAAATATAGTGCTTTTGAAATAATCAATATAAGGAGTTCTAAATAAATGGTTCTTGAAGTACATAATAGTTTCAAAAATGGATAAAAGACAATAATATTGAAATTTTTTCTTTTAAAATAATCATTAATAATATAAACATGGAAAATAGATAATGTTTTATATAAAAGAAGAGGAACTACTTTAAATAAAATTACTTTTAAAAACATAAATTGTAATGAAATCTTGAAAATTATAAAATAGTTATGAAAAGAAAATATAGAATGGATGATAAATCCATTTTTTAAGGACTCAAAACACTTTTGAACATTTTTAAATAACCCAATTGACACCCACATTACAAGGACAAAAAATCATAACTTTATAAAAAATTAATGGGAAAAAGGTTCACTTCGGATGAAAAAAATTTTAATTACAAGAAGAGAATATATTTGGGATGTAGAAATATAGGAATGGAAGAAAAATCCATAAATGTTGATGGGAATTATTCTTAATAACAATGCATTTTAACCAAACATTAAAAACGTCATGGAAGAATAATATTCTACGAAATGTGACTTCCGGAGAAAATAAGGTTGATATAAATTATAAAATCATCTTAGGTTTTAATATATCAATTTTGATATATAATAAACAAAAATGAGTTATTGTGGTCCAATGAATATAATTGAGTCATGAAATCCACATAAAACATGAGAAGTACTTAAATAAAATCCTCATGAAAGACAGAGATTCAAATTGAACATAAATTACCATGAATAAAATTTAATACATGCTATAATTTCTCAAATTTGTAGTATATACACCACAAGAAAATATTCATAAGCATAATGTAAAACAAGTCTCAAAGAGAGAAATTTGAGATAAAAAGCCTTACCGTTGAGGAAACATATGAATAAAAACTTTTTAAAATAGATATATCATGATGTTAAAGTAAAAATATCATGAATAACTTTAATTTAATAAAGTAAATATACTAATGGTATTATACACACCATTTAAAAAAATTAATTTAATAATATTATATTTGTCTCAAAGAAATATGTTTTGAGATAAAATCTTTCCCGCCATTATATATACTCAATAAAAATCCCAATATAGAATGAATATGGGAAAAAAATTAAATCATGAAATATAGTGAAATAATGATAGAAATGATAATGGTTTATGATTTAGATCATAAAAATGAACATGTTGTATAACCTAAACATGTATCAAGGGATTCAAATTTGAGATAAGGAAACTCATATGGCTTATGAAACATAGTAATAAAAACCTATTAAAATATATATATCATAAATTTTTTGTTAAAATGACATGAATAAGAAAAATATGCGATATTAAGTATCAAAATAGTTCTATAAATACCATTTAAAATGACTTTTATTCAGAAAAGAACATGTGTCTCAAAGATAGTTGTTCTGAGATGAAACACTTAAAACCATTGCTTCTTTTGAATAAACACCCAAAGAGAGAATGAACATAGAAAAAAACATTTTACATCATAGAATATAAATAAATCATGATAAAAAAATTATATTTTCCTTTTATTTAAACCATTGAAAATTAAATATAGTTTATAGGATAAACATGACTCATGGAATTTAAATTTTAGAAAAAGTAATAATTACTTTATCCCCATTTTTATTTAAATTCTTCCTAACCACATATAAAAAAAACATACCTACATTGATATAATATTTTTGAAACATAATAATTCATAAAAATATTTATAATATTCATTTATTCATTTATTATCATTATCTATATGTATATAAGTTAGTTTTTATCTATTCTCCCACATTGGGTGTTTATAACTATGACTGTTTGTAGTGGTTTCATAGAAGTGGTGTCGGTGTTCATTCTTATTCCAAATTTCCTCATTAATGTTTAATTAATTTTTATATAATATATATATTAAAATTTTTTATGAGGATTAATTTTTTTTTCATGATTACTTTAGTTTTTATCCTAAAATATGAAATCTCCAACCATTATTTTTTTGTTATTTTCAACCTAATATGGGTGTTTTCTAAATTAATGAGTCAAATATTGGTGTATATTTTCCACAAAAAAAATTATTTATTTTTTTCATATTAAACCAGAAACTATGTTTTCATAATCATCCATGATATAATTTAATACCATTAATCAATTATATGGAAAAACTGACCCAATCATGAACATTATTTAACTTGATTGCTAAGTAAGGTTAAGGAGGTGATTATTTTTAAATAATTTCATTATAGAAGATAAATTAAGATATCATTTTTTTATTTTTATAATGTTGAACCATATTTAAAAATTACTTTATAAAACATGAAAAATATAAATAAAAACAAAAACAAATATTTTCCACGAAGCTAGTACTCCTCATAATGCATGATTAGAACTTGCGTTACTCAATGTATAAGATGGGTGAAGGTGAATTGTAAGTGATCATTTAAAAATAAAACTAAATCATATTAACCATATTAATTCTTCAATTCCATAATTAATACTATCTCTATAGTGTAGAGGGAAAAATGAAAGTGTCACTTTATGAAGATGGTAATCTGTGTGCACACACTAAAGATGATTGGTGATTTCTATATTATATAGAAGAGAATAAGTAATGGTTATACCATTTTTATAATAAAAATATACACACTGAATATTTTTATTTTAATATTTTACTATGGTTATGGTTGGTTTATGAAAATAAAAATAATAATGGAACAATAAGAATAATGTGATACATACCCCAAGAATATCAACTTTTTCTTGATGAAGCCCTTCAATTTTAGGAACTTGGCATAATTTTTTGTGACCATGGACCATTGTTCCTATAAATGGAATCAAGTATATTAGATATGATAAGATATTAAAATATATTTATCAATATTAATCAGTTATTAAAATGACTGAATTGACCCACTTTTATAAGCGGGGAGGGACTTTTCTATGGAAAGGAATGGTACGTTAGGGGTAGAATGTTAAAGAAAGAATGTTATGTGAATTTGATGTGAGAAGGTTGGAAAGATATGTAGGAAAGACTTAAAATCCTTAAAAAGTCAATAAGGTTTAGTGTTCATGTTAATTTACTAAAATTTTAGCCACTTTAGATTAGTCATTTAAAAATATATGACTCTTGGTTAAATATTAATCATGTCAGTTATTTCCTTACTAAAAAAAGATGATATTTATTAACAAATTTTAATGAGATGAATCTAAATGTGTGGTCTATTTACCCTAATTCAATTTCTAAATGGAAGAAAGTTATATATTAAATTAAAACATATAATGTGTTGAAAAATTATTTTTCTTGATAAAATATTCTTCTTGAAAATTTTTATTTTAATTATTAAGGGTTATTAGTATTATTTAACACTAATTTACAATTAAATTATTTTTAATAAATTTTTATATATTTATAAAAATCATATTATAATTTTAAATCAAAAGTTATTCAAATAATTTTAAAAAATTATATTTAAAAAATTATTATCTGTTGAAAAATAATCAATTTTACAAGGTAACTAAAATTCACTGGAGGTAATTTAATATTTATGCATTAAAATAAGATTTCATATATTATATAATTAAGATATAATTATTTTTAAATTTAAAACCCATTTCATTTTATTAAATTAAGAAAATATAATTTTAAAATACTAATGTATAATGTATTTAAAACACTTTGAGAAAAAATTTCTTGTGTTTAAAAATATCAAATATATCATTTTAATTCAAACATGATCTTATAAAATATAAAATGTTACTTAAAAAATAATTTTTTTCATGAAAAATGTTTCTTAAGTCTTAGGTTGTGTTTATATCCATGTGATGCTAAAAATTACATGGTATATTCAAAAATGGTATTTTTCACTATTAAACTAAAAAACAATTATTTTAGAAAATTCATAAAAATTTATCAAAAGCTAATATGACCATAATAAATCCAAAATGACGTTAACTTTTTTCAAATTTACATCATTAAATTGATAGATTTAACATTAAAATAAATTTATAAAATATCTGGAAAAATATATTTTTATGGGGAATCATTTTTTGGTATATTAACTAATCTTCTTTAATTAATATTAATCATAAATATATAAAACACAGAAAATTATTCATTTTTTGAAATAAATTTTAAGAATAAAAAGATATTTTATTAATTAATTATTTGTTCTAATAGAGTCCAATATTTAAGGATAATGTTATTATATATATATATATATTCATTTATATATATATATATATATAAATTCTATTACAATAATTTATACATAAAATTTTTACGGCTACCTTATGATGGTCTATATTGTTTTGGTGTTCAGTGTTTTGTAAGTAATAACCCCTAAAAGAGAAAATTTGTTTAAGGAGAAATATTTGGCTCATTACAATCTATAGAAGTGTTAACTTAATTCATACAAGATCAATCATTTTTGTTGGATAGAATACCCCCCCCCCACTTTTATCATCACGATTTATATTACATAAGCATAAATTTTTTGATACTTGGGTCTAATCATTATGTCTTTAAATGGTGTGATGAAATTATTTTGGGTTATATATATTAGCATTACTTTAAGTCACATAAGATTTGTTGTTACTTCATTTCTAGATAAGAAACCCCAATATCTAATCTGAGCATCATGACTTTAATATACATGCACCTCCCTTCTAAGGTTGTCTATGCCAAAATTGGGATATCAATTCATGTTAGTTAAATCCTTACTTATCATTGTATAAGTTTCCTTGATACTTTTTGTTCATGCTATATAACCTTAAATTAATTCCTTCTCTTTTCTAAACTGAAAGACCATAAACTATTAATGTAAAGAGACATGGTACTCATCATAAATAAAACTCTTATACAGTAGTCTGGTAAAAATTTGAGTCTCCACACATTGGGACTTTTACTTTCATGGATTAATAAAAATATAGAGAATAAAAATGGAAAATTATTTTCTCGTTGAAATCCATATAAGGGTGACCTGATAAAAAACTATGTTTCTATTCTATAATCCTTCCCATTCTTGATTTATCAAAAATTCAAAGTATCTATTTAAAGCGATAAAAAATTTATAAAAAACAACATTTTGACCTAGAAAATTTCAGGTCGTTCTCTCTTGGTTTACAAATACATTAAAACTTTAGATAATCTTCATGTTCTTCTAGGTATTGGTTTAACAATGTTTTTAAAAATTTTAAAAGGTGTAATTTTAAAGTTTTTGAAACTACCATATGAAAAACACACCCCTAAAAAATAACCTTTTTATTCTAATTTTATTGATTCATCCCCTCTCTCCCAAACCCAATTGGACTAACCAGGGATTATAGTGATGTAACATTAAATGTGTGTTCAACATATCTATATCTATCAAGGATAGTGATACCAGGAGGAAATAAAACGTTATATATATTTTATCTAATAGGTTAATCTCAAAATATGGATATAGTATAAATTTTTTTGTATAAAATCTATCAATACCATCTTGATAGTATATTTCATATTATTAATCAATTAATTCAATATTTTCATCATTGACTTGAGTATTTTGAAATTATAATATAACAAATTAATTTTTCATTAAAAAATTTAATTCATTTATATATTGTAATATTACACTCTATTTTAATTTCAATAATTTATTTATAATTATAATTTAAAACTATATAAATTTAAAAAATTATCAATTTTATGAGATTAAATCATTTTATCATTGATTAAGAAATGATAGAGGTGCACCCATATTTTGGAATTTGCCTTTATCTTTCAACAATATAGAACTAGTATTGATTATAAGGCATGTCCTATATATTATTTTATTTGATCCACCATTTTTTAGACTCATTTACATTTTTTTAAAGTCGGAAAAACTATGCTACTTAAGCCTCCTAATTAGTGTGTTAAAACTCCCCTTGTGTGGAAGCATATTTTTTGTAATTACATTCCTTTTCATGGATATTTTGATATCATACCCTTCATTATGTAGTGTAATTTAATTCCTAAATAGGTATATTTCTCAACGTTATTTCATTAAAGGATAAAGGTTGTTATTCTACCTCTACCTCTACATGATGGGATATTTCTAGGAGTACTTCAACCCTTAGGTTGATAAATTATGTAGTTGAATCTTATTTGTAGAGCATATATTGTAAATATTGTTTTTCTTAACTCTCACAACTGATCCCTTCCACAATAGTATCGATGGTACATTAATTGAACCAATTATTTCCTTTAAAAATTACCATATAGAATTTTTTTTTGTTATTTTCAATATAGATGGTTGCAATAAATTAATCATAAATAATTTATTATGTTGAAAAATAATTATATGTCACTAGAAATATTATTAGTTATACGAATTTTCATTGCGAACCAAGTTCCTCACAAATACCATAGGCAAAAAAGCAAACACAATACAATGAATAACTACTTGTAATTGAATATTTGATTTTTTTTTAAATAATTATAGTGTGATGGAACTATTTGTGAAGAAATTATAAATTCTTCAAAAATTATGGTTCATTGTGACAGACTAAAGAACATATTTTACCATGAATAACTAATTTTAATTGAATATTTAATTTTTTTCAAAAATAATTTTTGTGGGATGGAACTATTTGTGAAGAAATTATAAGTCCTTCACAAATTGATATTATTTGTGATAGAATAAATATACATTATAGAAAATTATCCAGTAAACTACATAGTAATTATATATTATATCATAAATAGTTAGGAAAAAAATTTCATTGTAATGCTTAATTCATTTATAAATAGTTTCCAGGATAAAACTATTCATGATAAAATTATGCATTCCATCATAAAATATTGTAATTTATAGTAGACTAAATTTTTTTTAAATAATATGGTGGTGGACCATCTCAGATGAACCAATAAAATCAATTACAAATAGTTATTATTTAATATAGTCAAAATATTCCATCACAAATTTTCATTATATAATACATTTTATAAAGAACCAAATTATTTATGATGGATTTTGTACTTTAAAAAAAATTTTGAAAAAAATGGAAATATAGAAATATGTTGGAAACTCATTTGGATGGATTCATCATCCATTTCCAATTACTTTATTCATTGACAAAATTCATCCCAAAATAATTAAGAAGTGGACTTTTGTGATGGTTTTGTCCATACTAAGTCTATGTTGAAAAAAATATGAATATAAAGAACATGTAACTCTTCCCCAAACAAAAAATATGTCTCATTTTTCATTTTTTTATGTAAAAAATTCAATAAAAGTAACTAAAAAATCCTACACGTCAGACCATCCACCAATGAATTAAAGTTGAGAATTTTATCTTTTACCATAAGGTAATATTAAAAAAAATATGTTTATTATTTATTTTCTAATCATTTTATATGTTTTTTAAATTTCTTAAATTGTTAATTTAACTATATTGTTAAATTTATTTTAATATAGTAGAATTTATAATAAACTAACAATAAAATAGATTTAGAAATTTTAAAATAAATTTAATTGTTATTAGTGAATTAACATTATATTAATTAAATTATAAAATTATTATAAATTATTGAAATGAAATTTTATTTTCTCATTATATTAATCACTATTGTTATTTAATTAATTTTTTTAGTTTAATTTATTATAGATTTTTATATGTATCAAGATAACATTATTATAATTTAAAAAATCTATTTAATATTTATAAATAATTATTGTATGCCCTAAGACATAACATCATTTTCCTTTTATAGTAAATTAAATTTTTGTTCCTTGATTTCATTATAAGATATACCAAGTTAATATTTTTTTACACTAAATATAATTTTTATCTTTCTCTATATGGAACACCTAGGTTTTCTTGCATTACACGTATGGCTAACTTTCCTCGATGGCTTTAGTAACAAGCAAGACAAATAATATATCGTTAAAAATTATTGTATAATATAATATGATACAACCTATCCATTAAATTGATTTTAATTAATATGGTTATAAAACTTGTTAATAAATATGGTTTAATTCATAGGGTAAAATTTAATTATAATTGAATACAAGAACTAATTGAATATAAATGAAATTTTTTTATAAAAAACATTTTTTATGCTCATAATATCATTTTATCGAAATAATTTAAATTAATTACAATTAGTGAGTGATATTAATGTGACCCATAAATAATATATTCAATAAAATATTTTCTACATTCATCCAAAAGATTTTATAATTATAAGATAGGAATAATCCCAATATTACACATAAAACTTATGTTTTAATATAGGCAATTTTATAGAATTTTAAAGGAAATCCTACATTAAATATGATTTTTGAAAATTCTATGAATTTAATATAACCAAATTAACATAATTTCATAAATATAATTTTCAAATTTTGGTTAGGGTAAATTTTTGGTATTACTCGGTGATGATTCATTTTTTTAATGAATAGTAAAAAATATTCTTAATTTTAATTCAAAACTGCTTTTTTGTATAATTTCATTATAAGTTTAAATTAAATTTTTTATTGGTTTTAAATATTAAATAGATAAATTTTACATATATTTATCAAAATCATTTCATTTTAATAAATTGACCATTGAAACTATGTATAAAAGCGTTGAAATTTTTTGAACATTTTTACATAAAAAACCTTCATTATCATCCTGTATACGAGATTAATTTTAAATTAATTTTTGTCACATCAGTTATTAGAATTTGGAAAAATGTATTAAATATTTTAGGCCATAATACATATAATTTATAATAAGTCAAATTTATTTATTAACAAAAATTATTAGGGAACTTAATTAAAATTAATTATAGTGATTAAGTGGAAATTTAGCTCGACGAGGGACTAAAACTTAACCAAGAGGAAAATAATGACCTTGAAACCTATCCAAATTATAATGGATATCAATTTTTATAAATTATTCTCCATTTTATAAAACATTATACATTTTCTAGACACATTCCGTGGTTAAAATGTGGATAGAATTCCCTTTTCCAAAATTTATGAGACTGTCACTCCTCAACCACTATAAAAAAGAACTCACCCCTCCCAGTTATTCACACCACTCAATCCATTTTCCTCACCCAAACTTTTCTAAAATAGTATCCAAAAATCACTACCCTAATCTTTTAATTTTTCATTTGGTCATAAATTTATCCAAGTAATTCCTTTGTTTCAAACCAATTGGAGTTACCCAAAGAAGAGGTAACACCCTTCCTCAAACTCATTTGTATTGTTTTCATTTCCAATCCCATAAAATATTCTTATTACATTATTATATAATAATATAATTATCCTAAATATAATTTTATTTTTTTTATTCTAAGGGTTTTAACTACACTTATACACACTTATATCTAATTGGTAATGGACTTACCATTCGTGTGTATAGTAGACTACCGGCTTACAGAATTATTACTATTAATTTTTATTTTACCACCTTTCATGGTTGGTAATTATGATGGAACCATTTTTTATATTATATATATATATATATATGGTATTTCTAATGTATCTACTCTTATTTAATTTTTATATAACACACACTTTCACGATTTTAATTTTGTGTAAATATGATAACCTCTTTTGTTGATGTGTGGACTATCGCCTCCTCAGAGTAATGTGATTCGTTCACACTATACATAGAACATATAAAGGGTGGTTTTAATTAACAATATGTGAAAAAATTACTTATATAACATATTAATGATATAATTAACTTTCATTAAATATAATATATCATTTAATTTTGTTACCATTTTCACAAACTAAAAATTGATAATGTCAGTCGTGGATGTATGGACTACATCCTCCTCGATAGGATGTGATTCCTATTACATCATAATAATTCTATATAAAATTATATATGAATAAATAAAATTTTATTTATTATATAATGATCATTATAGAAATATATAATGTTACTTACCTTGTTTTCATAATGATCACTAAAAATGGGAACGTTACTCATGCACACGTACGGCCTACCATCTCCATGATTATATCATTGTTTCATTTATCATAACCATATTTCATGATTGGTTTTAAAAATATAAATTATGTGTACGTATGTTAATTGTTTCATTATTATTATTCATTATATTTTTATATAATAACCCCTTGGACCATATTTGACCTACCAATGACATTTTTGACACATAAACAGAATATAGTCAAAGCACCCAATGTAAACTTCATTGTTTAAGTAGTTGTTTACAAAATTGTAACAAGTGAAATGAAATTAATAATAAATATTGAAATAGGTTATATGTAAGTAAATAATTTAAATTAGGTTATAATTCTATAATTTAAAGAATGACGTGACAAGTCAGACTCAAGGTAAGTGCTTTTATTTTAATTTACATTCAATTAAGACTTTTTTTTTGCACCAATTCACTTTTATATGGTGTATATTCTACCATTTTAAATTTTATATCATGAATCCACATAATCTAATGATATTATATATTTAATTTATTGTTACTCTTTATAGGGATTATGATTCAAATGATTTAAATTGGAATGGGACACATTGAAATTTTTAAACATTATTTTACTCGAGAATGTTTCATTGATTTGTCTATGGTATTTATATTCATCAATGTCTATAGAACTTATTGTTACTTATCCTACACTAAGGAATTACTAATAAATAGGAATATCATACTCAATAAGAATATTTTCTAAGGCACATTTTTCAATAATTAATTCAAATACTTGACATATGAGGAATGATTTGGACATGAACAAAAAAGGTGGGGGCCAATTATAGATAACCCCTTGATGCATCGTTAGTCACATGAGATGAATCCATTGGCCAAATTATATTGGTTTTTACCTGATTTTTTAAGACATGTTATGAAATGTATTGATAGTAAAGGTACCATAAACCTAATAACAAGGAATAAAATAATTAAGAATATCCCTCATTTAGAGATAGTTACTATTAATCCATGATATTTTTCTTCAACATATCAATGGATGCATTTCATTCTCATTTTACTGATTTAATAGAGTTTGTTTTCATTTTTTTACCTTCACATATTGATTATTCTTTATCCAATTATTTTAATGGCATGTTTTATCAGTTATTTAACTTTCCATGTTGATTTTCTCTCATCAATTAATCATTTATTTTGCTTTACTTACCCTTACTGAGCATTTTACATCACCATTATTTTGTTTCCTTTCCCCAAGTTGTGAATAAGAAATCTTTGAATAAGATTTAAAGTATTTAGTTCATTTTTTTATTATATATCATAATTTTTTCTGTTTCCCAATGTAATATGGGTATCATTTAACACCTCAAGATTTTTTAAAATGTATTTTTTGAATTAATTTATCTTTTTGATATGTTTCATTTCACATAACACCAGAAATAGTTATATATATACATATATTTATATATATTAAAACACTATGCCGAACATTTAATTCACACTACACCGACATGGATTTCACTAGACGCATCACTGACTTTTTTTGTTCTACACAAAACACCGACATGGAAGGTTATACATGCAACACTAAATTGGTGTATGTTACACGTAATATTGAGTTTCTAAAAAAAATTATTTAATTGTTATAATTAATTAAAAAATTTAGTTATAAAAAAGACATTAAAAAATTCATATGAATTGTAATAACTAAATTATACATATTTTTATAATGGTTTAATATAAACAGAACATAATTATAATGAAAGATATAATTTTTTGTAATGTCATTATATGTTTAAAAATATTATTTTCTCGAATGAACTACATTTCATGTCCTTTTGTAAAGAACAGAAATATTAATTTTAGACAAATCTGGAAATATAATTTTTCAAAATATATTTCAATTTTGAATTTAGAGTGACAAAATTATCTTAGGATGAATTTTTTGGATTTTTTTGAGAAACATCGTTTTTTGATGAATAGTGAAAAATACTTCATTTTAGTTAATAAATATATATTTTTTAAAATAATTATTATTGATAAATCATAAATTAATTTTTTAAGGACTAATTATATCAATTATAAATCTATTAATACAATTTAGATCATTACAATCAATTTCACATCGAAATTGAATATAAAAACAAAATAGCCTTTTTCTACTTTAAAAACCTATTATTTTGTCCCCTCTCTAAGATTTGAATTAATATTAATTTTGATTATTTTATGAATTTAATTTAGAAGAATTTAAATTTAAATTTTTATTATGTATGATAATTAGATTCTAATGATATCTTATAAATTTTTTCCCTTAAATATTTGTAAATGTGATTAAAATTAATCACAAAAATTTAGGTCAAATTAAGCTTAATTAGAGACTAAAGCTTAATCTTATGGGCCCAAATGAACTAGAAACTTTTAAAACACTAATTTTATGGAAATATATCAGATATAATACTTCAAATATTTATTTATTTTATTTTGGTATAAATTTTTTTTGGGTTAAATCATGTATACACCTTACTTGTTTTCTAAAATTCCAAGTGAGTCCTTTTCCATCCATATAAAAGGACACCACCTCTCCCTCTTATTCACACCTATAAAAACAATTATGATAGGAAAAAATATTCCTAATAAATCATAAAAATCCCACCATTAATCACATAATCCTTTCCTTGGGTATAGAGAAATCCAAGGAATTGGTTTGTTATAAACTAAAAGTAGTTGCCTAATTAAGAGGTAACATCTTCACTCAGGCTCCTTTCATTTATTTTCCTTCTCCACCCCCTACACTCTCTTTATTCCTTGATTTTATAATAAAACCGGTATATTAAGAATACTATTATGTTTTTTGGTCTAATTTTTGGACATAAACTTACACACACAACCATCTAATTGGTAACGAACATATTGTTTATGTGTATAGTGAACTATCACCTCCCTAAATGATGATTATCCATTTTCTCTTTACCGCCTCTCCGGGTTGATATTATAATGGAAACTATACTTTAACCTGTAATATATTATATTTATTACTTCTTTAAGATAATTTATTCCTTTTATAATAGAAATATGTTTACTTTCCATTTGGTGTAAATACGATGATTTTGTTTGAGGAAGTGTGCATTATGTCCCACTTAAAGCGATGTGATTCGATCATACACTAAATGGAATATATTAAAGATGGGTTTATTGAATATATATGAAATATATTATATACTAAATATTCCTTAATAATTATATAAAATATTTATATTTATTTATTTATTTTACAATCTTTCTTTCAACACGAAAATGAAATGGAAATAGAGTTCATGCGTACGTATGGCCTACTGTCTCCATGAATAGTGTGTTCCATTTCATACTTCAATATTATATGGATTATTATAAAATAATATATTTAATATTTATTCTCTTTAAATAATGTTTTATAATATTTAAACCATTATTTATGTATAAGGACCATAGATATAACAAATTAATATACATGCGAAAAACAAAGCAGATATTACACCAAGTGAAACATTAACGTTGAATTGTTAACAAGTGACAAATATAAACCCAAAATAAAACAATATATGGTATTATAAGTAGTAATATAGTTATTTAATATATTTATAATAAATTTATATTTATTATATAGGTTTTTTGAATGATTGCGATGAGATTCAAGACACGAGGTAAGGGGATTTCATATCACCTTTTATTTCGGAGACATACATGAATTATTCAACACCCATTCCATTTATCTGGTGTGTATACCTCCCATGGATGTGTTCTATTGTTATTTTAAATAAATTTATCTATATTTTTATATACATTTTTTATATATTTTTTCATGGGTACATTGTTTAAAAAGTTAGCAAATCGGTAAAAGGATTTTGTTTCAATTTTCCTTCATTGAAACACATACCATGTTTTACACATATATATTTAATGAGGTATATAGAATACCTTAGAAATGTTATATCATTAATATATTTATATAAATGAAATTTTAAGATTAATTTAATTTCATTTTATTAAATTGTTATTATGGTTCAATGTTACATGGTGGTTAGAGTTTATTGAAATAATCTCATCGCATTTCGATATTATTTATGATTATACTTTTTTTGATGAAATATAATGATAAATCTCTCAAGAACACAAATAAAATTTCTTATTCTCTCATTATTCATGATATCTTCATGTATTGGTACCATTTTTCCCACTCTTTGAAACATAATTTAGTTAAGAAAGTGTTTTTTAAAAATTTCAAATTTACCTTTCTCATCTATCTTAAATATTTGTTTCTTCAAAATAAAGTTTCTAAAAAGGGATTACTAGAATATTATTCTAATATCATATAATATTTAAACCACATTTTTATGCTTTTTTTCTCTTACCAATGTTTTCAAAGGAATTTTCTTGTCGCTTTCTGAACAAGGAATTTTTCTATACCTTTTACCATGAAAAAGTAATGTTCTTTTTACCTTGATCAAAATGTACAGATTTACCCACCATCATTTAGGTGAATCTCCCATTGCATTTTTAAGGGTTAAATTTTAAGAAACTATTTTTAAATATATTTTCAAATAAATGGTTTTCAAAACTTTTTCAATATTATTTTATAATTTTTCAAGGAAAATGTTTTTAAAAATATTTTCAAGACTTAATAATAATTTTTCAAAGTACTTACAACGATGTGGATTTAAGAAAAATAAACATATTTCATGAGTTTTAAAGAAAAATGGTTTTCAAATATTTTTCAATATTTATTTATAAAATTTCAATTTGTTTTAAATGAAAAAAAATCAATATGTTTATAAATTTTTTTACATGTTTTCAAGGAAAAATGTTTTAAAAATGACTATCATACTTATTTCTATGTTTTCAAAGTATATTCAATGAAAATGGATTTTGAATAGGGTTTATGTTTTAAATTATTTTTTTCAAAGAAGAATGTGTATTTTCTTCAAGAAAGGTTTTCAAAATATCGTTCCATGTTATTTTCCATCTAAGATGATGTCCATTAATGTTAATCAATCAATTTAAAGAAATAATCCCAAGTTACCATTCATATTATTTTTCGAATGGTTTATTTTTTTATATAATAATTCTTATAATAATCATTTAACTTCAAAAATTTATATGTTTTTGAAACATGCATCCCTTCACTCATTACATTTTGAATAAATGATTATGAAACCAATCTATTTTCTATAGGATATGATGTGGTGAAATGTTAATGATACCCATTTAATTTCATGGGTTATGATTTGATGTTTATAAAACCTATACCTTTTCATGGGCCATGATAGGATGAATGTTTTTTTTTGAACAATCATGTATGATTTCATTATGTGATGGGTGGGACCTATATCTCCCTTCAATGAATTGGGCAATGAAAAAAAAAATTATGAGCTCAATGGGTACACAGTAGGGCATTCCATGACCAAAATAAGAGGTTATAGGGGAGGATATACCTAGAACAAAATAAGTGGGTATACAAGAGTACATCCCAAGTCTGAAAAAATAGGGTAAATGGGAGGACATCCCATGCCCTAAATAAGATGGTAAATGTGAGGTCATCAAATTCCCAAAATAAGAGGATGCATGGGAGGACATCCCAAGCTTGAAATAAGAGGGTACAAAGGAGGGAATCCCAAGCCTAATGTTGGTACATGGGTTATTAGCCCAAGCCTAACATATGAAAAATTCCTTGGTATAATTTCTTGAAATAAGGTTTTTATATGATTATGTGTTCATCAAAATTCCATGTTTTATTCATATTTTATGCTTTCATGGATTATGTTCATTATTTCATTATCATTTTTTTCTTCAGAACATCCACTCTTTTTTTCTGATCTATGATATGCAAGGTATGATCTTGAAATATTATTCTCATGTTATATACACTTATTTCTTGATATGTTTATGAATTTCCTTTATTTACACTTACTATGCATCTGAGATCACCCCTTTCTTAGGTTTCCTTTCCCTATGTTATGAAAAGTGTTTTCAGTTATAAGTACTAATGGTGGTGGTCTTTATAGGAGATTCTAAAGATACTTCATGAGGGTAGAATATTTTATTTCCATTTTTCAAAATACACATTACTATAACTATCCTTAGGCATGTATTTTTTTAATGTACTTAATATTCACCTAAAATGATGTAATATCCATGTATGTTACGTCTGGGCCACTATAGATGGTATAAAAGGAAAGGTTTAGCCAACCATTAGAAACTAAGATGGTAAAACTTTACTGATATCCCTAGGTATATTTCGAAGGATATGTCTAGGTATTTATCTAAAGATAAGTATAAGGATGAGTCAATATTTAGGAAATTGTCTTAAAATTTTGTTAAAGGATGTAGTGAGTGGTATCCTAGAAATACATCTTCTTTTGGATACTACAAGTAGAAGTGTCTCTAGAACATGTGTAGCTAGGAGTAACAACTCTGATTAGATGTTTCGAGCATAACATAGGGTAATGTATTACCCAACAATGTGCCTTGATGCACACCTGGTTTGACCCCCCCCCCCCCCCCAGGGGATATGATTTGGGAATTCGCAAACTCATTAGGAACCATTGTGAAGGATTTGAATATAATATAACTATCGATAACCCAGGATAAAACTAAGGTAGCATTTATTAAATGGTATGTGTCCTGATTTAGACATCATGTATGTAATTTTTTATGATTATGTTGTTTCCTTCTAGGATATGTGTTTCTCACCCCATGGTTTTTGGTTTTTGTTAATGTAAGATACCATAATTAAATGGCGGAACATTTATTATGATGGAAAATCTGGGGATTATGATAAACTAAATTGGATAATGATAGGGGAGAAAGATATTACGGTCATGTCAAATTAGATATCGATATATATGATTAAAAATGTGAACAGTACTGATATTCATGACACATTATATAAACTGGGGATGGATTTTTATAAATGTTAAAATTAAAAGGAGCATAGAGGAATGAAGATTTGGCTTCCTACATGTCAATAAAAAATGAAAAATAACATTGAGGAATACCTAAATTAGAGGTAAATATGTTATCTATGTGGGGAAATGGGTCATAGAGTGATAAATTGTCATAGAGTTCAATGTATCATCTATAGAGAACATGAGAATTATCCAACTCAATGAATATACAAGATAATTTACTTCTAAACCAAGAAAGATACTATTCCATGTGAACCATTAAAGTGTTAGAATTGAAGTATTTATTTATTTAGATCCATAAATTGTTAATGGTAAATAACATAAGGATTATTCATTTTATGTTTTTCATTAATTATTTTAAAGGATATGTTGAATAGTTATAATGGAATTGAAAATTTATCTAATGAAAAGGTTATATTCATAGGTAAAACATGATTGAGGTAAAGATAACCCGTATTGTATTCATAATGTTAATATATTGATTTCTAGATAAGAAGCATTCTATATATAAATAAGTGAATTGGATAGTACTAATTACACTGGATCTGATTACTGATCAGTTGAAAAAGTGGTCTATGTCATCATGAATTATGTTTAGAACTTCTAGTATTTAATTAATATATCCATTAATTTTTTAATAAGAAATCATGCATGTTTTCAAAAAGTATTTATGGTAATTCATATTATTACCATGTTTCAAGAGAATATCTAATTAGGGTATTCACTGGTTCAGAATGTGACAACCAATAGTTACAATGATTTTTATGGGGGATCAATGTCATACTGATTTTGTAACCATATTCTAAATGTTTTGGAATTTAATATTTTGGATGATTTATAAGGTTTTCCATTTATGAAAATATTATGTTGAAATGATTTTTTTGAGATTAAAATGATATCTCACCATAGTATGATTTATGCATGTCAGATAACCAATGTTAACCATTTCACTGAGATATTAAGTGATGAAAGATGTAATAGCGTATTATTCTATATATGGATATAATAATATGTTGGTTCTTCAGGAATGAAAAATTCACTTTCATTCCCTTTAATAATAGATGAAATGGAAATTGATAAAGGAAAAAAATGGTGAGGTTTTACATATTAAAAGGATCAAAATCAAGTAAGTATTTTTCCTTATGTTCCTAAATATTAAAATAATACCTCTAATCTAGGAAATGGATATTGAAAAATATTTCCCCAAGAACCTTTATTTTTGATAAATCAAATAGTGTAGATTTATTATTTTTTATCACCCACTTCTACTATTCAATGTTCACTATCAATCTCCATCATAACTTGATTGTTAGATTTTTCATCCATGCCCATGTTTTCACTTCCCACTAATGATCTTTTATTTGGAAACCTATTTATATATTACATTGGGTAACCACTACATTTCTAACATTCCTTTTTTAAAGGAAGTTTTGTATTCATTTTTTACGATGTGGGTTTTTATAAAGTGCACATTCAAGGATTAAAACATTGATAAACCATATGAATTTCAGGGTAGAAATTAATATTATGGGGGGTATAATGTAACACTCTGATATTTTTTGAAATACTGTTTACAAATTAATTTATCATTTTCATAATTATCATTTCTCATGACCATGGAAATAGTTATATATATATATATATATATATATTCAAACCCCAAGTAAAATATTCCATTCACATGCCACCAACTTGGATTATTCTACTTGCATCAATAACCTTTATTATTCTAAACGCAACACTTACTTGGCATGTGCTACATGTGACACAGACTTCGCATATCTTATAGGTAATACCGTGTTTCTACGATATATAATTTTGTTGTAATATTTATTTAAACAAGTTAGTTATAACTGAGCCATTAAAAAATAGTAATATGAATAGTAATAACTAATTTTAAAATATTTTTCTAATGGTTCTCTATAAATTAAACATATTTATAATGAAAAATAAATTTTTTTTGTAACGTCTTTATTGTTTTAAATACTATCTTCTCGAATGAAATTCTTTTCATTTCCTTCTATAATGTTCATAAAAAAAATTTAATAACATATAGAAATTTAATTTTATATAGTAAATTTAATTTTTTTTATTTTGAATGCTAAAATTAACTTAGGGTGAATTTTTATCATTTTTCTATGTTATGTCATTTTTTAATGAAAATGAAAAATACTGCATTTTAGTTAATAACTAAATTTTCATTTAACAAATTATTAATGTTAAATTATGCATTAAATATTTTAATGTAAAATAAGGTCATTTATATATATATTAATACAATTTACTTCGTTATAATCATTTTCACTTTGAAATTTAATATTAAAACGTAACAACATTTCTCTACCTTAAAAACCTATTATTTCATCTCATCTGCGAGATTAGAATTAATCTTAATTTTACTGGTTATTTAAAATAAATTTATAATAATTGAAATAAACCATTTTAATCAGAATAATATTTATATTTTAATTATATCAGGTTAATTTTTAATGAAAAATATTAATAAAATTTATTAAAATTAATCACAACAATTAAGGTCAAATTGAGATTAATTAGGGACTAAACCATAATATTATGAGACCAAATATCCTAGAAACATATCCAAAAAAACATTATAGACATATTTCTTCCATAAATATCCCATAATATATTATGGTTGGTTTTTTATAACTTTCATTAGGTAATAGAATGTGTAAACCTAACTTTTTTTCAAAAATTCCAAGTGAGTCTTTTTTCATCTGTTTTAAAGGCCACCAACTCTCCCACTTTTTCACACCTCCTAAAACACTATGGTGTGGCCAATATCTTCTATATAAACGTCTCAAAATACTGAACATCCACTTATAAGATGATCCTTGGGTATAAATGAATCTAGGAAATCATTTTTTCACAAACCAAAAGGAGTTTCCCAATAAAGAGGTAATGTCTTCTCTCACGTTCATTTCTTTTATTTTCCATCTTCGCCCTCAAAATTATATTTATTAAATTACAGAATAAAAATACATATTATATTAAATATAATATTATTATTGTATTCTATGTTTTAATCTTACACTTAAGCACACATCCATCTAATTCGTAACGAATATACTG
This sequence comes from Viscum album, assembly GCA_963277665.1. Taxonomy (NCBI): domain Eukaryota; kingdom Viridiplantae; phylum Streptophyta; class Magnoliopsida; order Santalales; family Viscaceae; genus Viscum; species Viscum album. Next base: position 1,869,162,290 of record OY728163.1, read on the forward strand.
TTTAGGTGTACAACGAACTATCGCCTCACTAAATGATAATTGTCGATTTTTCCACTATCACATTTAATGGGGACATTATGGTAAAAGATATGTTTATATATTTAATATATTATATTTATTATGTATTTAATATTTTTTATTGCTTTTATAAAAAAAATATCATCTTACATTCTATTTGGTGTAAATACAATAATTTTGTTTGAGGAATTGTGGACTACTATCCCCTCAATACGATGTGATTCATTCATACAATACATGAAATGTATTAAGTATGGGTTTAGTGAATATATTTTATATATATTATATAATCAAGATACTATAATAATTATATATATATATATGTGTGTGTGTGTTTAAATTTTACCTTCTTTATTTCAAAGTGATAATTAAACAGAAATAGCGTTCATGTGTACGTACGGCCTACCGTCTCCCTGAATAGTGTATTCAATTTAATACTTCTATATTCTATGGATTATTATGATATACATATATGGAATATAAATTATATCTAAATCATGTTTTATATTATTTAAATAATTATATAATTATAAGGATCAAAGATATAACAAATTAAGACACATGCGAAAAACTAAGGGAATATTACCCAAAGTTAAACCTTAACATAGAATTGTTAACAAGAAGGTAATGTAAATCCATAATAAAACCATATAAGGTATTTTAAGTAAAAATATATTCCTATAATATATTTATAATAAAATTATATTTATTATATAGGATTTTTGAATGATTATGATGAGAGTCAAGACAAAAGGTAAGGGAATTTCAATTCACTTGTTTTTTCCATGAGATGCATGCTTTATTCACCACCCCTTCATTTTTATGGTGTTTATACTACCCATGTATGTAGTATATGATTATTGTAATTAATTTTATGCCAATATAATATCTATTTGATTATATTTTTTTCTTGTTGACTGTGTTTGAAAATTTACTAGATCGATAAAATTATTATGTTTCAATTTTTCTTCTTTGAGACACATGTGATGTTATGCTCATAAATATTTTCATGAGGTGTATATGATTACATTGACATGTTATATCATGAATCTATTTATTTTAATTATATTTTAATCTTTATTTAGTTTCATTTTCTTAAATGGGTTGTATGGTTCAATGTTACTAGGTGGTATGAGTTTATTGAAACAATCTCACCACATTTAGATGCTGTTTAGGATTACGCATCATTTCATGAAATTTTATGATCCATCCCTCAAGAACACTCATGAAATTTATTTTAATCTAGTTTTTCATGATATATTCACTTATTTTTACCGTTTTTCAACTCTTCGGTACATAATATAATAAATAACCTTTTTTTAGAATCTAGGAATTTACCCCTATCATCGGTTATAAATCTATGTTCCTTAAAAACAATGTTTTCTAAAATAGGTTTCCAAGAATATTATACAATTTTCTTAAAAATTTTAAAATAATTTTTTACCCTTTTTTATTTTACCATTTTTTTCGATGTAATCTTCTTGTCTCTTTCCAAAAAAGGAATTTTTCAACCCATTTTACAGTGTAAAAGGAATGTTATTTTTACCTCATATGGCATGTATAGAATTACCCGCCATAATTTTTGGTATGCTTCCTTTTCATGATTGAATGAATAATTATTTTAAAAGTGTTTTTTATTTAATTTTCAATGAAATGGTTTTAATAACATTTACAATATTGTTTTTTACATTTTCATGGAAAATGGTTTTCCAAATGTTTTTAATCATTATTTATATGTTTTTAAATTATTTTCAAATAAATGTATTTCAAAACATTTTCAAGAATATTTCATGGTTTTTCAATTTAATAGGTTTTCAAAACATTTTCAATCTTTCTTTATATGTTTTAAAATTGTTTTCAATGAAATATTTTTTAAATATTTGGAATATTATTTTTTTTGTTTTTAAGGGAAATGGTTTTCAAATTTTCTCCAAGATTATTTTACTAGTTTTCACGGAAAATGTTTTTCAAAAATAGTTGTGGCCTTCATTCTATGTTTTCAAATAATTTTCAAGGAAAATGGATTTTGAAAATGTTTAATGCTTTAAAAATATTTTCTTCAATGAAGAAAAATTATTTTACTTAAGAAACGGTTTCAAAATATATTTCCATGTTATTTTTCATATAAGATGATGTCTATTGGTGTTAATCAATCCATTATAGGAAGTGATCCCAAGGTCTCATTCATATTATTTCATGAAAGGTTTATGTTTTAATGGAATAATTATTATGAAACATGTTTTACTTCGATGGGGTATATCCTTCTCAAACCTTATTCTCTTCCCTAGTTCTGTTGTGATGAAATTATTATGAAACCTATCTGTTTTCCATAGGTTATGATGTAATGAATTGTTAATGATTCCCATTCCAGTTCATGTGTTGTGATTTTATTTTAATAAAAAACATCTATTTTCTTGAGTCATTATATGATGAATGTTTTTTAGTACTAGAATGTATGATTTCATTATGTGATGGGTGGGACCTATATCTCCCTCTAATGCATTTGATGATAATAAATGTTTTATTATCTCAAACAGTACATGTGAGGGAATCCCAATCCTGAAAAAAGTGGGTATATGGGAGGACATGTTAACACTGAAACAAGATGGTATATGGGAGGAAATCCCAAGCTGATAACAAGAGGGTAAACATGAGGACATATGAAGCCTGAAATAAGAGGTTAAATAAGAGTACATCCCAAGCCTGAAAAAAGAGGGTACAAAAGAGGACATCCCATGCCTGAATCAAGAGGGTACAAGGAATGGAATCTCAAGCCAGGAGTAGGTAAATCGGGGGTCTAACCCAAGCCTAACATGTTTTAAAGTCCTTGTTATTTCTCCTTGACATAGTTTTTTATATGATTATTTGTTTTCCACAATTCCATGTTTTATTCCATTTTTATGCTTTCATGACTTGTGTTCATTATTTACTTATGATTTCTATCTTATGAACTTCTGATCTTTAATATGACCTCTAATATGTAGGTTATGATATTCAAATGATATCCTCATGTTCCATACCATTTTTTCATGTTATGATTATTCATTTCCATTGTTTACCCTTACTAATCATATTATCTCGCCCCTTTCTTATGTTTACTTTTACTACGATATGAATGGTTTTAGGTAGATGTACTAAAGGTGGAGATATTTATAGGATATGTTCATGATATTTCATGAGGATAGAAGATTGTGTTTTCTTATTTCCAAACGCAGTAAACTATTATGTTATTTTGGAAATAATTTTTTTAATCTACTGAATATTCATCTAAAATGTTGTAATATCCATGTATATTATGACTCGGTCATTTTATATCATGTATGTAATCTAGTTTTTCAAAAAATATTAACTAATCAGTCCTTAATTATTATATTCCCTATAATCATGCCAATGTAATCATATAAGGCAACAAATATGGGCTTCTATGGTTGGTGCATTATAATTAGTATCATAGGAAGTTTAGCAACAACCTTGGAAACTAGATTTATAAAATTTACATTAGGGAAAATAACCCCATACATTAATTTTATGATATTTATAGAAAGGAATCCTAGAATATTGGTAAGATAGATATTATGTGGGTATTCATAGCAATAAAACATTATCTAGATACCAAAAGTGTATACGGTTCTAGAACAAATATTCCTATGGGTAACAACTCCAACATGGTGTGTTGGGACTAACTCGAGCGTAACCTAGTACATGACAATTATCCTTACTTTTCACCTAGTTTGAAACTGCCATGGGATATTCTTAGGATAATTCTAGTTTTCATTACAAACCATTATGAATGATTTAATAGTAAAAATTTCCTCAAAGAAACCATGTTTATAATTATTTGATTATCTATGAAAATATTTTACAATTTATGTTATGTATTCTACTAGTTTGAATATTATACAATATTTTTTATAACGATATGAACTAATTTAGTATATATTTTTATTAATAAATGGTTCCTTGTATAAGTAATGTGAACATCACCAATTTGTGTGATACAAAGAGTAATAAATATCATTTTTATAGGCATAGTCCAATATTTCAAAGAGAAATAATCTCCCAATAATTCTCAACATATGAGGACAAAGTATCATGTGATAAAGAGATGGGTAAATTATTATACAAGTCGTATGAATTTGATGAAGGAAAATATATATGAGAATGGAATGTCAAAATATTTATAAATGGAAGAATTGAAATAATTCTTTCCCATATGTGATAACTTTGGAAAGAAACACCTCGATACTTGATTGAAAGAAAATATAGTTTGTTATAAGTGTGGAGAAAAATTCCACAATGTTCATGATTCCTAGGAGATGAAAAAATTAAAAAATGTAATGCTTCTACTGTAAAGTTATGGGACACTGCAGAAATCGATGTCTCATGTATCAAAACAATATACCCTAAAAGAGGCTAACAGATGATGGTCAATATTATGAAACTACCAAAAACGAAGAGGAATCATTATTGTTCTTATGTTCGGATTCAACAATTATGTTGTTTGATTAATTTATCAATGATATATTGGTTATAAAAATTATTGAATATATGATGATTAATCTGAAGTACTTTTTCTTTAATGATTTGAGATCATTTATTGAATGATACCAAGATAGGTGATTCGGTAGCAAATTAATCTTTTTAGAAAATAGAAGGTTTAGGGAAAGATAATTCTTAATATGTTCCAAATTATGATATAATGTTGTTTGGATAAAATAATATTGATTTAGATAAATGATAACTATCTTGGAACAAATTAATTATTTTTTAACATATTGGTTTATAATATCATTAATGGATTTTAAAACACTTTTTGATTTATTTAATATATCGAATAACATGTATTTTACTTAAGTAATAAGGAAGAATACATTTTTATAATAATGTTTTCTGGTAATTAAAGATCTTACCACATTTCAAGAGAATACATGTTTATTTATTTCACATATTTGGTATATTGGGATTAAAGATATACTTCATGTTTATTAAAGTCTGATGATAAGTTCATTTTTGATATTAAGTGTCCTTCTTTCTAAAAGAGTTGGATAATAACTATTTAGAAAAGTTGAGCATTTATGAAATGGTTTATTTTTATCATTGAATTTCATCTTTAATATTAATGTTTTTCTCCACTATATAAATCATCTTATTCTAAGAGATGAATTAGAAATAGTTCACTACATAATCAAAGTAAAATATTATGTTTATAGAAACATATATTTTCTTATATTCTTAGAGTGTGAAAGAATTCCTCAACTATTGAAAAAATGATCTTGAAATATTTTTTTCCCTATTATCATTATTTTTTATGATATCAATGACCTTTTCATCACAGTGGTCTATGGATTTATGGTTATCAAAATTCAAATGAACATGTTCCCTAGAACTCAATATCATAACATGATTATTATATTTTTCTTACATTTCTATTCAATTTTCCAACTATGTTCTCCTACTAGGGAACCTAGTTACATGACCATTTCAAATTTTTTTCAATCATAGTATGAATATGGGTGATTAACCCTATTCATAATATGAGTTTTTTTAATAGTAGTTTGTTTTCAGATATTAATCCCTTGATTAACAAGATTATGTTTAAATTGTGAGGATTTTATTTCTTTAAAGGGGGTAGAATGTAACACTCAAAGACATTAAAATATTTTCCTTTTATAATAAATTTTATTTTTGTTCCCACATTGATTTATAAGACATACCATGTTAATATTTTGATATATGAAACATAATGGTTATATTTCTCTACACAAAACACCAAGGATAACATGAATTATGTGAAAGACTGACTTTCCTCGATGGATTTCATAACATTTGAGACCAATAATGTATTATTAAAAAAATATTATTTAATATAGTAAGATAAAACCTACATATTAAGATTATTGTTCATAGGATTAACTAACATGTAAAAATATATGGTTTAATTCATTGGTTATAAATTAATTATAAATTAATATAAGATCTAATTGAATGTAACATGAATGTTTTTATAAAAAACAATTTTTTGCTAAAAAAGTTATTTTATATTAATAAATTAAATTAATTAAAATAATTGACTTATATTAATGTAATATATATATATATATATATTAAATATTAAATCTGATATTTTTCACATTCATCTAATAGATTTTATAATCATAATATTAGAACAAACCCAATATTACACATAAAAACATATATTTTTATAAAGGGAATCTTACGCATTTTAATGGAGAATCTACATTAAATATAAATTTTGATACTTTTAGAAATTCAATATGAAAATAAATATCATTTTTTAAATAGACACATGAAAAATAGTTTCGGGTAAATATTTTTTATATTTCTGTAAAGTTTAATTTTTTAATAAATTGTGAAAAATACTTAATTTAATGTCAAAACTAATTTTTTTTCCTAATTTAGTTATAATTTTATCTTAATATTTTTACATTTTTTAAATATTAATTATATAAATTTTTCATATATTTACCTAATTTAAGTCAGTGGAATTAATTTCAATTTGAAATGGTATATAAAAACATCGCAAACTTTTAAACACTTTTACATTAAAAATCTCAATTGTCCTCCCCTTTGAGGCATTAATTTTAAAATAATTTATACAAATTAAATGATTTAAATTTGAAAAAATGGGTTCCATATTTGGATATATAATTATTTCTAATTTATAACAATTTCAATCTTTTTTTACCCAATATATTAGTGAATTTAATTAAAATTAATTACAACGATTAAGTGGAAATTTAGCATCACAAGGGACTAGACATTAAACATTTAGAAACAAATGTCATAGAAACTTGTCCAAATTCTATTAAATATTCATATTTAGAACCTATATTCTATTTTATATAATTTTTTCTAATATTGGATCCTCTTGACATTGGAAAAATTTTGGCAGAATTCCCTTTACCAAAATATACAAGAATGTCTCTCCTCCTCAACTCTAAAAAGTCACTCAACCTAGCCACTTATTCACACCAATAAACCCATTTGGATCACCCAAAATTGGACCACATATGATCCCAAAATCAATCACATCATCTTATAATCCTCCCCTGTTTCGTAAATTCGTTTAATGAATCCCTCTGGTGAAAACCAATAGGGGTTACCCAAAGAAGAGGTAACATCCTTCCTCAAACTCTTTTATTTTATTTTCATTCTCTAGCCCATGAAATATTCGTATTCCATGATTATATAATAACCTTTCTATCCACAATATACTGATATTTTGTGATTATAATGGTTATACCTACACTTACATAGACTTCCATTTACGGGGTATTGGACATACTATTCATGTGTATGGTGGACAACCGCCTCGCGACTCGATGATTGTTCATGTTTCCATTACCACCATTCATGGTTGGTAATTATGATGGGTATGATTTTTATATCTGATATATATGATATTTATATTTTATTTATTATTATTCAACTATTATATAACATATACCTTCATTATTTCTATTTTGAGTATATATGATAACATCAGTTTTGGAAGAGTGGATTATCCTATCCTCAAAGCAATGTGATTCGTTCAAACTATACATAGAATGTGTAAAATATGGTTTTAATTTAAAATATATGAAATAATACATATATACATATATATATTATATTAATGAAATAATTAACTTTCATTAAATATAATATATCATTTTCTTTATTATCTATTTCACACACTAAAAAGTGATAACATCGGTCGTAGATATGTGGACTACCACCTCCTCAACACATTGTGATTCCTTTTAAATCACCATAGTTCTATATATAAGTATATATGATTAAATGAAATGTTATTTATGATATTATTATAATTATGTAGAGATATAATGTTACGTACCTTCTTTTCATAATGATCATTGAAAATGAGAATGTTACTCATGCGTACATACGACCTTCTATCACCATGATTGTAACATTGGTTCAATTTTCATAACCATCATTCATGATTGGTTTTAAAATTATAATTGATGTATAAATATGATTATTATTTCATGTTTATTGTTTTGGATAAGATTACATAATAAACCCTTTGACTATATCCTACAAACCAATTTTTTTGACACATAAACCGAATATGGTCGAAACACCCAACATAAACATAATTGTTTATGTAATTGATAAAAATATTTTAATAAGATAAATAAATTTAATTATAAATAAAAATTGGTTTCTAAAACAATTAAATAATTAACATAAGTTTGTTACTCTAGAATATAAAAACACACATGACATGTCAGATCCATGTTAATGGATTTCGTCTTAATCTACATTTCATTGAGGCTTATTTATTTTTATGGACCAATTCACTTTAATATGGTGTATATACTGCCCTTTGAAATTTTATATGATGAATATCCTTATTCATAAGTTATTAAAAATCTTTTAATGTTATTACATCAGGGGTATTATGATTCAAATGTTTCAAAGTTTTTTGGGACAATTATGAATTTTTAAATATTGTTTTCCCCAAGAATGTGTTAATGATATTTCAGTGGCATTTCCATTGATCAACATCAAAAACCTTATTGTTACTTCTCCTCCACTAAGTAATTATTGTTAAATCTATATCTTATATTCAATATGGATATTTGATAAGGCACATATTTCATAAATTAAATCTATTACTCGATATATAAGGAATGATTTAAAAAGGTATGACATGGGTGGGGCCTGGTTATAGATATCCCCTTTTTGCATTGGAAGACTCCTGAGATGAACTAGTAGGCAAAATTATATTTGTTTTTACCAGATATTCTAAATCTCCTTGAGAAAGGTCTTGATCGTAAAGTCACCATGTACCTAGGAAACAAGGAATCTAATAATTAAGCATTTCCCTCAATCATACTCAGTTACAATTTATCAATGATATTTTTCTTCAACATATCTATGGAATAATTTCATTCTTAGTTTATTTATTAAATGGAATTTGTTTTCAATTTCATACCTTTCCATATTGATGATGTCTTATCCATTCATTTGAATGGAATGTGTTATCTATTTTTTACTGTTCCATTTTGATTTAATCTCATCAAATAATTATTTATTTCTCTTTAATTAACCTCACAAAGCATTTGAGCTCACCCTTATTTGGGTTCATTTCTCCAAGTAATAAAGAAGAAAACTTTTAATAAGATTTCAAGGATGAAGTTTATTTCATTTTATAATGTATCATTTTTTGTTTTCTATTTTCCAATGTAATATGGGTATCATGTTTGTAATCTAGTTTTCTTAAACTTTTAAACTAATTAGTATATTTGGATTTGATTCCATGAAGTAATGCAAAGGAAATATTAAATACGCCAGGTTCGAGCTTCTCTAGTCGAGACATTAAAAATAATACTTCAATTTTGGGGAAAAATATTATCATAAATTATATTTAGTTTATTTAACAAGGTAAATAATAGTAAAAATGATACATTCTATAAAATAAAACTTTAAATTAAAAAATAAAAACTTTGAAAATTTATTTAAAAGTAGTCAGATAAAAACTAGTAATGAATAATTGTTAAGAATAATAAAAAAAATTAAAATTACATAAATGCTTTAAAATTTTAAAAAAATAAAATAAATAATTGAAAAATAATTAATCTTATGATTAAATAAATAAGAAAATAAAGAACCAAAAAGAGTACTAATTATTAGCAATAAATTTTATTAAAAAAATAAAAAATTTAATTAAAAATAAAAAAAATAGTTTGAAAATTAATATACTAGTTAAATCATAAAAAACAATAATGATATGTAATTCTATAAAATGTAAATTATAATTTTAAATATAATTTTTTAAAAAAAAATTACATAAAGATTATCAATAAAAAACTATAAAATAATCATTTAATTAATTATTTAAAACCTTGAAATAATAATTTTTAATAAAATAAAATAAATCATTAGTATAATTGAAAAATATAATATGTAGAAAATACTAAATTAACATTTTAATTTCGGGAAAAATATTCTAAATTATATTTAATTTATTTTAAAAAATAATAAATAGTAAAAAAACTAATTTCTATAAAAAAATTGTTAAGAAATAAAAAATATGAATATTTAATTAAATTTTTTACAAAACACTAACAAGAATATAATAGTAAAGAATTTAAAAAATAATAAATTATTATAAAATGTAAAAAAATAGAAGATAATAATAAATAATCAAACATTTATATTATAATTAAAAAAAATAAATTAAAATTTAAAATTTATTAATGATAATTTTTATTAAAAAAATAAATATTATAATTAAAAACCAAAATTAGTGTTCTTAAAATAAAATTATTAATTTAAATCATTAAAAAATTATAAAAATACACAATTCTAAAAAATAAAAATTTTAAATTTTAAATAGATACTATAGAAAATTATTTTAATAATATTTAATAAAAAATAAAAATATTATGTTAAATGTTACTAAAAATTTAAATTATAATTTATAAAAAAATAAAATTCTAATCCTAAAATAAAAATATGGAAAATTCATAAATAAATTTAGTTACTTCAAATATATAAAAATGATAATTAATAAATTAATTAATATATAATAAAAATTAGTTCCATGCAGAACCAAAGAAAATAAAATATTATTAAGGAGCAAAAAGTTGATTTTTTTATATTTATAAAGAACAAAAAATATAATATTAAATTTTAATAAATAATTATTTTTAATATTGTAATAAAATTATTTTATGAAAAAATTATTCTAAATTAATGAAAAAATAATTAAAAATAATAAGTTATTGGAATTTAATAAAAATATTACTTAAATATGAATAGATTTTATTCTAAAATATTTAATAAATAAATATTTGTTTTTCATAATCTAAATATTCTTATTTTATTAGAATAATATTGAAAAGAAATATTGAAAAATCTCATTATAAGACTAGGGTTGGATAAATCAATAGAAAATCCATATGGTTCTGATATTAATCTAGTATTCATTGAGGGGGTTGAACCATTTATCATGTTTAAAATCACCAATCCAAAATTTGTTTCAGATGGCCAAATTAAGTGTTGTTATAAGAAATGTTATCTTAGAAACACTATGTTCAATAGCATACATGATACACTTCAAGGATCTTAGACCAATTACTAAATATTATTATTTAAATGTTGATATTATAACCTAGATGTTGGAATGGGGGGAATAAAAATTTTTATCCTAATTATTAAAATATGGTTTAAACATTTTTATGTAATGATTCATTGGATACAAAATTTATATAAAATGGAAATAAAAACCAACTAAATATAAATGATGTTTTTTGATGAATAAAAATTTAAATAAAAAAATATGTTTAAAAAATCATATCACTCTTTTTGGGTTACATTAATTTAATATATACTTAATTATATGTTTAAAATTAATATTATATTTTTTTAGATAACATATAAGAACAAATCCAATTTTAACCATAAAAGAAATATTTTTCAAAGAAATAATTTTTACCGCATTTTAATGGAGAACACATTTTTAATAAATGTTTTTCCACTTTTATAAGTTTTATATGACAAGATAAACTTATTATTTGGAATAGGGACATAAAAAATTAATTTGGTTGAAATATTGGTATTTTTCTGAAAAAAATCATATTTTAATGAATAGTTAAAAATAATGCATTTTAATTCAATAATGATTTTTCATCTATGTTATTTATATTTTTAGATTATCCATTTAATTGTTTTTAATTTATAATTAAATTTCTATTTTATTATTTAATCCAATTTTTGTCATTGGATGTAATTTCACATTTAAATTAGATATAAACCAATGTCTACCTTTTATGGTTTTTACTTTTAAAAACCTATTTTTACATTTTGACAAAGGAGATTAATTTTAAATTAATTTCATCTAATTATCTATTTTGAATTTTGAAAAATGGATTCTATATTTGGAATCATACGGTCTAAATTGTGTAAAAATTTCAGTTTTATTTTTGGACACGATGAATATTAACAAGTAATAATTTTTATTTACCATGGTTAAAGGGTAAATCACGTAATTATGGGTAAAAAGAATATTATAATATTGTTAAACTATAAGGCCCCAGCCTTAAACCTTACATAATATTGAATTAAATGAATAATTCACATTGAGGATCTTTTCAGGTTTAGAGTTTCAGAGAATTAGAACATAACTACTACATCTCAACAGATTACAAAGTAGACACTTCTACTAAGTTTCCGTAATAAAAAAACTCTTAAAAAGAAACATTTCTAGTTCCATGTCTTATATAGCATGACATTCCCTTAATCCCATCCTTGACCTTATTCCACTTTAAGTCCTGTGAAAAACATTTCGAAAAAAACTTGGGGTGAGAATAAAAAGCACAGTAAGGGATACACAAAGAATGAAAACTGTTACTTTTTCAAACATCAAGTAAACCATGTATACTCTAACAAAGTAATACCTTCACCATCATGAAGTAGAAAAAACTATTAACTGAATAAAGTATCATTACTTACCTTTTGGTAACCAAAGGATTACCATAAAACCCATATAAAGAACACATAGCATATATAAAGGTAACTTGGCACATAAACATACTTAAGTGGAATAACCACACGGTCGACTTCCACACATATCACTTAATGGAATAGCCATACGGCCAATTTCCATACATACTTAATGGAATATCCATACGGCCGACTTCCATACCCAATGCATTGGAGGTTATAACGTAACCACCCGTCCTTGTATTCACAGCACCACCCATCATATGGTTCATAACATAACCACCCGTTAAAATGTCCAAGTACCAATATAAAATCATAAAACATAAAACCAATATAAATGTATGATAACATTTCCACATCACAATATATTATAATAGAATCCTTTATCAAAACCATTTTCAATACCAAAATACATAAAATAGTATATGGTATTTATTTTATTTTAAAAACATAACGGCTTGTTGAGGAAACCAAAGACCAAATAATACTCGCGGCGGTGGAAAAGGTTGTTGTCACCGCGTATGTTAAAAAAACATTCCTTTTTGTCGTTTAGTAAAACGCTTCGTAGAAAAATATTCCTTTTGTATAAAATTAAAAGTCAAAGGAGTTTATACACTGTATAAAATAAAGTTGTGTATAAAATGAAATATGCCTCAATGAAAGGAGATTGAGACGAAGTCCCTTACCTTGGGTCCGACTTGACTCGATCGTTCGTTAATGTCTTGAATAATAAACTTGAGTTAATTTATAATTGATTAAGATCCTTTTTAAAGTTCATTATTCCTTTAATATCACTTATTTCCATGTTATAAACATTATGTAACCATTTATGTTAATAATGTTTGTTTTGTCGATATTTGGTTCTTAAGTCGAATATGGACTTCTTACAATTACATGTTGTTCGAGTGTTCAAAGGTTCTTTATATCCAGAATGACATTCCTGATTTGGATATCATATATATCATATATATCCAGTATATAAATGTATTTATAATATTACATAATCATTTAGAGGTAAGAAATGAAATGCACCGTTCATGGAGACGGTAAGCTGTACGTACGCATGAACACTACTTTCATTTCTTTGTCATATTAATGGAATTAAAACTAAATGAGAGGTATGTATATTTTAATTCCAGAATTATATTCATCATTTAGATATACCATTCATTATATATATCCATTATATACATGTACTTTTAATAGTACATTACATTTGGGGATATGAAATGAAATGCACCGTTCATGGAGACGGTAAGCCGTACGTACGCATGAACGCTACTTTCATTTCGATATCATACATTAATGGAAATAAATAATAATTATATAGAGGTATATTATAATTCCAGTATAAAATCATATATAATAACTTTAAATCCATCCTTTACACGTCCCACATAAGGCATTAACGAATCACATCACTTTGAGGGGGCGGTAGTCCGCACTTCCTTAAATGAAGATATCGTGTTTACCCATAATGGAAACCATAAAGGTATGCCCAAAAAGAAAAATACAGAAGCTTAAATAAAACATAAACATATTATATATCATATATAAATATAGTGACATCTTAATGGCCACCTTTGAAGGTGTTAAAGGAATTTTGAACAATCATCGTTTCGGGAGGCATAAATTCACCATCCACGGAAACAGTATGTTCTTTAACCATTAGATGAAGGTGTGTGTAAGTGTAGCTCTAATCCTTCTTATAACAACATCCTAGTATATTGAACATACTGGAGTTGTTAAAAAAGAAATAAATAAAAAGAGTTTAGGGGGTTGGAGAAGCAAAATAATACAAAAGGACTCAAGTGAAGACATTACCTCAAAATCGGGTAACTCCCTTTGGTTTGAGCTCAATGGCTTTCTTGGGAAGACTTATGCCCAAAGTGAGGCTTCAAGGAGTTAGATAACTAAGTGGAGAGACAAAATGGTCAGGGGTTGTCCTAGCCAAAGGCTTTGGGAGTGTGGGTAAGGTGGTAGAGTTGGGGGCCTTTTATAAGAGGAGATGAGGGGCACTTTTGGAACGTAAACAAATATTACTTTATTTGAAACTTTGTTTCGGTTTTAAAAGGTTACACATTGATATAATTCGTGTATAAGGTGATAAGGTTTCTAAATCCACCCATCCAATATGTTTTGTACATGTTTAGGTCTTAGATATTACAATATCTTTCCATTTTATTTAAATCGTCAAATAATGATGTCATCACTGCATCATTATTATGTCATAAATAATTTACTTTATTTAATGTTTAAAAATTTTAAAAAAACTACTATGATGTAGGAAATCTTTTTATATTTCCAATGACTATTTATAATCAAAACTCTGACTTGTATAACCCCATTTAAAAATTGTTTTAGTAAAACATATCATGTTTGTGCCATTTTTTACATTAACATTTAAAAAAAGGTATTTATGTCATTTTCCAACCAAAGTGGCTCCATGGGGTCCCCAAGTTTACCCATGGCTTTTATTGGTCGGCCATGACACATCCAATGAGGTTAGGACATGTTTCTAGGTCATCTCATATTATTAAAACATTATTTTTACCTTAAACTACACTAATTACCACTAATCGCGATTAAAAACATAATAAGTTACTATTCACCAAAAAATTATTTTTATCTCATTGAACCACATTTTACTTCTTAGTGACAACCATGTATGTCGGATTTTTGAAATTCAATACACAAAGGTGGAAAATTTTCATTTAAATGGAAAATCAGTTTTTATAAGTACCACTTAGTGATTTCACTATTCATCAAAAATTGAAGTTTTTCAGAAAAATTCCAAAAATTCACCCTAAGCTATATTTGATATTCGGAATTCAAAAATGAAGTCCATTTTACAAAATTCAAAACATATAAGTCAAATTAAATAATTTAATAATTAATTCCCACTGTCATGACAAATAGCGTGTTTTTGTGAAATAATAAGTATCAAAAGATTGACACTAGTTTAAGACCGATTTCAAAGTGAAATTAATTCCAACGACCACTATTGGATTTAATGGTAAAAATATTTTCTAATTTCACTCTAAACCAATTAAACTAATAATCTAATCATATAAATAAAGTAGATCAAAATGAGGTTTTGAATTAAAATACAACATTTACAATATTCATTAAAAAAATGGACTATATCGGAAAGATACCAAAAATTTACACAACGTAAATTTTGATGTCCCGATTCTAAAGAAGATTTATATTTGGTCCAATAGAATTTATAAGATTGATCAAAACTATATTTAATGACGGTTCGCCGTCAAAAGGTGATAAGTGAACCCTTAGTGAAAATTAGGGTATAAATGCCTAAAATTGAATTCTTTCCGTATTTTAGGCCTTTATCTTTTATTGGATAAAAGTAAAAACATTTAAAAACATATATAATCATATTTTAGTTATTTCTATCTATTCCCGCCAGTACAATAGCTACATGTTAAGTACCATTTAAAATAATATTATTATATTACTAGTGTGCAACGTAAGATTTCAATGAAACTCATCGTTGCGTATCGAGTACGCTATCGATTGTAGAAACCCTTTTTAATTAATATTTAATTCGTAAATATTAATTAATATGAAATTTTTTTTATTCTTTATTTACCTGGGATGTTATATCCTTCCCCCCTTTTGGGAATTGCGTCCTCTCAATTTTATTCACTTTTCAAAATAAGTGGGGGTATTTATCCCTCATTGCATTTTCAGATTCCCACGATGCCTCTTCAATCACATGGTTTTTCCACAAAACCTTTACCTGATGAATCACCTTATTCCGTAACACCTGCTCCTTGTGGTCAAGAATCTGGACTGGTTGTTCTTCATAAGATAGGTTCTCCTCCGGCTGAACTACCTCTGGACTCAAAACATGAGATGGATCTGGCATATACTTCCTCAACATTGAAACATGAAAAACATTGTGTACCTGAGATAAACTCGGAGGTAAAGCCACCCGGTATGAAACTAATCCAACTCTCTCCAGAATTTCATATGGTCCAATAAACCTTGGACTCATCTTTCTTTTCTTACCAAATCTCATCACACTTTTCCATGGAGAAACCTTGAGAAAAACATGATCACCTACCTCAAAAGATAGATCCTTCCTCCAGTTATCCGCATAACTCTTCTGCCTGCTCTGAGCTGTTCTCATGTGTTTCTGAATCAACTGAACCTTTTCTACCATCTCTTCTACCAATTCTGGTCCCATCAACTTCCTTTCACCCACTTCATCCCAGAAAGATGGAGTTCGACACCGCTTCCCGTATAATGCCTGAAATGGTGCCATCTGTATACTAGAATGAAAACTGTTATTATATGAAAATTCAACCAAAGAAAGATGTTGGTCCCAACTTCCCTGATAATCCATCGAACAAGCTCGTAGCATATCCTCCAATGTCTGAATTGTTCGTTCTGACTGCCCATCTGATTGAGGATGAAAAGCTGTACTAAAATTTAATTCAGTACCCAACGACTTCTGAAGGCCTTTCCAAAAGTTAGAAGTGAACCTGGGATCACAGTCAGATACAATGGAGAGAGTAACTCCATGTAACCTGACTATCTCTTTAAGATACAAACGGGAAAGTTGATCTAGAGAGAAAGTATCTCGTATAGCAAGGAAATGAGCAGATTTGGTCAAGCGATCAATAATAACCCAGATTGCATTATTACCTCGAGATGTCCTCGGTAATCCCACAACAAAGTCCATGGATATGTTTTCCCATTTCCACTCTGGAACTGGTAAAGGCTGAAGCATCCCTTTAGGTAACTGCCGCTCTGCTTTAACCTGCTGACAAGTCAAACACTTCACAGTAAAATCAGCAATATCTCTTTTCATTCCATCCCACCAGTAATACTCCCGCAGATCTCTGTACATCTTAGTACTGCCAGGATGAACTGAAAATGGAGAACTATGAGCCTCACATAACAACTCATTATTCAACTGTGAATCACAAGGCACACATAATCTCTTCCAAAACCTCAAAACACAATCATTATCAATGTTGAATTCAGGCAACTTTCCTTTCTGAACCAGCTCTACCTTTTTCTGCAACTTGCTGTCTTGCTTCTGTGCTTGCTTGATTCTGTCTGATAGAGAATATTTCACTAATACATGAAACAAAACATAAGGACTTCATGCACCAACAAATTCTATTACAAATTTCATTAAATCAAAAACCAAAGGATCTCGTTCCAAACGTATCATGGTTAATGAAGCATTACTTTTTCGACTCAAAGCATCAGCCACTTTATTTGCTTTTCCTGGATGGTAGTGGATTGTACAATCATAATCCTTGATTAATTCCAGCCATATCATCTGTCTCATGTTCAATTATTTCTGAGTGAATATATACTTTAAACTTTTGTGATAAGTATATATTTCACACTTTACTTCATACAAATGATACCTCCAATTTTTTAAAGCAAAGACAACAGCAGCTAATTCCAAATCATGTGTAGGGTAATTTACCTCATGAGTTTTCAACTGACGTGAAGCATGAGCAATTACCTGATCATTCTGCATTAGGACACAACCAAGTCCCTTCAACGAAGCATCACTGTATATAACAAACTCACCATTCCTGGAAGGAAGTGCCAAAAATGGAGCATTCACCAATATTCTTTTCAACTCCTGAAAACAATCATCACATTCTTTTGTCCAGATGAACTTAAAACCCTTACGAGTTAGCTTAGTCATTGGACTAGATAACCGTGAAAAATTTCTAACAAACCTTCGGTAATAGCCTGCCAAACCAAGGAATCTACGAATCTCGGTAACATTTGTGGGTCTCGGCCATTCTTCAACAACTTTTGTTTTAGTAGGATCGACAGTTATGCCATCTTTTGAAATAATGTGACCCAGGAAAGAAATTTGTTGTAACTAAAACTCACACTTTCTGAATTTTCCATATAGTTTCTGTTCTTTTAAGGTTTGCAAGATAACCCTTAAATGACTTTCATGCTCCTCCTTACTTTTAGAAAACACCAAAATATTATCAATGAAAACAACCACAAACTTATCCATGAACTCATGGAAAATTCTATTCATAAGGTCCATGAATACAGTAGGTGCATTGGTTAACCCAAAAGGCATAACTACAAATTCATAATGGCCATATCCAGTACGGAACTCAGTCTTCGGAACATCTGCTTCTTTTACTTTCAACTGATGGTACCCCGACCTCAAGTCAATCTTCGAAAAATACTGAGCTCCCTGGAGCTGATCAAACAAATCATCGATATGAGGCAAAGGATACTTGTTCTTAATAGTAATATTATTCAAGGCTCTATAATCAATGCAAAGTCTTATTGATCCATCTTTCTTTTTAACAAACAAGACAGGAGCACCCTATGGTGATGTGCTAGGTCGAATGAAACCTTTATCTAATAACTCCTGCATTTGTTTCTTTAACTCTAAAAGTTCAACTTGATCCATTCGATAAGGGGGTTTTGAAATTGGCTTAGAATCAGGAACTAAGTCAACAGTAAATTCAACTTCTCGATCATGAATAATACCAGCCAACTCATTAGGAAAAACATCAAGATACTCATTTACCACCGGCACATCATTAATCTGAACAGTTCCTTTATTTTCAACAATATGTGCAAGGTAACACTCATTTCCATATTTTACTAGTTTCTCAAATTCCTGATACGTTATCAAAATCAAGGGTTCATTCTTGTACACAAACTGAAAATCTTTCTGAAAATAAACCATTTTAGCTCTTTAGTCAATCTTAGCATGATAAACAGAAAGCCAATCCATGTCCAAAATAACATCAAACTCTACTAGAGGCAAAACAATAAGGTTTTATGGTAGATTCTTTCCACACACAAGGATAAGAAGGTTCTTATAATTCCTTTTTGCCTCAACGTTCCTTCCGGGTGTTTTTACCATAAGTCCAGGGTTCATATCTTGAGATGGAATTTCCAATTTACTAGAAAACTTCTCAGAAATGAAAGAGTGTGTAGACCCTGAATGAAACAATACATTGGCATAATCTGAACAAACAAACAGTGTACCTGATACCACTTCATTTGATGGCCCAACATCTGCTAAAGTTGTTGCAAAGGATTTCACCACCCCTTTCTGCTTGTAGTTTGGCTGCATTCCCCCAGTTGAGTTCTTCGTTGGACACTCGTTTTCATAATGACCCATTTCATTACACTTAAAACATCTTACCGTTGGCTTTTCATTGCCTGCTTTATCATCTTCCTTACAGTTACGAGCAATATGACCAGACTTACCACACCGAAAGCACTTACCAGACATGGATAAACATTCCCCAGGATGCATTTTACCACACTTCTCACAGGATGGATATTTGGTTTTCTTACCTCCTTGCTTATTTGATGAATTCTTCCCCTTTTCCTGCCAACTAGACCTCTTATTCTGTTGTTTGTCATAGAACACCTGATCATCGGCAAACTCAATTTCCACCTTCTCCGCACATCGAACAAGTTTTTCATAACTTTTGAACTCACGAGAAGTTAAAGCCCTTCGATACTTTGGATTTAACCCTGAGTAAAAATGGTTTATTTTACTATCAAGATCTCGTATGAAGTTCGGAGCATACCTTGCCAATCGAGTGAACTTTGCTTCATAAGCAGCCACTGAATCATCCTCCTGCCTCAATTCTAGGAACCGTTTTTCCATCCTAAGACGAACCACCTTAGGAAAATATTTCTCATGAAACATACCTTTGAATTCGTCCCAGTGAAGATCCTCAATCTCATCACTATCCCTGATATTTTTCACCATCGACCACCACTGATCAGCTTCACCTTCAAAACGATAAACAGCAAGACTAACCTTTTGATGTTCTGAACACCCCATGACATCAAAAATCTTCTCCAGTGCTTTAATCCACCCTTCATCTTGCACATGGTCAGATGATCCTCTAAATGATGGGGGATGTTGCCTCATGAAGTGTTCCACCACTGACATGTTCCTCTGTGGTTGATCTGGCTGATCTCGTGCATGGATACCACCACCATTTATAGACTGAGTCAACAGTTCCATCAATGCAACAAACTGTTCAGTTCCGATTCCGACCATCTCAGGTTGCTGATTTGGAAGGTTTTCTTCCTCCTAATGTTGTCCCAACATACCTACTTTGTTTCCTCTGCGGAAAACCATTCTGGACATAGAAATATCTTAGGCGAAGCAACATGGTAATCTGTAAATTCTATATCATTTCAATCATATCATAAATTAACTTATAATTTTACACTTTTCTAACTCCTGAAGTTTCCTAAACCGACCTCTGATACCAACTATAAGGCACCAGTCTTAAACCTTACTTAATATTGAATTAAATGAATAATTCACATTGAGGATCTTTTTAGGTTTAGAGTTTTAGAGAATTAGAACATCACTATTACATCTCAAAAGATTACAAAGTAGACACTTCTAATAAGTTTCCATAATAAAAAAAACTCTTAAAAAGAAACATGTCTAGTTCCATGTATTATATAGCATGAGATTCCCTTGATCCCATCCTTGACCTTATTCCACTTTATGTCCTGTGAAAAACATTTCGAAAAAAACATGGGGTGAGCATAAAAAGCGCAGTAAGGGATACACAAAGAATGAAAACTGTTACTTTTTCAAACATCAAGTAAACCATGTATACTCTAACAAAGTAATACCTTCACCATCATGAAGTAGAAAAAACTCTTCACTAAATAAAGTATCATTACTTACCATTTTGTAACCAAAGGATTACTATAAAATCCATATAAAGAACACATAGCATATATAAAGGTAACTTGGGACATAAACATACTTATGTGGAATAACCACATGGTCGAATTCCACACATATCACATAATGGAATAGCCATACGGCCATTTTCCATACATACTTAATTGAATAGCCATACGGCCAACTTCCATACCCAATGCATTGGAGGTTATAATGTAACCACCCGTCCTGGTATTCACGGCACCACCCGTCATATGGTTTATAACGTAACCACTCATTAAAATGTACAAGTTCCAATATAAAATCATAAAACATAAAACCAATATAAAGGAATGATAACATTTCCACATCACAATATATCATAATAGTATCCTTTATCAAAACCATTTTCAATACCAAAATACATAAAATAGTATATGGTATTTATTTTATTTTAAAAACAATACGGCTTATTGAGGAATCCAAAGACCAAATAATACTCGCGGCGGCGGAAAAGGTCATTGTCACCGCGTACGTTAAAAAATCATTCCTTTTTGTCGTTTAGTAAAACGCTTCGTAGAAAAAGATTCCTTTTGTATAAATGTAAAAGTCAAAGGAGTTTATACACCGTATAAAATAAAGTTGTGTATAAAACGAAATATGCCTCAATGAAAGGAGATTGAGACGAAGTCCCTTACCTTGGGTCCGACTTGAGTCGATCGCTCTTTAACGTCCTGAATAATAAACTTGAGTTAATTTATACTTGATTAAGAACCTTTTTAAAGTTAATTATTCCTTTTATATCACTTATTTCCATGTTATAAACATTATGTAACCATTTAAGTTAATAATGTTTGTTTTGTCGATATTTGGTTCTTAAGTCGAAAGTAGACTTCTTACAATTACATGTTGTTAATGTGGTCAAAGGTTCTTTATATCCAGAATGACATTCCTAATTTGGATATCATATATATCATATATATCCAGCATATAAATGTATTTATAATATTATATAATCATTTATAGGTAAGAAATGAAATGCACGGTTCATGGAGACGGTAAGCCGTACGTACGCATGAACACTACTTTCATTTCTTTGTCATATTAATGGAATTAAAACTAAATGAGAGGTATGTATATTTTAATTCCAGAATTATATTCATCATTTAGATATACCATTCATTATATAAATCCATTATATACATGTACTTTTAATATTACATTACATTTGGGGATAAGAAATGAAATGCACCGTTCATGGAGACGGTAAGTCGTACGTACGGATGAACGCTACTTTCATTTCTATATCATAATTTAATGGAAATAAATAATAATGATATAGATGTATATTATAATTCCAGTATAACATCATATATAATAACTTTAAATCCATCCTTTACACATCCCACATATGGCATTAACGAATCACATCACTTTGAGGGGGCGGTAGTCCACACTTCCTTAAATGAAGATATCGTGTTTACCCATAATGGAAACCATAAAGGTATTCCCAAAATGAAAAATACATAAGCTTAAAGAAAACATAAACATATTATATATCATATATAAATATAGTGACATATTAATGGCCACCTTTGAAGGTGTTAAAGGAATGTTGAACAATCATCGTTTCGGGAGGCATAAATTCACCATCCACGGAAACAGTATGTTCTTTAACCATTAGATGAAGGTGTGTGTAAGTGTAGCTCGAATCCTTATTATAACAACATCCTAGTATATTGAAGATACTGGAGTTGTTACAAAAGAAATAAATAAAAAGAGTTTAGGGGTTGGAGAAGTAAAATAATACAAAAAGACTCAAGTGAAGACATTACCTCAAAATCGGGTAACTCCCTTTGGTTTGAGCTCAAAAGCTTCCTTGGGAAGACTTCATCCCAAAGTGAGGATTCAAGGAGTAAGAGAAGGAAGTGGAGAGACAAAATGGTCAGGGTTTGGCCGAGACAAAGGCTTTGGGAGTGTGGGTAAGGTGGTAGAGGTGGGGGCCTTTTATAAGAGGAGAGGAGGGGCACTTTTGGAAAGTAAAGAAATATTACTTTATTTGAAAATGGGTTTCGGTTTTAAAAGGTACCACATTGATATAATTCGTGGATAAGGTGATAAGGGTTCGAAATCCACCCATCCAATAAGTTTTGGACATGTTTAGGTCTTAGATATTACATTATCTTTCCATTTTATTTAAATCGTCAAATAATGATTTCATCGCTGCATCATTATTATGTCATAAATAATTTAATTTATTTAATGTCTAAAAATTATAAAAAAACTACTATGATGTAGGAAATCTTTTTATCTTTCCAATTACTATTTATAATCAAATATCTGACTTGTATAACCCCATTTAAAGATTAATTTAGTAAAACATATCATGTTTGTGCCATTTTTTACATTAACATTAAATAAAAGGTATTTATGTCATTTTCCAACCAAAGTGGCTCCATGGGGTCCCCAAGTTGACCCATGGCTTGTCTTGGTCGGACATGACACATCCAATGAGGGTAGGACATGTGTCTAGGTCATCTCATATTATTAAAACATTATTTTTACCTTAAACTACACTAATTACCACTAATCGCGATTAAAAACTTAATAAGTTACTATTCACCAAAAAATTATTTTTATCTCATTGAACCACATTTTACTTCTTAGTGACAACCATGTATGTAGGATTTTTGAAATTCAATACACAAAGTTGGAAAATTTTCATTTAAATGGAAAATCAGTTTTTATAAGTACCACTTGGTGATTTCACTATTCATCAAAAATTGATGTTTTCCAGAAAAATTCCAAAAATTCACCCTAAGATATTTTTGATATTCCGAATTCAAAAATGAAGTCCATTTTAAAAAATTCAAAACATATAAGTCAAATTAATTAATTTAATAATTAATTCCCACTGTCATGACAAATAGCGTGTTTTTGTGAAATAATAAGTATCAAAAGATTGACACTAGTTTAAGTCTGATTTCAAAGTGAAATTAATTCCAACGACCACTATTGGATTTAATGGTAAAAATATTTTCTAATTTTACTCTAAAACCAATTCAAATAATAATCTAATCATATAAATAAATTAGATCAAATAGAGGTTTTGAATTAAAATACAACATTTACAATATTCATTAAAAAATGAACTTTATCGGAAAGATACCAAAAATTTACACAAAGTAAATTTTGATTTCCCGATTCTAAGGAAGAGTTATATTTGGTCCAATAGAATTTATAAGATTGATCAAAACTATATTTAATGATGGTTCGCCGTCAAAAGGTGATAAGTGAACCCTTAGTGAAAATTCAGGTATAAATGCCTAAAATTGAATTCTTTCCGTATTTTAAGCCTTTATCTTTTATTGGGTAAAATTAAATACATTTAAAAACATATATAATCATATTTTAGTTATTTCTATCCATTCCCGCCAGTACAACGACTACATGTTAACTACCATTTAAAATAATATTATTATATTACTAGTTTGCAACGTAAGATTTCAATGAAACTCATCGTTGTGTATCGAGTACGCTATCCAATGTAGAAACCCTTTTTAATTAATATTTAATTCGTAAATATTAATTAATATGAAAATTCTTTATTCTTTATTTACCTGGGATGTTACATAAACTATCCTAAATCTTTTCATAAAACAATATTATGATATATTTATTACCCATTAAAACCCTTTTAATGAAAATTTGTCCTTTGCAAGCCGCCTAGATGTGATTATGACACTTATAAATTTTAATTTATACTAAAGGAAAATATATTATAATTATATATCTTCTTATTAAAACAATTTTAATATGGGTTTATATAAGTTATTCCTTCATATATAAAGATTAATTATAGATATAAAAATAATTCCTACATCATGGTATTTTATTTATTATTTTTAAAAATTAAATAATTAAATCTAATGATGACACAATGATGGTGTAGTGGTTGTTATATTAATTAATGAATCAAACAAATGATTTTATAAATATTAAAATAAATATTTTTTGACATAATTTAATTCATAAATTATTTTTATAGGTTACTATGACAAGTTATAAGACTTTTATATGTTTTGGATATGAATTTTTGCTCTTTTATATTTAATTGAAATTAAATAAAATGAATTGTGTAAAACATGACATAATTGATGTTTTATAAAAATAGTAATTTTTTAAATTATTTAAAAATATTAAAAAAATTAAAATAAAAAGTCACTTTTATAAGGCTTAAAATTTCATTAATGGTACAATTATAGGAAATCAACCCTATATAATTAAAATTAATAGGTTCTTAATAATTAAAATGTTGTTACCACAATTAAAATTCAAAGAGGACAATAAAGGGTAAACCAAAAATATAAGGTTTAAAATAAAATAAATACATTTATAAAATTTATTTTATGCGAGTATTTAGAACTATACACAAATTATCTTCTACATTGGATCCATTTCAATTAAAAAATTAATTTATATTAATTTAATAATTTAAGAGTTTCTAAGGTTTCCTCTTCCCTCTCCTATAAAAAGGTACCCTCTCTTCTCTAATACTCACACTTCAAGAACACCTTGGTTCAGAAAATACCTTCCCCAAACTCTTCCTAGAATACCTACCCTCATTCTAGAAGCCTCACATAGGGAATAAATCCTTCCATGTAAGCATTTTGGTATAAATCAAAAGAAGTAACCTGATTAAGAGGTAAAGCCCATTGTCTTGCATTTTAGTTTCATTTCCATTCTCCACTCTCAAAACTCTTCTTATTATGTGATTACATAACTGCACCAATCTCCAAAATATATTATATTTTTTTCTAATAATGTTTCTATATACACTTACACACTCCTCCATTTAATGAGTAAGAAACATATTATTTATTTATACGATGAACTCCTACCTCAAGAAATAGCGATTGTTCAATTTTTCCCTACCACCTCTCATGGTGGACATTATAATGGAAGTATTTTTATATATGAAATATATTATATTCATATTTTCTCAATTATTTTTTAATTTTTATTTATAACATAACTTTATTATTTCCATGTTGTGTAAATACACTAATTTGTTTTGAGGAAGTGTAGGCTACCGCCACCTCAAAGGGATATGACTCATTCCCGCTATACATTCAATGTATAAAGGATGTTTTATTAAACCTATGGTACTTATTTTAAATTAATAAAATGTTGTTATTATAATATAAATTTATACAATTTAATTATTATACTTTTAATATGACAAAAAAATGAATGTAGCGTTCATGTGTATGTATGGCCAACTGTCTCCATGAATGATGAATTTCATTTCATATCTCCAAATATTATAGATTAATATAAATACATATATACTTGATATATATGATATTTAAATAATGAATACTATTATGGGGATGATGGCCTTTTGACCACAAGGACTAGTGGCCTCAAAACTATGTTCATTTTTGACTCATGTACCGACTATTGATGAACTGTTGGATAAAAAATTATATAATTATATAATTTTTATAACATGGTAATAAGTGAAATAAAAGGAATAATAAGCTTGAAAAGGGTTCTCAATCAAGTAGAAGTTAACTTAAGTTTATTATTCCGGAATATAACAATTTTACATGATGAGTTGGACTCAATGTAAGGGACTTTGTCTCAATCTCCTTTCACTGAGGAATATTTTGATGTTATACACCTCCTTATTTTATATGGTTTATAATCAACCCATTTAAATTAAATTTAATTCAATAGTTTTTAAAAGTAATCTTTTTGATATGAATAATTTTACCAAATGAAAAAAGTCATGATTTTTTAACATATGCATCCATAATGGATTTTCTGGCACTGTGAACATTCTTTGGTATTTTGATTCATCTACAAGTCGTAATGTTTTTAAAATTAAAGTAAATACCATATTATCTTTTTAGTTATTCTGGTATTGAAAATGGTTTTGAGAATGAATTGATTATATCTGGAATTTATTTCTTATGCTTTCAATGTGGAAATGTTATTTTTCCTTTATACACAATTTATGTGTTATGATTTTGTTATAGTTATTGGGAAATTCTTATGTATATGGGTGGTTCCGTGATAAACTGATTACGGGTGAGCCTGTAATAGCTCTCTAATAGATTGGTTAATGAGATGGAATTAAACAATAAGGTTTCACATAGGTGATTTAGGGAATATACTATGATATGTATTTCAAATGTACAATGAAGGTTACTTCCTATGAAGCTATGAAGGATACAATGTAAGTATACTATGGATGCCAAAAGTAACCTTTTGATTTATGATTTCTATGTAGTTTTTCAATATTTTTATGATTTCATGGGATTATAAATATTCATGGACTAATGTTTTCATTCTTAATCTTGTAGCCCTTACAATGATTTTTTTTCTCATCCCATATTTTTTAAATGTTTCCACAGCGTGTAAGGCTAGGTAAGTGGACATAAGAAATCAAGATAAACTTTATGAAGATTTTATCAAGAAAAATATCTCATGTTTTTTTTAAAAATTTTTAGTTTATAAAAAAATGGTTAGCATTTAGATTTGTTTAATTTTTAATATTTGAGATATTATGTAATAGTTATGACATAAGTCTCTAAATCTCTAAACCTGAAAAGAGACTCAATGTGAATTATTAACATAACTCAAGACAATGTAATGTTTAAGGTTTTGGGACTTATAGTTTGTATCAGAGTTTGGTTTAGAAAATTTTATGGATTATAAGTTTTGGTTAAACATATAGAAACATTATATATCAATTATTTTGGTTAAATCCTTTTTATACAACTTTTTCAAATCAAGGAAATTTGGTTACAAATGCAATGAAGGGGATCTCAAATCATATTCATATCTCTTCTAGATGACTTGATTGCAATAATTATTGAAAATTCATGTATGGATGATTTTGAATCATTTTCTAACATACAACTCACCTGCAAGAAGTTGTTTGGTATATCAAACACCTCCTTTATACCTCGATACTATTATAGATCATGGGTTGTTTCTAATAAAATATTATTTACTCGATTTTTCCGTACATTAAAGAAAGTTAAATATTGATAAGGCATTTTTAGATATTTTACCTTATCACAAGATATGAATAATATTATGATTTTGAAAATACTGTTGAAGAAGGTGAACCTTACACAACATATTTATATTTTCTTTTAAAATATAGTCTTTCAGTGGATAATGATGGTATTTTAAAAGGACAATTGATTGAAAGTTTCAACTCAAACATGGTCTGAATTTTTTTTATAAAAATCAAGTGTTATCTGATGTATTTAAATTATTTGTTAAAACATTATTTTCTA
Source organism: Viscum album (assembly GCA_963277665.1). NCBI lineage: Eukaryota > Viridiplantae > Streptophyta > Magnoliopsida > Santalales > Viscaceae > Viscum > Viscum album. The sequence continues at coordinate 1,869,190,787 of OY728163.1, forward strand.
AAACTATTTCTCTGCAGACACCCATATGACCCAAGTTGTACAAGGTGTATTTGGACAAAGGAAGAAAATTAATTTGATTAATCTATCATTCATTTTTTTAATTCATGGACCATCTATCTACCTGAATAAAATAATAATGAAACTATGTGGACACCATGATCAATTTATGATATTATTTTCTTAAGAAATAGTTTTATTAATTCATTTTGAGGTGAAATAAAAAAACAAAATATATTTTAATATATATAAGACATCATGAATTAAGATGTTGAGTTCATTATGTGTTGGGATGAAAGTGATAGGTATAAGACAAATTTTAAGGTTAGATCATGTTATTGTTATTTTTTAGTATTTTATAAGAATAATATAGTTTTAGAAAAATGAAAACCTGCATGATGGGTGATAACCAGTCATGTCCGACAAGCCTGTAAGGATCGAACCCACAACTGAAGGGAAACAAGGGTGTATTGCCTACCACTATCCACTATAGAGTCCCTGGTTTGTATGACATTATCCTTTTAGTAAAATGAATTGATGAAATAAGAATCGGTTGATTTTGAGAAATTATGTTTTATCAAATGGATATCCTTGGTATTGGAAACTAATTTAGCTATTGAGTGATAAATATTATTTTAGAATAAGTTCACTATTTTGGGAACCCTATATGCCTAATGAAAAATAGAATACAATGGGATTTTATTTGAGGAGTAATTGTTTAATTTTTTTAGAATAATCTATGTTTTTATAGAGGATATATGGCGATTCGAGTTTTTTATTTAATTTAATAATCTATCATGGAGAAAATGTGATTAGCTTAATTACTTTTTGGTATGAGACATTAAGGGTGCTTGATGTCATTTGGAGATAAACATTACAATTTATCCTGGAAGACTATTGTATCAAATCCTTCTAATTTGTGTGTTTCAATATTATTTTGTATTATTTTGAGTAATTTTAAGGATGATTATTTATCAAAAATTCTTTATTGATCTTTAGATATTAATTTTTCATTTTGGATACTAAAGAAGTATTTCAACATACAATAGTTTATTCTTTTGGGGGAATTATCTGATTTTATCCCAACCTTTTCTATTTGTGTTAATATTTCAAGATAGGATGAATATATAGTTAATAGTTTTTGGATTATTTGATTCTCTAGAATTTGATTCTAGCACTTCAGGTGTGACAAATTCATCTTGAATAATCATCATTTAGAGAAAAAATTAGTTTCTGTAGAAATTTATTAATGGATGAAACTCTAATTGAAAAGTAATTATATATCCTTAGGTTCTTAATAAATGAAATAAATTAATTCCTCAACTTTATGAAAAGGATATTTAAATAAAAAGTTTTTCCCTTTACTTTTCATACTGTGAAATCGAAGACCGTTTAACCCCTCAAAAGTTTGTGGTTTTCTAATTGTTAAATTTTTGTTGATCATGTTTTCTATCACTCTCTATGAAAACAGGAAAATAATTTTTTTCTTGTATATCCATGTTTTCGTACATGGTGTCCTAGTATGTGTTATTTTGGTTGATGTTTTTACTTCTCTTTCTTTCTTTTGATGTTTTATTTTTATAAACCCTTTTTATGATGTGGTATTATAATAAAGGTATTTTTAAAATTCATAGCCATGTTACCAACCCAAAATTATAATTTCTAGGATGTAATTTATTAAATAGGGGGGTGTAACATCCCATGTTTTAAGAATTAAACAATATGTTCAATAGTGTACATGATATGCAACATCGAGCATAAATAAATAACTAAATATTATTGTTTAAATGATATCATTATAACCTAGCCATTGGAATGGACGGAATAAACATTATTAACTGAATTATGAAACTATGGTTTATAAATATTTATATAATGATTCATTGGTTACCAAATTTACTAGAAATGGAAATAAAAACCAATTGAATATAAAGGATGTGTTTTTATGAAAACCTATTTAAATAAGAATAATTGTGTTTATAAAATCATATAACTCTTTTTGGATTAAATTATTGAAATATAAACATAATTAGAAGTTTAAAATTCATATTATATGTTTTTTAGAAAATATATAATAATAAAATCAATTTTAAGCATAAGAGAAGCATTTTTCAACAAATGCATTTTTACCGCCTTTTGATAGAGAACCCATTTTAAATATAGTTTTTTATTCTTTTATAAGTTATATTTGATAAAATAAACTTCTTATTTGTAAGTGTGACATCAAAATTTAATTTGGTTTAAATTTTGGCACTTTTTTGATAAAAATCATATTTTAATGAATAGTGAAAAATATTACATTTTAATTCAAAACTAATTTTCATCTAAGTTATTTATATTGTTAGATTATATTTATAATTGGTTTTAATGTATAATTTTATTAATTTTTCAACATTTAATCGAATATTTTTTCATTGGACGTAATTTCACATTTAAATTAGATAAAAATGAAGGTTAATCTTTTGATGGTTTTTACATTCAAAAACCTCATTTTAATGTTTTGACAATAGAGATAAATTTTAAATTAATCTCTTCTAATTATGTGTTTTGAATATAAAAAAATGGATTCTGTATTTGTCACACCCAGACCTGACGCTTATTATATTTTAATTTATTTTAGGTCTTTCTTTGAGTTGCAGTATGAATCGGTTCTAATTTTAAAGGGATTTGTGATCTTCTACGGGTGTGTGCCAGTACGTGCAACCGTGTGTAGCGCCCAATCATAATTGGACAATGTTTTATTATTAAATGGTCTATTATTTGTGTGTGCGACTTTTCACATGACCTCGTGCATGTTTCCAGACCCGACTTGAGTCTTTGCGTTTTGATGATAAATGAGTGTTTTGATTCGGTAGTGACTAGAGCAAGCACACGGAATGGGCGGAGCTGCATGGCTTCGTCAGATGTTCGTGCGACCTACCAGGTGCGCGGGTAATCAATTAATTAACGAGTTGAATAATACTTTAAACGCAAAAAAACAAAATATGAAAAATGATTAATTAATTTAAGAGTTTATTATTATTATTATTATTATTATTGGGGATTATTCTTCTTATTATTTCAGCTAATATTTTTATTAGTTGGATAATATAAAATTATTAAAATGGTCATAAAATTTTCAGCATGTAAGTTTTAAGGTTATTGCTATTTTTAATTTTTTTAAGATTTTAATTAGGTTATAATTATTTTTAATTTAACGTTATATGTCTTTCTTTAACACCATATTTTTGGAACTAATATTACGACCATATTGTTAACAATATTATTATTATTCTAATTTGATTGTGTAGTTTGTTTTAGTTTTAATTTATCTTTATTTTTATTTTATTTTTAATTCATTTATCTTTTTTTTCTTTTCCCTCCATCCTACCCCTCTCCCTTGTCCCGCACATTTTTTTTTCTCCCCTGGTTCACGGCTCACCCCCCCCCCTCCTCTGAACCCTAGCAGCCGCCCTTCTACTCCCTAAGCGCCGCTCCCTTCTGCAGCGCACCGGCGCACCTCCCGTAGATGGATCGACCTCGGTTGTGCCTCCCTTCCGGAACATCTCTCCTTGTTGCGGATCTACCTCTGCCCCCCCCCCCCTCCCTCACACTTCTCTCTCTCCCGGTCAAACCACCTAGTTTCGGCCTCCACCAGCACAGCCTCCAATGGCACGGCCTCCAACGGTGCGGCCTCCAGCGGCGCGACCTCCTCCGGCACAGCCTACTCTGGCGCAACCCCCCCCCCCCCCCTCTGGCGATGTAACACCAGAGACTTTTATGAGAAATGTTTTGTTTTTATGTTATATAAATCATCAAAGGAATATTTCACTACACACAACACTAGCTTGACTTTCTTTACACGCAATCGCGACCTTCCTCGGTAGCTTGCGTCGTACGCAATACCGAGTTTCACTAAACAACGATATGCTACTACAATATTTCAAAAACTAGCCGTTATGAATAGTAATACCCATTTTTGAAATTTTGTAAATTTTATTTTTCAAAATGGACTTCATTTTTGGATTCAGAATATCGAATTTTTCCTAGGGTGAAATTTTGGTATTTTTCTGAAAACATTCAATTTTTGATGAATAGTGAAAACACTAGGTTACTATTTAAAAACCGACTTTTTATTTAAATAATTATTTATTTTATTTAAATTTATTTTATGTAAAAATGGATACATAATACCTATATGATTTCTATTCAATTCATTGGAGTCATTTTATAATAATTTTAGATATATAAAAATTTTATTGAACTTTTCACCATCTCTTACCCACCTCCTAGGAGAATTTGCAAATTTAAATAAAACATAATTTTACCGCTTATGTGAGTGGAATTTCGAAAATCCAAGAGACACGGTTAATATCAAGGACTAAAATTTGGTTCAATGAGATGAAAATAATTTTTGGTGAATAGTAACTTTTTACTTTTTTTTGCCACGATTAAAAGTAAATAAGGAAAGTAAGGGTAACAATGTTATTATTATTACCCTAACACATGTCCTAATTTTATTGGATAAGTTTAATTCAACAAAAAACAACCTTAGGAATAAAATATGACCATTTAGGCCCACTTGGATTATATTTGGACATTTATTATTAAATTATTTAAAGAAGGGTTAAAATAGTTAAAATCAACTTTAATAACTAAATCATTTTTAATATAGGTTAATACATAAGATAAATTAGACTATAAATATTAATTAGAAATATAAAACTATTTCCTACATAATGGTATTTTATTTGTAATTTTTAGACAATAAATAATTTAATTTATTTATGACACAATAATGATGCAGTAATTAGCTTATTAATGAAATATTGACATAATTGATGTTATAAATACCCAAATAAATGTAATTTGAGACTTTTATGAATTAAAATAATTTCCAAGGTTAATATGACATGTTATTATTGATTTAATTAATTGTGTTCGAACTAATCTTTCTATTACGATTTTCACAAAAATCAATTACCAAATAGTGTCAAAATTGACATAAATAGTTTTTAAAACAAATATTATATTATTAATTGTTATTTTATTCCTAAAAATATACGGTTCGGCCAAATGACTTATATAAGGTTATATATATTAATAATAAACAACTTGGGGTTCGTTTGGCTTGTTATAGTAAGTTTATTAACCTTATAGTGTAAGAAACAAAACGACACGGTAAAAGTAAAATTATTTAACTTAAAGTTAAATCTAAATGATAAGGTTAAAATAGAAACCTAAACTTGTCTAAATTATATTGGATGAGATTATTTAGACCCATCCACACCTTATCTTCAAAATAAATCAATTTGGAGCTATTAAAAACCGAATATGACTTTATAATAAAATAATAGTTTTAGTTTTTCCAAAGGTGCCCCTCTCCTCCCTTATAAAAGGGCACCTCCTCCCTCTCATACTCACACCACTTTGAGCCTTAAAGCTCGGAAAAACCCTTCCAAATTCTCTTATAAAATTCACTAGAAACATCCTAGAGGTCACGGTCCTCTTCAAAGACCAATTTTAGTGCCCTAAGAGGAGGTCTCAAAGAGGCGCTTCAAAGAAGAGGTAATGTCTGTTACTGATTCTTTCAAATTTCTTTCTTCTTCCACTTCTTCTTATTTAGTTGTTTCATTATGAAGTAATAACATAAGTATCACTCATATACTGATATGTTATTATAAGTATGAAACAACCATATTTCACCATCTATCCATCCTACAGAAAACAAAATCACCACGCGTGCGTACGTGCGGAATACCGTCTCCACGCCATGGTGTAATCTATTTTCCACCACCACCCTACATGGATGGGTATAATGGTTTAAATAAAAACTATATATGATTATTGTTAAGTGATATTGATTCTTAAATAGTATACATACACTCCAATATAATTCCATGATCATGGGAACGATATCATCGCTCATGCATACGTACGGAATACCGTCTCCACGATGTGATGTGACTCGTTCTACATGATCTTAATTGCATAATGATCATATAAATGAATTGAATGAATTAATATGATATATATTACACTAATACTATTCTAGAAATGAGGTACCTATAACCTAAAGATAATAATAAGAATTTATTCGACAAAACACGCATAAGAAAAAAAAGGATTAAACACCCGAATAACAAGTAGCAATGAAATATTACTAATAAAAAGCTAAGAATACTTCCATATATGATATCATAACAATGAGTATGATTCTGGAATATGTTAATTACATTATTTAAATCATTATACAGGAGTTTCGGACACTTACAAAGAAAATTGGACCTAAGGTAAGGGAAAATATCACAATCTCATTTTTACCTGAGATTGTTTATACTTTGGAATTTACTGGGGTGTATTTTATCATCCACATCCCTATTTCCTCAATATGTAATATTATTTCCATCCACCTAAAATTTTTTAAATCCAATTTTACCCTTCGGTGAGTTTTTAGTAAAAGATATGAACGGAATATTTTGTCATTTTTCGTACGAGGTACTTTTTGACTTTTCTGTCATAAGTACGAGAAGAATGTTTTTTTAACTTATATGGGATGAATGGATTTTTAAAACATTATTTCCCAGAAGCTTCCTTTACAAGTTTTCGATTTTATTTTTAATCAACTTCTTTTAGTTCAAAATTATATGACATGTTCAGAAAGGAAAGTGTTTATTAAGTAGAAAGGATATTTTCCTCAAGAATGGAATTCAAGTGTTTTATCAAAATTATTTTCCATCTAAGATAATATAGGGTTCTGTTTCTATCCCTATTATTACATTTATTTGATTATGTTGTGATGGAATTATTTTTATGAATTTCTTTATCTTATATGAATTGTTTTATGATGTCACGATGTTTAAGAATCCGATTTTTATTACATGGGTTATGCTTGTTGGAACCACTTTGTGTATAAGGTTGTATTTGTTGTCAATACTTGTCAATGAAGATCAAAATGAAGGAGATCAAGAAGTACTTCGATGAAGTGGAGGAATGAGAATTCAGACGATTTTTGTACTGATCATAAGTTCAAAGAACATGTGTCAAAGGTCATACATTGTTTACAACAATGAAGAATGTGAGGTGTAATCCATCTGAGGATGATTAAAGAAGAATGGGGTTTCTAGATAAAGACCATGTAATTCCTCCTTATTGCATGAGAACCATGGGTTTTGATGAAGACCATACAATTCCTCATTATTTCATGAGAACCATGGGTTTTTTATGAAGACCATGCAATTACTCATGATTGCCTGATAACCATGCAAGAGACTTCTTGAAGAATTAAATCATATGGTTTGCATGAAGTAGATCATGACGGTTGATGAAGAATACAATGTGCAAATGATTGGAATTCTAAGATGGCCATGCGGGGATTGGAATTCTGAGATATCCATGCACATCACATTTTCATAGAAGATGATGATGATAATGTTATTCCTTCAAAGAATACATATCACATTAGTGGAGTTTGTGATAAAAGTAGAAGAGTTGTTGAAGGATACAGATCACCAAGAAGAAGTGATTTTGAGGTGATTATGCTTGTTGAAAAAGCAATCAAACGACATACAAATTTGTTGAAAAAGGAGATTCCATGGTGGCATGTCGAGTTCAAGGACTGTGGATAATGATCCATGTTTTATTCAAGGAACATCGACAAAGGAATGGATGATCTGGAGGCGGACAAAAAGAGCAGATACAAGGTGGCACTGTTTCCCAGTGTTTGCCAAATTTTTGGGCCTGAAAAACGACAAATGAAGAAAAGTGATTTTTGGAAAAGGGACTTGCGCGCCGTGTACTTGAAGGATTAGAAACTTGCGGGCCATATGTTTTTCATTATCAGATCAACAAAATATGGCAAAGGGATAAGGTTCGGGCAAGTTTTGGTGAGGTCGCGCAGGTGACTTGCACGCTGTGAAAGAGACTTATGCGTCAATGACTTGGAAGCTTGATAACTTGCATGCCTATGGTTTTTCAAGATCAGAAGACCAAAATTTGGCAAAGGAAAGAGGTTCGCGCAAGTTTGGAAGTTGGTCGCGCAGGTGACTAGTAGGGGAAGGCGGTCTACGCGCCAAGTCTTGTGCGTCGATGGTTGACTTGCGCTCCGTCGCGCAGGGTGGTCAAATTGCCTATAAATACTGGAGCACCCCTCCTCATTTTCTACGGAGTTCAACACTTAGAAAAAACAGAGCTCCCGTCGTGCAGGTGTGGAAGTAGCGTGTGTATTGTGTGGTCGTGCAGGTGGACTTGCGCGCCATTATCTGAAGCTGCGCTCCGGTTGTTGGTTGCGCGCCCAAGGCGGTTTGCGAGAGAAAGGAAGTAAGTCGTGCAGGTTAGAAGTTGAGGAAGGCAGTGTTGTGTAGGTGGTTTGGTGATACTTGCATGCCAGTTTGGACTTGCGCCCCGGAGACTTACATGCTGTAGTGAGACTTGTGCGCCATATTGGGACTTGCGCACCTGGGTTAGAGAAGAGTGCCAGTTATTGCTAAAGCCTGCCGGTCTGTTTGGAGCTACACGAAAGCCAGGAGATTACCCGATACATTCGGTGCAAAGTGAGATTGAAGAATAAATATAAATGATTCATGCATGATCTCATGCATACATAGTGAGCTGATTCTGACGATGACAAGTAAGCTAAGCATCATTTATTGAGAAATCACATAAGTGATTGTGATTCAGTAAAATGAAGACAAGGGGATCTAGTGCATTCATTCATTGCACTAAAGAAGAAGGATTGAACTAAAAAGGGCATCAACTCTGAACCATGATGCAAGCCAAGTCTCATGCTGAATAGGAGACAAAGAACTTCAATGCACATCTATTGAAGAGACCTTCACGTCTATAAACTGAGTGGGACTTCACCAATGGCAGTGAGCCAGGGGGAGTCAACGAGAGTGACCTGAGGGACGCAGTGAGCTATCCCTAAACTTTTGTAAAGGCAGTGAGTATAGGACAGAGTGATTGTACCTAAACATTTGTAATCTATAGCTAGTGAAGCATAGTGGATTTTGGTATGACCGACAACTTGTCGGCGTATGCTCCTTGGACATAGCCCTTAGTGGTGAACCAAGTAAAAATAGTTGTGTCATATCTCTTCATGTGAATGTTTCATTACTAATCATATCCATCATACAGGTTTAACGGGTTCCTACCAATGTGGGAACAAGATCCAAAACTTTAATAAGAAAAAGTTGATACCCTGATTCACCCCTCATCTCTCAGGGTGTCCCGGGGTCCTACAATGCTATGATGTATGGTTTATGATTTTGTGGCATACATAAGAATGGTATCATTATGAGATGGGTGGGACCTATATCTCCCTCCAATGAATTGGGTAAAGATGTATATCTCATGAGATAGACATGGCTGGAACGGCAAGTTAAACTGGTTCAGTGAAACAGGATTAAAACAAGGAGTGAACTCAGTTCAGAAATGGACTTTGTCTTCTAAGATATTCTTGGCTATGAGTCTTGACTTCTAAGAAATTATTCTCTATGATTATGTGTGTATGCCACAAAGTTTCGTGTTTTATGTTATGATTATTGGGATTACATTTCACTACTATGATTTATCCCATGTTATGAAATTATGATCTCTTTTCCATGTTATGATTTCCAAAATGTTGTGTTCTTATGAATATGATGTGATTGATATTTATTTTTGTATACCCTTACTAAGTATTTGAGCTCACCCTTTTGTATGTTTTCTTTACCTAGGTCAAGAAGAAGGTTATTAAGTAGGATATTCCAAAAGGGACTCTAGATATGATGAAATAAATGAGAGACAATGTAGATGCTTTATGAACCAGTTGTTTATGTTTCCCAGTTTCTAAAGACACTATACCTATATGGTCTTTTCCTGGTTTTATTATATCTTGTATAAAGTGTGCTTCAATTTTTATGTATTAACAATTTATGTAAAGTATGGGTCGTTATAGTTGTATCAGAGGAAGTGTATAGTCAACCTTAGGAAACTAGGATGTTAAATCCTTAGTAAGAAACCTAAGGATAAGTCTAAGCATAGAACACAATCTTAGTGTTTTAGAAATGGCCATGAACAACCTATGATAAGACTTTATGTGTGAAATTTTATTCTTGATTATGTGTTTCTCCTATTATAATTAGTGTTGCTCACACTATTCTTCTTGGTTTTAGTCAATGGTTGGAACCCGAAGGAACCGTGTTAATGAGGAATGTGACGGGCAATGCAATGATTGTCGCCCTGAGCAACCAATCGTTATAGGAGATGGAATGAAAAATCTTGTAGCCATGCTCACACAACTTCCTCAAGCTATGAATCATACATGAATTCCAAATGAGCAAAGGAAGGAGCAACATTCTGTTTAATCCATCATGAGGCAGTTTCCGCCTTCATTCAGTGGGTCTTCTGATCCATTAGTGGCTGAACAATGGATCAGTACAACAAAAAAGATATTTTCAGTTCTTAAATGTTCTGAACATGATAATTTCATCTTAGCAGTTTATCATTTGGAAGGTGATGCTGATCAATGGTGTAATCTTATTAAGAATACGAGGTAAAGGGATGAAATTGAGTCCATGGAATGGGATGAGTTCAAGAACTTATTTTTCAATAATTACTTCCCTCGTATTCTTCGAATAAAGATGGAGAATGATTTTCTTGAACTGAAGAAAAAGGATGATTAATCTGTTGGTACCTATGAAGAAAATTTTACAAGAGTTGCAAGGTATGCTTCTGGGATGATTATCCAACCGGAGAGTAAGATCGATCGATTATTTAGTGGCTTAAAACAAAGTCTTCGAAGAGTGTTAGCCATAAGGGACTTCAATAGCTATGAGGAAATCGTTTGATGTTCTCTAAAAGTTGAGATGGATATTGGAGTAACCCATCAGTCATATGGGTTTGATAAGAAGAGGAAAATGGAATTCAAAGAAAAATCTAAAGACCAAACTTAAAAGAAGATGAGTTTTCCCTTATTCTCAATGTGTGGAAAGAAACATGGATGAAATTGTCTTAAGGGGACAAGCAAATGTTATAAGTGTTGAAAAGAAGGTCATCGGGCAATTGAATGTCGAAATAATGGGAAGAAGATGTCTAATGATGAAAACAAAGGAAGAGATACACAGAATGAACCTACTACACTTCAATGTTTCAAGTGCAAGGAAATAGGGCATTATACCAATAAATTCCCTAATTCAAGGGTTGATGATGATGATAGACGTCAACAAACTCCTAAGTCCAAAGACAAAGGAAAGTCGCATGCAATTTCTATCAGCGATGTGGAGTACGATAAGGAAGTGTTGAAAGGTACACTTACCATCCACTCTAAAGTAGAAAATGTTTTATTTGATTCTGGATCCACCCACTCTTTTATTTTTGAAGAATTTTCTAAGGGTATTACCATATTACCTCAACAATTAGATGTTGAGTTAGCTGTGGCAACCCCTAATGGCACAACAGTCGCATCAAAAGTTTATAATTCTTCTCCGATTGAAGTATGTGGGAAAGTGCTTCCTGCAAATCTTGTTATCCTTCATATAGTGGAATTTCATGTGATTCTTGTCATGGATTGGCTTTCTCTATATGGAGCTCATATCAATTTCCAATGAAGGGAAGTCAAATTTCATATTCCAAATCAAAGTATGATCATCTATCAATGCAAGGATGAACATAACCTTCCAGTGGAAATTTCTTCCATCTTATGGGTTTTGATTCCACTAAATGAAGGTTATTTATCTCAAATGGTTGTTGAGAAACTCACGATTAAGAATATTCCCATTGTACGGGTGTTTGATGATGTCTTTCCGGAGGAATTTTCAGGTCTTCCACCAAATCGTAAAGTTGAGTTTTCAATAGAACTCGTACCGGGTGCTTTGACTATTTCAAAGACACCTTATAGAATGGCCCCAATTGAGTTGCAGGAATTGAAGAAGCAACTCCAAGAGAATCTTGATAAGGGATTCACATGACCTAGTGTGTCACCTTGGGGAGCACCTGTTCTATGTGTTAAGAAGAAAGATGGATCAATGAGACTCCGCATTGATTATCGAGAACATAACAAGATCACTATCAAGAACAAATATCCTCTCCCGTGCATTGATGACTTATTTGACCAACTACATGAAGCTCAATACTTTTCCAAGATTGATCTTCATTCAGGGTATCATCAATTAAGGGTCAAAAGTGAGAATATACCAAAGAAGGCTTTCCATACAAGGTATGGACACTATGAATTTATAGTGATGCCATTTGGTCTTACTAATTCCCCTGCTATCTTCATGGATCTGATGAATAGAGTCTTTAGAGACTATCTTGATCAGTTTGTGGTAGTCTTTATAGATGATATTATTGTCTATTAAAAGAGCAAGGAAGAACATAAAGATCATTTGATAATTATATTCAAGACCCTGAGAAAGGAGAAGCTTCATGCCAAATTTACCAAGTGTGAATTTTGGATTCAAAAAGTTGCATTTTTTGGTCACATAATCTAAAAAGAGGGGATATCTGTGGATCCAGCAAAAACAGAGGTTATCGAAAGATGGTCGATACCAACAACAGTAACTGAGATCCTAAGTTTTCTTGGTTTGGATGGATATTATTGATGTTTTGTGAAGTATTTTTCACGATTATCTAATCCACCCACCAGGTTGACTCGGAAAGGAGTTATGTTTGTTTGGACAGAGGAATGTGAAGAAAATTTCAAGGAGATGAAAATAAGGTTATCCAGTGCACCTGTACTCACACTTCCTTGTACTGGAGAATGGTTTGTGATCTATAGTGATGCATCCAAGAAGGGGTTGGGGTGTGTTCTTATGAAAAATGATATGGTGATAGCTTATGCCTCACGACAGTTGAAAATCCATGAGAAAAATTACCCAAATCATGATTTGGAGTTAGTTGCGGTAATCTTTGCATTAAAGATTTAGAGGAATTATCTTTATGGAGAAAAGTGTGATATTTATACTGATCATAAAATTTTAAATTATATTTTCACACAAAAGGAGCTGAATATGTGCCAAAGAAGATGGTTAGAGCTGATTAAGGATTACAACTGCTCAATTCATTACCACCCTAGGAAAGCAAACAAGGTGGAAGATGCATTAAGTCGACAAGACCATGCTAGCTTATCCATGATCAGGATCACAAACGATCCAATATTTATGTATTTACAAAGGATGTATCTAGGAACTCTAATGGAAGGGGAAAAATCGTATCTTTCTCAAATGAATGTTCAACCATCTATACATGTGAAGATTAAATAGGAACATAAAAAGATGTAGAGTTACAAAAGAAAGTGAGAAATGTTCCTGAATTCAACCTTGATTGTGATGGGATAATAAAGTTTAGGAATCGGGTTTATGTTCCTCCCATCCTAGAATTAAAAAAAGAGCTGCTGGATGATTCTCATAGTTCTTCATTCTCTATTCATATTGGAAGAACGAAGATGTATAGGGACCTGAAAGAGTACTTCTGGTGGGATGGAATGAAAAGAGATGTTTCTGAATATATCTCTCGATTCTTGGTTTGTTAGCAAGTTAAAGCTGAGAGACAGATGTCTAAAGGGATGATACAACCATTACCCATACCAGACTGGAAATGGGAAAACATCACTATGGACTTTGTCATTGGACTTACTAAAACATCCAAAGGCAATAATGCTATTTGGGTCATAGTTCATCATCTTACAAAGTCTGCACACTTCGTTGCTATTAGAGAGGATTTCTCTCTAGATCACCTTTCTAGGATATATGTGAAGGAAGTGGTAAGATTGCATGGAGTACAACTTTCCATTATATCTGATCGGGATCTGATATTTACCTCAAAGTTTTGGAAAAGTCTTCAGCATACTCTGGATACAGAGTTGAGTTTCAGCACTGCTTATCATCCTCAGAAAGACGGTCAGTCTGAGGGGACAATTCAAACTCTAGAAGATATGTTGAGAGCTTGCTCTGTGGATTTCAAAGGTGGTTGGGATCAACACCTACCTTTGGTATAATTTTCTTATAATAATAGCTTTCACTCTGGTATTCAAATGGCTCCTTATGAAGCTGTCTATGGAAAGAAATGCAGGACTCCAACTTGTTGGGATGAAGTTGGGGAAAGAAAGCTATTAGGATCTGATCTTGTTGATGAGATGGTAGAAAAGGTCAGATCTATTCAACAACACATAAGAGTAGCTCAGAGTCGACAAAAAATTTATGCCGACAACCGAAGAAAAGACCTAGAGTTTGAAGTTGGTGATAAAGTGTTCTTACAAATATCTCCCTAGATGAGGGATATGAGATTTGGAAAGAAGGGAAAGTTGAACCCTAGATATATCGGTCCTTTTGAAATTCTGGATCGTGTTGGGATGGTAGCTTACCGATTGGAACTTCCACCGAATCTCTACCATGTTCATAATGTGTTCCATGTATCTCTCCTGAGAATGTACTTAACTGATCCTTAACATGTACTCAGCTCAAAAGTTATACCACTTGAGCAAGATCATTCTTATGAAGAATAGCCAATAGAGATTCTGGATCGTAACGAAAAAGTCCTACGGAACAAGACCACTCGCTTGGTGAAAGTTTTATGGAGGAACCACCAATTTGAATAAGCTACATGGGAGCTTGAGGATAGGATGAGGGAGAGGTATCCTCATATGTTTGTTACAAAGTGATGAATTTCGAGGGGGAAATTCATTTTAAGGGGGGTAGAATGTAACACCCGAGACTTTTATGAGAAATATTTTGTTTTTATGTTATATAAATCATCAAAGGAATATTTCACTACACACAACACTATCTTTACTTTCTTTACACACAATCGAGACCTTCCTCGATAGCTTGCATTGTACGCAATACCGAGTTTCACTAAACAACGATATGCTATTAAAATATTACTAAAACTAGCCATTATGAATAGTAATACCCACTTTTTAAAAAAAAATTAATTTATTTTTCAAAATGGACTTCATTTTTGGATTTGGAACATCGAATTTAGCCAAGGGTGAAATTTTGGTATTTTTATGAAAACTTTCAATTTTTGATGAATAGTGAAAACACTGGGTTACTATTTCAAAACCGACTTTTTATTTAAATAATTATTTATTTTATTTAAATTTATTTTAGGTCAAAATTGATATATAATACCTATATAAGATCAATGCTATTCATTGGAGTCATTTTATAATAATTTTAGATATATAAAAATTTATTGAACTTTTCACCGTCTTTTACCCACCTCCTAGGATAATTTGCAAATTTACATAAAACATAATTTTACCGCTTCTGTGAGTGGAATTTCGAAAATCCGAGAGACACGGTTAATATCAAGGACTAAAATGTGGTTCAATGAGATGAAAATAAGTTTTGGTGAATAGTAACTTTTTACTTTTTTTACCACAGTTAAAAGTAAATAGGGAAATTAAGGGTAAAAATGTTATTATTATTAGCCTAACACATGTCCTAATTCTATTGGATAAGTTTAATTCGACCAAAAACTACCTTAGGAATAACATATGACCATTTAGGCCCACTTGGATTAGATTAGGAAGTTTATTCTTTATTTATTTAAAGAAGGGTTAAAATAGTTAAAATCAAAGTTTAATAACTAAATCATTTTTAATATAGGGTTATACATAAGATAAATTCGACTATAAATATTCATTAGAAATATAAAAAGATTTCCAACATGTTGGTATTTTATTGGTAATTTTTAGACAATAAATAATGTACTTTACTTATGACACAATGATGATGTAGTAATTAACTTATTAATGAAATATTGACATAATTGATGATATAAATACCCAAATAAATGTAATATGATACTTTTTATGAATTACAATAATTTTCTAGGTTAATAATACATGTTAGTATTGATTTAATTAACTTTTTTCGATCTAATCGTTCTGTTATGATTTTCAGAAAAATCAATTACCAAATTGTTTCAAAATTGACATAAAATAAGTTTTAAAACAAATGTTATATTATTAATTGTTATTTTATTCCTAAAAATCTAAGGCTCGGCCAAATTACTTAGATACGATTATATATATTAATAATAAACAACTTTGGGTTCTTTTGGCTTGTTATAGTCTGTTTATTAACCTTATAGTGTAAGAAAACAAAACGACTCGGTAAAAGTAAAATTATTTAACTTAAAGTTAAATCTAAATGATAAGATTAAAATAGAAACCTAAACTTGTATAAATTATATTTTATGAGAGGATTTCTACCCATCCCCACCTTATCTTCGAAATAAATCAATTTTTAGCTATTAAAAACTTAATATGACTTTATAATAAAATAATAGGTTTAGTTTTTCCAAAGGTGCCCCTCTCCTCCCTTATAAAAGGGCACCTCCTCCCTCTCTTCCTCACACCAATTTCAGCCTTAAATCTCGGCCAAACCCTACCAAATTCTCTTCTAAACTTCCCTAGAAATATCCTAGAGGTCTTGGTCTTCTTCAAAGACCAATTTTAGTTCCTTAAGAGGAGGTCTCAAAGAGGCGCTTCAAAGAAGAGGTAATGTCTGTTACCGATTATTTTAACTTTATTTCTTCTTCCACTTATTCTTATTTAGTAGTTTCATTATGAAGTAATAAAATCATTATCACTCATATAATGATATGTTATTAAAATTATGAAACAACCCTATTTCACCATCTATCCATCCTACGGAAAATGAAATCACAGTGCGTGCGTACGTACGGAATACCGTCTCCACGTCGTGGTGTAATCTATTTTCCACCACCAACTTACTTGGATGGGTATAATGGTGTAAATAATAACTATATATTATTATTTTAAAGTGATATTTATTCTGAAATAGTATACATACACTCCAATACAATTCCATGATCATGGGAACGATATCATCGCTCGTGCGTACGTATGGAATACCATCTCCACGATGTGATGCGACTCGTTCTACATGATCTTCATTTCATAATGATTATATAAATGAATTGAATGAATGAATATGATATATATAACACTAATAACATTCTGGAAATGAGGTACCTAAAACCTAAAGAGAATAATAAGAATTTATTCGACAAAACACGCATAAGAACAAAATGTAATAAACACCCGAATAACAAGTAGAAATGAAATATTACTAATAAGAATCTAAGAATATGACCATATATGATATCATAAAAATTATTATGATTCTGGAATAAATCAATGACATTATTTAAATCATTATACAGGAGGTTCGGACACTGATGAAGCAAATCGGACCTAAGGTAAGGGAAAATATCACAATCTCATTTTTATCTGAGATTGTTTATACTTTGGTATTTACTGGGGTGTATTTTATCATCCACATCCATGTATCCTTGATATGTAATATTATTTACATCCACCTACAAATGTTTAAATCCAATTTTACCCTTCGGTGAGTTTTTAGTAAAAGATATGAAAGGAATCTTTTGTCGTTTTTCGTACGAGGTACTTTTTAACTTTTCTGACATAATTACGAGAAGAATGTGTTTTTAACTTATACGGCATGAATGGATTTTTAAAACATTATTTCCAAGAGGCTTCCTTTACATGTTTTCAAGTTTATTTTTAATCATCTTCTTTTAGTTCAAAATTATATGACATGTTAAGAAAGTAAATTGTTTTTGAAGTAGAAAGGATATTTTCCTCAATAATGGAATTCAAGTGTTTTATCAAAATTATTTTCCATATAAGATAATATAGGGTTTTGTTTCTTTCCCTATTATTACATTGATTTGATTATGTTGTGATGTAATTATTTTTTTGAATTCCTTTATCTTATATGAATTGTTTTATGATGTCACGTTGTTTAATAATCCCATTTTTATTACATGGGTTATGCAATGATGTATGGTTTATGATTTTGTGGCACACATATGAATGGTATCATTATGAGATGGGTGGGACCTATATCTCCCTCCAATGCATTGGTTAAAGATTTATATCTCATGAGATAGACATGTTTGGAATGGCAGGTTAAACCGTTTCAGTGAAACAGGACTGAAACGAGGAGTGAACTCGGTTCAGAAATGGACTTTGTCCGCTAAGATAGTCTTGGCTATGAGTCTTGACTAATAAGAAATGATAATCTATGATTATGTGTATATGCCACAAAGTTTCATGTTTTATGTTATGATTATTGGGATTACATTTTACTACTATTATTTATCCCATGTTATGAAATTATGACCCCTTTTGCAGGTTAAGATTTCCAAAATGTTATGTTCTTATGAATATGATGTGATTGATATTTCTTTTGTATACCCTAACTGAGCATTTGAGCTCACCATTTTGTATGTCTTCTTTCCCCAGGCCAGGAAGAATGTTATTAAGTAGGATATGCCAAAAGGGACTCTAGATATGACGAAATAAATGGGAGACAATGTAGATGCTTTATGAACCAGTTGTTTATGTTTCCTAGTTTCTAAAGACACTATACCTATACGGTTCATTCCTGGTTTTGTTATATGTTGTAATAGGTGTGCTTCAATTTTTTATTATTAACAATGTATGTAATGTATGGGTGCTTATAGGCGTGGACCTCCCCTTCGCCCCTCCTTGCCGAACCGGCTACCACCCGAGCTTCCGCCTCCCTCTCGGTCGGACCACCCAGCGGATATCCCCATCGTGACAACCCTCCGTTTCTGCCCAACCGGCCTCCTCCGACACACCAGACCGGACCCAAAAGCTCTCCCTTCCAGTCCAAGAACCCTTTCACACCTCTGCCTTCCTTCCGGCAGACCGCACGCACCAGCGAACCCCCCTTAACCCTTGTCCAGTAAGCTGCGCACCACTCTTCGACCTTCGGAAGACCTCTCGGACCCCTCGTCGTAGGTGCGAAGTCCCTCTTTATTCATCCTTTTAATTTTTGTGGTGTTTCGGTTAGGGTTGGTTTTAAATTATTTTTTTTATAGTGTAATTGGTCCAATTTTTTGTTTTTAGGGTTTAATTGTATTTGTGGTGCGTTTGGCATGCGGCGGGAATCTCGCGCCAAGCTCACGAGGTTTCCTACATTTCAAGGTAGGTGGTTCCCTGTAGAATTATTATTTGATTAATTAATTTTTCAAGGTTAATTTCTTTAGAGTGTTATTTAGTTAATGCGTGTGGTGCGAATTTGATTTTCATTGATGTTTTGGTGTGAAGTTGATTTTTATTTAAGTTTGGCATTCCTTGAATATTTTTGTAGGGTATTGTCATGTAAGGGGGGTTTGGGTCGGCTAGGTGTGTAAAGTAGTGTTTTTTCTCTTTAAAAATTTATTTATGAAAATTTGGATTGTTTTAATAAATAATTATTAAAGATTAAAAATAAATTTTTTTTGACTGCATGGTGTAATGTTTTTCGGTGTTAAGTCGTGCGACATAGGTGGAAATTGTTTAATAAATTCTTGTGATGGTTTGTTTGACTTTGAAAGTGTTTTCTTTGACCACAATATTTTTTTAATTAGTCATGTAAGTAGTGAAAATTTATTTTTGAAATATTTTTAGTGTGCGTATTCTTCCAAATGGTATTTCTGAGTGAGATTTGTGGTTTTTGGCAGGTGCGGTGTCTTGTTTTATTTGGGTGCATTAATATGACATGTGACAAGAACATGAAATTGGTTTGAGCACAAACTGGGAAGCCCGGGTAGCTAGGAGGGTAGACTAGACTAGTGGGGTAGTGTTCTGGAGGTGACTTGACCCAGTTTCACTAGCAGGACTGACGATTACAACACTAACTAAACATATGCTATTCTGAGGGTCGTGGTCTTCTAATCCACGTTTTCTGAGGGTTGTGTCCATCTAAGCCACGTTTTCTTAGGGGCGTGGCCTTCTAATCCACGTTTCACCAAGACACGAAGATCTAGGGACCCAAGCTAGCTAACACCCATGCGGCCCCTCCCATATTAGTGCTCATTGGTAACATTACGCTCATCGGTGTGAAACTTAGTTATTTTAAAAGTAAGTGTGTGTGTGTGTGTGTGTGTTTTAATTTAAGTTTTTCCTTATTAAAACTATTTTATCTAAAACCTATTTTTCTCTAACTTTTTTAAGATTTTAGTACTTTTCTTTAATTGATGTTGCAAATGTATTGGTCATTTAATAATTGTGTGTGGAACCTTTTCTCGGTGGCATCTTACTAAGCTTTTAGCTCACACCCTACATACACCTTTGGGTGTTTGTAGATCCTGTTTCTTTTTTTTATTTTCAAGTTGAGGCACTGGGATTAGCTTTGGTGGTTCGGGTTGTCGGTAGCATCCTCATGTTGGTTGGTGGCGGTGGCTTGGGGATGTGACTCCTCATGTCGCACAAAGGTTTGTGTTGGATTTTTTGTTTCCTTTGATGTAGTCTCTTTTTGGTTTTTAGTTCAAGTTGTAAACTTTAAATCTAAACTTGATATAAGGGTCTATTTGGTTGTCAGTTTTTAGTTTCAATTTATTCAGCATGTTTTCTATTTTATTTTTATTCATCTGGGTAAATCATTCGCATGTTTATTTTTGATACCTGGGCACTTGTGCCAGCCCGTGGGGATCGGGAACGCCCTTCGGGCCATGTCGCGGACTGGGTCGGGCGCCGGGTCAGATGACCACCCGGCCTGGTTCGTGACAAAATGGTATTAGAGGGGTTTTGTTCTTGGTATTTGGGATGTCAGGTAGATTGGAGATAGGACTGTCAGTGCTCAAGGGATAGGTGCGAGAAGAGCGTCGCGAACTTTTACTCATTCTGATCCTCGAGTAACCAGCGGTAATTTGGGATTTATGTTTTTGGTTTTTCTCTGTGTGGATGGGGGATGACAATAGGAGTAAACCGGTACTGCGCATGGCCTCACATGGAGTAGCGACCCATGTGATGCCCAAGAGTACTGTTAGACACTCCTAGTGGTTGGTGCTTACCTAGGGCATGGTCTGCTAAACCATGTAGTCGGGTTAAACACGACCACTAGTCCTCCACCTAGGTGCTTTAAAGTTTGTGATATCTTGCTTCAATTTTGGGATTGGTGTGAGATTTTTTTCCTTTAGAAAGGGAAACGGACTTTGGTGCTGCTCTTGTTTTATTTTGGTGTGTATTTGACATTATTTTTGGGGTTCTTTTCTCTTAGACCTTGTTTTTGGAATTTGGCGTTGATTTGCCGAAGTTGATTTTTTAAAAGTACTATTTGGGTTATTTGAAATTGGAGTGAGTTATTTTTTAAATGGGAATCATTTTAAAAATATGTCTTCAATTTTTGAAATGGTTTGGAAAAAAAGGTATTTTCGGATATTGAGAATGTTTTGTTTTGAAAGCGGAGTAACCTTGTTTCATTCCAGTGGTATTCCTATGGGTGCTCGCATGTGCGTGTGGACTTGATTAATGGCTAGTTGGTGAATCGTGGGGACGGGTGCCTGAGTGGCACAAAAATGCATATTTGTGAGGCACCATGGAATATCAGTGGAGGTTGATTGATTTTTATGCTTGCTTCTTGTTTTCTAGAAAGTGGGAATTTTTCTTAAATGGTTTTTTGTGCACAAATGGTTTTGAAAATGGAAAAAAATGACATTGCATTTATAGTAAAGATGGATTTTTGAAATATCTTTTGGGCTTGTTGTGAAGTGCTTGGTTTTTCATGTGAGTGTTTTTCTTTGTAAATGAATTGATGTTTTAAATTGGAATTATTGGATTTGTTTCTGGAATGTTGATGTTTATATTGCTATGTGTTTGGATTTGTGGAAGGTTGTTTCATGTATCTTGTTTGGGATATTCCCCTAGAAACGTTCCATGGGTTCCAGCAGGTCTCTATCATTTCTTGGCTCGGCTTAGACTCTTAGTGGAGTGGCAGAGTTAGGTTCATCTCGGTGGTGTCGACTGTTCGTAGACGTCGATGTCAGTTGGATGTTGTTGAGTGCTTTGGAAAAGTTGGAATTGTCTCTGGTTTTGGAATAACTCTAGATGTTGTGTATGCGTAAGTTGTCTCGAGTATTTTTGGAGGAGCGAGACTAAACCGGAAAATGGTGATAGTTTTTTTTCGTTGTGAATAGCGACACCATGAGAAACCCTCAAGACTAGTCTCATTACGTGGTTGTACCTAAGTGAAGGTGAAGGAAAGTGGTGGATCTCGTAGGTTCTTGACCAGTCAACAGAGGGTGAAGGAGTTATATTGACCTTTCTGATGAGCTAGTTTCTTGTTCCCCAAAGGTTGTGTGTAACAATCAGTTTAAAGCTCGTAATAGTTGTTGGTTCCATTTATACTGTGGTAAATGAATTTTCTTCTTCCGATGAAGAGTGTGAACCAAAGGGACTTGTTCTTGGAGTGCCCTGCTCTTCAGTTTGTGTCGCGCGTTTGACAGACCGCTCAATATCCTATATCTAGTGTGGTCAGTCAGACACTCTAGGTCGTTCGCTGCAATTCTTAGTTGGTATGTTAATAGAGTGGCCATGTGAGACATGATGAGAAGTATGCAGGATTCTTTTCCAGCGGAGGATGTTCTAGTTAGAAGTGGTTAGCTTGTGACTGCGAGGCTGGATATTCATCAGACATCAGTGACCCATCCATGGGTCTCGGGGTGAATCTTGCGCGCAGTCAAAACTCGTTGGACGTGGGATGGGCTTGGTCTGACTTTTTTCCGCAATGTCAGGACGGGGAAAACTTAAATTTCCTTATTGTGATACCCTCTCCGAAGGAATAATTTTTTTTTTGAGGGGCATGGAGCCCTTGTCTACTTGTCATGGTCTTATTTTATGGGAGTTCCGCTTGGGCCTTAAAGAGGTTCAGAAAATCAGTATTCCTTTAAAGATAGTAGGCGTGCTCCATGAACCTCCTTGTGGTCGGATATGGTCATGTCTTGTGAAATTGTTGTTTGCCTGTCTGGTTCCCTTCCTGGTTAGGGGTTTTTGCTATCAAAGTTATCTCATGTGGCAGAGTGTTGTCCACTGTAGTAATAATCAGTGCGGGCCGGCCCGTGTTGGTGGGTTCGCAATGAAGGATTCAGTCAGTATTGCTCAAAGTAAACTGGTAATGTCCACGCAGGTTTTGTGGTGTTAGGATATTTTAAAATGATGGGGACACCCAGTGCGGGTCTCGACAATCTCCCCTCTTGTGTTGGTTAAACATAGGGTGTTTGAAGGGTCAAGCCAGTGTTAGAGATGTCTGGGTTTGGGAGTCATTTTGATTTGGAGAACCAATGTTTGACGAGAACCCTAATATGGTAGGGAGACCACAATAGGACGTACTTGTGGAAGACTCTATTTTGAAAGTTCACTCGGAGTGGCGACATATAACTTCCGCTCCGCCCAACCTCGACCATGCTAACTGGTTAGCTTAGATAATGGGTCGATGGACGTGTGTTCTTGGATATCTCAAGCGGCCCGTGTGATCCCTAAGTCAGGGGTCGGGGTGTTCCATATTGCAGTTCTACTTCGAGGTGAATTCCTTGTTGGTCTTTTTTCTTGGTGATTCTGGTTTTAAGAAATTGGAGTTTCAGGTCATGGGCTTTTGAATGCCCTATCATCGGGTGATTGAGGTTTTTTTAGGTGTCTTCATGGTCTCTCTTGGAACCCTTAGTTGACCTAGTATTTTGGGACTTTCTGAGGGCAGAAATTATCATGGTGGGGGGAATTGTCACACCCCGACCTGACTCTTATTATATTTTAATTTATTTTAGGTCTTTCTTTGAGTTGCAGTATGAATCGATTCTAATTTTAAAGGGATTTGTTATCTTCTATTGGTGTGTGCCCGTACGCACGACCGTGTGTAGCGCCCAATCATAATTTTAAAATGTTTTATTATTAAATGGGATATTATTTGTGTGTGCGACCTTGCACACGACCCTGTTCACGTTGCCAGACCCGACTTGAGTCTTTGCATTTTCATGATAAATGAGTGTTTTGACTTGGTAGCAACGGGCGCATGCGCATGGAACGGGCGGAGCAGCATGGCTTCGTCAGATGTTCGTGCGACCTACCCGGTCTGTGGGTTATCAATTAATTAAAGAGTTGAATAATACTTTAAATGAAAAAAAATATGAAAAATGTTTAATTAATTTAAGAGTTGTTTAATATTATTATTATTTTTATTGGGGATTATTCTTCTTATTATTTCAGCTAATATTTTTATTAGTTGTATAATTATAATTATTAAAATGGTCATATTATTTTTAGCATGTAATTTTTAAGGTTATTGCTATTATTAATTTTGTTAAGATTTTAATTAGGTTATAATTATTTTTTAGTTAACGTTATATGTTTTTCTTTGACACCATATTTTTGGAACTAATATTACGACCACTATTGTTAACAATATTATTGTTATTCTAATTTGATTTTGTAGTTTGTTTTAGTTTTAATTTATATTTATTTCTATTTTCTTTTTAATTCATTTATATATTTTTTCCTTTTCCCTCTATCCTCCCCCTCTCTCTTGTCCTGCACATTTTTTTATCTCCCCTGGTTCGTGGCTCACCCCCCTCCTCCGAACCCTAGCAGCCGCCCTTCTACTCTCTAAGTGTCGCTCCCTTCCACAGCGCACCGGCACACCTCCCGTAGATGGATCTTCCTCGGTCGTGCCTCCCTTCAGGCACATCTCTCCTTGTCGCGGATGTACCGATGGCCCCCCTCCCTCACACTGCTCTCTCTCTCGGTTAAACCACACAGCACCCGCCTCCACCAGTGCAGCCTCCAGCGGCACGGCCTCCAGCGGCGCGACCTCCTCCAGCGCAGCCCACTCTGGCACAACCTGCCCTCTGGTGCGGACCTCCCCTTCGCCCCTCCTTGCCAGACCAGCTACCACCAGAGTTGTTGCATCCCTCTCGTTTGGACCACCCAGCGGATCTCCCCGTCACGAAAGCCCTCCGTTGCTGCCCGACCGGCCCCCTCCGGCACACCAGACTGGACCCGACAATTCTCCCTTCCAGTCCGAGACCCCCTGCACACCACTGCCTTCCTTCCGGCAGACCACCAAGCACCAGCGAACCCCCCTTAACCTTTGTCCAGCAGGCCACACACCACTCTTCGACCTCCGGAAGACCTCTCGGACCCCTCGTCGTAGGTGCTAAGTCCCTCTTTATTCATCCTTTTAATTTTTGTGGTGTTGCGGTTAGGGTTGGTTTGCAATTCATTTGTTTATGATGTAATTGGTCCAATTGTTTGTTTTTAGAGTTTAACTGTATTTGTGGTGCGTTTGGCATGTGGCGGGATTCTCGCACCAAGCTCACAAGGTTTCCTACATTTTTGAGGTAGGTGGTTCCCCATCCAATTATTATTTGATTAATTAATTTTGCAAGGTTAATTTGTTTAGAGTATTATTTAGTTAATGTGTGTGGTGCGAATTTGATTTTCATTGAAGTTTTGGTGCAAAGTTGATTTTTATTTAAGTTTGGCATGCCTTGAATTTTTTAGTAGGGTATTGTCATGTAAGGGGGGTTTGGGTCGGCTAGGTGTGTAAAGTTGTGGTTTTTCTCTTTAAAAATTTATTTATTAAAATTTGGATTGTTTGATTAAATAATTACTAAAGATGAAAAATTAATTGTTTTGACTGCATGGTGTAAAGGTTTTCGGTGTTTAAATTCGTGCGATATAGGTGGAAATTGTTCAATAAATTCTTGTGATGGTTTGTTTAACTTTGAAAGTGTTTTCTTTGACCACACTGTTTTTTTTAATTAGTCATGTAAGTAGTGAAAGTTTTTTTTTTAAATATTTTTAGTGTGCGTATTCTTCCAAATGGTATTTCTGAGTGAGAGTAGTGGTTTTTGGAAGGTGTGGTGTCCTGTTTTATTTGGTTTCATAAATATGACATGTGACATGAACATGAAATTGGTTTGAGCACAAACTTGGAAGCCCAGGTAGCTAGGAGGGTAGACTAGAATAGTGGGCTTGTTTTCTGGAGGTGACTTGACTTGGTTTCACTAGCAGGACTGACGATTGCAACACTAGCTAAACATATGCTATTCTGAGGGTCGTTCTCTTCTAAGCCCCGTTTTCTGAGGTTCATGGCCATCTAATCCACATTTTCTGAGTTTCATGGCCTTCTAAGCCACGTTTCACCGAGACACAAAGATCTAGGGACCCAAGCTAGCTAACACCCATGCAGACCCTCCCATATTAGTGCTCATTGGTTACTTTACGCTCATCGCTGTGAAACTTGGTTATTTTAAAAGTAAGTGTTTGTGTGTGTGCATGTGTTTTAATTTAAGTTGTTCCTTCTTAAAACAGTTTTCTGTAAAACCTATTTTTCCATAAAGTTGTTTAAGATTTTAGTTCTTTTTTTAATTGATGTTGCAAATGTATTGGTCATTTAATAATTGTGTGTGGAACCTTTTCTCGGTGGCATCTTACTGGGATTTTATCTCACACCCTACATACACCTTTGAGTTTATGTAGATCCTATTTATTTATTTTTTCTTTTCAGGTTGAGGTATCAGGCTCAGCTTTGGTGGTTCGGGTTGTCGGTAGCATCCTCATGTTGGTTGGTGGTGGTGGCTTGGGGATGTGACTCCTCATGTCGCACAAAGGTTTGTGTTGGATTTTTTGTTTCCTTTGATGTAGTCTCTTTTTGGTTTTTAGTTCAAGTTGTAAACTTTAAATCTAAATTTGATATAAGGGTCTGTTTGGTTGTCAGTTTTTTGTTTCAATTTATTCAACTTGTTGTCTATTTTATTTTTATTCATCTGGGTAAATCGTTCCCAAGTTCATTTTTGATACCAAGGAACTTGTGCCAGCCCGTGGGGATTGGGGACGCCCTTCGGGCAATGTCGTGGACTAGGTCGGGCACCAGGTCGGGCACCGGGTCGGATGGTGACCCGGCCTGGTTCGTGACATTATTTGGAGTAAGAGGGTCCAAATTATGTATATTGGTCCGTTTTATTTTTGGACATGATTAATAGTATCTTTCGTAATTATTTTTATTTACCACAGTTAAAGGGTAAATCTTGTAAATTTGGGTAAAAATAATACTACAATAATAAAAAACAACCATAAAACTTTTCCCAATCCTATTGGATGAGATATGGTAAACGCAAAAAAAACCCTTGGAAAAAAATTTATTTTGGATGCCACTTGGGTGTGATTATGACACTTATAACTTTAAGTTTATTGTAAAGGAAAATAAGTTATAAATATATATCTTCTTAATAAAATAAATTTAAATTGGTTTTATATAAAATATATAATCAAATATAAATAGTAATTATAAATATAAAAATATTTTCTAAATAAGGTAATTTTATTTTTAATTTTTAGACATTAAATAATTAAATTTAATTATGACACAAAAATGATGCAGTGATTGCTTTATTAATAATGGAATCAAACAAATGATATTAAAATTATTAAAATTAATATTATTTGGCATAATTTCATACATAAACTATTCATATAGGGGAATGTGACATTTTGGAATTCTATTCAATGGTTTGGTTCGAAATTATATCTCTCATTAGATTTTATTTAAATTTAAGAAAATGATTAGTTTCAAAATTCACATAATTGATGTTGTATAAAAATAGTAATTTCTTAAATTATTTAAGAACCCTAAAAATATTTTTAAATCTCAAAGTGACTATGAAAATGTCTAAAAGTTGATTAAGTGTCCAAATATGATAAATTTACCCCATATAAGGGAAATTAATAGCCTATTAATAATTAAAATGTTGTTACCACAATTAAAATTAAAAGATGATAATAAATGTTAAACCAAAAAGATAAGGTTTAAAAGAAAAACAATACATGTCTAGAAATTATTTGATAAGAGTATTTCAAAAAATAATCCTATTATATTGTACATATCAGAAGTTGGAGAATTTTTTATCAAAAAAATAATTTATATTAATTTAATAATTTAAGAGTTTCCAAGGGTTCACATTCCCTCACCTATAAAAAGGTACCTTCTCTTCTATAATACTCAAACTTCAAGAACCATTTGGTTCAGCCAATCCTTTCCAAAACCTTTTTTGATTATCACTCCACTAATTATTGAATACTCCATTAGGGCATAAAGCCTTCCAAGGAATCATTTTGTTATAAACCAAAATAATTTCCCTAATTAAGAGGTAACTCCTTCTCTCGTGCTTTTTAGTTTCATTTTTATTCTCTACACTCGAAAATCTTCTTATTCTATGAATACAAAACAACCCCAGTATCCAAAAACATTATATTAACACCAAATTATTCAATGAATTAGGAGAATATTTATCTAATGGAATCTATATAAAGTTGATGTCATGTAAATTCTCAAACATTCTATTGGAAAAACTTCTCAATATTTATGTAGGTGATTCCAATGTATGTGAGGATAAAATTCAGGTTTCGTATAAAAAGTTTGAGAATTTTAGGATATGCCCAAATGATTCAATTGATTCATTATTTTATCATATAAAAATTATCATAGATAACATGACTAGACTCAGAGAAACCCTTAATGATATCAAAATCATTAATAGAATCCTAAAATTATTACCACTATGTTTAAAAATTAAAGTCTCAATTCTCTAATAAAAATACTCGAAGGAGGCAACACTGGATAGTATTTATAGAAATTTCATTTCATATTAGAGGAGGAAAAATTAAGTGAGTCCTTAGTGAAGTATAATTCTCAGGAAGGTGTGTTCAAGACCATGAAGATACTCACATTGAATTATGATCCTAAATATAGGGAAGTTAGTTAATTTACGTCTATATTTTCCAAAATTATAAAAATTGGAAAATGAAAAATCAAATTCCAGATACTACTTCACTACATTTAGTGTGAAAAAAATATTAATCTAGATGAAATGTTTCCGAAGAAATTATATGATCATGATGAAAATGAATAACCCATGAAAAATTCATCAAAGGGTGTAAAAGTAATAAGTATTTAATAGTATAAATTATTCAAAAATAATAAATTTATTTCTTAAGAAGATTTTCACTCAGTAGAAATGTAGGCGGATGA
This sequence comes from Viscum album, assembly GCA_963277665.1. Taxonomy (NCBI): domain Eukaryota; kingdom Viridiplantae; phylum Streptophyta; class Magnoliopsida; order Santalales; family Viscaceae; genus Viscum; species Viscum album. The sequence continues at coordinate 1,869,219,607 of OY728163.1, forward strand.
TATTAAGGACTAAAAGGACCAAAAAAGTAACTACTTTTAGATTATTATAAACAAGCCATAGTTGGCGGAAAATGATGATGAAAGCTCTGAATTTAAGGGAATATTTGATCTCTTGGATGAAATGTGAGATTATCTAGAAGAAAATAATATTTGAGCGGTTAAAAAAATAAAATGGAGTTGTGCATGATTCTAAACATTATATTTAGTATTAAGAAGAGAAAAAATATGAGTTAAAGGATAAAATAAAATGAATAAGTTCTAAAAATCCTAAAAAATCAGGGAAATAAATTGATATTAATCTGAAAATAAAATAGTATTCAAATTTTATTAATGGTTCGATGGATTCAATAAAATATTCTATGAAAATGATTGGGGATCTTGAATTAAAGTTCATACATAATAATGAATCTATGATGATCAATAGATACTTCTATGACTTGACATGGCATCAAGAAGATAAATTGTAAGGTCTTCCATAAAATATAATGAATGATATAGGGATTTATAAGAATACTTACACAACTTCCCAAAAGTGAAAAAATTAAAAAATAAAGGATGATCTATTGAGTGATTTGACCATAAGAAAAAAACATTAATGGTGATTTATGAGAAACCAGAAACACTTACACCCAATAAGAAGACTGATTTGAATGGGTCACACAATACCTGATATTCTACAGGTGTAGAATCAAATATGGGAATACATATTATATTTTTTTCATAAAAAAATAATTTTTGAGGGACATGATCTATGAATATTGATAGGTATATATTAATATAATCAGTATGTTTTTAAAGGACATTATTTTTGGGATGTATGTTATAGACCCAATTTCATGAATTTATCATCAGGGTTGTAAATATATATTCCAAAATAGAACTATAAAAGGAGATATCATTATTTAAAAAATCATTCTATAGGCTAAAAACATGTAATCTATTTGTATCTTGGTAAAATGAGGATGGACCAATTGATCCATAGTATAATATATATCATTACCCACCAATAGAAGTGAATTTGCGAACATTGGTCAATAAATGAAAGGTTGAGAATGTGAATTTCCCAAAATTTTCATTTACAATAATACGTACATCTTTACTATGGATCCATGATATTATATTAACTTCTCATATTATGAGAAAAAAGATATTTTCATCATCATAAAGAATGTTAAAGAAGGATTCATTTTCTCTAGCTATAATGAAGCTTTGATAATCATTGGATTTATAAAATCCAAAATAAGAGGCAACATATTGAGAAAAAATATTTATTTGTCATTTTAGGCCTTTTCACAATTTTCTATGTATATTTTAATAATGAAAATAAAGGTATTTTGTCAATTGCAACAAGAATACTTTCATTATAAATGGAATGGATTGCTCAATTATTATGAAAGTAAAGTGTATAAAGGGGAATTTCTACCTCTGTGTAGGAGAAGAATACATGTGTTTTACGTCCATAGATGAATAGATTTGGGTGCGTTATAAAAGGCTTGGAAACATATGATAAAATTCCTTATAGGATTTGGTGATAAATGATAGAGCTCCTAATATCACTAAAATATCATGTGGTCTCACTAACATGTGTGATAAATTTATAAAGGGGGAAATCAATTGAAATATTTACAAGTGTAAGTATATAGAATTTATGTGATTTATTGAGTTATGTCACATTTATGTGTGTGGGAAAATATCACCCAAAACAGAGATAAAAAATGGTACTATGTTATTTTCTTCAAATATTATAAATTTATAACAAGGATGATGGTGATATCTCATTAAATTCACATATAATCTGGTGGAATAATATATTGAGAACCACTGGATGAGGATCTTTGTTTTATCAATAAGGACTGCTTATAAAATTAGTGTTGCTGAGAAGATTATCATGATCATTAGATACATGTCTCATATTATGCTCATTGAAAAATATCATTCAAATAAATATTAGAAGGAATTATTTCTTACATTGATATATATATATCCAATAGGGTTATTTATGTTGGAGTGAAGAGAAGAAACTCTATGAGATGTGGTATGGGAAGAATCTAGTAATCAAATACTTTGAAATTTTCCAAATAAATTGATTTATTATCACTAAGGAGACAAACTACAAGTTTTAAGATCATGGTGATAAAAGGGTTTGTCTTGTATACTCATATAAAATCAAGGCTTAAAATAATACAAAAAATCATGGAAGATAATTTATATTCATGATATCAGTATTAGAAAATATGTGAAAATGATCAATCTGAAGGGAATTTTTTACAACAAAACAGTAATGAAACTATAGAAGAATGTGATGCTAATGTGGGATGTCTAAGCAAAGAATATGGTGAAAATGTATATTTAAGTGAAGAAATTGGTGATGAGGAAATACAATCGCGTTAAATAGATATAAATTAAGTAGGTTCTGGGTCAAAAATCAATAAAGAAGATATCAATAGTGATCAAATAGATGAAGTTTAAACATATATTATGATGACTCTAGGAATAAATACTCTCTTATATCAAGTAGAAACACATTTATTTGAAGAGGCTACTAAACATAAAAATTGGGTCAAAGAGATACCTAAACATCTTGTCTAGATTATTAATAATCAAATTTATGTAATTTTTCCTAGACCAAAATACAAAAATACTATTAGAACCAAATGGGTATTCTATAAATAAAATATGGAAAGGGGATTTATAACAAATCATTGATGGTGTGAGAGGTATATTTCCAAATTGGATAGATTTATATAGATGAATCATTTCCCCTTATATCTTAGTTTGAAATTAATTTAAAATTCATGGAAATAGAATTTCATTTAAAATTCCAGGAATTATAAATGATTTAAAAATTATAAATTTATATTGCATTATCTAAGGAAAAAGTATATAGTGGGAAACCGGATGGTTTTATTTTATGATGATGATGAGAGAGAAGTATTTATATTTATGAGGGAATTATATTGGTTAAATCAAGGACCATGGTCATGGAATTATCAAATTTATTAATACTTTAGAAAGGTTTGATTCTAGTGAGGTAGAGTTTATCACAATCTCTACATTAGGAAATAGAACGATCAAAGGATGTTGGAGGTCATTTGTGTGGATGACATAATTTTTGGAGTAAAAAATAAACCAAAATGAAATATATTTATAGAATTTATGTGCATCATGTTTTATTTGTCCCTGATTAGTTAATTGATGTTTTTACTTGGATTACAAGTGGCATAAGGAAGGCATGTAATATTTATTTATTATTCAAATTATGTTAAAGAGATACTCAAGAGGATTTTAATATATTATTCCATGGTTATGAAAACACTAATAGTTACCCAAATGAAGTTATGAAGAGATTATAATGGGATAAAGGTTGATGATATGGAATATAGGGAAATAATTCAAAGCTTATTATATAACTAATAATGACATGACCTAAAATTATGTTCGCCACATGTCAAGCCTTATAGTTCCAAAATTATTCCATGAAAATTCACATTTTATTAGAAGGAGGATTCTTTATTATATCAATAACATATCATATTTTGGATTATTTTATCCTGAAACATATTGAAAGCTGTTATTGGGATACCCATATATAGATTGGGCTAGTTTAGTGGACGATTGTATTTCAACATCTAGTTATGATTTCTATATTTTTGGTTTGATTATTTCTTGGTTCAGTGAGAATAATGACCAGAGTTCACTTTTCACTATGAAATATAAGTATTTTGGGGATACTCACATGTTTATATGATTTAAATGGATGAGGCAACAAGTTGGACATGTTGGAGTTTATGTGATATCTCTTATTATAATCAATTGTTATAACTCAAGTCATATCAATATTAATAATAATCCTATATAAAACTAAATGACAAATCATATCAAATAAAAGAATTATTTTATTAATGATATGGTTTAACTACTTCTAGTGAAATTATATTATGTTTTATCAAAAAAATAGTCTATGGGAACCATAACTATATAAGGTTAATTAAAGAAGTAATTTATTTTCAATTAGATTCCAACCATCTCTATAAAACTAGACAGTTTATAGTAGATAAACCCACTACCATGTTTAATTTTCTATTTATATAAGGTACAGTGATTACCTTGTATTAATTGTTTGGATTTCCAAACATCTATTGTGACCATTCAAAAAAGTGCCCTTTAGGTTCATTTAAAATGGGGGAGAATTTTTCAATGAGTTTCTTGGGATTATTTATGTACGATCATAGATGAAAAAAATTATGAGTTTTCTTTATTATTGAAAAATGGGTTTCATCACATGTTTATTCTATAAAAATGTGGATTACAATAAAATGTAAAATCAAAGGGAGAAGTTTGGAAGAGATGTATTGACAATCAGGAGATCAAAGAGGTGTTTTCATGAGTAAAATTTCATTTAGCTCTTGTTTCTCATAATGTGATTTACTAATGTGGGATTTTAGTTAATGATAATTAAATCATTGACATGTTATCTAAAGGAATGATTTTTCGATCTATATTTTTTGTTAGTTCTAAATTTTTGGGATCAAGATGTATTGAATTGGTTTTTAAAGAGTTTCCAGCAAACCCAAAGGGGTATATTGTTAGAAAAAATCCATAGATTTATTATGGGGTTATGTTTATTAACATAACTAGTGTGGTGAGTCTTCAAAATAAGGATCAATAAGTCATGCCATTTGGTTTTGGAAGAGGTTTGGACTTCTTTGGTGTTGATTATATTGGGTTAGAAAAACGGGAAAGTACTCAATACATAAATATACTCTTGATATGTATGATATTGAAAAAAATAATTGTAATAGTATTGGAGAATTCAATCTGATGCATAAGAATTTATAGTTAACATAATATATTCCAAGTGACACATATGATATTTGGATGATACATAATATATTTCAGAATACAGAAATATTGTAATGGAAAAATATTCACTATGGCATGTAATATATTTAGAGGAAAGATAATATCTTCCAAATGATTCACAATATATTTAGATGAAACATAATATCATACAGAATGATGAAATAAGTAGAGGAATAAAACTCAGTGGAATATATAATATATTTTGAGTGATACATACAATTTTCTAGAGGATGTATAATATATTTATGTTAATTCATAATATCATCTGGATATTATGTAAGATATTACTGAGTGATAAATTGAAAATTACCATATACTCACAATGATACATAAGATCCTTTTAAGAATGTATGATATACTTTTAAGTGATATGTAATGTTTTTTCATATGAATATACCCCATTATTTGTAACATATTATGAATCTTACAAAAGATTTTCTACATGGTGAAATATTAGTCCAAGATTCCATATAAGATTTTATACTTTTTAGAGGACAAGAATCCTTCAATTTTCTAGTATACAATGTCATAGTGGATATTTTATGACTTTGTTTTGGTGGATTTAAGTGGTTCTTCCTATTTTGATATTCCCACATCATGGAATAAGTTCTAATCATAGTAATTGTAGGATCTATAGACTTCTATTGTGAATGATTTTGTCCCAACGTAACAGGTTTGATGATTATGAGAAGTTGGAGGAGGGCACTATGATATTCCAAGTATTTAAAAGTAATATATTGTTTGTATTTTTTAGATCTTGTTTTTATGTATTAAATTATAATTTCTAATGATTAAATTTGACATGAAATTGTTTTAGTTGACTCAACCTAATTAAAAAACTTTTTAAAACCTACTCAAATAGTTCTGGATAAGAAGAAAGGGGGAGCCCAAAAAATTGATATATAGGGATTAAAAAATAAATGGATAGAGATTTAAAATCTATTAATGAAAGATGAAGAAGAATATAAGGGATATCTAGGAGGATATCTCACTAGAGGTTTATGGTGTGATGGTTAAACAATATATAATTTAGTTACATAATCAAATTACAGGTTTAGTGTAGCTATAATGTGTGCAATCGATGACTTTAAAACATTTTGTATGTTATCTGGATGGAGTACACATGGTATTAAATAATTTCCATATTGTATTCATAATATTAAATTGTTTATTATTATAATGGGAGAAAACATTTTTTTACTTCTATTTGAGATTTATTCCTTTTGATCATCCATTATGAAGGAATAGAAATAATATTATGAAAGTTTTAGTTGAAAGATATGTATCTTTAGTGGTACACTCGGGTATCTATGTAACTCCCTGACCCCAGTTACCCAGAGTCGGTGCATTATTACATAACATTAGCGTGATCACAAAAGATCAAGTCTCGAAAGACCGATTAGTTTAGTTGTCTTAGAAACACTAGATATATTCTTAACTCTTACATTACATTATAAAGTAAAAAAACTACAATAACATCTTGCCTTCATATCCCCTAATAATATCCCAGAGGTCATTCATAAATTACTTCTTCACATCCTTGGAAAAATAAGATGTTGAAAGGGGTGACCTCAGATTCTCATTAAGGAGAACAATATAGTAGAAACTTTTATAAATAAGCATAAACATTTCAGGCAATGTATAACTAAAACAAAATCCTTTTAAACTTGAAATTCATAATAATATGGAAAAGATAAAATGAAATAATGCCATTTACTTATTCACATGCATATTATACTAGTAGAATAACCACATGCTATATCAATAACCACTTTCATAATGATGGAATTCATAATTATATACTATCATAACCATGTAGTCAAGGCCTTGTGCCAAGACTACAAATAAGATTTTGTCAAGGCCTTGTGCCAAGACACTAGTTTGTCTCATGAGACCTATCGATGCATCGAGAAGCTATAGCGGGCTCCACTAGTCACTTACTAAGTCCACTGCATTCCTCATATGAAAAGTTTGAAACATAACATAAACATTCGTATTAAAACTAGCATACCAAATGTCAATACTTTATCCACAAACCATGAATGGTATAAAAATAACACATCCATAGTAAAACGTAACTCATTCAATACAATATGGAAGATTTTATTATAACAGATTAACCTCAATCGAGAATAATGAAGGATATTTACATTGATGAAAATAATCATCAAAACTATTTGAGAGAAATACCCCCTTTTCTTGAAATCATTTAAAAGTCACACTATTTGTCAAGAAGCCATTTAAAAATACATTTTCTGAATCAAAGTGTCCCATACCAATATGAAACTTTTAAAAGTAATTTTAACTTTAAAACATCAATGTCCATATAAATAAATCCTTAAAACAATTTTCAAAACATTGACATTAATGAGAAATATTTACAATAATAAATCATTAAAACATTTAAAAGGATATTTTAGTTATAGTTCCTAACCAAAAGAGAGACACTTGAATACAAATAATTGAGGTAATAAAAACATTTTAATATCATGAGAATAATGTTATTCATGATATACTATTTCAAAGTACATTATATACACCATATAAAAGTGATTTGGTGTATAATAATAAAGAAGTATCAATGGAATGTAATTTGAGATGAAATCTCTTATAAAGACTGTATCCATATGATAATGATAAATCAAAGACATAATTATGTTTGAAAAATATAAATACACTCAATATTATTGGATATTCAGGTTCAATAAATCAGAGGACATTCACACATATTCTTGTAAAAACAACAACAATGAATTGGATGCTTAACTCAACAAAGGGAGATTGAGTTAAAATTACTTTTATCAAGTTCATATCGATGACTTGAGAAATTATCAATGGAGTGATTATGTGTATCAGAAGTGTATCCACAGAAAGGGGAGTGGAAATTATGACATAAGAAAATGAATAGTTATTCTACACATAATCTTGGAGTAAAATAATCAATGAAGTATGCGTAAAGCTGAATGAATGGAAATTGACATTTCAAATTCCTTTATTGATTTGGTATCTTACGAAACATACACCCATGAAAGAAGGATCATACAATGATGATGTAAATATCCATAAATTAAATTAAATTACATAATGAATACAATCATGGGTCGTACACACACCACATGCAATAAATAGGTGGTAAACAATGGAAATCTCATGGAATTAAAAGTGAGGCACTACTGGAAATATGACTTTTACCAACGGTTTTGGACAAACTGTTGGTATAGTTCATTAATTTGGACCTATACTAACGGTTTGGACAAAACCGTTGGTATAGGTCACTTATATGGACCTATACCAACAGTTTCGGACAAACCGTTGGTATAGGGGGGGCTTATAGGACCTATACCAGCGGTTTTGGCCAAACCGTTGGTATAGGTCCATTATAGAGACCTTATACCAACAGTTTGGACAAACTGTTGGTACAGGTCCCCCCTATACCAACGGTTTGTCCAAAACCATTGGTATAGGTCCTTCGATTTTTAATCGAATCTTCTTACCGAAAACATTATATAAATCAAAATTTATAATTATTATAACAATACATATATATATTTATTAAATTATGTTCACAAAAGTCATTTTAGGTTAGTGGTTAAGTCATTCAATTATAAACTAGACGTCCTGGGATCAAATCCCACCGAATGTTTTTTTTTGAAATACATATACCAACAGTTTTGAGAACCGTTGGTATAGGTTTTCATATTACTTATACCAATGGTTTTCAAAACCGTTGGTATAGACCTATTGTCACGGCTTACTTTCCAACGGTCCTCCAAACCGTTGGTATAGCCTATACCAACTGTTTGAGGGAATATACCAATGGTTCCAAACCGTTGGTATAGGGTATTTTTCCAGTAGTGAGATAAGAACCCCCTTACTTTGTACTTTTTCCTTGGTAGAGGGTAGTTTATCCTCCTTTATAATGGTGAAATAATTTTTATTTAATTATACAAGAATCTTATACATTAATATGATATCATATATGCTCTTTTAACATTGCTTTGTTAATAATATCTTAGTATTATCGTTGTTTCGGGTGTTAACTTACTTGTTTTCTTTTATATGTTTTGTTACATAAGTCAGGTTTCTTATGGATAGGTTGTATCCTATTCGTATACAGAATGATATCAAGTCCTTAAGTATTATTTTTAATCATAAAATGATAATTATACTTGTATGGATACGATGGGGAATGAAACTCATCGCGTTCATGGACACGGTAGTCCGTACGTACGCACGAGCGATAATATCATTCTTTTGACATTAAAATAATATATAACTGGATGTTATATCATATATACAGAATCATTATCATATTATACTTATTATTTACATGAATTAAACATCATTATTATACCCGTCCAAATAATAATGTATTGAAAAACAATTACACCACGACGTCGAGACGGTAGGCCGTACGTATGCACGTATGGTGACATGTCATTCAAAGGATGGATAGAATACTGAATATGGTTGTTCCATATTTATAATAACATCACAGTATATAAAAGATACTGGAGTTATTATTTTATAATGGAAATAAAAAAGAAAGAATAAGCTGAAGAAGAAAGGAATTTGAAAGTTGGTGGTGAAAACATTACCTCTTCTTCGGGTTCTTCCTTCTGATTTGATCAAAAGGTCTCATTAGGTTGGCTTTCTAATCAAACTATGGACTCTAGGTTTAAGTTAGGTTAGTTGAGAGAATATTTGGGAAGGGTTTAACTGATCCAAAAGTCTTTTAAGGTGTAAATTCGAGAGAAGGGGGAGTATCCTTTTATAAGAGGGGTGAGGGCACCTTTGGAAAAGCTAGAAATATTATTTTATAATAAATTCATATTTGCTTTATAATGGCTAAAAAGTGGATTATTTAAAGGTTAAGGTGGGTATGGGTTGAAATATTTTCTACCAATAGATTTTAGACAGGTTTGGGTCGCTATATTAACCTTATCATTTATATTTAACTCTTAGTTAAATAGTTTGACATTTACCATGTCTCTTTGTATTTTTATCTTATATAGTTAATAAACATACTATATACCTCCAAGAGAACCCCAAGTGGTCCATTAATGATACCCCTATCACTAATTAAGTCCTTTGGCCGAACCATAGATTTTTTGGAATAGAATATCAATTAATAATATAATAGTTTTTTTAAAAACGCTTTTATGTCAATTTTGACACTATTGGGTATTTTGTTTTTGATAATATAATAACAGAATTATTATTTATATAAACAATACTAATATGTCATATTAACCTAGAAAATTAGTGTTATTCATAAAATGTCTCAAATTACATTTATTTTGATATTTATAATATCAATTATTTTAATATTTCAGTAATTAGGTAATTACTGCATCACCATTGTGTCATAAATAAATTAACTTATTTAATGTCTAAAAATTAGAAATAAAATACCATTATGTAGGAAATCGTTTTATCTTTTTAATGAATATTTATAATCTAATTTATCTTATGTATAACCCTATATTAAAAATGTTTTAGATATTAAACTTTAATTTTATCTCTTTTAACTCTTCTTTGAATTAAATAATAATAAATGTCCTAATCTAATCCAAGTGAACCTAAATGATTATATTTTATTCCTAAGGTTGTTTCTGGTTGAGATAAACTATCCAATATAATTAGGACATGTTTTAGGATAATATTAATATTATTTTTACCCTTAATTACCCTATTTACTTTTAACCGTGGTAAATAAAAGTAAAAAGTTACTATTCACCCAAATTTATTTTCATCTCATTGAAAAAAAATTTACTCCTTTATATTAACCATGTATCTTGGATTTTTGAAATTCCACTCACAGAAGCAGTAAAATTAAGTTTTATTTGAATCTCAAAATTCTCCTAAGAGGTGGCTAAAAGACGGTGAAAAGTTCAATAAAATTTTTATATATCTAAAATTATTCTAAACTAACTAAAATTAATTACATTGAACATATATAGGTATTAATTATATATTTTTTCCTTGATTAAATTTAAATAAAATAAATAATTATTTAAATAAAAATTCGGTTTTAAACTATAACTCAATGTTTTTTCACTATTCATCAAAAATAGAATATTTTCATAAAAATATCAAAAATTCACCCTAAGCTAATTTCGATATTCCAAATCCAAAAATGAAGCCCATTTTGAAAGATAATATTTATAAAATTTCAAAAAGTGGGTATTAATATTAATAACGGCTAGTTTTATTGGTTGTCATGTGTGTTATAACTCAATGTTGTATACAACACACGCTACTGTATTATCCAAAGAGAAGCGTACTGTGGAAGCTTGGGGTGTTACATTATCCCCCACTTCAAATACTTTTGTCCTAGAAATTTTTAAAATTGGGTTTGGGAATATAATGGAATTCCCACATCGGAAAAATAGTCAATAAAACTATCACCTTAAAATAAAGAAAGAGAATTACAAAGGTCACCCAAGATAACTCATACTAGGATTCCATGTAGGAAAACATGGATATGGAAGATAAAATAAATTTCAAGTTCTGATGGAGACGGATAGAAAACATGATCAGGAGAAAGTTAACAACAAGAAAGCCACAAACTTGTGATGGGACAAATGGTCATTAGTTTCCCAGTAGGAAAAGTATATGGACAACATTTTTTTAGTTACATTAAAAAAAATTGAGGAATTAATTTATGAGATTGACTAAGAAAATAAAGAGATATACTTACTTTTTAAGTAGAGTGTTATTCTTTAATAAATTTCCACCACTAACACATTTTTTTTAAATGATGAGTATTCAAGATGACTTGGTCACACTAGAAGAGCTAGAATAAAATTCTATAGAATCACATGATCCACGAAAGATAAACTGTATATTTACCTTTTATTTAGAGATTAATCAAAACCAAAACGGTTATTACAAGATCAGATGATCCCCCAAAAGGATATTCCTTTAGAGAAAGAAACACTAATATTAATTTCTAAAATTAAACCAACAATACCCCAATGTTAAATAAATACCATTCAATAAAAAATTTTCCTTAAAATCCTACAATATAATCCAAACTAATATTGAAACCCAAATTTTAGAATAATTTGGTTATTTATTCTTCCACGTTAAATTGTATCTCCAAATGACATCAACTACTCTTAATGTCACATACTTAAAATTAGTTCACCTAATCACATATTCTCTATTATAGGTTAATCATTTCCATAAATAACCCAAATCATTATAAATCCACAATAAAAACGTAGATAAAAATCCATCATTAATCCTCAAATGAAATCCCATAGTATTCAATTTTCATTGGACATACAGTGTTCCCAAAAAAGCAAACATCTTCTAAAATAACATTTATCACTTAATCACCAAATAATTTTCCTATACTAAGGGTATTCATTTGATAAGACATAAGAACCCAAATCAACTTATTATTGATCAATAAAATAATTTAACTAAAAATAATTAGTCACACTAACCAGGGACTTCACGTAGTCCAGTGGTAGGTGATAAATCTCAATCGCACTTTGGTTGTGGGTTTGATTCCCACAGGTTTGTCCGATGTGACGGGTTATCACACGGTCAGCGTGTTGTCCTTTTTCAAGAACTATATTTTATAACATTTCCAAAATGAGATAAATTCCTCAAAATAACCATAACATAATTTTAACCAGAAATGTTATCTCATACCTTTCAATTTCATCCCAAAATATAATAACTTGTAATTGCCTCAAACCCAATGATCATATAAAACCAAATGGTTATTTATAACTATATCCACAAGTTAATTGATAAGTCTTCCTCAAATATCATTCTCACATGGAAAAATGTTGGGTTACAAATACAAGAGAAAATTATTCCAAAGTTATCCCAACAACAAGGAGCACTAATACTTTTAAAGATTTCTCCAACCATTTATTTCCACATAGCTTCTTCTTTGACCAAGAAAATATCCTATAGAATAGGGAATTCACTAAGGTAATGGATAGGTACCCTACATTTATGGAAAATGACTATAAATGGATTCATGGGACCATTTTTATTTTCTTCCATAGTACTCTTCATTTTTTCTCATCAATTCTTCACTTTATGTCCTTCTTTCCCACACGTAGAGCATTTATTTGTTCTGTTGAGACACTTTCCAGGGTGTCTCCTTCCAAATTTTCTGTATGATGGAAATTTAGGATTCTTTTCTCCATGGTCTCACTGTTGGATCTCTTATCATTCATCACCATTCTCTTCTTTATTGAGTCCGAGAGTTAGTTAATATATATGTTATTGATCATATTTTTGGAAAACTGATTTGGCGTGAACATGATATCTTTTACGCCTATCAACATTCCATTTTTTTGCTCATTTCCACCACTATTCCCACCTTGTACATCATTCTCAAAGTTACTATGACTTCCTTGGACTCCAGCCATTGACTAAAACCAGAAAGCATTGTGTGAGTAACAGTAGTCATAAAATCATTTAGAGAATATCATGACACCATATTCTCAATTTGAAACACCTTAGGATTAACCAAGGTCATTTATTCTCATATTATATTTAAATACATCAAATTGGTTTGTAAAGAAAATGTAAATTATCATAATCATATCCCTAGAGAGTGTTGTAACCAAGAGTGCAGCAAGGCCTATTGTCGTGTACCAATTCACGTTCGAGTCTAGCTCAAAGCGGTGTTTTTGGGTTTTACCCCTTGGTACATCTTTTCCAGAGCCACCTCTACCTGCTCGTATCCAGGCAGGGATGTATTTCTTGGAAAACTCACAGAATCCATACAATCTCAAAATTCTAGTATGTTCTTCTATACTAATCCTCAAAGTCTATCTTAGGGCTATGTGCTCTAATCATAGTTTATCTAAATCTATATTCCAAGGTTTTTACTAAAATTCCTCTGATACCAAATTTAACGCCCCAGCACTAGTTACCCAGAGTCATTTCATTATTACATAACATTGTCATGATCACAAAAGATTAAGTCTCGAAAGACCGATTAGTTTAGTATTCTTGGAAACACTAGATATATTCTTAAGTATTACATTACATCATAAAGTAAAAAAACTACAACAACATCTTGTCTTCATATCCCCTCATACTATCCCTACAGGTCATTCATATATTACTTCTTCACATCCTAGTAAAAATAAAACGTTGAAAGGGGTGACCTCAAATGCTCAGTAAGCATAACAATATAGTGGAAACTTTCATAAATAAGAATAAACATTTAAGGCAATGTATAACTAAAACAAAATCCTTTTAAACTTGAACTTCAACATAATATGGAAAAGATAAAATGAAATAATTCCATTTACTTATTCTCATGGATATTCTACTAGTCTAATAACCACATGAAATATCAATAACCACTTTTATAATGATGGAATGCATAATGCCAGACTATCATAACCACATAGTCAAGGCCTTGTGCCAAGAAACTAGTTTGTCTCATGAGATCTACCAATGAATCGAGGAGCTATAGCGGGCTCCACCCATCACTTACTAAGTCCAATGCATTCCTCATATAAAAAGTTTGAAACATAACATAAACATTTATATTAAAACTAGAATACGAAATGTCAATACTTTATCCACAAGCCATGAGTGGTATAAAAATAGCACATGCACAGTCAAACCTAACTCATTCAATAAAATATAGAAGATTGTATTGTAATAGATTAACCTCAATCGAGAATAATGAAGGATATTCACATAGATGAAAATAACTATCAAAACTATTTGAGAGAAATACCCCCCTTTTCATGAAATCATTTAAAAGTCACACTATTTGTCAAGAAGCCATTTAAAAATAGATTTTTTCAATCAAAGTGTCCCATAACACTATGAAACATTTAAAAGGAATTTTATTTTTAAAACTTAATTGTACATATAATGAAATCCTTAAAACAATTTTTAAAACATGGATATTAATGAGAAATATTTAGAATAATAAATCTTTAAAACATTTAAAATGATATTTTAGTTAGAGTTCCTAACCAAAAGAGAAACACATGAATACAAATAATTGATGTAATAAAAACTTTTTAATATCATGAGAATAAAGGTATTCAGGATATACTATGTCAAAGTACATTATATACACCATATAAAAGTGATTTGGTGTATAAAAACAAAGAAGTCTCAATGGAATGTAATTTGAGATGAAATCTCTTATAAAGACTCTATCCTTAGGATAAGGATAAATCAAAGACATAATTATGTGTGACAAATATAAATATGCTCAATATTATTGGATATTCAGTGTAAATCAATCATAGTATATTCACACATATTCTTGTAAAAACAACACCAATGAATTGAATGCTTAACTCAACAAATGGAGATTGAGTTAAAATTACTCTTATCAAGTTCATATCGATGAATTGAGAAATTATCAATGTAGTGATTATGTGAATCAAAATTATATACATATAAAGGGGAGTGGAAATTATGACATAATAAAATGAGTAGTGATTACACACATAATCTTTGAGTAAAATAATCAATGAAGTATGCGTAAAGCTGAATGAATGGAAATTGAAATTTCAAATTCCCTTATTGATTTGGTAACTTACGAAACATACACCCATGGAAGAAGGATCATACAATGATGATTTAAATATCCATAAATTAAAGTATATTACACAATTAATACAATCATGGGTGGTACACACACCATAGGCAATAAATAAGTGGTGAACAATGGAAATCTCACAGAATTAAAAGTGAGATAAGAAACCCCTTACTTTGTACTTTTTCCTTTGTAGAGGGTAGGTTAGATTTATGTATAATGGTGAAATAATTGTTATTGAATTATACGAGAATCATATACATTAATATGATATCATATATGATTTTTAACATTGCTTTGTTAATAATATCTTAGTATTATCGTCGTTTCGGGTGTTAACTAACTCATTTTATTTTATCTGTTTTGTTACATAATTCATGTTTGTTATGTATAGGTTGTATCTTATTCATATACAGAATGATATCGAGTCCTTAAACATTATTTTTAATCATAAAATGATAATTAGAATTGTATGGATACGATGTGGAATGAATCTCATCGCATTCGTGGAGACGATAGTCCGTACGTACGCACGAGCGATAATATCATTATTTTGATATTAAAATCATATATAATTGGATGGTATATCATATATAAAGAATCATTATCATGTTATAATTATTATTTACATGAATTAAACATCATTATTATACCCATACAAATAATAATGTATTGAATAACAATTACACCACGACGTGGAGACGGTAGGACGTACGTACGCACCTAGGGTGACATGTCATTAAAAGGATGGATAGAATACTGAATATGGTTGTACCATACTTATAAAGACATAAAAGTATATAAAATAAACTGTATTTATTATTTTAGAATGGAAATAACAAAGAAAGAAGAAGTTGAAGAAGAAAGGAACTTGAATGTTGGTGGTGAAAACATTACCTCTTCTTCGGGTTCTTCCTTTTGATTTGATCAAAAGGGATCCTTAGGTTGGATTTATGATC
This sequence comes from Viscum album, assembly GCA_963277665.1. NCBI lineage: Eukaryota > Viridiplantae > Streptophyta > Magnoliopsida > Santalales > Viscaceae > Viscum > Viscum album. The sequence goes on from OY728163.1 coordinate 1,869,235,981, forward strand.
AAACTAAGGCCTCTAGGTTTATGTGAGGGAAGTTGAGAGAATAGTTGTGCAGGGTTTGTCCGAGACAAAAGGCATTGAAGGTGTAAATTAGACAGAAGGGGGAGTACCCTTTTATAAGAGGGGTGAGGGACACCTTTGGAAAAGCTAGAAATATTATTTTATAATAAATTCATATTCGGTTTCTAAGGTATCCAAAGTGGATTATTTAATTTTTAAGGTGGGTATGGGTCGAAATGTTTTCAACCAATAGATTTTAGACAGTTTTGGGTCACTATATTAACCATAGAATTTATATTTAACTCTTAGTTAAATAGTTTGACATTTACCATGTCTCTTTTTATTTTTATATTATATAGTTAATAAACTTACTATATACCTCCAAGAAACCACCAAGTGGTCCATTAATGATACCACTATAATTATATAAGTCCTTTGGCCGAACCTTGGATTTTTTGGAAGATAATATGAATTAATAATATAATATTTGTTTTAGAAACTCTTTTATGTCAATTTTGACACTATTGGGTATTTTGTTTTTCATAATTTCATAACAGAATTATTATTTATATAACCAATACTAATATGTCATATTTGCCTATAAAATTAGTTTAATTCATTAAAAGTCTCAAATTACATTTATTTTGATATTTATAATATCAATTATTTTAATATTTCATTAATTAGGTAATTACTGCATCACCATTGTGTTATAAATAAATTAATGTATTTAATGTATAAAATTTATAAATAAAAAACCATTATGTAGGAAATATTTTTACATTTCTAATGAATATTTATAATCTAATTTATATTATTTATAACCCTATATTAAAAATGTTTTAGTTATTAATCTTTGATTTTATCTCTTTTAACTCTTCTTTGAATTAAATAATAATAAATGTCCTAATCTAATCCAAGTGGACCAAAATGATACTATTTTATTCCTAAGGTTGTTTTTGGTCGAGACACACTTGTCCAATAGAATTAGGACAAGTGTTAGGGTAATATTAATATCATTTTTACCCTTAATTACCCTATTTACTTTTAACAGTGGTAAATAAAAGTAAAAAGTTACTATTCACAAAAAAAATTATTTTCATCTCATTGAACAACATTTTACTCCTTGCTATTAACCATGTCTCTAGTATTTTATAAATTCCACTCATAGAAGTGGTAAAATTAAGTTTTATGTGAATTTCCAAATTCTCCTAGGATGTGGGTAAAAGACGGTGAAAAGTTCAATAAAATTTTTATATATCTAAAATTATTCTAAACTAACTGCAATGAATTACATTGAACTTATATAGGTATTATATATCTATTTTGACCTTAATTAACTATAAATAAAATAAAAAATTATTTAAATAAAAAATCGGTTTTAAACTATTACTTAGTGTTTTTTCACTATTCATTAAATATTGAATATTTTCAGAAAAATACCAAAAATTCACCCTATGATAATTTAGATATTCCGAATCAAAAAATGAAGTCCATTTTGAAGATAAAATTTTTAAAATTTTAAAAAGTGGGTATTACTATTCATAACAGCTAGTTTAATTTGTTGTGGTGTGTGTTAGAACTCGAAGTGCGTACAACACACGCTACTGTATTATTCAAAGAGAAGCATTCCATGGAATCTTGGGTTGTTACAATCTAGATTAAAACTATAATCTATTATTTACCTCCTATTACTTTTCGACCAACAATTAACCATCAAATTGGGTAGTTTTAGAGAGATCATAATTAGATAAAGTGATGTTTTTTGGGATTGGTCATATAAGTCTGATTAGATAATTTATCACTTAAAATATGTAATGCATATTAGGGAAAATAATTTTGATCAATATTTTATATTTTATATTTTATTATACACAACAATAAATATTAACTATATTGTAATGGTATGGTTGGTTCTTCCACAAATTTATCGGCATCTTGAAGTTGAGTTATTTGAAAATGAAGGATAAAAAAATTATTGAAGATAATATTATTTTACATAATTTTTGAGGAAATTAATTTATTATTATATTAATGGATTTAATATTTTAATTTACTTGATGGTATTTTATCTAGTTTATCACATTCTGTAAGAAATCATCACATAATTAGGTTAAAAATTCATAATTTTCTTTTCATAATTGAAATGATAATATATATTGGTCATAAATGGTTATTAAAATTAAATTATAGATGGGTTGATTTTTTTAGAATTTGAGCGCGACTTAATAATCTCTCTATATTTTTTGGAAAAAATAAAATCCTAATCATTTTATAAAATTCTCAAGTCTATTAAATTCTTAATTGTTTTAAGAAGTTAATATTTTTAATTGTATGTTTCAGAAATTATAATTTTATACATTTTTTCTTAATAATTATTAAATATATGTTATAAATTTACTATATATGTTTAATTTTATTTTAATAAAAAATTGGTACCATCTTTAGTGATGAACCCTAGATGGCCTTCAACCATAAAGGGTGCCCTTATGGCCAACCACTTGGGAAGGCGTGTTTAAGAAACCTCACTATGAGGCTAGAGAACTTTGGGCAAGGTGCGTGAAAAACATGTGATAGCCCATGTATAAGGCGCGAAATGTGCACCAGCAAATGAATGGGTGGGCTAGGATGCCCATTGGGCCATCAACCCTTGTCTATGCAAGGTTTTAACAGTTGATGATCCCTGGTATCTAACTCTAACTAAGGATCTGCATGCTCTATTTGATATACCACTTAGCCTTTGTGTGTCTGACTCAATGTGGGACACTCATTTGAGTATTAATACTAATATGAATATAAAAATTTAGATACATGTGTGTCTGTTAATCCATTTAAATATAATCCTTTAATTTTATTTTTGAAATCCCTTGTTATACATTTTTAATCATGTGTGATTATTTCATATTCCATTGTATATATTGTTCTTCGACGGACTGATCTTCAACATCCAATACTCTAATGAATCTAACCATGTTTATTTAAGCCTTTAGATCTTGCTCATTTTAAAACAATAATTATTAATGGTTGTTTTATTGATCATACAGTTGGCTCAACTTTATCTTCCCTTTATACCTCTTGGGGATATTCATTTTCAATTTTTCCTCTATTCATTCTATCTTCTCTCTTTCTTCTTCTGGTTCGAATCATCTTCCCTATTCATTTCCCGACAATTCACCACTGAAAAAATATCAATGGTGTGTTTCTAGTTACCATTGGAAAATACAAATGTGGTTGTTGAGTCACTGTTATATGATCCCAATGGTGGGTGACTTGAGACACCATTGGAACTTAACGGTAGGTCAGTGACCTATGACCAAGTTACAACGGTGGGTATTTTTACGCATCATTGGGAATCAAATAGTGGGTTATTTTTTAGACCACTGATATTTTTTTCTCAACTACAAAAATTTGAAAGAATCTTCATTAATATTTATTAAGATATTATTCATCATTCTACATCATTTTCTAATATATATTTATTTATGTATATATTATTTTAATTTTTATCGAAAGAATATCTTACATGTTAATTCATTTTCATTGGTTATTTCATATTTTTTGTACATATCATGGAATGAGTTCTCTAATCTACATTAGGATCACTTCATCCTTTTATTTTTATGCAACATTATTATTATTTTTACTTTGTACTCTTATTTAAATTACAGTAGATTTAATATTATTTTTTAAACTTACTTTATAATATTTTTTAGTATATTATGTATTTTTTTTATCATCCATATATTTGGATAATATTTTTAGTGAATGACCATTATAATTTTATAATGGTAGGTCATGAGTAATTTTTTTCTTCATTCAATGGTTGGTCATTAATTATCATTTTACTTCCAATGGAAGAAAATTATTTATTACTTCATGTGAATACTTTGACTACTATGTTGCAAAGAATAATTTTTTTATCGTTGGCTACATTTATTTTTTTCATAAAATTGGAATGGTAGGTCATGCTCTATTTAGAAATAGTGGCACATTTCCAATGATATATCATGAACCACCACTCTCTATTTTTAATGGTGGTTCATGAGTCACTGATATTAATTTTAATCCATTGTTAGTTAAAATTTTATGTTTATAAAATTTTATTTTTCATTTAAATTGATTTTATTATTAAATTAATTCTTCTATTAAATATTTTATTATTTTACGTTCAAACATATTTGTGGAGTGTTTATAAATAATTTTATTATTATTTTATGATCATTTATACATGCATATTAAATTTTATGACATGATTTGTTTTCTTTAAGTTTTTTCTATGTGAATAATCTAAATAATTATATTTTTTTTAATTTTTTTATAATTATTATTTGTTTAAAAATAATTTAATAGAAATTTCAACTGTTTTATATTAATATTTGATGAAGAAAAGTAAATACTGAATGTATTATATGTTATTCAAGCACGAATTCATCAAAAAAAAGACAGTAGTCATATTATAATATTATTATTCCCTACCAAGTGTCATGCATACATTGGACATGGACCTGATCCTATATGATATTGATATAATGATTAGGGAGATCTCTTAAAGGATTAAAAAATAAAAACCTGGGAAAATTATTCAACAGAGATCACATGTGACAAATCATCAAAATTCTTCTTCTCTTAATTGTTCAGGATCATCTGTGACTTTGAAATTAAAGGTGTGATCACCTAAGGACTCAGTTTTCAACATTTTTTCCTTTTAAGTAATAGAAAATCATCGATCTTAATCCTCTTCAAATTTTATAACATCATCTATATTTCTTGTATTTTTTATTCATGTAATATTTTTTCATTCTATTTTTAATTTCTTCATATCTAGTTTATTTTTTTTTCAATCAAAAAGAAGAATTTATATTATTTGGTTATTATACCATTAAAAATGAAGTCTGGGATATGAATCATAATCAAATTTCAAGATATAGACAAGGTTGATTCTCCTATAAAAATATTGGGTAGTTCCTTTGGGTTTTTAAAAGATAGTGTCTTTAATAAGTTTCTCACACCTAAAAAGTGAGTTTATTAGTGGGTACCAGTCTCCTCAAGAATTATAAGAGATTGAAAAGTGTAATAGGATATTTTCTATCTGAAACACTATAAATCTTATTCTATTAAATTCTTTTTTCCAATAGAACTCATCTCAATTAAATTTAACTCACTACTATTTAATATTCTATAAACTCTGATTGTTTTTATCTTTATATTCTTTAATATACTATTCAACCCCACCCCAACCCCACCCCCTCTAGTTATATTTTACATTAATAAAAATATAACAAAATGAAATATAATATATTTCTCAAGGCATTATTATTTCTATATCAAATTGTGATTCATTGAATGAGATTCAAGGGGATATGGGTGTCAGTTTTTATAAACTAGAAGAGAAATTAATACATTCTTTCTTTGATTTAATAGAATATTTAATATTATATTTACTATATTAATAAAAATATAGAGGTCTATTAGGGTTTTGATTAATATACCCATTTTAGATATATTTGAAAAAATTGCAGAACAATGTATGTAATAAAGCATCATATAAAGGTTCAATTACGGAATCATACATTCAAGAGGAAATGCCAAAGTTATGCTCTTACTACATTCAAAGAGAATATTCCTTAAAACATAATTGAATGGGTCATAATAAGGAAAATACTTAGTATTAAATTTGTAAATTATTATCATCATTTAATCAACCCGGGCTAGTTTTTGTTGGGGAACATTAATGATGGATCTTGGATGATGAAAAATGTAGAACTCATATATATATTCTACTCAACTGTGATAAAATGTTGTGATTCACACAATATGTTCTAATAATCCTTAATTTTATCCATAATTTGTTGAAAAAATACATTTTAATAAATTCTTATGTAGATTTTATGCTGATTTAATAAAAAACCACATATTACCCTAGTTAACCTTTAAGAATGTCACCAGTGTAATTTTTTGTTCAATTTTAAAATAATGGTAAGTTGAATTTGGTTATGACCATACATATGAAATTAATTTTATATTTAGTGTAAAAATAACTAATTTATGTTTTTTAATGTATTTAAATATGGAAATATAATTTATAGCCATTTAGGTAAAATGATTAATTCATCATCTAAATTAGTAAAATATTTTAATGTACATGTGGTTTAGGGATTTAATTTTCATTCATGCACATATATGGAGTCAAAATAAATTAATAGTGGTGTTTATTTAGGTGGAATTCATCATATAGAAAGTGAATTTTACTTTTAGTGTATTATAGATGAAATATTTGGGTTATATTATCTAGAAATTCATTACTTAACCTTGTTTAAATGTCATTGATTTTATTCTGATAATTATTTTATTTGAAATTTTAAATAGTTTATAGATTTATAAAATATTAAACAATCTATGAGGTAATTATGAATACATTTCTTACTTGAAGGGATATATATATAAACTCCGATAATTTTTAATTATTAGTTGATGGTGTTGATACTATGGTTGATGTAACTACCAATGAATGTGAAACAATGATACACTATTAAATTAAATATATTATAGAAATTTATGATTTTAATGAAAAATCTGAAGAAGGTGATGATTATGATTGAGGTATTACATCTACTTAAAATCAAAAAGGGTATATATTAATTATTTTTTATTAATATTTTATTATTCGAAAACATATGTTTTAGGTAATAATATAAATTTTATTTAATAGTAATTATATAGTTTATATGTATCAAAATCTATCTTGATTGGAGTTTTGTGAAATGATTTATAGTTTGTTTAAAGATGAGAAACATGATTATGAGCCTCATGCTTCATCAACTGAGGGTGTTTTCCCAATACTAGATTCTAAGAGGGTTAGAGGCCTTGCATGATTGATGGTTATATATCCTTGATTATTTTTTTAATATTTTTATAAATTAATTATGAAAGATTAATAATTCCATCAAAATATTTTTTATGGATTTAAATTTTTATGGAAAATAATAATTTCAATGGATTTCCAAACCCATCACAATTACTTCAGAATAATATTTATTATAGAGGACATGTCTATTAGTCATAAATACAATTTTTGATATCTAGAAAATCTGGTTTCAAACACTAAGTCCTTATAATTAATTGTATTTTCACATCACAAATATCATTAATCATGATGATGCTTTTTATGATGTTTCTTTTGTGATGGATTTTAAAGATAAATAACTTTTTATGATAAAAATTCATCCCAAGGAACTAGTCGTAAAAGTCATTAATTTTAAAGTGTTTGATAAAATAATAGGGATATTATAAAACCACATAAAAGTGTATTATTTAAAATCAGAATGTTTTTTTTCATAATATTTCTCTAAAAACATAGAATACTATATAAGATATAATTTTTAATAGTTTAATTGGGAAATATTATAAATTAAGGAAATTGATTTTATTTCTAAACATAATAAAATTAATGTATCTTAACATGATATTTTGGTGATAATATAATTTTTAAGAGGCCATTGGGAGTATATTTGGACTTTGTTAAGTTTATATAATAGCAAATAAATTATTTTTCTAGTTATATTACAATTAAAAGTAATTTTATTTGCTAAAATAGTTTAATAAGTGTTGGTAGATAAATATAATGTATACAGTTTCATTTTTATTCAAAAATTATTTTAAATTAAATTTTGAATTGAAAACCCTAATATGATAATGATAAACTTAGATAATTTATAAATATTCAAAAAAGTTACTATCATAATAACATTGGATGTTGTGAAGTAAATAAGTTTGAATAATTATTCAAAGAAGTTAAATATCCAGAATATGATTCCTAATATAATTATTATCCAAATAAATATATCTTTATAAATGTTACTAACTAATGGAGTTTAGTGGGAGGTTTTTTCAAATGGTCACACATAGATTTATTAGAAATTTCATAAATTGTTAATGAGTTTAACAAAACCCTAAAAGTGTAGAAATTATAATCGAATGATCAGAATGGATTATTATAGGTTTTTTTAAAAATATTAAGGTTAATGTTGGTAGGATTCCTTACAGAGATATGAAATATTCTCAAAAGACACAACACAAGTTTTGTATAATAGATGATCTATGAAGTATAAAACATTGACTTGAATACATTATTTCTTTGTAATTTTAAATGGTTAGGTTTTATATTGGAATCATTTTAGATGGGGATAAACATACCTTGTGTCGGGACCTTCTTATTTTCATTAGGTATTTATTCCATCATTGAGGATGAGCTAAAAAAGGGGTGGTTGGGCATTTATTGATCATGTCATTACATGAGTTTAATCAATATGGTATTTTTCTTCTTGAATGATAAGTATGAAATCTTAAAACGAGATTTAGACTGAATGAATGATTTTAATATCATACATAAATATGTTATATATGATGTTATTATCTTTTGTTTTAGAGGAATATGAGGTTCTCATCCATCAAGGTGAATAACATGTGATGTGTTTATCTTTGAGGATAGTCTTTACATGAAGAATCAAGAGTATATATGTAGTAATGTGTGACTAACATACTTTGATCCCCATGGAAACTTGATGCCTTTGATAATGGAGTTATATGATTATGGAAAATTATATATGATATAGTAGGGAACATAGGTGTAGTGATACTTGTTTTTAATGCAAATCATGTAAATACCATTATGTCTGAAGAGTAATTGAATATTGTTTAGGACATTCTAAGCTTACATCTATGAATTTTGAAATTAATATTTGTTTTCAATGCCATAAATACCCATGGAATCACACTTCATCGTTTAATGAATGGATATTATGTTTTATAAACTATATAGAACTACTCCAAAATCATTTTAGAGATTTTTTTGAAGTCATTTTTATGGATATTCAAAAAATATTACATATGATGTGACATATGGAGAAATTAATAACAATATTACAAAACTATTTTAGAAATTCTGGAATGGAAGTGTTTATGTCATTTTATAAGTTATTGTATATAAAACTACATAAGGTGAAATGAAACACTGTTTATGAGGTTTTAGTGTATGTGATTAATGGAAAGATATATGCCATAAATCTCAATTTATTTATGATACATATTATCCTATATCATGTTGAACTATATAGGGATACTGAATGGTGAAATATTCATTATTCTAAGGAATATTATATTCCTTGGTGGGTTATATCATTATATATGATATACTAATATCATATCACTATCACTGTGACCAATGACATATCATATTATATGATATAATCATATAATTATATATTAATATAGGATAATCATAGGGTATGATTGTCATGAAAGTAGAATATTATGTTCTTATATTTGGGTATTCTTCTACATTAGATATAATTGATTATAGTTGTTTCATATGATGAAAAAAATGATAAATCAAATGATATATTTATGTTTTAAATGAATAAAACCAAACGTTTTAAAGTGGTTATAAATGAAATCATTACTTGAGAGATTATTAATGTTTAGAAAATATTTAGGAAGGCACAAAAATTGTCTCTATGGCCTATATAATAATTTTACAATTATGATCCAAACTATTTTTAATATCTATGATTCTCTCTAATTGATGATATCTTCTATTAATTACTTTACATTGAGTGGTAATAATGTACTATGGTTTAAAGTAGAATCATCATCAATAATTTGGTGATTTTTTTTCACATGCATACCTTTGGAGGAAGGAATCATTTGGTTTCTTCTTAGTGATCTCTGTCAAGCATGTTATTGAAAAAAATAAATGTTTTTTATAATATTTTTATATATGACATCCCCATTAATAAAACAACATGATTTTATATCAGTTTATCCCAAAATAAAATAATTTTTAATCACCTCTTAAAATCTCATGTCATTGTATATGATTCCATAATAAGTGGTGATAATATTATATCAGCAACTAAAATATTTAATAAGAGTATGACTATGCTTAAAAAATATAATTGTTGGTGAGTATGATGGGTTTCTTAACTTCAAAAAATCTCAATAAAATTGTACTTATATATTTCATTATCTCATAGAGTAGGATCCATTGTTTTTTCTTTAAATCTAGACTATTTTTCTATGTACTCTTCTTCTTGTTATCCCAAATAAACAAACAAATATATTTAATGTGTAATGTCAATATAGATAGAGTTAGTAGAAAATTTAATTTGTGGAACATTTAATAAAAACGAGTTCAGGTTTTAATTATATTCCTTAATTATTTTAAAATGAATTCCTGTCTCATTATGAAATCCATCTAGGTATAAAATTATTTGTGTGAGTTGTGGGTATTCCTCCTTCTGTATCTCAAAAAAATTAATCACCTCTAGTGTTGTTTATTCTTTATCAAATAGGACATGCATTGAATGAGTTTTCTATAAAGTAAACAAAAAAATAGATAAATATAAATTTCTTTTTATATGATATCTAACCAATATTCATTATAATCTTATTGATCAACCTATAATTCTGTGGTTATTATTATTTTCTTAATATTAATCCCATTTGGAATAGGAATTATTATCCTGGACAATATATTATCTATATTTTTATATCCTTCACATCATCAATATCATGGTTCATAGGATTTAGTTACTCTTATTGTAACTTCTATGAGCTCTTAATTTTCAATTAATGGACAATTCAAAAAAATTATTCACCTTTTTCCACATGTATTAAATTTATTAATTCAAGATCCAAAAATTTTTATACTTCTAAGTTTCATCAGTTTTACAGCTGATTCTTTCTATTATATGGCATATTGGTATCCAAGTTTTATCATTTTATCTCTTCCAATATAGAATGGTACACTTTTGTTCATCTCTACTCCCATTTATAAGCTCCATCATTGATTTTGTATTCATGAACTTGTGGATAAAATTATTGTTTAACATATTAATTCTTATAAAAAACATTTAATCAGATAATAGAGTTCATCAAATCTATCATGTAGTTTTAAAGACATAATTAGTTCAATGGAATGGTTTAGTTGAAAAAAAAAGAATTAAAAATAATAATAAATAAGAACAAACTATTTATCAAATAATAACAACATCTTGTGTCATCAGTTACTCTTGATAACAGAACCTACTATCATTGTACTATTCTGGATAGAAAGAGATCTAATTCTATAACTTGGGAAAACATTCTCCCCCATACCAAAAAAAATCAATTAAAAACACTAATTTAGTTCTAAAGGGTATAAAATGTATTCTCTTGAATCATGGAAGATAATAGATTCATATATTACTAGAACACATAGAGTTAATTTTTCACTAATTTAAAAATCAAAAGATTAGTGTAGTTCAAATCAACTAACTTTGGCATTCAATTAGAAAATTAATTTTTTGAATTTTTTTTTCAAATTAAACAAATTATTATAAAATGTGAGATTCAATTTATAAAGTAATAATAATAAAATCAAATTGGAAATAAATTAAAAAATTATTTACTATTGACATGGTTTTTTATTATAATTAGGGTATTAGGAGTTTTCCCATGTATAAAAATGATTTAGTGGGGGGATTGATAGATCATAATATTTATATATTTTTAATTGGTAATTAATTTTAATTTATCCCCCATTTTATTCATAATATTAGGAATTTATCATCATTTTAGATATTTTTGTATATTTTTATATATTTTTAATATATGTTTTATTACAAGATTTTTTCGGTGATTTGGATTTTCTTTCTGTAATAGTAATTAATATAATTAATTCAGTTAAATAATTAAAATAAAATTATTAAAACATTATTTTTATCTTTTTTTATTTATTAAGGTTGGTGCATGGATGATAAACTCATTTTCAAACAAACTCTCATATGGTGAGACTTGAGCTTGAAAAATATAAATAATAGAAATATATCACTAATGATAATACAGGATATCATTAAAGGAATATCAACATTAAACTTCATGTAATTTTTAAATATCTACCTAAATATTGAAGGGACCATTGAATCAATGATGAACTCTGAAGGATTAACATATAGCTATCATATGAGGACTAGAATCATTTCACTCAGGAAACACTATTATCACAACCTCTAATGAAAAATAATCATGTTTCATGTATATGAAAACATATATATGATAAGTATATAACCTTCTTGGTTATTGGTTTTTTTACTTGAATTTTGGTTTTTTTAATGTATATGAATAGGTGAAAAATTAGGCACATGGTTTCCCAAACTGTATAGGTTAACCACATGTGAAATAATTTCAACTAATAAGTTATGCAAGGTTTGGAACATGAGTTGGGTAATTATGTGAGTTTTAAATGAATCCTAGAAATTATATAGGGTATTCTTATATTATTAGGTTTATAGTTTCCCAAACCATGTGAGTAATCTAATAATTTCATGAATTATTATGAAATTTTTTCTTTTAAAACTACATTTTGAAACTGTTATTATCATTTATATAATTCTTTAGACTTGAAAAATATTAAGGTTCCATGGGATTGAAATTGGGACTTATGTATTTTAATATAATGAATTTATAATGTGGAATAAAATATAATACCCTGATGATTTCATAGATTCTTGGATCTCTTTTTATCTATCTCTTTATAATTCTTGAAATTTCTGATATCTCTCAGATCGATAAATGTTGATATCAAATTCATAAATATAAAAACATGAATTATGATTTTTGATTAAAATTTGTTGGGATTAAAAGGATTTAATCCTGAAATATTATTTTAACCCATAAATGTTTGGGATTTTCTCAAAAAATTATGTTTTGCTGGGTGGATCATATCACTTTTATGACAATGGATAATTCTATATCTTTCTTAAATGATAATTATTGACTAAGGAGTAAAATTTTATAATTGATTTGGACTTTTGTATTTATGGTAAATATAAATTTTTTACCAAATTATATTTTTTATAAAAATTAGGGTTTTTGACATCCTTGATTGATTTTAATTAAAAAGGTTTATTTACAATGGGGGATTATTTTATTTAAAAAATAAAAGTGTTTTGAAATTAGATTCGTCATTTAATTATAAATAAATAATTTTTTATCTTCTTTTATTTTTATAAAAATGGTTCATGTTTTAGATGGATTGATTTGTATAATAATTTATGTGTGCAGTCAAGTAAATTTGTTTTTTCTAAGATTTCTTTTGGAATGTGTTGATTTTAGAAAATAATTTAAATTTTTTTGTAAAATTATTTGCATGGGGTGTATTTTTTATAAAAATTGATTTTGATGAGACCTGGATTTTAAAAACATTTCAGTTCTATCTATGGTGAAGTTATGACTTAGAGAGTGTTTATTAAGTTGAGAAACAATTTGGATAGTAGAGGCTGAAAATAGATACTAAATATAGTGTGGGTTTTAGTGGTGTGAATGGGTATTCACATATTAGAAAATTTATATAGTTTTAAATCTATTAGATTATGTTGGATAATTTCATTTTATAGTTGTTACTTTTTTAAAATGGGGATTATACATTATAATTATGGGAAATGACGATTTTCCATTGAAATGTATGTAAACTGTGATTTTCCATAGTATTTTTATAAAAATAGGATCTCTCACTGATTTTTGAAAATGATTAGTTTTCATTAAATTCATAGAAAAGAATTTTTTTGGTTAATGATTTTTTTGGATAAACATGAATTGTAAATTATTTAAATTCATGCCTTATTTTGATGTTTTTAATAAATTATAAAATTTTGAAAATAGTTTATATGCATGATTTTATCTTTGATAAGTATTTGGATATATAAAATGTTTTTTGTTTATTTTTTCTATTTTACATTATTTATTTTCATTTTATATTGAAAATTATCAAGAATTGAAGTGAATTATATTCATTAAGGAAATACTATTTAGTTTATACTCACCCCAATATATTCACTTCAATTGGAATATAGTTATATTTTATCATTATATTGTTGATGAGAAGACATAATTATTCATAAAAACAGACCATTACATCCATGATTGTGATATAGTAGTTGATTTTGGGCTTTAGCCTTAATATTTTTATTTATATCAGCTTGTGTCTCGACTATGTTGTATTTTTTATTAGAAAATTATATCTTTACTCTTTTTCCAATCTCTTTTTTTAATCATTAAATAAATAACTTTAATGGGTTTATTGGAAATTCATAAAAGTTTGAAACAAGGGAAAATGAAATCAAAGAACCAAAATTACGCACAAAAAGCAGGAAAAATAGTAAAACCCCATGGAAAACAATAATAAGTAGTGACATTCCATGAACCGAGAGAATTAATTTAGTATTTCCATGAGTTTTCCGAATTTCAAACACTGGGTTAATATAGATATTTCATACAATGAACATGGTGATAAAATCCATGTATTCTAAGTAAACATTAATAAAAAAATTACACATAATTTTATTATAGATAAATTTAAATTTTGAGTCAAAAAATTCCATTGGTCCATCATTGAGACCCAGGGTAAATCGTTCTAATTCAATTTCCGATCACTCTATCAGTTTTATTTAAATATAAAAATTCATTTTTTTACATTCTTAACTTTATACCTTACAAAATGTATTTATAACATATTTCATCACTGTATGAGAATGTGGTGGACATAAATCTTTACCTTGAAATTTTCCTTTCATGGGTCTAAACTCTAATTTTGAAAAAAAAATAGTGCAGTATAGGTCCATTTAAGAGCACATCAACCTTATCATATTGAATATTCATTTTCATAGTGGTATTTCCCACTAATATAGTAACCGTTAGTATAGGAAAAGAATATAAGACTTTAAGAGATCCTTATTTATTAATTATGGATAAAATAAATCCTTATGATTAGGTTACTATATTTTCCTCTTTTCCATGCCTCAATAAAAAAATTATTATGTTTTATGGTCACAGTAATTTTCTAATAGAGACTAGGAGAACTCATTTTCATCCTTAATAATAATACTCTCATTTGTTTCCTCAAATTTATACTCTTATAATAAAACCAGGGATATCATAGTACATTTAGTATATGAAAAAATTAGACCCATTGTAAAAGTCATATTATCTTCATCCCAGTTTTTATTTTATTTTCCCACATCAACATAACAATCCACTGAATACATGGCCTATGAGAGTATAATATTATTTTTATAATCCCTTCATACTATTGATCTTATCCATCATTAGTCTTGTTATTGGATATAATAGATTGAATTTCTAGGTTATCCATGTATTAGTGGGTTTGTTTTATTCCTAGAAACATGATGGGTCCTTCCCCCAACTCCATTGAAATTAATCCTCTCAAAATCCTCATCATCATTAACAAGGATATAAAAATTAAAATTATAATCTTCCTTCAGATTTCTAAGAAATTCATACTGAACTATGTTCACTTTATTACTATGAATATTTTCCTTCTTTGATCCATTATCATGTTATATCCCTTCATACACAAAAACACCATCATTACACTCCAATTTATTTGAAACAAAAAACAGGACTCACCTTATGATTTTCATATTAACATTTCAGTTGAATTTCCACCATCAAAATAATAACATGGATCTATAAAAATTTTTGGAACTATATGATTAAAAAAGTTCTTAGGAATATTCTTTCGTTCAAAAACTATAGCTGGATCATCCTCCACCCCATGCACCTCTTTCACCTGATGAGTAACAACATTATCATAATATTGAAGTGCATGATAAATAGATTTGATCATAGAATGAATATGAAAATCAATTTACTTATTCTATATCACTATCGCATCCTTATCTATGAATTAAACAGTAAGAAGATGGGGAACTTCACCTGTTTGGTTAATGTTTTTTGAAGGACCACTCACATTCTCAGCTCACTCAATGGTTGTACATTTATGATTTGTAAAACTATAAAAAACATTAAACATTATTTAAAATATGACCTTGATTAATGAAACAAATGTAAAAATACTAAATGTTTCTCACACACAACTAGTTCCATAAAAAAATATTATCTTATAACCTCAATATAGACAAACATCATATGTTGTTTCAAAATATCAATTTAAAAAAATTAAAGCTAACATTGAGGGTTTTAATGAATGAGTGAATCTATAAATATATAAAAAATATCAAACCAAGCGACCAACTAATATCATGATAGAATTATTTTGAAAATGAATTGGGGGATGATGGAATAGTACCCATGCTATAGTGGTATAAGGATCCTTCAACATAAAAATTTCATTTGATAATCAAAATAAAATTAATTTTAATTAATTAATTAATGAATTGTGTCAATAAAAATACCTCATGGATTTATCTTCATAATAAAACTAAATTAAATGATGCATTGAATCTAATAGGATGACAAGCATTGGGATGCACAATAAACATTTATTTATGGCTTCTACTTCCAAACCATGAATCAATGGATATACATATTAGTATAATGAAACTGGAGAAAATTAAAACAATATTCAGTCATCTTTGAGATACATCAAAAATATCACTCATAGTATTTATTTTATGAATCTTGCGGACCTTTAAGAAAATATTGATATCTAGGAAATATTGGTTTTAAAAATGGTATCTGGGTATGTTTCATTATTTTAGTTTTGTGATGTATAATAAGAATGGATAATATGTTTTTTGTTACTTTCCATACACTTACAAAAAAGTTTAACTAACCTATTTATAGAATATTGTCAGTTACCCTGAATTTTGGGTAGAAATGGAGATTATTGATGACACCATTGTATTGTAATTTGTGTTATGTTATTCTATATTGGTTAAATATAATAATTATTTCACATATCATAGTATGAATAATAATTTGAATTTCACACGACCTGATTATAAAGGAATATTATATTGATGTATGAAATATATTTATAAGGGGTGAGTGGTTTGTACTTTTCATAATCAATCATTGAAAGGTTAATTGTTTTAAAATATGAATAAATTATTATAAAAAGTTTTATAGAAAATAAATATCCAAGTTAATAGAAATCTAGATATTCATAGTATAGAATATGATTTATTGTGATGATTAATGATAGAGATATTATTTGGTATTAAGAAGATTATTTTTATAATATAGAAAATGATTCTTATGGGAGCTATAATTTGACATGGATGAAGAAATAAAGTGGTGGGATGTGGTCCAATGAATCCTCAGTTGGTGAGCCATATTGTATAAACTATATAATGGATTGGAAGGGACCATAATTATGATAGGCTGAGGGAGGATGATTGGCCCTCCAATATTAAAATGAAAAACCAACCATCATTTATGGGTGATGTTAGTTCTGACTATGATAAGTAGTTATTAGATACTATTAATAATATATTTTGTTTTTATGGAAATTAGAATCCCAAATGGTCATGTTTATGTATTTTTCACTATTAGGGATATAAAATAAGTGGTGGTAGTTTGTTTAGGAATGATTGAAGCATGAAGATCTTGATTAGAAGGGATTATTAAAGAACTTTTTTAGTTAATTATATATAAAAGTCCTAAATATGGTTACAAATTAATATTTTTTAGACTCAAATAAGGATAGAATGTCTATTCTAGAATATACATTGAAATTTAATGATATTGTAAAGTACATATAGGAATTTGTAATGAATAATTCCCCTAAGGCCTGGAGGGTGAAGATGTATTTATGACAATATATATGGTCAAGGGTTAATGTAATTAATATACCTTCTTATGAAATTTTTGATAAAGGTTGATTCATAGGTGGTAGATATAGGTAACATGTATAAAGTTACTGGTTTTCTTCTATGAACATGTGTAGGATAGAATTTATCTAATAGACCAAAGGAAAAACTAAAGGAATTTCAAGAGAAGATGGTTCCGATGTCCACCCATGTTTCTCAAGTGGAATATTTTATAAAATTATTCTATTTTGGTGAATTATGATACCTAAAGTCAAAGGCCATGTCACCTACCCACACTTTATTCTAGTTTAGTGATGTGGGATAGATGATGTACTTTTATAATTAGGCATCATGAGTATATAATGGTGGTGAATATAAAAAGGTACAAGGGCTGAGTATACAAGTTTATTAAATGGGGTTGGTTGAGTTAATGACTAATGGAATACTAGGAAGGACTCATTTGGAGGATAGGTTGCCACCTCAAAAAATTCAAAACGATATTCACTATTAAGCATGCACTATAGGAGGATAAGGCTGTTGAAATACTTTTTATCGTGTAAGGTATAATTTTGATAAGTTTTATTATTATATAAGAATTAATTGAAACTATAGAATCACATTCATTTATCCTTTTATGAAACTTCCGAACACCCATAAATTTCATGTTTTTTGGGACCTTCATTTTAAAGAGAGATTACAAATGAGAATTTATCAATGAAACATTGGTTTGTACATTAGTTGAGATGGTGGTAAGTCAAGATCACCAAACCCCTTTGATTTTGGGATTATTTCCTACTCTAGGATTATCATAAAAATTTAAGAAATATTTTTGAATCCTTAACAAAAATAATATTACAACTGGTTACCATAATTGAAGTGATCAATAAAATCTATGCATTTTATCAATTTCCATGTTGTGGTTTCAAATCACAAAGATTGATGGTCTATAATTTATCTCTATCTTTGGAGGATTTAGGTGTTGTTAAGTTTAGATAAGGACCATAAAAGGGTATTCTTATATATTAGAGTAAACATAATTGATGTTTTCATCGTTTTATTCCGCATAACAGGGAACACTGTACCTTTTTAGGTTGTTTTAAAAAGACAGATGTGGTGACTTTTAATATCATGACCCCTCCCTCCAAATGTACCCCTTCTATGTTAAAAATATTTAAAGATTGATAATGACTACTGACCCCAGCCTTTGTTAGGCCCTAGGTTAGCAGCTAGAATTAGATGGATAATGAAATTCACACATATTGGAGGTGTTACCCCCAATGGAAAAAATTAGTATTGGGAGATAGGATATCAACCACCAAAAAACTCTATAACATAATATAAAAGAATAGAAACCAAATGATCTCATGATTAATGTACAATATAATCAAAATTAACCAAGTGAAACTAAAATACAAGTCATATGGTATTGACTCAATAGTGACTCTAATAACCAAGATAGTAATGTTGAGATTAATCCTTAGCGTCCTCCTAATAACCAATATATAAATTTATATATATATATAGGGGGATCATAACAAGTATACACAACAAGATCATACCTAAAGTATATCATGAAAATGTGATAATAGAATTCTAATTCCCTATTAAAAAAATAACAAAATCAACAAGAACTTATCATGTGAATTAGTTAGAAGCCTCACTAAAACTCACTCACAAAATAACTCATCCAAATATATTATTATTAGGAGAATCGTAATGATAATATGTTACCTCTCACCACTTCATCATTTATTTATCTCTCACACACCCCAACAATGTATGTCATATCACTCCCATCCCTTTCATAGAATCCTTCCCAAATACATTTGGAAAATTGCATCATGTCAATCACCCATACGCAATTGGCCATAATATCTCATCTGATGACACCTGGGAAAATACATCATACAAAGAACCCATTGTGAAATTGATTATTACATCCAAAATCTCTCATAACCACTTCCATAACCAGGTTATTAGGTATTCATGGACATAAAGTACATTAACCTCATTATTTCATCCTACCATGCATGACCCCCACCACAAACTGCATCTCAAATTTTCAATCAGTACCTCAAGTGCACTTTTGACTTCTAGCCATCATAGCCAATGAATATCAACCACACGTGAAAGGGAGAGCTGGGAAGGGGTGGTAACCATCCATTCATTATTCATAATCCAAATGTTATAAAAAAACCCTCCCCCAAAAAATTTTATGTCATTTCAGAGACATGACATGGGTGGGGTGTTTAAATAAATCATAAGGAATATATATATATATATATTAGTTATACACTATACTAACATATGGGTTCATACATCCATAACAACCACAACCTCTAAATCACCACTATCATTCATCAACATCAATACCAAAACTAATGCATCTAACCATACAACTTATACACATAAGTCCCATAAATCCCTCTTCAATTACTAGTTCCAGAATTTCTAGATTTTTTAATCTTTCACTAACTCACATTTACCAATCCATTACATTTTATACAACTCATTTATTTATCTTCCAATTCATTTAAACCAATTACAACACATAAATTTAATAGTAATCAATTAACCACATCAAATATCATCAATTTTCAAAATCATTAATCATCTTTCCATAAAGTTAAACATCAGTATCTCATTTACCATTCATTTATTTTCATCCCCTACCCAAAATAAAGATAAATTTTCTTTCTAATCTATCGTTGTAGTCCAACTGTCTCACTACAATAGACAAACATCATATCCACTACACATCAGCCCATATCAACATATAAAATCACACTTTAGCTTCCACAATTACCATAATATAATTTTTTTTGTGCTTTCTTAACATTACTTCACCTTTATCATGAGGTATTATCAAAAAATTACATATTTCCCTTAGAGACAAGTTTATTAACTGTATATAAGTGATTAGCCATTTTTAGGTATGGTGAGATTAATTAAACAACCACATAAAGGGTCTCATAATCAAGAATAATCATATTTAAAATAATTTTCCCAATAACCATTATATTCAGTAAGGTATAAAACATGGATAATCCATTAAATTATATAACAAAATGGGTAATATCATGTGATATCTTCCTTTTCATGAAAAACAATACTAATTATCTTCATGTAATAATAAATTTCTATTTCTAGTATAATATTTAAATTATCTATATTATGACATGAAAAACTGAACCTATAGGATTACAATCAAACACTTTCTTTACTTACATTATAAAGATTTAGTTGGGGTAAATAATATTTGGTTCATCAATTTTGAGATTTTCCAAACAAAATTTTCCATTACCAGATTTAATAGATTTACCTTTTAGGGTAGCTGAGTGATTCAATCAATACAACCACACTACAACACACAATCACAATAGGGATATGTGTTTTCAATAGGAATAGAAATCATCTCAAAGCTCTCATTTTTTTCATGTTCTGAAATATATGGGTTTTATGGCTTAGGCTTCATTGTATAACTTATTCTTCTTAAAATTACTTTAAAAAATTGTCTTCTAATTTGGAAACATATTTTAAATAAGAAATATAAACACATCAATGAAACAGGAAGAAAAAATGAAACCACAGACAACACTCAATACTTCCAAGTCATTCTCAGGGGAACATCATGCCTTGTATTTAAATATATATAAAATATAACAATTTTAATGAAAAAAACTACATTCCATTATCACATGCATCATGATTAACATGTTTAAACAATACATTCTAGGTTTATCTTTTTACTATAGAAGATAAATTCCCATATTATTTTAAAATTTGTACGTACTGCGTTTTTATGCTTAATTAAAATAGCCTATTACATATACAACATGATTTCAGAATTCTAAAAATAAAACATTCTCTGATTTTAAAAAAATTTAAACTATATATGTTGTATGACTATATTTCATGCCTATCATTATCAAACTAAAAAATATTTAAACATTTCTTTACTCAGATTATCATTTTTATATACTACAATAAGGGTATAATGATTTTAATTTAATATTTAGATACAACATGATCATTACAAAACAAGATTTCATAATATAAATACAATAGACAAAACATGATATAATATTAATATTCACATTATTGAAATTTCATAGTTACTAAAAAAATATATTCACTTTTTGGTATGATTCCCATAAAAAACTGAACATGTCTTAACATGTGAGTCATAGTTATTTAAGTGCTCAATTTTTTTATCAGAAATAAAATGATTATATTCAATAATTTAAATAGTTTTGAGTCTCAAATTCTTACCAAAAATAATGGTTAGAATTTTCGTATAATTGAAAAAAAATTATAACATTAAAAAATTATAATGCATCAATCAATATATCGTGGGTATAAGGCATGACATTGAAATTTCAATGTTCAATAAAATAAGAAATCTAATAAAAATATATTTTAACCATTCATGGAAAATGAGATAGATTTTTTGATTTTTAAAAACTTCAAATTGATAATGGTTATCAATAATAATTATTATCATTTTCTATAATTTAGAGAAAATGTATAAAAAATTCCATCCTATCTGGAATTTCTAACACTAGAGTGTAAATGTGTTGATACTACAAACAATCATGATAAAAATGAGGGGAATTCTTTTCCTGTAAAGGTTTTAAACTTTAAAAAAATCATGAATAAATATGATAGTAAATTTCTAAGTATTATAATTTTTAAATAACCATAGTCAAACTTTAAAACAAGTCCCTATCCATTTTCATGATACATCATGAAAGGAAGTAATTCATGTCCTTCTTACTTGACTTAAAATTAGAAGACATCTAATCATGGTTTCAAAACAATTTTTTTTTATAAATACATTATGAAATATTGTTAAGGTTACATGTTCTCTAATGGTTTATAAAATCGTCAATTATTTATATCAATATACATTAGGAATGCTTTGATAACAAGTATTAACATTCATAAAATAAGTTAATAAGCTTCAAATTTTAATATTGGAATAAAAATTCAATTTATAAAGGAGCATGTTATAAAAAAAATATAATAATTCATTCAAATACAAAAAAGTTTTATAGTAATGGTTCATGCTTTTTAATTATATTTCTACTCCATTACTATAGGATATATGAAAAAAATAGAAAATTGTAATTGTTAATTTAATTGAATTCATTTTTAACTCCAAAAACTACCTTGTTCAATCATAAGAGAAAAAAATCATGATTCATATACCTCACCAAGGTCTATATACTACATGAAACTCCCCTTCAGTAGTTCATTAAATATGCTTAGAGTCCTTTAATCAGATCATAGGGCCCTAAAATCTTATTTCTTAGCTAGCCTCCCCTGTCCATATCACACAAAAAGATCTACCGACATCATTTTACTTCTTACAAATGCATTCCTTAGAATTTCATAACCCCAAGAATCATATTATCCTTAAACCTAACCCCCTAATACCACACATCCATTACCCCCTCCCTATAAAGTTATCCATTCTTTTTGAATAATAGAGAAATATATATAATGAACCCACATGTTCCACCTCTAATATGCCCCCAGTTGGTGACTAACATCAAGGGTTGAAGAAATGTGGAACATATGGGAGGTGTTAACTTCAATAGAAAAAGTTGTATTCTAAGAGAGGATATAAAACCCAAAAATTATGTAAAATAATATAAAATCAAGGAAATAAAACAACCCCATGATGCATATACAAGATCAATAAAATTCACTAAGTGAAACCACAAGAAAATGACAAATGCAGTGACTCAACAACAACTCTAATATCCAAGCTAGTAATATCCTCCACAATCCCCGATGTCCTTCTAGAAACCTAAAAATTATTTTATATATTATTTTGGGTGAGTATAACATGTATATTCAATAATACCATACCAAAGGAATTTCTTGAACATGAGACAAGATGATATTAATACCCCAGTGAACAACCAATAGAATCAATAACCTATAATGTCAACTAGTTCTTTTCATAATTAAGGATCACTCACAAAATAATGCATCCATGTTTAGTAATATAAGAAGATTAATATCAATAAAATTCTACCCCACACTTATTCCCCACTGGTTTTCTACTCTCTCACCCTAATATTATATATCTTGTCATTCATATTCCTTCCTTAGAATCTTTCACAAAGACAAATAGGAAAAAAAATTATTATAACCACCTCACATGTAACTAGAACTCACATCCTACCTGAAGGAACCTTTGGAACCAAATCATACAATAAACCCTATGTACAACTATTCATCACATTCACAACCTCTCATAACCACTGTCATAACTAAATTTTTTGGGTATTGTAAACATGAAAGAAATAAACTTGTTTCCCTCCTCCTATCATTAATAACCTCCACCATGAATGACATAATCCAATATTAAATTATCACCTCTACTAAATATTTTAATTTGAGCCATAAAATCATAAGCATATAAACCTTGCATATAAGAGAGGGGGGAAGGGAGGGTATCCGGCCATCCACTCCTCTCTATACCGATGTTAGGGAAAACACTCCCCCCCATCCCCACCAACATTTAGGAATGGATGTAAACACATGAATTAGGTGGGGTGTGTATATAAATCATATGTAAAATACAATATATATATATGTGATATTCATACAAAATCCCCACCTATGGGTTCACACAACCAACACAACCTCTACATAATTACTATTGCATGATAGCTTCACTGCCACAAATAATGCATTACACCACACAACTACTACATGCAAGAAACACAAATTAAAATTTAATTAAAAGTTCAACCATTTCAAAAAAGACATTATTGTTAACTAACACCCATTTTCCAATCCATTTCATTCCATACAACTCATTCATTTATCTATCAATTCATTTATGTCAATTTCCACAAATGAATTTCATATTACTCAATTAACCACATCAAATACCAAGAAATTACACATTGATTAATCATCATTCCTTATTCAAACTAAACATCATTTTATCATTTTATATTCACCAATTTTCATCCACAAACTAACTATCATCACAACACAACAAATTCAAGTCATCACCATAGTCCAACCATCACATTATAATAACTATATCTCACAACCACCGAACATCAACTCATATCAACATATTAGAGAATGATTTAACTTTTATGTCTACCACAATCCATTTTAATATATTTCATAACATTACATCATCTTTAACATATGATATTATCAAAAAATTGTATATTTTCATGGGAATCTAGTTTATTAATTATATATAAGTGATTCACCTATTTTATATATGGTGATATTAATGAAACAACCATATAAAGGGTCTCATAATCCAAAAATCATAGTGAAAACCAGTTTTCCAAAAAATGTTATTTTCAACAAGGAAATAAAATTGGATAATCCTTTAAAAAAATTTACAAAATAAGTACAATCTAGTGGGAACTCCATTTTTATGAAAAATAATATTAATTATCTTCATGTGGCAATCAGTTTATCATTATAGGATAATAATTTTATTATATATATTAAAAAATCAAGAGACAATAATAATAATAATTCTTTCTTCATAAGATAATATTTTCTATGGGAACAATAATCTATAACATAAAGAAATTTGGTGAAACACAATAGAAACTCCTATATTCCCTATAATTTCAGTTTTGATATAATTAATTATCTTTTTATGATAACCCATAATATCCACCAAAAAGTATAAAGTAGAATTTTAATGTCATGTATTCATATTAAATAATAATATAATTCAAATCCCTTACTTGGTGATGGTACTGCACCCCCACTACACAAAAAGGATAGAGGAGGGAGAGGACACTACAGACAGATCTAGAATCCATAAGTAGGGGTTTTAATCAAATTTTAAAAACATTTTATGCTTGATTGAAGTTGTTTTTGGTCATTCATATGTGAGAGAGTCAATGAAAATTTGATAAATAGGTTCGTTTATTTTTAAAATAACTACATATCTCATTTTCAAAATATCTAAATACCCGAGCATTCAACCATTTAGTTAAACAAACATTTAATTTGGTTTTAATGAAAAAATTAATTGTGGAGTGATTAAATCATCCCAAATTATTATATTTAGCTTTAAATGATTCAAAATCGCTAATTGACTTAATTTTAAACATTAAAAATTTAAAAAAATCATTTATGTGTCAAGTTGTGAAGAAGAAACGGAAAATATAGAGAAAATCGGTTACTTTTACATAGAAGGGGTGTCTAATTGAAGGTAAACTTGTTTACATTTACATTACAAAATATTTATGATGGTATTTACATTGAAATATTTCTTGAATTAGGTAAAATTATTAAAATCAGGGTTACCTTTACGTAACCATTAAAAATTTTCAGTTACCCTTAAGTGAAATTTGAAAAATAATGGTTACCTTCATAGAAAAATTTAAAAAAAGTGGTTCTCTTACATAAAATTATAAAAAACATAGTTACCTTTATAAACATAAGGAAAAAACCACTTACCCTTAAGTATTCTTCTTGAAATTTAGGAAAACCTTATGTAACTCATGGAAAACACCACTTACCCTTAAATAACCTTTTAAAAACAATAGTTTCCCTTAAACGAAATCATGGTCATGTGTAAGAGTCAGAATAGCCGTAAATTTTCATAATTTCCATTTATAAAAAAATAAAAATAATTATAAAAAGGATTTATAATCACATTAAAAATAAAAAAAATAATTCTAAAACATCAAATCACATTAAAACATCCAAATTAAATTTAATAATTTAAAAAATCCTTTAATCACTTCAAAACAATTAAACTAATTCTATAATTTGAAAAATCATTTTAAATACACTTTATAATTTAAAAAAACATCCTAAAACTTCTTTTAAATTTTATAAAGATTATCCCAAACCACTAAACATCCTAAAATGGAAATGGAAAGCTTGAGTATATTATGGAGATTTACATTTAAGATCATAATGCCTTGACTAGGTAAAGTTCCTTTTATGTGGGTGTATCTAGGACCTATGGGTTGTTGGGATTGATCCTAAGGAGTGATTTATATATATCCTTATTGATATGAATTAAATTCCCTTTATTTTAGTTCATATAATTTAAAGTCATATGTCATGACCAATCCATGAAGTTTAATAAAATAAAGTAAGGATGATTGTGTAACAAACGGGGTGAAAATAAGTGATTGAGTGGTGATAACACATCTATTTCCCTTTATAGTTCATCATGTATATTGTAAAATAGGTCATCGAGAATATGATAGCCTCACAAGGAATATGGACCAATGAGGAAGAGTGGATTTCAATGAATATGGCATGTTAAGGAAGAGTTAGGACTTATACATGGGTGGTTCAGATTTTTTTAAACCTAGAATATGACTTATGAGATAGAAGATTTTAGGGTTCACACCAAATTCAAGGATCGTATATGGATATGGATCATTCAGTGGACCAGAGATAAGATTATTAATGTGTATATGGCTGGGGCATACACCTAGTTAGAGGTCTATCTGGATTTTTACCTCCTATCTGTTTAAAACATTCTGAGGAAAAAAAGTCTTAATTTACGTAGAATATGTCTTAATGAAGAATAATTGGGTCATACACCTAACATGAGGCACATATAGATGAAGAAATAATTTATAGAACAAAAGGGGTTTATTAGATGTTGGTTCTCATATAATTATTAATATAAGGTAGACATGAGGAGCATAATGAGCCATAGAATGTTTCATTATTATCATTATAATAAGAACCCCTGAAATCAATGCAATAAAACAATTTAAACACATTTAGTGCCCAATTGGTTTGGGAGGAGAACTAAGAAATATATGTTATCAAAGGAATACATGATTGGTAGGGTTCATGATGATATTCTTGGCCTGATCATGTACCTATGGATTCCATGTAAGGGGCCTTAGTATGTAAGCACCAATGGTATGAGATTATGGTAATAATGGATCTTAGATATGGAACTTGGGTGAATTAAATACTATTTGTATTACCTGAGTTAATTGGCACCTGGGAATGGGACATAGGGGAATTTTATCCTAAATGTGGAACCTGGGAGAATTAGTATCCATGAATGGAACATATGTAAATTGGCACCCAAGTGTGGAACCTAGGTAAATTAGAGCCCAGGAATAGTACTTATGTGAAGTCTCTACCAAATAAGGGATAGGTGAAGTGTCACACTAGTATGAGGGTAGGGTAAATTGTCTCCTAAGATGGATGGTAGGCTGAAATATTACCCTAGAATATTATCTAGGGTTAATTATACATCTAGTTGGAGGTTGGAAAAGGTGTTTCTTATTATTGACCTCCTAGGGTGAATTGGGCTTATAAAACCTCAATATGGTACTCTCATGGTAAGTTAGGCATATTGAGCTAATATGTGGTTCTCCTGAGATGGATCATTCACACTAGTTTTCACATAACATATGGGAATGCGGCCTTTTTCAAAGTATTAACTATTAAAATATTTTGATGACATAATTACCCATAACGTTAATTATTATCCTTAGGTTTTGATTTAGTAATTGTCTTAAAGGATACAGGAAGGCTTCCGAACCCACGAGGTCTTCTATTCCCCCTTCATGATGTGTTTTCCTCCCTGTTTTTTAGCACACACATCAAATGGGATATAGGGTGATATTTATAGGTAAGGGGGATAGGGGGAAAGTCCAACTGAGTAACCACCTCTCACCCCAAGTGGACGGTCATCTCTTGAAAATGATATCAATATAAGAATAAGGCGCGCATAAAGGGACCTTGTGTAATGAATCCATGGTTCACATGGAAGGACTTGAGTGCATAGAAATATGTGTAATGTATCATATCCACAATGAGGATTGTGTAAATATGAATTAGAATAAATTACCTAGTTGTATGAGGGGCTTCAGTGTTACATCCACCATTCATCTTTGGGAATTTTCCATATCACTAATGTATTCTTACTTATCAAAAGGGATGTCTAATAAATCCCCTGAATAATTGCTTTAATTAGAATCAATATGATCAAATTATTATGTAAACATGTCATTGAAGTAAAGGTAAATTATGAAATGAGCGTGTGTTCTTAGGATTAAGATTATAGTGCGTGATTTGGTCATGCTACATGCTTCATGTGCACTATTTTCTTTTTTGTGTGATGTGAGATAGAACCTTTGTGGGGTACATGGATCAACATTTATTGATATTTGGATACTACCTCAAATTCATGAATCCCTTTAACTTAAGTGAAACCTAAAGTTTCACACTCTCTTTTCACTTACGTAGCACACTCTACTAAATGTGAGAGTTTTCCTTCTTCTTTTACTCTAGAATTGGAATGATAAGTCTTGGATAATTCACTATAGTTCTCTTGCATTTGTGTGTCATCTTCACCTGAGAAAGAATACCTAGATGAATGGGGGTTGAGAAAAGAAACCTGTGTGAAGTTGGTATATGAAAGACACCTGATAAATGTTTCCTCTTATGCTATATTTTCATTTGGTCATATTTGTGTCTGAACTATACTAACTCTTCAATTTTTTCCATTTATCTTATCTATAACCATTAAGATAATTTTTTTAATTCTCATTTTTATAAATTAATTTTTGATCCTATAATGTTGTTCTTGTGGATGATTTAGATACTCGAGTCAGCGAGATGACTAATGATATTGATCCAGGTTCACGACATCTCATCAAAATGTGACATTATGTTCTTTCAACACTTCTCAGACTACATCTACTCAATTACCCATTATCATACATGATTATTTTATAATGGTTAAACCTTGTAACTGATGCACCACATCTAGGGCTAGAAACTGACATTTTTGTTGTACAATTCTTATCATTGTGTAGTATTTTTTGGGTAAGCATTTCCCTATATGAGAAGATAATATATGAGGGTAATAATGGGATGTCATATAGAATTTTCCATGATATGGGATTAATTAGTGATGGTCCTAGATTATTCCAAACCATCAATAAATAGTCTATATAGAACCAATAGAAAGGATGGAGACATAAATGTGAAATTTTCCATGGGAGAAATGTTTTTGTAGTGTGATCATGGTTATATCAGGAAAATAAAAGATTTGCTGAGTTTAATGATGAGTTAATAGTTATTAGGATTCTGGATGATATTTTTACCTCTCAATTATTAGTTTACTATCACACCATCATGGTCCAAAATTTGGTCATATGGTCATTCCCCAAAACTAACACCTTACACCTACCATATGAAGAAGTCAGTATAAGTGTTTAATACATTCACATGATTAGGGGAGTCTATATTTTTGGTGATGTATACGCTGAATCCATGCCCACTCATATCACCTAGGAAAACATCAATCATAGTCCATTTTTGAGTGGTGTTTACTAAAGTTGGATGAAGATTATTTTAAGTGATATGTCCACTCATCTCTCAATATTCCTTTCAATGCTTAGATCCAGATATTCATTCACCCCTATGGATTGAAACATATGTTGATTAGGCCAAATAACTATATAAACTAGCATGTTATTGGGACCTAGAATAACTACTGGTCTATCCTAGATGATAATCAATACATGGTGTTGGGTTACCAGGGAAATATGAAGATGATCCTAGCACTTCGGTTAACTAGACTTTTAGAGATATTCATTTGTTGGTGGCTATTACCAGCCCAATATGCCTATACTGGGGTGTGGGAGACCACCTTAATAATGGCTACAAAACTAGCCTTAGTGGTATGATTAAACCTTACCATACCAAATTTTTGGATAATTTATCAAGTGTTAGACCAATATTAATGGGGTGAAACCCCGCATAGGGCCTACAATCCAATCCAATTCCAATATAGATGGATAGTGGTGTATCATGGTGGCTACATCCCGAGAATAATGATATTGTGTTATCAATTCACCTATTAGTATATATTCCTACATCATGAAAGAAACTAACCAATAAATATTGATTCCGATGTTATAAATTAAATCATATGGGAATAATCAAAAAACATTACCACATATTAGGCTCCTATCGACACCTGGGTGGCTAACATCAATGTCATAGAATATTATTGTTGATATAGAATCATGTTACAGTATGAATAATCATAGAAATATTCAATAGGATTTCCATATATAATCCATAATCATCATCTTGATTTGGGAACTAATTACAGTGTATATAAGAGGTGGTCTAATTTCCCTTCCATGGATTTCATGGTGATTACCACCCTAGGATCTTTCACCAATTACAACATTTATATACATAAACACACAGGTCAATCTTCCACCAGTGAAAGATCCAATTGGTTTATCCTTGGTGTATGTTTGATCATGGATCAAATATTACCAAATAGAGTCTTTGGAGGATCTACTCCATAGGCACATAGACCACTCTTCGAATCCAAGGAATAATATTAGGAGTAGATGAAATGGTATAATGAAATCATCAAGCTTGATCCACAACTAATAATAGAGATACCCTATTTCTAAACATGGTATTGTGTTCTAGAATCTCTAGGGAAATATGATCATGTAACATCCCTATATGTATCATTAACCTTAAATCTTCATAGAATATGTGCTTGGAATACATCAACATCATAGGATCATTCTAACACAAATTTCTTGAATCGATTCCTAAACATATCTTCAATAGTTTTGGGGACCTTCTAAATGATTGAACTTATACAAGTTTATATTCCAACTCTATATGATAAACTATCCTATGGTGCTAAATTCACCACCATAAAATCTCATAACAAGTGAAAGGGCCTAGAAAAATTTCCATGCTTATATCACTTAGACAATAATTAGAAAGATGGGGAAAAAGGTAAATAGTATTCATTAGTTTTTTTTGAATCTAGCGACTGATGGACTAAAATATATGAATTTATACTATATCATTTAAGGAATCATAGATACTTAACAATAGTTTATGATCCAATGGAGATATCATGTTAGTCCCTAATGAAAATTAGGTGAGATGAACCGTAATAGAGGATTGAATCATATTATAAAATTTGTATCCAAACTTTTTTATCTTGTTTTAATTGAAAATTTTAAATAAGAGAAATGGTGAATAGGTATAAATCATGGTCAGGGCCTTGGTTGACTCAAGTGAAGCTAAAAATGGTCATATAGGATATACCATTCCATAGTGGCACCCATGGTGAATTTCAATAGAACCTATACTACTACAAAATAGGGCTTTAATAGCACTGGCCTTTATCAGTGCTATCAAAAAGCACCCATAATGGTTCCCTTTATCAGCACATTATTTTTAGTGATGATAATGGGATTCTTTATTAGCACATTTTCAGTACTGATAAAGGTTTGAATAAAACCAAAAAAATAAAATGATAAAAAATAAAAATGTGTTTATTAAAAATTATTAAAAAAATTATTAATTAAATAATTATTGATAAATATGAATAAATTAATTATTCTATATATAAATTATAAATAATACTAAATAATATATATTAAATATATAATTTTATGTAAAATAAAAAATATAAACTAAAAATTATAAATTAAAAATTAAAAATAAGTAAATTGAGAAAAATATTAAACATTTTACGAATTAAATAATTATTGATAAAGTTAATAAATAGTATATATTAAATAGATAAATTTATATGAATTTATATTAATATGATTTTTATATTACAAATTATTTATTCTTTTCTTAACTGGATTTATTTTATTTTCAAAAAAAACAACTTTTGAGGGTTAACTGGGAACCATAACAAATTAACTCCATCAAAAGTCTTGCATAACATAGACACGTGTTTCACATAGCTTAATAGATTAAAAACCCATTAAATTCAAAATTATACTATTATAAGGATTTTCCCTAATAAAGTTTTAGTGAAGATTACTTACCTTTGTTCTCAGGTCGTCCTTGACGATGTCTTCAAGGTGGTCAACCTACTATTCCCATGTATGAATAAACTCTTACATGTTTATTTTCATATCATTGAAACATTATATTAGAATGAGTTTTTACTGGTTGAACCACCTCATCTTCTCGTCATTGAAATCTATTGTAATAGTGTATCAATTATTTTGTATACATCTTCTAGGAGGCTTAACTATTATGGACTCGATTAAAAAAATTTCCTCTAAGTACATGATTATAACCTACATCTTTCCATGTTTCTCTTTATCTTCCTCAATTTATTTGATATATCCTTTCTAGGTGGTCCTAGTCTCCATCAGTTAAGTAAAATATGAGTAGTTTTGTCTCTGTTTGGACTTTTTCCCTTTAGTTAGGATGCCACTTCTAGAGTTTTAGTTCCCTTTCTAACCTTTCTTACCTCTTAGGCTGTGAATTAATCTTTTATATCATCCTTCTGAAGAATCTCCTAATAATTATTTATCACTCTATTCATTTGACTCTACCCAATGTGCTTCTTATTCTCCCATTCAGATGTTTCTATTTCTCTAGATCCCCATTTTCTTCTATCTGACCCTCTACTTCTAACCCTTCAAAGTGGTTACCTAATTTAATAGTTTCATTGGTCCTTAATAAACCCAAAATTCTCCCTATATTTAACCTAGTCCCTTTTACATTGGATGTTCCATTTACTTCCAACTCCATGTTGTAAATATTTTCACCACCCTCATAAAACTCTTGTATCTAACTAACACCATTGTTTGGAATCATAACCAATGTATATAAGGAGGGAGAAAAATTCTTGCTAAAAGGTCCCTTATTCCCCTTACAAATCAAAGTTCCCTTGGTCCCCTTCCCTGAAATCCACCCTCTGATGGTGCTCCTCCTCAGTGAATTGAAGATCGAATAATAGCTTAAATAAAGGCTCAAACAATTCCAATGCTAAAATCTAATCCTCTAATGATTCAACGGTAGAATGAAATGAATTTTCAAATGAATTCCATGTTTTCAATATCTATACTCTCTCCCAAACTTCCCCATGAATGAAATGGTTATTTTAGACCTAATCCTTGGGATGTATTGATTAATTCCATACCACACTCAAACTGACTTTTACCATTGATGATCTTCTTTCATATATCTAAAGGGAGATTAAGATGTTCACATTGATGAATAGAGATTAGAGGTAGGTCATGCATGATCTGACCATAGTCAACTAGGTAGAATTATGTCCCATATTTCAAATGTGATGATGTAAATTGGGGAAAACAATGAGATATTTTTCATCCCATTGTTTATTGGTTCAGGATGTTTTTATTGACGACATATATATTTTTTCACCAAAGAGTGATGTTGGGTTTTCTATATATATTTTTTTTATCTCATCTAGTTTCTAATCCACCATATTATATGACTTTGGTTTATAATTCTGAGATTATGTATCATTTATAGTACATGTGTTGAAATGGACTTATTCTGCCATGAAAGTCCTGTTAAGGATCCTCTGTTTCATTTTCCATGATCAGGGATTTATCATTGATGTAATCTGTTAACTAAAGGAAGATATCTAGTTTCCTAAAATGTTCATATCAAATTATTAGAGAATATCCAAGAAGAAGTCTCAATATAGGAAACCCAATGGTTTTTTCATTTAAATCTCTAATTTATTATATAATTATTAACAATCTCCATTTCAATTTAGTAAATTATATATATCAATTTTATCTTTTCATGATAAAAGTCTATACCCACCCTTTTTATGTTAGTATTTAAATTTATAATTATCTAATATGATCAATTTTTCACTACCACAAATCAATTTCCCCTTTAAAACACAATTTCCATAAATATTTACTGACCCCAACATAGAATATAGATCATATTTTTTCAATACCATTGTAAAAATATAGCCATATTTTAAATGATTACCCACTCAATAAAACTTCTTAAAAATAACATAATTTATTTCATCATGCATCTAAAATACAAATTTTATTTTTTACTTTAATCTATCTAAAAACATATCATTCTTTAACATTGACTTTTATTTCCAACATATTTTAAATGAAAACAATTTATCTTATGAGATCCACCATTTCTAAAATAATAATTACCCTTTAAAGTTGTAAAAAATATTTAACAAACTCAATTTACCTATCATGTGAGATGAAAAACAAATACATAATATGAATGGATGATTATTTTGTAAATCCTTTAGTGTGAGAACAATTATAAATTCCTCTTACATTACATTATTTTTCACAAAATAAATTTTTAATTCTTTCTTCACATTCATCTATTTTTTAAAAAAATTGAAAATCCTTAAAACAACCATTTAATTTTTCACAAGTTTTATAAAGTTAATTCAATTGATAAAATTCATCATCCAATTTCAATTTTGATGATTTGTCTCACATTGAATTGATTTTTCTAAGGGTGGGTCATCTCCCATTAATCATGAAACCTCTATATCATCTATAATTACTATTATTTATCACATTATGACTAACATTATATATAATTCTTCCAAAATAAACATATATCCCATAATGTACATGAAAATTAAATTTTCATATAAAGCCTACACTTTACCTTATTTTAAATAATTCTTAATTTAAACCTGTATAGACATAATTCATGAATCAGTTTATCGACTATGGATTTTTAGATACTGAAAATATTTATTGTTAGTAGGTAAATACTTTTATAAAATTATTTTTTCCATTACATATAAATTTTTAATTAAAATTATAATTCTTATATGTTTTCAAATATTTGATATACCATTAATATTAAATGTAATAGTTCCTTACATTGCTATATAACTTGTTCTAAAAAATAAAATGGATGTTATTGAATTATATATATTTTGGAATAATTAATAAAAAATATGTTTAGGTATTCATCATTTTAGGTCAACATGTATTGGTTCCACCCCTAGTAATCTCTTATTATCATCTATGTATATGAAATAACTCTATTTATTCAAAATATTTATCAATAAATTTTTTCTTCTAGTTGAATGAATGAGAGTTTATTATTCTTATTTATCATAATTGGGTTTGTAATTGATCCCTAATTACCTATATTATATGTTGATTTGTTTAGTAGATTTAACAAAGATTTGATGGATTATTTTAACAGACGTAGGACTAGTGGTAGTTTGAGGATTAAAAGTATTAAAAGTGGTATTTCTCTTATTAATATATATTTAATAAAGGCCCTAAAGATTCATATATCCTAACATGTTCCCGCTGAGACCCCATGAATCCTATACAATAATGTTTATACCCCCAAAATCTCTACATCAATAGGCCATGAGTTAATAACTAGTTCTAGTTGTGTAATTATCCCAAATGGGAGGCATCAACCCTTTTAGATAACACAATGCAGTACAACTACCATCCTCATCAAATTCATCACCTGAACATGTATTATTGCAATTATTTTCTTGAGACTCGTCCCCCATATCTATTATGTTTCTCTCACTAATCTAAACAGTATTCATCCCATGGATGCATAATTTTTAGAGTATTTCAAGAATCATAGGTGCATGTTCACAAGTGAAGGATGATGTGTGTCAAAGAACAAAATACAATGATAAATGTTCAGGAGATAATCTTATGATGATAATAGTTATCTATAACCTTCACTATAAGGCCTCAGCCTTAAAGATTTCATAATATTGAGTTTTGTCCAGAATTTGCAATGAAGATGTTTTTAGGTTTAGAGTTTTAGAGAATTAGGACATAAATAATACATAATAAAACAAATTTATAAAAAGTATATACCACTACAACAGTATCCATTTCTTCCACAATATAAAACTTTTAAAAGTAAACATGATTTATTTTTCTTGATAAAAATGTTCTTGACTTCTTTCTTTCTCTTACCCATCCTTATACCCGATGAAATCATTTTAAAAACATGGTATGAGTACAAAATGCTCAGTAAGAGATATAAAATAAGTAAAGGAAATGTTAGTCAATGAATATTTAAAAGGCCATTAAATCATAAGAGTCCTGAAAAACCTCATCGTAATCATAAATCATAAAGGTAACATATGGAATTTATATCATACTTACATTGTAGATTTTACAACTACATAGGGAGTAACCTTCATGGTAATGTTTGGAATACTCATCACAGTATATTTTCTAAACCTATTAATAGAATCCTAATTATTTAACTCTGTCTCATTAACCAATGCATTGAAGAGCTATCATGAGCTCATCCACCCTCAGTTTATCATAGAACCACCCATATTCATTAGCAATTCCCAGGAAAAATAATATAATCATAACAAATTAATAAGCATAAAATATAAATAAAATTTCCACATTGCAATCATAAGATATAATTTCAAGATATTTATATAATCAATCAATTCTAAAAAAAATTCAATACCAAAAAACCTAAAATTGGAAAATGGTATTTAATTTTCTTTAAAAAATATTACATCTTATAGAGGAATCCCAATATCAAATAATAGCCATGGTGGAGGAAAGGTTGTTGTCACCACATGTGTTAAAAATACATTCTTTTCTTCATTTAGTAAAACACTTTGAAAAAAAGATATTCATTTTGAAAAACATTAAATGAAATTAAATTTAAAAGGGGTTATTTATACACTTTATAAAATAAGGTGGAGTATAACATCAAAATATGCCTCAATGAAAGGAGATTGAGATGAAGTCCCTTACTATGAGTCTGAATCAACACATACAATTTTTATAATCCTGAATAATAAACATAGATTAATTTATAATTTATTGAGAACCTTTTTCAAGTTTTTTATTTATTTTATATCACTTATTACCATGTTTTAAAAATTGTATAATTATTTAAGTTCATATTAGATGTTTTGTCGATATTCGGTACATGAGTCGAAAATGAACATGGTTTTGATGTCACTAGTTCATGTGGTCAGAAGTCCATAATAACCATAATATTATTCATCAAATAATCAAGAAAATTATACATTAATCATTATTTTTAAATAAAACTATTAATTATGGTTATAAAAATTGAACAACGTTATATTCATGGAGATGGTAGGTCGTACGTATGCATGAGAAACATTTTCATTTTTCATTGATGAATATGGAAATAAGATAATTATTATTTCATATTTACACAATTATAATAAAATTATTATCATCATAAAAATAATTTAAATATACTTATATATATATGATACAATTGATGTGGTGAATAAAAATAATTCACATCGTTTGGTGGAAGGGATAGTTCTCACGTACGCATGAACGACGTTATAGTTTTTATATGCATTTAAGGTAAGAATATAATTGAAAGATTATTATTTTAAATTGATAAATATGTCATGAATATTACATATGAATATTAATTCTATCATTATAACCAATCTTGACAGATGGTAATGGGAAACTAAATAAATCGTTTTGTGGAGGTGATAATTCACACTTACGCAAGAAAGATTAATGCAATTCCTATTTGATGGGCGTAGAGATTGATTTTGGGGATGATATTAAAATAATAAAATATAATTATATTAAGAATACTAGATTAATTATTTCAAATTGGAAGAATAATATTTAAAGAAAGTGGAAGAACAAATAAATTAGAAACTCTTAAAAAATGATGTCTCTTCTTTGGTTAATCACCATTAAAGAACACCTTAACACCTATAAGAAGGGTGTTTTATAAAAAATATGGCCACACTAATGTGTTTGGGATTATAATAAGTGTTTTGGGTAGATATTATCTTTTCCAAATGTCTTTTTAAATGTGATTATTAGAGAAGTGAGGGAACCTTTTTATATGAGAGGGGAGGGGACCCTTAGAAATTTTGTAAATATTAAATTAATTTAAATTAATTTTTTAATAAAAAAGATCCCAAATTTAAATATGTCAAAGATAAGATTATTTTAGTTCTAAATAATCTAAAACAATATTTTTTATACATGAATTTGTTTTTTTAAACCTTATCTTTGCAGTTTACCCTTAAATATTTTCTTTTAATATTAAAAATTGTAACAACATTTTAGTTATTAATAGGGAATTAATTTTACGTATATGGGATGAATTTACCATAATTTGACACATATGAAACTTATAGAATTTATAATAGCCAATTTGTGATTTTAAAATAATTTTAGTATTTTTAAATAATTTAATAAATTATTATTTTTATAAAACATCAATTATGCCAATTTTTACTCTATTCATTTTATTGAATTTAAATAAAATATAAATAGATTGATAACTTCAAACCAAACAATTTAATAGTCTTATAACATGTAATATTCTACTATAAATATCATTTATGACATAAATTATGTCAAATAATATTTATTTTAATATTTAAAATATCATTTATTTGATTCCTTCGTTAATAAAGAAATCATTGCATCATTATTGTGTCATAATTATATTTAATTATACAAAGTATAAAAATTATAAATAAAATACCATGATGTATGAAATATTTTTATATTTTTAATTACTATTTATATTCGAAGATATAACTTATATAAAACCATATTAAAATTGTTTTAGTAAGAATATATATGTTCATTACATATTTTCCTTTACTTAAAATTAAAAGTTATAAGTGTCATAATCACACCCAAGTGGATTACAAGGGAAAAATATCAATAACAAGGGTTATATGGATTAGAAATATCACATAAAATAGGATTAGGACAAGTGTTATTGTATTTTTATATTATTATAATATTATTTGTATCCTTATTTACCGGATTTACCCTTTAATTGTGGTAAATAAAAAAATTACTAAAGTTATTATTCATAATTTCCAAAAATAAAATAGACATATCTACATAATTTGGTCCTTATTATTAAAAATATGGAATCCATTTTTCCAAATTCAAAAAAAATTATGTTACAATAATTAATGTAAAATTAATTCATGTTGTCAAATTGAGAAAACAAGTTTTTTGAAAAGAAAAACCCATCACAAGATTGACATGTATTAATATCAAATTTCAATGTGAAATTACAACCAATGACCAAATTTAGATTGAATTATAAAAACATAGTCCAATTTCTCTTTAAAACAAATTAAAAGGATAACCTAACTATATCAATTAATTAAATCAAAATGCAGTTTTGAATTAAAAGGAAATATTTTTTCACTATTCGTTAAAAAAAATTCAGTAAAATACCAAAAAATAAACCAAAGTACATTATGATGTTCTGATTCTAAATAAGAAGTTTATTTTGAGAAATATAACATATATAAGTGACAAAAACTATTTTTTAAAAGGGTTCTCTATCAAAAGATAGTAAAATAATCTTATGAAAATATTAGAGTATTTTATGCTTAAAACTGGATTTATTCTCATTATAAGCCTAAGAAATTTATTAGATTAAAGTAAAAAAATTTATTAAACATGTGTGATGATAATATAGTTAGTTATGTTCATTTTAGACAATAAAATTGTTAGATGATAAATACCATTTAAAATAATATTACTAATAATGTATTATTTTTCCGTATAACTTAGTCTTTTGTACAATATAAGATTTCAAAGAATCTCATTGTTGCATATCGATTACGCTATCATATAATGTTTCCAAATTTAAGTAACCTTAATATTTTATTCATAAAAATCAATTGATATGAAAATGTATTATTTTAAAATTCCCCGAGATGTAACATACTTCCCCCATTTTGGAAATTATGTCGTTGAAATTTTATTCATTATTAAATAAGTGGGGGTATTTATCCTTCATATAATTTTCATATTACCATGTTACCTCTTCAACCATATGCTTTATCCCTAAAACCATAACCTGATGAATCACCTTCTTCCACAACTCCTGCTCTTTTTGGTCAAAAATCGGGACTTGTTGTTTCTCATAAAAAAGATTCTATTCAAACTGAACTACTTCTGGACTTAAAACATGTTCTGGATCCAAAATATAATTTCTAAATAATTAAACATGAAAAATATTATGTATCAGGGAAAAATCGAAGGTTAATCTACTCTGTAGGCAACTGATCCAACTTTCACGAATATTTTATTAGGTCTAATGAACCGCCAACTCATTTGTTCCCTTCTTAACAAAATTCTTCACACTTTTCCATGGTAAAACATTAAGAAATACATGATCACTTACCCCAAATAAAATATCCTTCCTCCAGTTATCCATATAAATTTCATGTATGATCTGATCTTTCCTCATGTGTTTCTGAGTCAACTGAACTTTTTCTTCCATCTCTTATACCAATTCGGGTCCCATAAACTTCTTTTCACCAACTTCATTACAAATAGCTAGAGTCTGACACCACTTTCCATATAATGCCTCAAATGGTGTCATCTGTATACTGGAATGAAAACTATTATTATAAGAAAACTAGGGAAAAGAAATATGTTTTTCCCAACATCCATGGTAATCCCTTGAATAAAGATGTGGCATATCCTCAAATGTTCAAATTGTTTGTTATGTCTACCCATAATATTGAGGATGAAAAGTTGTACTAAATTTTAATCTAGTACCCAATGACTTCTGAATGCCTTTACAAAATTTAAAAGTGAACCTGGGATCACTATCAGATAATATTCAGAGTGTAAATTTATATAGCATTACTATCTCCTTAAGATACAACCGAGAAAGTTGATCTAGAGATATTGTATCTTGAATAGGTGGAAATGATAATATTTAGTCAATCTATCCCGAATAACCCAAATATTATTGTTACCTTAAGAAGTATTTGGTAATCCCACTATGAAATCCATGAATATAGTTTTCTATTTCCACTTTGGTAATAGAAAATACTAAAGTATGCCGTTTGGAAACATTCATTCCGCTTTCACCTACTGATAAGGAAAACACATCAAAGTAAATTCAACAATATATCTTTTCATTCCATCCCACCAGTAATACTCTTGAAGACCTGTGTACATCTCAGTACTATCAGGATGATGTGAACATAGGGAACTATGAGCTACACATAACAACTCTTTCTTCTACTATGAATCACAAGGTACACATAATATCTTCCCAAACCTCAAAACCTAGTCTTTATCAATGTTAGATTCACGTAACATACCCTTTTGAACCATTTATACCTTTTTTTGTAATTCATTATCTTCATTATATGCTTTCTTAATTCTATCTGAGAGAGATGATTTCACTGAAACCTGAAACAAAATAGAAGAATTTCCTACACCAACAACATCCGCACCAAAGTACATCAAATCATTAATCAAATGGTAATATCCCAAATCTAATATGGTTAATGTACCATTAATTTTATAACCCAAAGCATCGGCCACATTGTTTGCTTTTCCAGGATGTTATTGAATCATACAATATAATCCTTTATTATTTCCAATCATATTCTTTGTCTCGTATTCAATTATTTATGAGGGGATATATACTTCAATATTTTGTGATGAGTATATATTTCACATTTTACTCCATATAAATTATTCCTCCAAATTTTTAAAAAAAATCTACAATAGCTAATTCCAAATCATGTGTAGGGTAATTTAGCTCATAATTATTCATCTGACGTAAAGCATATGCAATTACCTGATCATTTTTCATTAGGAAACAACCAATTCCTTTCAACCAAGAATCACATTAGACAATAAATTCACCATTCCTAGAAGGTAATTCCAAAACTAAAGCATTCAGAAATATTCTTTTCAATTCCTGCAAAAATTATGAAAATATTTTTTCTAGATAAACATAACACATTTTCCAGTTAACATAGTCCATGGGCTAGATAACCGATAAAATTTTTTAGGAAACCTCCAATAATAACCTACTAAACCAAGAATACTACGAATCTTGGTTATATTTAAGGGTATTTTCCATTGATCCCAAATTTTTTCTTAGTAGGATCAAAAGTTATTCCATCCATAAAAACAATGTGACCAAGGAAAGAAATTTATTGTAGCCAAAACATACACATGTTGAATTTCCATTACAATTTCTTTTCTTTTATGGTTTTGAAGTCAATCCTTAAATTACTTTCATGATCCTCCTTACTTTTAGAATATACCAAAATTTCATCAATAAACACTTCCACAAACATATCTGAGAACTCATAGAATATTCTATTCATAAGATCCAGGAATATAGCAGGTGCATTAGTTAACCCAAATAGAATAACTAAAAATTAATAATGGATATATATAGTATGAATTTTGGTATTAATAATTTCTTCTTCCTTTAATTTCAATTGATGGTACCCCAAACGCAAGTCAGCCTTCAAAAAATACTATGATATTTGGAGATGATCAAATAAATCATCGATATAAGGAAAAGGATACATGTTCTTAATAGTGATATTATTTAGGTCTCTATAATCAAAAAAAGTTCCATTGAACCATATTTAATTTTTTTAAACAAGATAAGAGCACCCCATGGTGATGTTATAGGTCGAATTAAACCTTTATCAAATAACTCCTACAATTTCATCTTTAAATCTAGAAGTTTAATTTGAGCCATTTAATAAGGGAGTGTTGAAATTGGGTTAGCATCAAAAACTATGTCAATAGTAAATTCTACTTCCCATTCAGGTATACTACTAGGAAACTCTTTATAATAACCATCAATATAGTCATTTACCTCTAGAACATCATTAATGAGAATAGTTCCACTATTTCCAATAATATGTGAAATGTGACATGAATTCCCATCTTTTACTAGTTTCTTAGCTTCCTAATATGTTATCAATGGTAAGGGTTTATTCTTATAAACAAACTCAAATTATTTCATGAAAGAAAATTCTTTATATCTACATTCAATCTTATCATGGTAAAAATAAATCCAATGCATACACAAAATAACATAAAACTCAACTAGAGGTAAAGAAATAAGGTTTGCAAGAATATTCTTTCCACAAACAAGGATTGGAAGATTATTATAATTTCCTTTTGTATGAACATTTCCCAAAACTGTTTTTATCATAAGTTCAATATTTATTTCTAGAGGTGGAATTCCAAATTTCTAATAAAATTTATCATAAATAAGAGAATACGTAGATGTGGAATCAAAGAAAACATTAGTATAATCTGAATAAACAAAAAATGTACCTGATACCACTTCATTTGAAGGGACAACATCTACTGAAGTAGTTGAAAAGTATTTCACCACATCTTTCTACTTATATTCTTGATCCATCTCGTCATTTGAGTTCTTTTTCATACACTCATTTTCATAATGACCCATCTCATTGCACTAAAAACATTATAATGACTGTAAATCATATTTTTTCTTACCATTATCGTGATCTTTTTCAGTGCCATTATGGGCCTTATATCTCATTTTACCACATCGGAAGAACTTACCAGAATTCAAAATGCATTATCCAATGTGGTTTTTCCCAAAATTTTCATAAACTGAAAACTAAATTTCCTTACTATCAATATTTTTTTAAGAATTATCCCCTTTTCCCAACCACCTTGACTTCTTATTCTACTATTTTTAAAGAACATCAGATCATTGGAAAACACCAATTCTACCTTCTACATACATAGAACAATATTTTCATAACTTTTGAACTCACGAAAATCAAATTCCATTATATACATTGTATTTAATCTTGAGTAAAAACAATTTATTTTAATATCAAGATCTTAGATGAAATTTCTAGCAAGCCTGACCATTTAAGTGAATTTGTCTTCATATGCAGCCATTGATTCATCCTCCCGCCTCAATTACAAGATTTTTTTCCATCCTATGTCAAACCACCTTAGAAAAATATTTCACAAGAAGTATTCCTTTGAATTAATCCCAATAAAGAGCATCAATATCATCACTATCCCAGATATTCATAATCATGGACCACCACTGATCGTCTTCTCCTTCAAAAAAAATAAACAGAATGACTAACCCTTTGATCGTCTGAACACCCCATGACATTCAATTTTTTTTTCCAGTGCTTTAATCCACCATTCAGCTAGCACGGTGTTAAATGATCCTCTGAATGATGGAGGTTGTTGCCTCATGAAATTCTCCACTAATGACAAGTTCCTATGTGGTTTATATAGAAAATCTTGTGCATGGATACAACCAACATATATATCCTATGTTAATTACACCATCACTATAATGAACTATTTAGTTACAATTTTGACCATCTTAGGTTCTTGATTGGGAAGGTTTTTTTCCTCTTGATGTCATCCCAGCATAGATTACATGTTTCCTCTATGTAAAATCATTCTAAAAAAACTTATATTAGATGAAACAACATATTAATATTCAAATGTTATACCATTTTAATTTTACCATATATAAAAAATAATTTATAGATATACTATTAACAATATCCTAACCCCTAAAGTTATCTAAATTGACCTCTAATACCAACTATAAGGTCCCATCCTTAAACATTGCATAATCTTGAGTTAATTAAATAATTCACATTCAGTAT
The DNA here is from genome assembly GCA_963277665.1 of Viscum album. Classification (NCBI taxonomy): domain Eukaryota; kingdom Viridiplantae; phylum Streptophyta; class Magnoliopsida; order Santalales; family Viscaceae; genus Viscum; species Viscum album. The sequence continues at coordinate 1,869,280,831 of OY728163.1, forward strand.
TTTTTCAGGTTTATATTTTTATATAATTAAGACAAAACTAATACATAATAACTCAAATTTATACAAAGTGGACTCCACTAAAATAATATCCATTTCATCCACAATATAAAACTTTTAAAAGTAAACATGATTTTATATTATTGATAAAAATATTCTTGACTTCTTATTTTCCCTTACCCATCCATATACCCTGTGAAATATTTTAAAAAATTAGGATTAGCAAAACAATATCTATATGTGATATAAAATAAGGAAAGGAAATGTTAGTCCATGAATACTAATTAACCAATGAAATCATAATAATCCTGAAAACTTAATAAAAATAATAAATAATGATTGGAACTTTCGGCATCCATATCATACTTAAATTTTAGCTTTCATATCCACAAAGGGAGTAACCTCCATGGATGCGTTTTGAATACCCATCATAGTATATTACCAAAATCTCTTACTGGAAACCTTTTTTTTACCTTCATCTCATTACCCAATTTAATGGAGAGCTATCATGGTCTCACCCACCCTCAATTTATCATAGAACCACCCATATACATAACCAATTCCCAAGAACCATAACATTATCACAACATATTAACAAGCATAATGGAAAAAATAACAATTCCACATTGTAATCACAAGATATAATTTCAAGATATTTATATAATCAATCCATTACCAAAACCATTTTCAAAAAAAATACATATAAAGGGAATTTGGTATTTAAATTTTGTTAAAAATATTATATCTTATTGGGGAATCAGAATATCAAATAATGGTCATGGAAAAAAAAGGTCGTTATCGCCAAATGAGTTAAAAAAAATCATTTTGTCATTTAGTAAAATGATTCGAATAAAAAAGATTACTTTTTAATTTTTTTGAATGAAATTAAAATTTGATGTGTTTAATTATACACTGTATAAAAGAAGGTGGTGTATAACATCAAAATATGCCTCAAGGAAAGGAGATTGATATGAAATCCCTTACCATGAGTCTAAATATTCAAGTACAATATTTATATTACTGAATAATAAATGTAGATTAACTTTTACTTTCCTGAGAACCTTTTTCAAGTTTATTATTTCTTTTATATCACTTATTATCATTCTATAAAAATTATATAATTATTTAAGTTCATATCAGATGTTTTGTCGATATTCGGTACTTCAGTCGAAAATGAACCTGATTTTGATGTCACTAGTCCATGTGGTAAAAATTACATTATCTCTAGAATTTTAATCATGAAATAATAATCACATTAATAAATTAATCATAATATTTAAATTAAATCATTAATTATGGTTATGAAAAAGGAACAATGTTATATTCATGGTGACGGTAGGTCGTACATACGCATGAGTAGCATTTTTATTTTTCATTGATCATTATGGGAATAAAGTAATTATTATTTTATATTTTCAGAATGATAATAATGTTATTAAAATCATTAATATCATTTAAATATTCTTATATATATTATAAAAGTGGCGTGGTGAATAAAAATGATTCACATCACTTTATGGAGGTTATAGTTCTGACGTATGCATGAACAACATTATTGTCTTTATGTGCATGGATGGTAAGAAAATAATTCAAATATTATTCTTTTGAAATGATAAATATGTCGTTAATATCACATATGAATATTAATTTCATCATTATAATAGATATTTATAGATGGTAATGGAAAATGAACTAAATCGATTTGTGGAGGTGATAATTCACATGTACACACAAATGATTAATTCATTTCCCATTTTATTGATGTATAGAGAGATTAAGGGGATGATATTAATAATAATAAAATATCAGAATATTAAATATAATTTAATTATTATTTCATCTTGTAATAAGATGATTTAGAGTAATTTGAAGAACAAATAAAATATAATCTTTTAAAACATGATTCCTCTTCTTCAATTGATCAAATTTGAAGAACGCCTTAACACCTCTAAGAAGGGTGTTATGTATAAAATAATAATTCAAGAATGTTTGGAGGGATTAATGGAAGATATTTGGGTAGATAGTGGCCAAACCCAAAGGCTTTGTAAGTGTGAGTATTAGAGAAGAGAGGGACCCTTTTTATAAGAGAGGGGAGGGGAACCCTTGGAAATTATTAAAATATTAAGTTAATAAAAATTAATTTTTTAATAAAACTTCTTTCAAAATTAAATATGTCTAAAATAAGATTATTATAGTTTTAAATCCTCTCATAAAATAATTTTTAAATAATTACTAATTTTATTTTAATCCTTATCTTTTCATTTTACCTTTAATTATTCTCTTCTAATTTTAAAAGTGGTAACGACATTTTAATTTTTAAGAGGCTATAAATTTTACATATACGAGTAAAAGTTCCTATAATTGGTCAAATAATGACCTTTTAGACCTTATAAAAGTTGTTTTGTGATTTTAAAATATTTTTATTATTTTTAATTAATTTAATAAATGAATATTTTTATAAAAGATAAATTATGTTTATTTTTACATTATTCATTTTATTGAATTTAAATAAATTTTAAATAGAGAGATAACTTCGAAAAAACAATTTAATAGTCTTATAAAATGTTATATTTACTAAGATAAATCATTTATGAATTAAATTATGTCAAATAATATTTATTTTGATATTTATAATATCATTTATTTGATTCATTCAATAACAAAGAAATCACTACGTCATCATTGTGTCATAATTAAATTTAATTATTTGATATCTAAAAATTATAAATAAAATACCACGATGGAGAAAATAATTATATATTTCTAATTAATATTTATATTCAATGATATCACTTATATAAACCAATATTAAAATTGTTCTAATAAGACAGTATAAGTTTATATTATATGTTCCTTTACTTTAAATTAAAAGTTATAAGTGTCATAATCACACCGAAGTGGCTTCAAAAGGCCAAATTTTCATCGAAATGGTTCTTTCAATTGTAAATATCTCATATTATAGGATTAGAAAACGTTTTTTTGGTATTTTTATGTTATTATAATATTATATGTACCCTTATTTACCTAATTTTCCCTTTAACCGTGGTAAATAAAAATAATTATTAAAGTTACAATTCATAATGTCCAAAAAAGGGACCAATTAATATAATTTGGACCTAAAGATTCCAAATATAGAATCCATTTTTTCAAATTTGAAACACATAATTTTCAGTAAATAATGTAAAATTAATCCCTGTTGTCAAAATGAGAAAATAGATTTTTTTAAAGTAAAAAACCATCAAAAGATAGACATGTGTTTATATCAAATTTCATTGTGAAATTACATCCAATGTCTAAAATTGGATTAATTGATAAAAAAAATTCTCTAATTAAAATTTAAAACAAATTAAATGGATAACCGAACTATATAAATAAATTAGACTAAAAGTCAGTTTTGAATTAAAATGTAGTATTTTTCATAATTCATTAAAAAACGAATTTTATGAGTAAAATATGAACAAAATCAACCCAGGAACATTTTTATGTCCTAATTAAAAGCAATAATTTTATTTTGAAAATATAATATATAAAATTGACAAAAATTGGATTTAAAAAAAGATTCTCCAACAAAAGGTGTTAAAACCACCTTTTAACAATATTAGATTATTTTATTCATAAAAATGGATTTATTCGCATTTTAAGCCTCTAAAATTTATTATATGAATGTAAAATCATTTAATAAACGTGTGTAAACATAATATAGTTTGTTCTATTCATTCCCTTCAATATAATGTCTATGTGATAACTACCATTTAAAATAATAATACTAATAATGTATTATTTTTTAGTATAACTCAGTCCTCTGTGCAACATAAGTTTTTTTATAAAACATTCGTTGTGTGTCGAGTATGATATCTTATATAGAATCCCCTTTTAAGTATACTTAATATATAATTTATAAATATTAAGAGATATTAAAATGTTTTATTTTATAATTACTTAGGATGTTACATTCACATTTGAATGAATTAATAGAAAACACTTACCATAGTGGTGTAATTATTTTCTTAAATTAAATTACTCATTTTATTCAAATAATGCTGCAATAATTTGAAAAAAATCAAATTTTGGGTTTTTAATTATTATAATTATCTATAAAATTCACCTTTAATAATGAATATCTTATGTGTATTTATTTATTTATTCTACAAAATTAATATTTTATGAACCAAGTAGGATGGATATGAATTGAAAATAGATTCACACTAATCATTTGACAAAAGAGTATGAAGATGGAGTTAAAGAGTTCATATGGTTTGTAATATATTATTTATATTACCCTTCTCAAATACTTTGTCTATGTTTACACTATTGGTATTTTTAAAAAAAATAGTCCAAAAGTGTTGCAAAACATTTGATTTTTCATGGAATAGATTAGAGCTATAAATGTTGGACTAAAAATGAGGGAAAACTGAATCTGCACACTAATTGGGATGATTCTATGGTTTAGGGATCATTTTATAAGAATATCATTGTAAAATATGATGGATATTACATGGAATAAATGATAATATAAATTGAATATGACCTTCATGATTATCCAAAAAATTTTGAGAAGTTAAATAGTTCTGCAAAGATATTGATGTATACTAGTTGTACTAAATACAAAACATTATCAACTATATTAATGTTATATAATTTAAAATATGGTAGTGTATGGAGTGACACAATCTTTACAAAACAATATGGTCTTATGAATGATATTCTATCAAAAGAAAATGAACTACCTTGTCGAAAATATGATACTAAATGAATGTTATCTTCATTGAACGTGATATATAAAAAATATATGCATGTCCAAATGATTTCATATTATTTCACAAGGACCATGAATCACTCATTAAATTATCTATATGTTTTGTGGATCAATACATGAAAAATTAATAAAGTCATTCCAAATATATATGGAACCGTCCTATCATTCCATGGTCTAGAAGACTATATGGATGTTAGGAAACCACAATAAATTTGACATGGAATTTATATACAAGAATTAAATATGGTAACCAACATAATCCAACCAATTCTACTTAGTGGAATAAAATTGATTAATAGTACCCTGAATTTTTAAAAAAACTCAAAAAAAAATCATCTTGTGTTATCAATAGCTGGAATAAATAATTTTGGGGTATAGATTAGAAATCACATTATATATCCCATCATATTGGTAAATTATAACAATATTCTATTGTTATGCATGAAGAGAAAATGCATTATGATTTAAATGCTAATATCTAGACCAAAGCTACGTAGTAATGATATTAATGTTAATTTGGATCAATTTATTAAAGATCTAAAATTGATGTGGGATATAGGTGTTATAATGTATGATACTCATAGAAGTGAAGAATTCACATTGAGGGACATGTTGTATGGGATGATAAAAGAATTCCCCACTTATGAAAATTTATCATTCTATAACATTAAATGAATGTTGGGGTGTCCCATTTGTGAAAAATGTACACCCTATTTTTACTTGAAACTTTTCTCAAAGAATGTGTTTTTGGGGTATCAGAAATTTTTACCTCAATGACATAAATACTGATCCTAGATAAAATAATTTGATTGTAATATCAAACAAGGTACAACACCATCACCAATAATGGGTCATTAACTATTCAAAAATGTAAAAGTTATTGAAACAGGTTTTGGTAAACCATTTTTAAAAAAATATATGAAATCCGGTTGGAATAAGATAACAATTTTCTTTTAATTGTCGTATTCCAATTTTTTGTATTTCATAAATTTTATTGATGTCTTGAATGTAGGAAAAATGTATTTTATAGTGTTGTTTTCACATTATTAAACGTTTCTATAAAAATTAATATTGGAATCAATGCTAGGTTAGACATGATTGACATAGGGATAATGGAAGAGTTCGCACCAGTGAAGGTAAATAGGTAGAATTTTCTTCCTCCAGTAGCTTACACTCTATCCAGATATGAAAAATTATAGTTTTTCCTTTTCATTAATATTGTAAAAGTTATAGATGCATATTTATCAAATATCAGTAATGTTGTTTCATTGACTAATTTGAATTTAAAAGGACTAAAATCCCATGATTAAATGTTTTGATGCAATAATTGATTCATGTTTCTTTCCATTTCATTTTTCCACAAAAAGTATGAAATATATTAACCAGGCACTGCTTCATTTTCAAAGCCATATTTATTAATTTTATAGACCTAACAAAGTTTCCAATCATGAATATGGTGGTTGCATTCATATAATGATAATTAGAGATACTATTCCCACCATCATTCATTGATATAATGGTCCACCTGATGGTTCTCTTAGTTACAGAGGTTCAACTATGTGTTCGTGTCCATTATATATGGATGTACCCCATTGAATAGTATATGAATATTTTGAAATGGTATATCATGAATCAAAGTAAGACATAAGGCTGTATTGTATAATGATATATTGTTGAAGAATCTGTTGCATTCTATACCGATTACCTATTAGATATTGAAAGAATCAACCTCCTAAAGTCTTTTCATATAAGACGCATTATGGGAGAAGGGATTTATGAAAGAGATGTTGTTATAATGACCTTGATAGATATAGATCAAGATCTCATTTACATTTCACATAATATTGAAAATTTTGATCCATACATTTAAGACAACAAATAAATTTTTAGAGGTTTCAATCCATCAAGGTTTTAAGGATGGATATCAAATACACATAATCAAAATTTTATAGGATGGTTCAAAGATCAAATTTATAAGGAATTATCTGAAAATAAAAATTCAATTATTGAATGACTTCAATGGATAGCCAGGGTAATGAATGAAAATGTTATATCTTAAACCAATTTTGTAATCAATGGATAAACATTCTACACAAAGAAATATGGTTACTACATTACAATGAAAAACCAAGGTGTTATGATTTTGGTAGAAGTGATGCACATATATATTTCAAAGGAAATAAATCTAATTTTGGAAAATATGGAATATTTTCTAATTATCGAAGATTATAAAAACATCCAAGTGATGGATTTCCATAGAAAATGGGTAAAAATATGATTTTGTTGAATGTTAATGAAATTGGCTTCATGAAGGTGCATTTAAGTGTGGATGGGGAAAAAGACGATCCATTAATAATTCCATCACAATAAGGGAAAGTATTTTATGTCATAATTCTAGAAAACAAGAACTGCTAGATTGTTCTATTGGTGACTAAAACAAATGTCTGATCAGATGAAAATTAAATCAAGGATGACCCTTTCACTAGGAGATCAAAATCATTTCATGCTAGTACCCATGTAAAAAATGTCTTGTGTGTTAGAGGGGGCCACAAATATGGGAATTGGATTCTTTATAGAGGATCCAAATCCCTAACACCATTAAAAAAAGTAGTTTAATGAGAAGGTAAAAGTTTTTTTTAATATACTATGTTTTTTCCTCATAATATTATATATTATCTACTATATTAACATACTCTAAATTAAATAATTAACTACACATGTAGACAATATCTTCTAAACATGATTATGTTACTAGTACCGTGGAAGAAGAAGCTTTAATGAAGGAAACAATTTGGGAATATGTAAAGGTAATGTTAGAAAATACTTTCAAATTTTACCAAAATAAATAATTAATTAATCATTCGTTTATTTTCATTATTCCTTTTAGAGTTCATTTATTTTAGAATATTTATTTATTTATTTCATGCATTTATAATTTAAAACTTCCATAAACTTATTCTCCCTCAAACCCTTTTCACTCATGTAGTATTGGTATTTATCACATTCATTTATGTTCCCTCCACTTTATTTTCAGGAGGAGAAAAAACACTGCCTCTGCTCAATCACAAATGAAATATTGATTTTTTTCATAGTAAAATCTGTTTAAATCGAATTAATGTATTATTTCATATTTATGTTTAATTTATTTCCTTTTATAATGACTCATATAAGAGTTTTTTTATACAGGTGGATTATTTTGTTTGATTTTGGGTGGTCTATCCATCTTTCAGTCCTTTCTATATAAAAAAATCCATAGACTTCTTATCCCTCAAAACATTTTTACCCCAGAAATATTGGAATGTATCACATTACTTAAAGTTTTTTCCACTACCTTTGTAGGAAAGGAAATTATGTCGCCACTACTCAATAACATAGGTAATATATATGTTTTCACAATAATATCATTATCCATATAATTAATTTTCATCTACACATTTATGTTTAATTTACATCTTTTTATTATTACTCTCATAAGAATAGTTTTCTTGTATAGGTGGATAATTTTGTTAAAGTTAGTGTGGTTTGTTCAGAGATGATCATGATCATGAGAGATTGGACTTTGAGCCTAAAACTGAGATAATAACATCAAGTAAAATGCATTATGATTTCATACAGTCATCAAGAAAATGTGAATTCCTACTAATTGATTAATTAATTATTTTCATGATTTTATCTAGTATTTGGAAAATAAATTTCTTATCATTTTTTTCTAATACTTATTTAGTTTGTTTCATATATATTTTTGGAAGCCATATTTATACATTGAATTTACTTTGGAATAATTTTGACCATTTTCAAGCCTTTTTGCACCAAAATTTCTAAAAATTTATTCTCCTTCAAAAACCTTTCACCCCTAAAATGTTTGTATTTTTTACTTTTCATCAAATTCCCACTAATACTTAATAAAAGATTTAAACATGATTTTTTCACATTAAAATAATTTTTCAATTAATTAATGTTTTATTTAATATTTATTTTTAATTTATTTTTTTTTTGTGTTACTCGTATAATAATTTTTTTCTCATACATATGGATTATTTTACTCGAGTTGGGGTGGTTTGTTTGAAGATGCTCATACTTGTTAGATATTGGACTTTGGGCCTGCAATTGAGATAATGAGAAGAAGGAAATGTGTTAATAATGAATATAACCATAATGAGAATGTGAATTCATACAATTTACTTAATTATTTTTTCACCATTTTACCTATTTTTTGTATGTTAATTTCCTTATCATTTTTATCTCATACTTCTGTATTTCTTTCATAGATCATTTAGGAAGTCATACTTTTTTTAAATATCTAAAATAGTCCACAAAAGGGATAAAATGTCCTTTTCTTATAATGTTTATAGGAATTACATTTCAATTCTTTGTTAAACTACAACACTATATATTAATTTGACGTTCTTAGCCTAAAAATATTTTTTCAGTTAAAAACATCGATTCAATATGAAGTGTTTGTAGTTAAACAAATAAATCGAATGGTAATTATGTTATAATTGGTATTTAGTATTATTATGAGACTTTAGGATGTGTAAGAATCATTAACACCTAAATCTAACATATGGTAAGACCAGTATGACTCTAAGTGCTTCTTTTATTTAAAATTGATATAAAGTTATTAAAAAAGACTATTGACATATTCCAAACCAATAAAAACATATTCATATTATAATGAACCATAATTTACATACATTGTTATTACATCAAAATTGAATCACACTTACTAAAACATGTGACAAAACTATGAAAGGACCGTATAGGTATAGTGTCTTTAGAAACTGGAAAGAAAAAACAACTGGTTCATAAAGAATCTACTTTGCCTCCCATTTACTTCATCATATCTAGAGTCCCTTTTTTGGAATATCCTACTTAATAACCTTCTTCCTGACTTGGGGAAATAAAACATACAAAAGGGTTAGCTCAAATGCTCAGTAATGGTAAACAAAAGAAATATCAATCACATCATATACATAAGAACATAACTTCTGGAAATCTTAACCTGAAAAAGAGATCATAATTTCATAACATGGGATAAATCATAGTAGTGAAATGTAATCCCAATAATCAAAACTTAAAACATGAAACTTTGTTGAATACACACATAATCATTGAGAATAATTTCTTATTATTCAAGACTCATTACCAAGACTATCTTAGTGGACAAAGTCCATTTATGAACCGAGTTCACTCCTCGTTTCAGTCCTGTTTCACTGAACCGGTATAACCTACCGTTCCATCCATGTCTATCTCATGAGATATAAAATCTTTACCCAATGCATTGGAGGGAGATATAGGTCACACCCATCTCATAATGATACCATTCTTATGTGTGCCACAAAATCATAAACCATACATCATAGCATAACCCAAGTAATAAAAATGGGATTCTTAAACATCATGAAATCATAAAAAAATTCATAAAAGGAATTCATAAAAATAATTCCATCACAACATAATAAAATCAATTTAATAATAGGGATATAAACAGAACCCTTTATTATCGTAGATGGAAAATAATTTTGACAAAAACACTTGAACTCCATTCTTGAGGAAAATATCCTTTCTACATCAAAAACACTTATCCTTTCTTAACGTGTCATGCAATTCTAAACTAAAGAATTTTATTAAAAATAAACTTGAAAACTTGTAAAGGAATATTCTGGGAAATAATGTTTTAAAAATCCATTCATGCCGTATAAGTTAAAAAAACATTCTTCTCGTACTTTTGTCGGAAAAGTCAAAAAGTACCTCGTACGAAAAACGACAAAAGATCCCTTTCATATCTTTTACTAAAAACTCACCGATTGGTAAAATTGGATATAAAATATTTTATAAGGATATAAATATTAAATATTGAGGAAACATGTATGTGGATGATAAATATACCCTAGTAAATTCTGAAGTTTAAATAATCTCGGATAAAAACGGAGATTGCGAGATTTTACCTTACCTTAGGTCTGATTTGCTTCGTAAGTGTCTGAACCTACTGTATAATGATTTAAATAATGTTATTGAATTATTCCAGAATCATACGTATTTTTATGATATCATATATGGTTATATTCTTAGCTTCTTATTAGTAATATTTCATTACTACTTGTTATTCAGGTGTTTATTACTTTTTATTCTTATGCGTGTTTTGTCCAATAAATTCTTATTCTTCTCTTTAGGTTATAGATAACTCATTTCCAGAATGATATTAGTGTAATATATTTCATATTCATTCATTCAATTCATTTATATAATCATTATTCAATGAAGATCATGTTGAATGAATCGCATCACATCGTGGAGACGGTATTCCGTACGTACGCACGAGCGATGATATCGTTCCCATGATCGTGGAATTGTATTGGAGTGTATGTATACTATTTCAGAATAAATACCACTTTAAAATAATCATATATATTCATTACTTTTACCCTCATTCCCATCCAAGTAAGGTGGTGGTGGAAAATAGATTACACCACGGCGTGGAGACGGTATTCCGTACGTACGCATGCGCGGTGATTTTGTTTTCCGTAGGATAGATAAGAGGTGAAATAGGGTAGTTTTATAGTTATAATAACATATCAGTATATGAGTGATACTGATTTTATTACCTCATAATGAAACAACTAATGAAGAAGAAGTGGAAGAAGAAATAAAGATGAAAGAATCGGTAATGGGCATTACCTCTTCTTTGAGGCACTTCTTTGAGACCTCCTTTTAGGGCACTAAAATTGGTCTTTGAAGAAGACCAGGACCTCTAGGATGTCTCTAGGGAAGTGGAGAGAAGAAATTGTCATTGTTTGGCCGATATTTAAATTTCAAATTCGTGTGAGGAGGAGAGGGAGGAGGTGCCCTTTTATAAGGGAGGAGAGGGGCACCTTTGGAAATATAAGAAATATTAGTTTATATTAAATCCCAACCCCACTTAAAAACTTCCAAAATGACTCACATCCGAAGATTAGATGATATAGGGTTGTAATATCATCAACCAATAAAATATAGACATGTTAGTAATTTATTTTAAACATTATCAACTTGATTTATACTTATTTATCAATTTAATTTTATTTGTGGTAATAATATTCTAAATTTTAAATTATTATAAATAATTATATATGTGTTATGAATTTTCCATAATTTGACACTTCATGAAATTTTCGACCATATAAATTTTAATTTATAAATTTTAAATATTTTTTTTATTTTTAAAAAAATTTATAATATATTATTTTTATAAAATAACAATAGTGTCAATTTTGACACTATTCAATTATTTGAATTTAAATAAAATATATACAGAAGATATGTTCGTCATTAAAGCTTTAATAGATCTTTAAAATGTCATATGTATCTAGAAAATTAGTAGAGAACATTAAATAGTACATATAATATTTATTTTATTATTTGTAAAACCATTTATTTGATATTTTAATTAATAAAATAATTTCAACATCACTATTGTGTCATACTAAATGATAATTATATAATCCCTAAAAATTCTAAATAAATTCCTATGATGTAAATAATTGTATTATCTTTCTGGAGACTATTAATTTTCAAAGTTTCATGATTTTTATCACTAAATTAAAATTATTATACTTATAAGATTTAAGAAAGTGACATGTTGTCACATTCCTTGGTTTTAATAGTAATTAAATTATTTTCATGGAAAAAAGTCCATTAAATGAATCTAATCCGACCCTTAGGTGATATGGGTCGACCTTTAGTCATCCAATAGGATTTTGGCAGGTGTTAGGGTAATTTTATAATCTTATATTTACCCTTAATTACCCAATTTACCTTTAACTATAGTAAATAAAATTTACCGTAGTTACTATTTATAATGCCCAAAAATAAAAATTAGCATATTAACATAATTTGGACCCAATGATTCTTAATATGGAATCCATTTTTCAAAATTCAAAACATATAAGTTTCAGTAATTAATTTAAAATAAATCCCGTTGTTAAGAAAACGGGTTTTAGAAGTTAAAACATTGCCAAATATTGAAATGTTTTTACCTATGAATTCAATGTGAAATTAATACTAATGACATACATTATATTAAATGGTAAAAATATATTCTATTTATACTTTAAAACCAATCAATATTATAATTTATCCACATAAATTATCTCAATGAAAAAAAAAATTAATTAAAAATTAGCGTATTTTTACTATTCATCAAAATATGAAGGTTATCAGAAAAATATCAAAAATTTATCCAAAGTAAATTTTTATACCCTGATTAAAAAGAAGAATTTTATTTTGTCAAATTGAACTTATAAACATGTCAAAAACTAGCTTTAATGTGGGTGCGCCATCAAAAGGCGGCAAAACTGTATTTTTTGAAAAATACTTCTTTTATCCAAAAAAACGGATTTTGCTTTTATACCTCATTCTATAAAATTTATAAGTTGAATTAAAATGTTATAAAATTAAAAATTCAGTTAATACTATTCATAACGGCTAGTTTTAATAATATTTTAATAGCATATCGTTGTTTAGTGAAACTCGGTATTGCGTACGATGCAAGCTATCGAGGAAGGTCGCGGTTGCGTGTAAAGCAAGCCAAGCTAGTGTTGTGTGTAGTGAAAGATTCATTTGATGATTTATATAACATAAAAAAAAATATTTCTCATAAAAGTCTCGGGTGTTACATTCTACCCCCCTTAAAATGAATTTCTCCCTCAAAATTCGTCACTTTGTAACAAACAGATCAGGATACCTCTCCCTCTAATATCCTCAAGCTCCCATATAGCTTCTTCCAGTTGGTGGCTCCTCCATAAAACTCTCACCAAGTGAGTGGTCTTGTTTCGTAGGACTTTTTCACTACGATCTAGAATCTCTATTGGATGTTCTTCATAAAAAAGATCTTGCTCCAGCGGTACAACTTCTGAGCTGAGTACATGTGAAGGATCATGTATGTACTTTCTCAAGAGAGATACATGGAACACATCGTGAACTTGAGATAGATTCGGTGGAAGCCCCAATCTGTAAGCTACCTTTCCAACACAATCCAGTATTTTGAAAGGACTGATATATCTAGGGCTCAACTTCCCCTTCTTTCCAAATCTCATGACCCTCTTCCAGGGATATATTCGTAAGAACACTTTATCACCCACTTCAAACTCTCGGTCTTTTCTTCGGTTGTCGGCATAACTTTTCTGTCGACTCTGAGCTGCTCTTATGTGTTGTTGAATCTATCGGACCTTTTCTGCCATCTCATCAACAAGATCAGGTCCTAATAGCTTTCTTTCCCCAACTTCATCCCAGCAGGTTGGAGTCCTGCATTTAATTCCATAGAGAGCTTCATAAGGAGCCATATGAATACTGGAGTGAAAGCTATTATTATAAGAAAATTCCACCAAAGGTAGGTGTTGATCCCAACCACCTTTTAAATCCATAGAGCAAGCTCTCAACATATATTCTAGAGTTTGAATTGTTCTCTCAGACTGATCGTCTGTCTGAGGATGATAAGCAGTGCTAAAACTCAACTATGTATCCAGAGTATGCTGAAGAATTCTCCAGAACTTCGAGGTAAATTTCGGATCCCGATCAGATATAATAGAAAGTGCTACTCCATGCAATCTTACCACTTCTTTTACAGATATCCTGGCAAGCTGATCCAGAGAGAAATCATCTCTAATAGCAATGAAGTGTGCAGACTTTGTAAGACGATCAACTATGACCCAGATAGCATTATTGCCTTTGGATGTTTTAGGAAGTCCTGTGTCAAAGTCCATAGTGATGTTTTCCCATTTCCATTTGGGTATTGGTAATGGTTGTAACATACCCTTAGACTTCTATTTCTTAGCTTTAACTTGCTGACAAACCAAGCATCGAGAGACATATTCAGCAACATCTCTTTTCATGCCATCCCACCAGAAGTACTCTTTTAGGTCCCTATACATCTTTGTGATTCCAGGATGAATAGAGAATGAAGAACTATGAGCCTCATCCAGTAGCTCCTTTAATTCTGGGATGGAAGGAACACAATCCCGATTCCTGAACTTTATTATCCCATCACAATCGAGGTTGAATTCAAGAATATTTCTCACCTTCTTTTGTAACTCTACATCTTCTTTCTGTGCCTCTATAATCTTCACATGTATAGATGGTTGAACATTCATTTGAGAAAGATACGATTTTCCCCCTCCCATTAAAATTCCAAGATCCGTCCTTTGTAAATCCATAAATATTTTATCTTTTTTGATCCTCATCATGGATAAGCTAGCATGGTCTTGTCGACTTAATGCATCTGCCACCTTGTTTGCTTTCCCAGGGTGGTAATGAATTGAGCAGTCGTAATCCTTAATCAGTTCCAACCATATTCTTTGGTTCATATTCATCTCCTTTTGTGTGAAAATATACTTTAAACTTTTATGATCAGTATAAATGTCACAACTTTCTCCATAAAGATAATGCCCCCAAATCTTTAATGAAAAGATTACCGCAGCTAACTCCAAATCATGTGTTGTGTAATTTTGATCATGGATTTTCAACTATCATGAGGCATAAGCTATCACCATATCATTTTTCATAATAACACACCCCAACCCCTTCTTGGATGCATCACTGTAGATCACAAACCTTTCTCCACTACAAGGCAATGTGAGCACAGGTGCACTGGATAACCTTCTTTTCAACTCCTTGAAATTCTCTTCACATTCCTCCATCCAAAAAAACTTAACTCCTTTCCGAGTCAACCTGGTGAGTGGATTAGATAATTGTGAAAAATCTTTCACAAAACGTCGATAATATCCAGCCAAACCAAGAAAACATCGGATCTCAGTTACTGTTGTTGGTCTTGACCATCTTTCGATAACCTCTGTTTTTTGCTGGATCCACAGATATCCCCTCTTTTGAGATTATGTGACCCAAAAATGAAACTTTTTGAAGCCAAAATTCACACTTGGTAAATTTGGCATAAAGTTTCTCCTTTCTCAGGGTCTTCAATATAATTCCCAAGTGATCTTCATGTTCTTCCTTTCTCTTTGAATAGACATGAATATCGTCTATAAAGACTAATACAAATTGATCAAGATAGTCTCTAAAGAATCTATTCATCATATCCATGAAGATAGCAGGGGCATTAGTAAGACCAAATGGCATCACTATAAATTCATAGTGTCCATACCTTGTACGGAAAGCCGTATTTGGTATATCCTCCCTTTTGACCCTTAATTGATGATACCCTGAATGAAGATCAATCTTGGAAAAGTATTGAGCTCCGCGTAGTTGGTCAAATAAGTCATCAATGTGTGGGAGAGGATATTTGTTCTTGATATTGATCTTGTTAAGTTCTTGATAATCAATGCAGAGTCTCATTGATCCATCTTTCTTCTTAACAAATAGAACAGGTGCTCCCCAAGGTGATGCACTAGGGCGTATGAATCCATTATCAAGATTCTCTTGGAGTTGCTTCTTCAATTCCTGCAACTCAATTGGGGCCATTCTATAATGTGTCTTTGAAATAGGCAAAGCACCCGATATGAGTTCTATTGAAAACTCAACTTCACAATTTGGTGGAAGACCCAGAAATTCCTCCGGAAAGACATCATCAAAATCCCGTACAACAGGCATATTCTTAATCGTGAGTTTCTCACCAACCATTTGAGATAAATAACCATCATTTAGTGGAATCAAGACCCATAAGATGGAAGAAATTTCCACTGGAAGGTTATGTTCATCCTTGCATCGATAGACGGTCATAGATTGATCTGGAATATGAAATGTGACTTCCCTTCTTTGGCAATTGATATGACCTCCATATAAAGAAAGCCAATCCATGCCAAGAATCACATAAAATTCCACTATAGGAAGGATCACAAGATTTGCAGGAAGCACTTTCCCACAAACTTCAATCGGGGAAGAATTATAAACTTTTGATGCGACTGTTGTTCCATTAGGGGTTGTCACAGAAAAATCAACATATAATTTTTGAGGTAATACGGTGATACCCTTAGAAAAATCTTCAGAAATAAAAGAGTGGGTGGATCCAGAATCAAATAAAACATTTTCTACTTTAGAGTGGATGGTAAGTGTACCTTTCACCACATCGATATCGTGCTCCACATCGCTGATAGAAATTGCATGTGACTTTCCTTTGTCTTTAGCCTTAAGATTTTTTTGATGTCGATCATCATCAACAACCCTTGGATTAGGGAATTTATTGGCATAATGCCCCATCTCCTTGAACTTTAAACATTGAAGTGTAGTAGGTTCATTATGTGTGTCCCTTCCTTTGTTTGCATCATTAGACATCTTCTTCCCATCATTGTGGCATTCAAATGCCTGATGACCTTCCTTTCCACATTTGAAACATTTACTTGTCCTTTTAAGAAAACTCCCTCCATGTTTCTTTCCCCACATTGAGCATAAGGGAAAGATCATCTTATTTTCAGTGTGCTCTTTAGATTTTCCTTTGAATTCCATTTTCCTCTTCTTATCAAACCCATATGACTGATGGGTTACTCCAATCTCCATATCAACTTTGAGAGCACATTGAACGATTTCCTCATAGCTATTGAAGTCCCTTATGGCTACGGCCCTTCGAAGACTTGGTTTTAAGCCACTAAAGAATCGATCGATCATACTCTCAGGTTGGATAATAATACCAGAAGCATACCTTGCAAGTCTTGTAAAATTTTCTTCATAGGTACCAACAGATTCATCATCCTTTTGCTTTAGTTCAATAAACTCTTTCTCCATCTTTGTTTAGAGAATACGAGGGAAGTACTTATTGAAAAATAAGTTCTTGAACTGATCCCATTCCATGGACTCAATTTCATCTCTTTGCCTCGTATTCTTAATATGATTACACCATTGATCAGAATCTCCTTCCAAACGATACACAGCTAGGATGACTTTATCATGTTCAGAACATTGAAGAACTGAAAATATCTTTTCAGTAGTATTGATCAATTTTTCAGCAACTAATGGATCAGTAGACCCGCTGAATGAAGGTGGACGCTTCCTCATGAAGGATTCAACAGAATGTTGCTCCTTCCTTTGCTCGTTTGGAAGTCCAGCATGATTCATATCTTGAGAAAGTTGTGTGAGCATGGATACAAGATTTTTCATTGCAGCTCCCATAACATTTGGTTGCTCAGGGGGACAATCATTGCATTGCCCGTCGCATTCTGCATTAACACGGTTCCTTCGAGTTCTAGCCATTGACTAAAACCAAGAAGAATAGTGTGAGAAACACTAATTATAATAGAAAAACCACATAATCAAGAATAAAATTTCACACTAAAGGTCTTATCCTAGGTTATTCATGGTCATTTAAAAAACACTAAGATTGTGTTCTATGCTTAGAATTATCCTCAGGGTTCTTACTAAAGCTTTCACATCCTAGTTTCCAAAGGTTGACTATAACCTTTCCTCTGATACCAACTATAACGACCCATACTTTACATACATTGTTATTACATCAAAATTAAAGCACACTTATTACAACATATGACAAAACCATGAAAGGACCGTATAGGTATAGTGTCTTTAGAAACTAGAAAGCATAAACAACTAGTTCATAAAACATCTACTTTGCCTCCCATTTATTTCATCATATCTGGAGTCCCTTTTTGGCATATCCTACTTAATAACATTCTTCCTGACTTGGGGAAATAAAACATACAAAAGGGTGAGCTCAAATTCTCAGTAAGGGTAAACAAAAGAAATATCAATCACATCATATACATAACAACATAACTTTTGGAAATCTTAACCTGCAAAAGAGATCATAATTTCATAACATGTGATAAATCATAGTAGTGAAATGTAATCCCAATAATCAAACCATAAAACATGAAACTTTATGTCATACACACAAAATCATTGAGAATCATTTCTTATTAGTCAAGACTCATTGAAAAGACTATCTTAGTGGACAAAGTCCATTTCTGAACCGAGTTTACTCCTCATTTCAGTCCTGTTTCACTGAACCGGTATAACCTGCCGTTCCAGCCATGTCTATCTCATGAGATATAAAATCTTTACCCAATGAATTTGAGGGAGATATAGGTCCCACCCATATCATAATGATACCATTCTTATGTGTGCCACAAAATCATAAACCATACATCATAGCATAACCCATGTAATAAAAATGGGATTCTTAAACATCATGAAATCATAAAACAATTCATAAATGTAATTCATAAAAATAATTCCATCACAAAAAAATCAAATAAATGTAATAATATGGATAGAAACAGAACCCTTTATTATCTTATATGGAAAATAATTTTGATGAAACACTTGATCTCCATTCTTGAGGAAAATATACTTTCTACTTGAAAAACAGTTTTCCTTTCTTAACATGTCATGTAATTATAAACTAAAAGAAGTTGATTAAAAATAAACTTGAAAACTTGTAAAGGAAGATTCTTGGAAATAATGTTTTAAAAATACATTCATGTCGTATAAGTTAAAAAACATTCTTCTCGTACTTTTGTCGGAAAAGTCAAAAAGTACCTCGTATGAAAAACGACAAAAGATTCCTTTCATATCTTTTACTAAAAACTCACCGATGGGTAAAATTAGATATAAAATATTTTATAAGGATATAAATATTAAATATTGATGAAACAAGGATGTGGATGATAAATATTCCCCAGTAAATTCTAAAGTATAAATAATCTCGGATAAAAACTGATATTGCAAGATTTTCCCTTACCTTAGGTCGGATTTGCTTCGTAAGTGTCCGAACCTCCTGTATAATGATTTAAATAATGTTATTGACTTATTCAAAAATCATAAGTATTTTTATGATATAATATATGGTTATATTCTTAGCTTCTTATTAGTAATATTTCATTGCTACTTGTTATTCGGGTGTTTATTGCTTTTTGTTCTTATGCGTGTTTTGTCGAATAAATTCTTATTCTTATCTTTAGGTTATAGATACCTAATTTACAGAATGTTATTAGTGTAATATATATCATATTCATTCATTCAATTCATTTATATAATCATTATGCAATGAATATCATGTAGAAAGAATCACATTACATCATGGAGACGGTATTCCGTACGTACGCACGAGCGATGATATCGTTCCCATGGTCATGGAATTGTATTGGAGTGTATGTATACTATTTCAGAATCAATAACACATTAAAATAATCATATATATTCATTACTTTCACCCTTATACCAATCCAAGTAAGGTGGTGGTGGAAAACAGATTACACCACGGCGTGGAGACGGTATTCCGTACGTACGCACGCGCGGTGATTTCATTTTCCGTAGGATGGATAAGAAGTGAAATAGGGTTGTTTCATAGTTATAATAACATATTAGTATATGAGTTATACTTATGTTATTACCTCATAATGAAACAACAAATGGAGAACAAGTGGAAGAAGAAATAATTATGAAAGAATCGGTAACGGGCATTACCTCTTCTTTAAGGCGCTTCTTTGAGACCTCCTTTTAGGGCACTAAAATTGGTATTTGAAGAAGACCAGGACCTCTAGGATCTCTCTATGGAATTGGAGAGAAGAAAGTGGTAGGGTTTGGCCAAGCCTGAAAGCTCAAATTGGTGTGAGGAGGAGAGGGAGGAGGTGCCCTTTTATAAGGGAGGAGAGGGGCACCTTTGGAAATATAAGAAATATAAGTTTATATTAAATCCCAACCCCACTTAAAAACTTCAAAAATGGCTCATATCCAAAACTTAGATGAGATAGGGTTTTAATCTCATCAACCAATAAAATTTAGACATGTTAGTAATTTATTTTAAACATTATCAACTTGATTTATCCTTATTTATCAATTTAATTTTATTTGTGGTAATAATATTCAAAATTTTATATTATTATAAATAATTACATATGTGTTGTGAATTTTCCATAATTTGACACTTTATGACATTTTAGACAATATAAATTTTAATTTATAAATTTTAAATATTTTTGTTATTTTTAAACAATTTTATAATATGTTATTTTTATAAAATAACAATAGTGTCAATTTTGACACTATACATTTATTTGAATTTAAATAAAATATATACAAAAGATATGTTCAAACTAAAAGCTTTAATAGATCCGTAAAATGTCATATGTATCTAGAAAATTAGTGTAGAACATTAAATAGTTCATATAATATTTATTTTATTATTTTAAAAACTATTTATTTGATATTTTAATTAATAAAATAATTTCAACATCACTATTGTGTCATAATAAATGATAATTATTTAATCCCTAAAAATTCTAAGTAAATTCCTATGATGTAGATAATTGTATTATCTTTCTGGAGACTATTCATGTTCTAAGTTTCATGAAGTTTATCCCTAAATTAAAATTATTATACTTAT
This sequence comes from Viscum album, assembly GCA_963277665.1. Classification (NCBI taxonomy): domain Eukaryota; kingdom Viridiplantae; phylum Streptophyta; class Magnoliopsida; order Santalales; family Viscaceae; genus Viscum; species Viscum album. Next base: position 1,869,301,905 of record OY728163.1, read on the forward strand.
AAGATTTAAGAAAGTGACATGTTGTCACATTCCTTGGTTTTAATAATAATTAAATTATTTTCATGGAAAAAGTCCATTAAATGAATCTAATCCGACCCTTAGGTGATATGGGTCGAGTTTTAGTCATCAAATAGGATTTTGTTAGGTGTTACGGTAATTTTATAATCTTATATTTACCCTTAATTACCCGATTTACCTTTAACTATAGTAAATAAAATTTACCGTAGTTACTATTCATAATGCCTAAAAATAAAAAGTATCATATTAACATAATTTGGACCCAATGATTCTGAATATAGAATCCATTTTTCAAAATTCAAAACATATAAGTTTCAGTAATTAATTTAAAATAAATCTCGTTGTTAAGAAAACGAGTTTTAGAACTTAAAACATTGCCAAAGATTGAAATGTTTTTACCTATGAATTCAATGTGAAATTAATGCTAATGACATACATTATATTAAATGGTAAAAATATATTCTATTTATACTTTAAAACCATTCAATATTATAATTTATCCATATAAATTATCTCAATGAAAAAAGTTTTTTTTAATTAAAAATTAGCGTATTTTTACTATTCATCAAAATATGAACGTTATCAGAAAAATATCAAAAATTTATCCGAAGTAAATTTTTATACTCTGATTCAAAAGAAAAATTTTATTTTTTCAAATTGAACTTATAAACATGTCAAAAACTAGCTTTAATGTGGGTGCGCCATCAAAAGGCGGCAAAACTGTATTTTTTGAAAAATACTTCTTTTATCCAAAAAACTGATTTTGCTTTTATACCTCATTCTAGAAAATGTATAAGTTTAATTAAAATGATATAAAATTAAAAATTCAGTTAATACTATTCATAAAGGATAGTTTTAATAATATTTTAATAGCATATCGTTGTTTAGTGAAACTCGGTATTGCGTACGATGCAAGCCATCGAGGAAGGCCGCAGTTGCATGTAAATAAAGTCAAGCTAGTGTTGTGTGTAGTGAAAGATTCCTTTGATGATTTATATAACATAAAAACAAAATATTTCTCATAAAAGTCTCGGTTGTTACACATATTATTTTTATAATTTAATAAAATGATCCATAACTCATTTTTTTTATGTGTAGTAATCATCCTCACCTTAATCTTATACACGATATGCCTGATATGACTCAAAGTGTTTGTTATTCATTTAAAATTAATATTTTAGTTCAAAAATAGATACTCAACAAAAACCATGAAAATTAACACAAATTATATTTAAAATTTATTAAAATTATTCATAAATCATTTGTTACATATAGTAATTGGTCTCATTTTATGATGATACACAATATAGTCGATATGAGTCACAGTGACTGTATCCAGTTTAAAATGACATTTTTGTAAAGAAGAAAATTAACATACACAAAACCAAAAAACACATTTGGATAGTTATTATACTTTAGTAAAATGATCCATAATTCATTTTTGACATTTAATAATGTGTTTCACCTCAATTTAATTCATTGTGTGACTGCCATGACTCCAAGTGTGTATTTTTATTTAAAATTGACATCAATTTTAGTAAAAAAGAAAACTGACCTACTCAAATCCTAGAAAACACATTCTGATTGTTTTTATACTTTATAAAACATTAATTAAGAAATTTTAAAATATAGGAATTGTTCACACCTCAATCTGATACAAAACGTGCCCTGTATGACTGAAAGTGTCGCTTCTCAATTTAAAATCAATATTTTATTTTAAAAAGTGTCACTGAAATAAAATGGGAAAATTCACTCATATTATCTTTATAATTTAGTAAAAATATTCATAAATCATTTTTGGCATTTATTAATTGGTCTCACATAAAACTAGTACATGAAGTTAGGGATATGAGTCAAAGTGCATGTTTAAAGTTTAAAATGGCATTTTAGTAAAAAAGAAAAATGATGTACTTAAAACTGAGAAAACATATTATAATTTATTTGGTACTTTATTAAAATGATCCATAAGTCATTTTATATGTTTAGGAATCCCAAAAACCACAATCGTATGCATGGTGTGTCCAGTTTGACTCTAAGTGTGTTTTTTAATTTAAAATTGACATTAATTTTTCTAAAAACAACAACAAACCTAATCAATACTAATAAAACACATTCATATTGTTTTGAAACATTAGTAGAATTATCTGTAAGTCATTTTTTATTTTAATGAATCATCCACACCACAATCTTATACACTATTCTCCTAGTATGACTCAAAGTGTATGTTATCAGTTTAAAATTGACATTTTAGTTAAAAAACTATAACTCATTGAAAACCAAGAAAACATGATTTTATTTTCTTGATAATTTATGAGAATGATTCATAAATCATTTTTAATATGTTGTAATTTATTTCATGTCAACCCAATACACATTGTGGTCGGTTTGAGACAAAGAGTGTGTTTTTAGTGTAAAATGACATTTTTGTAAAAAAGACAAGGGACGTCCTCAAAACTTATAAAATGAATTCATATTGTTTTGTTACATTACTAAAAAACCATATGTTAATTTATATTTTTATGAATTATAATTACCTCAATATAGCTCACCATGTAACTGGTACGACTCCAATTGTGTATTTTTATTTAAAACTGAAATCAATTTTAGTAAAAAGTAGTAATGGTATACTCAAACAAAAGAAAATGCATTATTATTATTTTGAAACTTTAAAAAATGATCCATAATTCATTTGTGATGTGTAGGAATTATCCTCATAAAAATTTGATTCACCATTTGACTGGTATAACTCAAAGTGTTTCTTTTTATTTAGAATTGACATCAATTTTAGTTTAAAGAAATAATGACATACTCAAAACCAAGAAAATGCATTTGTATTGTTTTGATTAATTAATAAAATGATCCATAAGTAATTTTTAATGTGTAGTAATTTTTCTCACCTCAATATGATACATTATTTTCCTAGTATGACATAGAGTGTCTGTAATTAGATTAAAAGTGACATTTTGGTTCAAAAAAGTATCACTCACTGAAAACCAAGAAAACATGGTCATATTGTGTTGATAATTTCGGAAAAGGATTCGTAAATCATGTTTTATTTATAAGAATCATTATCACATAATATAATACATTATGTTACCAATATGAGTCAAAGTTCATATTTTCAGTTTAAAATAACATTTTAGTAAAATGATCCATAAGTCATTTTTGAAATGTTTTAATTAGTTTCACCGCACTATGATGAACTATGTGGATGGTATGTCTCTAAGTGCATATTTTTAATTAAAATTGATATCAATTTTATAAAAACATACAATTGACATACTCTAAACTAAGAAAATACTTTTGGATTATTATTGTACTTTAGTAAAAATATCCATACGTCAATTATTGTGCTTAGCAATCAGTTTCACCTCAATATGATACTCGATGTGGTTGGTATGACTCAAAGTGTCAATTATGAGTTATAAATTATTATTTTAGTTCAAAAAGATTCACTAAGTGAAAATTGAGAAAAAATGCTCTGATTTCATGATAATTTATAGAAATGATTCATAAATCATTTTTGAATGTACTAATTCTTCTTAAATAAAATAAACACATGATGTGACTGGTATGACACAATGTTCATATTTCCAATTTAAAATTAAATTTTAGAAAAAAAGATAAGGGATGTACTCAAAATAGATTAAATGCATTCATATTATTTTTTACTTTTGGAAAATGATCAATAAGTCATTTAGGGAATGTAGTAATCAAACACGCTTCAATTGGATGCACGTTTTGACTTGTATGACTCCAAAGTTCAACTTTTCAATATAAAAGTTTTGTTTTAATTTAAAATATGCATCACATCGCCAAAAATGAGGAAACAAGACTAGATTATTTTCTCCTCATTATATCTGCAACGATATAATTGATTACATTGTTATTTTTATCTTATATTTATTAATTTTATTTTCATAGTAATAATTCTTGAAGATGAATAAGAAATGGTGTGATGTGCAAGAATCAACTACAACTCAATATGATACACAGAGTTCCTAGTATGACTCAAAGATTAGTTTATAATTAAAACATTCTGTTAATTAATTTCATTATATTATTAACAACATAATAATTTTTTTATACAGCTATCTTATTTTTCTCGAGAAGGGGTGGTTTTTTGGAAATAGCACAAGTCAGGGTCAGTATCATAAGTCAAAGTTATATTGATGTTTTTAAATGTATGTAATAATTTGTTCTTATATAATTGTATAACCTACTGCTTAAAATTTCTATAATATCATATTTTTCTTGTATTTTCATTGTGAATTTCATTTATTTAAAATTATATATTTTTACATGATTTCATTGATATGTGGTAGTGTTTCTGGTGTTTTTATGTGTTTTTATAGCACAATGCACTAGTGTTGCAATGTTCGGTTGAATCACACCGTAGTATTTAACTTAATGAGTGCTTTTACAAACACTGATAAAGTTAGCCTTTATTAGCACTAAATGAAAGCACTGATAAATGTTGACATTTACCATATCTTCTACAAGAGCTTATAAAGGAAACCTTTATTAGTGCTTTTTTAGCATTGATAAAGGACCCCTTTATTAGTTCTTATTTAGCATTGATAAAATCCTAGGTCTTTTAATCTCAATCAAGTAGTAAACGCTTCTCTAGGAGTCATAATGTCCATTTTTAGTGCTATTAAAGGATTATTTTTTTGTATATCTATATGAAATTATGAATCATGTCTTTGGGAATTTTATATTTACTAGGTATTTTGAGGACTATTTTGGACTTATAATAACACATATTAGTAACTAGTAAATGGGTGTTTCACCGAGTGAAGTTAAACTTATTTTAATTGGTTAGAAAAAATGGGTGTGGTGGTGCCTATGGTGATTTTATTTTATATAAATTAGAAGTTTCATTTCCTCTTACTATATTAGAATGAAAATTTACCAAAATGTCAGGGGGTTGAGTGTCTTGAAGAGAGTTTTTCTTAGAGATTCATCATACCAAATGATTTTGTCAGAGTGTTTCACTTTTCAAAGTCATTTCCATGTAAATATTTGAAAATATTGTAGTTAAGAGCATTTGTGAAAGTTTTGTAATTTCAATACCCATCTGGATGTTATGGTTCAATATTCAATAGTGAAAATCAAATTTAAAGGTTATGATTAACTTAAAGATACTATAATAGTTGATATTAAAGCAATAAAAACTCAAGGTAGTTATGTACTTATGTTTGAATTAAAAATTAAAATATCTTTACTGGAAAATAGAAGATGTTTTTATATATTTTTAAAATATAAAAACACCTTCTATGAAATATTTAAATGTAATATGAAACGATTAGAACTATGTTTTCTAAGTGAAGGTGTGGAATTGTGTGTTCCATTAGAAATAATATGACAACATTGAAGATTAGAATTAATGTTTGGGAGATGTGGAGTGTTATGATCATATCTAGAGTTTTTACATAGTATTTTATAATAATGTATTTCATGATAATGTTTAAAAATGTTAAATATGAGTGGTTTTTACATATCTAAGAAGATCATATTTTTTGAGAAATGCCATTAAGGAATCCATTTTTCCGAGGTGAGAAAGAGAACACACTAAATAATGATTCCATTGTGGGAATTATTGTCTAGAGGATGGTTTACTACTAAATTAACTCATATTAAATATAAAAGGATCAAATCTCCATATAAGAATGTTTTTTATCTATTCAAATAATAATAAGCTCTATATGGAATTTCATTGAGGCATCAACATTGGGATTTTTTATGCGTATTTCAAATATAAATTTTTGGGGAAATATAATTTACATAAAATGAGAGGATAACTACAAGTATATAAATGGATACCTTCACCAAAGAAGTTTCCAGAGGAGAAAACGAGGGATTGTCCCTTGGGAACTAGTGTGTTATCCCTAAAATTGTAATCTTTCTGAAATTAATAAGTGGAAGAGAGGAAGAGGTTGTGATTATTGGTGATGATTTCCCTTACATAAATATTATATCCACACATACAGTGATTTATAGTGGATTTCTTTACATCAATAAAATTCTGAGTGTATTCTCTTCAGAGTATCCAATTATAGGTGAACCAGGTATAATATTTTTATACCGAGTATTTACATTTTCATATCTACAACAAGGTTTTGTTTAGAGTTAATAATAAAGAAAAAATATGTTGAATTGTGTTCATTATAATAAGGTAACATGATCATAAATTATATAGTATAAAGGGACATATTTAAAAAAAATTATACTTTGTAATACTTTTTGTTTTTAAAAGGAAACAAAACTATTTTTGATAAAGTATATAACACGCAAGACAAATCCTAAACAAACCATGAAATGTTTGTATTTAAATATGAACATTATAAAAAAACCATTAAATTTTCTGGTATGAATACGAATAATTTATATATGAAATATATAAAAATTTTCTTTTCAATATTGTAAAATTATTAAAAAATAAACACTCGAATTTTAGTAATGTCGTTTTATTCTTCTAGGATTCCTTTTCTTCAAGAATGATTTCAATATCCTTTTATGAGATAATACTATAATTAATTTTTAGAACCATTAGAAATAGTATTTTATAAAAAAAAATATAATTTTTTAAATTAGCATATCGATGTTATGTCATGGTGAATTTTTTTTATTTTTCTAAAGAGTGGTTTTCAGTGAATAGTGAAAATACAACTTTTTTGTAAAATTTCCATTTATTTTAAAATAATTAAGTAATTTAAAAGTCCCAATATGATTTTAATTTGACTTAAAAGTAACATTAGTATTACTTAGTAAAATGTAATCTAACTAATTAAATTTTAATCATATTTACATCATATTTTTTATAAGACCATTTTTGGATAGAAAATGCACTTTTCTAAAAAAACATTAGTATGGTCTGATAGATATAATTTTAAACTAAATTTTAACACTTATAGGAATTGAATCTTGAAAAATGGATTCTTTATTAGGAATCAAGAGGTTCAAAAATTTTAAATAGTCCCATTTTATTTTAAGTCATTATGAATAGTAGTTATATTAAATATTTATCACTATACTAAGGTTAAATCAGGTAATCAATGTTAAATATAATATAATTTGGACTAAAATTTATAATATCACTTTATTTAATCTAATTTAGTGAGTGGGGTTTATCCATTTTCATTAAACCCATGAAAATATGGCCACTTTGTTACATATTTCATTCATTTACACTTTTCTAATTATTGATTCATCAATAAAGACAAAAACAACACTTTCCTCCATTAAAAATCTATAATATTTTTTGATAGGGATAAAATAAATTATGTTTATTTCTAAATATAAATTATAAATATAAATTATTTTTTATCATGGTAAAATATTTTTAATTTTTATTGATGAAATAATTACCCAAAATACTTATGTAGTGCCAACGCACCATTTATTTTATTAATTGAAAAACAAAATAAATTATTTTAAAAATATTAAAAGTAATATAAATAGATAGAATTATTGTGTTTCATGAATTTTTAGATAAAAAAATATTAGATATGTGCGAAGGTATTGTATTATAATTCATTATTTTATGTTGTTTTCAAAGTCAAAATAAATGAAGGGTACCAAAAATGACATTAATGTTATTTTGTAAGAAATAATATTTTATTTATTGATTTAAAATTCCTAAAAATACTATCTTCAGCCAATATATTAGGATATGGTTTAAAATATAAACCATGGTCTATTTATGATCCATTTTCCCTTTCATAATTAATATCTTAAACCCTAAAGTGTAAAAAACATTCTTATATCATCAATCATCAAAGAGGTTTAAAATTGGTTTTAACTAGAAGATAATGGTATAAAAATCACCTAAACTTGTCCAAATTATATTTTATTATTGTATTTAGACCCTTAATAATCCTATATTATAATTTAATTAGTTTGGATAGTTTTTTCAATGAAAATTGACTAAAATTAATTAAATATTTTAATAAATGACAAAATTGTCACTCCCCTCACTTATAAAAGGGAGCCTCCTATCCACTTTTATTAACAATTAAAATCATTTAGGTTCTAAAAAAATCTATCCAAATACCTTTATTATTTAAATTCCCTTATCATAGAGGACATTTTTTAATTATAAAACCCCCTTAGGATGGATTTTTCTATAATCTTAAAGGTGTTTTCTAAAAAAGAGATATCCTTATTAAACAAAACTTTTTGTTTTATTTATTAATCCACCTCATTCAAATCATATTCAACCATGATGATATAATACCATAATATACTAAAATTTATTGAGATTTTATTATTTTAATGTAATAACTTATATCCATTTCCTATTCTATAAATTGGGAAACGAAACCATCATTCGTGTGTACGGAAGACTACCACCTCACAAACTGATATAATTAATTTCCTATCATCACCTATCAAGGATATTTATAATGATGGATGTAATTTATGTATTTGATATACCGGAAATATTTATCATTATTTAAAATTAATATATCATATAATTTTTTAAATTCATTGAAATATTATAATGTCGTTTGTGTTTATTTCTAGATTACCATTTCCATGAAGTGATGTGATTAATTTTTAATTATTACATCTCATGGATGGTATATATATGTGTATTTAAATAAATAATATTATATTTAAGATATAATAATAATTATATAAATATAAATAATTATTACCTACTTTCCTTCAAGATCATTGAAAAATTAAAACACTACTTATGTCTACATACGACCTACCATATCCATAATTTTTACGTTGTTCATTTTTTATAATAATCATTCATATTTGGTTTTAAAATTATAATTAATGCATAAAAATTATAATTATTTCATTATTATTATTCTATAGATGATGAAAGAATAATCTCTTTTTTTCAACCTACGAAAGGGATTTTGGGCATATGAGATTAATATCATCAAAACATCCGACATGAATCTAAATGATCAAATAATGGAATATAACGTGATAATAAATAAAATTGAAGTAATATTAAATGTTAAAATATTATAAATTGATTAAATAATTAACATAGTTTTTTTATCTAGGAAGATATATAATGTACATGATGAGTCAGACTCAAGGTAAGGAATCTCTCTAAACCGCCCTTTTATTCGAGTTACAAATATTCTATCACTTACTCACTTTATCTCTCTTTAATTTTTATAAATGATTTTAAATTTTTTATATATGTCTCTCACATATATACCTATAATATTCACCATTAATTTTTCTGTAAAATGGAAACTGTTCATTTCTTAAATTCCTTCATTATAAAATTTCCTTTGATTGTGATATGAGGTAAGATTACGCACTAATTTATTACCATGAAAAATTATTATGATCATGGATTATGATAGATTTATTTTTTATGTTAAAAATAATATATAAAAATTTATAATGGGTTTACCCAGATATTCCACAAATTCATTGGTCAAATTTTTGTCTTAGGATATGTTACAGATGGTATTAGGGGGTGAACGCAATCAACTATAGGACATTGTCCACCGTGCGATGTTTTCTTGAAAATTAGCCTTGACTTATACTTATGTCATGTTTTTTATTTCTTCCACATTTCCTATGTTTCTATAATCTATTGATGCCATGTTTTTATATTATTCTACCATGTAATTACTTATTAACCTTCCCTTTTATGATATTATGTTACACATTTGACTCACGTGTTATAATTCCTTATTTTTTTATTCCCTTGCTAGTATTATGGGATCACATTTTTATTCTTTGTATTACCTAGGTTATACTTTATTGTTTTATGATGTCAAGGGGATTTATGATCTAATTATAGAGATTAAAATAAAGGTTGTTTTTATCATGTTCAATTTTTTACGTACCAAGTCTTTCAAAGACACTAGGCATTTTTTATACTTGTTTTGTATTGATTAATATTATTGTTAAAAAAATTGTAATTGTATTTCTAAAAGGGCTTTATCACTATAATTGGAATTATATAATGTTTTATTTATTTTTAGGGATTAAAACTCAAATAATTTAGTGAAATATCGAGGGATATGTATAATTATATGAAAATATCATTGAATTTTGGTGAATTATAGACTGAGGGGATTATATGATATTATATTCATGTTTATATACTACAAGTTGATGTGGATCTAATGCAATTGAACCTAGGGATAATAAACATGAAAAGGGAACATTGGGAATTCACTCGATCATAACCTGGTGCACAATAAATAGGCATTTCTGCACACATGGTTTGACACTCTTAGGGGATATAATTTAGAAATTCACAAATTCTTTATGAACTATTATGAAGGACCTAAAAAAGTTATTAGGTTTGAAACCCTAATAGGAAACATTATCAGGGATAAAAATTATTAAAACATAGATACTCATAATTTATGATGTTCATATAGTTTCTAATTTATTCCTATTAAGATTATATGTTTCCATTTTGTATGTTTATCAGTTAATGTATTCTCGTTTGTTTATTTTTACTTTTTTTGTTAATTGCGAGAAATAATGGAAACGATTCCAACAACCAACATAATAGGAAATTTGAGGATTTCTTCAATGATATTCTTGTCCATTTGAAAGGTAGATCTAATAAATTCATAGATGTACTAGATTGAATGGCATTAGTTATGAATAATAACTTGAATCAGGAAGAACACCCTCATTTTCTAAGAAAGATAATGATATAGTTGAGTCCTTTTTACAAAAATGGTCTCCTAACATTAATGGAACATTGATCGCATCATCATGTAATAATTCCTTAAATCCATTTAGAAGATATTTTCTATCCTTCAATACTCTAAAAAGGTAATTTTCTACTTATCGTTTATCCCATGGAGGGTGAAGCTGATCTGTGGTGGAAGCTTATAAAGAACACAATGAACAAAGAAGTAATTCATTCGATAGAATATGAAGACTTCAAGAAAATATTTTTTAATAAATATTTTACTAAAACCCTCCACCTTAAAATAGATATGGAGTTCCTTGGACTGATTAAAAGGAAGATGATTCAATCAAGGCATATAAAGGAAACTTTAAAAGGATTCAATTGTACACCTCTAGCATTGTCATTAAAACAGAAGATAAGTCTGGTAATTTCATTGGTGGGTTAAAGTAGAGTGTATAAAAATATTTAGTGATTTGGTATATTCATATCTATGAAGATTTTTTCTATTGTTCCCACAATATTTATATGGAGATCAGTGACTCTTAATAGTATCATGTGGTTGGAAATAAAAAGTGTAAAATTGATTTTTTTTTGGAGGATCAATAGATAAATATTAGAGGAAAGGAAACCAAAAATACCACATCCTAAAGGTGTGGTAATAAGAACATTGGATACTATATTAATGCAATAAGAAGATAAATTTAATGTGTAAAATAGGGTCATTAGGCTAATAAATGTCAAAATTATATGAAGAAGACCACTGATGTGATATAAGAAATGAAGGTTCAGATCAATACATAGTATGTGGTACAATGTTACAACAACCAGGAACATGGGAATTATGAAATATAATTCCATAAGATAAGGTTTGGGAGTGAAAACTAATTAAGACAGCCTTTAAGCCCTAGATAGCATTAAAGGTAGTATGTTATCACTATAGTTGAGGTGGATCCTAAAAAGATGTGGTGACAAGTACATTGGTTATTCATTCAGGAATAAAAAATATAATTCTTTATTCTGGTTTTATGGACTCCTACATAACCATCATGTTTAGTATAAATATTAAAAACCCACCTCAAAACATGGTGGTTAAACTATTTGTGAGAACGTAAAATCATGTAATCGTTGCATCCCATGTATATAACTCCTCCCAGGGTAATGTTTTTGGATTGAATATTCAAGAAAATCACATCTTACTTTATTAGATTTTGATGTTATATTGGGAATATCTAGACTAACCTTATATAAATCCAACATCAACTATTAGGATAGGGTGGTCACTCTTCACATCTAAATTCATCCTTTGATTATGTACAAGTTTAAGGATGAGGATGAATCTCCCCTTGAATCTTATTTTCCAGCATATATATTATTTCTTTATGAGAAATCATATATAGCATAATGATTGAGACAATAGAAAGAATTATTCTGAATACATACCCATTATGAGGGATTATACTAATTTATTCCCTGAAGAGTATCATGGAATTCATCCTCACTAAGAGGTTGATTTATCAATCAATCTTATACTAGGATCTATGCACATATTAATGATTCCTTATATAATTTTTATTATTGCGTTGGAAGAGCTAAAAGTGTAATTATAGAGAATCTGAAAAAATATTTTTTATGACTAATTACTTCAATGTGGGGTACACTAATCCTCTTTATCAAGAATAAGGATGATTAAATGTGCCTCTATATCAATTATCTTGAACTCAAAAAATTAATGATAAAAAATTATTTTCTACCACAAATAGAAAAATTGTTAAATCAACTATGTGGGGCCTATTATTTCTCAATGGTGGACATTCAGTGAAGATATCACTAATTAATGGTGAATAAGGAAGATATTCCAAAAAACTATTTCCAAATAAGGTATGGACACTATGAGTTCATAGTGATTCCCTTCAAACTCACTAATTATTTAGAAATATTTATAGATATAATGAATTGATTCATTAGAGATTACATAAATAAATATATTGTAATATTTATTGATGATATTATTATATACTCCAAAAGTAAGGAGGATCATGAGAATCACATGAAAATCATGATAAAGACTTCGCAGAAATAGAATATTTATAAAAAGTACAGTAAATGTGAATTCTAGATGATGTAGGTATCATTTTTGGGGAATTTTATCACCAAAAAGGGATATATATATATATATATATATATATCCTTATAAGACAAAGGCAATTGACAGTTATCCTAGACCAGCATTTATAAGGAAGATCTATAGTTTCCTTGGACTAGTCGGATAATACCAATGATTTTCGAGAAACTTATCATGATTATAAAACCTACTATCCAAGTTGATTTAGAAGGGGTAATTTCTGTCAATATCATTGAATGTTAAGAGAGATTTAAGGAGTTAAAAATAGTCTTATCACTATAATAGTCCTCCCATATCCCCTGAGTGGAAATCTCTTCATGGTATATAAAGATTCTTCAAAGAAGGGTTTGGGATATATACTAATTCAAAATGAAAAATTTGTATCCTACGCCTCAAGGTAGTTGAAATTTCATTATCAAAACTATCCAACACATGATTTTGAGTTGGTTTTAGTGATCTTTTCTTTGAAAATATGAAAACATTTTCTCTATGGGGATAATTGAGAAGTATATACAGATTATAAAACCCTTAAATATATATTCACATAGAACGAGATTAATATTCACTAGTGAAGATTGTTGTATTAAACAAGGACTATCACTGCTCAATCCATTACCATCATATGAAAGAAAAAAATGGAATATTCCCTAAGTAGAAAGGAGTTGGAAACATTATCAGTGATGGTAATTAAGAGGGTTCCGATCTTATTATACATGAGAAGTATGGACATGGGAATCATGAAGAAAGGAATATCATCATTCTTTCTCAAAATTTTACTCAGCCATCCCTCTAGATAATAAAAAGGATGCTCAATGAGATGATGTAAAAATTTAGAAGAATGTGGAAGATACAAGAAAAGGGAAACCCTCATAGTTTAAAATTAAATAAGAAAAATTTGTATGATTTTTGTTCATGATGTGTACCGTTAAATCCTATGATAAAGAAAGAGTAGATATATGGTTCACATAACTCAACCTTCTCCATAACTCAAGGACAATAAATATGTATCGATATCCCAAGGATTACTATTGGTGGGACAATATGAAGAGTGAGATCATGGAATATACATCAAAGTGTATGGTATGTCAGCTAGTTAAGGATGAAAAGAAAAATTATAAGGGGATGATTCCATCATTTTCTATACCTATAAGGAAATGAGAAAAAATCAACATGGAATTTTTCACTAGCCATATAAAGGCATCAAGATGAAATAATTCCATATGGGTTGTGGTGGATCATCCTAAAAATGATTCTTTCTTCATTTAAATTTTAGAAGACTTCTCACTTGGTCAAATTTCACGGATATGCATCATATAGGTGGGGAAGAAATATGGAACACCACTTTTTATTGTATCTAACCATGATATAGGATTTTCCTCCAAGTTCAGAAAGTATCTCCAGTATTCCCTAAATACTGAGTTGATCTTCAGTATGGATTATCACCCCCAAACTGGTAGAAAAATTGAATATAATATTCGTACATTGAAATAAATATTGAGGATATACTTGATGGACTTCATATGGGAAGGTATCAATATCATCATTTTTCATGTTCTCATACCATAATAGATTTCAATAAAGAATCCAAATAGATACAAATGAAGCCCTTTATGGGAAGAGATATATAAAACCTATGTGTTGGGATGAATTTAGAGAATGCATGCTTTTGGGTCCTGAAATGGTCGAGGAAATGGTAAAAAATCTCAAGACCCTTCAACAACACATTAGGGCAGATCATTGTAGAAAAAAAATTTATATGGATAATCATTAGTGAGACTTATAATTTGAGGTTTGGGATAAAGTGTTTCTCCACATATATCCAGGGAATAGAGTCCTAAGATTTTAAAATAAATGAAATATGATCTGAAGGTACATTTGCCCCTTTGGTATTCTCAATCACATCATAGATGTAGATTATCGACTCCCACTCCCACCAACCCTTTATCACGTACATGATGTCTTACATGAAACTCCCTTGCGAGTACATATTAAAACTCCTACATGTACTAAATTAAGAGTTTTTGCAACTAGAAATTGATCTCTCTTTTGATGAGTAGCTATTTAAGATCATTAACTATAGAGATACAGTTTTAAGCAATAAGAAAACTCACCAAGTCAAAGTATTATGGTGAAACCATAAATATGAAGAGGAATCTTAGAAATTTTAGAAATAATTGAATTACAAATACACTCATCTATTTTATCCTTAGTATAAAATATAATGTTTTAAGGGATAAATTAATTAAGGTGGTAATAATGTAACACATGGAGTTATAAAAAAACTATATTCGATAGCATATACAACATTCAACACCATGCCTAAACAAACCTTAAAATATTATTATTTAAATATGAATTTTATAAAATAGACATTAAATTGGTGGGTATGAATTGGATTAAATAATTTAGTAAATATATATAAATCTTATAATCATTATTGATAACTTCTTAGTAAATAATTACTCAATTTTTAGTGTAGTGATTTTATTCTTAAAAGATACATTTTATTCAAAAAAATTATTACTTTTTCTGATAAAATGTTATAATTATATTTAATAACCTTTAGAAATTGAATGTCATAAAATGGGAATAATTTTTAAAATTATCATATAAAAATTATAAAAGGTTGAAATTTTGGGATTTTTTTAAAAATTGTGATTTTTATGAATATTGAAAATGTCACTTTTTGTAAAACTATAATTTCTTTTCGATAAATTAAGTAATTTAAAAAACTAATTAGGATTTAAAATTAATTTAAATTTATTATTAAAATTTAATCTAATTAGTTTCATTTAAATCATATTTATACATAATTTTGTTATAAGTTCATTTGTAGAATTGTAAAGTCATTTTTATAAAAAATTATTTTTCATCGCATCTCATGGGGTTATTTTTAAATTAAAAATTTCTAATTATATAAAATTCATCATGAAGAAAAGATTCAAAATTTTTAACTGGGATTTAAAGTTTTTAAAAATTTGAACCATTTATTTTTAGCCATTAATAAATGTATCTATAGTAAATAATTATCACCACATTAAGGGTGAATAAGGTAATTAAGGATAAAAAAATTGATAAGGACAATTAATTGACCCTAAAACATTCCATTGTCCTATTTTATGAGTGTAATTCGGCCATGTCCATCCAATTATTGAATATATTTTCCTTGGGCGACATATTTATATCATTTTTACCTTTATAATAATTGAGTAAAATATAAAGACAAAAATGTCACTTTATATCTTTCAATATCTATAATTTTTTTTGAAATAAATAGAAACAAATTAAGTTAGGTTATAAATATTAATTTGAATTATAAATTATTTTTTTATCACGGTAATTTATTTAAAAAATTTATTTATTAAATAATTACCATAAATTCTGAAACAATAACAATAAAAGATTTATTTAATTAAAAGAAAAATAAAAAAAATGATTTTAAAAATTTTAGATGTAATATAATTTAAAATAATTATTATGTTTTGTAGATTTTTTAGATAAATATAACCTATTTTATATGTATGAAATAATTAAATTCTAATTCCTTTTTCATTTGGTTTTCAAATCCAAAATAAATAAATATTTCAAAAAAGATATTAATGTTATTCAATAATAAATAATATATTATTACATGATTTAAAATTTAAAAAAAATCCTATATTCATCCAAGTGGTAAGTATATTGTTTAAAATGACAATCATGATCCATTTATAATTAAAATTCCTTTTATATTAACTATAATGATCTCTAAAGTGTAAAAAACAATGTTAAAATATAAACTATCAGAAAGAGCTAAATTGAGTAAAACCAAAAGATAAGGGTGAAAACATCACATAAAATTGTATAAATTTTATTTCATGATATTATTTCAAACCATGCTCGTTTTAGTATAAAATTTTATTAGTTTGAAGCCTTTTAAAAAATTAAAATTATTTTATATTAAATTAATATTTTATGAAATTCCAATAGTGTTCATCCTCTAACTTATAAAAGGGTACTTCCTTTCCTATTGTATTCAGAATTTAAAATCATTTTGGTTGGGAAATTAACTAACAAATTTCATTCCATAATTTTATTACCACTTAAAATATTTTTTAGATTCAAAAATCCTTATATTAGAGATTTGGGTGTAAACCTAAAGGGGTTCTCTGAAGAGGAGGAATCATTTTTAATCAAGGTTTTATGTTTTATTTAATCTTCCACGCCCTTAAAATATTAGTAAACCATGATTATATAATAACATATTTATATAGTATATAATAATATGTTATTAAGTTAATTCAAAAACCTACATCAATCACATATTTCATAAATTGGGAAACATAATCATCGTTTGTGTTTACAACGGACTACTGCATCACGAATCAATGTAATTTGTTTTCCATCATCACATCTCAGGATAATTTATATTGATGGATTTAATGTGTATATATAATTTTCATGAAATATTTATCATTATTTTAAATTAATAAATCATATATTTTCTTACCTTTTCATTCCATAAAAGAAGATAATGTCCTTTGTGTGTATGTATGGATTACCACCTACATGAAGCGATCTGAATCGTCTTTCATTGGGGCATCACATGGATGGTATTTAAAAGTCTATTTAAAGATAAAATATGATATTTATGATATAATTATCATTATATAAATATAAAATAACATTTACCTTCTATCCACCATGGTTATTGAAAAATGGAAATGTTTTTGTCACGAACCAGGCGGGTCGCCATCTGACCTGGCGCCCGACCCAGTACACAGCAAGGCTCAAAGGTCGTTCCCGATCCCCACGGGCTGGAATAAGTGCCCAGGTATCACAAATAAAACATGGGAACAGTTTACTAGAATAAAAAAACATCAAACAATCAGAAAGATGAATAAATTTAAAATTAAATTCAACAACCAAACATGCCTTTAAATTATGGTCAAAATTAATGTTTACAACTTGACCAAAAAACAAAGGGGATGAAAATTAAAGAAAAACACTAAAAGGCACTAACTCAAACCTCTGAGTGACATGAGGAGTCACATCCCCAAGAGACATCCACCAAACCGACACAAGAGTACCATTAAGGACCTCAACCACCCATTCTATGCTCGATGCCTCATCTTGGAAAGAAGAAGAAGCGGAATCAACATACACTCAAAGGTTAATGTAGGGTGTGAACTAAAATACTTGCAGGATTCCACCGATAAAATGTTCTATGCGTAATTATTAAATGAAAAATATGTTTTCAATTTAACAGGAAAAAAATAAATAAATTCTTAAACAATTTTAATGAAAACAGTTATAAGGAAAACTACTTTAAAGACAAACAACTTCAATTAGCACACACACACACACACTCACACAAACTTTCATGGTAACCCCAACGTCAAGATGTGTTCTGATAGTGAGCACAAATAAAAACAGGAGAAGAAAACATGGGAGAGGCCCTAAATATACTATCGAGAAATGGGACCCAAGAACATCGTGTCTCGGTGAACAAAGGTATAGAAACACAACAATATATGTTCCCGCGAATGAGCCACTTGTAGGGTAACAAATCCATAACCTAGTGGTCCCCCAACATCATCCTAAAGTTTAGTTAGTGTTGTAGTCGTAAAATACAGCTAAGTGAAACCAGGCCGATGCCACTTCTGTATCACTAGCACAGTAGTCCTAGTCTACCTACCTAGTACCCAGGCTTCCCATTTGTGCTCACGTAGTTAAGAGTTCATGTCACATTCCATAACCATATACTCAAACCAAAAATACACTACACACACCCAAACCACCATTTTAACACACAAAATCCATTTGAAACCACACACATACTAAAAATATCATAAAACTAAACCCGCATTACTTACACAACCAACTAAAAAACTGCATAAACAAAGAAAACACATTCATTTCCAGACCCATCATTAGAAGAATTTATTGAATAGTTTACACACATTCCACATGACTTTAAGAATCAAAAAATTTTACGCAATTTAACCAAAAGAATTATTCACCCTTAATAATTATTTAATGAATCTAATTTTCACAAATAAATTTTAAAACCAAACATTAATTCACACACTAGACTGGCCCAAACCCTCTTACATGACCATAAGCACACCTCGCCACCCCAGAAACACAATATGCATCAGGAAAACAATTTAAGACATCACCCGCATAGTTAAAAATACAATTACTATAATTAGACTGACTGCCAGAAAAATTTGCCAACCCATTTTAAAATATGCCGCATGCCTTTAAAGTCCACAAACTCATTAAATGTTCATTTATGAATACTTTCATATAGAAGCTACACCCAAAACACCATTTACACCATTTTCACATCCTAACAAATAATCCACACAATTTATAAACCACTATTAAATTGTTCAACATGGGGTTTCCACAAACAGAATTACCCACATACAATATAAACATGCTACCACCAAAACAAATATGCATTAGATATCAACAACAACAAAATTCACAATAGTAAAACTAATAAATAAACATGATAAACTAATCAGAATCATAAATTAATTCTTCAAACAATAAATATATGTGGAACCACCTACCTCAGTTTATGAAAAATCTCACAAGATGACACGAAGCTCCCGCCGCACGACGCTTGCACTACAAGAATACAAAAAATACCCCTAAAACAAACACTGCACAATTTCATTAATAATTATACCAAAAACAATATAAACATTAATTGCACAAAACTACAAATGGAATAAATTACCCAACTAGAGAGAAACGCACTTGCACTGATGTAGTGGATGGCCAACCGAGCAAGGGGAAGACCCCCGGAGGTGATCCACATCGGAAAACTGGCTGGAAGGGAGGGGTGGTGCGTGTATAGGTGGTACGAGGGAGCGGGGAGCCACTAGTTTGGTTCAGGCAGACTACAGGGTGGTGCGAGGCAGCGAGTTGAGGGGAGGGGTGTTAGTATGGGTGTGCATCGCCAGAGGGGGGTTTGAGAGGGGCGGTCTGGCGAGGGTGGTACTGCGATGGGTGAGATGGCCGGAGAGGTGATGCATGGCCAGTCAGTAATCTGGAGGGGGTGGCGTCGTATGGGATAAGGAGGGTGGGTCAGTGGCGAACTGAAGCAGGAGGGGGGTGCGAGCCCAGGTGCCTACCAGCAAGACGTTGGGCGTGCGTGCGGTCGACTGAGAACAAGGTAGGGTGTCTTCCAAAGGGAGCAAGGGGAATGGGGGTGCGATGGCTAGGGTTTGGAGGAGAGGGTTTTTGCGCAATAAACCAGGGGGAACGAGATATACGTGGGGAGAGGGGAGCACAAGGGAAGGAGGAAAAAAATAAAAGAGAGATAAAAAGAATAAAAATAAATGGGGAATAAATAAAAAAATTAAATGAAATAAAAAAACACTTAAACTAAACTACACATAATCAAAAAAATAACAGTAATTTAAATATAAAGTTAATTATTTTATAATTGTAACATTAATTTAAAACTAACATCGAAATAAAAAAATTAATAAGAATAATAATAATTATTATTATTATAATTATAATTGTAATCATAACCTAATTAAAATATTAACTTATGTAATGAAAACATGAATAATAAAACTAAAATAATAAAACCAGTCAAAAATAATAATATCATTATTATTATTGAGGACGTATAACGTTAATGGTTGTGCGCAACGTCGTGTTCGCAAATAATAACACGTTTAATAATAAAACATTTTCTAACTATGGTTGGGTGCTACACATGATCGTGTGTACGGCCGCACATCTGTATAAGATACAAAATTCCTTTTAAAATGGAACCATTTCAAACCAAAAATCAAAAGTGAGCCCCAAAATAATTAAAATAAAATAAAGCATGGTCGGGCGCATATCACTTTAGCAAAGCGATGCATCTTCGACGGAGCCAAGCCCGTGTGTCGACCGCTGCTAAGCCAAATGTTCATTTATCAGCAAAACGCAAAAACTCTCGTCGTGTCCGGAATACACCTCGACGGAACAAATAAATAAAATAAAATTATCAGATAAAAGTAAAAATTAAAATCATTACCGATGTGAGAATTAGGGGTTTGATAATTCTCCCCACCATGAAACTTTCTGCCACCAGAAAATCCCAAGGACTAGGTCAACCAAGGGTTCCAAAAGAGAACATGAAGACACCTAGAACAAAACCTCAATCACCCGAAAATCGAGCATTCAAAACACCCATGACCTAAAATATCAAAGTACTCAAAACCAGAATCACCCAGTAAAACCACCAACAGTAAAGAATTCACCTCCAAACACAACTACAACATGGAACACCCTAATCCCTATCTTAGGGTTCACTAGGGTCGCTCGAGATCTCCAGGAACACTCATCAAGTGACCCATTACCCAAGCTACCCAATTACCATGTTTGAGGTCGGGAGGATCGGAGGTAAGGGGTTTCCCCACCATGCGCACTTTGAAGACAATGTGTTTTTTACAAGTTCGTTATATGGTGGTCTCCGCACTATATTAGGATTCTTGTCAAAAAAAAATTCTTCAAACCAAGAGGACTCACAAACCCAGAAAAACCTATAGCACTGGCTTGACCTTTCGAACTCCCTAAGTTAATACAAACCAACATAAGAAGAGATGGTTTCAAGACCCTCATAAGGTCTCCCCACTATTTAAAAATTTCCTAACACCATGGAACCCACCAACGCGGGCTAATTGCACGGAAAATTCCCATAGTGAACAACACTCCACCATCATGAGATGGTTTTGATAGCAGAAACTCCTTACCTAGTGGAAGACTGGAACAGTGTCTGTTAATCCCACAAGACAAAAGCATCTCTTAGATGAGTACAATTTTGGTCCCTAACCGACCACAAGAAGGTTCACGGAGCACGCTCGCCAGCTTTAGAAGAATACTGATTCTTCAAACCTCTTTAGGTCCCCAGAGGAACTCCCACAAACTAAGACTCCAACAAGGATACACGACCTTCATACCCATCACATAAAATTGAAGACATTAGAGGCGATACCACAATAAGGAAATTTAAGTTGTCCCAATCTATCACTGTGGACTTAAGTTAAACCAGACTCGCACCATGCCCGATGAGTTTTTGACTATGCACAAGCTTCACCCCAAGACCTATGGTTGGGGCTTTGATGTTTGAAGCATCTACCACCTCACAGTCATAAGATGACCACCTCTGACTGGAACTTCCTCTGCAAGAAAATCAATCTACATACTTCTCCTTGTGTCCCAAGTGGCCACTCTGTCAACATACCAACTGAGAATTGTAGGGAACAACATAGACTGTTAGACTGACCACACTAGAGATAATAGATTGAGTGGTATATCTTCCACACAACATGAAATGATGGAAGGATCACACCAAGAATAGGCCCCTTAGGTTCACACTCCTCATTGAATAATGAACCTTCACATCCGTAGGTAAAACCATAGGATGATGCTAGTCTTGAGGATCCGTCAAGACATCCCCACTCGCGATGAAAACAGAACGATCACTATTGGCCAGTGTAGTATAACTCCTCCAAAAATACTCGAGACAAATTACGAATTCATAGAATTTAGAGCCCTTCAAAAACTAGAGACATTCCAAAAATTCTCAAAGCACTCAACGATATCAAACCGACCTTGACATCTATAAACAGTCGACACAATCGAGCAGATCCCGACTCCTCCACTACACTAGGAGTTCGGGCTAAGCCAAGAACTGAGAGACCCAATGGAAATCCATGATAATTTTCTAGGGGGAATATCTCGAATAAGAAACCCAAAACAGCCTTCCACAAATTCAAACTCATCACAAAACAAACATCCACAACTAATACACATTCCCAGTAATTCAAATTTAAAACACCAATTATTATTTTTCAAGGAAAAACACCCACTTGAAAACCCAAAAATTGCACAACAAAGCCTAAAATCTCTTTTGAAAAAGTCGTCTTCACTCTGAACTCAATGTCGTTTTCCAATTTCCAAAACCATTTAAGCACAAAATCCCATTTTAGAAAAATCTCCACTTTTTATGAAATAAGAAGCAGCGTTAAAAATCAATCACTAACCATTAACATTTCTGGATGCCTCACAGATTTTCATTTTTGTGCCACTCACGAACCCATCCACACAATCCACTAACTTTCCATCCATCACGTCCACATGCACACATGAGAATTTATATAAATTCCACTGGGAAAAGCAAGGTTCTTCCTCTTTCAAAAATAAAACATTCCCAATATTAAAAAAATACTATTTTTCCAAAACTATTTAAAAAAGTCAAGAATGTTTTCCAAAATGCATTCCATTTATAAAACAACCCACTTCAATTTCAAATAACTCAAGACATACTTTAGAAATTCAACAATGAAAAATCAATTCCAAATTCCAAAACAGGGTCCAAGAGAAACGCACCCCAAAAATCAAGTCAAACTCACAACAAGAGAAAAATAAGAGCAACCCTAAGGTGCACTTTGATTTTAAAAGAAAACACTTTCGCACCAACCCAAAACGGAATCAGACATCATGAACACTAAAGCACTTGGACGGAGGACTAGTGGTCATGCCTAACCTAGCTACATGGTTTAGCAGACCATGCACTTGGAAAGATCCAACCACTAAGAGTGTCGAACTATACTCTTGGGCATCACATGGGTCGCTACTCCATGTGATACCATGCATAGCACCCGTTTACTCCTACTGTCATCCGCCATCCACACTGAACAAAGCCAAAAACATAAATCCCAGAATATCCCGGGTTGCTTGAGGATCAGAGCGAGCAAGATTTCATGAAATTCTTCCCACACATACCACTAGAGTACCGCCAATATTATCTCTGATCTATATCACACCCCAAATAATAAGAACAAAACCTCCTCTGATACCATTTTTTCACGAACCAGGTCGTGTCGCAATCTGACCTGGCACGAGACCCGATCTGTGGAAAGGCCCGAAGGGCGTTCCCGATCCCCACGAGCTGGCACAAGTGCCCAAGTATCACAAAAAAAACCTAGGAACAGTTTACCGGAATAAACAAACATGAAACAATCAGAAAGATGAATAAATTTAAAACTAAAGTCAATAACCAAACATGTCATTAAATTATGGTTAAAATTAATGTTTACAAATTGACCAAAAAAATATAGGGGGTGAAATTAAATGAAAAAAATAATAGGCACTAACTCAAAACTCTACAGGACATGATGAATTGCGTCCCCTAGCCATATCCACAAAAACGACACAAGAGTGCCACTAACGACCCGAACCACCCATGCTATGATCGATACCTCAACTTGGAAGGAAAAAATATAGAATCTACATACACCTAAAGGTGTATGTAGGGTGTGAGATAAAATCCTAGTAGGATTCCACTGAGATAAGGTTCCACTCATAATTATTATATGACAAATACGTTTGTAATTTAACAGACGAAAAATAAATAAATTCTTAAACGATTTTAATAAAGACAGTTTTAAGGAAAACAAATTTAAAGAAATACAACATAAATTAACCCACACACACACACACTTTCAGGTTAACCCCAACGTCACACCATGTGCTGAAGGTGATCACAAAGCAAAATAGGATCACAAAACATGGGAGAGGCCCTAAAGATACTAGCGAGAAGTGGGGCCCTAGAACATCGCGTCTCGGTGAACAAAGGTATATAAACAGAACAATATATGTTCTCGTGCACGAGCCACTAGAAGGGTAACACATCCATTACCTAGTGGTCTCCCAACATCATCCAAAATAATAGTTAGTGTTGTAGTCGTAAAATCCAGCTAAGTGAAACCTGGCCGATGCCACTTCCGTATCACTAGCACACTAGTCCTAGTCCGCCCACCTAGTACCCAGGCTTCCCATTTGTGATCAAGTAGTTCAGATTTTATGTCACATTCCATAATAATATACTCAAACAAACAAGACACTACACACACCAAAACCACCGTTTTCACATCCAAAATCCATTTGAAACAACACACATATTAAAATATCACAAAAATAAACCAGCATTACATACACAACCAACTAAAAAATGCATAGACAAAGAAAACACTTTCATCGCCAGACCCACCAATAGAATAATTTTTTGAACAATTTACACACATGCTACATGAATTTAAGCATAAATTGTTTTACACAATTTAACCAAAACAATTCTTCACCCTTAATAATTATTTAATGAATCAATTCAAATTTTTCACAAATAAATTTTAAAGACCAAACATTTATTCACTCACTATACTGACCCAAACCATCTTACATGACCATACGCACACCTCATCACACCAAAAACACAATTTTCATCACACACACAATTAAAGACATCACCCACATAGTTACAAAAACAATTTCTATAATTAAACGGACTGCCAGAAACATTTGACAACTCATTTTAAAATACGTCGCACGCCTTTAAATGCCAAAAACTCATTCAATGTTCATTTATGACAACACGTAGATAGACACTATGCCCAAAACACCATTCACACCCTTTTCACATCCTAAAAAATAATCCACACAATTTATAAACCACTATTAAATAGTTCAACATGGGTTTTCCGCAAACAGAATTACCCATATACAGCGTAAACATGCTTCCACAAAATCAAATATGCATTATATCACAACAAAAACCAAATTCACAGTAGTAAAACTAATAAATAAACATGCTAAACTAATCATAATATAAAATTAATATGTCAAACAATAAATATATGTGGAACCACCTACCTCGGTGTATGAAAAACCTCACAATATGACACGAAGCACTCGTTGCACGATGCCTTAACTAAAAGAAGACCAAAAAGACCCCTAAAACCAACACCACACAATTTCATCATTAATTTTACCATAAAAATATAAACTCTAATCGCACAAAACCGTCAATGGAAGAAATTACCCAACCTGAGTGAAACGCACTCATACCGATGTTGCGGATGGCCAACTGAGAAAGGGGAAGACCACCGGAGGTGCGCCACGCTAGATAACTGGCTGAAAGGGAGGGGTGGTGCATGTCCGGGTGGTGAGAGGGATCGAGGAGCTGCTTGTTAGGTGCAGGCACGCAACAGGGTGGCACGATGCAATGGGTAGAGAGGAGGGGTGTTGGTCCGGGTGTGCATCACCAGAGGGTGGTTTGAGAGGGGCGGTCCGGCGAGGGAGGTGTCGTGATGGGTGAGATGGCCAGAGAGGCGAAGCGCGACTAGTGAGGAAGCCGGTGGGGGTGGTGTTGGATAAGAGATGGAGGGTGGGTCGATGGCAGACTGAAGCAGGAGGGGGGTGCAAGCACAGGTGTCTGGCCAGTAAGAGGAGGGGTGTGAGCATGGTCAACCGAGAGGAAGGGAGGGTGCCAGCCGGATGGAGTAAGGGGAATGGGGGTGCGGCAGCTAGGGTTCGGAGGATAGGTCTATTGTGCAAGAAACCAGGGGAAGGGGATCCGCACGGGGAGAGGGGAGTGCAAGGGAGGGAGGAAGAAAATAAAAGAGAGATAAAAATGATAAAAACAAATGGGGAATAAATAAAAAAATGAAATGAAACAAAAAAACACTTAAACTAAGCTACACATAATCAATAAAATAACGGTATTTTAAATAAATTGTTAATTATTTTATAATCGTAACATTAATTTAATACTAACGTGCAAATAAAAATATTAACAAATAATAATAATTGTTATAATTATTATAATCATAACGTAATTAAAATATTAACATAAATAATGAAAACACGAATAATAAAACTAAAATAATAAAACCAGCCAAAAATAATAATATAATTTTTATTATTGAGTATGGACAATGTGAATGGTTGTGTGCAAGGTTGCATGCCCAAATAATAACATGTTTAATACTAAAACATTTTCTAACTATGGTTGGGCGATACACATGATCGCATGTACGGTCGCACACCCGTATAAGATCCCAAATTCATTTTAAAATGGAACCAGTTCAAACCATAACTCAAAAGTGATCCCCAAAATAAATAAAATAAAATAAAGAATGGTCGAGTTGCATATCGCTTTAGAGAAGTGATGTGGCTTCGACCGAGCCATGCCCATGTGTCGACTGCTGCTAAGCCAAACATTCATTTATCAGCAAAATGAAAAAACTCTCATCGTGCCCGGCATGCACCTCGACGAAACAAAAAAATCAAATAAAATTATCAGATAAAGGTAAAAATTAAAATCATTACCGATGTGTGAAGTCGGGATGTCACTGTTACTCATGCGTACATACAACCAACCATCTCCATTACTTGTAACATAAAAATAATTTCATAATCATCATTCATAGTTGGTTTTAAAATTATAATTATTGTATAAAAATGATAATTAGTTCATTATTATTATTTTATATTTTATTAGGTAATAATATCTTATTCCATAGTAAAATTACCAAAGTGATTTTAGAGATATGTGTTGAATATCATCCAAATGTATTATAAGAATATAAAGGATTATGTAATTGAATATAAAATTGTCATAAATAAAAAAGGAATAATAAAGTGGAAAATGTACTTAATAAAGTAAATAATTAACATAAATTTATTATTCAGAATGATAAAGAACATACATGACAATTCAAACTCAAGTTAAGGTATCTCTCTAAACCACCATTTTCTTTAGGTCACGACCATTATCTCTATAATTAAATTTATCTCTCTATTTAATGTTATATAATGATTCAAATTTATGTAAATATATCTCTCACATATATGAATATCTCATTCTCTCTTCCTTTTGTAGTGTAATACATGTCTTATGTTTAGTTCTCAAATACATTCATTATGAAATTTCCTTTCATTATGATATGAGGTATGACTATGTATCCCATTTCATTCTATGGTTAATTCTTATGATCATGCCTTATGATTGATGTACATTTTGTCACACATAATTATGGAAATTATATGATGTGTATACCTAGATAGAGCTCTAATTCATTCGGTAAATCTTTTGTCTCATGAGATGTTATGTATGGGATTATGGAGTAAACCTAATACACTATGGGACTCTATCTACCATGGAATGTTGTATTGGCAGTTAACCAAGACTAATTATCATGTCATGTTTTTTGTTTTTCCACATTTACTATGTTTACTTGATCTTTTTATACCATGTTCTTTCTTTTATTCTCCCATTTTATTACTACAACCTTATCTTCTATGATATCATGATATACCTTCAATTCACATGTAATGTTTCCTCAACATTTTTATTTCCTTACTGGTCATTTTATCTCACCCCTTTTGTCTATTTATTCCCCATGTTATCTGATACATTTTTATGATATTAAAGGTATTTATGAGGTCATTATGGATATTAAAATAAAGTCACTTTTTCATGTTGATGTTTTATAAACATGGTCTTCCAAAAATACTATGCATTTTCCACATTGGTTTTTTATTAATGGATATTAACATTAAAATTCATATAATAGTATGTGTAAAATGAATCAGTTCTCTATAACTCAAACCCTGATTCAGCCACCACTCCCCTATAAAGATTTTAATGAAATTTCAAACACTACTTAGTTGTGTCCATGGATGATGAATCTTGTGAAGTAATACAAGTCAGTAGGAATTAGAAACCTAATATTAATAATTGTTATTAGTTGAATATTTAAGTTTTATATCTCTATACAATGTTTTTTAATGTTTATTCACTAATGGATTGTGAAAATATGTGATCAGATCAATGGTTTTTTCCATTGTAAGGTGTAATGCCCAAAAACATTTATGGGTTTCATGGTATTCTTGAGTTTCATGGACAACTTTGAAGAGATTAAATAAGACTCTTATTTAATACACTAAGATTAGGATCCAAAGGATTATAAGATTTTTTTCATATCCCAAATGATAATTTGGAGTCTCACATAATGAATTTGTTATATGTTTTTAGTTTTGTTAATGTATTTACTAAATAAACATTCTATCTTGAAAAGGGGGGAAATTTATGAAAGCGCACTGACATGGTGGAGATGGAAAATAGATGATGAAGACATCCTTATCCTTAAAGGGGATTTAAATCTCATGAGAAAGGCTCACATTCAATTTGAAATCAAAGGGGTTGATCCAAATTAGATTTTCTTCCCACACATCATGGGGGAAAATTTGGATAATTGGAATGATACGAACCCATTCAAATGGGGAGTGTGTGATAAAATTAGAGAACACTGTTCATTAAGGGAGGGTATTTCTAAATTCACAAAAATGGGGACATAAGATATAGATCAAATATACTTTGATATGGACCATTTAGATTCCATTTCCAAGGGGGGAATGATTTTATATTTTTAATGAAATCCAAATGGGAGATTTTTGAATACTATAAGGGTATGTGTTGTATTTTTTGATACTATATGAGCTTGTTGGAACCCTAT
Organism: Viscum album; assembly: GCA_963277665.1. Lineage (NCBI taxonomy): Eukaryota > Viridiplantae > Streptophyta > Magnoliopsida > Santalales > Viscaceae > Viscum > Viscum album. The sequence continues at coordinate 1,869,331,048 of OY728163.1, forward strand.
AATATTATGATCTACTGATAAAGAAATGGAGATATCAAAGTACTAAGGGGAGAAGCGACGTATGGTGGATTGTGGAAAAATGGATTTTTCTTTTTTTTGGTTTCTAGATATATTAAAAAATAAATTGATAACGTGCATAGTTGTTATTCGTAGATTATTTTTGAAAAATTGAAATTTCTTGTGTTTTTTGTTTGATTTGTTGAAAAGGGACTTTGATGGTGTGCATAGAAGTGTTGAAAAGAAGAAATGCACGTAAAAGAACCTATGGGGGAGTATTATGAGATTCCTTGATAAAGACCTTACTTTGGATGATTGAAATCAGGTGGAATATAAATGTGTTCACCCAAGGAAGTTCCAGTTTAAAATATGAAAACATTTTATACTGTTTTTAAAATATTTCAAGAGAAATATTGGGTTTTTTAAAGTTATATTCATTAGAGTTCAATTTTGAATATGGAAATAAAAATGTTAGTGAATAAAACCATCTCCATTGATTGGACCCTGTCTTGTTGATTCTAGTCAAGGGATTTTGAATATGAAAATGACTATTTCACTGGGAATTTCAGTGGTGGTGGTTGATACATGAGTATCGTGGAAGATCTTGAGATGTAAAATGAACAGTTGGAGATTACCATATCATGCTTCTTATAATGGCATTTTGGAAGTTCACCTATGAAAAACATGAAGTTTAGTATGGATTTTGTTGACATGGTTACTAAAATATCCATTAAAAGAGGACCACATAATATTAGTGGTATTGTTTCTTTTAAAACAGTCATTTTTTGGTCACCACATTATAGCACATGTAATATTAAATTTGAATTTCACCTGTGAGAAACAAAAATCCCAAAATGATCATAGACAAATCTGAGGAGAAATCAATTAAACAACATGCTGAAATGGACCACCATGATATAGTTGTTAGAATTTAAAAGTTTTATAGACCATAATGGTGGATTTTATTATTAACATTAGAATCAAACATTTGTGTTTTGAAAAAACGAAAAACATCTAGCAATCCATATAGATCAACATTATGCAGGGAATTTTTGTTAGAGATTCCATAATATACACCATTATGTTTAAAAGAAATCCATTTTTATATGTGTTTTTATTATATATTTTCTTAAACTATGAGATGAAAATTTAAATAATTCTTAAATGGTTTTTTGATGGTTTAATAATTATGGGTCTTAATTTTAGGCCATTATTTTTTCCAAAATTGAAGGGAGTTTATACAGTTATTTAAGTGGGTAAAATATAATTCAATACATTCTACAAGGAGAGATAAATTGATACATTAAGTAGTTATTTCATTGAATATATAATGGTGAAAATAATGGAAGTTTTATGGGATGTTCTGAAGACACATAATGGAACTGGTAGGTGGCGAATTAATAGCATGTGATCTTCTTATTTTATAAAAAAGGATCGTTAATAGGAATAGAAGTGGATATTATAATACATTTCATATCAATGAAATAGAGATAATATGTCATATATATGAAATATGAGAACATATATAAAATTAGAGATGGAACTTTCATGAATATAGAGATTAAAATTTCCAAAAAAAAAAGTAAATTGTTGGTTAGCAACAAGTTGAAAATGAGATCCAATTCCTGTATTGGAATGAGATGTTTCAGTTTCATTATAGAAGAGAATAAGTTATTTTATGAATAGAAATTCATTTATTAAATAGTAATAAATATAATAGGAGTTCAAATTTCTATCTGACATATTTGAGGGTGTATACATTAATGCATGTCATGTTAGTTAAAGGACCTGCATATAAATAAATGGTGTAAAGATGATCCTTTCTAGTGTAGTGCATAAGAGGAAGAAAGTTTGATGGAGTGAACATTGTAAATTAATGTTTTGTACCTAAACATATTTGGGGAGTTACCCCCTAGAAGAAGTAACTTAGTCTATCCTTGAAGATAAATGATATTTTTGTGATTTAGTGAAAAGAAGAATGATTGATTTCGTGCTCCTTGAAAAATCTTGTCGTGTTGAACCAAGTAAAAACAAATTATTTACTATTTAATTTTTACATTAATGCCAAAAGGTGTTAATAAACATAAAAAATACCTGGTAAATTGGTCTATTAAAGTGAATTGTATCTTATCAACATTTAAAATCAACAGAATGACAAGTAACCCTTAAAGTTAAGATGATAGATCCATTTCCACAGTGAGAGACTAAGGAGAATGTTTTTAAATTGGATAAGACTCTCATCTCTAGAAATTTTGTGTCTCTAGCCAAAATTCCCACCAAATATCCTTGAATTCAAACACCACACAAAGAATATTTAATATCTAAGTAAACACCCTTAAAAAACCAACTCTATGGATTTATGGCCTTTTTTATTTCACTGGTGAACTCAAAAATACTCTTTAGATGTTCATCACAAAAACCACCACAACAATCCACAAAATTTTAGACTTCTCTCTACCACATCATAGATTTCTTGTTCACCATCTATTTTTGTTAATTAAACATGGAATTCTCCATGCCCATTTTTTATTCTTGTTTCTCATAGGTGAACTCTAAATAAAGATACTATTCTCTATAGATTAGTGAAAACACACTTTTCATTTTTAATGAAACACATCCACTTATACCCCATATTCCTCTTATAATGTTTGTTTTAGGCACTACCTCTACAATGCCCATCAAAACACCCATATTGAGATTCATGTTTAACATAGATGAACTCTTAATGTTCATTGTCGAGCACCACGGTGTGGTTATCCATATCAATTCATTTATAATATCTAGACCTTCCAAGGAACTCATGCTATGATAATAACCACTAAAACATAGATCACATCAATAATTTCCATATCCAATATATATTGACTAGCAGGATCATGGTCCAGTCCAAGATTTTGATAGGGTTTCCTTCACAAACATGCTTCTATCAACTATAGAGTAAAATCTTGTTATCTTCACGTTTAAATCTCTAATATTTTATAGAATAAATATGGAAAACACTAAAAAATGATTCAATCATGTAAACTAGAACTTAATTTGGTGAACATGTTTCATATTCCACTTTAATGTCAATATTCCAAATCTAATTCTTTGATATATGAAAATATCAAACTTCCTCTTAATACTCCTCTCGAAGTTCATTAATGTAAATATATTATTTTCTAGACTACCAGGTACATCATCGCTATTTTTGGTCAATAAATCCAACAACAATAAGAAAACTTCTTTTGTAAAAAAATCCTCCAACAATCAGTATCATACACATTATCACTATCCTTTCTCAACAAATACAACAACAAGAAGAAGATAAATATATTTGTCAAAAATCCTCAAAGAATAACTTCTTCCCTCAATGAATTTTTCTCTCTATTTATTTTGTAAGGGGTCATAATACTATGGGGTTGAAACAATATCACATATTGTAAAAAAATAAAACACAAACCCTATGGGGTTTTAATGAAACTATACTCTATTGAATGCTTGAATCACTCAGTGGAATATATGAAATGGAATACTTATGAGCTGAAGAGGAAAACTGCTAAGGATTCAGGATTATTATAATTGGAAAATAATCTAATAATTGAAAAATAAGAGTACGATACTAACATAGTGACAATGAGAATACACTAATTACAAGTGTGGATGAGTCTAGTGGTATCTATGTAGAGGAATAAAAAATATGAAACATTGGTCAAGGAAATGCATCTATTATCTAAGGCTAGAGTGTCCAATAAAATGAGTCTCCACAAATAAATCAACACTTCCCATTAGGTTTTGGATAATATGCATCGCCCATAAAACCAAATTCAATCATATCCCTTTCTATAATTTTATTATGGAATGGATATGTCTTGTGGATGTTCCTCCCTTTTTAATGCTGAATGGAGACTTAAACATATGGATGTTCCTATTATACTTCTTTTTGAATGAAAAATTATATTTATAATTAATCATTACCAATTACTTGATCCATCATATTTATTAAACTATCAACCTATGATAATCCATAAGGCTAAAAAATAGTAACATCAGAAGAATTGAATCCACATGGACATTTTATGGGAATGGATTAAACAAATAATAACATCCAAATTCTATAGTTAATGAAAATATGTAGGAATTAGACTATCATATTTCAAACATGTACCCATGTATGGATATAGGTGGGTTGAATATGGTGTAACATTTACCATCACCATAAGTTGCAGTAGGATTGTGAGATAAATGACTATTGAACATGGTTTCACCCTGAACATGTTCACTTGGACAAACATAGACAATCTAGATATCATGGTATATATACCACCATCGTGAGATAGTTTTAGCTAAATTGGATAAATTCTATTTGAACATGATCTATTATATGGGTATAGGAAAGCTAAATATGGTGGAATATTTACCATCATCATATTCTAAGGTTAGTCCAATCAGATATTGGATGTGGCTTCCATTGGGACATGTTCTCTTAGAAATATATAGGTGGATTGGATATGGTGGAACATATGAAATCTATATGGGATAAGATTATTACATTAATATGTGGTAGATTTTAATTACTCAATAAAATGAAAATCATAAAAGGGGATTTTGGAATGAGGATTCCAATTTTCAAAAGGGTTCTGGAACCCTGAAATTATTTTTAACACTTTTTATATATATCACCTGAACTAATATTTGAGAAAAATGGGGGGTTATCTAAAATTTTCTTAAGATAAGGGGACTATAATAAATTGATTTAATTTTTATATGGTCATATATTGTACCCTGTAAGATTTATTTCCCTTTTATTTTCTCTTTAATTTTCCTAAACCATTCATGGGAAAGGATTAATGGGAATGAACTCATATTTTCCCCAGGATAACCCTTTTGGCATTCTAAACTGACATGTTTTTATCATTTTACTTTTCTTGAAATCTAATTTTTTTCAAAGATATGAAAATTTAAATGCCTAGAGAGGAAATATTTTCCTTATTCCCATGATTCCATTTATGATTTTCTATCCTGATAGGTATTATGCCTCTTACCTTTGGTGTTTTATGTTCCGGTAAGACAGATTAAGGAAGGATAGAATTTCATTACAACCTCTTGGTCCAACAAATGTGGTACCTTGACTATAAACAATGGAAAGGTTTTCTCAAAATGGATTAAATTATAATCACAATAATGTATAGAGACTCATGAGGAGTCCATGTATTTTAAGTTCATAGTTTACAAACCGGGGTTTTGGGGGGTTTAAGGTTGCATATCTTAGACCAAAAAGTTGGATTAAGATTAAGGTCATACCTACTTGACCAAAGGGTAAGACAGTCAATAAATTAAGGGTGAGACAAACCTAAAATGAATGGAGAGACCTGTAGATATTATCTCATGTATAGGAGTACATTTTTTAATTTTATAGTGCTTGGAGAAAAATTGAGTGGGTTTAAAAAGCCCAGATTGAGAGAAAGAGCTAAGAACACTCTAAAACCTTCGGATTAAGGAATGTGGATAATGTAAATTTCATCCTTAGGTATTGGAAATTAGGAAGTAGTGATATGAAATAATTATGTTGGGGATTACTTTTTACCAAAATTTTAATGATGAGTTCTCCAATATTGTTTTCAAGTGAACATAGTGTTAGAGGGCATTCCCCTTAGGACAAAATATGCTACTGGTTTGTAGTTCCAAATATGGGGTATTAATATCATTTCCAAGAAGAGGATTACATTAGAGTCAAATACACTAATTACCATTATCAATGAAATATTTATGATAATCCAAACACATATGAAAATAATTTTTTCATATTGAACTATATATTCAAGTGGTGATAGGAACATTCCAATCTAAATATGACCAAGATTTTGTTGTCAAAGAATATTAAAAAATGTGTGATATAGATTATCTTATATGGATATAATTTCAATATTATTCCTATGGAAACAAGAATAAATCCATACATAGAACTCATACGGTGATTTTTTTGGAAAAGAAACAAAATTAGAATAGTTTTCAAGACCATACCTAATATAATATCGTACTATATAGCTATAATAGGGAACCCAAATTAAAATATGGAAATCTAAAACACTATAAAATAATTCATTGAAAAGATTAATTTTATCCTCGTGTAGGTTTATGAAGAGAAAATTATGCCAGGAACCCTTGAATAGAAATTTCACTCATGTAGGAAAAGTCATATCATATAGGAAAGACTTATATAATAATTTGTTAAGTCCTTATAGCTAGAAAATATTTCTTTCAGTCTAAAAAAATTTGACAATGACTCTGGTGTAATAAATTTTATGTTCATTTGATAAGGACCCATTTAATGTTTTTTAGATTCATGAGGAGTGGAATTGGGTTTCATGTAGTTTATGTTATTATAACGAGGACCATTTTGTATGGTATTTTCATATATATGCATCATGTTCATGGGATAAGGATTTCATTTATCCTAGGGTAGTTTCATTGGATAATACAAAACATGATTTAAGGTGAACCCTTACACTATGTTGGAGTGGGGATAAGATTTTTTTTGGACCCATGGGATGAAATCCAAGTGTCACTATATATCCTGAAATAAAATAAATCTAAAAAAATGTTTTTTTGTATGGTTTCCAAGAGTATCTCATCAACTAATGGAATTTTTTTCATCATGGAAGAAGCATACCCAGATGTAAAGGGGGTATAATAATAGTATTTGATAATATTGATTTAAAATTTGATATGATTAACAAATGCATGGCATTGAGGGTATTTGAATCCACCTAAATAGTTATATTATGGAATGTATAAATCACAACTAAATAAATTTGAATTTGTAAGTGATATGATGGAAGAAACGTGACAAGGATGACAATTAAACAATATTTGAATGATGGGTGTCACTCTAATGATGTTGGAGTGTATGGGGATAGAGGAAATTCACCTCTAGCTGAAATATGCCTCTGGTTGGATGTAAAAAATATGATAGTCAGGATATCATTACAAATAAAATACTTCAATTGGAGTTAAATACACTCATTACTAGTATACATGAAAGGTTAATGATGATTCAAATGCTCAAGAATAATTATTTTTGGAAAAAATGATGGTTGATGAGGTTTTAATGACCCTAAAGATCATACCACTATATATCGAACATACTCTCAAGGTGAAGTTATATGATAGAATACAAATTTATTATAAAACCATCATAATGGGAGTATCTACTCCATGTAAAGATATGTTCTTTCATTGAGTGATGATATAAATATGGAAAAATTCTACATGGGGAAAATAAGATATTATATAAATTTTACCTGCACTAGTGAGTTCAAAAAACATAGATTAATTTCTTCTAGTGCAATATGGTAGGGAGAAAAATCTTGATGCCTTTTTCATCTGTTACTATAATTTTTTTAAGCCCATATTAGAAATAAAATATTGTGTAGAGACTCAAATTTCACTGAAGAAACTCCTTTATTATTTTTCAACCTCAAGAGACTTTATGCCACCTTCATTTTGATAATTAATATCATGCTATGTGAACTATATATGGATAGATTTCTAGGCCATACAGATTTGACCACGTCATCCCAATATAGAGTCTAATATAGAAAGACTCGTCATAAATTAGGGTATCCACATATTGGGAGAGGGATTTAAAATTGAAGGATATTTATTGTTGAGATCAGGATGATAAATATACAATTCACTACATATCCTGAAGTGAAATGGATCGAAAAACATATATTTATTATATGGGAACCTCTAAGAGATTAAGCTCATGTGTAGGGGAAATAAAAATTGCTTCATCATAATATAGGTCCATTAAGAAACATAAATTGAATAAGGGAATCCAAACACTAAGACAAAGATAGGTTTGATGTTGATGCAATTTACAGGTGGGCCTAGGATAGGATATCCATGCATCACTACATATCCAAAGATAATAAGAATCAATCCATATATAGTTTTTATAAGTATATCCCTATAAAATTCTGGATCAAGTTCAGTGGAGAAAGGTAGAATTTTATTTGTTATCTGATAACGGAGAAGGATGAAACTCAATGTAAATTAAGAGAGGCCTCATCAATAAAGAAAAATATGTTTTGAAAATAGAAGTTTTCATTGTGGTTGAGATAGAATATCTACTATTCACTTTATATCCAGGTCTTATCAAGAATCAAGACACATGTAGTTCCCATAAAATATATTTTATCCCAATATAGAGACCACAATGGACAAACCCAATGTAGATAAGAGGACCATACACTGGGATGGGTTGTATATTGATGAAATTCATAGTTGATCCCAAGATTTGGGATCTGTGAATCACTACATATCTTGTAGTAACACGAACTAAGCCACAAATAGTTCTTATCAATTGATTAATTTTCTATCATAAGTTTCGTGAACCATGACACTAAGTTTGGTGAATTTATCTATAACCATAAAAACTAAGAGTATATCAAGACCCCCTAATGTACATTGATATCTTACATGGGAGGCATATTTCCATTTAAGGCCATGTAAAATAGATCACTCTCTAGGGTTTAAGGTTATACATGATAAACCATATTTCGTGTGCTTTATTATCACACAACATGGATTGTGTGTTATGCAGTTTAAATTCATATAGGGTATACTAGGATGTCATGTAGTTTAAGATAAAATGATATAAACTTTTAGGTTATGGAGTTTAAATTCATGTAGCAAGGACTTTATTATATGTTGTTTAAAGTTACAAAATGAAGACTATATGTTGTGTATTTTATAGACATGTAGTTAGGACTATGTGAACCCAACATGACTCTATACAAATTATATGTTTAAAAACCTTGACTTAGTGGTGGGAGTGATATGTTCCCATCTATTATGAATAATTAATAGGCTATGTTTGGGTCAACCTTATTTATGGCCTAAGGTCTATCCCATTTCATCTCCAGTTTTGGAGGTTCTTCTTGGTAATCATCGATCATATTTGACCCATAGTAATTCTACCAAAAAATAAGAAGATGATAGACATATTTTTAAATATCCATGTAATTTGTTTTTGATGGATCTATAGGTTATTTAATGTTCATAACCTTTTATCTTCGAGTCTCTTTATCTAATCCATCATAATATTAGATGGTTTATCTTTAGACAGTTGATCACATATAGAAATAAAAAGTGAGGGAAGTTCAACCCTGATGGCCTGGAATACCTCTTTCTCATACAAAAGTGAACATGGGGACACTTGTGTAGTAGTATGGGTTATCAAGAAATAAGCTTACAAAATGTACATGAAATTTTTCATCCAATACTTTTTGTCCTTATCCACTATTTTATGAACAATATTGGATTTAGATTTGTTTTAATTTTATATATATCCATTTTCCACTTAATGATAGTGATAATAATTTCTATACTATATATTATACTTTATATAGAGTCTTTTACTTTGAATCACATAAATTTATGTTCTTATTTGTTAATATTGTGTGAGAGATACCAAATATATTGATGATATTGGACTTCAAAAAATTGATCATAAAAGTTGTTTCAACTTTCATAAGGGATACTCAATTGGCCCACTTGGAGAAGAATTCAATATAATTAAGGTTTTACTTGATCTACCTAGATATCATTATAAGATATATCTCATATAAATCAATTCCTTGTTGAGTCAATAAGTTTCCTTATGAATTTTCCATTCCTTTATGTTTTGGAAATCACAAACACATTCTCTTAATAAATATTCTCTTTCTCTTTTAAATTTTTCGTAAGGAAAATGTTCCTCCTATAAGAGTGATTGTTTACTTTACCTATGGTTTTCAATGTCTTAGATAATGTTTTTTTCAGCTATACCTAACTATAATTTTCTTAAGACAAAAAAATGGATCATTATCTAACTCAATTCCTTAGAATCCAATTTCACTAAATTTTTTAATCTGATTTCTTCTAAAATTAGACTCCAATTTCTCTTGAAATCAGACTCCAATTTCTCTTGACATCAGACTCTAATTTCTTCTAAAATCGGACTTCGATTTATGATGAGATCTAACTCTAATTTCTCATAAAATCAGACTCTGAATTCATCAGATTTTCGACTCCGATTTCCCAAAAAAAATAGAATTTAGTTCTTTATTATTTTTTAATCTAATTATCAATATTTCTATAATATAATTTTCACTATCATAAAAATCCAGTTAAATTATTTTTTGATAGTTATCATATTTCATTAATGTAGAGTTTCATTTTATCAGACCCTTAATGTGATAATGTTTCTTAAGAAAAGTAACTTTTATCATACTTTGTTACATAAAATGATGTCATCCAATCTGTTTTAACTTACCTATTTCCTTAGTGCCACATGTATAGGACCCTTTGAAATTCATGTAAAATATGACTGTTAGAGGAGAAGTTGACTCTTGGATATTAGACCTATAAATACCCATCCATTTGAACAATTTGGATAGAGTTGAACTCTGGAATGCAGTGATACACTATGAGAGCTCTGCTCAAATATTCCTTGTATGAATGTTTTGAAAAACTTTTTCAAGCTAATAATGTCTTGTTAACCCGCCTAGTGAGAATACAATTGTTATTGTTATCAATTGAGAAATTTTGAGGACAAGAACACAAAGGTACTGATCCCCTTATAGATCGAGGGCTTGTGGAGATAGCAAGAATGATACCAATCTTTGTATTAGGGGATGACCCTAGTGTGGGTAAGATAGACTTTCTTGAATGTATAAATCAAGGGACCTTTATCCATGTTTTTTGGATACCCTTCTCTTTAGGTTAAATTATTTCTTATACTTGTTTACTTTTTGTTGTTACAAATTTTATTTCTGCTACATTTTGTTAAAGTTAGAAAGTATATCTTTCTTACACTTTATTATACATGTAAAAACTCTGATATATTAGATTCTATATTTTTTATGGTATAAAATTTCTTTATATAAAATTGTTTTATGTTTCTTTATTGGATCCATATTATCGAATCCTAAGAAAGTTCATTTATTTGTTAAGAACTAAAGAGGTCTTGTGAATTTATCTTGGTTAACTTTGTTAAACATAGTTTTTATTATGGATAAAAAAAAAAGTTTTTAAACCTATAATTCACCCCCCCCCCTCTTGAAATAGAGAAATATACATATATATTTTGATCCAACAATTGGTATCAGAGCTGGCATCTGAAATTATTTTACTTACATATAAGTTTTCTTGCTCGATCTTTTCTTACTTGTTTTTACTTGTTCAGGGTTTTCTTAAGATTTTCATTATAAAATCATTATATATAAACTTTAACTACTAACCTGTTTTGTGGAAAATATATTTTTTATTTTCTTATAGAATTACATGAATGAATTTTGGACCAATAGACATCTTAAATCCTACCATACCTCCATTTTTTGATGGAAATTATTATGAATACTGGAGAGATAGGATGAAGACTATTATTATACATACCATTGTGGAAAACTTTGTTTTGTTGACTGGAGAGTACAAGATTCCAAAATATCAAATCAGAAAATTCAATAATCAAAAAAATTAGGAGTATCAACTTAACTTTAAAGTATGCAATACGTTATTATGTTCTACGACTAGGAACATATATATCCAGATTTCATCATGTGAAGATGCTAATAGCATGCGGAAAAAATTAGAAGTTACACATTTTGGAAGATCCATGGTTATTGAAATAAGAAGTGTTATTCTTAGCATTGAATACCATGGTTTTATGTTTCCTTATAGAGAACCAATATGCAAAGTTCAACAATGGTTTCTAGCTATCGTCAATAGCCTTCATTCTATGCGTGAGAAAGGTCTTGAAGATGATATTCTATAGGATAAGATAATATATATTATTCCCAATGAATGGGAATACAAAACAATGGTAATTAATGAGAATAGGAAAGTTTCAAACATCACTCTTGATGAGTTATTCATAACTCTTCTACAACAAGAAACCAGAATGAAGAGAGTTGAATATATAAATAAAAAAAGAATGGTAATGATGGTCCTGCATTCCCTACTTCATCAAATCATATGAAATATAAGAATCCTGAAAGAGTTACAAGATCAAAATCCAAGAAAGCTATTGTTACATCTAAATCGAGTGTTAATGATAATTATAAGAATTAACTTGCCAATATTTATCTAAGAATGAACAATATTGTATGAAATTATGATTTAAAATATAGGTATAAGAAGAAATATAGAAAGGATAAGAAAGATTCAGAAGTGACTTGTTATGAATGCAAGAGGGCGGGTCAAATCATACCAGACTGTCCTATGCTCATAAGGAAAGAATGAAAGGATAGGCATTCAGAAAGAAATATGATGAAGTAATACAAGTCTAAGTCTATGAAATTACTAAAAGATAATGACACTTAGAGTTCTATTGGTGGTGATTATTCTGATTAATCTTTAGATATTGAATCATTTGGATAGAAAAATATTGGTCTTATATCCAAAATTCCTACTAGAAATCAATGTATCGTGGCTATGGTAAACACTATTTAATCATTAACCAATATTTCATTAATTGATAATTATAAAAATGAAGAATATGATGAATCATCGGATAAAGAATCCACCTCATAAGAATAAAATACTTTACCTTATTTTGAAGAAGCATCTAGTTTTTCCAAGTTAATTGAGAATGAAAATAAAAATTTTATCTTACCATTCTCCACTACTACTCTCCTTATCTTATGGACAAGATCTCCATGGTAGATTCTGATATTACCATCAGTGGAAAAAAATAATAGGGTATCAGGACTTGGTAAGTGTAGTATGGAAAGAACCCCTTCAGGGAACACGTGGGTTGTGATCCATAATAAACTCCAGTGTCTTAATTCTCGTCTACAAGAGTGGGATAAAGCTTTTTCTAACATGGATAATGACATTAAAGGCACCATGCAAGAGGTTGATCACCTTGAGCAGGGATTGGAAGAGTAGTGGGATGTTCAATATTTTGAGGAGTTATCTACGAGGAAGCAGCATTTGGATGGAATTCTCCAGAAACAGGAATGCTTGGCAAGAGAATATGTGAGGATCATATGGATCCAGGAGGGAGATAAGAATACTGTATTTTTCATGTATGCATCACAAAGATAAAGCTCCCAAGTAATCCTAATATCCTCTTGGATGATGGTACCTACACGGACAATAGGGATATGGTGGGGAACCTGGCGCACACCTTCTTCAAGGACCATCTCACGGGTTCCATCCTAGGGAGGCCCAATGGGTATCTGGGGGTGGATGCAAGGATTTTCAAAGTTATTCCTAACCACTTTTTGGATTAGGACAATGAGGGGCCTGGTTCTATACCCATTGAAAAGGATATTCATGCTACTATGTTCAGCCTCAATCTAAATAGTGCCCCAGGACCATATGGTTCCCCAGGGTCTTTATACAGGGCCTCAGGGGAAGTGGTGAAGGGGGAAATGATCTTGGAAATCCAAGATTTATTATGGGGAGGGAGCCTACTGCAGATTTATTATGCCACCACCATGGTGCTTCTACCAAAATCCAAGAACCCTTCCTCCATCATGAATTATAGACCGATTAGTATGTGTAAATTCCCTTAAAAAATTCTAGCTCGCATCCTCAATAAAAGATTGTCCCTTCATATTCCTCAGTGGGTCTCTATGGAGAAACATGGTTTTGTAAAGGGGAAAACAATCCATGGCATAGTGGCTCTTTCACAAGAGATGATCCCTAGTATTAACTTTAAGACGTGTGGGTCCAACATGGCCATCAAGTCAGATATGAACAATGCCTATGATCGTATTGAGTGGGGATTCCTTAATAAGGTGCTAGAAAGTATGGGCATCTCAACCTGGAAGGTTGGTCTAATTTTTAGATATTTCAGCTCCCCATGGAGGGTTGTTTCATTTATGGGGAAGTCCTATGGTTTTTCTAGGCCATATGTGGACTAAGACAAGGTGATCCAATTTCTCCTTGTATTTTCATCCTCTCACAGGATATCCTGAGTCACATACTAGATAGAAGTATCAATAATTGTAAAATTATTCCTTTCAGTAGTAGTATGAGACATCAATCCATCTCTCACTTGATGTTCACGAATAATACCCTCATCTTCATGAATGCTGGAAGCTGATTGATTAGAGGACTAAAAAAGGTAGTGTAGGAATACTGCCAATGGAGTGGTTAGGTCATCAACACAGATAAGAGATATTTTTACATTTCTAACTGATGTATACCCTATAGGATATATTTAATTCATCCCAAACTCAACATGAAAAGAGGGTAATTTCCAATGGAGTACCTCGGGGCCCCCATCTCTCTGGGAAGATTACGCATATTTGATTTCAACTTCCTCATCAGCAAGATTATAGACAGAATCCTCTACTGGAAAAATCAATACCTCTCCTTTGGTGTCCACATAGGTTTTATTAACATTGTTTTATTGCCTACCCCCATACATGCTTTATATTATATCAAAACCGTTAAGGGTTCCATCAAGACATAGAAAATGTTTTGTCTAGATTTATCTGGGATCCAATTTTCGAAGGTAAATAACGATGGGTATCCAAGAGGAGAATGGACATGCATGATAGAAAGGATGGTATCAATGTCTTCAGCCTGGAAGACACCCTTATATGAATGCACGCCAAGTTGTCATGGGAATTCATCGAGCTGCGTACCCTGTGGTGAAAAACTATGCGCAACCCTCAGCATGGGAATTCGAACGGTACGGAGGGGCATAGCCCTCTATTTTATTCTAACATCACTCCTCTGATCTCTAACCTTCAATTTTATGTGCAATGAATCATTAGGAGGTTTGAGTTATCCTTCTGGTATCATAATTGGGCTGGAGAGTTTATTGGTTTTCCGGGCTATCCCGCTCCTACCATTTCTTTTAGAAAAGCTAGCCTCTACCTAACGTTCATTAAGGTAGTGTTGGACAAAAACAAGTAGGCCTTCTTCAACCTCATTGAAATTTCCCTCGGTCCTGACAAATTCATTTTTACTCCTTCCTCAGGCGCCTTCACCTCTAGGGACTTCCTCCACACCTGGGTCTTATAGGAGAGTGTGGATAATTGGAATGAAACCCTATATTCTAGAGTCATCCCTTCTAAATACAACTTTCTGTCTTGTAGAATTAGAAATAGAGTAGTCCCAATGGATGAAAACATTAAATAGTGAGGTATATCGGTGGATTTTCATTGCTCTGGCTGTAAAAAACTTAAAAACGAGAATGAAGATCATATCTTCTTCAAGAGTGATTGGGAGGCTGCAGTATGGAGAGCCTTTGGTGGTTTTACGTCTATCCTTGACCCCAACATGGAAGCCCAACCATTCCTGGATAGGTGGTATCATGGTGAAGGCGCCTGGGGCCCTATGAAGCTGGAATGTACAATGATATTACATGCAGGGTACTGGTGTATTTGGTTGGCTAGGAACATGGTGAGGCATGATGGGGTCTTCTCTTATGGTAGATTAATTTCCATCATGACCAAGAACCTTCTTCTTGACATGGATGGGCTCATCAACAACTGGCAGGAATCCACCTCCTTTGGTTGCCTTCAAGGGAGCTCCCCCCCCCATTCCAGACAAGTTCTGGAAACACTAGCATCAATTGGGTAAGATAGAATCCTCTCATGAGGGGATTCAAGCTTAACATGGATGGGTTTTGCAACATGGGTGGTGATCTGAGGAGGTGGGGTCATTTGTGTCTCACATGGTTCAGTTATTTGGGAATTTTAATACTGACTGGGTCACAGTTCCTCTCTTCAAGATGAGGTGATGTTAATGCATCTAGGATTAACCCTATGACTTCAGAAGAACATTCCAACGGATGAAGTTGAAACAAACTCAAAGATTCTCCATGATGCAATGAATGGCCTTTGAACCCACCTGGATCGATTACCTACATCATTCGAAAGTTAAGAGGTGCCCTCAATAACACCACCAAAGTGCTTCACTCTTGGCAGGAGGGGAACCAAGTTGTGGATTATCTTGCGTCTCTTGATGTCCTCAGTCCTGACCCAATTAGCATCTACAATGTCTAAACCTTGAAACCTGAGGGGGTGGATTTGGTTAGAGGGGATTCCCTTAACCTTCCTTTTTTCGGCCTCCTTATCAGAGTTGTTGTGGTTAGTGATCCTTTTTGTTATCTCTTCTTTAAAATAATAAAAATCTAAAGTTGGATGGATAGATAGAAACATTGATTTTGATAATATTTCCAAAATCCTTAAGGAATTAAATTTTGAAAAGAATAAACTTTTTAAGGATGTTGAAAAATTAATTTCCATGAAAAAAATAGAGAAAAACTGAAATTCTCAGACTACTGACTATGAGTTTAAAAATTTAGTCATTAGACTAAAATCTGAAAAAATTTCTTTGAGGAAACATTTTCAAAATTTACTAAAGGAAAAGAATGTTTTGCGAAAATTTATTCACAATTTATTCTTCTTAAGAAGAGTTATAGATTTAGTTATTCTCATTCAAAAACAATTTTTAGTAACAACTATTTTATTCTCCAAAGTACTCGTTTTTTCACTAAGTTTCAGTGTGTTCAGAATTGGGAAAAGTTTTTCTTTGAATAAAACTCAATCCTTATGTTTTAATGAAGCCCATTTTACTAAGAAAATATGGATATCTAGGATTTTACATTCTAACCTTTCTGGATCCAAGAATGTTTGGATTCTGAAAGGTTAACTATTTTATTTTTAGAAAAAAAAAGGAAGTGCCAACAACAATACATGGTACATGGATAGTATATGTTCTTGGCACATGACTAGTAACTAAAATGCATTTGAAAATAATATTAATATGAATTGTGGAAATTTATGTTTTTTGGTATAATGCTCAAAGAGAACTTTTTGGTATTGATAATATTTTTCTTCATGGAAAAGCATTAATTTTAAAAGTATTATTTATTAAAGGTCTTAAGAACAACCTTATAAGCATAATCCAATTATGCAAAAAAGGATACCATGTGAATTTTAGGATTGATAATTGTCTAGTACACAATTCCAAGGAAGAATTTATTCTCTCTTCCCATAGGCATGAGAATGTTTTTACACATAACCTATAAGACCTTAGGAGCCCTAACCTACCATGCCTTAGTGAAATGGAAGATTAATCTTGGTTATGACATATAATACTAGGAAATTGTAACCTTATTAAATTATGTAAAATATCAAAAAAATACTTGTTAAGGATCTACCGGATCATTGATTTGATTCTTCAAAAGTCTGTGATCCTTGTCAATATGGAAAGAAACATAAGTCAAGCTTTAAATCAATTAGTGAAATATCAACATATGATGCATTACAGCTACTGCATATAGATATTTTTGGTCCAACACTTACTAGAATTATTTGAGGAAAATACAATGTTTTTTATTATTACACTTGATTTACATGGGTCTATTTTCTAGCAAAAAAATATGAAGTCTTTTATTATTTTAAATCTTTCTCATCCAAAGTTAAAAATGAGAGAAACCTTCCATTTATAAAAATTCATAGTGATCATGGGGGAGAATTTTATGATTCGTATTTTGAAACATTTTGTATTAATAAATATATTACTCATAACTTCTCAAATCCAAGAACTCCTCAACAAGATGGTGTTGTAGAAAGAAGAAATTGTATACATCAAAATATAACCAGAATCATGTTGATTGAATACTCTATTGCTAAACACTTTTGGGATAAATCTGTTAGTACATCTTGTAATACTATAAATCATGTATTAATCAGACCTTTTCTTAATAAAACACCTTATGAGTTATGGAATGGGGTAAAATCTAAATATTCTTACTTTAATGTATTTGAATGGGAAGTATTCATCTTGAATAATAATTAAAGTTAATATAAATTCATCCCCAAATCCAATGAAGGAATTCTCATAGGATATTCCCCTACTTCTAAGGATTATAGAGTTTTTAACAAAAATTATAATAGTATTCAAGAAACAGTATATGTTTAATTTGATGAAACTAATCCTTTTATTTTTTAAAAACCCAAAACTACATCTTCAGATGTGTTTTCAAAAACTAATCATCAAAGTTTTATGGAATATTATTCTAAAAATTAAAATACTAAAGAATATGTTTCTGAAATATTTACCCCAAAGGATTTTTTACCTATGTTGATGAAAATGTTTTACAAAACCGAAGTCAGTTTTTTCTTAAGAATCATCCTAGTGATAGTATCATTAGTAATGTAAATAAACCTGTAAAGAATATATGTTCATTATGAAATAAAGTAGATCATCTAGCATTTCTTTCCTAATTAGAACATAAAAGCACTGATGAATCTTTAGTTGATGATGATTGGAATAAAGCTATGTAATATGAAATAAATTCATTCAAAGGAAGCAAATTATGGACATTGGTTGAAAGACCTAAGGAAACTTCTGTAATTGGAGTAAAGTGGGTCTTTATAAATAAATGTGATGAAAATGGAATCATTGTGAGAAATAAATAAATATTAGTTAATAAAGTATATAATCAATAAAAAGGAATAAACTATGAATAAAACTACGCTCTAGTAGCTATACTTGAATCTATTTGTATTCTACTATCCTTTGTAGAATTTATCAACTTAAAACTTTTTCAAATAGACATGAAGTTTGATTTCATTCATAGATACGTTCAAGAGGATGTTTCTATTGAAAAACCTCCTAGTTTTGAAGACACAAAACATATTGGACATGTTTATAAACTTACCAAAGATTTATAGAGACTTAAACAAGCCACTAGATCCTAGTATGATAGACTTACAAGAATTTTGTTTCAAAAAAAATGTGTTAAGGGAACTACGGATCCAACCTTTTTATAAATAAATATATGGAAAATTATTTGATTGTTCAAATTTATTTTGATGACATTATATTCGGATCAAATCTGTAATCCTTAACTAATTAATTAGAAAATCTTGTGAAATCTGAGTTTGAAATGAGTATGATGGGTGAGTTAACATTTTTTCTTATTTTTGAAATTTGTCAAAAACCATAAGAAAATTTTATATATCAATATAAATATATTAAATATATTCTTAATAAGTATGTGTATGAAAACACTAAAAGTGTAAGTACTCTAATCGGTACCTAAAAAACTCTTGATCTTGATAGTGTTGGGAAACCAGTAGATCAGACATCTTTTAGAGTTATGATAGGAATTATATTATACTTAAGACATATTCATCTAGACATGCTATTTTTGGTATGATTATGTGAATGATATCAGTATAAACCAAAATAATTTCATTTAAAAGTAGTGAAAATAATTTTTATCTATTTAAAGGGAACCACGGATTTACTACTTTTCTATTCTTCTAAAAATGATTTTGTTTTAAAAAGTTTTTTAGATGCTGACTTTGGTGGATGTATAAGTGATAGAAGAAGTACATTTGTAACTTATCATTTATTTATAGATTCATTGGTTTCTTGGTTATGTAAGAAACAATACTCAGTATCACTTTCTACTTTTGAAGATGAATATATAGTAACTAAAAGTTGTTGTGCTCAAGTGTTGTGGATGCAACACACACTCACAAAATATGGAATGAGTTTTATAAAATCAAAAAAAAATGTGTGATAATACTAGTGCCATTTCCCTAATTAAAAACCCAATAAATCATTCTCATGCAAAGCACGTAGACATTAAGAATCACTTTCTTAGGGATTATGCACTAAAAGGATATATCATACTTCAATTTATTGGAACGCAACATCAACTTTCTAACATGTTTGAAAAACCTTTACCCTTTTATAGATTTTAATACATTAAACAAAATTTAGGAATAATAACCATAAGGTAATAATCCATATTTACGTTTTTTCTAAAACCTATCTCTTAACATTAAGATAATACCATTCATAGGGGAAGAAAATGTGTTAATTTTTTATATTTCCTTTCTAATTTTTTTTGGAACCTAAAAAGTTTTATTTCCCTAATAAAACTTTCCATAACCTATATTTTCTTAGAGGAACATTATAAATACAGAAAAAACTTTCATAGAAATCTAGAAGGTACGTTTCCTTACGTATATCATCCTAATTTTATTTTTTTGTTGGTATTTAAATCTTGTATTAAGATAACCATATCAGATTCACTTTCCTTAAATCCTATTTTTCCTTAAAACCTCAAAAGATCAGAACCTAAAAATCCCTCTTTAGTATTGATTTAAACATTCATATCAGATCAAGTAAATATAAAATGTTGGATTGACCCTGAAAGATAAAATGTCACCACAAATCCTAGATAAAGGGACCCCTCTCCTCATTCCCCACATTGTTTTTCTCAATGTTTTTGCACTGAAGCCCTGGCACTCTTTAAATTTGTTATTCAGTTTTCCAATGTTCCATAACCTTATAATGCCTCTTGAGGTCTCCTCAAAGACTCTGATGGCATCAAAAGAGGAACTAAAATATTGGATAATCTTTAGGGAATGGTTGGTGGACCCAAATTTCATTGTAAATTATGACCCTTTGATTTCAAAAATCATAAATAAGAATAAATGTGAAATCCTCTATATGGAAAAAATGAAATAGGATCTGACGTATGCTGATTTGGTTATAGAATCTTATGATGCAGTTCATTTTTATAAACAAGGATGAAAATAAATTTTTAATTTTAAGAGTTATGTAAAAACTTACTCTTTGTCTTACAAGAAGGCTACAAGCATTTCGTACATACCCTAGGAAGGAGATGCAATATTATTCTCCCACAAGTTTCCTAATAAGGATGGTCCTTTTGAGATATTTAAGGTTATTGAGTGCCTTGGGCTTAAGGGAGTGAAGATTCCAAAGATAGCATGTCTTTAAACCAACCACATATTGGTATCACTTTATATGTACGGTTTTTTTATTTTTAGAAAGGGAGATAAGGATTATCTTAACATAAGCGATAGGTTTATGATGGATTTCATGGAGAATGTATGGAAGATAAAACTCATAATGTACATTCTTTTAACCATCAGAAACTTTGTGAATGGCACCATCAAATCTCAAATCATGATGTTCCCTTCTATCATGTCTAATATCATTGTATTTTGCTTATACTCCTTCAAAATCAAATGAAATTCAAAGCCCAAAACCTTTAAGATCATTTTTTAAATGATGATACCTTTAGCAGGATGAATCTTGGTTTAAATATTAATTCATGAGAATTATTTGATCTTCCTGATAAGGATGACCAACCTACCAGAAAGAAAGGATATGTTGGAGAAAGCTTCAATCCAACCCCTATGAAAAGAAAAGATAATGAGCCGAAACTTTAGGAACAATTACCATCACCTGAACCAGTATCTTCTCCAACCAAACCCAAGAAGAAGAAAAATTTGATAAAGTTATAACCAAATGGAGAGATCTCAAAAAGAAGAAGAGGGAAGGTGATGCAGCTTTTTGGTTAGATCCTACCGAGGATAACGTCTTAAAAATTCAAGGACCTGAAGAGCATGATAAGAAAGATAAATAAATGAAGTTGAAGAAGAAAAAATTGGAGGAAGAAATTATCCAATCTTTGTTAAGAGACACCGAGAAGGCATCTGAAGAATTTCAGGTACCAAAATCATTCCTTCAAGATCCTGTGCCATACAAAAATCTAGTACCAGATATAAGAAAGAAGGGTATTTCAATTATGTAACCAATGGTTGAAGATGAAGAAGTTCGGTGAGGAGAAGAAGAATAATAAGAGGAAGAAAGTGATGATGTGATAATAATGGTAGAAGAATATGAAGAGAAGGAGAGACTTTCTAAATATCTCTCAATAATAACTTCCCAATCTAACACCACCAAGATAATTTCATAAGGAAAAAATATCCAGCAAGATGATGTTGATGAGGATGAGGTCAATAAATTTCCTTCATATGATGAAAGTAGTGATGATAATATTTTCCAACAAGTTTTTGATGAAATTTTTGATAATGTTTATGATAATGGAACAGATAATGAATTTTATGATGATGGTGCTAGAATTATTCATGTTTCTGATAGTGATAATGAGACTTGGAAAACTGAGAAGGAAATCTATAAAGATGAGAAAGGTAAGAAAGTATTTGTATATTCTCTAAAGAAAGTTGATATTGCAAAAGTAAATAAGGATATTATTGGTACATAAAATAAGAATGAACATGTGAAAAATAAAGTTCCCTCACAAAAAAAAGAATGCGATTTGGAATCTTCATCTTCAATAGGACATGATTTTGTGGTTTAGTTATTTAATAATATTTTTAATTCCATTCATTTATTATCTAGTATTGATTCCATGTGTCAACTTCTTCAAGAAATAGTTGGTTAGAAGAAAGATTCAACAAATCATATTATGGAAAAGTTCATCAAACATGAGGTAGAGTTCAAGACTTTTCAAATAAGTTATGATCGTCATTAAAGATCTTTCAAAAAAATAACAAATTGGTCAAAGTCTGTTATAGATGATCTTAAAACCAAGGATGAATTCACTAACTCATTAAAATATTCTTTCGATGTGTCTGGTGTTAGGATCAAGAATTTATCAAAAACCAATTTCATAGAAAATGAATGAAGGGAAAGCTAACTGCCAAAAAGAAGACAATGATCTCAATGGGAAACTGAAATTTGTTGCTCTTAATCTGAAAAGGGAAAGACAGATCAGGGAAGATATGTTTGAAATAATCCAAGACAAGGAACAATTGATCAATTCTCTAGGTGAAATATTCATGTCTTCGGATGAAAGAATCAATGATCTTGAAAGAATAAATCAGCATCAGGAAGAGTTACTCAAAAAATTTGTAGATGATCACAAAAAATTGAATAAGTTGAAGGCCACCAAGAAAAGGCTAATACCAAAGGAGAAAATAAAGGATGAATATTTTTTTTTTAATTTGATATTTTTTTGTAATTTACTTTATGAAAAAATTGTTATCTTAATGATATTTTTTTCTTTTAATTGCTTCATTGTGTATACCTTCTAACCTTTTAGGTACAATTTTTTCCCTCCATTCCTTTTTGAAAATCACAATGGGGGAAAAAATAATGAAAAATAATAATATTAAGTTAAAGGAATAGCTTTCCTAAGTACAGGGGATATTACATAAAGAATAAATTCTTAACTAAGGAAGAGTTATTTCTCTAAGAAAGACAACAATACTGTAAAGACCAGAAATTTTCTTGAAATTTTTTTTCATTAAATGTGAATTTTTCGAGTCCATGAAAATTGACGGAGCGTGATTCATAGGCACCGAGTGCTGGAATAAATTTTTGAACTTTTGTTCAGGTACGTTCAGTAAACGTGTGAGTAGGTTTTTCTAACATCTAAACCAGTGCACGAAATTGAAATTAGAGGACACTGTTGAACTTGCAGCACGGGTATTAACTTAAGGAGACCTTCACCTCAACTACAGTGGGTCGAGAGTGAAAGATAGAATTTTCTTTTTTTGTGAAAGAATAAAATAAAAATAAAATTGTGTATCTTTTATTTTTATTTTTATTCCATGTGGATGTTGAGAAGTGGGGACCACCAGACCTAAACCTCTCATGAGAGGTTATGATGGTGGGGACCACCCGAACTAACCTCCCATGAGAGGTTATGGTGGCAGGGACCACCCGAGGTATAAACTCCTTGAATTCCCCTTTAATGGAGAAACCCTCAAAACTTCCTATTAAATGTGGAAGTGCCTCTACAGCTCCTCCAACATTTGTTATGCCAACTCAATTTAATTAATTAAGAAATTTTGAATTTGTGCCAATAAACTAAATAATAGATATCAAAATCTATTATCTTGGGATACCTTTTCATTTAGGTGGAATTGGGGAAAAGATTTGGAAAACGTGAGAGCGTTGGAGAACTTGGGAGAAATATCTCCAACGAAGAACGCCAACCTCGACTTTGACTTTATTCCTTGATACATCCTCCAATATGGGACGTCTTTAATCAGCGATCGTCTTCCCCTCCCCACCAATGTCATCTTCTCCCCCTCTATCTCCATCGACGAATCAAAAAGGTTAGGTGTTTTTTCCCATGTTCTTCCCTTCTATGTTTCTTTTGCGGGAATGAGATTAGTGATTGACGAAGGTTGTGGGGATTGATGTTCTTAATATCTTCCATACACATTCTTGTTCTTGTTGAGCCGCTTGTTGTTGGTCTAACGTGGAGGGTGTGGGCCAAACAAACATGGCACGAACCCTCCATCATTCTTCTTGAATGGTGTATCCTTCATGATGGAAGAAGGCGAGTTTAGTGACAGTGACCAGTGTCGGTGGTCCGCACCGGTGAAACTCGAGAACCGCCAATGAAGGCATGGCGCCCTGCCGCCCAGCGGCCTCCGCACCCCACGGTGCTCCGTCGTCCAAGGCCATCATCGTCACGTAGCCTCCGCGCCCCATGGCGATCCACTGTCTGCGGCGATTGCTACCCCGTGGCCTCCACTGCTCCATGACATCTGCAGCTGAGCCGACCCAAACCGCCAGCATCATCCGACGCATCGCCGCCATCCAAGTTGTCGCCACCGTCTGAGTCCCCACCGCCCAAGTTGCTGCCGCCGTTCGGGTAGAGCTGCCGCTGAGCCGCCACTGCCCTTTCAGCCAAACCTCCTCGGCCAAGCCTCCCCACGACCTCGTGCCCTCGTGGAACCCTCTGCATCCTCGCGACCACCTGCAGCCCTTCACGTCCCCTCACAGTCTATCGGACCGGACCTAGCGGGCTGGGACACCCAGCGGGTCGGGCCGAACCCAATGGGTCGGGCCACCTAGTAGGTCGAGCCGGACCAAGTGGGGGAGGTCGGGTCGACCTGAACCTGGTCAGCCCAGGCTGGGTCGGTCTGGGTCAGTCTGACCGGGTCGGACCGGACCTGGGCCCACTATGACCCATTTACATTATTTTGGCCATAACATTGGCATTGTGAATTAGTTTGGAGAACCGTCAATGGTGCTAGAAACCCTAGAGAAAGACGGTCCCTTTGGTATACCCCACTTGAGTTTTGGATGAAGTTGGGGAACAGTTGGGTTGAATTTAGCATGAATCCAACCGGGCCCTCTAGACAAAAGGCTAATAACTCACAGATCGGGTGTCTGAATGACGCACCGTCTTTTGCATTGAGACCCCTATGACATGTCGGTCCTTTGAGATACTTATTCATGGGACATAGTGGAAGTTGGAGAATCGACCAGTGGATTTGGGAGCGGACTCTCCCAGAGACGAGCAAGCCTAATGCGGAAGCCCAGTAGCTCGTTGTGATGAGAAGGGTTCTCCTAGATATCCTTTGCGTGTCAGATCCTAGCGATCATGTGTGGGTCATCTCTTAAAGATCATTTGTGGGTCATCTCCAGCGATCATGTGTGGGTCAACTCCTAGCGATCTTGTGTGGTTCAGCTCCTATCGATCCTTTGGGTCAGCTCCTAGAGATCATGTGTGGGTCAACTCCTAGTGATCCTGTGTGGGTCAGCACTTAGCGATCCTATGTGGGTCAGCTCCAGCGATCTTTTGTGGGTCAGATCCTAGAAATCTAGTGTGGGTTAGCTCCTATCAATCCTGTGTGGGTCAGCTCAAGTGATCCTGTGTGTGTCAGCTCCTAGCGATTCTGTACAGGTTAGCAGCAGATCCTCTTAACGGAATAAGATGATTTAGTAATTATAACTAATCATCTCTATTACTATACCTAAATATATAAATGGTGTGATTTGAGTCAATACTTCTGTGTTTCATCATGATTGAGATGGATTACATGATAACTTTGGTATATGTATGGGCATATACCTAATAGGATTATTTGTTGATTTCATACTTTGTGGTTTATCCTTGGTGTATTTTTTGAGACCTTGAGGGTCTTGGGGTCCCTATTGAGTATCATTATACTCACCCCTAAACAGGCTATACCTGTACCTTGTTGTGTGGGATGTAGATGATGGACAGCGCTGACTGAGGACAATGGTACCAGGATGAGAGGTAGCTTAGAGGTGGACCTATACAAGGCGTACTACAGAGACGACCGATCAAGAGTTATACCTACACTTCAGGTAGGATCCTTGGAGGGTGATCACAGGAGTTGTTCCAGTTAATTTTACTTTCATTTTCCTTGTACTTACTAGTTATCCTTGTACTTTCCATATGGGCTTGTATTCTGGACCCTTTTTACTTACTGTACTCACTCAGTTTACTATTCAGTTTACTTGAGTTCGTATGTTGTTATGTCATTGGTTTTGTGTGTTATAGGTTAGAAAGGCAATGCCTTCCCAGTTTTAGGTAATACGCATTCAGTGCTAGTCGCCATCCCCTGGCCTATGAATGGCGGGCTTGGGGTTGTCAGGGCATGGGCCCCGGGGGATGGTTCATGACAAATTGGTATCAGAGGATTAAGTTCTACCAAAGAACATAGGTCTCTAATATTTCTTTTTAACGTAAATAATGTTAAGTGTAGTGATTTTGGTTTTCAGTTTAGGGAATCCAGTGTTGCTGTGGTGGTCGACGTATCCATACACTATGACCCTGACTTCTAGTTTCCAACTCATTGCATAAAAACACTGATTGTGTGTGTGTTTTGAAGAGTTTTCTTTGTGATCTCTTTGAGTCAGCTCACTAGGTATAGCTTATTGACTATGTCACACCTTTTTATTTTCAGGATGCCACCACATAGACAGCTAGTTAGGGTTCTGAGAGTAGTACGCACAAATATCCCACCGAGCGAAGAGGACTTGGTGTAGGGCCCTCTTCCAGTAGAGGCACCAGTGGAGGAACCAGTGGTACCATTACCCATTGGGCCACCAATTCCACCGGCCCCAGAAACAGACGGTGTACGCCGCTTGACCATGTTGTACAAGTTCCAGCGCCAGAGGCCACCCAGTTTCAGGGTAGAGATGGACCCACAGAAAGCTGAGGATTGGTTGGAGGCTGGTGTAGGAGTCCTTCGACTGGTAGGGACACCAACCTATCTCATGGTGATCCTTGTCGCCAGAGGAAGCAGTAGCCAAATGGTGGAGATTGATGCTCCAAGTTCACGATGAGGTGAAACTTCTCTATGCAGACTTCGAGAGCATGTTTCAAGCAGAGTTTGTCCCGGAGACTCTCCATGCAGTGGGTATACAAGAGCTTCTTCAACTATAGTAGGGAAGCATGATTGTAGCTCATTACTCAGCGATATTCACTGACCTCTCACGATACTCCACTTATATGGTGTGGGACCCTTTCTTCAGGGCCCGAACCTTCGACTAGGGACTCAGGCAGGAGATCAGGTATTCGATGATCTCTCTCAGCATCCTAACACAGACAAGGGTGTTAGAGAAATCCCTCTTAGTTGAGGGTTACCTTGTTGCGCTGTCACCAGCAGAGAGACC
Source organism: Viscum album (assembly GCA_963277665.1). Lineage (NCBI taxonomy): Eukaryota > Viridiplantae > Streptophyta > Magnoliopsida > Santalales > Viscaceae > Viscum > Viscum album. Next base: position 1,869,358,288 of record OY728163.1, read on the forward strand.
CTCTACTAGTCATCATGTGGCTGAGTCTTATGCAGCTAGCAGTAGATAGATGTTGAAGAGGACCAACATGACCAGACCTACAAGTGGACGACCTCATGATTCATGATCGGTTGTGCATGGAACCTGAGACAGAGCAAGTCATACAACGAGCGGGTAGTGTTACGCATACGGCGGGTAGGGTCACATGGCTCGTGACTGTCTGACCCGCTATATGGATGATCAGTAGACGGTCGAGGGATTTCCTAGGAAGAGATAGAGGTTCGAACGAGGAGTTCCGTAGGGAGCAGGAAGACGTGGCAGAGGATATGGTCGTGCAACTGGTGGTGGGTGATGATTAGAGATGTTACCGCCACCACCACTAGGAGGTACACCCCAACCGTCAGGAGTAGGTGGATAGGGGCGAGCTCAGCTCCAGGAAGCTATGGCCTACGATCATGGTGCTCCGAAGATGACACAAGGTACGATACGTGTCTACTCCATCTTAGCTGCAGTACATATAGACACAAGTACCTGTCATTATTTTATTTCCATTTCCCTCGTTTGGAGCTCCAATATTCGGATTGAGCTGCTGGCTCGATCCTTACGGCTAGATACTCCTACGGGAGCGGATTCGATGATTACGCAGTAGTGCCGATAGTGTGAGATTACTCTAGGAGTCGAGAGATTTGGCTGGGATTTACTAGTAGTAGCGTCGAGGCCTTACGACGTCATCTTGGGTATGGATTGGTTATCTATAATCCATGCTCAGATATACTATATTAGGTGCAAGGTGTGATGTGTCTGCACTGATGGGACCAGGTTTACCTTCACTGGGGAGAAGGGATCCTTTTCAGTACTAGATGGACTTACCTGGAGGAGAGTGCAGCCGATCACTCATCAATTGTCTAGCCTTACCCTCAGACCGGTTTATGTGGAGATTCTGAGCTATCTTGTAGTGGTGGACTAGTATGCAGATGTCTTCCCTGATGATTTTCTGGGTCTACCTCTTTCCATAGAGGTGGAATTTTACATTGACTTGTACCCCAGGACGACACCGATATCTATACTAGCGTATCGGATGGCTCCTATGGAGCTTCGTGAGCTACAGGTACAACTAGAGGATTTGCAGGGGAAGGGATTCATTTGGCTCAGTTTTTCTCCTTGGACGGCCTCGATTTTGTTCACCAAGAAGGCGAATAAGATTTTGAGACTTTGTATCGACTATCAGTGCCTAAACCAGGTGATCGTGAAGAATAAGTACCCACTTTCGAGGATTGATGACCTCTTTGATCAACTGATGGGAGCACAGTGGTTCTCAAAGATAGACCTCATATTAGGCTATCACCAACACAGAGTATGAGATGAGGATGTGTAGAAGACGGCTTTGAGATGTTGGTATGGCCATTAAGAGTTCTCAGTTATTCCATTCGGTGTAACCAACACTCCAACAGTGTTCATGGGACTCATGAACAGGATATTTCATCCATACCTTGACCACTTTGTAATAGTCTTCATCGACAACATTCTGATCTACTTGGATATTGAGGAGAAGCATTCTTATCATTTATAGGTAGTACTGGACACACTCCGAGAGCTCCAGCTTTATGGTAATCTCTTGAAGTGACAGTTTTGGATCTAAGAGGTTCACTTTCAAGGAAATGCCATATCAGAGGCTGGAGTTGTAGTGGATCCAGCGAAGATTGAGGCGGTACTTTCTTAGGATCCACCCAAGAGTGTGACAGAGGTACAAAGTTTCCTGGGTTTGGATGGATACTACCGAAGGTTTTTCCCAGATTTCACTAGAGTTATATCACCTCTATCAGCATTAACGAAGAAGGGGCAACCCTTCATGTGGTCGGAGAGATTCCAGCGGAGTTTTCAGGAGCTGAGGCAGAGGCTGACTGGTGCCCCCATATTGAGGCTTCCAGAGGAGGGTGTAGGGTACGTAGTCTACTGCGATGCATCAGTGACCGGGCTCGGATGTGTCCTGATGCAAAATCGAGAGGTGATCGCATATGATTCTTGACAGCTGAGATAACATGAGCAGAACTACACTACCCATGACCTGGAGTTAGCAACAGTAGTCTTCGCCTTGAATATGTGGTGGCACTATCTAATGGGTGAACATTTTAAAGTGTACTCTGATCACAAGAGTCTCATGTATATCTTCTCTCAGAAGCACCTGATCCTAAGACAGTGATGTTGGCTTGGGTTCCTCCAAGACTATGACTATGACAACCTCGCTTTTATTACAAACTTAAACATGATTTATTACATAAAACATCACTTGATACAACAAATAAGATCGATAGGTTTAGTGTCTTTAGGGATTAGGATCATTTCATAGAAACTTAAAACATAAAATACAACATCGTTATTGAAAACTTTATTTACATGACCACTACATTCCCTCGTACTTAGCATTTTATGGGATAACCTGAGGACATGTATAAGAAAAGGGTGAGCTATAAAACCCAGTAAGGGAGTACACATGGAATAACATGAGGAGTAAAATACATGTTAGAGAATAGGAATATCAATAGAGCAAAAAAGAAACATGAACATAAAGGCATGATAAATCATGATAATCATAACATTGAAATGTGGCAATAACACTTAACATGGAATTAGCATGAGTCAAGGCTCATTGCACATGGAGCATGAGTAAATCCTCATTGGACATAAAGCACGAGTAAACCCTCATTGCACTTGAATTAGAATGAGTCAACACTCATTGCACATGATGTATCATGATACTATACTTTACCCAATTCATTGGAGCACTATAAGGGCGCACCATTCTTAAACATTTCATTTCATGCATAAGTGTGCCACATGGATCATAAAACATGGATTCATAAAACATAATCATTTATTACATGATAAAAGAATGTGGAATTAATACATGAAACTTTAAAATCAATAAGTAAATGTGCATAAAGGTGAATACCCTTGATGGAGAAATGGGCATGGTATTCACTACACAATGTCATTGGCATAGAAAATCAGTGTGATTTCGGCAGCGTAACGGCGTGACATAAGAATTCATAAAAAATGGTTGATGAAAGAGAAAGGGGTTACTCATAATATTTAGATGTAATGGACAGTAAGGAGGTCATATATATACATGTCCCAACAATTGTAATGTAATTTAGATTCATGATACAAAAGTATTTCTTAATTTAAAAGAGGAGAGAGAAGTTCCTTTCGGAATTTCGGCATAATAACGGGTGTACATGGGAGGCATTTAATGAGAGAGAAAGGGTATCCCATCATTAAAACATAAATAGGGAAGTATGAGAGAGGTGCGAAACCATACCCCAACATTTATAATTTAAATTAAAAGGGAAAACAACTTAAAGAAAATTGGACAAAAGTGAGAAAGGAAGAAAAAACCCTTACTTGGAAGTGTGCTTCCAAAAGCTAGAGAGAGGCTTGTGAGAGGCTTCTTGGGAGCTTGTGGAACCTTGGGAGGATTCTAGATAGAGTATGGAAGAGGTTGGACGAACTCCGAAGGCTTTGAGTGGGGAGGAAGTGGGATCTTGGGTGGGTTTATATAGGAAAGTTGAGGGAATTCTTTATTATTTAGGTTTGGGTCCCCTTACATTAAATTAATCCAAACCACAAATCATCCCATGGTTTTTGCCCATGATTTTTGGAACAGGGAAGAGGAAAAAATATTTTATATGGCCAAAGTCTGAAATTCTTAAAATATTAGGGTTGCTTATGTGGAGGTGAGTCACACTCCCATGGAAATTAATTTAAAAAGGCAAGGTGTTGAATAAGTCTTGAGGGGTCCATTAATACTTTGAAAAGTAAGTCAAAAAAACCCAAAAACACACTATTTTAATGTTAAAACATATTTTGGCCGAACATAAATATTATAGTATTTAATTACATCACTATTGGGTCATTATGATGTCATAAAACACATTATATATTTAAATAGTATTTAATTTTTACTCAAAAATTAGACTGTCTCGGAAAATTATGAAAAATTCACCGTTGGATAATTTTGACATCCTGATTCTATAAATAAAATTTATTTTATCTAAATAATTTTCTAAATATGTTAATTTTTACTTTTAAAATAAAAACTGACATTTATCGAAAATTCACGGGTTTTGACAGAAAAGGCTTTCAAACCTTAATAAAAATTATGAATGCATTCATAAAATTATAAGATCATTTATATTTTATAAAAATTAATTTAATAATAATATTATTTTATTAAAATATTATTTAATTCAAAAATCCCTTAATTTAATAAAATATATTTCTTAATTAAATAATAACTGAAAACATCATTTGTATTTTAAAAACTATTTACAATGTATCAAAAATGACTAGAAGTTATATTCAATATTATATACAAAAATAATGTACATGAACATTATACTACTTATTTGTTACATAACCCCTTAAAACAGCCGCATAAGACCTAAGGGTAAGGTGTATGATGGTGACAGACTCTTGGGGTGGCTCGGATAACATCGCTCGAGTGGTAATTTCAATCAACTTCTAATTTTCCCGTAGACGGTCACGTTCGAGCTTGACATGATGAATCTTAGCTTGGGCTTGGTCAAGAGTGAATCCCAAAGATGCCACCTCTTTTCCGAGCTCCGACAAATGGGCTTCGTATGGAGAAATTCTACTGGACGAGGTCATCGCTTCTTTTGTCTGAGTAAATTGGATTTGTTAAAGTCCTATATTTATACTAATCATGTGATCACTGTTCAATGGCTATATTAGCAATGGTCAAAATCTGTAACATAAAACCAATGAAGTTGACACTTTACATAAACATAACGAGACATTTAATTAGATCAAGAGGGATTTCCATTAATGAAACTTTGGGTCGTTACAATATTCCCCCTTAAGAAATTTCGCCCTCGAATTTTTTTTTCCCACACTAAAACAAATGTGGGTAACTCAGTATCATCATTTCCTCCGATTCCCAAGTCGCTTCTTCAAACTTGTGGTTTCTCCACAACACCTTGATGAGGGGCGTTGTCTTATTTCGTAGAACTATTTCTCTACGATCTAAGATCTTTACTAGTTCCTCCTCATAAGAAAGATCATCTTCCAATTGTACCACCTCAGAAGAGAGTACATGTGAAGGGTCTGGTATGTACTTCCTTAAGAGGGATACATGAAAAACATCATGTACTATGTGCATAGTAGGTGGAAGTGCTAGTCGATAGTCCACAGCCCCGATACGATCAAGAATCTCTAAGGGGATGATGTACCATGGACTTAACTTCTCATTCTTTCCAAACCTCAAGACCTTCTTCCACGGAGATATGTGTAGAAAAACCATGTCTTCAACTTTAATCTCAAGGTATCGTCGATGATTATCTGCATAACTCTTTTGTCGACTCTGGGCTGCCTTGATATGCTGCTGAATGGTTTTCACATTCTCCACCATTTCCTAGACCATTTCTGGTCCAAGCAGCTTACGTTCACCGACCTCATCCCAACATGCCGGTGTTCTGCACCTTTTCCTATATAGGGCTAAATATGGTGCCATTTGGATGATTTAGTGGAAACTATTGTTATAAAAGAACTCAACCATAGGAAGATTTTGATCCCATCCTCCTTTAAAGTTTATTGAGAATGATCTCAACATATCCTCAAGTGTTTGAATAGTCCGCTCAGATTGGAAATCAGTTTGAGGATGATAGGTAGTACAGAAGTTCAATTCAGTATTCAGATCATGTTGAAGACTCTTCCAAAACTTAGAGGTGAATCTTGGATCTCGGTCAGAAACAATAGATAGTGGTACTCCATTCAACCTTACCACTTCCCTGGTATATATCCGTGCTAATTTATCCAAAGAGAAATCCTCCCAAATAGCAATGAAGTGTGAAGTCTTTGTAAGAAGATCCACAACAACCCAGATTGCATTGTTTCCCTTAGATGTCCTCGAAAGTCCGATGAAAAAGTCCATGGTGATGTTCTCCCATTTCCATTATGGTATGGGCAATGGCTGCATCATCCCCTTAGACTTTTGCCTCTCTGCCTTCACTTGCTGACACACCAGACACTTTGATGTATATTCAGGGATCTGCTTCTTCATATTATCTCACCAAAAGTTTTCTCGGAGATCTCGATACATCTTTTTTCCCGCTGGGTGAATAGAGAAATTTGAACTATGTGCATCATCCAAAAGTTCCTTCTTCAGATCCAGATTGATAGAACACATAGTCTTTTCCCAAACCGCACAATTCCTTCTTCATTAACATTAAACTCTGAGGATTTTCCCTTTTTGATAGATTCCACTTTTTCTTGAATTCCCACATCATCCTTTTGATCATCCTTTAACCTTTCCAAAAGAGATGGTTGAGCAATCATTTGTGAAAGGATTTATTATGTTCCCTTCTCTATGGTTCCCATGTTCATCTTGATCAAGTCTAAGAATATTGGATCCTTCTCAACTCTCACCATTGATAGAATCGATGGGTCCATTCTACTTAGGGCATCTGCCACCTTGTTTGCTTTCCCAGGGTGGTAATGTATTGAACAGTCATAATCCTTGATGATCTCTATCCATCTTCTCTGGCGCATATTAAACTCTTTCTGTGTGAATATATATTTAAGACTATTGTGGTCAGTATATATCTCACATTTCTCTCCATAGAGATAATGTCGCCAGATTTTCAAGGAAAAGATCAATGCCGCCAACTCCAGATCATGCATTGGATAGTTTCACTCATGAATTTTCAACTGCCTTGAGGCATAGGATATCACTTTATCATTCTGCATCAGCCCACAGCCTAATCCCTTCTTCTAAGCATCACTGAATAACACATAAAGTTCCCCACTTGTGGGTAAAGTGAGCACGGACGCAGTGATAATCCTCCTTTTCAACTCCTTGAAGATTTCTTCACATTCATCACTCTAAGAAAACTTTACTCCCTTTCGAGTTAGCTTGGTAAGAGGGTTGGACAATCGTGAGAAATTCCTCACAAATAGTCGATAATATCCAGCTAACCCCAAGAAGCTATGGATATCTGTTACCGATGTTGGCCTCGGCCATCCCTCAATTGCATCTATTTTGGAGGGGTCCACAAATATCCCATTGCTTGTGATGATATGGCCCAAGAATGAGACCTCCTTCAACCAGAACTCACACTTGTTGTACTTTGCATAGATCTTCTCCTTACGCAAATTCTCTAGTACAGTTTTTAAATGCTCCTCATGATCCTCCATGGTTTTAGAGTATATTAGAATATCATCTATAAAGACTACCACAAATTTGTCGACGTAATCTCTAAAGACTCTATTCATCAAGTCTATGAATATTTCTAGAGAATTGGTGAGTCTAAAAGGAATTACTATGAATTCATAGGGCCTGTATCTTGTGCAAAAAGCAGTCTTGGGGATATCTTCCTTCTTCACCCGTACTTGATAATATCCCGACCGCAAGTCCACCTTGGAGAAGTATTGTTCTCCACGCAACTGATCAAACAAGTCATCAATTCGTGGGAGAGGATACTTGTTTTTTATCCTGATTTTGTTAATTTCACGATAATCGATGCAAATCTGCATTGACCCATCCTTCTTCTTGATGAAGATGACTGGTGCACCCCATGGTGAAGCACTTAGGCATATAAACCCTTTATCCAGATTCTCCTGTAGTTGTTTCTTCATCTCTTCAAGCACAATAATAGCCATTATATATGGAGTCTTGGATATTGGTAATGCCCCAGATATAAGTTCAATTTAGAACTCAACATCTCTTCTAGGAGGAAGACCAGGCAGTTCCTCGGGAAACACTTCAGCGAATTCCCTCACAATAGGAATTTATTCAAGGATGGTTTCTTCCTTGGACTCAATCATCTGAGCCAGATACGCGTTCTCATATGGAAGTAATATCCAGACTTGAGATGATGGAGCTAAAGAAGATTCATCTTCCTCTTTACACTTGTAAAGAATCAGGGGTCGATTCTCCATATGGAGTGTGATTTCCCTCTCCCGAGTATTTATGTTGGTTATATATAAGGAAAGCCAATACATGCCAAGAATTGCATAAAATTCCACTAGAGGGAGTATAACGAGGTTCTCCGGGAAATTTAATCCCCAGATTAAAACAGGGGAGGACTTGTAGTCATGGGATGCAATGATTTCCCCATTTGTCGTACTCACTGACATCTTCACTTCCATGATTTGTGGTGGTGCTGGGATTGTTCTAATAAACTTTAGAGATATAAAAGAATGTGTAGAACCTAAATCAAAAAGTATGTTCGCTATTCTTGAATGAATAACTAGTGTACCTATCACCACTTCGTTTTTGGGGTTCAACTCGGTAGAAGTGATGGAAAAAGCTCTTCCTTGCTGCCTTGCAGGTTGTTGGTCACCTCTGAAAACCCTTGGATTAGGGCACTGATTTGCAAAATGACCAAGTTCTTTGCATTTTTACAATTGAACAACGCGTTGAGGTTTGAATGGGGCGTTCCTCTCCTCTGTCGCAGTCGCGGGTATTTCTTGCCGACAATTAACTGCTAGGTGCCCTTCTCTTCTACACCTGAAGCATTTTCTCGTCCCCTTAAGGCAATTTCCATGGTGCTTCTTTCCGCACTTTTGTCAAGTGGGGTGCTGGATCTTCTTAGCACTGTTGGATTTATCCATTGGACCGCCATCATTGAAGTCCACCTTACGCTTCTTGTCCCCATGATACCTCTGTGATTCCCCTATCTCCATTTCAACCTTGAGGTCACATCAAACAATTTCATCATACCTTTTAAAGTCATGGATCGCTAATGATTTCCACAATCTAGGCTTCAACCCACCAAAGAAGAAGTCAACTTTGCATTCAGGGGTAACGACAAAGCCAGAAGCGTATCGTGCAAGCCTTGTGAAGTTTGCCTCATATTCTCCAACATATTATTTATCTTTTTTCTTGAGGGAAAGGAATTCCCTTTCCATCTTTAGCCAGAGGGTGCGTGGAAAATATTTATCGAAAAACATCTTCCGGAAATCCTTCCATTCCAACACCTCGATCTCCTCCTCAGGCTTCATATTTTTTATCAACGTCCACCATTGATCAGCTTCACCCTCCATACGATAAGCCGCTAGGAGAACCTTCTCTTGTTCAGAACATTGGAGGATAGAGAATACGTTTTCAATGGAGTTGATCCATTGTTCAGCGATCGTGGGATCAGATGATCCACTAAATGTAGGAGGCCTTTGTCTCATAAAGCTCTCGATAGCAACTTGTTCATTCTTGGGGGGGGGGGGGTTGAACGTTCCTCTTGACCCATGTTTATATTCAAAACTTGAGTTAGCTGAGAGAGAAGCGTGACAAAGTTCGCGATTCCCGCTCCCATTGGATTGGGCATCCCATTAGTATAGTCATCACACTGATCTTCACAACAGTTGTTAGCATGATCCCTCCTATTACCGGCCATTGGCTGGAATAAAAAGAATGTTAGGGGTAAAACATAAAGGGTAATCCAAAGACAAAATTTGATCCCTTAAAAATAAACATTTATTTCCTTACTCAAGAGTCTATAGGCTTCAATATTGGCTTTTCATGATCTACTTTCTAACATATATTCGTAGGGTCATTTTTTAATTCCCTTAATAAGGGTTCATACTAAGCTTTTGAATTTATCAAAACATATCCCCCGGGAGTGTCGTAACCAAGAGTCCAGTAAGGCCCTTTGCCGTGCACCAGTTCCCGTTTGAGTCCATCTCAAATCAGTGTTTTTGGGTTTTACCCCTATGATACATCTATGCCAGAGCCGCCTCTACCTGCTCGTATCTAGACAGGGATGTATTTGTTTGATAAACCACTTACTCAGTACTTATCAAATCTTAGGGATGATTTTATTATACTTAGTCTTGTATCTAAGGCTTTACTAGGGTTTCATAATCCCAAAAATAACTAAACCTATCCTCTGATACCAACTATGACAACCCAGCTTTTATTACAAACTTAAACATGATTTATTACATAAAACACTACTTGATACAACAAAGAAGATCGAGAGTTTTAGTGTCTTTGGGTCTTAGTATCATTACATGGAAACTTAAAACATGAAATACAACATATTTATTGAAAACTTCCTTTACATGACCACTACATTCCCTCATACATAGCATCGCATGGGATAACCTGAGGACATGCATAAGAAAAGGGTGAGCTATAAAGCCTAGTAAGGGAGTACACATGTAATAACATGAGGAGTACAATACATGTTAGAAAATAGGCATATAAATAGATCATAAAAGAAACATGAACATAAAGGCATGATAAAGCATGATAATCATAACATTAAAATGTGGCAACAACACTTAACATGGAATTAGCATGAGCCAAGGATCATTGCACATGGAGCATGAGTAAATCCTTATTGCACATAAAGCACGAGTAAACCCTCGTTTCACTTGAATTAGCATGAGTCAACACTCATTTCACATGACGTATCATGATACTATACTTTACCCAATGCATTGGAGCGCTATAAGGGCGTACCCTTCTTAAACATTTCATTTCATGCATTAGTGTGCCACATGGATCATAAAACATGGATTCATAAAACATAATAATTTATTTAATGATAAAGGAATGTGGAATTCATACATGAAACTTTACAATCAATAAGTAAATGTGCATAAAGTTGAATACCCTTGATGGAGAAATGGGCATTGTATTCACTACACAATGACATTGGCTTAGAAAATCGGTGCGATTTCGGCAGCATAACGGCATGACATAAGAATTCATAAAAAATGGTTGATGAGAGATAAAGGGGTTAATCATCATATTTACATGTTATGTACAGTAATGAGGTCATATAGATACATTTCCCAACAATTTTAATGGAATTTAGATTCATGATACAAAAGTATTGCTTGAATGTAAAAGAGGAGAGAGAAGTTCCTTTCAGAATTTCGGCATAGTAACGGGTGTACATGGGAGGCATTTAATGAGAGAGATGGGGCCTCCCATCATTCAAACATAAATAGTTCAGTATGAGAGAGGTTAGAAACCACACCACAACATTTATAATTGAAATTAAAAGGGCAAACAACTTAAAAAAAATTGGACAAAAGTGAGAAAGGAAGAAAAAACCCTTACTTGGAAGTGTGCTTCCAAAAGCTAGAGAGAGGCTTGTGATAGGTTTCTTGGGAGCTTGAGAAAACTTGGGAGGATTATAGAGAGAGTAGGTTAGAGGTTGGATGAACTCCAAAGGCTTTTAGTGGGGAGGAAGTGGTAGCTTGGGTGGGTTTATATAGGAAAGGTGAGGGAATTCTTTATTATTTATGTTTGGGTCCCCTTACATTAAATTAATCCAAACCACAAACCATACCATGGTTTTTGCCCATGGATTTTGGAAAACGGAAGAGTAAAAAAATATTTTATAAGGCCAAAGTCTGAACTTCTTAAAATATTAGGGTTGCTTTTTTGGAGGTGAGTCACACTCCCATGGAAATTAATTTAAAAAGGCAAGGTGTTGAATAAGTCTTGAGGGGTCCATTAATGCTTTGAAAAGTAAGTAAAACAAACCCAAAATTACATTATTTTAATTTAAAAACGTATATTGGCCTAACATAATTATTATAGTATTTTATTACATCACTATTGGGTCATTATGATGTCATAAAACACATTATATATTAAAACGGTATTTAATTTTTACTCAAAAATTTGACTGTCTCAGATTATTATGAAAAATTCACCGTTGGAAAATTTCGACATCATGATTCCAGAAATAACATTTATTTTATCTAAATAATTTTCTAAATATTTTAATTTTCACTTTTTAAATAAAAACTGACATTTATCGAAAATTCACAGGTTTTGACAGAAATGGCTTTCAAACCTTAATAAAAATTATAATTGCATTCATAAAATTATAAGATCATTTGTATTTAATAAAAATTTATTTAAAAATAATATTATTTTATTAAAATATTATTTAATTCAAAAATCTCTTAATTTAATAAAATAGATTTCTTAATTAAATAATAACTAAAAACACCATTTGTACTTTAAAAACAATTTACAATGTATCCAAAATGACTAGAAGTTATATTCATTATTATATAAAAAAATAATGTACATGAACATAGTACTACTTATTTGTTACATAACCCCTTAAAACACCCACATAAGACCTAAGGTTAAGGTGTGCGATGGTGACAGACTCTTGGGGTGGCTCGGATAACATCGATCGAGTGGTAATTTCAATCAACTTCCACTTTTCCCGTAGACGGTCATGTTCGAGCATGACATGATGAAGCTCAGCTTGGGCTTGTTCAATAGTGAAGCCCAAAGATGCCACCTCTTTTCCGAGCTCCGAAAAATGGGATTCGTATGGAGCAATTCTACTGGACGAGGCCATCGCTTCTTTTGTCACAGTAAATTGGATTTGTTAAAGTCCTATATTTATACTAATCATGTGATCAATGTTCAACAACTATATTAGAAATAGTCAAAATTCTTAACATAAAACCAATGAAGTTGACACATTATATAAACATAAATAGATATTTAATTAGATCAAGTGAGATTTCCATTAATGAAACTTTGGGTCGTTACAATGACATCGAGATAGTCTATACTCCTTAGAAGGGGAACGTTGTAGCAAATGCACTCAACCAGAGATCTGGTATATAGCTTCTAGGTGAGGCGATGAAGCAACTGGCCGCTTTGCAGATATCCTTTGTGGATCGAGATATAGTATCTTTTCTTCAGTATCTTACAGTAACTCCCCCACTTATTTAGCGAGTCATGGAGGTGCAATGTGGGGACGCTAACTTCAAGACACGATGTGCTCAGATATCCACAGGACATGCACCTGGTGGATTTTCTAAAGGTGGGGAGCATGTCATCCTCTTCAGATGTCATACCATGGTACCCGTGTCACTTTGAGAGGAATTGTTGGGGGATTTCCACACATCCCCACTAGCATTACATCCATGAGTGTTGAATATGTACCAGGATCTCTGATGACAGTACTGGCGGCCGGGAATGAAGAAATCAGTAGTAGATCTTTTCTCTAAATGCCTCACTTGTCAGCAAGTGAAGGTGGAGCATCAGGTACCAGCAGGCTTGGTTCATCCTTTAGAGATCCTAGAGTGGAAGTGGGATGGTATATCCATATACTTAATGACATGACTTCCACGTATATCCAGGGGTCATGACTCGATTTGGGTGATCGTTGACAAACTCACCAAGTCGGCCCACATCCTACCGATTATAGATCCGGGTTTAGTAGAGAGATTGGAACGAATCTATGTGGAGGATATTGTGTATCTACATGGATTACTCTTGATGATTGTCTCCAATCATGATGACCATTTTACATCCCATCTATGGAAGGGGTTGTAGGAGGCTTTCGGGATGCAGCTTTGTTTGAGCACCGCCTTCCATCAACAGATGGATGGCCAGACTGAGTGGACTATTCAGACCATTGAATACATGCTATGTACTTGTGTCCTCATCCTCAGTCGTAGCTAGGAGGATAAATTTACCTTGGTGGAGTTTTCATACAACAATAGCTATCACTCCACCATTGGGATGGCACCTTTTGAGGCATTGTACGGGCGACCTTACAGATCACCTTTGTGCTGGACTGACCCAGGGTAGTCAGCACTAGTGGGACCTGAGATGGTAAAGGATACCACAGAGAAGGTGTAGATCATCCAAGAGTAGATGAAGACTGCACAAAGAAGGCAGAAGTCGTTTTCAAAAAAGATACAGAGACCTATAGAGTTCTAGGATGGTGACCATGTCTTTCTACGGGTCTCACCTCGATGAGGTTTGCGGAGATTTGGCTGAGGTTTCAAGTTATCTTTGAGATTCATCGGACCTTTTCAGGTCCTCTGTAGAGTTTCCAAGGTGTCATACCTCTTAGCTCTTCCACTTTAGTTGCACTAGGTGCACGACGTCTTCCACGAATCCTAGTTGAGGAGATACATTCATGACCCATCTCACATCATCGACCATGGAGAGTTGGACGTCGACGATGGGGTGACTTTTACGGAGGTTCCAGTTGAGATTGAGGATCCACAGGAGTGGGTCCTTCATGGGAGGTCAATACTTCTCATGAACGTTCATTGGCAGCATGGGAACCTCCCAGAGAGCACATGGGAGTGGGAGGCTGAGATTCTTGCTCAGTACCCCCCACTTGTTTTCCTAGATTGATTTGTAATTTATGGAGATGAAAATCCCTAAGGTGGGGATAATGTAAATACCCAGAATTTACATGTAATTTTTTTTAATTAAATTGAAATTTTATGAGTCTTTGAAAATTGATGGTGTGTGATTCTGAGGCCCAGAGTGCTGAAATGAATTTCTGAACTTTTATTTGGCTACGTTCAGTAAACATGCAATTGGGTTTTTCTAAATTTTGAACTGGTGCATAGAATTGAAATCTGAGGACATCGTTGAACTCATAGTTCCAGTATTCACTTAAGGAGACCATCACCTCAACCATAGTGGGTCGAGAGTGAAAGATAGAATTTGGGATTTTCGTAAAAGAATAAAATAAAAATAAAATTGTGTAGCTTTTATTTTTATTCTTATTCCATGTGGATATTGAGAAGTGGGGACCACCAAACCTAGACCTTCCATGAGAGGTTATGATGGTGGGGACCACCTGAACTAACCTCCCATGAGAGGTTATAGTGGTGGGGACCACCCGAGGTATAAACCCCTTGAACTCCCATTTAATGGAAAAACCCTCAAACATTTTATTAAATGTGGGAGAGCCTCTACAACTCCTCCAACATTTATTATGCCAACTCAATTTAATTAATTAGGCTATTTTGAATTTTTGATAATAAACTAAATAATAGATATCATATTCTATTATTTTGGGCTACCTTTTCATTTTGGTGGTATTTGGGAAAAGGCTTGGCAGAGGTGAGAGCATTGGAGAACTTTGGAGAAAGATTTCTAACAAAGAACGCCAATGAAGAACTCTGACCTCGATTTTGACTTTCTTCATTTGGGCATCCCCCAACATGGGATTTCTTTAATCGACGATCATATTCCCCTCCCCAACGACGTCATCTTATCCCTCGTGATCTCCGTTGATGAATCAAATGAGGTAGGGGTTTTGTTCCCATGTTCTCCCATTCTAAGTTTATTTTGCGAGAATGGGATTAGTGATTGATGAAGGTTATGGGGATTAAAGTTCTTAAATATCTTCCACACATGTTCTTGAACATATGGACCCGTTTGCTACTGCTCTAACATGGAGGGTGTGGGCCAAAAAAACATGGCCTAACCCCTCTGCCATTCTTCTTGAATGGTGTATCCTTCGTGATGGAAGAAGGCAATTTTGGTGACGACGACCGGTTCCAGCAGTCGGCACCGGTGGAAATCGAGAACTACCGACAAAGGAACGATGCCCCACCACCCTGTGGCGCTCCACCGTCCGCGGCCATTCCTGTTATGTGGCCTTCGCTGACCGGCAGCCTCCGTTCCCCAAAACCATCACTGCCCCGCGGCCTCCGCCACTCCGTTTCGTCTACAGCCAAGCCGACCCGAGCCTCCACCAATGTTCGAGTCACCACCGCCGCCGTCTAAGGCGCCACTGTCGTCCGAGCCGCTACCGCCATCCTAGCTATCACTACCGTCTGAGCTGTCACCGTCGTCCAAGATACCGTCGCCGTCTGGGCCGAGTCGTCGCCGCCGTCCGGGCCGATCCTCCGCTCGAGCTACCACCACCCTTCCGGTCGAACCGCCTTTGTTGAACCGCCCCGAGGACCCGCGCCCTCAGGGCACCCTCCGTGGCCTTGCAGCCACCTGCAACCCTCTGTGGCCCCATGCAGCCTGCCGAGCAAGACCCAGTGGGCTGGGCCAAACCCAACGATCTGGGCCACCCAGCGGGCCGAGCCGGACCCAGCAGGTCAAGCCTGGTCGACCCGAAGTGGGTCGGACTATACCTGATCCCACTACGACCCATTTACATTCTTTTGGCCATAATTTTGGTACTGTACATTAATTTGATGAACTTTCAACCGCACTGGAAACCCTTAAGCAAGATGGTCCCTTTGGTATACCCTACTAGACTTTTGGATAAAGTTGGGGAACAGTCAGGTTGGATCAAGCATGAATCCAACCGGGCCCTTGGGTATAAAAGGATAATAATTCACAGACTGGGCGTCTGAATGACGTTTTGTCTGTTGCTTTGAGACACCTATGATGTGGTGGTCCTTTGAGATACTTCTTCATGGGAGATCGTGGTAGTTGGGGAATCGACCGGTGGCTTAGGGAGCGGACTCTCCCAGAGATGAGAAAGCCTAGTGCGGAAACCCAGTAGCTGGCTATGACAAGAAGACTGCTCCTAGCTATACTGTGTGGGTCAGCTCTTAGCTATCCTGTGCGGGTTAGCTCTGAGTGATCATATGTGGGTCAGATCCTAGAGATCTTGTGTGGGTCAGCTCCAGTGATCATGTGTGGGTCAGCTCCTAGCGATCATGTGTGGGTCAGCTCCAATGATCCTGTGTGGGTCAGCTCCTAGTGATCCTGTGTGGGTCAGCTCCAGTGATCCTGTGTGGGTTAGCTCCTAGCGATTTTGTACAGGTTAGCAGTTGAGCCTCTTAACAGAATAAGATAATTCAGTAATTATAACTAATCATCTCTACTACATTACCAAAATATATACCTAGTATGAGCCGAGTCAATACTTCTGCGTTTCCTCATGATTGAAATGGATTACATGATAACTTAGGTATATGTATGGGAATATACCTAGGTAGGGTTATATTTTGATTTAACACTTTTTGTTTTATCATTGCTGGATTTTGTGAGACCTTGAGGGTCTCGGGGTCCCTACTGGGTATCATTATACTCGCCTTTGCATGGGATATGCCCTCACCTTGTTCTATTGGATGCATAAGACAGACAAAGGTGACTGAGGATGAGGGTACCAGCACTGGAGGTTGCTTGGAGGTAGACCTAGATGAGGCATACTGCAGAGAAGACCGATGAAGAGTTGTTACTACCATTCAAGTAAGATCCTTGGTAGGTGAACACAGGATTTTATCCAGTTACTTGTACTTTCTATTGTCTTGTACTTTCCAATTTTCCTTGTACTTTCCAGTTGGGCTTGTATTCTGGCCCCTTTTTACTTATTGTACTCACTATGTTTACTATTCAGTTTACTTGAGTTCATATCTTGTTGTGTTCTTGGTTGTGTGTGTTACAGGTTATAAAGTAAATGCCTTCCCAGTTTTAGGGAAAACGCCTTCTGTGCTAGTTGCCAACCCCTGCCCTATGGAAGGCGGGCCTGGGGTAGTCACGGAACGGGCACCGGGGTACGGGTCGTGACAAATACGATCCTGAAGAATTTTATAACCTAAAGAAGAGTTAGTCATATTCAGCATGAGTGATAAACAAAAAGAGAGAAAATTCTTTCTTTTATGCACATAAATTAAAACCTCATATCCTTATATTCTTCTATGAAATATTGGCTGTTCCTTCTAAAAAGGGTGATATTTTTTATTTAATAAGTTTCATTATGAATTTTCAATTTCTTTATGTTTTACAAATAAAAAACACATTCTCTTAAAGAAAATTCCCTTTCTCTATGAAATATTTTCTGAAGGAAATGTTTCTTTATATAATAATTATTTTTACTTTACCTATGGTTTTTAATGTCTTGCCTAATTTTTTCACATCTAAACCTAACCATTTTATCCTTAATTCAACAAAGTAAATCCTTATCTAACTATGAACATTATAGTTCCTTGAAATCTGATTTCCCCAAATTTCTGAAAAAAAATTTCTTCTGAAATCATACTCTGATTTATCATAACATCAGACTCTGACTTCTTTTGAAATCATACTATTATTTCTCATTATATCAAACTCTGAATTAATTAGAATTCCAACATCGATTTCCTCAGAAATCAAAATCCAATTCTCTATTATTTCAGAATCTATTTTTCAATATTTCTAGACTAATATTTTCACTATCTTAACAATGTGATTAAATGATTTTTTTACAGTTATCATATTTCCTTAATATAGAGTTTAATTTTATCGGATCCTAAATGTGATAATTTTTCTTAAGCATAGTAATGTTTTTCATACATTGTTATATAAAACGATGTCATCCAATCTATTTTAACTTAACCATTTCCTAAGTACCATGTGTATAGGTCCCTATGAAATTCAATGAAAAATATGACAGTTAGAGGAGAAGTCGACCATTATGGATTTTTCCTATAAATACCAATCCATTTGAGCGAACTAGATAGAGTTGAACTCTATAATGAAGTGACACACTAGGAGAGATCTACTCTAATCTACCTTATGTGAATGTTGTGAAAAACATTTTCAAGGTGAGAACATCTTGTTTAACCTACCTGGTGATAATCTGATTATTTCTGTTATCAATCGATGGATTTCAAGGATAGGAATATATACGTACCAATCACCATAGAAATAAAGGGCTCGCGGGGATAACAAGATAGATATTGATCTTCATATCGAGGGCTTACCCTAGTGTGGGCAAGAAATAATTTCATGAATGTATAAATCAAGGGACCTTTATCCAAGGTTATTAAATACCCTTATCTTAGGGTTAAAAGATTTATTATACTTCATTACTTGTTATTGCTACAAGTTTCATTTCCATTGAATTTTTTTAATGTTATAAAGTGTATCTTTCTTATACATTCTTATACATGTACAAACTCTGATATATTACATTCAATACACTTTAAGATTGAATCATTTCTTAAGTAAACTTGTCTTATGTTTCATTATTAGATAAATATTATCGGATCCTAAGAAAGTTAGATTCTTTGTTAAGAACTAAAGAGGGCTTGTGAATTCATCTTGATTAACTTTTTTAAACATGTATTTTTTTAAGGATAAAAATGAATGTTTTTAAACCTATAATAGTCTGCCCCCACATCTTGTAATTGAGAAATATATATATACATTTCTATCCTACATTACTCTCATGGAAAATATAAAATAATATTTTGGGGTGTACAGTAATGTTGGGGGTTCGTGGATGAAGTTATAATGCATCTGACAAGAATTGATATTTTTTGAACATTATATAGTCTTACAATATGGATTCCCAAAGTATCAAAGCTTCTTAATTTTATGAACTATCATTGATATTTACTATAAATAATTACAAAAACCATCATGGGCTTCCAATATAATAGTGAAGGTTTCTCCTCCTTTGATTCAACTAAAAAAACTCTATCATTGCATTTCTTAAAGATGAACTTTTTGTAATTTAGACTATCCTAAAGGTTGAATGTTTCTACTCAATGATGGATCTATCCCTTTTGGCTCTATTTGGTGGGAGATTCCCATTTTAAAGGTATGTTTTGAGATAGATCCTTTCAACTATGGCACTAATCTATGAGAGTATGGGGGCACCTTGATCAATGGTAATATTTATCACATCTATTTATTCCATATCATTACTGATGAAAGGATGCACCACCTTACATTATTTATTTTAATGACCATATCATCCTAGACTGGATCTACCGGTCCATAACCACATTTCCCAGTGCACCCAATTTGGTATTATGTGAATAATGGATGTTATAAAATGTTGGATCTGAGATAAATTCATCCATAACCCTAATATTTATTCATGTAATTGAACTAGTTGTTCATTTTTAATAGATTATTTACTATCTATTTTCATGATCACTAACTCAGAATCACCCTTTATATTCAATAAAACCACATGTATCTATAGGAAAAAATATAGGCCTGTTATAAGGACTTGATATTCTTTTTAATTGTTGGTATATATTTCTTAAAGAATAAAAGATTGTGGTTGAATTAATTTTTTGTTAAATGGTTACAGTCCCCACGCCCACTTGGTTAAGCATAGTGTTTTTCTGTAATTTTTCTATTGAGGATCCTAGAGACAATATCTAAGTAAATCTCCCATGATTGGGATACTTCATGGATAAAGAAAAAATATTCCTCAAGGAGATCCATAACTAATAGTTATTTATCTATGATATGGCGCACTAAGTGGAAATACTTTAATACGGTCACATAGAATTTTATCTGAGACAAAAACCGTATGTAAAACTACCATAGAATGACTATCTGTTATTCTATACTCTTAGTTATCATTTTATAATTGTCGATGTATTTGGTCCGATCCACACAATATATTAGATGAACATCACAATGCTATAATTAGTTTCTTAGCTTCTGTAGTATGAAAAATAGTTCAATGAAACTCTAATCAATATATAAATATTGAGTTTAAACATTTAACATTTTCCTCATAATATAATAGTGACTATTATCCTTTCCCTCATCATTATTATGAGTGAGGAGGGTATCTAGTAATCACTACAAGTTCAATGTATACAGTATGGGGATCCTCCCTTCAATCGGTGGCATGAAGACTAGTAGACTTAGAAGATATTTCATACTATCAAATAAGGATTTCTAAAAATATTCATCCCATTGGTATGTGACTCCATTATTCATTAGTTTCCTAAAGGAAAAAATGTTGGAAATGTTTTATATGAAAACCCATATATAGGATATCCTTCCTTAAAGTCCTATATATACTTTAATGTTTTAAAGAGGGGGAATATTAAGTATCACATTGGAAATTTTGGGTCAACTTTGATTTCATAATGGCACACCATGAAGCTAGGTAATTTCTTTGATGTTACCATGAAAGAACATTTCATAGGGTTTATCCCCAAGATGTGATGTCATAGTTTGTTAAAAACTATCACAAGATCAATAATATGGTCATATTGGTTTTCAAGACCTAACCAACTGATCATCAATATATAATTATATGTTCTTCCCCAGGAAGGACATAAATATGTGATGTATTTCATGTTGATATATGGTTCTAGTATTCTTAAAGACAAAATGGATTACCTAGAAGCAATATATCCATTAGGGTTCCCTAAAGGTGATGGAATCCTCATCTCCAAGGGCCATCCAAATCTAGTTATATCCAATATACACATCTAAAAAGGATATAACTTGAAATCCATCCATTTTATTGATTTGAATTTATGTGATCGTAATGGGGAAATCATCCTTGGATCAATTCTAGTTGGGATCCCTAAAAAATAAAAAATCAAAATTGATCATTATTGTTTTTAAAGGGATGACATGGGTGATTTAATTTGGGTATTTAACTTCATTAATGAAGTTATCCTTGATGATCTGGTCAATTTTTATTTGTCTCTAGAAACATGGTTAGGATGGATTCCCATTACTACTTGTTTATAACCATGATATTTGTCTACTATGTAGCCATATTGAGATCCACCGTGATAATTTTTGTATAGTTCCATGTGAACATATCTTGATATTTATTTAAGAGGGATTTATACATATCATATTCCTCAATATTTATGGTAGAACTAATCAATGTGAGAAATGTAACTTCCTTTGTTCCAAGATTAATTTGTTTGAGTTTTTATGGTGATTGAAACACATTCCTTCAATAATATAGGTGAGTCTCTAAGATTTTTTATTCTTTTTATTCTGATTAAATATTGTTGAAAGTATAATATTTATGGGAATCATAATATTCGGTAGAAAATATGGGGGTATTATTATCATTCCCATTTGAATAATATCTTTCTTACAAATTGTTGGGCTCATCTAATGAAACCAACACCATGATAAAAGAAGTGAATGTTCCCAACACCCATGCTCTTTTTCTTCTAGAATGGATATCAAGGTAATTAAATAGAATTTCTTTTATTTTATTAATATTAGTCAAAGTTTCCCTTGAATGTAACCCATGTGACTCAATGACTTCTAAAATTGAGAGTTCTCGCCTCAACTGGAATAATGGGAAATTCATATTCTTTGTTTATCTTTCTCTATGTAATGATAGGAGTGGTTTCCAATCCATTAGTTTATGTAATATAAAAATAATTATATTCCATTAGTATCTTTTTATCCCCTGTATAGAATGTTATGATTAGGAACTGATATTCACATAACTGAAAGGGGGGATTATCCCCATATAGTCCCTCTATTTTTTCATTAATAGAATACTCTAGGAACATAAGTTTTGATTTGGGTACTATGACACAAATATAGAGTAATGGATTTCATAGCAATATGTTTAAAGTTGTTCCCTAGAAAATAAACATGAACATGGAGTCATAAATTTTTTCACCAAGCTTGGCACTCAACTAGATCTTCTTGATAGGTATTTTAACTCTTATTATATACCTGGATCACTAGGTTAGAGGGGTAAAATTCATCTTTAATATAGCCCAATAACCTGATAGAGATGAGGTTAATGCCATAACCATTATCGATGAGGGCATAATAAACTTCGATGTCATATATTTTTCTAAAAATGTATAATATTTTAATGTGTTGTGTTATATAATCTTAATAGTTCTATATAATAATGGAAATAACCATATAGATATCAATATATCTAGTCTCTACATGGTATGATTCTACTACAGCAATTTCACCTTTAAAATTTTGAGGGCTTAAAAGGGGTATAATGATGAATTCCATGGGATCATTGGATGGGTGAATGGTATAAAGAGTAGATAACCTAGCCATAACTTTTACTATATTATTCAATATGTTATATTACTTGACTATGGTCCAATGATTTTTGTGTAAGTATACTTCTAGGTTTATGATTTTGGAGCCAAATCATGATGTTCTAGTGACTCCTTTCCCTAAGTAAAATCAGGTGATAGTTTTGGGATCTAAGGGAGAAGATGATATGTTCTTCCTACACCTCTATTCCAACGTTAAAATTATATATTTTTCAATAATTACTCATGTATAATTAGGTATGAATGAGTCCTTAAAACATTTAGAGAAAATAGGTTTTCTTTCTGTGCTCATTAGAGTGTGTTTCTTTGCATTTTATATATATATATATATATATATAGATTTAATAGAAATAATTTCTAAATTATGGGGTTGTCCATGAATATTTCTAGCCCTCCCTTTAAAAACAATGCTACCACCTCTTCGATTAATAGTGAGGAACTGAATTTTATATATGTCTTACTCAATGTTGAAGGGGTATCTAGTGGATGAGATTAACCAATCAAAATTACGACTCTTTATCTAATGAAAAACCTATTTGGTGGGAGAAGTTCTTACTGTCTCTTTTATTAGGATCGTTACCCTCCTCCCAATTATGGGGGTAGGAAATAATGGAGAGTCTAACTGATATTGGGTACTAGTAAGGGCTCATATTCCAAAATCTATTTTTATAAATGCTAATTTTTCCATATATTGAAATACCTTGATAATGAATATTTCATATTAGATACTACATAGATAATTAGCTTCAAAACCAACTAATTCAATTGTTCCTTGAATATGGCATGTCCATAGATGAAAAATTTTATAGTTATCTAGTTATCAAAATTCTATACACATTTTTCTAATACATTATACCATGTATATTCTTCTTTTGGTGAGGGGTTGAAGACGCAATCCACACATTACATTGGTTTACCCAACTTAAGATACCCAGAGTTAAACATCTTTTAGAGTATATCCTTGAAGATAAATCAGTCTTCGATATTATTTCCCAGCATTTTATAGAAGTAGATTCCAAAAAGGATATCATTTAAACTGAATTCATTGGGTTTTATGACCTCCAAAAGTTTCATGAAGTCCGTATCTAAGACAACTATGAAGAACATTAGGAATTTATCTTTTATGAAGTAGTAGATATTATTACTCTAATATTTGAACTTCTTATAGTTTTTCATTTTCTACACATCCTAGTGAGTGTTCTATTGTTGTTGTGGTAGTTCATAAGAATATATTTTATGATATTGAGAAAGTTTCAAAGATAGTTCTTACATTAGTTATGGGGTGATCATGATTGTTATGGTCACTGATCTACCGAATTTATTCCCTCTTTCCAATAAAGTTATCCATGATTTTTACTTAAAGCACTAAATAGATTCTTCCAATATATTTGTGACAGCTAAAAACTAAAAAAAACTGTTATGGTACTTCAAGGGAATTAGAAATGTATATAAGTCATGCCAAATATTTTATATTCATATCTTCGGTAGCTTATATTGAGAGAAATAGATATTTTAATAATAGGTTATGCCTTTACACTAGGAAATTAAGACTACAATTCTATGATTTTCACACTACATTCAATTTGAGAGGTCCCTGTTCATTATCTTCTATAGCGTAGAGCTTAAATGGTATAGGAACTATCAAACTAGATATTATCATCCAGTAATAGACCCATTTAGTAATTTGTTATACCAGAAGGACACTAGCCTCTCTAGTTTCTTCCTGAAACATTGAAGTTTTCTTATTTTTCCTACTCTTGTGAACTCATTATAGGTCCAAATAAATATACAAAGTGCATCATGTGCTTCTTCAGATCTCTTATTCTATTAAATATAGAGAAGGGTGGATTTCCAAAGTTCAGTTGTGGAGGATTAAATTACACCCATTCATAATATAGATTCTATTCCGATTTCATTGGTATACACCTCCCATCCATGGATTCTATCTGATTAGTATGAGACCCTATAGATGTAAAGACCCCACCCCTAGTTTCCTATAGTCAATGGTTTCTTTATTATATTTGAATAAACTTCCAGAAAGACTATACTGTTTAGTAGTATCGATAACTAGATACATACTAGAATATTATTTTACAAATGAAAACATAAAGTACAATAATGTTTTTTCTCCAAGTTCATCATTATTTCCTCTAGCATGACCGTTTATATCATCTTGATTTCCAAGGTAATGAAACATAAGAAAGGGGAACGATCAAATAATCAATAAGAGTATGCGTATAGTGAAATATATCAGGAATACATAAGACATAGACTATATGACAAGATAAATAATTAAAATACTTGTCATTTGATGAATAACATGAAGATGAATAATAATATGGTAGGAATAAATAATGATCAAATAATTCTTTACAAATAATCACATGGTCTTGAAACATAACAATGGATATTTTTACTAATTGAATAACCACATGGAACATCAATAACTAATCTTATAATTATGGAATAAATATTTTAAAATATAATAACCATACATTCAAGGCCTAATGGAAATACATATTTCACAAATGGGTAAGGCCTTAGCCCAAAACCTAATTTATTTTTTCTCATGGGACCTATCAATGAATAGAGCGGCTATAACAGGATCTCCAATTACTAAATAAGTCCAATGAATTCCTCATATGAATGTGTTGAAACATAATAAAAAACATTCATATTGTAAAAAACTATCATATAAAATATTAATACATTCCCCAATCAATAAACATAATCATAAACCATTCAGAATAATATGGTGAATGGTATGATAAACATTTTTTTCCATTTTAAAAGCCGAATTATGGGTTTCTAGTACCCAAAACAATGTTCAAAAACTAATACAGAACAACACCAAACGATAGACAATACCACCAACCAACACTTGCAATTCAAACACAATCAAAAGAAAAATAGCCACACTACAGATCATAGTACATGTAATCACCTTCACATCCTATTCCAGATTCGTCATCCACAGTGGCCGATTCCCAAACAAAAGTCGGTCCGTGCCACTTCCCAATATCACCAAGCTCCCAGCACCTCAATTAAACTAGAGGCAGTTGGATTTCCAAGGACTGCTTATCCAAGCTATCTTTTTTAAATGCAAGAATCACCCCAATATCCCGCATAAAAGTAGATCTGGTTCTTGTTGAGATTGGAAGATAAGAATAGTCTTTCCTTGTTCATCTTCTTGGAGTTGCAGATAATGTTCCATCATGATCGGTCATCCTCTTGTTCCAACCTTGTACTATATAGCTATATGAACGAATAGTCAGTCCACTCATATTTTCTTTATCACCCCCATCCTGGTCCTTCCCTTTACCTAGGATTTCCTCGGATCCAATACCATTTCCCCTACTATTCCTCCTCCTTCTTTGGATCAAAGTATTCCTTCCAATCTGGGTAAGACATCTAACCCCATCAGCAAAATTTTCCACATCTTTGGAAATTTCCTCTTGTACCAGACTACCACCAATCAGCTCCTTCATGGATACCCCAACACCCGCACCCCCACTTTCGGAATTAGCACATAAACCAAAGCCCAAATTGACATTGGAAAGTATTTCAAACCTATTTTTTAAAGGGATCGAACGCATGGCTGACGTATCCATACCTCTAGACCCCCTGTGGAGATAGATTTTATAACATGTCCTGAACCTTCATCCTTCACTGCTTGTGCCAGGGATGCCACCCCCTCTCTTCGTTCCTCAAAATAATCCCCTTCAACCACCAGCACAAGCCCTTCCAAGTTATTCACCATACCAAAAGTAACCACAGCTCCCTAACCATCTTCAACCAATTCTCTACTGATATCCTCCATATGTTGATCCGCTACTGGAGGCTGGATATCCCTACCACTTTCTTCTATTCTTTTCTCCTATAGAAAAAAAACCTCCCCTACACCAACCTCCAACGCTTTGCGGAGTACATCTTCTTCCCCACGTATAGAGCTAAGGTCTTCCACAGCGACCCTTCTACATTCCTCAACCAATTGGCATTCCATCACCGGTGGTGGCATCTCTTTACCTCCATCTTCAGTTCCCATATCCATCTTTCCTTGACCCGAACTCACACCAGCCTCTGAAACTCTTCCCATAGCATTACCCACCTTTCTAGTAGACATCTGGACATCTTAACAACAAGCCTTCAAGGGCCCTCCCCTATGGAAAATTGCCACTGTATGACCCAAGCGGTGGAAAGATATGCAATAATAAATCTAGTCTTCATAGACCACCTGTTGCTTACACATGTACTCCTATCCTATTTTAATCCACACATAATCAAACGGTATCCTGGATGTGTCCAATTCCACACAAACCCGGGGATTAATCGAGTGGAACACAGCTTCCGTTCAAGAATCAGAACACAAAAACCTTCCTACAAGGTTACCTAGAATGCGAATAACAGCAAGATTCTAGAAAGGTAGTGGGGGATTAGGGAAGCTTACCCATACCGCAGCCGACGGAGAATCACAGTTCATGTGAAACTCAAAGTACCACCATATTAGTAAAAATTGTCATCCATTGAAGCTACGAGGATCCCTCGACCAGGCTGAAATAAGGTCTGCTTCGGACTTGAACCAAATCATCATGTGACGCCTGTCAATAAAGCCAATGGTTTCTCTTTCCCAAGTATCCCAAGAACCAAAGATAAATCTATTGAATACATCCACCGAAGGACTTCGTTGCCTAAACCACGCGATCAAGGTAATATTCAGAAGCGTAAAAGATTTTAAGAATTCCCAAGTCGAAAGTTGAAGAGTAGGGAGTCTTTCTAGAAGGTCTAGGGCTTTGGGACTCAATGATATTTTTGAAAAAGGGGGAAGAAAGTCGGGGTTTGAAAAATGTCAGAAAACCCCTGGTCTCTTGTCAGCCGACGATTCTCCCCCCCCCCCCCATGGGGGGGAAGTCGGTGCAAGAGCCTCCATCTTCAGCAGTAGCCGGAGAGGATCTCCAGGGTTCCTTCGTCACCCCGTTTGGGTTTCAGATCATCTTACAACCAACCATGTGGTTATGATGACCTGGTGAATGGTATAAAAATTTTATATCTCAATCAACTAATCATAAACCATACCAAGAAATAATATGGATGGAATCATTGTAACATATTCCAAATGGAGAATAAGTTAAAATGAGGTTTTTTTATATTGATGAATATAAATACCCTAAAAATTCCATTAAAACATTCTTGAGGGAAATATACTTTTCACTTTGAAAATCACCTTAAAAATTAGTAATCACAAAACATTTTGAAAATAATTTTCTTTGAAAATAAAATTATAAAAATTTCAGATAATATGTCAAACAATTATTTTTCATCCTGGAATAAAATTTTGTATATTTCATATAAGTTAAAAAAAATTCCTTTCACATTTTCAGTAAAATCCAAATAGGCCTTGTTTGGAAAATGTGATGAACATTCCTTTAAAAACATTTTTTTAAAATTAAAAAATGGGTAAAATGTATTTAATAAATAATTTATATAATTTTCAAAAAAAATCAAAACATTTTTAGAAAACATTAATTTGGATGAAAATGAGTTTTTCACCGGTGGGAGAAATAAAGACATATTTTCATAAAAAACATATTCTTATTCATTTTAATTACTGAAGTGAGAAAAATGTAACTATTACTTGAAAACATAATTAATAACCATAGGAGAATAAACTTAAACGGTTTTATTAGATAATTATCAAATAATTTATTTCAATGTATATTAAATTATAAACAACCCCAATTAAAATGATATTGAGACACAAATCTCTTACCACTTTGGTAACTTTTGAATCGTAATATCGATGAAATGAATAAAATAAAATTAAAAATAAAATACCATGAAAATAAATATATTCATGATATAAAATATAAAAATGTATCTTATAAAAAATGCACAAACGAATAAGTGGTGAATATGGAATATGTCTCTTGAAAGTAAAAGTGAGATGAGAAACACTTAACTTAGGTCTAACTTCCTTCATAAGTATACTAACCTCATGCATAATAAATATAGGTTTATTTTAAATATATTATATAACAATAATAATATATTTAAATCCATATATTAATTACTTATAAAATTTTATTAGCTGTTTATTAACATTTATTTTTTAAAATCACTATTTCGGTTGATAATTGATTTGCTTTTCATGAATTTTTTGGTTCATTATTTTCTGTCCATTTAATTTGATCGTGGTTAAATCGTATACTTAATTTTAACCATGATATAAATTTAATATAAATTTAATATATATTTAATTATAGTCATCTATAAAATTTAGTGGTAGAAAATGTATTACACCATCCATAGAGATAGTAGGTAATACATACGCATGAACACTATTTTCTTTTTCTCATCAGATGGAATTAAAGGAAAGTAAATAGAAAATAAATTTTAAAAAGACATTATGAATTAATATAGGTTAAAAATATACATTAAATTTATTCTTATTACCTTACCTATAAAGTGTATATGATAAACAATTCACATCACTTCGTGAGGCGGTAGTCTGACTTACACTCAAGCAACGTTATCATATTTCCACAAAAAGAAAAATAAAAATCTATATTTAATAATATAAATAAAATTATATTAATGTGATAAATATCATATAAATATATATATGTATATATGTTAAATATATTATTATATATATAATTGAGAGGTTTTGATGGAAATAAGCTACATCATTTCGTGAGGTGGTAGTCCACCATACACACGATCAACTGTTTTATTTCCCATTTGATAGAAGTGGAGATGGATATAGGTTATTTCATTAAAATAATAATATCTTAATATATGGGATACACTAGTTTTATTTTATCATCGTTGTTTAATGATATCTTAAGAAGGTGTATGAAGAAATAATATAAAATTCAATTTTATGAATTTTACCTCTTCTTTATAGATTCTCCATAGGTTTATACCTAAATCCTTATTAGGATGGTTTCCTAATACTAATAAGGCTTATAGGATGTGGAGGTATTAATTAAGTGATTTGGGATTTTATCTCTCAAACTAAATGGTTTTAGAAGTATCAATATGGGAGGAGTGGGGTTGCCTTTTATAAGTGGGGGAGAGGTCACACGAAGAAATTTTTGAAAAGATAAATGGGACACCCATTTTTTCTACTTGGTAAAGGCATAAAAATGGGTTATTATCAAATGTTGGAT
The DNA here is from genome assembly GCA_963277665.1 of Viscum album. Lineage (NCBI taxonomy): Eukaryota > Viridiplantae > Streptophyta > Magnoliopsida > Santalales > Viscaceae > Viscum > Viscum album. Next base: position 1,869,387,969 of record OY728163.1, read on the forward strand.
TTTATAATATTTAAATGTGTTCATAAAATTATTTTTGGACAAGTTTCAGGTAATTTTCCACCGTTATCATCTTAGTTTAGCATCCCCTATAAACCCATTTTTACGTTAACCATGATAATAAATTTCTACAATTATTACAATTTATTATGGTAAAAAATTAATTTGACCTTATGAGATACTATTAGTTATTTTAATTCCAAATATTGAATCCATTTTTCGAAATTCAATTCACAGAAGTGGTAGAATTCAATTTAAAATTAAACATATATACATGTCAAAGAAATGGTTTTTCTAAAGAAAACATTCAAAAGTTTAAATATATATATATAAGAATTAAATATTAAACTAATTAAAATGAACAAAATTAGTTGAATTTTAATATTATTGAACTAATATTACTTTATAAAAAATTAAAATATAATTTATATTTGACATTAATTTAAATTAAATGAAAGTTTTTAATAAAAATACGTATTTTTCATTATTCCTCAAAAAATTATTCTTTTCAGAAAAATCAGAAAATTTTACCCAAAGATAATTGCTACATGTAGATTGAAAAATGGAGTTTATTTTTTCAAATAAAGTTTCTAAAATTGATAAAAATTATTTTTAAATTATGTGCGCAAAGCATGACTAAACCATCTATTTGAAAAATAATATTTTTTAGAAAAAAAAATCTTGTAATTTAAAATGATTCTTCTTTTATTTATAATAAATATATTACCATTGAATTTATTTTATATATTTATAAACTATTCTATTTTAATAATTTATTTAGTCTTATCCATTCCCTTTAACTTAACGTCTTCTTTATAATGGTCAAGTTTAAATAATAATAATTTGAAAGAGTATCATTTTTTGTTTAAACATGGTGTTGTGTGAATTGAAATCTATTAAAGAAATTAAATTTATTTAAAAATAAATATATCATAAAGTATTTCTTTTACATTTTCATATTATATTGGCTTTTCATTCTGTATAAAAAATCAAACTTGATATTCCTCTTTTGAAATCTTAAGGAATTACATTCTACCCTATTAAATAAATTATGTACTCACTATTTAATATTGATCTCAGAAATTAAGTGTTAAATTTTTTAAAATACCTTTGTTAGAAATGAAAATTATAAAAAGTTTTAATAAAAAATCCCCTTGTAAGAGAAAAAAGGAATTAAAAAGGTCATCTAGAATAACACATAAGTAAGTTTCTAAGCAGGAGAACATTGGTGGGAAGTGATGATATATACATGGAATTAATGTGTCAACAATTATAGCGAGTGATATAGATCACAAATCATAAGAAATTGAATAATCAATTAGATGTTAAGTACATCAATACCATATATCTATAATGATTTAAAAGTCCATTTGATTCATCAGATATAAAGGAAATATGATAACATTTCTATTTCATGATCCTTTTCTAAATTTAAGGAATCCTTTTACTATCTATGAATATAAGGAAATATAATTACTTGATATCTTTCTATTTCATAATCACAATTTCATCCTTTGGTTTTTATTCGATCAATTTCCACTTCAGATCTTACTCTAAGAAATGAATATCCAAAAATAAAATTTTTATTCTTAATTAACTGAAATTGAGTTTTAGAGGATCATAAGATCCGTAAAAGAGTGAAAAGTCCTTATACCTATATCTAAATTTTTTAGAACCCAATATGGGTTAAATAAGTTATCCTTAATAGTAACATCATGGGAATGAAATTAGTATTTATCCATAAAATCATTTAAGTAAAGACACTGACATATTAACATGAACATTATTTTAGACAGTGATAAGTGAAACACATTTCTCACCCTTCATTTGTGGCTTAAAGTCCCATATCCTTATTGGGTTTGATTTCTTGTCACCGTGCTTGTGGGTTATCCTTTTTCCAAAAACATTATTAACATAATTTATATAATATTCACAAATTTTAATAACTCATATTTAACTCAACATTAAAGGTAATATAAACCTTAAAGGTTACCATTACCATCATAAAAACCTATTTATCATTATTATATCAACATTTTGCGCATATTAAGGTTTATCCTCCCACAATAATGTGTTTTACACAAAGTTAAACTTTCCATTAAATAAATTTTCTAGGTTATCGGTACCATTCAACTTAATCTCTTAAGTCCTTAAATAAATATTACTATAGTACAATCCTTATAATTTTCACAATTATTATAATTGCAATATCATTGATAAAATACTCTTATAAAATAATTTCTAAATCCAAATATTATCACATTAAATATTCCACTTCATTTGTAGTAATATCATAATCTTGACCATGATCCAATATGTTATTTTGTTTTATATTCCCTTGACTATTGGGGAATTCATTTACATAGTGTCAAATCTCATAATAATTGGCGCATTTCATATTAAATTATTCTTTCTTTCCCTTGAAATCATGAGTATAGTATCTTTTCTCTCCACACTTGTATAAAAATATCACTCCCTTTAATAAAGTACCAGATTATTTCATTCTACAATTATCACATGGGGAAAATCCTTTATTACCATCTTCCTTTTATCCATCTCTTTCTCATCTATACAGTTCTTCCCATTCTTCCCTTAGAATCCATAATACTTGCATAATTATTTATATTTTTTATTCCACATGATAATATGTACTCATATGATGAGAAAGTTTGGAAGATTATATCCCTTTGATGGATTGTCTTAAGTCCATCAAGAAAGTGTCCAATCATTCTCTTTGGATTATGTATTTAATCAACAACATGATTTTCTCACCTTGTAAAGTGGGATTCATACTTAGAAATATTTTTTTCTTAAATTTTTATTAGAATCAAGAACTATCTTTCCATACTTACTCATTTTTTCCAAGGAAAATATTTTTCCAAGAAGAGTACCATGAAATACTTTCATTTCATGTTTTCATTTTCTTCTTCATCCTTATTGTTTTGAATCAATGACCACTACTGATCTGCATCTCCTTAGATATGATAAACATCAATAACAACATTATATCTTTCATTAATTCCTATAGAGATAAATGTCTTAACTAGATAAATTTTCCATTTCTCAAATTCAAATGGATTTTTAGTCCAATTAAATTCTGAAGGTTAGTGGTGAATAAACTAGTAATATATTATTACACTGAATGGTGTATCAATAGGATGATCTATATGGGAAAGGTTATTTCTCATAACCTGAGTTAGTTTCCTCAATATAGTTCTAATTTAATCAATTCTATAAATATATCTAGCTCCAACTTCATTATATTTCCTAAGAGCAAAATACCAAAATATGGTATATGAATTGATATAGTTTCCATTCCTTCCACTATGAACTATTTATGAAAAATGAAATACACTATATTATATCATAAAACTATGAACCTAATGCATTATCACAAAACTAGTGAAAAACATAACATAAATTTTAAAATTTATGCATGGCTAATATCATAATCATAAACATGGTTTCTTTTGGAAAGTTTTAAAATAATAATAATATTTTCAAATCCTATATAATATTTTGTAAATAAAACATGAATTATCCTAAAAATATCCTTCAGGAGTGTAAAAATACGTTTTTAGTAAGGCTCTATATCATATACCCGGTAATTCTTGTGTTGATACCAACATGCATTTTTTAGATTTATTAACCCTAGTTTCATCTGTTCTAGAACCAAGTCCACTTTTAGTATCCAGATAGGGATGTATTTTTATGAAAAAACACATAATCTATACCTTACCAAAATATTATGAATTTCTTATGTAATTATCCTTAGTTTATATTATATGTTTATTTTCCATAATTTATGTTTTCCAAAAAACTAGTTCTTATGGATTATACTAATATTTCTCTTATACCAACTATAAATACCTTGATCATAGTTTCCCAAAGTCGATGGTTACATTATAATATTGGAATAATATAAAAGGAATCACATCCTGGAGGAATGAATACTTAATTTGTCTTGGTAGCTATATATATACTTGAATATTATTTTAAAAATGAAAACATAAAGTTTATAGATTTTTTTATTTAATTGCATCATTATTTCCTCTAACATAACCCTTCATATCAATCATAATACTCATCTTAGAATCATGGGGAAAGAAACATAATAAATGGGTGAGCTCAAATTCGTAGTAAGTGTATGCATATAGGTAAATTGATCGGGAATACATAAGAAATAATCAATATGGAAATATAAATAGCTAAAACACAATCAATTTAATCAATAACTTAAATATGAATAATTATATTTAGGGAAAAAATACTGTAAAATAATTCTATATAAATACTAAAATGTGATTGAAACATAACCATGGATATTCAAACTAATTTAATAATCACATGGAACATCAATAACTAATATCATAATGATGGAATATATAATACTGGACATCATAACCATACCATCAAGGCCTTTCTCCAATACATATTTAACAAATGGGTAAGTCCTCATCCAAAAACCCAATCGAGTTTATCTCATGAGACTTACAGATGCATAGAGGAGCTATTACAGGACTCAAACATCATTTATTATGTCCAGTTAATTCCTCGTATGAAAGGGGTGAAACATAATAAATATGAAGATTCATATTGGTATAACTGGCATAAAAAATGTTAATAATTTCTGAGATCAATAAAAATGATCATAAATCATTCAGAGTAATATGGTTAATAGAGTAAAAATATTAAATCCCTTTTAACTTATCATAAACCATCCATAAAAATAAGAAGTATTGTACAATTAAAATATATTTCCAATAGAACATATGATAAAATGATGGTTTTTTCATTAATTAACAGAAATACTATAAAAACACCATTAAAACATTCTCGATGAAAATATCCTTTTCACTTTGAAAATATCCTTAAAACTAAAAAATCACAAAACATTTTTAAATGGATTTATTTCAAAATAACATTGGAAACATGTAAAATAATCTTTAATATATTGAGTTTTCATGATGACAGAATATTTTTTATATGTCATATAAGTTAAAAAAATATACCTTTCACGTTTTTGGTAAAATCCAAATGGGCCTTGTTTAGGAAATTACAAGAAGATTCCTTTCAAAAAAAATTGTAAAATTTAAAACATGGGTAAAAATGTATTTAATAAATCATTCGGATAATGTTAAAAAAATTGAAAAACTTTCTAGAAAAAATTGATTTGGATGAAAAATTATTTCAACTAAAGAGGTAAGTAAAGTTATATTTTCTTAAAAACTTTTTATTGATCATTTTAAGTATCGAAGGGAGGAATAGGTACTATTACATTAAAACATGATTAATGACCATATGAGGAAAAAAATAAATGTTTTTATTAGATTATTATCAAATAATTTACTTCAATTTAATTTAAAGTATAAATAATCCCATTTAAAATGTGATTGAAACATAAATCTCATACCACTTCGGTATAAAAGGTGCAAGATTGGTGATGGTGACCTTATGGTCTTCAATTTCCTTGAATTTATCATCATCGAGGTGTATTTCTGGTGTATCTACTATTTTCATACAGTTCCTTGAGGTTCTAGGTGACCACTACTATCTTTTCAAAATATTATATCATTTGACGTTGTACTTTATGACACCATATATATTTAAGGTAATCCTAATGGTTCTAAAAGAGAAAACATAAATAAGTAAATTATTAATGCATCATAATAATATAATAATATTCAATAAATCTATTTTATGGTTAAATGATAAATGTTAGTTTATCTATGATATTTTTAATGTGTCTTTTCATTTTGAGTTGGTGTAGAACTATTTTTCAATGGTTAGTAAACAATGTGAATTTACTAGTGACACTTTGAGTTTCTCATTGGTTGATAGGATGGGTGGTCAAGCTCACCAAACCCCTTATACAGTGAGATTATTTACTAATTTAGGTCTTAATTAATGATTTAATACATATTCATGAATCCTTATAAGAAATAATTTTACTACAAGTTACCTCCATTCAAGTGATCAATTAATGCCATGTTTTTATATGTAACCAACATAGTTTTGAATCCAAACAATACACTCTCTAGAATTTATCATCATACAAGGAGAATAAAGGTTTTGTTAATTTTTAATTATATCCATAAAATTTTTATAATTATATATCCATATATAGGGAATAAAAATCCACATCGTTTAGTTCCACGTAATGGGGAACATCATTCATTTTCAGGTCATGTGAGAAGGACTACTGTGGTGCCTTTTAAGGTCTTGTTTCCAAGACCAAGTAAAGTAAGTTTTATGTTCATGTATCTGGAACCTATGGGGTATTTAGATTTAATCTTAAAGAGGAATCCTTAATTTCATGATTAACATGGACCAAATCCCTCATAGTTTGTATTTCACAATTTAAGGATGTATATTCGAACCAATCTATGAAATTTAAAATTATTTGGTAAGGAAGTTTTCATCATGAAAGGGGAGATAATAATAGATTTAGTAAGGATTATTCATGGGTTTCCATTTTTAGTTCATCTTGTTTATTTTTAGCTACTTAAGGGTGGATATAATGGTCTCATGGGGAATACGTCCTGATGAGGAAGAGTGTCTTGCAACTAATTTGGCCCATTGAGAAAGAGTTGGAGATTACACATATGTGGCCTATATATTGTTCAACCTAAAAGATAACCCATGTTAAGACTGATTTTTTTCCTTACTCTAGTTTGGAAAACATATATGGATATACCTCATGGAGTGGAAAAGGGATGATATCATCAATGAGGATTCAGTTGCGGTTTACACCTAGTAGGAGGCCCATCTAGGATTCCACCACCCATTTTTTGGTAACTAAAACTTTAAAGAAGACTAAACTCAAGGGGAATGTGGAATAGTGAGAATTTGTTAGGATTACAACCGAATGGGAGTAAAATAAGGTTCCCTGGATTATTGGGTGGAAAAAATGTATCCATTGGATGTTAGGGAAGATAAGATTATTCACATGAGAAAACCAAGACAAGAATAATGAGATTGGGGAAGTTTATATGGAATCCTTATGATAATGACCCTCCTTTTAAAGGTAGTAAATTACTATAAAAACCCTTACGAGAATATTGATTATTTATTAGAACTAATTAAGGGTCATTATCTAAGGAGTACATTATCAATGGGGTGAATGTTAATGTGTATAGCTTGTTCATATAACCCTGGAGGTCATGGAAGGGTGATTGGTGGGTAAACAACCATGGTATGAAAATCTAATATGAATGTCCCTTGGGAATGTGAAATGGGTTAATTTCCACTCAAGTATAGGATTCATGTGAATTAGAACCTAGGGGAACTATCACCTAGGCATGGGAACTGGGAAAATTGGTGTCCATGCTTGGAATATTAGTGAATTTGAGCCTATATTTGGGATATATGTGAATTGGAATCTAATTATGGACTAGACTAAAGTCTCTCCCTGATATGGTGTTTGGGTTAAGTGCTTCCCATGAATGAGGGTAGGGTGATATGTCTCCCTAATTATAGGGTAGGAAAAAGTTTCACCCTACAGAAAATGGTAGGGTAAAATGTATCATTACTTTGGAGGGTAGAGAAAATTGTTTCTGTGGATGGAGGATAAATAGAAGTTTCACCCTAATAGGGACCTTTTTATATGACTTAGGCATGTGTCTCCTCAGTACGGTGATCTTGTGGCAGTTTGGGCTTGCTTCCCCCAAATGTGGTTCACCTAGGTTGGTGTCAATCACCTAAGTTCTCATATAATGTATGGTACATGGTATTTAATGATGGTTTAAGTGTTAATGTATTTTTATAATAAATTTAGCATTAAATGTTATTATTTTCCATATTTTTTTAACTAAAAAATCACATGTGGATATGGGAAAGCTTGGGAACATATATATGGTTCTCTTCCTTCTTCTTATGTGTACATCTCCTTGATCTTTATCACACACCTAAAATGGGATTTAGGGAAGGTATTTATAGGTAAGGGGAGACTATATCATTAAGATAATAAAAAAAACTTTCTTTTGTTCCCATATGTATGGGAACTATGTACAAGAATTCTGTGACACCTTAGAACTGCACTCCTAGACTCTGTGAAAATAAACACATACATTACATTACTTTCTTGATACAATATATAAAAACCTTGATATAACAGTCCTTAATTTAAAAATAAAAATGATTATTTTATCTCTTATATCATAGTGATATTTTTATGTTTATATATTTAGAGAATCATGACATTAAATAAACTAATAAACACCATGTTAAGTGTATCAAATGGAAAATTGTACCATTATATAAAAAACTACTTAATTCCTTTAAATTATTCAATATGTCCCAAAAATCCTTTCAGAAATGATATCCTTTGAATCATTTCACTATTATTACTTTTATCCATAATCGAGGGAAATGGAAAAAAAATTAAACGGTGAGATAAAACACTCTATAATGGAAAACAATAACTAAAGCGGTAATAAAATAAACATGGAATATATATTATGGTATGAATAGGTAAAAAAAATCAATTAATAAAAAATAAACATTATGAATGTTTTATCCACGATAACAAATGAAAAAAGGGATATCAATAATACTAGTCTCATAATAATTTAATGTATAATGATAAACATCAAAAACCATATATCAAGGCCTCATACCAAGACACGGTACTTTTCATTAAGACTATAGTCAAGGAATCATAATTTCCAGGATTTTTTCTAAGATAATACCTTATTATAATAATTGGAATACACAAAAACACAACCTATTTTTTCTCATGATACATGTCTATGCCTCGAGGTTCTATATAATATGGGCCACACCTATCACTTGTATAAGTCTAATGTATTCACCATAAGAGAAAATTAATAAAAAAAATACATAATCAAACATTCCAATAATCATATCTATGTAAATAAAAACATTTGAAATGATAAAAAATTTTCCATAGGACAATAAAAGGGATAAACTTATCATAACCCATCTAGATGAAGTGGGTGGATGGATAAACAATACATAATACACTTACCAATAATAATTTGTATTGTAATGTAGGTACTTTTCCCAATGTAAATAGAATATGATACATTCTAGGTGAAAATCATATAATATGAGTTATGTAAAATGTGATGTTCACACTATATAGAATAATGTGTATCCAGATAAGATAATACAGGAATAACATGATTTTATTCTATCTAGAGAAAGAAAATAGATGGATTAAATAAGATATATCCTAAGAAGTGGGAAAGACTCTTCAAAGGGTTTATGTGGTAGGAATGTGTATCCCCAAAAATTAGATAATACCACATAATAAATTAAAGGGTTAAAATGCACCCAAATTATATGAAATAATTTTAAAAAAAGAATATAACTTAATGAACAAAAATTAAATTACCAAAAAGCCTCACTATTATGGAAAAAAATTGAATCACTAGCCACTTGAAAAAGATAATATGATTTTAATAGTGAATTTAATGAAATAATATTAAAATAATATTAATTTTATATTTAATAAATATATCACCATGAAAATATGACATGGCATATAAAATGTATTATGACACCAAGAATGAGAATTAAGACCAAGAAGGTCCTTACAACTTTGAAAACATTAAATCCAAACCCCTTATAAGGGAGGACATAAAATTAAACTTAACATACCATAATTAAAAGATAATTCATGATATTTTATCCAAAAAAATAGAAAAATATACTCCATATTAATGAAATTAATTGTATAAATACACCACTTGTCTCAATGAAGGTAAATTGAGATGAAAACCCTTACCAATTGTCCAAAATTCCATAAAAGTTATTTAAATTCTTGTATCACAAATATATATATTAATAACTTAGTTCGTAACCTTGATCATATCCATTTTAATTCATACTCTTCATAATTATTCATTCGCTACATGAATTCTATCAATTACCCACATCGAGTGTTTATAATTTCGATCATTTTTACCAGTTTCAGAACTACAGTGTCCTTTTTTATAATTATTTAAAAGTTACTCATTAATATATCCTCTAATATACTAGAATATATGTTTTAATATAGTTTATAAATCTATAATTTCATTTCATTTCATTTTTGTTTATGAACCATGATGATGAAATTAACAATGATCATGTTTCAGTGATTCATAATGAATGAAAGTTGTTTTCTTTATTAATTAGTAAAATGATTATATAACCATACCATAACCAAAACAGAAAAAATTATTTATATATTTATATAATATTACACAATTAAAAAATTTCACATTTTCATCCATGACATAATTCATATTATTCTTCGAACATACCCAAAGATGAACATGCCCTGATTTAATGAATTATTATGATGTGGTTTATTTATAATAAAATGATTATATAAAAATAATGAAGTTATTTGGTGATAATAATTATGATATATCAAAATTATAAGTAATTATAATAAGTAGTAATTTATATAAAAATACTAAACAATTTGAATAAAATATTATCCTCTTAGCAGGCTTTTTAAAATAATGTAATTAACGATGATCGTTTTTTGTTCATATAATTAAAAGGTTATTTTATTTTTCATAAAAAACCCATAGGTATATCTTAAAAATAAAATTTTTCCTTTAATAATATCCCTATATCCATCCTTGTAATGTGGTGATGGAAACTGGAACATGTCATGTCGTGGAGACGATGGTCTGCATAATGTATAAATAATGGTTTTGTTTTTCTTGATGAATGGAGAATATGAAAAACAAATGTATATAAACATCATATAGTAGAATTAAATTATATAAATCATAATTATATTATTATATTATTTTGTATATAATAAAATTTAAAGAATATAATTAATAATAAAACTAGTTAGTTGCTAATAATCACGTGAGCGGCTTGAATTTTCAGTGGTAGTATCATTGAATATAAAGTTATTAGGATAAATATGAATGACTAGGGGTTTGTGTTCTAGTGATAGGGTTATATGGAGAGTAAAATTGAAGATTTTAAATTATGAATTTTAAGGTAAGGTATATCTAGAAGTGGTGAAGATGTTCCCCTTTAGTGTAAGAAATGAAGTTTTTGGGAACACCTTTACATTTTTAGATAATTCTATGGAACTATTCTGGGGTAAATGGTCCAACAGATTAAAAATTGTAGTATAAACATTTTTTATTAGTTAAAAATATCATAAATTAATTTATAGTAACGTTTTTTAAAAAAAATAGGTCTTTTACAGTTTTTTAAACTCAATTTACCCCTTTGTTACATTTACCTTTGTTAATAATTTTTAACCTTAGTGATTAATTTTAATGATAAATATTAAGATAAAACGTTTTAAAAATTTTGATAATATAAATTTTAATTTTTAAAATCATTTTATCAAATAAAATTTTTAATGTTTTGAAAATTTAATTTTAAAACATACACTTATTATCATAAAACAATTTTTAGAAAATTAACATTTTTAAGCTTCAAATATATATATAAGATAAAATTATCATGGTTAATAATTTTAATTAAATAAATTGATTTATTATAAAACAAATAAATTTTATGGGGCTTTCAAATTAAATCTAAAACGGAATCACTTCTTGAAAATACTTCCTTTAAAAGAAAAATTTTAAAAATAATTTCTATATTCAAGTAACATTTTGATTTGTTATAAAAATTCATGGAATATGTTTTATATTTACAAAGATTATTCAAAAATGTAAAATTTTATAATTTAAATTAATATATTATTACATTAATGGTTTTAAAATCTTCGATTTTATGCTTACATAATGATAAAATCATGGAAATTATAATTTTCATAAATCCCACATTTTTTACTAAAAATAAACCTATTAAGAAACTACCAAAAAAATCGTACTAAGTCAATTTTGACATGGGGAATTCAAAAAATACATACATTTTATTAATTTTAAATTCCATGATTTATAATTTCAATTTTATTGAATAAATTTATAAAATATAATGAAAACTTATTTTTACCAAATATGATTTTTTAAATTATTAACTAATATTACTATTATGTCATATCATTTACCAACTATATTGATGTAAAAAAATTATAAATATTAGACATAATTTATAATTTACCATACTTGTTGTAGAATATATATGTGTATCACATAAAAGGAACAAAATTAAAAATCCATTTTTGTAACTAATAAATGATCTTATTAGTCATTTTAGGTAAAATAATTAATTTTAATTCATTTTAAAATTTGAATTTATTTTCCATATACATATATTTAATAAAGATGTTACTCCTACTCATTCCTCATAATTAAATTTCTAGGTTTTAACAGTCATATTTAAACATTAATATTGTATCTAAATATATCACAGTTTTGTTATAAGTTTAGTGTTGTGTATGGAGAAAGCTGTCAAAGAATTAACTAATTTAAAGGTAATAATATATTATAATTTCAATCTATTACATTCTACTTCCCATAATTAAAATTAATCCTCTCAATTGGTCTCATTATGTCAAAGTAATTCCTATATGGGGCTCATAATTTACCATATGCTGCAAGATGATCATGGTTTTATTTAGGATGTAGAAGGAAATTAATCTATATAAAAAAATAATTATAAGCGCTTTATAAATGGAGCTAACCCATTAATTATTTTAGATAGAATTATACTAAGTGATTTTTATCGATATCCATAGGTAATAAATTCCCACAAACCATGGAAATGGTTTATAAAATAATCATAACACTGGGGTTTAAAATAATTCTATATCTAGTAATTTATAAATACTCAAATAACATAGGGTAATAAATAATCATGATTAAAAACTCATTATCTGATCTATTAGTAGTAGTTTCATAAGATTTTCCTTTTTCACATGTATTTTGGTAACTACTACCCTTGTTGGCCTTTGGACTGTGACATTAAGTCGCATAATGCCCAACTCTCTTACAATTGAAGCAACAAATTTTCATAGATTTTATCATTCACTAACTCTTATTAGTCTCATGACCTTCATAACTTGATATTTCATAAGACTCCATATTTCTATTATTTGGTCATTTTTACTTCAACTATGTTCACATTGTTAACCATATTTCATGATATCTTATTCATAATAGTCAAAATATTTCACACTCTAGCACACATTCTGTTAGCTTGTTTGTTGAGGTAATATTCACATTATCCCTCACACACATGATTAAATCTTGTACTATAAATTACTAAAACCAAAACAATTAACATTAGTGATAATGATTTTAATTTAATTATCATAAATAACCATAATAAATTTTAACCTCAAGATGCATCACTTTTTAACAATATCATGTTAGCCTATATTTATTACAACTCAACTTGTATCATACATAGTAAAACCTATATCTCTCTCATATACAATTTTCTATTCATCCTAGGTCACATTTAGTTGGGTTCTCTTGTGATTATTAACCTAATCCTTAAAATAGAGATACCATATTATCATGAAATTTCTTTAAATTTTTTAATCATAATAGTCATATAAATCTATGCTCTCAAAATCTAACTTATCCTTCCCCAAGAAACATTATTTATTCCTATAATCATAAACACAATTATGTATATAACCTAATAATATACACTCAATTAATTACCTTTACCAAATAGATTTTATTTTCCAATACATTAAACCATGATGATATTTTATATTCCTAAAAAAAAGTTAACTCTATTTTTAACCATCAAATTATATTAACTGCTAGTTCATAAGGTCACAGACTATTCACTATATATCGTATTCCCAAAAATTATTGGAACAACCATAAAAATATCATAAATAAATTATTAATACCAAGGTTACTGATTATTATATAACATACTTCTTCAAAATCAGACCACCCATTATTATATTAAGATAAAATATATAATAAACCTAATACTTATCCATCCCTCAACCATTCGTTCTTAAATAGTTATCTCAAAAAATACAACCTTTGTATAAAATAATTTCTCAAGGTTATTAATAATGTTTTATGTATGATTTAAACCCTATTAATAAATTATAAAGAAGAATGATCATTATATGTTTTACATAATCCTTAATAACATTTATAATATACCCAAATGTCGTTGATAAATATTAATTCACTAATTATAATATCTAACTGTATCGAGAATTAATTTTGATAAGATATCAACCTCTCTACCATATTTAAGACTATAAAACTCACCTTTTCCATCATAACAAGCATATAATAATATTCTAAATGATCTAATTATTCTCCCTTATTCGGTTATAAGACATAGTGGTTTAAAGGTACATACCTTTATCAGCATCATCTCCATGATCTTATATCAACAAAATACTAAAACCAAAATGGTTGTGATAAAATTAAAAATATGAATATGAAAATATCATTTTGGATATGCCTTCACTTACGACACTTTTTTTAGTATACGATTATTTTGGATCAAAATATAACTTCCTTGTTCAATCCTTGGTTATCCACAGTCATTTTTCTTTGGGTATCTAACCACATAAGTTAAAATCATTCATAAATCCTTTATAATAGATCATAAGGAAAATTTTATTAACCAAAGAATATCCACTAGAAGTTTCTCATTATGCGTTCATTCTTATTATCACTCATCATGCATTAGAGTGTTGATTGATTCAATTCTCAACCAACTCTTTTGTTGTGATTATTCCTAGGTGAATCTATGGTACAACCACATACGCTTTCCAGTATCCTGACAGAGATGTATTTCATGGAAAAACACATATTCCTGACTTTACTAAAACATGATGATGTTATCCAATACATTGAATTATTCTTAAGGTTTTCACTAGGGTTCTCTAACCCTAATCCCTAAATAACATCTTCATTATTACCATAATATAAAACCATATATTATTCCAAAGGTTTTTTTATACCTTAAAAATTGTGATTAAACATTAATTATAATTCATTAAATTATCCTAAAAAACATCCTAATCTAAAAAATTATCTAAACCTTTCCATTGATATCAATTTCCCAACCTCAAACCAACACTCACAGACCTAGTTCTCATAAACACATACAATGTATTACTTGCTTTATTCAGGCTATGAAAATTTAGATAAAAAAATATATATTAAAAAATTAAAATGATTATTGTATCTATTTCATACAAAGTATCTTTTCTGGTTTAAAGTATTAGATAATTATGGCACAACATAAACTCCTAAATCCCATGTACATTTTTTGAAATGGATAATCCTCCCATTATATAAAAAACATCTTAATTCAAAAAAGTATTCAAAATATCCCACAAATTCTTTCACACATTATCTCCTTTGAAAAGTTTCACTTGTAATATTTTTCTACATAACCTTGGGAAATGGAAAAAAAAGAATGGATTAGCTCAAACACTCAATAAGGGAAAGATATAGTTGAATCAATAATGGCACAAACATGGCATAAATATTATAGAAAGAAAAGGTAAAGAAGATGAAACCATAATCAACCTAATATATGTATCTTGTTATATCTATGATAATAAATGAAAACATGGATATAAATAATACTAAGAATATATTGATGTAATGTATAATGTTTTACATCAAAAACATCATGTCAAGGCCTTATTCCAAGACACTTCACTTGTCATCAAGATCATAGTGAAGATGTCCTATTTTCAAGACACTGTTCCAAGAAAATATAATATTATTGGAATATTCTTGCACTAAATCCCAACCTATTTTTTCTTATGATAGATTTCAATGCGTCAAGGGCCTATATAATATAGGGCCCCACCCATCCCGTGTTTAATTCCAATAAATTAACCCTAAGAGAAAATTAATTAATAATACATAATAAACATTTCCATTAATCATATATATTAAAATAACGACATAATTAATTCCAATACTTTTCAGTGTGTTAATAAAAGGGATAACCTAATCAAAATCCATCTAAAGGAAGAAGGTGGATGGATAAACAGTATATAGTCAAATTGCCAATAATAATTTGTATTGTAATTACTATACTTTTCCCTATTTCAACATAATATCTTAATATATTGGTAAATGTCATTATTAAGAGTCATGTAAATTTTTATGTTCATAATATATAGAGAAATTGGTATATTTCTAAGACAATACAATAATAGCCTGATCATGATCCATCTGAAGAAAGAAAGTGGATGGTTTCAATATAAAGTATCTCAAGAAGTGATAAATATTTTCCAAAGGTCATAAATAGTAGGTATGTGTATACCTAGAAAACAATTATATAATACCACATAATATAATAAATGAGAGGAATATACCAAACATAAATAAAATAAGTTTAAATAATATACAAGAATCAGTTACTAAAAATTTAGTTACAAAAAGTCCTCACTACTGGGGAAATAACTAAATCACTACACACTTGAATATGATAACTTTATTTGGCTAGTAAATACCATAAAATTAAAATAAATTAATATTTATGGGATGGTAAATAACCACCTGTGTGGAATCATTAATTCCATTCAGGGATAATCAAATTTAAAAACATTTAAAACTAAACAAGTAAAATTAACTAATAAAAAAAATTATTAAAAAATGAGTTGAGTATGAATACTTGGTATGGTTGAATTAGTTATTTAGTAATTTAAAATGAATTTATTTAATTTTTTCAAGAAGAGAGGTAGAAGAAAGTATATTTGGTTTTGAAACCAATTTTGTGGAAACAGAATTAAGAAGAAAAGAGCAGTTTGGGCTTGTAAAAATAAATGAGAAATATGTATCGGGGTTTTTTAGATTTAAGGTTTAGGTGAAATTTGATTTAGAAATTAATTTTATTAATTCACTATTGGTGTTAGAGACAGTATTAGGAAGATTTTATGATCAGGGCTTCCCCTCCCTAATACAAAAAAACCTTATTTCCCTTAGTATGGAAATTTTAGATTCTAATGCACTATGTTTATACTAATACCATATTTAAAACTAGTTTTATCAAACTGTTAAATGGTTATGAAATATTTTTGAGAATTGAGTCACATGATTTAAATATTCCCTTTTATGATTCAAAAAAATAAATGGTCATGAATTTAATAAAGAGATACAATTGAAATTGGATTTAGAAAATAGGGAAAACAAACATAAATAATATAAAATGAAATAAAATCCAGAAGTACTTTCCCCATTTGGATACATTACCCTAGAATAAGGTCAGAATTTCCCCCTCGTTCTTGAAATGATAGAGTAATAATGAATTAAAATGATAAAAGAAAACATGAAGAGAAATATAGGGAAAGAATGGTGGAGGAAAATGCAGTAGTACATTAACTCTCCCTAGGATTTTTTCTTTGGATCTTATCCCTAGTAGAAATATTTTGGTCCTCTATTTATTGTTCTCCAGGGGTTCTATGGTTGAATTTAATTTCTCCATAAATTCATCTAAAAGGGTTCTTAGGTCTTTAATGGTGTTCAATGTCTTTTCTGGGTCATAAATATTGTGTTTCTTCATAAATCTCATAAAATCTGACCATTTCTAGCCCCTTCATCAATTTTTACAATGTGAATAGTTCTTTAATAGCATAATATTTCATTTTACAAACCCTCATAAATGATTTTGTGGAATAAAATTTTGTTTTGAAAATGTAGTTGTGTGTCACGGTGTGACATATATGTGTCACACAATGACACGCAGGCTTCTTCTCCCGAGTGATCTTTCCCTTCCTTGGTTTTACACCTTGTTTCGCAACACTTTTATATCTCAAATAGTAAATTTGGGATGTAAATTATGCTTTTTTCCCCAAGAAACTCTATTTCTCTTTGAATCTTCAATTATGTTCCCTTGGAAGCTCATATGATCATCCTTTATCATAAAAAAATAACTTTTGATGGAAATCATTACTGTTTTGGCTCACCCATCCTCATTTTATCATGTATTATCTTGCAGTATATGTAACACTATTCTTAGCATGTGTTGCACACAATTTCTAGTTCTTTTGATAGAATTCATTTAAAGGAACAATGATTATAGATTTTGTTCAATTTATAAATGAACAATGTTCTGATAATTTTATAATAAACAACAGAGTAATCTTACACTACATAAAACTCTGACTTGGCTTGAGTTACATGCAAGAGCCACCTTCCTCAATAGCTTGGGTTGTACGCGATACCAAGTTTCATTAAACAATTATATATTATTAGAATAATATATAACTAGATCTTATAAATATTATTAAACACATTTTAAATTTTATATAACATTAAAATTCATCTTACAATTTTTATAGAACATTATATGAGAAAAAAATCAATTTTTCGGATAAAAGAAGTATTTTTCAAAAATCCAGTTTTACCAACTTTTGATAGATCACCCATTTAAAATCTAGTTTTTGAAACTTTTATAAGTAAAATTTGACAAAATAAACTTCTTATTTGAAAGTCGGACATAAAATTTTACATTTTTTTGAATTTTTGTTATTTTTCTAATAAAATTAAAATTTTAATGAATAGTGAAAAATATTGCATTTTAACTCAAAACTACCTTTTTATCTAATTTATTTATATAGATAGATTATCTTTTTAATTTGATTTAAATAATAATTAGATTATATTTTTATCATTTAATATAATTTTATTCATTGGAAGAAATTTCACTTTTAAATTAGACATAAACACATGTCAATATTTTGATATATATTACTTCTTTAAAACCTACTTTATCGTTTTGACAATGAGAATTAATGTTAAATTAATTACTGAAAATTATTTGTTTTGAATTTGGAAAAATGGATTTCATATTTAGAAATAAAAAGTTAAAATTGTGTATATATGTACCTTTTTATTTTAGGACATTATTAATAGTAACTTCAGTAATTATTTTATTTACCATGGTTAATGGGTAAATCTAGAAAATAAGGGAAAAATTAATATTATAATAATATTAAACTACCATAAAACTTGTCATAATCCTATTTTATGATATATTTTTATCCATGGGAATCCTTGGGTCAACTTTGGGACCCCATGGATTCACATGGATGTGAAAATGACATTTTATAAGAATTAGTTTAAAGTAAAGATAATTATATCCTAATAATATATATTTTACAAAATCAATTTTAATATTATCATAATTATCAAATCCTTTATTAATTAGAGGAAGGTTACAAGAAAAATGATCCAAAGAGAACCCCAATAGGCAAGAAAGAGTTATGGGGGTCTAAAGTAATGCAGCTCTAAAGCATCCCCTCTGATGAGGTTCCTCGCTTCAAGAGGAAAAGACAACACCTCCATAGTAGAAAAAACACTAAGACCTTGCTCCACCATCGAGGCTAGATAATTCGCATTCCTGTTTCACTCCCTCCACGTATGAAAAAAGACAGTGTCACTAATGATGATGTTCCTACATCTCCTCGGAATATAGGTAACCGACCAGGGGGTGTTGCGCTTATGGTGCATGGAGTCATGGAGGCTAAGAGAATCAGTCTCTATCTCGTCCAGGGTGATTCCCTGATGCCTGCAGAGCTGTAGACCCATGATCATGTCCATGGCCTCAGCCAAGAGGGAATTTCCCCTACTAAAATGGGTATAAAAGGTGAGGATGACATGCCCTCGAGGACCCCGGACCACACCGCCACCCATCATGTCATCGAAGGAGAAGGATCCATCAAAGTTGAGCTTCAACCTGAGTGGGTGGGGATGCCATCTGACCTAGTGGCCACCCTTTGGAGGGCTCTTCTCAGGATGGCCTGCTTGAATGAACTGAAGATATGGGTCCTCCCACCATTTGTTTTATGAGTGAACCAGATCAAGAAAGAGAAAAATTGTCCTAGCCACCACCGTCCTATCGGAGCACTGAGACCCCTCATACCTGGCTTGGTTCCGAGCCAACCTAATGCACCAAGAGCCCGAGATGAGAATCATGGAATGAGAATTTCTCTCCGGTCCAGCACCCCTATCACCATGGAACCACCGATCGAGAAAGGGTAGGTCCCTCGGAACCACTATAGAAAATCCAGCAAAGTCACCAAAATCCCGCCACACCTGGCCAGCCCAGTCGCTGCTAAAACATAAAATAGTATATTAAATGATATTAAATTCCTAAAAATCTAAGATTCCGAAAAATGGTTAATATAAGTCCAAATATTTTATAAATAACTTTTTTGTATATTTTTTACATGATATGGTAATTATGTTAACCCATAATGTGTCAATAACATGATATTATGAAAATATTAAAAAGGGTAAAATAAGGGTTAAACAAAAAATATAAGGATAAAAAGATATTCAAATATTTTAAGGGTTCTACTTCATTGATTTTGACATTCTAAATTGTTTTTTGAACTTAATTTTTATTATATTATGTTTTATTATGTTTATTTATATTTGATACAAATATTTTATTCATTTTATTAATTCTCACTTAAATGATATGATATATGTAAGGGACTTTCTTTTTAAAAATCCACTTTTCATGTTAAAACTCATTTTATAAAAGAAATTTTTTTTAATTTTATATGGCATGAGTGGATTTTCCTGATTTCATGACAACTTGATTATTTAATTTTTCCTTTTCATGTTTATAAGTATATTTTGAAATAAAATGTTTTCATTTATGATTGCATGACTTGAAAAAAATGAAAAAATATTTCAAAATGGAAATGTTTTCCCCAAGAGTGTTTCTTCTCTATAATATTTATGTGTTGGGATCACATTATGGTTCTTGGAAATTGTTATGATGAAGGGTGTTTACATGATAAAACGAGGGTGGGTGAGCCCACAATAGCACTCCAATGCATTGGGTAAAGTTATAGAGTTAATCAATTATGTTTCTCCTTAGAGTTTATGGGAATATACTATGATGGTTTTTCAAAGTGTAACCATGATGGTTACTCTCTATGTATTCAGGAGAGAAACATTATATGTAAGAGTGATATTAAAATGATTGAAAATGTTCATTTGATTATTTATGTATTATTTATATGATTTTATATGAAATTTATGATTTTATAAGGTAAGCTAAAGATCTTATGTTTTATGTGTAAAAGTTATATCTTTTTGAAAAAAAAATCATTTATAGACTAATAGTTATTTCTTTCTTTTATACCCCTTACCAAGATTTTTGTGCTTGTCCAATGTTTTTAAATGTTTTTCACTAGTTTTTAGGATGGGTAAAGAATGGTAAGAATTCAAGTGTAAAGTTGTGGTGTTTTATTATGGAAATAAATAAAATTTTGTTTTCAAAGTTTCCTATTGTGAACAAAATGGATATTTAGTATAAGTGTCTACTTTCTAATATATAAGTTTATATTTATGAGATTATGAACTAATTATATAAAACTATAAACCTAAAATATCTTTGGGAATGTATAAAATTTAATTCTAGTTTAATTAACTAGATTATGTAATGTTTAAGGTTGGGTCCTTACAATTTACCTTAAAATACTTAGTGTAAAATTATTTCCAAATTAGTACTTTTCATGACCTCAATCATCCAGAAAGGTAGTTTCACATCAAAGTTGGGTTTATTTGGATTATTTTGGGTAATAAAATTAATTAATGATTGATATTGGACCATCCTTGGGTGATTTCATGCCAAAGTGGGGTGCCCCTATATTTCCATGTGATTAGATTGTTTTTTATGTATTTTTGGGTTACACTAGCTAGGAAATCCCAATGGTTAAGATACTATAGAAATAGATTTGGTTTTATCCATATGATATATTGAAAAATTAGTTTTATTATCAACTATCTAAGAGTAATCTATGATATGATTGTGATGATACCCTACTTAAATAACTAAGCAGTGAATTTCACACTAAAGTGGGGTCATTATCTTAGTGAAATTTGGATCTTGTATCACTAATGGGTATGATGTATTTTAAAGGGGTGTCATAATTTTAGTCGGATACCATTTAATAAAAGTCCTTAATGAATGGTTATGAAAAATGATACTCATCTAATTAAAATACTCTTTTGTAGATAATATCATCATAATCATCAAGATAAAATTTGTGATTAATCCTTATTAAGGATAAGTTTAATGTAAGTATCTCTTATGTTTGATAAGTTAATAAAAGTTCTTAAGTAAGATTAGTGATTTAATAATATTTTATTAAGTCAAATTCTATGCTTCATAAGAGTTTATTTCTCACTAAACAAGCATCAGAATTTTTCAAAAAAGTGAATCTAGATTCTTATGGAAGCATAGAGTGATTCATTTACGATTTCCAAGGCATTTGATTTAGAAAGAACAAAGTAATATTATTCATCAATCATTTACTCAATATAATTGGGAATATCAAGGATTTAATGTTTTTAGTCAAATATACTCAACATGATTGGGTATCTAAAATGATGTTCAATATGATTCAATATGTTAATGACTTGATGAGATTAAAATGTTTCCATAAAACTTTTTTGTTTATAGAAATTAAGTATATTATTTTGATAGATATATGATATCATCTAAAATGACTTGTATTTTCCATGTATTATTTTTTAATATTGTATGGATTATTTTTGAGACGAGAAACTGAGATTGTGTGCAATTTTGAGGCTTGATGTGACCGGAATAAATGTTCGAAATATATTAAATATATTAAATAGAGAGTGTGTGTATTTTTCTTAAAAAGGTTTAATATCTTATAAATGGGTGCCTTGATCAGTAATTTGAGGGAACCATTGAGTTTAGAATGTGGGTTTTATCCTATGCATGACTTAACCTTAGTCAGCATGGGTCATTAGTGGGAAATTCGTCAATGGAATATAATGAATAAAATAATTTAAAGGAATTATTTTATTTTTTTGATAACGTAGCACCCAAAATTCCATCTTTATATGCATGATTAGGGAAAATTTTCATGTTTAGTTGAATAACCCAAAAAATCATTGGAGAGCCATTGGAGAGCATAAAATGAGATTCCATTGGCAGATGACTGCTGGATAAAGGATCGATGACTAGAACAGGATGAAATTAAATGATCTCTCCAATGACTACAACATCGCATCATTCTTCGTTTGTGATTGATCCAAATTGTGGTAGTGCAATTGTTTATTTTGGATTTATTCCTTGTTTTTTTACTATAATGAACACAGATCAATTGACCAATGTATTGATCTTTGGATCTTGTGTATTTGTGACATGGGTTTATTTTAGGGTGATTTTGGTATAATTACTTAGAATCATTTATTTATTCATTTTTTTCTAATGGAAATGAATCATGAACTACATGAACATCAATCGAGGTTTATTCCTCTTATCTGTTCTTATGATTTTCTCCCACATTTCTTTAATCACCATGGGTGTTATTCGTTTTCCATGGGGTTTGAAATATCCCAACCAATCTATCTTTGTGAATACATTTCTTGTTGCCATGATCTGATATCATAGATCTCGTATCTTCATGACATGATAGTGGTGTGATGATGGAGATATCGGTGAATTAGAGAACTTATGTACCCTATTTTCATTTTCTTTGGCATGTAATGAAGAGCGATGATGATCCCATTTTCTATGAAGATAGAAGGCTCAAATATTGTTGATTTGTTGATGGCATGACTTGATGAGGCTCAATGTACATTTTTTCAAAAAATCAATCACCAGATTGAAGGCCTGGGCAATGTAAGAGACACATGGATTTGGATCTAAATTTCTAGAAAAATCTGCATTACACGGCATGTAATCTGGATCTACCCACATTGTGGGGAACCCTTTATAGCACCTAGTGTTTTTTGTATGAGTTAAATATCACACTGTATGTGTCCCATTCATATGGTGTGTGACCCCTCCCTTGTGACTCAGTGTGTACCACGAAGGGTACACGGACACAAGTTAGAGTACATCTATTTGAGCACATAGTGTACTCCCCCACACAGACACATCATATACCATGTACACAGGCTAAGTCATGTAATAGTACATAGGCACATGTTCAGGGGATTAATCCATGTAATGGAACATTTTTATACTATACAAGAATCCAAAACATCATGTACTTCTACACATACATAGGAAAGAGACATGATCCATTTACACGAGCAGAACCCTGGGTCAATAGAAACAACATGTGACCCCTAATATACATTATGTACTTCATTATAAATGGATTAGAACCCTTATCCTCCATATCTTGGACAATTTTGGTTAGGGTTCATTCCCCTTATCCTTTCCCTAAGGGTTAGTATGGAATCATCTCATACTCCTAAGACTATGATCCCTTCATCCGAACATCTTGGATAGAGTCGTTGGAATCCCTCTGAGTGGCCCAGAGTGAGATCCTTTATTCATATTCATGTACTAGGTGGATTTATTGGTATCATCGTGACCAACACTATATGGGCGCCAATCCTCTATGCAGCAGGTTAATCCAGATTGAGTATTGGTATCACCCCATGGCCTTGGGTATGATCCTAATCTGTGTATCATATCTCTTCAGTACTTCATTGTGTACTTCCTATGAATACACCCAATAAGAACAACCTCTTGGATGGATGTCATAAGTGTTATCATACTTGGTAGTGTGTTCTCTCAGACAACTGCTTTATAGAATCTTTGAGCTGGAATCCTAGGTTGGTATACTACGGTTGTGACTTACATCTAGACTATGTGTATTTGTTGAGTATATCTTGATATTATCATTATATGTGTTGTAGACATATACTTGTATAGAGTTGATTTTATTTTCTAATGTTTTATTTTTTCTCATTTTGGTGTTCCCTACTTTATATCATTATACTCACCCCTAAATGGGCTTTGCCCGCACGTGTTATGTCTTGTGCAGATGATGAACCTTTTGACAAAGTCCTAGATGGACTAGGACCAGACGGTGCTTTGTGGGACCATACATACCAATGTGTTTTCTTGGGTATTTTTTACAGCAGTCCCAAGTACTTACTTTTCAAGTTGGACTTGTGTTTCAGAATTTTTGTATAGGGCATGTATTTGGTACTATTTACATTATTTTACTTCATTTTTTACTATTTTTTGGGATTTTGATGTATGTAAGAATGGTTGTTCAGTTGGTTTTACATTTCATCATTTTATATAAATAGATGTGTGTGTGTGTGTGTGTACAGGTACTTAGGTTAAGGCCTCCCATGTTAGTTTTATGCCTTCTCGGTGCTAGTTTCCAGCACCTGGCCTATTGGAGGTGGGCTTGGGGAGTCATTTCATGGGACCCATGGGGATGGTTCATTATTAAGTAGTATCAAATGTGGTCAATTCTACATTAGGAATGAATTCTAGGTCATTGTTTTGGGGAAATACTGTTAAGTGTTTTGAGTTTGGATTTCAGGCTAGGGACTCTTGTGTTGGTGCGGAGGCCAATATATCCATACACAAGGACTCTAATCACCAAATTTTTTACATGGTACATGAGAACACTGGTTGCATGGAAAATAATGGCACATGCATCATATAGGAATGGTTTATGGTTTATATGTCCTTCTTAAGTAATCTCTCTAGATATACTCATTCATCATGTTATATCTTGTTTACATTCAAGACGCCTCAATGACGTATTCCATATAAGATTCAACATGACCAAGAGAATTATCCCCATGGTGATGAGGCATCGATACAGGGACTAGTTCCTAAGGTGTTACCTTCATGTGGTGCTCCATTTATACCACCACCCATAGATCAGCACGTGTTACCTTCAGTACCAACAGATGAGGTGTATAATTTGAGTGCACTTCATGAGTTTCAGCGATGGAGACCCATCATGTTCTAATGTGAGCTCAACCCATAGGTAGATAATGACTAGTTGGATGTGGTGATAGGAGTTATCTATATGTTCATCACACCAATAGATCATAAGGTTGTCCTGGTAGCCAGCCTTATTCACAACTCACCGGGGAGAAGATGGGGTTTAGTGACCTAGTCTTATGATGAGGTAACTCTGGAATGGTAAGAGTTTGAGTGACACTTCAGAGAGGATTTATCACCATCTATACTAAGTAATTTACTTATCCATGAGCTTTTATAACTCCAGAAAGTCAACATGATAGTATCTGAGTATTCAGTGGGGTTTAACAACCTCTCTACATAATCTATGGATATGGTTTGTTACCAGTTCTTCAAGGACTAGACCTTAGATCAAGGTATTTGTAGGGATATCCAAGCGATTTTTACACCTTTATGCATTCCTACCTATGTTGGGGTTCTAGATAGAGATTTGTTGGTCGAGATTTTCTTGTATAAGAATATACAACTAGTGGTTTCCGATAGTGGGAAATCAGGAGAAAAGACATCGGCAGTAAGGAGATGACATCAGCCTCAGGGACCTAGATGTGCAATAAATTTTAGGAAGAGGTCCTACAACATAGGTTATACAGTTCAAGGATAACAAGGCGGGTTCAGTCATTCCAAAGAGAGGTGGTTCAACTCATGTGATGGTAGGGTATATCTTGCTTGAGATTTTCTATCCCTTCGCATAGCTGATATAGAGACCATAGATTGACCACTGAGGAAGAGGTAGTGGTAGTAGAAGTCATGTTCTCAAGGAATTAGACATGGAAGAGGAGTTGGGAGAGTAGCAGGATGTGGTCTACACTTTGACTTGTTACCATCACCACCACAATCTGTCATATTCCGGGCTTATGGAGTCGAAGGAAATTGGCGGGGATAGTTGTAGGTGATCAAATCTATGACCTAGAGGCTCTGAAAATGATTTTAGGTATGATATATATCTTTTGACCCTATCTATAGTATTGATAGACATATAAAATATACATTCCTTTCTTTCCCTATACATTATATGAGAATTATATTTTCAGGTTGAGACTTTGTATTGACCCTAGCACTTGGAGACTCATACTGGAGAAGACTCAGTGATCAAGCACTTGTGATAATAGTGTGACCTAACTCTTAGGGGTGATAGTTTCTATTAGAATATCTTGGAAACACTGTTGGGGAATTATGATGCCATTCTTGATATAGAATGTTTATCTAAATTTCATGCCCATATTAACTGTTTTATGTAAATTATGTGGTGTTTCAATAGTGATGAATCTAGATTATACTTTTTTGGTGAAAAGAAAACTCTATCATAATAGGATAGACTCATGTGTAAGAAGGTGCAATCGATTACCCATATGTCGATTTGATTAAACCTTTTTGTAGTGTATGTTATGATTTCTCGTTTTCCTACAGTGGTGGAGGAGTATGAGGACATCTTCCCTAAGGATATTATGTGCTTACCTCCCCACCAATAGATACACTTATATATTTACCTACACCCTGGGATGACACCAATATTTGATCCAAAATATCAGAAGGATCCAATAGTGCTTCAAGATCCGACGGTGTAGTTGGAGGAATTTTATAGGAATGGATTTGTTAGACCCGGAATTTCACCCCGTGAAACCCCAATTTTGTTTTCCATGAAGTCATATGAGAGATTGAGGTTGTGTGTTTACTATCTATGCTTGAACCATGTGACCATGAAAAATAAGTATCCACTACCAAGGATCGATGAACTCTTTGATAAGTTGATATGGGAACGATGGTTCTCGAAGGTTTAATTTAGGTCAGGATATCACCAAATGTGAGTATGGGATGAGGATTTACTGAATATGACATTTAGATGTCACTATGGTCACTATTAGTACTTAGTGATGCCCTTTGGCATAACGAACTCCCCAAAAGTTTTCATTGGACTCATAAACCAGATCTTTCGTCCCTTATTATATTGTTTCATATTAGTATTTATTGATGGAATCTGTGTGTACTTGGTTTAAGAGGAGGAGCACACGAGCCATTTTAGGATACTTTTGGATGCACTTCGTGAGAACCAAATTTATGGAAAGCTCTCAAAGTGCATGTTCTGGATTTAGGTGGTCAACTTTATGGGACATGTTATCATAGAAAATGTATTATAAGTGAACATAGACAGGGTCAAGGTTGTTTTATCTTGGAATCCACACAAGAGCATCAGTGAGGTGTAGAGATTACTTGGGTTGGAAGGATATTTATAATGATTCATACCTCTAGACTATATTTCTTTGTTAATTATTTCTATATATTGTCATTATATGTATTGTGTAGAGACCCATAGCTTGACGTACATGGATATTACATTACTTTTGAGGACTACTTAGTACATAACAAAAAAAACACACACAAGGATCGTAATAGTTTAGTGTCTTTGGAAACTCAGAACGTAATCTTCTAATCGTGGTGAAAGATCTTCAATATCTCCCATAAAGATCTTCCCCTTTTTTTACCTAAAACCTTTCTTTATATCCTGGGGAAAAGAAAACATAAAAGGGTGAGCTCAAATGCTCAGTAAGGGTAAACAAAAGAAATATCAATCACATCATATACATAAGAACATAGCTTTTGGGAATCTTAACCTGCAAAAGAGATCATAATATCATAACATGGGATAAATCATAGAAGTGAAAATGAGATCACCATAATCATAACATGAAACTTGAAACTTTGTGGCATACGCACATAATAATAGAGAATCATTTCTTGTTAGTCAAGACTCATTGCCAAGACTATCTTAGTGGACAAAGTCCCTTTCTGAATCGAGTAACCCTTGTTTCAGTCCTGTTTCACTGAACCGGTATAACCTACCATTTCAGCCATGTCTATCTCATGAGATATAAAATATTTACCCAATGCATTGGAGGGAGATATAGGTCCCACCCATCTTATAATGAATCCTTTCTTATGTGTTCCACATAATCATAAATCATACATCATCGCATAACACATGTAACAAAAATGGGATTCTTGAAACATCATGACATCATAAAACAAACCATATAAGATAAAGGAATTCATAAAAATATTTCCATAACAACATAATCAAACCAATGTAATAATAGGGATAAAAACAGAACCCTTTTATTATCTTAGATGGAAAATAATTTTGATAAAATACTTGAACTACTTTCTTGAGGAAAATATCCTTTCTACTTCAAAAACATTTTTCCTTTCTTAACATGTCATACAAATTTAAACTAAAAGAAGTTGATTAAAAATAAACTTGAAAACTTGTAAAGGAAGCTTCTTGGAAATAATGTTTTAAAAATCCATTCATGCCATATAAGTTAAAAAAACATTCTTCGTACTTTTGTCGGAAAAGTCAAAAAGTACCTCGTACGAAAAACGACAAAAGATTCCTTTCATACATATTACTAAAAACTCACCGAAGGGTAAAAATGGATTTAAACAATTGTAGGTGGATGGAAATAATATTACATATTGATGAAACATGGATGTGGATGATAAAATACACCCCAGTAAATACTTACGAATAAACAATCTCGGATAAAAATGAGATTGTGATATTTCCCTTACCTTAGGTCCGATTTGCTTCGTATGTGTCCCAAACTCCTCTTCTTTGAAGTGCTTCTTTGAGACCTCCTTTTAGGGAACTAAAATTGGTCTTTTAAGAATACCAGGACCTCTAGGATGATACTAGGGAAGTGGAGAAGATATTTTTTCAGGGGTTGGCCGAGCTTGAATGCTCAAATTGGTGTGAGGAGGAGAGGGAGGAGGTGCCCTTTTATAAGGGAGGAGAAGGGCACCTTAGGAATTTCTCAAAATATTATTTTATATTAAAGTAAAAATCAGTTTATAATGGTTCCAAAGGGTCTTATTTCGAAGCTAAAGTGGGGATGGGTTGAAATCCTATCAACCAATAGGATTTAGGCAAGTTTAGGTTATTATTTTAACCTTATCAATTAGATTTAACTCTAAGTTAAATAATTTAACTTTTACCGTGTCTTTTTGTTTTCTTACACTATATGGTTAATAAACTTACTATAACATGCCAAACGAACCCCAAATTGTTTATTATTAATATATATATCCTTATCTAAGTCATTTGGCCGAACCATATATTTTTAGGAATAAAATAACAATTAATTATATAATATTTGATTTAAAAACTATTTTGTGTCAATTTTGACACTATTTGATATATGATTTTTTTGAAAGTCATAACAGAATTATATGTTCGAAACAAGTTTATTAAATCAACAATAATATATCATAGTAACCTATAAAATTAGTGTAATTCATAAAAAGTCTAAAATTACATTTATTTTGGTATTTATAATATCAATTATGTCAATATTTTATTAATAAGATAATTACTGCATCATCTTTGTGTCATAAATAAATTAAATTATTTGATGTCTAAAAATTACAATAAAATACAATTATGTAGGAAATATTTTTAGGTTTCTAATGAATATTTACAATAGAATTTATCTTATGTATAACCCTATATTAAAAATGTTTTAGTAAATAAACTTTGATTTTAACTCTTTTAACTCTTCTTTGAATTAAATAATAATAAATGTCCTAATCTAATCCAAGTAGGCCTAAATGATAATATTTTACACTTAAGGTTGTTTTTGGTCGAGATAAACTTGTCAAATAGGATTAGGACATGTGTTAGGGTAATATTAATATCATTTCTACCCTTAATTACCCTATTTACTTTTAACCGTGGTAAATAAAAGTAAAAAATTACTATTCACCAAAAATTATTTTCATCTCATTGAACCACATTTTACTTACTGACATCAACCGTGTCTCTCGGATTTTTGAAATTCCATTCACAGAAGCGGTAAAATTATGTTTTATGAAAAATTCAGTTTTTTTTAACTACCACTTAGTAGTTTCACTATTCATCAAAAATTGAAAGTTTTCAGAAAAATGCCAAAATTTCATCCTAAGCTATATTTCATATTCCGAATTCAAAAATGAAGTCTATTTTACCAAATTCATAACATAGAAGTTGCATTAATTAATTTTATAATTAAATCTCGCTGTTAAAACAAATAGCGTGTTTTTAAGAAACAATATCTATCAAAAGATTGACACTTGTTTATGTCTGGTTTAAATGTCAAATTACATCCAATGACCAACATTGTATTAAATTGTAAAAATATATTCTAAATATACTTTAAAACTACTCAAATTAATAATTTATCACTATTAATTATTTCGATTAAAAAAGTTGTTTTTTAATTATAATTTAGTAATTTTCACTATTCATCGGAATATGAAAGTTATCCGAAATGTACCAAAATTTCACCTTAGGCTAAATTTGATACTCCGAATCCAAAAATAAAGTCCATTTTGAGAGCTAAAATTTCTAAAATTTTAAAAAGTGGTTATTACTATTCATAACGGCTCGTTTTAATAATATTTTAATAGCTTATCGTTGTTTCGTGAAACTCAGTATTGCGTACTATACACGCTATCGAGGAAGGTTGTGATTGCGTGTAATGAAAGGCAAGTCAAGGATGCATGTTGTGAAAGCTCCTTTTGGTGTAGCATACAACACAAGACATTAATAAAATTAAAAAGAATAGTTTTCATAAAATCTCGTGCTGTTACATTCTACCCCCCTTAAAATGAATTTCGCCCTCGAAATTCGTCGGGGTTATAAATAGTTTACTATTCGAAAGTTTCTTTAATAGAAACCCACATCGTAAAAAGGAATACCAAAAATTGTCTTTAAAAACTAAAGTATGAAATGTAACGATTACCCAAATAAACTAATCACTGGGTTTCCACATAGGTGAAAATATGGGTATGGAAGAGAAATCTAACCATCATGTTCTGATAGAGAGTGGTAGAGAACATGGCTATGAAATAGCCAACAATCACAAAGCCATAGATTTGTGATGATCTAAGGTACCATCTGATTTATCAGATATAAGAGCACTAGGACAACATTTTTGGTTTTCAAGTTCGTTTCCCTAAAGTTAAAGAATTTGAATTAGAATAAATACTTACTTTATTTTGGTACAATCTCACTATTGTTCGTGCCTTTAACAATTTCCACTTCATCTCTTAAATAAATGAAGTTGAATTTGTTATTCGTGAAGTGTTAGCAGATCATGTGATAGAATGACGGGTCATTCCATCTGTCTCAAAAGGTTAGCAAAATTTATATACATAAGTCGATCTATAGTGGGATTAATCATATATGGTTTCTAAAATGGGCTTATACTTCATATATCATACTGCTTAATGTAATTAAACTAGTTTCTACTAAACAGGGACTTCTTGTAGGCCAGTGGTAGGAAATTAAGGCCAGTCGCACTTCGATTGTGGGTTCGATTCCCACAGCCTTGTCCGACGCGATGGGTTGTCGCCCGTCCTGCAGGTTGTCCTTTTTCTAAAACTATATTACTATAACATCCCATCAATAATATCGAAAAAAACTTATATCCTTAAACAATACTAACTTATGTCCAACATAATCCATTGTAATCTTTAGGCTTATCCATAATACTGCAGTCCACTCTCATAATATAGTGAAAACGATTACCAGAGATTTAATACTGTCGTTGATCCCCATATATCATAAGATATGTCTTGTTGGTCACATTCCAAACATTCAAAGGCCTTAATCATGTATTCTCTTGAATACCCATTGAACCTTAGTGAAAACATGAATGCAGTTAAAAGTTAACTCTTTCCACATACCAAAATCCAAAAATTCTATATACTCAAACCATGATATAACCTTCTCCTTATATCAGTCTTGAGCTCATGAATACAATCAAACACCTCATTATATTATTATTCCTTCATTATGCGCATATCATCTAAATTCCAAAAATATCTGAATAACCTTTCATGGATAGTGGTACCATTAATCATACACTTTCATAACTCAAGGAAAGACAACAGTGTAACAATCCTTAGATGTCTCTTTATTCCATAGTACCATGAGATTTCTTATACAACATTACACATGATAAACATGTAATCATTCCACTACATTCTTAAACCATTGACCGAGCTTCAACAATTCTTTCACCTCACATATCATTTGTATTCTCTTCATCATCATCAACATAAATACTTCCCATACGACCATACTGATTCTCTTCATGAGACTTTACCTTAGGGAATTGGTTTGCATAATGCCCGTACATTCCACATTTAAAACATTTAACCATTGTTGATGTCGTAGCAATACCATTATCCTCATCCCTGGTGTTAACTGAACCTTTTCCTTTGCACTTACTGGCTTTGTGTCCTTCTTTTCCACACCCAAATCATCTTCTAGTTCCTTTGAAACATTCTCCTTGATGCCTCTTCCCACATGATTTACATAGGGGAAATTGAACTTTCTTTCCTCTATGATCATCATGAAACTCCATCTTTCTCTTATTAGCCGAGTCAGGAAACTTACCAAATTTTACTTTATTGATCATATTATGAGATTGCTGATTCGGCATAATAATTATGTTTGGACTTCCAAATCCCATTTCATTATGAAGAATATCATTACATTGTCCATCATATCCTCCATTATCGTGAATCATCTTGTTTCCAGCCATTTTCTAAAACCCAAAAAGAATAGTGTTAGAGGAAAAAATCATAATAAAGGGGGAGTAACTTCAATATCTAACATCTTAGGTTTAATCTAATATCGTTACCATAGTTATAGGACTATATCCTATACGTATATTTATCCTTAGG
The DNA here is from genome assembly GCA_963277665.1 of Viscum album. NCBI lineage: Eukaryota > Viridiplantae > Streptophyta > Magnoliopsida > Santalales > Viscaceae > Viscum > Viscum album. Next base: position 1,869,421,338 of record OY728163.1, read on the forward strand.
GACATCCCTAGACATACCATAGAAATATCTCTAGGGATCTCACTAACGTTTTCGCATCCTAGTTTCCAAAGGTTGACTAAACCTTTCCTCTGATACCAACTGTAGAGACCCGTAGCTTGACGTACATGAAAATTACATTACTTTTGCGGAATACTTAGTACATAACAAAAAAAACACACACAAGGATCGTAATAGTTTAGTGTCTTTGGAAACTCGGAACGTAATCTTCTAATCGTGGTGAAAGATCTTCAATATCTCCCATAAAGATCTTCCCCTTTTTTTACCTAAAACCTTTCTTTATATCCTGAGGAAAAGAAAACATAAAAGGGTGAGCTCAAATGCTCATTAAGGGTAAACAAAATAAATATCAATCACATCATATGCATAAGAACATAGCTTTTGGAAATCTTAACCTGCAAAAGAGATCATAATATCATAACATGGGATAAATCATAGAAGCGAAAATGAGATCACCATAATCATAACATGAACCTTGAAACTTTGTGGCATACACACATAATCATAGAGAATCATTTCTTGTTATTCAAGACTCATTGCCAAGACTATCTTAGTGGACAAAGTCCCTTTCGGAATCGAGTAACCCTCGTTTCAGTCCGGTTTCACTGAACCGGTATAACCTACCATTTCAGCCATGTCTATCTCATGAGATATAAAATATTTACCCAATGCATTGGAGGGAGATATAGGTCCCACCCATCTTATAATGAATCCTTTCTTATGTGTGCCACATAATCATAAATCATACATCATCGCATAACACATGTAACAAAAATGGGATTCTTGAAAAATCATGACATCATAAAACAAACCATATAAGATAAAGGAATTCATAAAAATATTTCCATCACAACATAATCAAACCAATGTAATAATAGGGATAAAAACAGAACCCTTTTATTATCTTATATGGAAAATAATTTTGATAAAATACTTGAACTACTTTCTTGAGGAAAATATCCTTTCTACTTCAAAAACATTTTTCCTTTCTTAACATGTCATACAAATTTAAACTAAAAGAAGTTGATTAAAAATAAACTTGAAAACTTGTAAAGGAAGCTTCTTGGAAATAATGTTTTAAAAATCCATTCATGCCATATAAGTTAAAAAAAACATTCTTCATACTTTTGTCGGAAAAGTCAAAAAGTACCTCGTACGAAAAACGACAAAATATTCCTTTCATACATATTACTAAAAACTCACCGAAGGGTAAAAATGGATTTAAACAATTGTAGGTGGATGGAAATAATATTACATATTGATGAAACATGGATGTGGATGATAAAATACACCCCAGTAAATACTTACGAATAAAAAATCTCGGATAAAAATGAGATTGTGATATTTCCTTTACCTTAGGTCCGATTTGCTTTGTATGTGTCCGAAACTCCTCTTCTTTGAAGTGCTTCTTTGAGACCTCCTTTTAGGGAACTAAAATTGGTCTTTTAAGAATCCCAGGACCTCTAGGATGATACTAGGGAAGTGGAGAAGAGATTTTGTCAGGGGTTGGCCGAGCTTGAATGCTCAAATTGGTGTGAGGAGGAGAGGGAGGAGGTGCCCTTTTATAAGGGAGGAGAGGGGCACCTTAGGAATATCTCAAAATATTATTTTATATTAAAGTCAAAATCGGTTTATAATGGTTACAAAGGGTCTTATTTCGAAGCTAAAGTGGGGATGGGTCGAAATCCTATCAACCAATAGGATTTAGACAAGTTTAGGTTATTATTTTAACCTTATCAATTAGATTTAACTCTAAGTTAAATAATTTAACTTTTACCGTGTCTTTTTGTTTTCTTACACTATATGGTTAATAAACTTACTATAACATGCCAAAAGAACCCCAAATTGTTTATTATTAATATATATATCCTTATCTAAGTCATTTGGATGAACCTTAGATTTTTAGGAATAAAATAACAATTAATTATATAATATTTGATTTAAAAACTATTTTGTGTCAATTTTGACACTATTTGATATATGATTTTTGTGAAAGTCATAACAGAATTATATGTTCGAAACAAGTTGATTAAATCAACACTAATATATCATAGTAACCTAGAAAATTAGTTTAATTCATAAAAAGTCTAAAATTACATTTATTTTGGTATTTATAATATCAATTATGTCAATATTTCATTAATAAGATAATTACTGCATCATCTTTGTGTCATAAATAAATTAAATTATTTGATGTCTAAAAATTACAATAAAATACCATTATGTAGGAAATCTTGTTAGGTTTCTAATGAATATTTACAATCGAATTTATCTTATGTATAACCCTATATTAAAAAAAATTTAGTAAATAAACTTTGATTTTAACTCTTTTAACTCTTCTTTGAATTAAATAATAATAAATGTCCTAATCTAATTCAAGTGGGCCTAAATGATAATATTTTACACTTAAGATTGTTTTTGGTCGAGATAAACTTGTCCAATAGGATTAGGACATGTGTTAGGGTAATATTAATATCATTTTTACCCTTAATTACCCTATTTACTTTTAACCGTGGTAAATAAAAGTAAAAAGTTACTATTCACCAAAAATTATTTTCATCTCATTGAACCACATTTTACTTACTGACATCAATCGTGTCTCTCGGATTTTTGAAATTCCATTCACAGAAGCGGTAAAATTAAGTTTTATGAAAAATTCAGTTTTTTTTAACTACCACTTAGTAGTTTCACTATTCATCAAAAATTGAAGGTTTTCAGAAAAATGCCAAAATTTCATCCTAAGCTATATTTCATATTCCGAATTCAAAAATGAAGTCTATTTTACCAAATTCATAACATAGAAGTTGCATTAATTAATTTTATAATTAAATCTCGCTGTTAAAACAAATAGCGTGTTTTTAAGAAACAATATCTATCAAAAGATTGACACTTGTTTATGTCTGGTTTAAATGTGAAATTACATCCAATGACCAAAATTGTATTAAATTGTAAAAATATATTCTAAATATACTTTAAAACTACTCAAATTAATAATTTATCACTATTAATTATTTCGATTAAAAAAGTTGTTTTTTAATTATAATTTAGTAATTTTCACTATTCATCAGAATATGAAAGTTATCCGAAATGTACCAAAATTTCACCTTAGGCTAAATTCGATACTCCGAATCCAAAAATGAAGTCCATTTTGAGATCTAAAATTTCTAAAATTTTAAAAAGTGGTTATTACTATTCATACCGGCTAGTTTTAATAATATTTTAATAGCATATCGTTGTTTCGTGAAACTCAGTATTGCGTACTATACACGCTATCGAGGAAGGTTGCGATTGCGTGTAATGCAAGGCAAGTCAAGGATGCATGTTGTGCAAGCTCCTTTTGGTGTAGCATACAACACAAGACATTAATAAAATTAAAAAGAATAGTTTTCATAAAATCTCGGGCTGTTACATATTGTAAAAATATACTTGTGTAGAGATGACTATATTTTACTTTATTGTATTCTTAGTGGTTTCAAGGTGTCCAACTAAGTATTTTTATAATCACCCATGCACAGGCTTTTCCCTCACATATTGTGTCTTGTGCAGATGATCAACCTTTCGACAGATTCAAAGATGAACTAGGACAAGACAGTGCTTAGTGAGACCGGATATAATGATTTGTGTTCCTATATATTTTTTAAAATAGTCCCCATTACATACTTTTCTTGTTGGACTTATGATTTAGACTCTTTGTGGTGGGCTTGTAATTGGTCGTTTTTACTTTCTTTTTCTACCTATCATAAAATAGTTGTGGGATTTAGATTTATGCATTCATGGTTTTTCACTTATTTTTATATTTCAACATTGTATATAATTCAAGATGTGTGAGTTTGTGTGTAGGTACTTCGGCTAAGGTCTCTCATGTTAGTGATATGCCTTCTCAGATCTAGTCACCAACCCTTAGCCTATTTTAGGTGGTCATGGGGAGTCGTTTCATGGTCCCCATGGTGATGGGTCAAGACATAAACTTTATTCTTTACAAATTTTTGTATCTATATAAGATTTATGAAACATGAAATAATTGAATCTTGAAAATAAATAATGTAATGAAGAAAAGTTGTTGTTGTATTGATAACTTGGATACTTCAATGTTGGATAAACTTATCATAATTTTTTATCTCATTAATATCATAATAAAATAATGTAAGAAATAGTTGTTTAAATTAAATGATATGGGTGTTTTTAATATACATAGTATATGATTTTTCTAGTTTTATAACTTGATTTAAGGGGAAAATAAAAAATGGATTGTTTTTTAGGAAATTTATGCTATTATCATCCATGTAAATGTTCTAAAAATATTATTGAAATAATTATTTCCTGATATTATCAATGTTTTGGGACTATATACGAACTAGGTTTATTATGTCTTGGTTCTAAAGTGCCATATAAATAGCACAAGTAGGTAAAAGTTCAAACTGGGAAAAGTATAGTTGGTTGAAAAGTTCAATAATATTTCTTCAAGAATATAATAAAGGTCATTGATACCTAGGGTTGTTAATAAAGAAGAGTAATAATTCAATATTATTGGATTATACAAGATATTCTTAAAAGAAGTTTTGAAACTCTATAGAATGTCCATGTTAGGTATGGATGTTATAGAGATTTATTTGTTGATTTTAAAAGGTATATGATACTGAATGTATATTTTACAAAGTTTTTTAAATATAATTAGTTCAAAATAAAAAGAATAATTGATTTATCTTGAATTTTATATTCATGAGATGAATTAAATAGTTACTACATTGATAATTTGAATGAAAATGATTTTACCAAGGTCAAATGAATCTAAATAAAATATGTTTATCTTCATCTGATTTCTTTTATGTGGTATGATAAGATTTTCAATAAGAAAGAGATGTGATGATATCACTAATTTTATAAAAATCGTTTATGGTTCATTGAGTTCTATAAGATGTTTAGATAAGAAGTTGTGGGTAAAATTGTTTCTCTAGGATAAATAGTATATCAATATATTTTCTAAAATATAAGGGGATGTGTTACCACCTCCCATTGGTGATATATTTTAATAAAGTCTTATTTTCAAAATAAAATGTTTCAAACACAATTAATTACACATATTATATGGAAACAATAATTTATTAGTTAAATATTCCCATTAATATAATATAAATTTTATTTCCAAAACATAAAAGGGGTTGTATATATTAACAAGTTATTATAAAAAAATAGTGTCTAAGAGGCTAGTCGGAGTATGTTTGGACTTAGAGAAGTTTAAAGTTAAAAAAAAAGGATTACAGTAATCTCAATTTATAGTGATTTCCACTTAATAACATAAAACTTTTAGGATATGTTATGGTAAATAAAAAAATTGTAACATTTAGTTACCATTTTAAAGTGAATATCACTATTTCTTAAAGGATTATACTAGTCTAAGATTAAAGCGTTTTTACTCAATATCCTAAAAGAGTTGAGGATATGTGATGATAATGAGAAATATAAATAGTTTAATTTAGTTATCATGAAAAGTGAAAGATGTTATTTCTTGAAGGATTTTACCATTCAAAATGAAAATTAAATTACGCTTGATATCCTATAATATTTTATGATGTGACAGTAAGGAGAAATGTAAATAGTTAAATTATTTAACAAAACTAGGTGGTTATCAATTTATCCTAAAATATTTAAGTGTATGATAATAAATATAAATGTAATAGTTACACATAGTTACTATATTAAAGTAATTATCACCTTATCCTAAAAGAGTTTAGAAGGACCAATAAATAATAATGTAAGTAGTTACATTATTTCAAGGAAAATTTTGATGGAATAAGTTCCCAATTTTGGTGATGGTGAACATAGAAATAATTATAATTAGATAAAATAAGTACAAATCGTAGTATTTTATGTTTGGAAGTTCATATGTTAGAATATTTTCATACATTTGAATAGTTAGGAATATGATTCATAAGTCTCCCCATTATTTAAACTAGATTACTTCATAGATTATTCACACTAAAGAGTGTAGTGGGAAGGTTTTATTTGATATTCATATAGAAATGTAATGGTAATTAAATATGATGTAAAGAGTTAACAAAACCCTGAATGTGTAGAAAACATAAGGCTAATCTTGTAGATTATCATATGTACTATGATAAACTTGTGCTTATATTGGTTTTGTTAAATATATTTAAATATTTTAATAATATTGAAATATATCATATTAAAGTAAAACTTCATTTTATCATTTATTCACATTATCTACATAAATGTATATATAGATATGAATTTAGTGAAGTGTAATGATAATTAACCACTCAAAGTATAGCATTGATTTTATCTCTAACCTGTGTTCATTATGGATTATTATAAGTTATAAAGAAATGATAAGTTTACTGTTAGTAGGATTCCTATATAGAGGTAAAGAATTTTACCATGATGCACAAAATAAATAATAGAATTATTTATGTTCATTTTGTAACATTCTTGACCAAGAAGCCACTAAACCAGGGCCCTGAGATGAGCCTCCACATGACTTCAAGTGCGCCTCCCCATACTCCAGAGGTTTCTAACTAGCAGCGAGGGTCTACTAAGTCACGTGGGAAGACAATACCCTCTTTACTAAAGTAAGACACAAAAAAACACAAGATAAATATCAAAAACAATACAAACAACCGATAAACATGCATACCAAACGTTTCCCCAATGGGGTACAAACACCAATCAAATACAATAATGTCTTTTCATACCAGTAGTGCAAAGTGAAGAAACCCAAAATAAAAAAAATGGCCAAATCCACAAATGGGTCCAGACTCTAAGTCTGAATCCTTTCCCATGTACATCTTGAGCCCAACTCAACATCCTATTGTAGGGCTTTTTCCCTTGTCCTGACCTGTAACCAAGAAATCTGCTCGGGTACCCCACGACAGCCCGAGCAGGGTGTGAGTACAAAACTCAGTAGGCCACCACCAATGGTGTCTACAAAATATCCAGTCTAATAGATAGTGCATGCAAGTAAAAAATAAATTGAAAGTAGATAGGGGATAGTTCGGGTGCCATTAGTTAGAAAAGTTCATTTAATTCATTACTAGAACGTATCCCAATCACATTTCTTATACAATTTTTACCACATAATCTATTTTTAACACATTCACTTTTGGTTTAGGCATATACATCATCTATACATGCGTCAAAGGCAAGAAATAACTATGCATATGGAAAATAAATTAAGTCCTTATCTCACTATGGATGCACATATCACATCAACACATTATCCACGCCTTGAAACCTAATTCTGGGTGGAATTAAATCGTTAGTGGAATCGAGCCTCCGTCCCCTTCCCAAACTCATGGATTTTGGGGTGGAGTTTAGAGCATTAGTCTAACTCGACTCATTGTCATAGAACCTCAAATAAATACCCCACTCTACCAAGCCATGTTCATATTATTATTTATCCAATAAACAAAACCATACCATAAGACAACTACGCATAAACAATTCCATTGGAAATTACAATACATAACAAAAAAACATGGGAATTAATATTATTCCATAACCCATCAATACATTTACCATTTACAATTCATATCCATTTAGCCAAATTCTCATTCTCATGAATTAATCCTTATGGTGTATTCAAAACCCCCTATGTCTTATCCAAATTCATCAATGACCATACATTTACCCATTTATCTCATTTATTATTTCACAAGCATTCATCCACTTATCCATTTCAATTACATTTCTCATATCTCATAACCCAACCACTTATTACATTCAACCTTTTGGTGTGGTACAATTACCTTGTATTAACCCATTCAACATATTCATCCATTTTCTTATTAAAAACCATTAACATACTCACCCTTACCCATTCCATCATCAAAATATGATTTCACTATTTAATATGCCTTAATCCTCTTAAGCAATTCTAACCAAATTTTGTCAAATAATTGAAATAATCCCATTCAACCCATTTTTCTTGTTTCCATGTCATGTAAAATAACCCCTTATCCCTTTACACCCTAGTAATATCTATTATCATTCCATTTATAACTTAATCGACCATTAAAACATGTTCTTCATTGGTTCTACAATATAATTCGGTAGCATTTCAATTAACCCTGCCACTCTCTAGGTTCGGGAATTCCGGTGCACCCCATGGGTGGCCCTAGAATGGTCATGTCATCCTCTACACATACCACAGGGATTTTAAGGGTTTCAATCAGTCACTTTCAGGACCATTTTTATCAAATACTCCAACAGGACCAAGAACACAATTAGGGGAAAGGAAGAACATAACCTTCTATGCACAAATCTAGAATAAAACTATGGGATAATAATTGTATACCACCTACCTTGAAAATGATGTTGAATGTACTCTTAATAATAGCCTTGGATCCAGATTCAAGAATCCCATGAATCCCCAGACTAGGTTTCATCATAAAAATAGGGTTTTAGGGTTTCTAAAGATGATGGGAGAAACCACGAGCCCTGATCTAAAAAAGAGAAGCAAGAGGAGCGTTAGACTTACCCGAGGCTTCGATCTGCAACAAACAGTGCTCCAAACAACTAGGAATCATAGGAGAACAACCAATGGAAATCTTGTTTTACCCAATATTGTCATTGGGGTTGTAGGGGGTGGAATGGAGGAGAAATCTGAGTTGGGGTTTAAAATCCCAGAGTGGAAATTTTGTAATTTTCTCAACGTTTCTAGGCCTCACTATTTTCCAAACCGTGGGCAAACAGTGCATGATCCACTATCCAGAAAACCCCCCTTCGCATGGTTTACCCACATGGATTACTTATCCATGAACCAACCATTCGTAAGACTCTATCCTAGGATGCACGGTTTCCTGGGATTCCAGAATAGTTTTCACTAATCGTGCGCAAACTATGAAACATGTCGAGGAACTCACTTTGTTTCCCTCTTTTGTGTCTTAAACCCACGGAACACCCCCGAGCCTCCACATAAACATGGTTAAACACTTATATAACCTAAAAGAAGAGGTCCAAACCAAAAATTAAGAAGAAACATACCTTGAGATAATCCAAAACCTTACAACCTCCCCACCTTATAACGGATTTTCCTCGAGTCACATCTATAAGCATCACTAAGCTTCCATAACTAGAGATCATTCCACTAATTTTTCCTGTCCAATACCATATTTCATGTTTCTAGTTTCATGTCACAAACCCCACCAAATATAGATCAAGGGAACAAACTTTTCTCACATGTCTTCCTCACCACAACCACAACATGAACTGAAAACTCTTTAAGGATACATCAACTTCAACCATGTCGAACCACTGTAAATTCAAAGCGAAAACATAGGCAATATATCCCAACTCACACAATAAGGAAAATTGACACACAACATCATCTCATTGTAGTAAAACAAACCAGAACCCTTTCGGTTTGATCCTTTATACAACTCATGACCCAAATCACTTGGCATCTTTTTCTCTATTTTCCAACTCTAATGGAGACAAACCCAATAACCCCTAGAGGAAAACACATGATCATTCCAACCACATTTTCTGAAAATTTAATTCCACAACTATACATCCAAATGAAACCCAAAACTCTCAGCTACTCAACCAATTAAACCCATACCAAATCTCTCTACCTAGGCCAACTCACTAGAACGGTGAAAAATCAAGTACTTCCAACCAGAAACTCTAATCACGTCGTCAACCAACCATTTATCTAGCATGGTTCTCTTCACCATTTTCATTTACTTGGAACCCCCACTTCTAATGAAAGACTCCCCAATCTCAACCCAACTTTCCCTTCATCTAATATGTTCTAACCCACCACGCCCAAACATCTATAGGGGCATGACCTTGCATTATCATCTAGCCACACCATCGAAACCATTTGAGAGGACATCTCTACACTATCCATTCAAGGACTAAGATCAACTTGGCCTCACTCAGGTATTTCTTCATTTCTAAAGGCACTTTCTACTACAAAATGTACCTGGAGGTGGGTCACTCTCACCACACCCATTCAAGTTTACCATCTCAGGCTGGGCCGTATCTAACTGGCTTGTCCCAGAACACCCACCTTCCACCAGTAGTACTCTACCCATTCCTCACCTTACCATGGTGCTTACTAACATTATTCCCATCATTATCATTCCACACACCCACTGAGGTCATTCCCGTAATTCAAGTATAATTCCATCATCGCAGCATTACCGCCCTCCAGACCATCATCAGGTTTCACCCTCGACATGACCCCACACCACATCACATTCAATGGTTCAATCAACTTCATGATGTTCTAAAACCACCCAAGGGAAAATTACCTAAATCTGACACCTATCTTTTTTGTATCCTGAGAACCCGGCCTCTCTTACCGCATCCTATTGTCATATCCAATTGCACCCTTCTACGACTTCAACACGAACATCACAAGCTTTACATGGAACCACCCTAAGCTCAAAACCTATAGGTTTATCTTCAGCCGCTACATCTAATTCCCACATTGCCTCTTCGAGGAACCTAACATTCACCTCATAGGATCCTCATTGGCACCCTGGTGTCACTACATTGACTCTATGTTCTCTTCTCCACATTTAGGACTCACTTATCACTTCCCACCTTATGATTTATATTACCATTTCTCACCATGAGGGATTCCAACAACCCTATCTTACACTCAATCACAAGCTGGACCCCAAAACATAGATATGTCTATCTATAGTTTTCCCAAAAAAATAAAATGAACGTCACCCAGTGCCCATTCTCAACTTCTGTGAATGGAACCCATAGAATTTGTCAACATTTGGTCCCCCCCAAGGGCCTCACCCCAAGACATTGAGGGTGTACATCCCATCCTCAATCTCCACATATACTATTTCCATGTGCATAAATTCCATGATGTCCCTCATCTAACCAAACACCTTTATGTCTCTTGGCATAAATCCAGAGATTTTCAATGCACCTCGGATGATATCAAGATGTTGGGTAGGATATTCACTAGATAAGGTAAGAAAAGAAGTTGTCGAAGAACACCACCACTAACTTATCCATTTATGATTTCGAACTATGGGACACACTGGCCTATCAAGGATCTCAGGCTCCCCTCCCAAATGCATCTCATCAACACTTAACCACTACCACTTAGGTGTGACTTCCAACCATGTTTAACCATCGCTCCATGACCAAATCACTAAGAAGTTGTGAACCAAAATTTCATATGGAACTACTTCCACCACACCTATCGGGTTCTTTCGACACATCCCTAATAGATAAAAACCAAAGGCAATGATATACCTCTTTAATCAAACCAACAGTATCTCACAATCAACTTTTACCTATGTATAGCCCATTGACCACTTACTTACTTTACCATGCATCTTGGTTAGTCATACTTATTAGGACTGAGGTGGCCTCTGCATCTCACCCAAAAACTAAAACCATTCATACAAACACATTCATCCACTTGACCACTCTCACCTCGAGTGTCACCATCGAGCGAAATCATATAACCATACTTTATCAACCCCTGTCTCTTTCACTCGAAGAAGACTTTGAGTCCTCCATTAATCATCATACAATAGGTTGGTCAGGGATCCATACAATACAAACCTTTGAAACAAACCTTACATCCTTTCACAAACACTATGGTACCCTTATGAAAGAACCAGAAACAACTATACCATTTACTAAAGATTGGTGGTACTTAGTATGCATTGACACTACCTCAGAAGCATCTCTCATGATTCATATTCCACGGTACTTTCACCGCTGGCCTAACATCCCACAAGGTCACCCTTAGTTTTCTAAAACTATCACCGCATAACCACAACTCGAGTAGCACCACCAACCATTAACCTTCCCACTTATACATTTAGGCCAACCCCTCACCATACAACACTTTGAGTTCCACTATTAGATTCCAAAACATCCACATGTGCGAGACACACCCAAAGGCACTATAGACCTTGTTCGACCACTATCATAGGTTACCATGAAGGTTAAATGATACCAAATCCCTATACTAGAGTCAAAACTAGGAAAATTCATTGTCCCTCTCTCCAAACCATACATATCATAGAACGAACAAAGTAATTCTCATTCATGGAACTCTCACTCTCGTTCTGATGCACACTATGCCTAGAACACTAAACAACCATCTATTCTAGGTTCCACACCAAAGGAGTACACATTCATTATAACTTCGAGCCAATAATCCTATCTGGGATTCAAAACACAACTCCCAAGGTCTCTAATCACAAGCTCACTAAGACCTGGGCATCATATTTAAGGTCCAACATGAACTCTATACGGTCACGAACCATGAGATTTTCCACACTTGCATTACCAAACAACACCTCATAGCCCAATAGTCTAAACCCCACCAAGGGTTCCCTAAACACACCACCTAGACCATATCATAACCGAAAAGGCCTGACAATCCAAGTCCAAATTCTAAAACTAGGGAACTCTAACTTCCCCAACCTACACATAAAAGGGTCAAACTAACAACACAAAGGATCTCCGCCTTTGAAATCAATCATTCCAATTTTTAAACTTATCTTTCACTCGATGCTTCAAAGAATGACCAACAGTATTTAACCATATATGGAAAAGGTATCACACTATCAAACTTAAACAATCAATTCTTCATACTCTATCCCAACAGCAATCATCACACTTAGAACAATACCCTCTACCATACCTATTGCAGGTCATGGTCAATATAGGGTAACTAATTCACTTAATCACAAGTCTTTCATCAACACCTATTCAAAACAACTCTTCTTTTACAACACAATACTTTTCTCTTAAGAACATTTAAAATTTCACAAATTGTTATAATCATAATTTCAACTCATTTACACCTTTCATTAGAAAGAATTCATTAACAATTTTACCATCATTATGTGATATCTTTTCTTTTTAGACACTGAATCAACCTTTACAATTTATCACAACCCAAAAAGTTAACCCGATCAAAATATTTATTTATACATGATTTTCCTTAACTATTCATTTTCATTATTTTCATTAACCCACTTGCATTACCCTTTTTAGAAATAATTTTCTTCATATTTCTCATGGAAGTAAAAATTTATTCTACTCTCTATATGCCCCACACACCCATCCCATGTGTGCCAATAATGATGCATGCCACCTATATTTGTAAGTGCCAAAAATGATGCATGAATGCATAACCTCATGACATTACATCCATGAGAAAAATATCATAAATTAGTCAAATCACACAACATGGGAATCACCCAATAGTGGAATATCATTCAACTGTAATAACACACATCAAGAACAAAAATTCATACCCAGGGTGACTAGGGATTTCCCTCATACATGGGTTAGTTACTCCCCAGAATGAGATCATTACCAAGGCCCATCACTATACTAATCTCCTTTATACCATCCCCAAATAGTAAGAAAGAGAAAATAACTCCAATGATACCACTTTTTAACATCCCCAACCAAGAAACCACTAAAACGGTGCCCCAAGATGAGTCATCACATGACATCCAGCATGCCTCCCCATAATCCATAGGTTTCTGACTAGCAGTGAGGGTCTAATAAGTCACATGGGGAGACTATACTCTCTTTACCAGAGTAATCCACAACATTACAAAAGATAAATAGTAAAAACAATACGAGAAACCAATAAACATGGTAAACTAAACATTTTCCCAATAGGGAACAAACACCATTCAAATATAATAATGTAAAGTCATACTAGTAGTTCAAAGTGAAGAAACCCAAAATAAAACAAACAACCAAATCCATAAACATGTACCAACTAAAATTTGGATCCATATCCATGTACATCCCAAGACAACCTCAATATTCTAATGTAGGGAATATTCCCTTCTCTGAACATGCAACCACAAAATCTGGTCGAATACCCAACTACGACCCAAGAAGGGTGTGTGTACAAAATTTGGTAGGCCACCACCAACAGTGTCTACAAAATATCCAGTCTAATAGATAGTGCATGAAAGTACAAAATAAATGGAAAGTAAACAAGGGATAGTTTGGGTGCCATTAGTTAGCAGGGTTTATTTAATTCATGACTAGCATTTATCCCAATTCCTTTTCTTATACCATTTTTACCACATAATCCATTTTTAACACATTCTCTTTTGGGTTAGTCATATACATCATATATACATGGGTCTAATGAAATAAATCACTATGCATAGGGGAAATAAATCAAGTCCATTTCTCACTAGGGACACACATATCATATTAACACATTATCCTCACCTCAAAGCCTCAGTCCAGGTGGAATGCAACCGTTAGGTGAATATAGCCTTTGAACCTTCACTAACCTATGCATTTGGGGGTGGAATTTAGAGACATGATCTAACATTACCTGTGGGTATAGAACCTCAAGTCAATACCTCACTCTACCAATCCATGTGCACATGCTTATTTATCCAATCACCACAACCATACCATAACACAACCAAGCATAAATAATGTCATTGGAAATCACAATACATAAAAAACAACATGGGAATAAATACTATGCCATAACCCATAAATACATTTACCATTTACAATTCATATTCATTTAACCAAATTCCCATTCTCATGCATTAACCATTAGGGTGTATTCAAAAACCCCTCTGTCTTATCCAAATTCATCAATGACCATACATTTATCCATTTATCTCATTTATCATTTCACAAGCATTCACCCACTTATGCATTTCACGTACATTTCTCATGTCTCATAACCAAACCACTTATTAAATTTAACCCTTAGGTGTGCCACAATTCCCAAGTATTAACCCATTAAACATATTCATCGATTTACTTATTAAATCCCATTAACATACTCCCCCTTTCCCATTCCATCATCAAATTATGAGTTCACCATTGAATATTCCCTAATCCTCTTAGGCAATTCTAACCAAATTCCTTCAAATAATTAACATAATCCCAATCGACCCATTTTTTCCCATTTCCATGTCTTGTCAAACAACCCCTTATGCCTTGTCACCCTATGAATCTCTATTATCTTTACATTTACAACTTAATCAACCATTAAAACATTTTCTTCATGGGTTTTACATTATTATTCGGTAACATCTCACTCAACACCACCACTCTCTAGGTCTAGGAATAACGGTACACCCAATGGGTGGCCCTAGAATGGTCTAGTCATCCACTACACATCCCACGGGGATCGTGAGGGTTTCAATCTGTCACTTGGACACCCATTTTAATCAAACACTCCAACAAGACCAAGAACACAATTAGGGTAAAAGAATAACATGGTCTTGTATGGAAAAATCTAGAATAAAACTATTGGATAATACTTATAGACCACCTACCTCAAAAATGATGATGAACACACTCTTAATCATAGCCTTCGATCCTAATTCAAGAATCCCATGAAGCCCCAACATATGTTCCACTAGAAAAATAGTGTTTTAGGGTTTCATAAAAATATGGGCGAAACCATGACCCCTAATACCAAAAAGAGAAGCGAGAGGAGTGTTAGACATACCTGAGGCTTCGATTCATAACAAACGACACTCCAAATAGCCAAGAATCGAAGTAGAACTACCCTTGGGAATCTTGGTTCATAGAATCTCATCACTAGGGTTGTAGGGGTGGAATGGAAGAGAAACCCAAGTTGGGGTTTAAAATCTCAAAGTTGCAATTTTTTAATTTTCTCTAAGTTTCGGGGGACCACGGTTTACCCGCACGGTTCTCCAAACCGTGTGAAAACCGTGCCTGAGCCACTATCTGAAAAACAACACTTCGTATGTTGTATCCACACAGTTTTTAACTATATTCCAATTATGTGTAAGCCTCTGTCCAAGGATACACGGTTACCTGGGATTCCTAGATGGTTTGCACTAACCATGCTCAAACCATGTAACATTCCTAGGAAATCCCTTATTCATCCTCTTTCATGTCCCGAACCCACGGAAACCCCATGTGCCTTCACATAAACATAGGGAAACACTTATCTAAGAAAAAAATAATAGTCCCAAACCAAAACTTAAGTAAAAAACATACATAGAGATAATCTAGGACCTTGCAACCTCCCCAACATATAATTTCTCATCCTCAAGCCACATCTCCAAGCATCACTAAGCTTAAGTACGAATTGATCATTCCACTAGGGTTGCATATCCACTCCCATATTTTATGTCTCAATTTGAACATCACAAACCCCACAGAACATGGATCAAGGGCACAGACTTGTCCCACATGTCTTCCTCACCACAACCACAACACGAATCAAAAACTCCTCATGGATGCATTAACTTCAACCATACTCAACCACTGTAACAATAGAGAGAAAACATAGGCAACATTTCCCAACTCACAACACATGAAACTTTACACAAAATATAATCTCATTGTAGCGAAACCAACCAAAACCCCTTCAGTCTGATCCACTTTAAAACTCATAACCCAAATCACATGGCATAATTTCCTCTATTTTCTAACTCTAATGGTGACCAACTTGAAACACCTGGAGGAAAATACGTGATCCTTCCAACCACATTTCTTGAATATTTCATTCCAAAAATATACATCCAAACACAACCCATAAATCTTTGCTACTTGGCCAATTAAACCCATGTCAAAGCTCTCGACTCAGGCCAACTCACCTGAACGGTGACCACTCTAGTACTTCCAACCTGAAACTATGATCACATCATCAACCTTCCATTTATCTGGTATGGTTCTCCCCACCATTTTCGATTACTTGGCACCCCCACTTCTAATGAAAGCCCCCCCCCCCCCCCCGATCTCAACCTAACTTTCCTATCATCTAACATGTTCCAACTCACTACGCCCAAACACTCAAAGGGACATGAACCTGCATTAGCATCTAGCCACACTGTCAAAACCATTCAGGGGGACATCCCTACACTATCCATTCAAGGAATAAGATCAAATTGGCCTCAGTCGGGTACAATATCATTTCAAAAGGAATTCTCCACTACAACATGTACCAGGAGGTGGGTCACTCTCACCACACCCATTTAAGTTTACCATCTCAGGCTGAACCACATCCGACTGGATTATCCTAGAACACCCATCTTCCACTAATAGTACACTACACCTTCATCACCTTCCCAAGGTGCTTACTAACTTGAAGCCCATCATTATCATCTCATGCACCCACTGGGGTCGTTCCATGAATTATAGTAGAATTCCATCATTACAGCATTACCACCCTCCAGACCGTCATCAGGCTTTACCCTTAGCATGACACCACACTACATCACATTCCAAGGTTAACTCAACTTCAAGATGTTCTAAAACCACAGAAGGGAAAATTACACGAATATGACCCCAATATTTATTGGAGCTTTAGAACCTAACCTCTCTAGTTGCATCTTGTTTTCATATCCAATCACACCCTTCTACAACTTCAACATAGATGTCACAAGCTTCACAAGGAACTGTAGTGATCCCAAAGAATACACTTGTCTCATTAGCCACCACATACAGGTCCCAGATTGCCACTTCGAGGAACCTGAAATTCAACTCACAGGTTCCTCATTGGCACCCCGGTGCCACTACGTCGACTTGATGTTCTCTTCTCCACATCCAGGACTGACTTATCACTTCCCAGCTTATGAGGGTTATTACCAGTGCTCACTATGAGGTATTCCAACAAACATGTCTTGCACTCAATCCCAAGACAAACCTCAAAACATAGACATGGATATCTAGATTTTTTCCAAAACAAGAAAATGAACATCACCAATGCCCATTCTCAGCTTCCGTAAATGGAACCCATGGAATGTTTCGACATTCAGTGCATCTCGAGGGCCTAACCCGAAGACATTGAGGGTGTACATCCCATCCTCAAGCTCCACACATACTGTTTTCATGCGCTTAAATTCCATGATGTCCCTCATCCAACTAAACACCTTCAAGTATCATGGCATAAAGCCATATATTCTAAACACACCTCGGATGATATCAAGATATTGGGCAGGATCATCACTAGCTGAGGTAAGGTAAGAAGTTATCAAAGAAAACCAAGACTAACTTATCCATTTATTATGTCAAACTATGGGACATTGTGACCTATCAAGGATCTCAGGCTCCCCTACCTAATTCATCTCATCAACAATTAACCACGACCACTCTGGTGTGATTGCAAACCAAGTTTAACCATTTCTCCATGACCAAATCACCAAGAATCCATAAATCAACATTTCATATGGCACTACTTCCACCACACCTCTCGAGTTATTCTGACGTGTCCCTGACAGCTAAAAACCGAAGAAAAATTTTATACCTCACTAATCATACCAATATTCTCTCACAATCACCTTTTACCTGTGTATATCCCATGGACCACTTACATACCTAACCATGAATCTTGGTTAGTCATCCTTATCTGGCCTAAGGTGGCCTCTGCATCTCACCCAACAACCAAAACCATTCATACAAACATGTTCATCCATGTGACCACTCTCACCTCAAGTGTCACCATCAAGCAAAAGAATATAACCATACTTCAGCCACCCTTGTCTCTTTCTCTTGAAAACAACTTCGAGTCCTCTGTTAATCATCTTCTAATAGGTGAGTCAAGCATCCATATGATACATCCATTCTAAAAAACCTTACCTCCTATCAAAAACACTAGGTTACCCTTATGAAAGAACCAGGAACAACTATAAAATTTACTAAAGATTGGTGGTACTTAGTATGTGTTGACACCACCTCAGAACCATCTCCCATACATCATATTCCAAGGTACTTTCACCACTGGCCTAACATCCCATGAGTTCACCCTTGATTTTTTGAAACTATCATCGCATAACCACAACTTGAGTAGAACCACCAACCATCAACCTTCACAATTAGTCCTTTAAGCAACACCTTCACCATACTACACTTTGAGTTCCACTATTAGAGTCCAAATCATCTACATGTGCGAGACACACCAAAAGGCACCAGAGACCCTATCTGACCTCTCTCATAGGTCACCTTGAGGTTGAACGATACCAACATCCTAGACTGGAGTCACAACAAGGAAAATCCATTGACCCTCTATCCAAACCATACATATCACATCATGAACAAAGAAATGATTGTACATGTCACTCTCACTCCCATTTTGATGCACACTATGTCTAACGCACCAAACAACCATCTATTCTAGGTTCTACACCAAAGGTGTACACATTCCTCACACTACGAGACAAACATCCTCTCCCGAATTCAAAACACCACTTGAAAGGTCTCTACTCATAATGTCACTAAGACCTAGGCACCATCTTTAAGGTCTAACATGCACTCCATAAAGTCATACACAAAGATTTTTTCTTTACTCGGATTACCGAACAATTCCTCACAACCCAACAGCAACAACCCCGCCAAGGGTTCCCTAAACACACCAAATAGGACATATCATAACCGGAAAAGTCATCACAGTCCATGTCCAAAGTCTCATACTAGGGAAATCTCACTACCCCAACCTACACATAAAAGGGTCAACCCAACAACATAAAGGATACCCACCTTTGAACTCAATAATTCCCATTTTAAAACTTATCCTTCACTCAATGCTTCAAATAATGACCAAAATGATTTAACCATAGATGGAAAATGTATCACACTATCAACCTTAAACAATCCAATCTTCATACACTTACCCAATGGTCTTTATCACACTTAGAACACTCCCTGATACCATACCTACCGTAGGTCATGTTCAACATAGGTTAACTAGTTCACTTAATCTCAAGTATTTCATCAATACCTCTTCAAACCAGTTCTTCTTTTACAACACAATCCTTTCCTCTTAGGCACATTTCCCATTTCACAATTTGTTACAATGATCATTTTTACTCATTTACACCTTTAATTAGGAAAAATTTATTAATAATTTCACTTTCTTTATGAAGTCTCTTTTCTTTTTAGAAACTGAATCAAACTTTACAATTTATCACAACCCAAAACATTAACCCAGTCACAAAATTTATTTATACATGATATTCCTTAAATATTAATTTTCTTTATTTTCATTCACACACTTTCGTTACTATTATTAGGCATCATTTTCTTCATATTTATCAGGGAAGTAAATATGAATTCTAATCTCTATATGTCCCACACACCCATCTCGTGTGTTTCAATAATGATACATGCCACCCATATCCATAGGTTCCTAAAATTATGTATGAATGCACAACCTCATGACATTACATCCATGAGAACAATATCATAAATCAGTCAAATCACACAACATGTGGATCACCCAAGGGTGAAATATCATTCAACTGTAACAACACACATAAAGAACAACAATTCCCATCGAGGATGACTTGGGTTTTACCTCGTACATGGGTTATATACTCCCAAGAACAAGTTCATTACCAAGGCCTAACACTATTCTAATCTCTTGTCTACCATCCCCAAATAGTAAGAATGTGAAAAGAACTCCTTTGTTACTACTTTGTAACATACCCGACCTGGAATCCACTAAATAGGTTCCCCAAGCCGAGTCATCACATGACCTCAAGCGTGCCTCCTCATACACTAGAGGTTTCCAAATAGCGGTAAGGGTCTAATTAGTTACATGGGGAGACTATAACCTCTTTACTAGAGTAAGCCACAAAATAAAATAGGATAAATAGAAAAAACAATACGAACAACTGATATATATGCATAACCAAATGTTTCCCCAACAGGGTAAAAACACCAATCAAATACAACAATGTCATTTTGTACCAGTATTGCAAAGTGAAGAAACCCAAAATAAAACAAACGTCCAAATCACCAAATGGGTCCTGACTCTATGTATGGGTTCTTCTACATGTACATCCCAAGCCCAGCTCAACATCCTTGTGTAGGTCCTTTTCCCTTATCTTGACCTGAAACCAAGAAATCTACTCAGGTGCCCAATGGCAGCCTAAGAAGGGTGTGAGTATAAAACTCAGTAGGCCACAACCAATGGTGTCTACAAAATATCCATTATAATAGATAGTGTTTGAAAGTAAAAAAATAAATGGCAAGTAAACAAGGGACAGTTTGGGTTCCATTAGTTAACAAGGTTCATTTAATTCATGACTAGCATTTATCCCAATTCCATTTCTTATACCATTTTTACCACATAATCCATTTTTAACACATTCTCTTCTGGCTTAGGCATATACATCATTTATAAATGGGTCTAAGGGAAGCAATCACTATTCATAGGGGAAATAAATCAACTCCCTATCTCACTAGGGACACACATACCATGTCAACACATTATCCTCACCTTGAAGCCTCAGTCTAGGTGGAATGAAATTGTTAGGGGAATAGAGCCTTTGTCCACTTCCCTAACCCATGTATTTTGTGGTAGAGTTTAGAGAATCAGTCTAACTCGTCACGTGGACATCGAACCTCAAATCAATACCCCACTCTACCAAGCCACGTTCACATGCTTATTTATCCAATCACCACAACCATACCATTACACAACAAACCGTAAACAAAGGTATTGTAAATCACAATACATAACAAACAACATGGGAATTAATACTATACCATAACCCATCAAAACATTTGCCATTTACAATTCATATTCATTTATACAAACTCCCATTATCGCACCTTAACACCTAAAGTGTATTCACCAGCCCCTATCTCTTAGCCAAATTCATTAATGACCATACATTTACCCATTTATCTCATTTATCATTTCACAATAATTCAACCACTTATGCATTTCAAGTACATTTCTCATGTCTCATAACCCAACCACTTATTACATTCAACCCTTAGGTGTGCCACAATTCCCATCTATTAACCCATTCAACATATTTATACATTTCCTTATTACAACTCATTAACATACTAATCCTTTCCCATTCCATCATCAAATTATGAGTTCACCATTTAATATTCCCTAATCTTCTTAGGCAACTCAAACCAAATTCCATCAAATAATTAACATTATCCCATTTAATCCATTTTTCCCTTGTCGATGTCATGTCAAACAACCCTGTATGACTTGCCACCCAAGGTATATCTATTATCATTCCATTTACAACTTTGTCAACCATTCAAAAATGTTATTCATGGGCTCTATTTTATTATTCAGTAACATTTCATTTAACCCCGCAACTCTCTAGGTCTAAGAACGCTAGCACACCCCATGGGTGGCCCTAGAATGTTCATGTCATCCTCTACACATCCCACAGTGATCCTAAGGGTTTCAATTGGTCACTTGGACACCCCTTTTTACTAAACACTCCAACAAGGCCAAGACCACAATTAGGGGAAAATAAGAACACAACCTTCCATTCACAAATCTATAATAAAACTATGGGATAATACTTGTAGACCACCTACCTCAAAAATGATGTTGAATTCACTCTTAATCATAGACTTGGATCTAGATTCAAGAATCCCATGAATCCCCAACCTACATTCCAATAAAAAAGTGGTTTTTAGGGTTTTGGTTGAATATGGAAGAAACCACAACCCCTAATCCAAAAAAACAGAAGCAAGAGGAGCGTTATAATTACCCGAGTCTTCGATCCACAACCAACTGTGTTTAAAATGGCCAAAAATCGAAGGAGTAACACCCTCAAGAAGCCTGGTTCATCAAGGCTTGTCACTAGGGTTTTAGGGGGTGGAATGGTGGAGAAACTCGAGTTGGGGTTTAAAATCCCAGAGTGGAAATTTTGTAATTTTCTCAACATTTATGGGCTGCACAGTTTACCCGTATGGTTTCCAAAACCGTACACAAATTGTGCATGATCCACTGTCTAAAAATCACCCCTTTGTATGGTTTACCCACACTATTTTCTTAACCATACTCCAACTGTGTGTAAACCTCTGTCCAAGTATACACTGTTACATGGGATTGCCGCATGGTTTTCACTAACTGTGCACGAACTGTGAAACATGCCGAGGAACTCCCTTTTTCTTCCTCTTTCATGAACCAAACCCTCGAAACACCCTTGTGTCTTCACATAAACATGGAGAAACACTTACCAAACCAAAAATAAGATGCCCAAACCAAAACTTAAGAAAAAAAACCTTGAGATAATATGGAACAATAAAATTGGATGACCTTCTAAGTATACCAAATAGAGTATCATATGGATATCTTTGGTATACTAGGGGTGCATGTATCATATTTGAGTCCCCATTAACTGAGTTTAGAAATATTCCTAGCATAGGAACCTTTATATTATTATACCTTACTTATGAAAGTCTACATATTAACTTAGATAATATGAGGATGGTGGGGAATTTTTTTGATCATGTAATTGATTGGAGCTTAACAAATATTAAATTTTTCCTCCCTTATGATGAGTATGACATTTGGTCATTAATTGAGATAGAATATGGGAGTGTGTAGTCATAGATAGATATTTTATATCTATCTGGATAAGTTACATGTTATGTTCTTATCCATAAAGGTGAATGACATGTGATGTATTCATCGACTACATTAGTCTACACTCTAAAAATCTAGAATATATCAAATGTATATATTGACATGTTCTGTTTCCTATTGTCACTTGGTGTCATGGAAAAAAGGAAAATATGATAATGCACATTTGTATGTGATGTAGAATGGTGGACATAAGTGTAGTGACCTAGGGTTTTTAAATGATATTTGTTTCCTAAGAAAATGTTTTTTATATTATATAATATTATAAAAGTACAAAATATAGAGGACCCAACAAAACCATATCTCATTAATAAATATTATTACATTAGTTAGCTACGAAACCAATAAAAATGCCAAACATTACACTTGAAAAAAAATATATAATAGAAAAGATAAAATGGAAAAATAGGGATTTCCCCAATCTGTTAGAATCATCTCCCCCATAACCAACACTTTAGAAATGAAACAAAATTTTAGTAAACCAATCAACATCATATAAAATTAAAATATAACCTTATAAGAAATTTTTGTGAATTTTGAGTGAAATAATGAAGTGGTATTTATAGTGAGAAATGTGACCATTAGAATAATAATATGATAGTTCGTCATATATGACCATTGGTCAATATAACTGCTAGATTATTTGAATGTTGGTAACCGTAACCATTACTAAAAATTTTATCTTTATAATTACTGTTTATAAGTAGTAATGCAATATTATAATTGATATAGAAAAGAGAAATGACGGCCTCAATTAGGAGATTCATTCTGTTAAAATCCCATTTGTCATAAATTGGGAGGGTGGTAACATCACTAGGTTATAACATTGACCAAGACCAATAAGAGCTTCAATAGGGGAGGCTAGAATGAAATTTATACGGGAGAAGTTTAATTTAGTGGAGATTATCACTCAGTCAATGCTAGTCGAGCTACCCCCTGAAACTACCACCATCACACACCTTTCCCATAGGTAATATGTAGCTATAATAAGGGGTTAATTGTCTAATAATTAGTTACTTAAAGTTTAACTTCCTTTTAAAATAAAATTGTCATTCCATTAATCCCATTTTTTGGGAATAATTTTCTTAATAAAATATATGTTTAAGTAGGAACAATTTGATAAATTTCTTGTTGGATGCATATAAAACATAATTTATTTTAAAAAATATATATTCAATTTTATAATAAAATCAGGAAGTATAAATTATATTTTTTTAATAGTCTTTTAAAAAACTCTTATTTAAATATAAATGATAAAATAAATTTATAATTTCCTAAAAAAAATTTATAATGGTCAGAAATTTGACTCTATTAAAACTTATATTTTTTCAATAAATAATGATGGTGTTATTTAAATGTTAAAATTTTTATATTTAGAGAATTAATTTGATAAACTAAATATTATATTTAAAATCATCATGTTGAAATTAAGTTAGGCGGAATTATTTTATAATTTTTTAAAATAATTTTTTTCATTGAATAATAAAAACACGGTTTTGGGTTTCCGTTATGTTTTATGAATTAATATTTATGTCATAATAATTTAATAATCAATTAACCTCAATAAAATACCTAAAATATTTTATTTTATTAATATTAAGTATTTTAATATCTTTTAATAATTTCCCAAACCTTTAAGTGACTTTCCAAAGACTAAAATAAAAATTTGATTTTAAAAAAAAAATATTTTGAAGAAAATATAACTTTTCATGTTGAAATAAGTAGTAAAAAATGGTTTTTGGTTCTAATTGATTAAAATGTCATAAAAATGACTCAAATTTCAAAAACCATGAGCAAAACCAAGGTTAATCTAGTGGTTTTTCATTTTTCACAACCAAATATTTCCAAGACTTATATTTAGAAATTATTAAATAATTCCTCTTCCTTTTCTATGAATTCCCACCCATTTAACCTTTACCCTTTAATCCAAATACATACTTCATAATTTATGGTCATATTTCCTCCAAAATAATCCCCCACAAGGATTACTTAATCCTCTAAGGTTCCAATCTTCAGTATTTAGTATCAACTCTTCAAGGTAAGGGAATTCTCATCATCTTCTTTTCCATTAATG
Organism: Viscum album; assembly: GCA_963277665.1. Lineage (NCBI taxonomy): Eukaryota > Viridiplantae > Streptophyta > Magnoliopsida > Santalales > Viscaceae > Viscum > Viscum album. Next base: position 1,869,446,771 of record OY728163.1, read on the forward strand.
TAATTCTTTTTTTTATGTTTTTAAAAGGGTATGTTAATTTCTTTATCTTATTATTTGCATCATACCCATACTTATAAAATATTTTTTTATCAATGGGGGGAATTTTTTCTCTCTCATTTTACCCTATTTGAAATCCACATTTTATACACATCAAGTTGCCAAATTTACTTCTCAAATTTCTCTCTTTTACAAAAGAAATTATTATATTGTGAATATAAAAACCATTTCTTTATCCATGTTTATTCATATAGATATTAATATAATTTATTTATTTGGATATTTACATATATGAAACCCACATTCCCTTTCCATGGGACAAAAATGATGTTATGGTCAAACCTTTAGGAACTTACATAATTAATGTTTTTATATGAAACTTGTAATTTATTATCCTCAGGTTTTTAATAACATGATTTATTATGGTCATTTTGGATCACATGAAATTAATAAATATGAAAGATTCACCCTGATAGTTCCCTAATGCATTATGTAAAGAATTTATCCTCTATATATGACATGTTTTACAATACCTTGGTGAATAAACTTCGTAATTTTCATTTATGATACCTTTGTGATAAACCAAGGTGATATTCGTATGAATACCACATTTTTATGTTGTAAAAAAATTTCCAAGTTATGATTTATGGTCTTTTTATTATGACACTCCCCATGTTATCTTGATCCTATTATATTGTTATACTGCATGTTCTTTTTTATATTCCTCATGATCATATGATAAATGTCTCCCTTTATTATTCCATTACTAGGATCATGTTCACCCCTTTACCTTGATGTATTTCCCTATTGTATGAGATTTAGTGTAAGTAACTTAGGCTTAACACATGAACAATAATTTCACATCGATCATAACAATGTTTTATGTTCTCATGTATTATATTCCTAATTTTCCAAAAAATAAACTTTAAAACTCCGGTGTTTTTTCCTTGAAATGAGAAGTACATGTAATAAAAAGGAAAGATTACATAGTTTGTATCAAAAGAAGGTTTACTTATTTGTGGAAATGAAGACATGAAAAATTTAGTAATATACCTAGGGTTTAGTTTAAATATATGAAATAAACCTGGAATTTTGGTGAAGTATTAAGTGAGGGGTTTCCAAGCAATACAATACCCATCGGGATACTACAAGAAGATGTGTATCTATCATAGATGTACCTAGGTTTAATAATAATAAAAATTAGCTATACTTGATTGATAATTTTTTCAAGATAATGGGCCTTGTTGTGCACCTAGTTTGACCCTACCATGGGATATGTTTGGTTAATTACAATATTTTTATAAACAATTGTAAAAGATATAAAAAATGTAATTTTTACTAAATAATAACATATTTGAACATAATTTTTTAAGATTTAAACTCCCTTTAGTATTATAATATTACTAAAAGTAACATTTTTCTCACTAAGATTTTATTAATTTACAAAAATGGTCAGAAACAGGAGGAACCGTGTAAATGATGAGTACAAAAGATGATGTACCGATGGCCTTACTAATATTATAGAAGATAGAATTGAAAACTATATGAGGATGATGAATCAACTATCTTGAGTTGTGAATAATAACTTGAATCAAGTTGAGAAACCAAATTCCCCTTGAAGGGAACAACATTTTTTTGAATCCTTCATGATTTAAAGACATCCTTATTTTAGTGGATCTACTGGACCATTTATTTATCAACAATGGATTACCTCTATAGAAAAGATATTTTATATAATCTGGTATTTAGAGCTTGATAAATACAACCTGATACTATACCTATTATAAGGAGAAGTTGATTAGTGGTGGACATTGATTAAAAACCTGAATCCCAGGTAGTAGATTTATGTTATGGAGTGGTAATATTTCAAGGGAATCCTTATTAATAAATATTTTCACTATTCTATGAAAATAGAAATGGAGAGTCAATTTCTAGAGATGAAGAAGAAGGAAAATGAATCAGTGGTAAGCTATAAAAACATTACAAGACTTTCTTGATATACCTCTAACCCCACAATCCATTTTTTGTATTATTAAAGACCACTTTATGGGTAAGTGGGAACCTTACATAAATTTCACATTATCACCATCACATACCCCATAAAGACATTCAAAGACAACATACTAAAATCAAACAACACAGGAAATATGAGACCATCGCCACATGCACCAACCAAACATGGTCAACCATTCCAAATTGTTCCCATAGAAAAACTGATTCAAAATTTAAAATTCAAAAGAGGAAACCATCATACCGCCACAGGACCAAACCAAAATGAACCGCTCTCCAGCTCTATCGACACATCACCAACCTAATCACCTTGAAACAATCACTGTCATCATCAGCATCTCATCACCTATGTCACCGCCATCAACGCACGTCACTAAACCTTGTCGGCGAGACTCACCAAAAACTGTCAACATCGAAAGGGGATCATCATCGTCGTCGTTGAGTCATTCTTGTCATCGTCAAAGAGACGCTTCCACTGTTCCACTGAGAGGACGGACATCAGAAATCTGGACGATGAACCTCACCAGGCAGCTCACCCTGAAGTGCCAAATGCTTCAGCACCATGCCAACGAACCACCGGTGACATCCGAGGTCCACCAGAACCCACCAACAGCGTGATATTACTTGTAAAAATATCAAGCCACCCAAGGACTCTATATACCTCTAAATTTTTAAGGATCCTAAGAGAATTTTTGATAGATTCTTCAGTAGGATGATACCCCATATATAGATGAATTTATAAAATTGATACTATAAAAGATGTTAGGAGATAGTGCAGAGTTAAATGAAGGTTTAATTTGAGTTTTTGGAGATGCATTGGTCATATAGGTAGGACAAAAAGCAAAGATAAATGGATTTAAACTGAGTGAATAATTTCTATCATGGTATTGGAGGAAAGAAAGTGTAACTTCCCATGTAAAAAAATTAAAATAATTCAGGGAACTAATTCCTCAGTATTGGAAAGTGTTTAATGTGAAGAAGATGTGAGAATATAGCTCAAAACATTCATGTAGAGGTGACACCTCGACATCTTAACACTAATGATAATAGTAATATGGCTTAGGCCTAGGATGAAGTTCAATGATTCATGTGTGGAAATATTGGGAACTTTTACAATCTATTTCCAAATTAAAAGATAATAGAGGGAAACCACCATCAACCACAACATAGGACAAGGGAGAAATTTCAAGCATTTTTTATCATTAAGGTTGAATTAGAGGCTCTAAATGATGTGGTGGAAGCTATTCTCATTGTGCTCTAAAAACTATCAAGAACTTTGTGTAATTATGGTTCTACACATTTCTTTATTTTAACCATGTTTTCAAAGAATATATAATCAATCCAAAATCTTCTAGAAGTAGATTTATCAGTCAATACCCCTATAGGTATTATCCTAGAATCAAAAATGTATATAAACTCTAGTATTAACTTTGGTGAGTACAATATCATAAAAAATCTAGTATTTATTCCCATTGTGGAGTTATATAGTGTAATAGGCATAGATTGAATCTCAAAGTATAATTCTAATGTCCATTTCAGGAGTATGAAAATTTTAGTAGTCTTTAATGGATAAACTATAGGTATTTTTAAATGTGAGATTTCCCAGCCTGTGATTTTTTTAAAATCACCTCCCATATAATTATTTATGGAGATGATCGATGAATAGAGAGAAGGAAATGAATGTATAAGGAGAAAAAAATGTTCCCATAATTCAAGAAAACATTGATTTATTTCTTATAGAGTTTCATGAACCTCCCCTAGAAAGAGAGGTAGAGTTATACCCTGAATTTATACCTGGATCCAAGCTGATATTGAAGAACCTATATAGAATGGAAAATATGGATTTGAATGAATTAAAGAAACAAAATGAAGATATTTTGAGAAGGGATTTATCTGACCAAGTGTGTCTCCTTAGGGAGCACCTATTCTATTTGTAAAGAATAATTATTGATCAATATGTCTAATCATTGATTATAGATAACCTAACATGATCACATTGAAGAAAAATTACCCTCTTTCAAGGATTGATGATTTATTTGACCAAATATTTGGGGCTCAATTCTTATCTAATATTGACCTATATTATGGATATCATCAATTAAGGCTAAAGAGATAAGATATTGAAAATACTACCTTCCAAAAAAAAGATGTGAATTATTTGTTTATCTTTATTCCTTTTGGCTTGACAAATGCTCTTTCAATATTTATGTATTTAATGAATAGAGACATTGAGGACTACCTTGATAAATTCATAGTTGTTTTTATTGATGATATACAGATATATTCTAAAATTTTCAAAAATCATGACGATTATATAAGGGTTATATTGAATATTGTAAGGGAGGAGAATCTATTTTGAAAATTCATAATATGTGAATTCTGGTTATAAAAAGATGAATTCTTGGGGCACATTGTAACCAATGAAGGAATAGTAGTTGACCCTACCATCAAAAAGGTTATAGAAGTGGGGCCTCATCCTACTACTATTACTAAGATTCACAGTTTCCTTGATTTAGAAGGATATTATAAGAGGTTTTTGAAAAACATTTCATGGATTTATAATCCACTAACCATGTTAACTCTAAAAAGATCTAAGTTCATTTGGAAAAAGGAGTATGAAGAATGTTTCCAAGAACGAAAGTAGATATTGGTTACTACACCTATGTTAACTCTACCCTCTATTGGAGAAGGATTTTTTATTTATATTTATTCTTCTCTAAAAGGTCTTAGGTATATCCTCATGAAAAATGATAGGTTGATCACTTATGAATCTCAGTAGTTAAAGACATATGATCAGAATTATCTGGAACATGACCTAGAGTTTTCTAAGTTTATATTTTCATTGATTATATGGAGGAACTATCTTTATGGGGATAAATATGATATATACATAGCCGACCAATGTTTTATGTATATATTCACACCCAAGGAATTGAACATTAGAAAAAGGAGATGGTTGGAGATTATCAAAGACTATGATTTTTCAATTCCTTATCACCATGATAGAGAAACAAATACACCTATAATTTAAGTATGAATGATATTTTTGTGCTAGAAATGATGACAATTCAAATGGATCCATTCATAAAGGATCTAGTGTGGTTGGACTTGGGAATCATAAGGGAAGGCATATCATCAATAATATCCCAAATAATTTCTAACCCATTATTAATATAGAATATCACAAGTGATCAAAGATAAGATCCATTGATAAAAAAATATAGAGGTTGTGAAATATGGGAAGTTTCCTAAGTTCAATATTGATCAATAAGATGTACTGAAATTTCATAAAAGGTCATGTGTCCCATCTATCCCGGACACAAAGAAGGAGCTAATGGATGATGCCCATAGATCTCGATTCTATATACATCCTAGAATCACTAAAATGTATATGGGGATTCATGATCATTATTTTGGGGATAATATGAAAAATTATATTTTCAACTACACTTTAAGTTGCATGGTGTGTCAACAAGTGATCACGGAGTGAAAAATTCTTAAAGGGGTAATGCAACCACTACCCATACCAACATGAATGTGGTATAATCTCACTATATAAATCATACTGGTATACAAATAATATAAAAAAGAAACAATTTGAAATGGTTTATAGTATATTGACTCACCAAGGCTTCCTATTTCATTGTTATTTGAGAATATTTATCTTTTTACCAACTTGACAAGATATACATAAAGGAAGTGATGAGGATTCATGGGGTTACACTTTAAATGATTTCTAATCATAATCCGAGGTCCACATATAAATTTTTTCAAATTATTCAACATTATTTGATAACTAAATTGAATTTTAGTATGATCTATCACCCCCAAACTGATGGTCTATCTGAAAATACTATTCAGACACTTGAGGATGTGCTCAAAACATGTTCAATGAAATTTAAAGGTTGATGGAATCCTGAACTCCCATTAGTTTATTTATCATACAATAAAATATTCTACTTGAGTATTCAAATGTCTCCCTATATATCTCTATATGTGAAGAAATGTATAACTCATACTTTTTGGGATGAAGTTAGTGATAGAAATATACATGGGACCAATATTGTGAAATAGATGACAGAAAAGGTTCATGTCATCCAAAAAAATATAAAACCTACTCTGATTTGGCATAAGAACTATATTTACAACCATCAAAGGGACATGGAGTTTGATTTTGGAGATAATTTTTTCCTTTGGATATCTCCATGGAATAGAGTAATGTGGTTTGGAAATAAATAGAAATTTAACCCTATGTACATTGGCACCTTTGAAATGATTGATTGCATAGGAGCAGTGGACTATTAGATATCACTTCCAAAAAATCTTGATCATGTTCATGATGTATTCTATATATCTATATTAAATAATTAAATACTTTATCCCTCACATATACTTAATCCAAAGGTGTTACAACAGGAAAATGACCTCTGTTATGTGGAGCAGCGAATGGAGATCATAGATTGTAGAGACAAAGTTATACACAACAAAAAAACTCACCGTGTCAAAGTGTTGTGGAGGAACCACAATTATGAAGAGTTGATAACATAACTACAATAAAAAATTAATTATAAGTACCCTCACCTATTCTCAACTAGAAATATGAGTTGAAATTTTAAGGATAAAATTTCCAAAGTGGGGAAGAATGTAATGACTGAATATTTTTACATGATATTTGTTTCCTAAGAAAATATTTTTTATATTATACAATATTATACACATAAAAAATATATAGGAACCAAAAAAACCTTATCTCATTCATAAATATATTTAAATTAGTCAACTATGAAACCAATAAAAATAACAAACATTACAATTGGAAAAAATATATAAAATAAAAAAGATAAAATGATAAAATATGGAATTTTTAAATATACTAGAATCATCACCCCCATGACCAATGCTATATAAATTTAGAAATATATTAGTAAACCAATCAAAAACTTGTAAAATAAAAATATAACCTTATGAGTAATTATAGTGAATTTTGAGTGAAAGAATAAAATGTATTTGTAGGGAGCAATGCGACCATTAAAATAGTAATATGACCTTTCTACAATAAAACCATTGGTCTATTTGACCATTGGGAACTATACCCATTGTTAATAATTTTAACATTATAATTAGTTTTTATAAGTAGTAATTATAAAGAATAATTGATGCAGAAAGGATAAATGATGGCCTCTCCTAGAAGAATCTTGTCATTTCAAGCCAATTTATCCGAACTTGGGAGGGAGGCAGTGTCACTAGGGTTCAACCTTGACCAATCTCAAGATGATCTTCTATAAGTGAGTCTTGAATAAAATATCCTATGGGGGAAGTTCAAGTTATTTGATATTACCACATGGTCAATGTTAGTTGAGCCACCCCATGTAATTACCACCATCACACACCTTATCCTTAGGGCATACGTAAGTGTTATAATGGGTTATGTTTCCAGACCATAGTTAATTAAATATTAATTTCCTTTGTATAAAAAAAATGGTTATTCTATCAATCCCATTTTGATAATAATTTTTTCTAATAAAATATATGTTTAAGTAAGACCAATTTGATAAATTGATTGTTAGATGCAAATAAATAAAAATTGTATTTTTTGAAAATATATACCCATTTATAATAAAATCATTTATTCAGAATAATACTTGATTTTATATCCTTTAAAAACACTATTATTGAAAAATAAATTATAAAATAATTTTATAATGTCTTGGGAACTTTTTATAAGTGCCAAAAATTTGATTGTCTAAAAAACTTCTATTTTTAATAAATAAGGATGTTTATATTTAAAATTTAAAATTATCATATTTGGATAATTATTTTGATAAATTAAATATAATATTTTAAATCCTCATGTCAAAATTAGGTTAGGGTTGATTTTTGAGAATTTTCTGAAATACATTATTTTTCATTGAATGGTAAAAATATTGTTCTGGGTTTTCAATATGATTTATGACCTAATATTTTTCTCATAATGATTTCATAATTAATAATAACAATCCAATACCTAAAATACTTTAATTTATTAATATTATTTATTTAAATATCTTTTTTTCAATTTCCAAACCTATAAGTGACTTTTTCAAATCCAAAATGGAAATTTTCATTTTAAAAACATTATTTTGTGCAAAATCTACCTTTCCATGTCCAAAGAAATATTAAAAATGGTTTTTTATTTTAATGGATTATAATATCATAAAATTTGTGTCAAATTTCCAAAACCTAGAGTAAAAAACAATGGTTAAGCCAATGATTTTTCATTTTTCACAACCTTGATTTCAAAGACCAGTATTTGGAAATTATTAAAACAAATCCTCCATATTTTATATAAATACCCCCCCCCCCACAATTTCACCTTTCCCTTTCACTAAAAATCCATTCTCCGTGAACGTTTCTTCATTTTTCCTCCCAAAGAGTTCCCACAAGGTTTCCTTAATCTCCTAAGGTTTCAATACTCATTATTTAAGTGAAACTCTTTAAGGTAAGGGAATTATTGTTATCTTCTTTTCCATTCAATTAATTATTCTTGTGTATGTCTTATAAAGGGTATGTTACTTCATTTTATTATTATTTTTATCTTAACCTTACTCCTTAGATAATTTTTTATTAATGGGGTACATTTTTTCTCTCTCATTTTATCCTTTTCTAAATCCATGTTTCATATCCATCATGTTATCGAATTTACTTCTCAAATTTCTCTTTTTACAATAAAAATTATTATATTATGAATACCCAAACAATTTCATTATCCATGGGTATTCACCTAGATGTTAATATAATTTATTAATTTGTGTATTTTTATATAAAAACCCCACAATAAATTTCTATGGGTTAAAAATGATGTTACGGTCAAGACTTTAATCACTTATGTACTCAGTGATTTTATATGAAAATTATACTTTATTCTCCTTAGGTTATTGACAAAATGATTTCTTATGATCAATGTGGATCAAATTATATTAATACATATAAAGGTTGTGTCTTAATTTCACTAAAATACATTGGATAAATAATTCAATCTCTAGAGATGGCATGTTTTATGATAACTTGGTAAATAACTTTGGTAATTTTCATTTATGACACCTTGGTGATAAACTATAGTGATATGCATATAGATGCCACATTTTCATATTGTAACCAAGTTTCTATGTTAGGATTCATTTTATTTTTATTATTATATGCCTCATTTTCTCTTGATAATGTTATATTAATTTACCTCATGTTCTTATTGATATGTCTCATCATCATATGCTAAATGTCTCCCTTTATTATTCCCTTAATGGTATCATACTCAGACATTTCCTTTTATGTATGTCCACAAGATATGAGATGTAGTATAATTAACTTATGTTGAACCCATTAAGTATCCATTCATACTGATTAGAATAATTTTTTATCTTTTCATGTATTATTTTCTTATTTTCTAGGAAACTAAACACTAAAAGATCCTTTCATTTGATCCATGTAATGAAAATTTTATGTAATAAAAAAGTATATTTCAAAATAATTATAAAAATACATGTGTTTAATGGAGATCATTCGATATCCACTTATATCATGAGTATAATTGACACTTTTATAGAGAGTACTCTTTTCTTATATATATATATATATCAAGATATTCATATTTGTTGTCAATTCTATAATGGACCATGGGTTCACACTTTTTGGTTTACTAAATGGGGATTTAGTTTGACTCTAAGAGATACACTAAATGTTTTTTAGATTTAATCCAAGAAAAAATCAGATATTTATTCACATGGAATTACATATGATGTAATACAAGGTGAATATAATGACAGATTTACAAAAGTGTTTTGGAAGATATCCAAAAAGAATTTTGGATATGGTTTCAAAATTTATTATATATGATACAATATAAGGTGAAATGGAACAAATTATATTAAGATTTAGCCCAAGTGAGAGGTTTAAGGAGATATATTCCCTGAAGTTATAGCCATTATATGATTTATGTATATATTGATTGAATGGTATATTAAAATTCATTCATGAAATTAGAATTCATTCATACAATTTCCATTAATCTAATGAGAAATTGAACATTAACTGTGTTAATATTTGAGTGAATAAAACTCATTTAAATATGTAGTTTATTAATTTGTTCGAAGATATGTAATAAAATAATGGTCTTTTCCTTAATGATACAAATTCATTTTCAATTGCATTTAATCATACATTATAAATTCATTAGTAAATTCAATAGCAGTTGAACTGTTTATGTGAAAATCTATATAACCCATTTCCATATGATGGTAGTGTGGTTAAATGATCTCGTGATGCTATGATTAAATTATACATCACTAGAATCCCTCCTCATTATTCTCCATTTCATTAGAGGATATATCATGTCATGGAGGAAGGATGGATCTCATTCATACGATGTATGGTTAAATATAAACCCATAGATACCTATAGAGATAGGATATATTTTTACTTCTCTTATAGTGATCATTATCAATAATATCAAATGAATATCAAAGTATATGGTCTTAAATATTGGTTTTTTTATTTTATAGTGTTCTTAGTTTTAGTATTATGTGATGTTTCATATTTCATTTCTTGTGAGATCCTCAAAGAAGAGTTTTAAATCAATTTTTTTGTTTTGATAATTATTATTGGACTCTAATAAAACCCTCAAAATTTATGGGACTTCAAACCACTAATGAAATATGGGACAAGTTGAGAAAGAGTTGTGAAGTAAATATAGGAGTCAGTGAAGACAAGTTACAATTCTAGAGGATTATATTTGAAGACATAAATATGGGTGATGATGAGAACAATGAATACTATTTTACATGTGTGAATGATATTATGATAAATATCTGATCCTTTAGTGAGAAACTAAATGATTTTACCATTTTAAAGAATTATATTATGAACTTACTAGATAAAATTAATTCCAAGGTTTTAACTTTGGAGGATATGGGAGATCTTTACCTGGATAAACTTTATAATATTCTCATATAATATGAAATGAGAGAGTCATCATATTTTAAGAATAAATCCAAATATTAGATGTCTTTCTGAGTCCATGATACGAAGAAATATCATAAATTATGATTCTATAGAATCGTGTTATTATGATTATGAGGATGATGAAAACTTAAATAATATTTTTTATCTTATTTTAAAGAGATTTATAAAGGAAATTGGAAATAAAAAAGGAAAAATTTACCAAAGTGATGGAAAGGTGGTGTCATTGGACACATATTTTATGATTCTATAAAGTATAAGGTTGATGATTTTCATTCGGATAAAGAAAATAAGATGACACCAAAATATAAAATGGATAAGAATAAGAAGATTCATCCTAGTATTATGAAGAGGATTTTGATGAGAATGTGTGAGAAAGGAAATTTATCATCAAGTAACGTTTCAAAAATGAAGTAAATATCCTTTACCATATTAAAAAAGGATTTTATATTTCAATAATTGGTGATGATGGAGAATAGAGGATAGATCTGGAATGTATATTGAAATATAATTTAGAATGGATTGTTGAAAAAAATATACAACTCAAGAAATAATAGATAAAACTAGTGAAAGTAAATAAAAATTTTACTTTTTAAAAGAGGTGTGTGATAGAAAATAAATATTTTTTGTTAATTATATTAATAATAATATAAAGGATGGACATCTAAGACAAAAAATATCTCTATAGCATCCCAAAACAAACTAAATAATAATAGATAAGACTTCACTAATTATATTGAGTTTATACGTCAATCTTCTATAGTTGGTGAGAATAATGGTCTAAGGGAACAATAAAAATCGTTACCTAATTTGTTTGAAAACAAATCTATTATTTCTAATAGTATGGGTGTTAAAAGAAAATATGATGCGGTTTTAACTAATAAAAATTAGAGATGATCATCGAAATAATAAATAATAAATAATTATTCCAAAATTACCACTTCCCCTTGGTAAAATAAGGTTTAATATGAATAAATATAGCCTCCAAAAAATTATAGATAGACTCATTATCAAAATTGGAGATCATAGTTCATATGATACAATTGGTGTTGTGGAAGGTATGGCAACAAAGCCTATCATTATTAGAATTACATGTCATTTTCAATGATGAGGCATAAACCAAGGCGGTATTTGAACATAAAATATGGTACCAATATTATATAAGGAAATCTAGGACTGATAATACATCAAAAGTTTCCCCCCAAAATATATTTTTATGTTAAAATGAAGTGTGTGGTGGATGTGGCCAAGAAGGTTATAAGATTAAGATGTTAATGTCTAATATTCTATGAGAAGTACACTATATCTATAAAATGAATGAAATAATAATTTAAAATAGTATAAATTCATATTCTACTGAGACTACGAATAATTCTTATGAGAATTATAAAGAATAAGATCATTATATAAAATAATGTGTAATAGTTTTTCCTGATCAGTTGGAATTTTCTAAACAAATATAGAAATTTGAGACAAGTATATCTGATAAAGAGAAAAAATTACTATATAATAATAGGTTTAAGGTCATAATAAATCATCTTTAATTACCTTGAAAAATCAATAGAAGAATATTGAGATATGTGGGAAAGTTGGATATGATTTGAAAAGCTACCTGAATATACTACCATCCTAAGAGGAAATGATGAGAAAGATGATACAAGCTCAATGGATTGAATTTACCTTGACATATAAGGTACATAATACTTCATCATGTTTGAGGTTTGGCCATGGGAAAAAGATTATAAAGAACCATATTAAGGTATTTGATAAGAAAATTAGTGCTAAGTTTTGAAGAAAATTAAAGCCTAGGTTGAGAGAAAACTCTCATCCTTAGTTTTAATTCTAGGAATCCCATTGGTCATTACTTATTCCATTTTATTTTTTATTGTTTTTTCTAATATGTTGATAATTTATAAATATGAATTAATTTATCAATTCTATATTTAAAAATACATGTTTTTCATGCTATATTTCAATTTTCATGAGGTGAAAACAATTTGAGCATCCCTTGAGGGGGAGAAAACCTTAGAAGGCAAAACACCCCAAGATGTATGAATCAGAATAATATGGAATTTCCTAATAGAAAAATTAAATTTGGGTTATTAAGTACCCAATAACACTTATAAACCTTATTATTTATGGTATAAATTTTTTATAAATGGGGTTTTGGTTGTTGAAAAGAAAAGGAAAAAGGGTGAGTTGCATGCCATGCACATGAACTTTTTTAAGTGTTTTTTAAGATGTATTGTATTAAATTTTTATTGAAAAATATATCATTACACACCACCTAATTTGAGAAATGATAATATATGAGAATGGTATCAAATGATTATATTTTTATTGGAAACATTTATTTCTTGGTTAAAAACCTATTATTTTATACACCATGTTTTCTCACATAGACTTAGAGTAGAATAACTAAAGTATATTATCCAATAAAACCAAGTGGTTCCATCTTTTTTTAGAAAATGGCTCAAGCTATAATTTTAAATAAAATTTAGATATACTAATTTTTTCAAAACATTTTGAAGTAAGAAAGGTGTAATGAGAATACCCATACATTTTCATTGTATTTCTTGTAAATAAGATGTATAAAAGGCATACATATTGGAATGGGAAGTGTTTTGTGGTATTGAAAACAAAATACAAAGGGGGTATTTTTCCCCAATATATGTATTTAAATTTTTGTAAATAAGGAAGAATAAATTTATGTTAAAAAGATGTTAATATGTATTATTGAGTAGCTATGAAATTTTTGTGGTGCTTCTATGTTAAATATAAAAGGAATTTGAGGATACAAGTTGGAGTTCTTATGTCAATAAATTTATGAAATTAAACAGATTCAAGAAAAATAATAAAAATAAATGTGATTATTTTTGTACTAATCTTCACATTAGAAATTGGTGATGATGGTGAGAGTACTATCTATAACATGTTCAAAAAAGTGTTTGAGGATCTGACCAAATTGAGAGATTAAGGGAATGAACTAAAAATAATTTAGCTGGATTAGATTGATGAATTAATCTATTTCATGTTATGTATTGAAGATTCTATAATATAGTGATAAGAAACTATTGGATTATGATTATAAAGATGTTTTGGATGATTTTTTATCATTAGTAATTCTTTGAGAATAGGACAAGAGGTTTCAATGTTATTTAAAGAAATACTAGAATCATAATTTAGGAGAAATGTCTGAAGAAATTGAAAAGTTTTGAGATTTTGGCTTGTACATATATAATTTGACACTCATAAGTAATTTCGAAAAATGTTAATGGAAATTAATCCTGGTGAAAGGAAAAATATATATATAAAAGAAAATTTTCAATAGTGTATGAAATGTTGTGCTCCTATGTAATATTTTATTTATTCTGGAATCTTTTAAAAGAAAAAATTAATATGGAACAAGATATTTCCATAGACTATAATAAATTTCTCATATGTGTAAGAAAATTGAAATTCCTATATGATATATGAAGAACTCACATATCATATATTACTTTGAGTTCTAATGTCTAACTTGAGATGGTTTTGTATGAATTAAAATTCATATGAAATGGATTTCATAGTACTTATTGTTGCATTGTATGAATTTAATATTTAGAGAATTTTTAGAAGTATTCTAGTGGAAAATTTGAGTTTTTAGAATTATTACTGTAAGAATTTTGATAGAGAAATCTAATAATATTGTGGATAAAAATTGAGAATTGGTATTATGAATAAGTGAGAATCAATTTATGTAAAAACCCAAAATTATATCAATGGAAATTCTCTTCTAATAATTATTACATATAGTATAAATCATATAAAATTCGTAAAGAGAACATAGTACAAACTTTATAAATAAATAATGAGTGGAATAATAGGTATTTATAGAAGTTAAAGAACTTATACCAATGGAATAGTAACTTGACCTTTGGAATAGTAATATAACCCTTATGAATATCAAATCATCATATAGAATAGTAACCTCACCCATTAAATTATAAATACATTTTAGGCATCTTATAAATGGCAAATAAATGTTTTATAAATTATTAATTAAGTGTTTGTATTTTTTATAAAAACTAAATGTTTATTTTTAATTTTATAATTAATATATTTATTTAAAATAAAATTAATTTTCCTAAAAAGTATACATAAATTAATATTTTCTTAAATTATTATTATAATATAATTTTATGAGACCATAATTTATTTTTCAAAGTGCTATAAAATTATTTATATTTTTAAAATCAGTATTTTCCAACTAAATGATGATTTTAATTAAAAACTAAATTTCTCAAATTTATAAAATTATTTTCAAAAAAATAAGTTAATTTTTGAAATATACACATCAAAAATGGTTATGGTTAATTTTGTTATTTTTCTAAAATACATGATTTTTTTTTGAATAGTGAAATACGATAATTTATTATAAAAGCTAAATACCTGAATTATTAAGTCAAATATGGTGTATAGAAGATGTAACCACATAATATATAACTATCATTTATTATTTTAATATATTTAGGGATAATTATTAAACTATTAAAATTACTATTCCAAAATAATAAATTAATGAATAAAATAATGAGAAAACACCCCTCTTCTCCACTATAAATATCACCCCTCACCACCTCTTCTCCTCACACCTACCAAAATCTGAGCTGTCTCCAAATTATTACCAATTCCCTTACCAATCATATCCCCTAATTCTAGTATCCCCTATTCTTAACAAATACCAATCAATTTTACCTAATAAGGTTATCAAGGAGGAGAAAATCAAGAGGTAAAAATCTTCTTTTCTTTTCGTTTAATTTCTTTTCAATTTGTTTTATTTTCTTATTATTTAACCAACTCCCCTTATAAAAGTGAAATGATAAATCCATTATATTTAATATACTATAATTTTATTTTATTTAATGAATAACACACTATAATTTCTTTTCCCCTCCCCTTTTATTATAAAAAAGAAAACATCGTCTGTGATGTGTTAATTTATCACATTCAAGGATGACGAGTTTTAAATTTCCATTACCACTTTAAAAGTTGTTCATAAAACCATTTTTTGGTAAAAAATACTATAATATATGTATTAAATCTTATGCAGTGTTATTTAACCATTATATATACATGATATTAATTAATAAAACAAAACTAGTTTGTGATGAAAGAAAACCCACCAAAATAATCTAAATGATTGTCACTAACATCTTATCTAGTGATTCATCCTCACCCAAAATAAGAAAATGATTTATATAAACATTTAATATCCTGGATTCTTATTAATATCATATAACTTCAATTCTATATATCTATTCCATTTTTACATGAGCTTCCACACTCTATACAAGCGAACCGATCATGAAAATCAAGAAAATGAACACTCCCAAATGACAAAATTGAATACTATAACCCATCAAAAAGGACATAAATGAACTTCATAAACTATATTAAATCAATTAAGTGTATAATAGGTTATGTAATCATTAATTAATTTATATAATTTTATTATTCATGAAATTAAGTACAAGTGTACAATTGTCTCAGACATAAGGTAAGGGATTCTTTCCGAACATCCATTTTTCCTTCGAGTTACGCTTTCTCTCTCTTTAAATCAACGTAATTGTTATTTAAATTTATATAATTCTTCTATATTATTTTTATATGTTCCAAAATCATGAATATGGATCATTTAATCTTTTTTTATGGGGAAATACATGTTTTAAAAAGGTTCTCTTCTCAAATCTTCCAGAAAAGAAAGCCTTATTAAAGGGAACTTCCTGATTTCTTACAAATTTTCAAGTAAACTCCATAATATAATTTAATCCATCATTAGTTTTCTAAAATAAATGATTTTATCATGAAATAATATCATGGTTCATTTTGGGTTTTATGAAAACAAATATGTATCTTCCACTTTAAAGTCTCTTTAATAGTTTCTTTAAACCGCACTAAAATGTTTCATTTATAAAGCTTCTTAAAAAGTCTTTTTATATGTTTCCACTTAAATTGGAAATTATTTATTATTATATTTTCTTATTTTACTTTATTAATGTCCATGTATGATTAAAATCCATTATTTCATGGATTCCATTATGATATTCCCTTTTTTAAGCCTTTTGGCATGATTATGATACCCAATTCTTTCTATGGGAAAATCTTATGATTATTATTGATTATTTATGTGGAATAAATATGCATGAAAATTTTATAATGGGTGACTGCAGATATCACTCCAATGCATTGGGTAATTTTTAGTCTCATGAGATGTCATGTTGGGACAGGGAGTGAACCCGATTCCTTTATGGGACTTTGTCCACCATGTGATATATTCTTCACAGTTATACTTGACTCATGTATATTTCATGTTATACATTGTTTCCAAATTTCTATTATTCCATGATTATATATTCCCATGTTATTATTCCTTGTTTTTATTCAAGTTCTATTCATTTTATGACATCAGGTTATTCATTCTAACCCATATTCTATATTTTATTCTTATTTGTATTCCCATACTGTGAATTTTATCTCATACCTTTGTTCATGTATTCCCCATGTTATCCTAAGTAGATGTAAGAGTTCAATGGATGTTAGGATCTCATTATCAAGATTAAAAAAAATATGTTTTTATTTTTGTTTCATATATTCTAATTAAGTACTGAATCTTCCAAAGACACTAGACTTTACAATCCTTGGTTGTATTTGATTGTTAATTATTCTTAAAATCATGTAATAATATGGGAAAAATGATAGTGTTGTTATAGTTGATATCGGATCAAGGTCTAGTTATTTTTTTAGATTAGTATTAGAGCACTTTAGTAAGAATCATAAGGGTAATTATATCACCATGAATAACCTATATTGCAACTTAAGGAATCACAATTTAGGATATACTTTTTAATTACAAGTTTATCCTTTTATGTTTCATGTTTTATTTTTATATGATTATTTGATAAGTATTATAACACCTAAATTATACTTTACTTTTCTTATTTAATGGCTAGAAATAGAGGAACCTATTCCAACAATCAATGTGATAGGAAATGTGATGATTTCCCTAATGATATGGAAAATATTATGGGAATGGGTGCTAAAAATTCATGAAAGTGCTTGATCAGATGGATCTTGTTAATGTATAATAAATTGAATCATTTGGAACTCCCTTCTTCTCTTAAAAAAGATCAAGTTTCATTTGTATCCTTCATACGTTAAAGGCCTCCCATGTTTAGTGAATCTTCGGATCCCTTATCATAGAACAATGGATTAACTCTATTGATAATATATTCTTTGTCCTCTAGTGCTCAGAATAATAGAAAGTAGTGTTGGTGATCTATAATTTTGATGGGGAATCTGATCAGTGGTGGAAACTGACCAAGAACACAAAGTCCAAATAGGAAATTGTTTCTATAGATGGGGAGGAATTCAATAAAATATTTTTTAATAAATATTTTCCCCAAACCCTCTATTTCAATATAGAAAGGGAATTCCTAATATTGAAGCAGACAGAAAATGATTCTATCAAGGCGTATTGGGAATACATCACATGGATTAGAAGATATGCCTATGAATTTCTCATTAACACCAAAACCAAGGTGGATCAGTTTTTTAGTTGACTAAAGCTGAGTCTACAAAAATAATTGGATATTCAAGACTTTGATAGATCTGAGGAGATTTTATATTGTTGCATTATAGTTGAAATTGAGATAGAATACTCTTAGTAGTCTCATGGTCCTAGAGATAAAAAAAGGCAAATAGATTTTAATATGGTTGGATCAACAGATAAATCCCATTATGTAAAGAAGACCCAAAATCCCATGTGTAAAATGTTTAGGAAGAATCATCCTAGAAATTACTTAATGGTAAGCAAGAGATGCTTCAAATATGGAAGAGAAGGGAATATGGATAATAATTTACAAAGGGTTATAAATATCGCAATAATCCAGAATAAGAAATAAAGGTTCATATTAACATCTATCCTAAAGTGTAGTGTTTCAACTATAAGGAAAATGTGTGTTTTTTAAGCCATTAACCTAAGCCAAAGGTTGTTAGGGGAAATCACCAATAAAAACCTCTAAGGAAACAAGGAAGTTCATATTCTATCACTACTGTTGAGGTGGATTGTGATAATGATGTGTCGATAGGTAAGCTGGTTATTCATTCAAGAATAGAGAACATACTATTTGATTATAGTTCTATACCTTCTTTCATATCTTGTATCTTTAGTAAAAATATTAAAAACCCACCTAAAAATATGGAGGTTCAATTAGCTATGAGAATGTAAAATGGGGCCATTATTGCATCCAAAATATATAAAACCTCCCTATTTAATGTTTATGTACTAAAACTCCCATAAAATACAATCTTACTTCCTTTAGTGTAGTTTTATGTTATATTGGGCATGGATTGGATATATTTGTACAAATCCAACATTGAATGTCGAAAAAATGGATATCACTCTTCACATCTTGGGTTTCATCTAATTCTATACAAGTGTACGGAGGAGGATGAATCTCCATCTGAATAATTGTCTCAATTGTAGATATTATTTCTTTATGAGAAATCATATCAAGATCAAATGATTGAGACAATGGAGAGTATCATACTTGAAGACATCCTCATTGTAAGGTACTACACTGATGTATTCCCTGAAGAGTTGTAAGGTCATTTTCTCGATCAAGAGATTAAGTTCTCAATTGAACGCATTCCTAGATATCTACCTATATCAAATACACCTTAAATAATATCCATTTTTGAGATGTAAGAATAGAATAATTAGTTACAAGAGAATATGAAAAAGGGTTTTGTATTCCTCAGTGCTTCATTATGGGGTGATCTAGTCCTCTTCCTCAAAAATATGGGTGGATCACTACACATTTTCATTTATTATCATGATCTAAACAAAATAATGATAAATAAAAAGTATCCCCTGCCACAAATAGATGAATTTTTTTATCAACTACATGGGGCCAAGTATTTCTCTAAGGTGGAACTTTGATCAGGATATCATTAATTAAATGTGAGGAAGGAAGATATTCTCAAGACTTACTTTAGAACAATTTATGGAAACTAGGAGTTCTTAGTGATACCCTTTGGACTCACTAAGTATCTAGTAATTTTCATGGAATTAATGAATATAGTATTTAGAGATTACCTTGAATTTTTTTTGGTAGTCTTTATTGATGATATTCTGATATACACCAAGAGAAAGGAAGAACATGAGGGGAATTAAAATACTATATTTAGGACTTTGTGAAGGGATAATATTTATGAAAATTATAGTAAATCAGAGTTTTGGATAGATTAATTATCGTACTTGGGGCATGTTATCAACAGTAATGTAATATCTATGGACCCTTCCAAGATAAAGGCTATTGAGGAGTGGCCCGAGACATCATCTATAATGGATATCTGTAGTTTCCTTGGTCTATCAAGGTATTATCTATGATTTATGAATAACTTATAATGGTTATCAAACCCAATAACCAAGATGAATCAAAAGGGAGTGATGTTTTTCTGGACCAGTGAATTTGAAGATTACATCAAAGAGTTAAAAAGAGGCTTATCACTACACTGATACTCAAGACCCTGATATGTGGGGAACCATTTCTAGTATACAATGATTCTTTAAAAAATGTATCAGTATGTGTACTGATGAAAAATTATAATGTGATATTCTACTCTTCAAGGAAGTTGAAAATTAATGAGCAAAACTATCCCATGCATGATCTGGAGTTGGAGATTGTGATCTTTTCTTTGAGAATTTGGAGGAATTATCTCTATGGGGAGAAGTTTGAAATATATAATGATCATAAAATCCTCAAATATAAATTCACACAAAATGAGCTTAAATTATCTAGAGAAGCTGGTTATAGATCGTCAAGGATTAATACTACTCAATCCACTCCCATCCTAGTAAAGAAAATAAGGTGGTAGATGCTCTAAGTAGAAAGGATCATAAAATATTATCAATATTGAGAATTAAGAATGATCCTATATTATTAGAACATAAATGTATGGACATGGGAATCATTAAGGAAGGAACATCATCAATACTTTCTCAAATTATTTCTCAACCATCCCTCATGAAGAAAATAAAGTATGCTCAACGAAATGATAAGGAAACTCAAAAAAAGGGTAGAAGCTATCAGAAAATGGAAGTCCTCCAAGTAAAATATTAATGATGAAGGACTCATAAGATTTGGGACATGGATATGTGTATCATATGATCCAGAAATACAGAAAGATCATCTGAATGATGCACATATCTTGACTTTCTCCAATCACCCAAGGATTACAAAGATGTATCGAGATCTCTGAGGTCACTATTGGTGAAAAAATATAAAGAAGGATATCATTGAATATACATAAAAGTGTAAGTTATTTCACAATTTGAATGCTAAAAAGAAAAATTATAAGTGATTGATGCAACCATTACCCATACCAACATGGAAGTGGGAGAACATCACTATGGACTTTTCCCTCGTACTTCCAAAGACATCCAAAGGAAACAATGATATATGGGTTATTATGGATTGTATTATAAAGATAGATAACTTTATCACAATTCAAGAGGTCTTCTCATTGGATCAACTTACATGAATATACATTAGATAAGTTTTTAGTCTGCGTGGAGTAAAAATATTGATTGTATCTGAACAGGATCTAAGATTCACCTCCAAGTTCTGTAAAAGTCTCCAACATTCTCTAAAAAATGATTTGAACTTCAGTACATCCTATCATCATCAAAATAATGGCCAATCTGATAAGAATATTCAGACATTGGAATACATGTTAAGAATGAGTTATATGGACTTCAAGGGAGTATGGTACTAACACCTAACTCTGGTCGAGTTCTCCGACAACAGCAATTTCCACTCGATCATCCAGATGGATTTATTTTAAGCCCTTTATGGGAAAAATGTAGAACACCAGCGTGTTGGGATGAGGTCCGTAAATGTAAGATTCTAATACCTATAATGGTTTAAGAAATTGTGGAAAAGTTGAAAATCATTCAACATCACATCGAGGTAGCCTAAATTTGAAAGAATTTCTATGTGGATAATCATTGATGAGTACTTTAGTTTAGGGTTGTAGACAATGTATTTCTCTGCATACCTCTATAGAAGAGGATCATGAGATTTGAGAAGAATGGAAAGTTGAGTCCCAAGTACATTGGCCTCTTAGAGATTCTTAATTTTGTTGGAGTTGTGACCTATCGACTGGAACTTCCATCAACCATGTCTCAATTATATTATGTATTCCATATATCCCTTTTAAGAAAGTACATATCGGATCCCTTACATGTACTGAATTCAGAGGTGGTACAATTTTAATATGATATATCTTACGAGAATCAGCTAGTGAAGATCTTGTACCATTGAGATAATGTTCTATGCAACATGACTACTCACCTGGTCAAAATACTATGGTGGAACCATAATTATGAAGAGGAAACATGGGAACGGGGGAGGCTATAAAGGATAAGTACCCCCCCCCCCCCCCCACTTCTTTTCACCATAGAATATAAAATCAATTAGGGTGAAATTTCATAAAGGGGTAATAATATAAGTAAAAATAATTATATCAATAGAAATTATCTTCTTATAACTATTCCATGAAATATAAATCAAATAAAATTACATAAAGAAGACAATAAAAACATAATGATTTAAAAATGAGTATAATAAGAGGTATTTCTAGAAGTTAAGAAACTTATACCAGTTGAATAGTAACTTGACCATTAGAATAGTAATATGAACCTTATAATTAGTAAACCAACCAATATAATAGTAACATCACCCATGAAATTGTATATGAAATTTAGGCATCTTATAAATTGCAAATAAATGTTTTGGAAATTATTAATTAAGTGTTGGTATTTTTTATAAAACCTAAATGGTTATTTTCAAGTTTACGATTAATATAATGATTTAAAAAAATATTTTCATAAAATTTATTCATAAATTAATATTTTCTTTTCATATTATTATAAGATAATTTTATGATACCTTAATTAATTTTTCAAAGTGTTATAAAATCAGTTATATTTTTAAAATCGATTTTTTCCAAGTAAATGATGATTTTAATTAAATATAAAATTTCTCATATTTATAAAATTATTTTCAAAAAATGGTGTTCATTTTTTAATAATACATGTATAAAATTGATTATAACTAATTTTTGTTATTTTTCTAAAATACTTGAATTTTCTGAATAGTAAAATATGATAATTTACGATAAAAGCTAAATAGATGAATTATTGAGTCATAGATGATGTATGGATGATTTAACCCAATAATATCTAACCATAATTAATTATTTTAATACATTTAGTGATAATTCTAAAACTATTCATAGTCTTGATCCAAAAATAATAAACTAATGAAAAAAATAATGAAAAAAACACCCCTCTCCTCCACTATAAATACCACCTCTTCTCCTTACACCTTCCAAAATCTGATCTTTGTAAAAATTATTCCTATTAATATTACCAATACTCTTCCCCATGTCCATTATCCATTGGTATCAACAAAAGACCAAACCCTTTTCCCTAATGAGGTTCTCAAGGATGAGAAAATCATGAGGTAAAACCCTCTTTCATTTTCTTTTAATTTATTTTATTTTCTTAGTATCTTCCCACCTACCCTTATCCATGTGACATGATAACTCTAGTATATATAATATACTATAATTTTATTTTAATTATTTAATAAACTATAATAATTTCACTCCCCCCCCCCTTTTATTCAAAAAAAATAAAACATCATTTGTGATGTGTTAATTTATGGCATTCAAGGATGATGAGTTTTCAATTTCCATTACCACATTAAATGATAGTCACAAAAAAATGTGTGGTTAAAAAGTATTATAATATATGTATTACATCCTATTTAATATTTTGGAACCATTATATATACATGATATTAATTAACAAAACAAAACTAGTTTGTGATAATCGAAAAACCACCAAAATAATCTAAACGATTATCACTAATGTCTTGTCTAATGATTCATCCTCACCCTAAATAACCAAATTCATTATATAAAAATTTAATCTTATTAATTTTTATAAAAACATATAACTTCAATTTTGGATATATATTCCCATTTTACATGATCTTCCATACTCTTATACAAGGGAACTTATCATGAAAATCAAGAAAACAAACACACCTGAACGATATAATTGAACAGTATAACCTACCAAAAAAGACATAAATGAATGTAATAAACTATAAAAAATAAATTAAAATAATAATATATTCTATAATTATTAATTACTGAATATAATTTGATTATTTAGTATATTAAGTATAAGTACAGAACCATTGCAGACATAAGGTAAGAGTTTATTTCCAAACCTCTATTTTTCCTTCAGGATACGCTTTCACTATATTTAACCCAATGTAATTATTAATTATTTTTATATATACATATTCTAAATTATGGTTATATTTTCTGAAATCATGTATCCAGATAATTTCACCCTTATTTGATGGAAAATACATGTTTTAAAATGGTTACCTTCTTAAATATTCCCGAAAAGCAAGCCTGATTCAAGGGAAATTCTCAATTTTTTACCCATTTTAAGTGCATTCCATAATCTATTTTAAGCCAATATTATTTTTCAAAAATAACTCATTTTATAATTAAAAATATCTTGGTTCATTTCTAGTTTTATGAAAACAAATATTCATTTTACACTTTAAATTCTCTTTAATAGTTTCTTTAAACTACACTAAAATGCTTTATTTATAAATTTTCTTAAACACTGTTTTTATATGTTTACACATAAAGTGGACATAATTTATCATGACATTTTCCTATTTTACCTTATTAATCTCCATTTATGATTAAAATACATTATTTCATGTACACCATTATGATATTCCCTTTTTTTAAAACTTTTGACATGATTATGATACCTAATTCTTTCTAGGGGTAACCATTATGCTTATGCAAGATTATTTATATGGAAAACATGTAACACCATGACCCTACCTGATTGTCTTGAGGAGGATATGAGGGTCACTTGGCCTTAAGCGACATTCCCAAGGCACCAAAGGCTGGAAATAAATGTTGAGGGCTTCGAGAACAAATTGGGGAACAATTTTCCCTTAATACAAAACCAACCAAAGCATACACTATTAATCATTATATGATTCATGTCAACAAAAACATTCAATCGTGTATTCCCAAAGGACAACAAAGTTGTTCCACAGTACAACCCAAAACCAAAACAACCAGTACCATATCAAAGTACTATGCATAAGACTCAATAAAAGACCCAAAATAAGCCAAGGAAAACTCTATGGCTCTACACCAAGCTCCATGCTCCAAGCTCCACCCAGACATCACGATTCACCACTAAAGGAGGGTGATGCCTTACCTTTTCCCATGTCACAATACACAACATCTTCAAAGATACCATTATGCCAAAGCAGAGGGTGAGTACAACTACTCAATAGGTTTTCCCCAAATGACGTCTCTACACACGCCACTAGGATAAAACTGTTAGCACATTTATATAAAACAATTTATATAAAATAATCACAAGTGCAACCATTACCATAATCTAAAAAAATCCTTACCAAGCCATCTCACCCAAACCAGCCAAGGGAAATCCAAATAAACATGCCAGAATCCATTTTATCATGTACATTCTAGTAAAACAATTTCCAACGTGCAAAGAAATGAACAAAAAACAACCAAACGGTGGGACTTCCACCCAACCCATTCACCCATTCACACCAAAACAACCAAAATGGTGGGACTTCCACCAAACTTGTTCACCCATTCATAACTAGTGGTACTTCCTGACCACGACCCACATGGTGGTTCTTTCGACCACTATTCATCACCTTTTATAGTGAGTCTTATCGCCCACTTCCACACATTATTTTAACCATTCACAACCAAGCATATAACATATCAAGGTCACAACAACATGAAATCAATCAATTCCATCGCATACCAATCCACTTCAATAAATCATCCATTTATTGAAAACCATTTTCAATGCCAAACCACATTTCAATAAAAACAAAATTTTTATTGAAAACCATTTTTCATCAACCATTTTTCCAAATCAATCTCAACAACCCATTTTAAAATTTCCATTTTAAAATCCACAACAATAGCATTTCACCATAAAACCCCCTTTTCCCCAAAAATACCCAAATGGATTTCTAACCAACTTCGCACATCAAAACACAATTAATTTCAAGCCAACCAAATTAATTGTAACCAAAAAACACTAGCTCTAACCAAGTGGAGTCGAGAGATAAGCCACCTACCTCTAGGGTTCCCGAGAAATCAACCCACGAGCAACCGCGCCTCAAATCCGGTGAACGCACCACTGAAACCTCTGTAGATCCCCTTCCCTAACATTCATAATCCTTAAAATCATCATCCAAGGCAACCAAAACCCTATATCTACAAACAAAAAGTGTAGATCTAGAAAACCAAGAAAGAGAAGGATGTATATCTAGAGGAAAACACAAGGAAACCAATAGGAGATACTTACCCGGGAGAAACCACCTTCAATCCTCCTTGAAACCCCTTAGAAATGCTTCCAAACTGAGTGGGAGAGCCCCTCCAACCCTTGAAAACCAAAGAATCCGAGTGAGCTTCGAGCGGGATAGAATTTGGAGAGGAATAAGGCAAGCCCGAGTGAACCCGGGTTTTAAAACCCTATTTTTAAGTGGTTGCATGGTTAGATCACACAGTTTGGAAAACCATGCGTTAAATGTGTGCAGGATACTACCTTGAGATAAAGGGTCTGAACGATTGCCTCACACAGTTTGGAAAACTGTGTGCAGGCCGTGCGAAGCCTACTGTCTCCCCCTGCACTTTTTCTTCGAGAATATGCATGGTTTCCAATAACCGTGCTCAAACTGTGCTCCCTATGAAAAGCCTCCAAACCCACAAAAAACCATTCCAAAATCTCCAAACCTATACCCAACTAATCCCATGAACTTTAAACACATAAAAATAATAAACAAAGTCTACGTACCTCAAACCAGGGGTACTACATTCTCCCCACC
The DNA here is from genome assembly GCA_963277665.1 of Viscum album. Classification (NCBI taxonomy): domain Eukaryota; kingdom Viridiplantae; phylum Streptophyta; class Magnoliopsida; order Santalales; family Viscaceae; genus Viscum; species Viscum album. The sequence goes on from OY728163.1 coordinate 1,869,473,803, forward strand.
ATTGGACTTTCCATCCTCAGAAAGTAGTGAACCTTCCCTTTGTCGAAAGAACTCGGGCCACTGCTCGACCATTTATTTCTCCCACTCCCAAGTATCCTCTTGAATCTGACCATGCTTCCACAAAACATGAACTAAACCAATGATTTTACCATGAAAGACTTTCTCTTTCCTATCCACAACCCGCCTTGGCACGTGCACCAATGAAGAATCCGGTTCTAGCTCAACATGATCCCAACGAATCACATGGTCACGTTATGGCTGATACTTTTTCAACTGCGACGTATGAAGCACATTGTGCACCACACTGAACCTAGGTTGCAAAGCTAAATGATAAGCCACCTCCCCAATCCTCTTAAGAATCTCAAAAGGTCCAATATAATTCAGAGATAACTTTCCCTGCTTCCCAAACCGACGATGTCCCAACCTAGGAGAGATCGTCAAGAAAACATGATCACTCACCTCGAACTACAACGGTCGTCGACGATGATCTGCATACGATTTATGAACACTCTGAGTCGTCTCCATTCTCTTCCTGATCAACTTGATCTTCTCCATAGTCTCCTGAACAAGGCTTGGTCCAACCATCGAGGACTCGCCCGTTTCCACCCAACATAGTGGAGAACGACACGGCTACCCATACAACGCTTCAAACAGAGCCATATGTATGGATACCTGATAACTTTTATTGTAAGAAAACTCAACCAACGACAAGTTCTCCTCCCATGAGCCACAAAAATCCATGACACAAGCCTGCAACATATGCTCCAGAGTTTGTATCACCCTCTCAGATTGACCATCCGTCTGAGGGTGATACGCCAGACTCGTGGTCAACTTAGTTACAAGGGCTTGCTGTAAGGATTTACAGAAACAAGATGTAAACCTCATATCTCTATCGGTTAATATCACAACTATAACACCATGCCTCTTTACCACCTCCTGGATATAGATTTTGGACAGATCCTCCACCGTATGAGATTCACAAATAAGGATAAAATGGGCCGACTTCGTTAGTCGATCTACTACCACCCAAATAGCATCGTGCTTTCTAACCATTCTTGGGAGACCTATGACAAAATCCATCGCTATTTGCTCCCACTTCCAAATAGGGATTGGTAAAGACTGCAACATTCCCACTGGCCTCTGATGCTTTGCCTTGACCTGCTGACAAGTCAAGAATCTTAAAACATACTCAGCCACACCTCCTTTCATACCAGCCCACCAGAACTTTGCTTTCGACGCTTTATACATTTTATGAATTCTAGGATGAATATCCCACCTGTAAGGATGATATGACTTGAGAAGATCCTCCTGACACGAAACTGGTACAACCATCTGATTCTGAAAACACAAAAAGGAATCTCCATTCAATGGTCAACCCTTAATGGTCTCCCCACCATTGATTCTCGACCTCATGGTCACACACTCTAAATCAGATATTTGTGCCTATTTAACCAGGACAACCAAGTTTGGAATCAACAAAACTGGAAAGAAGACCGTTGTATCGCCCCGGTCTTCACATTCCAACCGCATGTCAGCTATAACCGAAATCAAATGTTACTGGTCTGATTCCTATTTTACCACCTGAGCATATGTTTTTCTACTTAATTCATCGACCACCGAATTTCCCTTACCCATTGTGTATATCAAGTCAAAATAAAACATCTAGAGATATTCCATCCATCTCCTTGGCCTCGAATTAAAATCACTTTTTGAGAAAATATGCTTCAAGCTCTTATAATCTGTACATACCGTGAATTTCTCACCGAAGAGATAATGACGCCACACTTTCAAATAATGGACCACTATTTCCAATTACAAATCATGAGTTGGGTAGTTCTTCTCATGCACCCTCTACTACCATGAGCCATACGCAACCACATGATTCCCTTGCATGAGAACGCACCCCAACCCTGATCCTGATGCATCGCAATACACCACATACCCTTTTCCTAGTTCTAGAAAAACCAAGATTGGTTCTAATGTAAGGAAACCCTTTATCTCTTTGAAACACTACATAAATTGTTCATTCCACTGGAATGGTACATTCTTTCTTGTCAAAGCTATCATCGGTGAATCCAAATTTGAAAAATCACGAACAAAACGCCAATAATACCAAACTGGACAGAGGAAACTATGTACCTCAAACACATTATTTAGTGGTTTCCATGAGATAACAGCCTATATCTTTTATGGATCCACTGAACCACCTCTTTCAGAAATCACATGGCCAAGAAAAAAAACTTCTTGTATCCAAAAGTCACACTTTGACAATTTGGCATACAATCGCTGATCCCTCAAGATCCCCAGCACTGTCTCCAAGTGATGCTCATGCTCCACCCTTCTCTTTGAATACACCATAATTTCATCTACAAAAACCACCACAAATGAATCCAGATAACTCTGAAATATCCAATTCATCAATTCCATGAATACCGTTGGAGAATTCGTTAGACCAAAGGGCATAACCACATATTCATAGTGACCATATCTATTTCTGAAAGCTATTTTAGGAATATGGTCCTTCCTCACCCACAATTGATGATATCCCGACGTTAGGTCGATCTTGGAGAACCACTAGGGTCCCCTCAACTGGTTGAATAAATCATCAATTTGTGGAAGTGGATATCTATTATTTATCGTAACATGGTTAAGTCTATGATAATCAACATAGAACCTCAAAGTTTCATACGGCCTTTTTCACAAACAACACTGGCGTTGTCCATGAAGACGTGCTAAGCCAGATAAACCCTTTTATTTCTAACTCTTCAAAATGGACTTTCAATTCCTGTAATTCAGTAGGTTCCATCCGGTAAGACAGAAGTGAGATAGGACTTGTCCCCGGAAGGAGATCAATCGTAAACTCCACATCTCTTATGGGAGGTAACCCATAGAATTCTTTAGGAAAAACATCCATGAACTGGTCCACCACTACTGGAAGAACACTCTTCTCAACACTGTCTACTGATTCCAACGACATCACTGCCAATTGATACGATAACATTCCCACTACTGGTTCCAACAAACATGTTCCACTCTACCTTTCATGCATGTCTTTTATAAATAGATTTTTAATGCCATCTTGTGTTGTAAAAGCCACTATATGCGCATTACAGTCGATGTGGGCCTTAAACGCCACCATCCAATCCATTCCCAGGATTACATCATACCCATCCATCTCAAGCACTAAGAAATTCCACATTAGCTCAACCTCATCCACAATGATACTACATGCTCTACAAAAGAAATCTCAACACTCTCTTCGACCCAGAGGAGTTTGAAGTTTCAAAACCAAAGGCATCATTTATTCCCTTAAACCCAAGAACTCAACCACACGTGCAACAACAAAAGAGTGTGAAGCACCAGTATCAAACAACACTTTAATCAAGGTAGAATTTAAAATAATATTACCTCACACCATGGATGGTCCCGACTGATATCCACCACAACTTGCTTAGCTCCGAAAAAATGCCTTTGTTTCCACACTCTGCTCTTTATTTCCCTGCTGAGGCGTCGTGGTATTCCGACAATCGCCATGACCCACTTTACTCTTCTGCCAAGGGGTATTCTATTGTCCCCATCTCGTCGAAGCATATGACATCTGCGATCCCTAAGGAGTGCCACGCGCAACCGACCTCAGAGAATTTAGACAATAACGTTGTAGATGCCCCATCTCCTTAAAATTATGAAATGCTCGAGGTTGTCCCATACAATCCCGCTTGATGTGGCTCGTAGAAACACACTGAAAACATCTTAGTTTGATATGGGGATTTGGAGGAACATTTACTGATCCTGCCATCAGATTATGTGCCATACTCCCACCCTAGGAATAAGTGTCCCTCCTCCGCTTGAATGTAGTGTTATAGTTCCCATTATTCCCCATGGGTACCACCATGCTTCCTCCACCTGGAGCGCCCAACAGATCCCACTCATCCACCAAGGCTCTATTCACTATCTATGTGTAATCATCTATAAATAGTACTACTATCTTTGAACGGATTTCTTACCTTAACCTCGCTTCAAAGATCTTTTCCTTCGACGATGTGTTACCCGCCACTTCATGTGAAAACCTCACTAAGTTCATAAACTTAGTTGTGTACTCTGTCACAGACATAATATCTTGATTCAAACTGAATAAATTAGTCGTACTTTGAATTTTGAACGTATATGGGTAGAATTATTTATTAAACTATTCCTCAAATCCTTCCCATGTAACACCCTGGTCCATCCTTGCTTGGACTACCAGCTCCCACCACTGAAGGGAAAGATCTTCCAACATATACATGGCCAACTTGACTTTCAACTCTATTGGTGTTCCCAAGAATTTTAATATCTTGTTCATTCTATTCAACCATTCTTCTGCCTTCTCTGGCTCTGAATCACCCTTGAAGATGGGTGGATTCTGCTTTTGAAACTGAACAGCATGATCCACATGCCTTGGTTCGGTCACGACCCGTCCTCGGGGCCCGTGTCGTGACTACCCCAAGCCTACCTTCCATAGGCCAGGGGTTGTCGACTAGCACCAAAGGCGTAAATCCAGATAAAAGGGAAGGCATTGCCTTTATATAAAAAAACAAACACCACAGAGTATGCAAGATGAAGTAAACACTAAGTAAACTAAGTACAAAAGTAAGTGCTGAGTGTAAATGGGCCAGAATACAAACCCATATGAAAATATAGTACAACTGCAAAGAAAGTACAGCAGTATTAAAGTAAATTAGCAACCACTGGGTTGTCCTCCAGCTATCCCACCTGAAGGGTGGGTACAGATGATCTCCTCAGTTCCTCGGGTCTGGCCGTCTGCTCCATGTACGTCCCGCCTAATAGTCCACCTATGGGTACCATCACGCTCCAAAATCCTCAACCACGATCAGCGTTGTCCATCGTCTACAACCAACACAATGTAGTTCAGGCACAGCCCGTGCAGGGGTGAGTATATGATACTCAGTAAGGACCCAGAGACCCCCGAACATCTCCTAGAATCCACAAAGGATAAACCACAAAGGAAGGATACAAATACGAAGTATCAACCAACACTACCTAGGTATATGACCATACATATACCTAAGTCATCAATTCCAGTTCGGCTCCAAATTCTGAGCCCAAGTTCAACCCAGTCCACACAGGAAAGTACAACCCAATCCACACAGGAATTCACAACCCAATCCACACAGGAAAGCAAGTCAAGCATGTCGAAGATAATGATTGAAAGTCAAAACTCATCTCACATAGGTATAATGCTCATGAAGAGGGGTAGAGATGATAGATTTAGCCTCTGAATCATCTCCCCTGCCAAATCCATGTAGGATCCAAGTACAGAAGTCATCGTTTCCGAAACCACATAGGATCCTAGTACAGTAACCATCGATGCCGAACCCACGTAGGATCCAAGTACAGTCTTCCTCGTTGCCGAACCCACATAGGATCCAAGTATAGTCGTCCTCACTGCTGAACCCACGTAGGATCCGAGTACATTCGTCATCGTCGTCGCAGTCACATCTAGCTCTAGAGTTACCGCACACAACACGCTCGATTCCGGGAGGGTCCGCTCCTTGATCCAAAGGGGTTGATACATCAACTATCATGAATACTAGAGTTGATGTATCCCGTAGTTCCATCCAACTTCATAGGGGAAAAACCAATCAAAACGTGCCCAAGTCATGGAGAACAAGACAACCAAGGCATTTCCCTAAAGTACACGATGTGTAGGTAAGTGATACACGTCGTGTCATCAGACACCAGGTATTGTCCGTGTGATATGGCCCGTGTCGCAGGGCTGGTCATGTAGATAAGTAAGTACATGGCGTGTAGTTTGGTTACACGCTGTGTACAAACTTCTAGGGTCGGTTCCATGTGCGCTGGCCATGCCTGGCTGTGTGGTGGAGTACATGCCCGTGTACTCCACCCCGTGTCCATGTATTTCTAGAATACACGTCGAGTCATAACAAAGCCGCTTCTGCCATGTTGAAGGTAGTACACACCATGCCTCTTGGCCATGTGGTTATGCCCGTGTCCGTGTATCTCATAGATTACACGCCAAGCCTCACGAAGACGCCTCTACCTTTCTATGAAGAGAATACACGTTGTGCCTCTTGGTCGTGTATTGCTGCACATGTTCGTGTATTTCCCAAAATACATGCCATGTCTCGCGAAGCTGCTTCTGCCATTATGCGTAGAGATTACACGTTGTGTGACTGGGGTCACACACTGTGTGTTACTTGTCTAAACCTGAAACTCAAGCTGCAGTACTCCCACATTACACAGTGTTTTCGTTAGAGGTACACGCCATATATTCTGGGATTCTCCAGAAACGATGCCTCTGACCAGCGTGCCACCCATAATGTCCATTATTTGTTCTGATGGTCCTTTCATCACAAATCTTCAGACACTAAGTCGCCTCAATGTCTCGTAATCATCTCTAGTGTTCTCGGGCCTCTGATCATCTCTGAAAGCACAATTTGATTCACCCGCTCGAAGAACGGTCAAGGGACGGTCCTTCCTGTTATGGTTTGATCTGTTTCCCTCTATTATTGGAGCACCTCCACTAAGACATCGTGATGTTGGGTATTCAATTTGGGATCGTTGTGTCGCACAATGAACTCGCAACAATTCGGTCTTCGTCACCCATGAAGAACACGAAGAACACACCAAACATTCACAAAAATGGCGGAGGTATCGGGCCGTGTTTGTTTGGCCTGGTCCTTCCACGTTAGTTTGGTAGAAAGTGGGTCAAGAGAAAAAAACATGGAAGAAAGAATCAGTGTTTCTCAAATAAGAACACACCCCTACCTCGATAAACAATGATGTTTTCCGGCGACGCGAAAGATAGTGTCGCGGGGTGAGGTTTTGAAGATGGTGTTGGCGTATGTCCAAGGAAGGAACAACGCCTCACACTAGCTAAGAAGAGAATATGAAATGGCACGTGGTCTCTCCTTGTAATGACGGCGTTCTTTGTCAAAGGAAGTCGTTATTCGTAGGAGGATGAATTTATTCAAGGGATTAGTGCTCTCTCCCAAAATACTCACACAACCATCCAACAAAATAAAATAAGGCCTCCCCTTATTTTATTATATTTTCAAGCATTTCAAAAACTCAAAATTCAAACTCTTCATTCAATTAATTGAAGAGTTTGAATTAATTGAATTAATGAGTGTTGATATTAATTGAGTTGAAGAGGAGAAGTCACTTAATTAATTACAAAGGGTTGCCAACATTAAACACAAGAAGATTAATGGGGGAGTTAGAGGGATTTAATAGAATGTGAAGGGGTGGGGCTCGTGTAGGACCCACCTCACCAATATCCTTACATGTGTAGTTAGTAACTAGTGCGTCCCACCCCAACTCCCATACCGAGGATTTAACCACATAGAATAACGAATAAAATTTGTACCACAAATTTTATTCACCCTTTTTATTTAATCCACATTTTTTTAACAACTCCCCCAAAGCAAACGCATCTTCCGTAAAGGTCCTTTTAAGCAATTATTGGTGCTGCGGTTCCATCGGTGCCTTCGGATTTCTATTCCGAGCACCGGTTCAAAGGATAGAAAATCCCGCTCATTCGTTCACTGAACGTACCTGAGATAAATTTCGGAAAATGATTCTGGTCACATAGGGCCTCGGAATCAGGTGCCGTCAAAAACTGCGTACTTGTAGAATCCAAAATAATTTAAGAAAAAAATTTCCTTGAAATTTAAGGGTCTTTACATTACTCCCACCTCAGGGATTTACATCTCCATAAAGCTACTTCATAAACTAGGGGAAAATGAGGGTATTGTGAATGCATCTGAGCCTCCCATTCCCATATGCTCTTCTAGAGGTTCCCATGCTTCCACCTGATGCGCACTAGAGGAATCGACAGTCCACATAGGACCCGCTCCTGTCGATCCTCGATCTCCACCGGGACCTCCGCAAAAGTTTCCCCGTCATCGATTTCCAGCTCCCTGTGATCATTGATATACATCGGTTCATGCACTTATCTCCTCTGCTAAGATAAGTGGAAGACGTCGTGCACCCGGTGCAACTGAGGTGGAAGAGCCAGGCAATAAGCCACCTCGCCTATCCTGCTGAGAACCTGGAATGGTCCGATGAAGCACGGAGATAACTTTCTGCCCCATCCAAATCTCTGTAATCCACACCGGTGTGAGACCTGTAAGAAAATGTGGTCACCATCCTCGAACTCCAGTGGTCTCTGCCTCCTGTCAGCATAAGACTTATCTCGGCTCTGATCAGTCCTCATCTGCTCCTGGATGATTTGTACCTTCTCCGTCGTATCCTGGACCATCTCTGGTCCTACAAGTGCTAACTCCCCGGGGTCTATCCAGCACAGAGGTGATCTGCAAGGTTTGGCGTACAATGCCTCGTATGGTTCCATCCCGATGGTGGAGTGGTAGCTTTTTTTGTACGCAAACTCCCCCAAGGGTAGGTGATCCTCCTAGCTGCGAACAAAGTCAAGGACACATGCACGGAACATGTACTCGAGAGTCTGAATGGTCCTTTCCATCTGGAAATCCATCTGAGGGTGAAAGGCGGTGCTCAGGCGTAGCTGCATCCCAAGTGCCTCCTGCAACCCCTTTCAAATCCAAGAAGTAAAGAAAGCGCCTCGATCGGAGATGATAGATGATGGTACACCATGAAGCCGTACAATCTCATGAACATATAGGTGTCCCAAGCTCTCTACTGAGCCTACTCTCTGATGGGTAAGAAGTGGGACGACTTGGTGATTTGATTGACAATCACCCAGATAGAGTCATGTCCTCTAGAAGTACATGGAATTCCTGTAACTAAATCCATAGATATCCCATCCCACTTACACTCTGGGACCTCTAAGGGTTGTACCAAGCCTACTGGTACCTGGTGCTCTGCCTTCACCTGTTGGTAGGTGAGGCATCGTGAAATGAACTCTACCACATCCTTCTTCATACCTGGCCACCAGTGTTTTCGTCTGAGATCCCGGTACATCTTCGCTACTTCTAGATGTTCTGCCAATGGGGAAGTGTGAATATCTCTCTGCACCTCTTCCTGTAATGCAACTGGTACCATGGTACGTCCTCCAAAAAGGATGATGTTCTCTCCTCCTACAAAAAATCCATCAGGTGCCTGTCATGTGTATATCTGTGCACGTTGTGTCTCACAGTCAACGTTCCCATGTTGTGCCTCCCTGAACTGCTAAAGTAGTGGAGGAGTGACTATGAGCGATTGTAGAAAGGCTGCCCCATCTCTATCCATGAAGGATATCTTCAAATTGGCTAACTGCTCTGTCACCTCTCCAAGTAGCTGAATGCCCGACCTCCTGCTGAGAGCATCAGCTACTATGTTCCCCTTCCCAGGAGTATAGACTATCTCAACGTCATAGTCCTGGAGGAACTCGAGCCATCGCTGTTGTCTCAGGTTCAGGTCCTTCTGCGAGAAGATGTACCTGAGACTCTGGTGGTTAGAGTAGACTGTAAAGCGCTCACCCATCAGATAGTGTCACAACATCTTCAAGGTGAAGACCAATGCTTCTAACATCAGTTCATGGGTAGCGTAGTTCTACTACTGCTACCTCAACTATCGTGATCTATAGGTGATCACTTCTTGATATTGCATCAGGACACACCCGAGTCTGGTCCTTGATGCATCGCAATAAACTACGTACCCTACTCCCTCCTCTAGTAGCCTCAAGATGGGTGCACTGGTTAATCTCTGTCTCAACTCCTAGAAGCTATACTGACATATATCTGACCATACGAAGGGTTTCCCCATCTTTTTCAAATCTGAAAGTGGTGCTACAACTCTGGAGAAGTCTGGCACAAATCTCCGATAGTACCCAACTAGTCCTAGGAAACTCTGCACCTCTGTCACGCTCTTGGGTGTCTCCCAAGCTAGTACTGCCTAGATCTTCGTAGGATCCACCGCAACTCCTGCCTCAAACATGACGTGTCCCAATAATTGGACCTCTCGAATCCAGAACAGACACTTCGAGAGCTTAACATAAAGCTGGTGCTCTCGGAGTGTGTCCAGTACAACCCGCAAGTGGTAGGTGTGCTCCTCCTTAATAGTCGAGTAAATCAGTATGTCGTCGATGAAGACTATGACAAATCGATCGAGGTAAGGCTTTAAGATCCTTTTCATTAGACTCATGTACACTGCGGGAGTGTTGGTTACACCGAAAGGCATAACCAAGAACTCATAGTGGCCATACTGACACCTAAAGGTCGTCTTCTACACATCCTCATCTCGAACTCTGAGCTGATGATATCCTGACCTGAGGTCTATATTCAAGAACCATCATGTTCCCTTGAGCTGATCTAAGAGGTCATCAATCCTCAGAAGTGAATACTTGTTCTTTACAATCACCTGATTCAGGCGATGGTAGTCGACACACAATTTCAAGCTTTCGTCCACCTTCTTGGCGAACAAAATCGGGGAAGCCCAGGGTGAAACATTGGGTCAAATGAATCCCTTGCCCTGCAAAGTCCTCCAGCTGTACCCGTAGCTCTTAAAGCTCAGTGGGATCCATCCAATATGCTAGAGTAGATATCGGGGCTGTCCCTGGATACAGGTCAATATAGAAGTCTACCTCTCTCTGAGGAGGTAGTCCTGGAATGTCGTTAGGAAAAACGTCTGCATACTGATCCACCACAACAAGAAAACTTGGACTCTGCACATCAACTTCTCCTAGGATGAGACTAGGAAACTGATGAGTGATCGGCTGTCCTCTCCTCTACGTGAGTCTATCATGTGCTATAAAGGCTCCCTTCTCGCTGGTGAAGGTGAACCTACTACCATCGGTGCAGAGACACCACACCTTGCACCTAATACAGTCGATCTGAGCATGGACCGTAGATAACCAATCCATGCCCAATATGACTTCGTAAGGCCACGACGCCGCTACAAGAAGATCTCATCCGAATCTCTCACCTCCTAGAGTAAGCTCACACTTCCGGCACCAGTGCGTAATCATCGAGTCTGCTCCCGTAGGAGTCTCTAGCTGTAAGGATTGATCCAACGGCTCTGTCAAAATCTCCGAGCTCCGAACAAGGTCAGAGGCAATAAAATAATGACTCGCACCTGTGTCTATAAGAACTGCAGCAAGGGTACAGTAGATAGAGACAGTACCTCGAATCATCTCAAGTGATCCATGGTTGTAGGCCTCCACTGCCTGAAGCTGAGCCTGCCTCTGCCCGCCAGCTCCCTGTGGTCGGGGTGGACCTCTTGGTGGTGGTGGTGGTAGAGCCTCAAAGCATCACCCACCACCTGCTGATCGGCCAGCTCCTCTTCTTCGTCCGCCTACTCCCAGAGGACCACCACGGTCAAACCTCTTCCTCTACATGGGTGGTCCCTCAACCGTCTGCTGCTCCTCTGCATGGCGGGTCGGGCAGTCACGAGCCATGTGGCCCTGGCTGCTGCATGCATAGCACCGTTGCCTCTTGTATGACTGGCTCTGCTGCGTGTTCCCAGAACCTCCGAACCAGTATCCTGAGGTCGCCCAGCTGATGGTCTGGTCTTCTTGGACCTCTGCGATGTCTGCCTACTACCGGATGCAGAAGACTCTGCTACGTGCCTCCCAACGGTAGGTCTCGCTACTGGTGTAGGCTCAGCAAGAAATCTCTCCACAAGAAGGGCTCGCTCCAGTACTCCTAACTGCATCAGAATGCTGAGGGAGATCATCGATTCCCTGATCTCATGACTCAGTCCCTGCTCGAAGGTCCAGGCCCAGAAGAATGGGTCTTGTACCATATCCGTGGAGTAGCGCGAGAGATCGGTAAACCTCGCCGAGTACTGGGCTAATTTCATGTTGCCCTGCCACAGCTGTAGCAACTCCTGAATGCACACCGCACAGAGGGTGGCTGGAACGAACACCGAGCGGAAGAGGCTCTCGAAGTATGACCAATGTAATCATGCCTATTTGTGCACCTGGAGCATCAAGCTCCACCATCTACCTGCTTCTGCGTGCAGGAGACTCGTCGTAAGGATCACCATGAGTTCAGCTGGTGTCCCTACTAATCTGAAGACTCGAACAACAACCTCCAGCCAATCCTCAGCTACCTGAGGGTCCGTCTCCCCCCGGAACCTTGGAGGTCTCTGATGATAAAACTCATGAAGTGCACTCAAGCGACGTGTACTCTCAACTGTTGGGGCTGGTGGAATCAGTGGCTCGGCGGGTAGAGGTACCGCCAGTGCCTCAGCTGTAATGGGGCCCTATACCAAGGCCTCGTCGCTCAGTGGGCTCCCATATCGCATAAAGCTCGGAACCCTAGCTGGTTGTCATCGTGGGGCCATCTTAAAAAGAAACAGGTGTTCCACAGTTAATACAGTATACCTGGTGAGCTGACACAAAGTAATCACAAAGAAAAATTTGAAACACACATGCAATCAATGTTTTCGTGTACTCAGATGGAAATCAGAGGTTAGGGTCCAGGTGTATGGATACGTTGGTCACCGCACCAACACCAGACTCTCTGGACTAATAACCACACTCAATACCCTTAACACTATTTCTTCACATAGAATAAATTATCAAAGTCCTGAGTTCTGTGGTAGAACTGACTCCTCTGATACCAATTTTTCACGACCTGTCCTCAAGGCTCGTGTTGTGACTACCTGAAGACCTCCTTCTATAGTCCAGGGGCTGGTGACTAGCACCAAAGTCGTAAATCCTAATAAAAGGGAAGTAATTGCCTTTATATAAGAAAAAAACACCACAGAGTACGCAAGATGAAGTAAACACTAAGTAAATTAAGTACAAAAGTAAGTGTTGGGTGTAAATGGGATAGAATACAAACCCAACAGAAAATACAGTACAACTGAAAAGAAAGTACAGTATTAGTAAAGTAAATTAGCAACCATCGGGTCATCCTCCAGCTATCCCACCTAAAGGGTGTGTATAGATGGTCTCCTCAATTCCTTGGGTCCGGTCGTCCGCTCCGTGTACGTCCTGCCTGATAGTCCGCCTCCGGGTACTATCACGCTCCACAAGCCTCAACCACGATCAGCACTATCCGTTATCTTCAACCAACACAATGTAGTGAGGGCATAGCCTGTGCAGGGGTGAGTATACGATACTCATTAGGGACCCTGAGACCCACGAATTTCTCCCAGAATCCACAAAGGATAAACCACAAAGGAAGGATACAAATACGAAGTATTAACCAACACTACTTAGGTATATGCCCATACATATACCTAAGTCATCAATTCCAGTTCGGATCCAACTTCGGAGCACACGTTCAACCCAGTCCACACATGAAAGTACAACCCAATCCACACAGGAATTCACAACCCAATCCACACAGGAAAGAAAGTCAATCATATCGAAGATAATGATTGAAAGTCAAGACTCAACTCATACATGTATACTACTCACGAAGAGTGGTGGAGATGATAGATGTAGCCTCTGAATCATCTCCCCTACCGAACCTACGTAGGATCCAAGTACAGAATTCATCGCTACCAAACCCACGTAGGATCCTAGTACAGTAACCATTGCTGTCGAACCCACATAGGATCCAAGTACAGTCTTCCTCTCTACCGAACCCATGTAGGATCCAAGTACAGTCGTCCCCACTACCGAACCCACATAGGATCCAAGTACAGTCATCATCGTTGTCACAGTCACAGCCAGCTCTAGGGTTCCCGCACACAGCACACTCGATTCCGGGAAGGTCCGCTCTGCGAGCCAAGGGGGTTGATACATCAACTGTCACGAAAACTAGATTTGATGTATCCCATAGTTATTTCCCACTTCATAGGGGAAAAACCAATCAAAACATGCCCAAGTCACGGAGAAAAAGACAACCAAGACATTTCCCTAAAGTACACGACGTGTACGTAAGCGATACACGTCATGTCATCAGACACTGGGTACTGCTCATGTTGTAGGGATAGTCATGTAGATAAGTAAGTACACAGAGTGTAGTATGGTTACATGTTGTTTCCAAACCTCTAGGTTCGGTTCCATGTGCACTGTCCATGCCTGGCCGTGTGGTGGAGTACATGCCCTTGTACTCCACCCCGTGTCCGTGTATTTTCGGAATACATGTCGAGTCATCACGAAGCCGCTTCTACCATGGTGAAGGTATTACACGCCGTGCCTCATGGACATGTGGTTATTCCCATGTCCACATATCCCCCAGATTACACACCGAGCCTCACGAAGCCACCCCTACCTTTCTATGAAGAGAATACACGTCGTGCCTCTTGGCCACGTATTGTTGCCCGTGTCTGTGTATTTCCAAGAATACACGCCATGTATCATGAAGCTTCTTCTGCCATTCTGCGTAGAGATTACATGCCGTGTGACTGGGTTCACACTCCTTTTTTTACTCTTCTAAACCTGAAACTCAAGCTGCAGTACTCCCACCCTACACGGTGTGTTCGTCAGAGGTACACGCCGTGTATTCTGGAATTTTCCAGAAACGATTCCTCCAACCAGTGCGCCTCCTGTGATGTATATTCTTCATTATGACGGTCCTTTCATCATGAAACTTTGGACACTAAGTCTCCCCAATGTCCCGTAATCGTCTCTGGTGTTTTTGGGCCTCCGGTCGGCTCCGAAAGCACAATTTGATTCACCTGCTCGAAGAATGGTCAAGGGACGATCCTTCCCGTTCTGGTTTGATCTGTTTCTCGCTATCATTATCGCACCTCCGGTAGGACATCTCAATGTTGGGTATTCAATTTGGGATCATTGCATCACACAACAGACTCGCAACGATCCGGTGTTCTTCACCCATGAAGAACACGAAGAACACACCAAACATTCACAAAAACAGTCGAGGGATCGGGCCGTGTTCATTTGGCCCGGTCCTTTCATGTTAGTTTGGTAGCAAGAGGGTAAAGAGAAACAAACATGGAAGAAAGAATCAGCATTTCTCAAATAAGAACACACCCCTACCTCGATAAACAATGGCGTTTTCCGGCGTCGCGGAAGATGACGTCACGGGGTGAGGTTTCGAAGATGGCGTTGTCATTCGTCCATGGAAGAAACAGCACCTCACACTAGCTACGAAGAGAATATGAAATGGAACGTCGTCTCTCCTTGTGATTATGGTGTTCTTCGTCAATGGAATTCGTTCTTCATGGGAGGATGAAGTTCTTCAAGGGATTAGAGCTCTCTCCCAAAATCCTCACACAACCAGCCAACAAAATAAAATAAGGCCTCCCCTGATTTTATTATTTTACCAAGCATTTCAAAAACTCAAAATTCAAACCCTTATTTCAATTAATTGAAGAGTTTTAATTAATTGAATTAATGTGTGTTGATATTAATTGAGTGGAAGAGGAGAAGTCACTTAATTAATTACAAAGGGTTGCCGACATTAAACACAAGAAGATTAATGGGGGAGTTAGAGGAATTTAATGGAGTGTGAAGGGGTGGGGCTCGTGTGGTCCCCACCTCACCAATATCCTTACATGGGTAGTTAGTAACTAGTGGGTCCCACCCCAACTCCCATACCTAGGATTTAACCACTTAGAATAAAGAATAAAATTTGTACCACAAATTTTATTCACCCTTTTTATTTAATCCATATTTTTTTTAACAACTCCCACAAAGAAAATGCATCTTCGGTAAAGGTCCTTTTAAGCAATTACTGGCACTGTGGTTCCATCGGTGCCCTTGGATTTATATTCCGAGTACAGGTTCAAAAGATAGAAAAACCTGCTCGTTCGTTCATTGAACGTACCCGAGCTAAACATCAGAAAATGATTTCGGGCACACCAGGCCTCAGAATCAGGTGTCGTCAGAAACTGCGTACTCGTAGAATCCCAAAGAATTTAAGAAAAAAAATTCCTTGAAATTTATGGGTCTTTACAGGTTCATCCAAATTATTTCCACTTTCCATGGCTTTGAAATCTTGCACTATGCTTTGCACTAGAAGCTAGTTCACATGAGGCTCAGGTGCTACCACATTATTAGCATCCTCCTCTGGTTGGTCTCTACAACGCCTACACGGCACCATTTCTATCAACAAAAAACAAACAACCATGAGTCTCACTTTCATAGACATCAATAATTCCCAATTCTAATCACATTACACTACACTATTATAACAAGACTTTCCCCATTTCCACATTGGCCATGTTTGACCATGTTTGAAAACCAAACCATTTTCAAAATAATATATTTATTCACATTACAATTTCCCACATTTACAAAACCATTTCTCAATTCAGACAATAAATCATTATACCCCAATGAAATATGAATCCTAGAGGGAATTCATTTCTACCTTATATTCCATGCACATCTCATTGGCTACACCCACGATAATGATATTTCTAATGACTATAAGTGTCTCCAAAACACTTATGTACCCAACTCACTGGTAACTCTAATTTCAGCATAAGAGGGTTAACTACATCCTTTTATTCTATACATTCCAAGTTCCGACATTCCTATTCCTTGCTACCATCCCGACTCAAGGAATATAACACAAAGAATGTCAACACCAAAACCAATGATCAACACCAACGATCGAACAACTGCTCCCACTTGAAAGCTAAGGATTAGACAAACTGATACCACATGTAACACCTCGCCCCTACCTCATTGTCTTGAGAAGGTGGTTAGGGTTACTTGGCCTTAAGAAATTTTCCCAAGGCACCAAAGGCTGTCAATAAATGACGAGGGCTTCGAGAAAAAATTGGGGAATGATTTTCCCTTAAGAAAAAACCAACCAAACCATCCACTATAAATCACTATATGATTTATGTCAACCAAAACATTCAAGCATGTATTCCCAAAGGACAACCAAGTTGTTCCAAAATACAACCCAAAACCAATACAACCAATGCCATATCAGATTACTATGCAGAAGACTCCAAAAAAGAACCAAAATAAGCCAAGGCACAGTCCATGGCTCCACACCAAGCTCTATGCTCCAAGCTCCACCCAGACATCAGGATGCACCACTAAAGGAGGGTGATACCTTACCTTTGCCCACGTCACGATACACAACATCTAAAAATACACCAATGTGCCAAAGCAGGGGGTGATTACAACTTATCTGTAGGTTTTCCACAAATTACTTCTCTATACATGCCACTAGGATAAAACCGTTAACACAATTATATAAAACAGTTTATATAAAATAATCACCTGTGAAACCATTAACATAAGTCAAACACATCCTTACCAAGCCATCTCACCCAAAAAAACCAAGGGAAGTCCAAATAAACATTCCAAAAGCCATTTCATCATTAACATGCTAGCACAAAAATTTTCAACTCGCAAAGCAATGCATAACAAACAACCAAACGGTGGGACTTCCGCCCAAACCATTCACCCATTCACACCAAAACAACCAAAACGATTGGACTTCTGCCCAACCCGTTCACCCATTTACAACTAGCGATACTTCCTGACCACTACCCACATTGTGGTTCTTCCAACCACTATCCATCACCTTTTATAGTGAGACTTCCCGCCAACTTCCACACAACATTTCAACCATTCACAAACACGCATATAACCCATCAAGGTCACAACAACATGAAATCAACCAATTCCATCGCATACCAATCCACTTTAATAAATCATCCATTTATTGAAAACCATTTTCCAGGCCAAACCACTTTTCAATAAAAACAACATCTTTATTTAAAACCATTTTTCATCAACCATTTTTTCAAATCAATCTCAATAGCCCATTTTAAATTCTCCATTTTAAACAACAATAGCATTTCACCATAAAACCCCCTTTTTCCCAAAAATCCCCAAATGGATTTCCAACCAACTTCACACATCAAAACACTATTAATTTCAAGCCAACAAAATTAATTGTAATAAAAAACCACTAGGTATAACCAAGTGGATTTGAGAGATAATCCACCTACCTTTAGGGTTCCTAATAAATCGACCCATGAGCAACCATGCCTCAAATCTGGAGAACACACTACCAAAACCTCTCTAGATCCCCTTACCTAACATTTATAAGCCTTAAAATTATCATACAAGGAAACCACAACCCTATATATACACACACAAAGTGTAGATCTAGAAAACCAAGAAAGAGAGGGATGTAGATCTAGAGGAAAACTCAAGGAAACCAGTAGGAGAGACTTACCTGGGAGAAACCACCTTCAATCCACCTTGAAACCCCTTTAAAATTTTTCCAAACCAAGTGGGAGAGCCCCTATAACCCTTGAAAACCAAAGAACCCAAGTGAGCTTCGAGTGAGAGAAAATTTGGAGAGTAATGAGGCAAGCCCAGTGAACCCAGGTTTTAAAACCCTA
This sequence comes from Viscum album, assembly GCA_963277665.1. Classification (NCBI taxonomy): domain Eukaryota; kingdom Viridiplantae; phylum Streptophyta; class Magnoliopsida; order Santalales; family Viscaceae; genus Viscum; species Viscum album. The sequence goes on from OY728163.1 coordinate 1,869,492,019, forward strand.
TTTTTATGTGGCCACACGATTAATCCGCACGGTTTGGAAAACCATACGCTAACCGGACACACGCTAGTACCTCGAGAGTAAGGGTCTACATGGTTGTCTCGCATGGTTTGGAAAACCGTTCATAGGCCGTGTAAAGCCTACTATCTCCCCCTGCACGGTTTTCCAGAGAATCTGCATAGTTTCTACTAATCGTGCTCAAACTGTGATCCCTATACAAAGCCTCCAAACTCACTCAAAACCATTCCAAACTCCCCCAACCTCTACCCAACTCATCCCATGAACTTTAAAAACATAAAAAGAATTAAAAAATGATACGTACCTCAAACCATGGGTACTACAACACATATTCATTAATATGTTATGATGGGTCTTCCTAGATAGCACTTTAATGGAATGGGTAATGTTTAGTCTCATGATATGTCATGTTGGGATATGGAGTTAACATGATTCCATTATGTGACTTTGTCCACCATTTGTTATAGTCTTGGTAGTTATCCTTGAATCATGTTTATGACATGTTGTATATTGTTTTCACTTTTCTATGATTCCATAATTATATGTTCCCATGTTATTCTTCCTTATGTTTATTCATGTTCTATGCCTTTTATGACATCATGTTCTTCCTTCTAACACATTTTCTATATTTTATTACTATGCTTATTTCTTTACTAGTATTTTTATCTCATCCCTTTTTTCATGTATTCCCCAGGTTATCCTATTCAGATATAAGAGATCAATTAAAGTTATGAGCTCATGATGGAGATTAAATAAAATATGTTTTTAGTTTGGTTTCATTTTTTCTAATTATGAACCTAATTTTCCATATACACTTGACTTTATGATCCTTTTATGTATTTTATAGTTAATTATTCTTAAGATCATTTACTAATATGTGAAAAAGGCTATGGCCATTTTAATTTAAACAATTCATGTTTAGTTGATCTTTATGGATTAAATATCAGTATCAAACATAGATCATTATTCAAACAAGGAACTGGATAAAGGATAATTAATTGTTGTTGGGATGTATTCTATACCAAAAACAAGAGTTCCTTATAGAAACTAAACATACTTCCATGAATGTGAAGTTTTTCAAGGAATTAAATGTAGTGTATTCACAGAGTTTTAAATAAGTATGCTAATTGATTTATAAAATGGATAAAATCATGAATAGATTAAGGATGATTGACATGATATTTTGGATGAGAAGATATAAAATGTTTTTGTGATTATTTTAAAATAATTGATAGAATTAAGGAGTTTATATTACCTTAAATGGCAGATTATATAGGATTTTCTACAAAGAAAAATATAAAAATAATCAATCTTTTATTAATATGTAAGCTTGAAGAAAAAATTATAATATATTTTATTAAATTGAGAAATTTATAGCTTCTGTGATTTATATATTTTCCATAAATAAAATATATAGAAGAATATTAACAAAATATTTTATGAATATAAAACATAAAGGTGTGAGGAAGAAAATTTGTTATTTCATATTTTTTAAGTCATAAGAAACCCGATAAATGGGAGTATCAATAAGATAAGAAGTTAAGATTCTAATTTCATGGGGTTAAAACATAGGAGAAGAAGTTTTGTATCCCTAACTATTTATAAGTATAAGGAAGAACTATATTGCATATAATCTAGAGTGAGGTTCAATACTAGTAGATATATTCAATCTATTTTCAATGTTATTGAATATGTACATGGTTAAACTTATTTATCTATCCTATTCATGGAGGGATATAAATTTTCAAGTGGTGTATAAGTAACCTAGAGAATGTAGATACCCTAACCCTAGTAGCCTAGAGCTGGTTCTTACTTCATTACATTGGCATAATATATAAGGAATTATATCCCAATGGACTGAATAGTTTAGTAGTCTTGGTAAATTAGATACATACACGAGTCTTGTATTACAATTGAATACACAAATTAAAACATAATTTTCATTTATTTTATTTTCCATGAATAACTTAATTCCATATAGAATATCACTCTTCATGGAATTATAGGGAAAGGAAACAAAATAATGGTAAGCTGAAATACTCAATAAGGGGTAAGTACATTAGAAACTATCATGAATTAATAAGAATAATCAACATAGAAAAGTAAATAACTAAGAACACATTCCATTTAAATAACTGGATAATGAATAATCAATATGAAAAGATAAATAACTAAAAACATATGCTATTAAATCAAAAAAAATGATAACTAAATAAATCCAAAGATAATATCATAGTGAAAATCTCAAGGATGATAATAACGAAATTATGAATAAAGGAAATTCTTAATTATTTGATTCCATGTCTCAAAAAGATGATACCTCTACCATCAAGACCTTTCATAAGATAGTGTAGAATATGGGTAATAACTTGTTTAACACTAGTTTAACTAATTTTTATCATGTGACTTTTCCATTCCTCAAGGGGATATATAATGTTAGGGAACACACATCACAAAAAGTCCAAATCATTCCTCATAATTTGAATAATCGATTTAATTAATGAATGATATGTCTTAACATAAAATATATGTATTCAGTAAAGGATATAATTATATCAATATTTCCCTAGTCAAATAAATAACATTCCAATTAAAACATTTTATTTATAAATTAGATATGTTTTAAGTAATAAGTATATCCATGATAAAAAATATGGACATTTAGGGGAAATTTAATGTCTAATAATCATAAGAAAGTGAACATTTCAAGGAAAAGTTATTGAATACCAAAATGAATCATGGAAGTTACTTTTCAATACTTTCCTTAGTAAAAATTATCATAAACCATCCATAGAAAGAATTAGGATGGTATAAATATATAACAATTTGAGTAAGTATAAAATATTTGTTTTCATTTATGAATAGATATACTATAAAAAGATCTTTATAAATATAATTTAGGAAAATATTCTTTTTTATTTTGAAAATAATTTTAAAAATACTTTTTTGAGAATCACTTTAAAGAAAAGCTTCAAAAATATCTTTATAAACTTGCAGAGTAATATTTAAACAAATGACATCCATGTCAGTATGTAATTTTGTACATGTTGTAAAGAGAATTTCTTTAGCATGGTAAAAAGGTTATAAAATTTACTTGTTAGGAAAGTGAAAATAATATTCCTTTTAAAAACAATTATCAAAAGACAAAATAGTAAAAAATAATTTAAAAAAATAATTTTTAAAAGGTTAAATAAAACATTTTGTATTTTTTTTAAACATGGTTTTTTAATAAAATAGATTTCTAACTGAAGAGAGAAATGTTGCTGAATTTTATTAAAAAACATTTTCTCAATAATTTTAAGTACAAAAGAGTGTAAAAATGGTGGTATAACTTGAAAATGATTATGAATGACTATAGGAATATAAAATTAATATTTTCATTAAACAATTATCATATAATTTTCTTTACATTATATTCACTAATAAATAATCATGATTAGAATGAAATTTTGAAATAAACCCTTAAAATGATCAAAATGCTGAAGTGAGAATTAATCAATGAATAAATTATGAATATCAACTATAAATCCACATAAAACAAGTGTAAATAAATATATATATATTAGAAAATCATTTTTCACATAATCATATAATATCAATGACAACAAAAAAGTAATATAACCCAATGAAAATAAATTGTGTTATGAAATTACTTTACCACTTGGTGACTTTATATTCAAATCTACTTTGATGAAATAATTCAAATTGAAACTTAATATACCGTTAATAATTAATTATTAATTATATTAAATTTCAAAGGGTTGGTATATACTCTAGAGAAAATAATTATGTGCATAACATTACAATATGCTGCAATGAAATGAAGTTGAGAGGAAATCCATTACCTTATGATTTATTTTGGTTGAACATCCTATAACCTTCTATATATTGGTTTTAAACATGTTATTAACTTATTTAAGAATAATATTAATATTTATAATATTATATATGATCCTTTTATAATATCTTATAACCCTTTTTCTAATAATATTTCAATATTTTCATCATTTCAAGTCTTAATTTCCTTGTTTTATCATTCATTATTTGTCTTGAACATTCTAGTCCTTTCAAATGTTATTTAGTTATATAATATTTAGAATAATAATCGTGATATGAATATCACATATATTTTTTATATATGTATTTATAGTCCTTTATAATATTTATTGATAGGAAATTGAATAAATCGTTCATGGAGATGGTATGTAGAATTTGTGCATGAATATTGTTTCCATTTTATTTTCATATTGAAAGAAAGAAAATTAAGTGATATATATGTATATTATCATTCCAGTATCATTTTTATGGAATCTATATCACATGTTTTTACTAAACTCTTCCTCAATGCATTCAATGTAAATCATTAGTGAATTGCATCGCTTCGTGAGGTTATAGTCTACCGTACACAAAAGTGATACTGTCATATTCCCACAAAATGGAAGTCATGAATGTGTATGTGATATAATAATTCCAAAAGAATAATAATATTATAAATATCATATATTTGATATATAATCCATCATCAGTCCCAACCTGAAGATGGGTTAATGGAAAGACAAACGACATCGGTTCATGAGGCGGTAGTCCACCACCATACAAACGAACGATGATTTCATAATCCATTTTATGGAAGTGTGTGGGGTTTTAGTTCATACCATTTTTATAAAAATATTTCATCCTATGTAATATTATGATGTTATTATATCATCATGTTATAATAAAAATTGAAGGAGCTGGGGGAAGAAGTAAAATAAAGATGCTTATTGGAGAATGTTACCTCTTCATCGACTATCTTCCTTTGGTTTTCAATAAAACCCTTACTAGGATGGTTTTCTTACAAAAATATGTATTATAAGATGAGAATATAAAATTTTGGGGTTATTTGACAATGTTTTGTTTGAACCAAAGCTTTTTAACAAGTTATGTGGATAGGAGAAGGGGTGTCCTTTTATAATTCGGGTGATTGGCACACTTGTAATTTTTTTGAAAGAGTGATTATCATCCATGTTTTCTTCATTAAATAAGGCCCCAATAAGGGTAAATTATAGATATTATAATATAAAAGGTCAAAATATGTCCATAAAATTGTTTTTGGACAAGTTTTAGGTTATTTTCATAAACTTAAATTCTACGTTTAACCACTAAGTAAACGTGTTTTCTCCTAAATCACTATAATTAATTTTAACTTTTTACAATAATAAATTTGGTCAGAAATTAAGTTTAAATAATTATACATTATAAATTAAAATTATTCAAAATATTAAATCCATTTTTCCAAATTCAATTTATATAAGTGGAAAAAATCTATTTAAAATTAATCCCACAGTAAAGATAAAAAAGTTGGTTTTTAAAGATAAAATGTTCAAAAGTTTACAAAGTTTTTATATCAAAATTAAATATAAAAATGATTCAAATTAAATGAATTATATTAATAAGTGTATAATTTAACTATTTTTACTTAAAACCCAATTAAAAATATAATTTAAGGTTATAAATAATTTAGATGAAAAGAAAATTTTCAATTAAAATCCAGTATTTTTTAATTATTCATAAAAAAATGAAAGTTCTCAAAAAGATATAAAAAAATTAACCTCATATAATTCTTGTGTTCTTATTTCAAAAATTAATTTTATTTTTATATATAAAATTTATAAAAAATTTAAAATTAATTTTAAATTATTTACTCCAAGCATGATTAAACAAATTTTTAGAAAAATATTATTTTTCAGAAAACATTTGTTTTTCTATTAAATGATTATTATTTTATTTACAATAAATATAGATCTAAAAAACATGTTTAAACTATATATTTTATTAATTTAGTTAATAATTTTATTACCCTTCATTTCAATGGCTCTATGATAATTGTTATATTATATAATAAAATTAATAATATATTATTGTTTAATAAAATTCTACCTTGTGTGTAATAAGAGATTTTGGAGAAACCCATTTTTGCATGTAACACAAGATAACTAAATATTTCATGCATATCAATTTATATAAAAGATTTAATTTATTTAAAATATTAAATATATCATTAATTCTTTGGATTTTGTATTCTCATTTATGTCTATTGTTGTGTGTCATACACACTATCAAATATGATATTCGTATTTTAAAATTTTAGGGTGTTACATTCTCTCCGCCATAAATAAATTGTATCCTCACAATTTAAACTTTACCTAAATAATCAAGGGTCAATTATTAGATAATAACTTTATTGAATAAACCGCATCACAAAAAAATTTAAAAAAATATATCCCTAATCGGAAAGAAAGGGTATTACCAAGGTCATATGGATTAGCACATATCTAGGTTTCTATGAAGGATAACATACGTGGAAGTTAAAGATATTTAAATGGTTTAAAAGTGTAAATATTTATAGATAGTTATTTATTTCATTAATAATAAGAAATTTAATGATAAATGGAAAGTTTAAGGATTCAAATCCAAAAATCTAATAGGTATGAAAATGTGATTGATATCATCAAAAATAATGGTAATAGGATATAATTTTATTTCAAGATCATTTTTCAAATATTGAGGAATTATTTTATTGAATAATAATATAAGGAAATATACTTTCTTTATATGTTCCTATAAACACAATTTCAACCTTTGGTTGAACTTAGATCACTTACTCCAAGAAATGAATATCCAAAAACGAATTTTTTATTCCTAAAGCACTAAAATTCACTTTTAACGAATTGCAAGATACATAAAAGAGTGTCATGTATTTATTTGTGTCTCTAAATATTTTCCAAAACCAATTTGGTTAATAAATTAATATATAAATCTCAAAATTAATATCATTGTTTCATCATTAATATTTATTCATCAAATTGGTTAAATAAAAAATGACATATTAACCAGGACATTGTGTAGGCCAGTGGTAGGAACTAAACCCATATCGTTCTTCAGTTATGGATCCAAGCCCTTGCGACCTTACCAGACATGATGGGTTGTCACCCATCATGTAGGTTATCATTTTTATAAAACTATATTAATATAATTTATAAAAAGTTCCCAAAATATGATGGAAATCCTTGAAATAAATTTCACCATTAAATAATATTTTTACTAATGTTTTCCACACAATTTATTTACTAATTTATTATTTTAAAAAGTCTAATAATCTTATTTGACTATTATTACAATTTTATTAATGATCATATCAGCCCTAATAGTTATCAATACCTTTAAAATTGAGTCTATAAAATGTAAAGGGTTTATTACTCAAATAAAATTTCAACTAAAAGTATTCCTTCCATAAATTCCTCCTAATATATAATTAATATTGTGACATTCCTACCGCATAAGTTCTAAAATTTGGTTTGAATAAATTTTTAACTTATGATCAATCTTAAATGAATTAACATGTGATGGTATCCCTAACTATTAAGTTAATTAATATACATATGTTTCTAAAATTTAACACATTCCTTAGATACCTTAGGTATAGATTAGGTCATTCATTATCATTATATATTTAAATATTTAATAATGGTTTGTAAATAAAATGTGAATTATCCTAAGCATATCCCCTGGGAGTGTTAAACCATGTGTGCAATAAGGCCTATTTTTTGGTACCAGGTAATTTTTGAATCATGATTGATGCACCTTTTTTAGTTATTATCCCTAACTACTTATTTTCTAAAACCACGACCACTTTTAGTATCCTAACTAGGATGTATTTCTAAAAGAACCAAATAATATCAACCTTACCAAAACATTAGATAGATATTCTATAATTATCCTCGAATTCTATCATAAGTTTATATTTTCTAATCTATGTTTCCCAAAATCTAGTTCCCAATGTTTCAACTAATGTTCCTTTGATACCAACTATAGTGACCTAGAACCAAGAATCTCGAAGTCGATGCCTGGTTCATTACATTGGAATAAGATATAGGGAATCAAATCCCAAATAATGGAATAGTATATACATTAGTCTTGTATTATAATTGAAGACACAAATTACAAGATATTTTTTTTTCTTTTTTGAGAATAACTTTACTTCATATAGTAAATCCTTGCATATAAAACATAATAATATTCATGGAATCATGAGGAAAGAAAATAAAATAACAGTGAGCTAAAATTCTTTGTAAAGTTTAAGTACAACAGAAGCAATCATGAATCAATAAGATTAATCTACATAAAAAGGTAAATAACTGAGAACATCCCATTTAATTAACTAGATAAGGCATAATCAATATGGAAAGGTAAATAGCTGAAAAAATATATTATTAAATAAATAAACTAAGAATTAAATTCATCCATACTTAATATCATATAAAAATATGATAGATGATAATAACTAGATTCTGAATGAAGGTACTGCTTAATTATTTTAGTTTATATATCAGGAACATGATACCTCTACTATCAAGGATTTTCATAATACGGTATAAAAAATAGGTAATAACCTATTTAATGCTATATTAGGTGATTTTTCTCATCATACCTACCAATTCATTGAGGATCTACACAACGCAGAGGCCCACTTATCACTATAAGTCCAAATAATTCTTTATATATATCAAATAACCAATTCGATTCATGAATTCATATGCCTTAACATAAAATATCCATATTGAATAAAGGATGTCAATTTATCAATATTTCCATAGTTAAAAAAAATAACATTCAATTTACAACACCACATTTAGAAATGATATAACTTTTAAAAAATAATCATATCCATGATAAATAATATGGATATTTCGGTGAAATTTAATGTCTAATAATCACGGGAAAATGAAAATTTCAAGGAAATTTTATTGACTACATAAATGAATCAAGGAACTAAACATAAAATAATTTCCTTTGTCAAAATGATCATAAAACATCTGTAGAAAGAATAAGTATGGTATCAATATATACTCCTTATAGTAATATTAAAAGGGTTTTTATCATTTATGGATATAAATACCATAGAAAGATCTTTAAAAATACTCTTTAGGAAAACACACTTTTCATTTTGAAAAAAAAAATTCCTTGAAAATCACTTTAAAAACATTTTCTTAAAAAATATCCACATAAACTTTCAAAGGAAGATTCAAATATTTTATGGTTGTGTAGACAATTAATTCTATACATGTCATAAGGAACATTCCTTTTTCATAGTAAAAAGGTTAGAAATTTTCCTTGTTCAGAAAGAGACAAGATTATTCCTTTGAAAAAAATTAAAAAGAAAAAGTGGGTAAAAATTAATTTTAATAAATCATTTTTAAAATTTTAAAGAAAGTAGTTTTCTGAAATATGGTTTTATAAGAAAATGGATTTTCGTTCGAAGAGAGAAATCAAGTTAGATTTTATTAAAAAATCAATGATTTTAGGTACTGAATAGTATAAAATGGTATTATCACTTGAAAAATTCATGAATGACCATAGGAGAATAAACTTAAAGTATTAATTATGAAATTATCTTATAATTTTCTATAATGTAAATTAAAGAATAAAAAATCTCGATTAGAATGAGATTGTGAGATAAACCCTTAAAATGATAATAATATTGAAATGAGAATTAAACAATGAATAAATTATGTGTATAAACTATAAATACACATAAATATAGTGGAAATATAACAATATATATTCAAAATTTATTATAAACATAATTGAATAATATCCATGATAATGAATAAGTAAAATAACCTAATGAAAAGAAATTGAGTTATAAAATTCTTTTTCCACCTGGTGATTATAAGTTCAAATCTTCTTAAATAAAATAATGCAAATTGAAAGTTAAGATACCATTAATAACGAATTATTTAAGATATCACATTTTAAATTGTTAGTATACACACCTTATAAAAGTAATTAAGTGCATAACATTACAATATACCTCAACAAAATGAATTCGAGACGAAATCCCTTAATGTATGATTTCTTTTGGTTGAACGTGATTTAACCTCATATATAGTGGTTTTATACATGTTATTAAATTATTCTATAACCATATTAATATTAATAATATCATATATAATCCTTTTATAGTATCTTATAACCTATTTGTTCATAATCATACATTATTTCATCGTTTCAGGTGTTAATTTCCTTTTTTCTCATTTGTTCTTTTTCTTAAACATTATGGTTCTTGCATATATTATTTAGTTATATAATATCCAGAAAAATAATCATGATATAAATATAATTTATATTCAGTATATATGTATTTATAGTATTCCATAATATTTAGTGATAGGAAATGGAATACATCATTCATGGAAACGATAGGCCGTACGTACGCATGAACATTGTTTATCTTTTCTTATCATTTTGAAAGAAAGAAAAGTAAATAATATATATGTTTATTATCATTCTAGTATAATTCGGTATCGTATATATCCCAAATATTTGTTAAACTAATCCTTAATATATTCCACATAAAGATTGAATAAATCACATCGCTTCGCGAGGCGGTAGTCCACCGTACACAAGAGTAACGTTATCGTATTCCTGCAAAATAGAAGTATGTGTGATATAATAATTATAGAACTATAATAATATTATAAATATAATATATATATATATATATATCATATATATATTATTTATATCATTATTCACAACCATTAGATGTGGTAATGGAAAAATAAACGACATCAATTCATGAGGTAGTAGTTTACCGTACACACAAATGATGATTTCATAACCCATTTGCTGAAAGTGTGTGTGGTTTTATGCCATAAAATTATTATAAAAAATGAAAGTATATTTAATATACTTATTTTATTATATAATAATGGTATAATAAAAATTTATAGAGTTGGGGAAAGAAGTAAAATAAAGACTATTGTTGGAGAATGTTACCTCTTCTTAATCAATCTTCTTTTAGTTTACACTAAACCCTTCCCAGGATGTCCTTATGAACAAACTAAGGATTATATAAGTATTATAGGTAATATGGGGAGTTATTTAGGTATATTTTTTGAAATAAAAAGTGGTTTTAAGAAGTTAAGTGGAGATAAGAGCGGTTGGCCTTTTATAAGCCGGGTGAGTGGGACACTTGTAATTGTTTTGAAAGAGTGAATTCCACCCAAGTTTGTTTTCATTTAACCAGGACCTAATATTGGTCCATTATATAAAACATAAGGTATAATATCTAAATATAGACATATAATGTGAATTTTATAATTTTTGGGTCATTACTACACCTTATATTCTAATTTTAACCATTAATTAAACTCGTCCTTAATCACTGTAATTAATTTTAACTCTTTCACTAATAATTTTTTAAGAAAATTAATATTAACTCATTATAAATTATAAAGAAAAGTATTAAAAATATGGAATAAATTTTTTCAAATTTAATTAATAGAATTGGAAAAAGTTCAATTTAAAATTAATCCCAAAGACAATACGACAAATTGGGTTTTTAAAGACAAGATGTTCAAAAGTTTACAAATTTTTTATATCTAAATTCAATAAAAAATTATTATAATGAAATAAATTGTATTAATATATTTATAATTGAACTATTTTTACATAAAAACTATTAAAAATATAATTTAACATTATAAATTATTTAGATGAAATAGTAGTTTCCAATTAAAAACCAGTATTTTTTACTATTGATCAAAAATAAAACTTATCATAAAAATACCAAAACTTAAACCTAAGATAATTTTGGTGTTCAAATTTAAAAATAAATTTTATTTTATATATAATCTTTTTAAAATTATTTAAAATTAATTTTAAATTTTTGTGCACCAAACAAAAATAAGCCATCTTTTAAAAAAATGTTGTTTTTCAAAATACATTTATTTTTATTTTAAATGATTCTTATATTATTTATAATAAATATATATCTAATAAACATGGTTAAACAATATATTTTCATTTTTTATTTAATCTTATTATTACCTACCATTCCAAAGTATAGGTGATAATTTTCATATTAAATAATAATATTAAAAATATATTGTTGTTCGGTAAAACACAGCCTTTCGTGTAATGAAATCTTTTGAAGAAACTTCTTGTTTCATGTAATGCAAGATAACTCAGTATTTCATGCATCTAAATATACAGAATATATTTAATTTATTTAAAATATTAAATATACCATAAATTATCAGGGTGTTATATTCCCTTATATGCCTAATGTAGTGTGTCATACATGCTATCGAATATGATGTTCATATTTTAAAATTTTGGGGTGTTGCAGAGAATATAGAGATATTTATTTTGTTGGATCATCACTATAATGGATAATTATTAATGGGGTGTCTAAATATCCATGAAAATAAGGAAATGTGATTGGAGTGTATAACCAATAACATGGAGAAGAAGAAAATAGTGTGACTCAATGTTGATTAGACTAAGGAGGTCCATGATGTAACCATTTGTGTCTATAGTGGTTAATCCCTAATTAGGGTGTTAAACCAGTCATGTAAAGGGATAGGTATTTAATTATGATCCTTTTATTATATACTTTTATCTACATGAATGTGAGTAAGGGTGAGTGTAACACCCCAAAATTTTAAAATATGAACATCATATTCGATATCATGTATGACACGCAAAACTAGGCATAAAAGGGAATATAACATCCCAAGACTTTATGATATATTTACTATTATAAATAAATTAAATATATTATATATCATGTTATTAATTCAATACTGAGTTATCTTTGGTAAAATGAAATAATTAATTTCTCCAAAAGATTGTGTTACATGCAATGTCGAGTTTTACTAACCAACAATATATTACTAATATTATTATTTAATATGGAAATCATCACCTAGCCATTGGAATGGATGGTGAGAACAAGATTAACTAAATTATAAAAATATATATTTAAAACACATTTATTAGGTATCAATTTATTATAAATAATAATAATAATCATTCAAAAGAAAAGAAGAAATTTTTTTTGAAAAAATAAATTTCTAAAATAAGGTTTAATCATGTTTGTCACACATAATTTAAAATTAATTTTTCACAATTTTAGAAAATTTATCTAAAATATTTATTTTTTAAATAATAATATATAAATTATCTTAGAGTGATTTTTTTTGTATTTTTCTAAAAGAAATTATTTTCTGATGAATTGTAAAAAAATACTGAATTTTAGTTAAAAACTACCTTTTTGTCCAAATAATATATAAGGATAAATTATATTTTGAATTTTTTATAAAGTAAAAATAGTGCAATTATACATCTATTAATCCAATTTTGGTAATTTTAATCATTTTCATACTGAATTTAGATATAATGAACTTTGAAAACATTTGAATATTGTATCGTTAAAAACCTATTTTCTCATCTTGGCTATAGGATTAATTTTCAATTGAATTTTACCAATTTTTTCTATTGAATTTGGAAAAATGGAATAAATATTTTTAATCAAAATAATTTATAATTTTTAATGAGGTCAAATTAATTTTTGACTAATATTATTAATGAAAATAATTAAAATTAATTATAGCGATTAAGGAGAAAACGAGTTTACGTAATTGTAAAACATGGAATATTAGGTGTTAAAATTACACATAACTTGTCAAAGACCTATTGTATGGAAATATTTATACATTATACCTTATATAATTGATAATTTAACATTATTGGGGCTTGGTGACATGAAAAAGAAAGTGTGCATCATTCACTCTTTCAAAAATTACAAGTGTTCCACTCACCACACTTATAAAAGTCCACCCAGTCTCCTCTACACTTTATAGCTTAAAAACAATTTTTATCATATAAAAACTACCCAAATAACTCTAAATATTCCATATCCTCATCCTAGAATACTTATTTTTGTCATAAATACATCCTTGGAATGGTTTAGTGAAAACCAAAGAAAGATACTCAAATAAGTGGTAATATTCTCCAACAAGAATCTATATGTTACTTATTTCTAAAAGTACTTCAATTTTTATTATAATATGATGATATAATTACCCAATTATCTTAAATATATTTATATGTTTTTATAATAATGGTTAATCTTACAACCACACACACTCTCATCAAATGGGTTGCAAAATCATCGTTCGTGTGTATGGCGGACTACAGCCTCGTGAACCGATGTCATTCATTTTTCAATTACCACCTCTCAAGATTGGGAATAATGATTAAAATAATTTTTATATATAAAATATAAGATATTTATAATATATTTATTCTTTAATAATTAGTATATCACACATACCATTATGCTATCCATTTTAAGGGAATACGATAACATCGCTCTTATGTACAGCAGACTACCGCCTTGCGAAACGATGTCATTCCTTGACGCTTTACATGGAATGTATTAAGGATGGGTTTAAAAAAAATATGTTATATATATGAAATAAAAAATGAAACTTTAATTATAGTATAAATATATTGTATTTAATTTTCTTTCTATCAATACGACAAGAAATTAGAAACAGTATTCATGTGTACGTACAGCCAACCGTCTCCATGAACGGTGCATTACTTTTCCTATCACTAAATATTATAGACTACAATAAAAAAATATATAAAAAATATATATTATATTTATATCATTAATATTATTTTTCATATTATATAACTAAATAATATTCACAAGAACCAAAATTTTCAAGACAAATAATGAATGATAAAACAAGGAAATTTGCACCCAAAATGATGAAAATAATAAAAGGTTTTTAAAAAAATGTGAAAATATAGAATAAAAGTATCATATATGATATTATAAATATTAATATGGTTATTTAATAATATAATAACATGTTTAAAACCATTATAAAATATTTTAAATCACATTCGACTAAATAAAGCATAAGGAAAGATATTTTTTCTCAATTTTATTTCATTAAATTATATTGTAATGTTATGAACCTAATTACATTTATATAGTTTTTATAATACCCCCTTTAAAGGTAATATCATGAATAATTCATTCTTCATGGTATATTAATTTTCAATTTGAACTATTTCACTTAGTGAATTTGAACCTAAAGTTACCAAATGGGAATGGAATTTCATAACTCAGTTTCTTTTCATTGGGTTATATTACTTCTTTATTGTCATTGATATTATATGATTATGTGTATAATTATTTTTTACTATCTATTTTTATATTTACACTTCTGTTATGTTGATTTATAGTTGATACACATTATTTATTCATTAATTAATTTTTACTTTGACATTATGATCATTTTAATGTTTTATTTCACATTCGCATTCTAATTGAGATTGTTTATTATTGAATTTAAATTAAATTAAATTATGTGATAATTGTTTTATAAAACTTATAATTTTATTCTCCTCTATTAATTCATGATATATTTCAAGTTATAGTGTTATTTTTCAACTCATTGGTACTTAAAATTATTGAAAAAATGTTTTAATAAATTCCAACTTCATTTTTCTCTTCAGTTGAAAATTAGTTTTCCTAAAAAATCATGTCTTCTAAATAAATTATTTAATATTTTTAAAATGATTTATTAAAATTAATATTTACCCATTTTGACTTTTTTAAAAAAATCAGAGGAATCTTCTTGTTGCTTTCTGAACAAGGAATTTTTCTAACCTTTTTAATGTGCAAAAGGAATATTCCTTATAGCCTGTAAAGAATTACCCACCAACTTGTCTATAATTTTGAAGATTACATTATAAGTTTACAAGTATTTTTTTGAAGAAAATTTTTAAAAAAGTGATTTTCAAAGAAATGTTTTCTCAAAATAAAAATTGTATTTTCTTAAAGAATACTTTTAAATATATTTTTATGGTATTTCTATTCATCAATGATAAAAACAATTTTAATCTTAATAAAATTGGTTTATATTGATACCATCCTTATTCTTCCTTTTGATGGTTTATGATCATTTTGACTAAGGAAATTATTTAAAATTCACTTCCTTGATTCATTTTTTTTCAATAACATTTCCTTGAAATTATCATTTTCCTATTATAATTAGACATTAAATTTAACCTAATTATCCATATTATTTATCATGGATATTATTATTGATTAAATATTATCTCATTTCTAAATATAGTTTTTCACTTTGAAATTTATTTATTTGACTAGATAAATTTTGAAAAATTTGTATCCTTTACTCAATATAGATATTTGAGGTTAAGGAATATAGATTCATAACTTAAATCGATTATTCGATATATAATGAATGCTTTGGAACTATAGTGACTGGTGGGACCAGAAATTGTATATCCCCTAAATGAATAGATATGTCTAATGAGATAATTTAGTTAATTTAACATTAAATGGGTTATTACCTATATTTTAAACTGTATTGTGAAATCCATTTATGGTAGAGGTATCATGTGGCAGAGACATGAAGTCTAATAATTAAGAATTTCCTTCATTCAGAATTTAGTTATTATCATCCATGATATTTTCAATATGATTTTATCTATTGATTCACTTCATTCTCATATTATTGATTTAACAGCATGCGTTTTCAGTTATTTATCTTGTCATATTGATTATTCATTATCCAATTATTTAAATGGAATATTTTCTCAGTTATTTACCTTCATATGTTGAATATTCTTATTTATTCATGATAACTTTTTTTGTACATAACCCTTTCTGATCATTTGAGCTAACCATTATTTTATTTCCCTTCCCCAAGATTCCATGAAGATTATTATGTTTGATATGCAAGTATATTCAATGTGGAATAAATTTATTCTCTAAAAGAAAAATAAAAAAATTATATTATAATTTTTGTATTAAATTTTAATATAAGAATCATATATATATCTAGTTTACCAATACTACAAAACAATTTGGTCGATTGGGATGTAATTCCTTGTATATTATTCCAATATAATGAATTATACATCGGCTCCAGGCTGCTAGGTTCAGGGTCACTATAGTTGGTATCAGAGAAAGTTTAGTAAAAACCTTTGGAACTAAATTTAGGAAAACATAGATTGGGGAATATAACCCTATGATATAATTTTAGGATAATTATAGAAGAAATTTCTAATGCTTTGGTAAGATAGAGATTATGTGGTTTTTTCCCTTAAAACACATCCCTATATGGATACGACAAATGGATGTGGTTTTGGAACAGAGGTAAATAGGCATCATAACTCTAAAAAGTCACCTCATCCATGACTCAAGCATTACCTAATACCCAATTACAGGACTTACTATGTACCTTCTTTGACACTCCTAGGTGATATACTTAGGATAATTCACAATTCCTTTTTAAATCATTGTGAAGGATTTGAATAGATAATGATAATGAATGACCAAATTAAAACCTACATTGTCTAACGATTATATTAAATTTCAGAAGCATGTATGTTTTTATTAACTTAAGAGTTATAGATGTCATCGTGGGTTAATGAGTTTAATATTGATCATAATTTAAGATTCTTAAACACCTATTTTTAGGTCTTATGTGGTAGAAATGTCATAAGATTAAGGATATTTTGGGAGAAATTTATGGCAAGAATATGTCTTAGTAGAAATAATATTTGAGGAATAATGCATTTACATTTTATAGACATGAGTTTTAATGTATTGATAACCATTAGGGTTGATATAATCATTAATGAAATTTTAATAATATTCAAATATGACTATTATAATTTGTAAAAACAATATGTCTAAAACATTATTAAAAATTTTATTTAATGATTAACTTTATTTCAAGGATGTCCATATTATTTTTTGGAACATTATAGTAATTATATTAATATAATTTCTAAAAAAGGACAACCTTCATGTCGGGTGACTAACCTTCAAGTATATAATGGATATAGGTCTTAAACCAATGACTAAAGGATTATAAGGGTTTAGCACATACCACTAGCCTACATAATGTCCTGGTTAATATGACATAGTTTTTAGTTAAATAATTTGGTGAATAAATATTAATAATAAAATTGTGTTATTAATTTAAGGATTATAGATTAATTTTTTTACCATATTAGTTTTTTAAAATATTTAGAGACATATAGAAATACTTCTCACTCCTTTCTGTATCTTACGATCTGTTAAAAGTGAATTTTACTACTTCAGGCATAAAAATTTCATTTTTGAATCTTCATTTCCTAGAGTAGATAATTGAATCACAAAAAAAATAGTGAAATTGAGTTTATATAAATGTATCAAGTAAGTATATTTCATTATATTATTAGATAGTAAAATAATTCCTCAACTTTAGAAAAAGTATCTTGAAATAAAACGTTATGTTATTACCATCACTTATGATGATATCAATGACATTTGTATACCTATTATATTTATGGATTTGAGGCCCTAACCTTTCCATTGATCATTCAATTTATTATGATCAATAAACACAATAAATCTCTATAAATATTTATACTTTTCCTCAATTTACATATCTACACATTACACTAATGTTCTCATATATAGAAATCTAGATTTTTATTATTCCATATGACCTTTGTACATCTATTTATATTATATTAAGAAGATATTGTATTAACTGTTTTTTAGATTTGTGTTTTTCAATAAAGGTGTTATCAAATATTAAAACATAGATTACCAAGATCAATTTTAAATTGAGAGGATAAAATTTATTTATGGTGTGGAAAATTTAACATCCCTAATTTTTAAAATATGAACATCGTATTTGATTGTGTGTATCACACGCAACACAATGCATAGAAAGAAATATAACAGCCTAAAACATTATGATAAAATTACTATTTTAAATAAATTAAATCTATCATATATCTTTTAATGCACATAATACTGAGTTATCTTGAGTTACATGCAATAACAAGTTTCTCCAAAATCTTGTGTTATATGCAAGTTTGAGTTTTACCAAACAAAATTATATTACTTATATTATTATTTAGTATGACAATTATCACCTAGCCATTGGAATGGTCGGTGATAATAGGATTAAATAAATTATGAAAATATATCTTTTAAACATTTTTATTGGATATCTATTGATTATAAATAATAAAAAGAGTCATTTAATAGAAAGAAAATGTTTTCTATAAAACAAATTCTAAAAGACGGTTTAATCATGCTTGGTGTACATAATTTAAAATTAATTTTTACTAATTTTTTAAATTTTTTATGAAAAAATAAAATTAATATTTTTAATCACAATATAAAAATTATCATAGGATTAATTTTTTGGATTTTTCTTTAAAATTTCATTTTTTGATGAATAGTAATAAAATGATGTATTTTAATTGATAACTGCCTTTTCGTCCAAAAAATATATAAGGTTAAATTATATTTTGAATTAGTTTTAATGTAAAAATAGTTCAATTATAAATATATTAATACAATTTAGTTCATTGTATTAATTTTCACATTTAAATTAGATATAAAAACTTTGTAAACTTTTGAGCATTTTACCTTTAGAAACCTGCTTTATCGTCTCGGCTGTAGAATTAATTTTAAATTGAATTTTTCATCTTATGTGAAAGTAATTTGTAAAAACTGATTAAATATTTGTAATCATAATAATTTTTAATTTATAATGTGATAAAATTAATTTTTTTACCAAAATGATTTGTGAATATATTTAAAATTAATTACAGCGATTAAGGAGAAAACGAGTTTACTTAGTGGTTAAACTTAGAATATAATGTCCAAAAATGTACCAAAACTTATCCAAAAATAATTTTATGGATATATTTATACCTTATACATTAAATTATCTTGAATTAATCATTATTGGGGTCTAGTGACATGAAAAAAAACGTGGGTATAATTCACTTTTTAAAAAAAATTACAAATGTACCACTCACCCCACTTATAAAAGGTCACCCCCTCTCCTCTTCACTTCACACCTTCAAAACACTTTATCTCACCCAAAAAACTGAAACATAACTCCCCAAATTATATATACTCATCATATAGCCTTATTTTTTGCATAAATCTATCCTAGGAAGGGTTTAGTACAAACCAATAGAGCATGCCCGAAGAAGATGTAACATCCTCCAATAAGTGTCTTTATTTTACTTCTTTATCCACCTCATTTTATTTTTATTATACCTAGATAATATAACATCCTCAATATCCTAAATGTATTTAAATGTTTTTATAATATTTTTACAACCTACAACCACAAAAACGTCCATAAAATGGGTTACAAAGTCATCCTTCGTGTGTATGGTGGACTACCGCCTCACGAAATGATGTTGTTCATTTTTTCATTTTCACCTCTCATGGTTGGAAATAATGATGGAAATAATATTTATAATATATATGTGTGTGTGTGTGTGATATTTATAATATTATTATTCTTTTATAATTATTATATCATGCATACCTTCATGCTTTCTATTTCTTGGGTATATGATAATGTCGGTCGTGTGTATGACAGACTACCACCTCATGAAGCGATGCAATTCCTTCACGATTTACATGGAGGGTATTAAAGATTAGTTTAATAAAAATATGTGATATATATGTCATAAAAATTAGATTTTAATGATATTATACATCAATATCATTTACTTTTTTTTCCTTCAATGTGATAATAAAATGGAAACAATATTCATGAATACATACAACATATCATCTCCATGATCGCCATAATCCATTTCATATCACTAAATATTATGGAATAATATAAATAAATATATACCTAATATATTTAATATTTATATCATGATTATTATTTTGGATATTATATGACTAAATAATATGCATAGGAAGTAGAATGTTCGTGACAAATAACGAATGTGAAAACAAGGAAATTAACACCTGAAACGATGAAAATAATGGAAGATTATTAATAAGGGTGATAATATATTATAAAAGGATCATATATGATATTATAAATATTAATATGGTTATATAATAATTTAATAACATGTTTAAAACCATTATATAGTAGTTTAAATTATTTTTAGTTAAAGGAAGTGTAAGGTAAGTGATTTCGTCTAAATTTCATTTTAATGAGGTATATTGTAATGTTATTCACATAATTCCTTTTATATTGTGTATATAATTACCCTTTGAATTGTAATATCAGAAATAATTCATTATTCATGGTATATTAAGTTTCAATTATAATTATTTCATCTAAGGTTATTTGATCTTAAAGTTATCAAGTGGTAAAGGAATTACATAACTTAATTTTTTTCATTAGTTTATATTACTTATTCATTATCATTGATACTATATGATTATGTTTATAATTAATTATGACTATATTTTTTTAAATTTCTAATTTTTTAAGTTAATTTAAAGTTTATATGCATAATAATTCATTTATTAAATCCTACTTCAAAATTATGATCATTTTAAGGATTTATTTCACATTCTCATTCTAATCAAGATTATTTATTCTTGAATTTACATTAAAGGAAATTATATGATAATTGTTTAATAAACCCTTTAATTATCTTCTCCTATGGTTATTTAATATATTTTTCAATTTATAGTATCATTTTCCCACTCTTTGGTACTTAAAATTATTGAGAAAATGTTTTAATTAAATTTGACTTTATTTCTCTCTTTGGTCAGAAATTTTTTTTCTTAAAAACCCATGTTTTATAAAAATGTTTCCAAAAATTTTTTCTTTTAAATTTTCAAAAATATTTATTAAATTTAATTTTTACCCATTTTCCCTTTTTATAAAAAAAATAAAAGTAATCTTCTTGTCACTTTTCAAACAAGGAACTTTTCTAACCTTTTTACTATGCAAAAGGAATGCTCCTTATAGAATGTATATAATTATATACTGACATAAACATAATTTCATTAAATATTCATTTGAAATTTTATGAGGATATTTAGGAAGAAAAATTTTAAAAATTTATTTTCAAGGGAATGTATTTTCAAACATTTTTTCAAAATTAAAATGACATTTTCCACAAGAATATTTTCAAAGATATTTTTATGGTATTTATATTAATCAATGAAAAAACACCTTTTATTATTACTCTAATGGGTATATATTGATATCATCCTTATTCTTTATCCATATGGTTTATCATCATTTTGAATAAGGATATTATTGACTATTCACTTCCTTGATTCATTTTTGTAGTCAATAACTTTTCCTTGAAATGTTTACTTTTTTGTAATAATTAGACATTAAATTTAACTTAAATTTCCATATTATTTATCATAGATATGATCATTTCTTAAACCATGTCTCATTTCAAAATATGTTTTCTTACTTCTAATGGTATTTTTTTACTAGAGAAATATTGTTAAATATGTATCCTTAAATCAATACAGATATTTGATGTTAAGGCATAATGATCCATGAATTAAATTTATTATTAAATAGATAAGGAATGATTTAGACCTATAGTGATGGGTAGAGACTATAATTATATATCTTCTAAATGCATCGGTAGGTCTCATGATACAAGTCAATTAAGCTAGTATTAAATGGGTTTCTACCTTTACATTAAACCATCTTGTGAAATTTCTTGATGATAGAGGTATCATGTGTCTAAGATATGTTGTCTAATAATTAAGCATTGAAATCATTCAGAATTTAGTTATTATCATCCATGATATTTTCTCTACAAAGTTATCAATGGATGCAATTCATTATTATTTTATTGATTTAATGGTATGTGTTTTTAGTTATTTTACTTTATATATTGATTATGCCTTATCCAATTATTTAAATGAAATGTCTGATTAATTATTTACCTTTCTATGATGATTATGTTTATTTATTAATGATATCTTCCATTGTACTTAACCCTTACAGATCATTTGACCTCACCGTTATTTTCTTTTATTTCCCAAGGATTCCATAAAGAGTACTATGTTTTATATGCAAGCATAATCTTGATGGGGTAAAGTTATTCTCGAAAAAGAAAAGAAAAAATATGTTGTAATTTATATGTCCAATTGTAATAAAATACTCATGTGTGTAGCTAGTTTACTAAGACTAATAAACTATTTACTACTTTGGGATGTTATTCATTGTATCTTATTCTAATGTAATGAAGTCGACACAAGATTCAAGCTGTTGGGGTTGGGGTCACTATAATGAGATAATTATTTGAATGTGGATCAAGACCTTAACTATTCATAGAGGTTGGGTTAAAAGGGAGTAACTTGTAAACGGAAAAAATGATATCACTGATTCACCTCCTCCACCTCTCAGTTATCCAATGGGTCCTTGGGTAATTTAAGAAATATGATTTGAAGAGGATAAATATTAATATAATTAAAAATATAAAAGGAAACATTATATATTCATGATCAATGAGTTTAAAAAATTTCATTATAATGGTTTGTGTTTTTAAATTATATAGGGTAATCATTTTTAGATTCATTGATATTATTTTTTGGAAGTTCAAAGGTTAATTATATGGTTGTGATAAAACACTATATTTTCTTTTTTATCTAATATTAATTATAATAATTCATCATATTTAAATTTAGTAGTTCATTGGATAAATTATATACGTTTGTGTGTGTATTTTTAAAATGAATGTTAATATGTATTAAATTTAATATAATTGTTTTTTTCATTATGGTATTTAAATGTGATAATTGAACCTTAATTCATGAATGTTTATATTTATAGGTCATGGAATCCAATTATATCCTAAATATATTGTCAATAAAATGGGTTTATTTATATACAATCATATTATATGAGTTGATAGGGGAATTTCCCTACTGGATACATCATTCAATACACAAAATATTTCTCATCATTTAGTATGATATGATATGTTATTACTATAAAGGATCATATTCATCCAAATTATATATAATTGAAACCTAATTTGTCATATTATCTTCAGAAAAAATCAATGTCAATCATTACAACATACATGTATCACAAATTGTGGCTATGAAAATGAAAAGGAAGTGATGATATTTCTATTTATGATTGTCTATATCAAACTATATGGTCTTATCATTGATAAAAATAATAGGATATTATTAAATATCTATGAGACATTTTTTGAATATTTTTATACAAATTTTTATCCTCCTATGACATCCATCTTAGCAATATGACATGATAGGTTGGCGACCAAAATCAAAAGAAAACTATATATTGTTTCTTATGACAAGATATATCATCAAATAAAATTATATCACTAGCTATTATAGTAGTGAATTAGAATCCATGATCTATAAGAAATCTATAACATTTTCTATGATATCACTATATTAGTTGAAATAATAGAATTGATAAACTATAACTAATTAATATTTTCATTTTTATATCTTTTTATTTTAAAACACTTGTAATTTAATTGAAATAACATCATAAATATTGCATTACATTATCCAAAGCTCCCACTACCACTATAATGACTCTATAATGAGGAGAAAATAATATAAAATAATAACAATCTATAGATGGACCATGTACATTGATGAATCCCATGATATGTTTTGAATATATGAATGCACATAAGAGGGGAAAGATTCCCTATATGAATTATCAAACTACTTATGGTAAATATATAAGATATTAAACACATAGAGATCAATAGAGAATAGTAGAGAATGTTTTAATGGGGAACTAAATTTTATATTACCAGAGGATATGAATCAGGAAAATAAGTCTCAATGATTTCAATTCCATAATGAAAAATATAAATAAGAATACATGTCTTGAATATTAATCCAATAAATCACATGTAATATTTTAATGCTTAAAAATATAAGAGAGATATTGGAGAATAACTATTTCGGAACATAGTATTTGTTAGGTCCACTAGGCTAGATACCCTGAGAGGGGGGTGAATTAGGGTATGACAGATTAAAACAACTACCCCTTTTTATATTGTTTCTTTGTTAGAAAGAACTCTCTTCTCTCTCCTTCTTGTTGCGGAGTATGAAAAAAATCTTAAAGCATGTATAGGACACAACAATTTTACTTGGTTTACCCTTACTAGGCTTAGTCCAAGGATAATATCCTATAAATATGTTGATGTACCAAATTCACTATAAACGCGCTTCTATTTACAAGTTCGAAGTGGACTCAATGACCCTCAGAGTTTACAACTAATCACAATTTGAAATCTCACTACTCTCTCAACTGAAGTGTGCTCACTGCTTCTTTAGAAGATCCACTAATAGTTTATAGACTTTTGGGTCCCTTTATTATCTCAAATGAATTCATCCTCTACTATATGTATATTTTCTATTGATATCAAACTTTCATCCACTAATGATTACAACTTTACCACAGTATTACTAGGAAACCTAAAATCTTTCACGCAACACTTACTGCATCTTGTACACAACTTTAATGCCTTGCACACAAGATTAAACCTTTTTTTCGAAACCCACCTTTCTCGTAACTTAAATCTCACGCACAACTCAAATCTCACATTCTACATTTTTAGCTTGCGCACAACTCAAAATCTTTCACACAACTCCCTTATCTTAAAAATCTTATGTGGTTTGGAGCTCAGATTCTCTCTAAGTGTTGAACTCTCTGGAATGAGGGGGTCACCTATTATTTATAAGAATTTCTAACCCCTACATGGAAGATTTACCATGTCACACAAGATCCTCTTCGAGGGCGCAAAATCACCTTTTATTTTACATTAGGTGTGCAAGTTTCTTTCGCACAACCTCATCTTTCACACAACTCCAAATCTTTCGCACACTTCTTTCCATTTCCATATTTTGACATTATGATCCTAAAAAATGCCTTGTACACAAGTTTCCAAACCACCATAAATATTTCATGCAACTTCCTTTTCCAAAAACAAGTATCCCCATTTTCCGATTTTGAGGCCCAAAAATTTGGGAAACACTGGAAAACGGAATCACCTTATATCTTTTCTTTTTGTACTACCTCCAGATCGACCATTCTTTTTTCATGGATCTTTTTCAATATAGATTTCCAAAAATATCTCTATAAAACCACAAATGACCATGGAAACCCTCTTTGTCAACAAGAAAACTCGCTTTTTAACAAACACAATCACCTCAAAATGATTCAATGTTCCCGTGAAGGATTTTTTCCCAACAAGATTTTACTATATTTATTTTACTATTTTCATTAAAAAAATTCATTAATTGTAATCTATTACTTATAAATGTTGCGAACTAACCTCAATGTCGATCCTATGGATAATAAATCAGTGATTTTTTTCTAAAGTTATGAATATATATTCTTATTTCTTTATTTTTTACATTGGGACTTTTTATTTTGAAGTTAAACTAGTATGGTCTAGTAATGGTCCCTTTTACCCATTAAATTATTCTTCTTCTTTCATTATGATATTTGATTAATGTTTACCCCTACTTTTATTGACTCTGGTTTCATGGGTTTGGTCCTTTTAATAATTCTATAAATATCTTGAGATTTTTCTTCAGATTTGGAATTGTGTTTTGGGTGTCCTAGGACCCCAAAATTAATATATTAAAAATATTAATATATATTAAAGAAATAATAGACATATTTTTATAATAAATGTAATTTACATTAATTGGGACCACATATGGAATATATAAGACTATTGTGTTTCCAAAATTTAGGGTTTTCTCTAGGTGAAACATAAAATTTGTCAACATTGGGTGTTTGGTTGAAGGAGACCAATGGAGAAAGAATTAAGTAATTAATTATTTTATTTAGTTAATTTATATAAATGTGAAATCAAATAATACCACTCTATTTATATGTTTTTGTGATAAATACCAAATATTAGTCACATAACCATGTAATATTAGAGAGGATGTGTAGCTTTGTTGGAATTGGAAACTCATGAGCATTGATCAATGAAGAATTATTAAGGAGAACCATGAGATGGACATTGAATGTAGTTGGATCATCAATATTTGCTAGTGGACACATTCTTCCCCAATTATAGATCTATTATTGAGATAAGACTCATTATTGTATGGATTAATACCCTTTGATTTATTTGTTAAGCATTGATTTAATATCTTCTTTTATTTTATGTGATTTTTATTCTTCACATGAGCCCAATTTTAAATAGTATTCTTGATCCATTTTTTATAATATCTTTATCACCCTTGTTTTCACCTTTCTTCTATATTAATGTAATAATTGGATAATATTTTACCCGAAAACAATGGTTGAAACTTCTATTTTTTGATTTTCCCACCACTGTTCTTCGTGTTCTTCATTATTGGCCCACAGATTCGTGATTTAACATTATCAAGCTAGATTTAAGCATGATAAACCCCCCCTAATTCATGGTGAATGTGTGATCGATATAGATATAGGTTTCTCATGAATGGATCGATGTGTTTTTTATATTATGGGTGATGGATAGATGGTTTGGAACCCAAACTGTGATGAGAGGCACATAGTTTTTACCCCACAAGATATTATGTTCTAATTTATGGCGATGAATCAATGATCAGAGGTTTACCCACTATTTTTGGTGTATTTTAGGTAGCCAAATGGAAATAAAGTCAATAGAAAAGGTTGATATGAGTTTCCACATAAATTTAATAGGATTTCTCGATTTTCTTAAGTACACAATAGGTAGTTTAGGTTTCTATAATTTTCCCATTCTATGGTGGATAGGGTTTACACATAGAGATAAATATCACATGTCATGTTACATGTCATACATCATGTGGCCCATTTTTATAGACCCACCATGTACCATGTGGATCATAGGAATTGTAAAGGAAATGTGTATGAAAAAAGGTTGTAGTACATGTGCCCAAACATGGCCAGTATACCCAGACATGGCCAGAGCACCCGAGCACAACCAGAGTATATGGGAATAAGCTAGAGTATATTGGAATAGTATAGAGGAAACTAGAATACTTGGACTTCCAAGACTTTACATGTACTCCATGTATACACCATATTGTGAGACAAGGATTCCCAAGATGTTTCTAGAGGAGGAAACACCCAGGTTTCTAGGCAGAATCACAAACCATGTGACCCTATTTACATGTTGTATACCTTCTTCCAAAATCATCCATATTTCATATCTACCACATTAAAACATGGATTTAGGCATTCAAGTAGCCTATCCTGAGTTTTTTCCATTTAATACATGATTCTGGCCTTATTTTTGGAATTTGAGATACGATACAAGGTTTTAAGAGAATGAAACTTCTTTCAGGGATGCTTAGATGATTATAGTGATCAGTCTTGGATATCAAATAGATGTTGAGGTTGGTACTCCATTACCTCTATAGGTAGTGGGTTCACTATATATTTTATATAATTAGATATGTAACTCCCCCATAGTAGGCATGGTTTTTATATCTATAGAGTGTTACCGAGGTCAGTACTCCCCTGTCACTTTAGGTTTCAGCTTTCTCATATCATTTATATATCAAGATATGGAACTCCTCCATGTTAAAAAAGGTGTGGTTTCTCTATATTCCTAGTCTACTCCTTGTCATTGATCTTTATCGGTGGGTGGGTCCTCTATTAGAGTAGTGATCCATCGAACCTGATATATAGTGGTGAGGTGTAGGACCTCCATATTCTAGAGAGGATGTACATAATACTTATCTAGGAGATAGTTATCCCTCAACTATGGAGCATAGTATAGAGGAACGAGCCCTCCAATGAAATTGTTGTGAGCTTATACATGTTGATTGGCATCATATATGTAACTTTGGGAGATACGTGCAGACTCATCTCTCTTAGATGGACTTGTATATGGAGATCACCTTTCTCTCTTCACTTGGGTTTCTTTTGAGAATATATGATTTTAGTTTTATTTACCCTCTTACCTATGTGTTTATTTGATTATGTTTATTCTATTACTTCCCTTTTGGTTTTTTAGGTCACCTTACTGGTTATGTATATACACACCCCTGGATGGGATTTTCCAATATGTTACATGTCTTATTCTGAGGAAAAATAGATTATTTGTGACCATGGTGGACCTAGTATCGATGAAGCTTAGCATACGTAGTGGTTCCAAACATGATTTTTGGTGGGACTCTGGGATCTTGAGTTAGGTTATCCCCAATATCACTTCTTTAAAATTGTTTTCAGTTTGTGTTTCCCTTTGTATTTTTTTATTGGGCATGTATTTTTTCCCTTAGACATTATATACCTTGTTTCAATATGATATGTATCCTATTGGTTTTTGAATGAATTTTTTACTCTCTAGTGGCTTCGTCTTCATTATATATATATATACTATTGCATGGATTTGTCTGTGTTCATGAATACTGGTACTTTAGGCTAAGGCCTCCCATTTCTACATTATTCCTACTCATCACTTATCGCTAGCCAATTGCCTGTTAGAGGTGATATTGGGGTGTTAAACTTGGCTTACTGAAGGCCTAAGTAGGGTCCTGGTGGGTCATGTCATGATAGAGTGGTATTAGATCTTTTTCTATCCTAGTGACCATGTTAGGAGTTACAAATTTTGTGAGGTTTGGATTGGGAACATAGAGTAATAGTGTTGGAGTGTCTCAAGATCATCTCTCATGATAGGGAACCCAGTTTTGGTGTGGTGAATTATATATCCATACACTCAAACTCTACTTACCTTCTTATCAACTCAGAATTCTAAGGTACTAGTTGCTTGGAAACTAGTGGTACATACATCATATAGTATTCAGTATTCTGACATCCATGTCCTTCTTGTGTCATCTCCCCAATATTATCTTTGAACATGGAATATATTGAAAATTTTAAATATGCCTCTATGATGATTTCAGGATATGACTTCTATATAGTGTTGTTATGATAACTAGTTAACGGATGAGGCCTCTGCATAGGGACCTATTCTTGTGGTGCTCCATCCAAATGAGAATAGAGTAGTGCTTACACCCAATGAGTATTGCATAAACTATAGAAACTAGAGTTTTTATGATTTTTTTTTCAAATAAATTATATTTCTTTTATATCATTCACTAAACACAATACTGAGTTAATCTTGCACCACACACAACACTAGGCTACCTTGTGTTACACATGATATCGAGATTTAACAAAACTATGATATATTATTAATATTATTGAAACGTGATTGTTATAACAAATCTATTAAACACTGTGTTATAAATATTATTAAGAAATTTTAAAATATTATTTATAATGGTTTTATATAATTAAAATATAGTGATAAAAATACTTAATTATTGGTAAAGTCTTTATATGTTCCAAAAATTCTATTTTCTTAAAAAATGATTTTTATTTATTTTTTGAAAAATAATAAAAATAATTTTTGACAATTTTATAAAATTATCTTCACAAAAAAACACAATTTTTGAAATCATCATGTAAAAATTATCTTAGGGTGACTTTTTGGGTTTTTTTTGAAATGTTTCATTTTTTGATGAATAGTGTAAAACATTGAATTTTAATTGAAAACTGTCTTTTAGTTTAATTTATTTTTAAAGTTAAAATATATTTTAAATTGATTTTAATGTAAAATTAGTTCAATTATAAATCTATTAATCCAATTTAGGTAATTTTAATCAATTTAATATTTAATTTTGATTTAAAAACATTGTAAATTTTTGAACATTTTCTATTTAAAACCCTGCTTTCTCGTCACATCTACGTGATTAATTTTAAATTAAATTTTTCACTTATATAAATGAAATTTAGAGAAATTAATTACATATTTTTCATCATAATAATTTATATTACCTAATAAGTTCAACTTAATTTTTGGCCAAAATTAATAGTGAATGTAGTAAAAAATGATTACCTCGGTTAAGGTAAAATTTGGTTTACCAGGGGGTTAAACTAAAAGGATAAGGGTGAAAATGAACTATAAACATGTCTGAGAAATATTTTTTGGAAACATTTAGACCATTAAACATCTAATTTCTGATAAGGGACTATTATTTACCCTTGTGACATATAAAAATCATGGGATTACTCAATTCTTTTCAAAAATATCAATTGTGTCATCTCCCCCACTTATAAAAGGCCACACCCTATCCTCTCTTGTTCAAAACATCAAGACAATTTAGTTCACACAATAACAACCCAAATCACTTCCAAAATTCCATACCTTCATCATAGAATCCTTATTTTGTATGTAAATATATCCTAGGAAGGATTTTAGTGCAAACATAAGCAGGATACTCAAAGAAGAGCCGACGTTCATCAATAGGCATTTTAGTTTTATTTCTTCCTCCACCTCCTTAAATTATTATTATAACATAAAGATATAATATCCTCATTATATTCCATATACTAAGATTTTTTTATGTTAATTTAATGACCTACAACCATCTTCACTTCCATCAAACGGGTTATGAAATCATCATTCGTGTGTATAATGGGCCACTACCTCATGAACTGATGTCATTCATTTTACCATTACCACCTCTCAAAACTAGTTGTAATTATGGATTTATTATTTATATATTATATTTATTATTTTATTATGATTATTTAATTATTATATCATGCATACCTTCATACTCTTTATTTTTGGGGAATACAATAACACAGCTCATGTGTAAAGTGTACTACCGCCTCGCGAAGCAATGTGATTCATTCATTCTTTACATGGAATGTATTAAGAATGGTTTAAATAAAAATATGTGCTATATATGAAATAAAAATTACTATATAATTATTATATATATCATTTACCTTTATTTCTTTCAATCTTAAAAGAATATGGAAATATCTTTCATGCATATGTATGGTCTGTCGTTTCCATGAACGGTGTATATCATTTTCCATCAATATATTTTATAGATTACTCTAAATAAATATATATTAAATATATATTATATTTATATCATGGTTAAAATTATATATTATATGGATCTATAATCCAAGTAAGAGAACAAAAAAATCAAAACATATTTGAAAAAATAAAGCGGTTATTTCCCAAAACATGACTTTAACATGGAATTGTTAATAAATGGGTGATAAAAGGTTATAAGAAAATAATATATTGTATGATATATATGAATATTTTTCTTTAATATATTTATAATAAACTTATATTTATTATGTAGGAGGTATGAATGAGTACGCCGGAAGTCAAGACTTAAGATAAGGGATTTATGTTTCACTTTTTACTTATGTGAGACACATGCATATTCACCGCCTATTTATTTTATGTGGTGTATATAATACCCATGAATGTATTTTATGATTCTTAACATTAAATTTACTTGAATTTATATATCCATTTTAGGATATCTATTTCATGAGGTTTATGGTTTAAAAGTTACCAAAGTGGTAAGGGATTTTGGTCTCAATTTCCCTTCTTTGGGAAATACATTGTGTTATGCACCTATATTCTTTCATGAGATATATATAAAAACCTTTGACATGTAATATCATTAATTTATTTTTCCTATTTATATTTTTAAGTTCCATTTTATTTTATTCATTTATGGGTCTTATGATTCAAGGTTACCAAAGTGATAATAATCTTATGTTACAATATCATTGTTTATCAAGATTATTTATGATTATGTTTCCAATTTTAAAATATTATGATCCATCTCTCAATAAACTAATGAGTTTTATTAGAATTTGTTTATTGATGATATTTTCAATTAATATAAAAAATCCATACATTTTTACTTAAAATAAATGAGAAATATATTTTAATAAAATCCATTTTTATTCATTTATTTAGTCAAAAATTTGTTTTTTTTCAGAGCATTGTTTTGTAAAAGAAATTAAAATTTCTTTTATTATTATATAAATTATTTATTAAATAAATATTTACCCATTTTTTACTTTTTTACAAAAAAAATTAAATGAATCTTCTTCTCTCTTTCCAAACAATTCCATTTTTGATTTTACCGAAGATGTGAAAGGAATATTCATTTTAATGTGTGTGGCATGAAAGTAAATTTATAACATAATGAACAATCATTGATTTGAATATTACTTTATAATTATTCAATATTTTTTTTAAGAAAAATTATTTTCAAAAGTTTTTACATTTAAAAAAACCCTATCAGAAACTATATTTTCCTCAATAAATGTTTTAAATGATTGTTCAAAATCATTTTCTATATAGGATTTCATCTATTTATGTTACCTATTCCTTACTAGGGATATGATCCATGGATACCATTCTTATTATTTATATAAATGGTTTGTGTTTATGATGTAATGGTGTTTATGAAGACCTTTTATCTTCCATGGGTTATACAATGAGGAAATTATTATAAAAACACTTATTTTCATGGGTAGTGTTGTGATAAAATGATGAAATAATTATTAAAGCTACATATTTTCCACATGTTATGATATGATGAAATTTTTATGAAACCCATTTCATTTCATTGGTTATGATGTGATAATTTTTTTTGATCTTATGGAACACATGTTTATGATTTTCATTATGTGATGGGTAGACCTATATATCCTTCAAAATCATTGGGGAAAGATTTATATCTCATGAGACAGATAGAACTATAACTAAGAGATAACATGGTTCAGTAAGATACTATGTCAACTATGATGGTCTTTAGACTGAACCTTCACTACTATGATGGTTTGGGGAGTTAACCCTTTCAAATATTATATCCTTGGATGTATACCTTGACAAATATGTAAATTATTTTCTACAATTATATGTATTCCACAAATCCAAGTCTTTTTCCAATGTTATGCTCTCATTTCTAATGTTCTTTGATTATCTTATTATTAATTTCTATGAACTTCCAATCATTATTACATGATTCAATATTATTATCTTTGATATGAAGGGTATGGTTTTCAAATGTAATTCTCATTTCATCATTCCATTATGCTCATGTCATTCTTACATCTCTCCCTTTTTTACCCTTATTGAGATTCTGATCTTTCCCTTTCTTATGTTTTCATTCCACAGGTTATGATGAAATGTATTGTGTATCATATTTCTAATAAGGGTTCTAGTTATTAATAACAAATTGATAGATAATAAATCTCACTTATAGACTATTGTTTATGTTTCCAAGTTTCCAAAGGAACTAAACTATTATGTTCCTCATGTGTATGTTTGTGTAATGTATTGAATATTCATAAAAAATGATGTAATATTTATGTACAATAATATTGGGCTATTATAGTTGGTATTAGAGGATACATTTATTTAACCTTTGTAAAGTAGGATGAGAAAACCTTAGAGATATCCCTAAGGAAGTTTCTATTAATAATTCTATAGATGGGTCAAAATATAGGAAAATGTCTTAGAATTTTGGTAAAGGATAGAGCGAGTGGTTTCTAAGAAATTACATCACTGTCTGGATACTACAAGTGGATGTGGCTCTAGCATAGAACTACCAAGTGGTAAGAAATTTTAAAGGGTCGCCTTGAGCTAGACTCAATCCTTACCTAGTGCATGGAAATGGCCTTACTGTACACCTAGTTTGACACTCCTTGGGGATATTCTTTGGAAATTCACAAACTCTTTATAAACCACCATGAAGGATTTAAATAGAATATGACTATGAATGACCTAGGATAAAGCTAATGTGTCATAAATTAAAGAATAATGTTTCATGATTTATATATAATATAAGTAATTTTCATGATTATGTGGTCTCCACTATGATTATGGTTTCTAACACTATGATTTTTGGTTTTAGTAAATGGTTGTAACCTAAATGAACCATATTAATACTGACTGCAACAGATAATAAAATTATGGTCATCTTGCGCATCCAAATGTTATGGGAGATATAATGAAAAATATAACTGTTATTACAACACAACTTTCTTGAACTATGAATCATACTATACTTATAAATGAATAAACAAGTAAATAGAAACCTATTTAGTCTTTTATTATATAACATCCACCTTCCTTTAGTGGATACATTGATCTACTAGTTTCTGCAAAATGGATTTGTACCACTAAAAAGATTTTTTTCATTATCTAGTGTTCATAATATGAAAAAATAAGTTTGGATATCTACTATTTTGAAGGTAAAGTAGATCAATTGTTGAATCATATCAAGAATATGAGGTAATATGATGAAATTGACTCCATAAATTAGGATGAGTTCAAGAACTTATTTTTTAATAAGTAATTTCCGCATATTCTTCATATGAAGATGAAGAAAGAGTTCATTAAGATAAAGAAAAGGAAAGATGATTCTATGGGAACCTACATGGAAAATTTTACAAGACATTTGAGGTATTCTTCTGGTATTATCATCCAACCTAAAAGTAATGTTGATCGATTCCTCGGGGGCTTAAAACCGAGTCTCTAAAGGGTGTTATCTATAAGAGACTTTAGTATCTATAAAAATGTTTTTTTATATTCTATCAAGGTGTATATGGATGTTGGTGTCACATATCAATCTCATGGTTTTTATAAGAAAAGGAATATGTATTTCAAAGAAAAATCTAATACCATGGAGAAAAGAAGATAAGTTTTCCTTTATGCTCATATTATGGGAAGAATCATGGAGTAAATTATCATATGGTGACTATTAAATGTCTTAAGTGTGTAAGGGAAGCCTATAATGAAATTAATTTCAGAAGTTATGGGAAAAGTTATATAATGATGTGAATGGAGATAAATCTTCAAAGAATGTGCCACCCACACTCCAGTGTTTCAAATTCAATGATTATGGGAACTATGCTAACTAGTTCCCAAATCCAAAGTTTAATGATGATAATCATCATCAGTAACCTGTTTATCTAGGATTGAAATTTAAATCTTATTTGATCATTATTTCATATGATGTGTGTGATAAAAATGTAGTGAAATGTGCACTTAACATCCACTCTAGAACTGTTAATATTATATTTTACTCTTGATCTACCAATTCTTATAAATCTAAATAATTTTAAAATGGTATCAATATGACACCCAAATTATTAGATGTGAAATTAGCAGTGAAATACCCTAATGGTATTATGATCACATCTCAAGTATATTATTCCTCTCTTGTTGAAGTTGGTGGGAATTTGCTTCATGAAAATATTATCATTTTTCCTCTAGCGGAATTTGATGTTATCTTAAGCATGGATTGGATTTATTTGTATAAATATCACATAAATTATCAAGGAAAGGAATTCAAATTTGATATTCCAAACCAACCTATGATCATATATCAATGCAACGACAAGTACAATATTCAATGGAGATATTATCCACTATATGTGTCTTAATTCTCATTCAGAAGTTTTTTTATCTTAGATGGTTGGGGAGAAACTTGAGATGGATGATATGCCATTGTGAGGTAATTTATTGACGTCTTTCTATAATAATTTCTTAGTCTTCCACCAAAACATGAAGTTGATTTCTAAATATAATTCATACCTTGTTCCAAACCAATTTTAAATACTCCCTATAGAATGGCACCAATTGAGGTAAAAGAATTGAAGAAGAAACTCCAGGAAAACCTTGATGAGGGATTTATTTGTCCAAGTGTGTCACCTTGGGGTTTACCTATTCTCTTTCTTAAAAATAAATATGGATTTATGTGACTCTTCACTGATTATCAAGAGTTAGAAAAGATCACAATTAAGAAAAAGTATTATATTCCCCATATAGATTACTTGTTTGATCAGTTTCATAGAGCTCAATACTTTTCAAATATTTACCTTCAGATATCATCAATTAAGGGTTAATAAGGAGAATATACCCAATGAATAATTATTTATAAGGTATGTACACTATGAATATTTATTGATGTATTTCAATCTTACTAATTCCCCAGATATATTCATGGATTTAATGAATAGTCTTTAGATATTACCTTGATATGTTTATGGTAGTATTTACCGTTGATATTCTTATTTATTCTAATAGTAAGGAACACTACCACTTTAGAATTATTCTAAAGATCCTAAGGAAGAAGAAACTATATGAAAATTTTATATTGTGAATTTTGGCTACAAAAGTTTTCATTTTTTGGTTATATATTCTCAAGAGAGGGTATATCAGTAGATCCATTAAAAATCAAGGCCATTGAATGTTGGCCTTGACCAACCACAGTGAATAATATCTATAGTATTCTTGGTTTATATGGATATTATAAATTATTTTTGAATAATTTTTCATGATTATCTAATCTTGTGACCAATTTAACTCAAAAGGGATCCAAGTTCCTCTGTACAGATGAATGTGAGGAAATTTTCAAGGAACTAAAGAGAAGATTAGTCATCTCATCTATGATCACATTACCTTGTAGTGGATAAGGGTTTTTAATCTATTATGATGCATCCCAGAAGGGATTCGGATGTGTTATTATAAATAATGACATGGATATAGCTTATTCCTCATGATAATTTAATA
Organism: Viscum album; assembly: GCA_963277665.1. Lineage (NCBI taxonomy): Eukaryota > Viridiplantae > Streptophyta > Magnoliopsida > Santalales > Viscaceae > Viscum > Viscum album. The sequence continues at coordinate 1,869,529,084 of OY728163.1, forward strand.
TTCATGAACAAAATTACCCAACTTGTGATTTAGAGTTAGATATAGTAATTTTGGCATTAGAAATATAAACGAATTATATTTATGGAGAAAATGTGATATATTTACTAATCACAATATTTTATAAGTATATATTCACACAGTAAGAGTTGAACATGCACCAGAGAATATGGTTAGATCTGATTAAAGATTATGACTACTCAAATACATTACCACTTTGGGAAATCCAACAAGGTGACCAATGTTTTGAGTTGAGAGAATATTGCTAGATTATCTATGATGGGGATAAAAAAAATATCCAATATTTATGGATTTTCAAAGGATAGATCCAAAAATATTGGAAGAATGCATAAAATATTGTCTTTCTCAATTTAATGTTCAACCATTTATCCAAGTGAAGATAAAATAGGTGCATAAAGAAGATGTAGTGATACGAATGATTGTTAAAAATGTTCTTGAGTTAAAACTTGATCATGATGGGATGATAAGGTTCAGAAATCAGGTATGCGTCCCTTCCATACTAAATTTTTAGAATGATTTTTTAGAGTAATATTATATTTATTCATTCTCTATTGATCCATGAAAAAAAAGATGGATAGAGATTTGAAATAGTGTTTTTGGTGGGATGGTATAAAGAGTAATTTTATAGAGTTTGCATCTCGATGCTCGATATTTCAGTAAGTTAAGTCTGAAATACAAAATTCTAAGGGTATGTTACATCCATTACTCATATCAAAATGGAAATGGGAAAACATCACCATGGAATTTGTCATTGGACTCCCCAAAACATCTAAAGGGAATAATTCTGTATGGGTTGTAGTTGATCACCTTATTAAGAAATCACACTTCATCACTATCAGAGAAGACTTATCACTAGATAAAATTTCTAGGATATTAATTATGGAAGTGGTATAGTTTTATGGAGTACCACATTTCATTGTGTCTGATTAGGATGTAATATTTACCTCAAAGTTCTGGTGAATTCTTTAGAAAAAACTTTATATGAAGTTGAGATTCAGCACTACATATCATCCTCAGAAAGATAGTAATTTTGAAATTACAATTAAACCCCTAGAGTATATGTTGATATCTTGTTATTTGGATTTAAAAGGTGGTTGGGATCAACACCTTCCTCTAGTTGAGTTTTCTTACAAAAATTTCACTCAAGCATTAATATATCTCCTTGTGAATCCCTCTATGGAAATAAATGTCAAGCTCCATTGTGTTGGAATAGATTTTAATAAAGAAATCTATCCATACATAAGATGGATGAAGAAAAATTAGTGAAGGTTGTATTAATTTAGAAAAACATCAAGGTAACTCAAAATCAGGAAAAAAAAGTATGCTGATAATCATTAGTGTGATCTAGAATTTGACATTGGTGATAAGGTGTTTCTAAGAATTTTTCCATGGAAGAAGGTTTTAATATTCAAGAAGAAAGGTAAACTAATCCCTAGGTATATATTTCCTTGTGAAATTCTTTATTTTATTAGGGATATTTCTTACTTCTTGGAACTTCAACAAAACCTCTCTCAATACCATGATGTGTTCCATGTATCACTCCTCAAGAAGTACATACATGACCATTCATATGTACTGAGCTCATATACCACTAGAGAGATATCTTTCTATGAGGAAAAACCAATGGATATTATGGATTTTAAAAATAATGTTCTATGAAATAAATCCACTCAAGGGTCAAAGTTTTTTGGTGAAACCACCCGTTTGAGGAAGCCTATTGGAACTTTAGGATATGATGACGCAGAATTATCCTCATTTGTTTGTATTTGAGTGATGAATTTTGAAGGTGAAATTAATTTTAAGGGGGTAGAATGTAACACCCATAGTTATTGGGAATTGCGTTTTTCAAATAAATTAAATTTCTTTTATATCTTGTGCTACATACAACACCAAGTTAATATTTTTCTACACACAACATCGGGTTAGCTTATGTTACACTGGATACCAATTTTTAACAAAACCATGATATATTATTGATATTATTCAAACATGACTATTATAACCTAGATACTAAACCTATAGGTATTAATATTATTAAATATTTTTTAAATATTATGTATAATGTTTTTATATAAAGAAAAAAATATTGATAAAAAATACTTAATTTTCAGTGAAGTCTTTATATGTTTCAAAAATTATATTTTCTAAAAAATTATTTTTTTTTGAGAACAATAATAAAATTAATTTTCGAAACTTTTCAAAAATTAATTTTTTTTAAAATAATTTTTTAAATATACATTTAAAAATAAACTGAGGGTGAATTTTTGGGTTTTTTGTGAAAAGATTCCTTTTTTGATGAATAATGAAAATACTAAATTTTAATTGAAAAATAACTTTTTGTTTAATATATTTATAAAGTTAAATTGTATTTTAAATTTATTTAAAAGTTAAATCAGTTTAATATACATCAATTAATTCAATTTATTTCATTCGATTCAATTTTATATTGGCTTTTGATATAAAAACTTTATAAACATTTAAACATTTTCTCTTGGAAAACATGCTTTCTCGGTGCATCTATGGGATTAATTTTCAATTAAAATTTTCTAATTATATGAATGGAATTTTTAAAAATTGATTAAATATTTTGAATAAGAATAATTTATATTATCTAATAATCTTAACTTAATTTTTTACCAAAATGAATAGTGAATGCAGTAAAAATTAATTACTGAGGTTAATATAAAAATGGATTTACCGGGGGATAAACTAAAAATATAAGATTAAAAATGACCTATAAAATTTTATAAAAAATATTTTTATGGACATATCTAGACCATTAAAAATATACGGTTTGATAATATCCTATTTTGGACCCTTTGGATATATGAAAAACATGGGATCACTCAATTACTTTCAGAAATATCAAGTGTGTCATATCCCCCACTTATAAAAGGATAACCCATATCCTCTCTTATTCACTCCTTCAAACCATTTTGGTTTATACAATACCTAAAAAATTACTTACCGACTTCTCTACCCTCATCCTATAATCCTTATTTTGGATAGAAATCCATTCTAGGAAGGCTTTTACTACAAACCTAAGGAGGATAGCCAAAGATGATGTAACATTCATCAATGAGTGTTTTTGTTTTATTTATTCCTCAAAATCCTTAAATTATTATTATAAAATGATTATATAATAACCTTAGTATATTAAGTACACTAAGATGTTGTTATGTTATGAGAATTACATACATCCCTCTCCACTTCCATCAAATGGGTTATGAAATCATTGTTCGTGTGTACGGCGGATGACCACCTCACGAACTGATGTCGTTATTTTTTCCATTACAACCTCTCAAAGATGGTTTTTATAATTTATTTATTATTTATATATTATATTTATGATTTTATTATTATTATTTAATTATTATATCACACATACCATCATACTATTCATTTTATGTGAATACAATAATGTAGCTCATGTATACGGTGGACTAACACCTCATGAATAAATGTGATTCATTAATGCTTTACATGGAATGTATTAAGGATGGTTTTGATAAAAATATAAGATATTTATAAAATATAAATTATTTATAAAATATAAATTATTTATAAAATATAAATTATTATATAATGATAATATATATAATTTACCTTTCTTTCTTTCAATCTTAAAATAAAAGGAAAACAACGTCTATGCGTACGTGTGGCCTACCGTCACTATGAACGGTGTTTTTAATTTTTCATCACTAAATTTTATGGATTACCATAAACATATATATATATATGATATTTATATCATGGTTAAAATTACAAGTATTATGGAACCATGATCAATGTAAGAGGAAAAAAATAACAAATCAAAACATATATGAAAAACAAAGCGGTTATTTCCCAAAACATGACTTTAACATGGAATTATTAATAAACAGATAATAAAATTTCATAAGAAAATTATATCTGGTATGATATATATAAATATGGTTATTTAATATTTTTATAATAAATATATATTTAATATAAAGGAGGTTTGAATTATTACGATAGAAGACAAGACTTAAGGTAATGGATTTTTGTCTCACTTTTTAATTTTGTGAGACACATGCCATATTCACCACATATTTCTTTTATGTGGTGTATATACTACTTATGAATGTATTTTATGATTATTATCTTTAAAATTAATTGGATTTACATATCCATTTGATGATCTCTCTTTCATGGGGTTTATGTTTCAAAATTTACCAAAGTGGTAAGGAATTTTTTTTCTCAATTGTCCTTCTTTGAGACGTACGTTATGTTATGCATTTATATTCCTTCATGAGGTGTATATATGAACCATTTGACATAAAATATCACGAATTTATTTATCTTCATGATATTTTAAGTTCAATTTTATTTTATTCCTTCTCAGTTCTTACGATTCAAAGTTACCAAAGTGATAATGATTTTATGTTAGAGTCTCATCATTTATTAGGATTGTTTATGATTATGTTTTTTATGATAAAATATTATGATTTATCTCTCTATAATCTTACTAATTTTATTCTTCTATGGTTATGTATTAACTTGGATTTCCCCAGGCCATTCCTTTGTGAATATCCAGTGTTTAGGGAGTTCTGGGAGTCAATAGTATCTCATTCCGAGTGTTTTCCAAAAAAACTAGCTTTGAACCTTCAACATCGATGAGTCAGGGGTGTCGGAATCAGTGAGTCAAGGGTGTCGGAATTAGTGATTCAGGTCTTCGTCATTGGTAGGTTATGAAGTTGGTAGTTCAGGGCATCAGTAGGTCAGGGAATCGGTAGGTCAGGATGTCGGTAGGTCGAGGCATCGGTAGGTCATTGCATTGATATCTCAGCATTAGTGGCTTAGAGTTGGTTGTTCATGTCAGTAGCTCACCCATCGGTGGCTCAGTTTCGGTGACTCACCCATCAATGACTCATTTCCTTTTTTTCCCAATTTTCCAGTTTCACCCCTCTTATGTTAAATAAAACATAAACTGAGTTTATAGCCTTGTTTTGGCATTTTTAAGTGTGTTTAAAAGGATATTAAGTATATATTTAATATCCTAACATTAAAGGGGATTTGAGATACTCAAATTATGTGATCGTGATCACGATCCCATGTTAATGGCCTTTGAAACTGTTCTTCCTTTAAAATATGATTCAACTCTTCAAAGCTGAGATCTCCCATTCCCAGTATGTTTTTTGTTCCCTCTTAGTGCACCTAATATATTCATCTCTAGATGAGTTGTGCATATGTGTGGAAGTAATTGTTGGTTTCTCTTGTAGTTCTTTCCTACTACTCATGTGATCCCTTTTTCTTGGCATAAAGAGGATATTTGGTTGCATGTTGTTTCAGGTAGGGATTTCTTCCACCTCTCTTATATTCTTGCATCATGTGGGGTGAGTGTACTAATAACTCCTTGTGAAGAATGGTTGAATTCTTTCTCTTAACAAGTAATAAATGAATTAAAGGGGGTATGATGAAAAGATAATAGGGTCAATGAAATAACAGGCTGAAAGTGGTTTGATGTTGATCTCCTACTTTAGTTATTATCCTTGATTCTTTTATGGTTGTTATGGATATACGAATTCTAAAAAACATGGTCATTGGTGGCCTTCACTTATGCACTGGTAATGTTCTATTTTTCTCATGATAGTTGATAAAGGACTGTAACATAAAAACTACTTAATAACATATACTTGGCTAATTGAAATGGATTACCTAGGATGAAAACCCTTTTGTGATCACCCCTATTTATCAATGTGGACTTAAAGAACAGTGTTTACCAAATCTGAATATGTCATGTTTGATAGGTGTGGCTGAGTGTTGTGTCCTATTGGGATATAGTTAAATGGTATCTATTGTGGTCTTGGTGTGTGGGGTGGTACAAGGGGTTTTGGTATCCCAGTTTGAGAGACTGATTGATTGCGTAATGGAAAAACTTGTAGGTAGTTAAACTTCCATTGTTTTTGTTGTGGCTGTCAAACGGAATTGGGTAGTGGTACTATGGTGTGGTTATGAACTTGTCATATAGTGGTACTACATCTATAAATTGTTTAGGTAATAGGGCTACAGGGTTGGGTTAAGAGAGTAGGATTGTGTTGTATAATTTTGAATAATGGTATTTGGTAGTGGTTGAACGGGGGAATGTAGTGGGATGAAAAAATATGGTTTTATACGGTTGTGTAGTGTGACTATAGTTTGGATTTTCTTGTCATTTATGGTGTTTTTGTGGTTGTTAGTTTCCCTGGTTAGTGCTGGAATAATTAATGTGAACCCCCTTAATAAATAAATGGTAAAGTGTTTAATGAAAAAGGGTTGGGTTTACGCTTTAGTTGTGGTTGTTGTGTGGTTGTGCACATAAGGGTAGAAGAAAAAGTGGTTCTAGTGGGTTGATTGTTTATTTTTGAACCCATAGGTTGGGCTAAGTGTTTACTTACCCATATATATAAATTTTAGTTCCTTTTTATTTTTTTACGCACCCCTCCCTTCTTGATCACCATGTACTAAACACCCCCATTTCATGAGAGAGGGTGTATTTCCCAACTTCCTGATTGGAGGATGGATGGATGGTTACTGAATTTCTTTCTCACACCCTCTTTTGGGTTCTTACCACTTGAGTGTATCTAGGAAGGATATAATGGCTTGAGGCTTACCATAGTCCTAGATCCTTTAGGTAGGTTTTTTGTGGATGAGGGGCTTAGGTGTTGCAGGCCAGGTTTTTCTCTCAAGTATCTTCGGGATGAGGCCCATGTGTCTTCAATTGAGAGGTGTGGTTGTTGTGTCCCAAGTGTATGTAGGTAGGATGTGTGGTGTGTTTTGTTGCCCAAGTGTGTGTGGGAAGGTTGTGGTAGTGGGACAGTGTATGGGAAGAGTGGTAGCATCAATACATTATCCATTAGGAATGATCAGCTAACCAGTGGGAAAGTGGTGTGGGGTACCCAAATGTTGATGTGCTTATGATACTACTTTACTTGACTCTCATTATTTGGTGAGTGTGCCTTGATGAGGCTAGGGTGGTTAGTATTCTTTGTTAGGTGCTTTTAGGTTCTACTATTCTCTCACATGGTCATTATTATTTTCCCCCACTTATGCATGGGTGGCTTTATTTTTCTTATTTAGTATACTTGTATACTCACCCTATGTCTGTAAAACTAATTTCTGGTTTCTAGGAGGAATTTGAGGATTGTACTTGACTTTACTAGCTTGTATATCAAGATTAGTAATTGTTTCTACTTAGTTTCTATTATTTTGGTACTTTACTTTGGATTTTTGTTGTACTCTGCATCAGCTTTACTTTTTAACATGCATGTGGGAATGGAGTTTGGATTTACTTTTACTTTTAGTATTTGGAGTTTCTTGGGATTTACCATCTTATCTCCTGATCTTTTTCTATAAAAATGGTAATTCATTCTATTTTACATGAGATTATATACCCTTTGTGCTAGTCGCCACTCCAAGGCCTATTAAAGATGGAACTCAGTGGATCATTATCTCTCTTTCATCTTGAGGAATGAAGGGTGTGTAATGTTATCGTCCCTTCCCTCATCTTGAAGAAGGTGGGTTGTGAAAAAGTGGTGTCAAAGGGAGGTTTGAGGGATAGGATAGATCTTGGTGTTAGGAATAGTGATTATTGCATAGGATGGTAGGGTAATGGTGTTCGGAAATCTTGGTGCATGAAATAGTCCAGAGAAGACCGATTTAGACATGGGATTTTAGGGCCCCTGTGATTTGATGCAAGGACTATGGTCCTACTAAATGACCAGGTGAGGCTACACTGGTCGTAGAGTAGAGACCCTAGGAAAGTTACATGCATCATAATGACTTGTGTTCTTGTGTGTCTTGGGCATTTTGGGAATTTAAATTTAAATAAATAGTTAAAAAATAAATCTTAAGATGGAAATTCTCATACTACCAGGGCTTGGGAGTTTCTTGTTTAACCTTTTCATCTATGGCACCCAGACATCACCCACATGTGGTACGAGTTGTTGAGGTCGAGCTGGTTGACCTGGATAATCAGTGGAGGGCCGATCAAGATGGGGAAGATGACTTGTGGAAAAATAACCTTTGAGATTTTAAGTGGAATACCCTAGGGAAGTACAAAGGTAGCGTTTTAGTATAGAGACAGAGGGCTGGCTTGGGGAGCTAAAAATCACCTTTACACTGATTTGTGATCCGAGGTAGTACTAGGTTCCTTTGGAAGTGATCCAGATGTGAGGAGTATTGTTTAAATGGTGGACACTTTACCATGGGGAGAGGAAGGAGACCTATGTCTCATGGACTAACTTTGAGAAGGATTTGTGGGCAGAGATTCTTTCCTCAATGATGAAGGATGAGAAGAGGAAGAAGCTTATATCCCTCCAGCATGGGAGTATGTTGGTCAGGCAACTAGGGATCAAGTTCAAGGATGTCTTATTCTTTCCTCCGGATCTCTTTTAAGATGAGAAGTCTTGGGTGAGACACATGGAGGAGGCACTCCAACATTCTCTTCCGTAGGTTGTCACTCCTTTTACCCTACTAACATACTTACAAGTTTAGAAGAAGTTAAAAGTAGTATAGAGGATGCACTCACATGGAGGTATACCATGAGAGAGGATCCATCCGGGTTCATCGAAGGGGGAGGCAGTCAGTAGTAGGTTCCTGGTGTTAGGGCCTTCTATGTTTCGGCCAGTGGGAAGTAGGACTCAGTAGTTCAAGTTCTGATCTTCCAGTCCTTGCCCATTACCCATTGTCTTGGGACCATGGTGATTAATTTGTGGAGGTCGTGGGAATCTTCAGAACTAGTTCCCAGTTCAAGCTCAGTATGGTGGGGGTGGGCTGGTTCAACGCCCACCTCAACTATAGTAGTTTCTAGTTAGGGCCTTCTAGCAGTAGGGGCAGAAAGATCCTGCTCCACTGAGGGTAGATCGTGTTGGGGGAGTCCAACCTCAGGGTGCTATTTATGAACCTAGAACAGGGCATGGTTAGGGAGGCAGTCAATAGCAGAGGGGTAGAGGAGCTAGGAATGGGCAATTGCACATCATCGAGGCAACAGTTCCAGTAGGGCCAAAGGTTGTTCGAGGTACGATCAGTCTGTTTAGCACTTTTTCTTGTCTTTTGTTTGATTCATAAGACCCACACTCCTTTGTTACACTGGGTCTATTCCATTCTTTGGGAATAAACATTGAGAATTTTCCTATGACCCTAGTGTTGAGTACACTAGTTGGAGGTCAGACCAGTTTTTTTGATGTTTATTGGGGATGTAGACTGATGTTGGGGATGCATCAGTCTAGTGAGGATATTATTATGCTATAGATACAGCCATGTGATTTTCATCCTAGGCATCTAATGGTTGTTTTTTGTTCACACTATTATCGACAACTTCTAGAGGAGAGTCATGTTTTTAGGTGTGTATGGCCAATGTGTAGTTTTCATTCTATCATAACTCATCATCCAAGGCCTGTGTCATGACTACCCCAAGCCTGTCTTCCATAGGATAGGGGATGGAAACTAGCACCGAAAAGGAATATCCTAAAAAGGGAAGTCATTTCATTTAAACCTTTACACACACGCATCCCATACTATGGAATCTAAAGCTGAAACTGGGATACCAACAACAAGTATGTCACATGAGGAAGCAACCAAAAAATTAAAGGTGCAACTGAAAAGAAAAAGGGGTCCAGAATACAAACCCAACTGAAAAGGAAAGTACAGTAAATGAAAGTACATGGTTCTTAGGTATTCTTCCAAGGATCCTACCTGAAGGGTAGTTTTAGCTCACCATTGGATGTCGTTGAAGCGTATTGTGTCTATAGATCCACCCCCGAGCACCACCTATTCCTAGATCTCCAAGATCCCAATCAAAGATGTTTGTCGTCTTCACAAGACACAATAGGTGCAAGTAAATCCTGTACAGGGGTGAGCATAACAATACTCAGTAGAGACCCTGAAACCAAAAATATGACTCATAGAAATTCACAAAGGAAATCACAAAATAATTCATAAATATTAGAATCACTAGAGTCATTTTGACATAGGTATAACTTAAAGTGTTGATAGCGAAACCAACAATTACAAAAAATGAACAAAAATCACTACAAAGGAACTCATCCCTGATTATTCTGTTATTATAGTTCGGTTGCCTATACCTATTAGTAGATGAGTCATGAATCTTCACTCGGTAGATGAGTCAAGAAGCCTCACTTATAGCTGAGTCATGAAACCTCACTCGGTAACTGAGTCACAAAGCCTCGTTGGGTAGTTGAGTCATGATGCCTCACTGGGCAGCTGAGTCATGAAGCCTCACTGCTAGCTGAGTCATGGAGCCTCATTTAGTATCTTAGTCATGAAGCCTCTCTAGGTAGCTGATTCATGAAGCCTCCTTGATAGCTGAGTCACAGAGCCTCACTGGATAGCTGAGTCACGATGCCTTGCTGGGTAGTTGATTCATGAAGCCTTGCTAATAGATGAGTCACATAGCCTTACTAGGTTAACTTTCCTGAAATCTTACTTATAGGATTTCATAAGGTCTGTCCCGTCACGTGGGTCCCAATGCTACCGACTGCATGTCAATCTGACGCACGGTTTGGGAGATACATTTCTTTTGTAAACAAGGGTTGGTTGTGTCTGGGCTTGGTCAAACTGGTTCAGACCGACCCGAAAAACCCATCCTAGGGTCCCGCATGACCTGATCATGTCCACCTCGCTCATTGTCCTGGACTATTGGGCCTCACTGGACATGGTCAAGGTTTTCTATGGATTTAGTCCGCCCGAACACCTAGTGACCTAAATTTATCCAACCCGACCCACACTAGCGGGATGATCTCTTTTACCAGTCCACACTGGCACCCTGCACTGGCGCCTCGCACTGGCGGCCCACACTAGTGGGTTGGGCTGGATAAATTTGGGTCACTGGGTGACCGAGCGGACCGGATGCATGTCCATCCTCAGCCAAGTCCAGTGAGAATCAATACCCTAGGCCAATGGGCCTGGTGGATAGGATCGGGTCATGCAGGACCCCATACTAGGTTGTTCGGGTTGGTCTGAACCAATCGGACCAGAACCGAACACAATCGGCCCATGTTTACAAAAAGGGACGTATCTCCCAAACCATGCATCTGATTGATGCATCGTCTATGGAATTGGGACCCTCGTGACGGGGCAGTCCTTATGAAATCCACTAAGTAAGTTTTCATGGATGTTTACCCACCAAGGCTCTGTGACTCATCTGTCAGAAATACATCGTGGCTTAGCTACCCAGTGAGGCTGTGTGACTCAGCTACCCACTGAGGCTTCGTGACTCATCTATCAGCAAGGATTAATGACTCAACTACCCAGTGAGGCTTCATAACTCAACTACCTAGTGATTCTTTGTGACTCAACTATCAGTGAGGCTTCATGACTGAGCTACCTAGCGAGGCTTTGTAACTCAGTTACCCAGTGAGGCTTCATGACTCAGCTATCAAGTGAGGCTTTGTGACTTACCTATCAGTGAGGCTTTGTCACTCAGTGACCCGACGAGGCTTCATGACTCAGCTACTGAATAAGTATAGGTGACCTAGCTAACCTAAAGGACTCATCGAGGATGAGTACCTTTTCAGTGATTTTTTTTCAGTATTTTCAACCATTGGTTTTGCTATCACCACTTTAAGTTATACCTATGTCGAGATGACTCTAGTGACTCTAATCTTTGTGAATTATTTTGTGATTTCCTTTGTGGATTTCTATGATACCCAAGTTACTTTCTAGGACCCTACTGAGTATTATTATGCTCACACCTACATGGGATTCGGTCGCAACTATTGTGTCTTATATAGATGATGGACAGATTTGAATGGGATCTTGGAGAGCCAGGGCCATGTGGTGCTCAAGGGTGGATCTATAAACGTAGTACACTTCAGCGACATCTGATAGTGAGCTACACCTACCCTTCAGGTAGGATCCTTCGAGGATGACCTCTGGATCTTGTACTTCCTTTTACTATACTTTCCTTTTTATTTGGGTTTTTATTCTAGCCTCCTTTTTCCTTTTAGCCTCACATTTACTTATGTGGTTGCTTCCTCGTGTTACATACTTGTTGTTGGTATCCCAGTTTCAGATTTACATTATGCATTATGTGTTGTGTGTGTGTACAGGTTTAAAGACAATGCCTTCCCTTTTTGGGATATGCCTTTTTAGTTCTAGTCATCATCCCCTGGCCTATAAAAGGTAGGCTTTGGGTAGTCATGGCACGGGGCCCAGTTCGGTGGGTAGTCGGTGTGTAGAGCCTCTTCTCTCCTTGTCGGTTGGGATGTTATTGGGATTAGGATACACATAGATAGTGGAGGTTATGGGGGTTGTCAGAGAGTTCTTGGATGTCTTCCTAGAGGAGGTTGTGACCCTACCCCCTCTTCATGACGTTGAGTTTGGAATATACTTGCAACCCAATTCCCATCCAATTTTGATGGATCCCTATCAGATGGCACCTTATAAGTTGTGATATTTTCATATTCAGGTTGATAATATAATGAATAAATGTATTATTCATCCAAGTGTGTTATCATGGGGTGTTCTAGTATTGTTTTCAAAGAAGGCTAATGATGGTCTAAGGTTGTGCATAGACTACCAGATACTAAACCAGGTAATGGTCAAAAATGTTACCCCATTATAAGGATAGATGATCTTTTTGACCAGTTAAAGGGGGAAGGTTGGTTCTCTAAGATCAATCTACAGTCTGGATATCACCAGCTGAGGTTGAAGGAGGGTGACACCCCGAATACTTCTTTCAGGTGAAGGTATAGGCACTTGAGTTTTTAGTCATGCCTTTCAGTGTTACGAATACAACATCTGTGTTCATGGGGATCATGAATTCTATCTTCCACAAGTTCATAGAATAGATTTTCATCATATTCATCGATAACATCCTAATCTACTCAAAGTCATAGGAGCAGCACGTTGATCACCTCAGGACAGTTTTGGAGGCCCTCCAGCACTACCATCTCTAAGGGAAGTTCTCCAAGTGAAAGTTCTAGACGTGAGAAGTGCACTTCCATGGAAATGTGGTGTCTTGGTAAGGGATAGAAGTGGACCCCTAAAAGGTCAATACGATGGTTTCTTGGGTATCACCCAAGAACATGGAAGAGGTTTGCAGCTTCCTGGGTCTATTGGGCTATTAATGAAGGTTTTTACCTGACTTCTCTCGAATTGCAGCTCCATTGACATCTTTGACCAGAAAAGACCAGGATTTCACATAGATTGAGTGGTGTTAGACAGATTTCATCTATATAAAAAGGAATTTGGTAAGTGATCTAGTTATTTGGTTTCCAGATGAAGGGGTAATGTTCAAGGTGTTTTGTGATGCTTCTGGTCTAGGTTTGGGATGTGTGCTGATGCAACAGTGGGGAGTAATCTCTTATGGGTCTATGTAGTTATGTCTACATGAATGTAACTATGTCATCCATGATCTAGAGCTTATAGTATTCATTTTTGTGATGAATTTGTGGCAAAATTACCTCATTAGGGAGTTCTTTTTGGTCTTTACGGATCACAAGAGCTTGAGGTGTGTCTTCTCTCAATGAGACCTGAACATGCGGAAGCAAAGGTGGATGAATTTTCTCTAGGACTACAACTTTGAGATCTCTTACACCTCATTAAATGGGAATTTTTTGGCCGATGCCTTAAGTATAAAGTCACATAATGAGGAAGTTTGGGAATCCATGGATGCTTGGAAGGCAATGGAGGAGTTTTCCTCTTTACATTTTGATGAGAGAGTGGATGATGGTAGAGGATGTATGATTCAGATGACAGTACAATCTTCCTTAGTGTGTCAAGTGGATTATTCTTAGAGGGGAGACTCAGAGACTGAAGTGATATTCGATCATGTTGTTTAGAGTGATGTTCTAAAGGGATGGCCAGAGGATAGCCATAATCAGATGTTGTTCTATGATAAGCTGTTTTTCCCAGTGGAAATGTGCGAGGTGGTTCTCTGTGAGTTCCATAGATCACCCCTAGTGGTGTATCTAGGAGTCTCTAAAATTTACTGAGTCTTGAGGGAATATATTTAGTGACCATGGGTGAAGTGGGTTGTGGAAAGGTTTGTGTCAAGGTGCCTAGTGTGTCAGTAAGTGAAGGATGAGCATTGTGTTCCCGGTGGTCTGTTTCATCCCTTTGACATTTCTGAGAAGAAGTGGGATGAAATATTTATAGATTTAATCATAGTATTTCCCAGAACTTATGGATGATGTGATGCTCTTTGGGTAGTATTTGACCATTTGAATAAGTCAACTCACTTATTGGTGATAAAAGAGTTGAGCGCAGCGAATGCCTTAGCACAGAGGTATGTGGATGAGGTGGTGTGGCTTCATGGAGTTCCAATATCCATTGTCTTAGATCAAGATAAAAAATTTACTTTGTGAGTCTATAGGGGATTGTATCATTCCTTTGGCACCTATTTACACCTGAACATTGCTTTCCACCCTCAGACAGATGGGCAGGCAGAGAAAACCATCCAGATATTGGAGTCCATGTTATGGGCATGTGTTCTAGACTTTAGTGGGTGTTGGGTGAGGCATTTACAGTTGGTATAGTTTTCTTACGACAATATCTATCACTCTTTCATTGATATGGATCTGTTCTAAGATCTATACAAGAGGTCATGTCACTCACCCCTGTGTTGGAAAGAGGTTATAGAATCATTTTTTCTTGGTTAGAATGTGGTGAAAAGTATTACGGAGAAGGTGTAACTTGTCCTTGAGAGGATGAAGGCAGCACAGAACCAACATAGGTCATATGATTATCATAGGAGTTGTTCTTTTGATTTTAGGGTTAGAGACCATGTCTTTTTGAAGGTTTCCTCTTGACTTGGGAAGTGGAGTTTTGGAAGAGGGAGAAATATTTCTCCTAGGTTCATCGAACCTTTCGAGGTGTTGCGATGATTCTTCAAGGTATCATATCAGCTGGAATTTCACCATAGTTAGGGAGGATCCACAAAAAATTGCATGTCTATCAAATCCATTGGTATTTACAGGATGACTCCCACATTATAGAGTGGGGAGAGTTGGATATCAAGGATGACGTGACGTTTTTGGAATGACCGATAAGAATCAAGTATCGTGATGAGAATATGCTTCTTGGACAGATCATTCCTTTGGTTCGTGTGTTATGGAGTCATGGTGGCCTCCAGGAGAGTACATAGAAGTGGGACGTATAGATGTGTGTCCAGTACCTAGAGGTGTTCTTATTTTTTCTCTTGTGTTTTTCTTTGTGCTTTTCTTTGTTATATAATGTGTGATCTTGTTCATTATTAGATGATTTGTTTCCATGTTCTCTGAATGTCTGTGGAAATGTAATGACTGTGGGGAGGGGAGGACCAGATCCCTAATCGAGCGGCATTAATGTGGATGCAATTAAACCCATGTGGGTGAGTCAATGCCA
This sequence comes from Viscum album, assembly GCA_963277665.1. Lineage (NCBI taxonomy): Eukaryota > Viridiplantae > Streptophyta > Magnoliopsida > Santalales > Viscaceae > Viscum > Viscum album. The sequence goes on from OY728163.1 coordinate 1,869,544,450, forward strand.
CCAAAAGTGAATAGTATATTGACATAGAGGAAGAAGCACCCTAATCCATGTATCTGGATAGTGTGATATTTGGTGTTCATGTGGTTGTTTGGGGTAGTGGGGGACTTAGTGTTTGTATAGTTGTTTAGGAGATAGATGTAAAGGGGGTGTTCTTGGATGTCAGGGTTTTCTCTCTAGTTTTAGAATAATGTAGGGTGGTTAGTTCCTAAGAGGTATCTTGAGGGGTGGTTGTTCGGACCTCTCTTTTCTTAGGTTTGGTTTTAAATTCTCAAGGATGAGAATAGTTTGAGTGGTATTTTATGTAATAACCTGAATTTCCCTAGGCCTTTCCTTTGTGAATATCTAGTGGTTAGGGTGTTTTGGGAGTCAATAGTAGCTCATTATGAGAGCTTTCCAAAATAAATAGCTTTGAACCGTCAGCATCAGTGAGTCATGGGTGTTAGAATCGGCGAGTTAGGGGCATCGGTATCGGTGAGTTAGGGTGTCAGCATCATTGAGTCAGGTTGTTGGTAGGTCAAGGCACCAGTAGGTAAGGGCATTGATATATCAGGATGTTGGTAGGTAGAGGCATTGGTAGGTCATTGCATTGGTAGCTCAGCATAAGTGGTTCAGTGTTGATAGGTCGCATCAGTATCTCCCCCATCGGTGGCTCAACGTTGATGGCTCATTTCATGTTTTCCTATTATTTCCATTTTTCTAGTTTCACCCCTCTTACGTCAAATAATATTTAAACCAATTTTAAAGCCTTGTTTTGGTGTTTTTAAGAGAATTTCAAAGGATATTAAGTATATCTTTAATATCCTAATAATTCTGGGGATTTAAGATACTCAAACCATGTGATCTTGAGAACGATCCCACTTTAATGGCCTTTGAAACCATTCTTCCTTTAAAATAGGATTTGGCTCTTCAAATCCGGGATTTCCCCTTCTTAGTATGATTTCCGTTCCCTCTTGGTGCACCTAAAGTATTCCTCTCTAGATGAGTTGTGCATCTGTGTGGAATTATTCATTGCGTTTTCTATGAGTTCCTTCCTACTACTTGTGTGATACCCTATTCTTGGCATAAGGAGGACCTTTGGTCTCCTGTTGTTTCAACGAGGAATTTATTCCACCAATATTCTATTTGTGTATCTTGTGGGGTGGGTGTACAAATGACTCCTTGTGATGAATGACTGAATTATTTCTATTAACAAGTAATAAATTAAATAAAGGGTATAGGATAAAAGGATTATGAGGTCATTGAAATAATAGTCTGAGAGTGGTTTTATGTTGATCACATACTTTAATTTTTGTCATTGATTATTTTATGGTTGTTATGGCTATATTCTTTATGAAAATCATGATCGTTGGTGGTCTTTTTTGGTGCACTGGTAATTTTCTATTTTTTATGATACTTGATAAAGGACTATAACATAAAAATTGCTTAATCATATATACTTGGATAATTGAAATGGATGCCCCATGATGAGAAAACCTTTTTTGATCACCCGTGTTTATCAAATTGGACATAAAAACAGTATTAAAAAAATATGAATATGTCCTCTTTGATAGGTGTGGCTGAGTTTTGTGTCCTATTGGGTTGTGTTTTAGTGGTAGTTGTTGTGGTATTGGTGTGTGGGGTGGTATAGGGGGTGCATTGGTATCCCAGTTTGAGATATTGATGGATTGTGGAATGGATGGACTTGTAGGCTTTAGAACTACCTTTGTTTGTGTTGTGGTCATCAAATGGTGTTGGTAAGTGGAAATCTCATGTGGTTATTAAATTATTATGCAATGATACTACATCTAGGAAGTGTTTGGGAAGCATGGCTATAGAGATGGGTTGGGAGAGGAAGATTGTGCAGTATAATTTTCAATAACGATAGTTGGAATTAGTGGAATGGGGGAGTGCAGTGGGACTGAAAAATTTGGTTTTGTGTGGTTGTGCAATGGGACTACAGTTTGGCTTTTCTTGTTGTTTTGGGTGTGTTTAAGGTTGTTAGTTTCCATAGGTAGTGCTGGAACAATTAAAGTAAACCCCCTTAATAAATAAATGGAAAAGTGTTGAATGAAAAATTATTGGGTTAATGCTTTGGTAGTGGTTGTTGTGCGGTTATACACATAGGGGTAGTAGAAAAAGTGGTTCTGGTGGGATGATTGTTTGTTTTGAAACCTGTAGGTTGGTCTGAGTGTTTTCTTACCTATATATATAAATTTTAGTTCCTCGTGATTTCTATATGCACCCCAACCTTTTTGATAACCATGTTCTGAACACCCCCATTTCATGGGGGAGGGTGTCTTTCCCAATATCCCGGGGGGAGGATGGATGGATGGTTACTAACTTTATTCCTCACACCCTATTATGAGTTATTTCCACTTGATCATATACAAGAAGGTTGTAATGGTTTGAGGCTTACCATAGTCCCAGATCCTTCGTTTAGGTTTTTTGTGGATGAGGGGCTTAGGTTTTGCGGGCTAGGTTTGTTTCTCAAGTATCTTCGGGATGAGGAGAAGGTGTCTTTGGGCAAGAGGTGTGGTTGTTGGGGCCCAGGTGTTTGCAGGAGGGATGTGTGGTGTGGTTTGAGGCCAAGGTGTGTGCACGTAGGTTGTGGCAGTGGGACTTTGTATAGGAATATTGGTATCGTAAAGACGTTATCCATTAGTACTGAGTAGCTAACCAATTGGAAAGTGGTGTGGGGTACCCAAATGTCGATGTGATTATACTACAACTTTACTTTACTTGCATTATTTAATGAGTATACCTTGGTGAGGTTGGGATGGTTAGTATTCCTTGGTATGTTCTTTGAGGTTTGACTATTATCTCATAGGGGAATTAGTATGTTACCCCCACTTGTGCACGTGTGGCTTTAATTTTTCTACTGGGTAAACTTGTATACTCACCCTACGTCTGTAAAACTATTTTCAGGTTTCCAGGAGGACCTTGAGGACTATGTTGAACTTTACTAGCTTGGGTTTTGAGATTAGTTTTTTTTCTACTTAGTTTCTATTCTTCTGGTATTTTACTTTGGAGTTTTGTTGTACTTTTCATCTACTTTACTTTTTAACATGCATGTGGGAATGTATTTTGGATTTACTTTTACTTTTAGTATTTGGAGTTTCTTGGGATTTACCATCTTAGCTCCTGATCTTGTTCTATAAAAAGGGCAATGTCTTCCATTTTACATGAGATTCTCTACCCTTGGTTCTAGTTGATGCTCTAGGGCCTATTGAAGGCGGGACTCTAGGTTCATTGTCTCTCCTTCATCTTGAGGAAGGAAGGGTGTGGCATGTTGTCGTCCCTTCCCTCATCATGAAGAAGATGGGTCATGATAGGTTATTCATGATATTTTCAAGCAATAGTACTATTTTTACACTCTTTAGTACTTAAAATAGTTCAGAAAATGTTTCTAATAAAATCTTAATTTATTTCTTTCTTCAGTCAAAAATCCATTTTCTTCCAAAACCATGTTTTCTAAAAAGTTTTCCAAATTTTTTTAATTATTATCCAAATGATTTATTAAAGATATTTTAACAATTTTTAACTTTTTTTAGAAAAATTAAATTAATCTTAACATCATTTTTCAATTAATGTATGTTTTAATTTTATTGAAAATGTGTATGGAAACTTCATTTTAACATGTATGACATGAATATAATTTTCTAACATCATGACCAATCATTACTTCAAATATTCCTTTATAATTTTTCAAGGTTGTTTTCAAAGAAAAATATTTTCAAAATGTTTTATGTTTTAAAAAGTTATTTTAAAATTGAAAGGATATTTTCCTCAATAAATTTTTTAAATGAATGATAAAAATCATTATATATATATGATTTCATCCATTGATGTTACCTATTCCTTACTAGGGATACAATCTAATGATATCATTCGTACTCTTTCTAGAATGGTTTATGCTTATGATGAAATGATTTTTATGAAACCCATTTATCTTCCACAATTTATACCACGATGAAATTATATTAAAACCCACTTTTTTCATGGGTTATGTTATGATTAAATGATTATGAAACTAGTCTCTTTTCAATAATTTATGATATGATTAAATGTTGATGAAACCCATTTCATTTTATGGGTTATGATATGATGAATGTTTTCTGATCTTGTGGTACACATTTGTATGATTCTCATTATGTGATAGGTGGGACCTATATATCCCTCCAATTCATTGGGTAAAGATTTATATGTCATGAGATATATAGGACTAAAATGAGAAGTGAAATTGGTTTAATAAGTGAATTTTCACACTATTACGTTCTTGTGAGTGAACCTTGACTACTATGATGGTTTGGAGAGTGAATCTATTCTAATATGATATCCTTGGTAGTGATCCTTGGCTAATTTTGAAATGATTTTATATGCTTATGTGTATTCCACAAATTCATGTCTTATGTCAATTTTCTACTCTCATGTCTCATATTCTCCGATTATCTTATGATTTTATGACTTATGAACCACCATTATTTATTCTATGATTCAATATTAGGATATTTAATATGTAGGGTATGGTTTTCAAATATTATTCTCATATCCTTATACACTTATTCTCATGTTATGATTACGTATATCACTTTTTTACCCTTACTAAACATTTGATCTCACGCTTTCTTATGTTTACTTTCCTCGTGTTATAAAGAAATGTATTAAGGGTGCTAGTTATGAAGAACATATTGGGAGACAACATAGCTCAGTTATGGACCAACTTTTATGTTTCCATGTTTCTAAAGGCACTAAATTATTATGATCCTAAGGCATGTGTTTGTGTAATGTAATGAATATTCTTGAAAAAAATATATAATATTTATTTATAATAATCTTTGGTTTCTATATAAACCAACCTCTAGTGGTTTGGGAATCTGATCATCTATATGTTGAGAAGTTGATGGCTCCATCAGAAAAAGATGATGATACGTGTAGGTTTATTATGTTTCATGAGTTTTAGTGATCGAGACTCCATAGGTTTCATAGAGAATTAGACCCCCCAAGTAGAGGAGGATTGGATCAAGGAAGTGGTTTGGGTTTTCTGTCTTATAAAAACCCCAACTGATTAGAAGGTTGTTCTCAAAACCAGTCTTCTTCAGGGATAATTTGGGTTCTATTGTGGTTTTTTCATCTAGATCCATGATGAGGTGACCCTGTATTAGGATAGAGATGAGACTCTATTAAAATAAGTATAGTTTCCATAATTATCGCAATTAACTAAGGCTTAGAAATAGGTGATGGATTGATATTTCACCTTGTGTGGGACCCATTCAGGTGAGATGTTGGTATTGAGATCTGGACTTCTTCAGGTAAACACAGGGAATTGATATATTCATGTGTCAGTGATGGATTTTTTGGCTTCATGAATGCAACAAAGAGAGATGATTCCCCCACGTGACTCCTTTTCTTGTGATGAAATGATTTAAAGTCATTTGAATGAGTCAGTGTCACCCAAAGTGGATAATATAAGGTTTTGGTGATTTATTTTCTCTGAATTGTATGTTTGAGGTCATTTTGGTGGTTTTAAGGTGTAAAATTCAAACCCTGATTGTTATAAAATGATGGGGTATGTGTAAGGATGGCTCTAGGAAGTAAAGTATTATGACCTGGAGGTGTTGGATTGATTTGAGGTGTAACCTATGACTTCTATACTTTATATGGAGTTTTAATATACATTGGTGTAGGTCCCTCCTTCTTGGATACATCCTTGGTTGAGAACTATGGATTTTAGAGGAAACTTTATCTTGATCTTCACATATAGAGACTCATACTAAGGAAGTTTTGAATATCTCACTTTGATTTTGGTATTCTGACTGGACTTTGGGATAATATATTATCTCATGGGATCTTTCCATATATGTAATTAGACACTATGATGTTTTGCATCATGTGATGGAGGATGTGGTCGAATCCTCTTTGGTTGGATATTATGAACTTTGGAGTGATAGACACTATGATAAGGGTTCTTTTAGACATAGTGTGTCCACTGGAAAGTCCTAGAGTTGTTCATGAAAAATGCAGATAAGAGATTCATGATTTTCATTATTTTCCATCACCTAAGACAAGTTATGATCAAAGATAAGTACCCATTTTTTCAAGGGATTAGTTACCTATTAAAAAATTTGAAAGGTGTGAGATGGTTCTTGAAGTTTGATCTCAGGACTCAATATCACCTGTTGGGGGTTCATGTGTATGGTATACCAAAGATGACATTTCAGTGTTGTTATGACCATAATGAGTTCCTAGTGATTCCCTTTGGTGAGAAAAAATGAACCCATATTGTTCATGGTGCTTACAAACCAGAACATCCAACATTATTTGGAATGGTTTGTTGTTACCTTTATCAATTAAATTATTGTATACTATGTGTATAAGGTGGTTTTCATAGAGATTTTGAGGATGTTCTTGTACTTACACTAGGATAACCAATTACAGTGGGTTGTCGAAGCATCAAATTTGGATATTATAGGTTTACTTTTTGGAGCATGTCAACTCTGATCTTGGTGTAGTCATAGACCCAACAAATTTTTTTGTAGTGTTTTCTTATGATCCACCTAGGATTATAGTGGAGGTTGGAGTTTCCTCGGTTTGGGAGGGTACTGTCAGAGGTTCATAAAAAAAATTTCCAAAATTGAATCCCTTTGAATACATACATTTAGAAAAGGAAGTCTTTTGTTTTTCCTAAGGAGTTACAGATACTTTAAGGATCTGGGGAAGAGCTTGACCAGTGGTCCCATGACGAGACCTCAAGAAGAGGGAGTAGAGTGTGTAGTGTTTATGATGCCTCTATATCTAGGATCAGATTCATGTTAATGTAGAAACATGTAGTTTTCACTTATGGATCAAGGAATATGTAACCCCATGAGTAGGACTACATAACCGAATCAGTTTTTCAAGTGTAAATATTTACCTTAGATATATGGATATTTTATCTTCTAGGAATGTATTGTGTTGTTTACTCAAACTGCTAGAGTTTCAAGCACATCTCTACCCAGAGAGAACATAACATGAGAAAAAGGAATTTTTTAGAGTTCCTATAGAACTATGAATTCAAGATATTCTATACTTTAGGGGATGTTAATATAGTGGTAGATTCCCTTATCAAGAAATCCCAATCTCATTTGGTGGAGGGGATGATAGAATAGTTAGGTTTATTACAACTGGCCCATGTGTAGGAGAGGGATGTGAAATATATTTAATAGATGGTGGAAACTCCACCACTTCTTCATCATATGTGGAAGGAGAAGTTCTATGTGAGAATCTATACTTACGAGATGCACCAGTTGAATTTTATGAATGAGTGGATCATTTCATCCTTTTATAGGGATGGATGGTACTTCTAATAACAATTTGTGAGGAGGAGTTGAGGGAGTTTCATACTTACACCATAGTTGTACATCCAGGTGTTTAAAATATGTACAAGGAACTTTAGTGGTAGTTTTCTTAGGATGGAATGAGGTAAAGTGTTGATGAGATTATTTCTTGGTGCCTCACATGTTAATAGGTAAGGTTTGATTTTAGGATCCAATAGCTCTGGATTAGCCTCTTGAGTTCTCTAAATTTTAGTGGGATATCATATCGATAGATTTTGGGATAGTGATTTAACATATAGTGAGATCCCATGATTCTATATAGGTTATTTTCAACCGACATACCAAGTGATCTTTTGTATCTGAGGATAGATCTCAGTTGAGATTTTGGGGTGTTTGTGCATGTAAGAGATCATCTAGAATCATGGGGTACCCATGATAATCATATCCAACCATGATTCTCGGTAAATTTCATGGTTTTATAGAAGATATAATGAGGATTTTGGGACCTAGTTGTAGATGATCACAACATTTCACACCTAGATTGATGGCCAAACTGAGTGGACCATTCAGGTTTTGGGAAAAGTGTTGTTTATTGGTGTGTTTGTTTTTTCAGAGCTGATGGGATCACTTTCCATTGGTGGAGATCAATTTCAATAGTATATATCACCCTACTATTTTCATATTAGTTTTTCAAGGCCCTATATAGGAGACACTAAAGGTTACCCTTATGCTAGACTAAGGTTAGTGGGACTTATATTGTTGGGCTAGGAATGGTGTAAGAAATATTAGAGAATAGTTTAGATGATCCATGTTGGTTGAGAACACAAAAATATTGATAAAAACATATGTAGACCAACATAATAGACCTTTCAAGTTTGGGTAGGAAGACCATGTCTTCTTGATAATCTCCCCACAACATGTATTGAGGAGTTTTGGTTAAGTAGTAAGATTTTAATTATTGTTATTTAGGTCATATGAGTTTCTATGTGGGGTTGGTAAGGTTTCATATAACTTGTCATTACCCCCACAGTTTGACTGAGTGTATAATTTTTTTCATGTGTTTTGGCTGAATAGATACATGCACCAGCCATAGAACATTATCAATTGTGATCAGATAGACATTGAGGATGGGATCACCTTCTTGGTGTATTCGATGGAGTATGAGGATCAGCAAGTGAGGATCTTGTGTGGATGAAACATTCCTCTGCTATAATTGATTTGGAATCATGGGAGCAAGTAGAAGACCTCCTGGGAATGTGATATCTAGATTCAATCTTAGTACCACCACCTTTTTGTGTATCTTGTGCTTTTCAGTTTGAAAATCCTTGAAGTATGGGAGAATGTAATGACTTTGGTTTCATTAGATTGGTCCTTTGAATATTTCTATATATATCTATATTTTTCCTTAGAGTTTGCATTGTTTTTTTGGTGCTGCAACACCCTGGAATTAATATATTAAAAATGATAATATATATTATATCACATGCATTCATATTTTGAAATAAATGTTTTTACCATTAATTAGGACCTTATATGGAAAATATAAGACCATGTTTATTTTTTAAATATCGAATTTACCCTATGCGCAACATAAAGTTGGTCAAATCAAGAGTTAAGTTGAAGATGACTGTTATCGGGTGCGTTAAGTAATTAATTAATTAATTTAATTAATTTAATTAAATGTGAAAAACCTTAATATATATCTATTTATATGTATTTATAAAAAATTCATAGGGTTAGCTACATAACCCTAAGATATTAGAGAGTAGGAGGAGAGTTTTTTTCATCGGAAACTTGGGAACATGGATTGATGATGAATGATTAGTGAGAAGCGTGAGATGGATGGTAAACGCATCGAGATCATCCTTCATCACTAGAGGTTGAATTCTTCCCCGGAAATTGATCTGTTCTTTATGTTGGGATCATTATTTTATGGATTTTTTTCTTTTAATTTATTTATTAATCATGGATTTAATATATACTTATTTTAAATGTGATTTTCATTTTTTAAATGTGCCTGATTTTAAATAGAGTTCTTGAACCTATTTTGATTTTATATTTGATTCCATTTATTTAAACCTTGATTTATGTCTTTATTTAATAATTAGAAGTGATATCACTATACAATGATGGTTGAAACTTCATTCTTGTTATTTTCCCACCGCTTTTTTTATGTTCTTCATCATTGACCCATGGGGTCATGATTCAAAATTGTAAGGTTGGATTTGAGCATGATCAAACCCCTAGAATCATGGAAGATTAATGACAAAGATAGATATAGGTGTGTTACAAATGGATCAAAGAATTTTTTGGGTTTTTTGTGATGGATTCATGTTTTTGGACCCAAATGGGGATGGGAAGCATATCATCTTTACCACACAGAGAACGAATTTTGATTTTCCAGCCACTAGAGGCCAAAAATCAATGATTGGAGGTTTACCCTTGGTTTTTGGTGGATTTTGGGTTTCCAAATGGTGGTAAAGGTGGCATAAATGGTAAATTTGAGCATTTTTTTAAACACTGGAGGATTTTGAAATTTTATAAAGTACATGATGTGTAGTTTGGAGGAACAAATGGCATGTGGTGACATTATATGGTGGATAGGGTTTATGTATAGTGATAAATACCACACACCATGTGATCTATAGTTGGATGAGTACCATGAGGTATAAGGGCACGAGAATGTATGGGTATATGAGTATGACTAGAGTACACAGTCATAGACATGTCCAGTATACCCAGACATGGATAGAGCACCTAGGCACAGTTAGAGTACATGGTCATGGGGCAGAGTACATGGGAAGGGATGGAGGATAGAGGCATACCTAGACTTCCAATATATGTCATTTACTCCATGTACACATTATATGGTGAGACATGTCTTCCCAAGACATGTCCAGAGGAGAACACACCTAGGTTTCTAGGTGGATTCACACACTATGAGGCTCTATTTACATGTCATGTACCTTCTTCCTGAAATTGTGATCTTGCATATATCCCTCTTAAAGACTCATATTTAGTCCCATGAGAAACTTATCCTAAGTTGTTTTCCACATAGAACATTATGGTGGCCTCCATTTTGGAATCAAATATACAATACAAGGTGTTATGAGTGGGAATATTATTTCAGTGATTCTTGGACAATGGAAACGATCGATCATGGTAATCAGAGAGATAAAAGGGTTGGTACTCCCATATATCTCCAATTGTTGGTCCCTTATATCTTTTAAACTGAATAATATAGAATTCCCCCATATCGTGCGTAGTTCCCCTATCTACAAAGTGTTACCAGGTTCATTACTCCCCTTTATCTTCAAGTGGTGGGTCCCCTATATCATTTATACATATAGAGACAACCCCCCCCCCCCCCCACACACACACACACACGCGCGCGCGCACATTATAGTGGGTTTAGGTCCTCTATCTATGGAGTGGACTCTCTATCATTAAGCTATGTTGGTGGGTGGGTCCTCCATTGGAGTAGTTCTCCCTCATTTGTGATACACAATGGTGAGGTTTGGGGGTTCCAAATTCTAAAGAGGTTACACATGATGCTTGGCTAGGGGAAAGTGTTCCCTCACCTGTGGAGTGCAGCATAAAGAAGTGGTCCCTCCATTATAATTCTTATATTGTTGTTCACAGTGGTTGGAATCATAGATAAAACTTTTGGATCTACAGGCTGACTTGTCGTTCCTAGCTAGTTGTGGAGATGGAGATCCCATTTCTTTATTTCTTAGGTTTAATTTCAGCATATATGAGTTTTGGTTTCTTTTCCATCTTGAATATGTGTTTAGTTGACTATGATTATTTTATTTCCTCCCTTTTGATTTTTGGGGTGTCCTACTAGGTATGTATATACTCACCCCTATATGGTATTTTCCCACATTTTCCTATCTTATACTGATGAAAAACATATTATTAGTGATCATGGTGGACTTGGTATTGGTGGATCTCATCAATATATAGTGGAACTAACCATGTTTAGTGGCCAGGCTATGGGATCTTAATTTGGGATCTCTCTTTCATTACCTATTTAAAATTTTTGTCTGTTTAGGTTTCCCTCTATAGTTTGGGTTTGGCGTGTGTTTTTTCCCTTATATATTGGATACCTTTTTCACTCTGATATGTATCCTAGAGGTTGTTTTATTCATTGTTTACACTCTATTAGCATCTTCTTTATTATATCACTTCACGGATTCATAGATTTATGAGTGTTCTTGAGTAAATATACTTTAGGGAAAGGCCTCCCATTTCAGTTTTATGTCTACTTAGTTATTGTCATAATACCTTGGCCTATTGGAGGTGGGCTTGGAGTGTCACACTCGGCTTATTGTCAGCTCTGGTGGGGCCTTAGTGGGTTATTTCATGACATTACTACCTCATTCTTAATATGAAATATAATAATAAAGGAACTCAATTATTTATCAACTCAATCAAGATATGTTTCCTACCACTAGATATTGGGAAAAAAATGGAACCTCAACACTCAAGTTTTGAATTTCATTGGTTAAAACAATCTAGAAATGGTGAGAGATAGATTATAGAAAGATATTCAGTCATTCCATTAAGTAATAATTTTATGAGAATAAAAATTACAGTAGAAAAATGATAAAAAAATATAGTGAATATTATAAATATTGAATACTAATGTGGACATTTTGGATATATTTTCCAATATATTAACTAAGTAATAATTGATCCATAAATAAAAAATTGTACTTTTATTTGGAATTTATTGAATTTATTTTACATGAGTGGGAACTATTATTCATTGAATATTTTTATAGAAATGTGTGTTTTTGGGGATTGAATTTATTGATGTCTATTTGGATTAATTTTTATTTACTTTTAAGGAAAATTTATTTTGTATTTTGGTGGTTCTTGAATTGAAATGTTATTTTTAAATGGTCATTGGTCTTGAGTTTAATTATTTTGAAATTAAATATTATATTAAATATCAATTAATGGAATATTTTTTAATTTTAGAAATTTGTGAATTAGGGATATTATATGTGGAGCCTTAATTTTCTAACTGGAAATTCAAATTCAAGGGAGATCCATACTCGATACTGAAGAATTTAGGGAATCTTCTAGAGACAATCAAGGGAATCTAAATAATTAATTAGGCCTAATAACTTTTTCTAGGTTCATCGCACTGGTTGGTGACTATTGTGTGTGGGGTCATAAATTTTGTAGAGAATATTTTATTGAGTCACATGGGGAGATAATGAATAGTGATAGGTGTGCCATGTAGATGATAGATGTGGAAATTTTAAGGGTTTTTTTGGTGTGATTGGCATGGGAATAAAGTGTGTGACATGATTTTAAGGATGGAACCTACTTATCTATGAGGAAGATCTACATAGAAAATTTTTGGGAAATAAATTTTAGGTAATAATGAGGGTTGGAACCTTGACTATTTGGAACCAGAAGGAAATAAATTAGTGATGGGAGTTGGAGATAGAAGTGGAAATCCTTGATAGAGAATATTACTCTTACTTTTCTTCCTGGTTTCAATTATTTCTTGTAATGAATTTATTTAATATTTTTATTTCATACATGTCCATTGGGTAAAATATTTCATGGAATAAGATTGATCGAGTACTATTTTACTTCATTCATGAATTTATTTTTTATACGTTACTCTCATATTCCTCTACTAGTCAGCTAAATTTTCCAAAACATCAATAATTAAATAAAACTAATCTAGGTTGAATTCATTTTGAAGATATTTTATCAAGTCAAAATCAATCTGATGGGTGATTTTATCATCAATAATATCACACTAAATTAAAATGTGAATTTGAACTTAGTTAACTCAGATTTTGTAATTTCTATGAATGATTGAGTGTTGTAGTTCAAATACTATAGGATTAATTCAAACAATGGTTTACCATTCAAAAAGTTATCCAATCACTTTCATTTCAGTTTCAGTATACTTCTTTCTATGCATGAACAGAGATAACATATTCAAACCATCCAATCAAGTTCCTCCATCTCATCATCATATTATTTCTCCCTACTGTGATATGTCTTATTTCTTAAACTATCTTCCTACCTCCAATTAGGCTATTATTGTTACTCCTATTACCTTCCTAAACAGTGTTTCATCGTCACGTAAAATATTTTAACCACCACTTATACAATTTATTATTTATTGAGAATTTTAGTTTATTTTCTTGGTCACTCTCATAATTTTTATTCCTTACCAATGAATCTACCCTTATTCACCACTTAAATAAGTTTAAAATTGGGAAAATAATTAATTTATTTTAGAGATAATCTCTTCAAATGTTTTCATCATTTATAGGGGGCATGAGTGACCAAGAAAGATATAAAAAATTCATTAAATTTTTTTAAAAAAATGACATAAAAAACATAAAAAAGTTATGTTCCACTTGTGATCAAATTATTCTAATATTTTAGTGTATTCACACTAGGTCTACAAGTGATAATTTAGATCCTTTCATACCAAAGATTGAAAATATTTGAGTAATATAAAATAGAAAAATAAAAATAAAATGGAATATAATAGTTACACGGTGAATTATAATCAAAAATTAAATATAAATCCACCTCCAACAAGAAATTAAATGATATAATGAGTCAGTATTATAGATTTTCAAGTACTTAGTGTATCTAGTAATCCAACATGTATTTGGATAACTCCAAGGTCTCATAACTATGAGGTTAAGTGGTCCTATTTTTCTATATTTCCATCATATAATGGACTACCTAATGGACACTCTCTTGACCTCATTAGGGATTTCTATAGTTTGGTGAAATAACTACAACTTAAACAAAAGAGTGAAGTGGAGATAAAATTGTGATTTACTTTATTTTTCCATATTACCTAGAGGGGAATTCTATAAATTGGTTCTAATAGTTATATGAGAAGATATTTGACATATGATATAATTTTTTAAAATCATTTAGTATAAAATTATATCCAAGAATAATGACTACTAAAATTAGACATAAAACCACTAGATTTATTCATGATGAAGGTGAGTTGTTCCATGAATCATGGGATAGATTTAAGGGATTTCTTGAGGAAGTGTTTAAATAACCAATGTACTTCACAATCCCATATATACACCTAATACAATAGACTCAACCCATACCATTATACATTAGTTGATCATTCCTGGAAAGGGGACTTTTTTGAAAATATTTGTGAGGAATTAAAGTAATCATTCAACACAGAAGCATAAAATTTGAACCATAAATGTTAAATAACAAGAACCATAGTTAGAAAATAATTAAATCATTTTAAAAAATATTAGGTAGAAAGTAATAAATTCTATAATTAAAATCATTAAAAAAACAGTTATATATAAATTCCACCATTATGGTATTTTTGGACACGTAAATTATTGTTACCCCAAATTTTACATGCTAACATGGTCACCTAAAAATGAAACATTTTCTGGTTATAAACATAGGATGTAACCTAGGGATAATAATTTTCATAATACCTAAAACAAGTTGTATATAAACAATCAAAAATTATTATGAAAAGATTAAGAGGTGTTTAGGCCTGCTGCTCCCTCTAGCCTTAAACAATTTTCTAGGAAACTATTTAACATCTAATAGAGGGACAAATGTTCTAATTCATAAAGAAAATTTAGAGGCTTTAATGTATAAAATGATAAAAAAATGGATTTGTAAGAAGAAAACAAAAGGATAATATATAATCATAAATGTATTTTTTTCAAAAATGATATAACCAATCTAAATAACAAAATTAGTTAAATAGAAATAGATTTAAGAGGAAGAGAAGGTGAAAAATTACCAAAAAATTCTAAAACTAATCCTAGGGAAAAAAATTATTGTTATTCTGAATACAATTGATCTTTAAACTCAAAAATAAATTCACATAGATCCTAAACCTACTCAAAATAAAAATATGGATAATACTAAAAACAAAAATCAATAAATTTTTTATTGAGGATAGAAACACTAAAATCACCAATAAACCCATTATTCCAGCTAAAAATCAAAAGGGTAATGTCTTGAAAAGTAATTAAAATATATTAAATAAAAAATATGTAATAATAAATTGAGGGAATTTCCAAAAAAAATGAATAGTTTTGCTCTATCCATACCATTCATTAAAAGAGTAAATAAAATGTATCAGGAACCTAGAATGCATAAATTTTCTTGATCTTTTCAAGAAACCTAAAATCAATATTACCATACTCGAATCATTATTTTAAATCCCATATTTTTTTAAATCACTGAAAAAAAATCAAAAAGAGAACTTTGGAAGAATTTTTTACTTATAATCTCATAGTAGAGAGCAGTGTTATACACTAGAATTGAATATATCCTAAACTTTGAGATCTAAGAATTTTTTTTATCCCATGTACTTTGGGAGAAATTTTCATGTCTAAATGTTTGTGTGAAATTGGTGTAGGTATTAATTAGATCCCATTTTCCTTATTTTATCACCTAAACGTAGGAGTTTCATATCCCACCACTTTTGTTGTATAGTAAATAGAACAATCCATTACTCATGTAATTTGGAGTGTTGGTGACTTTCTTGTTGGATTATGGAAACTATACTTTTCTACTGATATTCTTATTTTGGATATGGAGTGTGACAAGGAAGTCCCTATCAAACTTGGTAGGCCCTTCCATTTTATAGGAGTAGATGTCATAGATGTGTCTAAAGGTAAATAAATATTCAGAATAAGAGAGAAAAAATATATATTCAATGTTTTCAAAGGGGCTAAATAACCAACACAAATTTAAATATATTCAAGGTATGATATTTTAGAATTAGAAGAACCTATTGATAAAGAAAAAGTAGGAGTTTCTAATAATGGAATATGAAATCAATAGTTATCCAATCCCTACATAATCTTTCATTAGAGTATAATATAGCTAAAACTAATAACCTTTATATGATTATGAGGTAAATATTTTAGTTAATATACATAATTTTTCATTATATAACATTATAAACCTATAAATTAACTCATAATTTGAATTAAAGTTTATTGGGGATAGTATTAATGAAGGATAATCAATATATAGTTCCTTGTTTAAGAAGAATCATGAGGATCATAGACCTACGTGGCCCAATATTCCCCCCTCTAGTAAAAAACCATCAATATTAGAGCTCAAACTCCTATTATATCATCTAAAATACAATATTCTAGTTGATTTATCTTTTATAGTTTTCATCATTTAATCCTCTCTAGAAGAGATTCAAGGATAAATTTTTTAAATGTTTTGAGGACGTTTAATTCTATTATTTCTTAGACCATTACTAATATAAAGTTAATAATCCATTCATACAGTGTTCATAAAATACCCATGGTGCCTGATCAAAAAACAATAATAGAGGGGTAGTGAAGATTAAATCCCAACATGAAATATGTGGTTAGGGAGGAAGAGATAAGACTACTTGATTCTAGAATAATATTTCCCATTTAAAATAGTCCATGGGTTGTTTCTATCTAGGTGGTTCCTAAAAATATTGGAGTTATTATTATAACAGATCAAAATAATAATAAAATCTAATCCAAGATAGTGAATTGGTGTAGAATTTCATATATTATAAAAAAACATAACTCTATCACTAGGGGAAATTATTTTTTATTGTAATTTATAGACCAAATACTTGAGAGGCTGGTTAGTAATGAATTTTTCTTTTTTCTTGATGGATATTCTAGATATAAACTATTTCACATAGCTTTTAAAGACCAAGAAAATACCACCTTCACATGTCCATTTAGGAAATTTTTCTATCAATGAATTTCTTTTGGATTATGTGGTTCTATAACCACCTTTCATAGGTTTGTGATTCCATTTTCATAAATATTATTGAAAGGATAATTGAAGTATTCATGTATTATTTATCCATAGTTGGTAATATATTTTAAAACTGGCTTCAAAAACTATATGTTGGTTAAAAATTTGTTAAGAAAAAAAATTAATAGGAAAATGTGCCTGTTTAGGGTTATTGAGGGTATTTTGTTAGATCAAACAGTCTCTAAGAAGGTGATAGGGGTAGATAATTCTAAAATTAAAGTGATCCAAAGGATTCCACATCCTAATAATGTTAAAGTAATTAGAATATTTTTATTGAATTCCAATTTCTAATGAATTTTTATTAAATACTTTTTCAATATCAATAGTCTACTTTACTCTCTTCTAATCAAGTAAAAAACTTTTTTTTTATAAGAGTTGTATATAATCATTCAACTTTCTTACTAAAAATCAAATATTTTCACCAATTTTTTCTTACCCATATTGGAAATAACCTTTTTAAGTGATTTATAATGGTAGTGATGGAGGAATGGGGGGAGTTTGGGGGAAAAGAAGAAGAGTTTTAATGTGATTTATTATGCTACTAATCATTTAGACAATGGCCAAAATAATTACACAACTATAGAAAATGATATTTTAGCTATTATTTTTTCCCTAGAAAAATTTAGGAAATATATGATAGGTTATAAGGTTATAATTTTCACTAAACAGTCAACTATTAGGTATCTTCTGGTTAAGAAAAAAATCCAGCCAAGTATTATGAGATGGAATATTTAGTTAAATGAGTTTGATTTAGTAATCAAGGATAAGAAAGGTTTTGATAATATGGTTTCTGGCCACTTTTTTAGGTTACCCATCACTTAAGTTGATGAACCAAGTGAGATAAATACTTCATTCTCAATTGAAAACTTTTTTATACCTCAATGAATTAGTTTTTTGGGTTTATAAAAATTTCCAAATTTATGTCTATAAGATTCATGCCCAAGGAAATTTCACGAAACCAAATAGAGAAGCTAATTTCTGAGTTGAATTACTACTTCTAGGATGACCACTTTATCTTTTTAAGGGTTTATTATGTGATCCTCATAATATGTATCCTAGATTTTGAGATGTTTTACATCCTTGATAACTATCACCCTTCACCATGGGGTGAAGACTATGGGGGTGAAAATTGTCAGAGGCTGGGAAATGTGGGTAGGAAACATGAGTTTCCATAAAAAGGTATTCTAGGAATAAAAAAATTCAATTTTTAGGGCCAAGATTTTATGGTAACATTTCCATTACCTTATAAGAATGATTATATTCTTATGGATGTAGACTATGTGTTTAAGTGAGTTGAGGTTGTGGCACTTCAAAACATTTTATATGTCATTACTATCAAATTCATAAAAAAAGAATATCTTTTAATATTTTTAGTTATAAAAGAATTTATCATTGATAATGGAAAACATTTCAAGAATTTTAAATTTAGATCATGCATGGAAAAAATATTGTTGTGCTGATAGAATTATAAAAACCTACCACTTATAGTATAATGGACTAGTTGAGATTTCCAAACAGAGATTAAACAAATTCTGGAGAAAAATTTGTCTAGATATAAACAATACTGACCATTAAAGTTGGATTAGGCACTATAGGATTGTAATATTACTAATAAAATTCCTATAGGTATGTATCCTTAAATACTTCTCTTTGGGAAAACATTTCATTTTTCTGTAGAGTTGTATCACAAGTATTTTTGGGTTGTTAAATCCAAAAATTTTGACATTAAGTCGGTTGGTGAGAGAAGGTTGTGAGACTTGACTAAGTTAGAAAGTATTAGAAGAAAGTCTTATGAAAATTTAAATATTTTTAAAGAAATAACAAAATCCATTCATGAATATGTATTTCCAAACAAAAAATTTAAGGTTGGATAGTGGGTCTTACTCTTTAATATTCTATGTTTTATATTTGAGATATATTTAAGGAAATTATCTGATATTATATTTTATTTGAATGAAATAATATTACATATTAAAGGAATATAATATATAAGAGTTATGAATAATGGTATTTACAGGTTTCATAAGAATCATTCCATCTCATGGAAGAATAATTATAAATAGAATAGTATCATTAGATAATGATTAAAACATTGTAAACACTTTGTGAATTTTAATAATATCTCACATATGAATAAGTTTTTAAGGATATGTAAGGAGAAGACTAAGAATATTAGTGTTGTGTGGGGTGAATTTTATTCTATATATAAATCATTCTTCCACAACATAATTTCAAGGTTTATTTCATATAAGATGATATATTCATTACTTTATGTATTTTATCATTTATGTTTTTGAGGATGAGCACTTTGTAGTGACAGTTTATCCATGCACTATCATATCAAATAAAATGGTATATATCTACGTAGGAATCTTAAGTAGTATAAAAACGTTTCTCCATTATTCATTGAATTCTATGAAAGATAAAATGGTAATGTTTTTAAAGATATATTGGATATTATAAATAAAAATATAAAGGATAATCATGGGGATGTGATTATCTAAATATGAGTGATTTTTGAAATAAGGTAATGAGATTATTTCCTTGTGTATTGTGTAACTATTTTCATTGTAGTATTTAATGGAGAATAATATAAACACACATAAATAAAACCATTAGATCAATTGAAAAGTAAAAAATTAAAGAGATTAAATTGAAGGAGTAAATCATTAAGGTTTTTTAAAAAATAAATATAAAGTAAATAAGAAGTGCACCATGACATCATTGTTGAATAATAATGTGATACAATGTTTGAAATTAAAATTGTTCCACTTTTGTTCTATTTTTATAAGGATATATTAGTTTTCCTAAATCTACATTATTCCACTACATCTATGAAGGGATGAGAATCACTATTTTACATGAACGCCTCTTTTTTTACTCTTTCACTAGCTTTATTATTTTAGACTATTTCATTTTACCAATTTTCTTACACTATAATTTTGTTCACACATCATTATACGTTCATTAAAAGGTATATATCTTGTTTATGATAACCTAATAAAAATTATATTCATAGGTTTTTCTTAAAGATACTAAAAATAATTGACTATGACTACTTCTAGAAAGTCTGGGTTGGGTCTATTCAAATGAAAATGATGGGTTTTGTTTATACCTATATAAGGTAGTGTTGGGTTTGGTATACACCCTAATAAAAGGATAGGTTTAGTATACACCCATAAAATAATATATTTTAATGGATATTCATTCTCTTCGGATGAGAGTTTGAATAATATACATTGGATCATTTGGATCCAAAGTAATATAAATCTCTTGTGCCTTCACCTATTTATATTTCTTGTATGTGGATGCATGTTATTTTTCCTATGTTGTTCTAACTAACATATTATATATTAGTTATAATGAATTATTATATCCTTCATTCCAATTTATTCTTCTTTATTTTTTTGAATACTTTGATTATTTTAATATTAACAATTCACAATTCCCCCTCTTATCTTTTCCATTACTTATGTGGGACTTAACAACTGGTATCATCATGAAGCCTTTGCACCTATGATTATTGTATTATTTATTTAATTTATTATTTATATTTATTTTTTGGATCTTATCATTTTCTTTGGTCTACAATTTTTTTTCATATATTTTCATTTTTTTATGGATAGACTTTGAATAAGTTTAAAATAGAAAAATTCTGGAAAAGAAATCTCATAAGATTTTATGAATCATAATAAATCAAGAGGACCTATATTCTTTGAATGTATAAAACCTAAACACAAAAGTCTATCATATACTAAAAATAGGGAAAAATGGAATTAGAGACATAATTAAAGGATTAATTTATATTACTTTGAATCTTTGAGTATATCATTTATAGGCAAGAAACATTTGAGTAATATATATTTCATAGATAAATATTATGGGGTAATATATTTATCTTCCACCTTGTATACATCATACTCTGATTCTACTAATGAATGTGGTTATGGTAATAAAAAAATATAAAATTTAAATGAGATATGTGGTAAGTATCATGAAGAAATTGAGAATTTTAAAACTTTATATAAGAAACTAAGAATGGAAAATAAGAAAGTTTTCAAAGGGAAAATGAATATGTATCTTGAGGTAGTAAAGTTAATGAAATTTGATTATGAAGTGTTTAATTTTGGATAATAGAATGAGAAAATCAAGGAAGAAATTGAAAATTTTATAATACTATTTTATCCACTAGTGAGAAGGTTTGTGATGATTTGGACTCCTTTCAAAAAGATAAAGAAAATATGAGAAGTAACTTGGCTAAAATTACAAAAGAAATAGATTGTTTGATAAAGTTGATGTCAAGTAAGATAATTTAAAAGGTAAAATTTACCCATGTCATTCATTTAAATAAAATTATTTATAAAATTAAGATAAATAATTATTATTCTAATCTTAGTTTTTTTAAATTTTGATTACATGGTTGTCATACTTCTGATATTTGTGAAGTTTAGACAGCCACTTGGATATAATAATTTATTTAATGTTAAATATTTTATTAGATCAAATGTTTATAAATTTCACTAATTTCAGGTTCCCATATGTATTATGTTGATTCTATTGATACCTAAAACCATCTACGTACCTAGGTAATGTATTTCTTATGGTCCTCATGCATACTTTTTATAATTTATTCTCTAGTAAGCTGGCATGATCTATTTTTTATTTTGTACAGTGAGAAAAATGTTTTATTCAGATTATTGGAATAAGATTTAAATATTATTTAGTGTTTTTAAAACATTAAATATCTATTATAATTCATTTAATGTTATTAATTGTTTCATGGATCCCTGTTGTTTTTGTTTTGTATAGGAGGAGTTGAAATGATGATCATTTACTATTATAGCATTTCAAGGGGAGGAAGCTTGGAGTAAGGGTGAACTTTTACTTTTTTATTATTTTTTTATTCTTTTAAAAAGTTTGTATCATTTTAAAGTATTCATAAATATAAGGGTTTATCTTTTATGCTATCATAATACCTTTTGAGTATACTGAGTATTTTACAAATTTTTTTCTAACTGCTTAAGAAGTGAGTTTACTCCTTGAATTATTATTGTCTAATGGGTGATACTTTTTTATTTTATTTCATGCCTCTTATTTTTTTTATTTTTTTTATTTCCTATTAATTTTATTATTCATTTATCTACTCTTCATTATCTTTACTTTTTAGTCTTATAAAAAGGGGGAGATATTATTGTGTTTTTTAATTTTTAAAAAGGGGGATAATATTGTGTGGCTACTTACATTTGATTTATTTTTGTTTTGATTATTACTAAACCCTATTTTAGTTTAATATTTATTTATTGGTTTTGGTATTGTATTTATTATTTAATATTATATACTTTATATTTGAGTTTTTTTAAGGAAATAACATTACATATTGAAGTAATGTAATGTGTAAGAGTTATGAATAATGGTTTTCCCATGTTTTGTAAGAATAATTCCAACTCATGGAAGAATGATTTCAAAAAGAAGTGTGTCGTGTGAGAATGACTTAATCATTGTAAGTTTTGTGTGTGGTGAAGGAATATATCACATTAAAATATGTTTTTAAGGTTATGTAAAGAGAAGACCATGAATTTAAATTTCATGTGAGGTGAAGTCTACTACGACATATGAATCATTATATTGTTGTGTCATGTGAATTTAACCCTCATTTAATATTTGTTGTGTGCTACTTGATTTCATGTATAATTAATTCTCTTGAGGATGATTATCTCCTAAGGAGAGTTCATATTCATGATTTCATGTTATATTAAATAGGATATATCTATGCTAAATTCTTGATCCATGTCATAACTTTTCACCATTATTCATTGCATACTATAAATAAAATGGGAATATTTTGATAGATAGATTGGATATTATGGAACATAATACAAAGGATAATAATAAGTATATGATTATTAGAATATTTGTGATGATTTAAATAAGGTAATGATCTTATTTTCTATTTATTATCTTACCATTATGATTATGAGATCAAGTATATAATTAATGAAACTGAAATGCCAATGAATGCCGTAAGGTCATGGTCTTACAATGCCCTTTCTTAGTCTTTTCTTGAGTTTTCATTGGGATGAGTGATATATTAGATGTGTTCTAGAGGTGGGTAGTTAAGTTTTAATCCTCTAGAGGTTCATTATTTCAGGTTTATGGTTTTGGAGGTATCCATTTTGAGGTTTTGGATGTGGTTCTTGGCTGTTTTGGTTCTTAGTAAACCCAAGGTGTGAAATTATCATGGTTCAAACCATGGTGGAATCTATTTTATTATTCTAATCATGATGAGTTAGGTGTTTTTTTTATAATTAAAGAAGTTAGGGTTGGAAATTATTGTTTAGGTGTGTAACCTAGTTGCGACAGGATCTACAACATGTGGTCTTCCCTGTTTTGGATGGAGTGGTGGTTTTCTAAGTTTGGTGAGTGCCTAGTTATAAAAATAGAATCAAAACACTTGTTTCATATTCATGGTGCATGGATAATTTCCCCATGGGGAAATAAAATGGTGAAACACTCATTTAGATCATTTTAGTTTTTTAGTTCAAGATAAGTTCATGTCATATAAGAGCGATGGAAACGGTGATGGTGGAACCCCCATGGCATGGTCAATGTCATGGTGTCTTGGAAATAATGAGGGGATATCCATCACACCATAGTGGGATCCCCCTAGAATCCATGGTCTAAGGGGTGCCACAATGTGTTAGATTCCAACACGCTATAGTGCTGGTTGACTCTATTTGATTTGGGATCTTCAATAATGATTATTCTAATTTATTCACCCATATAGATAGGTTAAATAAATACTATCAATTAATGTTTTTGATGTGGAGCTTCAAAACACCACATCTTCCCCCTTTGTTGTATTCATTATTTGGGGTAGATGGGTTTCCTTAGGTATGCATTTGATATCCAACATGCCCCCTTATCCTTAATTTCACCCCTTCCCTTTCCACTCAACCCTAATGTTTCTAGAGACACCCCTTTGGATTTTTCAAGTGATATTCGATAGTTAAAGTCTCTTGTATTTGAGAAAGTATCCCTTTTGAATTGTTATTATTCTCCTCGTATCTACATAGCACTATCCCATTTCTCTATATATTTGGTCATGTCCTTTTGAACCTTTCACCCCTTATCTATTAAAGTTTTTAATTGACATAAGGGGTCTAAAATATCTCCTTTTATATGTATGTAAATGTGGTTTCTCCATGATTTATTTTTCCAATGGGTAAATAGTAGTAATTGACCTAATATAATAAATACTAGAATTAAAGAAATGGAAGGGGTGATGAGGAAATAGTTTTTCATGAGAACTATAGAATTCACATTAACTACTCCTTGATATTTTCTAGGTAGTGTGGTTCTCTTATTGTGTTTCTATCATGATTTGGTTAGCATATAATATAAATGTTCAAACTCATTAAACAACTAAAAGTTAGAATGATAAGGAGGATTAATAATATATTGATTTTCTTCTCCCTTTTTAATTTCATAAATGGAATATCACTAATTTATGAATATTATTAAGATAATTTTCATTCTCAGTATTATTGATATATATTTAAGCATTCTATAATTGTATAATAAACATAAATATGGTATGTTTAGGAAGAAAATGAATGTTACATTCAGTGAAATTTAAATTTATTCCCTTTTAATTGTTTAATACGATGAGTGTTTATTTTTTAATGTTTATTGAATGATTTATATGTTTTTAGATACTATTTTAATTGGTTTATTGTTTTATAAAACTTATCCATAAAGAATCACTTAATTCAAGATGGTATTGTAAATTTTTGGTTGAAGTTAATAAAATCTTGGGGATTTTGTTATCCAAACATTGATTGTTAGAAGCTTTAATGTATTGATAATATGGAATTAGTTTACCCTTAAGATTTTTATAATTATAATAATATTTTTTACATATAAATAGATATATTTCATTTCTTTGATTTTATGTGAATCCTGGTTTGGTTGGTATATTAGGTGAGGGGCAGTCTAGTTTTGCTTGGTTGTGGTAGTATTTTAGGCTGATATGGATAGAATGGTTTGAGATCTAGGCTTTCCTTCTTTCCTATTCATTATGAAAAAATTGATGTTAGGATAGTTGGTATAGCTTGATAGATTCCCTTTAATTTTTTTCTTATTGTTATCTACTGTGATTATATTCTATTTAATGTAGTTTTTTTTATTAATATGTGTATATATATTCATTTATATGGGTTCAATTGAGTCTTAGAATACCTAATTTTTATAAATGATAATGAATAATAAATGAATTGATTGGAATGGGTATTATTGATGGTAATTATTTGTTAAACGTAAACTATGTATTAGTAATTAAAGTTCTTAAATAGCATGTTTTTGAATTTTGTAATTAAAATTTTGGATGTAAAATTACATAGAATTTTAATGATTATGAAATGGTTAAACAAAAATTAATGTTAGGGATTTTTGAAATGATTGGTAATTAAACTAATTTAAATTATAATTGATAAATTACAAAATAAGTTGGTGATTATGCTTCATTATTATGAAACTTGGTGATTGTGTGATTTGAACAACAATATTTTTTTGTTCTTAGTAGTGGAAGTTTAATTTCATGTGGTACACTGGTTGTAGGTTGAGTCTAGGATAGGTAGTTTCCCCTATAATTTTTTTATGTTATACTATCATTATATTTTGTTATTTATAAAACTATTCCACTCAAGTTTGTTGGGATGGTCGAAACCCGTATTTGGCCTTGCGTTTTAGGTGATTTCCAAACATCTAGGTTGTTGAGGTAACAAATGGATGGCCACTCCCTCTACCCGTCTCTTTATTCCAAATGTGGATTTTATATGTAAATGTGTCTAGGATATTATGGGTTACTATTATAAGAAATGTACCCATATGATATGTAATATATCTCGATTATAACATGCTTGTATATATAGGTTGTTATGGCTTGTGGTTTTAGTACAAACTTATATCTCGGTAGTAATTGATATGGTTATTATAGGTGTACACATGCAAAGTCTATAATGTATTGAGGTATAGTTCATGGTACATAGGTTGTGATGGATTCTGGACATACTTCATGGTTATGGGATGTGATGATGATGTGGTGGTGATGGGTTGAATGAGGTGTAGGGTGAGATGATGTGATTGGGATATGTTAGCATAGATGTTTTATATATTTTATATAGGGGATGGGAGAACAATGACTTGAGTCATTGTGGTTTAGGGTGACTACTTTAGTGGGAAATTAAATACGGGGTTCCCTTTATATAGACATGTTTCATTATTATGTTACTTAATATTGTATGATACATGACTGAAAATTACTTTTTATTATTTCCAAACACATTAAGGGAATGTGTGAACCAATGACATCAAGACATAAACACAATAAAATAGTCTCCAACAGACCAAAACTCAAGTTCAAAAACAATGCTAACTACCAAAGAGAAGCTCATCCCAGCAACTAAAAACCATATCGTCCAGCTTCCACTGTCTCACCACAGCACAGCTAGCTAACCCGTACCAAAGAGCACGGGCATGGTACCGATGGCCAAAGACACGCCCTCTCAATCATTAGATTCGAAAAAGCCATGAAACAGTGAAACCTCCTTGCTCTGAACCTCATCTGAAGCATCTTTTTGTAAGAAACCGTTGCAGAATCCCTTGAGCCATGGTCTTCCGAGACAAAAAGCAACATCACTTCAAGAAAACCACCATTTTGAGACATCACTATCAAGTGAGAGTTCAAAAATTTCATGCTCCATTTCTTTCGCTAATTCCCCATAGACAAATCAAATTGTTGGCCTTCCAAATCCAGAACAATCTTCCAAATTCAGAGACCACAGACCAATCCAAAGCAAAGCCATAACAAATCCATGAAACGAAGAGCTGTAGATGAACCCAAAACCACAGCCACTTCAACCAAAACGAAATCAACAAAAAAAATCAAATGAACCCAAAACCAACCACCACATCAACCAGAATGAAATAATAGGACCAAAATCAGTAGATTCCAAAGGAAGTATCATGCCACACATAGGAAGACTCACAACAGTCCGCATCTAAAACCATATCACAAACAAGAAACGGAGAGTAAGAATTCATCACCTTATCCAGCCACTCACATCCCCTCTATACACTTTCTCTTTGATGAAATGATATTCGATATCACTATTCTTATATCTTGAATGATGAATAAGGTTCTTATACAAATCAATGGAACTTATAATAGTATAAGAAATCCTTTATAGCTTCTTAAATTCTAATTTAAATTTTTTTAGTTTCACTTTCATCCATGGTATTTATATAATGGAATGTGTTGTAGCAATATATTTAACCTTGTATGTACATAAAATTACTAAAATATACTTTTTGTGATGCCAGATCACACAAATTTCACCCAAAAAAAGTTCCACCTAATGAATATTTTCTAGAATTATAATCTCCAGCTCGTTTAGGATCAATTAAAACCAATATATTCAATTATTAAATATTTTTATACAAAACACCATAATTTAGTATTCCATTGATATACCTAACAATATTTTAATAGATAGAATATGTGATTCATTTAGATCACTTTGATATCTTGATCACAGATTCACTACATATACAACATTAGGTCTTGATGTTATAAGATAAAGCAATATTACAATGATCATCCTTGAGTTTTTTTATTTACCCTACTTCCTGATTCATATTTATTCAATCTCACACCAACTAATATGGGTGTTATGTATTCTTTATAATATTTCAAGATAAATTTATTTAATAATTATTTGAAATATTTTTCTTAGGATACGAATATATATTTATCTTTCTATCCAAACTGTAATCCCATAAGGTAGACCATTTCTATCAGCATTGACATTTTGAACAGTTTCATCATCTATCAAGAACATTCTTCACAAAAATACTCCTTTTCACCTAAAAAAAGTACCTCATCAATATAAATTATGATAATTAGAGTACCTATACTCATATCATTCATATAAATATTTCAATCAACTTTTCCATGAGTAGATTTCATATTCCTAGATAGCTTTACAGTCTTGAGTACCAGGTTCTAGGGGCTTGATTTAACCCATACCAAGACTTTTTAATTATATACCACAATAAAATAATTTTCCTATATAAATCCTTTATGTTTCTAAATAAAAAGGTATTCTTATAGGTGTCTATTTAAGAAAATAGATATCACATCCATTTGATAAATTTTTTAATTAATGTGAGTTATTATATCTAGATACATTTTGATATCAAAAATAAATAAAATGGGTGTAAAATATTCTTCCATGTTTATGCATTATTATTAAGAATGGTCTTTTTATATCAATATACCCTTATTTCCTGCCACCTCAAATTTTCATTTAGTTTATTTCTAAATACTCCCTTAGTTCCTATAAAATTTTTCCCTATAGGTTTTTGAACTAGATTCCATGAATCATTATTCTCAGTATGATCTAGTTCTTTATTCATAGAAATTATCCACTCCTTTTTCTCTATAAAATATATCACTATTTTTTGTTCAACCAATTAAATAAGATATTTTTAATTTTTAGGTATCAATCTTCTTCTAGTCTATACTAGATCCTCTTATATTTTAATTATATATTTTAGTTCTACATGATTCTTTAATGGTTGATGTTTTAATTTATCATTCCTAGAAGTATTATCTTTATAATTGGTTCTATTTGAGTCAACATAGATAGAATTTTGTTCAATTTTATATTCTTTATCATTCTCTAGAAAAAATCTGTACAATATCCTATTCTGGATTTTCAAAAAATATATTTATTTTTATCTCCAATATTGATTGAATTTTTAATAATATTCACATCAAAAGAATAGAAAAAAATCCTTTTATTCAATTATTTATAACCTCTTCCATTCAATCAATAACCCATGAAAATCCCTTCTTCAACATTCTCTATTAATTTTCCACGATTTTATTTTTTGATCATCATGAAAGATTTAATGCCAAATAATTTAATGTATATCACTATTGATTTTAATTTTTACCATGTTTCATATGGAGTTATTATTCATTTAGTTCTTATCAAGAATTTGTTCTAAATATGTATAGTTGTGTATATTATTTCACTCTAGAAAAATTTTCTGAGTTTATGTTCAGAAAATATGGTTCTTTCCATTTTAACCGGGCTCTTATTCTTCCATTATCCAAATTTATTTATATGGGTAGTATAAGTACAATTATAATGATCCAAACCACACTACTACCAAATTGGTACCCAAAATAACCAGTTATAAGTCTGGAATCACGTTCCTGGTCTTGACGTGCTAGTGAAAACCACCAAGGTTATCAACATACACTAGTGGGAATGAATTCACCATCATAAAATCATATAAAAAATATATAATACTACACTGAAAATATGGAACTACCTACCAATATGTTGCACATCTATGCATATCAAATAAGAAAATAAAAATAATTAAACTAACTAAACTTGGTATAACAAAATAAAATTTCATCCAGAATGTACAACTATACCACCAAATAAAATAATATAGAAGCGGATACAATGAATATAAAATATAAAATACACTAAGATTAATTGGACAACACAACATCCAAAAATATAAAATGGAACCCAAATGGATCCAATATAACACCCATGTGACCCATGGTCACTCACCATGTCCCAAATCGCCCATCTATGAACCCAATGAATAATAAAAAATTGGGATCAAATATTGGGCACCTAAGAGCAAACAGAAGAGAAAAAATACACACACAGATTGATGTATATGAATGGTGTGAACCAGACATTCTTATCAGGATTTAAGAAAATTTTATATTTGGTTCCTTTTATAATACATTGCATAAATTATAGTTTGAACATAAATTATAAAATATTTTTTTCATATGTTCAAGCATAATTTAAAAAAGTATAACATTTTACCTCTTTTATTTATAAAACCAATATAGAGTCTTTTATAAAAATACGGTATTTACAAATAAAAACCAAGGTTTCAAAATAAAATTAAAAATAAACATTTTCTTTTAAATTTCCATTCATTCATAAAAATGGGTACTTTAAATTCAAATAAATACAAATACCTTTTTCTTCCTCCATTTAAATTTTTTATAAAAATATACTTAAAAAATAATCATCATTTTTTATTTAAAATAACTCAAACCAAACCATTTTTAAAAAACTAAAAATAAACCAATAACATAACTAAAAAATATAAATACAATCAGGTTCTAACACTTCAATAGATCAAGATAGAAGTAACCAATAACCAAAACAATGGTTCCATGTAACCAAGCCAAGAGAAGGGGGACATAAATGAAGTAAGGAAAGTAATATCATAAAAATCTATAATAGGAAGAAAACATCATGGAAAACTCCCTAATTTATAACTTAAATGGTATGGGAAATGGATCATTGGATGCTAGTTGGCTTTACAAACCTAATGATACTAGGAGTTCACACATTCTCATTAGGTCACAAACTATCCTTTTAGCTCACTCGTTCTGACTGGGAAAAAATACCTAGTTAGTGCACAATCTACACTAGGAGAGCAATCATCTTGACCTTTTATATAGCTACCCAGGATTCCCATGATAACAAATAATGGAGGTGAGAAAACAATCAAGCATAATATTATCACATAAATCAAGAATATAAAATTTAAAATAAACCTCATATCATCTCAAAAAATATTGATAAAAATATCCTTCCACATACCTGTATAATAATTAATGATAAAAATAACCTATTATTCTATAATCCACATCTTAGATAATATAAACAAAATATATCAACACTAAGGGAAGTCACAACATCAAATAAATTCATTAATAAAGTCCCAAATGGCCTTCAATAACAAGCTCAATATACCAATCCATTTTACCATCTTATAAAAACTCCATTTAAAAAACATCCTTTATAAACCAATTAAAATGATAAATTACATTGAAAATTATAAGAAAACATCACAAATAGCCATGAAGGATACAAATGTCTTAAAATAATTGAAAAAAATTATAACATCCATTATTTATAAATCAATCCATGAAAACATCCAAAATCATTTTTAATAACTAAATTGGTGTCAAATTCCCCTTTAAAACACTTGAATTCATTTGAAAGATACATTTTGTCATTTTCATAAACACTTTGAATGTGACCACACCATGGAAAGTATGAATACCACTTGAAAACAATTTAAACCCATATTGGGTAACATATATATGAATATATTGAAAAGAAAATCATTTTAAAACATCAAAGTATTTCAATACATATAATATAAAATAATGATGTAGAAATACCTACATCAAACCAGGAGGAAACAAGTCAAAACACATCACCTTCAATGGAAAAATCTCAACTGGGAAATATTACATCTCCACAAACCCTAAAAATAAAATCCCTATAATTAGATTCACCCTAAACCCTAAAAAACCCATATAGTGATTAGGGTTCATGGTATAAGGTAAAACCAACGGAATAGGGGGAGGGAAGAATGGGATAAGAAGAAATAATGAAAATAAATTATAAATCAACTTGAATTAAAAATAGAATGAGGCTTGAACTAAGGTGGAAGTTGGAGGAGGATTGGGAGCTCCATGATCCCTCCCTTGGTATGAACACATGAGAGAGGGAAGGAGAAAATGGTCAAACCCCCAAAAAAGAGGAGAGGGTAAAAGTATAAAATTAAAAAATATAAAAGGTGTCTAGGATAATCTATAGTGTGGGATTATCCACTACAGTTTGAAATCCCATTACAGAAACCCACAATGACATAGCTTACCTAGACTATAGTGTGGTTTCTCCTCTAAATTCCCACCATGGTGTAGTTATAGCCTGCAGTGTGAAGTACCTCCTTGGGGTATAATCACAAACCTCAAGCCCAAGTCCACTATAGTGTGGCCCCCCTTATTCATAGTGCATAGTTCCACTTGTCTCCCTCACCATGAAGAAATATCCCCAACATGAGGTATGGTGTTCCTTTCCCAACACCCATTTTGTTGCAACCTCTTTATTACAGTGTGGTCCACCTCAAAATAGAAGAGTAGAGGGTTGTGAGCCAAGGGACTCCACAGTGCAGCTATCACCTCTAAAATACAAGGAATTCACTTTAATGAACTCCATGTCATATCATATCCCTATATAGTGTGGTCTCCTATAACCCTAGATGAAAACCATATTAAATTTCAAAAAATTCATAGAAACCAATAAGCACACCTGAAAACCTCAAAATATCACAAAATTAAATTATTTTAAATTCCATGGTGAGATGGTGGTGTCAAAATTCCCCACTCTATGTCATTTTATACACCCAAAATGTCATTGAAAAAGGTAGAAACAATAAGAGGTTGGATGGTAGGTAAAATAGATAAATCCTTTGAAAAAATGGCACCACATATACTACCATTTCTCAAAATTCATGGTAATAATCCTTAAGAATCATCAAACCATCTCCATCATCAATCCACCTTGAGCATAACCCAACTTACAACACCCAACAAAAAGATCTAAGAAAATGGAGACATAACATAGATCAAACCACCATTTATAATTCATAAAAAATTGTGAAACAAAGGATATGAATACCCAATAAAATTTATATCACCAAAACAACCACATTTCTAATAGTAATAAAATGATATAATAAGATTCCATGAACCATATAAAACCATAAAAACCATCTCAACTCTATTTAAGTAGAACATCCTCAAATAAAATCTAAAAGTTCACTAAAAATATAACTAATACATCACATCCCCTATGATCTGGAGATACACACCAATTTTGGGAAGTTCTCATCATGAAACAACATGGTTCTAACCTTGTGTCATGAAACCACCTCGAGGGTAACTTGGGTCCAAACATAAGGAACGCTAACTCATAGTGATCCCAATAGGAAATCCCAATCTAATAACTCTCAAAATCTCAATAGTAACAAGAAATTAATCCTTGATACCCCATCATACACTCAAGGCATCCCCATGAAATTCATCAAACAAACCACATCCTGTGGTCCACACCATGAACAAACAATAATGAGAATCAAAAATCCACAAGGAATAAACATTTCAAAAAACCCCATCTCCCAAAAAATAGAAATAAATAAGGGTGCCTAAGTGATAAATAAAATGAAGGTCACCTAAAAACATCAACTACACAAATATCCTCAAGTAATAATCAAAAAACAAATCATTGCACAAATTTGGAGAACATCCAAACTTCATATACATTATCTCCTTAAAAAGATACTAACAGTGTCCTAAGAAGCCACCTTTGACAATAAAAAAGTCTCATAACCACTAGGTCTTAAAATAATTTAGATTCTATACTAAAATAAACAATATATCTAAGTTAAGTGTTTGAAACTCATTTGAATAACTAAGAAAAAATAACCACATACCTTCATCGCTTTCTAACCCCAAAAAGGGCTCAGGAACTATGTGTCTTATCCACCTACATGGTCATAGAAAAATTCCACTGAATAAACACTATCTTGGATAAATATTAATGATGTTAAAGAACATGATGATATGGATTAATTTTAACTCCCACTCTATTCAAATCTTGTATAGTGGGAAATTCTAAAAGAACCACACTCAAGAAATAAGAGTATTCACCCCAACTGTTCATCCCAACAGACAAGATTTCTACCGTTCATGAAATCCTTTCTTGAAGGAATACTTAAAGTAATGTAAAACATGAATCTAATCCATTAATGTTCCCCAAAAAATCATAAACTCCTAATACACCAAGGTAAAAAATCCAGATACACCCATTCATTAAAGAAAACACATTCCAAAAAATTCCATTGATTTTCACAGTCACCACATTCTATAAGGAATCAAAACACATTTTTCAGAGACATGCTTTCTTTTAAAAAACCAAAATAGTTGGAAACATTCCACTTTACACAAAAAAATACCAACTCCTCCATGGTAATTTCAAAAAAAATTAACTCAGTTTTAGAAAACACTTACTTATCTTTAAAATGAGACCCACTCAAACTTCACAAGAATATTATTTATTTAAAACTTGTTTATTAAAATCTAATATCTATTTAGAAATACCAAAAAATTAAAAAAAATTCAAAACACTTTTTATTTTTCCTTTTGAAATAGTGATTCTTGAAAACTCACTCCAAGTAGGTCAAAAAAATTTCCAAATAACTCCCTAAATTTGTTTTAAACCTAAATTTAATTTTTTGACTTCACTATGAAATCAACCATTTCCTGAAATAAAAAATCATGAAAACCAAGTCTATTTTAAAACCATACCTAAGGAATTATTTCAAATAAAAAAATCATGAAATATCTATTTTGTTATACAAAATTAGTTTTAAAACAATTTCATAAGAAAAATCATGCTACAAGTTTCACCTAAAATCTAGTCCACCAATATCAATGTATATTAAGACCATCCTTGATTCTTTTCCAATTACCAAATCCACCTAAGTAAAAACAATAATCAAGAAGACTAAATAATAAAACCAAATGGGATATATAACTATGATTTACTAGTCGCATGGTTTTGTGGTCCATGAACAATCATGCAATAGTTTATGAGATTTTTCCAAAATTAAGCATTGGGTCACTACATGGTTTGTTAGGACATGTACGCCCACCCCATTCGTCTGATTTTCTTTTTCTATTTTCATCCCAAAAATTCAAGAACAACCCATTAGGAAACTTATGTAATGCAAATGAGAAAAAAATATCACCATCATAAACCTAAATCTAATAAGAATAATAAAAATGACAACCAAAATCATAAAATAAAAATATAGTGTTTATAGAAACTAGGATTTCATTAGAACCTAGGATATAATATCATTTTCTAAGAAACCAAAACATGATTCCATTAAACCGGTACCCAAAATTACTGGTCACAAGGACCAAAGTGTATTCCTGATCACTCAAGGAAGGAAAAAATTACTAAGGCTATCCACATGAACTAGTGCGAATGAATTCACCCTCATAAAAGAATGTATAAAAACAATGGAAACCACACCAAGAATCCAGCATAACCTATCCAGACATTAGACATCCATTCGTATCGAATAATTAGATCAAAATAAATAAAAATACAAGCATTCTATAATAAATAAAAATACATTCAAATTATAAAAATGGATTAACAAATAGAATATAGCGGAAGAAGATACAATGAATATGAAATATAAAGTACACTAAGCCAAATTAGCTAAAAAACATCCTAAAAATATAAAATCGTACCCGAAAGGATCTAATAGAACCTCCATGTGACCCACAGTCACTCACCATATCATTAATCATCCATCCATAAACCCAAAAAAATCAATGAACATGATCAAATACTGGTCACCTAAGGCAAAATATAATAGTTCCATAGACACACACACACAATGGTGTATATGAAAGGTGTGAGTTAGACAATCCCAATAGGATTTCACAAAATATTATATGTGGATCATTTCATAATACATTCCATAAATGTTATTTTGAACATAATTTATGGTAAAAATCATATATTCAAGAATAAGGAAAAAATTACCTCATTTTATCTCTTTTATTTCCAAAACCAAGATAAATCCTTTTTAGAAAAAAAACAAGTAATTTTCAAATAAGAACTATGGTTTTAAACAAAAATATAAAATCAAAAAACTCTTTTAGATTTACTTTTAATTAAAAAAAGGTATCTTTTGAATTAAAATAAAGTTATATCCCTTTTTATTCCTACATTAAAAAATCGTTTCTCACATTCAATTTAAAAAATAAGCATCATTTTTCCTTTCAAATCACTCAACCTAAAAAAATTTCAAAATAGTTTGAAAATAAACCAATGCCATAACTAAAGAAGAATATAAATAAAAGAAATCATTAACACATAAATGGGGTAGTATATAAGTAAGAAACAACTACAAAAATGGTTCCATGTAACCAATTAAAGATTTGTGGTATATAAATAAATAAAGGAAAGAAATTCCCTAAAATCTAAAATAATAACTAAGCATCATGGATAACTCCCTGGGTTCTAACATAAATGCTATAAGAAATGGTGTTGTAAAATGGGGTCCTATAAACCCAAATTTATCATTACTTTTGATTACTATATAATGTATACAGTGATTTATGCATGATGTACACTTACCATTATAGTGTATATATTTCTTCAGCCACTATTTAAATGGAAATTTCCATGGATTATTTTTTATATAAAAAGGTTATAGCAGATCCTAGGCTATAATGGGGACCTCTAGATACTATGAAATTAATCTTAAACATATGTATTATAACGACCTGAAATTTTTAATGATATTTATTTCCTAAATTTGTGTGTTATTTTATTTTATACTCAACAAAACTATATCCTTTATTTAATGAAGTGATATCGTTGTGTTTTTACTATTATATGACCATTGGAAACTAAATTATTAATGTTACAATTATTTTTTATAAATTCAAATGATATTGTAAAGAAGAGTCGATGGCATCATTCAGTAGATTAGGGCCATATGAAGCCCATCTGTCGAAGCTTGGGATGGAGGTAGCATCACTGGGCTTTGCTCTGGACCAAGCCCAAGTTGAATTTCAACATGTGAAGTTTGAACAGAATCTCCT
Organism: Viscum album; assembly: GCA_963277665.1. Lineage (NCBI taxonomy): Eukaryota > Viridiplantae > Streptophyta > Magnoliopsida > Santalales > Viscaceae > Viscum > Viscum album. The sequence continues at coordinate 1,869,581,161 of OY728163.1, forward strand.
TAGGGAGAAGTTCAAGCTGATTGAAATCACCACTCGGGCAATGTTGTTTGAGCCACCCCAAGATTCTATCACTATAGCACACCTTACTCTTAGGTCATATGAAAGTGTTATAAGGGGCTATGTAACGAAGCCTTAGTTACTTTCTATAATTCTTTTGTATAATTAAAATTTATACATCTTATTATGGTAAAATTTGTGAATTTCAAATGTTCAGATAAATATAGGATGAATTTATAAAAGTTCCATATTTTTGATTAATTTTGGAAAAAGGGCGTATTTTAAAATATTTTTGTATTCTTTAAATAATTAATAATGTGAATTGATTTTCAAAAAATGGTCTTCTACAGTTGTGTTCAGTAGTAAATTTAGAGTCTAATAGATCAACTTAATTTTTAGTGAATAGTAAAGTATGAATAGTAACATACCCATATGAATTATTTACAATTTTATAATTAATTTAATAATTTAAAATGGAAATTTAGTTTCATAAAATTTAATCATAAATTTTTACTTTATTATCTTATGGTTATATGATAATTTTATGGGACCTTGATTACTTTCTTAAGGTGTTACAAAATGAGTTATAGTTTTAAAGTTGTATTTTTGGAATAAATAATTATTTTATATAAAAATTAAATTAAAAATATTTAGAAAATTATTTTCATAAAATGGATTTCATTTTTGAATTTAGAGCATCGATATTAGTTTAGGGTGAATTTTTGGGATTTTTCTGAAATAGTTGAATTTCCATTGAATAGTAAAAATATAGTTTTGAGTTTCGGGTGTTTAATGACATCATTAATGATTTAATAATGATGTAATCATTCTGGTAGACTTATGAATATTAATATATTCTATTAAATGTCCCAATACCATTGTCAAATGCCACGAGAAAGCCCATGGTTTTGCAAATACCACCGATGTGGTGTCCCTTGAAATTAATAATTTATTCCCTCACTTTTCCTATAAATACCATTCCATTCACTCATTAATTTCATTAAAAAATACTACTCAACGAATATATGGTCTTTATATATCCCAAGGAGTCCTCCCAATGTTTCCTCAAGACTCCCAAGGCCCCGACCTTCAGGCTTTCGAAGTAACTCTTCAAGGTAAGGGATCCTTTTACCATCTTCTTTTAAGTCATAACTTCTTTTATATTATGTCTTATAGTTCCATTTTATTATGTGGGGGATTATTATTATTAAATATATTTACTACTGTATTTCCAAATGGTGAGATACCCTTTCCGCTCTCATCAAATTATTTTCTGAATCTTTAAGTGACAACGTTTGGCTGCCGAATTTTCGTAAAAGAAATTGCGTCTTCTCTTTTCCTTCGAGTTTCATTTTCATATGGTATTTCCTTAAAATATCCATACCATAATATTATTTCTTTTAATTATATACCCATACTGTATTATTAGTTATTTATGATTGGGTGACTCTTTTTCTATCTCTTTTCAATGTTTTCTAAAACCATGTTATATAGCTCTTATGCTGCAGAATTTTCATCTCAAAATATCGCTATTTTTCTCAAGAAATTATCTTGTATTATTTATGTGAATACCAAAATATATTTTCATTTCTAGGGTTATTCATAAAAATAAATAAAATTTTTTTATTTGATTCTGGAATTGACATACATATAACCCTCACTCCCTCTTCATGGGTTATAAATGACATAATGATCTTATTTTCAATTACTTTTTTAAACGTCGCGATTTTGACATGAAACACATTTCTTTGATTCTATTTGGGTTATTTATGAAATATTTGATTATGATATATTTGGATCACATGAACATAAAGACATATTAAGGGTGCACCCTGATAGCGCTTCAATTCACTGGGTAAAGAATTAATCTCTACAGATGACAAGTTTCACGATACCTTGGTGAGTAACCTTGGTAATTTTTATGACACCTTGTGGATGAACCTTGGTGATATGTTCATGAATGTATAAATTAAATGTTGTATCCAACTATTCAATTTAAGATTCCTGTTTTTTTTATCATGATATTCATATTATTCCATTGCTCATGTCTTTATGATTTTTATCATGTTCTTATTAATATTTCTCAAGATCACATGTCAACTGTTGCACTTGTTTTCCTTAATGAGCCTTCAACTAACCCTTTCCTTTGATGTATTTCTCCTGATTATGACATGTTGTAATTTTACATAGGATGAACATATGATGAAGCCTTACCAGTGTATTATAAGGATGTTTTATGTTGTTTTCATGTATTGTGTTCCTAATTTCCAAGACACTAGACTTTAAAGATCCTCTGTATGTAAAATGTAATGAAAAGTTATGTAATAAAAAGGAGAGATTCCATAGTTGGTATCAAAGGATGGTTTAGTTATTTATGGTAATTAGGCTATGAAAACTTTAGGAATAATCCTATAGAAAAGTTTAAATATATAAAAACATCCTGGTATTTTGGTGAGTATTGAGTAAGTGGTTTATCAAGCAAATACATCCTTGTCTGGATTTGATCAGGTAGAGGCGTCTCTATCACAGAGGTACCTAGGAGTGAAAAACTCCAACAAGGTGTTTCGCGCTTGACCCAGGGTATCCTAGTACATGACAATGGGCCTTGCTTTACTCATGGTTATGACTCTCCCAGGGGATATGTTTGGTTAGTCATAATCTTTTCAAGAATCATTATGAAGGATTTATAGTGAAATGTAATTTTTTAAATAAGTTTTAAGACCTAAAATCATTTATAGTTAAAAGATTTGTAAATGAAATAAGTTTCTCACTAAGGTTTTATTCTTTTAGAAAATGGCAGGAAACAGGAGGAACCGTGCAAATGGTGACCGTATTGGACCATGTGCTGACGGTCCTCCGATGGAAGCTGGAATGAAAAATTTCATGTGAATGATGAACCAAATAACTCAAGTTATGGGAAATAACTTGAATCAAGCTAAGATACCAATATAACCGTGAAGGGAACCACTTTCTGTTGAATCCTTTATACATCAACGACCACTAACCATTAGTAGATCTACTGAACCATTGATTTCTGAATAGTGGATCAGCTCTATCAAGAATATCTTTTTTGTGCTCCGATGTTTCGAACAAGAGAAGGTTACCCTAGTTGTCTATCACTTAGAGGGAGAAGTTTATCAGTGGTGGGAACTAATTAAAAACACAAGGCCAAGAATGAAATTTGAAGCTATGGAGTGGGAAGAGTTCATAGGGATATTCTTCAGCAATTATTTCCCTCGATTGATGAGAATAATAATGGAGAAGGAGTTTCTCAAGCTAAAGTAGAAGGAGAATGAATCTGTGGAAAGCTATGATATAAACTTCACAAGGCTTTCACGTTAAACCTCTAGCTTTGTCATGGATCCAAATGGTATGGTTGATATATTCTTTGGTGGACTGATACCTCATCTGCAGAATAATCTAGCCAACCGGGACTATGATAGCTATTAGGAGATCGTTAGGAGTGCGATGAAAGTCGAGACAGAGTTTGTTGAGACATAGTGGTCTCATAAATCTAAAGACAAGAATATACCGATGGATCCCATCTTATGGAAGACCTTTGATCAAGGAATAAGAGGCAAGCAAGTGCAATGTCCCACATGTAATAAATGTGGGAAGAAGCATTCAGGGAACTTCCTGCTAGGGAGTGCGAAATGCTACAAGTTTGGAAGAGATGGCCATATTGTGAGGAATTTTCGTCGTGAGGTGAAACCTCAACTTCCAAACACTAATGACAAGGGGAAGATGGTGTATGCCCTACTTGATGTCCAGTGATTTAAGTGTGGACAAATTGGGAACTTTTCCAAACACTGTCCAAATCCAAGGGCAATGGAGGGGAACCACCATCATCCTCAGCAAAGGCCAAGGGAGAAAGTTCGTGCTTTTTCTATCATGAAAACTGAAGTTGAAGCTCTAAATGACATGGTAGAAGGTACTCTTGTTGTCCTCTCAAAGCTAAAAATTACATTGTTTGATTATGGTTCTACTCATTCCTTTATTTCCTCCAAGTTTTCAATGAATTTAGAATCAACCCCCAACTTGCTAAAATTAGAGTTATCAGTCAAGAATCCTGGGGAGATTATCCAAGAATCGTTAGTGTTTAGAAACTCTAGTATTTACTTTAGTGAGAACAATCTTATCTCAAATCTAGAAGTCATTTCCATGTTATAATTCGACATTATACCAGGGATGGACTGGATCTCAAAGTATAATGCTAAGATCAAATGCAGAAGTAAGGAAATATCAGTAGTCTTGAATGGAAAACCTACAATTATCTTTTAAGCAGGGATATCTCAACCTGATCTTTTTCTAGAAGAACCTCCTATATCCTTCTTTATGGAGTTGATCAGTGAAGAAGAAGAAGGAAATGGGAGTTTGAGGATAGAAAATGTCCCCATCATCCAGGAATACATGGAAGTATTACCTGAGGAGTTTCTAGGGCCTCCCCCAGAAAGAGAGTTAGAGTTCTCTATTTAACTCTGTAAAGACCGTAAAATTCAAGGAAATTTTTTTCTTAATTTTCTTTGGATTTTTACAAGAGCGCGGTTTCAGACGGCACCTGATTCCGAGGCCCTGAGTGCCCGGAATTAATTTCCGAAGTTTGGCTCGGGTACGTTCAGTGAACGAACGAGCGGGAATTCCTAACTTTTGATCCGGTGCTCGGAATTGAAATCCGAGGGCACCGATGAACTCGCAGTGCCGATATTCGCTTAATGAGACCTTTTCGGGAGTTGCGTTTGTTGCGGGTTGAAAGATACGTTTTGGGGTTTTTCAATTAAGTTAAATAAAATTGTGTAAAACAAATTTTATTTTTAACTTATTAAAGAAAACCTACCTAAGGGGGTTGGAAGTGGGACCCACACCCACTTAACCTCCCTTGGGAGGATTAAGTGTGGTGGGGCCCACACGAACCCCTAAGACTTTTCTTTTTCTCTCAACGTTCTTAACCCCCAATTAATTGGCCTACGTTACCCTTATTTAATTAAGGAAGTTAAAGCCCTTTTTGAATTTCAAATTTTGAAATTCTTTTGTGTTGTGTTAATAAAATAAGAGGTAGTCTTATTTTATTTAGGGTTCTCTGTTTGCCTTTGGAGAGCCTTCTCATCTTCAAGCTCTGACGAAGAACGAAGAACGTCTTCATCCTCGACGAAGAACGACAACACTTCGTCAAGGATCATCGACTCAGAGACCCAGTATCTTCGGACCTCTGCTTCCTCTTCGGACCTTCTTCATCGGCAAACGAAGATCCGCCAACAACGTGTCGCATCGGACGTAAATCTTCGTCAACGGATTTGACGAACGACGACCGCGACGCCTGAATTCCGCGACGCCGTCTTCCGCGGAACGTAGAGGATTTCTTTGAATCTCAAACCCGAGGTAGGGGATGTTTTTATTAATTATTTTATTCCATTCCTGAATCGTGGATTTTAGCATGACTAAACGTGAGACATTTTAGTTATGTTATTTGTTAACGCGAGGGGAGTCGGACCGCACGAACACGGCCGAAACCCCCTCCTTCGTTCATGTTGATTTGCGGGTGGAAGCAAGAGGCGTGGTGCCGTCGCACCACGCAGATGAACATGCTTATGATTTCCGCAATACCGTCGCGCTTCGCCGAGGAGAGACTTCAAGACCGCGACGCCGACACGCCGCGTTGGGAGGATTCTTGGCACGGCGAAAGGGGCGCGGTGCCGTCGCACCGCGCCGGACGACGAACACCGCGGCCGGTTCCGGGCCGCGGTGAGACGAGGAGACCGCGGCCGGTTCCGGGCCGCGGCGGAAGGAAAGACCGGCGGCCGGGCCGCCGGCGTCGGAAGTCAAGGGCGGGACCGGAAATTTCCGGTCCCGTTGGTAAAAACCGGCCGGCCAGCGGCCCGGCCGGACGTCATAAAAACCGGGGGATTAAACCCCCGGCCGGACCTTCAAGACCCCCCTCTTAATGAGGGGGGCGGTTCACTTAAAGAGGGGGGGGGCAACAGCCCCCCCGGTTTTGTCAAGCCGGCCCCCATTTGCGGGGGCCGTTTTTGTCAAAGGCACGGCTTGAGCCGTGCCGCTTGAAGGAAAAACGCGGGGCTATGCCCCGCGTGACAATCCCGTGCGGCAGCCGCCGCCGCCACGCGGTCCGCCAGCCGCCGCCGCCACGCGGTCCGCCAGCCGCCGCCGCCACGCGGTCCGCCAGCCGCCGCCGCCACGCGGTCCGCCAGCCGCCGCCGCCACGCGGTCCGCCACGTGGCCCGCCGCCGCCGCCGCGCCACGCGGCCGCCGCCGCCACGCGGCCCGCCGCCGCCACGTGGCCCGCCGCCGCCGTCCGCCGCCGCCGGCCGCCGCCGCCGGCCGCCGCGCCACCCAAGGGGGGGGGTCGGGCCGGGTCGTTCCGGACCCGGACCCCCCGTTTCGAACCAGATTCGGTTTTTGGCTCATAACTTGAGCCTCGGACCTCCGAATGACGAACCGTCTGCGGCAACGCGATCCTTGGATCGAGACGGTCGTTTCGGTATATCGCACTCAAGGTTTCGGTTTACTTTGAGTTCGGCCGGGTTGGTTCGTTCACGAAACCAACCGGGCCTTCGGAGCGGAAACGCTCATATCTTGAGCTACGGACGTCCGATTGACGTGCCGTCAGTCGCGTAGTGTTCCTCTTAGTGAGACGGATCTTTTGGCATACTCCGCCCGAGGTTTGGACGCAGGTGGAGTACGGTCGGGTTGGTTTTGCCTTAAAAACCAACCGGGCCCCGGAGACGAAAATGCCATTATCTCTCAGACCGGGCGTCCGATCGACGCGCCGTCTGTTGCGTTGAGTTCCTTTTGACGATACGGAACTTTTGGATACATCAACTTCGGTCTTCGTGACAGTTGATGTATCAGCCTCTCGGCTCGTGGAGCGGATCCTCCGTACGAGCTTGCTGTGTGCGGGAACCCTAGTGCTGGCTGCGACTGTTCTACTGCTACGACTGCTACTGTGACTGCGACGACGACAGTACAGAGATCCTGTGTGGATTCGACGACGACAGTACAGAGATCCTGTGTGGATTCGACGACGACGACTACAGCACTCAGCGATCCTACGTGGATCAGTGCTTCAGGTTCTGTGTGAGCCCGATCCTGTGTGGGTCCTTGCGCTCAGCGGTTCTGTGTGAGCCAGCGCCTACAGGTTCTGTGTGAGCCCGATCCTGTGTGGGTCTTCTGCGGGGGTTAGTTACCTATCGATCCTTCGTGGGTCCGACGACTTAGATGGATCAGTGATCATCTTTATCGTCCCTAAAGAAGTATACCTGTGTGAGCTGAATCCTGTTACTTTCCTTTGTGGAATACGTATACTTTCCTGCGTGGACTGAGTTATACTTGGGCTCGGAGGTTGGAGCGTATTTGAATTGATGACTTAGGTATATGTATGGGCATATACCTAAGCAGTGTTGGTTGTTACTTCGTGAATGTACTTTGTTTCGTGGTTTATCCTTTGTGGATTTTGAGAGACCTTCAGGGGTCTCGGGGTCCCTACTGAGTAGCTTATACTCACCCCTGCACGGGCTTCGCCCGCACTACGTTGTGTTGGTTGCAGACGACAGACAGCGTTGACCTTAGCTGAGGTTTGCGGAGCGGGACGGTACCCGGAGGTGGACCACTGGGCGGGACGAGCACGGAGCGGACGGTGGGACCCGTGGAGCAGAGGAGCTATCTGTACCCACCCTTCAGGTGGGATTTCCGGTGGACAGCTCGGAGTAGCGGCCTTTACTTTTCAGTTGCTGTTTTTTTCCTTTTCGAGTTGTACTTTACTTTCAGTTTGGGTTTGTATTCTGGCCCATTTACTTTTCCGCACTTCAGTTGTACTCTGCTTGCTTAGTGTTTACTTTCCGCTTGTTTACTCTGTGGTGTGTGTTTACTTTTCAAAGGCAATGCCTTCCCAATTTGCTGGGATCTACGCCTTGGTGCTAGTCGCCAGCCCCTGGCCTATGGAAGGCGGGCTTGGGGTAGTCACGGCACGGACCCCGAGGGCGGGTCGTGACAAATTGGTATCAGAGGAGTTCGGTTCTACCGCGAACTCTGATCTTTTCTATGTGAAGCAATAATGTTTAGCGTATTGAGTGTGGTTATCAGTCCAGGGAGTCCAGTGTTGGTGCGGCGGCCGACGTATCCATACACCAGGACCCTGACTTCTGATTTCCGACTTAATGCACGAAAACATTGATTGCGTGTGTGTTTCAAAGTTTTCTTTGTGATTACTTGTGTCAGCTCACCGGGTATACTGATCTGCTTAATGAAAGTCTCAAGTTTTCTTTGTGATTACTTAATTCAGCTCACCAGGTATACTGTTCTGACTATGGCACTCTTGATCTCCTTTTCAGGATGGCCCCACGACGACAGCCAGCTAGGGTTCCGATGGTCGAGCGAGACGACAGCCCACCGAGCGACGAGGCCTCGGTGCAGGGCCCTTTTCCAGTAGTGGCACCGGCGGTAGCTTTACCCGCCGAGCCCCCGATGCTTCCAGCAGCAGCCGCTGACGATGCACGTCGCCTCAGCGCACTGCATGAGTTTCAGCGACAGCGACCGCCCAGGTTTCGCGGGGAGACGGATCCCCAGGCAGCAGAGGACTGGCTGGAGGCAGTTGTTCGAGTGTTTAGGCTAGTGAGGACACCAGCAGACCTCATGGTGATCCTCGCTGCGAGCCTACTACACGCAGCAGCAGGACGATGGTGGAGCCTGATGCTCCAGGTGCACGATGAGGCATCTCTTCTCTGGACGGACTTCGAGAGCCTCTTCCGCTCTGAGTTCGTCCCGGCCACCCTTCGAGCGGTGCGTATCCAGGAGCTTCTACAGCTGCGGCAGGGCAGCATGACGGTCGCCCAGTACTCGGCGAGATTTACCGATCTCTCGCGCTACTCGACCGACATGGTACGGGACCCATTCTTCCGGGCCCGGACCTTTGAGCAGGGTTTGAGACACGAGATCAGGGCATCGCTGATCTCCCTCAGCATACCGACTCAGACAGGAGTACTGGAGCGGGCTCTTCTGATCGAGAGCTTCCTTGCTGAGTCTACACCAGCACAGCGACCCACCGCAGGGCGGCACGTGGCAGAGTCATCTGCAGCAGGCAGTCGACGGATGACTCAGGGGTCCAGGCAGACCAGACCTACAGGCCGACGATCTCAGGGCACTGGCTCAGCAGTGCGGGGCACACAGCGCGGAGCCAGTCTTCCGAGAGGCAGGCAGTGCTACTCGTGCGGCGGGCAGGGCCACATGGCTCGCGACTGCCCGACCCGCCGTGCCGAGGAGCAGCAGTCAGTTGATGGACCACCGAGGCAGAGGCAGAGGGTCGACCGTGGCGGTCCGCAGGGAGGAGGCGGACGAGGCAGAGGAGCTGGACGAGCAGCTGGTGGTGGCCGACGCTTTGAGGCTTTACCACCACCACCACCAGGAGGTCCACCCCGACCACAGGGAGCTGGCGGGCAGCGACAGGCACAGCTCCAGGCAGCAGAGGCCTACGACCACGGCGCACCCGAGATGATTCGAGGTACTATCTGTGTCTATTCCACCCTTGCTGCAGTTCTTATAGACACAGGAGCGAGTCACTCATTCATAGCCGCTGCCCTTGTTCGGAGCTCGGAGATTCCGACAGAGCCGTTGGCTCGATCCTTACGGCTAGAGACTCCTACGGGAGCAGACTCGACGATCATGCACTGGTGCCGGCAGTGTGAGCTTACTCTAGGAGGCGAGAGCTTCGGCTGGGATCTTCTTGTAGCAGCGTCGAGGCCTTACGACGTCATCTTGGGCATGGATTGGCTGTCCACGGTCCATGCACAGATTGACTGTTTTAGGCGCAAGGTGCGATGTGTACGCACCGACGGGAGCAGGTTCACCTTCACCGGCGAGAAGGGAGCCTTAGCAGCACAGGATGGACTTCCGCGGAGGAGAGGACAGCCCATCACTCATCAGTTGGCTAGCCTTATCCTTGGAGCAGTTGACGTGCGGAGTCCTGGTTTTCCTGCAGTGGTGGATCAGTATGCGGACGTTTTTCCCGACGATGTTCCAGGGCTACCTCCTCGCAGAGAGGTAGACTTTTATATTGACTTGTACCCCGGGACAGCCCCGATATCCACTCCAGCATATCGGATGGCCCCCGCCGAGCTTCGAGAGCTACGGGTACAGTTGGAGGACTTGCAGGGCAAGGGATTCATCCGACCCAGTGTTTCACCCTGGGCTTCCCCGATATTGTTCGCCAAGAAGGCGGACGGAAGCTTGCGACTTTGTGTTGACTATCGTCGCCTGAACCAGGTGACAGTGAGGAACAAGTATCCGCTACCGAGGATTGATGACCTCTTTGATCAGCTCAAGGGAGCACGGTGGTTCTCGAAGATAGACCTCAGGTCAGGCTATCATCAGCTCAGAGTCAGAGACGAGGATGTGCAGAAGACGGCCTTCAGATGTCGGTATGGCCACTATGAGTTCTTGGTTATGCCTTTCGGTGTAACCAATGCTCCAGCAGTGTTCATGGCTCTCATGAACAGGATCTTTCAGCCATACCTCGATCGGTTTGTTGTGGTCTTCATCGACGACATTCTGATTTACTCTACGACAGAGGAGGAGCACGCCTATCACTTGCGAGTTGTTCTTGACACACTCCGAGAGCACCAGCTTTATGGTAAGCTCTCGAAGTGCCAGTTCTGGATACGTGAGGTCCACTTTTTGGGACACGTTATCTCTGAGGCGGGAGTTGCAGTAGATCCCGCGAAGATTGAGGCTGTGATAGCATGGGAGCCACCCAGGAGCGTGACTGAGGTTCGGAGTTTCTTGGGACTAGCTGGATACTATCGGAGATTTGTGCCGAACTTCTCCAGAGTTGCGGCATCACTCACAGCGTTGACGAAGAAGGGGAAACCCTTCGTGTGGTCAGACAGTTGTCAGCAGAGCTTCGAGGAGCTGAGGCAGAGGTTGACTAGCGCACCTATCTTGAGGTTGCCTGAGGAGGGAGTAGGGTACGTGGTCTACTGCGATGCATCAGGGACCGGACTCGGATGTGTTCTGATGCAGGAGCGGGCAGTGATCGCCTATGGATCACGACAGTTGAGACCGCATGAGCAGAACTACGCTACCCATGACCTGGAGTTAGCAGCAGTGGTCTTCGCTCTGAAGACATGGCGACATTATCTGATGGGCGAGCGCTTTACAGTCTTTTCCGATCATCAGAGTCTCAGGTATATCTTCTCGCAGAAGGACCTGAACCTGAGACAGCGACGATGGCTCGAGTTCCTCCAGGACTATGACTTTGAGATAGTCTATACTCCTGGGAAGGGGAACGTAGTAGCTGATGCCCTCAGCAGGAGGACGGGCATTCAACTACTTGAGGAGGCGACGGAGCAGCTAGCCTCTTTGCAGATATCCTTCGTGGATAGAGATGGAGCAGCCTTTCTTCAGTCTCTCACAGTCACTCCTCCACTACTGCAGCGAGTCAGGGAGGCACAGCATGGGGACGCTGACTGTGAGACACGGCGTGCACAGATATCCTCGGGACAGACACCTGATGGTTTCTCCCTTGGAGCAGAGCACGACATCCTTTTCAGAGGACGTACCATGGTACCAGTCGCCTTGCGAGAGGAAGTGCTGAGGGAGTTTCACACTTCTCCTTTAGCGGTACATCCAGGAGTGGCAAAGATGTACCAGGACCTCAGACGACAGCACTGGTGGCCGGGCATGAAGAAAGCTGTAGCAGAGTTCGTTTCTCGATGCCTTACCTGTCAGCAGGTGAAGGCAGAGCACCAGGTACCAGCAGGCTTGGTACAGCCCTTGGAGGTTCCGGAGTGGAAGTGGGACGGCATATCTATGGACTTCGTGACTGGACTTCCACGCACTTCCAGAGGTCACGACTCCATCTGGGTGATTGTTGACCGACTCACCAAGTCGGCACACTTCTTACCCATCAGAGAGCAGGGCTCGGTGGAGAGCTTGGGACGTCTCTACGTTCAGGAGATTGTGCGGCTCCACGGCGTGCCATCATCTATCGTTTCCGATCGTGATGCCCGTTTTACTTCCCGGCTTTGGAAGGGGTTGCAGGAGGCGTTCGGGACGCAGCTACGTCTTAGCACAGCTTTTCACCCTCAGACGGATGGTCAGACGGAGAGGACCATTCAGACTCTCGAGGACATGCTCCGTGCATGTGTCCTTGACTTTGGTCGTAGCTGGGAGGACCACCTACCTTTGGTGGAATTCGCATACAACAACAGCTACCACTCCACCATCGGGATGGCACCGTACGAGGCGTTGTACGGCCGACCATGTAGATCTCCTTTGTGCTGGACAGACCCAGGGGAGTCAACACTAGTGGGACCGGAGATGGTCCAGGCCACGACAGAGAAGGTCCAGGTCATCCAGGAGCGGATGAGGACAGCTCAGAGCCGGCAGAAGTCATATGCTGACAGGAGGCGGAGACCACTAGAGTTCGAGGATGGCGACCACGTCTTCTTGCGGGTCTCACCTCGACGTGGTATTCGGAGATTTGGCCGAGGCGGCAAGTTATCTCCGCGCTTCATCGGACCTTTTCAGTTTCTCAGCAGGATTGGCGAGGTGGCTTATCGCCTGGCTCTACCACCTCAGTTGCACCGGGTACATGACGTCTTTCACGTATCCCAGCTGAGGAGATACGTGCACGACCCGACGCACATCATTGACCATGGGGAGCTTGACGTTGACGATGGGGCGACTTTTACGGAGGTCCCGGTGGAGATAGAGGATCGACAGGAGCGGGTCCTACGTGGGCGATCGATTCCTCTTGTGCGCATCAGATGGCAGCACGGGAATCTCCAGGAGAGCACTTGGGAGCGGGAGGCTCAGATGCGTGCTCAGTACCCTCATTTGTTCCCCTAGTTTTTGTTGTATCTTTACGGGGACGTAAAGCCCTGAGGTGGGAGTAATGTAAAGACCGTAAAATTCAAGGAAATTTTTTTCTTAATTTTCTTTGGATTTTTACAAGAGCGCGGTTTCAGACGGCACCTGATTCCGAGGCCCTGAGTGCCCGGAATTAATTTCCGAAGTTTGGCTCGGGTACGTTCAGTGAACGAACGAGCGGGAATTCCTAACTTTTGATCCGGTGCTCGGAATTGAAATCCGAGGGCACCGATGAACTCGCAGTGCCGATATTCGCTTAATGAGACCTTTTCGGGAGTTGCGTTTGTTGCGGGTTGAAAGATACGTTTTGGGGTTTTTCAATTAAGTTAAATAAAATTGTGTAAAACAAATTTTATTTTTAACTTATTAAAGAAAACCTACCTAAGGGGGTTGGAAGTGGGACCCACACCCACTTAACCTCCCTTGGGAGGATTAAGTGTGGTGGGGCCCACACGAACCCCTAAGACTTTTCTTTTTCTCTCAACGTTCTTAACCCCCAATTAATTGGCCTACGTTACCCTTATTTAATTAAGGAAGTTAAAGCCCTTTTTGAATTTCAAATTTTGAAATTCTTTTGTGTTGTGTTAATAAAATAAGAGGTAGTCTTATTTTATTTAGGGTTCTCTGTTTGCCTTTGGAGAGCCTTCTCATCTTCAAGCTCTGACGAAGAACGAAGAACGTCTTCATCCTCGACGAAGAACGACAACACTTCGTCAAGGATCATCGACTCAGAGACCCAGTATCTTCGGACCTCTGCTTCCTCTTCGGACCTTCTTCATCGGCAAACGAAGATCCGCCAACAACGTGTCGCATCGGACGTAAATCTTCGTCAACGGATTTGACGAACGACGACCGCGACGCCTGAATTCCGCGACGCCGTCTTCCGCGGAACGTAGAGGATTTCTTTGAATCTCAAACCCGAGGTAGGGGATGTTTTTATTAATTATTTTATTCCATTCCTGAATCGTGGATTTTAGCATGACTAAACGTGAGACATTTTAGTTATGTTATTTGTTAACGCGAGGGGAGTCGGACCGCACGAACACGGCCGAAACCCCCTCCTTCGTTCATGTTGATTTGCGGGTGGAAGCAAGAGGCGTGGTGCCGTCGCACCACGCAGATGAACATGCTTATGATTTCCGCAATACCGTCGCGCTTCGCCGAGGAGAGACTTCAAGACCGCGACGCCGACACGCCGCGTTGGGAGGATTCTTGGCACGGCGAAAGGGGCGCGGTGCCGTCGCACCGCGCCGGACGACGAACACCGCGGCCGGTTCCGGGCCGCGGTGAGACGAGGAGACCGCGGCCGGTTCCGGGCCGCGGCGGAAGGAAAGACCGGCGGCCGGGCCGCCGGCGTCGGAAGTCAAGGGCGGGACCGGAAATTTCCGGTCCCGTTGGTAAAAACCGGCCGGCCAGCGGCCCGGCCGGACGTCATAAAAACCGGGGGATTAAACCCCCGGCCGGACCTTCAAGACCCCCCTCTTAATGAGGGGGGCGGTTCACTTAAAGAGGGGGGGGGCAACAGCCCCCCCGGTTTTGTCAAGCCGGCCCCCATTTGCGGGGGCCGTTTTTGTCAAAGGCACGGCTTGAGCCGTGCCGCTTGAAGGAAAAACGCGGGGCTATGCCCCGCGTGACAATCCCGTGCGGCAGCCGCCGCCGCCACGCGGTCCGCCAGCCGCCGCCGCCACGCGGTCCGCCAGCCGCCGCCGCCACGCGGTCCGCCAGCCGCCGCCGCCACGCGGTCCGCCAGCCGCCGCCGCCACGCGGTCCGCCAGCCGCCGCCGCCACGCGGTCCGCCACGTGGCCCGCCGCCGCCGCCGCGCCACGCGGCCGCCGCCGCCACGCGGCCCGCCGCCGCCACGTGGCCCGCCGCCGCCGTCCGCCGCCGCCGGCCGCCGCCGCCGGCCGCCGCGCCACCCAAGGGGGGGGGTCGGGCCGGGTCGTTCCGGACCCGGACCCCCCGTTTCGAACCAGATTCGGTTTTTGGCTCATAACTTGAGCCTCGGACCTCCGAATGACGAACCGTCTGCGGCAACGCGATCCTTGGATCGAGACGGTCGTTTCGGTATATCGCACTCAAGGTTTCGGTTTACTTTGAGTTCGGCCGGGTTGGTTCGTTCACGAAACCAACCGGGCCTTCGGAGCGGAAACGCTCATATCTTGAGCTACGGACGTCCGATTGACGTGCCGTCAGTCGCGTAGTGTTCCTCTTAGTGAGACGGATCTTTTGGCATACTCCGCCCGAGGTTTGGACGCAGGTGGAGTACGGTCGGGTTGGTTTTGCCTTAAAAACCAACCGGGCCCCGGAGACGAAAATGCCATTATCTCTCAGACCGGGCGTCCGATCGACGCGCCGTCTGTTGCGTTGAGTTCCTTTTGACGATACGGAACTTTTGGATACATCAACTTCGGTCTTCGTGACAGTTGATGTATCAGCCTCTCGGCTCGTGGAGCGGATCCTCCGTACGAGCTTGCTGTGTGCGGGAACCCTAGTGCTGGCTGCGACTGTTCTACTGCTACGACTGCTACTGTGACTGCGACGACGACAGTACAGAGATCCTGTGTGGATTCGACGACGACAGTACAGAGATCCTGTGTGGATTCGACGACGACGACTACAGCACTCAGCGATCCTACGTGGATCAGTGCTTCAGGTTCTGTGTGAGCCCGATCCTGTGTGGGTCCTTGCGCTCAGCGGTTCTGTGTGAGCCAGCGCCTACAGGTTCTGTGTGAGCCCGATCCTGTGTGGGTCTTCTGCGGGGGTTAGTTACCTATCGATCCTTCGTGGGTCCGACGACTTAGATGGATCAGTGATCATCTTTATCGTCCCTAAAGAAGTATACCTGTGTGAGCTGAATCCTGTTACTTTCCTTTGTGGAATACGTATACTTTCCTGCGTGGACTGAGTTATACTTGGGCTCGGAGGTTGGAGCGTATTTGAATTGATGACTTAGGTATATGTATGGGCATATACCTAAGCAGTGTTGGTTGTTACTTCGTGAATGTACTTTGTTTCGTGGTTTATCCTTTGTGGATTTTGAGAGACCTTCAGGGGTCTCGGGGTCCCTACTGAGTAGCTTATACTCACCCCTGCACGGGCTTCGCCCGCACTACGTTGTGTTGGTTGCAGACGACAGACAGCGTTGACCTTAGCTGAGGTTTGCGGAGCGGGACGGTACCCGGAGGTGGACCACTGGGCGGGACGAGCACGGAGCGGACGGTGGGACCCGTGGAGCAGAGGAGCTATCTGTACCCACCCTTCAGGTGGGATTTCCGGTGGACAGCTCGGAGTAGCGGCCTTTACTTTTCAGTTGCTGTTTTTTTCCTTTTCGAGTTGTACTTTACTTTCAGTTTGGGTTTGTATTCTGGCCCATTTACTTTTCCGCACTTCAGTTGTACTCTGCTTGCTTAGTGTTTACTTTCCGCTTGTTTACTCTGTGGTGTGTGTTTACTTTTCAAAGGCAATGCCTTCCCAATTTGCTGGGATCTACGCCTTGGTGCTAGTCGCCAGCCCCTGGCCTATGGAAGGCGGGCTTGGGGTAGTCACGGCACGGACCCCGAGGGCGGGTCGTGACAAACTCATACCTAGATCTCATCCAATATCAAATACCCCATATAGGATGGAAAATGTGGATCTGGAGGAATTAAAGAAACAAACCCAATATCTTTTGGAGAAGGGGTTTATCCGACAGAGTGTATCTCCTTGGGAATCACATGTTCTCTTTGTGAAGAAGAAGGATGGATCGATGCGGCTATGCATTGATTATAGATAACTGAATGGGATCATAGTAAAGAACAAATACCCTCTTCAAAGAATTGATGACTTATTTGACCAACTTCGTGGGGCTCAATTATTCTCTAAGTTTGATCTTCGATCTGGTTATCATCAATTGAGGGTGAATAAAGAAGATATTACAAAAACTACCTTCCGATTAAGATATGAGTATTATGATTTTTTTTGTTATGCCTTTTGGACTGACTAATTCACCTACTATTTTTATGGATTCGATTAATAGAGTCTTTAAGGAATACCTTGATAACATTGGTGTAGTTTTTATTAATGATATTTCGATATATTCCAAAATCCATGAGGAGGATGAGGACTATCTAAGGGTTATTTTGCAAACTCTATAGAAGGAGAGGATTTTTGGTAAGTTCACCAAATGTGAATTCTAGTTACAACAAGTTGCTTTCTTGGGGCACATTGTTACCAATGAAGGAATCACAGTTGACCAAACAAAGACAAAAGTTGTAGAGGAGTGGCCTTAGCCTACAACAATAACTAAGATTCATAGTTTCCTTGAACTAGTGGGATATTATAAGAGGTTTGAGAAAAACTTTTCATGAATTTATAATCCATTAACCAAGTTAACTCGAAAAGGGGTCAAGTTCATCTGGATAAAGGTGTGTGAGGAATGTTTCCAAGAGCTGAAGAAGAGATTTGTTACTACACCTGTGTTAACTCTACTCTCAAGTGGAGAAGGATTCATTATTTTTAGCGATGCATATCTGAAAGGGATTGGGTGCGTCCTCATGAAAAATGACAAGGTCATTGCTTATGCATCTCAACATTTGAGGACTCATGAGCAGAACTATCCTATGCATGATCTGGAGCTATTTGTGGTCTTTTTTTCTATGAAGATATAGAGGCGCTATTTTTTTGGGGAGAAATGTGATATATACACAGACCATCAAAGTATGAAGTATATTTTCACACAAAAGGAATTGAACATGAGATAAAGGAGATGGTTGGAACTTCTTAAAGACTATGATTTTTCAATTCAATATCATCCCGGAAGAGAAAACAATGTTGTTGATGCATTAAGTAGGAAAGACCCAGTTATTCTTTCCATGATGAATATTCAAAAAGATCCTTCGATCAATGACCTAGTAAAGCTGGACATGGGAATTATATGGAAAGGGACATCATCAAACCTAACCCAAATTATTTCTCAACCATCGTTACAAGAGAAGATCAAGAAAGCTCAGAAAGAATATCCTTTGTTACAGAAGAAGTTTGACGCTGTAAAGGATGGAAAGTTTCTTGAGTTTAATATTGACCAAGAAAGTGTATTAAAATTTCATACAAGACTATTTGTTCCATCTATTCCAGAAATAAAGAAGGAGTTGGTGGATGAATCTCATAGCTCTACTTTCTCTATACTGGTGGGATAATATGAAAAGGGATATTGCTGACTACACTTCAAGGTTCTTAGTATGTCTTCAAGTGAAGGAGGAGCGACAACTTCCTAAAGGGGTATTGCAACCACTACCTATACCAGCATAGAAGTGAGACAATATCACTATGGACATCATCACTGGTCTCCTGAGAACTTCCAAAGGAAATATTGCGATATGGGTTATTGTGGACCGTCTCACCAAGACTGCCCATTTTATCTATATCCAGGAATATTTATCTCTTGATCAACTTGCCAGGATTTACATGAAGGAAGTGGTAAGGCTTCATGGAGTTCCACTTTCTGTCGTATCTGATCATGATCCAAGGTTCACATCAAAATTCAAGAGAAGTATTCAACATGCTCTAAGCAATGAATTGAATTTCAGTATGGCCTATCACCCCCAAACTGATGGACAATCTGAAAGAACCATTCAAAAACTTGAGGACATGTTGAGAACATGCTCAATGGAATTTAAAGGTGGATGGGATCAACATCTCCCTTTAGTTGAGAGCTCTTACAAAAACAGCTTCCACTCAAGCATTCAAATGGAACCCTATGAAGCTCTATATGGGAAGCGATGTAGAACTCCTACTTGTTGGGATAAAGCTGGTGAGAGAAAGCTTCTTGGGCCTGATCTTGTGCAAGATATGACAAAAAAAGTCCATTCCATCCAACAACACATTAAGGCTGCTCAGAGTCGGTAGAATAGTTATGCTGACAACCGTCGAAGGGACTTAGAGTTAGATGTTGGTGACAAAGCCTTTCTTTGAATTTCACCTTGGAAGAGAGTCATGAGGTTTGGGAAGAAAAGGAAGATCAATCCTAGGTACATTGTCCCCTATGAAATCCTTGATCGTGTGGGAGCAGTGGCCTATCGGAACATGACCTCTCTTATAAGGAGCATCTGGTGGAGATCTTGTATCATAGAGACAAGGTTCTACGCAACAAGACTACCCACCTTATTAAGGTGTTGTGGAGGAACCACAAATGTGAAGAATCCACGTGGGAACTGGAGGGGTCTATGAGGTAGAAGTACCCACACCTATTCTATTCTGAGGTTACGATTTAAAATTTCAGGGACGAAATTTCATTAGGGGGAAGAATGTAATGACCCGAACTTTTTAATAATATTTATTTCCTAAATTTGTGTGTTATTTTATTTTAAACTCAACAAAACTATATCCTTTAATTAATGAAGTGATACCATTGGGTTTCGACTATTATATGACCGTTGGAAACTAAATTCTTAACGTTACAATTATTGTTTGTAAATTCAAATGATCTTGGAAAGAAGATTTGATGGCATCATCCAGTAGACACGGGCCATATGAAGCCCATCTATCGGAGCTTGGGAAGGAGGTAGTATCACTGGGTTTTTCTCTGGACCAAGCACAAGCCGAACTTCAACATGTGAAGCTTAAACAGAATCACCTTAGGGAAAAGTTCAAGCTGATAGAAATCACCACTCGAGCAATATTCTCTGAGCCACCCTAATATTCTATCACCATAGAACAACTTACACTTAGGTCCTATATAGGTTTTATAAGGGGCTATGTAACGAAGCCTTAGTTACTTTCTGTAATCCTTTTGTTTAAATAAAATTATTACTTCTTATTATGGTAAAATTTGTGAATTTTAAATGTCCGGATAAATATAGGATGAATTTATTGAAGTTCCATATTATTGATGAATTTTGTAAAAAGCGAGTATTTTAAAATATTTTTGTATTCTTTAAATAATCAATAATGTGAATTGATTTTCAAAAAATGGTCGTGTTCAGTAGGAAATTTAGAGTCTAATAAGATCAACTTAATTTTTAGTGAATAGTAAAGTATGAATAGTAACATACCCATATAAATAGTAATGAATAGTAATTAATAGTAAATCAACAAAAAATAGAAACTTCACCCATGAATGTATAAATAATATTTAGACATCTTAAAAGTGAAAAAACGATCATAGTTTAAGTTTTGGTATTTCTGGATGTCATAAATATTTTATTTACAATTTTATAATTAATTTAATAATTTAAAATGGAAATTAATTTTCATAAAATTTAATCATAAATTTTTACTTTATTGTTTTATGGTTATATGATAATTTTATGGTACCTTTATTACTTTCTTAAGGTGTTACAAAATGAGTTATAGTTTTAAAGTTGTATTTTTGGAATAAATAATGATTTTATTTAAAAATTTAAATTTAAAATATTTAGAAAATTATTTTCATAAAATTGAGTTCATTTTTTAATTCAGAGCATCGATATTAGGTTACAGTGAATTTTTGGGATTTTTCTGAAATAGTTGAATTTTCGGTGAATAGAAAAAATACAGTTTTGAGTTTTGGGTGTTTAATGACATCATTAATGATGTAATAATGATGTAATAATTCTGGTCAACTTATTAATAGTAATATATGCTATTAGGTTTCCAAATTGGCCAATACCATGGGAAAATACCATGGGCAATCCCATGGTTTTTCAAATACCACCGATGAGGTGTCCCTTGAAAATTCATAATTTATTCCCTCACTTTTCCTATAAATACCCAGTAATTACCTCATTATTTTCATTACAAAATCCTCATAAATAAATATATAGTCTTTCTACCTCCCAAGGAGCCCCCCCCCCCCAAGGTTCCCTCAAGCCTCCCAAGCTCCCGACCTTTATGATTTCTAAGTTACTTATCAAGGTAAGGGATCCTTTCACCCTCGTCTTTTAAGTCATGACTTCCTTTATGTTATGTCTTATAGTTCCATTTTATTATTTGGGGTATTGTTATTATATATATTTAATACCATCCATTTTATATCTAAATTATTATAAACCCTTTCTTCTCTCATCAAATGATTTTCTGAATCTTTAAGTGACGCCGTTAGGCGGCCGAATTTTCGTAAAAGAAATCGTGTCTTCTCTTTTCCTTCGAGTTTCATTTTCATATGGTATTTCCATCAAATATCCATACCATAATATTATTTATTCTTATTATATACACATAATGTATTATGAGTTATCTATGATTGGGTGACTCTTGTCATCTCTCTTTTCAATGTTTTCTAAAACCATGTTATATAGCTATTATGATGCAGAATTTTCATCTCAAAATCTCTCTATTTTTCTCAAGAAATTATCTTGTATTATTTATGTGAATACCCAAATCTATTTTCATTTCCAAGGGTATTAATAAATACATAAAATTGGTCTATTTTATTCTAGAATTGACGTACATATAACCCTCACTCCCTCTTCATGGGTTATAAATGACATAATGATCTTATTTTTAATTACTTTTTGAACGTCACGATTTTGACATGAAACCCATTTCTTTGATTCTTTTTGGGTTAGTTATGAAATATTTGATTATTATCTATGTGTATCACATGAAGATAAATACATATTAAGGGTGTTCCCTGATAGCGTTTCAATACATTGGGTAAAGAATTAATCTCTAGAGATGACAAGTTTCACGATGCCTTGGTGAATAACCTTGGTAATTTTTATCACACCTTGGGGGTGAACCTTAGTGATATGTTTATTAATGTCTAAATTAAATGTTGTATCCACATATTCAAGTTATGATTCATGTTTTTTAATCATGATATTCATATTCTTCCATTTCTCATGTCTTTATGATTTTTATCATGTTCTTATTAATATTGCTCAAGATCACATGTCAATTGTTGCACTTGTTTTCCTTATTGAGCCTTCTGCTCACCCTTTCATTTGATGTATGTCTCTAGGTTATGAGATGTAGTAATTATACTTAGTATGTACCTATGATTAATCCTTACAAGTGTATTATGAGGATGTTTTATGTTGTTTTCTTGTATTATGTTCTTGATTTCCAAGACACTAGACTTTAAAGATCCTCTGTATGTAAAATGTAATGAAAAGTTATGTAATAAAAAGGTGGGATGCCATATGTATTATGTTCAAGATACATCTTACTGACTAGAAATATTTTATGTATAACTATCATGTGTTGAGGGCTCATATTCATTGAGACTTATTCTCATGAAGTTTTCACTTTGTGATATCTAGTAGTTGAGATCATTAGGACAGACTCATCAATAGGAACACTACATGATTTGGCTATCATTGGATGTTTCTATCTATGGATGTGTGTATTGGTCTCTAGAATTGAGATCATTATCAATGTGTTCCATTTTATCATTTAATTTGATGTAAGGAAAAAATTATGGTAATGAAATCATGACGAGGTATCTTATGTTGGGTGAATCATCAGTGGTATGGAGTTGGTTGAATGATCAAGATAAAATTTTTCACTTTCGAGTTGAAGAAGTAATATCTCAAGACTGATTGATCAGGATGGTAGTACCTTCATAAATACATGTCCATAGTATACAAGGGTAAATCCATCCATATAGATCAACAAACAATAAATTAAGAAAGGATAATGACACAAGTGTGTTTCTTTCATTATGATATATCACATGAAAAAGAGATTATATTACACAGTCTGTGTTTGTAGGTTGATTTTCATTGCAATGATTATTCCTTATCTCTTTATAGGACTTGATGGGTTACTAAAATCCCCTCTTGGTCTGTGATTACTATTCACTACTATCTAGTTAAGGGCCTAGATAGTCACTCACAATAGTGCATTTTAGAATCTTTCATATTCTAATGAATATGTATATCAAACATGGTGGGCCCCACCATGGGGTCTAAGAGTTGTCCAAGTTTTATCGATCACCAATAAATAAATAAATTTATTATTATTCATGTAAAGATTAATTGGATTAAATTTATTTGCTAAAATTATTTAAAAATGTTTAAGTAAATATAAGGATTTATATTATATGAATGAATATTATTTTAATATTTTGGGTTTGTTTACTTTTAATGGTAATTACAATTTTATTTAATTAATAGAGTTTATCACATCATATATTGAATATATATTACAAGTATGTGATAAAAAATAAATAAGATTTAGGACATAGTTAGTTTTTCACAATCCAACCCAACGGGGTTTGAGACAAGACTACCCCAAGCCCACCTCCAATAGGCCAGGGGATAGCATCTAGCGCGGAGTAGGAATATCACACAAATGGTATACCTTAGCCTATAGTAAATTTATTCATGCACCCCATATACATCTCTATGAAATAGTGTAGAGATAATAAAATAGAAAAAAAACATGACCTCTCTTATAAGGAGCATCCGGTGGAGATCTTCGATCATAGAGACAAGGTTATATGCAACAAGACTACCCACCTTATTAAGGTGTTGTGGAGGAACCACAAATGTGAAGAAGCCACGTGGGAACTGGAGGGGTCTATGAGGCAGAATTACCCACACCTATTCTCTTTTTAGTTTACGATTTAAAATTTCAGTGACGAAATTTCATTAGGGGGAATAATGTAACGACCCGAACTTTTTAATAATATTTATTTCCTAAATTTGTGTGTTATTTTATTTTATACTCAAAAAAACTATATCCTTTAATTAATGAAGTGATACCATTGGGTTTCGACTATTATATGACCGCTGGAAACTAAATTCTTAACATTACAATTATTGTTTATAAATTCAAATGATCTTGGAAAGAAGATTTGATGGCATCATCCAGTAGACTCGGGCCATATGAAGCCCATCTATCGGAGCTTGGGAAGGAGGTAGCATCACTGGGTTTTTCTCTGGACCAAGCACAAGCTGAACTTCAACATGTGAAGCTTGAACATAATCACCTTAGGGAAAAGTTCAAGCTGATAGATATCACCACTCGAGCAATGTTCTCTGAGCCACCCTAAGATTTTATCACCATAGCACAACTTACACTTAGGTCCTATATAGGTGTTATAAGGGGCTATGTAACGAAGCCTTAGTTACTTTCTGTAATCCTTTTGTTTAAATAAAATTATTACTTCTTATTATGGTAAAAAAATTTAATTTTAAATGTCATGATAAATATAGAATGAATTTATTGAAGTTCCATATTATTGATGAATTTTGTAAAAAGGGGGTATTTTAATTTTTTTTTGTATTCTTTAAATAATCAATAATGTGAATTGATTTTCAAAAAATGGTCTTCTACAGTTGATTTCCGTAGGAAATTTAGAGTCTAATAAGATCAACTTAATTTTTAGTGAATAGTAAAGTATGAATAGTAACATACCCATATGAATAGTAATGAATAGTAATTAATATTAAATAAAAAAAATAGTAACTTCACCCATTAATGTATAAATACATTTTAGGCATCTTAAAAGTGAAAAAATGATCATAGTTTAAGTTTTGGTATTTTGGGATGTCATAAATATTTTATTTACAATTTTATAACTAATTTAATAATTTAAAATGGAAATTAATTTTCATAAAATTTAATCATAAATTTTTACTTTATTGTTTTATGGTTATACGATAATTTTATGGGACCTTGATTACTTTCTTAAGGTGTTACAAAATGAGTTATAGTTTTAAAGTTGTATTTTTGGAATAAATAATGATTTTATTTAAAAAATTAAATTTAAAATATTTTGAAAATTATTTTCATAAAATTGAGTTCATTTTTTAATTCAGAGCATCGATATTATGTTACAGTGAATTTTTGGGATTTTTCTGAAATAGTTGAATTTTTTGTGAATAGTAAAAATACAGTTTTGAGATTTGGGTGTTTAATGACATCATTATTGATGTAATAATGATGTAATAATTATGGTCAACTTATTAATAGTAATATATTCTATTAGGTGTCTAAAGTGGCCAATACCATGGGAAAATACCATGGACAAGCCCATGGTTTTGCAAATACCACTAATGAGGTGTCCCTTGAAAATTAATAATTTATTCCCTCACTTTTCCTATTAATACCAAGTCATTACCTCATTATTATCATTAAAAAATCCTCATAAATAAAGATATGGTCTTTCTACCTCCCAAGGAGCCCCCCCAAGATGCCCTCAAGCCTCCCAAGTTCCCGACTTTTATGCTTTCTAAGTTACTTATCAAGGTAAGGGATCCTTTCACCCTCGTCTTTTAAGTCATGAATTCCTTTATATTATGTCTTATAGTTCCATTTTATTATTTGGGTTATTGTTATTATATATATTTAATACCATCCATTTCATATCCAAATTATTTTAGACCCTTTCTTCTCTCATCAAATTATTTTCTGAATCATTAAGTGACGCTGTTTGGCGGCCGAATTTTCGTAAAAGAAATCGCGTCTTCTCTTTTCCTTCGAGTTTCATTTTCATTTGGTATTTCCATCAAATATCCATACCATAATATTATTTATTCTTATTATATACCCATACTGTATTATGAGTTATCTATGAGTGGGTGACTCTTTTCATCTCTCTTTTCAATGTTTTCTAAAACCATGTTATATAGCTGTTATGATGCAGAATTTTCGTCTCAAAATCTCTCTATTTTTGTCAAGAAATTCTCTTGTACTATTTATGTGAATACCCAAATCTATTTTCATTTCCAAGGGTATTCATCAATACATAAAATTGGTCTATTTTATTCTATAATTGACATACATATAACCCTCACTCCCTCTTCATGGGTTATAAATGACATAATGATCTTATTTTTAATTACTTTTTAAATGTCACGATTTTGACATGAAACCCATTTATTTGATTTATTTTGGGTTAGTTATGAAATATTTGATTATTATCTATGTGTATCACATGAATATAAATACATATTAAGGGTGTTCCTTGATAGCGCTTCAATACATTGGGTAAATAATTAATCTCTAGAGATGATAAGTTTCATGATGCCTTGGTGAATAACCTTGGTAATTTTTATCACACCTTGGGGATGAACCTTGGTGATATGTTTATGAATGTCTAAATGAAATGTTGTATCCACATATTCATGTTATGATTCATGTTTTTTTATCATTATATTCATATTCTTCCATTGCTCATGTCTTTATGATTTTTATCATGTTCTTATTAATATTTCTCAGGATCACATGTCAACTGTTGCACTTGTTTTCTTTATTTAGCCTTCTTCTCACCCTTTCCTTTGATGTATGTCTCTAGGTTATGATATGTAGTAATTATACTTAGTATGGACCTATGATGAATCCTTAAAAGTGTATTATGAGGATGTTTTATGTTGTTTTCTTGTATTATGTTCTTGATTTCCAAGACACTAGACTTTAAAGATCCTCTGTATGTAAAATGTAATGAAAAGTTATGTAATAAAAAGGTGGGATGCCATATGTATGATGTTCAAGATACATCTTACTAACTAGAAATATTTTATGTATAACTATCAGGTGTTGAGAGCTCATATTCATTGAGACTTATTCTCATGAAGTTTTCACTTTGTGATATCTAGTAGTTGAGATCATGAGGACAGACTCATCAATAGGAACACTACATGATTTGGCTATCATTAGATGTTTCTATCTATGGATGTGTGTATTGGTCTCTAGAATTGAGATCATTATCAATGTGTTCCATTTTTTCATTTAATTTGATGCAAGGAAAAAATTGTGGTAATGAAATCATGACGAGGTAGCTTATTTTGGGTGAATCATTAGTGGTATGGAGTTGGTTGAATGATCAAGATAAAATTTTTCACTTTCAAGTTGAAGAAGTAATATCTCAAGACTGGTTGATCAGGATGGTAGTACCTTCATAAATCCATGTCCATAGTAGACAAGGGTAAATCCATCCATATATATCAACAAACAATAAAGTAAGAAAGGATAATGACACAAGTGTTTTTCCTTCATTATGATATATCACATGAAAAAGAGATTATATTACACAGTGTGTGTTTGTAGGTTGATTTTCATTGCAATGACTATTCCTTATCTCTTTAGAGGCCTTGATGGGTTGATAAAATCCTCTCTTGGTCTGTGATTACTATTCACTACTATCAAGTTAAGGGCCTATATAGTCACTCACAATAGCGCATTTTAGAATCTTCCATATTCTAATGAATATGTATATCGAACATGGTGGGCCCCATCATGGGGTCTAAGAGTTGTCCAAGTTTTATCGATCACCAATAAATAAATAAATTTATTATTATTCATGTAAATATTAAGTGGATTAAATTTATTTACTAAAATTATTTACAAATGTTTAAGTAAATATAAGGATTTATATTATATGAATGAATATTATTTTAATATTTTGGGTTTGTTTAATTTTAATGGTAATTACAATTTAAGTTAATTAATAGAGTTTATCACATCATATATTGAATATATATTACAAGTATGTGATAAAAAAATAAATAAGATTTATGACATAGTTAGTTTCTCACAATCCAACCCAATGGGGTTTGAGACATGACTACCCCAAGCCCACCTCTAATAGGCCAGGGGATAGCATCTAGCGCTGAGTAGGAATATCACACAAATGGTATACCTTAGCCTATAGTACCTTTATTCATTCACCCCATATACATCTCTATGAAATAGTGTAGAGATAATAAAATAGAAAAAAAAACATTCACACATCTCTCCCACAATCAGAGTATTAACAGTGTAAAAGGGAAAATTACAATCCCACTAAAAATATAAAAGCATCCAACTTGATCAGATAGAGTAGATCAATGTTAAATTCAACTTTCAGAAATCTCATTGTCCAAGAACCAGAAAAAACCTTGATCAGTCTAGCTCACTGATCTCTTCCTACTCTAGGTCCTCCTGGGACTATGTTGAAAGGCCTTACATCTACAAAAGACACAATAAGTGAGAGTAGAGCCCGTGCAGGGGTGAGTATAACAATACCCAATAAGTTCCCCAAATACCCAAAATAAAAGAGAGAGATTTAAATTAAAAAGTCTACTCGACCCATCCATAGGGAACCCAAATGAGAGAGAAACTCTATCTCAACCATCCTCAACTACATGCGAGTAGGAACCTCTATCCACATGGTGTGTCAACTAATATAATGTGACAACACTGCAAGGAATCCCAGAAGACACTAAAATATACTCATATAAGACTCAAAGTATCATGAGATACTAACCTCATTATCATCCATATGATTTTTCTCAAGTCATAAAGGTAACGCCTATCTAGGATAACACACTACACAAGCACTTACATCCTTGCTAGAACTCGACCAAGAGATAAAACTCCATTGTGTATCGCTAAGATAATGAAGCATACCTTCCATCCCAAGTGTCATACATCCAATAGAGTATGATTCAAGGATCTTTACATGAATAAATCCATAATATAGCCTTGTAGATCTGAATACCTAGATAGGGGATCTCACCTATCCCTGATGAGGGATACCTCTTACCCTACTAGAACCATGAAAGGTCTCATCACTCAGAGAGGGGATCACTCCCAAAACCACTAGGGGAACAACAAACCCAATATATCACCCTAGAGATCACAACTATTAGATAGGGGATCACTTCCCATGCAGTTTAGGTCACAATGATTCCAAAAACCCCATCTGATATAACTCGTGAAGTAGGGGATCATACTCCAAATGATACCACAAACCCTACTTAAACCATCTACTGAGTAGGGGATCATATACCCAAATATGCCACAAACCCTACTAATAATTCCCACTAAAAAGGGTATTATATAACTGATGATTCCACAAACCCTACTTGGTTATCCTTTTCGATAGGGGATCGATGCCCTTGTAGTGTTGGTTAGGATGATACCATGAACATGGTCTTTGGAAAAAATATGATAGAAGATCCCACTCAGGACTTCCTAGAGGGATACTCCAAATATAACCAATATTAACCTATTGAGAGGTTCACAATACTATGTTGAGGATGTAATTCAACATTATACCCTTATAGGGATAGACCAAGTGACTCGCTCAACCTCTACTGGCCCAAACATTGCTAACAAAAGTGACTGTTGATAGTCCTTAATAAGACAAAAAGACTATGAAGATGACCCCCAGATATTTCAAAGACTCAAGAAGAATCTAAAAGAACTAAAAGGAATAACAAATTGTAGAGGAAATACACATAATACCTACATGGAAGACCTATGTGGCAGACCTACAAGACAGAGATACCCGACAAGATGCTTTCTGTACACCTACATGGAGGAGCTACGCAGAAGAGCTGCACGGTTGACCTATGCCGACGAATTGCTTTAGACCAGCCCCAATCCTTGCCTATAAATAGGACCCTTGGGTGCCTCATTTGAAGACTGAAAAGGTTAAAAGAACTCTTAAAGCTCTCATTGCGTAGCTCTTTCACCCAGATTCCTCAAATTGTCTCAGTTAGATCTATAAAAACATGAGAGAAAAGATAATTACATGGGATAAGCATGTTTTGAAAGTCTTTCAAAGTTTAAAGCATGTATAGGCTTGGTTCTCCTATGTTAAGAACTTTTTTCAGTCACTATTAAGGCATGCGTGATGCACCTACACAGGGTCATGCCGCGTGACCTCCAATGCCATCCTACATAGAAAGGTTCATCGCTTCGTACCCTCTTCCATGTTAGCCTCAGCCTCATCCACCCTCATCGTCGTAGGCCCATCCTCTTCCACCATCAAAAGAGGAAAATTGTGTGTGTGACTTTGTTGAATCATTGACATCCTCTTATTTCTCACGCCGAGCATGACTCAAGTGGGATTTGAGATTTTTCATGATCACAACATTTTCCCAAACACCTCATACTCTTGAACTATGAGAACACTGATTCCCACCATAATTGGGATACGTAGGAATCCTTCATTAAGGCCTGAGCTCATTGGATATCCTCTTTAAAAATCTAACCCAAATTCCCTAAATGTGGGAATCCTCCTTAGGTGTAATCCCCAACCTATTTCTCTCAAAATGGTCATACACCCCTGTGGGATTGAATGAACTATGAGAACTCTGATTCCCACCATAATTGAGATATGTAGGAAGCCTTCCTAAGGCCCGAGCTCCATCTCATTTCATCCATAAATGGGCATCCTCCTTAGGAGTAAGCCCCAAATTAAACCCCCAAATCATCAAGGAATCCTTTTTAGGAAGTAATCCCAAACTCATTTCTCCCAAAGGAATACACTCTCCTGTAAGACTCATTGAACTAAGCGGGCTTTGATTCCCACCAAAATTTGGGATATGTAGGAAGCCTCTTTGATGTTTAAACCCAACACATCAAATCAACCCTATTCTTCATGGGCCATATTCCCAAAAGGGATCAAAATTGGAAACTCATATCTTCTATAAGTTCCTTTGGCTACTTAAGCATAATCCCCACATAAAACATTGACTAAGCACCTTTCTCTTAGATTTCCTTACCACATGACATTAAATTGTATGGTTAGGTCATTATCACGTGACCTTAAAAGGTATGATGTGTCCCATTAAGTGGCACCGAACTAAGAGGGTTCTGATTTCATGCACAAGGATACATAGGTAGCCCATTTAGGGGTATAATACAGACATCAAAATAAACCTTCATCTCCCTAGATGATAATAAATTCCAGAGTGCCCCACTGAGTGTCTTAAAAACTAGTATTATCATAATAATGGTTAAAAGAATCTATAAATAATATGTAAGAGGATACCATTAATAAAGAACCTCAAATACATACAGATGATTCTAAATGTCACACATGCTAATAATTGAATTCAAATTTCAAGGGAAACCTATGTTATACTTGGTGAATTAATAAGGATTCATGAAAATATCTCAAATTTATAAGAGAGTCCTAGAGTAGCCAATAATTCACCCCAAAAGGATGTGATGAGTCTGCCCTCCCATTCTCTCGACCAATGCATGTTATTAAGTATCGTATGTTCAAAACTAATGAATTCCTGGCTATAGAAAGCAGATCACTTTGGATAAAGAAATGTTGGATGTTTCCATATCCATAAATAAATCCAATGGAAACTGCCTAGAAGTAGTGATTTATAACTAGAACACATGTTCCAAGGGATGCGAAACAAAAATGGTGAACCTGAAGTGAATCCTTAACCAAGTTGATAGTGTTACCCATATGTCAGGCCCCTATAAATTGATAAAGGAAGGCCAGAAAAAGGAATCAGCCACGCATTTATCCATCTAAAATATGTTTCTTTGATGGAGTTCATTGTTTTTCTTAGTTTTCTCATAACTCCATTCACTCCAAATGGCTTCCTTCAAATTTTCACCTGTGAATGTCCTTGCCACTGCTTAAGCTGGATCCTCATTCACTGGAAGGATATCATCACCAACTCATCTTCTTTAACATTGGGTCTCAAATGTACTGGTATGGGAATACTGAAAACACAGTATTATCTTAGTCCTAGAGGCTACCTGGCAGGCTCTCTAAGTTAACAACAACCCTCAATAATTTGGTCTGCAATGACCGATGGTTAAGAAGCGGATGGTGCCAACCACTATTTTCAAGAATTTTGGGTCCTTATCCTCAGAACACAATAACCATTTCCCCTCATGTTATAGGGATGTGGATCAAGAGGTCACTCATAGACACAAGTCAAATATTCATGGGTCCTTCTTGAGGGATTCCACCAATAATCATCATCAACAAAATTGTGTGGCAGTGAGACCCCAACAAGATGGGGGTGTTGCCTTTGGTTGTTCATACCAGTTCCCTTAGACCTGAGCATGCAAGATGAACCTCCAAGGACAATGTATGGCCAACAGGGAGTAGGTTCTTACCTTTTCCCCTCGGGAGAAGTCCATCAACCTAACTTGGTGGCAAACAACAAACGGGAACATACACTTGTTCATCCTAATTCCTCTAGCCAGTAGACTCGTCTGGCAGCGTCCAACCAATCCTACAATTTAAATCTAGTGGATTTCCATGAGTAGACACATGCATATACTTACAAACTATCATCCAGTCAGTAGGCTCGTCTGGCTGCATTCAAGGAAGCCCGCCAATCAAATATGGTGGCAACTAGTAAGCAGGAACATACACCTAACTACACTCATCAATCCTTCTAGAAGTCTCGTCTATTGGCATTGAGAGAAATCCATCAACCATTCTTGTAGAAAAACAACCAGTAGGTACATACACCTACTATCATTCATCAATCCTACCAGCATACTCATTTGGAAGCACCCGGAGAAGTTAGTCAGAAAGCTTTGACGACAAACCTGAGGCAGACTCAACTCTCTGCCCCCATGAATGAGTACTATCAGTATCCCCTAATAGGAAAGGGAGGACAGGAGTAGGCACATAAACATACTCTAGATACAGAATTGATGTATATTCTCATTCCAGATGTTGAATTCCCAAACAAATTTTAAAAATTATGAAAGGGTAAACACAAATTCATGTCCATATTCTGAAATCCTATAAGAATATCATAATAGAAACTTCAACTATACTAGGAGAACAAACATATAATTTTTTTCCCACACCTAGGAAGACTCATCGACATGATATCCCAGAGTAGATACACACCTCTGTTCTAGTCTAGGAGGGTTATGGGGCATACTCCCCCATATCATACGGATAACCAGATCGGGAACATGCACTCTTTCCAATTGGAGATAATCGGACCATGCCGATGACCACTCTAAGGTAGGCACATACACCTTTCCATGATAACCACTTCTCATAGTAAGTGGCCCAAATATGTGTAAAATAGAATCTAAGAATAAGTCTCTCCAAACGTAGTTGCAAAATCAAGATCCAATCTGTGATTTGGATCCTCTTAATACTAGAGTTCTTGAATCCCTTAGACATTTATCTATTGAAACTCAAGATTCTACCCTCCCATTACCAAATTATGGAAATATTAGTAGTAATTCTGAATTCTCCCATTAGACACTTCATCATGAAGTCTTGCTTCATGAAAATTAGGTCAATCTAGAGAGCCTATCTCTAGATGAGAGCCACAACAACCCTTTATGTGGCCAAAAGACCAAGGCAGAAAACTATATATCCCTTACTATAATCCATCATGGTGTTCCTCCCCCTGATGGCATTCACTATGAAAGTTCTCTTCGCAGTAGTGTTTCTCATTGTCAAGATAATTCTCTAATTGACAATGTATTAATGATAAAGAC
Organism: Viscum album; assembly: GCA_963277665.1. Lineage (NCBI taxonomy): Eukaryota > Viridiplantae > Streptophyta > Magnoliopsida > Santalales > Viscaceae > Viscum > Viscum album. Next base: position 1,869,614,159 of record OY728163.1, read on the forward strand.
CTCTTATCTCAAGGAACTTTCTAACAGAAGGCCAGTCTTGTAAAATTCTTTGTCACCAAAAGGTGAAATACATTCTCAACCAGAATACATCCTAAGCTGGTGGTCATTATCTGAACCTCCCTTGGTTCATTAGTCTTCTAATATAGCAGAATAAAAAACAACAAATCCTGTTTTTTAGGATAAAACAATTGATAAGTTTCCAATCTAGTATGACCAAGTTGATAAACCTCTAGAAAAATATTATGAGGATATGTTGAATATGAAAAATCAACTGGCTAAAGGTGAAATACTAGTCATGTTCTGGCCTTTGGAAAACTCTCAATACAACATTCCAGAATTGATGGAAAAAAGATTGAATTCATTATATACGCCTCAACATATGTAAAACTATTCATCCTATGAAAGCCAAAGTATTACCATATGATGAATATCAAAGTCATGTAATGGTAATAGAAGGGTTGCAATGCAAAATTGACATGGAATCTCTCTCATTTTTCCATCATCTAAAGGTTTAAAAGTAGTAGATAACCCTTCATCGTGCATGCCTTGATCCACTAAATAGGATATGCTATTTATTTACTGATGCCTCATCTGGTGTTCATATTAGAGGATGGGGTGTACATGGAGCATTCCATTTCTGTAATGACCCAAAATTTTATTAATGAAAATTTATCTTGATCTAATTAAATGTCTTATTATGTAAAATGGTTATATAAAATATGAACTTCATTGGTTTTATGTTTTTTGGATTTAAAAATACAATTAAGAATTGTTATTGTTGCTAATATAGTCATTGAATAGTGACCACTTGATTAGTATAAATATAGGGCTTTAACAAATCCAATTTACTCAGACAAAGGAAGTAATGGCCTCATCCAGTATAATTTCTCCGTATGAGGCCCATTTGTTAGATCTCAGAAAGGAGGTGGTGCCACTAGTATTTTCTCTTGACCAATCCAAAGCTTAGCTTCAACACATTAAGCTCGAATGGAACTGTCTACAGGAGAAGAGGAAGTTGATAGAGATTATCACTCGAGCGATGTTATCCAAGCCACCCCAAGAGTCTGTCACCATCGCACACCTTACCCTTAGGTCTTATGAGGGTGTTATAAGTGGTTATGTAATAATACCCTAGCACTATGATTATGTGCATTATTTTTGTATAGAATAAAGAATATATATTCATTTTATTATTGTTACTTTGTAAATGGTTTTTAAAGTACAAATAGTATTTTTAGTTAATATTAAATTAAGAAATATATTTTGATGAATTAATGGATTTTAGAATTAAATAATATTTTAATAAAATATTATTAATAAATTAATTTTTAAATATAAATGATCGTATAATTTTTAAGAATACAATTGTAATTTTTGAAAGATGATTTTGGGAAAACCCATGAATTTTTTATAAATGTCGATTTTTATTTTAAAAGTAAAAATTAACATATTTATAAAATTATTTAGATAAAATGAATATTATTTTTTTTAATCAGGACGTTGAAATTATCCAATGGGGAATTTTTCATATTTTTCTGAGACAGCCGAATTTTTGGGTAAAAATTAAATATCTTTTAATTATATAATATGTTTTATGACCTCATAATTACCCAATAGTGATATAATAAAATATTATAAATTGTATTTTCTTCCAATATATGGTTTACCATTAAAATAATGTGATTTTAGGTTTGTTGGATTTATTTTACAAATCTTTAGTGGACTCTCCAAGACTTATAAAACATTTTAACTTTTTAAAATGATTTCCTTAAGAATGTGACTCACCTCAAAATAAGAAAGCCTCATATTTTAAGAATTTTGGCCATTGGACTTATAAAATAATTTTTTCCACTCACCTTGGAAAAAAATGGGCAAAACCATGGGTTGGTTTGTGGTTTTGATTATTTTAATGTGTGGTGGCCAAAACCTAAATAATAAAAAAACCTCTCTTTTCCTATATAAACCCACCCAAGATACCACTTCATCTTCACTCAAAGCCTTTTTAGAAATAAAAACTTCTTAAATCCTCTCCCTATATTCCTCCCAATGTTCCCCAATCTTTTATGAAGCCTCTCTCAAGCCTCTCCAAAGCCTTTGGGATCACACTTCCAAGTAAGGGATTTCTTCCTCTCTCATTTTTGTCCATGTTTCTTTATGTTGTTATACCCTTTTATTTTCAATTAAAAAAAAATTGGTATGATTTAAACTCTACCCTATACTAACATTATTTTTTTTAATTATTAGAGACTCATTTCTCTCTCATTAATGCCTCCAATGTACACCCATTACCATACAGAAATTCTGTAAGGTATTTCTTCCTTTCTCATTTTTGTCCAAGTTTCTTTATGTTGTTATACCTTTTCATTTTCGATTATAAATGATGTGGTATGATTTAGAACCTCCCATATACTTCCATACTTATGTTTTAATAATTATAGACCCATTTTTCTCTCATTAATTCCCCCCATGTACACCCATTACCATACCAAAATTCCGTATGGATTTCTTCCTTTATCATTTTTGTCCAAGTTTCTTTATGTTTCTATACCATTTTCTTTTCAATTAAAAATTTTGGGGTATGATTTTTCACCTCCCCTATAATATACTATTTATATTTTAATGATTAGAGACCCCTTTCTCTCTCATTAATGAATCCCATGTACACCCGTTACTATTCTCAAATTCCGTAAGGCATTTCTTCTTTTCTCATTTTTGTCCAAATTTCATTATGTTGTTATAACATTTTTTTTCAATTAAAAATATTATGGTATGATTTATCGCCTCCCCCATTCTACCCTACTTATTTTTTAATGATTAGATACCCCTTTATCTCTCATTAATTCCTCCCATGTACACCGATTACCATACTGAAATTCCGTAAGGAATTTCTCTCTCCTCGTTTATATTCTAGAAATCATTTCGTATTATGAATATAAATTCCATTAAATATTTTGGGACATGTATCTATATGAACACATTACTTTGTATTTAATTTAAATATTATGAGACACCCCTTTCTCTCTCATCAACCACTTTTATGAATTCTTATGACATGTCGTTATGCTGCCGAAATTGCACCACGATTTTCCAAGCCAATGTCATTGTGTAGTGAATACCAGGCCCATTTATCTTTCAAGGGTATTCACCATTATACAAATTTACATATTTATTATATAGTTTCGTGTATCAATTCCACATTCCATTATCATGGAATAAATTATAAAGTTTAATGAATCCATGTTATAAGATCTATGTGGCACACTTATGCATGAAATGAAATGATTAAGAATGGTGTTCCCTGATAGTGATCCAATGCATTGTGTAATGATTAGTATCATGATACATCAAGTGAAATGATGTTTTACTCATGATAATTCAATTTAAATGAGGTTTTACTCATGATCCATGTGCAATAGGCCTTATCTCATGCTAATATCATGTTAAATGTTGTTTCCACATTTCCCAATTTATGATAATCATGTTATATCATGCCTTTATGTTCATGTTTCTTTTATGGTCCACTGATATGATTATTGCCTAACATGTATTTTATTATTCATGTTATGACTTTTTTACTCCCTTACTAGGATTTATAGCTCACCCTTTTCTTATGCATGTCCTCAGGTTATCCCATACAATGCTAAGTACGAAAGAATGGTGTGGTCATGTAACAGAAGTTTTAAATAAGGATGTTTTGTTTTATGTTCTAAGTTGTTGTGTAATGTTCCTAATCCCCAAAGACACTAGAACTACCAATATTCTATGTTGTATCAAGTTAAGAGTTTTATGTAATAAATCATGTTTAAATGTGTAATAAAGAGTAGGGTTGTTATAGTTGGTATCAGGGGATAGGTTTAGTTATTTTTGGGATTAGGATCAAAAAAACCTAGTGAAATCCTTAGGGATAAAACTAAGTATAATAAAAACATCCATAAATTTTGGTGAGTATTGAGTAAGTGGTTTATCAAGAAAATACATCCATGTCTGGATATGAGCAGGTAGAGGCAGATCTAGTACAGATGTATCTAGGGGTAAAACCTGAAAACACCACTTTCAGCTAGACTCGAATAGGAACTGGTGCATGACAATGGGCCTTACTGCACTCTTGGTTATGACACTTCCGTGGGATATGCTTTGGTAAATTCATAATCTTAGTATGAATCATTTTTAATGGATTTAAAAAAATCTCCTAAGAATATATGTTGGGAAATAGATCATGGATAACATAGATTGAAGTCTATAAATTCATAAGTTAAGGAAATAAAAGTAATTTATAAGTCATCAGTTTTTGTATTTGGATTACCCTTTATGTGTTACCCCTATATTTCCTTTTATTCCAGCCAATGGCCGGTAATAGGAGGACTCGGGCTAAAAACCGATGTGAAGATCAATGTGACGACTATTCTAATGAGATTCCCAATCCGATGGGAGCGGGAATCGAAAACTTTGTCACAATACTCTCTCAGATAACTCAAGTTTTGAATAGAAACATGGTTCAAGAAGAACTTTAAAACCCCCTAATAAAGAAAAAGTCACAATCGAGAGTTTCATGAGACAAAGGCCTCCTACTTTTAATGGATCATCTGATCCGTCAATTGCCGAAAAATGGATCAACTCCATTGAAAAGATTTTCTCCACCCTTAAATGTTCTGAAAAAGAGAAGGTTCTTCTAGATTCTTATTATATGGAGGGTGAAGCTGATCAATGGTGTACATTGATCAAAAATATGAAGCATGTGTATGTGATTGAGGCATTAAAATTGAAGGATTTCTGGAAAAAAAATCAATAAATATTTTCCTCGCACCCTCCGACTTAAGATGGAAAGGGACTTCCTTTCCATCAAGAAAAAAGACGAAAAAACCATCAGAGCTTATGAGGAAAACATCACAAGGCTTGCACGATATGCCTCCATATTTTTTGTTAGCCCAGAATGCAAGGTTGAACACTTCTTTGGTGGGATAAAACCTAGCCTATAGAAATCCCTAGTGATCTCTGACTTTGAAAGCTTTGAGGAAATTGTCCTATGTGCCCTCAAAGTCAAAATGGAGATCAGAGAATTTCAGGGGTATCATGGGGATAAAAAGTATAAGGTGGACTTTAATGCTGGTGTTCTGATGGATAAATCCAATGATAATAAGAAAATACAGCACCCCACTTGCTAAAGGTGAGGAAATAAGCACCCCATAATTTTCTTGAAGGGTACGAGGAAATGATTTAGGTGTGGAAGAGAAGGGAACCTAGCCATTAACTGCCGACAAAAAAAAAACCGCGGCTATGATAGAGGAGAAGAACACTCTGTTCAACCCTCAACACATTGTCCATTGCTTCAACTTCAAAGAACTAGAGCACTTTGCAAACCAGTTCCCTAATACAAGGGTTTTCAGAGGAAACAAACAACCTCTAAGGATGCAAAGGTGATATTTATCCATTAATACTACCAAAGTGAACCCTAACAATGAATTGGTGATAGGTACACTAGTTATTCATTCAATAATAGAAAAAGTACTTTTTGATTCTGGTTCTATGTAGTCTTTTATATCTAGAAAGGTTAGTAGAACAATCCCAACACCACCAATAATCATGGAAGTAAAGATGTCTGTGAGAACAAAAAATGGGGAAATCATTAAAACCCATGAATATAACTCCACCCCTATCACAATTTGTGGATTGAACAACCTGGATAACCTCATCATACTCCCTCTGGTGTAATTTGATGAAATTTTTTTCATGGATTGGTTTTCTCTATATAGAGCCAACATAAATTGCCATGATATAGAAATCAATCTTCCAATAGAAAATCAACCCTCGATTCTGTACAAGTGAAAGGAGGAGGATGAATTTTATTTTGCACCATCATCTCAAGAGTAGATATTACTATCCTATGAGCAAGCATATCGGGCTCAGATGATGGAATCCAAGGAAGATACCATCCTTTAAGACATTCTTATTGTGAGGGAATTCACTGAAGTGTTTCTTGAGGAATTGTCTAGTTTTCCTCCTAGAGGAGATGTTGAATTCTCAATTGATCATATACCTAGGGAATTTCCAATATCCAAGAATTCATATAGAATGGATGTTTTGGATCTTGAGGAGCTGAAGAAACAACTATTAGAGAATCTGGGTAAAGGTTTTATATGCCCAAGTGCTTCACCATGGGGTACACTAGTCCTCTTCCTCAAGAAGAAGTATGGTTCAATGTACCTTTGCATTGATTATCGTGAGATAAAACAAATCACGATAAAGAACAAGTATCCTATGCCACAAATTGATGAATTGTTCGATCAGCTACATGGAGCACAATACTTATCCAAGGTGGATTTACGGTCAGGATATTACCAAGTAAGGGTGAAGAAGGAAGATATCCCCAAGACTACTTTTTGTACCAGATACGGTTACTATGAATTCATAGTAATGCCTTTCGGACTCACTAATTATCCAGAAATCATCATGGACTTGATGAATAGTGTCTTTAGAGATTACCTCGAAAAATTTTTGGTAGTATTTATAGATGATATTCTAATATACTCTGAAACTAAGGAATGGAATGAAGAGCATCTAAGAACTATACTAGAGACCTTGAGAAATGAGAATCTCTATGTAAAGTACATCAAGTGTGAGTTCTGGTTGAAAGAGGTCTCATTCTTGGGTCATATCATCACAAGCAGTGGGATATCTGTGGATCCCTCCAAGATAGCTATAATGGAGGGATGGTTGAGGCCAAAATTAGTAACATATATATGTAGCTTCCTAGGGTTAGTTGGATGTTATCGCAAATTTATGAGAAATTTCTCAAAATTTTCTAACCCTCTTACCAAGATAACTCGGAAGGGAGTAAGGTTTTCTTAGATTCATGAATGTAAAGAGATATTCAAGGAGTTAAAAATGAGGCTTATCAATGCACTCGTGATCACACTACCCACAAGTGGAGAACTTTTTTTGGTATTCAGTGATACTTCAAATAAGGGCATGGGTTGTGTGTTGATGCATGTAAAGACCCGTAAATTTCAAATAAATTTTTTTTCTTAATTTTCTTTGGAATTTTACAAGAACGCAGTTTCTGACGACACCTGATTCTGAGGCCCGGTGTGCCCGGAATCTTTTTATGAAGTTTGGATCGGGTACGTTCAGTGAATGAACAAGCGGATTTTTCTAACTTTTGAACCGGTGCTCAGAATCAAATTCTGAGGGCACCAATGGAATCACAGCGCTGGTTTTTTCTTAGAAACGCCTCTTCCGGAGTTGTGTTTTCTCGAGTGTGGTTTTTAAATTTTTGGGGTTAAGTTAAGAAATAAAATAAAGTGGTACGACTACTTTATTTTTATTTCAATTAAATCCACTTAAAAGCCACTTAAAGCTGCTTAAGCTGAGTTGAAGCAGATATGGTGCAATCCAAAATATCCTACCCACTTGCTAGGATATTTGTGAGGTGGGGCCCGCATGAGTCCCACCGTTTCTTTTCCTCTAAGTAACGCACCTGCGAAAACTCCTCATTAATGAAAGTCAACTAGAGTGTTTCCTAAAACTCTTAAACGCTCCTATTAAATGGACTGTTAAGACGTTAACATTAATTCACCGAATTAATGGTTTGTTTCTCAACATGTTTTCAAACTGTTGGAAAAATAATAAAATAAGACCAACACCTTTTCATTTTGTTGATGGGTTGATTGTTGAGAGGATTTAGAGAATCTGTACCTTCATCCTCCTCGCGAAGAACGCGAAGAACGCGAAGAACGTGAAGAACGTGAAGAACGCGAAGAACGCCGAACCCTCGGAGATTGACGACGCGACGCCGTGTTCTGTGACGCCGACGATTCTCCTTCCACAACGCTTCTTCCGCGATGTTCTTTTCCGCGACAAGTCTTCGATCAACTGCTTGAGGTAGGAGATTTCAAATCTTTAATTCCTTTGTGGATTTTATCCTTAACACTGATTTAATTTGTGAAATTAAATCCATGTTTTTTCTTTAACCCTCGGAGATCGTTGACGCGACGCCCTTCCGCGACGACGCGACACCCTTCCGCGATGCGGCGATCATATTCTTCCGCGACGGTCAATTCCGCGAAGAATGCACATTCGACGACTACGATGAGGTAGGGGTTTGTTTTATTTAAATCATTGTGATTTATACCCGCGGCATTGATTAAATATTTTTTGTGAGATATTTTAAAACCGCTAACGCGGTGGGCACGGACCAACAAAAAAGTCCGAACCCACCGCCCCTTTCGTTCTTGGTGCGCGAAATGGCAGACGTCGACAAAGCAGGCCGCACGGGCGACGCGGGGTCCTCATAGTGAAGGAAGGACCACGGGAGGACATTTGGCGAAGACGGTGCAAATTTCTGACCACCGGAACATGTCCGGTGGCCCGCGGAACAGACCGCCGGCGCGCCACACCGGCACGGTGGCACCGGCGGCAGATGGCGGCGGCGCCCGGCGCGCCGCCGGAGGGAGCTGCCACGGCTGAAGCCGCGGTGGCAATACCGCGGTCCCACGACCGCGCGGGACAGGAGGAGCGGGACGCGGATAGCTGCCGCGTCCGCTGGCAAGGGAGGCCCCATGCGGGGCCACGGTTCACTCACGCGGGGGCAGCGCGCCCCCCGCCCGTGGCTCGGCCGTAACAACTGAGTCGACCCGCCTGGCGGCCGGGCCGCGCCCGCGCCGGCAGGGCCGTGTCGCGCCCAGGCCGGGTCGGGCCACCCTAGCCGGGCCGGGCCGCGCCGGCCGGGTCGGACCTGGACCCAGGTCGGGTCGACCCAGGGGGGGTTGGGCCGGGTCGGTCCGGGCCCAGACCCCACATTTTCGGACCTTTTCGGTCTTTGGCTCATAACTTGAGCTACAGGCCTCCGAACGACGCACCGTTAGCGGAGATGCGATCCTTGAATCGAGACGTTCGTTTTGGTATATCACACTCAAGGTTTCGGAATACTTTGTGTTCGGCAGGGTTGGTTCGTACACGAAACCAACTGGGCCCTTGGAGCGGAAACGCTCATATCTTGAGCTTCGGACATCCGATTGACGTGCCGTCAACTTTGTTTAATTCCTCTAAGTGAGATGGATATTTTGGCTTACTCTGCCCGAGGTTTGGACATAGGTGGAGTACAGTCGGGTTGGTTTTTCCTTAAAAACCAACCGGGCCCCTGTAACGAAAAGGCCAATAACTCTCAGACCGGGCGTCCGATTGACGCGCCGTTTGCGACGTTGAGTTCCTGTTGACTATACGGAACTTTTGGATACATCAACTCTAGACTATGTTTCAGTTGATGTATCAGCCTCTCGGCTTGTGGAGTGGACCCTCCCGAACGAGCTTGCTGTGTGCGGGAACCCTAGAGCTGGCTGCGACTACGATGACGACGACAGTACAGAGATCCTCAGTGGATTTGACGACGACTGTGCAGAGATCCTCAGTGGATTCGACGACGACGACTACAGCACTCAGCGATCCTTTGTGGGTCAGTGCTACCGATCTTGTGTGGGTCCGATCCTATGTGGGTCAGCGCTCAACAGTCATGTGTGGGCCAGCGCCTACAGATCCTGTGTGGGTCCGATCCTGTGTGGGTATTTGCGGGGGTTAGTTACCTATCGATCCTTTGTGGGTCAGATCCTCTGTGGGTCATTTCGGGGGTTAGTACCTATCGATCATTTGTCGGTCTGACGGCTTAGATGAATCAGTGGCAATATCTGGTCATCTTTATCGTCATACAAAGAAGTATTCCTGTGTGAGATGAATCCTTTTGCTTTCCTTTGTGGATTGTGTTGTGCTATCATGTGTGGGTATACGTTTTGCTTTCCTGTGTGGACTGGGTTGTACTTGGGCTCGGATGTTGGAGCCGAACGAGAATTGGTGACTTAGGTATATGTATGGGCATATACCTAAGCAGTGTCAGATGTTACTTCGTGATTGAATCTTTTTTTTTGTGGATTATCCTTTGTGGATTCTGGGAGACCTTTGGGGGTCTCGAGGTCCCTACTGAGTAGCTTTTACTCACCCCTACACGGGCTATGCCCGCACTACGTTGTGTTGGTTGCAGACGACGGACAGCGCTGATCGTGGTTGAGGCTTGCGGAGCAGGACGGTACCTGGAGGTGGACCACTGGGCGAGACGTACTCGGAGTGAACGGCTGGACCCGAGGAGCTGTGGAGGCTATCTGTACCCACCCTTTAGGTGGGATTTCCAGTGGACGGATCGACGTTGCGGCTTTACTTTTAAGTTTCTATTTTCCCTTTTGATTTGTACTTTAATTTCAGTTTGGGTTTGTATTCTGGCCCACTTACATTTTTCACTTACTGTTGTACCCGTTTTTACCTAGTGTTTACTTCTACGGCTTTCTTGCTCTGTGGTGTGTGTGGTTTACTTACAATGGAAATGCCTTCCCTTTACCGGGATTTACGCCTTGGTGCTAGTCGCCTGCCCCTGGCCTATGGAAGGCGGGCTTGGGGTAGTCACAGCACGGGCCCCGAGGACGGGTCGTGACAAATTGGTATCAAAGGAATTCGGTTCTACCGCAGCCTCTGATCTTTTTCTATGTGAAGCAATAGTGTTTAGCGTATTGGGTGTGGTTATCAGTCCAGGGAGTCCAGTGTTGGTGCGGCGGCCGACGTATCTGTACACCAGGACCCTGACTTCTGATTTCTGACTTAATACACGAAAACATTGATTGCATGTGTGTTTCAAGTTTTCTTGGTGATTACATTGAGTCAGCTCACCAGGTATACTGTTCTGACCATGGCGCATCTATTTCCTTTTTCAGGATGGCCCCACGATGGTAGCCAGCTAGGGTTCCGAGAGTTGAGTGTGACGACAGCCCACTGAGCGACGAGGCCTCAGTGCAGGGCCCTTTGACAGCTGAGGCATCGGCGGTACCTTTACCCGCTGAGCCACCGATGCTTCCAGCCCCATCCGCTGATGATGCACGTCACCTTAGTGCACTGCATGAGTTCCAGTGCCAGCGACCACCCAGGTTCCACGGGGATACGGACCCCCAGGCAGCCGAGGACTGGCTGGAGGTAGTGGTGCGAGTTTTCCGGTTAGTGAGGACACCAGCAAACCTCATGGTGATCCTCGCAACGAGCCTACTGCACGCAGTAGTGGGCCGATGGTGGAGCTTGATGCTCCAGGTGTACGATGAGGCATCTCTTCTCTGGATAGACTTTGAGGGCCTCTTCCACTCAGAGTTCGTCCCGGCCACCCTCCGTGCGGTGCACATCCAGGAGCTTCTTCAACTGCGGCAGGGCAGCTTGACGGTCTCCCAGTACTCGGTGAGTTTTACCGATCTCTCTCGCTACTCGACAGACATGGTATAGGACCCATTCTTCCGGTCCCGGACCTTTGAGAAGGGATTAAGACATGAGATCAGGGCATCACTGATCTCCCTCAGCATTCCGACTTAGGCAGGAGTACTGGAGTGAGCCCTTTTGATCAAGAGCTTCCTTGCTGAGCCTTCATCAGCAGTGAGTCCTACCGCGGGGCGGCACATAGCAGAGTCTTCTGTGGCAGACAGTCGACGGATGACTCAGGGGTCCAGGTAGACCAGACCCTCACGCAGACGACCTTAGGACACTGGCTCAGCAGTGCGGGGCACACAGCGCAGATCCAGTCTTTCGAGAGGCAGGTAGTGTTACACATGCGGCGGGCAGGGCCACATGGCTCGTCACTGCCCGACCCACCGTGTCGAGGAGCAGCAGACGGTTGAGGGGCCACCCAGGAAGAGGTAGACGGTCGACCTTGGCGGTCCGTAGGGAGGAGGCGGACGAGGCAGAGGATCTGGCCGAGTATCAGGTGGTGGACGACGCTTTGAGGCTCTACCACCACCACCACCAGAAGGTCCACCCCGACCACAGGGAGCTGGCGGGCAGAGACAGGAACATCTATAGGCAGTGGAGGCCTACGACCACAGTGCGCCCGAGATGATTCGAGGTACTATCTGTGTCTATTCCACCCTTGCTTCAGTTCTTATAGATATAGGAGCGAGGCACTCTTTCATAGCCGCTGCCCTTGTTCGGAGCTCAGAGATTCTGACAGAGCCGTTGGCTCGATCCTTACGGCTAGAGACTCCTACGGGAGCAGACTTGATGATTACGCACTAGTGCCGGCAGTGTGAGATTACTCTAGGAGGCGAGAGCTTTTGCTAGGATCTTCTTGTAGTAGCATCGAGGCCTTACGGCGTCATCTTGGGCATGGATTGGTTATCTACAGTCCATGCACAGATTGACTGTATTAGGCGCAAGGTGTGATGTGTACGCACCGACGGGGGCAGGTTCACCTTCACCGGCGAGAAGGGAGCCTTCGCATCACAGGATGGACTTCCGTAGATGAGAGTACATCCCATCACTCATCAGTTGGCTAGCCTCATCCTAGGAGCGGTTGACATGCGGAGTCCTAGTTTTCCTTCAGTGGTGGATCAGTATGCAGACGTCTTTCCCGACGACATTCCAGGACTACCTCCTCACAGATAGGTGGACTTTTATATTGACCTGTACCCCAGGACAGCCCTGATATCGACTCCAGCGTATCAGATGGCCCCCGCTGATCTTCGAGAGCTACGGGTACAGTTGGAGGACTTTCAGGGCAAGGGATTCATCCAACCCAGTGTTTCACCCTGGGCTTCCCTGATATTGTTCTCCAAGAAGGAGGACAGGAGTTTGAGACTTTGTGTCGACTATCATCGCCTGAACCAGGTGACGGTGAGGAACAAGTATCCGCTACCAAGGATTGATGACCTCTTCGATCAGCTCAAGGGAGCACGGTGGTTCTCGAAGATAGACCTCAGGTCAGGCTATCATCAACTCAGAGTTCGGGATGAGGACGTGCAGAAGACAGCCTTCAGATGTCGGTATGGCCACTATGAGTTCTTGGTTATGCCATTCGGAGTAACCAATGCTCCAGCAGTGTTCATGGGCCTCATGAACAGGATCTTTCAGCCATACCTCGATCGATTTGTCGTGGTCTTCATCGAGGACATTTTGATATACTCGATGACTGAGGAGGAGCACGCATGCCACTTGCGGGTTGTACTAGACACACTCTGAGAGCACCAGCTTTATGGAAAGCTCTCGAAGTGTCAGTTCTTGATACGTGAGGTCCACTTCTTGGGACACGTCATCTCTGAGGAGGGAGTTGCATTGGATCCTGCGAAGATCGAGGAAGTGCTAGCTTGAGAGCCACCCAAGAGCGTGACGGAGGTGCAGAGTTTCATTGGACTAGCTGGATACTATCGGATATTTTTTCCAGACTTCTCCAGAGTTACGACACCACTCTCAGCTTTGATAAAGAAGGGGAAACCCTTTGTGTGGTCAGACAGATGTCAGCAGAGCTTCCAGAAGCTGAGAGAGAGATTGACCAGCGCACCTATATTGAGGTTTCCTAAGGAGGGAGTATGGTACGTAGTCTACTGCGATGCATCAGGGACCGGACTTGGATGTGTCCTGATGCAGGAGCGGGCAGTGATCGCCTATGGATAACATCAGTTGAGGCCGCATGAGGATAACTACGCTACCCATGACATGGAGTTAGCAGTAGTGGTCTTCGTTCTGAAGACATGGCGACACTATCTAATGGGTGAGCGCTTTACAATCTTTTCTGACCATCAGAGTCTCAGGTACATCTTCTCTCAGAAGGACCAGAACCTGAGACAGCGGCGATGGCTCGAGTTCCTCTAGGACTATGACTTTGAGATAGTCTATACTCCTGGGAAGGGGAACGTGGTAGTCGATGATCTCAGCTGGAGGACGGGCATTCGGCTACTTGAGGAGGCGACAAAGCAGCTAGCCTCTTTGAAGATATCCTTCATGGATAGAGATGGAGCAGCTTTCCTTCAGTCACTCACAGTCTCTCCTCCACTAATACAGCGGGTCAGAGAGTCACAGCGTGGGGACGCTGACTATGAGACGCAGCGTGCACAGATATCCTCAGGACAGGAACCTGATGGATTCTCCTTTGGAGAAGAGCACGACGTCCTTTTCAGAGGATGTACCTTGGTACCAGTGGATTTACGGGAGGAGGTGCTAAGAGAGTTTCACACTTCTCATTTGGCGGTACATCCTGGAGTGGAGAAGATTTACTAGGATCTCAGACGACAATACTGGTGGCCAGGTATGAAGAAGGTTGTGGCGGAGTTCGTTTCTTGATGCCTCACCTGCCAGTAGGTGAAGGCAGAGCATCAGGTACCAGAAGGCTTGGTACAGCCCTTGGAGGTCCTGGAGTGGAAGTGGGACGGGATATCTATGGACTTCGTGACTGGACTTCCATGCACTTCCAGAGGTCACGACTCCATCTGGGTGATTGTCGACCGACTCACCAAGTCGGCTCACTTCTTACCCATCAGAGAGCAGGGCTCAGTGGAGAGCATGGGATGTCTCTACGTTCAGGAGATTGTACGGCTTCATGGTGTGCCATCATCTATTGTCTCCGATCGAGATTCTCTCTTTACTTCCCAGCTTTGGAAGGGGTTGTAGGAGGCGTTCGGGACACAGCTACGTCTGATCACTGCCTTTCACCCTCAGACAGATGGTCAGATGGAGAGGACCATTCAGACTCTTGAGTACATGCTCCGCGCATGTGTCCTCGACTTTGGTCACAGCTGGGAGGACCACCTACCCTTGGTAGAGTTTGCATACAACAACATTTACCACTCCACCATCGGGATGGCACCATACGAGGTGTTGTGCGGCAGACCTTGCAGATCTCCTTTGTGCTGGACAGACCCTGGGGAGTCAGCACTTGTGGGACCAGAGATGGTCCGGGCCACGACAGAGAAGGTCCAGGTCATCCAGGAGTGGATGAGGACAGCTCAGAGCCAGCAGAAGTCTTATGCTGACAGGAGGCGGAGGCCACTAGAGTTCGAGGATGGCAACCACGTCTTCTTGCGGGTCTCACCTAGACGTGGTTTACGGAGATTTGGCCGAGGCGGAAAGTTGTATCCACGCTTCATTAGACCATTCCAGGTCCTCAGCAGGATTGGTGAGGTGTCTTATCGCCTGACTCTACCACCTCTGTTGCACCGAGTGCACGATGTCTTCCACGTATCCCAGCTGAGGAGATACATGCACGACCCGATGCACATCATTGACCATGGGGAGCTAGACATTGATGATGGGGAAACTTTTGCAGAGGTCCCAATGGAGATCGAGGATCGACATGAGAGGGTCCTACATGGACGGTCTATTCCTCTAGTGTGCATCAGATGGCGGCACGGGAACCTCCAGGAGAGCACTTGGGAGCGGGAGGCTCAGATGTGTGCTCAGTACCCACATTTGTTTCCATAGTTTATGATGTATCTTTACGGGGACGTAAAGACCTGAGGTGGGAGTGATGTAAAGACCCATAAATTTCAAGGAAATTTTTTTCTTAATTTCTATGGAATTTTACAAGAACGCAATTTCTGACGGCACCTGATTCCGAGGCCCGGTGTGCCCGGAATCTTTTTTCGAAGTTTGTCTCGGGTACGTTCAGTGAACGAACGAGCGGGTTTTTATAACTTTTGAACCGGTGCTCGGAATCAAATTTTGAGGGAACTTATGGAATCGCAGTGCCGGTTTTTGCTTAGAAACGCCTCTTCCGGAGTTGCGTTTTCTCGGGTGTGGCTTTTAAATTTTTGGGGTTAAGTTAAGAAATAAAATAAAGTGGTGCGACTACTTTATTTTTATTTCACTTAAAGCCACTTAAAAGCCACTTAAAGCTACTTAAACTAAGTTGAAGCGGATAGGGTGCAATCCAAAATATCCTACCCTCTCGGTAGGATATTTGTGAGGTGGGGTCCGCACGATCGCCACTG
Organism: Viscum album; assembly: GCA_963277665.1. NCBI lineage: Eukaryota > Viridiplantae > Streptophyta > Magnoliopsida > Santalales > Viscaceae > Viscum > Viscum album. The sequence goes on from OY728163.1 coordinate 1,869,629,929, forward strand.
TTTCTTTTCCTCTAAATAATGCACCCGTGAAAACTCCTCATTAATGAAAGTCAACTGGAGCGTTTCCTAAAACTCTTAAAAGCTCCTATTAAATGGACTGTTAAGACGTTAACATTAATTCCCCGAATTAATGGTTCGTTTCTTAACATGTTTTCAAACTGTTGGCATAATAATAAAATATGACCAACACCTTTTCTTTTTGTTGACGGGTTGATTGTTGAGAGGATTTGGAGAATCTGTACCTTCATCCTCCGTGTGAAGAACGCGAAGAACGTAGAACCCTCAGATATCAATGATGCGACGTCGTGTTCTGCGACGCTGATGATTCTCCTTCCACGACGCTTCTTCCGCGACGTTATTTTCCGCGACAAGTCTTCGATCAACTTCTTGAGGTAGGAGATTTCAAATCTTTAATTCCTTTGTGGATTTTATCCTTAACATGGATTTAATTCATGAAATTAAATCCGTGTGTTTTCTTTAACCCTCGGAGATCGTCGACGCGAAGCCCTTCCGCGACGACGCGACGCCCTTCCGCGACGCGGCGATCCTCTTCTTCCGCGACGGTCAATTCTGCGAAGAACACACGTTTGACGACTACGACGAGGTAGGGGTTTGTTTGATTTAAATCATTTTGATTTATACCTACGGCGTTGATTAAATATTTGTTGTGAGATATTTTAAAACCGCTAACGTGGTGGGCGCGGACCAACGATCAAGTCCGAACCCACCGCCCCTTTCGTTCTTGGTGCGCGAAATGGCGGATGTCGACAAAGCAGGCCGCACGGGTGACGCGGGGCCTCTCAGTAAAGGACGGACCCCGGGAGGACTTTTGGCGAAGACGGTGCAAATTTCTGACCACCAAAACTTGTCCGGTGGCCCGCAGAACAGACCTTCGGCACGCCACGCCGGCACGGCGGCGCCGGTGGCAGATAGCGGCGGTGCCCGGCGCGCGGCCGGAGGGAGCCGTCGCGGCTTCAGCCACGGCGGCAGTAGCGCGGTCCCGCAACCGCGCGGGACCGGAGGAGCGGGACGCAGCTGGCTGCCACGTCCGCTAGCAAGGGTGGCCCCATGTGGGGCTGCGGTTCACTCACGCGGGGGCAGCGCGCCCCCCGCCCGCAGCTCGGCCGTAACAGCCGAGCCGACCCGTTTGGCTACCGGGCCGCGCCCGCGCCGGCCGGGCCGGGTCGCGCCCAGGTCGGGCCGGGCCAGGCCACGCTGGACGGGTCGGACCTGGACCTAGTTCGGGTCGACCCAGTTCGGGTCGACCCAGGGTGGGGTTGGGCCGGGTCGGTCCGGGCCCAGACCCCCCGTTTTCAGACCTTTTCGGTCTTTTGCTCATAACTTGAGCTACGGGCCTCCGAACGATGCACCGTCAGTGGAAATGCGATCCTTGGATCGAGATGGTCATTTTGGTATAAAACACTCAAGGTTTTGGAATACTTTGGGTTCGTCCAGGTTGGTTCGTACACGAAACCAATCGGGCCCTCGGAGCGGAAACGCTCATATCTTGAGCTTCGGACGTCCGATTGGCGTGCCTTCAACTTTGTTGAATTCCTCTAAGTGATATGGATCATTTGTCTTACTCCACCCGAGGTTTGGATGCAGGTGGAGTACGGTAGGGTTGGTTTTTCCTTAAAAACCAACCGGGCCCCTGGAACAAAAAAGCCAATAACTCTCAAACTGGTCGTCTGATTGATGCGCCATTTGCGACGTTGAGTTCCTGTTGACGATACGAAACTTTTGGATACATCAACTCTGGACTATGTGTCAATTGATTTATCAGCCTCTCGGCTCGTGGATTGGACCCTCCCGAACGAGCTTGCTGTGTGCGGGAACCCTAGAGCTGGCTGCGACTACGACGACGACGACAGTACAGAGATCCTCAGTGGATTCGACGACGACTGTGCAGAGATCCTCAGTGGATTCGACGGCGACGACTACATCACTCAGCGATCCTTTGTGGGTTAGTGCTACTGATCCTGTGTGGGTCCAATCCTGTGTGGGTCAGCGCTCAGCGGTCCTGTGTGGGCCAGTGCCTACAGATCCTGTGTGGGTCCAATCATGTGTGGGTCTTTGCGGGGGTTAGTTACCTATCGATTCTGTGTGGGTCAGATCCTTTGTGGGTCATTTCGGGGGTTAGTTACCTATCGATCCTTTGTGGGTCATTGTGGGGGTTAGTACCTATTGATCCTTTGTGGGTCCGATGGCTTAGATGAATCAGTGGCAATATCTGGTCATCTTTATCGTCATACAAAGAAGTATTCCTATGTGAGCTGAATCCTTTTGCTTTCCTTTGTGGATTGTGTTGTGCTATCCTATATGGGTATACGTTTTTCTTTCCTGTGTGGAATGGGTTGTACTTGGGCTTGGATGTTGGAGCCGAATGAGAATTGGTGACTTAGGTATATGTATGGTCATATACCTAAACAGTGTCAGATGTTACTTCGTGATTGCATCTTTCCTTTGTGGATTATCCTTTGTGGATTTTGGGAGACCTTCGGGGGTCTCGAGGTCCCTACTGAGTATCTTATACTCACCCCTGCACGGGCTATGCCTGCACTACATTGTGTTGGTTGCAGATGACGGAGAGCGCTGATCGTGGTTGAGGCTTGCGGAGCAGGACAGTACGTGGAGGTGGACCACTGGGCGAGAGGTACTCAGAGCAAACGACTGGACCCAAGGAGATGTGGAGGCTATCTGTACCCACCCTTCAGGTTGGATTTCCAGTGGATGGATCGACGTTGTGGCTTTACTTTTCAGTTGTTGTTTTCCCTTTCGAGTTGTACTTTACTTTCAGTTTGGGTTTGTATTCTAGCCCACTTACATTCTGCACTTACTGTTGTACCAATTTTTACCTAGTTTTTACTCCTACTTCTTGCTTTCTCTGTGGTGTTTCTGGTTTACTTACAAAGGAAATGCCTTCCATTTACTAGGATTTACACCTTGGTGCTAGTCACCAGCCCCTGGCCTATGGAAGGCGGGCTTGGGGTAGTCACGGCACGGGCCCCGAGGACGGGTCGTGACAATGAAAAATGACAAAGTCATTACCTATGTTTCAAGGAAATTGAAATTTCATGAGAAAAACTATCCAACACATGATCTAGAGTTAGTTGTAGTAATCTTTACTTTGAAAATTTGGAAAAATTACCTCTTTGGGGAGATGTTTGAAATATATATGGACAACAAAAGCCTCAAGTATATATTCACACAGATAGATTTGAATATGCACCAATGAATATGGTTAGATCTAATCAAAGACTATGACTTCCCAATTCATTATCACACTAGGAAAGCAAACAAGGTGGTGGATTCTCTAAGTAGAAAGGACCCAGCAATTCTATCATTGATGAGAATTGAAAAGGATCCAATCTTGTTAGATTTGATAAAGATGGACATGAGAATCATAATGAAGGGAACATCATCAATCATTTCACAAATGATTGCTCAATCATATCTTTTAGAAAGGTTAAATGATGATCAAAAGGATGATGTGGGAATACAAAAGAAAGTGGAAACTATCAGAAAAGTGAAATCCTCATAGTTCAATATTAATGAAGAAGGAATTGTGAGATTGGGGACAAGACTATGTGTTCCATAAAATTCAGAGTTAAAGAAAGAACTTTTCGATGATTCACATAGTTCTAATTTCTCCATTCACCCAGGAAACACAAATATGTATTGAGATCTCCGAGAGAGTTATTGGTGAAATTACATAAAGAATGAGATCATTGAGTATACATCAATGTGCATGGTATGTCAGCAAGTGAAGGCTGAGAGGCAGAAGTCTAAGGGGATGATGCAACCATTACCCATAACATCATGGAAATGGGATAACATCACCATGGACTTTGTCACTGTACATCCAAATACATCCAAAGGAAACAATGCTCTATGGGTTTTTGTGGATCTTCTTACTAAGTTTGTGAACTTAATTGCAATTCAAGAGGATTTCTTATTAGATCAACTGTCATGAATATATATCAGAGAAGTGGTAAGGATTCATGGAGTACCACTATCAATTGTATCCGATCAAGATCCAAGATTCATCTCCATGTCCTAGAAGAGTCTTCAACATGCTCTACATACTAAGGTGAACTTTAGTACAGCTTATCATCCTCAAACTAATGGCCAATCTGAGCAGACTATCCAAACACTTCAGGAAATGTTGAGATCATGCTCAATGGACTTCAAAGGAGGATGGGATCAACATCATCCTCTAGTTGATTTATCTTACAAAAAAAGTTTCCACTCAAGCATCCAAATGGCTCCTTATGAAGCCCTTTATGGTAAGAGGCGCAGAACACTAGCATGTTACGATGAAGTTGGGTAGTGAAAACTCCTAGGTCCAGAAATTGTTAAAAAAATGGTAGAGAAGGTTAAGACCATCCAACAGCACATTAAATCTACTCAGAGTCTAAAAAAGATCTATTTTGATAATTTTTTAAGAGACCTAGAGTTTTATGTTGGAGACATGGTATTCCTCCACATATCACTATGGAATATATTTATGAGATTTGGGAAGAAGGAAAAGATTAGTCCAAGGTACATCGAACATTTTGAGATCCTTGATTGCATTGGAGCAATGGTCTATCGACTAGCACTCCCACCAAACCTATCTCCAGTACATTATGTATTCCATGTATCACTCTTGAGTAAGTACATACCTAACCCATTACATGTACTCAATCTAGAGGTGGTACCATTGGATAATGACCTCTCCTATGAAGAGAAGAAAGTTATGATCTTAGATCATAGGGAAAAAGTTATACAAAATAATACAATGCCCCTAATAAAGGTGTTGTGGAGAAACCACAAGTTCGAAGAGGCAACATGGGAATCAGAGGAAGTGATGAAGTAGAGTTACCTGCATCTATTTTAGTGAGGGAAAAGGAAATTTCGAGGGAAAAAATTCTTAAGGGAGGAAGATTGTAATGAAAAAAAAATTATTAATGAAAATTACTCTTGATCCAATTGAATGTCTTATTATGTAAAATAGTAATATAAAATATGAACATTATTGATTTTATATTTTTGGATTTAAAAATACTGTTAAGAATTATTATCGTTTCTAATATAGTCATTGAATAGTGACCACCTGATTAATATAAATATAGGGATTTAACAAATCCATTTTACTCTTACAAAGGAAGTGATGGCCTCATCAAGTATAATTTCTCCATAAAAATACCATTTTTTGGAGCTCAAAAAGGAGTTGGCATCACTGGGCTTCACTATTGACCAAGGCCAAGCCAAGCTTCAACACATTAATCTCGAAAAAAACCGTCTACGGGATAAGTGGAAGTTGATAGAGATTACCACCCAATAGATGTTATCTAATCCACCCCAAGAGTCTATCACCATTGCACACCTTATGCTTTGATCTTATACGGGTGTTATAAGGGGTTATATAACAAGACCCTATCACTATTATTATGTGCATTATTTTTTTCATAAAAGAAATAATATATATTTATTTTATTATTGTTACTTTGTAAATGGTTTTTGAAGCACAAATATTATTTTTAGTTAATAATTAATTAAGAAATATATTTTGATGAATTGATGGATTTTTGAATTATGTAATATTTTAACAAAATATTATTACTAAATTGCTTTTTAAATATAAATGATCGTATAATTTTTAGGAATACAATTGTAATTTTTGAAAGCCTTTTCTGTCAAAACCCATTAATTTTTAATAAATGTCAGTTTTTATTTTAAAAGTAAAATTTCATATATTTAGGAAATTATTTAGATAAAATGAATATTATTTTGGGAATCTAGATGTCGAAATTATTCAACGGTAAATTTTTCATATTTTTCAGAGGTAGTCAAATTTTTGGGTAAAAATTAAATACCGTTTAATTATATAAGGTGTTTTATGACATCATAATGACCCAATAGTGATGTAATAAAATAATATATATGGGATGTTTGGAAAATATATTTTTTACCCTTAAAATAATGTGATTTTATTTTTGTTTGATTTATTTTACAAAGATTTAATAGACCCTCCAAGACTTATAAAACATTTTAAAATTTTAAAATGATTTCCTTGGAGTGTGACTCACCTCCACATAATAAAGCCTAATATTTTAAGAATTTAGAAAATTGGACTTATAAAATAATTTTTTATACTCCCCTTTGTAAAAAACCATGGGAAATCCCATGGTTTGGTTTGTGGTTTTGATTAGTTTAATGTGTGGTGTCCAAAACCTAAATAATAAAGAATTCCCTCTCTTTCCTATATAAACCCACCCAAGCTCACACTTCTTCTTCACTAAAATCCTTTTTTGATCGACCAACCTCTATCCTCCTCTTTCTATAATCTTCCCAAGGTTCCCTAATATCCCAAGAAGCCTCTCTCAATCCCCTCCTAGGACTTTGGGATCACACTTCCAAGTAAGTGATTTCTTCCTCTCTCATTTTTGTCAATGTTTCTTTATGTTGTTATAACCTTTTATTTTCAATTAAAAATGTTAAGGTATGATTTTTCACCTCCCTTATACTTCCCTAATTATGTTTAAATGATGATAGATCCCTTTCCCTCTCATTAATTCCTCTCATGTACACTCGTTACCATGTCGAAATTCCGTAAGGGATTTCTTCCTTTCTCATTTTTGTCCAAGTTTATTTAGGTTGCTATACCTTTTTATTTTCAATTAAAAATGTTGGGGTATGATATATAACCTCCCCTATACTTCCCTACTTATGTTTTAATGATGAGAGTCCTCTTTATCTCTCATTAATGCCTCCCATGTATACCTGTTACCATGCCCAAATTTTGTAAGAGATTTCTTCCTTTCTCATTTTTTTGAGGTTTCTTTATGTTGCTATACACTTATCTTTTCAATTAAAAATGTTGGGATATGATTTTTTACCTCCCCTATACTATCCTATTTATATTTTAATGATGATATACCCCTTTATATCACATTAATTCCTCCCATGTACACTCGTTACCATGCCAAAATTCCATAATGGATTTCTTCCTTTCTCATGTTTTTTCAAATTTCATTATGTTGTTATACCATTTTTTCAATTACAAATGTTGGGTTATGATTTCTCACCTCCCCCATACTGACCTCCTTATTTTTTAATGATTATAAACCTCTTTATATCTCATTAATTCCTCTCATGTACACCTGTTACTATGCCGAAATTCTGTAAGGAATTTCTCTCTCCTCATTTACATTCAAGAAATTCTTTTGTATTATGAATCTAAATTCCATTACATATATTGGGAAATGTATATATATTACCCCATTACTATCCATTTTATTTACATATGATGAGACACACATTTCTATATCATCAACCATTTTTATGATTCTTATGACATGTCGTTATTCTACCAAAATTTCACCGTGATTTTCCAATCCAAAGTCATTGTGTAGTGAATACCATGCCCATTTCTCTGTCAAGGGTATTCACCTTTATGCACATTCACTTATTGATTATAGAGTTTCAAGTATGAATTCCACATTACTTTATCATGGAATAAATTATTGTGTTTAATGAATCCATGTTATATGATCCATATGGCACACTTATGCATGAAATGAAATGATTAAGAAGGGTGCACCCTAAAAGCACTCCAATGCATTGGGTAAAGATTAGTATCATGATATATCAAGTGAAATAATGGTTTACTCTGGATAATTCAAGTTCAATGAGGGTTTACCCATTCACCATGTGCAATGGGCCTTGGCTCATGCTAATATCATGTTAAATGTTGTTTCCACATTTCCACGTTATATTAATCATGTTATATCATGAATTTATGTTCATGTGTCTTTTATGCTCCATTGATATGCCTATTTTCTAAAATGTACTTTATACTTCATGTTATGCCTTTTTTACTCCCTTACTAGGCTTTATAAATCACCCTTTTCTTATTCATGTCCTCAATTTATCTCATGCAATGCTAAGTACGAAGGAATGTTGTGGTCATGTAAAAGACGTTTTCAATAAAGATGTTGTGTTTTATGTTCTAAGTTGTTATGTAATGTTACTAAGACCTAAAGAAACTATACCTATAAATATTATATGTTGTATCAAGTAAATATTTTTATGTAATAAATCATTTTTAAGTGTGTAATAAAGAGCAAGGTTGTTTTAATTTCATTGCTCTCCAAAATTAGCAAAGACCACCAAAAGTGGTCTCATGAAATGTTATTTCCCATGGTTGGCTACAATAAATATATTTTGTTTGTAATCAAATATACACTAAATAAAATTCCTATAATAGCCCTCATCAAAGTAAGTACCAAAGAGAGAAATCTGTTTAGATACTTTTGCATCAAGCATCTGAGAACATTAAGCAATCCTCTCACTTAGAGGATGTCAGCCATCAGATTACGTGAATTTCTGAAATAGAACATTATTATTCTGAAATAGGTGATTTAAATGGTAGTTAGATAATGAACCCAACCAATGATCAGATCAAAATTTTCAAAATTGGAAGAGTAGTTGCGTGAATTTCAGTTATAGCAGTTTAAGAGTCACCCTAGCCTAAAGGGTTGGGGGCTTCTTTAATTCAAACTTTAAATTCAATAAACAAAGTTACAGGGTTTGAAGTGGAAGAACAATAACAAACCCAGCCTATATGTTTGGGGGAATTTCCACATCTATAATACCCTCCTCAATGGAATTAATTTTTCTCTTGATTAGGGAAGAATCCACAAAGTGAACATACAACTGAACTATCCAATGATTCCCTTCAGATTAATATATGTCAAACAGTTCCCAGGAATTCAGCATATAGAAGAACAGAGTCTCATGGAAGATACAAAAGGAGGAAATCTTACAAAGATACTAACAGAATTCCATCAATGTATTATGTGTCAGTGAATATCATTAAGTCCATTACAGAATATCCTCCAGAGAATGAGTCTAGTTCAGGGGAGTCAGACGATAGAGTCATTATTCATAATATGGTACACACTAAAGCAAATTAATGATGTGTGCATACCCAAAATCAAAGTCTTACCCAAAATATGGGTATTCCTTCAAGTAACCAATTCCACCCCTTCAAAAGACTTCTAACAAGTGGAAAGGTAAAAGTCAGATTATGTATCACATTTCCAAAGGATAAGTTCAATCTATTTCACTTGAATACATATTTTTACAGCAAGAAGAGGAGATGAAGGATTTTAATATTCTCAATATAGAGTTACTTAAAAGTATCATTTCTACTAGACATTCACCCCAAGTAGATCCTCAACTTTCACATTCTATAGGAACTCCTTTGTAAAGAGGGTTTATTGCAAATAAAGATGTGGATAATGAATTATCTTCATTGGTTACATAGCTAGGGTAGGATCAAACACACCCTTATAGGAATTTCCACATGGGTTATCCAAGGAAAATATCAGTAGAACTACCACCATTGGTTTCGCCAGTCATCATGCCAGTTCAATATGCAGCTATTGTACTTGTATAAGTCTCAGATCATCCAGATATTCCTCAAATGATTATAAATACAATCAAGGAATTAACAACTCAATTGGAAGCTATTGAAGAATGTCATAAACCTATATAACTAGAAAATAAAACTTACCTCGAATGGGTGGATCTGATCCCTCCCCCACCAAACTTTGTAAATACCACATTTCCAATCTTTAATGGTTTGGGGGATCCAGAGCAGCACTAAATGCATTTTGTTTCCCACTGTGATCCCATGATGGGGACCCCTCAACAATAAGAAGAAGTAGTGCTCAGAAGCTTTTTGAAATCATTATATGGACCGACCTTTGTCTGGTATACAAGTTTTTAGTATCGATCAATTACTAGATGGGAAGACCTCTGTTAGAAATTCCTTCTTCAATTCAACTCAACGTCGTTGAAAACAGTGGGTTTTGATCATACAAATTATAAAAAAAAGGAGAATAAAAGAGTTTATAATTTCATTTCTCGATGGAAAGGATTAAAATATTACATAAATCTAGCACTCCCTCAAGAAGAGTTGCTACCAATTTGTGTGGAAAATCTGCATGATGAGTTACACACACCACTAATCCCTATGAAATACACATGAGGTTTTTGAGACCTTACTTCAATCACCCAACAAGTGGAGGATTACATTGTGGAAACCAAATATAAATCTTGTGTAATTCCATCAACTCTATAAAGGAGAATAAAGAAAGCAGATGCTGCTATAGTCACACTCAAACAAGCACTTATACCTGCTTCTACTTCAAAATCTTCATCAAACTGAAGGGCTCCACCTCCCAGGCGTCAGCAGCAATGACTGCCTCATCAAGATGATCAAAAATATCAAAGGTGGAGACAATTTTAGGAGTTAAAGAACAAGTTTTATTCTTTTTGGAATGAACAGGTTCCTGGTTACTTCATTTCAGCTTTGGAAAACAATTTGGTTCAATTACCAATGCCGAAGAAACTGAATAAATAAGGAGACGAATATCTACCAAATTATTGTATCTTTAATCAAATGTTGGGCCATCCCATTCAGTATTGTTTTGTTTTCAAATACCTCCTACAAAAAATGGTGGACTATGGACAAGTAAAAATAAAAAGTTCATCAGGCCCAGTAGCATGTGTTACTACTACCTATCTAGAGGAAGTAGGAAAATGGAATAAATTCAAAAGAAAAAATGTACAGAATTATGATGATTAGATGGTTAAAGAAATGATCAACTGAACTCATTTTATTCTATGAACATTGTTGAAACAACCGACTGTGTCTCCTGCCACTTCCACAACAGCAAAGTCATCTTCATCAAAAGATTAGTCCTCCAAAGTTCAATCCTCAAAGAAGCGACTTTATCAGAAAGATAAAGAGAAATCAGGAGAAGATGATCTCATGTCAAGGCCCAAGATTCCCTTAACTTTGGTAGATTTCATGCCATATGTCTCAAACACATGGGCACCACCCCAAAAAAAATCAAAAGTAGAACTGAACTGTCATGAATAATCTTTATCAGATGAAGAATTGATATTTAGTTTCATTAACATTATCCAATTAACGGATCCCTATGAAAATGATGATTATGGTTATGATGATCCTAAATTATCTGTACCTGATTGGGGAAATAGAGGAAGAAGCCAAGGTTGAGGATATAGGGGAAGACATGGATATTCTAGAAACCACTATTTTAACTCTACCCCTTATCGAACTGTTTATGTGGCATAAACTCATGGTAGATCCCTTCAACAGGATTAGAAATAACAAGGAACGTATCCCACATATGAAAAGATCGGTCCTGACATGATTATATTGGAAACCGATTAGAGATTACACCATTAATCTATTGGTAGGTAGGTAGACTTAGTCAGTCTAATTTAATAAAAGAATAAGTATTTCTATCTTTTTCCCCAACACAGTGTACATTTATATGAGGAGCATTAAATTCCAAGGCACCTATAAAACCATATCTTCATGCAGGAAAATGCAGACCTTTTGAGAAAAATTATGATGTTTTGAAATAGCTATCCCATTTACTGGTCAGGTTGTCAATAATGGATGCCTTGAATCTATCAAAAGATCTTCGAGGAGCACTTATTAAGGCTTTGTCATGTCCTCAATAGTTTTAAACTGAGGTTGTTTCTGCTGAGGTTTACCATATAGAGAATGATTCTGTAAAATTTCATGCAGTTATATCTTTCACAGATGAATATGAGAATGATTTTGTACATGGAAACATCAGGACCTTGTATCTATCTAGCAAGATTAATGATACATACATCCAATAATCCTTCATTGATAATGGCTCTGGAGTCAACCTCATTCTCATCCATACACTTAGTTGATTGGGTCTCACTGAATCTGACTTATCTCCTTCCACTTTGATGATGCAAGGTTATGAAAATAATGAACAAGAACCTCTAGGAGAGATTACACTCAGAACTCATTTTTGAGATCTCGTATCTAATTCAGATTCTATGGTTGTCCATCAGGACACAGCCTTCAACATTCTACTTGAAAGTCCTTGACTACATCAACATGAATCAATTACTTCTTCATATCACCAATGACTCAAGTATTTATTTAATGGTAAAATTGGTACATTTTATGGTGATAAGGATCCATTAAAAACATGTAAATCATAGTATATTGAGACAAAATTTTATCACACAAAGGGAATGAGGTCCATGTCAAAATATATAATAATAATCAATACTCCAAATGGTTTTGGAAAAGATCCTAGCTAACCCACTCAAACATCTAAGTATAGATTATGTGTTTCCTAACAATAAAATTGAAAGGATAGACCCAAATCCAAGCACTCATTTAGTGAATTCCATAATTTCAATTATGGTAATTGATCCGGATAACGTGGGAGAAGTTATTGATAGTGAAATCTTAAATGGAGATTTTTTTATTTCATTCGTTGAAGTTCTTCAAGTATTTTCTCCATCAATAGTTCTAGAAGAAGCTTTCATAGTAGTGAAGGAAGGCAATGATGTTGATTCCCAACCCATCATCTTCTCTTAAATGCTTCGAGAAAACCCTTCATCGTCAATAGGTTCAAAAATGGTTGTCTCTTCTTCAGGATGTTCAAATACTGACTCCTCCCTTAGCTCTGAAATTTTTGCTTAATCACCTACTCTGTAAGGAGAAATAGATGAAGTGACATGTAAGGAAGAAGAAAAAGAAGATCTCAATGATTCTCCTTTATCATTTGAGGAAGGAATCTCCACCATTGTGGATGAGCTCAGAGAAATAAATCTTGGTATAGAAGAAGATCCACGCCCCACTCTAATTAGTATGGCCATGACTTCTGTAAGAGAAAGAGATGTATAGTTCATTTCTAAATTAACATCAAGATATATTTTCCTAGAACTATACAGAAATTTTAGGCCTTAATCTCAATGTATTCACTCATTATTTGGGTTTTCTAGAAGATCATTAAGGATTCAAGTAGGCAGTAAGAAGGACACACCCAACTCAAGCCTCTAAAATTGAAGTTGAAGTTGACAAGCTTATCAAAGATAACTTTTTTAGGGAGGTGCAATATCCCAAATGGATAGCCAACATTGTCCCTGTGAAAAAGAAAAATGGGAAAATCAAAGTTTGCATTGATTTCAGATATCTTAAATGGAATTTTCCCAAAGATAACTTTCCAGTTCCAATCACATAACTTTTAATTGACGTAACAACTAGTTATGAAGCTCTCTCCTTCATGGATGGACACTCTGGGTACAATAAAATCCAAATATACTTAGAGGATGAGGAGTCTATTGCCTTCAGATCCCCTAAAAGTGTTTTTTTCTATTGAGTAATGCCCTTTGGATTAAAGAATGCTGGTGAAACATATCAACATTCCATGCACCATATATTTATCCCTTATTAGGGAAATTTTTCAGATGTTATGTGGGTGATTTATTGGTTAAATCCAGACAACGTTATGATCATTTGACTGATCTGTAGATCATATTCAAAAAACTTCGACAACATAATTTGAAGATAAATCCCTTGAAATGTGATTTTGGGGTAACCTTATGAATATTCCTCGACTTTGTTGTATGCCATTGTGGTATTGAATTTGATCCTGAGAAGAAAAAGGAAATCATTATCATGTCACCTCCTAAAAATTTGAAAGAATTAAGGGGACTTCAAGGAAACTTGGCCAATATTCGAAACTTTATCACTAATTTAGATGGAAAGTGTTTACCCTTTATTGGATTAGTGAATAAGGGAGTAACATATCAATGGACCTAAGACTTTCAAGAGTCATTTGATACCCTCAAGAAATATCTCTTGAGTCCCCCAATATTAATGCCGCATGTTGAAGGAAAGCCACTTATTCTCTATGTTATAGATTTAGAGCGATCACTAGGGGCCTTCCTTACCCAAAATAATGATGTTAGGAATAAAAATAGCCCTTAAAATCTCATTAGAACTAGGTTTGACATAGATACTTGTCATTAAAGTATTGAGAAGTGCTACCTAGCATTAATCTTTGCAGTTCAGAAGCTAAAGCACTACCTGCAACATCAATAGGTTCACTTGGTATCTCGTAATAACCCGCTCAAATTTATCCTCAGTAGTTCTATGATTACAGGAATTTTGGCATGATAGGAAGTTATTTTTTAATAGTTTGATATCCATTTTGTTCCTTATAAAGTAATAAAATTCCAAGACTTGGAAGATTTTCTTGTTGATCATCCATATGCATAAGATACATCTTTGAATACTGAACTTCCTAATGAATAAATCTTCTCTATTCAAGATAATCCACAAACATGGGAAATGTACTTTGATGGTGATTCTAGAAGTACAATGGGCAAGTAGATGGAAAATACTAAACTCAATAAATTTGGGTTAGTAATTGTGCTTATTTCCACAGAAAAGGTAGCATTTCCATATTCATTTTTGTTATTAGAAGTTGGTACTAACAATGAGGAAAAATATCAGGCTATCATTGTAGGCTTGGAATTGGCACTCCAAGTACAAGTGAACCACTTGAAAGTGAAAGGTGATTCAGAATTGGTAATCAAAAAGATTAATAGGGATTATGCTATTAGAAAAGTATAGTTAATCCCATTATGTTATTATGTTAGAGGGTTAATGGCTGAATTTATCTCAGAACCAACTTTGTCTTATGTCTCGTGATCATAAAATGACAAAGATGATGCACTGGATAATGTATCCATAACCTTGGAAGATCCAAATATGGATAATACAATAATCAGTATTTCCCATCATCATGTTGTTTCACCTTTAGTTCAAACTAGAACAGATGAAATTAATGAAATCAGCCCTATTTCCAAGTTGGATAGTCATACTATGGGACGGATGACACCTATCAAGGAATACCTTCAAAATAGATTACTTCCACCAGATAGATATGAAAAATAACAGATCTGACAACAAGTGACCAATTTCACTCTTTATGATAGCCCAGATCACCAGAAGATCCTCTACAAATGAGGTTTCGATGGAGTCCTCTTCATATGTATTGATGGAGAAGAAACTGCAGCTATCATGAAAGATGTACATGCAAGAGCTTGTGGTTATCACCAGTCTGTACATAGGATTTTTGATCAAATCTGATGGCTTGGATACTTTTGGCCTTCAATAACGTAGGATTTTACAAATTTTACCAATAACTGTCACCCCTGCTAAGTGCATGCCAACTTCATTCATCAACCCCCGAAGCTACTACATATAGATAAATAATCCTAGACATTTTCCACAAGGGGAATGGGTGTAGTTAAACATTATCATCTAGATATAGCTAAGCAGTTAAAGTATATTCTTTCTTCTACTGATTTCTTCTCCAAATGGGATGAGGAAATACCTCTCAAAGAAGTCAGATCCAAAATCATTTTTATCTTTGTCAAAGACAATGTCATTAACAGATTTGGTCCCCCTCATACTATATTGATGGAAAATGGCACCAATTTCTATTCTGTGGAAGTAAATAAGTTATATCAAGAACACAATATCAAATCTAACCATTTATCTCACTATCATGCAACAATCAATGGATATATAGAGGCTTTGAACAAGACTCTGTAAAACATTCTCCAAAAGATGGTGGATAAGGATGATAAATCTTGGGTTGATAAACTTATGCATGATTTATGGGCTTATTGGAATAATACCCATACTTCCACTCGGGAAACTCCATATTTGTTAGTGTACGGCACAGAATTAGATTTTCCAATTGAAATTCAACATACCTCACTCCGAGTAGCAATCTATGATCAGTTATCTATAGATGGAAAGTCTCAGAAATGATTTGATGATCTGGAAAAATTAGACGAAAAGAGATTGCATACTTTGCATCATTTGTAAGTCTATCAGAACATAATAGCATGAACTTTTAACAAGAAAGTTCTCATCCACTCATTTCTTCAAGGATAATTGGTATTAGTCCTTAAGACTCCAATGATATCAATAAAGAAGCCTCCAAAACTTTATCCAAAGTGGTAAGGACCTTAATCTGTACATAACGTCTACTCTAATGGATCTTATTCCCTAATATAAATAAATGGAGAACTTATTACAACTCCAACCAATGTATGATTCTTGAAGAAGTAATTTGTTTAATTTCACATTATAATGTCCTAGTTGCATGACTCTAAACTGCACAGCACAAAGTCCTAGTCGTAAGACATTAAACTGCGTAACAACCATAAGCTTCCATGTTGTATGATGATAAAATTCATAGAATCTTTTTCCTTATTTCATGACGTTAAACTGCATGAAATAATTTTTCCTCATTACATGACATTAAAACATACAGTTAACATCTTATTTATTTGATGTTAATAGCTTCCATGTGTAAGCATCACTTATATCATTGCTACTCCTTAGTGGCACATGAGTTCCATTTCTCCCTATGTTTGGATCAGATCTTCATAGAGACCTCATTTCACGAACTAAATTTGGCTTGATTTTCATTATAATGGTATATGTAGAGATACCTAGATCTCCAATCTTAGGGCCAGCTGCAATCACAAAAAATATTCCCTTCTCTCCTCCTATATATGAATCAGATCTATATAAAGTGCTCTTTCAAGATACATGGTTTGATCTTCCTACCATTTTGTGTCTTAAGTTTAACAATTCTTCTAGAATGTGTTAAAATCCCCTGTCTCCCACATAAAAATCAATTAGTGTGGGAAATGATTATTTCAATAACTATGTTTGGATTGATTCTCATCCATATGAGATACATAGAGATGCCTAGATCTCTAATATTAGGCCCAACCATGATAAAAAACCCTTTATTCCCTGTGTATGAATCAAATCTGCATAGGGAATGTTCAATGAACTATGTATGGCTTCATTCTCATCCATATGAGATACATAGTGACACCTGGGTTTAATTCCTTGGTCCATCCACAATATTCCTTTTTCACATTGGAATCACTTCATGTCCTTGTTGCGTGACTCTAAACTTCAAAGCATAATATCCTTGTTGCATGACATTAAAATGTAAAGCACCCAAAGAACTATATATGGCTTGATTCTCATCCTATTGAGATACGTATTGAAAACTAGGCCTTAGCTCCTAGTCACATCCATGGGATAAATTTTTTATCTCTCTTCCGCGTATAATTAACAATCTATGTAGGAGTCTTCATTTTGGGTCCTCTCCTTAGAGCTCCCACCAAGGAAACAAGAAATTTCCCCATTTTACATATGAGTAAAATCTATGTAAGGGACTCCAAATTAATGGTCAATATTGATTCAAATACTTCTCCTATGCATTGAGAATTATCCCCTTTCTTATTTCACACTCTTAATCTTGAATATTTTTAGATCTTCATAATCTTTCTCACAGTTTTTGGTGTCATAGTTTCTGATATCTGAGAACTCTTTTACCTTACAATGTTGTATGTTCCCCTAGGTGGCCTTGTATAAGTTTCCTACATAATGGGCCTGTTAGTCAAAATATGCCATTATTTGGCTATGCAACATATGCCCCATTCTACCCTACATAATAAAACTCCCATAACATATTTGTCAAATAATGGTAACTTTGTTCTTGGTTAAAGTGTCTTTTGTCCCCTTCAAACTTTTATGACAATATACAAGAATCTATATCCTAAAGCAATCATCCATGTATATTGGTCTCATTACCTTTCTCTTAATCTGAAATTCATTAAGACCATAGTTTACACATTTCCCTCTCTATGTGTTCAAAGAAATATGAAATAACCTTGGATCATTTGACCACATTTCATCTACTATTTCCATTTTGGTCCTAGTCATATGACCTAAAACTACAGAAGCCATACTTCATATTTTTGGGTCAGACCTTCGTAGAAATCATATTCCTCCGATTCTTTGGAAATCATGACTGGAAATACTCTTTCTGTATTCAAGTACCTTTCTACACAAACTAAACTTTGTGCTATGGAAACTCTAAATATCCATAAACTTTCTTATACTTTTAGCAATAGAATGTCAAACTTTTGAGATCTCTTTTAACTGACTATGCAGTACATTCCCCTAGGTGGACTTGCATAAGTTTCCTACATAACGGGCTTGTCAGTCAAAAGATGCCACTATTTGTCTATACAGTATATGCCCTAGTCGGACCTACATAATACAACCCCCACAATGGGTTTTTCAAATAATGGTAACTTCATTCTTAGGAAAGACTTCCTCTAATTCCTTTATCCTTTCCCCATATCATTCTTTGAATCCAGAAATCCCCAAATCACAGTTTAAAATTCTTTCTTTACATACTTGAACATGGTAGTATGTTTCCAAAAAAAATATCAATAAATTTAAGAGTCACAAACCATTGGTCGAAGATAAAGACCTTAAATTAAATCCACCCAATGTCCTCACTGCATGAATTAAAACTACACAGTATAATGTCCTCACTACATGACTTTAAAACAGCATAGCATGATATCAGAAAGCCCCTTTATAACGAATTTTAACCATTACTCACACAATTTTTTTTTATAAAAGTGGTTTTCCCATTCATGGAATATATCATCATAGATAACCCTTTATTTTTAAAATTAATTTCCTTGGAAAAACCACCCACTTTGGTCTTGAGTCACCCAAAACTTATTTTCCCTTGTCTGTCAACAATAAAATGTTAAATTCCTGAGAGCTCTTTTGCTTGACTATGCAGTACGTGCCCCTAGGTGGAATTGCATAAATTTAACTACATAATAGGACTTTCCATCAAAAGTTACACTATTTGGTTAGGAATCATATACCCTAGTCACACCTACATAATATAATCCACATAATGGGTTTTTTCAAATAATGGAAACCTCATTCTTGGAAAATACCTTTTTTATGTTTATACAAGTTTTAGATTTGATAACCATAAAAGTCATGACTCAATATTCCTCTTGGAAGTATTTAAAGAATATTAGATCAATTCCTAGCCACTGAACCATGTTGGAGATCTAATTTTAAAATTTATGGTCAAATCTATTTGACCTTAAACACTAGCCTTTTTAGTCTGACATGCATGACTCTAAACTACCAACAACAAGAGACGTGGTACTCACCAGATTAAAAACCCACAAAGGGAACTCTGGAAAAAATTCAAGTCTTAGCTCACTAAACTTATATTTTGTATGGTTTACGAAATATTGATCAATAAAATGTCAAAATATACAAATTTTGTGGGGTTTTTCTATATAACCCTGGTAAAAAATCAAACTATGCTCATTAGGCCCATTGGCTTAAAAAAGAAAATTTCAAGAACCCTCATTTATATTATTGTGATTATGATTATCTGACATAAAGGTTTGATGTTAAAAAAATAATCATCATCACTTTTTGATATTTCAATTACATAAAGAAAATATGGAGACATATGTGATTTGAGACAAAATTTCTTTCGTTCATATGGTAAAATCAGAGGGACATCCATAGAATGGATCCTCTCTATCATGTATTAAAAGAAACTCTCAACATGACTCTTCATTTATTGAATGGCCTCATGAGCCATATCATCCGCCTGTTGAAGTTGAGACAGTTGAGAAACTTTAGCCTCCTCGGCTTGATGAAGTGCTTCCTTGGAAATTGAAATGACAGTTATCCTTTTCAATCGGGTTTCCCCCATTGCTTGATTCAATTGATCAACTTTTTTATAAATATCATCCATTTTTTGTTGAAGATGTATCATCTCCTTTATATCCTCATTAATTTTTTGGATGTTTTAGATTGTCCTCTTGTTATGGTCAGCTTTTGCCTCAGTTATTGCAGCTTCGAAGCTCTGAACATTAATAAGTCATTTAGCCTTTTCAAGATCTTGTTGTAGCTTTTGTTCTTTCTCCTATAATTTAATGGTCTCTTTCATTTCATTTTAGACTAGGCTATAAATATATCCACCAAATCCCTATACACAAAATAGTGCTGGGAGTTTGCCAAAATGGGACAACAGCTCATCCAAAGTCTTATCAGCAATTATTTTCCTTATATGTTTCCATGTCTTCTTACGTGTCATTCCAAGAGTAAACTACATATCTAAATATAAATATGAGTCACTACCATGGGTTAGAATGTACTCTGGAAATAGATCACTTAAAAAGGTACCTTTCTCTACTTCTCTTGAAATAGTGGATGCTTCAACTTCTGCTGATGTCGGAGCCAACAGAATAGTTTCAACTTCCGATCTAGCTGTGGGAGTTGACAACCCAAAATGGTGAATTAGGGATCATTGTTAGCTTTAGAATAATGGAACAAATAGATAAAGGTCTAAACAGTGAATAATATTTACCCAATAATAAGTCGGCTGCTTGATTATATTCATCCCCAGTCTTCTCAGCATCAGCAAAATGAGTAGATGTTTCTTGAGGAGGGGTATTCTCCTGAGTTTTCCTAGTTTCCATAATTTAAGGATTTGGAACATCTCTCAACATGGGGTATTCAGTAAGTATTTCTCCAGCTTTAGAAGAAGAAGGATATAGTGGAATTCCCCATTACTGAAGGGCCTTCACAACATTCTCTACAGACAAAGCTACATAAGTTGAACTTTGATGTAAAGTACCAGGTAAAATAAAAACAATTATGTATAGAAAATACAAGAATGACAACTTACATCCTTGAAATTCCTCATGTAAGTCCCTAAACTCCTTGATGGAACCTGTAATATAAAGTTTTAGATTAAGGGCATCTATCATTTTAGTGTATGAAGCTTGGAATGTTATAGAATCCTCACCATTTAAGGTATCCAAAAAATGTGGGTTGATGCCCAAATTGGCTCTGCTAGTTTTCTATTCCGTTATTTATTTAACTGGTGCAATGTCATTAGATCTTTCCAAGTCAGGATCAGCACCATTATTTGCTTCAGATTTCCTAGGACCCTCATTCATTCTTTTTGGTGTAGCAAGAATATCAGTATTGACTATATCATGATCCATTGGAAATGGAAACTGGTATGAGACTTTATTAAGAGAATAATTTTATAAAAATTAGTTGATACTTGAGGGAAATGTATTTGACATTACAATTACTTCTTTATCTCTGCAGAAATAAGAATAGATG
This sequence comes from Viscum album, assembly GCA_963277665.1. Classification (NCBI taxonomy): domain Eukaryota; kingdom Viridiplantae; phylum Streptophyta; class Magnoliopsida; order Santalales; family Viscaceae; genus Viscum; species Viscum album. Next base: position 1,869,650,873 of record OY728163.1, read on the forward strand.
CAGTTTTCTATCTTGGTACTTTTCCTATTAAAGTAACAGATTCGTCAGCATGAACATGTGTTTCTCCTAGGGTTTCCTTCTCCATTCTTGAAGGAACAGTTCTTAATCCCTTAAGAGAATAGAGAGATGTAGATCCTGTGATAGAATGAACATGGTCACCAAGTTGTATCAAGAAATTCATGATACTATAGGAAATTATAAATACTTACTTATTTGATGCACACTTTGGACCAATCTCATTTCTTTATTGTGTTTTTTTCATAAGCTTATAGAGAAATTGAAATACTCTTCTTGTCAGGAGAAACCTGAGGTAATGGTTGAGGATTTTTTATCACCATTACCCTATTCATGATTCTCACTCCTGGAGAAAGTTATGGAGACTTGGGAGGATCATTTAATGTGTCGATGAGAGAACATGTAAGTCCATACCTTGGTGACCTGAGAACCTGTCTTTAGGTTCCTTCCCTAAATTCATGCTACAAAATGCAATCTCATCAAGATTAATTGTGGTGAATGAAAAAGAAGAATCAAAACAAAAGAAAAGTAAAATACATTCTTAGTATTAACATAAATGTCCCATTTCTTCATAGGGTGAATAATTACCCCTTCATGTATCCCTAATTCCATCATATCGGATACTCGTTTAGAGGCTAGGATTTGTTCATCAGTTGCATATATAAAGGTCTCCATCTCCACAATATATACTCATTCTTCACCCAGATTATTATTTGGATGACAATAAGAAGGTTCCTTAATGTCACTTACATCTAGTATTCAAAGTCCATTTTGGAGTAATTCCCATGCATCCCTGAGTTTACGAGTCAGGCTCTCCCAAAATTGAATAGCTGAAGGCAGTACATAATTTGGTTTTGATATGGTTGGTTGTGGAGAAAACACAACATCGTCTAACAGGTGAGCCTCTTCAGGACTCACTTATTCTTTAGAAAGGTTATTAGATGGGATGGGAATCTCTTTCTGATGATGGAGGATGGATCGCCTTGGTTCTAGAGGTATTGTTTCCCTAGCCCTAGTCTTCCTAGTATACCTTCTGCAAAGATGTTTTGAAGGTTTTGAAACTTTTTAAGCCTCCACATCATCTCTAGCTTTAGACCTCTTACCATGATTACTATGAAAAATAGTATTTTTGGCTGCCACCTGATATATTCATTTCATCAAAGCCCCCTAGGGGTATTAAGAAGCCAAATCTTTGGCATATCCAGCTTCTAATATGATTGATGCATCTGATAGAGGTAACGTAATTGATAATTTGGATGTCTCCAAATCCATCAAAATCCACAATTTTCTTGATACCATTGGTTGTTTCTCATGTCTAACATAAATGGGAGGAAGAGTGTTTGATGGTTGAAGACATTTGAACTAGCGAGAAAACCTATACGGGACATAAGCCTCATAAATAATATCACCATTAATCTTGATCGATAATATGTTGTCCCTGAATTCCATCATATAAGACCTCATCTCATAATTTTATTCCTTACCATCATCAATGAATGTTCCAGTTGGTGGGTTACTGAAAGGAAAGAAGATGAATTCTCTTGATGCATTCAATTACCTTAGCACTACATCTGTTCTCATGTTTTGAGGTTGAATACCAGAAACTTTCTGTAAAAATGGGGTAAATCAACTATTAGTGACTCTAACTAAATTCAATACTAAATATGAAGAAAAGTGTACCTAAATCCATCCCTACAACACTTGGATTGACCCTACAAGTCAAAATGGAGCCTTACCATTATATAAATGCAGCAGGGGATAATAAATTCTTGCCAATATAGGAGTTACTAACCTAATATATTTTCCCTCTAAAAATTTAGCTGCAATAACAAAATTCCCTGGCCTTACACTGCCTTTGGACTCACAGAATGGAAGCGAGTAAATGTTTAACCACATGTAAAGGAAGCCAGATATTCATACCTTTGCATCAATATCATATTTAACTTTATATCCCCAGTTCTTGTAGTCACCTCTCTCCAAGGTGGTCCAATATGTTCCTGAAATTCCCCTCTTATCTACATAAGGATAAATAGTAGGACGTCCGTAGGTGGGACTTTTCTCTATTGTTGGTTCTAAAAAGGCTTCCACCCACACTCTTTCATGAATATATTTCTTGTCTTTAGGCAATTTATTTTCTATTTTGAATAATTCATGAGCCAATGGTGGTGTCCTTGTAATATCACCCCATATTTTTTCTAGTGGAATGAACTCATCATACATTTCCCCAAGAATGGGAACCCCAAATATTTGGTAGATATCCCATAAACTGATGCCAAACTCACTTTGCATCAAGTGGAAAGTATTTGTTTGCAGACTCTATCAGCTCATCAATTCAGAAATGAAATAATTTTTATAAATATAAGTTTTTTTCATCTAGACAGCTTCATTAATGTAAACATCTGGTAGCTCTTTCCTGAATTATTCACAAGTCTGGCGTACCCAAAACACCCACATCCATTCAGGTTTAACTCCTCCTTCAGAACGAATATCTCAGTCTTCCTTCCAACCACTTGAAACGCACGGCCGATTGTCGCCTATCGACCGGTCAAGGTTCCGGTGCTCTGCTAATGTGTATAGCAGCACTCGGGTCGAATCCTCGGCGATGATACTTTGTAGTAGTCGTTTGTTTTTAGTTGATTGTATTTTGATTAGGGGGGTTTGTTTGCAGAGCTTAATTGAAATGATTTATGGATGATGTTTGATTTACCAAATTGATAAATATTGGGGTGAGTTCATCATTAGGTTAGTTAAGCTTGTGATATCCTCGAGCTTTGCTTTATATTGCATTTAAATTAACACCCATGTCACAAGATGATGTTGATTAGAATTCTTAAGTGTTAAGGCTTTAAACCAAGACTTAACTTAACTTAAGGTTATAATCTCAATCAGATCTTATTTATGGTTGTGTATTTATGGTTCCAATAATCCATGGAAACCACATGTTAAACAAAACAAGTCATTAATCCATGACATGTTAAGTCCAACATACACAATGTTAATTCAAAGAATATTCATCGAGCAGAAGCTCTCAATCACTTAACATACCTAAATTATAACTCACCCCAATGAGAGATTTACTCAGCCATTTGGGTGATTAATAATATGGTTATAATTATTATGATTATAAATTAATAAGAGAAGAAAAAGAAAGGGATAAGAAAAGAGTGGTACGTCGACACACACACACGAACAATGATGATAATTAAAAACGAGCTTTCGATTGAATGAGGAAGCTAAATAAGGGAAGGGGATTGAACTGAATTTAAACTATTTTAAGAACATTAATATTAAAATACAGAAGGTGGAAGAGAATAAGAGATATTGAAGAAGTAACTTGCATTAAAACATAATTACAAAGAAAGAGAATTACAAGATTACAAAAATGAAGAACACAAAAGTAAGTGAAAAGAAAGAGAGGAGGAAAGGTCTCTCAAGTGTAAACTTGAGTATGGTGGGTCCTCCCAAGACTTTGGAAAATCTTTGGTCATGCCAATATGATCTCCTCTCTTCTGAAATGCCAACCCCTCTCAAGGAGAGAAGGAGAGAGTATTTATAGCCCACGGAGTGGACTGTTTGCTTTCCCAATCTGTCCCTCCACTTGCATCGCCAATTGAGCTATTCAGACAGCCGAATATTCAAATATCTCCTTACTCAAAGTTGTAAAAAATAATGTTTTCCGACTACTCTCAAAAGTTGGAGCCATTTGGACTTAAGGATAAAAAGTTATGGCCGGTTGAATAAACAAACTTAAACTGTCCATTTCAATCCAGTCTTTTTGAAGTCCATAATGTGAAAGGGTTTTTGAATATTAAGATGCCTTCAAATCCGAATGGTTTTTTCAACAAAGTCGGCCGCCTACATCTCCTCTTTCAAACTGCAAAATCTCAGCTCGCTTGGATGATTACATCATGAGATATGTCATGAATACTATACTGATTTGCATTCTCGTCCAGAATGGTGGGCTGGACTTCAAAGATTTATTTGGGCCCCTTGTACTTGGATTTGGGCCATGAAATTTTTATCCAAGATGACATGTAGTGTCCCCCGAATTATGGTGGAGATTTAAGGTTTTGGAACTTCTGGATGGAGCCCAGTAAATCAATCTTCATGAATAGTCCAGTTTCTTCACAGATTCTTTGGTCTTGTTTGTGAGGACCATATGACCCTTCAAATGGAAGAATTGGATCATGGTGCCTTCTAAGGAAATGTTGTATATGGAAAGGAGAATCCTACAAAACAAGAACCACACAATTTGGATCAGTATAGTGATAGTTATAAGTAAAACATTAAACTGACTCAATTTGACTACTTCTAAAAATGCTCAAATATTATACTTAATATTAAAACATTAATATTTCACACAAATTATGCACATTTCATATAAAATAAGTAAAGGGGGAATATAATAAGTCATGAAGATATTAATAACATCAACTCCCCCACACTTATATTTGCACGTGTCCTCATGTGCAACAAATATAAAAACATGACAAAATCATTTTCACTCACCAACAAATATTAAAATTTTGTTTTCTCCAATCAGGGGAGGTTTAGACTATTTCACTCATCCATATTGAATTCCATCACAAGTTTGGTTCCCAATAATGCATCAGAAACAATTCATTTTTTCATGTTCAAGGTTTGAATTGGAAAATGTAGGCACTCAAAACTTACTCCTCTCAAGATGATAAAAATGTATTTTAGGAGGTTCACTCATTCACCAACAAAAAGTGAAAATCAAGAGTTTGTAAGAGCTCTCAGATTCCATTCCCAAATCTAATGTGTACAAGAATCAAGAGGTCTTTTAAGGGGTTTTTCAGTGGCTATGGGACGGTAGGTATATAATGTCCAAAGGAAAAGAGGGGTTAAAAACACCAACATGGAAAAATCAATGCACATTTTTTTTGAAATTTGATTTGAAAGGAAATAGAAACACATATTTACAAGGGAATGAATGTGTGATGAATGAAAAGTGAGGGAGATAGAAAATGGAATAGGTTGATATGATGGAATATGTACAACATGGAAGACTTCCAATAATGGCACAATACAAGATGATTCAAGTGTTCTTTTTTTTCTTTTTTTTGCTCTTTTTTTTCGAAAGTTGTGCTTGAAACAAGTCTCACAGTCATCTCCCAACCCATGCTTGATCTCCACATGGAAATAATTTATAACATGATCAAAGGTTGATGATGAATGATTTTTGACCCACCCAAGACACAACCCATTCTTTTTTTTTATTTTTTTCATTTTATTTTTATATAATTTTTTTTTTATTTTTTATTTTTGTGAACACTTTTCAATGACTTTTGTACAAATGACAATTACACATATACACCCCAAAGCTCACATAATTACAACCTCTCCCCCACACTTGAATGGAAGCTTGCCCTCAAGCATATGATGACACATTGGAAATCAATGAAAGTACGCCCAAAAATGAAGTCTATTCCCCCCACACTTAAATTTCAATAAATTGTACAATGAAAATCCATGAAGATGTTGGGTGGGACAAGGTATTAGGCTTATAATGTGGCTATCAAAAGAAAGGGTTTCATAGGCTCAAAGGGGCTTTCAAAAGTAGGATCAATGTAAGGGTAACGGGAGGCTATTTGGCTATTCTGATTCTCATGTGGCTTAGAAAATGCCTCTATCATATTAATGCACACAAAAGATGGAAATTCAGATCGAAGGTCCACAAACTCAAGACTCACAATCAGTGGTGAAGACACACAATGAAAAAGATGGCCATAGATGACCTTGGCATGAAGGCTACTGTTATTCCTCACGGTAGGGGAGAATCATTTTCCACCAAAAATTGTTCATTCAAAATGTTTGTTATTGACACAAAATTGTTTACCCAAGTTTGAGATAAAAATTCAATATATTTGAGTTTAAAACAAGCCTTTTGACTCCCCAAAATGGTTGGACAAAATTTCAATATTGGATGATGAGTAATTATGACACCCCTTTTTTTCAATTTTCATTTGTTTTTAATTATTTTTTTTTAAATTTTTTTATTTTTAATGACAGATCCACACAAAAGAGAAAATAGAAAAAAGGTTGTGGAAGAATGTTGTAAAAAAAATGAGAGGGAGAGAGGAAGGAGAAGAAATAGAGAGAAGAAGAGAGGGAAGAGATATTGAGGAGAGATAGAGTTAAAGGGAAAGAGGTGCCCCCTGGTTTGGATTTGGCGGGTCTCCATCCAGTGGTGGTTCTATTGAAGTGGATGGGGTTTCGATGGAAGTCGATGTGGTTCCTGGATTGTGAGACCTCTCATGGTGGTTCTTTAACCGGTGTCCATTTACCGTGAATGTTATTTTTGAAGAAGGGTCTTGGACTTGCACTGCACCAAATGGGTAAACGTTAGTAATAACAAAAGGACCTTCCCAACGAGAATTAAGCTTACCTGGGTGAAGTCGAAATCGAGAATTGAAGAGCATTACCTTTTCACCTTCATGAAATACCTTTCGAAGAATGTTCTTGTCATGGAGTGACTTTGCCTTTTCTTTGTAGAGAATGGAGTTCTCATACGAATCGAGTCGAAGCTCCTCCAATTCAGTCAACTGCAACAATCTTTCTTCACCAGATTTTTCACAATCAAAATTACAAGTTTTGACAGCCCAAAATGACTTATGTTGGATTTCAACTGGTAAATGATAGGCTTTACCAAAAACTAGCCTAAATGGAGACATCCCAATGGGTGTCTTATAGGCTGTTCGATAGGCCCAAAGTGCTTCACCAAGTATATCGGGCCAGTCTTTTCTTGTGGGCTTAACAATTCTTTCAAGCACTCTTTTCACTTTTCTGTTAGAAAGTTCAGCCATTCCATTTGTTTGAGGGTGATATGAAGTGGATGTTTTATGTACAACCCCATTCTTTTTCAAAAGTGACTCCATGGTTCTATTACAGAAATGAGTTCCTAAGTCACTTATCAAAGCACGTGGTGTTCCGAATCGATGGAAGATATGGGTTTTGAGGAACTCACTCACAGTTTGAGCATCATCTTTCCTAGTGGGTTTGGCCTCGACCCACCTAGAAACATAATCGACCGCAAGAAGAATGTAGGATAATCCATTGGAAGGGGGAAAAGGTCCCATGAAATCGATGCCCCAAACATCGAAAAGCTCACAGAAGATTAATGGCTTTTGAGGCATTTCGTTTCTTTTGGAAATTGTGCCAAACTTTTGGAAAGTGGGACATGATTGACAGAACTCGTGTGAGTCCTTGAAGAGTGAAGGCCAAAAGAATCCAGAATCTAGGACCTTTCGAGAAGTCCTTTGTGGTCCAAAGTGGCCACCTCCAGGCATTGAGTGGCAGAATTCCAAGATGGAGGATTGTTCAGTTTCATCAACACATCTCCTAATTACCATGTCAGCCCCAGTTTTCCAAAGTTTATTATCTTCCCAAAAATAATGCTTTGAATCACTTCTCATCTTTTCTTTTTGTTCTTTTGAAAAATATTCAGGTAAAACACCAGAAACCAAGTAATTGACAATTGGGGCATACCATGGTAACTTTGGAGTGAGAGATGAGAAGTGTTCAGTTGGAAATTCAGGATCAATTATTTCAGAATGAGAAGAATTAGAAATTCTACTCAGGTGGTCAGCCACAGGGTTTTCTTTTCCAGGTTTATCTTTTATCACAAGGTCAAACTCTTGGAGCATTAAAATCCATCTTATTAGCCTTGGTTTGGAATCACTTTTCTTAAGTAAGAACTTTAATGCTGAGTGGTCCGTGAAGATGATGATTTTGGCACCTAAGAGATAGGACCGGAATTTATCCAAGGCAAAAACCACAGCTAAAAGTTCTTTTTCAGTCACAGTGTAGTGTGATTGAGTTTCATCCAATGTTTTTGAGGCATAAAAGATGACATGAGGAATGTTTTCTCTTCTTTGACCAAGAACAGCCCCAATGGCCCTATCAGAAGCATCACACATCAATTCAAATGGTAAGGACCAATCTGGGGGTTGGATTATTGGAGCAGATGTGAGAGCAGATTTGAGTTCAATGAAGGCTCTCTTGCAAGCCTCATCAAAATTTAATGTGACATCATTTTGAAGTAAACGAGTGAGTGGTAGGGAAATCTTGCTGAAGTTCTGAATGAATCGCCGATAGAAACCGGCATGACCAAGGAAGGACCGAATGTCTCGAACTGATTTGGGTTCAGGAAGTGATTGGATCACCTCAATTTTGGCTGGATCAACTTGGATACCCTCTTGAGAAATTATGTGCCCTAGAACAATCCCATTTGAAACCATGAAGTGACATTTTTCAAAATTCAGCACAAGGTTGCACTTGACACACTTTTGAAGGACCAAAGAGAGTGAATGTAAGCAAGATTCAAATGACTCGCCATAAATGGTAAAGTCATCCATGAAGACCTCCATGCAATTCTCAATGAATTCAGAAAATATACTCATCATACACCGCTGGAATGTTGCAGGAGCATTACAAAGGCCAAAAGGCATTCGCCTATAGGCATAGGTTCCAAAGGGGCAAGTGAATGTGGTCTTTTCTTGGTCTTGAGGTGCGATTGGAATTTGGAAGTAGCCGGTGTAACCATCAAGAAAGCAATAGTGTGACTTTCCGGCCAATCTCTCAAGCATTTGGTCAAGGAAAGAAAGTGGGTAATGATCTTTTCGTGTTTCAACATTCAATTTGCGATAATCGATGCACACACGCCATTTGTTTTTCACTCGAGTTGTGACCACTTCTCCATGTTCATTTGTGACAACTGTTATCCCTCCCTTCTTAGGAACGACTTGAATTGGACTAACCCATTCACTATCAGAAATTGGGTAGATAATACCAGCTTGAAGAATCTTGGTAATCTCTTCCCTAACTACCTCAAGTATGAGTGGATTGAGTCTTCTTTGAGGTTGCCTAATTGGTTTGGATGATTCCTCTAGATGGATGTGATGCATGCAAAGGGCAGGGTTGATTCCTGGAATATCCTCTAGGGTCCAACCTAAGGCATTTTTGTTTTCCTCTAACACTTGAACAAGTTGGGACTCCTCAGTTTCAGAAAGTGAAGCAGAGATAATGACAGGGTAGGAGGGATCATGGAAAAGGAATGCATACTTGAGGTGTGAAGGAAGTGGTTTTAGATCAGTTTCAGCCTTGATTTGAGAGCTAGACAAGTTAGGAGCAGGAGAAGGGATTCCAGATGGGTTTGGATCATTTTCCTCAACACTGTCCAAGGTGGAGCAGTAGAGATCAGAGTTGATGTGGGATTTAAGAGAGTTTTCAAGTTCCTCTAGATTGATGGAGTCTATGAATGAGAGGTCCATATCAACTTCACCATTTATGACTTTGTTAATCATGGTGCAGATTTCACAAGATCCTTTATCATTAGAACATGAAGAACATGGTGGATTGGGGTTCGATTGAATCTTAGAAGTGTCCTCAAAAGCATGGATTGAGAATGCAGAGTGATCCTCAGATGGGTATCACATGGCTTGGAAAATGTTGAACTTGACCAGTTGGTCACCGAATTCCATGGATAAGATGCCTGAATGGACATCAATCTTGGTTCTCGCAGTCATGAGGAATGGTCTTCCTAGAATTAGGGGAGATCGAGAAGAGGTCGTCTCACCTTCCATGTCAAGGACATAGAAATCAGCTGGGAAGATAAGATCATTGACCCGAACAAGAACATCCTCAATTATCCCCTCAGGACTGGCAGTGCTTCGATTGGCTAATTGAATGACAATACCCGTTGGGTGCAAGGGACCTAGACCAAGGTTGGAGAAAATGGATTTGGGCATGACATTTATTGAGGCTCCAAGGTCTATGAGTGCATCATCAAAGTTGGAACTCCCTATTTGACATGGAACCGTGAAGGACCCTGGATCTTTGCACTTCATGGGAATGGACTGTTGGGTTGAAACATTTTCAATGTTCCTAAGTTGCCTCTTATGGGTGCACAATTCCTTAAGAAACTTGGCATACTTAGGGATTTGTTTGATGGCATCTAAGAGGGGGATGTTCACTTCAACACGTCTAAACATGTCAAGCATTTCAGGATCAGGTTCAAAGGACTTCTTAGGCTTGGAGATGGCTTGAGGAAAAGGAATTGGGTTCCTTAGAGGAATGGAAGGAGGTGAAAGAGTGGATTCAAGTTCCTTTTCCAGCTTTTTGTTCTTTTCATTTTCTAGATCAACATCGAAAGGGGAGGTAGAGAAATCAGCATGGGGCATTGCAATTTGCTTTCCCGATCTAAGTGAAATTGAACTTACATTACCCTTAGGGTTGGGTAATGGTTGAGCTGGGAGTTGGGATGAATTGGATGGTTGTTGCTGGATAAGGTGGGATGCAAGTTGACCTATTTGGGTTTCAATGTTCTTGAGGCTAGAACGGGTGAAGGAATCAAGATCCTCTACAGCACTTTCCCATGGTTGTTTAGAAGAAGAGGCTTGTCCCAAATTGGGTTGGCCTTGATTTTGGTTCTTAGGAAAGCGATTGTATTGGGTGGGGAATTGGGAAGGCTCGTTAGGATAGTGGAATCCAGGAGGAGGATTGTTCCTTTGGGGTTGAGGAACAAAAGGATAAGGTTGTTGGAAGTTACCAACACCTTGACTATATTGAAACTGGTTTGGGTTTTGATGAGGGAACTGAGGAGGATGAGAAATGGGATTACCATACCTCAGAGGTGGGTTAAAGGTAGAAGAGAAGGGCTCAGATTGGGGTTGGTTGAAGTTTCTAACAAACTGACCTGATTGTTGAGGGTTGAAGTTTCACTGAGCATATGCCGCATTGAGCTCCATTGGACTAGATGAATCAGATGGATCATCTTGAAGTTGTGGACATGTGTCAGTCGGATGAGATGGAGAGTTGCAGATTCCACAATTCTTGATAGGTCCAGGGAATAGTGACTGTGGAGAAGATGAGGTTGGGGCTTTGGTAGCCACCGCTAGTTGACGCACAAGACCTGTAAGTTCACTCATCCACTCAGTCATCTTGTTGGGCTCTATGGATTGATTCTCTTGGGCTTGTTTCACTTGAGCATGTGCTCGAGTATGGAATTGCTGCGTGTTTGCAGCCATGTTACTTATGAGATCTCTTGCAGCTGCAGGAGTTTTGTCAACAAGAGCACCGCCACTTGCGGCATCAATGAGAGTTCGTTCCATAGCCAATAACCCCTCATAGAAGTATTGGATTAGGAGTTGGTCAGGGATTTGATGGTGTGGACAAGTTGCCACAAGCTTTTTGAACCTCTCCCAATACTCATGGAGTGATTCATTAGGGAATTGACGGATGCCTCTTATTTCCTTTCGGATAGAAGCTGTTCGGGAAGCGGGAAAGAACTTCTCAAGGAAAAGTCTCTTCATGTCAACCCATGAGTTTATGGAACCAGGTGGGAGGTAGTAGAGCCAAGACTTGGCAGAATCCACTAGGGAAAAGGGGAAAGCTCTAAGCTTGATTTGTTCTTCAGAAACCCCTTGAGGCTTCATGGTAGAGCATACTACTTGGAACTCTTTAAGGTGAAGATGTGGATCCTCACCGGCTAGCCCGTGAAAATGAGGTAGAAGATGAATCAAACCCGATTTGAGTTCGAAGTCAGCTTCAATGTTTGGATATTGAATACCAAGAGGTTGGTAATTCATATCAGGGGCAGCGAGTTCTTTTAGGGTTTGTTCCCTAGGATTGGCCATTTCAATTTCAATTGGTTGGATGAGGACTGGTTCTTGAATTATTTGAGTATCTCTTATGTTCCTCCTAAGTTGGCGAAGTGTTCGCTCAATTTCAGGGTCAAACAAATCCGAGGGATTGTTTGGAAGGCTACGGGGCATTCAGAGAGATTTTGGAAGAAAGAGGAAGACGGGTTTTTCTTTGTATTTTTTCAGTTTATGATTATTATGAGAAGACGGGTTTTTCTTTGTGTTTTTTTTTCAATTTTTTTTAAAATTTGTTTTTTTTTTGTGTTTTCTTGACAATAACCAGAAACTAATGACTACTTAAAGCACCATCCCCGGCAACGGCGCCATTTGAAACGCACGGCCGATTGTCGCCTATCGACCGGTCAAGGTTCCGGTGCTCTGCTAATGTGTATAGCAGCACTCGGGTCGAATCCTCGGCGATGATACTTTGTAGTAGTCGTTTGTTTTTAGTTGATTGTATTTTGATTAGGGGGGTTTGTTTGCAGAGATTAATTGAAATGATTTATGGATGATGTTTTATTTATCAAATTGATAAATATTGGGGTGAGTTCATCATTAGGTTAGTTAAGCTTGTGATATCCTCGAGCTCTGCTTTATATTGCATTTAAATTAACACCCATGTCACAAGATGATGTTGATTAGAATTCTTAAGTGTTAAGGCTTTAAACCAAGACTTAACTTAACTTAAGGTTATAATCTCAATCAGATCTTATTTATGGTTGTGTATTTATGGTTCCAATAATCCATGGAAACCACATGTTAAACAAAACAAGTCATTAATCCATGACATGTTAAGTCCAACATACACAATGTTAATTCAAAGAATATTCATCGAGCAGAAGCTCTCAATCACTTAACATACCTAAATTATAACTCAACCCAATGAGAGATTTACTCAGCCATTTGGGTGATTAATAATCTGGTTATAATTATTATGATTATAAATTAATAAGAGAAGAAAAAGAAAGGGATAAGAAAAGAGTGGTACGTCGACACACACACACGAACAATGATGATAATTAAAAACGAGCTTTCGATTGAATGAGGAAGCTAAATAAGGGAAGGGGATTGAACTGAATTTAAACTATTTTAAGAACATTAATATTAAAATACAGAAGGTGGAAGAGAATAAGAGATATTGAAGAAGTAACTTGCATTAAAACAGAATTACAAAGAAAGAGAATTACAAGATTACAAAAATGAAGAACACAAAAGTAAGTGAAAAGAAAGAGAGGAGGAAAGGTCTCTCAAGTGTAAAATTGAGTATGGCAGGTCCTCCCAAGACTTTTTCAAAGCTTTGGTCGTGCCAATATGATCTCCTCTCTTCTGAAATGCCAACCCCTCTCAAGGAGAGAAGGAGAGAGTATTTATAGCCCAAGGAGTGGACTGTTTGCTTTCCCAATCTGTCCCTCCACTTGCATCGCCAATTGAGCTATTCAGACAGCCGAATATTCAAATATCTCCTTCTTCAAAGTTGTAAAAAATAATGTTGGCCGACTAATCTCAAAAGTTGGAGTCATTTGGACGTAAGTATAAAAAGTTATGGCCGGTTGAATAAACAAACTTAAACTGTCCATTTCAATCCAGTCTTTTTGAAGTCCATAATGTGAAAGGGTTTTTGAATATTAAGATGCCTTCAAATCCGAATGGTTTCTTCAACAAAGTCGGCCGCCTACATCTCCTCTTTCACACTGAAAAATCTCAGCTCGCTTGGATGATTACATCAGGAGATATGTCATGAATACTATACTGATTTTCATTCTCGGCCAGAATGGTGGGCTGGACTTCAAAGATTTATTTGGGCCCCTTGTACTTGGATTTGGGACATGAAATTTTTATCCAAGATGAAATGTAGTGTCCCCCGAATTATGGTGGAGATTTAAGGTTTTTGAACTTCTGGATTGAGCCCAGTAAATCAATCTTCATGAATAGTCCAGTTTCTTCACAGATTCTTTGGTCTTGTTTTTGAGGACCATATGACCCTTCAAATGGAAGAATTGGATCATGGTGCCTTCTAATGACATGTTGTATATGGAAAGGAGAATCCTACAAAACAAGAACCACACAATTTGGATTAGTATAGTGATAGTTATAAGTAAAACATTAAACTGACTCAATTTGACTACTTCTAAAAATGCTCAAATATTATACTTAATATTAAAACATTAATATTTCACACAAATTATGCACATTTCATATAAAATAAGTAAAGGGGGAATATAATAAGTCATGAAGATATTAATAACATCACCACTAGACTAACTTTTTTGTGAAGCATAAAAGGTTGAATCATAACAATGTTTACTTGGTTCTAAAACATGATCTTTCATATCAAGAGTACAACCACTATGGTGTAGGATGCATCTAATAGGGATTGTTCCCTCATGAACTGGCATACCCTTCGCGGTAATATTCATCCGACGACAGTTGAGGTATTGGTAAAACCCATTATTTAGAAAATATATCTTAATAGAAATAATGTGGCCATATTACGAAAGCCCGTTTCCGTACAGAGGTAGATAAAGACTTTGTGTATATTCCCATTGGTATGTAATTATACCTTTCAATAGTCCAAGAAGAGTACTATCAACAACGTCATAATAGTCTGGTCTGACGATCTTCATCATCACATTTTGACGAGCCTTATCTTCCTCAGTAGTGGTCATAAAGTGATCCATTTACTATAAAATAATTACCAAATTTTCCCTACTAGGTTGGAATTTTGACTTAAGAAAATTCAAATTTCAACTTAAAGTAATTTAAAAATTTGGCAAAGTAAATGCTTCGTGTAGGTCTTTCGATGAGGTCATCTGCATAGGTACTTAGAAGAGAATTATAGCACAAATACTTTGATGAAATTCTTCCATGTAGCTCCATTTCTCAGTGGTTTCACCTTTAGAAAATTTCAAGGAACCAACGTGAGAGCTCAACGCAGCAAGGATGGACGAACAAGCTACGCAATGAGAGCGGAAAATCTAAGATCTCGGGTGAAGAAAATCGTAAAGGAACATACTTATTTATATACATCATCGACTTAAATTATATGCCTATGAAAAATAGATACATGACATAGATACACGACATAGCTACGTGAAAAACCTGTGCGGCTCAGAAATTACTCCATAGTCTTTTCCCCACAATTTTACCTCGGGACTCGATCCTCTTTCAAATCGGATCTAATCTAGAGGGGGGGGGAAGTTGACAGTACTTAGTAAGAAAAAATGACTATGAAGATGTCCCTTGGATATTTCAAAGTCTCAAGGTGAATATTAAAGAACTAAAAGACATAAAAAAATTGTATAGGTTCTACACAAAAAACCTACGCGGCAGACCTACATGACAGAGTTACGCGACAAGATGCTTTTTGTGCACCCACATAGAGGAGCTGCGTAGAAGAGATGTGTGGATGACTTATTCCAACAAATTTATTTCAACCATCCCCCCTACTTGCCTATAAATTGGACCCTTGGGCCCCTCATTTAAAGATTGAAATGTTTTAAAGAACTCTTGAAGCTTCCATTGCATATATCTTTCACCCAGATCCCTCAAATTGTCTCAGTTAGCTCTCTAAAAACACAAGATAATAGATAATTACATGGTATAAGCATGTTTTTAAATTATTTCAAAGTTTGAAGATTACATAGGCTTGGTTCTCCTATGTTAAGAACTTTTTCATTCATTGCTAAGGCATGATTCATGCACCTTCACGGGGTACCTACGCAGCACATCTATGCAGGGTACCTATGTGGAATACCTATGCGATATACCTACATTGCATAGCTAAATATGCATAGCTGTGCACATGGCCAATGCATCATCTTGTAAACCCTCTTCAAATCCACTCACAATAGGGTATTTTTTCCTTGGATCCCTTATCTGAAAGGGACTAAGTTGAAGCCTCCACCAAAACCTCCTGACTTATCAACCCTTTGGGATAGGCACATCAACATGTCTTCTATTTGGGTTTGTATATCCATAGTCAGAGGTTTACCGCATCTATTTAGTAATGGGTTCAGGATTCATGAAATTTCTATGGGTTTTTATATCCACAGTCACAAGGACCTTTCTCCTAGGAATTGTGTTTAGGAGTTCTCGGTATAGAGAATTAGGGTTTACGTTATGACCTCCCCTTTTCATCTCTAAGGTACAAAACCTATGGTTCCCAATAAAGAGAGTGAGGGTCACACTTACTTTTCCCTTCAAGAAAATTAGATGTATCCCTCCCCTCCGAGGATCAACCATGGCACTCCCATGAAGGTAAGTCCCTAATCTTATGAGATTCAGGCCTCCTGACCTCCAATGCCATCCCACATTGAAAGGTTCAAGGCTCTATTCCCTCTTTCATGGTCTCCTTGGCCTTTTCCACCCTCACTGTCGTAGGCCCATCCTCTTCCACTAGCGGAGGAGGAAAATTGTGTGTGTGCCTTTGTTGAATATTTGACATCCTCTTGTTTCTCACACCATGCATGACTCACATGATCTTAGAGATTTTTCATGATCACAACATTTTTACAAACACCCCATACTCTTGAACTACAATAACTCTGATTCCCACCATAATTGGGATATGTAGGAAGCTTTCATTTGTTCTCGATCTCATTGGATATCCTCTTTAGGAATCCAACCCAAATTACCTAAACATGGGAATCCTCCTTAGGAGTAATCCCTAACCTATTTCTCTCAAAAGGGTCATACACCTATGTAGGATTGAATGAACTACAAGAACTCTGATTCCCACCATAATTGGGATATGTATGAAGCCTTCATAAGTCCTGAGCTCCATCTCATTTCATCCATAAATGGGCATCCTCCTTAGTATTAATCCCCAAATTAAACTCCCAAATCACCAAGGCATCCTTTTTGGGAATAAATCCCAAAATAATTTTTCTCAAAGGACTACACTCTTATATGAGACTCATTGAACTATGTGGGCTTTGATTCTCACCATAATTTGGATACGTAGGAAGACTCTCTGAGGATCAAACCCAACAATTCAAATCAACCCTGTTCTTTCGGGGCCATATTCCCAATAGGGTCTAATCAAACATAGAAACTCATATCTTCTCGAATTTCCTTAGGATGATTAAGAATAAGTCCCACACCAAACTTTTACTAAGCACCTTTTTCTTAGATTTCCTTACCATGTGAAATTAAATTGTACAACTAGGTCCTTATCACATGACCTTAAAAGGTATGATGTGTCCCATTAAGCGGCACTGAACTAAAAAGGTTATAGTTCCTTTCACAAGGATACTTAGGTATCCTATTTATGGGTATGATCCCAACATCAAAACAAACCTTTATCTCCCTGTATTATAATAAATTCTAGAGTTCCCCACTAAGTGGCTTAAAAAATAGTATTAACATAACAATGGTTAAAGGAATATCTAAATAGTATGCAAGAGGCTACCATTAATGAAGAACCTAAAATACATATGGATGATCCTAAATTTCACACATGTTAATAATTGATTGAAAATTTCAAGGGAAAGCTATGTTATACTAGGTTAATTAATAAGGATTCATGAAAATATCTCAAATCTATAAGAGATTCTCGGAGTAGGAAATAATTCCCCCCAAAAGGGTGTGATGAGTCCAACCTATCATCCTCTTAGCCAATGATTGTTCTTAAGTATCATAAGTTCAAACTTAAAGAATTACTACCTTTGAAAAGTAGGTCTCTTTAGATAAAGAACTGTTGGATGTTTCTGGTTCCATAAATAAATCCAATGTAAACCACCTGTAAGTAGTGATTCCTAACCAAAACACATGTTTCGAGGGACATGAAATAGTGACCCACAACCATCACCTCATGTTTTACCTTAAAGGAAAAAATTGTGTCCACCATTACATTCTACACAGAAAACTAATTAGGATTGGATGATCAAAAACCTCCATCTGAGTCTAGAAGAAGGAGAAACATTGGGCAGAATTCTCCAAGAAAAGTACACGTCATATACTAGAGTCCACAAGCTGTGTGACCCTGCCTGAATAAATATGTGTGTACTTCCCCACATGGCTCATCCATCCAGGTATCCACACATAGAATGTACCCCTCGTACATGGAATGTCTTAGAAACCATCCTCTTGGTCATTCCTCTTGAATTTTCCTATGTAAGACACCTAGTTTCCGTGTCTCTGGCCATGTACAGTCACATGACCATTTCCCTTAACACGGAAACCGTGTCTATGTCCTTCGACCAAACAACCTAGGATCACTACATGGAATGTAACCCTGATACATGGAGTGTATCCCCAAAACATTATTATTACCTAAATATAAAGAACACATGGTATGATCCTCTATACTACATGTTGTGTGATCGGGAATTCCAAATGGGAATTCCCTGTGATCTGCCTGAAACACCCCAGTTTCCATTGAAACCTACATATTGACCCCTAAGGTATGTCTAGTAGTTATAATAGGGATCTAAAACCTTAAAACAATGCATAAAAATGGGTATCGGGACTTAAAACTCAAATATTCTTAACTTATGTTGAAACGTTGAAGCTTTGAGTGTAGATCCACACTTTGAGGTTTATGCACCACTATCCAGGAGTGATTTCTTTCAAGATTGATGATTGGAGGCGCCTCCTATCCTTGTATTCACCTTGGTTCATCCATCACACATGGTGGGGTTACTCATCCTTTATTCTTCTATGCACACACAATGGGGAGAGGGTTATAGATTTAATTTAATTAAATCAATAACCTCCATTTAACACCCTATCAACTTGTCATTGGTCTGGCACATGACGGTGAAAAAATTTACATCGCACCTAGGGTATACACCACATTCTATGCTCAACTGCAGTCTTATATTTCTTATTCAAGACTCTATATGGGATTTATTCCATGTTTCTAAAGAAACTATGTGTTTGTGATAAAATATTTTTAATATCACCATACTGAGGCTCTTAGAGCCCCAAAATCCCATGCCAACTCAATGTTTGGCTTCAGAAATATTATTATAAATATTAAAAAGTCTTGGAGGTAAAAATATTAGTCACTAAATCATCCCCAAATTAAGTATTTTAATCATATAAAATAAAAAACTTAGTTATATGGGTGAAAATTGATATCTCAACTGGGTCTCCTATTCCAGTAAGCTCATCTAGGGTTCTCGTACTGCCTACAAGCATAAACATAGGAGAACTACAAAAGAAAAAAACCACACCCCAAATCTAGCTCAAGATATTTCAATACCTTGGAAAAATAGGGAACATTTATCCTCAACTATGGAAGGTTAAACCCCTAAGAACTTAGTCTATCTATGGTCATGGGGTCTAGCAGTACACCACCTCACTAGCCTGACGCATATGCTGAAAAACCCCTACAGTTCTCATCTTCCCCTGGATGAATTGCTCCATAACCTCCTCAAGCTTCTTGTATACAAAGATTGTGATGATAAAATGAGGGTAGGAATGAATAATACAAGGCTTCTCAAGTGCACACATCTGGTCTTACTAGGCCCTTCTTCAAAAAAACCTCTAACATGCAACCCTGCCCCGAACACACAAGTTAAAGGAACTCACCCTCTACACCTTGACACTATCATATTTGGGAGTCACTAACTTTACCACATGGTTTTAATCACATCACAATAATTCAACTCAATGGAGAAGCATCCCACTTCCTCATGCATCTGAATCTATGACATACAACACTAATATATGGTTTCACTATCACCTTTTGTCACCCTGGATAAGCCTCAAGAAAGAAGTGGAAATAATAGAGTACTCATAACATTCTCTAATAATACTAATGAAGAAAGTAGAAATGACATTGATCATACCTCTAATCATCCTCATAGCCTCTAATTCATAAGTCTTTATGGCTTGTAGTTATCCTTGTCCCCATCCTCCAGCTCCCTGAGCCTGGAACAGACCACCTGGAGGTGGTGGTGCCAATATGTCAAACCATCTTCCACCTCTTGTTGCTATCCTTGATCCTCTTCCATGTCCACCATCATGTCAAACTCCATGATTCAAAACCTACCTTTACCAGGAAGATCCATAGATCATATCCCTCTTAGAATAATTAAGGGTTAGGCAATCTCACGTGAGATATCCTAATCCATCACAAGTATAACATAGCTGAACCTACAGCTAACCACATTTAGCCTAGAATCACTAATCTTCATAACCTTCATTTTGGGATCGTCCCCTAAATTTTATTATATACCTGGATCCCTATTCATGTCATCATATACCAACTACTGAGGTATCAGCTCCTATGTGCCCAACACTAATAATTGGAGTCTGCTCAGCTAGAAAGATCTCTACCACCAAGGCCCGCTCGAGCACTCTAGGATAGGTGAGAATTCAAAGTGATATAAATGGCACCATGATCACTTGGAATAATACCTGGTTGAATTTATATTCTCTGAAAAATTGATCTCAACCCATATCTAGGAAGTATCATGATAGGTCTGTGAACCTCTCCGAATACTCTTCCACGAACAAGTTATCATGACCAAGCTGAAAAAGCTCATGGATATGCATTGATCTTAACATGGATGAAAAAACAACTATTCCATGAAGACCCTATCAAACTCTACCTAAGTTATTGTCACCTATTTGTGGTTCTACATCACTAGACCCCACCATCACCTGACCAATCCTTGCAGAAGACTCGCCACTAGGACCACCTTCTGATTAGGAGGTGGCCTCACAAGGTAGAAAATGTGTGTGACTACCTCAAGATAGTTATTAGCTACCTAGGGATCTATATCACCCTGATATTTTAGATTTAACTACCTTTGGAACTCATGTAGTGCACTCATCCTATGCGCATCTTTGTCCTGAAATTCTGGCACAACTTGTTTTTCAATGGGTGGTGGCTCAACTGGCGAACCACCTGAAGGTACTACCTTAGGACCAGTACCTTACATTGAATCCCCATATCTAGGAAGATCATCCTCACAATACATCCATGGAACCCTATAAAGATATCATCATGGTGGAATCTTAAAATAAAATCAAGACATTCCTTCGTCAAGGGTATATCTGGGAAGCTTACTTGAGAAGGAAATGGAACCCACAACCCAATATTATATGATGCATGTAACAAAGTTTCCCTATAACTAGTTCTCTAATGTACTAAGTCAAAAATAAGGTTTTTAGAGTCTTAGTGAATAGATATGTCAGCTGCCATACAAATAATGGAGTCCCTGGTCTAAAATCCAAAGTCTAAACACTTTAACACTATTTTTATGCAACCCAAACCAATATCATAGCTAGACAGCCTCTAAATTGTTGTCCAAAAGTGGAACCTAGTCTGATACCACTCTATCAAGACCCAACCCAAAAGGGCCCAAGACATGACTACCCCAAGCCTACCTCTAATAGTCTTTGGGATATAATATAGAACTGAGTAGGCATATCACACAAATGGGATTCCTTATCCTATGGAACCTATATGCATGCACCCACATACATCTCCATTAATGGTGCAGAGATAATAAAACTAAAAAATAAATGTATGCATACATTTATCCCAAAACCAAATTACTGAAATCATAAAAGAGGAAAATACAATCCCAATAAGAACTATAAAATCATCGAACATTCTCAGATATAGGGGATCATTTTCAAATGCAACTTCTAGAAATCTTCTCAGCTATGCATTGTAAAATGCCCCATCCAGTCTATCTTTCTAAGCTCCATCAGCTCTAGGTTCTCCTAGGACTCCATCAAAATGCCTATCATCCTCAAAGGACACGAGATGTGTGGGTAAAGACCATGTAGGAGTGAGTAAAACAATACCCAATAGAAACCCCAAATACCCAAAATAAAAGGGAGTAACTAAAAGGAAATAGTTTGCTCGACCCAACTAGAAGGAACCCAAACAAGAGAGAAACTCCATCTCGACCATCCTTAGCTATACACGACTAGTCATCTCTACCCACATTGTTTTTTACCAAGTGAATGTAAAAAAACTGTAAGGATTCCCAAAAGAAACCAAAATATACTCAAATTAGAATCCAAGTCTTATGAGGTACCAACCTCATAGCCAACCATTGAATTTTACATAAATATCAATGGTAATGATCATCCAGGAGAACTCACTCCAAGAACCCTACCATACTAGATGAAATTTGACTAAGAGATAACACTCCATCGGTTATCACTAAACTGATGGAGCATCCATGCCATCCCAGGTGGAATACATCCAAAAGAACTTGCTCATTGGATCTCTCTATGAAGAAAGTCATGTTGGAGCCTGGTGGATCTCAATACCTAGATATGGTATCTCACCCATCCCTTAGTGGGGGAACCTTTAACCCTACTGAAACCATGAAAGGTCTCATCAATGAAAGATGAGATCACTCCATGAACCACTAGGGGACACAAAAAACCCAATCTGACACACCGTAGATTATATCGATCAGATAAGGAATTGTTTCCCTTGTAGTGATGGTCAAAATGAATCCAAAAACCCCATAAAATACAACTCTTGAAGTATTGGATTGTACTCCTCATGATACCACAAAACCTACTTAAACCATATACTGTTAGAGGATCGTATACCCAATGATTTCACAAACCCAACTAACATTTCCCACTACATAGAGGATCTTATAATTGATGATTCCCCAAACCCTACTAGGATATCCTACTAGATAGAGGATATTTTCTCATGTAGTGTTGTTCATGATGATACTATGAACCTAGTATAGGTAAAATGATATGATAGAGGATCCCACCTCAGCCTCCCTAGAGGGATACTCCAACTCTATCCAAGATCATCCTATTGATGGGTTCACAATCATATGTTGAGGACGTAATGAAACAGTGTACCCTCATAGGGATAGACCATGAAACTCACTCAAAAAATGTTGGTCCAAATGTTTCTAATAAAATAAACACATAACCATCACCTCGCATCATGCCTCAAAAGGCCCAAACCATGGCCACCATCACATTATACGCAGAAAAATACTCAGGATAGGCAACTCATAGGCCTCCATATGATTCTAGAAGACGAAGATATGCTAGGAAGAAGTCTCTAAGAAAAGTACCTGGTGTGTAATGGAGTCCACATGGTGTGTAACCTAGTCTAAAAAATTGGTCGTGCCCTTCCCCACATGGCCTGACCATCCATGTATCCACACACAACTTGTACCCCAAGTACATAGAGTGTCTCAGCTAATAGCCTATTGGTCATGTCTCTTGTATGTTCCCATTTATGGTACCATGAGTCCATGTCTATGGCCTTTCACAATCACACGACCATGTCCCTTGACATGTAAACCTTTTCCATGTCCCTTGGCCACATGACCTAGGCTCAAAACATTGCATGTAACCCTGGTACACTGCATGTAGTCCCCAAAAGTTCATATTCTCTGAATGGGAAGAACACACGATGTGTGCCTATGTACTACATGTCGTGTGATCAATAATTTTGAATGGGAATTCCATACAAGACACATGAAACACCCTAGTTTCCATTGAAACCTATAGATCGACCCCCAAGGAATCTCTAGTAGACTTAATAGGGCACTAAAACGTTAAAAACGCATAAAAAGGTGAATCAGGACTTAAAAATAAAATCTTCATACCTCATGGTGAAACATCTAAGGTTTGGGTATAGATCCACACTCTGAAGCTGTTGCACCATTATTCAATAGTGATCTCCGTCAAGATTGAAGATCAGCGGTGCCTCCTCTCCTTGGTTTTGCCTCAGTTTTCCTATTGTACAAAGGGGGATCCTCCTCCTCCTTTTCTCTTTCATTTTCACATAAGGGGGTAGGGGTATTGATTTAATTTTATTAAATCAATAACCACCATTTAACACCCTGCCAGCTCACCACTGACCCGGCACCCAATGTTGAAAAAAATTATGTTGTGCCTTGGGTAAACACCATGTTATAAGCTTAATCATGACCTCAAATTTATAAACAAAGACTTCTCAAGGGAGTTATTCAAAATTTCTAAAGAAACTGAATATTCATGATAAAATATATTTAATAATTTTAATATCACCACATCAAGGCTCTCTAGGCCACGAAATCCCATGCCGACTCAACTCTTGTCTTCATAAATATTTCTATAAATATTCCAAAGTCTTGTAGGTCAAAACCAGAGTCACTACATAGTTCATCATAATTATTTATTTATTTATAATTAAGTAGATGTAAAATATATGGGATTTGGGAACCCTTTTTGTGTATTTTAGAATCCACTATATATATAAGGAGAGAAGCTCATTCCTAGTACTATTCATGCATTCAAAATTTAGATATTATCTATCCTCCCAATTCCTAGAGAGAGAAACACTCCTACCAAGTGTATGATCTAAGATCCTCTTCACATATCAAAGGTAGGGGATTATGGTGATCATCACAACATTGAATAGATCATTGGATCATTGCGCTAGCACTCAAAATTTGATGAATGGTGTACACATAGATTTGAGAAGCATATGTTAACGATCTAGAGGGTTTTAGCATCAAATCCTTTGAGAAAAGATCATTGATGACTAGAGAAAGATGTTTAAGCTTCAAATTATAATGAGGCACTTATTCTTTTTATTTTTATTTTTGCTCTGATTAATCCATGAAAGAACCTCATACCATAATAGGTTTCAGATCACCGTAGATGACAAGTTTCTTCACTCGAGTGATAAAAAATTTAAAATCTCCATCCCACTAGATTTTTATGTGTTCCTCGATACCAAAAATTGGTATTAGATTCATCATGTCGATTTATTATCCAAGAAAAATGCATTTCTTTTAATTTATATAGATGGTTTGAAATTGGTCACAATGGCTCCAACAACACTTCAATCCAAGCTCAGATGACCATGTTCTGGTCAACTAAAAAATGATAGATCCAAAGTGGTGAATTTTTTGGGTATTAAAATTTAAGAATACATATTTATTATATATATATATATATATATTTTTAAAATGGCTTAGAGATAAAGAAACAAAACTATCCAAAATCTGGTAGCCGGTCGGTGGCCAATTTTTTCATCGTTGTGCATGAAAAAATAATTATAACAGGTCAAATTAAAAAGGGGATATTTTCTTTAGGGAAGATAGAAATTGGTGTATCATAGAGCTGTTGTTTCTCCTCCTCTAAAAATCTCTTTCATCCCTCCCTTATGAACTAGTGGAACCCCACCTAGAACCCTGTAGGACCCACTGCTATAGGTGTCTCCCTCAAGGTTGTGCCTCTCTTCCGCATTTTCCAATCCCCCATCCCTTGTGCCAAGCTTAAGTCGGCCACCGCTTGCTGGAAAGATGCCCATACACCTCCCTCATGATCCAATCTACACCTGATGTCGACCCCACTTGGATATGTGCTTCCACACTACTGATTACTCCCCTCACCAGTCTGAGCGAGCACACCAGATCTATGTAAACTATTGCCAGTGGGAATCCTGAGTGTCAATCAGCACACATGCCACTCGACTGCACCACCACTTTGAATTTGAAACCTCACATGGCTAAATCACAGTAGGTAGTAGTAGTAAGACCAAACTGTCTAAGATCTATCCTTGCCTCCCATTAAGGTCAAAGTCAGTGCACCACCCTCATCGTTGGCTTCCTACCTTGCGAGATTTGGCTACTACCTACAAGATCTTAGCCACACACATCGTTGTCGCTACATCACCTCTCTCCAGTCATGAGGAACTCATGGTGCCTCCTTCCCATTCACCAAATCCTAAGTCGTTATCTCCCTTCTCATCCAAGGATTCTTAGCCATACACTACAGCTCATCCCTATCGCCCGACCCAACCCAGTTGCAGGTTTCCCCTATAAATTAATTGAAATTAATTTCTCATTTAAAATTAATAATATTTTAATATTCTAAAATATTATTTTAATTTTAGTATTAAATTAAATTTTTTTTTGAAGTAAAATTAAATTAATTATGGGAACAAATAAAATAAATTATTTGAATTTATATAATTCATCTAATTTATTTAAATAACCTCATTCTTTAAATTCATTACAATTTAATTTTTATCGCATGATTATTTATTATACCAACTGGTCATGAGTACGAACTGACCTTGTGTTTGTCTGGTTTATTTATTTAATTATTTTTTACATGATTTTGATTATTGTAATAAGTAGATAATTAAATGATGGTCAGTGCATTGGATTTTTCTTCAATATATATAAGGGCCTTTTTTGTCCAATTTTTTTTGTATTTTGTACCCTGAGACCCCCTCACCTACGTGTGAGTACATTTTCACTATAATGATGATGTTGTAAGATTCAGGACCCATAAAAATGAGTCAAAATCCAAATGAGATGTATACACACTGGATGGGGATGAGCTGGATCATGATTCTAGTTTCAACTTAGGTATGAAACCCCCTAGGTTGTGGTTGATCCATTAATTTTAAAATGGATCAATCACAATTAGATGCTCATTATCAGTAGGGTATAATTATTTCCTTTATGAATTCTTTTTTATTTTTAGTATGTGAATATTTACTACAAGATCACACAAAATAATAAACAAGAAAAACCCATAAGGATGCAAAATATTTTTTTCTATTAATTCATGTTCATTTGTGATCGTGACAACATAGTTTGAACATATTTAATATAAATGTATTACATTTATCAAAAAATAATAAAATCCCTAAAAGATATATTAAGTTGTAAAACACCTTCCATCATTTGAATATGAACACAACCAGGTGATCAAGGTGCTCGATCAGCCACAGTTGAGGGTGTCTATTAATACTGGAGAGTTCTTATGAGAATGATGAGTTGACTTAAATGAAGTTGGAAGCAAAGTAGTAGCCATAGCTAGCTTGTTTAAATTTCATAGGAAAGCAATGATTAAATTATATTTATGATTTTATAAGATGGGACTTCTCTTAACAGATCAAGGATCCATGAGTTAATAAAGTTTTATAGTAAAACATATACCTTGAAATCTCTGAGTAGTGGTATATCCATAGCTTGTAGACTATGAGGGGAGGTTCAAGGATCCTTTACACTTGAATACTTGAGTGAAAAAAGTATTATGGTTATAGTATAGTGGGTTTATAGAGTTTGTTAAAATAGTGGAAGACATTTAATTATTTAATTAATTGATCAATAATATCTAAAATGGTAATCAAGATAAAAGTATGAATCTGTTAAATTTTATTTTTGTTGAAAATTGAAAGTAAACTGTGATAATTATTATACAAAGAACAATTCCAAATCCAGTATGAGTTTCTGAATGGTAATATAGGCGATTTCACACAATACTATGATATATAAAATTCAAGGTGTCAAAGTCTCAAATACCTATTAATCCGCCTTAGGAAGAAAGGGTGTAAAAATGATTACAGGACACTCATGAATAAAGAATATGATAGTTATGTCATAATGATATCATCAACGTCTGATGTGGTTTTTTGATACTACATTAGGACATGGATGATATTACATGTAGTCTCATCTCTGAAAATATTTCATGTAGAAAGTTCAGCAAGATATGAATGGGTGATGATTACACTGGATATGTGAAAATTGAAATATGGATCATGATCTTTTAATGGGTCTCTTTCCCATATAATTTTCACCCATTTAATTCAGTTTTATAAGATAAAAAAATGAACAATTTAGATAAAATGCTTCATTACCTTCTAGTTAAGTTTTTTCAAGAAATAAGATCTTTAAATAAATATTAATTTTTAGTTCTTATAAAAAACTTGTTTAAATAAAAGGTTAAAAGGACAATGACAAGAGTGAAATAAAAAGGAACCTTTGAAATGTCCTTCAAAGAAAGAGGTATTTAACAGGAGGTTATTTTCTTTGTATATCATGAAATAAATTCTATGGAAGATCAATGCAATGAACTGAATTGAATAATAAAGTACCCACTTTTTCTTTAGTGAATGTTCATCATTGTATATAATGTTTCAGTTATTATTCATGGGTATTAAATAGAATTTTTATACTACATATGTTTATTGAAATATAGTTACCTGGTAATTATAGAAACATTACTAGAAGAAAGGTGTTTTCCCCAAGTGGATGAAAAAGGTGGTTCCCAAGTCCTTGGTTAGAAGCACACTTCTTATTTCCAAGTGAATGATTCTAGTATAACTTTATTGAGTGTAACCAAAACAATTATCTCATGTGTACTTTGGAAATAAAGAAACATTATTTTGATTTATGAATGAACATTTTTTGTGGTGTTTCATACTCAACCAATAGTTCAATGATACATGAATCATATGCAATACATGATGAATATAAAATATAAGACTTATATACCCTTTGTGGTAAGATAATTATTTATAAATTAAAACTAAAAGTTGATGTGAAGGATATACATAGTATGGTATTTAGACTTAGTGGATCTGAACACTTTAGGTATTATTGACATATATACTTATTTAGTTTGGATAAAGAACCCTTTAGAAATAAATTTATTCTAAAAATCTTTTGGAATTAGTTTAGAAAGAGAGAATAAACTATTCCAAGGGTAAGATAGAGGTAAATACACTTCATTGGGTACTCTAAGTATTTATTATGAAACATGAAAGTGGAGTATGGTATATTCATGGTCATAATATTTGAGTTGCTTCAGGTTGGCATGATGAAGAATATCTTAAACAACAATTAATTGATCAATATAATGTATCATTGAGTAATTCCTAAATACACATTACCTTATACATATCAGGGATATAGTGATAATAAGAAGTATTGATGACAAGTATTATATGTTAACTGTAACATCAAGAGTTTCAAGAAAGAAACAATATGTTCAATGGTGTAAATGATATGCTACATCGAGCATAAAAAATTAACTAAATATTATTATTTAAATGTTATAATTATAACCTAGCCATTTGAATGGTAGGAATGAAAATTATCAACTTAATTATGAAAATATTGTTTACATATATTTATATAAAGATTCATTGGCTACCAAATTTATTAGAAATGGAAATAAAAAAAATTTAATACAAAGGATGTGTTTTTATGAAAACCTATATAAATAAGAATAATTGTGTTTATAAAATAATATCACTATATTTGGATTATAGTAATGAAATATAAACTAAATGATATTTTTAAAATTCATATTATTTGTTTTCTATACAAGATATAAGAACAAAATCAATTTTAAGCATAAACGAAGTATTTTTCAAAAAAAGGTATTTTTACCGCCTTTTGATAGAGAACCCTTTTTAAATATAGTTTTTAACAATTTTATATATTATATTTAAAAAAATAAACTTCTTATTTACAATTAGTACATAAAATTTTAATTTGGTTGAATTTTTGTATATTTCTGATAAGATTCATTTTTTAATGAATAGTGAAAATACTCCATTTTAATTCAAAAATGTCTTTTCAACCAATTTTTTATAGAGTTATATTTTCCTTTTAAATAGTTTTGAAGTTTAATTAGATTAATATTTTACCATTAAAACCAATTTTGTTCATTTGAGATAATTTTACATTGAAATTTGATATAAACACATGTCAATCTTTTGATGGTTTTTACTTTTAAGAAATATGTTTTCTCGTTTTGACAATGGGAAATAATTTTAAATTAATTATTGCAACTAATTTGTTTTGAATTTGGGAAAATTTATTCCATATTTGGAATTATAAGGTCCAAATTATGTAACTAGGTCCATTTTATTTTTGGACATGATGAATAATAACTTTACTAGATATTATTATTTACCACGGTTAAAGGGTAAATCAGGTAAATAAGGGTAAAAATAATATTATAATATTATAAAACTACCATAACACTTCTAATAATCCTATTGTTTGAGATATTTTCATCCCAAACAATCCATGGGATGGATATTTGGCCTTTGGAAGCCACTTGGGTGTGATTATGACACTTATAACTTTTAATTTAAAGTAAAGGAAAATATGTTATAAACATATATCTTCTTACTAAAATAATTTTAATATGGGGTTATATAAGTAATATATTTGAATATAAATATTAATTATAAATATAAAAATATTTTCTAAATCTTTGTATTTTATTTATAATTTTTTAGATATTAAATAATTAAATTTAATTATGACTCAATGATGATGAAGTGATTGCTTTTTTAATAAAGGAATAAAATAAATGATATTATAAATATTAAAATAAATATTATTTGACATAATTTATGTCATAAACTATTTTTATAGGTTAATATTACATGTTATAAGACTATTAAATTGTTTTTTTCAAAGCTTTCTTTCTTTTTATATTTTATTTAAATTCAATTAAATGATTAATGTAAAAATTTACATAATTTATGTTTTATAAAAATAGTAAGTTATCAAATTATTTAAAAATCCTAAAAATATTTTAAAATAAAAAAGTTACTATGATAATGTATAAAAGTTAATTAATTTTACAATTATTGTAAATTTACCCCATGTAAGTAATATTAATATCCTCTTAATAATTAAAATATTGTTACCATAATTAAAATTAAAATAGAATAATGAAGGGTAAAATGAAAAGTGAAAGTTTAAAATAAAATAAATAAATCTATAAAAATTATTGGATGAGAGGATTTAGAAATATAATTGTTTTATATTCTACATATTTTAATTTGGAAGAATTTAGATCAAAAAATTAATTTATATTAATTTAATATTTTAAGAATTTTTAAGGGTGCCCCTCCCCTCTCCTATAAAAAGGTACCCTCTCTTCTCTAATAATCACAATTACAAAGCTTTTTGATTCAGAAATTATCTACCCAAAACTCTTCCTATAATCCCTCCTCACATTATGGAGGCCTCAGTTTAGACATAACATCCTTCTTAGAGGTGTTAAAGTGTTCTTCAATGGTGATCAACCGAAGAAGACGTATTGTTTTTTTAAGAGTTTATATTTTATTTCTTCTTACACTTGCTTTAAATATTATTCTTACAAGATTAAATAATAACTTCAGTATCCTCAATATACTGATATGTTATTATGTTAATATTATACCCTAAATCTATCACTACTTCCATCAAATGGGAAAGTAATTAATCCTACATGTGAATTATCACCTCCACGAACCGATTTAGTTTGTTTTCCATTTTCGTCTATCAGGATTTGTTATAATGATGGAATTAATATTAATATGTGATATTAATTATATATTTATAATTTTAAAAACATAATATTTTAATTATGTTCTTACCATCCATGCTCATAAAAACAGTAAGGTCGTTCATGCGTACGTGTGAACTATCACCTCCACAAAGCGATGTGAATTATTTTTATTCACCACATCACTTTTATGGTATATATAAGTATATTAAAATGATTATTATGATTTTAAAAATATTATGATCATTATTTAAATATAAAATAATAATTACCTTATTTCTATAATGATCAATGAAAAATGAAAATGTTATTCGTGCGTATGTACGGCCTACCATCTCCATGAATATAACATCATTCATTTTTTCATAGCCATAATTAATGGTTTGATTTAAAAAGTATGATTAATATATAAAAGTTATGATTATCACATGAATACTATTCCAGATTTGATGGACTTATGACCACATAAAAGAGTGACATCAAAACCATGTTCATTTTCGAATCAAGTACCGAATATCGACAAAATATCCGATATGGACTTAAATAATTAGGTGTTTTTTATAAAATGGTAATAAGTAAAATAAAAGGAATAATAAACTTGAAAAAGGTTCTCAAGAAAATATAAATTAACCTACGTTTATTATTCAGGAATATAATTATTGTACGTGATGAGTTGGACTCAAAGTAAGGGACTTAATCTCAATCTCCTTTAATTGAGGCATATTTTGATGTTATACACCACCTTCTTTTATACGGTGTATAATCAACCACTTTGACTTTTAATTTCATTAAATATTTTTCTAAAGAAATGTTTTTTATATGAAGCATTTTACTAAATGATAAAAAGAATATTTTTTTAACATGATAACCCTTCCAATATCGTGACCATTATTTAGTATTTGGATTCCTCTACAATCCATAATGTTTTTAGAGGAAAGTAAATAAAATATTCCCTTTTTAGGTATTTTGGAATTTAAAATGGTTTTGAGAATGAATTTATTATTTCTTGAAATGATATCTTATGATTTCAATGTGATAATGTTAGTTTTCCTTTATATATGGTTTATGTGTTATGATTATGTTATGGTTCTTAGGTTACTTATGTATATGGGTAGTTCCGTAATAAACCGAGGGAGGGTGAGTCTCTGATAGCTCTCTAATGTGTTGGGTAATGAGACAGAGTTAAACAATAAGGTTTCTCCTAAGAGATTTAGGGAATATAATTTGATGGGTATTCCAAACGTAACCATGAAGGTTACTCCCTATGTAGCTGTGAAAGCTACAATGTAAGTATGATATGGATTCCAAAAGTTAACTTTATGATTTATAATTTCTATGAATTTTTTTAGTATTCTTATGGTTTCATGGTTTTATAAGTATTCATGGACGAACATTTTCTTTCCTTATTTTATATCCCTTACTAAACTTTTTGTGCTCATCCCAAGTTTTTGAAATGTTTTCCACGGGATATAAGGATGGGTAAAAGGAAGGAAGAAATCAATATGAATGTTTTGAAGATTTTATTAATAAAAATAATTCATTTTATATTTTAAAATGTTTTAGATTATGAAAAAATTAATAGAATGTAGACTTATATACTTTGTAATATATGAAATGTTATGTAATAGTTATGGCCTAATTATCTAAAACTCTAAACCTGAAAATATCATCAATGTAAATTCTTGACTTAACTCAAGATTATGTAATGTTTAAGGCCGGTGCCTTATAGTTGGTATCAAAGGTCGGTTTAGACAAATTTTGGGATTATGAGTTTTGGTTAAATATATGGTAACATTATATGTCTATTCTTTTGGTGAAATTATTGTTCTATAAATTTTCAAAATGAAGGAAAGTCAGTTACAAATTGAAGGAGGATCTCAAACAACATTACTATCTCTTCTTGATGACTTGCTTACAATAATTATTTCAAAGTCATGTTTGGGTGATTCTAAAACATTTTCTAACATAAAACTCACTGGAAAGCAGTTATTTGTGATATTAAACACCTAAACTATACCTCGATACCATAGTGGATCATGGGTTGTTTTTTATCAAATATTATTTTATCAATATTCTCATATTTTCAAAAAAGGTAATTGTTATCAAGGAATTTTTAGATATTTTACCTTATCAATAGATTATGAAGTATATTATGATTTTGAAAAATCTATTGAAGAAGGTGTCCCTTACGCAACCTATTTATATTTTCTTTTAAACTATATTCTTTCAGCACATAATTATGGTATTTTAAAAGGTCCATTGATTGAAAGTTTCAACTCAAGCTCAGTATGAATGTTTTATAAAAATCAAGTCTTATCTGATGTATTGAAATTATATGTCATAAAAGATTATTTTCCAAAACTATTTCTATGAAAACACCCATATGACCCAAGTTATACAATTTGTATTTGGAAAAAGGAAGAAATTGATCTTGAAGAATATATAAATCATTGTTTCAATGCATGTAACTTCTATCTATATGAAGAAAATGATGATGAAACTATGTGGACACTATGATCAAAGTACGATATTATTTATTTGGGTAATAGTTTTTTAAATATTTTTTAGGTGAAAAAAAAAATATATGTTAATACATATAAGACTTCATGAATTAAGATGTTGAGGTCATTATGAGTTGGGATGAAAATGATAGATATAAGTAAACCTTTAAGGTTAAAACATGTTATGGTTATTTTTTAGGATTTTATCTCATATTGGGAGTTTTTTATAAGAATGATATAGTTTTAGAAAAATGGACAACCCATGGGATGGGTGACAACTTGTCATGTCTAGCAAGGCCGCAAGGATAGAACCCACAACCGAAGGGCAACAAGAGTGTATCACCTACCACTATCCTATGTGAAGTCCCTAGTCTGTATGACTTTATATTTTTAGTTAAATGATTTGATTAAATAAGACTAATATGATTTTGGGAACTTATGTTTTATCAAATATATATCCTTGGTATTGGAAAATGATTTGGGGATTAAGTGATAAATGTTATTTCGGAAGACGTTCACTATTTTGGGAACCCTGCATTCCTAAGGAAAATAGAATACAGTAGAGTTTTATTTGAGGAGTTATGGTTGAATTTTATTTTGAAAGAATCTATGTATTTATTATGTAGTTATGGTAAATCACATTATTTATAGAAATTATTAACCTAACTTAGAGAATATGTGATTAGGGTAATTACATTTAGGTATGAGACATTAAGAGTGTTTGATGTTAGTTGGAGATAAATGTTAAAATTTATCTTGGAAGACTATGTTATCAAATCCTTCTAATTTTTTGGTTTCAATATTAGATTGGATTATTTTTAGGAATTTTAAGGACAATTATTTATCAAATGGTCTTTATTGAACTTTGGATATTACTATTGAATTTTGAAGATTAAAATAAGTTTTTCTTCATATAATGGTTTATTTTCTAGGGTGATTTATCTGATTTTATCCTAAAATTTTTGTTTTTCGTTAATATTTCAAGATAGGATGAATAGATATTTAACATTTTGTATATTATTGGATTATCTAGAAGTTTATTATAGTGCTTCAGGTGTGACCAAGTCATATTGAATACTCATAGTTTAGAGAAAAGATGAGTTTGTGGTAGAAATTTATTAAAGGATGAAACTCAACTTAAAAATTAAGAATTTTTCCTTATGTTCTTAGTCAAGATCTTAAATAATTTCCTCAACTTTATGAAAAGGATCTTAAAAAATGTTTTCCATTTAGTTTTCCTACTGTGAAATCAAATATCTTTTAACCCATCACAGTTTTTGGTTTTCTAATTGTAAACTTTCTCCTGATCATGTTTTCAATCACTCTCCATGAGAACTTGACACTTATTTTTTCTTCCATATCCATGTTTTCCTACATGGAATCCTAGTGTGTGTTATCTTAAGTGACCTTTGTACTTCTCTTTCTTTCTTTTAAAGTGATAGTTTTATCAACCATTTTTCTGATATGGGATTGCAATAAAGGTATTTTTACCGACCCCAAATTTAAATTACAATGATGAAATTTATTAAAGGGTGATAGGATGTAACATCCTTAGTTTTAAGAAATAAATATTATGTTCAATAGCATACATGATACGCTACATAGAGATTAAACGAATAAATAAATATTATTATTTAAATGTTACCATTATAACATAGTCGTTGGAATGATGGGAATGAACATTATTAACTAAATTATAAAAATATGGTTTACACATATTTATATAATGATTCAATGGTTACTAACTTTATTAGAAATAGAAATAAAAACTAATTGAATATAAATGATGTGTTTTTATAAAAACCTATTTAAAAAGAATAATTGTGTTATTAAATCATGTCACTCTTTTTGGATTATATTAATGAAATATAAACTCAATGAGATGTTCAAAATTAAAATTATATGTTTTCTAGACAATATATAAGAACAAAATCAATTTTAATCATAAAATAAGTATTTTTCAAAAACAAAATTATTGCCTTTTGATGGAGAGCCCTTTTTAAATATAGTCTTTGAAAATTTTATATGTTCTATTTTAAAAAATTAAATTTTTATTTATAATAGGGACATCAAAATTTACTTTTTTTTAATTTTGGTATATTTCTTATAAAATTCATTTTTTAATGAATAGCGAAACATACTGTATTTTAATTCAAAATTGCCTTTTAATCTAATTTTTTATATAGTTTTATTATCCTTCTAATTGGTTTTAAAGTGTAATTAGATTAATTTTTTATCATTTTATCCAATTTTGGTAATTGGAAATAATTTTACATTGAAATTTGATATAAAAACATGTCAACCTATTGATGGTTTTTACTTTTAAAAACTCGTTTTCTCATTTTGACAATGAGAAATAATTTTAAATTAATTACTATAAATTTATTTTTTTAAATTTGGAAAAATGGATTCCATATTTGGAATCATAAGGTATAAATTATTTAAATAGTTATCTTTTATTTTTGGACACGATGAATAGTAACTTTAGTAATTATTTTTATTTACCACGGTTAAAGGGTAAATCAGGTAAATAAGGGTAAAAATAATATTATAATTATATAAAACTACCCTAAAACTTGTCCTAATCCTATTGGATGATATATGGTCGACCAATACAATACTTGGGATGAAAATTTAGCCTTTGTAATCCACTTCGGTGTGATTATGACACTTTTATCTGTTAATTTAAAGTAAAGGAAAATATGTTATAAACATATATCTTCTTACTAAAAAAATTTTAATATGGGTTTATATAAGTGATGTCTTCAACTATAAATAGTAATTAGAAATATAAAAATATTTCCTACATCATGTTATTTTATTTATATTTTTTAAACATTAAATAATTAAATTTAATTATGACATAATGATGATGTAGTGATTTCCTTTTTAATGGAGGAATCGAATAAATGATATTATAAATATTAAAATAAATATTATTTGACATAATTTATGTTATCCATGATTTTTCTAGGTGAAAATTACATGTTATAAGACTATTAAATGGTTTAGTTCGAAGTTATCTCTCTTTTTGGAATTTATTTAAATTCAATAAAATAAATAGTGTAAAAATTTATATAATTGATGTTTTATAAAAATAATAATTTATTAAATTATTAAAAAAACCTAAAAATATTTTAAAATAACAAAGTGAATATGATAAGGTCTAAAAGTTCATTAAGTTTCCAATTATAGGAAATTCACCCCATATAAGTAAAATTAATAGCCTTTTAATAATTAAAATGTTATTACCACAATTAAAATTAAAATATAATAATTAAAGTTAAAATGAAAAGATAAGGTTCAAAATAAAATCAATACACCACTACTACAAAAATGGTCTTTATCAGCGCTCAAAATGGGCTTTAATAGCGCTAAAAAGGAATTGTAAAGCTCAGTGCTAATAAAGGGGGGTCCCCTTTATTAGTGCTAAAAAAGAGATGATAAAGGGAGCCTTTATTAGCATTAAAAAAGTGATAATAAAGGGAGCCTTTATCAGTGCTAAAAACCCGCTGATAAAGGGAGACTTTATCAGTGCTTTTTTAGAGCTGATAAATGACCTTCCTACTGTAACATAAAATTCTGCAGCAACACACCCAAACAATACCTGTAAAAAATCAGCATATCAAACAAGTAGTTCACACAGATAAAATATGCAGTGGTAGTCAATTTGGGATCAAACGATGGGAAAAAATTCATACCTAATGTGATGTACTAATTATTCATTATGATTATCAAAAGGTACCATTAAATACTATCTCCTCCAAATGATATCTTACATTTCCTCAAATAAAATATATAGAGAGAGTTCAGTGTTAGAACCTTAAGAAAAATTTGATTAAGTCGTTCATACGAGTTATTATTCATGTTTTATGAGGTTAAGATTCATGTCAAGCTTGGATATGGAATTTGTTTATAGATTTTGAATTCCTTTTGGGATATGTTGCCTTAGGAATTAGAGAGTTTCCCCTATATATTGCTCATGGTATATAGATATGGGTGATTATTGGGACACTTAAGATAATGTGTTCTTGTGGTTGATGCCTTTATCTTATGGTGTGTTGTCTTCTTTTCACACCATTTATAGAATTTATAAATGGTGGGGAGATATATGCTTATTCTTTGTCCGTCCTAGACTCTTGATTAGTAGTCATGTAGTGCTTTTATTGGGGGACACATTTTATAAGACCCCATGTGGGTACACTTTCATGGGGAAGTTTCCTATTCATTTTGAACTTTTACTGTTTTACATACATAAGTAAAGGATAGGTTGTATGACTCCAAGTAAAAACCATGAAACTAACCTTTTTTAGGGATTTGTTAGGAACACGGGTTGTTCATGGTTAGGATAAACCATGCGGTATGGATCTAGAGTTTAACTAATTCATTTTGAATGATTGGAACACGGTTAGTTAACTCTTTCTCCAAACTGTGTAGAAGAGGGTTTCTTATCCAATGGCTCCCAAAAAGTTGGTAAACAGTTTGGAAAACTACCCTACCAGACCATGAAAGTTGCCGATGATATGAAATAATTTAATGGATTTAAACCTATTTCCACCCATCCCATTCTCGAAACTTAGTTTAAGATCCATTTATCTTGAAAATTTATCCAATTTAAATCCTCTATTCTTTTTTCTTTCCCTTTCGTTCTTCTCCCTCTCCCTTTCCTCTTTGTTTTCATCCCTCACCATGAACTATAGGGATAAAGGTTTATATTTAGGTTGTGTGATGAATTATTAATGGGGGTTTATTTTCTAAGGACTACTTAGGACTCTATAAGGCTTGTCTAAGTGTCTTATTTCATAAGTAATGACTTTTGTATTTTTTCCGTACGTCAGTTGTTGTTTTCACTTAAAATTTTGTCCATTTTAAACAAAAGAGAAACACTTAGAGTGATACCGGTAACATCATGCCTCAGATTGAGGCATGGTTAACTAATAAATGAAAAAAATGACCCATGGATCGTTGGCCTAAAGTATCAACACAATCCAAATGCATTTGGTCGGTTTTCCATACATCAGTTGTTATTTTCACATAAAATTCTATCCATTTTAAACAAAAGAGAGACACTTTCAGTGATACCAGCCACATTGTGCCTCATATTGAAGAAGGGTTGACTCATACGCATCAAAAATGACCCATGGATCGTTCTCCTAAAGTATCAACACAATCCAAAGGTGTTTGGTCAGTTTTCTGTATATCAGTTGTTGCTTTCACTAAAAATTATGTCCATTTTAAACAAAAGAGAGACACTTTGAGTGATATCGGTCACACCATGCCTCGGATTGATATGTGTCTCACTCGTACACATCAAAAATGACCCATGAATCTTTTTTCTAAAGTGTAAACACAATCCAAATGTGTTTTCTTGGTTTTTCGTACGTCAGTTGTTGTTTCCACTTAAAATCTTGTCCACTTTAAACAAAAGAGAGACACTTTGAGTGATACCAGCTACAACGTGCCTCGGATTGGGATGATGTTGACTTGTACACATCAAAAATTACCCATGAATCGTTTTCCTAAAGTATGAACATAATCTGAATGTGTTTGGTTAGTTTTCCATATGTGAGTTGTTGTTTTCACTTGAAATTCTGTCCATTTTAAACAAAATAGAGACACTTTGAGTGATACCAGTCACATAGTGCCTCTTATTGAGGAATGGTTGACACTTACACATCAATAATTACCCATGGATAGTTGTAATAAAGTATCAATACAATCCGAATGTGTTTGTTCAGTTTTCCGTATGTCAGTTATTGTTTTCACTTAAAATTCTGTTCATTTTAAACAAAAGAGAGACACTTTGAGTGATACTGGCCACACCATGCCTCATATTGAGGCGGGTTTGACTCGTAAACATTAAAAATGACCCATGAATCATTGGAATAAAGCATCAATATAATCAGAATTCATTTTTTTGGTTTTTCGTATATCAGTTGTTGTTTTCACTGAAAATTTTGTCCATTTTAAACAAAAGAAAGACACCTTGAGTAATACCAATCACACCATTCCTCAGATTGAGTCAAGTTTGACTCTTACACATCAAAAATGACCCATGTATCATTCTCCTAAAGTATCAATACAATCCAAATGCTTTTGGTCAGTTTTCTGTATGTCAGTTGTTGTTTTCAATTAAAATTTTGTCCATTTTAAACAAAAGAGAGTCACTTTGAGTGATACCAGCCTCACCATTATTCTAATTGAGAAAATTTTGGCTCGTACACATAAAAAATGACACATGGATTGTTGGAATAAAGTATCAACACAATACTAATGCTTTTAGTTGGTTTTTTGTATGTCAGTTGTTGTTTTCACTTAAAATTCTATCCATTTTAAACAAAAGAGAGACACTTTGAGTGATACCACTCACATTGTGCCTCTTATTGAGGTGGGGTTGAATCTTACATGTCAAAAATAAACCATGTATCATTTTCCTAAAGTATCAACACAATCTGAATGCGTTTGGTCAGTTTTTCGTACGTTAGTTGTTGTTTTCACTTAAAATTCTATCAATTTTAAACAAAAGAGAGACACTTTGAGTGATACCGGCCACACTGTACCTCTTATTGAGGTAGTTTTGACTCTTACCTATCAAAAATGACACATGTATCTTTGGACTAACGTATCAACACAATCCAAATGTGTTTGGTTGGTTTTCTGTATGTCAGTTGTTGTTTTCACTTAAAATTCTCTCCATTTTAAACAAAAGGGAGATACTTTGAGTGATACTGGTCACACCATGCCTTGTATTGAGGCAGGGTTGACTCTTAAACATCAAAAATTACCCATGTAACGTTCTACTAAAGTATCAATACAATCTGAATTCATTTGATTGGTTTTCTGTACGTCAGTTGTTGATTTCACTTAAAATTCTATCCATTTTAAACAAAAGAGAGACACTTTGAGTGATACCGGTCACATAGTGACCCATATTGAGGTGCGGTTAACTCATAAATTTTAAAAATGACCCATGTATTTTTCTCATAAAGTATAGTCATAATACAAATGCGTTTGGTCAGTTTTTCGTATGTTAGTTGTTGTTTTCACTTAAAATTATGTCCATTTTAAACAAAAGAGAGACACTTTGAGTGATACCAGTCACATAGTGCCTCAGATTGAGGATTGTTTGACTCATACACGTCAAAAATGAACCATGTATTGTTATCCTAAATATCAACACAATCTGAATTCATTTGGTTAGTTTTCCGTACGTCAGTTGTTGTTTTCACTTAAAATTCTATCCATTTTAAACAAAAGAGAGACACTTTGAGTGATTGCAGCCTCACCATGCCTCTGATTGAGGAAGTGTTGACTCTTACACATCAAAAATGACCCATGTATCGTTTTCCTAATGTATCAACATAATCCGAATGCATTTGGTCAGTTTTCTATAAGTCGGTTGTTGTTTTCACTTAAAATTCTATCCATTTTAAACAAAAGAGAGACACTTTGAGTGATACCAGTCACACCATTCCTTGTATTGAGGCAGGGTTGACTCTTAAACATAAAAAATTACCCATGGAGAATTCTCATAAAGTATCAACACAATACTAATGTGTTTGGTTTGTTTTTCGTACGTCAGTTGTTGTTTTAACTTAAAATTCTTTCCATTTTAAACAAAAGATAGACACTTTGAGTGATACCAGTCACACCCTTCCTAGGATTGAGGAAGTGTTGACTCTTACACATTAAAAATGGCCCATAGATCATTTTACTAAAGTATCAACACAATAATAATTTGTTTTTTCAGTTTTTTATATGTCAGTTGTTGTTTTCACTTAAAATTCTATCCATTTTAAATGAAAGAGAGACACTTTGAGTGATACCAGTCACACTGTGCTTCTAATTGAGATGGGTTTGACTTTTAAATGTCAAAAATGAGCCATGGATCATTCTAATAAATTATCAACACAATCCTAATGTGTTTGGTCAGTTTTCTGTATGTCATTTGTTGTTTTCACTTAAAATTATGTCCATTTTAAACAAAAGAGAGACACTTGAGTGATACTAGCCACATCGTACCTCGGATTGAGGAAGTGTTGACTCTTACACATCACACATGACCCATGTATTGTTGGCCTAAAGTATCAACACAATCCAAATGTGTTTGTTCAGTTTTCCATACGTCAGTTGTTGTTTTCATTTAAAATTCTGTCCATTTTAAACAAAAGAGTGACACTTTGAGTGATACCGGTCACACCGTGCCTCGGATTGAGGCAGGGTTGACTCGTACATGTGAGAAATGACCCATGGATAGTTGTGCTAAATTTAAAACATAGATTTGGGGGGTAGACCCTGTGGAGGAATGAGGTTCCAACAATGTTCATTTTCTTATTATGGATAATCATAAAACATACAATTTCTACCAATAAAAATGTTCAACGCATGGGAATCCATTTGGAATCTCGATGATCATACTGAAATCAATTTCGGGTGGATACTTTTACTCATATTTTCTTTTAATGTGAGTGGTAATTCATGATTTGAAGGTATTTTGGAGATTTTACCAGTTTTTCTTATCCAAAGCCCAAGGAAAAGTGGTTTGTAATTCTTGCATGTTGCTAGAGCATTTCATCTGTTAAAATGGACAAATGACTCATTGGAGAAAGGATGTTTTATTTAATAACAATTACAATTTTCCTATGAACATTTACATACATTAATGTTTCATTTTTTGATCTCTGTGAACCCCTTTTAAAAATGTCCACCAATTGTACACGTCCCCAAGATAGATCTTCAGGCTATTTGTGTACAATCTTCCATCAGGTATGTGGCCCACTCGTTTCTGAACAAATCTATATCATCTTGTGAATATGAGGATTTTAAACAGTCAGATTAGTACTGAAAAATATATAAATAAATAATTAATAAATAATTTAAATAAAATAGTAGTTGTTTTTTAAAATACCACTTTAGAGATGCTAGTTTGCTGATGGAAAGTGATATCTCTCATAAATTTTCAAACATAATAACTGAAATCATTATCGTTTTTTTGTTTTGGATACTGCAAAACTTTTATCATTATATGAATAAGTAACTTGTTTTGATATGTGTTTTTATAGTGAAATTTTATTATATATACCATGATACTTGTCCATATGTAGTACTTGCTCGCCTCCTTATATTTATCCCCTATCCTCATTCCTTTTTTAGATGATATTGATACACCACCCTATCATAACAGAATCTTCAGTAAAATATAATATAAATTATATAACTTGATGTTTATACCTAAAATGTAGGATGTAGTGTCTTACAGATTTACAAACTACATCATGTGTAGTCAGTTTGTTGGATATCCTTGCATTGAATCCAGAAAATAAATCTTTGGAGTATCCAAGTTCACTGTAATTAGCTGCCAATGTTGCCTAAAAGCACAAAAAGGAATAAGTAATGAAAGAAGTGAAAATATAATTGATATGCTTTAATTGTAGAGTTTTACCCTTACATGGTTGGTATTAGGAAGAGTCTGTCATCCGTAATATTGCTTTCAAATGTTTTCAGCAAGCCTTTCACTATTTCATCCCTTTTTGATGGATCTAATTTCGTTAGTTGTGTTGATGTGGTATGAGGACTAATGAGTCCGAATTTTGGCTCATGGGGAAATTCCTTCAACGATTTTTCATATATACACCTACCAATAATATAAAATGCATTTAGTCATAATTAGAATATTATATCAGCTTTTATAAAATCAATTCATGAAAACATACCTCATATATAAATTTACAACTGTGGCACCTAGCCAACCGTATTCAAGGATGTCATTTACATTTTAAGCAGCAACGAAAACTTGAATTTCTTCTCCGTATATATTATTTTGAAAGACAACTATATGACTACTACCAATTTTTAGCTTCGTATCCACATGAATCTTCAATGCTAGTAAATGTGGATAGAGAACAGGCAGTGTTATTGTAATATCAGTAGATCTTTTGGATCGGTTGGTCAATCCTTTAGATTCTTTTGAGCCCATGTTTCTTGTCACCCCTTCCCTTTCTCCATCTATAATAACGTTCATTGGTTTAGACCTTTTTTCATTAATTGTTAAAGGTTTAGCTTAAAAATGGGAATAAATACCTCTTTTTCTACATGTACTCTTACAAGTTATGATGGACATGCAATTAATGTACCAATAGCCTTTTTGACCATATTAATATCATCGTCATCAAGTGGAATAGGTAGTTATGCATTTGTATCATGAGCTACAGTAATTTTCACTTTTAGATGATCTATTATAAGTTGTCTACTATGCAGCTTGTCCTCTGGGATGTTGAACACCATAGCCCTCGCTACAAGGTGATAGGTGGGTGTTGACAGATATAAATCACAATCATTATCACCCTGTAGACGATCAGTACAGGAAAAGTATCAGTGTTTGTATGATTCACATTTCATGGGAAAAATTATTAGAATATTGATTACCACAACTAAGACAACTCTTTGAGGGGAATGACTCGCCTCAAAGATGGTGGGGTGGGGAAAGATCTTCACGTGCTGGTTGTTCCTGAGTTTTTTCTTCTCCTTGCTTCCCATCCATAAAAGCTACTAGAAACTCTCCCTTCCATTAAAATCATTATTCAAGAGTTTCTAGTATTTCACTCATTTGTTTCATTTCTTCATTTCTATCATCTGTTTGTTTGTTTTTTATCAAAATATACTTGGGGTGTCACCCCAAACCCTATACCTCTGACACGATTTTATTGTTCTGGCTGCTTCAAAGCCATCGATAATAGGTCGGCATCTTCTACAGGAGTAGATGATTCCTGTGACTGTTGGATATAGGAAAATAAGTAATTATTATATAATATTAATTTAAAACAAAAAAAAATTATCATGTCATACTTACACATATTTCACACACTTTTTGTGTGTTTTCATCTACTAGCTTCCTGATCGTACCACGATTCACTATTTTATTTCACCCTTACACTGCAGTTTTAAACTAGTTTTGTAATGAATATTCCAAACATAATAATGAATTTAAATTTATTTTTGAATCAATAAATTAATGTTAATAAATATTATAATGGTAAATGTTACTTGTTTTTATTATTTCAATGTAGGTGGAGATGATTTGGAGGGCCTTTGATGAAGTGGAAGAAAAATGGGCCAAAATTGCATAGATCCATGGACATCTATCCACTGTTTTGAATAGTAAACAAAATCCGTGGATCCAAATGGGATGAAATTTTGTGGACCTGTCCTAAATTTAATAGGCTACATTTCATATTAAGGAACACAATCCTGATTCAGCTTATATGGGGACCATCCGAACTGATCTATCCAAGACACCGAATATGGACCAAGTCAAATGCGGTGTTCTGTATTTTATCAATATCTTGAGCTTTAGTTGTCCAAATGGTGCCAAACTTTTGGTGGAGACATTCAAGAGATAGTAATAAAACTTTTATATTTTCTCCAAAGTAATATAATACTATATGAAGTCCGAAACATGTGGTACAAGTGGATTGATGAAATCTGTGTACCTAAAACCACCTTCCAATTTTCCTATTAAATGACACCTTGGGCTCCCCATTTGAAAGTTCGGCCAGGAGGAAAGGTGCTGCCATTTTGGAGTCCCCAAGTAGTCTTCTCAACATCCCTATCAGTTCTGGAGGCTATGGGAAGTTCTACCCCAACGTCATTCTCTTCTTCCTCTCCCATGGGTTTCTAAACACCTTGTGATCACCCGGGGAGGAACTTGAT
The DNA here is from genome assembly GCA_963277665.1 of Viscum album. Taxonomy (NCBI): domain Eukaryota; kingdom Viridiplantae; phylum Streptophyta; class Magnoliopsida; order Santalales; family Viscaceae; genus Viscum; species Viscum album. The sequence goes on from OY728163.1 coordinate 1,869,695,802, forward strand.
GTAAATCCCAAGCTTCATGTGTGTAATAATTGAATGATCTTTTGAATTCTAGGTTGTTGTGTTATTTTTCATCATCCTCTATTATTATTTTATTGATTTATGTACTGGTATTTCATGCTCAACTCATATTATCATGTTTGGGGGTACCCATTCATGTGATGTTTCACACACCGTTCACCACTTTATTTTCCCCTTTTAATTGCGGTGCTTGTGTGATTCATATTGGTCAATAGAACTCATACAAGAACCATCAAGGCCATGTACATTGATTTCATGGTATCACAAAGAAATAAAATACAAACTTGGACAACGCATCCTGTTTTTTGTGTGTTGCCTTGGTGAGTTTCGGTTATGAAGTCAAACAAAATTCACTCAATCATCGGCGGTGTCCGGTGAATAATTATGTGTTTTAGACTGAACCCTAGGAGGTATCCTAGTATAAACTAAGTAAAATTCTAGTTCTAGGTGTTACAAACTAGGGATTAAAAGATCATAACCCTATATCATGAAGCGATGAAGGATAAACATCATGAGAGTACCCCGGGTTGATCGCGCATAATTAATTCTGCTAATCTCTCCATTGTTTTATCGCTTTCATTTTCTATTTTCATCATTAATCATAAAACCCCCATGTTTTACAAAACCTCATTCACCATCTACTTTCATAATCAAAACCCTCTTTTTAAATTAATGATCTAAGGCTCCATCAAGAGACGACCTAGGGTTGCTGCTATACTGCAGAAATTCTAGTCAAAATTAAACAACTAATTTGACGCGCTCGACAACACGATCACTTCCCTTCCTTATTCACACATGCCTCCTTCCATAGTAAATGACGTGGGATGGAAGTTTCTTTGGCTTTAGACTCATCAATATACATATAAATATAGAAAGATAATTATGATGTTGTTTCTTGGCACATAACAATATTACTATAAATTTAAAATACATACTGTTTTCTTTTCTAGTGAAGCATACCCCATCCTTACTTTACGATAGGGGTATGTTGGTTTTGATGCACATTCATTATTTTCAGTACTGAGTTGTTGTTTCATAAATGAAATATTGAAAATAAAAGTGATGAATACACATATCCTCAAACAATGTATTATCATCCATAATGACCTGAAACTTCTCATCCCCATGGAAGCCAATAAATGCATCTCATGCTTCATGGGATATCAAGTGAGAATAGACAAGGGGTGGGTGTGGGTTTATTTTACCTTTGGAATCTTTCAGGTGACATTTTGTTAAAATAGTGAAAAAACCTCGATGAATCCTTCCTGCAAGCCTTAGTATATAATTATTGTGTGAATTATCTACTACAAATGTACTTGATAAGGGATTGAGAAGAGTAATACACTATTTCATTATTTTATTTTCTATTAAATTAAATAAATAATATCATAATGTTACTGTAATTTCTTCCAAGATCACAGCCTTCAGCCCGGACACAACATGGTGCCATGAATCTATGTCAATCGGCATGCGTTTCTGAGTGAAAATTCCAATGTATCTACTAAACATATCCTTATTGGGATTCACATGTTGGACTCGTGCATTCCATACATCATCAAATTTTATGTCTTTGATTTTCTCCTTAAGAACTTTGGCTAACTCCATCAAACTACGATGCACTTGTGTTTTCTGCGATGTTGGTCCTTTATTTCCGACCATTTCATTGATATCAAAATCATCAATATGTTCATCTGAAATTTTAGCAACGACATGTGTTGATGGTTTTTGGACATCAAAACTAGAAGCAACAATAGGTTCAAAAACTTATTGTTGCTCTGCACTGTGAGCAGCAACAGCAGCAGTAGCTGCAGCAGCTTGAGAGACTTGTTCAACCTCAATGTTAGGAGCACTAGAACGGGCAGAATTCATTATCTGCAAAAGTTTTTGAACAATTAATTTAGATTACATAAATTTAGTAATGATAAGATAATAACATGAGATAACATGATCTGTATTACAAACAAAATATAACATGTTTATTGAAATCGTTTTCCTTGTTTCAAAGGCTGAAGAGATTTGACACCTTTATCAATTATCAAAATCCATTCATTGTGGTCTCCTATAACATAAAAATGGCATCTACAATGGGACCACTATGAAATGATTACGACGTACCACAAAAAAGATCGTCCTCAATTGAATTTTCATTGGACACTTCAGTAGTTTTGGATGATAACAGAACAATCGACCACTTTCGGTTTGCGGGATATGGAACATAAAATACTTGTACTGCTTGTGATGTCATTAGAAACTATTCATCTTTGTACCCTTCTTTACAAAAATAGACTTTCACAAATCCTAATTCGTCTATTTTAACACCACTATTGTTATCGATCCATTTTCATTGAAAAAACGGAAATTGGAATGTCATATAATCCAACTCCCATATTTTTTTGATAATGAAAAAGTATAACATATTTTCATAAATTAGATTTCTATCCTTACTACCAAAAACATGCATCACTTCATCCATAAGTGTAAATACATTATTTTTCATGGTAATATCTTCATCATATTCATATGTATATAATGTATATCCATTAAAACACAACAATTGTAAGTTAATACATACACACTTGGTCTGACGGCTAGCAATCGAAGTTGTTCTAAAATTGAATTTGAATTTTCAGCTAAATCCTTAAAATTTTAGTCCCGAAACCATCCTATAAACTAGTGATTATGTGTATTTGATATCCTTTTTTTAGACCTTGATGGATTCAACTACCTAAGAATTTATTTGTGGGTTTCAATATATGGAGTAACCACTCAACTGTTATGCAAAACATAAAGGTGGGCCTGCTTCCAATATGTAATATTGATTGTCACAACATCTCTTCCAAAAATTACCTCACCCTCAATGCATCCAGTGTGACAAGATTTTGGGAGACCAATGATTTCCACATCAGATAAGTATTCGGTATAGAATTCAATGGCTTCCTCAACAATATATCGCTCTACAATACAACCCTCTGGCCAACTTCGACTTTTGACATACCCTTTCAAAATATTCATATACCATTCAATTGGGTACATCCATCTATAGTGCACAAGACCACAAAGTTTAATCTCTCTCACCAAGTGAACCATCAAATTAACCATCATATCAAAGAATTATGGTGGGAAGAACATTTCAAATTCACATAATATGATGGAAATTTCTCTTTCTATAGCTGGAAATTTCACCAGGTCTAAAAATTTGTTGCATATAGCTTGGAAAAAGAAACAAGTTTTGGCTAATGTATGATGAACATTCTTTGAAAAAATGCAACATAAAGCTATATGAATTAAATCTTTCATCAAAACATGGCAGTCATGTGATTTCAAAACCTTTTAACTTCAAATCATTCATTCACACAATGTTCTTGATATTTGATGAATACCCCTGTAGAACCTTTACATCATTGTAGAAGTTGTAAAACTGATATATCTCCTCCCTGGAAAGAGTTTAAGCAGATGGAGGAAGAAACATTTGATTTTCACCCTTTACAGGAGCCAACTCTTATCATATTTCCATGTCAACCATGTCCAAACTTGCCTTAATTCCATCCTTTTTTTTCTGACAGGGGAATTTATCAATGTTTCGATAACACTATCACATACATTTTTTTCCACATGCATCACATCAATAAAATGTCTAACGTATAGACAATTCCAGTATAGTAATTCAAAAAAAAACTGATCTCTTTTTCCAAATGATTTTCGTAAGGTTTTTTGAAAATGGTTTACCAAAAATAGTGTTCACATATTTTTAATTTCTCAAACAACTGATCACCTATTACTGGATATGGTGTTGTGCATTGTTCTGAACTTCCATTGAATGATGTCGTCCAAGATCGGTACTTATGCCGACAAGGTAGAAATATACAATGTCTTAGAAACACAGATTTCAATGAATGTTTCAACCTAATTTCTTATGTATCTTCTTCACACATAGGAAACCCTTGAGTTCCTTTAATGCTATAGCCTGACAAATTTCTATAAGTAGGGAAATCATTTATCGTCCCATACAACATCGCTCTCAACATGAAGTATTCACTTTTATAATCATTATACAACATAACACCTGAATCTCACAATAACTTCAAATCCTCGATCAAAGGAGCCAAATAAACATCAATATCATTACCTGATTGTTTTAGTCCAGATATAAGCATATATAACATGATAAATTTACATTTCATGCATAACTAGGGTGGAAAGTTATAATTTACCGACATAACAGGCCATGTACTGTGAGTGATGGTTTGAAAACCAAAAGGATTCACTCCATCTATAGATAACACAAGATGAAGTTTTCTCTGCTCATTTCCAAATTCAGGATACTCATGATCAATTCTCTTCCATTGAGGAGAGATGGTCGGGTGACGTAATTTCCCATATTTATTTCATTTATCTTCATTCCACGATGATTTTCTTGTAATTTCTTCACTTCCATATAGATGCCTAAACCTTGGAATTATTGGAAATTTCCATACAACTTTTATAGGACTGGATTCATCTTTCTTGTATCGAGAAGCACCACACTTTGGGCATTCTATAAGTGATTTTTTCTCCTTGAAAACAATATACAGTCTTTTGGGTAGGCATGTATTCTTTCAGAAACCATACCCATTGAGCGTAGCATTCGTTTAGATTCATATGTCCGGCTTGGGAGCTCATTATCTTTTGAGAGCATATCATTCAAGAGAACAAGTAGTTCAGTAAAACTGACATCACTCCATCCATTGCCTGCTTTCAATTTATACAACTTTATTATAGTGGAAAATGTTGCATATTTAGTACAACCAGCATACAATGGAATCTTTGCACAACTCTTGAACTTCTCAAACAATTTTGGGAAATCACAGAGTTCATATTCAACTGTCCATGTCATTTCCCCAATATGATCTTCATCATCATTGACATCTATAATCACATCCTCCATACGGTCTTCTTCATTATCCATATTTGTAATCATATATTATGATCCATAAAATGCAGTTTTATCCCATCTAGTAGCTACATTCTCTTTTTCTCTGTGTTTATTCAAAAATTTATAACTCTGATCTATTCTGTGACATATCAAATGTTCTTCCAAATCCTCTAGAGTAATTAGTCTATATAAACAAAAAAGTAAACACGGACGTATTTTAGAAGGATCCTTTTCCTGATCCTTTGCAAACTTGATGAACTCTTTCACTCCATTATTATACTCTATTGTCAAAAAATTAGCATCCATTCAATATTTATTCATCTCCATCCTATTTGATTCTCAAATATTATTATTTATGATTTAAATACACAAAACATGACTTCCAAATAAAGTAGAAGAGAACCACTTCCTTATAAAAATAGATATTAATAGATCCTAACCATTTCCAATAAAGATTTGAAAATCAATAGAACCAGGATATACCCCCCATCAAAATCAACACACTTTTCATCCCCCTTACCAATAGTTTTTAGCACCCACCACCCTTATAGAAAAACATTAAACATCCTTTTAACAACCCCTAACAGCCACCTCATTCATAATAAAATAATCATAATAAATAGCCCAAAACTAGTGACCAAACTCAAATAAAATGAAAACAAGGATACAATTTTGATGAGAAAATTAATATAGTAGATACATTTACAAACACAAAGTGGTTTTCGGGGGAGACAAGTAACCTAGGTTTATCCAAAATTACTATGGAATATCATAGGTTTTGTTATCCAAATTAACATAAGAAATAGAAAATTGAGGTTAATGAACATAAATTTTATCATGAACATCTAAAGGATATGCAATAACTCTCCCAAACTATAGTGACCCAAGCCTTTTGCATAAAACATTTCAGAACTTTAAGCTTCAATAATCATCATAGTACATGCCAAGGATCGTTAAGTCTAGTGTCTTGGAAGACTAGGTACATAAAACATAAAACATGGGGAAAAAACTTCTTTATTTAATCTCCATAATGAGCTCCTAACTTCCTTTTAGCCCTTACATCTTCATAGGGTACCCTGGGGAACACATGAACAAAGGGATGAGCTAAAAAGCCCAATAAGGGAAAGAACATAAGAATAAACTTTAAGCACATGAGTTAGGAGGCTTGACATAATGATATTGGAAGCATGGAACATATGGAATCATAACATATAAACATGGGATCATAAAAACATGGAATAAAATAATCATGGGATCATATAAGCATGAGATTATATAAGAATAGTTTCATAGGGAGGTGGTAGAAACTTTAAACATGACTTTAGTACGAGTCAAGGCTAACTGCCAATCTCGTTTCCCATAGTAGCACAAGCCAAGGCCAACTTCCCGGATCGTTTGCCCATAATCTTCTCATGAGACATTAACTTTACCCAATGCATTGGAGCACTATCTGGGTGTACCCATCTAATCTTATTCATGAATATGCTTTCCACATAAACAATCTCACATAATCAAGCATACAAAAACATAAGAGTACCCAAGGAAAGAAATGGGCACACAATCATGTCATGAAGCATAATAAAAAGGGGCATAACATACAAGCATTCATGAAATGAAGGAATTAAATCATAAATAGACATTAATGATGTATAAAGGCATAAATCATGAAAAGAGATAAATAACTGAAGTGATAACATGTAAAATTAGTTTTTAGGAATCTTTGAGTCAAAACATTTTAGTGTGGTTTAAGAAAATATCGAATATCTCTTAAAACGAAAAGTGGCATAATATTTTTTATAAAACCAGAAGTAAACCAGGAGGTTTGTCATCAAAAAGACTGATTTTATAATGAAAAAGGTGACTTAAAACAGGGGATAAAGTACACTTGATAATAGGAAAGAATTCGGGAAGTTCCCTTTAAACGGATTAACTTATCGGGATGTAATGAGGAGAGAATCACTTAAAAACATGCATATCCCAGAAAGAGAGTGATGAAAGAGTATTGAAAAATAAACTTGGAACATGTACACAAAATTTAGAGTATGTACATGAAAAGATATGATAACATCATTTTGGTAGAGAGGTAGATAAGACAACCCGAAGGAATAAAAGAGGTTCAGGTAGAATTCTTTACGGATTATCGGCATGGTATCGGGAGTACTTGAGGGGGATTAGTGAGAGAGGGAAGGGAATTATCATAAATTATACATAAATAGGTCAGTATGGGGGAGGTGATAAATCATACCCCATAATTAATAATTACACACAACATGTCCTAACATAGTGAACAATCTTGAATAAGGGTGAAATTGAGAGGATCCCTTAACTTAGGTCCATTGGTGTTCTCCACTTGATATTAATGACCTGAATAGTCAAATTAGGTTTGTTAATAAATAGTTCCAGAACCTTATATAATTTTAAAATATTCATTATAACCTTTTTAAGTTCATTTATATCCATTTTGATTGATTACAAGGTTCAATTTCATTGTTCGGGTCCGTTTGTTTCATTTGTTTTAATGATCGGTTCAATTGTATTTAGGTTCAAATAAATTGCAAGATGAAAGTGGTTGTCCAGAATTGAAGTTATATAACATTAGTGGACATTCAGTGGGTTACATGGTTAAAATTCATTTGGTTAATTAGAGTGAAATAGAACCTTTACATTAAACATTAATGATAAACACTTGAATCAATTTTAACGATTTTTCCCATAATTGACTTGTTTTGTATTATTTGTTTATATCATGAGTATATTAGGATTACATAACCTTAAATAGGACTTATAAAATATATAATAATCTGGTTCAACCATAACATAAATGGTTTCACGACCAGAAACAAAACGATAAATGAATTTGAAAACACAATATCCATGATGTTGGTAATTTGACACATCACGGGCGATGTTTTAATTCTAGAACGTGAGGGAGAGTAGGGGAAGCATGATGCCTGAAATTTTCCATAAAAATGATTATTATCCAGAATATATGAGATTCTGGAGCTTTCATTCCTTTTGTATAAGGGAAGGGGAAGAGGGCATAAGAAAATAAAGAAAAAAGAATACAAAACACTTGAAAAGGAAAGAGGGTTCTTACCCTTTGATCTTCTCTCTTTGAGACTCCTCTTAGGGGATTTGATTTTGGTATTTTGGAAAGACTAGAAAGCCTTGTATGTGGGGAAGGAGCTTGGGAGGGTATTTGGGAAGAATTTAGAGAAGGCTTGTAGCTTGAGAGGAGTAGAGAAAAGAGGGAGTGAAGGGGGGTTTTATAGTGGAGGAGAGAGGGGTTTTCTTAATATAAAATTCATTAGTTTATTAATTCCTCCCAAGAAAAGGAATATTGAGTCTTATATGACCAAAAATAGTAATATTTTAATGTAATCCCGAACCAAGTTGGATTACATCAGCTGAACATCACACATGACACTATAATTAGCTTATTTAGCTTATTTTTTGTAAATTACGGTACTTCACTATTCATAAAAAATTCAAGTATTTCAGAAAAATCCCAAAAATTTACCCCAAACATTTTTCGATGTGTATAATCCAAAAATGAAGTCCATTTTTCAAAAATAATTTTCTTAATATGATTATTTTAATATTTAAATAAAATAATAATTTATTATCAAAACCAGTTTTAAAACATTCATTAACTCATTCTAAACTATAGGTATATTGTACTTCCAACTTGAATATTATCTTTATACCACCATAGGTAAGGTTACTATTCCTTAGGGAATATCACTATTCATAAGGATATGTTACTATTCATTAGGGTAGTTTACTATTCACCAAAAATTATTTTTGTTTTATTAGTCTCCAAAAAACATCTTGAACACAACCATGTATGTTAGATTTTCAAAATTCCAAACACAGAAGTGACAAACTTATGTTTAAATATTACTTATCACTTTTTAGTTCATTATTATGTGATTTTATGGCATGTTTATAAGAAGGGAATTTCCATTAAAAACATTGGGTTCTTACATTCTTCCCCCCTTACGAAATTTCGCCCTCGAAATTTTATTTTACATTCTAGTACAAAAACATATGTGGGTACTTTTCCTTCATTGCTTCCTCCAGTTCCCATGTTGCTTCCTCAAACTTATGGTTACTCCAAAACACTTTGAAAAGATGGGTTATCTTGTTGCGTAGAACCTTATCTCTCCGATCCATAATCTTTACTGGCTGCTCCTCATAGGAGAGATCATCTTCCAACTGCACCACCTCTGAGCTTAGTACATATGAGGGATCAGGTATGTACTTCCTCAAGAGTGATACATGGAAAAAATCACGAACTCAAGCCATATTCGGTGGAAGTGCAAGCCGATAGGCCACGGCTCCTATGCGGTCAAGGATCTCAAAGGGGCCAATATACCTTGGGCTTAGCTTTCCTTTCTTCTTGAATCGCATGACTCTCTTCCATAGAGATATTCGAAGGAAGAATTTATCTCCAACGTCGAACTCTAAGTCCCTTCGACGGTTGTCAGCATAACTCTTTTGCCAACTTTGAGCAGCTTTGATGTGTTTCTGGATGACTTGAACCTTCTCTCTCATCTCTTGAACAAGATCAGTTCCAAGTAGCTTTCTCTATCTAGCTTTATCCCAACAGGTTGGAGTTTTGCATTGCTTTCTATACAGAGCTTCATATGGAGCCATCTGAATACTCGAGTGGAAGCTATTGTTGTATGAGAACTCAACCAATGGGATATGCTGATCCCAACCACCTTTGAATTCAAGAGAGCATAATCTTAGCATATCTTCAAGCGTCTGAATAGTCCTTTCAGATTGGCCATCAGTTTGGGGGTGATAGGTCGTGCTGAAATTTAATTCAGTACTCAAATCATGTTGAAGACTCCTCCAAAATTTAGATGTGAACTTTGGATCGTGGTCAAAGACAATTGAGAGTGGATGTAACACCCCGAGATTTTATGAAAAATATTCTTTTTAATTTCACTAATGTCTTGTGTTGTACGCTACACCAAAAGGAGCTTGCACAACACGCATCCTTGACTTGCCTTGTATTACACGCAATCGCGACCTTCCTCGATAGCGTGTGTAGTACGCAATAACGAGTTTCACTAAACAACAATATGCTATTAAAATATTATTAAAACTAGCCGTTATGAATAGTAATAACCACTTTTTGAAATTTTGTAATTTTATTTTTCAAAATGGAATTCATTTTTGGATTCGTAATATCGAAATTAGCTTAGGGTGAAACTTTGGTGATTTTCGGATAAATTTCATATTTTGATGCATAGTGGAAATTACTAAATTTTAATTAAAAACAACTTTTTCAATCGAAATAATTAATAGTGATAAATTATTAATTTGAGTGGTTTTAAAGTATATATAGAATATATTTTTACAATTTAATACAATGATGGTCGTTGGATGTAATTTCACATTTAAACCAGACATAAACAAGTGTCAATCTTTTGATAGTTATTATCTCTTAAGAACACGCTATTTGTTTTGACGACGGGAATTAATTTGTAAATTAATTAATGCAACTGATATGTTTTTAATTTGGTAAAATAGAAATCATTTTTGAGTTCATAATATCAAATATAGCTTTGGCCTAATTTTTGGTATTTTTCTGAAAACTTTCAATTTTTGATGAATAGTGAAACCACTAAGTGGTAGTTAAAAAACTGAATTTTTCATAAAACTTAATTTTACCGCTTCTGTGAGTGAAATTTCAAAAATCCGAGACACACGGTTAATATCAAGGACTAAAATGTGGTTCAATGAGATGAAAATAATTTTTTGGTGAATAGTAACTTTTTACTTTTTTTTACCACAGTTAAAAGTAAATAGGGTAATTATGGGTAGAAATGATATTATTATTACCCTAACACATGTACTAATTCTATTGGACAAGTGTAATTCGACCAAAAACAAACTTAGGAATAAAATATGACCATTTAGGCCCACTTGGATTAGATTAGGACATTTATTATTAATTTATTTAAAGAAGGGTTAAAAGAGTTAAAATCAAAGTTTATTTACTAAAACATTTTTAATATGGGGTTATACATAAGATAAATTAGACTATAAATATTCATTAGAAATATAAAAGGATTTCATACATAATGATATTTTATTTATAATTTTTAGACATTAAATAAATTAATTTATTTATGACACAACGATGATGCAGTAATTACCCTTTTAAGGAAATGTTAACATAATTGATGTTATATATGCTCAAATAAATGTTATTTGAGACTTTTTATGAATTCCACTAATTTTATAGGTTACTATGATATATTATTGTTGATTTAATCAACTTGGTTCGAACATATAATTCTGTTATGACTTTCACAAAAATCATATATCAAATAGTGTCAAAATTGACACAAAATAGTTTTTAAATCAAATATTATATTATTAATTGTCATTTTATTTCTAAAAATCTAAGGTTCGGCCAAATGACTTAGATAAGGATATATATATTAATAATAAACAATTTGGGGTTCGTTTGGCATGTTATAGTAAGTGTATTAACCATATAATGAAAGAAAACAAAAAGACACGGTAAAAGTTAAATTATTTAACTTAGAGTTAAATCTAATTGATAAGGTTAAAATAATACCCTAAACTTGTCTAAATCCTATTGGTTGATAGGATTTCGACCCATCCCCACTTTATCTTCGAAATAATACCCTTTGGAACCATTATAAACCGATTTTTACTTTAATATAAAATAATATTTTGAGATATTCCTAAGGTTCCCCTCTCCTCCCTTATAAAAGGGCACCTCCTCCCCCTTCTCCTCACACCAATTTGAGCACTCAAGCTCGGCCAACCCCTTCCAAAATCCCTTCTCCACTTCCCTATAATAATCCTAGAGGTCCTGGTCTTCTTCAAAGACCAATATTAGTTCCCTAAGTGGAGGATTCAAAGAGGCGTTTCGAAGAAGAGGTAATATCCATTACCGATCTTTTCAATTTCTTTATTCTTCAACTTCTTCTTCTTTAGTTGTTTCATGATAAAGTAATAACATCAGTATTACATACATACTTATATTTTATTATAAATATGAAACAACTCTAATTAACCTTCTATCCATCCTACGGAAAAAGGAAATCACCGCGCGTGCGTACGTACGGAATACCGTCTCCACGCCGTGGTGTAATCTATTTTCTGCCACAACCTTAATTGGATGGGTATAATGGTGTAATGAGTAACTATATATGATTATTATAAAGTGATATTGATACTGAAATAGTATACATACACTTCAACACAATTTCACGATCATGAGAACGATATCATCGCTCGTGCATACGTACGGACTACCGTCTCCACGACGCGATGAGATTCATTCTCCATGTTAACCATTTAAGAATGATTATAAAGTATATATAAGCAATAATAATGAAATATATGACATTATAAAGCTACTGGATTTATGTATATATGTATTTCATCTACTTACTTCCATTCAAGACAATAAGGAAAGGAAAACAGCGTTCATGTTTACGTACGGACTACCGTCTCCATGAACGGTGTGTTTCATTTAATTTATCTATCTATTATATATATATATATACTGAATATATATGATATATAAATCATGTTTTATATTCTGGAATTAAGTAAATCATGATATAAGTAATAATAATGTCAAGAATAACAAGTCCAAACACCTACGATAAATGAAACGATTTTACCCAAAACGCTTCTTTAACATGGAATTTACAAAAGAACGGGTAATATAAATTCATAAGTGAACCATATATGATATCATAACAATGAATATGATTCTGTAATAAGTTAATGACATTATTTAAATCATTATACAGGAGGTTCGGACACTTACGAAGCAAATCGGACTTAAGGTAAGAAAAATATCACAATCTCATTTTTATCCGAGATTGTTTATACTTTAGTATTTACTGGGGTGTATTTTATCATCCACATCCATGTTTCCTGAATATGTAATATTATTTCCATCCACCTACAATTTTTTTTAAATCCAATTTTACCCTTTGGTGAGTTTTTAGTAAAGAATATGAAAGGAATCTTTTGTCGTTTTTCATACAAGGTACTTTTTGACTTTTCCGACAAAAGTACGAGGAGAATGTTATTTTTAACTTATACGGCGTGAATGGATTTTTACGGTTTCATAATGCCTCATTTTCAAGAAGCTTCCTCTACAAGATTTCATCATTATTTTTAATAAAACCCTTATCTTTTAAAATTTCATGGAATTTTGTGAAAAGAACATGATTTTAAAGAAGAAAGGATATTTTCCTCAAGAATTCATTTCAAGTGTTTTGTCAAAACTATTTTACATCTAAGATGACATTATTTCATATGTGTATGTTTCAAGTAAAATTTCTCTATGATTTAAATGGATTCAATTTTCTTATGATGAAATGATATCAATTGTTTATGGATTATGTTATGATGGCATGATGTTTAAGAATCCCATTTTATTTCATGGGTTATGCTATGATGTATGATTTATGATTTTGTGGCACACATAAGAATTGTATCATTATGAGATGGGTGGGACCTATATCTCCCTCCAATGCATTGGGTAAAGATTTTATATCTCATGAGATATACATGGTTGGAATGGTAGGTTATACCGATTCAGTGAAACAGGACTGAAACGAGGGTTACTCGATTCAGAAAAGGGACTTTGTCCACTAAGATAGTCTTGGCAATGAGTTTTGACTAACAAGAAATGATTCTCTATGATTATGTGTGAATTCCACAAAGTTTCATGTTTTAAGTTATGATTATTGTGATTACATTTCACTACCATGATTTACCCCATGTTATGAAATTATGATCTCTTTTACAGGTTAAGATTTCCAAAAGTTATGTGCTTATGTATATGATGTGATCGATATTTCTTTTGTTTACCCTTACTGAGCATTTGAGCTCACCCTTTTATGTTTTCTTTTCCCCAGGATATAAAGAATGGTTTTAGGTAAAAAAAAGGAAGATATTTATGGGAGATTTTGAAGATCTTTCACCACGATTAGAAGATTATATTCTGAGTTTCCAAAGACACTAAACTATTACGGTCCTTGTGTGTGTGTTTTTTTTATGTACTAAGTATTCCGCAAATGTAATGTAATGTCAATGTACGTCATGCTTCGGGTCTCTACAGTGGAACACCGTGTAGCCTCACCACTTCCTTCACATATAACTTTGCAAGTTGTTCAAGTGAGAGATCTTCCTGGATAGTGATTAAATGGGATGTCTTAGTGATTCAGTCAACCACAACCCATATCGCATTATTTCCCTTCGACGTCTTCGGGAGACCCATGACAAAGTACATAGTAACATTTTCCCATTTTCACATGGGTATAGGTAATGGTTGCATCATACCTTTGGACTTTTTTCACTCAGCTTTAACTTACTGACATACCAAGCACCTTGATATATATTCTGAAATCTCCTTCTTCATGTTATCCCACCAGAAGTGTTCTCGGAGATCACGATACATTTTGGTAATCCCAAGATGGATAGAGAAGGTTGAGCTATGTGCATCATTCAATATCTCCTTCTTTATCTCTGGATCAGATGATACACATAATTGTGTCCCAAATCTTACAACTCCTTCCTCATCAATTTTGAAATCAGAGGATTTACCATTTTTAACAGCTTCCACCCTTTTCTGAATTTCCACATCCTTTCTTTGCGCAACCTTTATTTTATCCATGAGGGATGGTTGAGAAATAATTGGAGAGAGTATTTATGATTTTCCTCCCTTAATTATTCCCATGTCCATACATTGAAAATCCAAGAATATCGGATCCTTTTCAATTCTCATCATTGATAAAGATACATGATCTTTTCTACTTAGAGCATCTGCCACCTTGTTTGCCTTACCGGGATGGTAGTGGATTGAATAGTCGTAATCCTTGATGATCTCTATCCATTTTCGCTGGCACATATTAAGCTCTTTCTGTGTGAATATATAATTGAGACTCTTGTGGTCAGTATATATCTCACATTTCTCCCCATAGAGATAATGCCGCCAGATTTTCAAGGCAAAGATCACAGCCACTAACTCCAGATCATGCATTGGATAGTTTTGCTCATGGATTTTTAGCTGCCTTGAGGCATAAGTTATCACTTCTTCATTTTGCATCAGCACACATCCTAATCCCTTCTTAGAAGCATCATTATACACCACAAAGAGTTCCCCAATAGTCGGGAGTATGAGTACTGGCGCAGTGATAAGCCTCTTTTTCAACTCCTTGAAATAGTCTTCACACTCCTGTGTCCAGAAAAACTATACTCCCTTCCATGTCAGCTTGTTCATTGGGTTTGACAATCGTGAAAAGTTCTTCACGAATCGTCGATAATACCCAGCTAGACCCAAAAAGCTACGGATCTCCATTACAGAAGTTGGTCTGGGCCACTCTTCAATTGCCTTTGTCTTGTAAGGGTCCACAGATATCCCTTTTCTGGTGATAACATGCCCCATGAATGACACTTCCTCCATCCAAAACTCACATTTATTATACTTTGCATACAACTTCTCCCTTCACAAAGTATTTAACACAGTTTTCAAATGCTCCTCATGTTCCTCCTTGCTCTTGGAGTATATCAGAATATCATCAATAAATACTACCACAAATTTGTCGAGGTAATCTCTAAAGACACTATTAATTAAATCAATGAAAATTGATGGAGCATTAGTTAGTCTGAAGGGCATCACTATGAACTCATAGTGTCCATACCTCATTCGAAAGTCAGTCTTAGGAATATCTTCCTTCCTCACCTTTAGTTGGTGATATCCTAACCGAAGGTCCACCTTAGAGAAATAATTGGCCCCACGTAGCTGATCGAACAAGTCATCTATCTGTGGAAGGGGATACTTGTTGTTTATAGTGATTTTATTGAGCTCATGATAATCAATGCAGAGGCGCATGGATCCATCATTATTATTGACGAAGAGGACTGGAGAACCCCACAGTGAAGCACTCAGGCATATAAAACCCTTCTGCATATTCTCTTGTAACTGCTTCTTTAACTCTTCTAGATCTACGGTGGCCATTCTGTAAGGTGTCTTTGAGATTGGCAGAGATCCAGGGATAAGTTCAATTGAGAAATCAACCTCTCGGTCAGGGGGAAGACCAGGAAACTCTTCGGGGAATATATCAGTGTAATCCCTCATGATGGGCATGTCTTCAAGAATGATTCTCTCCTTTGTCTCAATCATTTGATCTAGGTATTCATGCTCATAAGTAAGCAATATCCACACTTGATATGATGATTTTAAAGGAGATTCATCTTCCTCCTTGCACTTTTAAAGAATCGGAGGATGATTCGGGATGTGGAGAGTAATCTCCCTTTCCCAGCAGTTGATGTTGGCCTTGTACAAAGATATCCAATCCATGCCCAAGATAGCATCAAATTCCACTAAAGTAAGTATGACAAGATTTGATGGGAGGTTCATCCCACAAACATTAACTGGGGAGGAGTTACAAACCCTTGATGCAATAATTTTCCCATTCGCTATTCTCATAGATAACTTTTCCTCCAAATTTTGAGGTGTTGTTTGAATAGTGATTGTCGCTCAAATTTACCCAAGAGAAGAAGGTAAGACGTCCCTTGTAGTTTAGCTTGGGTTTTCGAATCCTCAAAGACCTAAGAAGTAACCTATAGACACATAAATTTTATAGACTATTTTTGGATATGAAGTGGCCAACTTGGGTTGATTTAGATGGGTTTAAAGGAACTCTAAGAGACTTAAGTGAATTCAATTTAAAATAATGAGTTGATCCTAGGTTATCGCTCGGGGTGGATTGGACGTATTTCCTTTTTAATGATTTAAATTTCTTATATTTGAGATGGGTTCATTTAAGGAGATAAAACAACATCATCACTTACTAGTTTAATGCCCACACCCTTTAATAATAATCACCTATACACTTTAAGGATCAAAGTTTTTAGCACTTCAAGGTAAAGGTTTGTATTAGCACTTGAAGTGTGTGACCTTAAATTCAACAAGGACGATGGAGTTTAAAAATCATCAAATAAAAATCTCAATTAAAAAAGTGATTATACATTAATGAGGTGATAAATAACATCCAATCCAGCCCCTTTATACTCCCTTGGATCAACCCATAAGTGGGTTAGCCCTCCATTTATCCCATGGTTTCAATGGAAGCATAAAGTAGACTCATGAGGGAGGAAATGGAGAAGTAAAGAAAATAACAAAAATAAAATGATCACCCCACCATTGTGTGAATAATTTCACAAGGTTTGGTGTGAATAAATTCACACCTTGATCCAACAGTATCAAAGTGATATTATGAACAACATAATAAGAGTAGGAGAAGAACTTTTATTAAGAAACTAAATTGAATTTAATAACTTACATGTGAAAGACAAATTTGAGACAACAAAATTGCAGCATAACATTAAAATTGAACAAAGCATCCAAGATCCTCAACTCCTTCACCACCACTATCTTAAATAGGAATTTTTGAGCCCTTGGGTCGATCCTCCAACAGTCCAAATCTCCTCAATTAATTGTGGTAGGCCATAGGTGGGTGGAAAGTAAGGAAGAGTTGATTTTTCCACCCTTGACCCGAGGTGGCAGCCAGCTTTCCTTCACCGAACAGACGCGCTTGTAAGACCTTCTATATTGCTGAATAAGAGTGGTCCATAGAAGAAGAAAATGGATATGCGGATGTCTTCTAGCCTCCTGTAAAATTTAGGCTCATTTGGAGTTGTGGATTAAGAGATATGATCATATTAGTGGGCAGTTTGTCTGGGCCGCAGAATCTGGCCCAGAATTTTATCTCTAACTTGGGCCGCCTAAATGGACACCATGGAGGCCAAATTAGTATTGGATCTTGAAGAGTTATTTGTTCCTATACATGGATTATATCATACCACGAAATTTTGAATTAATTGGGACAGTATTATGGTCACCACAGTCTCATAAGTGGGCTGGTGTCCAATCTGACTTCTCCAGAATTGTTTCCTTTCATCACAAAATATCCCCATCTTCTTCCATGAATTATCCATTGATACCTGAATAAAACATGTTCATATTTAAGTTTAGATAAATTTCCAAAAATATAAAATTATAATATGTATAATTATATTTCTTAAAATCAGATGAATCATTGGGTACTTTAAATGATGTTCAAAAATGTACCACATAATAGTGCATTTTAAGAAGGTATTGCAATCATAATGTGAAATGATGTTCAAAGTGTAAAATGCACTAAAATAGTGTTTATTAATAATAAATAAAATGAATATTATGTATATTAACAATGAATATTATCCTCATTTAGTGGCTAATCACACCCCCCAACTTGAGTTTTTATAGTCCCGAGCAAAATATATCTCAACAATATGAAATTCGAATTCCCTTTTCCAAAAACATTTTAATACACAATGATCACCAAAAACACTTATACCAAACAATCATGAAACCCATAAAAATATTTTAATACAAGATAGTTTCATAAGCAGATCCCAATCCCAAGCTCATTCCTTTGTTCAAATTCATTGCCATATTTCATCCAATATCAATTAAGTATGATGATGTGTTGTGCATCACAATAGACATGGGGGTTCATTTTTATTAAAGGGGGGGTTATGGAAGTTCTAGGTGGAATAAAATTTCAATATTAAGATGAGTATTCATTTTTTTTATTGTATTTTTTTTTTGTTTTTTTTTTCCATTTTTCCATGGTAATTGAAGTTGCACTCAAAAGAGTCAACCCCTGTAGAGAGACTTTGCTGATGAATCCGAGGCTCAAAGAACTTAGGGAACCAAGTGAATCCCACATACTCAGGCATCATCTTGAGTTAACTCAGTCAAAAACAAATTCAAATTACCAAAAATAGAGATAAAATTACTAACTCTGGGCCAGACAACTATGGAGTCACGATCCCCAAGTGTCGAAAGCCACGCATTAGGTCATTTCATTGCTCTACGCGCAATTTTTTTTTTAATTTTTTTTGAATACTCATATTAAACTAAAATTATCACCAAACCTATTCTATTTATTTAGGGACCCCATGAACTCAAACTAATACCCCACTATCCAAAGGACGTGCATTGTGATCTTTTTTTATTTGGATGAAAATTTAAATGTTGAAATATCACATTGGACAACCACACTTTCCAAAATCTATGCTCGTGAAATTATACATGGATTAAAATCAGAATCAGGGCATGCTAAATTATTTGATCTTTAGGTTCAAAGTGTGCAATGTGTATTACCATGTTCAAAGTTAAAGGAATTTTTCCTTCCATTTTCACAAAAAAAATCAAATCATTTATCATTTTTTCAAATCATTCATTTTTTTTATTTTACCTCCCCCACAAACTTAAAAAAACATTGTCCCCAGTGTTTGGAGAAATAAAAATTTAGAAGGGGGTAGAGGAATAAAAGGGGAGTTCAATAAGGAAATTGAAATATTAGGATCATGGAATGAAGTCACGTGGTGGTTGAAGTTTGAAGTTCTTACTGCTCCAATTTAGTCCTTTGAACTCTTGGGGGATGTAGGCACCTCCTTGATTGAACATGTATCACCCAAAATAGTACCTGAACCATAAAAAGAAGAACAAACCAGACAAAACAAACAACACAATGACTTATTTAATTCCATGTATCATCATTTTTATGGTTTTTCCTGTTTTTCTGTTTTTTTTAAATCAAACTAATGATACATTGTCTTCTTTTAATTTTCAGGGTAAGTTATTACTCAGGGATCACACCGTGTGACACAGATGAATACGGTGCTCCCCTTTCATACCCATCCATACTCATAATAGAAAAACAGGTCAACAGTATTTTTTTTAATATAAAAATGATTATTTAATCCTATTTAAAATATAAATTTTATTAAAACAACAAAATGATAGGAAAACTGAAAACCATGGGTTGCCTCCCATGCAGCGCTTTGTTTAACGTCGTTAGCTTGACATGGACCCTAAATTTATCAATTTTTTCCTGGTTCATAGGTTGGCTCAGTTAACTCAACCTCTATTTCCTATTTATTGAATGATTCAATGAACGGTTTTAACCTTTGAACATTGACCTTGAAAATGTAACCACTTGTGGGATCTTGAATCTCTACTACCCTATGGGGGAATACATGATGCACTATGAAAGTTCCTAACCATCTAGACCTTAACTTTCTCAGGTGTAAATAAAGTTTTGAACTATACAAGAGCACAAGTTTTCCCGATTCAAAATGTTTGACCTTGATATTCCAAGATTGGTAGGCTTGAACTCTAGCTTTATTGATCCTTGAATTTTCATAAGCCTCCATCCTTAGTTCCTCCAGTTCATTGATATCTAATTTCATTTTTGTTCCGGCCAATGAGAGGTCATAATCCATTTTCTTAATTTCCCAAAAGGCCTTATGCTCAATTTCAACAGGTAAATGGCATGCTTTTCTATAAACCAGCCTATATGGGGACATTCCTAAAATGGTTTTATATGCGGTTCGATAGGCCCAAAGAGCATCTAAGAGTTTCTCATACCAATCTTTCCTAGAGGGGTTGACAGTTTTTCAAGAATTTGCTTAATCTCCCTATTCACTAACTCAGCTTGACCATTAGTTTGAGGATGGTATGCAGTGGACACTTTATGAGAAATACCATACTTAGACATGAGTGAAGAGAATGGGTGGTTGCAGAAATGTGTTCCTCGATCACTGATTATAGCCCTAGGAATTCCAAATCGAGAAAATATGTTCTCTTTTAGAAATCGAATCACAACTTGATGATCGTTGGACTTAGTGGGAATTGCCTCAACCCATTTTGAGACATAATCAACAGCTAAAAGGATATAGAGGTATCCCCTAGAGTTTGGGAAGGGTCCCATGAAATCAATTCCCCAACAGTCAAATATTTCAACCACTAAGATGGGAGTGAGTGGCATTTGATTCTTTTTTGTGATGGACCCTACTTTTTGACACCTAGGACAACTTTGAAAAAATGTGTAAGAGTCCCTTGAGAGGGTGGGACATAAGAGACCACATTGAAGAATCTTAGCAGATGTTTTCTTAGAGGAAAAGTGACCTCCACATGCCTCACTATGATAGAATTTAAGGATGGACTCTTATTCAGATTCTGGGAAACACCTCATAATGACTTGGTCAGGGTAGGACTTATAGAGGTATGGATCATCAAACACATAGTGTCTAACATCGGAAAGGAATTTTCTTCGAGCTTGATTCCCTAAGAATTTTGGAATGACTCCTGTAACTAATAAATTGGCTATGTCGGAGTACCAAGGGAAGTCACTCACAGAGTATAGGTGTTCATCAGGAAATGAATCAGACACAGAAAGGTGATTTGATTTGTCCTTTAATTCCATCCTAGAGAGGTGATCAGCTACAAAATTTTCAACACCCTTTTTATCCTTGATTGTGAGGTCAAATTCTTGTAAGAGAATGACCCACCTAATCAGTCTAGCCTTAGAATCTTGTTTTTGGAAGAGGTATTTTAGTGCAGAATGGTCAGTGAACACAATGATGGGGGATCCTAAGAGGTAGGACCTAAACTTCTCTAAGGAAAATACAATATAAAGTAACTCCTTTTCAGTGGTGGTGTACTTGATTTGGGCATCATTTAAGGATTTTCTTTCATAAGCAATGACATAAGTATTTTTATCACAACATTGTCCTAACACAGCTCTTACAGCAAATTCACTGGCATCACACATAATTTCGAAAGGAAGGTTCCAATTTGGAGATTTCATGACGGGGGGAGAGGTGAGAGAGGATTTGAGGGTTGAGAATGAACCCTCACAGCTTTCTATCCAAACAAATGGAGAATCCTTTACTAGGAGAGCAAAAAGGGGATGAGAGATTGAACTAAAGTCCTTGGTGAATCTTCTATAGAAACCAACATGTCCTAAGAAAGACCTCACTTCCTTGACAGTTTTGGGTGATAGAAGGTGACGAATGATTTCAACCTTGGATTTATCAACTTCAATCCCCCTACCTGAGACTAGATGGCCTAAAACTATTCCCTCTTTAACCATGAAATGACATTTTTTCCCAGTTTAGGACTAGATTATTTTCTTCACATCTTGACAAGACTCTCTCTATATTCCTCATACATCCCTCAAATGTATCCCCAAACACAGATAAGTCATCCATTAAGACCTCTATAAAATCCCCTACCATGTCTGAGAAGATTCCCATCATGCACCATTAGAAGGTTCCAGGGGCATTGCATAACCCGAATGACATGTGTTTGAAAGCAAAGGTTCTGAATGGACATGTGAATGTAGTCTTCCCTTGATCCTCTAGGGAGACCTCAATATGATTATACCCTGAGTACCCATCTAAGAAATAGTAGAACGCATGACCTACCACTCTCTCAAGGACTTGGTCAATGAATGGTAAGTGGAAATGGTCCTTCTTGGTGAATGAGTTTAGCTTCCTATAGTCAATGCAGACCCTCCATCCACTACTCACCCTTGTTGGAAGAATCTCTCCATCCTCTTTGGTTATCACTGTGATTCCAGCCTTTTTTGAAACCACTTGGATTGGGCTCACCCATTCACTCTCAGCTATGGGATATATGATACCAGCTTTTAGCAATTTTAGGAGTTCTTTTCTTACTACCTCCATGATATTAGGATTGAGTCGCCATTGAGGTTAACGACATGGCTTTGAATCAGATTCCAGAACAATCCTATGAGTCCCGATAAGTGGGCTAATCCCAGGAATATCAGAAAGGGTCTAACCATTGGATTTATTATGCTTCCTAAGGACATCTAGAAGCATCCTTTCATGATTGTCTTCAAGAGAATAATAAATGACAATAGGATGTGTTTGATTGTCCCCTAGGAAAGCATAATTGAGTGTAGTGGGAAGTTCCTCCAATTCAAGATCAGGTTGGTTTGTAATTTCAGCAGAAGATTGGGACATTGGATCGAGTTCAATTTATTTTTTTATAGTTTCAGATAGGATTGATTCCCCACATGTAGAAGTTTCAACTACTAGATTGGCTTGATCAGATTTAGGGAAGGAATTTGGAGTGGTCTCCATGAAAGTGGTTTTTTGAAAGTTTTCACTTATTGTTGGACCTAAGACTTCATCATAAGAGCAATTTGAAAATGATTCAAGCCAAGGAGATAAACTTCATTCATATGAACAAAGGAAATCAATCTCATCCTGACTTAAACATTCATCAAATATTCCTTGATGTTCCATGGATTCATTATTAATGCTTCCTATCATGTTTACTTCATGAATTTCCTTGTTATCCCCTATTTGTGAGCTTGCATTATAGATGTTCAAGTCAAGACTCATATTCCCAAAGGTGATGGTCATGTTCCCATTTAGAACTCGGATAACAGAGTTGATTATTGCAAGGAAAGGAAGACCAAGGATGATTGGGGTTTGTTCCTTATTTTCTAAGTTTGGATGGTTGTCAAGGATAATGAAATCATCATTGTAGATGAAGTTTTCAACCTTTACCAGAATGTCTTTCAAAATCCCCTTTGGAACCCTAATTCTACGATCAGCAAGCTGAAGTGTGACAGATGTGGGTTGGAGTTCTTCTAGGCTTAACTGGAAGTACACAGCATATGGGATGATATTGACACTAGCACCTAGATCACACAAGGCCTTGACAACTTTTCTTTCTCCTAGTTCAACATTGATGTAAGGGCAACCTAGGTCTTTCATCTTAGGAGGAATGGTCCCTTGAATGGTGGTACTCACATTAGCATCTAAAAGGACTTGGTTTTTATGTGAAATTTTTCTTTTAAAAGTGCACAAGTCCTTAAGGTACTTTGAGTAGGCAGGTATGGTTTGGATTGCATCGAGAAGGGGTATGTTCAACTTGACTTGTGAAAATATTTCCCTCAATGTTTCACTTAGTTCAGGCTTGGGTTTTCCCCTCATGCGTTGAAGAAATGGTGCAGGTTGTGGGGTTGTTTGTTGAAGAGTTGTTTCTTTCACATTGTTATCAATTTCCTCAGTTTGATCTTGGGGTTCATTTGAATTTTCATCCAAGTTTGAATCTTCAGGTGGGTTCTGAATTAGTTTTTCAGGTTTCTCAATTGATTTCCCACTTCTTAAAATAGTCACAGCCTTTAGTTGTTCATGAGTTATTTGAGCACAACTTGACTCTCCCCTTGAAGTTGAGGATAGAACCGCCTGAGTAGGCATGGGTGCCTTTCCAGTTTTGATGGTTTGAAGTTCTTGTTTTAGGGAAGATACTTCTGAGTTCATCCTCTCCATTTTTTTGCACAATTGTTCTAGTAGGCTTTGTGGAACAGTTTGGGTTGGTGCTTGAGAAGATTGGTTTATCCCATGGGGATATTTTGGAGGTGGGATGGTTTTTTGAAAATGGACTGGTGGTTCTTGGTATTGTATAGGTTGGGTTTGGAACTGGTTATGGGTTTGGTAGTTCTGATGGGGGTAAGGATTTTGTCCCTATGGTTGGATAGGTTGTTGGTTATCTTTCCAGCGGAAGCCTGGGTGGTCATTATACCTTGGGTTGAAGTTGTTTTGGTATTGAGGCTTTTAAAAGTTCAAGGCATTTAATTCTGCTGGGGGTCCTACTAAAAGAACATCCTTTATGGATGGAATGGTTGGGAAGTTTTCTATCTTATGGTCATGTTTTTCACAAATTGTGAAAACAGGGTCAACATTTTGGATTTCATAGACTTTACTAAGGTCTATCTCTTCAACCTTCCTAGAGAGTGCTACGAGTTTAGCCCTAAGGCTTTCCTCTTCTCTAAGTGTATGAATTCCAGTAGTTCTTTGTGTCTTTTCAGAATAATGTGAAGTTCCCCATGTTTGGTTTTGTTCAGAAAGGCTTTCTAGATACTCGTAAGCATCATTTGGGGCTTTGTTTTTAAAGGTTCCATTACACATCATGTCAATGAATTGTTTGTTCCCCAAACCCAACCCTTCATAGAAAATTATCAATTGTTCAGGAATAGAAAAACCATGGTGTGGAACCATGTTTAGAGTGTCTTTGAACCTCTCCCATGTTTCATAGAATGACTCTCCCTCTTTTTCAAAAAAAGTTTTGGATTCTCTTTTTAAGTGCAATTGTTTTATGGTGGGGAAAGTATTTTTTGTAGAATTCTCTTTGTAGTTGGTACCAAGAGTTTATGGATGATGGTCTCAAATTGTGTAGCCAATTTTTATCTCGATCCTTTAAATAAAAAGTAAATAGACTCATCTTAGCTGATTCTAGTTGATGTGGGGGACACATGGTTTCTACAATGTCATTGAACTCCTTAACGTGAAGGTAGGGCATCTCAGACTCCATTCCATGGAATGTGGGAATATGGTTTAGGACATGGGGTTTAAAGATGTATTTGGAATCTCCTAGGTAATTGTGTCTAATGCATGAGGTGTAATTGGTCCAAGAAGGTGTGAGGTAGTCATTCATGGTTTGATCGACCGCATTCCCCAAGTTTGGGGCTGCCTCATTTGGGTTTCCATTTTGGTTTCCACCCTGGTTTATGAGTTGGTTTCTTTGAAGACATTCCATTGAAATGGGATCCATTTTATAATATAGAGTATTAGGAAGATTAGGATCTAATGTAATGAGTTCCCTTGGTGTACTTGACTCCCCAACCCTAGGACTATCCACCCTAACTAGACGGTTTGATTGATCGCGGGTGTAGGTGGACATGCGCCAAAAGAAAAAAAAACAAGAAAGGGACAAGATAAGAGAATTTGGCTGAGAAAAGAAGAAATGGGGGAGAATATAATGGGTTTTTATATTACTTACTTGGGTCCCTGGAAATGGTGCCAAAATTTGGTTGTCGCTCAAATTTACCCAAGAGAAGAAGGTAAGACGGTCCTTATAGTTTAGCTTGGGTTGTCGAATCCTCAGAGACCTAAGAAGTAACCTATAGACACGTACATTATATAGACTATTTTTAGCTATGAAGTGGCCAACTTGGGTTGATTTATATGGGTTTAAAGTAAATCTAAGAGACTTAAGTGAATTCAATTTAAAATAATGAGTTGATCCTAGGTTATCGCTCGGGGTGGATTGGACGTATTTCCTTTTTAATGATTTAAATTTCTTATATTTGAGATGGGTTCATTTAATGAGATAAAACAACATCATCACTTACTGGTTTAATGCCTAAAACCTTTAATACTAATCACCTATACACTTTAAGTATCAATGTTTTGAGCACTTCAAGGTAAAGGTTCATATTAGCACTTGAAGTGTGTGGCCTTAAATTCAACAAGGACGATGGAGTTTAAAAATCATCAAATAAAAATCTCAATTAAAGAAGTGATTATACATTAATGAGGTGATAAATAACATCCAATCCAGCCCCTTGATACTCCCTTGGATAAACCCATAAGTGGGTTATCCCTCCATTGATCTCATGGTTTGAATGGAAGCTGAAAGTAGACTCATGAGGGAGGAAATGGAGAAGTAAAGAAAACAACAAAAATAAAATGATCACTCCACCGTTGTGTGAATACTTTCACAAGGTTTGGTGTGAATAAATTTACACCTTGATCCAACGGTATCAAATTGATATTAAGAACAACATAATAAGATTAGGAGAAGAACTTTTATTAAGAAACTAAAGTGAATTGAACAACTTACATGTGAAAGAAAAATTTGATACAAAAAAATTGCAGCATAACATTACAATTGAACAAAGCATACAAGATCCTAAACTCCTTCACCACCACTGACTTAAATAGGTATTTTTGAGCCCTTGGGTAGATCCTGTAACATTCCAAGTCTCCTCAATTAATTTTGGTAGGCCATAGGTGGGTGGAAAGTAAGGAAGAGTTGATTTTTTCACCCTTGACCCGAGGTGGCATCTAGCTTTCCTTCACCAAATATTTGTGCTTAAAAGACCTTCTATATGGCCGAATAAGAGTGGACAATAGAGGAATAAAATGTATCTCAGGATTTCTTCTATATTCCTGTAAAATTTGGGCCCATTCAGAGTTGTGGATTCCGAGATATGATCGTATTAGTTGGCTGTTTTTATGGGCTGCAGAATCTGGCCCAGAATTTTATCTCTAACTTGGGTCGCCTAAATGGACACCATGGAGGCCGAATTAGCATTTTATACTGAAGAGTGATTTTTTCCTATACATTTATTCTATCATACCACGAAATTGGGGATTAATTGGGACTTTATGTTGGGCCCCACAGTCTCATCAGTGGTCTGGTGTCCAATATGACTTCTCCAGAATTGTTTCCTTTCATCACAAAATATCCCCATCTTCTTGCATGAATTCTCCATTTATCCCTGAATAAAACATGTTTATATTTAAGTGTAGATCAATTTAAAAAAATATGAAATTAAAATATGTATAATTATATTCCTTAAAATCAGATGAATCATTGGGTACTTTAAATGATGTTCAAAAATGTACCACATAATAGTGCATTTTAAGAAAGTATTATAATCATAATGTGAAATGATGTTCAAAGTGTAAAATGCACTAAAATGGTGTTTATGAATAATAAATAACATGAATATTATGTATATTAACAATGAATATTATCATCATTTAGTTTCTAATCAAATATTTCTATTAAACTTGCAAGATATGAAAGAATGCGTAGAACCAGAATCAAATAGTATGTTCGCTATTCTTGAATTAATAACAAGAGTACCTGTCACCACATCGTTTTCTGGCTCCACCTCAGAAGTAGTGATATCATAATCCCTTCCTTGTTTCCTTGGAGGTTGTTGTTTATTTCCTCTGATAACCCTTGTCTTAGGTCAATTGTTTGCATAATTCCAAAGCTCCTTGCAGTTATAACACTGCACTGCAGGCTGAGTGTTGATCTAAACCTTCTTTTATTCTTCAACATTAGCGGGATTTTTCATACCCCTTTGCTAGTTCTTGGCCAGATGACCAAACTTTCCGAATTTTAAGCAATTCTTGGTTCCCTTCAAACAGTTACCAAGATGCTTCTTCCCACAATTTTTGCAAAGGGGAAAGTTGGGATTATTTCCATCATGGGATTTTTTTGATGGACCACTGATGTTGTTTTCCATATTCTACTTCTTGTAACTGATCCCATGAGACCAATGAGAGTATCCAATCTCTATTTCAACCATGAGGGCACAACGGACAATGTCCTCATAACTGTCAAAGTCTATAATCGCCAACTCTTTTCGTAGACTCGGCTTTAGTCCGCTAAATAAGTGATCCACCTTGCTTTCAGTGTTCATGAAAAAGCCAGAGGCGTACCTTGAAAGCCTTGTAAAGTTTTCTTCATATGGCCTGATGGACTCATCTTCCTTCTTCTTGAGTCCGAGGAACTCTCTTTTCATCTTGAGACGGAGGGTTTGAGGAAAATATTTGTTGAAAAACGTCCTCTTGAATTCCTCCCAATCTATGGAATCGATTTCCTCTTGGGACTATGTATTCTTGATCAGTGTCCACAACTGATCAGCTTCCCCATCAAAATGATAGACTGCCAGTACCACCTTCTCTTATTCCGAACACTGAAGGACAGAGAAAATCTTTTCAATGGAGTTAATCCATTGTTCTGCATGGAGGGGATCAGAAGACCCGCTAAACATGGGAGGCCTTTTCCGCATGAAGGATTCCACGGAAACTTAATCTTTCCATGGAGGAGTAGGACATTCCACCTGATTCAACTTATTATTCATAACTTGAGCCAGCTGAGTAAGTACTTCCATGAAGTTTTGAGCACCCGATTCCATCACCTCAGGCATATCATTAGGGAAATCATCACATTGCCTATCACGTTGGATGTTGGTACGTGTTCTTCTATTTCCCTCCATTAACTAAGAGAAAGAACATATAATTAGAGGTCTTTAATACTTTTCTATTGAGAGAAAAAAAGAAACTTTAAACATATAAGGATAAACTTATAAAGAATAAGTATATCCTAACTTATGATTCCTCAGGTTAAATCTAGGTTATCCTCAATCTACTTCTTGACTTGTATTCTTATGGTCTTTTCCCTTAATAATGGTTTTAACTAAGCTCATTAATCTACTAAAGCATATCCCCCAGGAGTGTCATAACCAAGAGTGTAGTAAGGCCTGTTGTCGTGCACCAGTTCCCATTCGATTCTATCTCAAAGCGGTGTTTTCGGGTTTTACCCCTAGGATACATCTGTGCCAGAGCCTCCTCTACCTGCTCGTATCCAGATAGGGATTTATTTTCTTGATAAACCACTTACTCAATACTCACCAAAATTTTGGGAATGTTTTCTAATACTTAGTCTCATCCTTAAGGTTCCCACTAAGGTGCTCTATTCCTAATCTCCAAAAATAACTAGACCAACCTCTGATACCAACTATAGCGACCCAATAATTTTACATAAAACATTTCATAACTTTAAGCTTCATTAATCATCCGATTACAAGACAAGGATCGTTAAGTCTAGTGTCTTGGAATACTAGGTACATAAAACATAAAACATGGGGCTAAAAAAACTTCTTTATTTAATCTTCATAATGAGATCCTAACTTCCTTTGATCCCTTACATCTGCAAAGGGTACCCTGGGGAACACATGAAAAAAGGGATGAGCTAAAAATCCTAGTAAGGAAAATAACATAAGAATAAACTTTAAGCATATGAGTTAGGAGGCTTGACATAATGATATTGGAAGCATGGAACATATGGAATCATAACATATAAACATGGGATCATAAAAACATGGAATAAAATAATCATGGGATCATATAAGCATGAGATTATATAAGCATAGTTTCATAGGGAGGTTTCAGCAACTTTAAACATGACTTTAGTACGAGTCAAGGCTAACCGCCAATCTCGTTTCCCATAGTAGCACAATCCAAGGCCAACTTCCCGGACCGTTTTCCCATAATCTTCTAATGATAAATTAACTTTACCCAATGCATTGGAGCACTATCTGGGCGCACCCATCTAATCTTATTCATGAATATGCTTTCCACATAAAAAAATCTCACATAATCAATCATACATAAACATAAGAGTACCCAAGGAAAGAAATGGGCACACAATCACATCATGAAGCGTAATAAAAAGGGGTGTAACATACAAGAATTCATGAAAGGAATGAATTAAATCATAAATATACATTAATGATTTATAAAGGCATAAATCATGACAAGAGATAACAAACTGAAGTTATAACATGTAAAATTATTATTTAGGAATCTTTGAGTCAAAATATTTTAGTGTGGTTTAAGAAAATATCGAATATCTCTTAAAACGAAAAGCGGCATAATATTTTTTATAAAACCAGAAGTAAAACAGGAGGGTTATAATAATAAAAGACTGATTTTATAATGACAAAGGTGACTTAAAACAGAGGATAGAGTACACTTTATAATAGGAAATAATTCGGGAAGTTCCCTTTAAACGGGTTCACTTATCGGGAAGTAATGAGGAGAGAATCACTTAAAAGCATGCATATACCTGAAAGAGAGTGATGAAAGAGTCTTGATAAATAAACATGGTACATGTACACAATATTTATAGTATGCACATGAAAATATATGATAACATCATTTTGGTAGAAAGGTAGATATGACAACCTGAAGGAATAAAAGAGGTTTGGGTAGAATTCTTTACGGATTATCGGCATGGTATCAGGAGTACCTGAGGGACCTTAGTGAGAGAGGAAAGGGAATTATCATAACTTATAAATAAAGAGGGAAGTATGGGGGAGGTTATAAATCATACCCCATAATTAATAATTACACACAACATGTCCTAACATAGTGAACAATCTTGAATAAGGGTGAAATTGAGAGGATCCCTTACCTTAGGTATGTTGGTGTTCTACACTTGATATCAATGAAATGAATAGTCAAATTAGGTTTGTTAATAAATAGTTTCATAACCTTATCTTATTGTAAAAGATTCATTATAACCTTTTTAAGTTCATTTATACCCATTTTGATTGATTATAAGGTTCAATTTCATTGTTCGGGTCCGTTTGTTTCATTTGTTTTAATGATCGGTTCAATTGTATTTAGGTTCAAATAAATTGTAAGATGAAAGTGTTTGTCCAGAATTGAAGTTATTTAACATTAGTGGACATACATTAGGTTACATGTTTAAAATTAATTTGGTTAATTATAGTTAAATTGAACCTTTACATTAAACATTAATGATAAACACTTGAATCAATTTTAACGATTTTTCCCATAATTGACTTGTTTTGTATTATTGTTTTATATCATAAGTGTATTAGGATTACAGAACCTTAAATTAGACTTATAACATATATAATAATCTGGTTCAACCATAACATGAATGGTTACATGACCATAAACAAAATGATAAAAGAATTTGAAAACACAATATCCATGATGATGGTAATTTGACACATCACGGGCGATGTTTTAATTCTAGAACGTGAGGGAGAGGAGGGGAAGCATGATGCTTGAAATTTTCCATAAACATGATTATTATCTAGAATATATGAGATTATGTAGCTTTCATTCCTTTTGGATAAGGTAAGGGTAATAGGGCATAAGAAAAGAAAGAAAAAAGAATACAAAACAATTGAAAATGAAAGAGGGTTCTTACCCTTTGATCTCCTCTTTTTGAGACTCCACTTAGGGGCTTTGATTTTGGAATTTTGGAAAGACCAGCAAGGCTTGGACGTGGTGAAGAAGCTTGGGAGGGTATTTGGGAAGAATTTAGAGAAGGATTGTATCTTAAGAGGAGTGGAGAAAAGAGGGAGTGAAGGGGGAGTTTATAGTGGAGGAGAGAGGGGTTTTCTTAATATAAAATTCTTTAGTTTATTAATTCCTCCCAAGACAAGGAATAGTGAGTATTCCATGACCAAAAATAGTAATTTTATAATGTAATACCGTACCAAGTGGGCTTACATCATCATAACATCACACATTACACTATAATTAGCTTATTTAGCTTTTTTTTTTGTAAATTACGGTACTTCACTATTCATAAAAAATTCAAGTATTTCAGAAAAATCCCAAAAATTTACCCAAAAAAATTTTCAACGTGTAGAATCCAAAAATGAAGTCAATTTTTCAAAAATAATTTTCTTAATATGATTATTTTAATATTTAAATAAAATAATAATTTATTATCAAAACCAGTTTTAAAACATTCATTAACTCATTCTAAACTATAGGTATATTGTACTTCCAACATGAATATTATTTTTATACCACCATAGGTAAGGTTACTATTACTTAGGTAATATCACTATTCATAAGGGTATGTTACTATTCATTAGGGTAGGTTACTATTCACCAAAAATTATTTTTGTTTTATTAGTCACCAAAAAACATATTGAACACAACCGTGTATGTTAGATTTTCAAAATTCCAAACACAGAAGTTACAAACTTATGTTTAAAGGTCACTTATCACTTTTTAGTTCATTATTATGTGATTTTATGGCATATTTATAAGAAGGGAATTTCCATTAAAAACATTGGGTCATTACACGCACCTTCCCCAAACTTGTAACTAATATCCACAGACACATCTTACATTCATTCTATAAAAAATCACATTCCCATACAAAGGGATAAACAAAAATCCCTTAGTGTTAAAAAACTCACACATGAGGGAGAAGGACCACATCGACCATCCCTACCCAAAACTCAAACCTCCTCTCACTTACTGTTAATACCTTCCATAATATTGAAAAATTTTGTGAGATTAATTTTATAAATAAATTATATCCCTAAATCATGACCTTTAGATTAGAAAAATTCATATCCATTTAGGTAAAATAGAAATATGATTCCTTTTTTCTTATGAATCATTAAATTTGGACAAACACACTAACCAACTCAATAAAATTCAAATTTTCATAGGAATTTGTTGGTAAAGAGAGGTAAATAATTCCATTGAAAATAATTCAACTGGATATTTTAGTATTAATTGAAAGAGGGTATTGGTTAATAAAGGGATGAGGTTAATAACTCAGGACATAATCATGCCTAGACTCTCAAAACTAAATCACCACATCCCAAAATTTTATCAACTAAAACATGACCATCCAACTAAATAAAACTACACCTTACTAAAACCAAGAAACACCATGAATCATGGGGAACTCATACTATTGATGCCCCACTACATCACCGTTGAAATAGATCAACTATACAGTTATGGTACACATTGAGATACTCAACCCTAGGGCATAATCCCCACCCTATATCTAGAAAATATCACCACTCCCTTATTCATCATTCCATTAGGACCACAACTCAAGGTACCATCTTTATCCTTCTAAGAAACTCCAAGAAAAAAACTCTTGATAACTTCATCAAAATCCCTCATCTACAAACAAAAACTCAAACATAAACTTGAAACCTTCCTTATAATCACTAACCTCAAAGATGACTCAAAATTATAAGATTTAATTTATTCATCAACCAAGTGTTCTATAAACTAGACCAGCAATGCACAGATGTGAATCCCAAGGGAAAGTACATTGTATCCAACTTGATTGAATTCCATGATATTCTGTATACACTCATACTTCTATATCTAGGGAATAAAACTCTTCATAAAACCACTTTTGACAAAACATGATTTTCTTTCCATCATTCTCAAGCCACCCTTAAAAGTAATCCCACTACTTCGGAAACCCATAAATGAGCTAGAATATTTTCCAATTCAAAACCCTCCTCAACTGCTTCTAGACAATTCTTAACCTTAGGACCCAACACCTAGACAATAAACATCAACACCTCCTACTATTGAAATTTTACAAAACTCTATCCCATGTCTATTTCTACTTCTTGTGCACTTTACCATGATAATGTTTCAACATGTATAAGCATCAAAATTAATAAATTTAATCCCAAAAATTAAATAAATTTCCAACACCAAGGGATAATCTTCTACACTAAAAGAATCGTATATACCCCAACAGTTATAAACTATAAAACCAATTCATAATTTATTATAAAATATTATATTCCTATGAAATCATCACCATTAGACCCTCCAATAACACAACCACCACATCACCCCATTCCACCATTCTTAAATCCATCAAAAAATCTAACAACCTCTTTTATCCTTCTCAATACTCACACTTAAAATAGAGTGTTTAGAATAATATTAATCTTGAAAATAACTTAACAAAACCCTATAAGTAAAGAACAATTCACTTGGTAAAAATTTAATCACTTCATGAATTTTTGAAAGAATGTGACATAAAAACATAGCCCAAAAACACAACCCAACCAAACCCAAACCAAACTAAACCACCATTGTAAATATTAGAATAATAAAAAAAGTAAATAGATGAGTATGAGCAGAGAAATCATCAAATATCAAATATGGGAAGCCGAGATTCAAACCTCGTCGAAAGGAATCCCAAACAATTGAAGTAGGGTTCCCGGTGGAGTAGGGCTAGCAGCGGAGTAGGGATAGCGGTGGCGAAGGTCTGGAAAAGAGAAGATCGATAGAGTAGGGCTAGCGGAGGTGGAGGTTTGGTAAAGAGAAGATCAGGGGGAGGGGAGTTGTCACAGGGGTACAGTCCTGAGAGAGCTTTAGGGCGCGATAAATAGAGGGCACTGTGCACCCCATTTTATAAAACGGGACTATGGTTTTATCAGTGCTACAAAAGCTCTTATAAATTCACCCTTTATTAGCACTAAAATTTTATCACTGATAAATGGTTCTCTTTATCATCACTATAAAAGTGCTGATAAAGATTACCCTTATCAGTGCTAAAATTTTAGCACTGATAAAGGCACCATTTATCAGTGCTTTTCGCTTAGCGCTGATAAAAGGTGGTGCTTCCATTTCCCATTTTTGTATTAGTGCATGTATAAAAATTATTTTATGATAAGATTTAGAAATATCCCCATCTTATATTCAACATATTTAAATTTTTAATAATTTAGATTAAGAAATTAATTTATATTAATTTAATATTTTAAGAATTTCTAAGGGTACCCCTCCCCTCTCCTATAAAAAGGTACCCTCTCTTTTCTAATACTCACACTTCAAAATCCTTTTTCTTCAGAAAAATATCTTCCTAAACCTCTTCCTATAATCCCTCTCCAAATTTTTTAGGCCTTATTTTAGGCATAATACCTTTCTTAGAGGTGTTAAGGTGTTCTTCAAAGGTGATCAACCGAAGAAGAGGTATCATTTTTTTAAGAGTTTCTATATTATTTATTCTTCCACTTACTTTAAATATTCTTATTCCAAGATTAAATAATAAATAAAGTATCTTAAATATAGTGAGTATCATCCCCAAAATCCATCTCTACTTCCATCAAATGAGAAATTAATTAATTGTGCGTACGTACGTGTGAATTATCACCTCTACGAACTGATTTAGTTCGTTTTTTCATTACCATCTATAAATATTGGTTATAATGATGGAATTAATATTCATATGTTATATTCATGACATATTTATCATTTTAAAATAATAATATTTCAATTATGTTCTTACCATCCTTGCACATAAAAACAATAACGCCGTTCGTGTGTACGTGTGAACTATCACCTCCACGAAGTGATGTGAATCATTTTTATTCAACACATAACATGTATGGTATATATAAGTATATTTAAATGATTATTATGATTTTAATAATATTATGGTAATTCTGGAAATATAAAATAATAATTAATTTATTTCTATAATGATCAATGAAAAATGAAAACGTTACTCATGCGTATGTATGGCCTACCTTCTCCATGAATATAACATTGCTCATTTTTCATAACCATAATTAATGGTTTGATTTAGAAAGTATGATTAATGTATAAAATGGATTATTATTTCATGAATACTATTTTGTATATGATATACTTATGACCACATTGACTAGTGACATCAAACCCATGTTTATTTTCGACTCAAGTACCGAATATCGACAAAAAATTCGATGTGAACTTAAATAATTATGTAATTTTTATAACATGGTAATATATGATATAAAAGGAATAATAAACTAAAAAAGGTTATCAATCAAGTAGAAATTAACCTAATTTTATTATTTAAGAATATAAATATTGTACGTTATGAGTTGGACTCAAGGTAAGGGACTTCGTCTCAATCTCCTTTCTTTGAGGCATATTTTGATGTTATAAAACACCTTCTTTTATATGGTTTATAATAAACACCCTTGAATTTTAATTTCATTAAAATGTTTTCAAAAGGAATATTTTTTATATGAATTTTTTTCTAAATGAAAAAAAGGAATGTTTTTTAACATATGCGCCAACAACAACCTTTCTGTCATCGTGGCCATTATTTGGTATATGGTTTCCTCTACAAGTCTTAATTTTTTTAAAATAAAATTAAATATAATATTACCTTTTTAGGTATTTTGTTATTGAAATGGTTTTTAGAATTAATTTATTATATCTTGATATTATATCTTATGATTGCAATGTGAAAATGTTATTTTTCCTTTATGCATGGTTTATGTGTTATGATTATGTTATGGTTATGGGTAATTTCTTATGTATACAGGTGGTTCCATGATAAAATAAGGGTGAATGAGCCTGTGATAGCTCTCCAGTGCATTGGTTAATGAGATGGAGTTAAACAATAATCTTTCTCCTAATAGATTTAGGGAACATATTGTGATGGATATTTCAAAAGTAACCATGAAGGTTTCTCCTTATGTAGCTGTAAAAGCTACAATGTAAGTATGATATGGATTCCAGAAGTTAGCTTTATGATTTATGATTTCTATGAATTTTTTCAGTACTATGATTTCATGGGTTTATAAATATTCATGGACTAACATTTTCTTTTCTTATTTTATATCCCTTACTGAGATGTTTGTGCTCATCCCAAGTTTTTTAAATGTTTTCCAAAAAGTATAGGGATGGGTAAGAGGAAGGAATAAATAAATATGAATGTTATGAAGATTTTATGAAGAAAAATAATTCATGTTTTATTTTAAAATGTTTTCGATTATGAAAAAATTGATAGTGTGTAGACTTTTCTACTTTGTAATATTTGATATGTTATGTAATATTTATGGCCTAATTCTCTAAAACTCTAAACCTGAAAAGATCATCAAGGTGAATTCTTGACATAACTCAAGATTATTTAATGTTCAAGGATGGGGCCTTATATTAACATCGATTAAAAAATGTAGCATGGATGAATTCCTAAATGCACATTTCTTTATACACATCAGATATATGATGTTAGTATAAGGAGAATCAATGTTGAGATATATTTTCATTGTAGATACTTCCATTATATTTCAATAAGTTCTTCAAAATAATGGTGATATCCCATAACCATATTCCAATTATCATGAAAAATGGAAATCATATGAGTTATTGTATGATGGAAATACATTATTCCATAGGAACATTGTGTTTATATACAAAGAGTTTGTTAATGATATTAACAAACTTGTATCAATAAAAACAAAATGTGAATTAAAAGTAATTATCCTAAAAGTTTCTTAGGATATTACAAAAATACATAAGATAAAAAAGTTATAGTCAAATTAATTAACTATATTTCTATAAAAAGGGTGCACATATCTACTTGATATAGTGGGATAAATATTGACTTGGATTTAGTCAATGACTAGAGATGTAAAAATAGTTGGCATAGGAACAATTTCCATAAGAAATGTGGAAGAGAATGTTCCAGAGACATGTATTGCGTAGAAAGGTTAAAACCATAATAATGGTTTTATATTCATTGTGGCTTGTGAAAAATAATTCATTGAGAATATGAATTCCTATAAGTAATCAGTGTATGGAAATTATCTAATATTTACAAGATCAATTAAAATTCAATAATGGATTTCATATATCAAAGTACATATGGATTATTATTTTGAATAATGTAGTGGGTATATTCACATGAGACGATACATGGATGGAACAAGTGTGGTACCAATAAGTCTTGATTGGTTACATCGAGTCATTATTCCAAAATCCACAAGAATTTTACTTATCATATCTATTTTCTATGATCATTTTATTGATCATTGGATTTCAATATCACTAATCATGGAAGGTATCAATATGACACAACTAGAAAGGGTTAGTGATAATAAATGATACCAATAAGGGTGCAAGTTATTGAAATACAATTGAAGATTAAAATTAACCAACAAGATATTAAATCATTCATTTAGAATGAATATTTTCCATGTTTCTACCAGTGGTTAGTGGGACCACCATTATTTTCAAGTAAAATATGTTTCGTAACATATGAAAAATGTTTATTGGTCTTATAGTTAGCTAATACCAAAATAAAAGTAATGCTCCAAATATTTATTTAATTTTTCAACCTAATTTCTAGGGAATAGGATTTACTGTGGTAGATCTAAAATTTTCTTATACCTAGTCAATCGTACATATACTGACATAATATTGAAAAATACAAGTTGGAACAATTCAAGAGAGAATTTTCACCAATGTCACATTGCATAAATCTCTCCAAGAATACAAGCATGGTCATAGGAAGATATTAATGTGGTCAATTTAATTTCATATTCTTTTGTAATGGATCAAACACATATTACATGATACGTACAAGAAATGATATTTCCATCATATAATTTATAGTAGTCAAATATTATTTAAATATAGGAGAGTTTTAGGGGAATTAATTAGAACTATCCAATTGTACTTAATAAGTACAAAGGATATATACTTGGTATGTAGAGAGAAAGGGATACTAGTTATAAGGGGATATAAAATAATTTTCTTATATGTTTAATATGATATAATATCACAGTTAGGCTAATCTAATGAAAAAAAACTCATTCAATCCAGTGGTATCTATCTATAAAAATACCAAGTGTGTTATGGCTTCTGAGGCAACTAAGAAGCAGTGTAAAATATGCAGCAATTTGTTCCAGTTCTTTGGATTTCACCTAGTAAGTAAAGTATTATCATAAATTAAATTATGATATTATTATTATCTGAGTTGTCAGGTTTTGATAGTGGAAAAATAAGAATGAACTTGGGGTTTAAATCTCTTAAGTATTTTTACTCAAGGACATTATTTCACACATAGAAGAATAGCCACGCATCAGAGACATAACAGACCCAGAAACTAAAGTTGTGACTCAGTAGAAACATGATCTTAATCATACAATATAATATCCTAGAGGGTCACATATAATAGCGCATTCGAGAATCTTCCCAATTATGATGAATAGGTATATCAGATAAGGTGGACCCCACCACAGGGTCTGAGAGTTGTCCAAGTTTTATCAACCACTGATAAATAAATAAATTTATTATTATTAAATTAAATAATAATTGGGTTGAATTTATTTATTAAAATTATTTACAATTGTTTAAGTAAATACAAGTATTAATATTATATGAAGGAATATTATTTCAATATTCTAGGTTTGTTAAGATTATTGGGAATTAAAAGTTGAGTTAATGACTCAGGTTTATCATGTAATATAAATAATATTTTTTACATGATTATTTCTTTATAATTATTTATTTATTTCTAATTTAGTTAATGTTAATTATATGGGGGTCGGGGAACTCTTTTCAGGTATTTGAGCATCCATTATATATACAAAGAGAGAAGCTCATTCAAAGTACTATTCATACAATTGGAATTGAGATATTATATCTCCTCCCAATTCCTAGAGATATAAACACTCCAACAAATTGTATGATCCAATATCACCTTTGCAGATTGAAGTTAGGGGATCATGGTGATCGTCGCAGCATTAAAGAGATTTTTAGAGCTCTACACTAGCATCTGAAATCTAACTAAAGGAGTGAAAAAAGATTTGAGAAGTGTGTATGTATGATCTAGAGGGGTTTATCATCATATTCTTTGACCAATGTTCATTGTCAACAAATGACATACATGCATGCTACAAATTAGAACAAGGTATTTGTTCCATTTATTTTATGTACTCCGATTAAACCATGCAAGATCCTCGGACTATAATAGGGATCAGATTGCTGGAGACAACAAGTTTCATCGCTCTGATGATAAAAAAATTAAAATCCCCAGCCCACTGGCTTCTGTTGTGTACCCCGGTACCAAAAACTAGAGCATTAGAAGCTTTAAAACTACACTAACCTAATGATTCTAGGAGATCACACTGTTTCACCAGGTCAAAAACTATCTTTTTAGCACATTCAATATAACCAATCAACAATCCCTAGCTAGTTAATGATCTACATTAGGGGGTTCACTCATCTTGACCTTCAACTTAGATACCTGGTATTCCTATGA
Source organism: Viscum album (assembly GCA_963277665.1). Classification (NCBI taxonomy): domain Eukaryota; kingdom Viridiplantae; phylum Streptophyta; class Magnoliopsida; order Santalales; family Viscaceae; genus Viscum; species Viscum album. The sequence goes on from OY728163.1 coordinate 1,869,735,863, forward strand.
TATCAAATAATAGAGGTTGTAAAATTATTGACTATGATATAATCACATAAATTTGTAATAAAGAATTTAAAATAAAACTCATATCACCTCCAATACCCTCAAAAGAACATACCATTTCATATCCATGTATAATAATCAATAATAAATATCCCCCACCAAGGCCATAATCAACATCAAGCACAACATAAACAAATGGGTTCAACACTGAGGGTGGTCACAATAACAAATAAGTTCATTTATAAAGTTCCAAATGGGAATTACAAAAAAATCTCAAGATTCCAAGCCCTTTTACTATATTATAAAAAAATTATTTTAGAAAACATCCTTTAACACCCATTTAAAACAATAATTTCCCTTGAAAATACCACAAAACATTATAAATTTACATAAAACTAAAAATATCTTAAAAAAATTAAGAATGAGGGACAACACACATTATTTATAAATTATTCCATGAAAATACCAAAAATCCCCTTTAAAAAATAATCTTGTGTCAATCACCCCTTTAAAAAACTTGAATACTTTAGAAAGAATCATTTGGGTATTTTCACAAACACTTTTCAAGTGACCACTCAATGAAAAGTATGGATACCACTTGGAAACAATTTTAAACTTATCATGGGTAACATATATAGGTACACTTTTTATAGAAAATAATTTTAAAAAAATAATCATTTGATGTCATATAATATAAATTAATTATAGAGAAACGCCTACCTCAATCCAAGCATAAAAATGTCACAACACATCTCCTTCGATAGATAATACCCAACTAAGTAAGAAAAAACTATCCAAAAACCCAAAAAAATCTAAACTACCATGATTAGATCTATATTAAACTATAAAATCAACCCACATAGTTATTAGGGTTCACATGATAAAAGAAAACCAAGGGAAAGGGAAGAGGGGAGGAGAAGGAGAATAAATATGTAAAATACATTATAAATCTATTTTAACCCAAAGAAGAAGGATATTTTAACTAAGGAGGAATGAAGAGGATCACAATGATCCCTCCCCTAGTTTGAATGGTTTAAAGATAGAGGATAAAGGGTCTAAAATTCATAAAAAGTGATGGGAAAAGTGGGAAAATTACATAAAATTAAAATTTGTGTAGACTAATCTCTGTGGTGGTACTATCCACCATGATCTGGTGTGGTACTATCCTCTATGACATGGTGATCCTTGCCTAACACCCACCACACGTAGCCTCTGGCTTCATTATAGAGCACCTCAAATGATAGATTTGAATTTTCTAAGACCTGGGCCTCTGCAGAATAGCCATTATTTCCCTGGCGCAAGGCATCTTCCTAAATGAACTCAATGCCACATCATATCCCTCCTTAATGTGTTCTCCTTCCACCCTGGCTAGAAACCATTAGGGACTTCCTAAAGCACCTAAAAACCAACAAACAAAAGATTGAAACATAAAAATAACCCAAAATTAAATAACATTAAATACCATAGTGACATGGGGATTTAACAAGAACTATACTGATGTTAAATACCATAATTTGAAATATAGTAATCAAAAGAGTTATAAAAAACTCTTTTCCATTATTTTTCCTCAATATTTTGATATTTACTTCTGTCACTTTCTCAACTTGTCATATAAAAATTTAAAAAAATATACTACATCTTAATTTTTTTTATGAACATAAAATTCATTATTCAGGTGAATTTATCAATAAATATGATAAAATAAAGATCACCTCTAGTTAATTGATTCCTCATAGGCCCACATAAGCCATATTGTATTATTTTAAGTGGCCAAGTGAACTAAATTTACACTATTTTGTGAGTTTCATGAACCATATTCCAATTTTAACATGTTTCATATATATAATCCCTATCTCTATTCAACTTTTTTGGTCTCTCACGACATCATTATTTGATATTTTGCTTAATTTTCATTTCAAAAGAAGGTCATGTCTTTTATTCCACAACTTGTTTCTATCCTTCACACTCAAATAATAAGAATTTCTTGGATTGTCAATTTGGAATAGGTCACCACTTATTCATTATCCCATATTAATAATTCTTTCATATTTTAAAATCATTATGATTCATTAATTTTTTATAAAAATAAATTCATTTCCAACATCATAGAGTTTATTGACGCTTAATAGATTATGTTTAATACCTTCAATAAAAATAACATCTTTGGATTTCAACTTATAATATTCAACCTCATCTATACAAAATCATTTGAGTTTTAAAGAGTTATCATTTCCAAAATTCACTACCCCTCTATAATGTTCTTAAATATTCTTTTAATATTTTTGAATCACCAGCCATATAATAATAAAATCTACTATTATAAATCCATAGATTACATTTCTTGAAATATTTTTGAGCAACATCAACAATGAGTGTTTTTCTACTTTTGTTTTCTAAACTACCGTATAATTTTCACCATATATAGATTGTACTAGGGGAATGATTATAAATTATTCAATTCAATACCCTATTTTTCACATATGACACATATTTCTTCCATGCATTCAACTTTTTTATGTATAGACAGACTTCAAAATATTTTAGTCAATGAATATCTATTCACTGAATTACTTCTTATATTTCCAGGGCTTATTTCTTTCTCTTTAATATTTATCCACCTTTATTTATACCTACACAAAGGTAATTACATGTTAGACTGGTATTAATAAGTTTGGTGTCCATAAATTCTATGGAACCAACAATATTCTATGAATTCTTAACTTCTATTTTGATAATAATTAAATCCAAAATAAAAATTATCCTGGAATATTTTGTACTTCATTTTTTTTTGGGGTTATAATCATTCTTGATGTATTCTTGTTTTACATTTATGTATTATATTTCTCAACATTTTTCTTAGACCAAACATTAAAAGTTTTAGAATTAGAACATGCACTTGAATGATATAGTGATCTCAATGAATTATAACAAAAATGGAACTTCAAAAAATTTGGATATAAGGATCGAAATAAACAAGTGTTAAAGAAAGGTGTGAACAGGGAAATTTATTGGTAGAAAATTTAGAAGAGTGTGATTTCCTCCACTAGTTCTTGGGGATAATTTCCATGATACTTATTTATCCTATTTCCATTATCACTAAATAGATTCTTTTCTCCTTTAATTATCTGTATAACACTAAATGGGTACATATTAGTGAAAATAAATGGACCTTCCATATGGAATTATGTCTAAATAGAATTAACTTCAGTCATGATTTCTAAAGAAGCACTTTCTCTTCTGGATTGAATTATTTTTGTTCAATCATCTATTCATGTGCCATCCTTTTTCTCCCCTTGTAAATTACAGTTCTCAGAAATTATTCTCTTATGATCTATTTAAGTTCTTAAATTTTAAGTCTCCTATCTTGTAATTTCTTCTCCAAATACATATTAATCTCATTGACCACCCAATAGACCATTTGTTCCATCTCCACAGGTTAATGAAAACTTTTCTAATAGATTAACTAGTATGGAATCATTCCAATTTGAGTTTTATAAACTGATATATAAGTACAAAATGTGTATTCTAACCTTTGGATCCAATAATTCCTATTTTTCTTGACATCCCTTTCCAGGATTTCCTTAATTTCTATATTGTAAACTTCATATTTTCCATTGGTTTGTGGGTGGTAGGGTTTTTATGACCTGTGATACACTCCATACTTTGTAATTGAATATTTCATTCCCCTATTAAAAAATTGAGTTCCTTGGTCACTGATGATTACTCTTAGGACTCTAAGTCTACTAAATATATTAGTCTTAAAAATCACAAACAATAACATAATAATTAGTCTTTGTGGATTTATATTCCACCCATTTTGAAACATCATCCTTAACTAACATGATATAAAAATTTCCAAAGGATATGGGAAATGGTTTCATGAAATATATGCCTCATACATAAAAAAATTTACAAAATTTTAGTAGTCATTGAGTCATTTGTTTTCTCTTAAATATGTTTCAAATTAATTCTAATTGATTCAAATTGTTCAAATTTCTTATAAAATTCATTAGCATATTTAAAAAATGTGTTCTAGTATATGATTTATTCTAAAACATTCCCAATATTTCATTGAGTTCCAAAGTTTCCTTCAAAATATAATATATAATAAAATTATATTATGGATTGTACCTCACTATTAGGGAAAAAAATTGATCAACTTATCATTAATAATCTTCCAAAGATATCATTTATACCAAGCATAAAACATTGAGTCAGCATTGATTGATTTAAAATTTTTATTGTTAATTTAGGTGAGATGGAACTTGATAGGTTACCAAAAAATTGACTATATCATCATACCATGGTATTATCCCTCAATTAAATATAGTTTTTATCTTTGAATGTATTCATTCAATGAATCATTATCTTTGATTTCAACTTTCTCTATATTGGGAAACCAGCTCAAGTGATATTCCCTTGTATTCTCAGCTCCTATCTTATCATATATCTCCAAATAAAATACTTGATATAGGATAATTCATCTTAATATTCTTGTATTTTCTTACTCCTTCTTAATTAGGTACCTAAGGGCTATATGATCAGAGAAAATAATCACCATAGTACCTAGAAAATATTATCAAAATTTATCCAAAGCCAAAAAAAATACTAAAAAATATTTCTCAGTGGTTTTATAATTTGTTTGGGATGAATCCTGTTTTTTGGAAGTATATATAATGAAATGAGTATTTCCATAAATTCATTGAGACAAAACTACTTCAATATCTTGGTTTAAACCATCACATCGTATCTCAAATGGGTGCTCCCAATTAGGTGGTTACATGACCATAGGTTTGGTTAGATTAGTATTCAACTCATCAAAATATTTACTTTAATCATAATCAAAATTAAATTCACCATATTTTAAAAGTAATTTAGATAGTATAAAGTAAATATCACTAAATTCTTTGATGAATCTTCTATATAACCTTGTATGTTCAAAAAGAGATCTTACATGTGTAACACGAGTTGGATAGGTCAATGCCTTCCTAGCTTCAATTTTAGACTAATCAACCTCAATACCATTTTTTAAATTACATTTCCCAACACTATTTCTCTTTCCACTATGAAATTGAAATTTTAAAAAATTAAAACAAGGTTATTTTCAATTCAATTTTTATATAATTTCTTCAAATTTTCTAAGCAATGATCAAAATAATTTCAAAACATAGTAAAATAATACAAAAATTCTTATAGGGTTTCCTCTATAAAGTTAGGAAAAATTATTACCAATCCTATTTGAAATGTACATGGTGTATCGTATAATCCAAATGGAATTATTCTATAAGTAAAGGTATCATAAGGAATGGGAAAGTTTTTTTTATCCCCAAGTATAATGGGAACTTGGAAGTATCCAGGAAATCCATCTAGAAAGTAATAATGATTTTTACCTGACAATATTTATATAATTTATTCAAAAATAGAATGTATAAATGATCTATTCTAGTGAACTAGTTCAATTTCTTATAGTTTATATAGACTCTCCAATTATTCTCGACTCTTATAGAAATTGGTTCATTTTGTTCATTCTTACAAATTTTCTATCCTGTTTTCTTGGGTACTATAAGAATGGGACTAAACCATTTAGAGTCATAAATGGCATAGATAATTTCTGATTCTAATAATTTTTTAATATACTTCTTAACTATATACAACATAGTTGTATTAACACTTTTATGGGTATGTCTAACAAATATTTCATCTCCTTTCAAAAAAAATTATACATTCAACATTTTAGAATTTTCTCAGGGATATCTCCTAGAGTCCAACCTATAACTTGTACATTTTCCCTTAATAGATTCATTAGTTTTCATTCTTGATCAAGAACTAAGTTTCTAGTAATGTCCATTCGCATCTTTTTTCCTTTCATTAGAAACACATATTTTAAAGCAGTGGGAAAAGGTTTTAAATATATATGTGGTTCCAGCACTAATGATGAAATTAAATTTGGTTTAATTACCTATAAAAATTTATATTCCTTCGCATAATATTAAATTTCAACTACCTTATCATTAAATAAACTATAAAACCCATCAAAATAGCCAAAAGTCACCTCATCTTCAGATAGTTTCATAGGGTTTTTATGTTTTTTTCTAATTGTATTTTATAGATGTTTCAAATCATAACTATTCACCCAAACCTAAAAATTATTTTAAAATGACAAATTTTGTACATATATTAGGTTATTTATACTATGAAAGTGTGAATAGTGAATAATCTACCTATAGATACTTAATTGAATCAAAAATATTTAAGTGGAAAATATTATCACTGAAATCCATCATTAAAGTACCTTCATTGACAATTATTATTGTATTTATTATTTTAAATAAGGTTTTATCCAAGATAAAAGGCCACTACGTTGTGGTAATTTTATTTACATGTTTATAACATAAACATTAGTTGGCAAGATCAAATTGTGTACCCTAACTAGAACATTTTCAAATACTTCTTATGGGAATACAATAGATATATTTTCCATTTGAACAACCACTCTTGTGGGTTTGAGTTATCCAATATAAAAATAAGTAAAAACATTATAAGGAGTGACATTTATAGAAGAATGAAGATCACACAATGCATATTTAAAATATATATAACCAATTGTAAAAGGGATAGAAAATGTCCCTGGATCTTGAAATTTGGTTTTAATTTATGTTGTGATCAAGGATGAAACACTTATTTCTAATTTTAATCTATCATTACCCTAAATTATTCTTTTTTGGTACATATTTCCTTGAGGAACATAGTATATTTTGAAACCAATTTGAGAGCTTCAAGAATAGGTATGTTTATTTTCACTTTTTAGAAGGTTTCTAAAATTTTCTTTTGAAATTATTAGTCTTATATTTTCTTCCATTGAATAATTATTGATGGAAATGGTAGTGGAAGATCATTATTTTCCCTTATAAATTTTTATAAGGTTGATTCTATTTTTTACCAACCTTTTTTAGGCCTATTTTCCTCTACCTCTTTTTATTTTTTCAAAGGGATAGTTTTCAGATCAATTTTCAAATTACTTAACTACCTATGTCACATGTTAGTATGGTTTTATTTGGAATTAGATTTATTAATGGGGTGAATCCCTTTATCGCTCCTGATTATTACAAGGCTCATATTACCTTTAGGGTTCAAAATTGGTGGATCTGGTAATTTTCTGAAATTTATTTCTGTATTTCCAAAAGGTGTACTAGTTAATTCCATAATTTATATACCTCATTTCTCATCTTGGTAAACTAGTTGATGGAAACTCAAATGATTTATTTTGTTGAAAGGGTGGTTATTGTAAGACTTTTTATTTATAAGTATACTTGTATAGTTGTTGGAATGATAGAGGTTATTGATATTACCATTAAAACTTGTTGGTGTTTCATAGGTGTTAGTGAACTAATTTCTCTAAATATATACTAATTTTACTTAATATATAATATTTTTAATTAATTCATACTCATATATATTATTTTTTTAATTATACTAATTAGTGAGATATTTATACAAAATTTTAATGATTTATATAAATTTTTAGTAATTTATATCAATTTATTTTAAATTATATCATTTTTAAAAAATATTTATTTATAATAATTTTTATTAAGTTATCCTAATTTATAATAATTTTAACTAATTTATACTAATTTTATGAATTTATATAAATTTAAATTATTTTTATTACATTTTTACTAATTTGTTTTAATTTATTGTTATTTTATTAATTTATGCTAATTTTTATTAATCCATACTAATTTATACTAATATTTATTAATTTTTCATATCTTATAATATTTTAAACTATTTTTTATTAAATTATATTAATTTTTATTGGTTTATAATAACTTATAATAATTCAAACTATTTTATATTTATTTATACAATTTTTTAATAATTTAAACAATTTTTATTTATTTACATAAATTTTTATTAATTTAAAGAAATTTTAAATAATTTATACTAATATTTATAAATTTATACTAATTTATAATAATTTAAATAATTTTTTGTGGTTTTTTTATATTTTTTATTAATTTATACAAATTTACAATAATTTTAATTAATTTAAGTTAATTTTTATTTAATTATATAATTTATTATTAATTTATATTAATTGTTTGTCAATTATATTAAATGAGCGACATAGTGATAATAATTTATATTAATATTTAGTTATTTAAACTAATATTTATTAATTTATATTATCTTTTTACATATTAAACTAATTAACAATTTTACTAAATAAATCAAATAAATAAATATTAAAATTAATAACAATTGAACAATTAAATGCAAAAACTAATAAAAATTTAAAAGAATAAAAAAATACCTTGAAATAATTCGATAGAAACTCTAATCGTTGGAAAGTACCTCAAGAGAATTAGATAAGAAGAGACTGTGGTAGAGATTATGAGAATGATAGGGAGTGGGCTTATATATATAGTTAGATTTTTTATGATGGATTTTTCATCTTAAAAATTACTTTTTGTCATGGATATTTTTGAGGAACAGTGTATTTGTGATGGGTTTTTTCGATGGAGTAAAGTTTGGTCGCAAACAATTCACCACTAAAAATAATATTTCCCACCTATCCAAAAACTTTTTACGATAGATCGTCCATCGCAGAAAAAACTTCGCCCAGGTTATTTATGATGGATGTGTCACGAATAATACTTTTTGCAATAGACCAATAGTAAAAAAGGATTTCTACAAAAACTATTTCGAATGGATTCGAAAATCTACCAAAAATGGTTTTTTCTCCCAAAGCATGGGTATTCATGCCAAAAATATTTTGTGACAGACTTGGTAGTTCAGCCCAATAAGCCACTGAAAAGAATTTGTGACGTAATTTCTTATCCATCGCAAAAGAAAATCACAAGACAATTTGTGATAGAACTTCAGTCTGTCGTAAATAACCCATCACAAAAATGAATTTTCCTCTAATGAAGGGCAGTTTGTATTGATTTTATTGATTGAAAAAACTATATTAGACTTTGGAAGTGTCTCTCCATCCTTGATTAGGCTACTAAAATTGCCTTCATTGATAGCCATAAAAACAACTTTCAGTTACCTACACTTCAACACATTGATCAGTATAATGGTTTGGAGGAGAATGTAGACTATATACCATTACTGGTACTTTTTGTTCACTTTTTTTCTTAAGAGACATATGTCTAACCAAATTGGTTAGTTCCTCAATTTTAAACTCTAAAAGGGGTGATTTAGATAATCGTACCTCATTCAATTGTTTAGTACCAATACCACTTGTGCCAACATGTTGAGAATTATGATTTATCTTCTCGATCGGTCCTCTAGAATCTACTAGTGACTTATCAATCAATGTTTATATTGATAATGCATCCATTATATTTTTTGTCACTGTTAAGTAGTCATTGATTGAAAAAGACTAAAAAGTGGTTTTCATCAATGGTTTTGTGGGGAAATCTAGTACATAACATTTTAAATATTTATCAATGCTTATAAAATGTCTCTCATGATGCCTATATTATGGAATTGATTTACTTTCTAAAAGTTTTACTCCTTAAAGTGGGGAATAATATCCTATGAAGGTAACCCAATTCATTTCACTCTCTAGGTTGTAGGCTATAAAACCATTCCTTATAGGCTCCTTTAAAAGAGAATGGAAAGTGTCTCCACTTCACCTCCTCTTCAAATAATTCTCCAAGACATAGTATAGAACACACCAATGTGAATTCCCTGATAATCTTGTTAGGGTATTCACCTACAGAACCATGAAATCTAGGCAACCATTTTATCTGACCAATATTTAATTCAAAGTGAGTTTGCAAATCAGGAATGAAAATTTGGTTGTTCTAATTAAAAAAGTGGGGTGTATAGAGGTCTCTTAGGGTTTGGTTACGGTCTCATGTCATAGTTACAAATTCATAGTGAACAAAAAAATCACTAGAGTTTGAGAATGAAATATCCTCAAAATCATCTTTAAAATTCAACTTCCTATATTTTATTAACAAATTTCATTTAATCTGAGGATTAAAATAGAATTTTTTTTGGAATTAGAATGGGACACATAATTTTATTTTTAGGTATTTTGAATCTTCCTCCTTATAAATGGTACCAAGTTTTTGGAACAGTTGTCATGGATGTAAAAAAACCTATCTAAACCCTAAGTTTATTGTTTGTATATATATATAGTATAGGGGAGGTGATATATTGTCTCTAAAGAGGGGTGTAAAATTTAGTTTTCACAATTAGTAAAGATGGGGGTTTGATGATTTCATATTAATAGAACATGAAAGTAGTTTTAATGAGTGATTTTTATCAAAGATATGATAGGTTATGGGTTTAAGGGTTTTAGTACCATTTATAATGATGACATAGCATTAAAAATAATTCACATTTATTTTTATTAATTGTTAAAAGAAATAAAACACAATTGTTTTATAATTCATCGTAGGTTAACATAAAATGTTAAGTTTAACTAACAATAATCATTATTGGTCAACCCTCCTTGTATATGTGAAAAGCTATCAAATGAAACCAAAAAAATAAACCAATCCTAAACTAATTAGGAAAAACCCAATCAAATAAGTTACTCCCAAAAAATTCAAGGACAGTACATTATCTTCACCCATGTATCAACAATATCTAGATACTCACCACTCAGCCTAACATATTCCATTATATATAAGCACAACTGAGTAGAGGGAGAATTAAAATTATTAATGAAAGAAGCATTAAATTCATAAAAATAAGAAAATGAGCACAATCTCATTCAAAGTAATATCATGTTATTGAATATATAATTTACTAATTACAAAAATAATTTTATTCATTTAAGCACACAATCAGGTATATAAAAAAATATATCCTTCCCTTATCCCAATCACTAATAGGTTCTTACCCATTTATTTAAGATGTAAAATATAGATGAAAGGGGAGTAAATAGAAAATTTCATAAACACTAAAACAAATATTAAAACTATGAAAATTTGATCCCCCTCTCTTTTTAACTATAGGCCCATAGGAAACTGTCGGCCACCCTCTCTAGTATTAATGGTTTTAATAATCAAAAGTCATGTCAAATCCTATTAATAATTTAAATCATGTTTATTTAAGTTTCAATATATGTAATTATGATTATTTATTATCACATATAAGTTTAACATATTCTGATAATATTTATGTTGTAAGATAGTCTAAGCAGAAATATTTTCTATGTATAACAGACTAATATGGATAGTTCAATTCAGTCACCAATAGTGCAAAATGACTCGCTGATAGATGACTCACTATCAATGAAATTGACACACTGATATACTGACTATCTCACTGATAGTTCAAATGAGTCACTGACAGTTCAATTAACCTACTGACACAAAGACCTACTGATGTAGGGACTTACCGATGCAAGGAACTACTGATGAATGGTGCTAATAATGCAAGGACTCACCAAATGTTAAAATGAGTCACCGATGTAATGAGTCACTAGCACATGTAATGATTGATAGAATGACACGCTGATGGAATCATTCACTAACAGAAGGAGATACAGATAGAGGAATCACTGATAGACTGTTCAAATTTCCTTTTATTTAAAATTATTTCTAATGGTCATATTTTGAGTGTTTTAATGTGACTAATTAATTTAATTATTTTTACAGACATATTAAATGAGGATTATAGAAGTACGAGGTACGTCATCTACCTCAAAACATTCACATTTTCAGGCTTCAAAATTATAAAAGAAAAGGACTCAAGATGAAATAAATATATGCAACACACAGGAAGATACGAGTGGTATTTTAGCAGAACCACACGAGAAACATACAGAAAGGAAGAACACAAAAAGGAAATCATCATTCTTATTTGATGCGATTCATAGAAATGTTGTCCAAAAAGTTACAACATCTCTGCAACATCCAACTAAACCAAAGGAGAAGATCATCTCATCTTCCTGGAAGACAGAACATAGTGCACTTCGACACTCTGTTTCAGTGTCTACTTCCAAAAGAGGACTCTAGATTCAACTTTGATACATCAAAGAGTCCATAGATAAACTACATAACATACAGAGCCTTCTAAACTCTATCTAATACATATTGCTTTGTTGCGTACATTTTTATTACATTTTTGAGTAGTGTGTGCATCTGTCTATAAAACCCGCACTTTCTCCTGCACTAAGCTGTATGATACTAGATATCCTCAAAAAACTATCTTTTTTATACTTTTTTATCCCCCAAATAAATTTAGAAGAGGTCTTGTGTGACTTGGTTGTATTTTTTCCCACATAGAACTATGGTAGAGGTCTTGTGACCTCAACAGTCTTTATATTATTGTGTAAACCCCGATCCAGGGTGTGGATCAAAACCATTATCTATATAGATTTCTTGGGGGTAGGTGATCACAAAGTGAAGAGAAATATGTCTCAACTTGACACTTAACCTCTTGTTTTATATCTGATGTTCCTTCAAATTTAGTTTTCTTTGTTTTTACATGTACTTAAGAAAACTAAATTTCACTTTGATAGTTAGTCTTAGATAGTTTTTATAACTATTTTGGCTTATTAGATTATTTTTAAAAGGTGTATCAATATCTCATATTGTTATAACTGAGAAATAATCAGTCTTCTGAGAAACTAGTTGAATAGTCAGACTATTATAAATTCACTACTTTGATTAAACTGTCCTGTTATGTTTTAAATTGGGGAAATATTTTAAATAAACCTTTTTAATAGAAATTTTTATAGGAACTCAATTCACCCCCCTCTTTAGTGTCCTACTCTGACCAACATTTGTTATCATAGGTTGTTTTTAAACTGGTAAGCTTCAAAAATCTCAAGGTTTTTTTTAAATATTTTCAAATTTTATTTAGTTTAGTTTTAAAGATCTCTAAATTTCTATAAGTTCTAAATTTTTAGCTATTTAAAAATATTTTCTTTAGAGTGGACAATATATTGGAAGGTGCTGATACAAATAAAAGTCCCTAATTTAATGGAAAAAACTATGCCTAGTTGAATATTAATATGAAAATGCATTTATAAAGTATGAGATTTTATATTTAGATAGTTATAGAAGATAAATATGAAATACCAAATAATTCTAGGAATACCTTGAGTGATGCCACAAAGCTGCTTATAATAACAATTTCAAAGCTATGAATGCTCTATTTTGTGCACTAGGAGATGAAGAATTTAATAAAATATCTTCTTGTACATCTACCTATGAAATTTGGGACACTTTATCTATTTCACATGAAGTAAATTAAAATGTTAAATAAATGAGACTTAACACCAATACTATTAAGTATGGTAATTTTAATATGAAGCCTAATGAGCCTATTTCTAACATGTATCTCTGGTTTAATGAGATTGTGAACACCATGATCTCTTTGGGAAGAACTATTACAGTAAAAGAGAAAATATATAGAGAGGTACTTATTTATCCATAAGAGAATCATATGAGCTTAACACTTTGCTGGTAAAGGAGCTAATAAGAAAGTTGATGATGTATGAGGAAGAACTAAAAGTAAACAAATAAGAGGATGATGAACCCAAAAAAATATGTTTCTTTAAAATCTATTGTATCCAAACAAAAGTACAAATCTCAAGATGAAACTGAAAGTTCAATTGATGAACAATACTTAGTAGACAATGATGAAAAGAATGCTCAGATATCCAGAAGGTTTAAGAAATTTTATAAGAAGAATAAATTATTCATAAATCCCAACTACAAAGAAAAGTATGATCATAAGGGACATTAGAAAAATATTTAAAAAGAGGTGATGCTTCAAATGAGATAATCTTCTATGAGTGAAAAAGAAAGGGACATGTAAAGGATGACTATCGCAAGATAAATTACAATAAGAAGTATGATGATAAAGATAGAAAGTATAAAAAGGCCATGAAGGAAACATCGAGTGATTTTGAGGACAGCTCAAGTGACTCAGAATCCTCTCATAATGAAAAGACTAATAAGAAAAATATGTGTTTTATGACAAACACATATGAGGTAACACTAAACTCTCCTGAACATAATTATTACTATTCTAGAGATGAAAGTGATTTTGAAAACATGGCCAATAGGGAAATGTTTGAATATTGAAAAATTATAGAGGAAACTTGTAATGAATTAAAAGATAAAAATAAATATTTAAAGAAACAAAATGCTTTGACTACCACTGTTAAATCAGAACTTGTTGCAGAAAAAGAAAAATATTCTCAACTGCTTAAGGAAAAAAATGAGCTTAAATTGTCAAATGAGAAATTGAAAAATGATTTATAAAGGTTTACCAATGGTAAAAAAATATTAGTTCAAATTCTTAGTAAACAAATATATCCTAAGTATACTACTGGAATAGGATACTAATTAGTAAATAAGAATATAGCTAAGACTCATTTTGTATGAAAATCTAGAAAATCTATTTTTATGCCCAGTTATGGAAAATTTTCTGCAAGTTCTAGCTATGAAACATCTTATACTATTTCAATATTTTTTAGACCAAATAAAGTCTATTTTTCAAATACTTTACATTCTTATTATATTAAACCCATGAAGCAAATGTGGGTTCCCAAATCTCTTATTACTAATGTTATTGGACCCAAACAAATATGGGTACCAAAATCTTTTCTTATCTAATTTATTTTATAGAAATTTTTTTTGAAGAGATCCTGTAAAATCTTATGGTACTTGGACAGTGGATGTTCAGGACACATGATAGGAGATTAATCATTCTTCAATAACTTGATAAATATTGATTGTGGACATATCACTTTTGGTGATAATTAAAAATGAAAAATCATCGGCCTTGGTCAGATTGGTAACTCTAACTCAATTCTAATTTCTAAATTACTTTTTATTGATGGATTAAAATACAACCTACTTAGTATCTCTCAGTTATGTGATGATAGTTTTAATGTTAAATTTGAGAATGATGCTTATAATGTTTTTAATTCTAAAAATGAGTTAGTATTTATTGCTCTTAGAAATGAGAATATTTATATTATTAAATTAGATTCTTTGATTTTTCAAAATGTTTCATGTTTGAATGATTTTTATAGAGTTTTGGATTTTAAATAGGATATTAGGGAACTAAAATATACACTGACTTAGAAATCTTATTAGAAAATACTTAGTTAATGATCTACCTAAACTTGAGTTTCCAAATGAAAAATTCTACAATCCTTGTCAAAAGGGTAAACAACAAAAAATCTCTTTCAAACCAAATAAAGAAGTGTCAATTTATTAACCTCTTGAGTTGGTTCACATGGATCTATTTGGACCATCTATAGTTTCAAGTCTAAGTGGGAAGTACTATGTTTATGTTCTTGAAGATGACTACTCTAGATATACTTGGACCTTCTTCTTGGCTCACAAAAGTGAATATTTATCTCATTTCACTAATTATACTTAGACTATAGAAAATATTAATTGTATTATAATTAAAACCCTAAGAAATGACCATGGTCATGAGTTTGAGAACTAAGAATTTGAATCCTTTTGTTCAAAAAATGGCTATAATCATAACTTATCTTCTCCTAGGACACCCTAGAAAAATGGAGTTGTAGTAAGAAGAAATGAAACCCTATAAGAAATTACTAAAAATATGCTTAGTGAGTATGACCTACCTATATATTTTTGGGAAGAAGTTGTCAATAAAAAATTCTATATAATTAATAGAGTCTTGATTATACCTATCCTTAAGAGAGATCCTTATGAGTTGTAGAACAATAGAAAATCTAAAGTTAATTACTTCAAAGTTTTTGGTTGAAAAGTCTATATTCTTAACACTGATGATAATCTGGGAAAATTTTCCTCCAAGAGTGATGAAGGAATTTTCCTAGGTTATTCAATTTCTAGTAAAGCCTATAGAGCCTTCAATAAGAGACCCAAATGTGTGGAATAATATGTACATGTCATGTTCAATGAGACATATCCACATGAGTAAAATACCTCTCTAGAAAATCTTTAGGATGATATGTCAAATCTTGACATCAATACTAAATCTTCTGACCATCCTATTAAGGAATATATTAAAACTTCTAGTTCTTGAAATTATTTAGATTCTAGTCATGATGAACCTGAACATTTAGAAGAACATAAAATCTCTATTCCTTTTTCTAGAATTGTTATAACTCTGAAGAACCATCCTTTAGATGTTATAGTTATAGATTTAGACAGAGGAACTCATACTAGAGATTCTCTCAGAAATTAGGTTGATCATCATGATTTCTTGTCACAACTTGAACCAATGAACATAAATGATGCTATCAATGATTAATTTTGGTTGATTTCTACACAAGGAGAGTTAAATCAGTTTGAAAGAAACAAAGTCTAGAAACTTGTAGATAGACCCAAATACACCTTGATTATATAAACTAAATGGGTGTTTTGGAATAAAGTTTATGAAGCTAGTAATATAGTTAGAAACAAATCTATATTGTTTGCACAAGGTTATATTCAAGAAGAAGGGATTGACTATGAGGAAAACTTTGCACCAGTAGCTAGACTTGATTCCATTATAATCCTACTTGCCTATGTATCACATCTATATTTCAAACATTATCAAATGGATATCAAGAGTTCATTCTTAAATGGTTATATAATTGAGGATGTTTTTGTTGAACAACCCCCTGATTTTAAAAATCCCCACTTTCCAAATCATTTTTTTAAATTAAATAAATATTTATATGGTTTAAAGTAAGCTCTAAGATCTTGGTATGATAGGCTTAGCACTTTTCTTATTTCTAATGGTTTTACCAAATGTATTGTTGATTATACCATTTTTATAAAACATATTTCCAAATATGTTTTATTAGTACAAATTTATGTAGATTATGTTATTTTTGGATCTTATAAAAAAAATTATGTGTTGATTTTTCAAAGATGATTCAAAGTGAATTTGAAATGAGTGTAATGGGTGAACTCAAATTTTTTCTTGAATTTCAAATATTTCAAAATAAAGAAGCTATTGTTTCGAATCAAAGTAAATATACTAAGGATATTTTAAAAAGGTTTGGATTTGAAATTGACTAAGAGTAGTGACACTCCAATGAGTACCACTTATAATTTGGACCTTGATGAATATGGTAAATCTGTTGATCAAACCACTTATAGAGGAATGATTGGGAGTTTACTCTAATTAACTGCTAGTAGGACAGATATTATTTTTAGTGTGTTCATGTGTGAAATTTTTCACAAAAACCAAAAATAATCTCATTTAAATGCTACCAAAGGGATTTTTAAATACCTTAAGTACACACCTAATTTAGGACTCTTCTATCCTAGAGGACAACCTTTTTATTTGGTGAGTTATTCAAATGTTTACTTTGGTGGCTGTAAGTTAGACAGAAAGAGAACCTCTAGAACATGTCACTTTTTGGGCAATTATCTATTTTCATGGTGTAGTAAGAAATAAAATTATATTTCATTATCTAATATCGAAACTGAATACATAGCTGCTGGTAGTTATTGTGCACAAATATTTCTGATAAAACACAAATTACTAGACTATAGATATCAATTCAAACATGTCCCTATAAATTGTGATAAAATAGGTGATATTAATATTTATAAGAATCTTTTTTCACATTCTAGGAAAAACACATTGGTGTAAGACATCACTATTTGATATACCATTTTCAAAAAGGTGGTAAAACTTTAGAGTTCATTGGTACTGAACATCATCTTGTTGACATTTTCACTAAGCCATTGAACACTGAAAGAATGAACTACATCAGACATGAGTTAGAAATGATCAATTTGTAGGACCTTATGTTGTTATTACTTTGATAATTTTAAGTGAAGTTGTCATACTGACACTAACAGTATAAAGCTAACAATATCATACTGACACTGACACTATGTCATGATGACATAGTTGTCATGATGAAACTAATGTTATGTCGTGCCAACACAGTTATCATGCTGACACTGACACCTAGTCAAGCCTACACCATTGGTGTTATGAAAAACATGTCTCTAACACTGATGAATCATTGTTTTTATCCATTTTATTTTTTACCAAAACAAATAAATTTCATTTATTTTGTTGAACCCAGTTCAATATTTCATGATTTTGTGATTTAAAATGTCCTAAATGATATAAATTCAAGTCAATCAACTCTAATCCTTTACCCTTACACTCACTCAGTTGTTGTTCTCACTACCTCCCGACCTTTCACCTTCCGACCTTCAAACCGAACTATTGGAATGTAACATGGGAAGAAAGATCTTGAAAGTGGCGAGTCTCATGAAACTAAAAAATAGAAAGGGGAATCAAGAAAATCCTCTGGACCAATGAATCCTGCTCTGGTGAATTGTGTAGTGACTCTAAAAAAAGAAGTTCTTATTGAATGGATATTGGAAAGAAAGTCTTCGCTTCTTAGTGTGTTACAATATCAGGGATTTCTTGAGTGGTTCTCATATAATGAAATACATTTTTACATGAAGCTAGTTCATGAATGTTACATGAATGTGGAGTTTCTTCTGTAAGTAAGTGAAGTTTCTTTAATTAAGTACGTAGTAAAAGGAAATTGAATCTCTTTTTCATTAAGGAAATGGTTTGAATGTCTTAAGGTACCCCATGAGGGTGTGTTTGATGATTACTAGGGTAGATCTCCATCAGAGAGTGACTTTTTCTACTTTGAGATAGCTTTGGAGGAGCTTCCTGATAATGATGAGCATAGGAGACCCATTTCTACGGAGTTATATGGGGGGTGTATAATTTTTTTCAAGTTTATACAGTATCAGATCTGTCCCAAGAAAGGGGAATTTTCATCACTAAAGTATCAATATGTATATTTGATTTATCTGATGAGAAAATGGATTAATGTAAATATATGTAGATACCTTTTTGTGCACATAAATGAAATGATTAATCCTTCTTGAAAAACCAATTCCCCATTTTTACAAGGTTGATCTCAACCATGTTAAAATAGAAAGGTTATGTTAGTGAAGGAGATGAAGTTTTTTCTGAGTGTAGTGGGATATGCCTAAGTAAAGTGATCTATAAAAGGATGAAGATAATATTTATGATAAGTTCAATCTAGTAGAACATCAAAATAGGCCAAGAAATATGGCTAATCCTAGTCTCGGATCAAATGAGAATTTTTTTTACTCTTTTGATGAGGAAGAAGAGATTTCCACACTAGTCAGAGATCAAGGTTCACCTATCGATGATAGGAGTGATCCTGACACCACTGAATCTCACAAAGTTTTTTCTTTTGGACGTTCTAGTCATCCATTTTCTTTACCCTCAGATGAAATGACTCTTGGCACAAATGGATTTGAGGAGACAGAAGTCTCATATAGTGTGAAATATCTAAGTAGATCCAGTGGATCTGAAGAAGAATAAGAAGTAAGTGAAGGATATAAAAGTGACAGTAGCAGAGGTAGTGGTAGTGAATAGGAAGAAGGTGATGATATTGCCGATAGAAATAGAAGTGAATAGAATGCCTCTGGTCATGATGATGATGATGACGATGGTAGTCATAGTTATGGCTACCATCATGAGTATGATCAAGGTGGATATGTAGAGATGGTTGAAGATGTGTTTTAGGAATGGTTGTAAGAACCTCCTAAAGTTGTTGTAAAAGAAAGAGAAAATGCTAAAGTTCATGATTAAGTGGAAGTTCAGGTAGTCCCTGTACCTCAGTTGGTTTATAAAAGAAGGAGACATCATTTTGAGGATGGGAAACTACTGAGGAGAGAATAGATTTATGGGAAGCCTAAAGAAAGGAGAGATCAAGCTAATGGGGAGCATCAACTTGGAAGAGTAAGACTTGACACTCTCACTCCTCTGGATGAGGATGTTATGATTGAATGGGAAAATAATCCTGGACATATAGCACTAGGTTTGGATTATTAAGACTTAGACGATGAGGTATTTTTACCTGTCACCAAAGAATCGGTGGCTGAGACCCTTCCTAATGAATCTGTCACTAAAGAGAACTTTGAAATATTTAAGGAGGAAGTTTTTCAGATGTAAGTGTATTAGTTCAATCTCAGATGGTCTATGAGATTCAACAAACTAGAAGGAAAAACACTGAGTTGAGTGGTAAAGTATAGTCTCTCAGATCTTCAATAGAAGAGATGAAGTAATATGGTAAAGTTGTTTCTGTTCTAGGTCAAACAGTGGGTGTGAGTGACATTGATGTAGCTAATGTTTCAAAGAAAGTGATAGCATAGATTAAACCCAACTTAATCAAAATTTCTGAAATAGTTTTTGAAAAAACTACAAAGCTAAGAAAATTAATGATTGGTCTTATCTCTGTAATAAATAATTTTACCTTGGTGTATAAAGGTTTTTTGGAAATAGTTCTTAAATATTTGAAGACTCATACCTTGGCTACTAATGTTCCTTCTACCTCCGGTTAATCTTCTCAGGCCCTTGACATTGAGGTAGTAAGAAATGTTGTTAAGGAAGAGCTCAAGCTCTGTTTGATGCTTTTAGTTTGTCCAGCCTTAAAAAGATTGAGAAGAATATTGACCATGTTCATGATATGGTTAGGCTCTATTTCAAGAGTGTCAAGAATACCAATGCTCAAATTATAGAGAAGGTGGATTATTATTTCAAGAAGATTATTACCAAGCGTTAGTTGACCGGTATTTTTAAGTATTTGACAGAGAACCTGAATTTTCCTCTAGTGACCAGAGCCTTTAAAGATCATGTACAAAAGTTGAAAGACTTGACCGCTCTTTTGGAAAAATTCCTGGAGAATAAAGACGATTTTGAGAAAGCAATGAAGTATGGTTGTGAAATAATTGATGATTTCATCAAGCTATTGAAGATATATCTTCATGTGCAAAGTGAAGCAATTTTTCTGCCTATTGTTTCACCCATTGGAATTTTTGGATCAGTACCTCCACCTCAGATGTCAGTTGCTTAGGATTTCAATGAGGTCTGACCAGTTATCAAAGAGAATATTCATCCTCCTGTGTTGTCACAGCACAAACCCATCTGTGCACCTAATGTTCCCAAAGGAGTGATCCTACCTCCTCTGAATATCCATTCAGACCATCTAGCTTCTAAGGAACCACATACTGGACCTAATTTTGATCCCTCTAAGAAAGGGAGGGAATTTCTTGATCCTAAGATGTAGTGTGGATAACTCTATGATAGGGATATTTGGTTGTCTTTTGTTGTATTTCCCTGGAGATTAGTAATAAATTTTACTTCATTAATTAATGACATTTCATGATTTTTTATTACATCTCTTTGTGTTCTATCTATTATTCTCTGTTATTATTATTATTATTATTCCTTTGATACATGTTTCATTCTTTATTATAATCAAAAGGGGAGAATAGTTTTTGTTACCCTTGCACTTTTTGATAATCCCAAAAGGGGAAGAATAGTTTGTCATTATCCTTATTTATTTTACCCTTGATACCAATATTATGCATTTTATTTTCCTTACCTATGATTACATATGGGAAGAAAATGCATTCATCTTTGATACTATTATTTTTGTTTCCTATGATACCATTACTAATTATTTTACCTTTGAACCTTATCTATATATTGATAAAATTTATCAATAATGGGAGATGATAAGTAGAAAGATTATATTCCACATCAAATGATTGTACTATATAATTCCATGATTTGTGATCATCAAAAAGGGGGGGATTGTTGGACCATAGGAAATTATTTGCCACCCTCTGTAGTATTAATGGTTTTAATAATAACAAATCATGTAAAATACTATTAATAATTTAAATCATGTTTATTTAAGTTTTAATATGTGTAATTATGATTATCTATGATCATATATAATTTTAACACATACTGATAATATTTATGTTGTAATACAGTCCAAGCAGAAGTATTTTCTAAGTATAACAGACCGATGTCGATAGTTAAACTGCGTCACTGACAATGAGAAATGACTCGCCGATAGATGAATCATCGTCAGTGCAATCAACACACCGACAGACCGACTGTCTCACTGATTGTCACGACCCGTCCTCAGGGCCCGTGTCGTGACTACCCCAAGCCCGCCTTCCATAGGCCAGGGGCTGGCGACTAGCACCAAAGGCGTAAATCCCGATAACTGGGAAGGAATTGCCTTTATAAAAGTAAACAAAACACTACAGAGTACAAGAGGAAGTAAAACACTAAGTACAAAGAGAAGTGTTGAAAGGTAAATGGGCCAGAATACAAAACCAAATGAAAGTACAACTATAACTGAACAAAGTACAACAGGAAAAGACAACAGCTGGAAGAAAGGAAGTAGCTCCTGGGTCGTCCTCCTCGGATCCTACCTGAAGGGTAGGTACAGATGGCGCAGCTCCTGGATTGTCCACCACGGATCCTACCTGAAGGGTAGGTACAGATAGCCTCCACAACACTCTTTCCAGTCAACCTCCTCCGTGTGTCGTCTCGCTGTGAAGTCCACCTCCATATACTGACTCATCGTGTAGTCCACCTCCAGGTACCGTCCAGTTCTCGAACACTCGGCCTCAGTCAGCACTGCCCGTCGTCTGCAACCAACACAATGAGGTGCGGGAATATCCCGTGCAGGGGTGAGTATAACGATACTCAGTAGGGACCCCAAGACCCTCAAGGTCTCACTAAAACCAACAAGGATAACCACAAAGAAGATCTCAACAGATAACCTCTACTTAGGTATATGCCCATACATATATCTAAGTTATCAAGTAACCCATCTCAATCATGAGGAAACACAAAGATCATGAAATCAACGGATAACCACTACCCAGGTATATGCTCATACATATACCTAAGTTATCAAGTGACCCATCTCAATCATGAGGTAAACATAAAGGTCAAAAGTCTCAGCTCAAACCAGGATTTTCATTATCGAAACCGTAACTGCTGAAAAGCCCCGTCTCTGGAGTGTAAAGTGGTCCTGTCACGATTCCAAGGTACTGCTCACTAACCTAACACTTCTGAGGTACTCCTCCTGTCGAGTACCGTGGGTCAGCCACCCAAACACAGTAGTGATTCCCGCCGAGGTATGTCACCCAAACACAGTAGTGCACACCCCCTAGTAGCTTGCTGAGGTACTCTCCGGACGAGTACCGTGGGTCTGAAATGTCACACAGGTAGTGCTCCGTCCGCCATGGGTCTGCACCTCACAAAGTAGTGCTCCATCCACTGGGCTAGTTGACTCACTCCAAGTCGAGTCGGTCAAGTAGTCATCAGGTCTCAGTCGGCTACATGGTCTCCGTACACTGCATGCTCGTCTCCGGGAGGGTCCGCTCCACAAGCTACAGGTTGATACTCCAAGTATCTCAAAGTCCCACGAAGAAGTATCTCAAAGTACCGCCTCGTCATAGAGGTCTCAACGCAACAGACGGCGCGTCAATCGGACGCCCGGTCTGTGAGTTATTAGTCTTTTCATCCCAGGGGCCCGGTTGATTTCGTGAGAGAACCAACCCGGCCATATCTCAACTATACCCTGAACTATCATAGGGTATACTCATAGGGACCGTTTCTCAACGTGATCACCAACGCCACTGACGGTTTGTCAAACGGACGTCTGGTCTGAAAGATAACAGTTTTCCCATTCCAAGGGCCCGGTTGGATTTCGGGTACAATCCAACCCGGCCACTATCCAACAGCAACCAAAACTTGGGCGAAGTATGCCAAAAGTTTCGTCTCACTTATAGGAATCCAACAAAGTTGACGGCACGTCAATCGGACGTCCTGAGCTCAAGATATAAGTGTTTCCGCTCCGAGGGCCCGATTGGTTTCGTGTACGAACCAACCCGGCCGAACCCAAAGTTCTCCGAAACCATGAGTGTAATATACCTAAATTACCGTCTCGTTCCAAGGATTGCTACGCAATTGACGTTGCATCGATCGGAGGTCCATATCCCAAGATATGGGCATTTGACTGAAAGTGGTCCGAAAATGGGGGGTCTAGGTCCGGACCTACCCGGCCCGGCCGGCTCGATCCGGCCCGGCCAGCTCGGTCCGGTTCGACCGGCCAGCAGCGGCTCGGCGTGGCCGAGCCGAAGTCGGGGAGCGGGGGGTGCGCGCGGCCCGCCCCTCGCCGTTAATTGAGGCCGGCGGCAACCGCCGCCGCCAGCCCTCCGGCGGCGCGCCGCCACCGCCTTCTGCGGACCACCGGACGCGCTCTGGTGGTCTGTTTCTCTTGTCGTCTTCGCCAACGGTCCTCCTGGGACCTGACCTTCGCTGCGAAGTTATTAAAACGCCATAGCGTCCTGCTTCGTCGTCGTCCGTCGATCCGCACATCGATAAACAAGCTGCGGAGGGTTTTCGGGCTGTGTTTGTTCGGCCCGCGTCCTCCGCGTTAGGTGTTATCAATTGGCTAACAATAACACATGATTTTAATCATTGATGAGGGTATAATTTATCCAAAATAAATTATACGAACACCTTGCAATCAAAAAAAATACCTACGCACGAGGGTTTAAAATTTTGAATGTGCGGCGTGACGACGTCGCGCATTCTTGCTACTCGATCCCGCGCGGCGTGATGATGTCGCACATCCTTGCCGTTATTTCCCATGCGATGCAACGACACCGCGTCACTTTCTTTCGGACGTCATGTTATTCTTGTCATTCTTTCCCACGCGGTGCGACGACACCACGTCACTTTCTTTCGAATCGCAATGACAAGAAAGAATAAAAAGGGAGGAGGATCGGCCGTGTTCATGTGGTCCGGCCTCCCGTTAAACGATAACAAGGGGTTCTCATTAATCGTAGAACATCAAAGATAGAATCAAGAAAAAAATGAAATGAACCCCTACTTTTGATTCGTCGATTGACGTTCGTCGTTCGTTGACGGTGTTGCGGAAAGAAGACGATGAAGTTCGTCTTTCACCGCGTTCGTCACACACTCCCAATCCCGAGCTACGTCGGCTGTGGAAGACACTACACGTCAGTAGGATCCGAGGGAGGAAGTCGAAGAAGGTTGTTGACGTTTGTCTCTTCCGTCGTTGAAGAGGCGTCGTTCTTCGTTGAAGATGAAGTTCTTCAAAAGAGGGAAGAGCTCTCTTCCAAATTCTCTCACACAACCAAAAATCCCAAAATAAAATAAGGCCTCTCCTTATTTTATTATTTTTCTATGCATTCAAACTTACAAAAATTCAAAACCTAATTCACTTAATCAATTAAACAATGAGTTGTCTAATTAATTAAGTGATAGGTTGGCAAGAATTTAAGAGGGAGAGAGGGGAGAGGAAGAGTTACACAACTTAAGTGGGGGGTTTAGAGGAGTTAGGGAGTTATGGGGAATTTGAAAAGGTGGGGGCTCGTGTGGGCCCCACCACACATTATCCTCTCATTTATCCTCACATGGGTAGTTAGGTGCCACCCCAAATTCCACATGTAGGATAAAACTACCTTAGACTTAAGAAATAAAATTTTCTCACAATTTTATTCATTCCTCAATTAAGCCACAAATTTTAACAACTCCTCCCGTGAAAATGTAACTCTGTAGTAGGCATTCCTAAGCAAATATCGACATTGCGGTTCCATCGGTGCCCTCGGAATTTGATTCCGAGCACCGGTTTCAAAGTTAGAAATTCCCGCTCGTTCGTTCACTGAACGTACCCGAGCTAAACTTCGGAAATTGATTCTGGGCACACCGGGCCTCGGAATCAGGTGCCGTCAGAAACTGCGTTCTTGTAAAATCCCAAAGAAAATTAAGAAAAAAAATTCTTTGAATTTTACGGGTCTTTACACTGATAGTTCAAACGAGTCATCAACAGTTCAATTGACTTACTAACGCAAGGACCTACCAACACAAGGAATTATTAATACAAGGACCTACCGGCACATGGTGCTACCGATGCAAGGACTCACTAACAGTTAAAATAATTCACTAATGAAATGAGTTGTTGATTCATGGAAAGACCGACATAATTACACAATGTGGAACGATTCACTTACATAAGGAAATACCAATAGAGGAGTCGTCAATAGACTGTTCAAATTTCCTTTTATTTAAAATTATTTCTAATAGTCAAATTTTGAGTGTTTTAATGCGACTAGTTAATTTAATGATTTTTGTAGACATATTAAATGAGGATGTCAAAAGTATGAGGTACATCATATACCTCCAAACATGCACATTTTCGAGCTGCAAGAGTATAAAAGAAAAGGACTCAAGATGAAAGAAATATATGCAACACACAGGAAGATATGAGTAGTACTATAGTAAAACCACATGAGAAACATACAGAAAGGAAGAACACATGATGAAATCTTCATTACTGCTTGTTGTGATTCAGAGAACTGTTGTCCATCAAAGTTTCAACATCTCTACAACATCCAACTAAACTGAAGGAGAAGATCATCTCATCTTTCTGGAAGATAGAACATAGTGCACTTAGACACTCTGTTTCAGTGTATGCTTCCCAAAGAGGACTCCAACTTCAAC
This sequence comes from Viscum album, assembly GCA_963277665.1. Taxonomy (NCBI): domain Eukaryota; kingdom Viridiplantae; phylum Streptophyta; class Magnoliopsida; order Santalales; family Viscaceae; genus Viscum; species Viscum album. Next base: position 1,869,762,203 of record OY728163.1, read on the forward strand.
TCTGATACATCAAAGAATCAAGAGATGAACTACATAATACGCAGATATTTCTAAACTCTATCTAATACTTATTACTCTGTTGTGTACCTTTTTATTACATTTTCGAGTATTATGTTCATTTGTCTATAAAACACACACTATCTCCTGCACTAAACTATAGGATACTAGATATCCTCAAACAACTATCTTTTTACACTTTTTTATCCCATGAAGAACTATGAAAGAGGTCATGTGTGACTTGGTTTTATTTTTTCCCACATAGAACTGTGGTAGAGGTCTTGTGACCTGTACAGTCTCTGTACTCTTATGTAAACATCGATCCAAGGTGTGGATAAAAACCATTATCTATATAGATTTATTGGTGGCATATGATCACAAAATGGATAGGATTAAGTCTCAACTTGAGACTGAACCTCTTGTTTTATATCCACTATGTTTTCAAATTTAGTTTTCTCAGTTTTTACCTATACTTCAAAAAACTGAATTTCACTTTGATAGTTAGTCTTGTCTAGTGTTTACAACTATTTTGTCTTGTTAAATTATTTTCAAAAGTTATATCAATGTCTCATATTGTTATAACTGATAAATAATCAATCTTCAGAGAAACTAGTTGAATAGTCATACTATTATAAATTCCCTACTCTGATTAACTGTCCTATTGAGTTTTAAATTTTTGGGAATCATTTAAATAAACCTTTTAATAGAAATTTTTATAGGAACTCAATTCAACCCCCACTTGAGTGTCCTACTCTGACCAGGATTTGGTATTAGAGGTTGTTTTTAAACTACTAAGTTTCAAAAATATCAAGGCTTTTTTCAAATCTTATAAACTATGATTTAGTTGTGTTTTAAAGATCTATAAATTTATGTTAGTTCTAAATTTTTAGATCTTTAAAAATATTTTCTTTAGTATGGATAATAGATTGGAAGGTGATGATACAAACATACCTCCCTAATTTAATAGAAAAAACTATACCCAGTGGAAGATTAAGATTAAAATGGATTTAGAAATTATGGGCTTTGATATTTGGATAATTATAGAAGATAGATATGAAATATCAAAGACTGTTAGAAATATCTAGAGTGATTCCACAAATAATGATTATAAAAACAATTTCAATGCTATGAATGCTCTGTTTTGTGCACTAGGATATGAATAATTTAATAGAATATCTACTTGTACATCTACCTATGAAAGTTGGGACACTAGCTATTTCACATTAAGGAACTTATAATGTTAAATAAATGATACTTAACACATATACTATTAATTATAATAATTTTAAGATAAAGCCTGATGAGCCTATTTCTGACATGTATCTCAGGTTTAATGAAATTGTGAACACCATGATCTCTCTGAGAAGAACTATTACAGCCAAAGAGAAAATATATGGAGAGGGACTTATGTATCCATAGGAGAATATTTTTACCTCAACACTTTGCTGGTAAAGGAGATGATAGGAAATTGATGATGTATGAAGAAGAACTAAAAGTAAACAAAGAAAAGGTTGATTAACCCAAAATAAAATTTATTGCTTTCAAATATACTACATCCAAATAGAAGGACAAAGCTCGAGATGAAACTAAAAGTTCAAGTGATGAAAAATATTCAATAGACAGCGATGAAGAGATGGATTAGATGGCCAGAAGGTTTAATAAATTTTATTGTAAGAAGAAATTATTCATAAAGCCAAACTATAAAGGAATGTATGGTCATAAGGGACATTGAGAAAAGGATTGGAAAAGAGGTGATACCTCAAATGAGATAATCTACTATGAGTGAAAAAATAAAGGGACATGTAAAGGTTGACTGTCCCAAGACAAAGTACAAGAAAAATTATGATGATAATGATAGAAAGTATAAAAAGTCCATGAAGGAAACATGTTTGTATTTTTTTCCTATGTAGAACTATGGTGGAGGTCTTGTGACCTGGACAATCTATGTACTATTGTGTAAACCTCGATCCAGGGTGTGGATCAAAACCTTTATCTATATAGATTTCTTGGTGATAGGTGATCACCAAGTGGAGAGGACTAAGTCTCAACTTGATACTGAACCTCTTGTTTTATATCCGCTATATTTTCAAATTAAGTTTTATCTATTTTTACCTATACTTCTAAAAACTGAATTTCACTTTGATAGTTAGACTTGGCTAGTGTTTATAACTGTTTTTTATTATTAGATTAGTTTCAAATTTTGTATCAATGTCTCATATTTTTCTAACTGAGGAATGATCAATCTTCTGAGAAACTAGTTGAATAGTCAGACTATTATAAATTCACTACTTTGATTAACTAGCCTTTTAAGTTTTAAATAGGGGGAATCTTTTATATAAAACTTTTTAACAGAAATTTTTATAGGAACTCAATTCACCCCCCTCTTGAGTGTCATACTCTGAAAAACATTAACTTCCCTCTCATTTAACAGTTTCATATTATCCTCTTTTCTTCCACATAAACCTTAATGAAATAAGCACCCTGAATTTGAATGTCCTCTATTGGATTTTGGGCTTCCTACAAATCTATAGATTTGAATTATTCATTAAATTCATTAGTCAACAGTTGGACTAGAGGGATTCATTCTTCAGTGATTCACATATCTTATCATTTTGATTAATGAATGTAATCAAAAAAATATATGGGAAGTATTTAAATGGGTGAAGTTCTTAGAATTCATGTCACATGAAACATTTAGCAGTGTAACGTTGTGAAAGAGAACTGGCCACCCCATGATTCTAAATGAATTTATTATCTTCAACTCATTTCATTTCCTATTGTATGGATTTATTTTCCATGGTGTGATCTACATTAGATGAGAAAAACTACTGAGTATCACTAAATACACTTCATAGTGTGGATTCATTCTTTGTGACTTTGGGGAATTTTTTATCCTAATTTTTAAAAGTATTTATTCACTAATTAGATTATTTTTTCGGGCATAGTATAATTTTTACAAAGTGTAGAATCATATTTAAATGCTCTGGTGTTTGAGAAAAATATTACATATCATAAATTTATTTAAATGAAAAAGATAAAAACCTTAAGCATCAACCCAAAAGTATTTCATATTCTCTATTTGAAAAGGAAAATGTTTTACATACAAGATGAAATTTCTTTTTCATAGAAATAATATATTGCGTGTGTCACTTCTCGTAAATAGATAAAGGAAAAATTTATATGTGATTGATATGGATGGATTTTCCTTAAATATAAGATCTTACACAAACCATCTGTCACTCCCAAGAATATATTATATAATAGATTGGATGAAAATTTTCCAAGTATTAAACCTTATAAATCCCCTTTGATTCTTTAAAAATATATTACATATCATATGAAAAACTTACACATCAGAAGGAATGCACATCTTCTTCCAAGGATGAAGCATAAAATGTTGCACAACTCAGGGGAAGTTCAGAGAAAATATTTATGTATTAGCTCCAGATATTATATATCAAGAATAATTCCTTATCCAACCCAGTACTTAGTTAATTTCATCCCAAATAACCTAGCCTTTAAATGTTAAATCCTTTTTCTTCCATAATAACCTTTATGTATGAGTCTTCTAGTTTAAAAGTGACTCATATATATGGAATTATCCAAATTCTTCCTTTACTACTTCAACCTTCAACTACTTCTGTAACGTCTCAGACCCGGCCAGCCACCTGAACAGTGCCGAGCGGGTCGGGTGTCACTACCTTAGGCGCACCTCCCCTGAATGCCAAAGGCTTCCAACTAGCAGCGAGGGTCTGAATAGGTATAGTGGGGAGGCTATACCCTCTCGGAGGATCATAGTAAGGGTACTGGTCCGAGTATACAGTAAAGATGCAGCGGAAAGAAAGACTCAGCAGACTCGAACCAGATCCGCAAAGCGGAAGCATATCCAATATCAATAAACAGCGGAAGCAATAATTATAACAACAGCAGCAGAAATAAACACAACAGCATGCTGATAACATGTAACTACTACTGAACAGTAAAACATGCATCTAAATCAGGTCAACATACAAAAGGGCGCCAGTGGATAACCAATAGTAGCTACAAAAAGGTAAGCATAATGATACAGAAAAGTAACCACAACAAGTAAACCCCAACTAGGCATGACCTCAAGGTATGTACCATCTTCATGCACACAACTAACGTAACCCAGATCATGAAGTTGGCCCCTTTTCTGCACATAAATCCATGAATTTTGCACGCGTCCCAAAGGGCCCGTGCAGGGTGTGAGACAAATCTTAGTAGGATACCACCCAACGGTGCGTACCAAATATATGTGTTTAAGCAGTCATGTATTTACCAGGAAAGAAGTAATCAGTACAATTCAAAAATAAATACAAACTCCACTAGTGATCAACAGCCACCATGGAGTGTTACCTTCTTCGGCCAACGCCGGAATCTCTGTCGTGTAACCCAGCACCGTGTGCCACCTGACACCTCGTGTCTCAAGTACCGACGTCCCGAAGGCACGCCCCAAATAGTAACTCGGCACTAAGTGCCTCCTAACACCTCGTGTCCCAAGTACCGACGTCCCGAAGTCACACCCACAAATAGTAACCCGGCACCAAGTGCCTCCTGACACCTCGTGTCTCAAGTACCGACGTCCCGAAGGCACACCCATTTCCTGAAGGATCCTCACCTCCCATGTGGCTTTCTACAGCAAGCACCCCCAACCAAAATACCTAACCGCAACTATGGGGGCCTCTACCCACACGAGTGGTCAAAACCACCTCATCACGGAGTATCTCTGTGTGCACACTACTCAAAGTCCCAGTGAGCGGTAATCACCAAAATAGTCTTAAGCCACCAAAACATCTGACACCTCGTGTCCCTGCGACCATGCCGCTCAAGTCCGATGGCCTCTCCATCCAAGTAACCCGGGACATGCCCAACCTGACAGTCACACTGCCTCAATCCGACGTCCATGACGCCCAATCCCGTGGTCAAAACCACCCAAAGTAACCCGGGCAAAGCCCCAACCTGTGATCAACATCACTCAAGTGTAACCCGGCCAAGCCCAACACAACCCAAAGGGTCCAGAAGATGCAATTCAGCAATCGCATATATAACATATGTAAACAGAAAACATAACCAGGCAAAACCAACTAAACATTCAAATTGCACTATACCGGGTGTTGTCCCATACCAGCACAGAGGTCTTAAATGCCTCTAACAATTAAACAGGCTTTAATAAATTAAACTAAATAGTTTATAACAATCATAATTCAATTAAAACCATTTTGGCGCTCCCCGGCCAAAATTCCCCGATGACCAATAGCCCCTCACCTGGCACTGCTCACGCAAACTGGTTACTGGGCATACCCAAAAGTATCCCAGAGGTCCCATAACCAATATAGTATGAAAAAGCAGATAAAACGAGTCCCGCTCAAAAATACCCGAAAATGCGCCAAAGCCGCGTCACCCAAACAACCACGAAAACACAAAATAAGGTATGCACCACCTACCTGAGACTCGCACGATGCTACTCCTCCGGTAACACCCGCCAATTTGGTCTAAAATGCGGTAAATCTACAAAAGATTTAAAACCTCTCAAAGGGCTATAACTCGTTCTAGAACGAAAATCAGACAAAATTTCCAAAGAGGAATTGAGGCCTTACTGAGCGGGTTCCAACGCACTAATCAGCGATCGAAATGGGTCTTGGACGGACGATCGGGGGGGAAGAGAGGTTCGGCCGGCCTGTTCGCGTATCCGGGTGGAGGAGGGGTGTTCTGCCTCAAAAACGAGGCTACTTCCCATTTTAAGCGAAAAAAAGAAAGTACATGGCATGTAATTTAGGACTACACGTTGTGTATATTTCATTTAACTATTCAAAATATGGAAAGGTTCCGTCGACTTACTTTCTGAACCTGCCGACATGAGTACACGGCATGTACCTATGGGTACACGGCGTGTACCGGGTTCCTCTTCTCTACCTCACTGACATTCCCACACGCCATGTATATTCCTTATACACGGCTAGTCTACACGGTGTGTCCAAAGGGAACACGGCGTGTCCCTGGTTCTTACCCGTCCAATGGCCTACACGCCATGTATGGCTTCACACGGTCGGCGATCTACATGGCGTGTTCAAAACTACACGCTGTGTAGTAAGAAACTACTACATGGTCACCCGCACGGCATGTACTCAACGAGTACACGGTCGGCCACTCGCCTAGACATACACAGCATGTACTTAAAGTACACGGCGTGTAGTCTAGAAATTTCCAGAAACTTCCCCTTTAATCCAGTTTCCTTGGAAACAAGTCAAAAATTTAAACAGGGTCGGGATTTTGACCCGTTCTGAAAACTCAGGTTCTTACAAACTCCCCACCTTAACATAGCTCGTCCCCAAGCTACCAAATGAAACCAGGAGATAGCACCGAACATGATCATCTAGTTAAACAACCCGGAGTTCCCTAGTCTCAAAGGTTCCGGCTAAATTCCTCAAGGGGGATCCACACCTTATGAATTGCCTTACCCAGTCTCAACCCAAAAAACTTAAAGCAAACAGGGTTTACTAACCTGTTTTTTGGATGCATAGTCTTCCCGTGATGCATCGTCACCCCTGCACCTCATTGGTGCTCCTGTGTCGCTTCCGACACACAAAGTATCCCGCACCGCATTGGTGTCTGCCTCCATGAGGTCCTGGTGCCGAGCACCTCAAGTAACCTGCATCCACGATGCCCCGATGCCCATGGCACCTCAAGTAACCTGCATCGACGATGCCCCGATGCCCACGGAACCTCAAGTAACCCACATCCACGATGCCCCGATGCCCACGGAACCTCAAGTAACCCGCATCCACGATGCCCTGATGCCCACAGCACCTCAAGTAACCTGCATCCATGATGCCCCGATGCCCATGGCACCTCATACATATATATATATATCACGCACCCAATACTGTGCCAACCCACTGACTAGCATCTAGTCAGTGCACAAAGATCTTGTGCACCTCGTGCACACAAAATAGACATACCTCTACAGGTCATGCCAAAAAGGAAACATGTAGATCACGGTCACACCGCGGTGTACCTGTAACTGTCATCGGCTCACCGGCCTGCCCAGCCTCTGGCAGCTCCACGACGTGCACCTGGCCTGAAACACGGCTTCCTGACGCCTGACCTCCCTGCGGTGCTGCTCCAGTCACCGGCCACTGACCCCTCAGCTGGGTCCCACTATCTCTGTCACGACCTCCGTGCACAGGTTAACCTTGACTACCCTCTCCGGGTACCGAACCTGAACCAACTCCAAACGTTGCAGTCTGTCCTGGTCCCTGCCTGCCGGTTATCTGAGAAGGCTGCCTGCAAAACCTCTCCAGATGCACGTCCTGTCCACATGCCTGGCACTCCTTCGGAGGCCTGTCACACTGTTCCCGAACATGTCCCTACTGTCCACACTGGAAGCAAATCACCGAAGAACTCCCACAAGGTGGTCTAGCTGAATCCCTGGCCTGACTGCCCTGCTGGAACTCATCTCCTCCTCGCTTCCTACTGTCCGAACCGTCAGCTGAAGCTGTTGTCCTTCCCAAGCAAGATTTCTACCTCTCGTTGCCCTCGGCTATAAGTTCTTGATTCACCGCCTCGGAGAAAGAACTCATCCTGAAAATGTTCACCTAGACCCGAATGGCGTGTCGCAAGCCATCCTCGAAGCACCTCACCCTAGCTGCATCATCGCTCACCATACCAGGTGAAAAGCGAGACAATCTGTGAAAGTAGCTGCATAGTCCATGACGGACATGTCCCCCTACTGAAGACTCAAGAACTCCCGAGCTCTCACTGCCCTCAGTGTCTCCGGGTAGAAGTGCTCAAAGAACCTGCCCTCGAAGTCCTTCCATGTCAGTCCCTCGTGTCTACGAGCCTGAACCTATACGTCCCACCAACGCTTCGCCGGTCCTCTCAGTATGTACGTCACCAGCTTGACCCTCCACCCTGGAGGCATCTTGAGCTGCTCGAAAATCATCTACATACTCTCTATCCAGTTCTCATCCGCCTGCAGACCACCCTCTCCCTGAAAAAGCGACGAGTTCTACGACTGGAACTCCCGCATCAGATACGCCATAGAAGGCTCTACACCCTGAACGCCACTGTCAATCCCCTGTAAGATGCGTACCAGGCTCGCTCGGAGCTGCTCGTTAAGCCATGGCCCGAACGATGCCAAACCCGACTGCTTTCCTGCCTGCACTGGATCCTGAACCTGATCCTATCCCTGAGCATGTACCTGCGGCTCGTGCTCTGCATGTACCGAATTCTGACCCTGATCCTGCGGCATTGTATTATCTCCTTCCTGCTCCATCGAGCCGTGAAGGAGTAACCCGCTGAATACCATAAATGGTCAGACATACCATATATATATCAATATATTCTATGCAGATAAAGAAAGCAGTAAAAGGCAGTGCATAACAACTACCCTTACTCCCCCTCACCGCAACCCATGCCCCACGGCATCCAGGCCTCATGGCCTCCTTACCCGCTCAACAGAGCCATGTATCGATAGTACCTCAGTCCATGCCCGTCCCGACAACTCACGTTGCCTCAAACCGACGACTGAGTTACCCAATCCTAACAGTTACACAGCCTCAGTCATAGTACCTTCCTTCTCTCATAAGAGTTAGACCCAAAATCCTACAACATGCAATTCTACAAAATATAAAGCATGGCATACACATTGCAACAACAAACAATTCTATCAGAAATTTCACCATTTTACATTTCAAAGAAGATAAAGCATGTCAATTGATTTATTTTATTCACATGGTATTATCACTTCACAAAGCATATGTGCAATTATGAAATTGAAATACCCTAAAAATGTGCCTATCAAAAGCCAAGAAACAAACCTTGCCATACCGGGCCAAGGTCCAATTCTCCCTTACCACACTGGGTCAAGGGTCACATATCACAATCAAGAACATCACACACCAAGTGAGCCACCAAGGTGGAAATCATATAAACTGTAATCTGAGCAAAAGCAAATCACAATTCCCACCCACAGCAACTAGGTCCATCCCTCGTACCTGGGGCTACAGGCACCCAAGCACAAGCTAGAAACCCAGTCCCTGTAACAAACTATCTCCATTCTACCATATCCCAAATAGTAAAACTAGCAGAAATAAAAAGAAAAGTCTCAATATCATTAGTAGACAGAAAAACACTGCTACTAAATCCTTGTCAAGAACTCCTCTGATACCACTTTGTAACGTCCCAGACCCGTCCAGCCACCCGAACAGTGCCGAGTGGGTCGGGTGTCATTACCTTAGTCACACCTCCCTTGAACGCCAAAGGCTGCCGACTAGCAGTGAGGGTCTGAATAGGTATAGTGGGGAGGCCATACCCTCTCGGAGGATCATAGTAAGGGTACTGGTCCGAGTATACAGTAAAGATGCAGTGGAAAAAAAGACTCAGCAGACTCAAACCAGACCCGTAAAGCGGAAGCATATCCAATATCAATAAACAGCGGAAGCAATAATTATAACAACAGCAGTGGAAATAAACACAACAGCATGCTGATAACATGTAACTACTACTGAACAGTAAAACATGCATCCAAAGCAGGTCAACATACAAAAGGGCGCCAGTGGCTAACCAACAGTAGCTACAAAATGTAAGCATGATGATACAGAAAAGTAACCACAACAAGTAAACCCCAACTAGGCATGACCTCAATGTCTGTACCATCTTCATGCAGTTAACAAACGTAACCCATATCCTGAATCTGGCCCCTTTCCTGCACGTAAATCCATGAAGTCTGCACACATCCCGAAGGGCCCGTGCAGGGTGTGAGACAAATCTCAGTAGGATACCACCCAACGGTGTGTACCAAATATACGTGTTTAAGCAGTCATGCATTTACCAAGAAAGCAGTAATCAGTACAATGCAAAAATAAATACAAACTCCACTAGTGCTCAACAGGCACCATGGAGTGTCACCTGCTTCGGCCAACGCCGGAATCTCTGTCGTGTAACCCGGCATCGTGTGCCACCTGACACCTCATGTCTCAATTACCGACGTCCTGAAGGCACGCCCCAAATAGTAACATGGCACCAAGTGTCTCCTGACACCTCCTGTCCCAAGTACCGACGTCCCGAAGGCACGCCCACAAATAGTAACCCGACACCAAGTGCCTCCTGACACCTCGTGTCTCAAGTACCGACGTCCCGAAGGCACGCCCATTTCCTGAAGGCTCCTCACCTCCCACGTGACTTTCTACGACAAGCACCCCCAACCAAAATACCTAACCGCAACTACGGGGGCCTCTACCAACACGAGTGTTCAACACCACCTCATCACGGAGTATCTCTATGTCCACACTACTCAAAGTCCCGGTGAGTGGTAATCACCAAAATAGTCCTAAGCCACCAAAACATCTGACACCTCGTGTCCCTACGACCATGTCTCTCAAGTCTGATGGCCTCTCCATCCAAGTAACTCAGGCCATGCCCAACCTGACATTCACACTGCCTCAATCCGACGTCCATGACGCCCAATCCCATTGTCAAAACCACCCAAAGTAACTCGAGCAAAGCCCCAACCTGTGATCAGTATCACTCAAGCATAACCGGGCCAAGCCCAACACAACCCAAAGGGTCCAGCAGATCCAATTCAGCAATCTCATATATAACATATGTAAACAGAAAACATAACCAGGCAAAACCAACCAAACAGTCGAATTGCACTATACCGGGTGTTGTCCCATACCAACACAGAGGTCTTAAATGCCTCTAACAAATTAACAGGCTTTAACAAATTAAAATAAACAGTTTATAACAATAATAATTCAATTAAAACCATTTTGGCACTCCCCGGCCAAAATGCCCCGATGAGCAATAGCCCCTCACCCGGCACTGCTCACGTAAACTGGTAACCGGGCATACCCAAAAGCATCCCAGAGGTCCCATAACCAATACAGTATTAAAAAGCAGATAAAACGGGTCCCGCTCAAAAATACCCGAAAACGCGTCGAAGCCGCGTCACCCAAACAACCACGAAAACACAAAATAAGGTATGCACCACCTACCTGAGACTCTCACGATGCTACTCCTCCGGTAACACCCACCAATTCAGTCTAAAAGGAGGTAAATCTACAAAAGATTTAAAACTGATCAAAGGGATATAACTCGTTCTAGAACAAAAATCAGACAAAACGGCCAAAGTGGAATCGAGGCCTTACCGAGGGGGTTCCAATGCACTAATCAGTGATCGAAATGGGTCTCAGACGGACGATCGGGAGGGGAAGAGAGGTTTTCCCAGCCTGTTCACATATCCGTGCGGAGGAGGGGTGTTCTGCCTCAAAAACGAGGCTACTGCCCATTTTAAGCGAGAAAAAAAAGTACACGGCGTGTACTTTAGAACTAAACGCCGTGTATATTTCATTTAACTGTTCAAAATATGGAAATGTTCCACCGAATTACTTTCTGAACATGCCGACATGAGTACACGGCATGTACCTATGGGTACACGGCGTGTACCGGGTTCCTCTTCTCTTCCTCGCTGACATACCCGCACGCAATGTATATCCCTCATACACGGCTAGTCTACATGGCGTTTCCAAAGGGAACACGGCGTGTCCCTGGTTCTTACCCATCCAATGGCCTACACCCCATGTATGGATTCACATGGTCGGCGGTCTACACGGCGTGTTCAAAACTACATGTCGTGTAGTAAGAAACTACTACACGGTCACCCGCACGGCATGTACTAGGCGAGTACACGGTCGGCCACTCGCCTAGACATACACGGTGTGTACTTAAAGTACACGACGTGTAGTCTGGAAATTTCCAAAAACTTCCACTTTAATCCAGTTTCCTCATAAACAAGTCAAAAATTTAAACAGGGTCGGGATTTTGACCCGTTCTGAAAACCCGGGTTCTTAAAAATTCATCCATTTAATTTTTCTTAAAAATAATAAGAAGATGTTTTATTAGTATTTATCCTTCCATTTTTATTCTAGAAGTTAAATTTATCGATTGAATTCATAAAAATTACAATTTAAATAAATATTTAAAAAATTCAATGAAAAAAATCTTAAGTTCCAAAATATATGAAGGCTCAATTAATTAATTGATATGAGGGGATAAAATGAATTTAATATCAATAAAAAATATTTTTTATTGACTTTGACATATACTATTAATAACACCTCCACCCTATAGATTTGAGACTCACCCAGTATAACCTCATAGGTGGCAGTTGAGTAAAGTGATGTCCACAAAGATTACTTCTGGTAAAAAAATATGGAAAGAGAAATCATAAAGTAAAAAATAATACAATAATATATGTCACTCTAAAATACCATTTTCAACTTCACATTAATAACTAATATTTGTCAATAGTTAACCTCTAGCATCAAACCATCCATGAAACCTCTTAGTCAAACCATATCCTCAACTTACTATTAAATCAAGATAACATATTTCATAATGATACCAAAGTATATTTCAGTACATATTTATGGAAAACAAAATCATATTACCCATCAAGTAACCTTAAATTTCAAACACATCAATCAATCCAGAGTTATTTATCCATGAAAAGAAATCATCAATCATGAACCATATACCCATGTAGGTAGTTAACCTCTATCTAGAACATAGTTATACAACAAACTTGAATTCAAAATTTTATCACATGATATTCTTAGTCCTTCCTCGTGATTATGAAATCATTTATTATGATTATGAATAATTGTAAAATATAATAAAGAATAAAAAAGGTGTAAAACCTCCATAGGTCATGAACAACCTTTTTTCATCTCATATAAAATCTATATGATATTCCCAGTGATTATGGGACCAATACAACATACCTTGCAAAGTTTCAAAACTTAATAGGTCATGATACATAACATGATCATTGTAAACCTAAAATAATTGTATTCAAAGATATTATACATTATTGATTGAGTCATGTGACTCAACATAACTACTTAGGTAATGTATCTCTACATCACTAAACAAGTCGTGTTGTTTTATCAGAAAATCAAGGTTGATCACACAACAAACGATATTTTGGGAGTCCACATGATCACCTATGTCATATGATAAGTGAATTTAGAGTTCTATATTCCATAAAATTGTATAATTTGGGAGTATTTCATTGAAAATATACAAGTTCAATTATATCACATTAATCAATTAGCATCATTCCATCTAAGTAACATCAATCTAGGTTATCTAATTTATTTACTTATATAAATAATAATAATAATAGAAATTATTGTAGTTGGTATGATATTATTATATTTATTGTAATTAAAATGAAAAAAACATTAATAAATTCATAAGACTAAATATTATTTGTGATATTTTATAAATAATGAGTTTGAGATTCTTCTAATAGATAGTGTAGAGTTTTGGGTATTTGTGTCATATTTATTCAATTGGAAGAATTAATCCATGTATCAATATTAAAAAAAATAACATAATTACTAAGCACTTTAATGATATATTTAGAACTTCTTCATGGTAGAATGATCCCCTTTAGGTTTTGGCGTCATTATCACTTTGATCAATAAAATTATTCATTTTTTTGTGATTTATGTATTTTCATAGTCCCTTTGGTAATTATCCCTCCTCGAGCTACTAGGTCCAACTTCCTATTGCATGGGTTAGACATCCATCATAACTAAATCACTTAACCCCCTAATATCAACTACTTAGTAATCAAGTGAATAGATATTTAAGAAAAAATAATAATAATAACACAACCTCCATTCATTAATTAATCAATTTCATGAAATTGAAACTAAATCCCATCACTAATAGAAAAATATGATTATGAGTTGGAATTTTAACATTTTTTTTTTCAAAAACAACATTATAATTCATGTAGAGGAACTTTTAAAATAATTTTTACTAAAAACTAATATTGAAAATCTTAAATATATACTTTTAATGTCGGTTTTTATACAAATAGATGTTAATTTTTTTTACTTTTAACATTGTTTTTCAATAAAATCGATGTGTAAATTTATTTTAAAAAAATACTTCAATTTTTACTAAAAACAACATCAATATAAATATATATATATTACTTTTGTTGTTTTTTTATTAAAAACTAACATTAAAATTATTCTTGTTGTACTTTTTAACATCGATTTCATACATGACTAATTTCAAAAGAAAAATTTTGTATCACAAAAAAATTGGGATTAAATTTTTTCAGAGCATGGTTTATAATTTTTCTTTTTCCATATAAAATTTATTATATCATGTTAAACTTTTTTAAGTGTATTTTATATATTTTCACCCTCCACACTTATTGATTTATGGTCTACCCTTTTGATCCTCACCATTATTCCACTAATTCTATAATCTAAGATATAAGAATGATATTTATAATTACTCACCCATTAACTTATTTATAATTAGTTTTATATATCGATATACTTGTAAATTATTCCTTTTATAATGAAGGATAATTCATCAGATTGAGTTAAAAGTATAAAGATTCCACATGAGATTTACATACCACAGTCTAAAATGCCTTACAAACCACAACATCAGATGACTCATGAATTATTCCCTATAAAAAAATTTAATTTTATAGATAGTACATCAAGTGTCAAAATTAAATCAAATATTTAAAATTATTTTTTCAATATTTCTATTGGTTTCAATAATTTTCTATTTTATTAATATTTTATTTTCAACAAAGTGATTCAAATTTTTAATTTGAATCTTTATGTTAAAACTTTATATTTATTTTTCAAGATTTTTTTTAGTTTATAAAAAAAATTTCTTCACCATTAATGTATTTTCATCCAAGTGAGTAATGAGAATTGAAATATTTAAAAAATAAATAAATATTTTTAACATTAGTTTTTTTATAATCGACATTGAAAGTCATCTAATAGTACTTTCAACATCAGTTATAATAAAAATCGATGTTGAATTTCATCGAGTGGTACTTTTGATGTTGGTTATGAAAAGATCCAATTTCAAAATTATTTTATATTTTATAAAAAAAATTATAACATTGGCTTTAATAACCATCATTAAAAATATATTTTAATGTTCCTCAAAAAGATTTCATATCAAAAAAATTATGTTAAAACCCCATATAAACAACGTTAAATGTATTTTTTGTACTATTTCATATTCCCCACTATAAATTCTAGTTGATCATTCTTATTCTTTAATAATAATAAAATAATAAAAAATAAAATTTTTAGAGGATATAAAATCTTAGTGATGTGTCATCAATTATTCTCCACCCAATTATCCACTTGTAGAATCAATTTTTTCTCACCTTTAATATCCTTATCTATATATCTAAAACTCTATCTATCATTCATTTTATCTCATAAAATAATATTTCAGTGCACTGAATCATCTTCTATGTATATCTAAGATGATTCTAGAATAGTTATTAACTGTTATAATCCTTCCATGTGGATGTTTATACTACTACAAAACTAGCCTTTAACTGTACTGGTCTTTATCAGCACTAGAAAAAATGGTTGATAAAGGTTCCCTTTATCAACGATAAAACAAGTGCTGATAAAGGGTGTCTTTTATCAGCATTTTTTTAGTGCTGATAAATAGTACCCTTTATCAATGGATTTGTTTAACGCTGATAAATAGTTCCCTTTATCAGTGCTTTATTTTTATCACTGATAAAGGGTACCCTTTATCAGCGTTTTATTTTTAGCACCTATAAATGGATCATTTATCTGTTATTTTTTACCACTGATAAAATTCCAAATAAAATGAAATAATTAAATAAATAAAAAATGAGTTTATTAAAAAAATATTAAAATAATTATTAATTAAATAATTATTACTAAAAATGAATAAATTTATTATACTATATATAAACTATAAATAATAATAAATAGTATATATTAAATATATAGATATTTATAAAATTAAAATTAAAAATAAGAAAATTGAGAAAATATTAAACATTTTATTAATTAAATAATTATTGATAATGTTAATAAATAGTATATATTAAATATATAGATTAATATGAATGTATATAAATATGATTTATATAATACCAAATGTTTGTTTTTTACATTAAATAGTAATATATTCACTGAATAATGATTTATACTAAAAAATAATATGAATTAAAAATACTGACTAATTGCATCGAGTAATGGACATAATTGAATGTCGTTTTATTTTTCAATTTAAAATAGATAAAATGTATTATATTGATTTCACATATATATAATTCATTTATTTTTATGTACAACACACAAAAATATTTTTTTAAAATGTAATCAATTTCTATTATTTATTTTATATATTTTTTATTATTTTTTAATATTTTCAATATGTATTGATCTTTATTTCAATATATATTCATTTTTTAATGATTTATATTTAATTAATCAAAATTATCCATTTTTTAATATTTTTAAAGTATACTCATTTTTAATTATTCAATTTCTCTCATTTTTAACATGCATGCACTTAAGATTAAATATTCATTAATAATATTAAAAATATAATTGTAAAAAAATATTTATAAATATATATTTACTATTTTTATACATTGATATATTTATAATTATAAATAAATAAATATTATTTTTTAAAAAGTATTTATATAATTATAAATAAATAATTATATATAGTTAAATAATTATAAAATTATAAAAAATTATTTAAATAAATAATATATTTACTATATTTATATTTATATATATTTATTAAATATATATAATGATATTAATATTATTTTTAAAAAAATAATTTATATAATTATAAATAAATAATTATATATTTAAAGAATTATAAAATTATAATAAATATATTTAAATAAATAATATATTTACTATATTTGTAGGAAGAGCAATGACCCTACCTCTACTCAATCACAAAGGTAATCTTGATGTTTTCATAGTAAAATCAATATGCATGGAAATAATATATTATTTCATATTTATGTTTAATTTATTTACCTTTAGTATTACTCACATAATAATTCTTTTCTTATATAGGTGGACTCTTTTGTTTGAGTTGGGGTGGTATGTCCATCTTTCATTCCTTTCTGTACCAAAACTTCCACAAACTTCTTCTCTCTTAAAACCTTTTCACCTCTGTAGTGTTGGCATTTATCACATTCATTCAAGTTCTATCACTGCTCAATAATATAGGTAATCTTGATGTTTTCATTGTAATTGCCTGGAATTCCATGTATGTTTTTCATTAAATAGGATTTTTATGAGACCAGGCTCTGAGATGGCATGTAATTCTGAGGCATGGAGTGGCCGAAATGGAATTTTGAACTTTTTTAAGTTTATTAATTAAATGTGCAAGCTAGTTTTCCTATATTTTTAACCAACGCCCATATCAAAAATATTAGGGAACCGTTGAACTCAGAATGATGGAATTCACCTAGAAAGGACCTAACTTTGACTGGCGTGGGTTGATTGGAAAAGTTAGTTTTTGGCTCTTCGAAAGAAAAATAAAATACATTAAAAAGTTATTTTATTTTTTTTCTTCACCTTTGAGCGATGGAACGCTAACATTGTAGTGAGGTGATGAGGCAATGGTAGGTCGCATTAAATGAATCCCTTTAATGGATCTTAAATGTGCACTATAATGACTCATTAAATGGAGTGTAACAACACGACGACACAGCGTAACAGGAACGTTGCGATGCGTTTTTCATTTAATAAGATGTCGGGTTGGAGAGTCCGGCTTGGATTCCTCTGAAAAACATTGAAGGGATTCTCTCTAATGATGAACACTAGAAAACTGAGAAGCGGCGACGACGCCTTTGGAGATTGAAACTGAGACTGAAGATTGACGATCGCAAACAACTACGAGTCAATGATTCGGATCAAATGTAGACAAACGATGACAATGCAGAGAGTTTCTTCATCAGTGAAAGAACCGAGTCGAGGTAGGGGTTGTTATTTGAATTTATCATCCTTGTTCTTAGTTTTAAATGATGAACATGGATCAACCCATGAATAGGTCGACTCATGGTTCGATCGTTCTTTCGGGAGGGTTCATTTTGCGGGGTTTTAAAGAGAGATCTTCTTGATGAATTTTTTGGTTAACCCTTCTAATGTAAATGAACCCGATCGACAAGAAAATCAATCGAAGTTCATTCAATCATTGTTGATTTGTGAATTTTTCCTCCCTCTATTCTTCATTCATCGTGGTCAGCCTTCACTTGTCCCATGATTCAATTCTTGGTGATTGATTGATCATTGCACAATCAAATCCTTAGTGCAATTATCTGATATTGCGGATTTGGGATGGACATGGCACGACGAAGGTGCGATGACGGTGGTGGTGACTAGAATGATTCGATGCCAGAAATATCACCACTCGAATGACTTTGTATTGGGATGAATCATAATGATATTTTGAACCCTAGGCAGGGAAGAACGTGGTCTGAGGGTTCTGAAACACCCTCCGAATCGAAGAACGGTCCACCGGTGTGCATCAGGTGGTCCATGGAAAAGGTTGCCGACAAGTCGGTGCCAGCAGTGGCATGCGGCAATGGTCGCGTTCCAGATGACAGGGTGGCGCACTGCGGATGGGGAGATGGCGACTGCCGTGTGAAGGATCTGCGACGTGACCTAGACCAGCGGCAAAGTCGCGGTTCCTATCGGATAAACCGGTCTGTGTCAGCGGACCGATTGAAAAAGGTGGTGGCTCCAGCTGGCGTTCCTGGTGTAGGATGTATGCGGCTATGTTGTGTCCTATCTAGAGAAGATGGACCACTATGATGTGGGTCGGGTTGCTGCTGGCGGGCCACACTCTGTCAGGCGGGATGAACGACAATAGGCCAGATCTAGCTGGCGGGCCGCACCCTATTGGCGGGCCGCACCCTGCTGGCAGGCCACACCCTGCCAAGAAGGTCGGGTAGCAGCGGCCACGTGCTGGACAATGGTGCAGCATGTCACGGCAGTGCACCGCGGAGGGGGTGACAGCGGTCGCTGCGTGAAGGAGTCACGACCAAAGCCGCGGAGTAACTTGGACCCATAGTAAAGTTGTGGGTCTTGTCGGATGAAATTGTCCACTTGAGTAGATCGTTTGACAAGTGTGGTGGCGCCAACTAGTGTCGCCTGGTGTGGGATGAATGTGGCTATGCCACATCCAGTCTGTAGGATCGAGCCAGCTCTGATGTGATTCGGGTTGCTACTAGAGGTCCGTACCCAGCCAGGCGGGCCGGGCCGGACCCAAGCCAAGTCGTACCCATGTTGGGTTGGACCTGGGTTGGGTCGGTGGGCCCCATGCTGGGTTAGGTTGGGTCATTCTGACCAGGTGGAACCAGACCTGGACCCAACCGGCCCCTGTTTTGCTAAAATAGTGATAACTTCTCAACAGAGTTTCTATTTGAAGAGTCGTCTATGACATTGGGACCCTTGTGAAGAGAAAGTAATTTTAAAATACTCCAAATGAGTTTTTTAGAAAGTTGGAGGAAGGCTTATTGGTTTGAATCATAGGTTCTTCCAGTGCAAGCAGACTTTGGGCAGAACCGAGGTGGTTCATATGAAGGAAAGTTAGGACGGTT
The DNA here is from genome assembly GCA_963277665.1 of Viscum album. Classification (NCBI taxonomy): domain Eukaryota; kingdom Viridiplantae; phylum Streptophyta; class Magnoliopsida; order Santalales; family Viscaceae; genus Viscum; species Viscum album. The sequence continues at coordinate 1,869,781,689 of OY728163.1, forward strand.
ACTCCCTTGAAGACATAAGGCGTGGTTACTCTTTATCCCTCTTATTATGTAGATACAGGACTCCCCACATCATGGGTGTGTCTTTGTTACCTTTGTGTAGTTTCCTCTAAGGGTGTTACTCTTTTAAAGGACTAAGGTGCGGGTTCTTGGAGATGTTCCTGAGGGAAGAGTCAGTAATCCCATATGGGACCAGAGCGTGGGTCCTCTAACCTTGGAGTCAGTACACCCTTGAAGGACTAGGACGCGGGTCCTCCATATCTAATCCATATAGAATCGGTACTCCCCTACTGGGTAGGGAGTAGGTCCTCTATTGAAGGATTCAGTACTCCCCTGTCGTTCCAGGGTGCAGGTCCTCCTTACGCAGTGTTGCGGCATATTCATTACTCCCCTACCATTCCAAGGACTAGGTCCTCTATCATGGGGTCGGTACTCCCCTAACGTACTAGGGTGCAAGTCCCCCATAGCGAACAAACTGATAGAGTCGGTAATCTTCTATATTACCAGGGTGCAGGTCCTCTAGTCATTGAGTGGTACTCCCATACCAGGTAGGGTTTAGGTCCTCAAAATACAAAGTTGTACTCCCCTACCGATTTAGGGTGCGGGTCCTCCATGAGAAGTACTCCCCTATTGGAACCAAGGCATGGGTTCTCACATAGGGAGTTGTACTCCCCTATCTTCTAGTAGCGATGGGGAGCATGTCCTCTATAAGAGTTGGTTCTCCCTTGACTAAAGGACACAGCTGTGAAGACCAGGCCCCTCCACTTGATGTTAATGATACCTATATAGAAGATAGTACTCCCTTGAAATATTGTGGCATGGTCCACTCCTTACAGGACCGAATGAGGTGTCACAGGTTAGTCTGAAGTAGTTCTCCCTCAACCTTTCACAGTGGTGAGGGTAAGCCTCTTCACTTGGGTTTCCTTAGTCTTGCATGAGGGTGCATGACTGTGAATACTAAACCTCTAATGTCGGGATCTAGAGTTGGACCAAGTAGAATGTTCCTAATGCATCATGTTCTCTCGAACATACCATTAGGAATGGTAGGATTATACATAATGGATTGTATCTCTCAGACTGGTGCCATCAACGATGGTGATTTCATGGAGCGTGCACTCATTGTTTATGTGTTACGCTTTGAGCCTTCTTTGAGAATCTTGGTGCTGGCTATAAGGATGGGGTCGTATGTTTCTTAGTGGATGAGATGAGTATATCTGAATATTCTTGGCATATGTATGGGCACATACTTGTGTAGATTTGACTGTGCATTTCTTTTTGGTTTCCCTCTTGTGCTTTACCTTTGTGGTTTTTGGGTCCCCTACTGAGTATTGTTTTAATCACCCCTGCATGGGCTTTGTCCGCACCTATTGTGTCTTGTGCAGATGACTGATTATTTGATGGATTCCAGGGAGGACCAGAACCGGGTGGTGTTCCGTGAGAGTAGACAGACGACGTGTACTCCTATGACTTCAGGCAGCTACCCTCCACCTACCCTTCAAGTAGGGTTCCCGACATATGAGTTTCAGAGACCTTGGGTTGTACTTGTGTTCTATTTTTCTTTTGGTGGGATTCTATACTGGCCCAGTTTTCCACATTGTACTTTACTTTCTGTTGTACCCTGGTGGTGGTTTACTTAGTGGTTGCATGCAGTGTTTTTCCTTTCCAGTCCTTTTTTTGGGATGTGGTTGTGTGTGTGTGTGTACATGTACTCAATTAAATTCCTCCCACTTGTTTAATAATGACTTTGGCACTAGTCACTAGCCCCTAGACATTGAGAGGCAGGCTTGGGGTAGTCACGGAATGGGCCTCAAGGGACGGGTCATGAAAAATTGGTATTATAGGTGGTCGGTTCTAGCTAAAAGATTGGGCGTCTGTTGTTGTTTTTTGATTTTGGGAAACATTTTTTAGTGTTTCAAGTTCAACTTTCAGGACAAGGACTGCAGTGTTGGTGTGGCAGCTAACATATCCATACACCAGGACTCTAGACACTTTATTTTTTACTTGGTACATAGGAACACAGGTTGCGGGGAAATAAAAGGTACATGCATCATGTAGGAATGGTTGTACTTTACATGTACTTCTTGAATTATCTCTCCAGATATACTATTTTAACAATGGATCATATTGATTCGTTGTAGAATGCCTCCACAATGACATCTAGATAGGATTCTATAGTGTGATTGTAATGATGATCTGCCTCAAGTGGAGGCTTCAGTGCATGGCACTAATTTTGAGGCATTAACTCTGGGTGGTGCACCAACGATGCCACCAACTGTCGATCAAAAATTACTACCAGTGCTACCAGTAGAGGATGCGTGTAGGCTGAGTTCACTACACAAGTTCCAAAGGCAGATACCTCCCAGGTTCTGAGGTGAGATAGATCCTCAGGTAGCTAAGGATTAGCTTGAGGCGGTTACATGAGTCTTCCGCCTAGTGAGGATGTCTCTTGACCAGATGGTGATCTTAGCCATGATACTTCTTTAGGTTTCAATGGAGAGATGGTGGATCTTGAAAATCTAGACACACAACAAGGTGACCCTCACCTAGTTTTAATTTGAGCACCTCTTCAAGGAGGAGTTATTTCTGGAAACTTTACGAAATGTGTGTATATAGAATTTATTGCACCTACAGCAGGGCAGCATGACAGTAGCAGAGTACTCGGTGATATTCACGAATCTTTCTCGATACTCTACATATATGGTGTGGGGACCTTACATTAGGTCCCAAACCTTCGATCAGGGACTACGCTGATAGATCAGGGTGTTGGTGATACCCCTTACCATTCTGAAGTATGATGGGGTACTAGAGCGAGCCCTGGTGGTTGAGATATTCATCATGGAGGAGTAGATGGATGTGACCTACAGTAGAGGTCACGGTGTAGAGGTGTCTGTTGGAGATAGAATATAACAGATGACAGGATCGTGGTGTAGGAGGCATACCCATTCCCGAACACAGACACGTGAGTCTGTGGTGCAGGAGTAGTTCCAAGGAGCAGATCAACCATATGAGAGTCGGTGTTACACTTGAAATAGATGGGTGCATCTCATTAGATATTGTCTGAACCACCGTGTCATTGAGATGAAGCTATCAGACGAACCTCCTTAACAGAGACAGCGCTTGGAGAAAAGAGTTCCTCAATATGGTGTGCAAGGCAGAGGAGATAAACGAGTATCAGGAGGTGGTAGGCAGTTTGCAGCTTTTCCACCATCACCCCTAGGTGGTCCACTCTAGGATCAGGGAGATGGAGGACATGGGCGAGTATAGCTGCATGTGATCTTGGATTGTGACCAAGAAGCTCTATGAGAAATTTGAGGTATGATCTGTGTCTTTCCTTTTGAATTCCATTTTAAATAGACACAGGTGCTGGACATTCTCTTTTTTTCACAAGTTCTGTTTGAGACTTCAAGGTTCTGATTGGACCGTGGACTTGACCCTCATGCTTAGATACTCCTGCTAGATGAGGCACATTGATCACACACTAGTGATGATAGTGTGACCAGACTGTTGGAGGTGAGAGTTGCGGTTTGAATCTATTAGTCGCGGCGTTGAGGCCTTATGATCTCATTCTGGGTGTGGACTACTACCGTTCATACCTGTATTGACTATATTTGGCAAAGGATGTGGTGTGTCCTCTTTGGTGAAAATAGGTTTTCCTTATGGTGAAAGTAAAACTCAGGTATCATAGGGTGTACTCTCGAGAAGAGTCATTCTTGGAATTGTTTCATGGTGACAAAGTTAGACCCCATGGTGTTTCCATGGTATATAATGGTTACTTACTATCCATACTCAGTGGGATACCCCTAGTAGGTGTGGTAGTGTTCTTGTTTTGACAATTTGTGTGGCTGCTGGCAGTTATAGACAGAGGTCCTAGTAAGACCCAGCATTTTCTCATGGGTAGCCCTCATTTTTTTGTAAATACCCCTATGTGTTTAGAATTAACCTTGAATGCATAACGCTTATGGAGGTTTTAGCACACTTCATCCAATGGTGGATGTGAACTGTGGGTTTCTGTCTGTATTTGCGTCAGGTTAGCGTGAAGGTGAGCCGTTATACCCCATGATTGGAGATGGATCATAGTGCTTGGTGCTTTTTCCCACTTATCACTATTAAAGAAACATGTACTTGTCATTTCATGATGTTTACCTAGCAAGATATGGACATGAGAGTGTTCGATCTTGGTGGTTCCTCGAGGTGCATGCTTGTAAGCAGCGTAGAGACCCTTGATGAACTCAGTTTTCTTCCCTTGAGAATAGGATTTTTCTTTTTGGGGACAAAAAGTCTTAAGGTTGGGATAATGTAATGGCCTGGAATTACATGATTTTTTTTTAAATTAAATAGAATTTTTATGAGACCAAGCTCTGAGATAGCATATAATTCTGAGGCATGGAGTGGCCGAAATGGAATTTTGAACTTTTTTTAAGTTTATTAATTAAACATGTGAGATGGTTTTTCTATCTTTTGAACCAGTGACCTAATCAAAAATATAAGGGAACCATTGGACTTAGAATGGCATAATTCTCCTAGAAATGACCTAACTTTGATCGACGCAAGTTTCTCGGAAAAGTTTGTTTTTTGATTTTCAGAAGAAAAATAAAATACATTAAAAAAATTATTTTCTTTTGTTTTCTTCACCTTTGAGAAGTGGCATGACAACACCATAGTGAGGTGATGAGGTGATGATGGGTCGCATTAAATTAATCCCTTTAATGGATCTTAAATTTGTAGCATAATGACTCTTTAAATGGAGTGTAACAACATGACGACACAACGTAATAGAAACGCTGTGACACATTTTTCTTTTAATGAGATGCCAGGTTGGAGAATCAAGCTAGGATTCCTCTAAAAAATGTTGAAGGGATTCTATCCAATGATGAACATCAGATAATCGAGAATCGGATATGGTGCATTTGGATATTGGAACTGATATCAGAGATCGACGATCGAAAACAATGACGAATCAACAATTCAGATCAAATGTATACGAACGACGGAAATATGGAGATGTTCTTCTTCAGTGAAAGAACTGAATCCATGTAGGGGTTGTTATTTGAATTTATCTTCCCTGTTCTTGGTTTTAAATTATGAACATGGATCAACCCACAAACAGGTTAACCTGTAGTTCGATCATTCTTGTGGGAGGGTTCATTTTGTAGGGTTTTAATAGGAGATCTTCTTGATGAATTTTTGGGTTAACCCTTATAACAAAAACTAATCCGATCAACAAGAACATTGATTGAGGTTTGTTCAATCTTTTTTGATTTGTGCATTTTGCCTCCCTTTGTTCTTCATTCATCGTGGACAGCCTTCACTTGGCCCACGAATCAATGCTTGGAGATCGATCAGTCGTTACACAATCAAATCCTTAGTGCAGTGATCTGATATCTTGGATTTGGGATGGACATGGCATGATGAAGGTGCGACGACAGTGGTGGTGACAAGAACGAGGTGGTGTGGGAAATATCGTCGCTCGAATGACTTTGTGTTGGGATGAATTACAATGAGGATTTGAACCCTAGGAAGCGAAGAATGCAGACTGAGGGTTCCAGAACACCCTCCAAATCAAAGAACGGATCATCAGAGCGCGTCCGGTGGTTTGTGGAAAAGGCTATCGGCGAGCCAGCACTGGCATCGGCACTCGGCGACGGTCGTTTTCCAGAAAATGGGGTGGTGCACCATGGAAGGGGAGATGGCGGCTACCATGTGAAGGATCTACAACCTGACCTAGACATGCAGCAAAGCCGCGGGTATTTCCAAATAAACAGGCCTGCATGAGCAGACCATTGAAAAAAATGGCAGTGCCAGCTAGTGCCGCCTGGTGCGGGATGGATGCGGCTATGCCACGTTCGGTTTGGAATAGTCGTCCCACTCTGATGTGGGTTGGGTTGCTGCTGGCAGCCCACACCCTACCTGGCGGGCCACACCCTGCCAGGCGGCAGTGAGCCAGACCCATCTGGTTCAGGCCAGGCCAGAAGCTGGTCATACCCAGCTGGTCCGGGCTGGGCCCAATGGGCTAGGTCGGGTTGGACCGGACCCTGACCCAAATGGACCCCGTTTCGCTAAAACAGTCATAAATTCTAAACAGATCATCCATTTGATGAGTCGTCTATAGTGTTGGGACCCTTGAGAAGAGACGTTCCTTTTCAGATACTTACAAATGAGTTTTTAAGAAAGTTAGAGGATGTACTATTGGTTTTAAGTGTAGGTTCATCTAGTGAAATAAGACTTTAGGCAGAACCGGGGTGGTTCTTATGAAGGAGAGTTAGGATGGTTACTCCCTTGATGACTCAAGGCGTGGTTACTCTTTATCCTTATACTTATGTAGATATAGGACTCTTCATTTCATGGGTGTGGGTTCATTTCCTTCATGTAGTTTCCTTTGGGGGTGTTGCTCGCTTGAAGGACTTGGGCATAGATTATCAGAGATGTTCATGAAGGAAGAGTTGGTACTCCCCTATGGGACCTAGGAGTGAGTCCTCTAACATTGGAGTTGGTACTCACCTGGAGGACTAAGGTGCGGGTCCTCTGTATCTAACGCATATATAGTCGGTACTCCCCTAATGTGTAGGGAGTGGGTCCTCTATTGTAGGAGTCAGTACTCCCCTCCCATTCCAGGGTGCGGATCCTCCTTACACAGTGCTACGGAAGAGTCGGTACTCCCCTTCTATGCCAAGGAGTGGGTCCTCTAGCTTGGGGTTGGTACTCCCATAATGTACTAGGGTGCAGGTCCCCCATAGCGAACAAATTGACAGAGTCGGTACTCCTCTATATTACCAAGGCGCGGGTCCTCTTGTCACTGAGTGGTACTCCCCTACTGGGTAGGGTGTGAGTCCTCTAAATACAAAGTTGTACTCCCCTGCTGATTCAGGGTGTGGGTCCTTCATGAGTAGTACTCCTCTGTTGGAACCAGGGTGCGGGTCCCCACTTACAGAGTCATACTCCATTGTCTTCGAGTAACGACAGGGAGCAGGTCCTCCATAGGAGTTGTACCTCCCTCGACTGTAGGAAACAACTATGAGGAGAAGGACCTTACACTTGATGTGAATGATATCTAGATAGGATCTAGTTCTCTCTTAGTGGACTGAGGTGCAGGCCACTCATTATAGGAGTGAATGAGGTATCTCATGTTAGTCTGGAGTAGTGCTCCCTCAACCTTGCACAATAGTGAGGGGCAGGCCTCTTTAATTGGGTTTCCTTAGTCTTGAATGGGGCACATGACTATGAGGACTAGACCTCTAGTGTCGGGCACTAGAGTTGGACCTAGTAGAATGGTCCTGATGGAGCATGTTCTCTCATACGTACCATTAGGAATGTTAGGATTATACCTGATAGAGTGTATCTCTCGGAGAGGTTCCATCAAGGATGGCGAGCTCATGGAGAATGTACTCCTAGTTTATGTGTTACACTTTGAGCCTTCTGTGAGAATCCTGGTAGTGGCTATAAGGCTGGGGTATTATGTTTCTTAGTGGATGAGACTAGTATATCTGGATGTTCTTTGTATATATATGGCCATATACCTGTGTAGAGATTGTTGTGAATTTATTTTTGGTTTCCCTCTTATGCTTTACCTTTGTTTTTTTAGGTCCCTTACTGATTATTGTTTTACTCACCATTGCACGGGATTTTCCCACACCTATCATATCTTGTTCAGATGACCAAAGCTTTGACGGAGTCCAGGGAGGACCAGGACCAGGTGGTGTTCAGTGAGAGAAGACAGATGAGGCATACTCTTATAACTTCAGGCAGCTACCCTCCAACTACCCTTCAGGTAGGGTTCCTAGAGGATGAGTTTCAGAGACCTTGGGTTGTACTTGGGTTCTATTTTTCCTTTGGTGGTCTTATATACTGGCTTGGTTTTCCACCTTGTACTTTACTTTCTGTTGTACTCTAGTTGTGGGTCACTTAGTGGTTGCATGCAGTTTTTTACCTTTCCAGCCCTTTTTTGGGATGTGGTTGTGTTTTTGTGCATGTGTGAAGGTACTTAGGAAAATGCCTCCCACTTGTGGAAAAATTTCATCAGTGATAGTCTCCAACCCCTAGCCTTTGGGAGGAAATATTGGGGTATTCAAGGAATGGGTCCTGGGGGATGGGTCGTGACCTGAATAGAAGAATCATTTTTCATAGAATTAATGTATTATTTCATATTTATGTTTAATTTATTTATTATTAGTATTACTCATATAATAATTTGTTTTATATGGGTGGATTCATTTTTTCAAGTTGGGTTGGTTTGTTTGAATTTGCTCATGCTCGTGAGGGATTGGACTTCGAGCCTACAACTAAAATAATGAAGATAAAGAGATGTGTCAAGAATGTATACAACCATCATGAAAAGGTGAATTCCTACTAATTATTTAATTATTTTTTTCTCTCATTTTATCTATTATTTGTAAGTTAATTTCCTTATAATTTTTATCTAATACTTATTTAATTTTTTTTGGAAATATCTTTTGGGATTTCATAGTTTTCTTTCAACTATCTGTAGCAAGACACAAAAGAGATAAAATGTTTCTTTTTTCCAATGTTACCACAATTTACATTTATATTGTCTTTATTTATCGAACTGTCAATAATTCATATTGAATTAATGTTCTTTTCTGAAAAAAAAAATCTTGTTGTTGAAATACACAAGATTGGAGGAAGATCTTATTCCCATTATGTTGAATTCTTGTGATATAATGGGCACATGATCTTTCTCTTCTCTTCTGGATTTCAACAACGATAAAAGTTTTGTCAGCTAGGAACATCGAGTCAATATGAAGTGTTGGTATTTTTACAAATAAAGGTTAGGTAAATCATGGTAACATTAGAATTTAGGAATGTTTTGAGACTTTAGTATGTGTATAAATCATCCACACCTCAATCTGACACACAGTGTGACTGGTATGACTCCAGGTGCTTCTTTTTATTTAAAATTGACATTAATTTTAGTAAAAAGGACAAATGACGTACTCAAGACTGAGAAAACATATTATGATTGTTTTGATACATTAGTAAAATGATCCATAAGTCATTTGGGATGTGTATGAATCATCCTTACCTAAATTCAATGCACGGTGTGATCACTATGACTCCAAGTGAATCTTTTTATTTAAATTTGACATCAATTTTAGTAAACATGAAAACTGACATACTCAAAACCAATAAAATGCATTCAGATTGTTTTGATACTTCAGGGAAATGATCCATAAGTCATTTTTGATGTGTTGGAATTAGCTGCACCTCAATCTGATACAAGATGTACCTGGGATGACTCAATGCATCCATTATGAGTTTAAAATCAACAATTTAGTTCAGAAAATGTTACTCACTGAAAACTAAGAAAACTCACTCATATTTTCTTGATAATTTATGAAATATATTCATAAGTCATTTTTGACATTTATAAATTGTTCTCACATAAAAATCATACATGATGTGATTGGTATGAGTAAAAGTACTTGTTTCCATTTTAAAATGACATTTTAGTAAAAAAACAAGTGAAACACTAAAAACTAAGGAAAAAAATTCATATTGATTTTATAATTTTGAAAAATGATCCATAAGTCATTTGAGACATTTAGGAATTAGCCACACCTCAATATGATGCATGGTGTGACTAGTATGACTCCAAGTGCATTTTTTTATTTAAAATTGACATCAATTTTAGTAAAAATTACAGTTGTTATACTCAAAACCATGAAAAAATATTCATATTGTTTTTATAATTAAGGAAAATTATCCATAAGTTATTTTTTACATGTAGGAATTATCCACACCTCATCAGATACAGGATGTTCCCAGTATGACTCAATGTGTTCGTTATCAGTTTAAAATTGATAGTTTAGTTCAAAAAGTATCACTCACTGAAAACTGATAAAATATACTCAAATTTTATTGATAATTTAGGAAATTTATTAATAATTAATTTTTTATGTGTATTAATCAGTATCATGTCAAACTGATACACGATGTGATCGGAATGAGACAAAGTGTGTGTTTCTAGTTTAAAATGACATTTTATTAAAAAAGAGAAGTGGCGTACTCAAAACCAAGTAAATGCATTCATATTGTTTTGATACTTTATTAAAAATATCCATAAGTCATTTTGAATGTGTAGTAATTAGCCTCACCTAAATATAACACATGGTGTGACCGGTATGACTCCAAGTGCGCCTTTTTATTTAAAACTGACATCAATTATAATAAAAAGGACAACTAACCTACTCAAAACTGAGAAAACACATTTGGATTGTTTTGATACTTTAATAAAACAATCCATACATCATTTTTAATCCGTAGGAATCATCCACACCTCAATCCAATGCATGATGTTCCCATTGTGACTCAATGTGCCCGCTATGAGTTTAAAATTGACAATTTAGTTCAAAAAGTGTCACTCACTGGAAACTGAGAAAACACACTTAGATTTTCTTAATAATTTAAGAAATTGATTTATAATTGATTTTTGAAGTGTATAATAGGTCTCATATAAACCGATATATGATGTGATTTGTATTATTCAAAGTGCATGTTTCCAGTTTAAAATGTCATTTTAGTAAAAAAGACAAGTGACATACTCAATACTGAGTAAACACATTCAGATTTGGTAGTTTAAGAAAAGGATCCATAAGTCATTTGGGACATTTAAGAATCAAGTTCACCTCAATCTGATGCATGTTGTGACCAGTATGAATCCAAGTGCATCTTTTTATTTAAAATTTACATTAATTTTAGTAAAAAGGACGATTGTCCTACTCCAAACTAGGAAAATGAGTTCATATTATTTTAATACTTTAGGAAAATGATCCATAAGTCATTTTTGATGTGTAATAATAATTTTCACCACAATATGATGTGTGGTGTGACTGGTATGACTCTAATTGCATCTTTTTATTTAAAATTGACTTCAATTTTAGTAAAAAGTACTACTGGCCTATTCAAAACTGATAGGGTCTGAAGGTCGTCATGACCCTCAAAATTAAATTTAATAACCAATACTAGTATAGTAGTGCAGGGTCAAACCACAGGGAAGGAAGGTGAATGTTTTTAGGGTTTAATACAATAAAACCCTATTAGTGTCAATAGTGGGGTAACTTCCTTTTTAATTTTTTACTTTTTTAGTAAAGAAATAGTGAACTTGCAGTGAAAAATGTGTGCTGAGAGTTTATGTAGATGTTTACTCAGAGAGATTTGAAATCTAATAGTTTAAAAGTATTCTCTTCATTTTATTGAATTCACACCTCAAAATGAATGGTTAAGCCTTCCTCATTAGAATATTTAACATGTTGCATTAAAATTCTTGATGTTCACCACTTAAAGAAACTTCAATTAGCAAATTGATTAAAACGATATCAACAGAAAACTATCTTGATGAAAGTTTTTGAAGTTTTTAAATTTTAAAGATTTGATGAATTGCTTTCATGATCGATCTTTCCAAAAGATCAAGGATTTAAAATTAAACTCATGAAAGGTGAAAATTCAATTAAAGAATTAAGAACAATATTCAATCTCACTGATGGAATCTGATTCTTAATGAATGAAATTTAAATGAAGAATAATAAAATATAAACCAATATGAATCTGAAATGTCTGAACAAAAGAAATTAAACTAAAATCCTAAACATGTTCAAGAGATAACAATTACAAAGTTAAGAAAATATGAAATTGAGAGAGAAATTCTCCCTAAAAATAATGAGTTTGTTGATATTGCTCTTCCCCTCTCCAAATCCATCTTTGAGAGGTCTCCTGCTGCTCTCAATGGATGATTTGTCTTAGGTGATATGATCGTGGAATAAATGGAAGGCCCCCTTTGTACATTGTTGATGCTCTCTTTTAAATTTTGTGTCATCTGCTGCAAGTCACTAATGGTTTCCACTGACATAGTTAGGTTTTTCACTCTCCCATGGCATACGTACATCTTTTCATTCAACAATCATCATACTAACTTAGCTCTTCTAACTTACTATTGGTCGACAGGGTGGAATGAATCTAGATGGGATCCCATATCTTTTTTTACCTGTAGATGAATGTAGGGCCAAAAATGATAAAAGTTAAAACATTGTTAATGAAACTAATAAATATAAGTAAATTAATTAATAAGTTAGATATAAAAAATTAATAATAGAATTAATATTTAAATCATTAAATTATTAAGAGTTATTTGTTATTAATTTAGTTATTAAATTTAAGCTAATTAATATTATTATTTTATTTTATTAAAATCTAAATTAATTAATTATTAAATATTTTTTAAACATTATTGACGTTAAACTTCATGAAATATTATTAAAAATATTATTATTTTAATATTAAAAGTTATTAATTTAGTTTATTTTATTAATTATTATTATTATTATTATTATTGCTACTATAATTATTTTATTTTAAAATTTCAATTATAATTATAATTAATAAATTAAACTTTTATGGTTATTAAATTATAACAATTAAAACAATTAAATTATTTTAATTTAACATTTCATTTTATTTATAAATTATGGTTATTAATGTTATTTTAGTTTTATAATTTATTTAATTAAATAGTTTTATAATTTTATTTATTATTAATATTTATTATTATAATTATTATATATTATAATTTATTTATTTATTATTTATTTTTATCTTTATCTTCACCCCCAAATCTTCCACTGCACAGTAGGGGGTGGGTTCGAGCAGTAGCAGCTCAACTTCCTCTTCGCAGCGACAATGGAGGCCTGGTCTGACTCGACAGGCAATGACGAAATGCAGTTCTCCTCCTGCATCACGCGGTTGCGGCAGTGAGATATTCTCCTCTTTTGAACTCAGCTCCTCTACAATAGTAGTGGCGCAATACTTGTTGAGTCACCGTCGCAGGAACAAGAGGAGCGGTGGCTGTAGCAAGGGAGGGGAAGGTCGATGATGATAGAAGGAAGGAAAATGGTGGAGGAAGGAAAGTAAAGGAATGGTGACTCTGAGTCACCATTAAGTCAGAAAATAGGGGAACGGTGACTCTGAGTCACCGTTGGAAAAAAAAAGTAGCAGCGCATTAACGGTAGTGGAAAATAATATGCAAATATAAAATAATCAGAAAAATGAAATTATAAACATAAAATCTAAACTGGTTAATTAATTAAAAATATGAATTAATAAAAATTAAAATAATTGATGAATAAATTAATTAAGAAAATAAAAACTTAAAACATAACTTAAATTTTAAACTAACTAAAGTTATCTAAACAGAATAATAAAAAAATAGATTTAAAGGGTATAAATTAATTAATTAAAATAATTAGATTGAAATAATTAATAAATTTATTTTATTTTAATTAAACAAAATTAAAAGATTAAATGTTAAATTAAGGACTAAGTTAATTAAATGTTATCAAAATGATTAATTGTTTAATTAATAGAAATGAACACCCAAAAATTATTATGACACTAATAAAAACTTAAAAGTTAAAAGGGACAGATAACTAAATAAAAAATTTAATATTTAAAAGCTTAAAATACAAAATTAGTTATAAAAAATGATGAAATAATAAATTTAATTATAAAATTACAAAAGTGTATTTATCAGCAAAAAGTTAAACGATAATTAATTAAATCATTAAAAATCAATTAAAAATATGTGGAAAATCTGTAAAATTAATGTCACATAAAATTCCCCCACACTTAAACATTGATTTTCCTCCATCAATTCCATGCTTAATTGACTTTTTGAAAAGCATACTTATGTTTTTATTGATTAGTTCCAAATGAAGTATGCCAATAAATTTAGAAGAAGTGGACAAAAATTGAGTAAGAGGCTTTTGATGTGAAATTTTCAAATGAATCTTGCCCAATTAAAATACTCACTAGATGATTAAGAGAGAAAATACTCATCCACTTTTTAGGATGTATTGCCTTATTTATGAAAATGCATAATGAATTAATTCAAAAAAAATATAAGATCTAAATTCAAGGGTGATAAAAGGTAAAAAATTGGTGCAATTAAGAACTTAACCAATGGAAATTTGTAATTTGACTCACTATTATGTTCTAAAAGTAAAGATTAATTTTTTTAATTACCTTATTGATACAACTTAAATGATTTCCATAGAAATTGATTGTCTCCTTCTTAATATAGTGTTCATTATTCTCTTCACCTTAATGAACTCATTCTTGACCCTAGACACTTTATTATAATTTTTCTCAAACCATGTATCTTGTGCTAAGTACTATGCATATGCACTTATTCATTATTTTACAAAGGGATTTAGTTAACAGAAATGCACCTATTTCCTAGAGTCTCAGAGATTCACCATGGGTTCCCAAATGCCCATTTTTCTCCAGTTTCAAAAGTTCTATATGAAATATATTTAAATTGGCTCACTAAAGTGATTAATTTTTTTCATAATTAAAATAAAGTGAGTCTCCTACGATTAAGTTAAAACTTCTAGTTCCTAAAGTTATGATCTCAAATCCACAAACAAGTATCATATATCACTCTAAAATATAGTTCTTAACCCAAATTTTCATAAAATCAATAAGCAGATTCACTCAACAATCATCCATTCTCATAAGTTATAGATTCAAGAAAATTTTTAACTACTAGTGAAGTAATTTTCCTTTGGAAAGACTCATTTTAAGTAAAGTGAAAAGCCTAAAGAATATAAAATTATGAATGAATTTTGAAAAAAAAATAACCATTCTTTTAACAAAAAAATTAAAGGGCAGTGGAAATTGATGAGCTTTCATTAAGGCACCGATTATCTCAACGTAAATTGACCCCATTCCCCACACTTAAAATCCAACTTTGTCCCCAAACTTGAATTAAAATTTGGAGAAGAAAAATTTAGTAATTAAATCTCAAAGTAGAATTTCAAAACAGTAGATTGATGAAATGTTAAAGTGTTACATTAAAGTTCAACAGTAGGTTTCTTTCACATAAATTATTCCACAGCAAAATCACATAAAAGTACATGAATTATCATTAAGTATAATAATAGATATTTTCAATTATGTTTAGACAATTTCATGTGAAACATATGGTCACACAGTGAAAAGGGTGTAGTAGTTCAAAATTTTGGGTTCAAATAGATGTTCAATAAAGAAGAAAAATACATACTAAAACACAAAGAAAATGAAGAAGATTTAATAAAACAAAAATAGCCTATATAAACCCTTCCACACTTAATTTCAAATAGTGAAGAGATTTTAAAATAGTGAAACTTAATTTCCAACAACATTCATATACAGAATAATTTTTTAGCACAAGCAGAATTTTTTAAGCAGCATTCACTGACTCACTGTTAGCAGCTTATTAGTGAGTCACCGTTGAGATGACTCGCCACTAGTAGTGTAACAGTGACTCAAATGCAACGGTAACTCAATGTCATACCATTTCACAGAGTAACGGTGAATTATTAGTGAAAATTTTTAAGAGTAAATTAGGAGCAGATAATAAATGTAAAAGTAAAATGAAAGTACTTCCCTGTTCAATATTGTCCAGAAATGATACATTAAAGTAATTACACTATTATATTAACACCAGTAGCATTATACTCTAAAAACACAAACCAGGAGAACCAAGTACAAAAATTTATCAAAGATGGAGAATACAAAAGACAACACAACAACACTTTATTCAAAACATAACCAAAAAAAAGTACAAAAGTAAAAATAAAATAGAAACCATGGTTTGACTCCCATGAAGCACTGAATTTAAATTCTTTAGTTAGAATTTATTTAATTATAGATTTTTTTGTTTAATTTGAAACAAGAAAAATCATGGGTTTCCTCCCATGCAGTGCTATATTTAAATTCCCCAGCCAGATACACCTAGAGCTAACTGTAGTCAATAGGTGGGTGTGGTTTCTTATCCAAAAACCACTATATATTGACAACCCAAATGGTTTTAATAAAAGAATATATTTTGTGGGCTCCAAAACTTCAGAAAACATAAAAAAAATATTTTCAAAAATAGCAAATTCCTTATGAAACACCCTTCTTTCTTAAAGAACTACTCAAAGGAGTCATCAAGTTGAGTAGCAGATTCATCACCCAAATTCATTTTTTCAGTATTTTCAAAACATTTAAGTTTAGGTGGAAATTAATTGACTCCATCAAGCTCTTTAAAGAGGATTTTAAGTTTCGAATCAGAAAAATTATTAACATAATCCCTCTTAGAAAAAGTGTTTACCACTTCTATATTAGATTTAGATTTGACAAAATTAAATTTTTCATGAAGGGGCAGCTGATAACTAAGTGTTTCAAGGGTTGTGCCATTATCCTCACAACTAACTCTCTTAACTTCAAAACTAACAAAATCAAAAACAAGGGTGTATATGGTTGTGTTCAAACTAATAGTTTCAAGAGGGACAATAGTAGTGTGCTAAACAGAATCAAAAGCAATGGAACTCAAGTGAAATTACTCCTCTAAACTACTCTCAGTATCTAGATGATAATATGAAACCAACTCAATTGAGGATGGAAGTGAAAAACATGGAAGAAAATTTACTTGATCATTCAAACATTCAGGCTTTACAATGTTATATATTTCTTCCAAAATATCCTCATTAGTTAATAAACACTCAACTTATATTTCTTTTGAAAACTTTATTCTGCCTAAATCAAGTGTGTGTTCAACCTCTCCTTTAAGTTGGCATTAAAAAGTTCATTTTCTAAAACAATGTATGTTGAGTTTTCTTGAATGTTGAGTATAGGGGAATAATTGTTCAGTTCATATTCAATAAAATCATATTCCATATTGTTCAAATTTAAATTATTTTTCTCAGGTATGAAATCACTTTTTTACACTTCAGTACACAAAGTTTCATAAAATTGATCAATCTTAGAATATGACAATAAAATCTCATAATGTAATATCTCTTCAAATATTATTCCCTCATCCTATACATCATATATCATTTTAAAAATTAATGGGTTAAAATTTTCTAAACAAGGAAGAGTAGTCTTTATATCAGGTTTAAAAATTATAAATTCAATTCTTTCTAAGTTATTGTACTCTTACAATTTATTCCCACATTAATGTTCAGATTATTTATTGAAAATTTGAGAAAAAATGATTGAAGATTTTTTGACAATCAAGTTCTATGTTTCTATGTTTTCCTCTTCAACTTGAGTTATTACATTATCAAATTTTCTAAAAGAGTGAGCCTTATCAAAGCTAGGGATTATGAACAGACTTAGAAACCCTCCTCAATCACTTTTAGTTTGTTATGAGAATTTTCCAACTCAACTCCATTAAAGTTCTTAATGGTTTCATTATAATTGATTTCATCAATATTAGAGTTGGTTATTTCTTCATTTTGTTCCTCAAATTAAGATTCTTCAAAGTAAATGGTTTGTTTCTTAGATTCACCCTCACTCTCCTCTTCGATTTCATTTTTAAATCTTCTATAGACAGATTTTTCTTCACTTATTTCAGCTTCTTCTTGTTCTTTAAACCTATTCTTTAATTCTAAGAGCATTCTTTCTAACCTTTTGAGTTTTTTATCTTTCTCTTTATAATTTCTAATTTGAATTTCATGGTTTTGGTTTAACCAAGGATTCCAAGCTTCCATCTTATCATCTATATTAGATAAAATTTGGTCTAATTTGTCAATGAATTCAGGTTGGGGCTCAAAGTGTTGTTCATGTTCTTCAATACAGTTAATATATTGTGGTTGGTTATAGACACACTGTTAGGAAGTGTGCCCATAATAGCCACAACAGACATAGTAAGGTTCATTAAAATTATTAAAGCCTTCATGAAAATCCTTTTTTTAATGAATCAAATTAAACACAAGAAGAAAAGAGCAAGCAACAAGTTCAAATAACAGTAGATTACACACACACATTCAAATTCAAATAACACAATTTTGAAGTTCAGCCCAATCAACAGTGAAGTTCACTGTTTTTTTAAGCATAATTTTTTGTGTGTTTTTTATATTATTTTTTTTATTTTTTTATAATTTTTTTTAAAAAAAAATCTACCCCAAGACACTTAATGCATTCCCTCCCTAGAAACGGCACCAAATTTTGATAGGGTCTGGATGTCATCAGAACCCTAAAAATTAAATTTAATAACCTACACTAGTATAGCAGTGCAGGGTCGAATCACAGTGAAGGCAGGTGAATGTTTTTTGGGCTTCAAATAATAAAACCCCATTGGTGTCAACAGTGGGGGAACTTACTTTTTAATTTTTTTCTTTTTTAGTAAAGAAACAGAGAACTTGTAGTGCAAAATGAGTGTTGAGAGTTAAACTAGATGTTTACTTGAGAGATTTTAAATCTACTAGTTTAAAAGTATGTTCTTCATTTTATTGAATTCAAACCTCAAAATGAATGGTTAAGTCTTCCTCGCTAGAATATTTAACACGCTGCATTGAAATTCTTGAATTTTTCCACTTAAAGAAACTTCAATAGGCAAATTGGTTAAAACAATATCAATAGAAAACTATCTCGTTGGAAGTTTCTGAAGTTTTTAAATTTAAAATGTTTGATGAATTTCTTCTATAATCGATCTCTCCAAAAGATCAAGGATTTGAAATTAACTTAGCCCTTATAACTAACTAGTGGCCAATAGGGTGGAATGAATCTAGATGGGATCCCATATCTTTTTTTACCTACAGATGAATACAAGGCCAAAAAAAATAAAAGTTAAAACATTATTAATGAAACTAATAAATATATGTAAATTAATTAACAATTTAGATATAAAAAATTAATAATAGAATTAATATTAAAATCATTAAATTATTAAGAGTTATTTGTTATTAATTTAGTTATTAAATTTAACCTAATTAATATTATTATTTTATTTTATTAAAAACAAAATTAATTAATTATTAAAAAAAATTTAACATTGTTGATGATAAATTTTATGAAATATTATTAAAAATATTATTATTTTAAGATTAAAATTTATTAATTTAGTTTATTTTATTAATTATTATTATTATTATTATTGCTACGATAATTATTTTATTTTAAAAGTTCAATTATAATTATAATTAATAAATTAAACTTTTAAGGTTATTAAATTATAACAATTAAAATAATTAAATTGTTTTATTTTTACATTTTATTTTATTTATAAATTATTATTATTATTGTTATTTTAGTTTTATAATTTCTTTAATTAATTAGTTTTATAATTTTATTTGTTATTATTATTTATTATAATTATTATATATTAAAATTTATTTATTATTTATTTTTATCTTTATCCCCCCCCCCAAATCTTCCACTGCGCAGCAGGGGGTGGGTTTGAGCAGCAGCGACTCAGATTCCTCTTCACGGCGACAGCGAAGGCCTGGTCTGACTCGATAGGCAACGATGACACGTGGTTCTCATCCTAAATCACGTGGATGTCGAACTCCTCCCCACGTGGCATGTACTCCAGGTGACGGTGACGAATCTCCACAGCGGCGTGATGTTCAGATCTGGATGGGTGGAAAAAAATCATATGCAAATATAAAATAATCAAAAAAAATTAAATTATAAATATAAAAATCTAAACTAGTTAATTAATTAAAAAGAATAATTAATAAAAATTAAAATAATTACTAATAAATTGATTAATCAACTAAAAACTAAAAATATAACTTAAATTTTAAACTAACTATAGTAATTTAAAAATAATAATAATAAAAATTGTAAAAAAAATTACATTTAAAGGATATAAATTAATCAATTAAAATAGTTATATTGAAATAATTGATAAAGTTTATTTATTTTAATTTAACAAAATTAAAAGATTAAATGTTAAATTAAGTACAAAGTTAATTAAGTGCTATCAAAATGATTAATTTTGTAATTAATAGAAATGAACACCAAAAACTTATTATGACACCATAATAAAATCTTAAAAGTTAAAAAGGAAAAATTGCTAAATAAAAAATTAAAGATTTATAAGATTAAAATAAAAAATTAGCTATAAAAATGATAAAATAATAAATTTACCTATAAAATTACAAAAGTGAATTTGTCAGTAAAAATTTCAAAGATAATTAATTAAATCATTAAAAATCAATTAAAAATATGTGGGAAAATATGTAAAATTAAGGCCACATCAAAAACCAAGAAAAGAAATTCATATTTTTTAATACTTTAGGAAAATGAACCATAAGTCATTTTGATTTGTAGTAATCAACTGAACCTTAATCGGGTACACGATGTTCCTGGTATAACTCAATGTGTCCATTATCAGTTTAAAATCGACATTTTAGTTCAAAAAGTTTAACTCACTAAAAACTGAGAAAAAAATACTTGGATTGTATTGATAATTTAGGAAAACAATCCATAAGTCATTTTTGACATCTAGGAATTGGTATCACATCAAACAGACACACGATGTGATCGGTATGAGTCAAAGTACATGTTTCCAGTTTAAAATAAATTTTAGTAAAAAAGACAAGCGATATATTCAAAACTATGCAAACATATTTGGATTGTTATGATATTTTAGGAAAATGATCCATAAGTCATTTGAGATTTTTAGGAATTAGTTACACCTCAATCTGACACATGGTGTGATCAGTATGACTCCAAGTGCATCTTTTCAAAATATAAGTGACATTTTAGTTTAAAACACACATCACATCACTAAAACCGAGAAAACGAGCCTAGATTTTTTTCATCTTTCTATCTACTATTAATTAATTAATTTCCTTATCATTTTTATCTTATATCGTCATGGACCTATTGTAATGTCCCAGATTTTTCATGTATTATTTTAATATTATATGGGAATTATTTCGAGACCAAGCTTTGAGACGGCATGCAGTTCTGAGGCCCGGTGATCCCGGGATAAATGTTTGAATTTAATTTAATAATTAAATTATGTGCGCGTGTAGTTTTCCTGAAAAAGTGGAATGACTCCCAAGAGGGTGCTCGGATCAGAAATATGAGTGCACCGTTGCGTTCAGAACATCGATTTTACCTTAGGCAAGGCCTAACTTCGGCCGACGTAGGTTGGTGGTGAAATCTAGTTTTTTGGACGCAACAATAATAAAATATTTAATAAAAATATTTTATTCTTGCAATAAGATCTTTTAAAATCTTATATCTTTATCCTCTTTAAAAAGAGGCTTGCTCTAGGGTCCAGGGTTATAACCCCATAACCCTGAAAACCCTTGGCGGCCCTGGAGGTTCTGGAGGAAACCCCCAACACGGCGGCGGCGACGTTCTTGACGGATTCCAACGGCGACAACGACGCGGCGAGCGGATCTTCGCCGGAAAATGCAGTGAATCCAGGTAGGACAATTGTTTTTGATTTCTCCTTCCCCCATTTTTGATTTCTATGACGAACGCGGACTAATCCGCGAACAGATTAGCCCGCGGGTCGATCGTTCTTGCGGGATGGGTTCATGCAGGGATTTGAGGCTTTGATTCTAGAGTTTGTTTTGGTTTTCAATCTAACGGAGGCAAACCCAGATCGTCATGAACAACGATCGAGGTTCGCCCCTCTTGTTGATTCTTGTTTTCCCCTCACGTTCTTCATCACATTCTATGTGTTCTTGGAGGGAATCGATTGTTTCACATTCGTTTGTTGACGCAACGATCCGAAATCAAATATCCAATGTCGAGGCAACCTAGCGGAGGTGCGACGGCGACAGCGGCAGATGAATCGACGCAGTTCGGAAGTTTCCGTTCTTCGGGCGTTTTCGTGCGGACGGATTAGGATGCGTTTTCAAGACCGATCGGAAGCCCGAAACCGACGGAATCAGTTTCGTAGGGGCGGGACGATCCCAAATCCGGAGTTTCGTGATGATCGGACGGTGGGATCAAGATCCGGAGCAACAGCCGAGGCGCACAGAGGAAGATGATGCTTCTGTAAATTTCCTGACTACACACCGTGTAGTATGGGCTACACAGCGTGTGTTCGTCGGAAGGGGTACCCGGCGTGTACTCCGGGAGTACACGGACACGGGCAGGACACACGGCCACGGACACGCCGTGTATACCCTCCCCGGCCAGACCCGGCCAGATACACAGTGTGCCCCGTGTACTGGTACACGGGCAGGCGACATGGACACAGGCAGAGACCGTGTACGGGCACATGGCCAGCGTACATAGAGCGAGCCCAGGTGCTCGAACATGACGTGTGTTTTCTTCTACACGCTGTGTAGTTGCTTTCGACAAGCCGAGTGACATGGGCCGGTTACACGGGGAGCACCCGGGGTCAAGGAACACGGTGTGTACCTTTTCTAAATGCTGTGTAGTTTGGTTTTGCATGGCCTGAACGAAGGACACGGGCCATTTACACGGGCAGTACCCAGGGTCAAGGAACACGGCGTGTAACCATACTACACGTCATGTAACTTTTTCTTCATGGCTTGAGCCACTTGCCTACTATGACTTGGACTAGTTATTAGGGTTCGTACCCTTGCTAATCCCCTGAAGGTTCTAGTATCAACTCTTTCATGCAGTATGATCCCTTCATCGGAACTTCCTGAATAGATTTGTTGGAATCCCCTCTATGAGACTTAGAGCCGGATCCTCTATTCATTCCTGGAACCCTAAGTAGAATTCTTGGTATCTACGTGACCAACTTTACCCGGGAGCCGATCCTCTGCTTAGCAGATTAGCTCATACTGAGTTGTCGGAATCACCCCATGACTTGGTTGTGATCCTCATCTGAGCATCTTGTTCCCAAGTTACTTGTGGAGTGTGTTCTCCTAGAACGAGTACTTCATGTCCCTCTCTTCAGACCTAGGAGTGTGTTCTCCCTATGGTATTCTTAGTGAAATCTTCGAGTTGGATCCTAGTGGTGGTTTTTTCAATGGTCGTTTGTGTATGAGTATATCTGGATATTCTTGTTATATGTTCCGTAGACATATACTGTGTAAAGATGACTATACCTTTCTTTTTGGTATTCTAATTTGTTGTATTTTACTTTGTGGTTTTCGGGGTGTCCTACTGGGTATTGTTATACTCACCCCTGCACGGGCTTTGCCCGCACGTGTCGTGTCTTGTGCAGACGAGCGAGCCTTTGACAGGATTCTAGGCGGACCAGGACCGGACGGTGTTCAGTGAGATCAGACGAGGCCGATGTGTGTTCCTTCGGTGATGGGTTTCAGTCTCAGTACCTTTTCTCTACAGGTTGGACTTGTTGCAGACTTTCTTTTGGTGGTCTTGTACTTTTGGCCCAGGGTTTTACTTTAATGCACTTTACTTCCCTGTCGTACTCTGTTGGTTGGGTTTTAGTGTATTCGTGCATCTTTTCCTTTTATTAGTTTTTACTTTTCAGCTTTGTGGGCTTGGATATGTGTGTGCATGTGTACAGGTTTATAGGAAATGCCTCCCATGTTAGTAGCATGCATACTCGGTGCTAGTCACCAGCCTCTGGCCTTTTGGAGGTGGGCTTGGGGAGTTGCGTCTCGGGCCCCACCAGGACGGGTCGTGACAGAGTGGTATCAGAGGTCGTCGGTTCTACCTTAGGACCGAGAGTCTGTGAGTTAGTTTGGGGCAACAGTGTTAAGTGTTTCGAGTTCGGCTCTCAGGCTAGGGACCCCAATGTTGGTGCGGCGGCCGATGTATCCATACACCAGGGCTCTGATAACTTGTTTTTCGACTCGGAACATGAAAACACTAGTTGTATGGGGAAAAGTAATGGTACATGCATCATATAGGAATGGGTTGTGGTTTCCATTTCCTTCTTGAGTCAGCTCTCTAGATATACTCACTGACTGTGATACATCTTGTTTCTTAAACAGGATGCCTCCGCGACGCGCACCCGCTAGGATCCAGCAGCTCGATCACGAGGATGACCCCTCAGTGATGAAGCTTTGATATAGGGACCAGATCCCCCAGTTCTACCACCAGGTGGCATGCCAGTAATTCCACCAGCTGTGGGGCAGTGTTTGGCGCCTGTTGTGCCAGTGGAGGAGGAGCGCTGGCTGAGCGCACTCCACGAGTTTCAGAGATAGAGACCACTCAGGTTTCAAGGTGAGCCTGACCCTCAAGCAGCAGAGGACTGGCTTGAGGCAGTGACCAGAGTCTTCCGTTTGGTCCGGACACCAATAGACCAGATGGTGATCCTGGTAGCAAGCCTTCTGCAGGTCTCGGCAGGGCGATGGTGGAGTTTGGTCATCCAGACTCACGACGAGGCGACTCTTGCATGGTCGGAGTTTGAGCATCTCTTCGGATAGGAGTTTTCACCGGTTACCCTAAGAGTAGTACGTATACAGGAGCTCCTTCATCTCCAGCAGGGAACCATGTCGGTGGCTGACTATTCGTCGAGGTTTACCGACCTCTCGTGATACTCGATGGATATGGTCAGAGATCAGTACTTAAGAGCTCGGAATTTTGAGCGGGTCTTGCGCAGAGATATCTGAGCTAGAATCATCCCTATGATAATTCCTACTTATTCTAGGGTGCTCGAGTGGGGTTTGGTGGTCGAGAGCTTCCTAGCGGAGCAGGGACAACCGAAAGTTGTCAGCAGTGGGCGAGCTGGAGCAGAGACCTCGGCAGAAGGGAGCCGACGTCAGGGACCCAGGCGTGGGAGACGTTTCTAGAGGAGATCCCAGGACAAGAGATCAGTCGTACAGGGTTCACAGGGTCTTTCCATCCAGCCTCGAGAGAGGCAATGTTACTCATGTGACAGCAGAGGACATCTCGCTCAAGATTGTCCAACTCGTCGTGCTACTAACACGGGAGCAGTGGATGGAACACCGAGACAGAGGCAACGTGTGTAGCAGGCAGATCCGTGAGCCGGCGGACGTGGTAGATGATCTGGGAGAGCAGCTGGAGGTGGTCGGCATTTCAACCCTTTACCACCACCACCCTCAGGAGGTCCACCCTAGGCTCAGGGAGCTAGTGGACAGAGGCAGGGACAGCTGCAGGCGGCATAGGCTTATGACCCAGGTACTCCCGAAATGATTAGAGGTACTATCTGTGTCTTTTCTACTTTGGCTGTCGTATTGATGGACACAGGTGCTAGTCATTCCTTTCTGGCTGCTCATCTTGTTCGAGACCTTGAGATTCCAGTTGAGCCGTTGACTCGACCCTTACGCTTAGAAACACTGACTGGAGAAGATTCAGAGATCACACACCTTTGCAGGCAGTGTGACCTAACCCTTGGAGGAGAGAGTTTCGGTTGGAACCTCTTGGTGGTAGCGTCGAGGCCTTAAAATGTCATTCTTGGCATGGATTGGATATCCACAGTTCATGCCCAGATTGATTGTTTTAGGCGAAGGGTGTGGTGTGTCCGTAGTGATGGAACGAGGTTCTCTTTTGTTGGTGAAATAGAGACCCAGGCAGCGTAGGATGGACTCGTGCATAGGAGGGCACAACCGATTTCACATCAGTTGGCTAGCCTAGCCCTTGGTGCGGCAGATGTTATGAGTTTCCAGTTTCCAGCAGTGGTGGCTGAGTATGAGGACGTCTTTCCAGAGGATGTCCCCGGGCTACCTCCCCGTCGAGAGATAGATTTCTTCATTGAGTTGCAACCCGGGACGACCCTGATATCAGCATAAGCTTATCGGATGGCTCCTGCAGAACTTTGTGAGCTGAGGGCGCAGCTAGACGACCTGCAGAAGAAGGGCTTTGTGAGACCCAGCGTTTTACCCTGGGCGGCCCCAGTGCTGTTTTCCAAGAAGGCGGACGGGATCTTGAGGCTGTGTGTGTATTACCGGCGCTTAAATCAGGTGACCGTGAAGAACCGGTATCCACTACCAAGGATCGATGACCTCTTTGACCAGTTGTGAGGGGCACGATAGTTCTCGAAGGTTGATCTACGATCAGTCTATCACCAGTTGCGAGTACGGGAAGAGGATATACCGAAGACGACTTTCAGATGTCGCTACGGTCACTATGAGTACTTGGTGATGCCCTTCGGCGTGACGAACGCCCTGGAAGTGTTCATGGGACTCATGAACCGGATCTTTCAGCCATATCTAGACCAGTTTGTGGTGGTCTTCATTGATGATATCCTTGTGTACTCTGCGTCTGAGGTGGAGCACTTGAGACACCTAAGGATGGTTCTGGACACACTCTGAGAGCACCAGTTGTATAGAAAACTCTCGAAGTGTCAGTTCTGGTTACAGGAGGTCCACTTTTTGGAACACATTATCTCAGTAGATGGTGTAGTAGTGGACCTAGAAAAGGTGGAGGCAGTGGTAGCATGGGAGCCACCCCGGAGCGTGAATGAGGTGCGGAGTTTCCTTGGGTTGGCAGGCTACTATCAGATATTCATCCATGATTTCTCTAGGATTTCAGCGCCCATGACAGCTTTGACCCAAAAGGGACAGCCTTTCATGTGGACCGAGAAGTGCCAGCAGGCTTTCCAGCAATTGAGATAGAGTCTGACGAGTGCCCCGATCTTGAGATTACTGGAGGAGGGTGTCAAGTACGTAGTGTTTTATGACGCATCAGGAACCGGGCTTGGTTGTGTCCTGATGTAGAGGCAAGTGGTGATTGCCTATGGCTCACATCAGTTGAGACCATACGAGCAGAACTACACGAACCATGATCTTGAGTTGGTAGTGGTAGTTTTCGCATTGAAGATGTGGCGGCACTACCTGATGGGCGAGAGTTTTGCTGTCTACTCTGATCACAAAAGTCTCAGATTTATCTTTTCTCAAAAGGATATGAATTTGAGACAGAGGCAATGGCTTGAGTTCCTCCAGGATTATGACTTTGAAATCATTTATACTCCTGGGAAGGGGAACGTGGTGGCAGATACTCTCAGTAGGAAATCCAGTTCGCAGTTGCTAGATGAGGCGACAAGGCAGTTGGCCTCTTTTCAGTTGTCCTTAGTGGATGGAGATGAGGTAGCTTACCTTCAATCGATGGTTGTTACCCCTCTACTCTTACAGCGAGTCATGGAAGCACAGCGTGAGGATTCTAGTTGTGAGACTCTACATGCTCAGATATCTGTAGGTGATGCTGCTGATGGATATTCAGAAGGAGGGGAGCACGTTGTCCTTTTCAGAGGGCGCACGGTAGTACCAGTGACATTGCGGGAGGAGGTTCTGAGGGAGTTCCATACATCCCCTTTGGTGGTTCATCCAAGAGTGGAAAAGATGTACCAGGACCTCCGACGTCAGTTCTGGTGGCCAGAGATGAAGAAGAATGTGGCAGAGTTTGTTTCTCGGTGCCTTACTTGTTAGCAAGTAAAGGTTGTGCACCAGGTGCCAGCAGGATTGACTCAGCCCCTTGAGGTGCCAGAGTGGAAGTGGGATGGGATATCCATGGACTTCATGACAGGTTTACCACGCACGTCCAGGGGACACGATTCCATCTGGGTGATCGTTGATCGACTCACCAAGTCGGCCCACTTCTTATCCATACGGGATCAGAGTTCAGTAGAGATCTTGGTACGCCTCTACGTTTAGGAGATAGTTCGGGTTCATGGAGTACCATCCACGATCGTCTCAAATCGTGATGCTCGTTTTACATCCCGGTTGTGGAGGGGATTGCAGGATGCTTTTGGGACTCAGTTACGCTTGAGCACAGCGTTTCATCCCCATACTGATGGTCAGACAGAACAGACCATCCAGGTCCTGGAGGATATTCTACGAGCTTGCATACTTGACTTCGGTCATAGTTGGGAGGATCACCTACCACTGGTGGAAGTTTCTTATAACAACAGATATCATTCCACTATTGGTATGGCACCATTCGAGGCTCTGTACGGGCGACCCTGCAGGTCGCCACTTTGCTGGACTGACCCAGGAGAGTCCGCACTCATGGGCCCAGAGATGGTGAGAACTACTACAGAGAAGGTGCAGTTCATCCAGGAGCGGATGAAGACTGCACAGAGTCGGCAGAAGTCATATGCTGACAGGAGGCAGAGACCCTTGGAGTTCGAGGAGGGAGACCATGTGTTTCTTCGGGTCTCACCTCGACAGGGATTGCGGAGATTTGGCCGAGGCGACAAGCTATCTCTGAGGTTCGTTGGACCTTTTCAGATTCTGAGTAGAGTTGACGAGGTGGCGTATCGCTTGGCTCTACCTCTTCAGATGGACTGGGTACACAACGTCTTCCATGTGTCGCAGCTACGGAGGTACACGCATGATCCATTGCACGTCATCGAATGGGGCGAGCTGGACATCGACAATGGAGCGACCTTTGCTGAGTACTCAGTGGAGATCGAGGATAGGCAGGAGAATATCCTTCGTGGACAAGCTATTCCCTTGGTGCGTGTTCGGTGGCAGCACGGGAATCTCCAGGAGAGCACGTGGGAGCGGGAGGCTTAGATTCGCGTGTAGTACCCACATCTTTTTGAGTATCCTTTGTTTTGGATTTTTGGGGTTGTAAAATCCCTAAGGTGGGTGTAATGTAATGTCCCAGATTTTTCCACGTATTATTTTAATATTATATGGAAATTATTTTGAGACCAGGAACTGAGATGGCGTGCAGTTCCGAGGCCCGGTGAGCCCGGGACAAATGTTTGAATTTAATTTAATAATTAAATTATGCGCGAGCGCAATTTTCCTGAAAAAGTGGAATAACTCCTGAGCGGGTGCTCGGATCAGAAATCTAAGGGCACCGTTATGTTCATAACATCAATTTTACCTTAGGTGAGGCCTGACTTCGGCCGGCACAGGTTGGTGGTGAAATCTGGTTTTTTGGACGCAACAGTAATAAAATATTTAATAAAAATATTTTATTCTTGCAATAAGATATTTTAAAATCTTATATCTTTATCCTCTTTAAAAAGAGGCTTGCGCCAGGGTCCAGGGTTACAACCCCATAACCCTGAAAACCCTTGGCGGCCCTGGAGGTTCTGGAAGAAACCCCCAACGCGGCGGCGGCGACGTTCTTGATGGATTTCGACGGCGAAGATGATGCGGCGAGCGGATATTCGCCGATAAATGCAGCGAATCTAGGTAGGACAATTGTTTTTGATTTCTCCTTCCCCCGTTTTTGATTTCTACAAAGAACGCAGACTAATCCATGAACAGATTAGCCCGCGGGTCGATTGTTCTTGCGGGACGGGTTCATGCAGGGATTTGAGGCTTTGATTCTAGAGTTTGTTTTGGTTGTCAATATAACGGCGGAAAACCCGGATCGTCACGAACAACGATCGAGGTTCTCACCTCTTGTTGATTCTTGTTTTTCCGCCTCACGTTCTTCATCGCGTTATACGCGTTCTTGGAGGGAATCAATTGTTACACATTCGTTTGTTGACGCAACAATCCGAAATCAAAGATTCAACATCGAGGTGACCTAGAGGAGGTGTGACGACGATGACGATGGATGAATCGACGCAGTTCGGAAGTTTCCGTTCTTCAGGAGTTTTTGTGCGGACGGGTCGGGATGTGTTTTCAAGACCTATCGGAATTCTGAAACTGATGAAATTGGTTTCGTAGGGGCGGGACGACCCCAAATCCGGAGTTTTGTGATGATCGGACAGTGGGATCAAGATCCGGAGCAACAGCCGAGGCACGCGGAGGAAGACGACGCTTATGTAAATTTCCCAACTACACGCCGTGTAGTATGGGCTAAACGGCATGTGTTCGTCGGAAGGGGTCCCCGGCGTGTACTCCGGGAGTACATGGACACGGGAAGGATACACGGCCATGGACACGCTGTGTATACCCTCCCCGGCCAGACCTGGCCAGATACACAGGGTGCCCCGTGTACTGGTACACAGGCAGGCGACATGGACACAGTCAGAGACCGTGTACGGGCAAATGGCCAGCGTACACGGAGCGATCCCAGGTGCTCGAACATGGTGTGTGTTTTCTTCTACACGTCGTGTAGTTGATTTCGACAAGCCGAGTGACATGGGCCGGTTACACGGGCAGCACCTGGGGTCAAGGAACATGGCATGTACCTTTTCTACATTCCCTGTAGTTTGGTTTTTCACAGCCTGAACAAAGGACACGGGCCGTTTACACGGGCAGTACCCAGGGTCAAGGAACATGGCATGTAACCATACTACATGCCATGTAACTTTTTCTCCATGGCTTGAGCCACTTTCCTTCTGTGACTTGGACTAGTTCTTAGGGTTCGTACCCTTGGTAATCCCCTGAAGGTTCTGGTATCAAATCTTTCATGTAGTATGATCCCTTCAGTGGAACTTCTTGAATAGAGTTATTGGAATCCCCTCTATGAGACTTAGATCCGGATCCTCTATTCATTCCTGGAACCCTAGGTAGAGTTCTTGGTATCGACATGACCAACTTTACCCGGGCGTCGATCCTCTGCTTAGCGGATTAGCTCAGACTGAGTTGTCGGAATCACCCCATGACTTGGCTATGATCCTCATCTGAGCATCTTGTTCCCAAGGTACTTGTGGAGTGTGTTCTCCCGGAACGAGTACTTCATGTACCTCTCTTCATACCTAGGAGTGTGTTCTTCTGATGGTATGCTTAGTGGAATCTTCGAGCTGGATCCTAGTGGAGGTTTTCGCGATGGTCATTTGTGTATGATTATATCTGGATATTATGGTTATATGTTCTGTAGACATATACTGTGTAGAGCTAACTGTACCTTTCTTTGTGGTATTCTCCTATGTTGTATTTTCCTTTGTGGTTTTCGGGGTGTCCTACTGGGTATTGTTATACTCACCCCTCCACGGTCTTTGCCCGCACGTGTCATCTCTTGTGCAGACGAGAGAGCCTTTGACAGGATTCTAGGCCAACCAGGACCGGACAGTGTTCAGTGAGATCAGACGAGGCTGAGGTGTGTTCCTTCGGTGACGGGTTGCATTCTCAGTACCTTTTCTCTACAGGTTGGAGTTGTTGCAGACTTTCTTTTGGTGGGCTTGTACTTTTGGCCCAGGGTTTTACTTTACTGTACTTTACTTCCCTATCGTACTCTTTTGGTTGGGTTTTAGTGTATGCATGCATCTTTTCCTTTTAGTAGTTTTTAATTTTCAGCTTTGTGGGCTTGGAGATGTGTGTGTGTGTGTACAGGTTTATAGGCAATGCCTCCCATGTTAGTAGCATGACTACTCGGTGCTAGTCACCATCCCCTGGCCTTTTGGAGGCGGACTTGGGGAGTTACGGCTCGAGCCCCACTGGGACGGGTCATGACACCTATAGCCACGGTTTTAAAATTGTGGCTATAGGTGGCTATAGCCACGGTTTTAAAACTGTGGCTATAGGTGGCTATAGCCATGGTGTTTGGGGCCTATTGACACAGTTTTAAAACTATGGCAATAGTTTGTGGCTATAGCCATGGTTTTGTGACCTATATCCACAGTTTTAGAATCGTGGCTATGGGCCACTTTTTTCAATGAACTATTTCCATGGTTTTTCAAAACCGTGGCAATAGGGTTCCCGCACTTTGGTGGGAAAAAAATTCCCGCAAAAAAATTGGTGGGAACACCTACCGCCACAGTTTTAAGGATATTCCCACAGTTTATATTAATATATATATATATCATAATATATATATATATACCCGTAATGTCTCTCAGTGTAGAGGTAAGTACTATGTTTTATAGAGCAAAGGTGCAGGGATCGAAACTTGCTGGTGGCATTTTGTATTTAGGTAATTGTCACGATTTACCAAGGCTATAGCCACAGTTAAAACTGTTAAAATAGATTCCTATAGCCAAGGTTTAAACCGTGGCCATAGGTCAACTGTCATGGTGGCAGTTTTTAAGACCTATTTCCAAGGTTAAAATCGTGGCAATAGGACTGCCACGGTGATAGCGGCCACGGTTGTCCAAACCTATGGCCGTAGCCTAGGGCCACAGTTTTGGGGCCTATTGCCATGGTTTTGAACCCAGATAATAGGTCTTTTTTCCAGTTGTGTTATTTATTTAATTTTCATAGAGATAATTCTTGAAGATAAATAAGAAATGGTGTGACGTAAAAGAATCAACTCCAACTCAATCTGATACATAGTGTTCCTAGTATGACTCAAAGTTTAGTTAAAATTAACACTTTATCTTAATTTATTTCTTTACATTATTACTAACATGATATTTTTTTTCTTATATAGGTGCATTTTTTTCTCAAACAGGGGTTAGTATCAAAAAATAGAAAGCTGTTATTTTTGAATGTATGTAATAATTTATACTTATGTAATTTTATAAACCAATGTTTAAAATGTCTAAAATATAGTTTTTTTCTTGTATTTGTGTTGTAAATTTTTTTTCATATAAATTCTGTATTGGTACTTCATTTTTCTGATTTCATGGTGTTTTTTGTGATGCGGTGTGTTGTTATAGCACACTGCATTGGTGCTGTAGTGTGTTGTTGTAGTACACTATAGTATGCCCCTTTATCAACACTGATAAAGTTAATCTTTATTGGTGCTTTTAGAATCACCGATAAAGGTATACTTTATCAGTTCTTTTTTAGTGCTGATAAAGGACTGGGGATTTTAATCTCACTTCAGTAGTCATCATTAATAAAGGCCATTTTTAGTGCTTTCAAAGATCTATTTTGTAGTAGTGTGAGTTATTCTTCAATTATAATATAATGGGTCAATGGTCCATTCCCATGATCAAAACATGATCATGCCTTTTAAAATCCTTCCATGAGGTTCTATTCATATTCTAGAGCAAAAATGTATATTCTATGGATCATCAAATGTTTTTTTCTAAATAGATTATAAAATAATTCATGGAAACTTGGATATTATATATAGTCACCTCTCGTATATCTATTCAAATATTCATGATCACTTGGATAAGGATCACTGTCACCTTGAGTATTTTTCATCATAACCTTAGCCTTAAAAAACGTTATAGTTTCCTTCCAAGTAACCATGGAAACCTTGACAATAGTAGCCTTTATTTAGAAAGGATAACCACCACTAATGAAAATAATAAAAACTGAACATAGAAAATCATACTTCAAAATGAAGACCCCAACACCATCACAATGCACTAGTGAGGTACCCCCAAAAGCAAAAAATCACCACACAAAGATTGAACAACCCATTATATAGAGTCATCCTTTTAAGAATCTTCCATCGAAGATGATACATTAACTAACCTTATCTAGTAGCTTCCCAAAAATCATATAAAAAAATCAGAGATGAAGAAGTTGTGTGAGATAACATGAGATCCATAGACACGTTGATAAAGAGGGGACCAGTAAAGGACCTAAGGACAAGCATCCCTAAGAAGAGACCATACCCACTTAAGAAACCCAAAACCACCATGAAGTGAACCAAATATAGAAACTAACACATATAAATGCACTCACAACACCTAATAATAACAAATAACCCCTAAAAGAAATAATCCGACACTTTTTTATGAGGGAGAGAAGGAAAAGGTTGAAGCACCAGGCCACTACTGATTATAGTAAAGAAATTCAGTGCCACTCTGGGATGAAATAACTACCACCATAACCAAGGGGAACCCCAATAATGGTATCTGAGATGGTTTATATATAGAAATTCCATCTAGATCTTATACTCTAAACCAAATCAAAAACACAAGTGACTAAAGATGGGTGGTGAGAAGAATACAAATCCCTCTCCCAACTAGTAGAGTGGAGGATATTATGTCTATTAGGTACAAGATAAAGTTACAAGTTCTATTGTGATTCACTAATCACTGAGCAAGGGAATAGAGGATGAAAATTGAGTGAAAATTGGATTTATTTCAACATGAACAAATCCTACAAAACTCTCTCTCTCTCTACACCTCTATCTCTCTATAAATAGATATCTCAAGGATCTCTTACCAAATGTAATAAGATCTCTTAGATTGTATAATAACTTTGAAAGGCTCTCCTAGTCCTCTTTTTATAGACATGGTGGGAGGTGTCATGTTTTACACAACTACCACCAGTCCCCACCAATCATAGACTTATCTTATGGAAGTTACCAAACAATTTTAGCATATGCAACATCCATGGTTAAATTCCATGGGTTAGTGTACCAGCCACCTACATCGTTGCTAGGAAAACTCTATCAATTCTCCCCCTCTAGTTGTAATCCATTTAAGCATCTGCAATGGTCCATCTTCCCTTGAATTACCAACTTTTTCAATATATCCATTGGGTTCTCCTTTGTTTGGATATTCAAAATTCATTGAATTTTTCAATACATCACCTCACGTATCCAATGATAGAGAATTTAGGTGTACTTTATTCAAGAATGATACATGGAGTTCTTACTCGGGTCTAAATCACTTTGACAATCACAATGAACTCTATACTCTTCTTAGACAAATCCAATGTTTCGATGTGGGGGGGGGGGGGACGCTGCTACCGACGGTTGATTTTAAGAAGGATGAGTTCTATTTAATCACTCATGTCGGGCGCATCATTTTTTCTTTGAAACGCCCAACGGTTCTGTATCCAACGATGCGTGGACCTGCTTTCCAAAGGTAGGCATTCGTTGGGCGATTTGGCAAGCAACACTTAAGAACTCACATTAGTCGAGAGGATGGGAATTCGGGCTCATCGCACCCTCTTAGGGGGGGGGGGATTATTTCCTGTTCCAGGACTCTCTTATAGATTTAAGACGCATTCATATGTTCACAAATCTTTGGTTTATCCCCAAGCATAGTATCCACGGATTATCCCTGGTTGTCAATGATCAACTGAACATAGGGATTCAAAATCATTTAGGCTTGAGGTTTACCATCCCTCATTGGATTAATGACTCTGAGGAATTTGGACTCATTGAGACAGTACGAGTTTAAAGCCTCATAACTGGTCACTCTGAAGTTTATTGTCATCCAGGGGGACAAATAACGACTTGAGTGTTTGGATCGAACCCCTGATATGGGCTTCCAACACATCCTCATGAGAGGAATCAGAATCCAAATAGCTCGATTCCACTCAACGGGACACATCATCTTTTAAGGTTGTGTGACAAGGACCCAACCCTATAGTTTAATTTCATGTGGCAAGTACACCCGGGCGAGAGATTCCTGGTTAAAGCTAGTGCGGGACTTACACCGAAGCTGCCCGGAAGACCCAAGGGAAGTGATTTACTGGGCCCAGAGATGGTCCTTCTGGGGTATATAGACATGGTCTGACAGGGACAAAGGTGTATGTCAGACTTAAATATCGGGCTTTCACCTTGGGGAAGTTTCCTACGTATCCCAGTTGGCCGGGAATCAAAGTCCACGTAGTTTTGGAATATTAGGGCTTACATGTGAGAGTTGCCTATTATTGGGATTGAACCTCGGGAGGCATCCTACGTAACCTATTTGGGATACAGGGATCAAAATCCACGTAGTTTATTTAACCGCCACTATTGTACGGATTCCCCGGCCACCACAAATCTCTAAGCCCACGTAAGTCATGCTCGATGTGAGAAACAAGAGAATTCAATAGACTTGGCAAGCCTCGCACTTTTTCCTCCTCAAGGGAAGGTGGCCAGAACTGCAAGACTCTCCTTCTCCCTGATGTTAGAGCGAGGCGAAGGTAGTAGTTGAGCGGTAGAGACAATGTCTATGGGGGTGGAGAGAAAGGGTCGGTGCCGCTAGATTCTCCCTCTTCCCGATGTTGGAGGGAGGTAGAAGTCGCGTTGGTAGGGGTCGGGGATACGGAGGCATAACAATAAACCTTCCCGGAAGGGAGGGTAAGGCCATTGACTTCCGGTGAGGATGGTGTGGGGCTTACTCCAGAAGGGATGCCCAGCCACTCCCAGGAGAGGGGAGAAGTTCTCACCACTGGTCCTTTTCAAAAGGAAAGGCCAGCGGGATCCCTCAATCCTAGAAAGTGGAGAGGCACAAAGGGGACTCTCGTGCTCGGACCCTGCACTACCGTGGGAATGTGAACCCAAGAATGCTTCGAGAATCCACTCAAGGGTTGGAGAAAACCCTTTTCCCTCCCCTTCCATGGGTATGTGAACTCACGGTGGCGCGCTTATTCACCTAAAGGTTTCATCATGTGGGTCTGGTGGCTTCGGTAGAGGCCTTGGATCAGGGCCAATGAATAGGCCAATGAAGGGATTGTGGAGGATCGGGCCGGATTGTAAGGGTTTTATCTAGCTCGGGGAATGGAAACACTGAAGGAGTTGGTGAGCCACATGGGTGCATGAGTAGTGGCGCCCTTCGCGTAGGGGAGTGTTACGCGGTTGGAGAGGTTGTCTGCGTACCAGGGTGGTACGTGGACTGATGGGCCTTCCGCGTACCAGGGCAGCAAGAAGCTTTAGGTTTGGCCTGCGTACCAAGTTGGTACGTGGCACTGGATTCCGCGCGAGGAACGGTGTCCAGGGGCATCACTGTTCAAGGCTGCATCCGCGTAGGAGGGTGCTACGTGGCACGTTGGATCGAAAAAGGGGCATAAACTCCCTAGTCTGTGGGAAGTACATCTGCGGAGGGTCCATGGCTCTCGGCTTTAATTTTAGTTCATGGTTCACCAATTTGTTATGTGTTTTTTGGTTCTTTATCAATTCGTTTCCAGTTCTATACCTATATTGGTTCGCACATTGGAACTTCGCGGTTCACAAAATCCTAAGCTCCTTCCTTCGAAAATCCCCTCCTTCAATCTCCTCCAGCCTCCAAATATCCAAGCATCTGAATCCAAATCCCCTTTCTTCTCCCCCTCAATGTCCTTTTATAGAGGGGGGGGGGGGAAGGGTTGTATTGTGGTCATGCGACACCTTTTTTGAAGGCCCATGACCGAAAACCCGGCTTACAGATGACTTTCTCAATCCGAAGTTTGTGGGGGTTCATTGAATACACCTCACCCGCGAACCAAGTCAGTTCGAGGGGCACTTCGCGGTCGTTCAGGGCTCTGCCTCTGTTCCGCGAACGACAACGCGCTCGGTATGGGTCAGTCTGGCACGGTTCATGGCTGGGGAGGTTCGCGGTGGTGGACCGGTCTGGCGTTCGTCTTGATTCGCACCCGTGTAGGTGCTCCCACCTCTGTTTCATAGACAACATTGGTCCGTGAGGGGCTCGCTGAACCAGCCGCGTGCCACTAATGTTGAACTGGTACGCGGACCGGTCAGTCCTTTTTCAATTTTGAGTATTCTTCATGTTTTTTCCCAATCTTCTATAGGAAATTGGGTAGAATTATTTCTCAAATTATGGGGGGATTCCCATTCCCCTTTGATGATTTTTCAGGACCCTTCAAATACCCCCCATTAGAATGGGGTCCGATCGAAACGAAGAGGAGGATATTCCGATATAGATCGGGCCATTTTTCTGTTTACCAGGGGTAATTTCCCCGAGATTGATCTCTGTAGATGACTACTTGGGGACTACTTTGGGAGTTGCTGTACTTGGGCGTGGCCTTAGGTCTTGGGCACCTCTGGGGGTTTCTAGGACTCCATTACCCATTGAAAATGTAGTGTCTTCTTCGATCAGTAGCGGTGGTGTAGAGCTTGAGGGCACCAATGCCTTGATGATCGAGGGTAAGATTCTTGATCTCTTGCTACTGAATCCCCTCTCTTCCCTTTTTTGATTAGGGATACTTATCCACCTTATTGGATTTTGGGCTTTAGGACCACAACCGTCAGTGATAGTGATTGTTCCATTAGATCCAATCATGCCCTTGACCACAACCATAGGGAGTGAAGTTGTAGCGGCATCAGAGCTTGCGGTTGAAGCCGTACTGGGTCCCTCACTGGTGACGTTCATCCCAGAGTATACCTCTTCTTCTGAGAGTGACTCCGAGCCTGATCAATGGGCCCTCTCTAGTCTTTGACCTGCTCTCCAAAGGGCATGGGAGAAGATATGGAAGATAATTTATCAGATTCCCTTAGCTGATATGCCAACCAAATTGTCGAAGCTGCGCGATCTGTTTATGCTGATGGGATTCGGTGAATTTTACTACCATGGTATTTATGACATAGTCAAATAGGTGGTCACTGACTGGGAGAGGCTTGTTAGTTTTGAGTCTCGCCTTTCCACTACTGAGTCTGAAACCTACCTTGCTATAACCCGACAACTTCATATGGTAGAAGCTCATGACTATGTAGGGCTGGTTACGAGACTTCAGGGGGAAGTTCTTAAACATCGGTCTCAAATGGAGGTGTTGAATAGCGACATGCAGTGGCTACGACAAGAGAAGGTTAATGCTATGGCCATAATTGAAGAAGGGGAGTAGCAGATAGAGGAGAGGATGAGGGAGAGCTTAAAGGCAGCATAGGAGGCGGAAGCACTACGGGCTGATGTAGAGGCTGAGACGACCCTGCTGTAGAATCTCCATCAAGCGACTGAGGATTCTCACCAGCGCCAGATACAACTTTTTGAATCCTCTGAGAGTCTCCTGTAATAACCTTTCACTGCCAGAAGAGGCTCCAGATTGTGGAATCCCTTATCATCAATCTCGTAATATAGAAAAATATTTTTCTTTTTATTCTCTTTTAGTACTCTTTGATGCCTTATCCTATGATGGAAATTGTCTGGAATGGTTATTGTATAAATAATAATTCACCAAACATAGAATAATTAGGGTTCAGAAAAATGATAAAATTGAAACGAGCTCTAATTTTTGCCTGGACCAAGGGATCCAGTGAGCATATTTTGACTATTGCTGGGATTTTATAGAAAAAAACCCACAAACTTTTTGTCTTTTCTGATGATACCCTAACTTTTTCCCAGGACCTTTTAGTGTGGACCTATCGGGTATATCTCGGCTTTTTCTTAGGTCACCCTTTTCGAGTTTTCGGCCTAATGGACTTTGTGCCTCTTTTTGTGAGCGGTTTAAAGTCCTGCCGATAATACTATCATCACTAATGTTTTAGTTCAAATATATTTGACTAGATATGGTGGGTTAAGGGCCCCAATGAAGCTTGGTTGATTAAAATATGTCTTAATACCTTTCAAACGCACGTGAGGGGACATGTTTAAATTTGAGCAACATGCAGGGCATGTCTTGAGACATAGGAGCCATGTCGGCGTACAGAGGTAGGAAAAGAATTGCCTAAGAAAGACTTGCCTTTGGTAGACAGGCCAAGGTAGATCAATATATATAGCCAATGAGGTCATGGTATTCATAGTCATGCAAAGGTGTCCTTAGTCCAATGATTGTATTCTCCCGATAGCCGGGTAACTTCAGGGAAGTTGAGATTCAGGACCACTAGGGGTGGCTTAGAAGAGTTCATCTCTTTCTGAGTACAGAGTATGATTTGTGAAGAGAGGGTGCATGAATATGAGAGAAACATATAGGATAAATTTCCCAAGAATGGGTAAATTCATCCCTTCTCACACTGGTGTGAGATGGTGGTTTGTGCAGGTCTGGCCCGTGCACTGAGGGACAGAGGAAATCCTCCATTCCCAACTGATCCCGTGAAGGGTCTAACCATGAAATTTAACTTCATGCATTGAGGACAAGGTCATTTTAAATTCCATGTATTTTAATTTCATGCGGTGAGGATGGAGGGCATTATTATTATTAGATACTGTGTAGTTTATTGTCATGCAGTAAGGACGTAGGAGTATTTTAAATTCGGTGCAGTTTAACGTCATGCAACGAGGACGGGGGGAATTTTAAATCCGTAAAAATGATTATAGTTGGAGGCATTTCCCTGGATGTTTAATGCTTGGTCTTTGTAGTTCCATTCCAAGAGGCAAAGACACACTCCGTGCAGTTTTAACGTCATGCAGTAAGGATGTTGTTGCAAAGTCCACTCTTGATTAAAATGTAACTGGGATCAAATATCTCGGCATGTCCAAGATGTGGAGAGGGGTTGATGGTGTAAATAATGGTTCTGGGACTTCTTAGATCAGGAGAGATGATATGGGGGTGCTGGGGTCGTTGAGTGTACGAAGGTAGGAAGAGTGTCGCATGGGTAAATCTTGCCTTTGGTAGACGGGCCAGGGGAGATCAATATGCAGAGCTGCTGAGGGCATGGTATTCATAGTCATGCAAAGGTTTCCGTAGGTCGATGAATTTCCATGTCCGATGGCCTTGGAGGTTTATGGGGATCCACGATTGTCTGGGCCACGGAGTCTGTCATTTGGTAAGGAAATATCTGAATATTTCGGGGATGCTCACCCCTGGTTGCTGTTAAAACTCGAAGGGTTCCTTGTACTGATTTATCTCACGCATGGGGTGTACCTTTACTCCATGCAGTTTAATATCGTGTGGTAAGGACAAAATAATATTAGTTTAATGGTCATAGAGTTCGGACCACAGGGTGACTATTGCTACAATCACCCGAAGGATAATTGAGTTAAGATGATCTAGTATACTCTGAACAAGGTGGGGGATTGAGGGTGTAAATTGTAACTCTGGGGTTTCTCGGATTAGGAGATGTGGTGTGGGGGATTTAAGGCTGATAAGCATACGGAGTTAGAAAGAGTATCACCTGAGGAAATCTTTCCTTTGGTAGATGGGCCAGGGGAGATCAATATGCAGAGCAGCTGAGGGAATGGTATGCATAGTCATGAAAAGGTGTCCACAGGTCGATGACTTTCCATGTCCGATAGCCATGGATGGTTATGAAGATATGGTATTTCTCATAGCATAGAGTCCGGCATATGGGGATAATTATGCCCGAGCATACAAGAAACATCTTCATTACAATTGTCCATTGAGTCAAAGTAGCCTAGCCCTAGATTGGTATTCACAGATGTAGATCGTTATATGAACCACAAGAAGATACATAGGCTAAATAGGTAGGGGTACCCTGAAAATGCTTGGATGTGAGGGGAGGAACGAACCTGTAAACCACTGCTCCAGTAATTTTTGGATCGAGAGATGTGATATGGGGGCTCTGAGGCTGGTAAGCGTACGGAGCTAGGAAGAGTGTTGCCTGAGGAAATCTTGTCTTTGGTAGATGGGCCAGGGGCTATCAATATTTAGAGCCACTGAGGGCATGGTATTCATAGTCATGCAAAGGTTTCCATAGGTTGACAACTTTCCACTTCTGATGGCCATGGGTGGTTATGAAGATCCATAATTGTCCAGTTCGCGGAGTCTGATGTATGGAAAGGATTCATCCAAACACGCAAGGAGTATTCCTGTCCCATTTTGCCGTATATCTTGGGTGGGTCATGATGATTTCCGTGCAGTTTATCATCATGCGGTGAGGATTATTTTCGTTAATTTTAACGTCATGTGGTGAGGATGATGATGAACTGGCATGCAAGGGGGATTCCATGTAGTTTAACGTCATGTGGTAAGGACATTTGACTATGCAGTTTAACGTCGTGCAGTAAGGATGAAAGGTATTTTTAACTCTGTGCTGTTTATCGTCATGCAGTAAGGACGAGAAAAGATTGGAGGATGGGCCAGGAGATAGGACTCCAGCGTCGCTACGTATCCTGTGAGGACAGGA
Organism: Viscum album; assembly: GCA_963277665.1. Lineage (NCBI taxonomy): Eukaryota > Viridiplantae > Streptophyta > Magnoliopsida > Santalales > Viscaceae > Viscum > Viscum album. Next base: position 1,869,822,744 of record OY728163.1, read on the forward strand.
ATCAAGCGACACGTAGTTCTTTCGAGGAATACACCCCATGTAGGTCTGGTCTGTGCACTGGGGAAAGGGTGTATTCTTTCTTTTTTTAGGGCGGTTGGGCCAAGATATAGAATTAGGGCATCGCTACGTATCCTACAAGGGTAGGAATCAATCCACACATAGTTCTTTCGAGGAATACACCCCGTGAAGGTCTGGTCCATGCACGGGGGAAAAGGGGAATTTCGGGCTTCATTTGGGGGTGGCTGGGCTAGGATGTGGAACCCTGACGTCGCTATGTATCCTGTGAGGGCAGGAATCAATCCATACATAGTTCTTTAGATGTCATTCGGCCTGTGTTCATGCGAAGGAACCCAACCATAATTCCTAAGCCCGCGTGAGTAATACTCGTTGTGAGAAACAAGGAATGGAGGAGGTCCCAGTTGCATGGCGTGAGAATAGGCATGCTGATAGGGAATTGATTAAGGTGGAAGCAGGACCTGGTCATGGGGTCTAGGTGTCACTATGTATCCCATGATAATAGGAATCAATCCATACATAGTTCTTTGAAAGGGATATGCCCCATGCAGGGTTGGTCTATACACGGGGGAAAGGGCATTTTTAACTTCATTTGGGGGTGGTTGGGTTAAGATGTGGGATCCTGGAATTGCTATATATCCTTCAAAGGCAAGAATCAATTCATACGTAGTTCTCTAGAATACGTGCAATTTAACATCATGCGGTAAGGATGAAACACTCTTAGTTTAGGGTCATAGAGTTTAGACTAGCGCGGGGCTTGGCAGTTTAATGTCCTGCATCTTGGACGAATAGGGTTTGGTAGTTTAACATCCTGTAGCTCGGATGAATGGAGCTTGGCAGTTTAAAGTCTTACAGCTCGGACAATAACTGCTCTTGGTTATGCAAAATATTTCTTCAAGAATCTCACATTTGTAGGAGCAGTAGTGAACTGCCCGTCCATGGAGATCAGGGCATATGCTTCATTGGAGTAGACCTTGTGTATAACATATAGTCCCTCCCACTTGGGATCCATCTTTGGAGGCTTCTTTCTGGGTATCATTAGGGTCCAGAGGACCAACACCAATTCTCCTTCCAAGAAATACCAAAGACGAACCTTTTTATTGAAGGCTCTTGCAATCTGGTTCTAATATACTTCTAGATGATGCAAAGTGTGAAACCGCTTTTCATCCAGCTATTCCAATTCACCTAGCCGTTTTTTTACTGCTCATCGTTGGATAATTGATCACAAATGGAAACACTGAGAGAATAAAATAGGAGCTCAATGGGTAAGACTACATCTGTTCCATATACTAATGAGTACGGAGTAGCCCGGGTAGCGGTGCAGATTGTGGTTTGATAATCCCACAATGCATGGAGGAGTTTGTTCGGCCATGACTTCTTGTCTTTGTCCATAATTTTCTGGAGTATGTTGGACAGAGTCTTGTTGAATGCCTCTATCTGTCTATTGGCCACTGCATGGTAGTGGGATGAGTGGTTAGTTTTGATACCATATTCTTGGTACAACTTCTATAATTCAATAGAGCAGAAGTTGGTGCCGTTATTTGTCAGTATGGTATGAGGGACGAGAAATATGGTGATGATATTAGATTTCACAAAGCTGACAATGTTTCTTTCCTCTACTTCTTTGAGGGGTACAACTTCTGCCTATTTGGAAAAGAAGTCAGTTACTGTGAGGATATACTTCAGTTTTTTGGCCTTGGTGGGAGGGTATGGTCCCACGACATCCATTCCATATATGGAAAATGGCCAGGAGTACTTGGATTGATGAATTAACTCTAGGGGCTGATGAATTAAGTTGGCGTGAGTTTGGCAGGAGAGGAATTTTGCGGTAAAGTGCATGCAATCTTGTGCCACAGTGGGCCAATAGTATCCAAGCCTTCAAACCTGATGGAAAAGCTTAGACCCTGACTGATGTTCTCCACATACTCCAGCATGTACTTCGTTCACGATAGTAGCAGTTTCTTCTCCATCAATGTATCTGAGGAGAACTTCATCAAGGCCTCGCTTGTAGAGGACCTCTTGTTGACCTGTGCCGCCATATAATACAAATTTGATTGCTCTTCTCTGTATTTTCTCTCGTTTAGACCTATCTGATGGAAGTTATACCTTTTAAAGGTAGTTTTCAATGGGGGTCATCTAGCTGGTAGCAGGAGCATATGGCTTAGGGACAGGACTGACTTCGTTGATTTCTTTCATCTTAGTCTGAAAAATGGAAAGACCATCTGACAATGAGAAATACTGATAATTGTTTCATCCCAGTCTGGGTCAGCTAGGGTTGTGGCCGTATTGGCTAATGCATCGACCTGGGCATTCTAAGACCAAGGAATATAGGTCAATGTTGGTTCTGTGGAGAATTCCACCATTAACTCTCAAACATGGTCAAACAGGGGGATCAGGTCCTCCTTTTTAATAGCATAGTCACCATTGACTTTCTTGATGACTAGTTCCAAGTCACCTTTTACCTCAAGGTTCTGCACTTGCGCCTGGAGTGCAAGCTTCAGGCCTACAATGAGGGCTTGATATTCCGCCTCATTGTCCGTACATCCTTCTGACAAGAGGAAGGAATATGGAAAAATGCCTTTTTTGGGGACATGAGTATGATCCCCAACCCCACTTTGTTAAATTTGGGATCCTCTATCCTCTTCCCTGTCGGGCTTCGGGATGTGTCGTCTAAGTACATTTTCCATGTTGGTGGATCCTCTTGAACCGAGAAGATGTCTTCATCGGGTAGCTCGATGTTCGGTGCAGTGGTCCCTGTTGAGGGATGTTCTGCTAGAAAATCTGCTAATGCCTGGACCTTGATGGCTTTCTAAGGCACAAACAGGATTTAAAACTATTGCAGGATGACTACCCATCAGGATAGGCGCCCAGTCAGCATTGGACGACTGAGGATGTATTTTAGTGGGTTACTTCAGGAGACCAAATAGACTTCATGATGCTAAAAATAATGTTACAATTTCTAAACTGCGAAGACCAAGGCCAAACAACTCTTCTCGATATTTGAGTATTGAGTCTCAGCATAAATCATGGTTCGGCTGAGGTAATAGAGGCTGTTTTCACTACCGACGTCATTTTTCTATGTGAGGAATTCTCCCAGTGACCGCTCTAGGTTCGTCACGTATAGGATAAGTGGTCTTCCTTCAACCGGTGGGATGAGTACCGGTGGGATTAAGAGGTACTTCTTTAGGCTGTCAAATGCCTCTTGGCAATCGTCTGTCCATTGGTACGTAACCCCCCTTTTCATTAACCTGGTGAAAGGAAAACATTTACCCACCAGGTTGTCTATGAAATGCCTAATGTAGGCCAGGTGTCCTTGGATTCCTCTCATCTCAATGTTTAAAATGTCTAAAATATAGTTTTTTTCTTGTATTTGTGTTGTAAATTTTATTTCATATAAATTCTATATTGGTACTTCATTTTTCTGATTTCATGGTGTTTTTTGTGATGAAGTGTGTTGTTACAGCACACTGCATTGGTGCTGTAGTGTGTTGTTGTAGTACACTACAGTATGACCCTTTATTAACACCGATAAAGTTAATCTTTATTGGTGCTTTTAGAATCACCGATAAAGGTATACTTTATCAGTTCTTTTTTAGTGTTGATAAAGGACTAGGGATTTTAATCTCATTTTGGTAGTCAGCATTAATAAAGTCCAGTTTTAATGCTGTTAAAGATTTATTTTGTAGTAGTGTCAGTTATTCTTCAATTATAACATAATGGGTCAGTGGTCCATTCCCATGATCAAAACATGATCATGCCTTTTACAATCCTTCCATGTGGTTCTATTCATATTCTAGAGCTAAATTGTATATTCTATGGATCATCAAATGTTTTTTCTAAATATATTATAAAATAATTCATGGAAACTTGGATATTATATATAGTCACCTCTCATATATTTATTGAAATATTCATGATTACTTGGATAAAGATCACTGTCACCTCGAGTATTTTTCATCCTAACTTTAGCCTTAAAAAATAGTTATAGTTTCCTTCCAAGTAACCATGGAAAACTTGACTATAATAGCCTTTATTTAGAAAGGATCACCACCACTAATGAAAATAATAAAAACTGAACATAGAAAATCATACTTCAAAATCAATACCCCAACACCATCACAATGCACTAGTGAGGTACCCCCAAAGAAAAAAATCACCACCCAAAGATTGAACAACCCATTATATAGATTCAACCTTTTAATAATCTTCCATCGAAGATGATACATTAACTAACATTATCTAGTAGATTCTCTAAAATCATATAAAAAAATCAAAGATGAAGGAGTTGTGTGAGATAACATGAGATCCATAGACAAGTTGATAAAGAGGGGACTAGTAAAGGACCTAAGGACAAGCAGTCCTAAGAAGAGACCATACCCACTTAAGAAACCCAAAACCACCATGAAGTGAACCAAATATAGAAACTAACACATATAAATTCACTCACAACACCTAATAATAACAAATAACCCCCAAAAGAAATAATCCCACACTTTTTTATGAGGGAGAGAAGGAAAAAGTTAAATCACCAGGCCACTACTAATTATAGTAAAGAAATTCAGCGCCACTCTGGGCTGAAATAACTACCACCATAACCAAGGGGAACCCCAATAATGGTATCTAAGATGGTTTATATATAGGAATTCCACCTAGATCTTATACTCTAAACAAAATCAAAAACATAAGTGACTAAATATGGGTGGTGAGAAGAATAAAAATCCCTCCCAACTATTAGAGTGGAGGATATTATGGCTATTAGGGACAATATAAAGTTACAAGTTATATTTTGATCCACTAATCACTTAGAAAGGGAATAGAGGATGAAAATTGAGTGAATATTGGATTTAATTCATCATGAAAAAATCTTAAAAAACTCTCTATCTCTCTCTACACCTCTATCTCTCTATAAATAGAGCTCTCAGGGATCTCTTAACAAATTCAATAAGATCTCTTAGCTTGGATAATAACTTGGAAAGGCTCTCTTATTCCTCTTTTAATAGACATGGTGGGAGGTGTCAAGTTTTACACAACTACCACCAATTCCCACCAATCATAGACTTCTCTTATGGAAGTTACCAAACAATTTTAGCATATGAAACATCTATGGTTAAATTAAATGGGTTAGTGTACCAGCCACCTACATTGCTACTAGGAAAACTCTATCAATTCTCCCCCTCTAGTTGTAATCCATTTAAGCATCTGCAATGGTCCATCTTCTCTTGAACTACCAGATTTTTCAATATATCCATTGGGTTATCCTTTTTTTTTATATTCAAAAGTCATTGAATTTTTCAATACATCACCTCACGTATCCAATGATAGATAATTTAGGTGTACTTTATTCAAGAATGATACATGGAGTTCTTACTCGGGTCTAAATCACTTTGACAATCACAATGATCTCTATACTCTTCTTGGACAAGTACAGTGTTTCGACGTGGGGGGGGGGAACACTGCTACCGATGGTTGATTTTAAGGATGGGTTCTATTTAATCACTCATGTCGGGTGTATCATTTTTTCTTCGAAACGCCCAATGGTTCCGTATCCAATGATGCGTGGATATTCTTTCCAAAGGTAGGCGTTCGCTGGGTGATTTGGCCAGCGACACTTAATAAATCACATTGGTCAAGAGGATGGGAAGTCGGGCTCATCACACCCTCTTAGGGGGGGGGGGATTATTGCCTATTGCGGGACTCTCTTATAGATTTAAGACGTATTTATATTTTCGCGAATCTTTGGTTTATCCTAGAGCATAGTATCCATGTATTATCCCTGGTTAGCAATGATCAACTGAACGTTGGGATTTAGAATCATTTAGGACTGAGGTTTACCATCCCTCATTGGATTAATGACTCTGAGGAATTTGGACTCATTGACATAGTATGGGTTTAAATCCTCATAACTGGGCACTCTGGAGTTTATTGTCATCCAGGGGGACAAATAATGACTTGAGCGTTTGGATCGGACCCGTGATACGGGCTTCCTAAGTATCCTCATGAGAGGAATCAGAATCCACGTAGCTCGATTCCACTCAATGGGACACATCACCTTTTAATGTTGTGTGATAAGGACCCAACTGTATAGTTTAATTTCATGTGGCAAGGACACCCGGGCGAGAGATGCCTGGTCAAAGATGGTGCGGGGCTTACGCCAAAGCTGCCCGGAAGACCCAAGGGAGGTGATTTACTAGGCCCAGAGATGGTCCTGCTAGGGTATAAGGACATGGTCTGACTGGTAAAAAAGGTGTATGTCAGACTTAAAGATTGTTCTTGCATCTCGGGGAAGTTTCCTTCATATCCCGGTTGGCTGGGAATCAAATTCCATGTAGTTTTTTAAAATTAGGGCTTACATGTGAGAGTTGCCTGGTATTGGGATTGAACCTCAAGGTGGCGTCCTACGTACCCTATTTGGGAGACAGGGATCAAAACCCACGTAGTTCATTTAACCTCCACTGTTGTGCGGACATCACAGCTACCGCAAATCTCTAAGCCCACGTGAGTCATGCTCGGTGTGAGAAACAAGAGAATGCAACAGATTTGTCAAGCCTCTCACTTTTTCCTCCTCAAGGGAAGGTGGTCGGAACCACAAGACTCTCCTTCTCCTTGATGTCAAAACGGGGAGAAGGTAGTAGTCACATGGTAGAGACAATGGCTATGGCGGCGGGGAGAAAGGGACGGTGTCACTAGATTCTCCCTCTTCCCGATGTTGGAGGGAGGTAGAAGTCGGGTCGGTAGGGGCCGGGGATACGACATCATAGCAATGAACCTTCCCGGAAGGGAGGGAAAGGCCATTTAATTATGGTGAGGATAGTGTGGGGCTTACTCCAGAAGGGATTCCCAGCCACTCCCAGGAGAGGGGAGAAGTACTCACCGCTGGTCCTCGTCAAAAGGAAAGGCCAGCGGGATCCCTCAATTCTGGAAAGTGGAGAGGCACAAAGGGGACTCCCCACTACTGTGAGAATGTGAACCCAGGAATGCTTCGGGAATCTGCTAAAGGGTCAGGGAAACCCCTTTTTTCTTTCCTTCGGTGGGTATGTGAACTCACGGTGGCGCACTGACACGCCTGAAGGTTTCATCATATGGGTATGGTGGATTCGGTAGAGGCCTTGGATCGGGGCCATTGAATAGGAAAATGAAGGGATTGCGGAGGATCGGGCTGGATTGGAAGGGTTTTATCAAGCTCAGGGAATGGAAACACTGAAGGAGTTGGTAGGACACATGGGTGTATAAGGAGCGTTTCCCTTCACGTCGGGGAGTGATACACGGTTAGAGAGGTTGTCCACGTACCAGGGTGGTACGTGGACTGATGGGCCTTCCGTGTACCAGGGCGGTACGAATCTTTGGGTTAGGCATGTGTACCACATTGGTACGCGGCTCTGGAGCCTACGTGAGCAGCGGTGGCCAGGGGCATTTCTGGTCAGGACTGCGTCCACGTAGGAGGGTGCTACATGGTGCGTTGGATCGAAAAAGGGGCATAAACTCCCTGGTCCATGGGGAGTACATCCGCGGAGGGGCCATAGATCATGGCTTTAATTTTAGTTCACGGTTCACCAATTTGTTATGCATTTTTTTAGTTCTTTATCAATTAGTTTCTAGTTCTATACCTATACTAGTTCGTGAATTGGAACTTCGTGGTTCGTGAAATCCTAAGCTCCTTCCTTTGAAAAGTTGCTCCTTCAATATCCTCTAGCCTCTGAATATCCAAGAATCCAAATCCTAATCCCCTTTCTTCTCCCCCTCTACGTCCTTTTATAGAGGGGGGGCAGGGTAGTATTGTGGTCATGAGGCACCTTTTTCAGAGGCCCATGACCGAAAACCCGGACTACAGATGACTTGGTCAATTTTGGGGGGTTCATTTAATACACCTCACCCGCGAACCAAGTCGGTTCAAGGGGCACTTTGCAGCCGCACAGGGCTCCGCCTCTGTTCTACGAACGACAGTGCGCTCAGCATGGGCCGGTCTGGCATGGTTCATGGCTGGGGCAGTTCGCGGCGGTGGACCGGCCTGGCGTTCATCCCAGTCTGCACCCACATAGGGGCTCCCGCCTCCGTTTCGTAGACAATGTTGGTCCGCGGAGGGCTCGCTGAACCGGTCTCGTGCCACTGATGTTGAACCGGTATGCGAACGGATCGTTCCTTTGTCAATTTTGAGTATTCTTCATGTTTTTTCCCAATCTTCTAAGGGAAATTGGGTAGAATCCTTTCTCAAATTAAGGGGGGGATTCCCATTCCCCTTTGCGGATTTTCAGGACCCTATATCCAATCTCTTAAAGAAAATACTTCAACTATAACATCTCAATGCCAGCTTCCAAAGCATAAATGCACTCTTCTTTCATTATAGATAATGTGACACACATTTTTAACCTTAAATACCATGATAAAGATACTCTTATAAAATTATAGATGTATCCTAATGTAGGATTCCATATATTAGGATATTTGGCCATATTTACATCAGTATAGCCCTCTAAGTGAGGGTTGTCTCCATCATAGCACAAACATAGATTTGAATTACCTATAAGATACCTCAAAATCCACTTCACTGCATCCTAGTGTTGCTTCCTAATATTAGAGAGAAATTGACTCATGATTGACACTTCATGGGAAATGTCTAGATCTATACTCACCATAGCATACATCAAGCTTCAAACTACTGAGGAATATGGTATTATCTCCATTGCCTCGATTTCCTCCTCAAATTATGAACATTAAATTTTTCTCAAATTAAGATAACTAGGAAGATGAATTCTAAATAGTTTTTCTTAGTCCATTATCAAATGTTTCAATATACATTCCACATACTTCTTTTAGGATGGCCATAACAACCTCCAATTTCTTTCATGAATTATATACATCACCAAAATATTTTGAGCTTCTTTTGAGTACTTTATATCAAAATACTTGTATAACTCCTTATTCATATGGCTAATCTTTATGTCATCCTTCCCAATTATAAACATGTTATCAATATAAATTAGAAGAGAAACAATTTTACCAACCTAAAATATCTATAAGTAATCACATTGGTCTTTATGTGTCCATTTGTATTCATGAATCACCATGAATAAGTGGAACATCTTATACCAATATAAAGGATATTGTTTCAGTATATAAAACCTCTTCTTAAATTTTAAGGTGATTTGTTCTTGTCCAGAAACCTATAATCCTTCATAATACTTCATGTAGATCTCCTTGGAGAGGTCACCATGAGGAAAATCTACCTTCACATCCATTTATTCAAGATCTAGGTCTAACCTATCCACAAATCTGAAAATGAATCATATTGAATCCATATTCACCATGGTTGAAACAATATCATTAGAGTGAAATCTTTTATATTGAAGTAATACCTTGAAAACTAACTAATCTTTATTCTTTAACACCTTTTGTTTTCATCCTTCTTCAACCTGAACACCCATTTTTTCATCAGTTCCTTCTCCATATCATCCTCCATTACATGAATCCACTTGAGTTTTTCAAGATGAGACACTACTTCCTAGTATCCTTTTGGATCCCCCTAATTAGTAAAAAATAGGTACTCTAACTCTGAATATTTTATTGATGGAATCCTTCCTCATGAATATCTTTGAACTTGTAAAATGGTATGTTTCAGAGGTACAATATCACCATGTTCCTATGATGAATATAAAACTTCTTGTGGAGAGGTTTGAATCTCCCCTTAATCAATATCTATAACATACTCATATTTTATGGTATGTATCTTTTCAAATTTAATCTCTTCGATAGCCTATATTTCACGCAACACCGAGCTTAAATGAACCACGATATACTATTAATATTATTATTTAAAATGAAATTATCTGATAGCCATTAAATTAGTGGTCATTAATAGTATTAATTAACTTATGAAAATATATTTTTTTATTCATTGGTTACTAATTAATTATAAATAAATATAAAAACCAATTTAATATAAAGGAAATGTTTTTATAAAAACTATCCAAATGCGCACAAATGAATTTTATACCATTAAAATAAAAAAATCACGCTTTTTGGATTATATTAATAATATATATATATATATATATAATTTTTAACATTTATCCTATGTGTTTTATATCCATTATATAAGAACAAATCCAATATTATGCATAAAAAATGTATTTTTATAAAAGATAGTTTTACCACATTTTGATGGAGGACTTGTTTTAAATATATTTTTTACACTTTTATAAATGATATTTGATTAAATAAACTTATTATTTGAAATATTAATATCAAAATTTACTTTGGTTGAATTCTTGGTATTTTTCTGATAAATTTCATGTTTTGATGAATAGTAAAAAAAATACTGAATTTTAATTGAAAACAGTTTTTTCATCTAAATAATTTATAGTATTAAATTATATATTTTTGATTGGATTTAAAGTATAATTAGATCAATTTTATATAATTTAATCCAATTTATATCATTTTAACCAATTTTACATTGAATTTGGATATAAAAATATTTCAATCTTTTGAATGTTTTCACTTTAAAAACTTGTTTTCTCATTCTGTTAATGGGATTGATTTTAAATTAATTTTATCCACTTATGTGTTTTGAATTTTGAAAAATGGATTCCATATTTGGAATTATAATGTAAAAATTTATTAAATAGTCCTTTTATTTTTTTGACAATATAAATGGTAACTTTAGTATTTTTTTTAATTACCATGGTTAAGGGTAAATCTGGTAATTAAGGCTAAAAATAATATTAAAAGTATTATAAAATTACCCTAAAATTTTTCCTAATTTTATTGGATGATTTATTTTTGAAAAAAATAATCCTTTGACCTATTTTATGGCCTTTTGTATTGAATTAGATGACTTTAAGCCTTTATAGTATTTTATTTTAAGGAAAGTCAAATATGTCATACTCATGTTTTTAATAAGTATTACATTTTTAATATGTATTTATTTAGAATTTATATTTAAATATAAATAGTAAATTTAAAGATAAATTTTTTATCTTTATCCTTATAATTTATGTTTAATTTTTAGATAATAAATAATTAAACCAAAGGCTTTCACAATGATAATGCAATAATTGTTTAATTAATGGACATATCAAATAAATATTTTTAAAAATATTTAAACAAATATAATTTGACATAATTAATGTCATACATGAATTTTATAGACAAATTTGACATGTTATAGATATTTTAAATGTGTTTTTTTGAAGATATCATGTTTTTATGATATTTTTAAAAAGTAAAGTAATGAATAGTATCAAAATTGATATTATTGATATTTTAAAATAAATAATATTTTATTAAATGATATAAAATTCATAAAAATATAAAATTCATAAAATTTATTAGTATAAGCTTTAAAATTTTATAAATTATCCATTTATGGTTATTTTTTTTATTTTATAGTAACTATATTAACCCTTAAGGAGTAAAAACACATGTTGTCACTGTAAGAGTTAAAGAGATTAAATAAAGGTTAAAGTCAAAAGATAAGGGTAATAATGTAACCTAAACTTGTCTAAAATTTATTGGTTGGTATTACTTAGACCCATAATTATATTATATTCTAATTAAATCACATTTTACCATTTATAATGGAAAATTAGTTTATATTAATTTAATATTTTGAGAGTTTCTAAAAGTGCCCCTCACCTCAGTTATAAAAGGGAACCTCCTCCCTCACAACCTTACAAAAATTTTAGCCTTCTATATCGACCAAAAACAGACCATTTATCATAAAAACATCCTTATACAAGTTCTAGAGGTCATGGTCTTCCAAAAAGACCAACTCTAGATCCCTTGAGAATATATCTTAAGGAAGTCCACTGAAGAGGAGGTAATTGTTTTACTAACTCATTCTAGTTCATTTCTTATTCTACTTCCTCTTCATGTTTTGTTTCAATACTAAAGTAATATATAAATTATAATATATATTATGATATTATATTATGATATTATATTATGATTATGGTATAACCATATTCCACCTTTTATGCATCCTATGAAAAACAAAATCATCATGTGTGCGTGCGTATGGCTTACTGTCTCCACATTGTGGTATAATTTGTTTTTCATCACCACTTTAATGGATGGGTATAATGAAATAAATAATGGATATAAATAATAAATATTACATGATATTGATTATTTAAAATTTAATATACCATACACTTCCTTACACTTTCACCATTTAGGGAATGATATTGTCACTCATGCGTATGTACGGCCTACCGTATCCACAATGCGATGCGATTCATTTTCCATGTACATCATTCAAAAATAATTATAAAATGTATATAATAAATAAATATTATATTTATGACCTTAATATAATTATTGATATGATGAAACTATATCCAATTCACAAGAATCGTGATTTACATGATGAAACATGCATAGGAAAATAAAGCATTTAACACCCAAAACAAGGGAAATAATGAAAAATTATTAACCAGTGGATGATAAAATAATATAATAAGATCATATATTATATAATAAATATAAATAAGGTTATTATATAAGTTAATAAAATTCATAAAATCATTATAAATGAGGTTAAATCATGTTCAACTAAAGGAAGTGTAAGGTAAGGGACTTCGTCTCAATCTCCTTTCATTGAGCCATAGTTTGATGTTATACACCCACCTTCTTTTATGAGGTTTATTTACATACCCTATGACTTATCATGTCATTAATTTACTTATTATCATGTTATTTAATTTTTTTAAATGTTATTCTTTCATGGGGTTTATGATTTAAGTGTCCAAAATGGTATGAGACCCCTTGAATGTTTAACGATTTAATTATCACATATTTTTCTCCATGTTAATATTCTTAATATTATTTTACATATTTATTTATATGGGTATTAAAGAATTATAAAGTAAATTTTATTCCAATTTTAAATTTCATTTAAAGGTTTTAAAAGGAATCCTTTTACATGTTTTGTACGGAATTTTTTGACATAAGACAAAAGGAATGTTCTATTTTTAACATGCACAGTGACAATGAATTTCCTGCCACCATGACTATTATTTAATTTATAGATTCCTTTTCAAGATTACATATTTTCTTAAATGAAAAAACTTATTCTATTATTTTTGGAATATTTATTATTGAAAATGGTTATTTTTAAAATAAAATGGCATTTTTATATGAAAGTGTTTTTCATAGGGGTTTAATAATATTTTTTCCTCAATAAATTTTCAATGGTTTTATTATAGAATTTTATTCTATATCAACACCCTTTGTTTAATCTTATTCTTAATTGAGGTTGATCTATTATGATATAATTTACCATATTTTATTTAATGTTTTATGATATAGTTTGACTATGGATGTGATATTTGGATACCATTAATGGTTTTATGGTTAAAGTATTCATGTTTTTTATGCTAGTTTTTAAATACAAATATTTGTGTTGATTATGTTTCACCCCTTTCATATGATGAATGTATTGGACTTAGTAAGTGATGATCAGGGTATGCTGTAGCCCCTTGATTCATCGATAGGTCTTAGAAGACAAACTAGTATGGTTATTATATGAGACCTTACCTGTTTATGTATGGTGTCTTGGCCGAAGCCTTGAAAGTATGTTTATAATGTCTAGAATTATAAATTCCTTCATTATGAGATTAGTAATTGATATTACATGTGATTATTTTACTATTATAATATCCATAGTTAAGTTTTATTCTAATATGACTATTTATATGGCATTATTTGAACATATTTTATTCATGCCATATTATTCTCTAGTTATTTATTAAATTTCAATTGGTTCAATTATTTAACTTTCCATAATTGTTTATTCTTATTTATGATAGATTTCAATGTATGTATACCCTTACTAAGAATCTAAGATAACCTCTTTCTTATGTTTCATATTTATCTAATATTCCAATAAGAATATTACGACTGATATATAGGGTTACACAAAGGGGGAATAATGGATGACTTGATGAAATTTATTGTGTATTTTATGTTTTAAAATATAATGATAAATTTAAGTATGTATCTATTTTACCAAGACTGTTAAAATATTCATTCCTTTGGGATGTAATTGCTTGTATATTATTCCAATGTAATAAATTAATGCACCCACTCTGGGCTACCAGGGTATAATTCTTTATATTTGGTATGAGATCAAGTCTTGTAGAAATCTTGGGAACTAGATTTAGGAAAAAAAAAGATTAGGGAACACAATCCATTGGTTTAGTATGTGTGAAAAATTATTTAAGGAATAATGCCTTTTTATTTTATGGAAATATGTTTAATGGTAAGGATAATCATTAGTTTTTATTTCATCTTTCATTGTAATGTAATTATGGGCTATTATATTATTGGAAATACAAAATGAAACGTATGATACAACCTTTGTGGTTAAAACATTTCCTTAATGTAGAACATATTAAGGTTATTTTGGAGGATGTTTATAAAATGTTTGGATAATATTATTATAGTTTTAGAAAAATGAAAACTCGTAGATCGATTGATAGCTAGTCGCATTCGGTAAGGCCATGGGGTTTGAACCCACAACTGAAGGGAGATAAGGGTACAACACCTACCACTAGCCTATGTTAAGTCCTAGTTAGCATAACAATTTTTTTAGATAAAGTGTCTAATGGATAAATTTTGTTTTGATTTTAGGAACATTTTTTATCAAATAGATAACCTTGGGATTGTAATATGATTTGGTGATTAAGTGATTAATGTTATTTCAAAAGACGTTCATTATTTTAGGATTTCTATAAGATTAAGGTAAAAATAATATTTTGAGGAATAAAGGTTGAATTTTATTTTGGATTCAAAATATAATTTTATTTTGGACTTATAGTGATTCAGGTTATTTATGGAAATGGTTATCATATCATGTAGATTATATGATTTAGGAAATTAAATTTTTGGTATAAGACATTAAGAGTGATTGAAGTTATTTGGAAGACTATATGATCAAATGCTTCTGATTTTTTTGTCTCAATATTATTCTAGAATATTTTTTAGGAAGAATAGTTATTTTATGAATGATCTATGTTGAACTTTGGGTATTACTGTTGAATTGTGGAGATTAAAGTTGTTTTTTTATAATATAAAGGTTTATTATTTTGGGGTAATTATCTTATATTATCCTAACCATTTTAGTTTTGGTTAATGTATAAATATAAGAGTAATATATAGTTATACTTTTTTGGATTTTTTTATTTATATAATTTTATTCTAATTCTTTAGGCATGAAAAACTCATCTTAAATAATCATCATTTGGATAAAAAGATGAGTTTGTGGTGGAAATTGATTAAAGAATGAAAATATACTTGTCAAGTAAAAATGTTTCCATATGTTCTTATTATAGTAAGTAAATTAATTCATTAACCTTGGGAAACGGATTTTGAAACAAAAACATTATCTGTTTACTTTTCTTACTAAGAAATCAATTGCCTTTTAACGCGTAATAGATTTATGGTTTTGTAATTGTTAATTTTCTCATGACTATGTTATCTATCTCTCTCCAAAATAACTTGATAATTAGTTTTATCTATCATGTCCATGTTTCCCTATATGGGACCCTAGTATGTTTATCTCAGGTAACCTTCATTCTTCCCTTTCTTTCTTTTAAAGTGTAAGTTTTATCAACCCTTGTTTCGATGTGGGATTTCAATAAAGGTATTTTGAATAGTCAAACCTTAGTTACTGAAACAAAATTAAAAAATTGTGAGGATGTAATTTATTTAATGATGGGATAATGTAACACCCTAATATTTTATGTTATGTTTCTTTTTAAATTTAATCACTTCGATATCTTACGTTTCATGCAACACTGAGCTTCAACAAACCACGATATACTATTAATAATATTATTTAAAATGAAATTATCTCCTAGCCTTTAAATTGGTGGTTATAAATAGGATTAAATAAATTATGAAAATATATTATTTAATTCACTGGTTAATAATTAATTATAAATAAATATAAAAACCAATTTAACATAAAGGAAATGTTTTAATAAAAACTATTTAAATGTGTACAAGTTTGTTTTATTCCATTAAAATAAACAATTCAAACTTTTTGGATTATATTAATGAAATATATATTAATATATATAATATATTCAATATAATATTTAATATTCATCCTATGTGTTTTCTAGACATGATATAAAAAAATCTAATTTTATATATAAATGATGTATTTTTATAAAAAGATAGTTTTACCACCTTTTGATGGGGAACTTATTTTAAATCTATTTTTTAACACTTTTATAAATTATATTTGAAAAAATAAACATCTTATTTGTAATTATAATATTAAAATTTAATTTAGTTTAATTTTTTTTATTTTTCTGATAAGTTTCATGCATAGATGAATAGTAAAAAATACTGAATTTTAATTGAAAATTACATTTTCATCTAAATAATTTGTAATGTTAGATTATATTTTTGGTTGGTTTTAAAGTATAATTAGATAAATTTTGTATCATTTAATCCAATTTAGGTCATTGGAATCAATTTTACATTGAATTTGTATATAAAAACAATTCAATCTTTTGAATGTTTTCACTTAAAAAATTTGTTTTCCCATTCTGTCAATGGGATTAATTTTAAATTAATTTTATCCAATTATTTGTTTTGAATTTTTAAAAATGGATTCCATATTTTTAATCATGAGTTCCAAATTTAGTAAATAGTCACATTTTATTTTTTAGACAATATGAATAGTAACTTTAGTATTTTTTTAAAATTACCACGGTTAAGGGTAAATTGGGTAATTAAGGGTAAAAATAATATTATAGATATTATAAAATTACCATAAAATTTTCCTAACTTTATTTTATGAGTTATTTTCTACAAAAATCATCCTTAATTATACCAATTTCATGTAATCTTGGAGCCAATTAGATGACTTTAATCCTTTTATAGTATTTTATTTTAAGGAAAGTAAAATATTTCATACTCATATTTTTAATAAGTATTACATTTTTAAAATGTAGTTATTCAGAATAAATATTTGACTATAAATAGTAATTTAAAATTTAAAATATTTACATTCATCATGATAAATTATGTTTAATTTTTAGAGAAGAAGTAATTAAACTAAATTCTTTCATAATAATGATGTAGTCATTGTTTAATTAAAGGAAATATCAAATAAATGTTATTAAAAATATTAAAATAAATATAATTTGACATAATTAATGTCGTAAAATAATTTTATAGACAATTTTTCATTTTAGTGATATGTTGAAAGAGTTTTTTCAAAGATATCATTTTTTATCATATTTTTAAATAGTCACTAATGAATAGTATCAAAATAGACATTAAAGATATTTTAAAATAAATAATATTTTATTAAATGATATAAAATTCATAAAAATCTAAAATTCAGATAACTAATTGGGATAATATTTAAAATTTCATAAATTATCCACTTATGATTTTTTTGGCATTTTATTTTAACTATATTAACTTTTAATGTGTAAAAACACATGTTAGTAAGAGTTAAAGGGATTGAATAAGGGATAAATACAAAAGATAATGGTAATAATGTGACCTAAACTTGTCTAAAAATTATTATTTTAGAGTATTTAGACCCATAAATATCTTATCTTCTAAATAAATTACTTTGGATCCATTTAGAATTGAATATTAATTTATATTAATTTGATATTTTGAGAGCTTCTAAAAGTGCCCTCACCTCAATTATAAAATGGCACCTCCTCCCTCAAAACCTCACACCACTCTAAGCCTCAACCAAACCCTGCCCATTTATCCTCCCAAAATCCTTATCCAAATTCTATAGTTCATGGTATTCCAAAAATACCAACTCTAGATCCCTCAAAGAGAGATCTAAAGGAAGTACACTGAAGAAGAGGTAATTGTTTTACCAACTCATTCAAGTTCATTTCTTCTTCTACTTCCTCTTCATGGGTTGTCTCCATAATAAAGTAATAACTCTAGTATCATATATATTCTGATATGTTATTATGATTATGGGACAACAATATTCTGGCTTTTATACATCCTATGAAAAAAGCACCGTGCGTGCGTACGTACGGCTTACCGTCTCCATGCCATAGTGTAATTTTTTTTCATCACCAATTTACATGGATGGGTATAATGAAAGAAATAATGGATATAAATGATAAATATGAAATTATATTCATTCTCTAAAAATTAATATATTATACACCTCCTTACCCTTTCACCATTAAGGGAATGATATCCTCACTCGTGCGTACGTATGACCTACCGTATCCACGACACGATGCGATTCACTTTCCATGTTCACCATTAAAGAATGATTATAAAATGTATTTAATGAATAAATATGATATTTATGACCTTAATATAATTTTCTATATTAATTAAATATATTCTATACACAAGAATTGGGATTTACATGATGGAACATGCATAGGAAAATGAAGTAGTTAACAACCGAAACAAGGGTAATAACGAAAAATTATTAACAAGTGGGTGATAAAATAATATAATAAGATAATATATGATATAATAAATATGAATAAGGATATTATATAATTTAATAACATTATTAAAACTATTATATAAGATTTTAAATAATATTTGACTAAAGGGAGTGTAAGGTAAGGGACTTCATCTCAATCTTCTTTCATTGAGGCATAGTTTGATGTTATACACCCACATTCTTTTATGAGGTGTATATAAAGACCCTAAAACTTATCATGTCATTAATTTATTTATTATAATGTTATTTAATGTTTTTTCCCATTTTATTCTTTCATGGGGCTTATGATTTAAATGGTCAAAGTGGTATGGGACACCTTCAATGCTTAACGATTTGATTATCATAACTTTTTCTCCATGTTAATATACTTGTTATTATTTTACATATTTATTTTTATGGATATTAAATGATTATAAAAGATATTTTATTTCTATTTTAAATTTCATTAAAAAAAATTCAAATTAATCATTTTATGTATTTTATATGAAATGTTTTGAAATAAGACAAAAGGAATGTTTTATTTTTAACATACACAGTGACAACAACTTTACCACAATTGTGACTATTATTTAATTTATAGATTCCTTTTGAAGATTACATATTTTCTCAAATGAAAAACCATATTCACTTAATTTTGGAATATTTGGTATTAAAAAAAATTATTTTTAAATGAAAATGTTATTTTTATAAGAAAGTGTTTTTCATATGGTTTTAATAAGATTTTTTACTCAATAATTTTTCAATGATTTTATTATAGTATTTATATATATATAAACATCATTTTTTAAATTTTATGCTTAATTGAGGTTGAACTCTTATGATATCATTTACCATATTTTATTTAATGGTTTATGATTAATTTTGATTATGGATCTTCTATTTTGACACCATTCATGGTTTATGATTAAAGTATTCACATTTCATATGATAGTTTTTTAATATGAATGTTTATATTGTTTATGTTTTAACCCTTTCATATGAGGAATGTATTGTACTTAGTAAGTGATGGGAGAGTCCTTCAATATCCCATTGATGCATCAATAGGTATCACGAGACAAACTAGTTTGGGTATTGGCTGAGACCTTACCCGTTTATGTATGGTGTCTTGGTCAAAACCTTGAAGGTATGTTTATGATGTCTGAAATTATGAATTCCCTCATTATGAGATTACTTATTGATATTACATGTGATTATTAAACTAGTAGAATATCCATGGTTAAGTTTCATTCTCATGTGACTATTTATATGGAATTATTTGATTATCCTTTATTCATTCCATATTATTCTAAGGTTATTGATTAAATGACACGTGTTTTAGTTAATCACATTACCATAATTGATTATGATATCTATCACAATATATATAACCTTAATAAGTATCAAAGCTCACCTCTTTCTTATGTTTCATAATTCCCTAGGATTCTAAGAAGAATACTATGATTGATATGTAGGGTTACACAAATAGAGAATAATAGAAGACTCAATGAAATTACTTGTGTATTTTATGTTTTAAAATATAATTTAAATTTCAAGTATGTATCTAGTTTACCAATACTACTCAACTATTCAGTTCTTTGGGATTTGATCGCTTGTATCTTATGCCAATGTAATAAATTAAGGCACTGAATCTGGGCTATCGGGGTATGGATATTTATAATATCTTCTTCCAAAACCTCCTAGACTAATACTAATTAGTTTTCTTATACCTCCTCTTCAGTGATAGGTGGTTTTGGTATAGGTGTTTGACCAGGAATTGATTCCTTGACACTTTATCATCATGAAATTCTGGTATTTTGAATTCCCTTGATAATCTATCTCATGTGGAACATGACATATCTTCTTCTAATCACCTTATTATTCCAAATATTCTACCTAAAATCCTCATCTCTATTGTTGATGTAGATTCAAATAGTAGATATCTCATATAACTTATTCCTATACTCTTTGGATATATATGAAAATTACAAACATCCAAATACTTATAAATGAGAGTAAGAGGGATGTTTACCAGACCATATATTCTATGGAATTTCAAAATTTATCAGGGCTGATAGTGATCTATTGATGTGGTATCATGAAACCCAGAAATATTCTCCCCAAAATGGCTTAAGCATCTTAACCAAAATCATCATGCTCTTAACCTTCTTCATGATGCTTATGTTCATCCTTTCTATAACTTTGTTGTGTTGTAGGGTTCATGTGGGATCTTACTCTCATGTTGGATGCCCTGACTCCTATAATTGGAATGAAACTATGTGGATGTGTAATCTCGTCGATTTTCTAAAATAATACACTTTAGCTTCCTTCCAGATTGACACTCCACTATAACATGGAACATATTAAATTATTTAATTATTTTTAATTCTTCAAGAAGGACACCCACACCTTTCAGGATACATCATCAATAAAGGATAAGAAATATTTGTTACCTCCCTATTAATTAACATTCATGGGAACGCATACATCAGAGTACACCATATCTAGAAACATTGATCTCTTTGATAAACTAGTATTGAATGAGACTCTTTGTTGCTTCCCATATAATTAGTAGTTATAAGGATTAAGTGATGCATCCTTGTCAACAATGATGTAATTATTCTTTATTGGGGTAGATAACACTCTTTCACTCATGTGGTCAAGTCTCCTATGCCAAAAATTGGATTAAATATCTCCTTATAACATGATGAGGCTATATACACATATATTCACATGATTTTTTCACAATGAACGCATATGTTTCCACAAGAAATGATGATGGATCCTTTCATCATATTTTAAGCTCCATTACTGAAGATATTTCCATAAATTTATCAATCAAAGGTTATCCCTGATAATAGTTTATCCCAAAGTCTTAGAACATGTCAAAAATAATTCAAGGTGATTTAGTATTCAATATTCATTTTGAATTATATATCACCCCTTACAATAATCTATGTTGAACTAGTATTCCCATCTTAAATAATCCAAATTCACCATATTGATAAGTTGAGAAATATCCTTGATGTAGAGTGATGTGGTATGATGTTGAAGTATCAACCAACCATTTTGTATCTTGGACTAATGTTTGAAATAAAGTCTCATATTAAAATTAGAGAAAAGAAAAAATTCTCTGGTGATGGTCACGTGTGTGTCTCCATTTATCATTTGTTGGTTTCTACATTGTCTCTTTTCTTTTAGTAACATTTGATGGTTTTTCTTCATGTTTCCCTCCATGACATAATGGAAGAATTTTTATGTTTTCCTCCTAACATTTGTATACCTTCATCTACTCTTTCTTTGACCTTTAATTTTAACCCCTCAACCACCTAATTATTATCTCCCTCACTTCTCCAGAATGAGATCCACTGATTGGTTGTAGCTTTCATACTTCCTTCAAGCCTCTTCATTAAATAATGAATCCTTTACCATTTCCATGGTAAGGTTTCCTCTAGTCACCAAATTTTTGAGGGAGACCAATAATGTATCCCAACTATCATAGAGTGTGCACAGTAGTTAGTTATCCTGATCTTCATAATTAAGAGTCTTCCTATAGCTATCAATTAATTCACTAGTCTTTGGAACTCACTTGTGTGTTTGGATATAGATCTTACACTCTATAGTAAAAGATTCATCAACCTCTTTCACAAGAGAATATTAATTCAAGAATTATTTTACCGGTATATATTCTCTAACTTCATCCATAGTTTTTATGCACTAGTATCTTGAACGATGTGGTGGTAGATGTTGTGATCATCCATTGGTAGATTTTATCAATCGTATTCTTATTCATATTATTTTACTTTGATTCCTTGGTGTCATCATGGTTGACTCCCTTATTTTTAATGGGGTTTAAGATGTCCTTAGCATTAAGTAGATCTTCTATTAAAGACTTCCAAATGGATTAGTTCAAAGAAGTTAACATGATTATCCCTCCCATGGATATTACTTCCATTGAATTTCAATTATGTAAACATTAGAGTATGTCTTAGAAAAATGGATTTTATCATTGTGTATTTAATGGTCAAAAATATCGAAATTGACTCATGTATTGTTGAAAATGGATATTGTTTGATCAAGATATGATCAAATTAGTTTCAACAGAATGGATTGGATGATGGTATGGTAGTGACATGGAAGATATGTGGTGATAACATGGTGATTATGTGGCATTCTAAAGAAACTAATAGAAACTCACTAGAAATTTCATCATCACTGGAATAGTGGAATCTTCTCCAGTAAGAAGTATTATAGAACCAAAACTTTGAAAAAAAACCTTGGTCGAACCTAGGGGATTTTTTAGCTCCATTTTCAACATATTTTTCATCGTTGGAATTGCCTCAACACAAAATTTTAGAATCTGGATTCCAAACATGAATTCGAGTAACCAAAATTTTCCAATCACGGGAAAGTATCCTATGTCTTTCTTTATTTCACCACAAATGGATATGATGCAACTTATTATTATTATTTGATAATTGAGTAAGGTAATGGATAAAGAAAATGGAGTGAAATGGTATTTATTTAAACTTAAAGATATATAGAAAAAACTCCCTCTCTATACTTCTATCCCACTATAAATAGATCTCTCAAGGTTCTCTCACCATATCCAATGATCTCGCTTGGATAAGATGATAATTGTAGAAGGATCTCATGGTCCTCCTTTCATAAAAATGGTGGGACATTTCAATTTTGAAAAAATTCCCACCAATCCCCACTAACCATAGAATTCTCCCATAGTATCCACAATAATAGTTTTAGCACATGCAGTAGCCATGGTTAAAGTCCATGGGTTGGTGCACCATCCACCTACAAGGTAGCTGTAAAAACTTCATCAAGTGATAAAACAATAAAGAAAAGAATCATATAATCATGAAGGCTGGAAAAAGGCTGAACCCCAAGTAACACAATCATCAAGGTGATAAGAAGCCTTAATAGAATAGGCTCTATAATAAATCCTAAAAATCAAGAGTGAGTGTTAATCACTATTTTATTCTCTATTATAATATTTTTTTTTCTTAGTTATAGATTCAAACATACCACAAACCATGTTTTCCACCATAAATTTCAACCTAAAACTATTTATTTAATCCAAGGAATAAAGGGGACCTGTATAGTGAAATATGGTTATTCTGAAGCATAAAGATATAAATCAACTAGAACTAAAAAATCAACCACAATTACCCTTCATGACTATGTGTTGCAGCTAAGGCATGAAAGGAATAACGAATGTCTTATCTTGATTAATTTTTAACCTTTTATTTGATATAATATTTTTTACATGCACATGCCTAAATTATAATCTAAATTTTTGAAATTGAGTCATAATGTGCTCATACTATTTTAATATAAATATCCATATCATGTTTCATGATCAGTATATTATTTTGAAAAAAAAATATTTTATAAAACCTACCATTTAAATCAATTTATATCCTATTGATATACTGAATTAATTTCAAAGGGTTGATCCACACATACTTACATAAATAAATTTTATAAAAAAATTATTAAAAGAAGAGTTCATGTGACTCCTAAAAGAATCATGTCTCCTTAGTTAATATGGTCAATGAAACCCAAATGTGTGTTAACCAAACAAATTCTCCCTCACACTTAGATAAAATTATCATTGATATTAATTATAAAGGAAGTTAACTTTATTATAAAAAAAATTTAGATTTTTTATATGGATTCTAAAATATTGGGAATACTTATTTGTCGAAATTATTCCTAAATGATTTTAGTAGGTTCATTTCCATGAAATTATTCTATTTAAGAACTCATAATTAAAACATCATTTAGTAAGGAATAGGGAATGAAAAAAAATGTAAATAAATCATTATGAAGTTGGATTGACTCCCAAGATATGGTAAGTTTTTATATTTAGTTATACATATTCAATAATTACTCCTTCATATATAATGTGAATTTATATTAAATTGAGTATCCATTAAAGTATGGTTTCATTTTATAACCATTAACTATACATGTTTTTTATTCAACTCATATGACTTATAAT
This sequence comes from Viscum album, assembly GCA_963277665.1. Lineage (NCBI taxonomy): Eukaryota > Viridiplantae > Streptophyta > Magnoliopsida > Santalales > Viscaceae > Viscum > Viscum album. Next base: position 1,869,847,214 of record OY728163.1, read on the forward strand.
CCAATTTATAAATTTACCTTAAACACTTTAAATTAGATAGATTACCTTTATTTTAACTTAATAGGAAAAAGTATCAATATAAATTTGAATATTAATACTTTTGTTCACATTAAATATCAATTATTTGAACATAAAAATCATTAAATTATTTTTTTCCTTTATTTAAAAATCATTTCATTATCGTATGAATATCTTCTTAGGAATATTTTGGAAGGATGATATCAGAGGATGAAAAATGGAAATGGAAACGGAAACCAAAAAAGCTATGTTTGGTTGGAGTGAAATGGATTCCATTAGAAACCCAAATTCCAACATTTTATGGAACCATATTTCCATCCAAAAAGGAGTGGAAACCAAAATTCCATTGGGAGGAAATTTTCAAATAATACTTCCCACAAAAACCCATTTCTTCTCATTACCTAAAACCATTTGACCATGTCGTATTCATCCTATGAGCATGATATTATCATCACTCATTGTTAGCATTACCCCCCAACCTTGACCAACATCAACCCCCTCCTACTAAAATCATACCAATCATAGTGTCCCTACTCTCCCTCCACTAGAATCACCCTTATCCACCCTCAAACCTCTTCATCAACTAGAGCCTATGATTGATCTATTCTCACCACTAGTGAGGATTTTCAATTCTTCAATAATGGCTAGGGCTTCGATGAGAAGTGGTAGAGAGAGATTGTCATCGATGATGGGATGTTGGGATGTAACTATAGATATGGTTATATAATGATGGGTCTTTAGGGAGGATCTTTTTTGTGGGGTTGTATAGGCCTTAAACAAAAAAGGGAGAGGAGTGGAATGTTATGGGGGTGTTTCTAGGAATAGAATAAGGTGGGGATAGTTTTGACTATTCAAAATTTTGTATCTCTATTCCATCATAACATTCACTCCCATACCAAACATGATTTTTTATCTCATTCCTCTTCCATTAAAAATTCATTTCACCCTTATATTTATAATTCCTTTTCTATCCAAATTCATTCCATCATACCAAACAAGGCCTTAATTCCTTCAACACATTATACTATATAAACCTCTAATATTTAACACATTTTACATCATACTTTATTGTCTTTAAATTTAATAAATCTCCATAATACATCTCCAAAATAAAATGTAAAAACTTACCAAAAATAATTTTACATAGATAAATATCAATAGGATTCTTATAGGCTATCATGTAAGACTATAAATCATTATCCATATTTGTTGAAAAAATCTTCTTAAAGGAATTCACAGTTTTTTCTAAGGTGCATTTGATAAAAAAAATAAAATTTTAATTTGACCAATATTTTGGGGATGGTATGTAGTTGTGATTTTATGCTTACTCCCATGTTTCTATATTAAATTTCTAAGTTGAACATTCTAGAAGTAGACTCTGTTATTACTTATGATAAATCTTAGTACTATAAATCAATATAATATAATTTTTAAATAAACTTTATCATGCTCACTATTGTATTATTGATCAATGAAAAATAAATTTCCAATTTTGATACATAATAAATTGATACAAATATGTATTCATCCTCATGGGAATTAGAAAATAGTCCCATGAAATCTAATCCCCATATAAAAATTTATACTAACAAATTTTTTGACAGAGATATCTTCTATCTTATACCAAATTTTCTTGTTCTTTCACACTTATCACATAATTGAACATATTTTATTTCATCATTATGAAGATTTAGCCAATATAACTCACATAGAAATACCGTTCTAACAATTTTTACACCATTATAATGTTATTAGCAGGAAAATATATGATAATGATATAGTATCAATACCAACACTTCATTTATAATATGCCTCATAATAATTCAATCAATTAATTTATTGAATATAAGTTGTTATTACTTGAAATAATTATAGGAAATAGTTAATTTATACCTTTTTTCCCTTATAAAATCTTAAGGAACAATTCCTAATATAATGAAATTCACCATATAAAATACAATTCCAGCCTCATTGTTAAAAATATAAAAATATATCATTGGGAAACTATTATATAATGGGATTATAATTCAAATATTTAATTCTTTATACTCCAAAAAAGTAATCAAACATAGAGTTATCAACACCATTATTTTTCTTTATATTATTGGTTATATAATTTAGTTGATCTTTATATATAAAGTTTATTTTATATTATAACACATTATGTCTCTTTTCCTTATTTTGTCCCAACATAACACCAACAATAAATTCTCTTACATCATATAATATTTCAAATAGTAATTACAATCTCATAAAGTGATAATGGGTGAAGAAATTAATTCATTATTAATCCTTTAAGAGGGTTCCATGAATTCCTTATCAAAAATAAATGAAATTTCTTTCTTAATTAATGAGCACATGGGTCTTGATATTTTTTAGTAGCCCTTGATAAAACTCTTAAAAACCCAATATGTACAAGAATAATTATCACTAACCTCACTTAAGTAAGTGGATTTATAGTATAAATAACTATAGATTTTTATTTATCCACTTAAAAACCTTTCCTTGAATTTTTTTGACCCAATACAATAACATCCTTAACCATAAAATGGAATTATTAACATTTCATCACAAGATTATATTTATCACGTATTTGAATTACAAGTGAAGAATTATATATAAACTCATAATTTTTTTCATAAATATAAATAAATCATACATTAAATATTCAATGACATTTTCTAAAACTTCTCAAAATATTTCAATTATACATCTCTAAAGTATAGTTTATTCTCCAAATAAACCTAATAGATTTTTTATATAACCAAAATTTTCATAGGGTAAGGTGAAATTTATTAACTATTGATACTTAAATACAATTTAAACTTGATTATTCATTGAAGATATATTTTGGAAACAATAATATGAATTTTTAGATAGTATTTATATTATATTATTAGTAAAGGGTAAAGGAAAATGATATTTTCTTATAGACAAGTTAAAAAATTTATATTCAATAAATATTATTCATCTTGTGATAGTTCTTATGGGTAGATCTATTATCATTTTTAATAAAATTCCTCCCCTCTTTGTAAAAAAATTTATTTAGCTCACCTATAAACTATCAAAATTGGGTTATATGATTCGTGCATAAAAAAATTAGAATATTTTCTTAAGACACTTCCTCCATGTAAGGATTTAATAAAATTTATCATTATACCATTATCTTAGAATATGTGTCCATTAGTATTCTCTGTTAAGACTATTGGATTGATTATATTTATTTATAAAGTTTACCATGAAAAAACTATCTTATTATATCTCAATACAATAAAAAAACTTTATTTATTTTTTATTAATATCACTATAAATTATAATTTAAAGTGTGATATTAATTTATAAAAATTAAAATATCATAAATTAATACAAGGTTTTTATCTCAATATATAGAGGCTCTTGAATAGATGGAATCAAATTAGTCTTTGGTGGTCCCAAATCCTTTACTATGTACCCAAAAACTCCCTTTAAAAATCCTTCATCAATTTTGAAATTATTCTCTTTAATGATCTCAGATATATATTTAGAATCTATTTATAGTAAAAATTATTCTATGTGGTCTTTATTATTAAAATATTGCAAATTGTTTCCCACAAATTCATTAATTATTATTTATTACCACTCATGGAATATTCATTGAGAGGGGTTGAATCAAGATATGACAATTTCAAACATTCCTTCCCAATGATCTCATTTCATGGTTAGTTGAAACCCTCTTTTCTCCATCATAGAAAAATGATAAATCATAAATGAGGACATAATAAATTTTACTTGGTTCTCTCATAATGGTCTATGTCCAAATATCATACACTCATTGATTCTCTAATGTACCAAAATTACTATAAGTGCATTGCTTATTTATACAATTTCATATAAGACTCATAGTACCTCTAAGATTAAAACCCTCACAAAGATTTAAGAACCAATTACATTAATCACTCTAGAAGAAATAACTACTCCTATAAGTGAATACCTCAATATTCTAAGAACCAAGAATAATATATTATTACAAGATTGTGTTGGTCATAGATATATGGAAAGTGGGGGTGAATTTTCCTTTTAAAAAAATTAAATTAGAAGCAAAGAATAAAGTAATAAATTGATTTATAGATAGTTGATAAATTTGATCTAAGTTATTAAAGATAATATAAAAGTAATTTAAGTGTGAAAATGGTCGAAATGAATTTATTAAAGTATGTAAATCTGTGATAAATGCTTCAACACATTTAAGTAAATAGAGAAAAAATTCAATAGATAGGACTTCATTTAAAGCTTCATGTATGCCCCTATGTCTCCACTACCCAATTTGATAGGTCAATAATATAAATCACTTGATATTATAAGTGATCAAGAAACTAATCCCTCACAATTTTGGTTTATGATCACCCACTTGAGCTTCTCCATAATCTAAGTAACTCACCCCTAACTTTTTTGGAGTGAGAACCATTGGTGAAAGGTGGTTGAGAAGAGAGAGTTTTTCCTTAGGAAAACCCATTACAAGCTTCTCACAAATCCATTTGGATATAATATTGATATGAAGGATAAGATATTTGAGAGGAATATTGACATCCTTTGAGAGATTTAGAACTTTGGAGTTGACTATTTGAGAGGTTTTATAATTTTATCACCTCACCATCGATTCAATATTGAGAGCATTGTTAATAACCATTTTTCTACTTCAAGGGGCCAAGGAGGTCCATTTATAGGCTCCAAAAGGACCAGTAAGGTTCTATAATTATATTAAGGACATAAATTCATGTTATACCATCAATAAAATTTTATTTTTACCATAACTAATTCATTCTCTAATTGATTTCTTCAATTCCACTAGTTACCTGATATCCACCACCGGGTAGCCGGTTGGATACTTGGAACTTGAGGATATTATATGACCTAAAAAATCTTGATGTTATTGGAAATTATCTAGCTATTGGACTTTTAATGGATTCATGTAACTTTGGTGGAGCCACTGGATGGTCCATGCTCCTTCATCGATTGACTGGTGGGAGATCTAGAGAATTGCTACTACTATCACCATGGCACCAGCTGGCTAGTGTTGTCTTCACTTCACCAGCTTCCACTATGGACACATATACTTTACTTTAATTCATTATTTGAATATTATAAGGTGTTTATATGATATTTTAGGATGGAGAGATATGTGACCAAGCCTTTATCAAGGCTTTAAAATGTCTTTAATATTCTATTGAATTCCACTATTGATATTCAAAGTAAACACTATAAACTCACATAAATTGAGAATTATATAAACATTGGTGAGTGTTTGTGATCATAAAAACACCATGGGAGAGAGGTTCATCAATATCCTTCTTTTTTATTATCATAAACATTTAATTTTAAATTTTAAATTAAGCATAAATCTATATAAAAATATATAACTAAGAAATAGAAATGTAATTCAAGATATTGACAGGATCAAGCATGTTATTAACAACAATAAAAAATAATTTTAAAAAATACCCATTGAAAAAAAAACATTACCAATGGAGAAATAATAACAAGAATATTCAAATTGATAAATTATCCCCCTTTTGAGAAAATATTTTTTATAAAATTTTCCCCTTTGTAAAATTGCACACACCATTTATAAAATTACACATACTTCTAAAAATATACACACTTTTCATTTTTGGGAAATTTGACCCCATTTATGATTATCAAAAAAAGAGTAATGAGAAACTTAAGAAATATTTTGAATAAAACATAAAAAAATAAGTTTAAGTGAGAAAAATATTTTGAAATAAAAACATTTGTTTAAAATCATTAAAAGGATTTTAAAACAAACAAAAAGATTTTGAAAACACATTTTAATTTCCAAAATGCCCAAAAAAATTGATCATTATAGATATAGATAGGAAAGTAATATATAATAAAGTGTAAAATTATTATAAAATGGAAAATATAATAGAGGAGGAATAAAAATAAGGAAAGATAAAAAATAAGAGAAAATAAAAATCATATACATTTATCACAACATCACTTTTTCTCAATAAATGGTTTTACCTCAAATGATTGATTCATTGAAATAGATAATACAGATTACATTAAAGTGGAATCAACTTCAAAACCATTCTTTGATTTTTATTCCGTCAAATATAACTCAATAGATAAGACTGAGAGAGAAGTATATATGAAAAAAAATCTCACCATTAATCTTCTTTAAGTGAGATAAAAACAAACGTTTTTTAAAAATATATATATATATATATATATAATTTTATGATCTCTGGGAATTAATTTTAAAATAAATTTTAAAAACAAAGATATAAAAGTTTGTTTAAAACAAAGAATAATATCATAAAAAATTGCTTATTTTTTGGGAGATGAGATTTTAAAAATTTGAAAATAGTAGAATATTTCGTGGAAATAATTAATTTTAAAAAGATATATCTTAAAGAGAATTTAGGATTTAATGAGATAATTCTCCCCCAAAAATGCTAACATAGGTAATATAATGGGATCATATACAATATAAAATGAATAAAATAAAACAATAATTTCAAAATTTAAATATTTTAAAAGGATTTGAAAAAGAGTTTTAAAACTAAAAAAATATTTAGAAAAATATTTCAAAAATATAACTCAAGATATCCATAGATCAAATGAATAATTTCACATATAAACCATTCCTAATTAACCTTTAATGAATTCAAAATGATCAATATATAGAGGATTGGTGAAAATATCAACAATTTTATATTCTATTGGAACAATAATCAAAAGGATGCCACCTTTTTGGAAGTTATCTCTTAGGAAATGGTGTCGATAGTCAATGTGTTTGGAACGAGAGTGATGGATAGTAATTTTAGAGATATTTATTAAAATTTTATTATCTCACTTGATAGGTTTATTGTCACATGTAATCTTTAATTTTGAGAGAGTGTGTTGCATCTATAGAATTTGGGCACAGTAACTCTTAACCAATATGTATTCTGCATTAATTGTAGAAAGAGAAAATAATTTTTTATTCTTAATAATCGATGAGATGGTGGATTTTCCTAGTATATTAAAAGTTACAATAGCACTTTTACTATCTAGTTATAATCCTAAAAAATCATCATTAGAGAAAGAAGTTAATTAAAAATAAATTCCTTTTGGATAAAACAAAAAAAATTAAATACTTATAAATACTAAAAATTCCTTTTGATATATTTTAAATAAGATTTATTTTTATTTGATTAAAAATGATAAAATATTAAAACAATGAACATGATATGAGGTTAGGTTGACCACTTTACTAGCTTCATCAAACATTAACTGAAAATTTATACTCATGGGAGTGATAATGTCCTTAGAATGATCCATTATAAATCATTTTAAGAGTTTGCTGGTGTATTTTCCTTGATTTAAAAGTATTCCATCATTTCTTAGAGAAATTTTCAAACTGAGAAAGAATTTAAGCTCACCTATAATTCTCATTTCAAATTCCTTTTTCATTAAAATAAAAAATTCAAAATAAATATTTTCATTGGTAGATCCAAATATAAAAAAATCAATGTAAATTTAAAAAATTAAAATATCATTTGTGATGTGTTTTAAAAATGGATTTTAATTACCTTTTTCAATTTTAAAAACATTTTAAAGAAGATAATTTTTAACTCATTTATTCCAATACTAAGGGGATTATTTTAAAACCATAATGAGATTTTGATAATTTGAAAACTAAATTTAGAAATAAGGGATTTTCAAAACTGGGTGGTTATCCCACAAAATTATTTTAATTGATAAAACCATTTAAAAAACCACTTTTTTACATCTATTTTACGGAGTTTAAAATCTATATGATAGGTGAATAAAAATAATATTCTAATAGATCTTAACCAAGTGATGGATAAAAAGGCTTCACCATAGTTTATTCCTTCTTCTTGGGTATAAAATTTAGAAACTAAATAATCTACATTTCTGGTGATATTACCTGAAACATATATATTATTTATAAAAACCCAATAAGAGACCATAATGGAATGATTATTAGGTCTTTCCATGAGATTTCATACATCATTTAAAGTTAATTGTTTTATTTCCTCTGGCATGTAAAGAACCTAATTTTCATCATTAAGGCCATAATTATGGTTTTGGGGTATAACATGGGAGACAAAGGCTTGGTGTTCAACCTCATTTTAGAAAAATATATGATTATGAGTTCCCACTTGTAAATCGTCGATGACATTTTCAAGGGTATGTATTTCAAAAGTGTTTCAGCAGAAAATTTAAAGGAGATTATTATTCTTATTTATTTTATATACTTTTAAAAGGTTTATTTAAAATAATATTTTCAAAAACAATTTTAAAAAGTTATTTTAGAAAACTATCATCAAATACAACATGGATTGAATCTTCTATATTTTTATAACTTTTTTAAAATACATGGTAATATTTAATTGAGTTAGAGTACCCAATAAATATACCTTCATCAGATTTAGAATCAAATTTTCCAAGAATTTATTTGGTATTTAAAATAAAACATTTTCAACCAAAAATAATATAAAAAATCTAATTTTGGTTTTTTAAGAGTCCAAAGTTAATAAAAGGTTTTTTGAATAAAATGTATTATAAGAATTTAATTAATGATAAATCATTAATTACTCATATCCTTATCCCAAAAAAATGGAAGGAAAAATTCATTTAAAAGTGTTTGAGTAATTTCTTAAATTGGTCAATTTCTAATCTCTACTACACCATTTTTTTTTGAGTGGCTCAAGGAGAAGAAACTGAATTGTTATAGACTTAAAAAGAATAAAAATCATTAAATTTATTTTTTTATAATTCTCCACCATGATCACTATAAATTTAAATAATTTTAACAACTTTTTTATTTTCAACCTTTTTTGAAAACTTTATTAAGGATTTAAAATCATAACTTTTATTATTTAATATATAAACCCATGTGAATTTTCTAAATTCATCAATAATTAGGAGATTATGGGATTTTCCTACTATAATTTTGATTTGAGAAGAACCATAAGGATCAAGATGAATTAATTCAAGATATTTCAAATAGTAAATTTTTTATTTAGATTTAAAATAGAATTTATGTTGGTTACCATATTATAATTCTTTAAAAACCATGTCATCTTTGAAATTAAATTTGGGAACATCTCATACTATTTGATAATGGTTTATTTTTACAAGATATTGAGAGTTATAATGATCAGAGCGTCTTGGAAATATTCATGAATAATTCACTTGTGTGGTCAAACATTTGAAATTTTGGCTAGAAAGAGATTTTAAATTGATTGTGTAAACATTTTTAAGTGGGGAATATGAAAATAAAAGTTTTCCGTTGGAATTAAAAACTTTAAAAAAAATATTTTAGAAATGTATTTTAAAGATTCTATCACAAAATTGAATAATTCTTATAAATTTGTGTTTTAATACTTTTATGAATAAAACATTTTTAATTAGAGTTGAGTTAGAGAAACTGATGGTACATTCATTGATTATCTTACCTCTAGAGTTACTATCAAAGGTGACATGATCTCCTTCTAATTTATTTATTTGATTGAATTTGGATAGGTTTCCACACATGTGGTTTGAGAAACAACTATATTTTTATCACATTTCTTCTTGAGTTTTTCTTTCAAGAAAATTTTCTTAAAAATTAAACAATTAAATGTTTTGGTACCCACACAAACTTAGGCCCTCTTATGTTATCCAATAAATATTTTGGAATCCATATTTTCTTATAATTTTTTTCTTTTGGATAAATTGTAAGAAATATGTATTGACTTTGGTCACCCATATCGATAAATTTTTCACTCAAATATATATACTAAAGGAATAATTATTTTTTAATGATTACAAAATTTATCTTGTGATCAACCTTTAACAAAGGTATTTTTTATTTGATTCTTATAGTTTCTTACATGGTTGGAGAAACCAAATATTCTCCACTATTTTCCATGTTTTTTAGAGCCAAAAATTTTATTTAAATTTTATTTACCTTGAGAGAATTTAAAAAAGTGAACTTTTAAGATTTTTAATTTTGGATTCGAGTTTATAAATATTTATTTATTTATTTATTTTCATGGAGATTTATTCCTTTTCTTTTAAGAGAAGTTATTTTTCTTTTTGGATATTTTATTTTTCTTGAACCTATTTAGTATATTTCTGTTCAAGTTGCTCATATAAATAATAATGTTAAATAAATATATTTTTGACTTGATTATGAGTATATTTTAGGTCTTAATAATTTAGGTGGATAGAGGAGTAAAAATAATGAGACGAGAAGGGTGTGTGGAATAATAAAAAGATAAGGAAATATGAAGAGGGGTACTGACCTCAACATCTTCACCAACATGTGTTATAAGGAACTTTGGGTTTGAGTCTCTTGAATTGGATGATGATGTTGAATCCATGGAGTCATCACTCTCACTCAATTTTATAACTTTGAAAGACTTTTTACATTGTTTATTTTCTTTGAGAATCTTCTCATAGATAGGGAACTCCTAATTGATGTGAACTTTTTTTAAATTTTTAGCATGTCAATTCTAGTTTCACCTTTTAATTTACCTTTTTGGATCATTTATTATTTTAAAATATGTTTTACATATTCCTAGAAAGTTGAGAATTATCTAAAACCTCACCTCTGGATGGTTCATCATTGATATCTTTGAATTTTATGGTTTTCTTGAATTTATTTGATTCATTGGCCTCCTTATCTTATTAATGTTTCATCATGATTTCATATGTCATTAGGGAGTCGATGAGTTCCTCAACATACATATTTTTCACATATTTATCATCTTTAAAAGTTGTGACTTTGGGATCCCATGAGCTAGGTAAGAACCATAATATTTTCTTTATGATCATTTCTATGTATAATTCATCACCAAGGGACTTTCTACCATTAAAAAATGTCAGTAAATCCCAAAAACATTCTAGTAATATATTCATTAGGAAGCATGGATAATCTTTTAAAATCTTTATAAAACATATCTAATCTTGTATCCTTTAATTTATTTGTTTTTTTGGGACCAACTTATAATAATTTCAAAATATCATATGTAGTTTTTCATATAGATACATGATTAAACTCACTTCTCTCAAGACCAAAATTTAACTGATTCATAGCTATGTTATTAACTTCAAAATTCTTAACATCTTTAGGATTCTACTTTTCTTTAAATTTTTTTGTGGTAACATACTCATACATTTCCATTTTCTATATAGGATAACTAATAATACCAAGAAATATTTACATTTGATTCTTATAATAATCATAATTGGTGTCGTTAAAAATTAGATCATGGGAATATGAATTAGATTCCACAATATAATAAATATTTGAAATTTTTTGGGACTTTGAAAACAAAATTTGAAAATAATTTTTTTTTTATAAAAATTATAAAAATATAAATCACACCATTGATACAAATTTTTGGTTAGAGATATATAGCAATATGGGGGTAAATATACCTTTTAAAAAATTTAAAGTTGAATTAAATAATAAAGTGAGAAACTAATCATATAAATAGTTGAATAAGATTTATAAGAGTATGTGAATCTAAGATAAATTATACAATGTGTTAAATTAAATAGAGAATAAATATAATTGATAAAGAGTTTGGTTAAATCTAAATATGATCCCTTATATCTCCACCCCTTGAATTTAGAGGTCAATAATATAAATCCCTTAATATTATTGGTAAACAAAAAAAATTTCCTAGAAATTATGGACTTTTATCACCCTCTTGAGCTTCATTAGTGGTAAAAGAACTCATCCCTCACTTTTACAAAGTGATAACCATTAGATAATGGTGGTTGAGAAGAGAGAAATTTTCTTTAGGAAAACCCATTACAAGATGCTCATAAATATATTTGGATAGAATATTATAATAGAGGATGAGATATTTTAAAATAATATTGATATTATTGTAGAGATTTATAAATTTATAGTTTTATCATTGAGAGATTTTGGAATTCCAGAAATTAGTCATCAATTTGATCTTGAGAGCATTTTTGGTAACCATTTTTCTACTTCAAGGATCCAAGGAGGTCCTTTTATAGGCTCTAAATGGACTAAGAAGGTCCTTGAATTCACCAAGGGTCATGAAGTTGTGTAATATTGTCATTATGGTCAATTTTACCATAATTAATGCATTATTGAAATAACTACTTTGATACCATCGGTTACCCAGTAGCCACCAATGCGTATCTAGTGGGATACCTAGAACTCAGAGCAATTATATGACCTCTATAGTCTAGCCTCTACTAGTAATTGTATGGTTGATGTCCATCAAACAGATTATTGCAACTCTGGTGGAGCCAACATATGATTTATTCTCTTCTACTGACTAGTTAATGGTAGATATGGAGAATTGATGCTACTGCCACAATGGCACTAGTTGTCCCATACTATATGCACTTCAAAATTTTCACTATATACACCTCCAATTCACTTTAATTCCTTTTTTGGATCATTTAAGGTGTTTATAATATTTTTAAGTATATAAAGATATATTACCAATCCTTTACCAAGAATTTAAAATATATTTAAGATTCCATCCACTACTTTATATACAAATTAAACACTAAAACTCACTTAAATTCAGAATTTTAAGTGTTTTTATCATGAAAACATCATGATATAGAAATCTACAATAGATTAGTGTAGTAATATTCTCTACCTACATCAAAATGATTAACTCCAAAATTTTCCACAAATTATCTCCTATAATTATACTTGATCGATCTTTCTAACACTCTCTCTATTATGGGGTTTCTCTTCTTTTTCTCTCACTATAATTCTATATTATTTTTCTCATTTACATTAGAATATATCTCTATAATATCTATATATAATATTCAAGTTAACCTTGATTAAAATATTCAAATTGATTCAATTATTTTTGAAAAAAAAATCCATCCATCCACTTTAAAACTTATTCAAGTCCCCTTTTGGATCACAAGTTATCTCCTAAATGATATGGAATTAAAAACTAGAAATTTTCCTAACTTGATAAAATCATGATGTGATAGGATATTTCATGGAATAATCCTTTACTCCTCTAAAAATCATAGTTTTATCTAATTTTAACTCTAAATTTTATGGTGTGATACCTCTTTGAAATATATCTTTGTCCAAAATTATATGATAAAGCCACTACATCATGACATAGTGACCTATTTCTAGAGAAACAAAAAAGTTCATAGATGACACTATTATAGTGAAACACTTCACTTCATGATGCAATGAATTTCATTGTGATATAATCACTTACTCATGATATAAACTTCTCTAGAAATATAATCTTATGAATAAATCATAGTGTAACCAACTTCCTTAATAGTGTAAGCATCTAACCTAACGTAAATAGAGATACAAAAAAATCACAACATGATTCAATCTGTATTGCATAATGATTTATATCCTTCAAGACATATGTAATAAACCATATCGTTACAGTATAATAAATGTCTAGAAATTACAGTTTTTGGATTTAGATCAGGGAGTGTGAATTTTTGGAATGTTTTAAATGGTTATGGGGATATTTTGGGAGTGGTATTCTGGTGGAAGGAAACCCAGAGAGCATCTTAGGGTGTTAGTTTAAGAATTAAGAAATATATATGGTTCTATAGAGGGATAAATGGGGATCACTTCACGATGGTTTTTGGCCTAGAATTGGAACCTCTATGAGGGTTTAGTCGTATAGAAACCTTGATGAGCCACCTTGCGATGGATTTTGGATGGCGTAAAGAACTTTTCAAGAGGGGTATTCATGCCCCCATGCATCCCAGGTCGGTAGACCTCACAATGCAACCATTATGTTTGTGATATAACTTAGATATTTGTTAGTTTTTTTAATAGGTATTTTTTGGTAATTCCAAAGAGTCCTTATTTAGAAACCCCTTAGGGTTCCTTGACTTTGGTCATTTGAGATAGGGGAAAACTCCCTCTTTGGATTTCCCATCCTATCCCCCTTTCCTCTCATTGATTTGGGTAATTCAAAAGGTTGTTGATGATCAGATTCAATGTGAGAACTCTCCTATTAAACTATTTTTTCTTCTTCCTTATTCCTTTATAATTTTAGTTATACCACTTAGGGTTTTAGGGATCAAATTCCATCGGGTCATGGTGGAATCATCCTTCTTAATGCGTCATTGTTGTGCAACTGACAAAGGAGGTCTCAAGAGGGGATGTTCATGCCTCCTTTTATCTCTTATCTCTAGGTATGTTTTCCCATGATTTTATCAAGGGTTTTTTGTTTTTTTGATTTATTTATTCATTGTCTTTGGTGAATTAACTGGGGTTTTCATGTGGCTTAGGTATGGTTGAATGTTGGGGATAGACTGTTTCCCGTTGCTCATGTTTCAATGTTATTATTCTGCTTAGTGAGTTATTTATTGATTATTCCTTTATGGTATTTTGGTTTTATACTACTTGGTTTATTTATTTTATTTTATTTATGGTTAGGATAGGTTTTTGGGGACTTGGGGGTGGTCACTAAGAGTTTGGGATCAATTTGTGATTCATCGATTGAGGTAGGTTTCTCTATGCATAAATATTTAAATATAAAGACTTTATTTCTTGTCTACTTTTAAACAATGATTTTAATTTCTTAAAATTTTAGAAATGTGTACCAATTTAAAAATTCCTATGTGTATTGGTTTCTCTATCGATTTTCATTTGATTTAAATAAGGTTTTATTATGTTCCTATACTCAAAACCTATTTTTGTATAAATTTCATATGTAGTGTTTGATCAAATTTCTTAGAGGATTTTTTTTCAACGGAATTTGGTAATAAAGATAGTGATTGTAATCAATAATTATTTCAAAGGGAGGAGCCTTATGTTTTTAGAATATATTTTACAAACTAAAGATGAAATTAGTTTTTATAGAGTTTTCTTATGTTTTAATGATTTTTTGGTATTCTTTATGTATATTATTTTGATATTTTTATTTAGATGTGATTTGGTAGAGTTTATAAAATAATGTGGTGTTTTTAAAGGATTTTAAAGTGTTATTTTGTGATTTTATTATTCAAATAAATAAAATTATATTTTTGGTTTTATTAAATTTATCTCTAAATTCCTAGTTGGAATTAGATAACAAAGGGATCTCTTTATTCAAGTAAATCCAAGAAGTGTACCCCTTTCTATTATTGTATTTGAGTTTTATGGTTAAATGGAGTTTTTTAGGATTTTATGATAATGGGTTGTTTTAGTAAATGAATTCTTAAAGAGTATGTGAGGAGTGTTTATATATGTCATGGATGTTTTTTTGAAGGATTTTATGATTTATTTACTCACCTATGGTTAGTTAATTATGGTAACCTTGAGTATTTAGGTAGTAAATACTAGGATAAGTACCTTTAGGAATGAACCTATCTAATTATCCTTATATTACCCTATAACACTAAAAAAACTCTACTATGATATAGTGGTGGATTTATTAGATGGGTGTCACCACATCGCTAGTCTAAGGCATAAGATCCTTGGGGGCATGTGATATGGTTGTGGTGCCATCAATGGGTGTCATAAAAATTATAAGAAAATGTATGTTCTCTTTAGCGGTCTGTGTGTGCATTTGGATATGGATTCTTTGATCATAATAAATTATGATGATCTTAAGATTTCTTGACCTTTATTCCCTAGGGTTACTCCCATGGTATGAGTTATTTCTTTTTTTATATAAGTTATTTCATTATTGTTCATATTTCATTCCACATAGTGATTTATTCCCATTTATGTATACCTTGATATTATTTTATTTTCATTCACTCCATTAGTGTTCATTATACTTTGAATTTCCTCTATTTGAAGAGTATAATTTTATCTCTTTATTACTTTCTTGGTAGAATTTAAAGGGGTATTAAAAAGTTTATTGTTTTCCTTTACTTATAAAATGTGGGTATGTTTCAAAGAAAAGTTTTGAAATTATTTCCTTTATTTTAAATATAATCCCTTCTAAAAATATTTCAAGATTGATTATTTTTTAATGGGTAAATCACTTTGGATAAAATAAACAGGATTGATGGTTTCATGTGAATTTTTAAAATTAAAATTGAAATATTAGATTTATAGTTATGTTTTCAAACTTTCATGAAAAATATTTATTTTTAAAGGTTATCGTGAGTTGTGTGGAGAATACTAACTGGGAATATTTTCTCACACCTATATATTTCAGGTTTAGTACAGATTCGGGTTAGATGTGGTGGTCAGTCTTGGGTTCTCAGTTTAGGAATGGTGATGGTACTAAGTATAAGGACATTTTTCTTGACACATAGAGATGAGTGATCATGGTAATTATTTTATTTTGGTATTTTATTTATCTAGTATATGTTTCCATGCCAAGAATTTATTCTAGTCTCTTTAGGTTTATATTAGTTCGTATATTAAATTTGGATTTTAGTTCTTCTGAGATGTTTTTTTACATTAGTTGTGTGTTATTTTTATTTCATGAGTTATGTTTGATGTTTTTCCCTATTTTGTTTTAGTTATTATTGAAACTATATATTTTGTATGTGTGATAACTCTATTTATGTAGTGTTCATATAGGTATTTTGGGTCGAAGTTTCATGCAATTCTTATTTCATTAGATAAAATAATTCCTAACATATATAGTTGATGTCCATACACTAGTTATCAGCCCATGGAGATCAGGAAATCCCTTTGAAGATTTCCATGGTCCAGATCAGGGGTATCCCAGGTTAGTTCATAAAAAAAATTATTAGATCCCAGTATTTCTTTATGATATTTAGGGATTTGGGGTAATAAGGAGATAGGATTTTCAAAACTCAAAAGGTAGGTATAAAATATATTTTAACTAGAACTTTTAGTACAAAACCTTGAGTTTCTTATGGAATTATGGAATGTATAATTATAGTATGGGTTTTATTTATCCTTTTATATGGGTATAATTTCAACTTTTAAGAAATTTTCAAGAGTAACTAGTGTGATACATGTGTAGGGTATATGAGCTATATAATGTTTACACAATACATGTGTTTTATAAGGTTTTGGTTCTAATGTATTTTTATTTTTTAATGAATTTTAATGTTTTTTATTAATCTCATGGATTGATTAGGATTAATATTAATGATTTATTCATGATCTCAAGTTACTTTTTTCTTAGTTTACCTTACATTTGAGATGAATTGAGATAAATTCTTTGTGGAATTGTTTTTGATTGGTTATGTTTGGTTTTACCCTTTATGTTGTGACTTTTGATGTTAAATTTTCATAAGTAAAACCTCTCAACCAAGATTGGTTTTCTAAAGTGTCATTAGATCTCATTGGGAAGTTAACACATTATGTGAATGATTTTTGGAAATGATTTTCATTGGTTTAAACAAGTAAAGTATATTTTTGGATATTTTTTATAATTTTTAGAGGAATTATTGTGGATATTTTTTTTGATGTTTTAGTGATAAAATGAATTTTACTTTAAGTGATTTTAGTAAAATAAATACTATTATTTTATGTTATTCATGGGTTTTAAAATTGATGTTTTCTCTTGAATTAAATATTTTAAAAATAAATAAATCTTTTAATGGGTTTTTTAATGGGAAGATTAAAATGGGGCAAATTTTGAAATTTAAATTACTATGATGAAATTGTTTTGGAAATTGAACAGTTTTAAAGTGGTTTAAAACGTTTTTTTAAAGTCTAGAAAATGTATTCAAGTTAATAAATGGTGTTTAAATTATGAGAATTATTTTTAGAGACAAATTTTTTTCTATGTTTGGTTTGAAAATATATAATTCTTATTTTTTGGTAAGATTCCATGAAATGAAGTAGGACTTACATAAATTTAATCATTATTTAATGAGTTTTATAGCTCATGTTAAATGACTCATTACATTGGAAACCAAATTGGAAAGGTGTTACCAGTTTATTTTATAGGCTATTTTTTTATCATGGAAAACTAATGTTTATATATTGCATGCATTTTGATATGATTAGCTTTTTTTTTCTTCTTCATGGTTTCTTTAATCAAATAATAATACTCATGCATTTAATTATGGAATTGAACATTTTAGAAGTCATTATCTTCAAAAAAAATATCTTAACTATTTAAAATGAGGTTTTGATTTTTATCATTGGATGTTTTTTGTTTTGATCATGTGAGGTAAATACTGAATATTGTGGTTTTTAAGTGGTTTTTGTGGTTTATGATTCATTTGATTTTAAAATGAGTAACCCCTTACATTTTAAAAATTATGGTTTCTATTTTATGATTTTATAGTTCTCATTTGTAGTGGGAATATTGTATGTATTAAAATGGTTTATGTTTTAAAGGGTATACTGCTTTTATGATGTATTATTATTAATATAATTTGTCTATGTGAATTGATTCCTTTCTAATTTAATTCTTCTATGTTGATGAGTTTTTATAGGTTTGGTGATTTATTTGATGATATTTAGTTTTGTAGTGAGGGAAATTTTTTATGATGTATTATGTTTTGATGAATTTTTATATTAATTTTAATGTTATTATCCCATGTGTGAGTGGTTTTATTAAAAGGAATTCGGTAGGAATTTTA
The DNA here is from genome assembly GCA_963277665.1 of Viscum album. NCBI lineage: Eukaryota > Viridiplantae > Streptophyta > Magnoliopsida > Santalales > Viscaceae > Viscum > Viscum album. Next base: position 1,869,865,739 of record OY728163.1, read on the forward strand.
GGGATATAATTTTGTTACGGAGAGGTGATTATAATGAACCATGTCATTATAGGATGGTGAAAATTTGTAGGAATTTGAATTTTTAGATTTTGATCAGGTATTGGGAGTTATGTGCATGTTTTAAATTATTTTTGGGATGTTTTGGGAGTGGTTGTATGATGAGAGGACACCTGAAGTGAGTCTTGGGGTGTTTGTGGATGAATTGTGCATTAGTTTGGGCATAACATCATGATGACTATGTGTCACATCATGATATTGTTTGGTCTAGGATTGGTGCCTCTACCTATGGGAAATAGCATCATGACCCCAATGGGTCTCACTGTGAAAGAGTTTGATCAGGGTCGGACCCATTGCCTATGGGGGTAGTCACACTAACCCAGAGGGGTCATGTCGTGATGCGGCCCAGGAAGGGAGGCCTTGAGGAATGACCATAATGGTTGCATTGTGACTCAAGTTTTAGTCATTTTTCTTTTCCCTTCATTCATTCTATATGGGATAAATTCCCTATTTATATTCCATATTCTTTCCACTTTTCCTCAATTTGATTCGGTTCGTTTATAAGGGTTTTGATGCTCATATTCAAGGTGATAAATCTCACATATTTTTTTTTACTTCTTCCTTATTCTATTCTAATTTTGGTTCAACTGATTAGGTTTTTGGGAGTCAACTCTAATGAGGCATATTAGAATCATTATATTTCTTTGGGATTTGGTTTGAGGCTAGTATATTTGGTCCCAATATGGGATGTTCATGCCACCTTTCATCACTTATCTCGAGGTATATTAGTTCACAATTTTAAATTGGTTTTCAAGACTTTTTATTTTAGTTAGGCGTTGGATAGGGATTTTGTGTAGCTTATTTCTAGGTGCATGTTGGGAATATAATTCACCATGTTACTTATGTTTTGGTGCAATTATACCACCTAATGAGTTTTTAATTGATTATTTCTTGGTGGGATTTTTGATTTCAGAGTTATTGGTATATTTATTTTATAGCATTTATGGTTAGGGTGAGTGCTCAAGGACTTGGAGGAGGTAACTATGAGATTGGGATATATTTTTGAGTCATTGGTTAAAATAGGTCAATCCATGCATAACTCTTTAAATTTAAATCTTGGATTGTTTGTCTATTGTTAAACCATGCTTTTAATTTCTTAAAATTTGTGCAATGAATGCCCATTTATCCTTGACTATGTGTATTGGTTTCTCTCCTATATTTCATTTGATGTAAAGAGGATTCTGTTATGTTTTCATACTCAAAAACTATTTTCATATAAAATATACATATGAAGTTTTTGTTAAAATTTACTAAAGGACTCTTCTAAAATAATTGGCTAATAAAGATAGTGTTTTTGATCCCTAATGATTTTAAAGGGAGGAACCTCATGTTTTTAGAAAATTCTATACAAATTAAGGATGGGTTTAATTTTCCTAGAGTTGTATTGTGGTTTAATTATTGTTTAGGATACTTTATTGATATTTATTTGATATTTGGATTTTGATGTGTTTGTGTGGATTTTATAAAATAATGTTGTGTTTTCAAAGGATTTTAATGTTTTTCCCGTGGTTTGGTTTTTCAAATAATTGAAACCATATTTATACATTATCAAAATTATCTTTAAAATCCTAGTTGGATATTGATAAAAAAAGGGTTCTATTGATTCATGTAAACTCAAGAATTTATCCCCCTTCAGGTTATTGTATTTGAGTTTGAAAGTTAAATGGAATAAGTTTTGATTTGATGAGAAATAGTTTCTTTATCAAAGGAATGATTATAGAGGAGGTGAGGGGTGTTTATACATGTCATTTTTTTTATTTATGTACTCACCTCTCGTTAATTATTCAAGGGAAACTTATGTACTTAGCTAGAGAAGACTAGGAAAAGTAATTCTAGGCATGATTATCCCTAAATAACCTTGGATTATGTTATAATACTAAAAAAACTCTTCTCTAATATAGTTTTATTGCCATGAGATGGGTGTCACCGCACCAATAGGTTAATACATACACTCCTTATAAACTTTTAATATGTTTATGGTTTCATCATATGGGTGCCACCACACTGTAAGGCCAAGGCATGTTCTCCTTAATAGCCTATGCATGTAGTTTTAAATGGATTGTTTGATGAAAAGAAAGCATGAGGATCTTAGGTTTTCTTGACCTTAGTTCACTAGTGTTTCTCACATGATATTAGTTATTTCTTTTCTCTTATTTGAGTGATGATATTACTTCTTATATTTTCTTAAACATAGATATTTTTTTCCATTTATGTACACCTTTATATTATTTAATTTGTGGTCATGTTTTTAATATTCATTATCTGTGATATATTCTTAATTTTAAGAACATAATTTTACCTCTCTTGTTATTTCTTGGATGAATTTAAAATGGGGTATTAAAAATTTGGTTTTTTTTAATTTCTTAAAAAATGTGGGTATTTTTCAAAATCATGGTTTTTAAATTGTTTCTTTTAATTTAAATTCCATACCTTCTTAAAACGTTTCAATCTTGATTATGTTTAAATAGATAAATTTCTTAATTCAAATAAAATAAACTTAAGTGATTGTTTCATGTGATTTGTTTTAATTAAAATAAAAAACTTACCTTTATATTTGTATTTTCAAACTAGCATGAAAGGGATTATTTTAAAAGTTCATGCATGAGGTGTGGGGAGGATACCTTCTAAAGATTTGAGGATGCTTATTGTCACTCAATCATTTAAAGAGAAATTCAATAATTTAAAGGTCATGACTCTGGTTCTTAAGTTGTTCATATAAGAGAAGTGTGATTTATTTAGTGCTATATAGAAGGGTGGAAATATCATTATAGATTTCATAAATCTTTTGAAACCCTTTCTGCATGTTTCTAGAACTGTTATGGAGGCTCAGGATGCCATACCTGTTACAGATCACCTGACCCCTCCAATTTTTTCTCTAGTGATCTTCAAACCCGTTGTAACCAGAGACCCTAGTGCACCATTTCCAACTTTTTTACAACCTTTTAGCATGTCTCCCAGAGAAGTTGTTCAACACATCAAACCAATCATTATATAAGAGCCTCATTATCTCATTGGTGTTCCTACATCCATTCCTATAGTATCTTATGGATCTAATGTTGAACCTTTCCTTCAGAAAAATGGAAGGGTAAAGCACCTTTGACTCTTCCTAATAAGTGTTGATAATTTTAATTTTTTTCTTTGATGGGGATGTTTTTTTATAACTTTTTTTTTGTAAATTTTTAGATGCCCTTAAATTGATTTTATTAATGGGAATTATCTTATTTATATTTTTTTCTCTTGGATTTCCTATTTTTCATTTCCTTTTTGATAATCCCAAAAGGGGGAGAAGATTCTATGTAATTTGTTTTTATAGTAGTATTCCTTTGATGCCATACTAATATTCATTTTCATATATGTGTAAATACTTTGCCTTTTATACCCTATGTATCTTATTTATCTTTGATAACATAGTGCTTTCTTTGATACCATCTTTTCTTTAATATTTTTTTAATTACCTATGATACTATACTTACCTTTGATGTCATGATTTATGATCATAAAAAAGGGGGATATTATTGGAAATCTTGTTTTAATGATCACCAGATCGTTTTTATTATGATATTAATGATTTTTATGTTTTATAATTGCATTTTATAATATAAGAAAGATTAGTGAAATTTGGAAAAGTATGGAAAGACTCTTCATTAAAGATGAGTCACTGCAAGACAGACTCACTATTGGAATGGAAAATTGAAAAGGTGTTAGAAACACTCACTAATAGACATGAATTTCTATTGAGGACACCACTAAAATAAAAATTTGTCTAAGTATTAGAATCACCCACCATTAGTTATGCCTTACCGCCAAAATGGATTTTTGGAAAAGTATGGTAACGACTCACCATCAGAGGATAACTCACTATTAGACCAGAAATTTGGATAAGTATGGAAAACATCTACCATCAGATATGACCTATGGAAATTTGGATAAGTGTCAAAAATACATAACACCAGAACTGAGTTACCGTTAAAGATGACCTACCTTCAAAGTTATAATTTTAGAAAAGTACTGGAATAACCTACCATCGAGATGAGTCAACGTTGATCCTATGTCACTACTAGTGTTGTGACACCATTCAAAGGAATCACCGTCACTATTATTTTTATTTTGAATCAAATATTTATAATGACTATATTATTTAATTTAATGGAATAAGGTATTTTAATGATTGTTCTTAATTTTTTTCATAGATACATTAAATAATGTTTCAGCCCAGAGTATGATGATATAGTATATCTGGATGATTGTTCTTCACATAGAAACTCTTTCATGCTACTGTTAAAAAAATTAGTAGACTCCCTCATGCATAGACATAAATAAATATATGTGTGAAACGAAGATACATTCACATACACACAAAGTGAGATGAAACTATATTAAAGAACCTAAAGAGTGCCACTTACTCAGATCTTACATGTTTCATCTTTCTTACACATTACAGAGGAAAAGTGGAGCTTATAGAACTTTCAATTCCTCCCTACAGTTAGAATAAAATAATTTACAACACTATGTTCTACATAAAATTTCAGAGCCACGAATCGAGCTTTAGTTCAAACTACACTCAATGAGTCACAAGATAAAAATAATATCATACAAATCCACAAAATACTTCTACATATTTTTTTCTCTTTATTTTAATTTTATTTACATTATAAGTAGTTTTTATACTTTTTATTTATAACACACACATTTTCTCTTATGTTATAACTGGAAGACACTAGATATCCTTTAAAACTCTTGTTACTCTTATTTTCCCACGTGTTATGGAAGAGGTCCCTATATGGCCTATTTTTGTTTTATTCCCATAGGTTTTGTACAATAGGTCATGTGTGTCTTGGTTAGCTTTATTTTTTGACACCCGATCTAGATTGTGGATCATAAATATTTTATATAATCTTCTTAGCAATGGGTGATTTCCAAGTGGAGAGGATTAGATCTCAGGTTGAGACTAAACCTCTTACTTTTATTCCTCTATTTTTTTTCTTTATTTTTATACTTAAAATAGATCTATTTTAAAATACAAACAAAACCACTACTTTGATAGTTAGTCTTAATTAGTGTTTATATGAGTTTTTGATTGAGTAATTTGAATTAAAAAGTTTAAGTAGCTTTCATAATTATTTTAATTGAGACTTAATAAATCTTTGAGAAATATTTTAAAAGGAAAAACATTTAATGATTTTTTATTTTGATTAACTGGGCCTTTTTTATTTAAACTGGGGGATTTTATTCAAACCTGTTTTAGATAGAAATTCTATTGGGTACTCAATTCACCCCTATTGGGATACTCACTCCGACCAATATTTATAATGATAAAAATAATGTATATATATTATAATTATGAAATGATATTGATTCTTTAAAATTAATATATCATTCACTTATTTACCCTTTAAACTATTTAGAAGTAATGTTGCTGCTCATGCGTTTGTACAGCTTACCATCTCCACATTGTGATGCGATTCATTTTTGATTTCCCCCTTTAAAAAATGATTCTAAAATGTATCTAATGGATAAATATGACATATATGACTTTAATATAATTCTGAAGCTGATGTAACTATATCTATTCACATGAAATGAAACTTACATGAGAAAACATGCATGGGAAAATGAAGCAATTAACACTCAAAATAAGGGTAATAATGAAATATTATTAACAAATGGGTGATAATATTATATATAAATCATATATGTAATAATATATATGATTATTTTTATGTAATATATATATATATAATAAATTTATATTTATTATACAGAAGGTTCAAACATGTATAAAGGAAATCGAACCGGATGTAATGGTTTCTCATCTCACATTTACTTTTATGAGACATATCTCATATTCACCACTTATATCTTTGGTGTGGTGTATATATTTCCAATTTTATATATTATATCGTGAATATCTTTATCTTCATGGAATTTAAGTTTTTATTTGAAGTTATTTCTTTCATTAATCTTCTAATTCAAATGATACCCAAGTGGCAAGGGTTTATTTCACAATATCATCATTATTTGGGATTGTTTATTTTTAAGTCTCAGCTAAGGAATGTTTTTCTTCCATGTACATGTTTTCTAAAAATGTTTTTAAAAATGTTTTAATATTCTCCAATGAATGTTTAAATTCATTTTTACCATTTTTTACTTTTTAAAAAATGTTTAAAAAGGAATCTTCCTATTTTTTTTCAAACAAGTTACTTTTTAAAAAAGTGTGAAAGTAATTTTTTAAAAATTTATATGACATGAATGAAATTCCCCACCATCATGATGAATAAATTATTTGAAGCTTAATTTACAAGTATACAAGTTTTTTTTCAATGAAAATAATTTATTTATTATGTGGGCAGTTTTTTATATTTTAAAAATTATTTTTAAATTAAAAAGTATATTTTCCACAAGAAATATTCCAGTAATATCTTTAAAGTATTTTCATCTATGTCAAAATAATTTGTTGAATATTATGTTGATAAGGTAATCTAATGATACCATTCATAATATTTATTTGGATGTTTTATGATCATTTTTATGGGGGAAACTATTGATATTTCATATGACTATTTCTTCTAATATGGATAGTTATTAATTTTGTTAAGGCAGGTTGATTCAGTTGTATAATTATTTTTATGAGTAATGCATTGGACTTAGTAAGTGATGATAGGGGGCCTCTATATACCATTAATCCATTTGTAGGTCTCATTATATAAACTAGATATAGTTTTATCTAAGGACATACCCCTTTATTAAATGACGTCATGAAGCCTTTACGATATTAGATGTCGGCATGAATCCTTGATAGTATTAGATGTCTTTTCACAAAGCCTCTACTATATGTTTCAAATTTTTTTAATTATTCATTCCATCATTATAAATTCATTTATTGATATTACATGTGATTATTTTATTAGTTAGAATATCTGCGGTTAAGTTTTATACTCATGTGATTATTTATATGGAATTATTTGATCATCATTTATTCATGCCATATTATGATCAAGTTATTGTTTAAATGGAATGTGTTTCATCTATTTATCTTTCCATATTGATTATACATTATTTATTCATATTTTCCATTATATTCTTACCCTTACTAAGAATCTAATATCACCCCTTTCTTATGTTTTATTTTCCCCAGAATATGAGGAAGTGTTTTGTGATTGATATGTAGGGATATACAAAGGGAAATAATGGAATTCTCAAAGAAAATTATTTTTGTGTTTCACATTTTAAAATTTAATATGGGAATCATGTATGTATCTAGTTTATCAAGACTACTAAACTATTTGGTCCTTCAGGATGTGTTTATTTGTATCATATTCCAATGTAATAAAGTAACCACAGGCTCTGGGATACTATGGTTGGGGTATTTATAGTTGGTATTATAGGAAGTTTAGTAAAAACCTTAGGAACTAGATTTAGGAAAATATAGATTAGGGAACATAACCCTATGAATAAATTTGAGGATAATTCTAAGTTAACATCCTATAGATTTTTTAATGACCATGGATAATGTAGGTTAAATATAAGGACTCGTGTATTGAGAGGAATGTGTCATGATTTTGACTTCCTTTTAATAATATTTCATGATTATTTGATAACTCGCTCTATTATTATAGTTTTATTCTTATATATTAACATCGAATGTGAGAGATGGTGTGTTGATTAAATAAAAAATTGGATAATGACTAGAGTAAAGGATATTGTGATTATTCCTAATTACTTATCATGATATATTACTAAAAACATAAACCTTAACCAACTCTCAGACTCACCAAAAAAGAGAGGTATAGAGTTCACTAAGATCTCAGGTAGTGTGGACCATGGAGGAAAGAAGATTCAGTTTCCTATATATTGAGAATGTGAGAAGAAAATCCTAAGTGAATTTATTAGAGGAATGGGAATATGTTTTGGTTATGGAAAATAAGGAAATAAAAAAAGTAATTACTGAGAAAAAATTAAAATTTTGGTTGATGAAATAGATGGAAAAAATGGTCTCTCTATGGTATTATTGATGGTTAAATGTGTTAAATGTGGAATGTATGAGCCTTATAAAAATCAATATCCTAGGGGTAAAGTTTTTTGTATGATTAATGGTTATAATTTTGATGATGAAGAGACTAAAAATTAAATATAAAAGAATGAGGTATTAAGAAATAAGATAATGAGTCTTAGTTAATGGTGTAAGAATATAGTGTAATGATTAATTTTCTAGTGTTTATATTCAATAATTATGTTGTAAAATTATTTTATCAATGATATTTTAGTTATAAGAATCATGAGATATATAAGGATTGTACTGAAGTACTTCTTATTTAAGTATTTGGAAGCAGGTGACGAATAATATTAGTAACCAAGATAATTAATTCTATGGAAAGTTGATCTTTTGTAAAACACATGATTTTTTGAGGATAACCCTAAATATGTTCCCGATGTTGGGATAATAATGATAAAAGATATGTTCATTGGATAGTATTGGTGACGTTGAAAATGTCTAGTGATTTGATGATAAAGTAATTCATGATGGAGTTTACTGCATTTTTTGGGATTTGTGAAATACATTTGATAAATTAATATTTTATTTAAGGAATAAGGAGAGAGTTAATTCTTGAAATCATTCAAATTTTCATTAAGGTTTTATGTTGATTCAAGTTATTACCATGTTTTAGTAGAATATGTGATTAAATTATTCACATGTTTATAATGTTACATTATGAACTACTTTATGTTGTCTATAGATAAATGTTTGATCAAATTTTTTGGATTTTGAATATAGCGAGTAATATTTTAGGGAGCCTTAATATAGATGAATTATGGAATGGATTAAGTTGAACTATGGATATTATTGTTTTTTATTAAAGTATGATTAATAATATAGGATAAAATTTGATCACCATTTTGGTTTTTGGTAAATATTTAAAGGCTGAAGGAATGACTTATGGATCTTATGATTTGTTAAAAGTTCTTCAGGCATAAAAATTCATCTGGTATATCCATATACCGATGTAATAAATGAATTGGATATAGATTGAAACATGACCAAAAGGATGATATTATGATTTTGACTTGGAATAAAATCAAATATGTTTATTTTCTCAAGTGAATTATTGAGATATTAAAATAATACCTTAAATTTAATAAAAGTTCCCTAAAATAAAAATATTATCCAGTTACTTTTCTTATCAAGAAATCAGTGGCCTTTTAACCCATCACAAATTTATGGTTTTGTGATGGTTACCTTTCTCATGAATTTTTCTCTATCACTCTCTATCAGTCCTTGGGAGTTAGTTTTATCTTTCATATATATGTTTTCACTTCCCACTTATGTTATCCTACTTAGAAATGTAGTATATGTTACTTTGGATACCTTTCATACTTCCCTTTCTATATCAAAAATGAATAAAAAGAAGGCATTCAGTACATTTGGTTAAGAGTATGTTTTATTAACCCTTCTTATAATGTAGGCTTTCCAAAAATTTATTTTCAAATGTCAAAACCTTGATTACTGATCATAAGTTAAAATTAAGAGGATACAATTTATTGAATTAGTGGAGAATGTAACACCCTAATAATTTAAAAGAACCCTATGTTTGATAGTGTATACAATACACAACATCGAGCTTAAATAAACCCCAAAATAATATTATTTAAATATGACCACTATAACCTAGCTTTTAAATTAGTGTATGTGAATGGGATTAACCATATTAAGAAATATATATGTATATATATATATTAATCAATAAAAGTTTATTGATTAATTCTTAGTAAATAAACACTTAAATTTTAGTAAAGTCATTTTACATGTTTTCTTCAAAAATTATTTTTATTACTTTTAATGAGATAATAATATAATTAACTTAGGAAAATTTTAGAAATTTATTTTATAAAATTAAATTCATTTTTTAAATTAGTATATCAAAATTATCTTACGGTGAAATTAATTTATTTTTTTGAAAATATTTATTTTCCAATGAATAGTGAAAAATATCGATTTTAAACTATATTTTTATTTCAACCATTGGAAAGTTATATTTTATTTTAAAATTATTTAAAAGTAAAATTAGTTATATTATTTTATTAATGGTCCATTTAAGTTCATTGGAATCAATTTCATGGTTAAATTCACTATAAAACATTTTTATACTTAGAAGGGGCATTTTTTTGAAAAACTGTTTTTCATTGTGTTTTACTAGTTTAATTTTAAATTAAATCCTGAAAATTATGTGTTTTGAATTTTGAAAAAATTAATTCATATTTGGATTCATTTGGTCCAAATTTATTAAATAGGACCCTTTTATTTTTTGTCAATATGAATAGTAACTTTAGTATTTTTTGATACCACGATAAAGGGTTTATTGGGTAAGTAAAGATAAAAATAAAATGATAAGGACTAGAAAATGACCCTAAAACGTGAATAAATATTATTTGATGATTCCATTTTGTCCATAATCATCCAATATTCAGTTATATGGCATTTTATGACAACTTGGATATGATTATGACCTTTATAATATTTTATTTAATGAAAATTCAAATATGTCACACTCTTTTTTAATAAGTGTAATATTTTTAATATGGTGTTACCCATAGGATATGTTTGACTGTAAATAGTATTATTAAATCTAAAAGGTTTATATACATCATGGTAATTTATTTTTAATTTTTAGTAAAGAAATAATTAACTTAAATTCTTACATAATACTGATGTAGAAATTATTTAATTAATGGAATAATCAAATAATGATATTAAAAATATTAAAAGTAACATAATGTTAGATATTTAAGTTTATCTATTAATTATCTAGATTACCGTGACATTTTTAGTATATAATAAAATATTTGGTTCTAATTTTATTTGTTTTCTTGATGTTTTTAAAGTCAAGGTAGTAAATCATATCAAAATTGACAATAATGATATTTTATAGGATTAATAATTTATTAAATTGTTTAAAAATCATAAAAATATTAAATAATAATAAAGGGGATAATATATGGTCTAAAATTTTATATCATGTGCATTTATAGTCCATTTTATAGCATTTGTATCTACAATAATCTTATTATATTTTAATATTTTGAGAAATTCCAAAAGTGCATGTCACTTTAATTATAAAAGGGCACCTCCTCTCTCACTTATTTATACCAAATTGATCCTTTTATCTCGACCATCCCCTAAAAATTTATTTCCTAAACTTCCTTAGGTGAATTATAGAGGTTATTTTCTTATCAAATGACCAACCCTAGAGCCTTAAGAAGAGATCAAAATAGATTCCACTAAAGAAGAGGTAATTGTCTTTACTGACTCTTTTAAGTTTATTTCTTCTTCTAATTCCTATTTATGTGTTTTTTATATAAAAATTAATAAATATAGTATCATATATATATTGATATTTTATTATTATGAGACAATTTTATTCTACATTTTATCCATCCTATGAAAAACTAAAGCACTGCATGTTCGTATGTATGACTTACCGTCTCCACACAGTGGTGTAATTTTTTTTAATCACCACCTTAATTGGATAGTTATAGTGATTGAAAAAATGTATATATATGATAATTATGAAATTATATTCACTGTTTAAAATTAATATATCATTCACTTTTTTACCCTTTCAACCATTTAGAAGTGATATCATCACTCGTCTGTATGTATGGTTTACCGTCTCCACGAAGCAATGCAATTAATTTTCTATGTCCACATTTTAAGAATGATTATAAAAATGTATCAAATGAATAAATATGATATATATGAACTTAATATAATTATGTATATTATGAAACTATATCTTATGCACATGAACCATAACTTACATGACAAAATATGCATGGGAAAATAAAGCAATTAACACCTAAAATAAGGGTAATAACAAAATATTATTATCAAATGGGTGATAAAATATCATGATTAAATAATATATGGTATGATATATATGATTTTTTTTAAATATATATATATATTGATTATATAAGAGGTTTAAACACATACAACGGAAATCGAACATGAGGTAAGGGTTTTTCCTCTCGCTTTTACTTCTGTGATACATATGTCATATTCACCACTTATTTATTTTAAGTAGTGTATATACTACCTATTTGATATATTATATTATGAATATCTTTTTATTCATTGTATTTAAATTTTTTATTTGAATTTATTACTTTCATGGGGCTTATAATTCATAATATACCCAAGTGGTAAGGGTTTATTTCATAATCTCATCATTATTTGGGATTGTTTATTTTTAAGTCTCGACTAAGGAATGTTTCTCTTCCATATTGGTGTTTTATAAAAATGTTTTCAAAAATGTTTTAATATTCTGCAATATTTTTTTAAATTCATTTTTACCATTTTTTTACTTTTTAAAAAATGTTTTAAAAGGAATCATCCAGTCATTTTCTGAACATGGTACTTTTTACAGGTGTTAAAGGAATGTTTTTTTAATTTATATCAAATGAAAGGAATTTCCAACCATAATGAAACATCAATTATTTGAATATTCATTTAAAATTTTACAATTTTATTTTCAAATAAAATTATTTCTTTATTACATGTTTAGTTTTTTAGATTTTAAAAATTATTTTCAAAGTAAAAAAAGAGTATTTTCCACAAGAAATATTCAAGTAATATCTTTAAATTATTTTAAACTATGTCAACATCATTTGTTGAATATTGTGTTGAAGAGGTACTATAATGATATCATTAATCATATTTATTTGGGTGGTTCATGTCATTTTTATTGGGGAAAGTATTGATATTTTTTATAACTAGTTCTTCCAATACTGAAATTTATTAATTTTGTTGAGGAATGTTAATTCAGTTGTACTATTTTTTTCATATGAGGAATACATTGGAATTTGTAAGTGATAGGTTAAGACTGTTATAGCCCCTCTATAAATTTATAGGTCTCATGAGACAAACTAGATATGGTTTTGGTTGAGGAATTACACATTTATTAGATGTTAGAATGAAGTCTTGAAGATATTAAATGCCAGCATAGAGCCTCGATGGTATTAGATGTCTTGGCACAAAGCCTTGACAGTATGTTTCAAATGTCCTACATTATTCATTCCATCATTAATAATTCATTTATTGATATTCCATGTGATTATTAAATTAGTTATAATATCCATGGTTAAGTTTAATGATCATGTAATTATTTATATGGAATTATTTGATCATCATTTATTCCCTCCATATTATGATCATGTTATTGATTAAATGGAATTTGTTTAAGTTATTTACTTTCTATATTTATTATGTCTTATTTATTCATAGTTTCCTTTTTACGCTTACCCTTACTGAACATCTGATCTCACCCCTTTCTTATGTTTTATTTTTTCCAGGATATGAGGAAGTGTTTTGTGATTGATATACAGGGATAAACTAAGGAGAATAATGGAATTCTTAAAGAAAATTAATTATGTATTTTATATTATAAAATTTAATATGGGAATTAAATATGTATCTAGTTTACCAATACTACAAAACTATTCAGTACTTCAGGATGTGTTTCCTTCTATCATATTACAATGTGATAAAGTAACCACCAGCTTTGGGCTATTAGGGTTAGGGAATTTTGTAACATCCCGACCCATGTTCCACACACTAGTTCCCCGAGTCAGTTCACTATGTGGCCTCAAGTGTGCCTCCCCATATTCTAGAGGCTACTGACTAGCTGTGAGAGTCAATATTGATCATGGAGAGACTAAACCATCTTTATCAAAGTAAAAAAATAATGGAAATAAATAAGAATGACCAGATGATATAACCAAATAAACATACAATACTAGTATCACATGATAACTGAAACAGGAATATAGTAACCAAACTAAAATAGTAGATATATCATTCCAAGTACGTTCCAAGTGTCAAATGAAAAACCTAAAAGTAAGACAATGACAACACCAAGAGGGTCCTAACACTAGGTTTGGTTCCCTCATCTATGCTTCATCCCAACTCATCCATCTAACATATGGATTTTTCCCTTAACCTATCCTATAACCATGAAATATATTTGAGTACCTATTGGGAAGCTCGAGTAGGGTGCGACTACAAATTATTAGGCCACCACAAATGACATATAAAACAATATCCATTCAATAATGGTGTATATAGTTGTATAATGAATAAATAACAATTCATAAGTAAATAGTTGTCGCATTTATTATTCTTTAAATTAACCATATAAACCAATGGGTTCCTGAGGACACCCAAATCTCAATACTTAATTCAACCCATGCTAGAGTCTGAACCACATCACAATAACAAGGTTATCATTTATCATCTCATTTAATCATATCATGCCCACTTGTACCCATAGTCCAATGCCAGATCATGGGTATAAAACTTTGTTCCTGACACCCTGTGGGTATTTGGATCCTCAGTCCCTATCCCATATGCATATCTCATATGGTATTTTGATGTAGTAGACCATGTATCACACATGTTTATCCATAAATTCATCACTATAGTCTTTTAATGCACCAGGACACACCCCACACACATTTATCGATCAATTCATTACTATGGGATTTTGATGTAGTAGACCATATCCCACACACATTTATCAACCAATTCATCATTATGGGATTTTGATGCAGTAGACCATGTCTCACACACATTTATCACATATATCACAATATCACATCTATCACATCTATCAAGGTTAATCAACAATAACCTTCTTATCTCATTACACAATAAAACATCTATTAATTGATTCTACAGTTAATTAATCCAACTCAAACAATTTCATAATCACAATAATTTCCATTAATTAATTTAATAGTTAAATAACCTAATTCAAAAATATCAATATCCCATAATTAATTCTACAATTAATCATTATAATTCAATAAATTTCATAATCATAATGATTCCCATTAATTAATTCAATAATTAATTAATATAATTCAAAAATCTCAATATCCCATAATTAATTCAATAATTAATTATTACAATTCAATCAATTACATAATCAAAACAATTTACATTAATTAATTCAACAATTAATTAATAAAATTCAAAAATATCAATATCCCATAATTAATTCAATAATTAATTATTCCAATTCAATCAATTTCATAATCACAAAAATTCCCACCAATTAATTCAACAACTAATTAATAAAATTCAACAATCTCAATATCCCATAATTAATTCAATAATTAATTATTCCAATTCACAATCCCTTAATTAATTAATTTACCAAATTAATTAATTCAATTTAATAAATTCAATTTCTAATCACCATATATAAAATATGAAATTATATACACATAATTGAAATCAGGATTTTTGGATTTGAATAAAAGTCCACCTACCTCAAGTTTGATGATGAACACACGCCAATGGAAATCCCCAATTTGAAATTTATAGGTCAAACCCACAATGAAGAATGAGATATTGAATCAAATACTATAAATAGGATCAAACAAGTCATGATCCATCAAACCTAGATCTAGGTCTAAACCCCTTCCAACACTGGATAAAATATCCCTCTTTTATCCAGAAAGATGATCAGAGAGAGAGATCTAATTAGGAAGAGACCACATACCTAAGGAGGTGTAGATATTCAATCTGGGATTCAAATCATCAATAATAGAAGTTTAAAGGTCTAGTGATCCATTCAGGAACCTATAAAATCAATAGTAATAGGTTAGGGTTGAGTCGGGGTCGATTTAGGGTGATTTCCGGGAGTTTGGGTATTTTAAATATAATTTTCAAGGGATTAAATTCTCATACACATGGTTTCTTATTCATGGTTCATCGTTTCTAATAACTGTGAACCCTAACCATGTGCCTCACCTAGGGGTGTTGTACGGTTTCTCCTAATAAGGTGCATGGTTTGACAAACCGTGCACCAACCATGAAAACCCCAATATCTCAAGAGTGCACAATTTTCTAGGATGGTCGTACAGTTTGGGAAAACTATGCGCCAACCATGCACAACCCATCTTCCTTCAAAAATCTAGCAATTTTCACCCAAACACACCCAAGATAAAACCCCAAAAAAATTACTCAAAATAGGGGAAAAGAATACCTGAAAAAGAACTTGAAACACCTGCATAAAAGTTTAGGATCTTATAATCTCTCCACCTTATAACAGTTCATCCTCAAGTTGTACTCCCAAGAATATCTAAGATTCTGAGTTAAAATGATCAGGACGTTGAGCCCACATATCCACTTATCTCTCCCATGTTTCCTCCTGAACACTACCATGTTGTCACAATACATGAACTATAATCATGATTTTCCCCCCACAACACTTTCTCATTGTGATCCAACACATGTATCAGATGCTCCTCAAAGGACACATCATTATCAAGATCAACATCATCCACATCGATCACATGAGAAGGGTTATATTGATACTAAAAAAGTTGTGACACATGAAATATATCATTCAAATCACTCTAACTCTATGTAAGAGCCAATTAGTACACCACTGGCCTGATTCTCTCTACAGTCTTAAACGGTCCAAAAAACCTGGATGCCAACTTTCCCTATCTTCATATCCTATGATGACCCAATCTATGTGAAACCCAAATGAATACGCAATAACCCTATGAAAACCCTAGGGGTCATTGACATATATCATCATATGACTTCTATCTACTTTGATCCATATCCATGTGTTTCTGAATCAACTGAACCTACTCTGACATTTCCCTCATGAGACTCGATCTCAAAAGATCTAACTCACCTACCTCCATCACATATAGAGGTGATCTGTATGGCCTACCATAAAGTGCCTCATATGGTCCATCTGAATCGTTTCTTAATAACTATTTTTATAGGTTAACTCCAACAAATCTAGATTCTTCTCCCAAGACCCACTAAATTCTAGGACACACGCCTGAAGAATATCCACTAAAACTTGTATCATATGATCTGACTTCCCATATTTTTATGCATGGAAATCCATACTCAGTAAAACCTATATACCAAGAACCTTATGTAATCCCTTATATAAGTTTGAATTAAAACGTGAGTCATGGTCTGAAACTATACTCTATGGAACCCCATGCAGATGGACAATCTCATGAACATATATCTCCCAATAGCTCCACTGAGGAAGTCTCCTGTATGGGAAAGAAATGTTCTACCTTCATCAATCGATCTACAACCACCCAAATAGAATCATTCTTCTAAGTCATCCTTAGTAGACCCACCACAAATCCTATGGTAATTTCATTCCACTTTCATTCTAGAATGGGCAATGGCTGTAGTAAACCACCAGGTTGTTGATTCTCATCATTCAATTGTTGATAGGTGTAGCATCATGTCATGAACCCTTATATCTCCTTTTTCATTCCTAGACACCAAAATTGTCGACGTAGGTCATTGTAAATTTTGTTAACACCCAAATTGTAACACCCCGAGCTTCCACGATACGCTTCTCTTTCAATAATGCAATAGCTTGCATTGTACGCAAGTTTGAGATTCTAACACACCGCGACTAATCAAAATAGCCATTATGAATAGTAATACCCACTTTTTGAAATTATATATATTTTATATTTCAAAATGGACTTCATTTTTGGATTTGAAATGTCGAAATTAGCCTATGTTGAATTTTTTGTAATTTTCTGAGAACTTCGAAATTTTTATGAATAGTGAAAAATACTTAAAACAACTTTTTAATCAAAATAATTTATAGTGATAGGTTATAATATTGAGTGGTTTTAAAGAATAATAAGAATATATTTTTACCATTTTATCCAATGGTGTTCATTAGAATTAATTTCACTTTGAAATTGGACATAAACAATTGTCAATCTTTTGATATATATTGTTTCTTAAAAACACGCTATTTGTTGTGACAGCGGGAATTAATTATAAAATTAATTAATGCAACTTATATGTTTGTAATTTCATAAAATAGACATCATTTTTGAATTCGGAATATCAATTATAGCTTAGGGTAAAATTTTGGCATTGTTCTGAAAAACTTCAATTTTTGATGAATAGTGAAACCACTAAGTGGTAGTTAAATAACTGATTTTTCGTTTAAATGAAATATTACCACTTTTGTGATTTTAGTTTCAAAAATAAGACATACATGGTTGTAATTAGGAATTAAAATGTGGTTCAATGGGATTAAAATAATTTTTTTGTGAATAGTAACTTTTAAGTTTAATTAATCACGATTAAAGGTAATTAGTGAAATTTAAGGTAAAGATAGTGTTATAATAATATGAAATGACCTTGAAACTTGTCCTACCCCTATTGGATGAGTCATGGAAGACCAAGACAATCCATGGGTCAACTTGGGAACCCCATGGATCCACTTTGGTTGGAAAATGACATTAAAAACTTTTATTTAATGTTAAAATAAAAATGTCACAAACATGAGTTGTTTTACTGAAACAATTTTTAAATGGGGTTATAAAAGTCATATTTTCGACTATAAATATTCATTAGAAATATAAAACGATTTAATACATCATGATATTTTTTTTATAATTTTTAGACATTAAATAAATTAAATTATTTATGACACCATGATGATGCAGCGATTACCTCATTAATTAACGATTTAAATAAAATGAAAAGATAATGTAAAATCCAAGGCTTACACTTGTCAAAAACCTATTGTATGAGTATATTTAGAAACATTATCACCTTATCCTCTAATTATATAAGTGTGGGAGCTTTAAAATCCTAAACTCATTATATAATAAAGTAACATTTCATTACTTTCCAAAAGTGCCCCTCCTCTCCACTTATAAAAGGCCCCCACCACTACCACCTTACTCACACTTTCAAAGCCTTTTGGCTCGGCAAACCTCTGCCCAAATACTCTCCCAACTTCTCTCCATTTCTACTAGAAGCCTCACTTTGGGCATAATTCTTCCCAAGGAAGCCTTTGGCTCAAATCAAAAAGAGTTACCCGATTTTGAGGTAATGTCTTCTCTAATGTTGTTTTGTTTTATTTAGCTTCTCCAACCCCTTAAACTCTTTTTATTCATTTATTTTGTAACAAAACCAGTATCTAAAATATACTAGTATGTTTTTATGATAAGTATTTGGTTTACACATACACACACCTTCATCTAATGGTTAAATAACATACTGTTTCTGTGGGTGACGAAATACTGCCTCACGAAACGATGATTGTTCAATATTCTTTTAACACCTCTAATGGTGGCCATTTTGATGAAACTATCTTCATATATGACATATATATTATGTTTATGTTTTCATTATGCTTCTTTATTTCTCATTTATGTCATACCTTTATGATTTCCATTATGTGTAAACACGATAATTTCATTTTAGGAAGTGCGGACTACCGCCCCCTCAAAGTGATTTGAATCGTTAATGCCATATGTGGTATGTATAAAGAATGGATTAAATGATATTATATATGATATTATACTGTAATTATAATATACCTTTATATCATTATGATTTCATTCCATTAAATATGAAATAGAAATGAAAGTAGCGTTCATGCGTACGTACGACTTACCGTCTCCATGAACGGTGCATTTCATTTCTTACCTCTAAATGTTATGTAATATTATGAATGAATGTATATACTGGATATATATTATATATATGATATCTAAAACATGAATATAATTCTGGATATAATGGATATATCACCACATGAACAACTTGTAATTATAAGAAGTTTATTTTTGACTCAAGTACCAAAGATCGACAAAATGACCGTTATTAACTTAAATAATTACATAATGTTCATAACATGGTAATAAGTGATATAAAATGAATAATGAACATGAAAAAGGTTCTTATGAAAATATAAATTAACTCTAGTTTATTATTCAGGAGGTTAAAGAACGGTCGAGTCAAGACAGGACGCATGGTAAGGGAACTTCTTAACCCAATTTCCATTCTTTGGGTTAATCTTCTACTTTCAAATTATGTCATGATATTATTATGTCCTATCTTGTATTTATACTTTCTTTATGTGTACATATAGTGAATACACATAATAGATCTATGTTATTTTAAAAATGATCTTTTTAAGGACTTCATCTCAATCTCCTTTCATTGAGGCATATTTGGTTTTATACACAACTTTCTTTTATACGGTGTATAAACCCCTTTGACTTTTACGTTTATTCAAAAAGAATCTTTTTTATACGAAGTGTTTTACTAAATGACAAAAAGGGAATGTTTTTCTTTCCGTACATATGCAGCGACAACGACTTCTCCACCGCCGTGACCATTATTTGAGTTTCGGCTTCCTCTACAAGCCATCACTTTTTTTTAATGAAAAATAAATACAAAGTTTTAACTTTCTTTTATTTTGGTATTGAAAATGGTTTTGAAAGTGTTTTTATTATATCAATGTGTTGTATTGATATCTTGTGATTGAAATGTGGAAATTTTATGTTTCCTTTATGCATGTTTTATTTGATACGATTATGTTATGGTTTATGATATGTTTAAACCTATTCATATGAGGAATGCATTGGAATTAATAAGTGACGGGTGGAGCCTGCTACAGCTCCTCGATTCATCGGTAGGTCTCATGAGACAAACTAGTGTCTTGGCACGAGGCCTTGACAAAATCTTATTGGTGGTCTTGGAACGAGGACTTGGCTACATCATTATGATAGTCTGGCATTATGCATTCCATCATTATGAAAGTGGTTATTGATATTGCATGTGATTATTCGACTAGTAGAATATCCATGTGAGTAAGTAAATGGCATTATTTAATTTTATTTTTGCCATATTATGCTGAAGTTCAATTTTAAAAAGTCTTGTGTTTTAGTTATACATTGCATTAAATGTTAATGTTTATTTATGAAAGCTTCCGCTATATTGTTATCCTTACTGAGCATCTGAGCTCACCCCTTTCAATGTTTTAATTTTTCCAGGATGTAAAGAAGTATATTATGAATGACCTGCAGGGGTAGTATGAGGGGATATGAAGATAAGATGTTATAGTTTTATTTTACTTTATGATTTAATGTAAGACTTATGAATGTATCTAGTGTTTCCAAGGCTACTAAACTAATCGGTCTTTCGAGACTTGATCTTTTGTGATCATGCCAATGTTACACAATAATGCACCGACTCTGGGTAGCTGGGGTCGGGGCGTTATAGTTGGTATCAGAGGCAGTTTAGTACTAACCTTGGAAGCTATATTTAGATAAACTCTGATTAGAGCACATAGCCTGAAGATAGACTTTAAGGATTAGTATAGAAGAACTTCCTAGAATTTTGGTATTATAGAGATTTTGTGAGTTTTCTGAGCAATACATCCCTGTCTGGATACGAGCAGGTAGAGGCGGCTCTAGAACAGATGTACCTAGGGGTAAAACCCAAAAACACCACTTTGAGCTAGACTCGAATGGGAACTGGTGCACGACAACGGGTCTTGCTGCACTCTTGGTTACGACACTCCCGGGGTATATGCTTAGGATAATTCTCATTTTCTTTACAAACCACTATGAAGGGTTATGAGTATATACTTCCTCAAGGAAAACATTTTTATGATTATGGATTATATCCATAAACCATTCAATTTTGGAATTATTCATTGCAATTCATAAACTAACCTAGTTTATGCCATTGTATAGAAATGGTTCCCAGTGGAAGGAATGTGAACTCCAGCAATACGTATGATCCAAAGCGTAAGAAGGATCATATCTTTCACGGTATTAAGCCAACATTTAGAAGGGAAATAATCTCCCATGTGTTCTCAACATATGAAGAAATAGTATCATGTGTTAATAATATAAGTAAAGAATTCTATGAGTCTTATGGCTTTTAAGGGAAGAAAGAGAAGAAAAGGTTGGAGGAGAGAATGATGGAAAAAGGGACGTGGGAAAAGAAGAATTTTCTAATATGTGATAATTGTGGGAAGAAACACCTTGGAACTTGACTAAAGGGAATGGGAGTTCGTTATAAGTGTGGAGAAAAAGGACACAAAGTGCGTGACTGCAAGGGTAAGAAAAAGGTTTCAAATGTACAATGCTTCATCTGCAATGAGTGGGGACACTACGCAAACCAATGTCCAAATCATCAAAGTGTTCCCCAAATGATGTTATTGGATAATAATCAAGTTATGATACTACCACAGATGAGGAGTAAGGATTAGAGTTCTTATGTTGTTATTAAATAATTTTGTAATTTGAGTGTTGTACTGGTTATAATAATTATGGAGTATATAAGGATTGTACTGCAGTACTATTTCATCAAGGACTTGAGATTGTGTGGAACCAAGAAAAGTGACTCCACAGTAGGTTAAATTTTTGAAAATATATGGTTGAGAGAAAGATAAACCATAATATGGTTCTGATACCGAGATAGTGATTTTGGAATAAGACATGATTGATTTGGATAAATTATATTGGATATTCTTAACTTCCTTGAAACTGATTAATGATTTGTATACATTTTTGGATAGAAGGAGTATATCTAGTATTCTATAAGGAATAAGGGATCATTGGTAATTGCAGTGTTTTAAAAGAATACATGATGAAGGTGTTCACATGTTGTTACGCGGAAAAAAGGATCTTCATTATGTTTACCTTCCTTATAAAATTTGGATTGTGAGTTGGACAGAAGTATTTTGGATAACTATAAAGGTTGGAATGGATTAAGTTGAACCTTGGATAGTATTGTTTAAGGTTAAAACATTTATGAATATTATTTTTGGAATATTATAATAGTTTTAGAAAAAGGACAACCTTCAGGTTGGGCGATAACCCGTCGCTTCGGACAAAGCTGCAGGAATCGAACCCACAACCATATTGCGATAGGCCTTTATGACCTACCACTAGCCTACAGGAAGTCCCTGGTTATTACAAAATAGTTTTTGTAATCTAAATGGTATGTGTTAATATTTTTAACCTTGTACGGTTAGGATAAATATATTATTTTTGAGTTCTATTATCTTTTTGAGTGAAAGATGAGTTTGTGGTAGAAATTAGTTGAAGGTTGAAACTCTACTTGTCAAGCATAAATATATATATATACCTATATCTTATTCTATGAATAAATTAATTATTAAACTTTATTAAAGGGATATTAAAACAAAAAAATGTGTTATCCTAATACCTTATGTCTTGTTGAACTGATGATATTTTAAATCAACATAGATTGAAGGCTTTGAGGCCCTCAATTTGACACTTGTTTGTGATTGATGACCTCAATCACTCCCTACAAATATTTACATTTTTCCTCCAATTATATGTCTCTAATTTCCACCAATGTTCTCCTAATCGAGATCATAATTGGGTGGTGACTTTTTCATTTCCATTTCCCTCTTATTAAGGCTAAATTTTATTAACCTTATTTCCGATGTGGGTTTTCCACAAAGGTATTTTCTATTTTAATCTCTTTTTTTCAAAGAAAATTTCAAATTGTGAGGATGAAATTTATTTAAGGATGGGAGAATGTAACACCCCGAGCTTCCACGATACGCTTCTCTTTCAATAATGCAATAGCTTGCATTGTACGCAAGTTCGAGATTCTAACACACCGCAACTAATCAAAATAACCATTATGAATAGTAATACCCACTTTTTGAAATTATATATATTTTATATTTTAAAATGGACTTCTTTTTTGGATTCGTAATGTCGAAATTAGCCTATTTTGAATTTTTTGTAATTTTCTGAGAACTTCGAAATTTTTATGAATAGTGAAAAATAATTAAAGCAACTTTTTTAATCAAAATAATTTATAGTGATAAGTTATACTATTTAGTGGTTTAAAAGTATAATTAGAATATATTTTTACCATTTTATCCAATGGTTTTCATTATAATTAATTTCACTTTGAAATTGGACATAAACAATTGTCAATCTTTTGATATATATTGTTTCTTAAAAACACGTTATTTGTTGTGACAACGGGAATTAATTATAAAATTAATTAATGCAACTTATATGTTTGGAATTTCATAAAATATACATCATTTTTGAATTCGGAATATCAATTATAGCTTAGGGTGAAATTTTGGCATTGTTCTGAAAAACTTCAATTTTTGATGAATAGTGAAACCACTAAGTGGTAGTTAAATAACTGATTTTTCGTTTAAATGAAATATTACCACTTCTGTGATTTGATTTTCAAAAATCCGACATAAATGTTTGTCATTAGGAATTAAAATGTGGTTCAATGGGATTAAAATAATTTTTTGGTGAATAGTAACTTTTAAGTTTAATTAATCGCGATTAAAGGTAATTAGTGAAATTTAAGGTAAAGATAGTGTTATAATAATATGAAATGAACTTGAAACTTGTAATACCCCTATTGTATGAGTCATGGCCGACCAACAAAATCCATGGGTCAACTTGGGGATGCCATGGAGCCACTTTGGTTGGAAAATGACATTAAAAACTTTTATTTAATGTTAAAATAAAAATGTCACAAACATGAGTTGTTTTACTGAAACAATTTTTAAATGGGGTTATAAAAGTCATATTTTCGAATATAAATATTAATTAGAAAGATAAAAATATTTCTTACATCATGATATTTTTTTTATAATTTTTAGACATTAAATAAATTAAATTATTTATGACACCATGATGATGCAGCGATTACCTCATTAATTAACGATTTAAATAAAATGAAAAGATAATGTAAACTCCAAGGCATAAACTTGTCAAAAACCTATTGGATGAGTCTATTTCGAACTATTATCACCTTATCCTCGAATTATATAAGTTTGGGACCTTTAAAATCCGAAACTCATTATATAATAAAGTAACATTTCATTACTTTCCAAAAGTGCCCCTCCTCTCCACTTATAAAAGGCCCCCACCACTACCACCTTACTCACACTTTCAAAGCCTTTTGGCTCGGCCAACCTCTACCCAAATACTCTCCCAACTTCCCTAACTTACTCTTAGAAGCCTCAATTTGGGCATAATTATTCCCAAGGAAGCCTTTGGCTCAAATCAAAAAGAGTTACCCGATTTTAAGGTAATGTCTTCTCTAATGTTGTTTTGTTTTATTTAGCTTCTCCAACCCCTTAAACTCTTTTTATTCCTTTATTTTGTAAAAAAACAAGTATCAAAAATATACTAGGATGTTTTTATGATAAGGATTTGGTTTAAACATACACACACCTTCATCTAATGGTTAAAGAACATACTGTTTCTGTGGGTGGCGAAATACTTCCTCACGAAACGATGATTGTTCAATATTCTTTTAACACCTCTAATGGTGGACATTTTGATGACACTATTTTCATATATGACATATATATTATGTTTATGTTTTCATTATGCTTTTTTATTTCTCATTTATGTCATACCTTTATGATTTCCATTATGTGTAAACACGATAATTTCATTTTAGGAAGTGCGGACTACCGCCCCCTCAAAGTGATTTGAATCGTTAATGCCATATGTGGGATGTATAAAGGATGGATTAAATGATATTATATATTATATTATACTGGAATTATAATATACCTTTATATCATTATGATTTAATTCCATTAAATATGAAATATAAATGAAAGTAGCATTCATGCGTACGTACGGCTTACCGTCTCCATGAACGGTGCATTTCATTTCTTACCTCTAAATGTTATGTAATATTATGAATGAATGTATATACTGGATATATATGATATATATGATATATACAACATGAATATAATTCTGGATATAATGGATATATCACCACATGAACAAATTTTAATTATAAGAAGTTTATTTTTGACTCAAGTACCAAAGATCGACAAAATGACCGTTATTAACTTAAATAATTACATAATGTTCATAACATGGTAATAAGTGATATAAAAGGAATAATGAACATGAAAAAGGTTCTTAAGCAAATAGAAATTAACTCTAGTTTATTATTTAGGAGGTTAAAGAACGGTCGAGTCAAGACAGGACGCAAGGTAAGGGAACTTCTTAACCCAATTTCCATTCTTTGGGTTAATCTTCTACTTTCAAATTATGTCATGATATTATTATGTCCTATCTTGTATTTATACTTTCTTTATGTGTACATATATTGAATACACATAATAGATCTATGTTATTTTAAAAATGATCTTTTTAAGGACTTCGTCTCAATCTCCTTTCATTGAGGCATATTTGGTTTTATACACAACTTTCTTTTATACGGTGTATAAACCCCTTTGAATTTTACATTTATTCAAAAGGAATATTTTTTATACGAAGTGTTTTACTAAACAAAAAAAAGGGAATGTTTTTATTTCCGTACATATGCGGCGACAACAACTTCTCCGCCGCCGTGACCATTATTTGAGTTTCGGCTTCCTCTACAAGCCATCACTTTTTTTTAATGAAAAATAAATACAAAGTTTTAACTTTCTTTTATTTTGGTATTGAAAATGGTTTTGAAAGTGTTTTTATTATATCAATGTGTTGTATTGATATCTTGTGATTGAAATGTGGAAATTTTATGTTTCCTTTATGCATGTTTTATTTGATACGATTATGTTATGGTTTATGATATGTTTAAACCTATTCATATGAGGAATGCATTGGAATTAATAAGTGACGGGTGGAGCCTGCTACAGCTCCTCGATTCATCGGTAGGTCTCATGAGACAAACTAGTGTCTTGGCACGAGGCCTTGACAAAATCTTATTGGTGGTCTTGGAACGAGGACTTGGCTACATCATTATGATAGTCTGGCATTATGCATTCCATCATTATGAAAGTGGTTATTGATATTGCATGTGATTATTCGACTAGTAGAATATCCATGTGAGTAAGTAAATGGCATTATTTAATTTTATTTTTGCCATATTATGCTGAAGTTCAATTTTAAAAAGTCTTGTGTTTTAGTTATACATTGCATTAAATGTTAATGTTTATTTATGAAAGCTTCCGCTATATTGTTATCCTTACTGAGCATCTGAGCTCACCCCTTTCAATGTTTTAATTTTTCCAGGATGTAAAGAAGTATATTATGAATGACCTGCAGGGGTAGTATGAGGGGATATGAAGATAAGATGTTATAGTTTTATTTTACTTTATGATTTAATGTAAGACTTATGAATGTATCTAGTGTTTCCAAGGCTACTAAACTAATCGGTCTTTCGAGACTTGATCTTTTGTGATCATGCCAATGTTACACAATAATGCACCGACTCTGGGTAGCTGGGGTCGGGGCGTTATAGTTGGTATCAGAGGCAGTTTAGTACTAACCTTGGAAGCTATATTTAGATAAACTCTGATTAGAGCACATAGCCTGAAGATAGACTTTAAGGATTAGTATAGAAGAACTTCCTAGAATTTTGGTATTATAGAGATTTTGTGAGTTTTCTGAGCAATACATCCCTGTCTGGATACGAGCAGGTAGAGGCGGCTCTAGAACAGATGTACCTAGGGGTAAAACCCAAAAACACCACTTTGAGCTAGACTCGAATGGGAACTGGTGCACGACAACGGGTCTTGCTGCACTCTTGGTTACGACACTCCCGGGGTATATGCTTAGGATAATTCTCATTTTCTTTACAAACCACTATGAAGGGTTATGAGTATATACTTCCTCAAGGAAAACATTTTTATGATTATGGATTATATCCATAAACCATTCAATTTTGGAATTATTCATTGCAATTCATAAACTAACCTAGTTTATGCCATTGTATAGAAATGGTTCCCAGTGGAAGGAATGTGAACTCCAGCAATACGTATGATCCAAAGCGTAAGAAGGATCATATCTTTCACGGTATTAAGCCAACATTTAGAAGGGAAATAATCTCCCATGTGTTCTCAACATATGAAGAAATAGTATCATGTGTTAATAATATAAGTAAAGAATTCTATGAGTCTTATGGCTTTTAAGGGAAGAAAGAGAAGAAAAGGTTGGAGGAGAGAATGATGGAAAAAGGGACGTGGGAAAAGAAGAATTTTCTAATATGTGATAATTGTGGGAAGAAACACCTTGGAACTTGACTAAAGGGAATGGGAGTTCGTTATAAGTGTGGAGAAAAAGGACACAAAGTGCGTGACTGCAAGGGTAAGAAAAAGGTTTCAAATGTACAATGCTTCATCTGCAATGAGTGGGGACACTACGCAAACCAATGTCCAAATCATCAAAGTGTTCCCCAAATGATGTTATTGGATAATAATCAAGTTATGATACTACCACAGATGAGGAGTAAGGATTAGAGTTCTTATGTTGTTATTAAATAATTTTGTAATTTGAGTGTTGTACTGGTTATAATAATTATGGAGTATATAAGGATTGTACTGCAGTACTATTTCATCAAGGACTTGAGATTGTGTGGAACCAAGAAAAGTGACTCCACAGTAGGTTAAATTTTTGAAAATATATGGTTGAGAGAAAGATAAACCATAATATGGTTCTGATACCGAGATAGTGATTTTGGAATAAGACATGATTGATTTGGATAAATTATATTGGATATTCTTAACTTCCTTGAAACTGATTAATGATTTGTATACATTTTTGGATAGAAGGAGTATATCTAGTATTCTATAAGGAATAAGGGATCATTGGTAATTGCAGTGTTTTAAAAGAATACATGATGAAGGTGTTCACATGTTGTTACGCGGAAAAAAGGATCTTCATTATGTTTACCTTCCTTATAAAATTTGGATTGTGAGTTGGACAGAAGTATTTTGGATAACTATAAAGGTTGGAATGGATTAAGTTGAACCTTGGATAGTATTGTTTAAGGTTAAAACATTTATGAATATTATTTTTGGAATATTATAATAGTTTTAGAAAAAGGACAACCTTCAGGTTGGGCGATAACCCGTCGCTTCGGACAAAGCTGCAGGAATCGAACCCACAACCATATTGCGATAGGCCTTTATGACCTACCACTAGCCTACAGGAAGTCCCTGGTTATTACAAAATAGTTTTTGTAATCTAAATGGTATGTGTTAATATTTTTAACCTTGTACGGTTAGGATAAATATATTATTTTTGAGTTCTATTATCTTTTTGAGTGAAAGATGAGTTTGTGGTAGAAATTAGTTGAAGGTTGAAACTCTACTTGTCAAGCATAAATATATATATATACCTATATCTTATTCTATGAATAAATTAATTATTAAACTTTATTAAAGGGATATTAAAACAAAAAAATGTGTTATCCTAATACCTTATGTCTTGTTGAACTGATGATATTTTAAATCAACATAGATTGAAGGCTTTGAGGCCCTCAATTTGACACTTGTTTGTGATTGATGACCTCAATCACTCCCTACAAATATTTACATTTTTCCTCCAATTATATGTCTCTAATTTCCACCAATGTTCTCCTAATCGAGATCATAATTGGGTGGTGACTTTTTCATTTCCATTTCCCTCTTATTAAGGCTAAATTTTATTAACCTTATTTCCGATGTGGGTTTTCCACAAAGGTATTTTCTATTTTAATCTCTTTTTTTCAAAGAAAATTTCAAATTGTGAGGATGAAATTTATTTAAGGATGGGAGAATGTAACACCCCGAGCTTCCACGATACGCTTCTCTTTCAATAATGCAATAGCTTGCATTGTACGCAAGTTCGAGATTCTAACACACCGCAACTAATCAAAATAACCATTATGAATAGTAATACCCACTTTTTGAAATTATATATATTTTATATTTTAAAATGGACTTCTTTTTTGGATTCGTAATGTCGAAATTAGCCTATTTTGAATTTTTTGTAATTTTCTGAGAACTTCGAAATTTTTATGAATAGTGAAAAATAATTAAAGCAACTTTTTTAATCAAAATAATTTATAGTGATAAGTTATACTATTTAGTGGTTTAAAAGTATAATTAGAATATATTTTTACCATTTTATCCAATGGTGTTCATTATAATTAATTTCACTTTGAAATTGGACATAAACAATTGTCAATCTTTTGATATATATTGTTTCTTAAAAACACGTTATTTGTTGTGACAACGGGAATTAATTATAAAATTAATTAATGCAACTTATATGTTTGGAATTTCATAAAATATACATCATTTTTGAATTCGGAATATCAATTATAGCTTAGGGTGAAATTTTGGCATTGTTCTGAAAAACTTCAATTTTTGATGAATAGTGAAACCACTAAGTGGTAGTTAAATAACTGATTTTTCGTTTAAATGAAATATTACCACTTCTGTGATTTGATTTTCAAAAATCCGACATAAATGTTTGTCATTAGGAATTAAAATGTGGTTCAATGGGATTAAAATAATTTTTTGGTGAATAGTAACTTTTAAGTTTAATTAATCGCGATTAAAGGTAATTAGTGAAATTTAAGGTAAAGATAGTGTTATAATAATATGAAATGAACTTGAAACTTGTAATACCCCTATTGTATGAGTCATGGCCGACCAACAAAATCCATGGGTCAACTTGGGGATGCCATGGAGCCACTTTGGTTGGAAAATGACATTAAAAACTTTTATTTAATGTTAAAATAAAAATGTCACAAACATGAGTTGTTTTACTGAAACAATTTTTAAATGGGGTTATAAAAGTCATATTTTCGAATATAAATATTAATTAGAAAGATAAAAATATTTCTTACATCATGATATTTTTTTTATAATTTTTAGACATTAAATAAATTAAATTATTTATGACACCATGATGATGCAGCGATTACCTCATTAATTAACGATTTAAATAAAATGAAAAGATAATGTAAACTCCAAGGCATAAACTTGTCAAAAACCTATTGGATGAGTCTATTTCGAACTATTATCACCTTATCCTCGAATTATATAAGTTTGGGACCTTTAAAATCCGAAACTCATTATATAATAAAGTAACATTTCATTACTTTCCAAAAGTGCCCCTCCTCTCCACTTATAAAAGGCCCCCACCACTACCACCTTACTCACACTTTCAAAGCCTTTTGGCTCGGCCAACCTCTACCCAAATACTCTCCCAACTTCCCTAACTTACTCTTAGAAGCCTCAATTTGGGCATAATTATTCCCAAGGAAGCCTTTGGCTCAAATCAAAAAGAGTTACCCGATTTTAAGGTAATGTCTTCTCTAATGTTGTTTTGTTTTATTTAGCTTCTCCAACCCCTTAAACTCTTTTTATTCCTTTATTTTGTAAAAAAACCAGTATCAAAAATATACTAGGATGTTTTTATGATAAGGATTTGGTTTAAACATACACACACCTTCATCTAATGGTTAAAGAACATACTGTTTCTGTGGGTGGCGAAATACTGCCTCACGAAACGATGATTGTTCAATATTCTTTTAACACCTCTAATGGTGGACATTTTGATGACACTATTTTCATATATGACATATATATTATGTTTATGTTTTCATTATGCTTTTGTATTTCTCATTTATGTCATACCTTTATGATTTCCATTATGTGTAAACACGATAATTTCATTTTAGGAAGTGCGGACTACCGCCCCCTCAAAGTGATTTGAATCGTTAATGCCATATGTGGGATGTATAAAGGATGGATTAAATGATATTATATATTATATTATACTGGAATTATAATATACCTTTATATCATTATGATTTAATTCCATTAAATATGAAATATAAATGAAAGTAGCATTCATGCGTACGTACGGCTTACCGTCTCCATGAACGGTGCATTTCATTTCTTACCTCTAAATGTTATGTAATATTATGAATGAATGTATATACTGGATATATATGATATATATGATATATACAACATGAATATAATTCTGGATATAATGGATATATCACCACATGAACAAATTTTAATTATAAGAAGTTTATTTTTGACTCAAGTACCAAAGATCGACAAAATGACCGTTATTAACTTAAATAATTACATAATGTTCATAACATGGTAATAAGTGATATAAAAGGAATAATGAACATGAAAAAGGTTCTTAAGCAAATAGAAATTAACTCTAGTTTATTATTTAGGAGGTTAAAGAACGGTCGAGTCAAGACAGGACGCAAGGTAAGGGAACTTCTTAACCCAATTTCCATTCTTTGGGTTAATCTTCTACTTTCAAATTATGTCATGATATTATTATGTCCTATCTTGTATTTATACTTTCTTTATGTGTACATATATTGAATACACATAATAGATCTATGTTATTTTAAAAATGATCTTTTTAAGGACTTCGTCTCAATCTCCTTTCATTGAGGCATATTTGGTTTTATACACAACTTTCTTTTATACGGTGTATAAACCCCTTTGAATTTTACATTTATTCAAAAGGAATCTTTTTTATACGAAGTGTTTTACTAAACAACAAAAAGGGAATGTTTTTATTTCCGTACATATGCGGCGACAACAACTTCTCCGCCGCCGTGACCATTATTTGAGTTTCGGCTTCCTCTACAAGCCATCACTTTTTTTTAATGAAAAATAAATACAAAGTTTTAACTTTATTTTATTTTGGTATTGAAAATGGTTTTGAAAGTGTTTTTATTATATCAATGTGTTGTATTGATATCTTGTGATTGAAATGTGGAAATTTTATGTTTCCTTTATGCATGTTTTATGTGATACGATTATGTTATGGTTTATGATATGTTTAAACCTATTCATATGAGGAATGCATTGGACTTAATTAGTGACAGGTGGAGCCCGCTACAGCTCCTCGATGCATCGGTAGGTCTCATGAGACAAACTAGTGTCTTGGCACGAGGCCTTGACAAAATCTTATTGGTGGTCTTGGCACGAGGCCTTGGCTACGTGGTTATGATAGTCTGGCATTATGAATTCCATCATTATGAAAGTGGTTATTGATATTGCATGTGATTATTCGACTAGTAGAATATCCATGTGAGTAAGTAAATGGCATTATTTAATTTAATTTTTTCCATATTATGCTGAAGTTCAAGTTTAAAAAGGCTTGTGTTTTAGTTATACATTGCCTTAAATGTTAATGTTTATTTATGAAAGCTTCCGCTATATTGTTATCCTTACTGAGCATCTGAGGTCACCCCTTTCAATGTTTTAATTTTTCCAGGATGTGAAGAAGTATATTATGAATGACCTGCAGGGGTAGTATGAGGGGATATGAAGAGAATATGTTATAGTTTTATTTTACTTTATGATGTAATGTAATACTTATGAATGTATCTAGTGTTTCCAAGGCTACTAAACTAATCGGTCTTTCGAGAAT
The DNA here is from genome assembly GCA_963277665.1 of Viscum album. Taxonomy (NCBI): domain Eukaryota; kingdom Viridiplantae; phylum Streptophyta; class Magnoliopsida; order Santalales; family Viscaceae; genus Viscum; species Viscum album. The sequence continues at coordinate 1,869,898,853 of OY728163.1, forward strand.
TGATCTTTTGTGATCATGCCAATGTTACACAATAATGCACCGACTCTGGGTAGCTGGGGTCGGGGCGTTACACAAATGCACCGCCCTCTTTGAGGCATGAAATTTTTTCATCATATCCTCCTATATGCTCATAGGCACAACAACCCAATTCCTAACATAGATGATCTCATCCTCATATATGGTTCAATTGAAATGTGACTCCCCACCTTATAGGATTTTTCTCAAGGCTAAAAATTTTGGATCCTCATACTACCTATCTTTAATCTATCTCAAAAGTGTAGAATCCACTGAAATTGATACAAGAGTCATCTGATCCTAATTCTCCTAAGACAAAACATGAATCTCATCTAGTAAATCCATTGTCTTCCACTCAACACTAGACCCTTGAACTATCTAAGTTTGAGTTTTCCTGCTCAAAGAGTCAACAACATTATTTCCCTTCCAAGTCATATATGCTGCAACAAAGTTAAAATACGTCATATACTCAACCCATCTCTACACCCGAAGATTCAAGTATCTCTATGAAAAGATATAATTTAAGATCTTATTATTTGTATACATAGAAAACCTCTCACCCAACAAATAATGTCACTAAAACTTCAAATCATATACCATTATAGCTAATTAAAGTTCATGTGTAGAGTAGTTTCATTCATGTGTCCTCAAATTTCGCAACCCATACTTCACAACTTGATCTCCCTGCATCAACACTACTCCAATACCTATCCCTAAATCATCAAAAAACATCATATACTACTCAACTGGATTAGGTAGGATCAAGATCGGTGATGGTGTCAAATTATTATTCAACTCCTAGAAGTAATTCTCACATGATTACATCCATTCAAACTTTATCTCATTATTTTTCAAGTCCGAAAGTGGTGTTTATAAAAAAAATTATTGGAGAAAACTATGATAATATCCTTCTAGACATATAAAACTTCATATTTCAAAAACATTGTTGGTCTACTCCTAAGAAACAAACACCTGAACTTTCTTTGGGCCCACTAACACACCTTCCTCCAAGATTATGTAACCTAATAAGTGTAATTGATCAATCCAAAACTAACACTTAGTTAGCTTGGTGTATAACTAGTTCTCTCTTAGTGTACTCTATAAAATGTCAATATGTTGGTCATGATCATCATGAGACTTGAAGTACACCAAGATTTCATCCAAAAAACACTACCACAAACTGATCCACATATAGATAAAAGATTTTATTCATCAAATACATAAACACTACTGGTGTGTTTGTCAACCCAAATGGAATTATAATGAACTCATAAAAGTCATACCTTATTTTGAAAGTAGTCCTTAGTATATCATAAGGTCAAACTATCAACTTATGATACCTTGATCTCAATTCAAATTGATATAAAACACAAGCCCCTATCAACTATTAAAAAATATCATCGATCACTAAAGAGGATACCAGTTCTTCATATTCATATGGTTAAACTTCTGATAATCGACACTCAATAGCAGATTCATGTCATGATTCTTAGAAAACAAAACTAGAGAACCCCAAGGTGATGTACTCAGACTAAAAACCCCCTTATCTGTAAACTCTTCTAGCAGAGTCTTGAGATCTTAAAGATCTTTTGGTTCTATTCTATATATTAGAATCAAAACTGGATTATCCCCACATATGAGCTCAATCGTAAACTCCACATATCTCTCTTGTGGAAGCCCTAATAATTCCTCAAAAAATTCATCCTAGAACCTATCCAATATGGGTGGAAAGAAATCATGCTTCAGACCCCCATCATCCAAAAACAAACTAGAAAACTGGGCAGTAAGCTCCCCCAATTGCTAAAAAATTGGCCCCGCACGGCCTGCCTTGATATCCCATTCTCCATGGTGTATATAATTGTCACCCTCATGAGACATAAAAGTCAATATTATATGGTAATAGTCAATTTGGGATTGGTATATGACTAACCAGTTCATACCCATAATTAGGACAAAACTTGACATGTCAAGAATGTAAATAACCCAAAGTAAATGATACTCACCAACATATAGAGAACACCCTTTGCACAAACATATGTCTCTTAGTCTTACTCCTAAAGGTGTATTGATCATCAACACTCAGATCAAAAACTCCACCACTAGGTTCAAACCATTCACAAGTTGTGCAGATATAAAGTAATGAGAGTCACCAGTATTAAATAAGGAACTAGAAAGCATAGAATCTAAAAGAATCATACCTATTACTTTTGAAAATCTAGCATTTCTATCCAAAAGTGTAGGATAAATGGAATGTAACTATCCTACACCTCTTCCCTATGATGAAATTTTAGTCCCCTTAGTTGCACCACTATGATAATATAGGGGGTCTTACCTAGAAGAACCTCATCCACTACCTTGACCACCACGACCTGTAGTACTCAAATTTCCCGACTTATGTGGTGTAAAATATCCCCTTACCACATTCTTATTTTGTTTAGCTTCTCTATAATTACCTGTATATCATGGGTTTCTACATAACTTATGTAGATGTCTCATCCTACTACAAGATTGGTACTCTACTAGTGGTTAGGAACAGTGGAAACAATAGTGGCTCGGACTACCACACTGGTGGAAAATAACTCAAGTAAGATCATGTGTAACTGATCTTTCCCCCTATCCACTCTTCTTTCCCAATATATGGTCAATATTATCATATTGAAACTTTCTTACCTTGGAACATGTACCTCTTTATTGTCTAATAGCAACAAATTATCCTCCACTAGAATTACTCTTCAGGTTCCCCTCAACAATGAGATCCTGATCCACCACCTCAGAAAACTTCTTTAACTAAAATATGTATACTATGAATTAATCTCAAAATTAAATTCATCTTTGAGCCTCCTTGTCATAGCTATCTCATCTCCTGACAATGCTAGAGAAAATAATTGTAGGTTTGTAAAGAGACCAGTATAGCCTATCATGGGAATACTCCCCTGAGTCAACTGTGTGAACTCAGCTGATCTCTACTATCTCGGTGTCTCTGGATAAAAGTGCTTTGGGAACTTCTCTAAAAATTACTTACATACCATACCATCAGCCTGTCTAGTCTGAGCATAAACATACCACCAGAACTTCACTGATCCTCATAACATATAAGAAGCTAAATTAACCATATTCTTGAAAGGAGTATTTAAATGGTCAAGTATAGTCTGGATAGACTCAATCCAGAACTCTGATGACTCAGGTCCACCCTCTCAAGTGAAAGTTGGAGGGTGTTATAATTTAAAATCCCATGTAAAGTTAGACATACTCTTCACTACCCACTCTAGGTCTATCTCTATAAATTGTATAAACCAATAAAAGTTCTCATGGAACTTCTCTTCTACTTATTTACCCAACACTATTGGTGTCTTGGGTTCCACTACTAGAGCATCATCTCTAGCCATGTCCTCCTATTGTCCTCTCAAAAAGTGTCGTCATGGAGGTATATCTCTATAATTCCAAACAAACATCTTAGGACACATAATACCACTTTAACATGGTTAACATAAGAGGGGATCATAATAATCTATAATAAGTAAGTTTACCAAAACCGTTTCACATGATCAATATCGAGGCACTATCACTACCCTTAACTATCCTACATCCAGGTCATGGTTAACAAAGGGTAAACACATTATCATTATGCAAGTTTTCTCATTAGACACCCATTTCTTCATATATTGCATCATTTTTCAATTTCATATTAGACACAATTATCACTTTCACATTAGGCACCTTTTTCATTTAAATTTACACAAGAAAGGGAAAATAGTTCAATCTCAACCACTTACTTGAAACCCATTTTCTCATGAATTCTTAAAATGATGCATGTCGCAAAATAATACTGAGTGCCTAGAATGATTCATGCATACTTAACTCTCATTCCATACTGAGCCATGAGTCAAATATCTAAAATAATAATAACATTACATAATAAGTGTGTCACTCAAGGTGAAATAGCATCAACTATAACAACACACATCAATAAAAATAATCCCACCCTGGGTACTTGGCTTTTACCCTCATACATGGGTTAGAAACTCCCATGAAAAAGCTCTTAACCAAGGCCTGACTCATCCTATTCTATTTTCTACCTTTCCCAAATATTAATACAAAATAAAAAAGAAAATAAAACTCCTTTCATTCCACTTTGTAACGTTCCTACCTAGGTGCCACACACCAATGCCCTGATCTGGTTTTCTATGTGACCTCAGGAACACCTGCCCATACACTAGAGGTTGCTGACTAGTAGTGAGGGTGAATATCTATCATGGGGATACTATACCCTCTTTATCAAAGTAACAAAAAATGGAAATAAATAATAATAATCGGATGATATAACCAAATAACCAGACAATACCAGTATCACATGATAACTAAAACATGAATACAATAACCAAACTAAAATAGTAGATATATCATTCTAAGTAAGTTTGAAGTGTCAAAGGAAAAATCCAAAAGTAAGACACTGGTAACTCTAAGTAGGTCCTGACACCAGTTCTGGTTCCCACATCCATGCTTCATCCTGACTCAGCCATCTAGCATATGGCTCTTTCCCTTAACCAGTCCTAAAACCATGAAGTCTATTTGGGTACCAATCAGCCAACCCAAGTAGGGTATGAGTGAAACTCAGTAGGCCACCACCAATGTCTTATAAAAAAATATTTAGTCAATAACAGTGTATAAAGTTTTATAAATAATAAATAAAATGCATAAGTAAAAAGTTATCACAATTATTATTCTTTAAATTAACCACATAAACCACCCGGTTCCTGAGGACACACAAATCTCAATACCTCCTTCGGCCTATGCTGGATTTTGAACTACATCACAATACTAAGGTTATCATTTACCATCTCATTCAATCATATCATGGCCACTTGTAACCATAGTCTAATGCCAAATAATGAGTGTAGAATGTTGCGTCTAACACCTCATGGTTATTTGGATCCTTAGTCTATGTCCCATACTAGTATCTCATATAGGATTTTGATGCAACTTACCATTTCCCACACATGTTTATCAATAAATTCATCACTATGGGCTTTTGATGTAGCGGACCATGTCCCACACACATTTATCAATCAATTCATCACTATGAGATTTTGATGCATCAGATCATTCCCCATAGACGTTTGTCAATCAATTCATCACTATGGTATTTTGATGCAGTAGACCATGTCCCACACACATTTATCACATTTATCACAATATCACATATATCACATCAATAAAGGTTAATAAACATTAACCTTCTTATCACATTACAAAATAAAAACATCTATTAATTGATTTTATAATTAATTAATCAAATTCAATCAATTTCATAATCACAAAAAATACCATTAATTAACTCAACAATTAATTAACCCAATTCAAAAATCTCAATATCCCATAATTAATTCAACTATTAATTATTATAATTAAATGAATTTCATAATCACAACAATTCCCATTAATTAATTCAATAATTAATTAATATAATTCAATAATTTCAACATCCCATAATTAATTAAACAATTAATTATTCTAATTCAATCAATTTCATAATCACAAAAATTCCCATTAATTAATTCAACAATTAATTAATACAATTAAATAATCAAAATATCCCATAATTAAGTAAAAAAATTAATTATTACAATTAAATCAATTTCATTATCACAAAAAATCCCATCAATTAATTCAACGATTAATTATTCCAATTCACAATACCTTAATTAATTAATTTACTAAATTAATTAATTTAATTTAAGAAATTCAATTTCTAATCACCCAATATAAAATCCACAATTACATACACATAATGGAAATAAAGACTTTGGAATTTGAATAATAAACCACTTGCCTCAAGTTTGATGATGAACACACACCAATAGAAATCTCCAATTAGAAATGGATAGGTCAAACCCATGACAAAGAATGGGATCTTTAATCAAATCCTAGAAATAAGATAAAATGTGTCATGATCCGTCAAAACTAGATCTAGATCTAAACCCTTTCCAATATAGGATAAAACATCCCTCTTTTATCTAGAAATAGGAGTGGGAGAGAGATAGATATCAAATCGGGAAGAAACCACATACCCAGAGAGGTGAAATCTTCAATCTAAGCTTCCAATCATTAATAAAAGAAGTCATAAGGGCATATAATCCATCTAATAACCTCAAAAAATAGGTTAGGGGTGATTTGGGTTTGATTTAGGGTTATTTATGGGGGTTTGAGTATTTTAAATCTAATTTTTAGGGGATGAAATCCTTGTACGCACTATTTCCAATACGGGGCGCACGGTTTCACCTAATCATGCACCTCACCTAGGGGTGCCACACAATTTCTCCTATGAGGGAGCATGGTTTGACAAACCATGTGTAAATTGTTAAAACCCCATTTTCTCAAGGGTGCACTATTTTCTAGGATGGGCGTATGGTTTGGGAAAATCATGTGCCAACCATGCACAAGCCCTCTTCATTCCAAAATCTTCTAATTTTCACCCAAACACACCCAATATAAGACTTAAAAAAATTACTCAAAACATTTCAAAATAATACTTGAAAAATATATCGATACACCTCTATAAAAGGTTAGTATCTTACATATTTACTTGAATTCATGACATTCCTTTCCTCAAATTTAAAAAGTATAAAATAAGAGTTTAAAGGGAAATTTCTACTCACTTTCTTTAAATGATTAAAGTTGTAATACCTTACTTTTAAGTTTCTTAATAAATTATATAATAACAAAGAAAATAATTCACCCATGAAGAAATATTTTAAGGTAAAAGGAAAGAGATGTAGGAAGTATAATTTCTTTAATGGAAAAAACTTAAATTAAATAGAAGATCATAACTTAGAAGAAATAGATGTGGATGATATTGAGTATTTTAAATTCCTTAACAAGGAATTTTATTTTCCTATTATGGATAAATCATAAACTAAGAAGAAAATTTATGAAGATGATGCTTAAGTTGAGGGGTTTTTTTACCTTAAAGTGGAGTTGGAGGCTCCTATTGATGTAATGTATGTTTTTATAGAAAAAATGAAGAAATAAAATGGAGTGTTGTGTGATTAAAAACCATATATATATCAATAGAAAGAGATAAAAAATATTATTTTAATGTTTATATTGAAAATCACAAATTTAAGAATCCATAAAACCCATAAAAATTAATTTATATCAAGCTCAAAGTGGATGAGTTGTCATGAATCATTAATGGATTTACCAGCACTGTAAAAGTTAGGGTCAAAAGGATTAAGGATATTGAATGAGAAGTTTTCAAAATGAGGTGAAGGGTTGTGGATTAATAAAAATATATGATTTATGGGATGAAATTGATAATTTATATTATACAGGCTATCGAGAAGGTGAAGGAGATGAATGGTGATCTATGAAATAATTTGGAGGATTATCTATAATAAAAAAATACATATAAAAAAAATAAAACTCTTGTGTGGGGATTGATTGTAAGAAAAAATTTATCATTGTTGAGGTTAATCCACATGTACCTAATCCTCAAAGAAATATTTATTTAAGAGGGACCTACAAGTCCATTGAATCAGTATCAAAGAAATTTAATAATGCACCAAAAATTAGGTGTTATTTTTATAGAAAAATAGGTCACATAAAAAATATATATTCTACATAAAATATATATATCAATACATAATAAAAATGGATAAAAAGAAGAGAAAATAAACAATCTTGCAATATTTTTTATGGATACAATTTTTAGTGTGAAGGATATAGACACAAATATATTCATTTCTCATCAAGTATGTGAAGGAATTTTCCATGGAAGACTCAAGGTAGAGAGGATGAAAACTAAAGGAGTCATCAAGAAAGTTAAAACCCAAAAACTAGTTTGTGTATTTATGAGATTATGAGGACTCATTGAATAAAAATGTGTAATAAGAATATAAATCACTAATGTATGTGAAAATAAAATCTTAGGTTAAGAAGAAAAGGGATGAGAAGGATATTAGAGTGGTGATTTCTTTAAAATAAATAATGAATATAGAGTGGATCTTTGGTAGTGGATACACTTATTATATGATGGGAAACAAGGATCTTGTCACAAGAATCAAATATGTCAAGGAAGTTGTCATTTAGTTTGGAAATAATTAGAGCTTGAAGATCATTGGTTCTAGGAAAGCCAAAATTGGGGGAATAGAGATTATAAAGATGAATTTCTTGGATATTGGAGCCCTAGGTCACAATTTAATTAGTATAATACAATTGAGTTGCTCACATAATGTAATAAATTTTACCAAGAAGACTTGTATAGTGAATGGAAAGGATGGTTTAATAGTGATGTAAGAAAATTGAATAAAGTGGAATCTATACCTCATTATTGGTGAATAATACATGTTTTTTATACAAGGAATATATATTTTACATTAAGTAATACCTTAAATTTATATTTCACCACTATATCCAAGAATAATAAAATAATTCCCAACAAAGACACAATAGAAAACATCTCATCCACATTGATCCATTCAATTTTTAACTAGCATTTTCACAAAATTTGTGTGTTGTTTCAAATATTTTTTCCTTGTTCATTGAGTTTGTTATGGAAAATACATTTGGTTTTGATAAGGTCCTTATCATGAAACTTTAAAAAAATCTCCCAAGTTTGATTTTTCTCAAATAGATAAGTATTTAAGAAATCTACCATGAGAAAAAAAATGGTAAAGTAAAATTGACCTTGAAATTATATACAATCAATTGTGAGGTAAAAATTATAAAGGATGAACAATCATGTAATTATAGTGGATCAATGGTGTAGTTAAATTGGATCGATTATGACTGAACTTTATAAAGATAAATTGATTTTGATGTTACAAAGGCAATGATGTGTCTAGTAAAAATGCAATGGTGTGTTTTGTAAAAACCATCATGTGGCCCATCCAAAATAAAGGAGTATCGTATCTAGAGTATTTGGTGAATTTATGTATATGTTTTTTTACTTATTTGATTGAGTTAGGTGTGTTTTTTCGATGCTTTTTTTGGGTCCCGTCTATATATTAATGTATTCTAGATATCCGTTTCCCTGTAATCCCACTTTCTAAAGGCAGTTGGCTTTCATCACTTTCAACAACGATGTCTACTCCTTGATCAAAATGGGATGATGGGATGTTGGTTCCTCCTTCCAAGGATTCATCCTTGGAGATCGTTACATAGTACGGGTCTACCTCATATATTTGAGTCATGTTCATGGAACTTGTTCTCAATACTATCTCTTTATGGACACCATTTAATTATGTTGCTTCTGTCCTGATAGGGAAGCAACCTTTGATCAGGAGATTAGTCACTTTAGGAATCATTAGGCATGTTTGTACATTGGGAACATTGGTCGCCTGTATTATTTCACTTGGGATGGAATATCATATGAGGCATCTTAGGCGTGAAACCCAAGGCATACCATATCGATCATGAGTTAGTTTATGCCAGGTGTGTAATTCTTCTAAGGATTTTTACTTCAAGAATCCCATACTTATGCATGGGGTGGGTATTTTGGGTAAGGTCACAAGTTCTACATCCTGTGGAGATGGATCAGAACTCCTGGTTAAGATAGATCTATAAGGTGCATCCCTAGGAGGGAAAATGTCACACCTGGGTTTAACATTGGTCGGGATTAAACCTCAGATAGGTATCCTACATAACCTATTTATAATATAGTGATCAAAACCCACATATCTCAATTCCACATTTTAAGGTCATGTGATAGTACTGATCCACGTAGTTTAACATCATGTGGTAAGAATGGTTGTGTCATGAAAGGATCGTCCATGAGGGATGGTGTGGGGCTTACACATAGAATCCTACCATCGCAAGAGGATTTATCTTGGTAGATAGTGTAGGGATTATGAATTAATATACCCATGGAAGGGATTTCATCCCACTTGGACAGATAAAAATTTGGGGCTTATGCATGGGAGCTGCCTGTTGCGGGTGCCTCATCCCCCCGGTGGGGAAGGATAGTGTGGGGATTGGACATGAAAGCTACCTGAGTGTGAAGATTTGTGGACTAGGAGTGAATCTTTCTGACCCTCTATGGGAGAGGGAGGCATCCCATTATGATCATACATGGGGCATATCATTCTTATCACATGAGATAAGACAACAGTTTTACATAATGTGCTGAGGATATTATCATGCAGTTTAACATCATACAACTAGGTTATGTAAATAGGTAGTTTTACATCATGTTGCTCATACATGAGTAGGATCACTCCTTACCCCTAGTTATTACATCCCCACTGCTAATACGCCTTTGGGTGGTGCATGGTGTTGTAAATTCGGCGAAGGATTGTTCAGTCACAAGGTCCACGTTATGGTCCCTATGTTTAGAAGGAAAAGGGGTTACAATGACTATGTTTATAAGAAACATGTAGGGTAATGATTTCACTAGAGGAATAGGGGGTGTGAAGTGTGGGAACAAGAAATTGTTTCATGAAAATGGGTTGGGTTGTGTGAAAAAAATTTGCGAGAAGAGGGCTATGGTATAAGAAAAACTGATGGAGTCAAGAGGCATGGTTACACCCATGTTTTGGGGGTTGCACACAAACCAGGGTTGAGCATAGGTATGTTATTTGAGAGCACACAACTAGCCTTAGGTTTAGTGGCATGAGGATCACTCTATAGTATTCCAAGTCAATGTTGGACCCATAGGAGGTCTTTCATGAAAATTACCTACCTTTAAAGGTCCATGGTTGATGGTTTTGCGTGCTATTGTGGAAGAATGGGAGTTGTGCACAGTAGAGCATCACTTCATCTTAGGGAGAGAATCTGGGAGGGTGGGGGTGAGATTCTATTTATAGATAAAATCCTCAACTATTTTCATGTAATTCCCTAGGTGTGGAATTGGATTTTAGCATCGATATTTCCTTTGTCTCTGGATTTTAGTCATGCAATGCCTCTAGATTGACATCATGTTTAGTGTGAAAATCGAATGGTTGCACATGAAGGGTGAATTTTAATCTTCCTATTTGTTCGCATAAACAATTATGTGTGTGTATGGGCCTTTTCCATGTTGTTGGAATTTAGATCATCCATGGAAGTATACATCACATTTGGCGCGTAAGTCTATTACATGTGGGATTTCATCTTTGTGCACACTCATAAAAAGTTGAACACAACCCCTTCATCAGCCCCGAGATATCCCTTTGGGGTGGTTTTCATGCTTGGTTTACCCAAAACTAGTATTTTGAGGCCTCGAATGAGATTTTAGTACCATCATATCCCCCCTTCTTGGAATATGAGCTGACAAGGGACCAGAAGGTCGGGTTCTAAGGTTTACACCAAAGATGGTGGCTCATTTCTATTGGTGCATGCAACATTTTCCTTAAGGAATGAAAATGAGGTAGTGTGCTATGTGTAACAGGAATTCATCAACTATAAATAGGATGAGAGGGCCCTTGTATGGTACCTCAAGTTCTCTCATGATAATAATTTTCTCTCATGCATAAAATTTCCCTTTTGTGTGAAAATCTGATCCTTCAGCTGCATTTCCATACAAGACAACCTTTCACAAATTATTTCTATGACAGAGGAGAAATTTTGTGTGCACACATCCAAAGTTGTGTGTGGAATCACCCTTTATTCTCCAAGAAATATAATTTTCATGCACTTCTATTTGAACCTCAGAATTATTCTAAAATGGCCAAACAACCAGATCAGGATGAGATTGAATATGTTTTTGCTACCCAAAGGGAAAAAATAGAGGCAAATCTAGAGATTACTTGAGCATGGAGGATTGAACCATCAATTAGGAACTTATGATCATGCTAACTGAAGATCAAAGAAACTAACCACTGAGTAACCACCTCCTGCTATGTAATTTTGGATTGATTTATGAAGTAAACATCTCAGGCCATGAAGTCACACACCATGATTCTAGTTCATGCATGTGGATGATCTCAACCGTTGGAACATTAATTTGCACGGTAACCTTACTTAGGATCATGAAGACATCACCATAAACATGTTGAGTGGGCGAGCGAGGATAGTCGTGGGAGATAAATCGGAGGCCAAAGAATTTATATCCTGATATAACATCATCCTCTAGAGTATAATTCAAAACAATGGTCAGGGTTGGCATAAAGACTGGGACTTGTCGGTAGGATACAACTTCACTGAAAAATGGGCTTGGGAATACATGATATGCTACACCTGCTTGGAATATCTGACCAAGATACACCATATTGACCTATATGAGGTAGTGTGGACATCCCAATTTCACACATACCGCCAATTGGAGTTACTAACATAGTGTATGAGTCATTAGTCTCCAAACACCAATATGTTTCACCTTCGGCATGGGGAGGTGAGAATAATCTTGTGGAATGTGCACTACATTGGTGGCATCCCACTGGAAAGCTTCTAGTATGACTAATTTCTCCCAACACTAAATTTTTGGGGTGATAGGCAGTAAACCCCTCTTCTAATGTAGTATATGTTGGATGCATTAACTAGAGTTCTAAAGCATCATCCACCCTTTCACAAGGATATCACATTAAAGATATGGTTGATCATGTTCTTTAGGAAGGATCCATATGTGAAGATGTTGGGGCAGCCAATGCAATGCTCATTGGATCTATAGAATAAGAGTTCAAGATCATACTAGATGATTCTAGATATAGGAGAATATGATCAGTAGGGTTTCAATATGGTTGAAGGCTGGAAAACAAGGGTCTAATACACCACATTTCTTGCATTATTACTCAATGTTTGGGTGCTTCCAGTCAGAGATACCTGCATGGGTATGTGCCTAGGAACATTGTTGATGGTGGCGATCATGGTAGCTGATAACAGTGTGAACTTAGGTGTGTTGTTGTTAGCTCGTCTCTATAGATAACTAGGTAATGTGGTAAGGGGAGATAGTAATAGGAGACTCTATGGACTATTTTAGTTCCTTTATGGCTAGATCAGGGAACAATTTGAAGGCTATGAGTTTCTAAATACCATCAATTGGCCAAATTTCAGCCTTCATCCTTCTCTGATCAACATCATTGGGATCGGGCTAGTGATGCTCAGTGATATTGGGGTCACAATCAGTATTGGGAATCATGAAAATTTAAACTTCCAACCCTTCTCGACACTAGTTGGGCCAATGGTGGACAACCTACTGGGGACACAATAGTAGAGGGAGTACCTTCTATATTTCTAGGGTGGAGTATTGGTGGATCGGATCAACGACCATACCTATTGTGATCCATACACATCATCCCAATTTTCTATAAATTTTGGGTTCTTCCAGCAGAAGATGAGGAGAGTTTACATAGGGGTTTGTGAATAGAGGTATCCCTATATCCTTCATCAGCTATGGTGGATGCTGATAGGTGAAGGATTAGGGGAGATGATCATGCTGACACCAACCAATATGAACACCGTCTTTTCCTAGGATTATGACAACAACTAGGTGGTAGTGTATTTGGTAATGATCTTGTGGAAATGAATCAGAGTTATCATGATAGTGAGTGAGGATCCAAATCAACAATGAGGAAGTAAGGATTCTCTTCAAGGAAAATCTAAATGTTTGGAGTGGCTCAATCTAGAGTTTTGGTGGGGGTATCACAAGGCACTGTTGTACCCCCACTTCTTGGAGGAGAGGGATCTTGGAAGTGGTCTTGGGAGAAAGCATGGGATCCCAAATCAGGGAGAGTGGATCTAGAGAGGCTCTTGAGAAGAAACTAAAATATCTACTACATATAGCTACTGATGTTGCCTTTCCCATACTCTATCTATCTTGGAGGATTCTACGAACAACCATGATAGCAGAGGGCCTATGGTGGAAGCTAAACCACGGTGGAGTTGAGAATTCAGAGGTCGGGCTCTCTTGGATCATGACCAATGTGTGATTCCACAAAAGGCATGCATACCCAAAAACCATGGATGCCTCTGCATACCAATGAAAGGAACCCAATATCCCTTACACCTCAGTTCAGGTTATGTTTGGAAGTGAGCCACAATGGGAGGAGACACCACCTGTCAATGAATAATATAAGGAGGAATCAGCAGATGAGGATACACAGAGCTCTAATGATGAATAATCCTGGGGATCAGCTACCAATCAGGGGAATCCCTAGGAGATAGGTGAAATTGTGGTCTCTGATGATGACCTAGTCATACTTTTCAAGGTAAGATTTCCAACTTACCTACCTCCTTCAGTTATTCCCCTTTTTTAGGAGATCTAACTGAAACTTATCTTGTATATGAGAAAATAAAAAAAAGTGGTCCCTACTGGAGGCAGTGAGGGTTCTCCATTAAATGTTTAGGGGAATTCTCTAGAGTCTGTACCAAAGGCTAAGGTAACTAGTGGTCCCATAAAAGAGGTCAAAGTGGTGATCTCAAAGCCTCAGGTCCTTCCTATCATTTATGGGGGCCACTCCCTAGTATTCCAATGGATATATCCACTATGGGAAAAGTGGAATTCTCAGGCTGAATTATCATCAAAATCCATCTACCTCAAGGTAAGACTGAATATCAATTCACCTTTCCCCTTTTCAAACTTTTCATGGTGATTTTTCATCAATGTGTTTGTTTGTTCCCATGAAACTCATGCTCAATCAATGCTAGAGGAGCTAGCACTGTTCATTGAAGTATTGACCTATCTTGAGGGGTATTCTATAGTGGAGATTCCTACCAAGGTTCAAGGACCAAATCTTTAGATTCTCATCATCTATAATTCCTTTTCTCTCACATGATCCCAACATGTCTTTTTTTAAATCAAATCAAATGACATGCTCTTATTTCAAGCATTACTCAAAAGGATTCATGCCCAGTAAGTAGTTGTGGCTAGAGAATCTAGGATACCTTCCCTGATGGTCTCATAAAACCTTGAAGAGTTTTTTGTTCAAGCTTAACTGTCCTTGTTCCTAGGGGAATAGTTAGTTGTAGTCATGGGTGACACCACTAGTGGGGTAGATCTTGAGAATGGAGGAGGTGAAGCTGTTGATGAAGGGTCAATCGGGGATTACCAACCTCTCAATATGGATCATGTCCCAACCAAGAGGATTCTAGAGGACTATAATTCTACCTCTTTCCTTGTGTATTTCCCTAAATATAATCCTACACCACCCAGAGAGCTATAATACTCTGGGTCCAATATTACTGAGTAAAACCACATTGTCCTACACAGGGCCTGGATAAGCATATAGTTTTTCATCACCCAAACTTTAGAACCACACTTAGTGAGCCAGATGGGGTCCCTTCACCAGTGGTTGTGCAATCTGGGCACCATAGGGGTGGATTATTTCACTATCCATGCACTGTTCCGCAACTTCCTTGTCAATCAGATGTGAAAAGGAATCCATCATTTGGAAATTTCCTAGAACAAGTAGAAATTTGAAAGTATCTAAAATATCCAAGAGGCCAATTAGAAAATTATACACCTAGAGGAGAAATTGAATGAGAATTATATCTTCCTGAATGCTCAATTAGAGGTTATCAACCAGTTGAAGGATCATCTGGTGGAGGTTGAGGATCAAGCGAAGTAGGCAATATCTCATATGGTAGAGCTCCAAGCTGAGTGGGACCAGGTGAAAATCAGGGCCAATGAGATTTTTCCTATAGCTGAGGATAAGAAATCAGAGCTTGGGAGGTGGTAGCAAGCCCTTGAAGCCACATTCCATAGGCTAGCAGAATGGACCTCTCAATTTCTGGGGTGGATCCATAGGGACAATTTTGACCAGGACTTAAAAGTGTCTCTAGTATGTGGATGACCCTTACCTATTACCATAGTTTATTGTTTAAACTTTCCTACATACATGGACATATTTCTATCATCATATTAATTATTACACTTCCATCATATTTGTGAAACAACCAATGACTAATTCCTAAGCTCACATGAGTCATGTTCAGTGTGAGAAACAAGGGAAAATCATATGATTTATCATTTATATGAGAGTGTCAGATAATCATCGAATAGTCAGTGGTTTTCTATTGTTGAGTAACCATCGAGGGAGTTCAGGAAGAGATAATATATGGTTGGATAATAGTGGCTCTCCAAACAGCTGACTTTCTTTTACAATGTTCATTAGAGAATGAATGGGGTAATGCCAAGGGTGTTGAATTAAACCTGAACAAAGGGAAATGGAAGGTGTGAATCACAATGCCCAAAACATGGAACACAATGAGAGTAGTGTGAAGATAGAGGATAAATAATGATCATGCTTGAAACATATCATCCATACTGCTTAGTTGATAATGGGGATATTAAACTAAGGGTCAACTACAAACCATTTTTGAAGACATGGGACCTATCTCAGAATGTTGTCCAAATTCCTCTGGGATATTGACTCGGGACGGTAGATGGGCCATTTTGGATAGGAACTTTTTCCATTATGGGGGTTATTTTAGATGTCTATGAGGATTAGGATACAAATAAGGGACATGTAAAGATTGTAAATTAAGTTATGGAATGATCTAATAGAATCCAACACTCCTAAAATTACACCACCATGACTTGAAGAACATTATGTGGGTGTATCAGTCTGAAAAAAATCAAACTCATCTTCTAGGGGGAACATCATCTTGAATTCCAAATGATAGTCGAAGAACATGAATGATGTGGTAGGTGACTGTCATAAAAGTAAAGGGATTCTTGGGAAAGGACCTAAGATGACTTATAGTTTTATGTCTTGCAATGGGGATTATGAACATACAGTTTAATGTCATATGGTAAGTATGATGTATCACACAGTTTAACATCATATGATCAGGAGGCATCGCATAGTTTAATATCATGTGATTGGGGCGTATCACATATTTTAACAACATGTGATTAGGATATAGTGGACCGATGTGAATGATACCCACCTAACTATAATGGAAAAGGGTGCAGTAGGGTAATATGATGAGAATTCCCACTATAAAGGCTTATAAGGAAAGGGAAAATTAGAATACCTAGCACCAAGAAGATAATCTGGGTGGAGTCTCACATTGTTTAAAGTCATGATATTTGGACCATAATAGGGGCCAACGGGTTGATAAATTTGTGTTTGGGCCTAGATATGAGAAGTTCGGGCATTACTGTGTATCCCATGAGGATGGGAATAAATCCACATGTAGTTCTAGAACACAACACGGTGGGTGACCAAAACTGGTAGGGGAGATCCTATCTAATGATGGAATTGATTCATCCCACGATTATCATGGGGAATCCCATGTTTTGGACATAGGTTAAAGATTTTTGACTATCCCATACTTATCATATGAGGAATCCCAGTTTTAGACGGGGTAAAGATCATCTCTTATTAAGAGTTATCCCATTCTTAGATGGGGTAAAATTGTAGTTTAACATTGTGTGTTGAGGACATTAGGCTTTGTAGTTTAAAGTCATACACTCATACTATAAGGGATGCAAATAGTTTAAGGTCGTAATTCTTGGACCCATTGAAAGCAGTTTGAGTTCATGTTGTATGGACTATAGGGTGGATATTAATTTAAGGTCATAAATATTGGATCATGGGATCTTAGTTTTAGGTCATGGAGTTTGGACTATATGGGTTGAGTATCCCAAATAGATATGTGTAGTGTGGTGGAGTTACAAACCCAACATGAGTGGAGGGACAGGGGGGCCCAGCATCACGCAACACATCCTGAGAAATATCAAATATAGTTTAAAGTCATGATTCATGGACTAATGTATCCTAGTTTATGGTCATAGATTTTAGACCCATTTCCCTCCTCATGTGAAGTACTGCTTGAGAAACTTGGAATTGGTAATAGTTGTGATACGTTCTTCATCCATGTTGATCAAATAGAATACTCCATTGGAATAGACCTTATGAATTGTGTAAGGACCTTCCCATTTGGTCTCCAACTTTGGTGGATTATTTCCAGGTATCATTGGAATTCTAAGGGATAGTATTGTGTCACCCTGGATAAATGAGTATAGGTGAACCTTATTTTTTATTACTCTATCTATCCTATTCTGGTGCCTCTCTAGATTGTTCAAGGCCTGAAGCTTATTCTCTTCAAGGTCTTACAGCTCAGCTATATGAACTTATACTATTTTTTATGATGTTTTCTAGTAATAGATAGTTATTTAGAGTGATGGAAACTAAACTTAAATGGGAATAAATACCTCTATTCCATACAGTAGGGAGTATGGAGTCCCCTTGGTGGAATTTTGAGTTGTCATCCAGTAGGCCCAGAGGGTTTTGGGGAGCTTATATGGCCAATTATTATTGTTCTAGACCACTATTTTCTGTAGAATGTTAGAGAGGTTCTTATTGAACACCTCAATTTTTCCATTTTCCTATTCATGTTAGTGGAAAGTATACTTGGAACAAATGTTGTATTTGGAATACAACCTCTTTATCTTGGTAGCCCAAAAGTTAGTGAAATTTTTTGTAACTATAGCATGAGGTAATCCAAATTGGTGGATGATATAGGAGATTATAAATTCGATCACAAATCAATATTTATCTTACTTGAGAGGAATTTCTTCTTCCTACTTTTAGAATAATTCCATCGTGATTATGATGAACCTGCACCGGTGATCTTTGTCGGTGGATATGGCCCCACAACATCAATTCCCCATACTACAAGGGCAAAGAATACTTGGTGATATGGAGGAGTTTCATTGGATGATGCATGAATTTGTCATGGATCTGACATGTATGACACCTCTTGGCATACTTGATGCAGTCATGGACCATGGTGGGTAGAAATTAACCCAGCCTCTAAATCTAGTGGGAGAACTTCAATCCTACATGATGGGAACCACAGGACCCAGTGTGGAATTTCTGTATAACCTAGGGAATATCATCTACTTGGATATAGTAGAGGAGAATTCCATAAAACTCGCATCTATAGAGAGTCTTCTCAAGTTTAGGCCCACTCTGGAGTGTAAACTGCACTACACATTAGTGTATTCACTCACACTCAACTCGATCTAGAGAGAGAGTGTCACATTAGAGATACTTGATGAAAGGAACCATCCAATTTTTAATTTTCTCTATTATAGGGGAACCCGAGGGCCCTAATGTAGAAGAACCAATAGCTAGATGGTTCACTTATTTTCTATCATCATCATCTAACACGATGGGAGTGATGACCCTCCAATGCACCACATGAATTAAAAGGTAACCCTGGTCAGGCTCTATAAGAGACGCAGCTAAACTGGACATGGTTTTTCCTCAACCATTTAGTTACCAAGGGACATGATTCACTTCTAGATAATTAGGGAATTGGGTAATCAGCTAACGGTTTCATTCTAGTAGGGTCATGAGCTCTAGTTTTATGATGATGTTTTCACCATCGATATATTTTATGACTAGCTTGGAGTCTCCCTTCACATATAGGTAGGGGACATAAATCTGTTGGTCTAGATTGAGACTAATAATGAGATCTTGAAACTAATCTTCATTATTTATGTAGCCTTCGGAAAATAGTAATGGGTATGGCAGGATGGCCTATGTCAGGGTGATGAAGACGATCCCCATGCCTACTCTATTGAGATTGGGATCATCGATCCTTCTACTATTCAGGATTTGGGAGGAACCATTGAAATGAATATTCCAACATAGCATGGATTTATCTAATGAGAGGATAACCTCATCTAGTAAATTAACATCCAGGGGTGGCTCTTCAGGGGCCATATGGGCGGACAGAAAGTCTTCAAATGCATGTCCCTTGAAAACTTTTTTCATAACGAACCGGAAGATGAATTACTACAGTATCAATGCCCAGTGTTCCATTTTTTCCATTAGCATGGGGTGATTCAGGATATTATTTAGTGGGTCCACATGGGATACTAGTTTTATCTCATGATACTACAGATAATTCCACATCTTTTTCACTAAAAACAATCATAACACAACTCTTATCGATAGGGGAGTATCTGATCTCCGTGTTGAGGATCATGCAATTGAGATAGAATAAACTGTTTTCTCTGCTCTCATTGTTCCTATGAGTGAGAAGGGCACCAAGGGAACATTAAAGGGAAGTCACGTAGAGGACTAGTGGCTTATCTGAGATTGGTGGAATCAGAACCGGAGGTTGTAGCATATATTTCATAATCTCCCCAAAAGCGGTCTGACATTCCTCATCCCACTAGTAGGTGGTGCCTTTTTATGAGCTATGAAAAGGGATTACACTTTCCTTCCATATTCTCAATGAAACGGTGTATATAGGATAAGTATCCTTGAATACCTCATAGGTCCTAGAAGTTACTTGGGGAGGAATTTGGTTGATGACCTTGATCTTATCTAGGTCAATCTCAATGCCTCTGTATCTTACGAAAAAGCTGAGAAACTTTCCAGAGGTAACCCTGAATGCACACTTCATGGGGTTCATCTTCAAATTTTGGGACCGAAGGAAGCTGAAAATTTTCTCAAGGTCTCTATGATAGTGCTAACACTACCTAGATTTGACCACCAAGTATTCTATATAGCATTCCATAAATGTCGAGAGAATCGGTTTGAATATGTGGTGTATGTCCTGCTAATAAGTGGCTCTTGTGTTCTTTAACCCGAAGGGAATCACCTGATAAAATAAGGTCCCTTAGGGTGCCCTGAAGGTTGTGTACTCCTCATCCTCATGGTCCATCTAGATATGATTTTACATAGATTATCCATCCATAAATAAGAGTTCTTGGAACCCACCTGTAGCATCGATCAACAACTCTTTCACTGAAAGGGAAAAATCATCCTTCGTGCAATGGAGGTTGAGGTCCTGGAAGTCAATATTGAATTTGATATTCCCATTATTTTTCCTGAATGGGATGATGTTATCTATCCAGTTGGGGTACTGTAATTCCCTAAATAATTTTTCTTTGATAATCTTGTCAACCTTGGCCTGGACCACAACACTGTGAGAGGGTTTCATCTTCCTAGGAGGATGATTGAACCTGTTATGACTTACTAGGAGACCCAAATGGTGGAAGGAAACCTAAGGGTCTAGTCTTGGAATCTCATCATATCTTCAGGATAATACATCACACTTATTCTTTATGAATGTCATATACTACTGTTTCTTCTCTAAAGACATGGATGCACTGATCAGCATCGGCTTCGGGTCTTCTGCAGTACCTAGGTTTGCCTGAATCAACTCATCAATGATGGTGGAGAAAACCTATTAAAATGAAATAGGGGAATATTATAAATCCTATTATTCATCTAAGGGAAGAGAATTGGTAAGAGGATTCAGTTCATCCAGGCCGACTGATTTGAGGGGATTGTTGGTACCTACTTGGGCGGACATGAAATCTCCATTGAGGGGTTCCTACTCTACTAAAACTGTGGAAGAAGAGTATATCAATATAATTCCATTTTCTATCCAACCATGAGGCCCATTATTGATTTCAAAGTAAAAGTGGTGAGTCATCTTTTGATGATTCATCCCTACTCTACAAAACATGTGGTAATTCCATGAAATTGTGGCCATAGGGTGAACCTCTCAGTACCTTATAGGGGTGGTGGATTTTGGTATCACATGGGATCATCTTATTTAAGAGTATGTGGTAATATGTGGATGTTATTTCTTTTTAAGGATGACAAAATCCTTCTTCTTGGAGACAAAAAAGCAGCCACCCATATCTCAAGTTGTGGGCTCTAGACGATGGATCTAGATAATGAAATTTTTATCTAAGTCTACCCATGGGCTAGCCATGGTGGTTGTCAGATCATTGGTTTGTACAACCCCATAGGTCTAAAACTTCTTCCCTTCTCTCTTGTATTAGCTGGTGTCCAGATAGTAGGATTCAGAGGAGTCAAAGGGAGATGCATCACCCTAGAGTACCCCTACTCGATTGTTGAGGGAGTACTTGAAGAATTGGTGATACTATGAGAGGAATACTGCATACGGATGAAACCAGTTCCTACTCAGCAACTCATTATAGGTGGTTTCATGTGAGATTACCATAATTTTAATACTTTATATCAATCCACCAAAGTGGGTCTTTGGCCAGTTCCTTCCACACAATTTTTACTCAGTCCTGTCATAACCCTTTACATGAGGTCAGATGGTTTCATATCTTCTTTTGTTGGTCCCAGCTTATGGATCATTTAGGTCAGGATGAGGTTAATCCCATAACCCTTGTCCACCAGGAATTAGTGGATCTTTGCACCATTTAACTAGACTATAATGTATAGTGGACATACGTTCCCCTTTACCAGTGTACCCTCATCTTCTTTGGAGAATTAGATAATGGTTTGGTATTCCTCTCGCTCAACCTCCTCCATATAGTAGTTCTATGTGGAAGATACCTCTGCTTTGAACTAGTTAGATTTTCAAGGCTTCTTCCAAGGCCTCACACATTTATTTCGATAAGAAGAGGGCCTTGAGAATCGAGATCCTTGAAGGTATGCTATAGAGGTGCTTCAACACATCATATTTCCATGCCAAAGTCATGTTTTTCTCATATAGGGGAACTCCTTGGTAGGAGGCACAATGGATGTTGCTGGATGTACCATCAAGCTCTCACTGGTAATGGAAATATTCTACAACTGACCATATGACCTAATCTGAACCAATATCAGGTGATTATTGGATAGATAAATCATGGATCTAGCTATATGCGGCCAATCATGATGTGGTCATGACTTCTCTTCTTGTTCAACTAACATCGTTGGATGTAGAGGTTCACCAGATGGATCAAGTTATGAAGATAGTGCCTACTGATATTTATGAAAAATCTGATGCCTAGTATCAGTGGTATGAATGGCTTGGTCTAGGGCACCACTTTTAGTGTTTTGGTGGTTCTCATGTTCTTATCCTTTCCTTAGATGGTGTAGGCCATAGGCACCTAGGGGTTTTACTGGTATTCCCCGCCATCGAGTACTATGTAGGGATCCACCAACTTGACGGCATTCACGGAGGCATAATCTTGCTCATCATCAGAGGGTTATTCCAATGTAGTGTGGACCTTGGGAACTATTACCAACTCTAGAGGCATGAATTAATCAAGGATGAGAGATGAATTCAGCACCATAGGGGGAATCTAATTTCCCTTGCATTATCGACGCATATTCTTCTGAGACTTAGAGGGTTTCAATGTAGATGTGGAAGTGGAAGCTAGAGGAGGCATGAAAATCACAGTAGGTTATATCTAGCCTAAATATACATAGATTCAACATGGACATGGGAATTTTCTCTTTCATCCAAATATTCATCATACTTCTGGGTCATGTGGCTGGAGTTCTATTTCCATTTGCCTGAACCCTCACTATTTCTGCCAGGGTAGGCAGATATATGCATTACCTACACCAAAACATCACCCAACTTGACCAGTCCATGATCTACTTAGTTTTGGAGATAATTATTTAACACATAGAACTCATTTATTTTATATCCTAGGATCCTATGGTATGGTCAATGGTTAGGGAGGTCAGTAAGTCCATCCTACTAGGGATTATTTCACTATGGAAACTTCATAATTCCCTTCTCCAGGGCATAGATAAAATACCCTGGGAACTCTGTATCTTTGAAAGAATAGATTTTTTTCATTCTCTATAGAAATAGTTCTTTAGGATCCTGGCCCTGATGGGGGTATGGAGCCACATTTTCTCATATAGTTAGTTGTTTCTAGTGAGGTGGTGCCTGAAAGATTTGCATTGGGAAAGGTTTCGCTTGGTAAAGCCACTAAAATCGATGAGGCTCTTCAGGTAAAGAGGCTAATAACTCTACTGGGACAGGTGACCCTACTTGTACAGTGGAAGAAGTCTCATCTTTGCTAGTCCTTTAATGAGTTGAAAGAGGCCATGGGCATACCTGCTTAGCCTACTACAAGGCTTCTTCCAGACACTGGGCCTTATCAGAAAACTCTCAAAACCCGCCTAGAAAATTATAGGTGATAAGGTTGGGGACTAGTTTAGTATTTAAATTCCCCATACACATCGTTATCATCTTCTCTTAAGTCATTGTCATGTCGAGTGAGTATGTGAGGCCTTTCCATCATGAAAAAATATATATGAATCACTTATCAGGCCTTTTCTTGAACTTGAAGAGGTCGAAGATACTTATATTGTGCATGGTGGATTTAAACTGGTAGAGGAATTGTATGTGAAGGTCTTACCAACTAGCGATGGACCCTATAGGCAGCTGGTTGTACTAGAAAAATTTAGTTCCTTCTAGTGTCCGAACAAAACATTGAATCTTGGTAGCCTCCTACTATTTTGGGGTTCCCAACATGGGTCCACACCTTGAGATGAAGTGGGTCAAGTGATGCAGTGGTTTTCTTATCCTGTTTAATGGGGAAAATATAGGGTTACCAAACTCTGAGGGTGTTCGGTATTTTTCCACCCATGTTGGGTATGACTTTCCATCAGGTGGGATCACCACCTATCACATCTCTAGGGCCTTTAGGCATGCGGTGAGAGAAACTATCAAGTTATATTGGTGAGGATATCTAACTTGATGGGGATTCCTAACCACCAACATATCGACAGGATCATCAACTTGGTAAGTAGGTTCAATGACTTGTGGAGCGACATGACTTGGATCCCAAGGAGGATAATTACACTTCTCGGGTGGGTTTGGTGGCTCATACCTCATCTGATTTTTATATACTCTTGCATCTACTCTATCTGGATACATGGGATTATTGATCTTGATTGGGGGAATCTAGCCAAGAAGGACTTGTTTCCCCACTGTAGGATAAATGGAATACCATCGAGTAGTGTTGTAATCTAAGCGTTGATCAATAATGAGCTTGGCAATAAGTCTTTTATGTTCTTCGATCTATTGGAGAAAGGTGGACACCATGGGCTTTGCTTCTATTTTTGGCACAAACTCGAATGGATCGGAGGGCCCAATATGCTCCTTACCCTTGTTGTGAGGTCATTGGGGAGGTAATGTCTCATTGGAGGGATCCCTAAGGCCATATTCATGTCTCTGATGATGAGTAAGGACAATTGTATTAGGGTATGTCTAGTATTATGACACCCCTAGGTGTGGGTTTTTCCTCTCAATCCCTACATCAAATACCCTATTCTCAAGAAACTTGAGAACAACCATATTCACTGTAATAGTACCTAGAGGAGAACTGTCATTATCGATGGGTAAGTCAAGTTGTCACAAGATAGGGATAAATTGGAGAGTATCATAATATCCCTAGCCTCTGATATGTACATGCAGAGATTCCTCTTCCATAACCTAGCATAGCATCATGAGGCTCTTGACATAATCTTGTTGGAGTGTCTGGTGGTATCCCAATGAAGCAGGTCACTGATCCACCAATAGTGTCATAATCTCAACTCTTTGGCACTATTGTTCGACGATATTGAGGTGATCTTAGATTTTTGGGTAGGATAACTGATAATAATGAAGGTAGTGAAACATCACCCAGATGTTCTGGCAGAAACACATGTCCAAGAACTTGGTAAGGGACTTTGGATTGTTGAAGTTTGGAGTTGTAGGTGGCTATAACACCACTAAAAACTAGTCATCAGATAGAACATCCCACAAACCCTCTTTCTCAAGGCCCTATTCTTGGTCGGATCAATATTCAATCAGTGTTGTCCAAAAGATAATAGGTGATACTGATATGGATCGGTTCTATGATAGGTTGGCCAAAATAGGAGTCACTACATGATTCAATTGTTTACTACACATCAGAGAATCTCTCGGGGGGTGTCACCAACTGCATCATCACATACCTATAAGACAGGGTTTTCACCACTGCCTCATGTGAGAGGGAATCAGTGTTCATCTATGACTCAATAGAGTACTCTTTTCTTGAAAGATCCAATCTAGATATTGATATCTCTCTCATGTCTTTTATAGAGGTAGAGAGGGGTGAAACTAGAGGTGATAGAGATGGTTGCACTATGAGCCCCTAAAAGGGATCCAGAACTTCTTCCACCTACAAGTACCTATGGAGGGATCTAGGTATCCTATGGATTTTAGCTTCTAGTATGGATAAATTCAGTTGTTAGGATCATGCCCCAAACTCCAATGACTGGGGTGATGTCTCCATCATTGAGTTGTCTATCCCCTAAGAATATGAAAGGTCCATGAGGTCCATGATCACTTGTCATTTCCTAGGATTTTGCCTTCAAAGGTGAGTATTCTCCCTTCTTCCACAGGATTATTCTTAATTGAAGGGTACCTCTTTTTCATGGGGAGGACCACTGTGCTAGTGGGTGGTAATATGGGTAGTACCTCTGCTTTGATAAGTTGGGACATGGGGAGGACCTCTGTATCAGATGTTTTCAGAGAGGGTAGGACCTCCACTTTGACTATTGAAGGAGTAGGGAGGACCTCCACTCTGGTTGGTAATGACATAGGTAGTACCTCCATGTTGGGATGTAGGAGAATAGGGAGGACCTCCGTACTAATTTTCAAAAGAGCAGGGATGACCTCTATTCTGATTATCAATGAAGCGGGGAGGACCTACACTTGGGTTGGTGATGGAATGGGGAGGACCTCCATGATATTTTTTGAAAGAGTGGGGAGGAGCTCCACTCTTATTTTCCTCATTATGGGTTGGCCCATAAATACTTTTAGTGGTTCCAATGATTGAAAGAGTTAACTCATCCTGCTTATAAGGCGTCTGGGGTCTTGATCCCAATCAGGATAAGAAGGATCCTTGTTCATCTTCTAAAGGGATATGATGTTATATTACAGTGGTTTAAGGGTCCACTAGAGCCATAGAGGATTCCCTTTTTTGGTAATTATCTCGAGTCTTCCCTCGATATTGGCATTGGGTTCTTCGGACCGGGGCCAATGGAACAAGGGTGAAGTCTACTTGTTCTTCAGCCTGAGGGACCAGTAATTATTGGAATTAACAAGGCCTAGTGGGAGACCTCCTTATCAGATCTCGGACAGTAGTCACGAATGACGTGACTCGAACGTACCCCACCTCATCGATATAGGGGAGAAATTTATAGGATCACTCTAGGGAGAGACCCCTAAAGTGGTTTTCTATTGGAATGGGGGGTGGTTTCTCCCGATGCGGCCCTTGTGGGAAGAAGTGTTCATGAGGTGATAAGGACTTTGGGTCCAAGAGGGCCATATTCTTCATGGAAATGACTCCCTCTTACTCATACTGAAATATGAGGGTGTATATTACCCTCCTCTATATGATCTTATAGGGTGATACGGGGCGTGGTCACCCGATATTCGAAGTTTTCATGGAAGCATGGTTGTGTGGGATTCCCGCATCAATGTTTCTCCTTCCCCAATCCCTGTGGGCATTGGGTTATTGATTTCCTATAGCTAGGGTCCTATAAGGAAGGTGTATTCAGCTATTAGTATGGGTACAAGGAAGGTGATTCCCATTGCCCCAACATCTTCCAATCTTTTGAAGACAGAGATGGATCCAAACTGACAATGTCATAGAACGAGGATTCCCAATGCTAACTGCCCCAATTCACAAGTGAGTTTCATATTGGGTCCACCATTTTCATGGTGGGACCTATAACCAGATGTCTAGATCTAGTGACATGATAATCTTTTGGTACCCCAATGTTACTATTACCCATAGTTGGAGGAAAATAATTTCACATCGGGTTCACCATTTCTGTTTCTGATTCTTTTTTCGAAGCTCACATGTGCGTTAATGTACATTGACTCTTTGTTTCCCCGTATTCCCACTTTCCAAAGGTAGGAAGATTTCATCACTTTAAATGGTGATGTTTTCTCCTTGATCAAAATGGGATTATGGGATGTCGATTCCTCCTTCCATGGACTCCTCCTTGGAGCTTGTTACCTAGTCTGGGTCTCCCTCGTATATTTGAGTTATGTTTATAGAACTCACTCTTAGTACCATATCTTTATGGACACTGGTTAATTACACTACTTCTATCTTGAAAGGGTATTAACCTTTGGTCATTAGATTAGTGACATCAGGAATTTCTAAGCATGTTTGGATATTAGGTGAATTAGTCACTTTCATTCTTCCTCTTAGGAGGGAATCTCATATGAGGCATCTTAGGTATGGAACCCAAGGCATCCCATGTCATTCATAAGGTATTTGATGCAGTGGAATAAGTATTAAAAGGATTTTTACCTCATGAATATTGTACTTATTCATGGGTTAGGTATTTTGATTCAGGTCATAAGTTCTACATCTAGTGGAGATGGATCAAAACTCCTGGTTGAGACGGATCTAGAAGGTGCATCCCTAAGAGGGAAAATGTCACACCCAGGTTTACCATTGGTTGGTATTGAACCTTAGAGAAGCATCTTATATACCCTATTTATAATATAGGGATCAAAACCCATATATTTTGATGTCATAGTTTAAGTTTGTGTGAAAAGACCGATCCATGCAGTTTAACATCTTGCGGTAAGAACGCTCATATCATGAAAGGAGTGTCCATGAGGGGTGGTGTGGGGATTACACATAAAATATTCCCTTCACAAGAGTATTTCTATTGGTGGGATAGTTTGGGGATTACAAATTAAGATTCCCATGGAAGGGGTTTCATCCCACCGGGAGAGATGACGATTTTGGGCTTACGCATGGGAGATTCCCGTTACAGGTGTCTCAACACCCAGTGGAGAAGGATAGTGTGGGGATTACGAGTGAAAGATGCTCGAGTGTGAAGCATTATGGCCCAAAATGGGAGATGGTGGCATCCCATGATTATTGTACATGGGGAATCTTGTTCTTATATTATAAGGTAATACTACAATTTTACAACATGTTTTAACGACATTTCTATGAAGTTTAACATCATATGACTAGGACATGAGACTATGAAATTTTTTGTCATGCAGCTCGAATGTGGGTAGGCTCACTCCTTACCCCTAAGGATTATGTGACCACCACTCATGCGCCTTTGGGTGGGTCATGGTGTTGGAACTATCATGGAGGAGTATTCAATCACAAGGTCCACATTATGGTATTTATGCTTAGAAGAAATATGGGTTATAATACCTATGCTTAGAAATTATAGGTAGGGTAATGATTACACTAGAATTATAGGGGACATTAAGTAGGGGATAAGAAAATTGTTGCCCAAAAATGGGTTGGGTTGCATAAAAAAATTGTGCGAGCAGAGGTCTCTATAACAAGAACAAATAATGGAGTCAAGAGATATGGTTGTGTGCAATTTTTGGGGGTTGTGCACATATTAGGTTTGTGTGCTTGAAGATTATTTGTATGCACCTGACTATCCTTAAGGGTAGTTTCATGAGGATCACTCTACAGTAATCCAAGACAATTTTGGGCTCATAAGAGGGTTTTTGCACAAATTCCCTACCTTTGAAGGTACATGGTTGATGGTTTTGCACGTTTTCACAGAAGAACGGGAGTTGCGCACAACAGATCATCACTTTATCTTCTGAAGACCCTCCCATAGGGAGGGGTGAGATTTTATTTATAGTTAAAATCCTTGTTTTTTTGTGTGCAATTCCCTAGGAATAGAATTGGATTTTCATGTCAATTTCTCCTTTGTCACTAAAGTTCGGCCGCACAATTCCTCTGTATTAACGTCGTATTTAGAGCACAAATCAAATAGTTTCATATGAAGGGTACACATGAATCTTCCTATTTGCATGCAGTGATGATTTCTTTTTCACATTGACCTTTTATGTGTCATTGGCCTCTAGAGCATCCATGGAATTATACATCACATTCGGCATGCAATTATATTGCGCACGGAGTTTCATATTTGTGTGAACTCACAAAAATTTGCACACAACCCCTTCATAGACCATGAGATGGCCCTTTGGGGTGGTTTCCATGTTTGTTTTACCCAAAAATGGCCGTTTGAGGCCCTGGATGATATTTCAGCACAAAAAATGTGCCTTTTTTTAATCCCTTTCTTGAATTATTGGGTAGGGAGTTTGGAAGAGGGAGTGTCCTTAGGACTCCATAGTTTAATGATCTAAAACCATGTGATCACTCAATGGTGTGTTAGTAATATGTGTGCAATGGTATTTATATTAAACCATTTAATTAGTCAATAGTGTGTTATTAATATGTTTCCAATAGTATTTAGTCATATAAGCACCATGGATTAGCCTTCACAATGGAAGATTACTAAGTAAATCCTTAGTGTACATGTACATGTTTTGTGTTTTATATATATGCGTGTGTGTAATTATTAGATAAGTAACTATACTAATTGATGATTCAAGTAAT
This sequence comes from Viscum album, assembly GCA_963277665.1. Classification (NCBI taxonomy): domain Eukaryota; kingdom Viridiplantae; phylum Streptophyta; class Magnoliopsida; order Santalales; family Viscaceae; genus Viscum; species Viscum album. The sequence continues at coordinate 1,869,928,893 of OY728163.1, forward strand.
CATAGGATTAAGATTTAGTAAAATGAGTCACTAGGTTATTAATGGGTTAAAATTGGTAAAAAATGGTCACACCCTGACCCCCCAGTCATTGGGCCTAACATAAAGGGATTATATAGCATATAAGACTTTATTTCAAGAAATAATCCTTCACTGGAATTTTGTTAAGCATTACTAAAAAATGTAAAAAAATTCTAAAGTTAATTATTTTCATGTTATTTAGTGATTCCTTTATCCCAATCAAATATACAACTCACCCTTCTAAAAAACTAAAAATCTATAAAAAATATTTTTATAAAGGAGAGAATATTTTTTACATAGAAATATCTTAAACTTGATCATGGGTTTATTGTTCACTTGATCCATACAAGATTTACAAATTAAAATACACAATTTTACATCATTATAAATCTTATTTTTTTAAAAAAATTGGCATTAAAAATCTTAATATTTGATTTATCATGAAAAAATAAAAATAAGACTCAAGTAATTTAATTCCAAAAAATTCCATGAATACAATTCCTATGAATTTTCATAATTTAAATCCAATATTTCCAAATTAAAATATAAAATTAAACTAATGATTTATAAGAGAAAATATGTGGAAAAAAACACGATCACACAAAATTGATTAATCCTTGAAGATGAAAAAGAAATCAAAGGACCTTACCCATTAATTCACCTCCCTCAAATATTATATGCACAATATACAAATTAAGATAATACACGTGGGGTTAGCCACTATGATTTATGAGTATTTACCATTATTAAGGAATTTGAGTATTATTATATAAGGGATTACTAGGATTTCACTAGGTATTAGTTCAGGTCCACAAAAAATATCCAAAAATGTGACTATATTAAATTGACTCAAAATTTTCACCCTTAAGGAAAATTATCATTGTAATATTAATGGCATGATCGTGAATTAATTTAGGATTCATCTTTTAGAGAAAATTTATCATTTTTTAATCCATTTCTAGAATTAAAATTTTATTTGAAATTATGTCCTAAATCCAATCATGATGATAATGGATTAAAAATATTTGAGTCATATATCATATATTATTCATTTGTTCAAGGCATATTTGGTTATTATTTATGATTTATTGATTTTACACATGTAATGATAATAATAATCTATGAAATATTCTCTAAATCCATCTATAGTCATTTTACATCAAGTAGTATTATGAATTATGATTTATTATCAATATCAGCATAAGTTAGCTATTATATGAAGATATGATGATTTAACTCATGAGAGTACAAGTTATGAACATCTATATGTGATTAATCATAATGAAATTTCATGGGATTCTTTATACCATACATTTAATGTCATTATAGTACTTTGACACTCGTATTTTTTGTATGTTATTAATTATATATAAGAAACTATATAGATCAATATGAGTTTCCAAACTCTCTTATGACTTCAGTATAAACTAAAAGGGCGCCAAAGACCACATGTCAAAGTAATTATTGTATTTACATGAATTTTTTTAAAAGGAGAAATATTTAAAGGATATTACATATAAGAGGTTCCAATATAGGCCTTAATTAATGAAGCGACAGGTGTAAGAAGATCCCATGAATGAGTGATGTAGTAGATTTACAAAGTAGTGTAAAGGGAGTCTACACATATCTATATAAAGTGTTGATGTCAGTGAACATGTGGTGTGAATGGGATATTTGTGTCAATTTTTGAATTAAGTTATTAAGATTCATGTGGTGGAATCCATGAAAATTTGTAAGGAAGAATGTGATGATGATATCAATAATGGCATCATCAACATAGAGGGGCAATGGTGTTGTGACTGCATGAAAGAAGGCGAAAAAACCTATGAGTCGAAGTGTCCAGGTATTAAATTAATTAATTCACTATGATATGTTACTATTTAATTATATTTTATATGTTAAATGATTATTTATATTTAAAGGATATCTTAATAATTTTTATGGGAGGAAATATGCCATGTAACCCTTAAAAACATGGAAACTATGTTTTTACATTTTCACTCATGTTTGAACAAGTCAAACATAAGTTAGCACCATGAGATAAATTCATGGGGATAAATTTTTCTTTGAATTATTAAAAAGTAATGAAAATATAACACTCAAATTACTTGATCTATATCTCTCAAAATATTTATAAATAAATGAGTGTTTGGGGTTAAGTGCTTAATTTTCATGTGGATTTAAATAATTTCAAGAAATCCATTCCAAGAAAACAAGGGACCTTCTTCCTATTTCATATCAAAAAACCCTTCCTTGAAAATGAGGGACCTTCCTCTTCTTCCATATTTCACATCCCTTTCTCAAAAATTAGGGACCTTCCTCCACTTATATTAGATACAAATAAACTCATACATCCCTTTCTTTAAAAACATAGAGATGTGATGAATTTTCAATTTAGAAATTTAAATTTTTAATGTATGAAGAAGCCATGTAGGAGTTGATCCAAGATTTTTAAGGGTTTTATTAGTCTACACTATGAGAATAATATACCCATGACTTGATAACTATTGGGTTTCAGTCAAGTATGGAAACCATTTTCAGCTAAGGCATTAGGACCAATGAATAGAGAAACTTTGAGGGACCTAATGTCTAATCACTGGATGGAGATGGTGGAGTGGAAGCAATAGGTCCATACAACTGTATTCTATACAGACGAACAAATAAAACTAGATGTTGTTGGTCATAATTCACCTTATCCACTCAACTAAACCAAATAGGGTAAATTCATGAAACATAGAAGGGATTCGCGCAAGTGATAACTTCATGATTTTTTTGGAGGGTTCACAGTGAACTGGTTGGGAAAGTTGAGGCAGTGGAGCTTTCTGACTAAATGGAAGGATGACCGTGAAGATCAGATCTTGGTGTCACACATTTCATAAACTTTGGGAGGTAGTAATTTCAAAATGAATTGTCTGAATTCCTCTATTTAATGAAGGATTTGTCATTTTTTTATGCATGCTCAAGGATTCATGCTTGAAATCCTCCTTTGTTCCTTAATAAAAAGTGAAGTAGTGTTTAAACTATTGATTAAGATTCAAATATGAACCATGTAAATCATTGATTTTGTGCCTTAATTTTTTCTATAGTTGCTTCTAATAATTATTTTCTGAGTGGTTTTGGAGGCTATGCATTATGGATAGGTAATTTGGGTTTGGTTTTTCTTCTAAGTTTTAGTCTCTAAAGCATGAGCTTGAATAGTTATTTGTTTCCAATATTGAATGCTGATAGGGATCCTCGAGCAATCTCCTTTCCTAGGTAGGGGGTTTTTCTGAGTAATTTTTCTTTCCCTGTTCTTAAAGTTTAATGACAAATGCGGACCAACCCATGAACAGGTTGATCCGTGATTCGATTGTTCATAAGGGATGGTTAATGATACAGGATAAAGGGGATATCTATCTTAGTGATTATTCTTACTTATTTTGGTTATTCATGATCCTTATAACAAAAACGTATCTGGGTCAACACAAACAAAGACCTGGATTATTCTTTGAGTGTTCTTGTGTTGTGACTCCTTCCCAAATTTCTTCTTGTGTTATTCCCATTCTTCATGGTGAAATGGTCGGTAGTGATAACATTCGTCATCCAGGTGGGATCACGGCGGCGCATCGGCCCATGGCAGTGGTAGGAGGCCGCGGGGACGGCACTAAGTCGCGGCACCCAATCCGCGGTGGTAGCAGGTTCCAGTGACACCAAGGTCGGCGATAGGAGGGCAGGAACGGAGGCCGATGGTAGGCGTATGTGGCCACTCAGCCACGTAGAAGGCTCCACGCAACACAAAGTTGTGGTCTACAGACCACAGTGGTGAGCTAGACCCGCAGCTTGCCGCAGGTCATGCGGAAGACCTGGTCTGCATGAGCGGACCGGCTAGCCGAGGAGGCAGCACTGCATAGCTACACGAACCGGACTCTGCATAGCATTCGAGCTAGAGGAGAGTTGAACCGCCGATGCAGACCAGGTCGGATGGGGAAACAGGCCGCTGGGTGGCCCAGTTAGTCAGAACCGTTCTGACTAAGTTAGACTGGACCGGATGAGAACCGGGTCATTGGGTGACCTGGTGGGCTGGACCCACAGCCGAACTGGGTCAGGTTTAGCAAGGCCCAATAGGTCTGGCCAAGCCAAATCAGGTTGGTTCAGGTTAGTCGAAATGGGTCGGGTTATGCAGGACCCTCAAGCTGGGTTGGTCAGGTTGGTCCAACCAAGTCAAACCGGGCCCAGACACAACCGGTCCATGTTTACTAAAATGCCAATATCTTTCAGACTGAGTGTCTGATTAACATGTCATCTATGGTATTGGGACCCTTGCGGTAAGGCGGTCCTTTGGGTATACTCTAAGTGAGACTTCATGGTAGTTGAGATATGATTGATGGATTGAGGAGTAGAATCACTCAGAGTCAAGTTCACTAGAGAGAGGGGATCCTACGGCTAGATGTGAAATGAAGTATATGATGAGAGGAGCCTTAGTGGTCTAGTATCCGATAAGACCTGAGTGGTCTAGTACCTCATAAAACCTCAATGGTCCAGTAGTGGAGAAGACCTTATTAATCCAGAATACGAGCGGACCTCAGTGGTCCAGCAGCCGAGCAAACCTCAATGGTCCAGTAGCTAAATGAACCTCAGTGGTTCAGTAGCGGAGGGAACCTCAATAGTCTAGTAGCTGAACGAATCTCAGTGAATCATTAACGAGATCCCCTCAGCAGTACAAGATGATTCAACTTTATGACTGAGAATCTTACTTTCTATACTTTGATTTATACCTAGTATGAGTTGTCTTTGATTTTTGGTCTTTCTTTATGGTCTTATTTTGTTGTCTTCCCTTTGTGGTTTGGGGTCCCTACTGATTATTATGTTACTCACCCCTGCACAGGCTTCTCCTACACGCTTCGTGTCTCATGAAGGTGATCGACGCTTCCATGGAAACCTTGGTGGTCCGGGACCAGGCAGTGCTCAGTGAGACGGAACAGACGGGCGTACTTCTACATCTATAGGCATCTACCCTTCATCTACCCTTTAGGTAGGGTCTCGAGAGGATGGAACATGGTATCTATACTTTCCTTTGTGGTTTTGGGCATGTATTCTGACCCCTTTGTACTTTTAGTTGTACTGTACTCTCAATAGTTGTCTCAGTGACAGTTGTGGTTTAATTTGTGTTTACTTTTTGTAGTTTGTTCTTTGTGCATGTGTACAGGTTTAATGTAAAATGACTTCTCTTTTTGGGATATTCCTATTTGGTGGTAGTCATCGACCTCTGGCCTATGGAAGGCGGGCTTCACTATTGGAAAATAGCCTTATACCCACAGTTTCTCCCAAAACTGTGGGTATAGGGCACACCTATACCCACGATTTTTGAAAACCATGGGTATAGGGGTATTATGGGAACCTATACACAAGTTTATGGGCCAAACTGCAGGTATATGATTTTCTTTGAAGATCTATTCCCACAGTTTTTGAAAACTGTGGGGAAAAAGACAGCTATACCCACGGTTTTGACCAAAAACCGTGGTTATAGGAATTTTTTTCAAGAACTATACCCACGGTAGATTTTTTTTCAAATACTTATACCCACAGTTTTATAAAACCATGGGTATAGCTTTCCCACATTATGGTGAGGGAAAAAAATCCACAGGACACAAAAAATATTTGGCGGGAAAACCTATCCCCATGGTTTTCCCTCATATACCCATGGTTCTTATTAATTTATTAAGTTAGATACAAATACATAAACACATAATCATTGTAGTTGAGTTGGGGGGGCGCTGTGTATTCTTCTTTCCGGTTACATAATCGAGACTCATTGGGTTCCTTTTTTCTAAAACATGGAGCGAGATTAATATATTACGATAAATGAAGATATATTTATACAAAATCCTGCTTGCTCGGTTGGTTAGGCATTGGATTCATGAAGGTGGTGATGCGGGTTCGAAAACCACAATCTATTTTTTTCTAATTTGGACATGCATTTAATATATTAAGAAAAATATAGATATATATACCTGTAAGTGACGTAGGTTGATTTGTGAAGTGCCCAGAATTGTAAGTCGAGGTCTCAGGTTCAACACCTCCTCCCCAATTTTTGTAAAAACAATTATACCCATGGTTATAAAACTATGGGTATAAGGTTTTGACAGCATGGAATGTGGATACAAGCCTTTGACACGGTGGAAATAAGGTTATACCCAGAGTTGGAAAACCGTGGGTATAGGTTGGGGACCTATCTCGACGCCTCAGTTGCCCATGATTTTGGGTGCTATACCCATGGTTTTGAATTGTGGGTATAGGTCATTTTTTCAATAGTGCTTGGGGTAGTCACAGCATGGGCCCTAGGGGACGGATCGTGACATAATAAGTTATGAATATCCTCACTAAGATGTATGAGAAACCAACAGAAATGAAAAAAGGTATTCTTGTTAAGGATATTGTTTTTGATGCATATGTCTTAAGGGAATTCTACTATCAATCATATCAAAAACTTTAATAGGATACAAATCCAATTGAATTTAGTGAAGTTAAAATTCAGAGATCTAAAATGGGAACTATTATTACTCTCTTCACTCCCTAAATCATGGAATGCAATGGTGACCGCTATGAGTAATTCCTGTAAAAAGGATAATTTATGTTCATAGAAGTTAAAGACCTAATATTTAATGAAGAGATTCATCATAATGTGATTTGGGGGTCTTCCAGAAACATGTACAATGTAGAATGAAGTGGATGTTTGACGGTATGGAAAAATCATCAAAATAGAAAAGGTATAAAGAGTTGAAGTAGGAGTATCTCAGAGGAAGGTACTCCCTTATATTGGTATTATGGGAGAAAATGTGACCTTAATAATGATTATGATGATTGGAGAGTAAAATTTATAAAGTATACTTCTAGAAGTGGATCTGTGAATATTGTTTTGGAAGATATAAGCGATTTTCTCTTAAGTGTTTCTAGTTCACTTGATTCTTGGGTGATAGACTTTGGAGATTCATTCCATTAAATTTCTGAGAAAAGAGGTATGAGAAATTATACATCTGGAAGGTTTGGAATGGTACATCTGGTGGAAAACAAATCTCTCAAGATTTTGGGGAAAGACGGTGTGTATGTTCGGACAAGGAATAGATGCACACTGGAGTTGCAAGATGTGCAACATATACTAGGGGTGAATAAAAATTTGATCTTAGTAGGGAAACTTGATGATTCAGGTTTTTGTACAATGTTCATGAATGGTGTGTAAAATATTTCACATGGTTCCATGATTTTTTCAAAGGGGTTTAAGGATGGTACCATGTACCTTATGGTAGTATCGGAAGGTGCAATGCATGCTAGAGATTTAACTTTCTCTAAACTCTGGAATGATCGTATAGGACATCTCAGTGAGAAAGGGATGAAAATAATTATTGAAAAAGGTATGTTAAAGGTTGATAGAATGGAGTATAAAATGTTTGAAGACTATATATTTTGGAAGCAAATAAATTTTTCTTTCTAAATGGAAGGGAAATTGAAAAATCATCAAAAGTTGTAGTTAGTCCACACTAACATTTCAGGGGCTAGATCTGGTGTGCTCTCATGGAGGTTCACTCTTCTACATTAAATTTATTGATGATTCCACACATAATTTATGGGTTTACTTTCTCAAGAATAAATATAAAGTCTATGTAATATTAATTTGGTGAAAGTCTATGGTGGATAAAGATTCCATATACATGTTCAAGTGCTTCTGATCGTACAGTGGTGGTGATTATGGAAGTAGAGAGCTCCGTAGGTTATATTAGACGAAGGTGATTTATTTTGAGAATATCATGTCAGGGACTCTTGAACATGATGGATTTGTAGAGAGGATAAATCAAACACTAGTGAATAAGGATAGAATCATAAGGTTTCATATGGGTTTCCCTAAGTTTTGTGGGTGGAAGTAGGGAACTGTATGGATTACTTGATCAATCAGAGTCTGCCACCTCCAAACGAACAAAAGATTTTAGAGATATGTTGGTTCATATGTAATATTTACTTCAACCACCTTAAAGTATTTGGAGAACTATCTTATGTTCATATTGATGCTAAGGAATGAGTCAAGTTTTAGGTTAAGTATTTATCATGTTACTTTTTCGGTTATCATGATGAAGAATTTGGGTTTTGACTCTGGGATAATGAATCTCGAAAGGTCATGAAAATTTAGAATGTTATTTTCAATGAAGATATTCTATGAAAGGATCAGAACTAAGAGTAAAATTTTTATGAGAGAAAGGTATCATTGAAATTTGAGATTCTACTATTTGGATTTCTATACATTATGGATTTTTTGGGGAATCTAAAGAGCATGATAGTGTTTGAGACATTAGAATATATAGAGTATTTACCGAAAGGGAGTCAAATTCTAATGGTGTTGTTAAGGCCTAAAGTACCAAAGAGTTCAAGGAGTATAGAAACTCGAGCACCAAATTTTATAATGTCAGAAGATGCATTACCATAAGAAGCTCAACTGTAGGGTAGATTATGGGGGTCTACCAATGTGAGGCACCAAGTGAAAAGGTATGAATGTACTTTTACTTACTTTTAAAATAATATATAGATCTTAAGATCCCAGAAGAGGATATATGTTTGATAGACTTGAATTAGTGGGAGTTATCCATGATGGATGAACATGATTCCCTCCATTTTTCTAGAATATGGGAGCTTATGGGGAGACTAAATGAGAATAAAGTATTACAAAACAAATGTATTTATCAGATCAAGGAAGAAGTATGTGGTAGATAAAGGTAAAAGGAACGACTAGTCATTAAGGGGTTTCAACATATGGAATAATTATATTTCTCTAAGATCATTTCTCTAGTTACTAAACATATGACTAGTCAAATGATTTTAAGTATGGTTTCCATGGATAATTTACATCTGGATAAGTTGGTTATGAATACAAAATTTCTTCACAATTACTTAGATAAAGAAATATATATATATATATATATATATATATATATATATATAGTAGTTAGCTAGTTTTATGGAGCACCAGAATTAGGTACTTGTTTACAAACTAAGATGCATCCTTTATAGTTTGAAGTAATCATCAAGGAATTGGAACTAGGAATTCAATGTTTCATGAAGGAGTGGAAGTTTATATAGAAATGTTGATCATTTCTATTACCATAATGTGTTTGAAAATGGGACTTTAATTATCCTTCTACATTAAAATTATGAAATACTTATTTTTGGACCTATAAATAAAATAATTATTGAGTTAAAGGATGGAGTATCTAGATATTTCAAGATGAAGGACCTCATTCTAGAGAAGTGGATTTTGGGGATGCGGATAGTGAGAGACTTCAATTCCAATACTTTGTACCTAGTCTTTTTTGATTACATCTGGAAGGTGGTGGAGCACTTCGACATGAGAAAGTTGAAGTTGATGACCACACCTTGAGTTATACATTTTAATCTAAGTAAGGGAAACATAGTATAAATGTAAATTGAGGTCAAGTTCATGGAAAAGGTTCTATATGCATCAGTTTTTAGAAGTTTTATGTATGCCATGGTTTATACTCATCTGTATATTGAACAAGTAGTGGGATTTATCAGTAGGTTTATTCCAAACCCTAGAAGGGAACATCAAGAATCTATAATGTGGGTCATTCAATACTTGAAGAGTTATAGAAGCATAGAAATGTACTTCAAATTGATGAGTGATTGTAAGGTTTTGTAGACTTAGACTTTGGGGGAGACTCAGGCACATGGAGGAGCATTTATAGATATGTGTTCACTTATGATGGGTTTGTCAAAGCATCAACCGATAGTTTCACTCTCAAAAATGAAAGTGTAGTACGTCACTTTGATGGAAATGGGGAAGGATTTGGTCTGGTTTAAAGGGAAGCAGGAGGATCTCAAAAAGGGGGGTAAGAAGCTTGAATGTTTTTATGTGTTTCATATAGTTTAATCTGCTTAGCTAAAAATATGATGTTTCATTCTCAGAAGAAGCATATTTATTTATATTGAACTTACTATAGAAGTTTTTTGAGGATGGAGTATGGGATATATGGAATATTTAACGAACTTAAAATCCATCATATATGTTGATGGGGGTGATTGTCTAGGAAGTGTTGAAGTAATTTTGTGCCTCAGTCGAACATGGATGACCGAAAGCATGTTGGGGAAACCATGCTACTGCTAACTGATGTTGAAGAACAAAACAAGGTTTGTTATATTTAATAGTGGACTTTGTTGTTGTTGAACCCCTAAGGGTTTGGATTGTATTTAATAACAATGTGTGGTGATGGATTTTTTAACAATATGTGGCATTGGATCTGTTGACACTATATATGGAAGTTGGAATAAGGAGTTTTATTACCAATACTCATTGGATATGGTCGAAGTGGTGCTTAAATTATTGTTGAGAAAGGAAAGGAGCATGGAGAAAAATATTTTAGGGAATCTGTATAGATGATGGAAACTATGCTGCAAAACCATAGGTTATTCCATGGTATTTTATTGAAAGATTTGATCTATGTCACAGTACACTAAACTATGTCATAAGGGTATTCATGTAAAGTTACATAGGTATTTGTATAAATTTGAGTTAAGTTTCCTATTTCATGGTGAAATTGGGATATCTTGTGAGGGTTACATGATGTTTTTCATGTAACGTTAGATTCTATCTTGCATAAAAGTGATTTCGTGAAACAAAGTTTCCAACACTGCAAAATAGTGGACTACATCATAAGAGTGACTGCATCAAGGTAAATATGGATTTGTGAGGTTGTGTAAGCGTTATCACCATAGAGAAAATGGATTTTTTGTAAAGGTAACTTGAACCGTGCATAAGGGTAGAATAGAAAACCATGCTCTAAAGAGATGGGCTACACTGTGGATGATAAGAATTTATCTTCTGTAAAGGTAACTCAAACCTTGTGTAAAGGTCATCTAGGGTTTTAAGCTCCTGTGTAAAGGTGAGTGAACTGTGGTTCATAAAGTTAAATAATTCAAAATGGTCAATGATCTAACACTACATTTTAGTGTATACTATATTGGTTGTTGTATATGTTAGAGTTTCAAGGGAGCCTACATCATAGAGAAAGTGTTATATCATAGTCATGACAAAGAGGAGAATTCTACATCATAAAAAGTCCTTGTGACATAGAGGTGGTGATCAAGGAAGCATGGATGAATTCATATTTTCAAGACTATGTGAGATTACATCCTGGAAAAATGGACTACACTACAAAAAAAATTGAAGAATCAAAAGAGTGGAGATCATGTTTTCATCGTGGGTGAGTTATGAGGAAGTTAAATGTGCAATAATTGTGGATCTAGTCAACATGAGGATATGCCATAAGATAAGAATTATATGCTACAAATTTTTATTTATCTCACTTTATACACCATAGTGGAAGGAGCTATGTCATATTTAAGGCATGAAGAGGATGACAACAATGTAGAAGAAGGGATCATTCCGTAGTCGATCAGTTTTCTAGAAAACCAAAAAATTCAACATAGAAGTTATTTTAGTTACTTAAATTAGATTTAATGGCCTTAAATGGTCACATTAAATGTGTGGGATGCCTAGAGAAATTTCAAGGATAAATAAGGAAGGAGGATTAACCCAAACCATCAGATTAAAGGGTTGTAGGTTTATAAAACTGCTTGTAGCGGTTTTGGAAAATGATTTAAACATAGAGAATACTGATACATTTGAATTTCAATAAAGAGGAAGAGAAATTGATGTTTTTTAGTAAAGAAGAAAAATAAAGATCTTGAGACTCATTCAAGACATTAACAAAGAATAATAAGATCACTGTAGTGTAGTGAAGAAAAGGAGTTCTAGTTCTATTCTAAAAATAAGGAATTATTATTTGAGGAGGAATTCAAAAATTACCTGTAAAGTAATGGAAGATTATATCAACAATGAACCTAACTTGAATAGGAGGATACAAGTGTTGCTGATTATGATGGACCTACATGTCCTTAAACTATGGTATACCTACAAGTCTATAAACTTTGAGTGATCTTCCCAGATAAGTGTGTGAAATAAAAAAAAGGTCAATAAGCCTTGGGAGAGGAGTGACCTTGTCCCTAAAAAATATTTATAAGAGCAATGAACTTATATTGATTCAGTACATTGACACATTATCAATCTCATACTCCTTGGATTATCCCATAGTGGTGAAGCAAGTAAAAAATCCTTATGTCCATATGCTTTCTTGTTTATATTTTTCAAAACACAATCTAACTAAGTGGGATAAATAGTCATATATAATATCTGTTAAAGGGTTGGTCAAGTGAAGTATTAATTAGATCAAATTTGAAGAGAAGATAAAAAGAAGTAACCCTTATATTTAAGAGGTCTAGATCAGTTAGGGTGGTGAGGAGAAAAGGAAAAAATTGTTAAATTGGAAATGAGTTTCATACCCTAATTCACCCCCTCCTCTGGGTATCTATCACTTAATCCCATTGAGGGGCTTAAAATTGGTATCAAAGTATTGGATTTTTTTATTGGATTTTTTTCCTCTCAAAACTTCAAATAATAAGCAGAATCCTAGTGGAATTCTATATTGTGGAACCGTTTTTAGAAAAAAGTAAGATCTTGTTGAGAGAATCCAATAGCATATAAAAGTAAGGTTTGAATGATTAAGATTGTTAGTTTTTTTATCAATTTAATGATGTTTTAGTAATGAGTTAAGTGGTTGATATGCCTAGTAAATTTGAGACTACTAATGACAAGGAAGTCCCAAGGAGACCAAAAATGGAATTTTTCCACTTATCATAGGATATGGATTATCAGTTAAAAGAAGAAAATCTAAAGATTAAAGAGTAGAAAAAGTCTTATGAGATCTGGATCAAAGTGTTGGAAATAGAGTCCGAAAACTTGAAAAGCTTAAACAAGAAGACTGTTGAAGTGGATACAGATTTGAGGGAAAATAATGATTCTCAGACTGAGTATTTTGATGTGATGTCTTCCAAAGTAAAAAAAACTCAAATAAAATGTCAAGGGAAATAATTCCAACTCAAAATAGGTTCAGAACTTGAAATCTAATAAATATGAACCTACTTCTCATTTGATAGAAGTGGTTGAGGAGAAACAAAGGCTAAAATAATAAAAGGTATGCCTTAAAGACTATATTTCTAAAATTAACAAGAAGATAAAGGTACAAAGATATATTCTAGACAAAATAACTCATGCCTTATAAGGATGATATGTATAATGGGAAGGTACTCAAGAAAGATCTAAATTATTAACTTGGATAAAGAAGTAAAAAATATTCAACAATTGGAAGATGTGTTGACTTCATCCAAGAAGAAGTTGGATGCAAAAATTAAATCCAAAATTAAAAGATTCTTTGCATTTATTGTTTTATTTTTGTTTATCAGGTGATGATAAAATAAAGGAGAATATTCCATCTCAGAGGAGAATCATGAAAAGATCATCATGTCACAAAGACCATACTCCATGGGTAAAGTTGCTTTTGGCTTTGACATATCTCCTTGAAAGATGGAAAAGAAGTCATGAAAATTCCCAAGAAGAGGGAAAATTTGAAAGGTGATGGAAACAAATATAAAAGTGTTCCTATAAGAGGTAATAGAAGTTGGCTGATATATATAAGAGGGTATAGAAATATTTACTATTTTTGTGGTATGTATGCTCACATTTCAAGTTTCTATTCTAAAGCACTGAAGTACATTAAATTTTGTGAAGAAGGTGGAATATTTGAAAGGTTAAGTTACCATGTACACCATAAGAGGTATGGTTATAATTAAATTATTTTTATCATAATAACCATGTCTCAAGTGTAAATTTCAAAAGAATTTTAGTAAGGAATAATCTATATATAGAATATCCATATAGTGAAAGTGACGTGAAGGGGAGTTTCAAATCTACAGTAGAAAAAATCATATAAAACAACAAGAATATTTAGAAGAGAGAAAGGAGTTCGCATATTACTAAAACTAAAAAGGATAATGTGAAATAAATGTCTCATGGTAAGGTATGTGATAAAAATTATAACAATTCTTTCATGTATAGATTGAGTAGCAATAAGGTTTGAAAAATGAAAATTCAAACTGTGATAGGGAAGTAAATCCTTTGTGGTAAATTTTTTTAAGGAAAAATGATTATGTTTTGGGTTTTGAACAAGAGAACAAACCCAAAAAAGTATAGAATAGATTAGATTTAATTAAATCTAATTCATATTTGAAAATGGACTTCAGGATAATGGATAAAGAGAAAATGTTCATCTATAGTTACTCACCATACTCCTCAACTTGAGGAGAATGGAAGGTACCCCTCTCCCCATATTCCTTCAATTGTTTCTAAATTGTTTTAAGTGGTGCAAAAAATTAGGGGAGATACAATCCTTTAGGTAAGTGTGCTCAAAAAGAACATGAAAGGGAGCTAAAAACAAATCTATTTTTGAAGTTGGAAAATGCATTCAGTAAGAGGTGTTTGAAGTGTTTTAGGTTATGATTGGTATCAAACCTAAAGGTGCATGTTCTATATAATTTCTATACTGAAAAATACATTGGAAAGGGCCTGGATTATGGGGGAAAATCTGTAAAATCCTACCTGATACAATCACTAGTATCATGATAATTCTAGTATATTACAATTGGTATCAGGCTGAATCTGGTCTTTAACATGTGATATCCTTTCAAGGAATTATTGATAATTTTCTTTTTATACAGTATGCTAAATATTATTGTCCAAAAAGTATTTTTTTCAACAAGTGATATCCCCGAGATGGAAAATATATCAATTATTGGTGTCAAGAGATGATTCTATGACTCATGGGGATTTTATGGTGAATCTTTAAGGGTTTTCTAGTCTCATCATTGAATGAAAGAACCTATGAAAGTTTGGATGACATGGAAGTCAAGTGGAATTACCAACTTGATAGTTAAAAATGGCATCAATTGATGCTTCAATTAGAATGTCTCTCACACTTTATGATTTCCTTCTTATCAAATAATGGTTTTTTTGAAGAAGTGATGAGATCACGGGTTATGTTTTTGTTGGGAAAGTGGAAATATGAAACTATTATGGTTTTATTGGTATAAATGAGTGACATGGAGATCTTTGGTGTTGTTAACTTAAACTCTTGTTTCCTATACCGAACCCAGGCTCAGTGGGCTAGGATGATCTGTTAATGGACTAAATTCTAAGTGGTAAATTCACTCATTGGATGCCTTTGATTTTATAAAATTTTCATAAAATCCATCTTTGAGGAAGATTCTGGAATTGTACATTCCAACCATAAAGTTTTACAACTGATATGATGAAATGGTGCAAAGAAGTTACTGATAAAGAGGGGCATGAAGAAGTATTTTTCCCCTATACTCAAAGGGGAAATAGAAGTACATGAGGAAACCCTCTTATTTTCTCAATAGATGTGTAGAAGGACATCATTACCAAATGGGGGACAAAGGGGGTTTATGCACTTGGAGAAAGTTGGAATTTAGAAAGTTGGAATTTCATCCCATGAAACTCAAACATTGAGAGGGGGAAAAGATAAATATAAAAGTGGATGAAGTCCATCCCTTGGATTTCATTTCAAAAGGGGGTAAGAATAGGTTAAATTTTCAACAATAAGAATTGGTTTTATTTTCAACAAAATTTAAAGGGGGGATTGTTGAATCCCAAAGGTTTTGGATTGTTGAACTGCTAAGGTTTTAGATTTGATTCATTGACAATGTGTGGTGTTGGATTTATTGAAAATGTGTGGTGTTGGATGTGTTGAAAATATATGTGGAAGTTAGCCTGAGGTGTTTTGTTGTCAATAATTTTTGGAGATGGTTGAAGTGATTCTTGGAGGATTGTTGAAAAAGGAACAAAGCATGGAGTGAAGATACTGGGGTGCGCAACGGAAGTTAGTGGGCTAGGGATTTAAAAAAATTCATCATCAAAGTGACATAACTTTTTCATCTCAAGAAATCCAAGCCCCAGTAGAGGTTAGAGGATCTTATGTGAATATTTCAAAGCACAAAATTAAATAAACGGTTACTTAATTTGATTCAACACGCGTCTGACTACAACTCGTCGTCGGAGACTATTACATGAAGGATCCAAAGTCAAACCCCTCTTGATCATCCACACAATTTAAGAATCTATGCGTACATCATTCGTCAAATTTTGAGTGCTAGTGCGGAGCTTCAACTCTCTTCGACATCTCAAGGATCACCTCGATCTCATGTCTTCGCTCCATGAAGGTGTTTTTTGGATCGCTCGCTTAATTAGAGAAATTCTCTCTCTAGGATGTGGGAGTAGAGAGGAGCTCTAAAACTATTGGAATGAAATTGAAAATGATAAATGAGCTCCTCATCTACTTATATAGTGGATGTCTAAAATACCCGGTTAGGGTTCCCCAATCCCAGTATATTTTAAATCCACTAAATAAGTAATAAATAAATAATTATGATGAACTAAATGCATCATAAATATTATTTATATTTTATCACATGCTTGTAATATATATTAAATTTATTTCATGATAAACCCAAGGCATGAAATCGACTCGTAATTCCTACTAAAATTAAACAAACCTTGAATATTAAATAATATTTGTTTGTATAAGATCATTCCATGTATTTACTTAAACACCTATAAATACTTTTAATAAATAAATTCAATGCAATTATTCTATACTCGAATAATAATGAATTTATTTATTTATCAATGATCGATAATGCTTGGACAACTCTCAGACCCCGTGGTGAGGCCCACCATATCCTATATTCCTATTCACCAAAATAGGGAAGAATATTGAATGTGTTATTGTGTGTGACCCTCTAGGACCTTATCTTGATAGAATTGAATAGTATTTATCGATAAAGAGAATATTCTAGAAACCCATCAAGGCCCCTAAAGATATAATGAATAATCATAGTAACAACAACCAACCTACGAACATGCACTGTGTAATATAATATCTTTGTCATATGATATCTCATAAAGCAGTACACATGCTCATGTCATTTTCCTTTCTTGATTTATTGTTTGTTGATCTATCTGGATAGATTTACCTTTGACTACCATGCTCATGGATTTATGAAGGTACTACCATCCTAATCAACCAGGCCAGAGATATCACTTCTTCAAATCTAAAGCGAAAAATTATATCTTGATCATTCAACCAATTTCATACCACCCATGACGCACCCAACACAAAATACCTCATTGTGACTTCACTGTCATGGTTTTCTCCTTACATCAAAGTGCATGATCAAATGGAAATCATTGATAATGATCTTGAGTTAGTATACCAATACACATGTTCGTAGATAGGAACTACCAATGACACCCAAAACATTTGATGTTCCTGTTGGAGGGTCTTCCCTCATGATCTCAACTACTAGAAATCACCAAGTGAGAACTTCATGATAAATCTTAATTATTATGATCCCCCAGTACATGATAGCCACACATCATATGTTTCTTGTTAGTGTAATGTATCTTGACCATAGGACATTACTTCAAGATTATTTTCATGGTATCTATAGGTTCTCATTATAGTCTGGGAACTATTATAACCCTTTGATATGACACATAATCTAAGTACATTACCATAAATATGGTGTATTTATAAGTATCAGCACTATTCTAGTAATAAAAACACATGTATATATATCAAAATGTATACATGTAATGGTAATAGAAGTACATATACAAGTTGGGTCTAGGGAACCCACTTTCAATGCTCCCACTTTCACTAGATATGACTAATAACAAGTCTCAATCCACTAGATCTCACATTAGAATCATGCTTGTGTTGAGATATGGCTTTAGTCAAGGGGTCTTCCATGTTGTCCTCTATGGATACTCTATTAACTATAACTTCACCTCTCTAAGTAAAATCCATCAAGAGATGAAACTTTCGAGGTATATGTTTTGTCCTCTAGTGTGACCAAGGCTCCTTGGAAAGCACCACTGCTATAGTATTATCACAATAAACTAGAACATGGTCTGCATTACTAGGCACAACACCAATGTATGAGACAAATATATGTATCCAAACTACCTCCTTAGTTACATTTAAATCCACTATATACTTGGATATTGATGTATAATCGGTGACCACAGGTTGCTTTGAGCTTCTCCATCTCATTCACTACTACAACTTGGCCTTTTATCAGTGCTAAAAACTGACATTAACAGCGCTAGAAAAGCACTGATAAACGGTTGCCTTTATTAGCACTACCTTGAGCACTGATAATAGTGTCCTTTATCAGTGCTCTTTTAGCGCTGTTAAAGGTGTCCTTTATCAGCGCTCAAAAAAGCACTGATAAAGGCACCTTCCCCTGCACATGCACAACCAGCACTTGCACACCTGCACACCTGCACAAACCAGCACACCTGCACAAAATAGCACCTTCACACCTGCACAAAATAGCACCCGCACACAATATTTTGACAAACAATGTTATATACCTTTACTTAACATCATGAATACAAAAAAACACACTACTATATACATTTCAAACAATGTTTTACGTGGTTACAATTACAATTATCCAACAATAGTTATAAACATTAATGTTTCATCCTTTGATATCCAAGATCCTCTCTCAAAAATTGTTATCCACAGTATTTGTTGCCGAACAAAGCATCCGAACTCAAGGAAAAAAATTCACCTATATAAGAAAACAAATATTATGTTAGTAATAAAATAATGAAATAAATTAAAACATTAATATGAAATAATACATTAATATGGAAATGTGAAACTAAAATATGGAAATGATAAACTAAAATGTTTTCATTCTGATAACAATGAAAGGGAATAATGTAAAATCAATATGTTTTTGGATGATTTATCTCATTTAATAAATATTGATTCTTTATCTAATGAAAAGCTTTACCGGTCACACTGTGCGTCGGATTGAGGTGCGGTTGATTTTTACATGTCACAAATGAATCATGGATCATTTTCCTAAAGTATCAAAACAATCCAAATGTGTTTTCGCGGTTTTTCGTATGTCACCTGTGTTGTTTTCTAAAGTTTATGTCAATTTGAAACTGATATCAGACACTTTTAGCCATACCGGTCACACCGTGTGTCGGATTAAGGTGCAGTCGATTCGTACAAGTCAAAAATTACTCATGGATCGTTTTCTTAAAGTATAAAAACAATCCGAACGTGTTTTCTCAGTTTTTCGTATGTCACTTGTGTTGTTTTCTAAAGTTAATGTCAATTTGAAACTGATATCAGACACTTTTAGCCATACCGGTCACACCGTGCATCAGATTGAGGTGCGGTTGATTCTAACACCTCAAAAATGACTCATGGATCGTTTTCCTAAAGTATAAAAACAATCCGAACATGTTTGATCAGTCTTATGTATGTCACTTGTGTTGTTTTCTAAAGTTAATGTCAATTTCAAACTGATATCAAACACTTTTAGCCATACCGGTCACACCATGCGTCGGATTGAGGTGCAGTCAATTTTTACACGTCAAAAATGACTCATGGATCATTTTCCTAAAATATAAAAACAATCCAAATGTGTTTACTCAGTTTTCCGTATGTCAGTAGTGTTGTTTTCTAAAGTGTATGTCAATTTGAAACTAATATCAGACACTTTTAGCCATACCGATCACACCGTGCGTCAGATTAAGGTACGATTGATTTTTACATGTCACAAATGACTCATGGATCATTTTCCTAAAGTATCAAAACAATCCGAACATGTTTTATCGGTATTCTGTATGTCAGTGGTGTTGTTTTCTAAAGTTAATGTCAATTTCAAACTAATATCAGACACTTTTAGTCATACCGGTCACACCGTGCGTCGGATTGAGGTGAGGTCAATTCTTACACGTCAAAAATGACTCATGGATCATTTTCCTAAAGTATCAAAACAATACAAATGTGTTTTCTCAGTATTCCGTATGTCACTTGTGTTGTTTTATAAAGTTTATGTCAATTTGAAAGTGATATCAGACACTTTTAGACATATCGGTCACACCGTGAATCGGATTGAGGTGTGGTTGATTCTTACACGTAAAAAATGACTCTTGGATCGTTTTCCTAATGTATAAAAACAATACAAATGCATTTTCTCAGTATTCCGTATCTCAGTAGTGTTGTTTTCTAAAGTTTGTGTCAATTTGAAACTGATATCAGACACTTTTGGACATACCAGTCACACCGTGTGTCGTATTGAGGTTTGATTGATTCATACATGTCACAAATGACTCATGGATCGTTTTCCTAAAGTATCAAAACAATCTGAATGTGTTTTCTCAGTATTCTGTATGTCAGTAGTGTTGTTTTCTAAAGTTTATGTCAATTTGAAACTGATATCAGACACTTTTAGCCATACCATTCACACCGTGCATCGGATTGAGGTGAGGTTGATTCTTACACGTCAAAAATGACTCATGGATCATTGTCCTAAATTATCAAAACAATCCGAATACGTTTTCTCAGTTTACCGTATGTCACTTGTGTTGTTTTCTAAAGTTTATGTCAATTTGAAACTGATATCAGACACTTTTATCCATACTGGTCACATCGTGGGTCGGATTGATGCGTGGTTGATTATTACACATTAAAAATGACTCATGGATTGTTTTCCTAAAGTATCAAAACAATATGAACACATTTTATCAGTTTTCCGTATGTCACTTGTGTTGTTTTCTAAAGTTTATGTCAATTTGAAACTGATATCAGACACTTTTAGCCATACCGGTCACACCATGCGTCGGATTGAGGTGAGGTCGATTTTTACACATCCAAAATGACTCATGGATCGTTTTCCTAAAGTATCAAAACAATATTAACTCATTTGATAGGTTTTCCATATGTCACTTGTGTTGTTTTCTAAATTTAATGTCAATTTGAAACTGATATCAAACACTTTTAGCCATATCGGTCACACCGTGCGTCGGATTGAGGTTCGGTCAATTCTTACACCTCACAAATGACTCATGGATCATTTTCCTAAAGTATCAAAACAATATGAATGCATTTTCTCAGTATTCCGTATGTCACTTATGTTGTTTTCTAAAGTTAATGTAAATTTCAAACTGATATCAGCCACTTTTAACCATACCGGTCACACCATGCATCGGATTGAGGTGCAGTTGATTCTTACACATCACAAATGACTCATGGATCTTTTTCCTAAAGTATCAAAATAATATGAACGTGTTTGATCGATATTATGTATGTCATTAGTGTTGTTTTCTAAAGTTTATGTCAATTTGAAACTGATATCAGACAGTTTTAGCCATACCGGTCACACCGTGCATCGGATTGAGGTGTGGTTGATTCGTACATGTCACAAATGACTCATGGATCATTTTCCTAAAGTATAAAAACAATATGAATGCATTTTATTGGTATTTTTTATGTCATTAGTGTTGTTTTCTAAAGTTAATGTCAATTTCAAAATGATATTAGTCACTTTTAGCCATACCGGTCACACCGTGCGTCGGATTGAGGTGAGATTGATTCTTACACATCAAAAATGACTCATGGATCGTTTTACTAAAGTATCAAAACAATCTGAACACATTTTCTTGGTTTTCTGTATGTCACTTGTGTTGTTTTCTAAATTTTATGTCAATTTGAAACTGATATCAGACACTTTTAGCCATACCGGTCACACCGTACGTCGGATTGAGGTGCGGTTGATTCATACACATCAAAAATGACTCATGGATCATTTTCCTAAAAGTATAAAAACAATACAAACGCATTTTCTTGGTTTTCCGTATGTCACTTGTGTTGTTTTCTAAAGTTAATGTCAATTTCAAACTGATATCAGACACTTTTAGTCATACCGGTCACACTGTGCATCGGATTGAGGTACGGTCAATTCATACACGTCACAAATGACTCATGGATCATTTTCCTAAAGTATCAAAACAATCTGAATGTGTTTTCTCAGTTTTCCATATGTCAGTAGTTCATAAGAGTCTCTTATTAAGTTATTCTTTACTAGAAACTCAAATAATTTCTAAAACCATTTTTCATAATCTAAGGATATGAAACATAAGAAAGGGTAATCATAGATGCTCTATAAGTGTAAACAAGGGAGATATCAATGATCATATAAATATAACATAAGTAGTAGGAATTCACCTTTATTGTCCTATTTGTTTACATTATTCTGTCAGGTATGCTGCCCATTCGTTTCTAAACACATCTATATCATCTTGTGAATAGGAGTTTTTGCGACAGTCGTAGAAGTACTGAAAAAATTTAAATACACAAAGTATTAATAAATATTTTAAATGAACTAGTAATTATTTTCAAAAATACCTCTTTAGGGATGCTAGTTTGCTCATGAAATATGATCACTTTCATAAATTTACAAACATAATAACCACAGTCCTTTCCGTTTGTTTGTTTCGGACACTGCAGAAACATTGAGAAAAATAATTAATATTTTTTGATATGTACTTTGATAGTTTAGTATAATTATATATACCCTAATACTTTTCTATTTCTAGATCTCATGCGCCTTGTCATCCTTAGACCCTGGATTCATTCTAGCCTTTAGACGATATTCATACACCACCCTATCATAACAGAATACTCATTAAATGAAAATATAAATTATATAACTAGATATTTAGTTCTAAAATGTTGGATCTAGTGTATTACAAATTGACAATCTCCATCATGTGTGGTCGGTTTGTTGGATATCTATGTAGTGAATCCAGAAAATAAATCTTTGGAGTATCCAAATTGACTGCAATGAGCATCCAATACTGCCTAAAAAAAGAATAAGTAATGATAGAAATGAAAATATAATTTATATGATTAAAATGTAGATTTTTACCCCTGCAACATTGGTATTAAAAAGATCCTATCAGTCGTAATTTTGCATTGAAATGTTCTAAGTAGGTTTGACATTAATTCAGCCTGAAAATTGGAATATATTTCTTTTTGTTGTGTAGACATGGTGTGAGGACTAACGAGTCCAAATTTGTATTCATGGGAAAATCCCTTCAATTTTTTTTCATATATACACCTGAAAAAAATATGAAATGTATTTAGCCATAATTATCATAGTATATTAGTTTCTGTAAAATCAAATCATGAAAACATACCTCATGTATACATTTATAACTGAGGCGCCTAGCCAGTCATATGTGATGATTTCAGCTACAGTGTCAGCACTAATGAAATATAATGTTTCCTCTCTATACATATGTTTTTCACAAAAAATTGTGTGATTATTTAAACCTTTCATTTTCGTATCCACATGATCTTGCAATGATATTAAATGTGGATATAGAACGGACGGGGTGAAGGTGCCCTCAGTAGATCATTTTGATCGGTTGGTTGATCCTTTGGAGCCGTTATTTTGTTTTAGATCCTTCCTTTTGTCATTCTGTAATAATATTCATCGATTCATCCCTTTTCTAATTAAATGTTAAAGGTTCTTCTTGAAAAATGAATTGGAAATGAATACCTCCTGGTCGACATGTTTTTTTACAAGATTCGACGGCCATGCAATGAATGTTCCAACAGCTTTTTCCACCGTATGAATGTCGTCATCATCATTTGGCATGGGTAGCTTGGTGCTCGGCTCATGAGCTACGTTAATCAACACTTTGACATGACCAGTTGGAAGTGGTCTGGGTGTAGCGTGTCATTCTGCACATTGAACACCATTGCCCTCGCTACAAGGTGATGGGTGGGAGTTGACATATATAAATCACAATCATTTTCACCCTGTATAATATCATTACAAGAAAGGTATCAGTGTCTATGTGATTCAAATTTCACAGAAAAAAATATTAGAACATTGATTACCTCGGTTAAGTTAGGTCTTTGAGGGGAATGGCTCGCCTCAAAGCTGGTGGGGGGTGGGGCGGGTTGTTCTTGAGTTGTTTCTTCTCTTCGCCTCTCCCCCATCAAATTTTCTAGCAACTCTCCCTAACTTTGGAATTTTTCTTCAAGGGTAGCTAGTATATCTCTCATCATTTTCATTTCTTTATTTTGTTCCTCCTTTTGTTTTTTTTTCTGAAAATATTTTCGGGGTGTCACCCCAAAACCCACACCTCTGACGCGGCCATACTGTTCTAGCTGTTTTAAGGACGTTGAAAGTATGTCCGCATCTGGTGCGGGTGTTGTTGATTCCTGTGACTATGTAAAATATAAAATATGGGAAAATGAGTAATCATCATGATGTAATGGTTATTTAAAGCAAAAAAAATATATTATGTCATACTTACACATGTTTCCCACACTTTTTGTGTGTTTTCATCTACCATTTTCCCCTCTTTATTAATACGAGCCTCTTTCCATAGCACATGGTGTGGGATGAAAGTGGCTTGGGATTTTGATTCATCAATATATATATAAACATAGAAACATGGTTACAGTGTTTTTTTATGTCACATAAAAGTATTACAGTACTTTTAAAATACGTACCAATTGTTTTTCAATTGAAGTGTACCCCAGCCTTGCTTTACGGTAGGGGTACGCTAGTTTTGCTGCTTGTTCTTTATTTTCAGCACTCAGTTGTTGTTTCATAAATAAAAAACTATCAATCAAAGTGATGAATACAAGAAATGTTAAACAACGTGTTACCAAACACAATGTACTTGAAAATTCTGCTCCGCACGACGGTTGCAAAATGCATCCCATGCTCCTTGGGATATCAAGTGTGCATAAAGAGGAGGTGGGTGCATCTTGATTTTCCCTTCAGCATCTTTCAAATGACATTTTGTTAAAATGGTGCGAAAGCCTCTATGAACCCTTCCTTCCAGTCTTAATACATATTCTTTGTGTGAGACATCTACTATAAATGCACTCTACAAGAGATAATGTAGAGTTAGTCAATATTTCAGTATTTTATTTTATTTTATTTTAATAAATTAAATAAATGATATCGTAATGTTACCATAATCTCTTCCCACATTAATATTTTCATCCTGATGACAACATGGTTCCACGACTCTATATCAGTCGACACATGTTTCCGAGTGACGATTCCAATGTAGCTACTAAACATGGCTTTGTTGGGGTTTACATGTTGGCCTCGCTTATTCTATCCCACCTCATATTTTATGCCTTTTTCTTTTGCCTTAAGGATTTTGGATAAAACTGTCAAACTACGGCGCACCTGTTTTTTTTTGTGTCACCGGGGTTTCATTGCCTACCATTTCCTCAGTTTCTTCATCATCATTATGTTCCTCTGAAGTGCTAGCATCGGCACTGGGACCATCAACAACAGGTTGAGAAACCTATTGTACCTCAATAGTGGGACCAGCAACAATAGGTTGAGAAACTTTTTGTACCTCAGCAGTGGGACCAACTGCAATAGGTTGAGATACTTGTTGTACCTCAGTAGTGGGACCAACTGCAACAGGTTGAGAAACCTGTTGTGTCTCGGAATTGGGTGCATCAGTAGGTGCAGAAGTCATTATCTGCAGAAGTGGTTTAACATTTAATTTAGATCACATAAAAGCAGCATCGAACAGATAATAACATAATGTAACACAATCTATATTACAATAAAAAAATAACCTGATTATTGAACTCTCTTTATTTTAAAGGCTGAAGGGATTTGACCCCTCTATCAACTATCCATATCCCTTCATTATGGTCTCCTCTGACATAAAAAACGTCGTCTACATTGGGACCACTACGAAATTATTATGAAGTCCCAATGAAAGGGTTATCCTATGTTGAATTTTCATCTGACCCTTCAGTTGTTTTGGTCGATAACAGAACAATTGACCAGTTTCGGTTTGTGGGATCTGGAACATAAAATACTTGCATTGCCTGTGATGCCATTATAAACGGTTCGTCTTTCTCCCCTTCCTTACTGAAATCAACTTTCATGAATCCCAATTCATCTATTCTAACAACACTCCTGTTATCAACCCACTTGCATTGAAAAATTGGAACTTGGAATTCCATATAATCCAACTCCCATATTTGTTTGATGATGCCAAAGTATGAGATATTCGCATAAATTGGATTTCTGTTCTTAGCACCGGAAACATGTATCACTTCATCCACAAGTGTAACCACACTATTATACATAGTACTGTCTTCATCATGTTCATTAGTATAAAATTTATAACCATTAACTACATAAGCATTGTAAGATAATACATACACATTTGGCCCTCCGGCTAGCCATCGAAGTCGATCTGAAATTGACTCTGTATTTTCATCTGACTTCTTAAAAATATGGTCCCAA
This sequence comes from Viscum album, assembly GCA_963277665.1. Taxonomy (NCBI): domain Eukaryota; kingdom Viridiplantae; phylum Streptophyta; class Magnoliopsida; order Santalales; family Viscaceae; genus Viscum; species Viscum album. The sequence continues at coordinate 1,869,955,044 of OY728163.1, forward strand.
AACCATCCTATAAACTATCAATTATGTGTATCTGATATCCATTTTTCAGCCCTATATGGATTCAAATGCCTAAGAATTTCTTTGTGGGTTTCAACATATGGGTAAACGTCAAAATTGTTATGCAAAACATAAAGGTGGGCCTGCTTCCGATCTGTAATATTGATTGTGACAACCTGTCTTCTAGAAATTCCTTCACCCTCAAGCCGCCCAATGTGATGAGATTTCGGTAGTCCAATGCTTTCCACACCAGACAGGTATTCGGTACAGAATTCAACGTCTTCCTCAACAATATATCGCTCTGCAATACAACCCTCTGGCCGACTTCGATTTTTGACATACCCTTTCAAAATCTTCATATACCATTCAATGGGGTACATCCATCTGTAATGTACAGAACCACATAGTTGAATCTATATCACCAAGTGGACCATCAAATAAACCATCATATCAAAAAATGAAGTCAAGAAGAACATTTCTAATTCACATAATATGACGGCAATTTCTCTTTCCATAGTTGGAAATTTCACCAGGTCTATAACTTTGCTGCATATAGCTTTGAATAAGAAACACAGTTTCATCAATGTATGTCGGACATTCTTGGAAAAAATTCAACGTAAAGCAATAGGAATGAGATCTTGCATCAAAACATGGCATTCATGTGATTTAAGACCTTTTAACTTCAAATCGCTCACTGACACAAGGTTCCTGATATTTGAAGAATACGGCTATGGAACCTTTACATCATTCAAGAAGTTTCAAAACTGATATCTCTCCTGCCTGGAAAGAGTGTAAGTAGCAGGAGGAAGAAATGTTTATTTTTCACTCTTCACTGGTGCCAAATCTTCTCGTATTCTCATCTAAACCATGTACAACCTGGCCTTAATTCCATCTTTTGTTTTGCCAGGTGTATTTAGCAACGTGCTTATTATAGAGACTCGAAGCTTGACGTACATTGACATTACATTACATTTGCGGAATACTTAGTACATAACAAAAACACACACACAAGGATCGTAATAGTTTAGTGTCTTTGGAAACTCGGAGTATAATCTTCTAATCCTGGTGAAATATCTTCAACATCTCCCATAAAGATCTTCCCTTTTTTTATACCTAAAACCTTTCTTTATATCCTGGGGAAAAGTAAACATAAAAGGGTGAGCTTAAATGCTCAGTAAGGGTAAACATAAGAAATATCAATCACATCATATTCATAAGAACATAACATTTTGGAAATCTTAACCTGCAAAAGAGAGCATAATTTCATAACATGGGATAAATCATAGTAGTGAAATGAAATCACAATAATCATAACTTAAAACATGGAACTTTGTGTCATACACACATAATCATAGAGAATCATTTCTTGTTAGTCATGACTCATTTCCAAGACTATCTTAGTGGACAAATTCCCTTTCTGAATCGAGTCACCCTCGTTTCAGTCCTGTTTCACTGAACCGGTATAACCTACCATTCCATCCATGTCTATCTCATGAGATATGAAATCTTTACCCAATGCATTGGAGGGAGATATAGGTCCCACCCATCTCATAATGATACCATTCTTATGTGTGCCACAAAATCATAAATCATACATCATTTCATAACCCATGTAATAAAAATGGGATTCTTAAACAACATGACATCATAAAACAATTCATATAAGATAAAGGAATTCATAAAAATAATTCCATCACAACATAATAGAATCAATTTAATAATAGGGATAAAAACAGAACCCTATATTATCTTAGATGGAAAATAATTTTGATAAAACACTTGAAATGAATTCTTGAGGAAAATATCCTTTCTTCTTCAAAAACACTTTTCCTTTCTTAATATGTCATACAATTATAAACTAAAAGAAGTTGATTAAAAATAAACATGAAAACTTTTAAAGGAAATTCTTGGAAATAATGTTTTAAAAATCCATTCATGCTGTATAAGTTAAAAAAACATTCTTCTCGTACTTTTGTCGGAAAAGTCAAAAAGTACCTCGTACGAAAAACGACAGAAGATTCCTTTCATATCTTTTACTAAAAACTCACCGAAGGGTAAAATTGGATATAAACTATTGTAATTGGATGAAAATAATATTACATATTGAGGGAACATGGATGTGGATGATAAAATACACCCCAGTAAATACTAAAGTATAAACAATCTCGGATAAAAATGAGATTGTGATATTTCCCTTACCTTAGGTCCGACTTGCTTTGTAAGTGTCCTAACCTCCTGTATAATGATTTAAATCATGTTATTGACTTATTACAGAATCATATTCATTGTTATTATATCATATATGGTCCACTTATGACTTTATATTACCCGTTCTTTTGTAAATTCATGTTAAAGTAGCGTTTTGGGTAAAATCGTCTCATTTGTCGTTCGTGTTTTAAACTTGTAATTATTCATATGATTACTTAGATCATGATTACTTAATTCCATAATATAAAACATGATTTAAATATATATATATTAAGAATATACATATATAATAAATCAGTAAATGGAAAGAAATACACCATTCATGGAGACGGTAGTCTGTACGTACGCATGAACGCTGTTTTCGTTTCCTTATTGAATTGAATGGAATTAAGTAGATGACATACATATAAATATAAATAATTCCAGTATCATTATTAGGTCATATATTTCATTAGTACTTATTATATATACTTTATAATCATTCATGAATGGTTAATCATTGGGAATGAATCTCATCGCGTCGTGGAGACGGTAGTCCGTACGTACGCACGAGCGATGATATCGTTCCCATGGTCGTGGAATTGTGTTGAAGTGTATGTATACTATTTAAGTATCAATATCACTTTATAATAATCATATATAGTTACTCATTACACCTTTATACTCATCCAATTAAGGTGGTGGCGGAAAATAGATTACACCACGGCGTGGAGATGGTATTCCGTACGTACGCACGCGCGGTGATTTCCTTTTTCCGTAGGATGGATAGAAGGTTAATTAGAGTTGTTTCATATTTATAATAACATATCAGTATATAATAAATATTGATGTTATTACTTTATCGTGAAACAACTAAATAAGAAGAAGTTGAAGAAGAAAGAAATTGAAAAAGATCGGTAATGGATATTACCTCTTTTTGACGCGCCTTTTCTTAGCCTCCACTTAAAGAACTAAGGATGGTCTTTGAAGAAGACCAGGACCTCTAGGATGATACTAGGGAAGTGGAGAAGGGATTTTTTCAGGGGTTGGCCGAGCTTGAAGGCTCAAAGTTGTGTGAGGAAGAGAGGGAGGAGGTGCCCTTTTATAAGGGAGGAGAGGGGCACCTTAGGAATATCTCAAAATATTATTTTATATTAAAGTCAAAATCGGTTTATAATGGTTCCAAAGGGTCTTATTTCGAAGCTAAAGTGGGGATGGGTCTAAATCCTATCAACCAATAGTATTTAGACAAGTTTAGTTTATTATTTTAATCTTATCAATTAGATTTAACTTTAAGTTAAATAATTTAACTTTTACCGTGTCTTTTTGTTTTCTTACACTATATGGTTAATACACTTACTATAACATGTCAAACGAACCCCAAATTGTTTATTATTAATATATATATCCTTATCTAAGTTATTTGGCCGAACCTTAGATTTTTATGAATAAAATAACAATTAATAATATAATATTTTATTTAAAAACTATTTTGTGTCAATTTTGACACTATTTGATATATGATTTTTGTGAAAGTCATAACAGAACTATATGTTCGAAACAAGTTGATTAAATCAACACTAATATATCATAGTAACCTAGAAAATTAGTGTAATTCATAAAAAGTCTTAAATTACATTTATTTTGGTATTTATAATATCAATTATGTCAATATTTAATTAATAAGATAATTACTGCATCATCTTTGTGTCATAAATAAATTAAATTATTTGATGTCTAAAAATTACAAATAAAATACCATTATGTAGGAAATCCTTTTATCTTTCTAATGAATATTTAAAATCGAATTTACCTTATGTATAACCCTATATTAAAAATGTTTTAGTAAATAAACTTTGATTTTAACTCTTTTAACTCTTCTTTGAATTAAATAATAATAAATGTCCTAATCTAATCCAAGTGGGCCTAAATGATAATATTTTACACTTAAGGTTGTTTTTGGTCGAGATACACTTGTCCAATAGGATTAGGACATGTGTTAGGGTAATATTAATATCATTTTTACCCTTAATTACCCTATTTACTTTTAACCATGGTAAATAAAAGTAAAAAGTTACTATTCACCAAAAATTATTTTCATCTAATTGAACCACATTTTACTTACTGACATCAACCGTGTCTCTCGGATTTTTGAAATTCCATTCACAGAAGCGGTAAAATTAAGTTTTATGAAAAATTCAGTTTTTTTAACAACCACTTAGTAGTTTCACTATTCATCAAAAATTGATGTTTTTCAGAACAATGCCAAAATTTCATCCTAAGCTATATTTCATATTCCGAATTCAAAAATGAAGTCTATTTTACCAAATTCATAATATAGAAGTTTCATTAATTAATTTTATAATTAAATCCCGCTGTTAAAACAAATAGCGTGTTTTTAAGAAACAATATCTATCAAAAGATTGACACTTGTTTATGTCTGGTTTCAATGTAAAATTAAATCCAATGACCAACATTGTATTAAATTGTAAAAATATATTCTAAATATACTTTAAAACCACTCAAATTAATAATTTATCACTATTAATTATTTCGATTGAAAAAGTTGTTTTTAATTAAAATTTAGTAATTTTCACTATTCATCAAAATATGAAAGTTATCCGAAAATCACCAAAATTTCACCTTAGGCTAAATTCGATACTTAGAATCCAAAAATGAAGTCCATTTTGAGAGCTAAAATTTCTAAAATTTTAAAAGGTGGTTATTACTATTCATAATGGCTAGTTATAATAATATTTTAATAGCATATCGTTGTTTAGTGAAACTCGGTATTGCGTACTACACACGCTATCGAGGAAGGTCGTGATTGCGTGTAATGCAAAGCAAGTCAAGGATGTGTGTTGTGCAAGCTCCTTTTGGTGTAGCGTACAACACAAGACATTAATGAAATTAAAAAGAATATTTTTCATAAAATCTCTGGGTGTTACATTCTACCCCCCTTAAAATGAATTTCGACCTCGAAATTCATCGGGGTTATAAATGGTTTACTACTCGAAAGTTTCTTTAATAGAAACCCACATCGTAAAAAGGAATACCAAAACCAATCTTTAAAAACAAAAGTATGAAACGTAACGGTTACCCAAATAAACTAATCACTGGGTTTCCACATAGGTGAAAATATGGATATGGAAGAAAAATCTAACCATCATGTTCTGATGGAGATTGGTAAAGAACATGGCTATAGAAAAGCCAACAATCACAAATCCATAAATTTGTGACGATCTAAGGTACCATCTGATTAATCAGATATGAGAGCACTAGGACAACATTTTTGGTTTTCAAGATCGTTTCCCTAAAGTTGAAGAATTTGAATTAGAATAAATACTTACTTTATTTTGGTACAATCTCACTGTTGTTTGTGCCTTGTACAATTTCCACTTCATCTCTTAAATAAATGAAGTTGAATTTGTTATTCGTGAAGTGTTATCAGATCATGTGATAGAATGACGGGTCATTCCATCTGTCTCAAACAAAAGGTTAGCAAAAGTTATTAAATATTCATAAGTCATTCTATAGTGAGATTAATCATATATGGTTCCTAAAATGGACTTATACTTCATATATCATACTGCTTAATAAAATAAAACTAGTTTCTACTAAACAGGGACTTCCTGTAGGCCAGTGGTAGGCGATAAAGGCCAGTCGCACTTCGGTTGTGGGTTCGATTCCCACAGACTTGTCCGACGCGATGGGCTGTCTCCCGTTCTGCAGGTTGTCCTTTTTCTAAAAACTATAATACTATAACATCCCATCAATAATATCGAAAAAAAACTTCTATCCTTAAACAATACTAACTTATGTCCAACATAATCCATTCCAATCTTTAGGCTTATCCATAATCCTGTAGTCCACTCTCATAACATAGTGAAAACGATTACCAGAGATTTAACACCATCGTCGATCCCCATATATCATAAGATATGTTTTGATGGTCACATTCCAAACATTCAAAGTCCTTAATAATGTATTCTCTTGAATACCCATTGAACCATAGTGAAAACTTGAATGCAGTTAAAAGTTAACACTTTTCACATACCAAAATCCTCAAAATTCTATATACTCAAACCATGATATCACTTAGTCCTTATATCAATCATGAGCTCATGAATACTGTTAAACATTTCGTTTTCTCATTTTCCCTTCATTATGCGCATATCATCTTATTTCCAAAAATATCTCAATCACTTTGAATATCACATTAGACCAATACATAAATATTCCAATACTTCATGATACAATATTATTTTGGAATCCCATTACATAAACACTTAATCATTCCACCACATCATTGTCATATTCAACATCACCAATAGTGATCGCATGTGACTTTCCTTTGTCCTTTGCCTTCAGTGGTTGCTCATGTTGATCATCACTAACCCTTGGATTAGGGCATTTATTATCATAATGCCCCATTTCCTTGCACTTGAAGCATTGAAGTGTTGGTGGTGCGTTCTCTGCAGTGTTTGCTTTATTCACATCATTAGAAACCCTTTTTCCATTACTTCGACACTCAGCTGCTCGATGACCTTCTTTTCCACACTTAAAGCATTTTCTAGTCCCTTTAAGACAATCTCCACCATGCTTCTTTCCACACTTTGTGCATAAGGAAACATTTATCTTTTTTTCACCATTATTCTGAGATTTCTCCTTGAACTCCATCTTTCGTTTCTTGTCAAAACCATGAGATGGATATGTAACACCAACTTCCATTTCTACCTTGATAGCACAACGCACAATTTCTTCATAGCTACTGAAGTCTCTTATAGCTAATGCCCTTCGAAGACTTGGTTTTAAGCCACTGAAAAATCGATCAACTTTACTTTCAGGTTGGATGATAATTCCAGATGCATACCATGAAAGTCTTGTAAAATTCACTTCGTATATACCAACAGATTCATCATCCTTTTACTTTAGTTCAAGAAACTCCTTCTCCATCTTTGTTCGAAGAATACGAGGGAAGTACTTACTGAAAAACAAGTTCTTGAACTCGTCCCATTCCATGGACTCGATTTCATCTCTTGGCCTCGTATTCTTGATAAGATTCCACCATTGATCAGCTTCACCTTCCAAACGATATACTGCTAAGATGACTTTATCATGTTCAGAACATTGAAGAACTGAAAATATCTTTTCAGTGGTACTGATCCATTGTTCAGCAACAAGTGGATCAGAAGTCCCACTGAAAGAAGGTGGACGTTGCCTCATGAAGGACTCAATAGAATACTGTTCCTTTCTCTACTCATTTGGAAGTCCAGAATGATTCATAGCTTGTGTAAGGATAGCAATAAGATTTTGCACTCCATCTCCCATAACATTTGTTTGTTCAGGAGGACAATCATTGCATTTTCCATTGCATTGATCAACACGGTTCCTTCGGGTTCCAACCATCGTCTAAAACCCAAAAAGAATAGTGTGAGAGGAAAAAATAATAATAAAGGGGGAGTAACTTCATTATCTAACTTCTTAGGTTAAATTCTATGATCTTTACCGTAGTTATAGGACTGTATCCTATACATATACTTATCCTTAGGGGCATCCCTAGACATACCTTAGAAATATCTCTAGGGATCTCACTAACACTTTCGCATCCTAGTTTCCAAAGGTTGACTAAACCTTTCCTCTGATACCAACTGTAGAGACCCGAAGCTTGACGTACATTGACATTACATTACATTTGCGGAATACTTAGTACATAACAAAAACACACACACAAGGATCGTAATAGTTTAGTGTCTTTGGAAACTCGGAGTATAATCTTCTAATCCTGGTGAAAGATCTTCAACATCTCCCATAAAGATCTTCCCTTCTTTTTTATACCAAAAACCTTTCTTTATATCCTGGGGAAAAGTAAACATAAAAGGGTGAGATCAAATGCTCAGTAAGGGTAAACAAAAGAAATATCAATCACATCATATTCATAAGAACATAACATTTTGGAAATCTTAACCTGCAAAAGAGAGCATAATTTCATAACATGGGATAAATCATAGTAGTGAAATGAAATCACAATAATCATAACTTAAAACATGGAACTTTGTGGCATACACACATAATCATAGAGAATCATTTCTTGTTAGTCATGACTCATTGCCAAGACTATCTCAGTGGACAAAGTCCCTTTCTGAATCGAGTCACCCTCGTTTCAGTCCTGTTTCACTGAACCGGTATAACCTACCATTCCAGCCATGTCTATCTCATGAGATATGAAATCTTTACCCAATGCATTGGAGGGAGATATAGGTCCCACCCATCTCATAATGATACCATTCTTATGTGTGCCACAAAATCATAAATCACACATCATTTCATAACCCATGTAATAAAAATGGGATTCTTAAACAACATGACATCATAAAACAATTCATATAAGATAAAGGAATTCATAAAAATAATTCCATCACAACATAATCAAATCAATGTAATAATAGGGATAAAAACAGAACCCTATATTATCTTAGATGGAAAATAATTTTGATAAAACACTTAAAATGAATTCTTGAGGAAAATATCCTTTCTTCTTCAAAAACACTTTTCCTTTCTTAATATGTCATACAATTATAAACTAAAAGAAGTTGATTAAAAATAAACATGAAAACTTTTAAAGGAAATTCTTGGAAATAATGTTTTAAAAATCCATTCATTCCATATAAGTTAAAAAAAAGATTTTTCTCGTACTTTTGTCGGAAAAGTCAAAAAGTACCTCGTACGAAAAACGACAGAAGATTCCTTTCATATCTTTTACTAAAAACTCACCGAAGGGTAAAATTGGATATAAACTATTGTAAGTGGATGGAAATAATATTACATATTGAGGTAACATGGATGTGGATGATAAAATACACCCCAGTAAATACTAAAGTATAAACAATCTCGGATAAAAATGAGATTGTGATATTTCCCTTACCTTAGGTCCGACTTGCTTTGTAAGTGCCCGAACCTCCTGTATAATGATTTAAATCATGTTATTGACTTATTCCAGAATCATATTCATTGTTATTATATCATATATGGTCCACTTATGACTTTATATTACCCGTTCTTTTGTAAATTCATGTTAAAGTAGCGTTTTGGGTAAAATCGTCTCATTTGTCGTTTGTGTTTTTAACTTGTAATTATTCATATGATTACTTAGATCATGATTACTTAATTCCAGAATATAAAAAATGATTTATATATATATATATATTCAGAATATACATATATAATAAATCAGTAAATGGAAAGAAATACACCGTTCATGGAGACGGTAGTCCGTACGTACGCATGAACGCTGTTTTCGTTTCCTTATTGAATTGAATGGAATTAAGTAGATGACATACATATAAATATAAATAATTCCAGTATCATTATTAGGTCATATATTTCATTAGTACTTATTATATATACTTTATAATCATTCATGAATGGTTAATCATTGAGAATGAATCTCATCGCGTCGTGGAGACGGTAGTCCGTACGTACGCACGAGCGATGATATCGTTCCCATGGTCGTGGAATTGTGTTGAAGTGTATGTATACTATTTAAGTATCAATATCACTTTATAATAATCATATATAGTTACTCATTACATATTTATACCCATCCAATTAATGTGGTGGTGGAAAATAGATTACACCACGGCGTGGAGACGGTATTCCGTACGTACGCACGCGCGGTGATTTCCTTTTTCCGTAGGATGGATAGAAGGTTAATTAGAGTTGTTTCATATTTATAATAACATATCAGTATATAATAAATATTGATGTTATTACTTTATCATGAAACAACTAAAGAAGAATAATTTGAAGAAGAAAGAAATTGAAAAAGATCGGTAATGGATATTACCTCTTTTTGACGCGCCTTTTCTTAGCCTCCACTTAAAGAACTAAGGATGGTCTTTGAAGAAGACCAGGACCTCTAGGATGATACTAGGGAAGTGGAGAAGGTATTTTTTCAGGGTTTTTCCGAGCTTTAAGGCTCAAAAATGTGTGTGGAAGAGAGGGAGGAGGTGCCCTTTTATAAGGGAGGAGAGGGCCACCTTAGAAATATCTCAAAATATTATTTTATATTAAAGTCAAAATCGGTTTATAATGGTTCCAAAGGGTCTTATTTAGAAGCTAAAGTGGGGATGGGTCGAAATCCTATCAACCAATATGATTTATACAAGTTTAGGTTATTATTTTAACCTTATCAATTAGATTTAACTTTAAGTTAAATAATTTAACTTTTACCGTGTCTTTTTGTTTTCTTACACTATATGGTTAATACACTTACTATAACATTCCAAAAGAACCCCAAATTGTTTATTATTAATATATATATCATTATATAAGTTATTTGTCCGAACCTTAGATTTTTAGGAATAAAATAACAATTAATAATATAATATTTTATTTAAAAACTATTTTATGTCAATTTTGACACTATTTGATATATGATTTTTGTGAAAGTCATAAAAGAACTATATGTTCGAAACAACTTGATTAAATCAACACTAATATATCATAGTAACCTATAAAATTAGTGTAATTCATAAAAAGTCTTAAATTACATTTATTTTGGTATTTATAATATCAATTATTTCAATATTTAATTAATAAGATAATTACTGCATCATCTTTGTGTCATAAATAAATTAAATTATTTGATGTCTAAAAATTACAAATAAAATACCATTATGTAGGAAATCCTTTTAGATTTCTAATGAATATTTACAATCGAATTTATCTTATCTATAACCCTATATTAAAAATGTTTTAGTAAATAAACTTTGATTTTAACTCTTTTAACTCTTCTTTGAATTAAATAATAATAAATGTCCTAATCTAATCCAAGTGGGCCTAAATGATAATATTTTACACTTAAGGTTGTTTGTGGTCGAGATAAACTTGTCCAATAGGATTAGTACATGTGTTAGGGTAATATTAATATCATTTTTACCCTTAATTACCCTATTTACTTTTAACCGTGGTAAATAAAAGTAAAAAGTTACTATTCACCAAAAATTATTTTCATCTCATTGAACCACATTTTACTTACTGACATCAACCGTGTCTCTCGGATTTTTGAAATTCCATTCACAGAAGCGGTAAAATTAAGTTTTATGAAAAATTCAGTTTTTTTAACTACCACTTAGTAGTTTCACTATTCATCAAAAATTGATGTTTTTCAGAACAATGCCAAAATTTCATCCTAAGCTATATTTCATATTCCGAATTCAAAAATGAAGTCGATTTTACCAAATTCATAACATATAAGTTGCATTAATTAACTTTATAATTAAATCCCGCTGTTAAAACAAATAGCGTGTTTTTAAGAAACAATATCTATCAAAAGATTGACACTTGTTTATGTCTGGTTTAAATGTGAAATTACATCCAATGACCAACATTGTATTAAATTGTAAAAATATATTCTAAATATACTTTAAAACCACTCAAATTAATAATTTATCACTATTAATTATTTCGATTGAAAAAGTTGTTTTTAATTAAAATTTAGTAATTTTCACTATTCATCAAAATATGAAAGTTATCCGAAAATCACCAAAATTTCACCTTAGGCTAAATTCGATACTCTGAATCCAAAAATGAAGTCCATTTTGAGAGCTAAAATTTCTAAAATTTTAAAAGGTGGTTATTACTATTCATAACGGCTAGTTATAATAATATTTTAATAGCATATCGTTGTTTAGTGAAACTCGGTATTGCGTACTACACACGCTATCGAGGAAGGTCGTGATTGCGTGTAATGCAAGGCAAGTCAAGGATGTGTGTTGTACAAGCTCCTTTTGGTGTAGCGTACAACACAAGACATTAATGAAATTAAAAAGAATATTTTTCATAAAATCTCTGGGTGTTACACTTATGACAGTATCAAATACATTTTTTTTCTACATGCATAACATCAAGAAAATTTCTGACATACAGAAAATTCTAGTATGTTAATTAAAAAAACTGATCTCTTTTTCAAACTGATTTTTGTAAGGTTTTTCGAATCCAGTTTACCAAAAGTAGTGTCCACATTTTTAACTTTCTCAAACAATTGATCACCTGTTAGTAGAGACGGTGTTGTAAGTTCTTCTGAACTTCCATCGAATAATGTCGTCCAAGATCGGTACTTATGTCGTCGGGGTAGAAATCTGTGATGTCCTAAAAACACGGTTTTCGATGAATGTTTCAACCTAATTGATTGTGTACCTTTTTCACAAACAGGACACCCTTGAGTTCCTTTAATTCTATATCTTGAAAAATTTCTATAAGCAGGAAAGTCATTTATTGTCCCGTACAACATGGCTCTCAAATTGAAATCTTCCTTTTTGTAAGCATCATACAATGTAACACCTGAATCCCACAATAATTTCAAATCTTCGATCAATGGAGATAAATAAACATCAATATCATTACCCAGTTGTTTTGGCCCTGATATAATCATAGATAACATGATGTATTTTTATTTCATGCATAACCACGGTGGTAAGTTATAATTTACCAACATAATCGGCCATGTACTGTGACTATTGCTTTCAAAACCAAAAGGATTCACTCCATCTGTAGATAACGCAAGATGAAGGTTTCTCAACTCATTTCCAAAATCGGGATACTCATGATCAATTCTCTTCCACTAAGGAGATTCTGTCAGGTGACATAGTATCCCATCTTTAATTCTTGTATTTTCATGCCATGTCAATTGTCCTGTAGTCTCCTCACTTCCATATAGGTGCCTAAACCTTGGAATGATTGGAAATTACCATAAAACTTTAGTAGGACTGGATTCATCTTTCTTATACTGAGAAGCACCACACTTTGGGCATTCTTTAAGTGATTTGTGGTTCTTTCAAAACAGTATACAGTCATTCGGGCAGGCGTGTATTCTTTCAGAGATCATACCCATCGAGTGTAGAATTCATTTGGCGTCGTATGTTCGTCTTGGGAGCTCGTTATCTTCTAGGAGCATGTCATTCAGGAGAGAAAGTAGTTCTGTAAAACGGGCATCACTCCACCCATTGTCTGCTTTCAAATTATACAGCTTCAGTACAGCTGACGGTGTTGTATATTTAGTGCAACCAGCATACAATGGCGTCTTTGCACAACTTTTTAACTTCTCAAACAATATTGGGCAATCACGAAGTTCATCTTTGACGGTCCTTTTCATTTCCTCAATACGATCTTCATCATCATTCACATCTGTAATCACATCCTCCATATGGTCATCTTCATTGTTCATACTTGTAATCATATCAGATGATCCATAAAACACAGTGTTATCCCATCCACTACCTACATTCGTTGTTTCCCTGTGTTTATTCCAACATGTATAACTCTGATCTATTTCGTGACAGATCAAGTGTTCTTCCAACTCCTCTGGACTAATTTGTTTTGAATAACAACAGCGTAAACACAGACAAAGGATTTGAGAAGGGTCATATGCATGATCTTTTGCAAACTTGATAAACTCTTTCACGCCTTCTTCATACTCTTTTGTCAACCAATTGGCATTCATCCATTCTTTATTTATATTCATCCTATTTGAAATCCAAAGGATGGGTATATAGGTTAGGGGAGAAGGAATATGAGCATAATTTAGATAAAAAACTAGATACTTCAAAAATGGTGTGGGGCGTGCTCATTAATATCAAATCTTGGGTGGTTCTTGGGATTCATCCATTCTCTTCCTCTCTTCAACCCCCCTGATGAGGGGTGGTTCTTGGGAGTTTTTTATAGTGCGTTAGTGAGTTCTTCCCTCATAATTCCTCTATTACTATTATCCTTTATTTCCCTATGATTTGGGATGATTTTAACTAGTATTTTTGTGATGATTTGACTATATCATCTTTAAATCAATTCAGATGATGTAGATTTTGTTTTTATTGTCCAGAGGTTATCCTCGTATGATGAACACACCATGTTTTGTGTGGTTTAGGTGGTGTTGTGTTTCCCAGTGAGTTTTTAAAAGATTATTCCTAATTATATTAAGGTGAATAATTAATTATAAGTTTCTATAATTAATTATTTGGGAATTGTGCTTGATATTGGGTCTTAATCATTGGTACAAGTTTAGATAAGGCATGTATAGTCTTGGTTGAGGATGAGTTGATCTTGGTGAGGGGGTTAATCCATTTTTTGAGGTAGGTGAACCCTATAATAAAAAACCATGTTCCAATTTATGCATGATTGTGCATTCATGCATGAGTATATGTGTTCCAATGAAAGGGATAGAAATCAAGAACAACCTAGGTAAATAAATAGGGTGTTTTTGATCCACCAAGAGATAGAGTGAGGGTTCTATTGAATATTTGTGATTTTGTGATCATCCAAAGATTATGTCTCCATGTAGGTGAGGTTTCTAGTTGTGTTTGTGAGAGGATCGGGTTTGGTATGAGATTTGTATAGCATAGTTAGGTTTTCTAAGGATATTTGAGTAGGTATTAGAGTCTTAGGCCTAAAGAAGATGGATAATATAGTTTTATATATCACATATGATGGGGAACACCCTATTAAGGATATATAAGAGTCATGGTGTGTGTGATGAGTAGGATATCCCATATAGGGATTGGTGAAGTGTGAAATAGAGGATTTCCTCCTTATAATTGGATTAAGAGATCTCCAAGGGGAGATATGATATAAGTGAGGGTCATGGTAATAGTCTGGATGACTTAGCATAGGGTATCCAAGGCCCGCCTATGCATTTTATACATAATACCATCAACCTACTCTTGTAAGATCACTTATAATATGTGGTAAGAATCATTAATATTATATAAGATACATACATACACTAATGATCTTATATAGGTTGAATGATAAAATATTAGTAGGACACCAATAATGGGGAACCTAATATAAATCATAATATAATAGGTTTATATATATGAATGCAAATAAATAAACAACACATGTTATGAAATAAATAAATTAAGATTGTTGTGTGGTAACTAATAAAACAAAAAAAAACAAATAACACTATATTCAGTGAGAATCAATACATTAAACCATGGGTTCCAAAAAACAATCTTATCTCTTAATAAAACCATACCACATACATCACAGATATTTTCTAAAACCCAAACATACCCAAACCTTGGGAACTATGCATCTCATATGGGCTGATAAGAAACTGATACACATGAACCATGGATCCTATTTAGGAATCTAAAAACCCATACCTTGAAGACCATAGATCTTATCTAGACACCTAAAATCCAGACACCTCAGTCACCATGGATCCTTTCTTGTTTCCTAACATACCACAACATTGGGAACCATGGATCTAGTTTGTGACCCAAATATACCAATACCATTTTCACTATGAATCAAGTCTATACCCCTAATATACCAATACAATGGTCACGATTGGTATAATCCATGACTATAGTGTACATATAAGCGGAACATGGATCACGATTATCCCCTAGAATATTAACCCACTTAAATAGAGAAACGTAACCTTATAAGCATGTTATATTATCATGGCCTGATGAAAAACCATCACACATATACACTACAACATAAAAAGCCTTTAGCGGCAGTTTTTTAGCGGCAGTTTATTAAAAACCACCGCGAAACCCATTTAGTTTCTTACATCGATGACACTTCCCCCCCCCCCACCTGAGCCAACTCTCTCTCCCCCCAACCATGTGAGGCTTCTCCCCACCAACGAGTGCAAACCCTATCTCTGCTCCCCTCCGCTACCCTCTCGTGCCGCCGGTGACCTCGTCGTCGGTCGCTGCTGACCCCACTTCTCCCCCTGACACCCGCGACGCTGGCTTCCCCCCTAACCCCGTCGAGTTCGTACCCTAGGTATGCTCCCCTCCCCTGCCGCCGGTGGGATCATCCTGTTACGGTGGATTTTTTGTGTGTAATGGTTAGAGGAATCTTGTGGAGTAAAAATGCATAAGGTTTTATGTAGTTTCATTATTGTTGAGTCATTTCCATAATTTATTTTGGTTTATCATCAAATTTGGATGAATTCATTTAAGGGATTGATTTCATATATATGGTTTTTGTTTAGAAATGAGCTCAGAGGTGTTCCAAGAGAGATTCATACCCCATTTCTTGAAGTTACAGTGAGGATACATAATTGATGAGATGTCCCTAAAGTATGAATAATTGGATTAATATGGATTAATTATCTTTGGCCACAATCCATATTTTTGTATTTTCTAATAACACTTTTAATGGGTTAGTGTAGACCCTCACAAAACCACCAGATTCAACCCATCACCAGAGTTACATGGGAAATATGCAACATTCAAATTTCAAACAAAACACTGCAACCAACCCATCAGTACCACCATTGCCACCTAAAAGAAAACACAACATTCAAAAAGCAAAACCCTTCCATCATTCACGCTCCTGCCTCGAGATCACAAAATATCCACCTCGAGATGCGTAAACATTGATTCGGTCACCTGCCTAGATTCGTTCAGACTTCTCCGTCGTCATCACTTCTTGGAACCATCACCTTCATCATCGCCATAGTCATCACCGGAGCATCCATCACCATCGCTGTCGTCCTCATCACTCGACACTGACGTCCAGATCGTCGACATCAACCACCAAAAACACCCTTCACCTTCAACATCCACTCCATACTCATCGTATGAACACGAATCACCAGACGAATCGCCAGAATACCCAAAAAACACAGAAAGGAACTCCCCGATGACGAAATAAACCAAAGAGATGAATAAGATGCAGCACCTTGGACGCCCATCCCCTTGCACAAACACATCCCAAAGTCTCCTCAGAACCAAACGCACCCAACCGACCTGGGTGGGTGCGAAGAACTTGGAAACCAGAGCAGAGCACAAGTGACGAGGCCTCCCGCATGCCGAACCGCGAAGCCAACACCCTCAACCAACCAGGGCCTACGAAGATGAAGTCGCCATGAGACACCGAACCACTTGAATTCACATCCCAGAGCACCGGGGAGACCATCGCGCAATCCGACTCGGAGAGAGAGGTGGAGACCAAGTGCCAGAGCAGAGAAGCGAGCGGCGGACCCCCTCGACAGAACACAACTTTGAGACCCAAAACGAAACCCAAGAACGAACGAAGAAAACACTGAAAGAGATAACGAGTGGTATTGAAACCCTAAAATAAATCTGGGATTGAAACCCTAAAATAACCCAAAGAGAAGCAAAAGCAAGTGCGGAGGTCCAAATCGCAGAACCAGGGAGAGACCAGGTGAGAGAAAAACCAAGAGGAAGAGGCATAGAAGAGAACCCGAAGAGATGTGAGGCCGAAGAGAAGCGGGAAGGCCAGGCGCCGTCGGGGATGGAGCAAAACCCTAAGAGGGAGAGGAGAAGTCGGGAGCCCGAAGGCGGATGCCAGGAGAGTGAGGCGCCATCATATGGATTAATTATCTTAATTAATTATTATTGATTTATAATATATTTTGTAATTTTATGAGTTAGGGGACTGAGATGGTGTTGGTTTCTAGAGATGGATTTGATGAGTATGGAATGAGATTTCTTAAGGGGATAACTCTATGGTCATGGTAGTTTATGACTAATATTACCATAGGATATGGTTATGCATTTATTGTGTGGATTGAAATTTCATGTAGGTGGGTATGTGACATGAATGGGATCCATTAGTTATTTACCTTATGATACATGAGGATAGATATTCATGTTGGGTTCATAGAATTCCCTTTAGTATGATGCATTGATTATACAACCATTAATGGCTATGATATATATGTGAGAGGCTTAACTATAGGGAAATTAAAACCCCAATAGGGTGTCCATCATGTATTTATGGGTCAAGTTATCTATAAAGGTCTTGTTTTAGGTAATTGATTCTCTCTGTCTAGGGGAGAGGATATGGGATGGTGTGGTAATGGTCATCTATGGTATGATAATCTATGAGAACATATGAATGACCCAGTATAGAACCAAGTTAGGTTCCTTTGATCGATGAGCAATCAATATGGACTATGTGGATAATGATAGGTTCTCCAAACCTTATGAGTTGGGAATGTAGCCCTTGAAAGACATTTATCCCTTAAGTAGGGGTGAGATACCTAGGTAATGGAACTATAAGCGGTGTCTTTATCATCCACATTAATCAGTTTGCACAATATCAATATAACTTCGAAATTAGATTCATCATGTCAATAACAAATTACCAATCACACTGAAACCACGCTAATGATAGTAAGGGAATAACTACTTCCTCCTCTAAATTTTTCTTCTTATTAGTCATCTAATTCTATTAAATTCAATGCTTTATATCCCTTGTTATAAACCAGATTCAATATGACATCATTGATTCTCTTAGTTAAGACTTGGAAACCTCTTTTTATTTTAGAATAATCCCTTTTTTATGTAATTCTATATTCAAAAAGTGACTTTACTTCATCATGAAACTTCTAGATCAAGTTTTGAAGAAAAAAAGTGGTTTCATAACACCACTTGCTGATTCATGATTATCCATGACATGTTTTGATCATATTTTATATCAAATGAGACTTAAAATAATTATTACATCGCTTATTTCATGAATTTTTTGATTTAATCAGTTCTTCCTTTAGCTGAATAACATGTACTTTATTAGAACATCCACCCCATAGATCATATAGGAAAACCTTATGTAATATATTTATATATTATTTCAACTAGTATATATGAATCTCTTTCCCTATTTAGTAATAGTTATGTGTTTTAATTTTTTTTATTGTGTAGGCACATTGTGATATACATGGATAAAAGCTGGATCACATTACCGAGGAACGCACCTCAGTATATTAAGGGTTTGAATGAGTTTTTAGATTTTGAAATTTCCAATCGATCCGTTGAAGGGAGAATAAGATTTCCATGTCCTAAATGTAAATTTTTAATATGGTTGAAGAGAGATGAAGTTTATGAACATTTAATATTGAAGCAATTCCATGGTCAATATTTGCGTTGGATTTGGCATGGAGAATCAAATGTTACAGAAAGGTTGAGCACTGATGTCAATCCACAGAATGACCTCCCAACTTCATCGGCAATGGAAAATGAAATACAAAACCTTATAAATGATGCATTCGACACTACAAGACACCACCATCAACATCAAAACATATTAGAACAACCAGATGAGGGTGCTACAAATAGCAACGAGACAAGTAATGTTTTTGAGACTGTAGGACAACCATATCAAGATTGTAACATATCAGTGGATCTTCCTCTTGATTCTATGGAGACTAATGTAAGAGAAAATTTCACTGAGGAAAATACGTTCCATGATTTAGTTGATGATGGAAATCAAGAGTTGTATAGTGGATGTTTGAAATATTCAAAACTTTCTTTTATGCTGAAGTTGTACCATATCAAATGTTTATGTGTAATTACAAATAAGGCAATGTCTATGATATTAGAATTATTGCGTGATGAATTTCCTGAAGAAAACATCCCTGAGTCTTTTTATGATATGAAAAAAGTTGTTAACAGGCTTGGTCTGAATTATACAAAAATACATGTGTGTCCCAATGATTGTATGCTTTATTGGAGAGAGGATTCAAGTAGACAGGATTGTAAAAAATGTTCTTCTTCTAGATGTCAATCAATGGGTGATGTTGGAAGTCTAAATCAACATACTTTCATGAATAAGAAGAAAAGGAACACACCTATAAAGATTTTTCATTACTTTCCTTTAAAGCCTCGATTGCAAATATTATTCATGTCATCGAAAACCGCTGAACACATGAAGTGGCATTCTGTAGATAATAACAATGATGGGTTAATGAGACATCCAAGAGATTCACAATCGTGGAAGAAATTTGATTCATTAAATCCATATTTCTCAGCTGATCCTAGGAATTTTCTATTGGGATTGGATACCAATGGATTTAACCCATTTGGGACTTTGAGTGCCATTTATATCATTTGGCCAGTTGTTTTGATCCCTTACAATCTTCCTCTATGGATGTGTATGCGACAAACTTCTTTTATCATTTCAATAATTATTCCTAGAAAACAAATGTCTGGAAATGATATTTATGTATACTTGCATCCTTTAATTGAAGAATTATAGGAGTTGTGGAGCAACGATGTTGAGACAATTGATGCTTCTTCTAAGACAATGTTCAAAATGCATGCTGCTTTAATGTGGACTATTAGTGACTTCCCTGGGCTTGGGAATTTATCTGGTTGGAACACTTACACGAGTTTGGCTTCTCCTGTTTGTAACTTTGATTTTGAGCCCAAACGGATACCTCATAGTAGAAAATGGTACTTCTTGTGCCATCGAAGATTTCTCGATGCATCTCATAGATTTCGGCTGAACAGATCAAAGTTTAACGGTTTCATTGATCGTAGACCACCTCCAAAGTTGTTAAATGGTTCTGAAATATTGACACGACTTGGAAATGCTAAAACAGAATTTGGGAAGGTTCGTCATTTGAATGATAGCGGTAAATGGGTTCAAAGTGCATCGTCAAGCTAAATCGGAACACAACAATGGAAGAAAAAAAGTATATTCTTCAAACTTCCATATTGGGAATTTAATTTGTTGCGGCATAATCTTGATGTGATTCATATTGAGAAGAATGTATGTGACAATTTTATTTTCACATTGCTTAATGAGCATGGAAAGTCGAAGGATCATCTCAATGCTCGCAAACACTTACAAGCAATGAACATAAAACGTGATCTCTGGCCAGATGAGAATGAAAAGTATCCTTCGAAAATTTTTGCAATGAAAAATAGGGATAAAGATACATTCCTTCAGATTTTAAAGAATGTTAAGGTATCTGATGGGTATTCAAGTAACATATCAAGGTGTGTTTACTTGAAGAATCATAAGTTACATGGATTGAAAAGTCATGATTCACATATTTTGTTACAACAGTTACTACCATTGGAATTGCGTACATTATTACCTGAAAAAATTACTGATGTTGTACTCCAATTCTGCACATTTTTTAGACAACTATGTGAGAAATCTCTACATCCATTTCAGCTTGAAAACCTCTAGGAGAGGTTTTTATTGACCCTTTGTGTAATGGAGATGATCTTTCCTCCGTTGTTTTTTACTGTAATGATGCATTTAACTGTTCATTTGGTTGACGAAGCTAAATTAGGAGGCCCTGTTCATTATCGATGGATGTATCCAATTGAGAGGTACTTTATTTATATGTTTTTCAGTTAAGTAAACAATTTTTGTCACTTAATTAAATGCATAATTATGTTTATTTTATTTCACAGATATCTTGGGCATTTGAAATCATGCGTGAGAAATAAAGCTCAACTAAAAGGATCTATTATTGAAGGCTATTTGGCTGAGGAGTGTCTTACCTTTTATTCTAGATACTTGGATGATATTGAGACAATATTTAATCGAGTTGGACATGTTGATGACACATCAACTCAATCTCAAATACATTAGAAATCAAAAATATTTCCTACTATTGGCCGATCAGTTGGGAAGACCTCAAATGTGACACTGATAGAATTGGAATTATTACAGGCACATAGATATGTGCTACTGAATAGTGAAATTACAGATCCATTTATTGAAGAGTTGAGTATACAAACAAAGAGACGAATGAGAGGCCGAAAAATAAATGAGAAGGATATAATGAAATCTGTTAATAAAGAGATTGTAGAATGGTTTTCACAACGTGTAAGTTTCTAAATATTGCAATAAATATGAATATTAGTTTCACACGTATATTTTGTAAATCTAATAAATTATATTTCTTTTTTTAGATCATGAATACTAATACTCGAGCAGAGGTGTTAGAATATTTGAATTTTCTTGCTCGAGGTCCTCTAAAACAAGTTATAAAGTTCGATGCTTACAATGTGAATGGATTCAGATTTCGTACAGTTGATCGAGAAGAGGGTTTGAAAACACCGAATAGTGGTATATTTACATTTTCTGAAGTGGAATACTATGGAAAGCTGACTGATATTATTGAATTAAACTACCACGGGAATTTTTCAGTTGTTTTATTCAAATGCAATTGGGTTGATATTATTAGAGGTGTTAAAAGAGATTCCTTGCAATTTAATTCTGTGAACTTCTCTTGCTTTATGGATGTTGGTGATCGTGAACTGCATGATCCATATATCTTATAATCGAAATAAAAAATGGTATATTATTTGAATGATATTGTGGATGAAGGTTGGAGTGTGGTTTCTCACGTAATACAAAGAGATTTGTATGATATGGGTGATGAAGTGGAAGATTTGACCTCTGAAATTGAATTTCATCAACAACAAGAAGTAGAATTATTTGTCTATCATGATATTGAAAATATTAGTCTAGCAAGGATGAATGAAGTGGATGAAGTGATGGAGTGGTAAACATACATGATTTAAGGGGAAAATGATTGTATGTACAGTTATTTATTCATTCAGCAACCACTTATTTCATTTATGCAGTCATTCATTATCATTGTTATGTATATTTTTTTTGTTAGTATTGGGCATCTATTATCATTTTTAATTTTTTTTTTCTGCATAATTTTTTTGAAATATATGTTCTGAACTTAATTTTATTTGATTAAATGATAGGAATGCCAAGGAGGAAGCAATACACTCTTTCATCCACTACTGCGATAGATGATGATCCATCTGTCTCCCTCCCTACGATATCTGAGCCATCAACTGCCTACCCCCCTGCACCATCTCTCACACCATCTGTGAGCATCTGGTTGTGCCCAAATTTACCCTACAGGTATGCGGTCATTGTAGTATAGGTAGGGGTCGAATCCATAGGGCCCGAAGAAGAAACCGAGAGACACTCTGATTTTGGAAGGATTTGGATGTGGAGTGGCCAACTATTTGGATTGATTTGATTTTAATAACTATTGATTTAATCTAAAGAAAATAAATTAAAACATACAATTACTTAGTCTAAAACAATTAATGGAGATGAGTTGATCCTAAGTTGTTACTAGGGTTAGATTGGATGCATTTATTTTCTTATAACATTTGTTTCACTAATTCAAGATTTATCCAAAAAAATGATATAATTACTCAACATCATTCACCAATTTAATCCCTACACCATTCCAAGTCTAATCAAAAATGCACTTATAGGATCAATTTAATGATCACTCCAAGGAATTGGATCGCACTAGCACTCAAAATGTGTCATTGTTAAAGTTGGCGAAGACGAAAAGAAAATAAATCATCAAATGGAAATCTTAAAATAATGAAATGATTATGAATTTAAGATCATAAAATAACATCCAATCTTCCCCATGCAACTCCCTAGGACCAACCCATAAGCGGTTAGCCCTCCATTTATGCTATTCAAAAAATGGAAGCGGAAAGTTGACTTAGAGAAGCGGGATTGAAGAAGCAAAAACAACAACAACAAAAATGATCACCCCACCGTTGTGTGAATAAATTTCACAAGATTTGGTGTGAATAAATTCACACCTTGAAGTAAAGGTATCAAAGTGATAAGAATAATAACATAAAAAGAGAATAATAATAACTTTAATTAAGAACTAATGTGATTCAAACGACTTACATGAGAATGAAGAACGATTACAAAGGCAATTTTGCATAACAACATTACAATGAAAGTAAAACTCCAAGATCCACAAATCTTACATCCCTACTGCCTTAAATAGGAATTTTGGAAGCCTTTGGACGAGATACCATCATCCCATGTGCCTTTAATTAATTTTTTTGGATAAAGGTGGGTGGACATTTAATGCATAAGAGACTTTTCAACTCTTGCCTCGAAATTGCAGCCAGCTTGCATCCACCGGAAAGACGCGCCTAAAGGACCTTCTAGAAAGCCGAATTTGAGTGGGCCATAGAAGACTTAAATGAATCCCCGGATTTCGCCTAACCGTCTGTAAAATTTCATCCCAAAATAATAATCCATTAGATAGATATGATATAAATAGTGGTCTGTTTTTCTGGACCGCAGAATCTAGCCCAGAATTGAATCTTCAAATTGGGCCGCCTTAATAACCACCATTTAGGACGCATTATCACTGGATCCATAAGGATTATTTGTTACTATATATTTCTTCTAGACTCCCATGAAATTTGGGATTCATTGGGCCTGTATTGTGGGCCCCACATTCTCATTAGTGGGATGATATCCAATCTGCCTTCTCCAGAATTGTTTCCTTTAATCGCCAAATATCTCCATCATAATTTATGAATAATCCATTGGTCCCTGAATAAAAAATGTTCATAATTAAGTTTATATCCATTTCCAAAAATATAAAATTAAAATATGGATAGTTACATTCTCTAAAATCAGATGAAACATTGGGCCTAAATTGATGCACATTAGGCATGAAGTGCACAAATGATGAGAATGGGTGTTCAAAATGTAAAATGCACTAAAATGGTATTTATGAATAGCAAGGCACATGAAAACTACATATATTAGAAGTGAATATTAGCCTCTTACAGTGTATAATCAGCATCCCTTTATAAGTTGAGTCATTGACTCCCCCTTCAGCAGCCTCATCAGTCGGGCGGCGGTGTGCCACTTCCAGTTCATCACGGACATACCGAAGGGTCACTGTCATAGGTACAAATTTTAATTAAATAAATTTATTGCATTTTTTTTACTAATTATTTGATCATTAAAGATGAAAACAATGCAACCATGGAGAAAAACATAAAAAGTTCAGATGTTTGGAATATGAATGGCGAGAAGATAGTCGTGCCATTTGATTCTTATGAGGTCCCTACGGATGACGTTGCGGGGTTACTTGGCCAGATTATAGGCCAGCTGGCAGCGGAGCCCATTTCCCTTCCTATTTCTTATGATGATTGGTGACATATGCCTCCAAGTTGGAAAAAATGAAGTTTTTGATTCCCAAATAAAGGTAATTTTATTACATTATGGTTTAATTGAATTTCATGTTACTAATATGTTCAAAATGAATTTCTGTATACAGATGTTCTTCCACTTTACAGTTGCTGATATGATAGCACGGAAGTGGACGTTGAAAAATATTGGTAAGAAATTTAAAGATTTAAAATGGAGATTGTGGTGTGATGTCAAAGATACTTTTTTGACTGTACAACAAATGTATGAGAAGCTACCCAGTGGGGTACTGAAAGAACAGTGGAAAGTTTTTGTTGACAGACATCGTGATGAGAAGCGGATGGTATTGAAATATATATTATTATATTATCCTTATTTTACATTTATAAATGTATACGAAGAGGATATGAAACTGAATAAATTACTATTAAATTGCATTTTATTTATTTCAGGATCTCTCAAGAAAGAATGCATCAAGCCGGGTAAAGCATGTCATCCCGCACACTGCGGGCTCAAAAAGCTTTTCTAGAAGTTGATCGTCTCTGGTAATATTTTAATTAGTTTAAATATTTATAATACAATATTATCTATTTAATATATTGAATTGTTGATTTATCTTTTCTTAATGCATTCACAGAGTTTAGGGCACGAAGCATCCCGAACTGAACTATGGTTGGATGTTCACAAAAAATCAGATGGAAGCTTTGTTAATAATCCTGCTAAGGAAGTTAGGATATGAAGTCAATTTTTTATTATAATAACTTATTATTAGTTTTTATTATGTTAATATATATTGATATTTGATTTATAGGTAAAAATTAAAGAACTATGGGATGCCAATCCTGGGCAGTCCTACTCAGTCTCCCAGGATGACCTGGTTGCTAAAGTCCTTGGGAAGGAGCATCCTGGTAGAGTGCGTGGGATGGGTTTGGGAATCGTACCATCTGAGGTTTTTAGCAGGCCACTGGGGATGGCAGCTGTATCTACTCCTAGATGTATTCATCACATACCTGGAGATGCTAAGAAAGATATTGTTTCTCTACGAAACACAGTTCAAGAGCAGGGGGATCAGATATCTGTGTTGCAGAAAGAGTTGACTGAAATACGTCAGCAAATGAGAATATATGCCCCCGGTGGTACTGTATCGACTGGTGGTGAGCAGTTAAATCACAAAAATTCAAAATCATTTAGTTTGAAATCTTTTATTGTTTTTAAGTTTAAATATAAATATGCAACACTGTTTAATTTTCAATATAATGTTCTAACAGGTGGTAGCTGGAAGTGGAGATGGAGGTGGTGAGGGTGACGATATTTGTTCATCATCAGATAGTGATTAGTTGTATTGTTGATATATTGGAGGTGGAGAGGGTGACGATATGTGTTCATCGTCGGTTTGTATATGTATCATGTGTGGCACATAGTTGCCGCCAAACATTTTCATGACCTAACATTTTCTTGATTTGTCATGTTTCGTTTATGTATTTTATTGATTTCTAATGTTTCCTTTTATGTCTTGATTTCTTGAGTGTGGTATGCATATTTAGGACACAACAGCCTACATCAGTCCCCTGCCAAAGCATTAACAGAACCAACCATTCTCTTTCCAACAACTGTACCATAGTGAAGAATAGGGAAAAAATTAGGAATGAAAGGGTTGAGGAATGTCATGGTATGCATATTATATAGTGTTTTCTCATATAACTTAATTATGTTATTATACATAACAAAAAAGTGTGGTTATGCGGGTAACCATGAAAGTGTTGAGGAATTTCATGGTAATTCAGTGTTCATGGGATAAGAAACACTCTGAGTGGTTTTGGTATTTAGTTCAGGGGAGAGGGTAGGGTCAATTGGATAACAATCCTTATAGATTGAGATCTTAGGTTTCCAAGATAATGTTGAGAATAGAATTGGTAATAATACTAAAATACCCATAAGGATTAAATTTTACAACCTAGTTGCAAGTCACCTCAAGAAGGTAATAAGAAGTGTCTAAGCTATCATAAGTCTTTATGTACATGAACTAATTAAACTTCCCATATTATGTATTTCCACCTAGAATAATAGTGGGTCCTATACAATGAAGAGGTACACACTTTAGTTTAGAGAGTACTAAACCATTATTTTAAGACAAATTTTTTAAACCCACATCACCTCTTAGAAACAATATCAAGGATGCCAACCACACAAAGTCATAGGAGTGTCACCTTTTGGTGTACTAACCCCATTGGAGGACCCAAATCTCATTGAGAAAACCACATTGAAAGTAGTGGTACCTATCTCCCAAGATAGATGACCTACACATCATTGGTGGGAGAGTTCCAAGATTTATGATCTGTTATATGGGGGAGCCACACCTTGTCGGGTCCAAGAGAGAGTTGATTATATGCCTTAACTTGGAGGACCCACAATTTGAGTATATTGGGAAGTATCAAGCCCTATGAAGAATGTAGGATAATCATGCCTTATAATCGACACATTGCCAAGGGAGTAACCAACCCCATGTATTCTCCAATCATATTTCCCAAACCTAGTCATTAGACCTATAGAGATAAAGAACAAAAATTTATTGAATTTCTAAAAGTTTCACCTCTAATTACAAAGAGGATCATAACACTGTGATATATATGTAAAATACATCAAATGGATTACTCACATTCCAATATCCAAGTCTCAAGATGGAAAATAGGGAAATAATATAGAATTCCCAATATATGTAATTTACTATCATGTAGACAACATGTATATATCAGGTTAGAACTAAGAGTTACACTAATGTCTCTATAGTGTGAAGTCAACCTCGACTGCATGTCCTTGTGGGATAATCAATTTACGGGACCTATGATTTAGTTATAAATGTATCTCTGATACACACAATCATGTTATCCCAATATATATGGTGTGTTATCCAATTATACATGAAATGTGACTCTACAAGGTTAGTGTGTATAGCCATGACCTTATTCATGTCCCTAAAATTATACACAACATGCACCCCTATCGATATGACATGTTTGGACAGGCAGAAATCCATGTGGATGCTATATTCTTGTAATTGTTTTTTTTTCAGGGCACTGGTACAGAAGCTGTAGAAGCTGCTATTTTTTTTTTGTAATTGTGGTTTTAGAGGCGGTTTAAACCGCCACTACATGTCAGCATTTTTCACTTAGTGGCGATTATAATCACCTCTAATTTTCAAAGCAGTTTTGACCACCGCTACAGTGGCCCATCTTTCGCGCGAACTTCGCAGCGGTTATGATGATTTTAGCGGCGGTTCTCCCGGCCAAGGGCTTGCAGTTTTTTAGCGGCGGTTAAAACCGCCGCTAAAAGAATCATAACCGCCACGAATTTCTCCATCTATGACGGTTTCTAAAAACCACCGTGAAACGTCTATAACCGCCGGAAATAGTTTTCCGACACACAATTTAGCGGCGGTTTTTGGAAACCGCCGCAGAAGCATATAGTGGCGGTTTAAACTGCCGCTATACCCAAAAATAACAGCTGAAAACAGCGAATTTTCCTGTAGTGATAAGACATACAAAAACCCTTTCCTAGATCTCCACTAGAATTTTTTTAATCTTCCTTTTATTGTTTTAGACCCATACACTATAATATAGTCACTCCTTAAATATACCTTTATATATAAAACACAAACGAGCACTTACAAATCCATATATTCCATCTCCACTATAAAACAAACAAACAAACTAGTTAAACTGAAATGGTTAGAAATCTTATCACATTAATGGGAATGAATTCCACATTCTTCCCTAGAAAATATATTGGGCTTTTACTTGTGGATGTCCACCCATATCCATCATCTATTTTATAATCTCATATCCCATAAGCTTTACCTGATTCGCTCTCAATACAACAATTCAAGTTCCACCTTCTAAATACTATCACTTTTATTATGGCCATTATACCCTATGAACATTTCACAAACAAATCATGAACAAGTCATAATGGTGAACACATCATAATTCCAACCACCCAACTACAACTAGGAAGGATAGTTACCCACACATACAAGCAAAAAAAACTAGGTGAGAGTAGAAAACTACTTAAAGGTGGGGGTGAATCAATGGTTACGAAAAACTCATAATCTAAACGCATTTTCGAATACTAATTAGTGAAAAAATGATCTTGATAGTGATGGTAAAATGATGATAGTAATTCAATGAAATAACTCACATGGATCAAGGTATAATTACATGGTTCACAAAATCTTGTTATAAATTTTCTTATCCTTACTGTTCATGATGTCCTGAATCTTGTTCTTGGTTTATTATCAATAAGAATAATGAACGGAGTAAGGATATAACCATATAGTCCCATGTACGTGATATAATGATCTAAATCTATAAGTTCATCGATTTCCCCTTCGTCGACCACAAGTGCCTATAGAATTTGGATTATGTGTGCACCCCTATTATTCTCCTCAAATGTTAACTAAACCATCATTGGAACAATCCATGGATTGAATGGTTGGGTAACTGAAGGATTCTTCATTGAAACCCAATCATTGATTCGGGCCATGTAACACTATATTTATAGAGATTAAATGTTCTTTTATGTGAATTATTTCCATAGGGAATGAATCCTAATTCCAAATGACTTAGAAACTAAATCCCAAAGATCCTTCACCACCTTTATGGCCTAACATAACATATCATGAAATGCGATTCATGTCTGCTCATATTTACCAATATCTATAGAATACCATTCATGGTGTGACCCTTATAGTTGTGGCATGGTCTGAAACGTCCCTTTAAACAATGATACACCAATTACTAATGAACAATATACTATAGTATGAAATAACACTATTATAACGTGATCCTTTTCATTACATACTGATACCATTGGACCCCCAAACCAGTGCAACAATAATTTTCATGAGCTAGGTATCCCAATGAAATTATCTCTTCATATTCCCTTAGAGACATCCATTATAGTTAAATGTTCCATATTACAATATGTCTCTCCTACATCTCAAACCCTTCATAGTTACACCAGCCCTACTATGGTGTGATATCTTACACTAGAGTGAACATCGTCATTTGGAACACTCCCATAAAAGTGTAATCACGTCCTCCTTGTTCTGGGACACTTGTTATCCACAAAAACATAAATTTTTCATATTTTTTCACCTTTAATGATCCGCTAACTCATATATGATAATGTTTTCAATAAATATATTGGTAAAACACATCTAAACCCCATGAATAAATTTCCTTTTAAAGCTAGTAATAATATGTTTCCAATTTTTACTCCATCTACTCACCATACCAAATTGTATAATGGTTGGTGGGAATACTCCTACTCTTAGTGTAATAAAAATTCTACCATGATCATGAATTTACTAAGATCAAATTGCATATCACCCTTTTCAATTCACTTATTGAGGGGCTTCTTCAAACCACAAAACTCATTAATTACCCCAAACCATCAAGGGCACTTAAATATCCCAATGGACCCTCAACCGACCTATATAAGTTATTCACTTAAGTCCTATCCCTTTTGGATCATAGGATGTACCTCTAAATGGATCCTCTATCTCTTGAACCATATATTTACTCATCCATTAATAAAACCCATGAGGCAAAACTATCTTTTATCATTAACCAACCAAATTGCTCAAGTGGACCTCTTGTAGAATTTATAATAAGATATGGAGAAAATACACCACTCAACGTAATATGAAACCTTCCAATCATCATTTAAATTTTTTTTCTCAAGAACATGAAAGAAAAACTCAAACATATCATCAATTATTGAATTTAATAATCATTTTAGAAACCTTATAATTTCTTAATATAATAAATCTTTGGATAATCATAATTTATTATAGGAATATGTACCTATTTGAGTTTTGAAACACCTATTTATTTCCCACAACCCTTGATGAAATATTCACCATAGGATAATAAAAGTAACAAATATAGAGAATAATATATATTCATGTTATATTTGACTCTACCTAATCATGTTCAAAAATTATAATCCCATAATCCACAATTTAGGTCACCCTAAGACGATCCTCCTTAAACACACACATAAATACTTCAAAAAAATGTAATATATAGCATGATATTAAAGGAAACACCTACCTCATTGAAAAAATAATTTCCCCATATGGTAATAAGGTTCAATTCTTCCCCATTCATTATAAATCATAGAATCTATCAAGGGGGTGTTATTTATTGATTTAAGGTTGACCATATGTTAGATTATTGAACTGATGTCAAGGATAAATAGATTAATTTAGACATTACCCTAAACACCCAATTTCATTGCAAGACTATTGGTCATGATATTTAGAAAAAATATGTTTTCATTGAAATATGGAGGGAGAATTGAGAAATGGGAAAGTGGATATATTAGTTGGGTAGAGTCGTGCCATGGAGAGGGTTATAAATTTACAATATTTTTAATTGAAAAATAAATTAACATTAGCTTTTTTTAAAAAATATATATTAACCACAAGGTACCCAGTGGTCCACTAGTATCTTAATCATTTTATGTTCGCCATATGTTGCACAACATGGGATTTAAAAACTCTACCAACACCCTTGGAACCCAATAATCCACCACTAGGTACATGGGGGTATCTATATTTTTCAAAATTCAAATTACCACCAGGTAAATTTTCTAATTGGTCACTTAAAACTATTAATATTACTTCCATGAAACCGTAAAAACACCTAGATATGTTATTTTAGGTTGTAGTAATCAAATCCATATATAAAATATAAATACACCCCTTACTCCAAGGTTATCAATGGTTAAAAACATACCAACTGTAACACCTTGTAATGACATGATCTATTAAAAACATTATAACACATAGTATG
Source organism: Viscum album (assembly GCA_963277665.1). NCBI lineage: Eukaryota > Viridiplantae > Streptophyta > Magnoliopsida > Santalales > Viscaceae > Viscum > Viscum album. The sequence continues at coordinate 1,869,986,831 of OY728163.1, forward strand.
TCATCCTCTATAAGATTCCATAAATATTTACTCACATTTTTTCTATCCAAGGAATCTAATTACACTGCTCATTCAGGATTCTATAAAGGTAATAGTCGTATGGTTTACACCCCAAATCCTGATGAACTGTCTCACACACAAGCATCACACGCAAGAATCACGCCGAATCATAATTAATCTCAATATTGACAATAAATGAAAACATAATTAATTCATGCAAATTCAATTTTACTCACCTTAAGTAGGAGGACCCGGTGGCGGAGGAGGAGGAGGCGTCGACAAAGAAGGCAACTGAGGCAGCGGAGGCAGCGCGGAGGCAGCGCGGAGGCAGCGCGGAGGCAGCGCGGAGGCAGCGCGGAGGCAGCGCGGAGGCAGCGCGGAGGCAGCGCGGAGGCAGCGCGGAGGCAGCGCGGAGGCAGCGCGGAGGCAGCGCGGAGGCAGCGCGGAGGCAGCGCGGAGGCAGCGTGGAGGCAGTGCGGAGGCAGCAGAGGCATCTCGGAGGCAGCAGAGGCATCTCAGAGGCAGCGGAGGCAGCGGAGGCAGCGGAGCAGACGGAGGAGGAGGAGGAGGCACCGGTGGAGGAGGAGGAGGAGGTCGCGGTGGAGGAGGAGGAGGAGGAGCTGAAGTTGATGAGGAGGAGGAGGAGGATCCTCAGCGGAGGAGGAGGAGGAGAAGTAGGCACCGGAGGAGGAGGAGGAGGAGGCGGCGGCCGCAGTGGAGGAGGAGGAGAAGGAGGCGACGACCGCGGCGGAGAGGAGGCAGCGGCGGAGAGGAGGCAGCGGCGCAGGGTAGGGCTTCTGCGAAAGCTTGACAGGGTGCGGAGAGGACGAGGAGGACCCGGTGGATTTTATAAATCCCATGTGGACCTTTATCAGTGCCAGTAAAAAGTGCTGATAAAGGGTGAATTTATCAACGCTTTTCATTTTAGCACTGATAAAGACCCTCTTTATCAACGCTTTTGTAGCGTTGATAAAGACATACTTTATCAATGCTAATAAAAGTGATGATAAATGTATAAATTTAATAATTTTTTTATATTATTATATATTTATTTAAAATGATATTTATGATATATATATATATATATATATTAATAATTATAACTCTAAATAAATATATCTTTATTTATACTTATAAAATTATTTGACAGGTATATTTATATATATATCATTGAAAATATAATAAAATATATATTTATTTTTTAAATATAATGTAATTTTAATTATAAGTGTACATTTTTTAGAACATATATATTATATGGGTAACATAATGAATTATAAATCAATAACACATCAACGTGATATGTAATTATAATCTATAAATGAACATTATTCATGCACATATATATACGCATGATATATTCATTGACCCCAATTCATTGGAAAACACATATATATTCAATAATTTTAATTATACATATATATTAAAAAGTATTGTATATTTATAAATAAAAAAATACATTAAATATAAACAAATATAATAAATATATATATTAAATATAATGAATTAATAAATCTAATAAATATAATGAATTAATAAATCTAATAAATCTTATAAATATAATAAATATATTTATTATTAATCTTATAATTATTTAATTATATATATATATATTTAGTTATAACATGTGTTTTTTATTTAATGTATACATTAAACATTATCAGCACTAAGAAAATCGCTGATAAATGTTACCTTTATCAGCGCTAAAAAAAGAGCTGATAAAGGGATATTTAAAGCGCTGATAAATGTACCCTTTATCAGTGCTTTTTTTAGCTCTGATAAAATTCTACCCCTTTATCAGCGCTTTTCCGTTAGCGCTGATAAAGGCAGGCACCTGCCTTGCCTAGTTTTGTGGTGGTGATTTCACCACCATTAAAGCAAAATATATAACCTAACTGTGATTTCATATCATCATGATCTATCTAGACACTAGCATCGATGTATCCTCTCACTACTAGTTCTTCTTCTCCTTCATACACCAGGAACATATCCTTTGTATGCCTCGAGTACTTCAAGATTGTTTTTACAGCTACCCAGTGCAACTCTCCTAGATTAACTTGATATCTTCCCACCATGATTAAAGAAAAGGCAACATCAAACCTAGTACATATCATGGCATACATGATAGATCCCACTGATGAGGCGTAAGGGATTCTACTCATTCTTTCAATCTACTCATGTGTTTATGGGTGCATTTTCTTGGAGAGATTGATATCATGTGATATAGGTAACAACCCTCTCTTGGATTGTTCAATACTATACATTTTAAGTACCTTATCGATATATGTACTTTGACTTAGCCCAAGAATCCTCATAGATCTATCTCGATAGATCTTGATCCCTATAATGTAAGCTGCTTCACCTAAGTCTTTTATGGAGAAGGATTCATTTAACCAAGTCTTAACTGACTGTAATACTTGCACTTTGTTTCCTATAATCAATATGTCATCAACATATAATACTAGGAAAATGATGGAATTCCCATTGACCTTCTTATAGACACAAGTCTCACTTTCATTTTTAACAAAACCAAATTCTCTTATGGCCTCATCAAAACAAACATTCCATGATCGTGATGCATTCTTCAACCCATAAATGGATCTCTATATCTTGCACACTTTTTTGGCATACTTCAACTTGACAAACTCTTTAGGTTGAGTCATATATATTTCTTCAACCAACTTCTCATTTATAAAAGTATTTTTGACATCTATTTTCCAAATTTCATAATCATGGATGGCTACTATTGCAAGTAATATCTTGATGGATTTAAGAATTGATACTAGTGGGAAGGTTCGATCATAGTTTATGCCTTGATGTTTCCTAAAACCCTTTACTGCCAGTATTTTTTTATAGGTGTTGATCATACCATCCATGTCCATATTTCTCTTGAATACCCATTTGAAACCAATGGGTTTTACATTAGTTGGAGGGTCTACCAAAATCCAAACTTGATTTTGGTATATGGACTCCATCTCAGAATGCATAGCTTCTTTCCATTTAGCAGTATCCTTGCCTTCTACTACTTCGTTGTAGGTTAGAGGTTCATCATCCTCAAGGAGTAATGTGTCACCCGACTCGATGACAAGAAAATCATAACACTCTAGTTCTCTAACCTCTCAAGTTGACCTATGCAGTACTTGTGTCTCAAGAAAATCTTTGTATCCCACTATCTCTTGTAGAGATTGTTCCCATACCAAATCTTGTACATCTAGAGCATCAGCTTCATCGAAGTCAATCTTGCTCCCACTATTTCCATTGGAAATGTGTTCCCTTTCCAGAAATGTGGCTTGTCTTACCATGGTCACTTTCCTATCTTAAGGGTGGTATAGGTAATATTCTTTTTTCCCTTTAGGATAACCTATAAAGATGCACTTCATGCTTCGATATTCTAACTTTTCACTCGGTATAGTCCTAAAAAAATCCTCGCATCCCCATACACTTATGTGTGATAGAATAGGTTTATTTCCATAACACAACTCATATGGAATCCCATGTGCCGCTTTAGTTGGTACTTGATTAAGAGTATATTACACTTTTTTCAAGTCGTATCCCCAAAATGATAATGAAAGAGAGAGTTACATGAGTCATCATTGATATGACCATGTCTAGAAAGGTTTGATTCCTCCTTACACTAACACAATTCCACTGTGGTGTATAAGGAGGAGTGATTTGGGATACTATCTCACACTCCTTTAAGTGATCAATGAAATCTTGGTTAAGATACTCTTCACCTCGGTCTGAGAAAAGTTCTTTAATCTTATTACCAAGCTGGTTTTCTACTTCATGTTGATATTCCTTAAACATCCAAAAAGAATGTTACTTATACCTCATTAAGTAGATATATCCATACCTATTATAGTCATCGGTAAAAGTAATGAAGTATGAAAATTCACCCCTTGCCTCTACTGGAAACGGACCACATACGTCAGTATGAATCAATTCCAGTAATTATGTGGCTCTTTCTCCCTTCCCGAAAAAGGGTGATTTAGACATTTTATCTTGTAAAAAAGTGTGAAATACATCCAAAGGTTTTAAATCAATTGACTCTAAATACCCTTCTTGATTTAATTTCTATAAATGTTTCTCAGTTACATGACCAAGCCTGAAGTGTCATAGGTGGGTGTTGTAAGCGTCATGCTTGCTGGTTTTTTCATCGATTGTCATTACCAAGTTTTCAAGTTCAAGTATATATAAACCATTGCTAATATGATCCATGCCATAACACATGTTATCCTTGTAAAAGAAACATAATTTATTTCAAAACATGAAATAAAATCCTAGTGTCCAGACTTGACACTGAGGTTATGTTTCTTGTGACTGATGGTACATAATAAAAATTATTCAATATAAGAACCAAACCATTAGAAAAATTTAGGTGATAATCGCTCACTGCTTCTAGACTCGCAACATTTTTAGCTCAGAGATCCACTTCACCTTTTTCAATCTTCTTAAATATAATTAGTTCTTGTATATGAATATAAATGTGTAAGCCACATGTCGTATCCAATACCAAACTTGTAGATAATGACAGATTGCATTTAATGAAAAAAATATCGATAGTAAAAGTGTTGCCTTGCTTCTTCTTCCCAACTCTAAAATTCTTCTCCCAGTTGTCTTTCTTTCCACATAGAAAGAAAACATTCTCCTGCTCATTTCCCTACCTCTGTATCCTTGTCCTTTTGGAAGGATAGTGCATCAATGAGTTTGGCCTGAACTTGGCCTTAGACCCCTTAGCCTTGCCCTTCCTCCTCTTGTTCACCATAAGGACTGAAGAATTGGTATTCTTCGTATCCTTATTAGCTTGGAGAACTAAATCCAAAAGATCCGAGAGAAACTTTGTCATGTAATTCATATTGTAATTGATAATGAAAATCGAAAAGCATGACGGTAAAGAGGCAAGAATGAGATCTATTGCTAGTTCTTAGTTCAGTTTGAACCCAAGGGATTCATGTCTCTCAATGTACCCGATCATCTTGAGTATATAAGGTCCTGATTGATTCCCTTCTACTAGACTACACCTATAAAGTGCACCTTATATCTCATACCTTTATTGTCTAACTCTCTCCTAATATAACTACTAGTGATGAGTTAGCATCTTGCAGGCATCTTCGTCCTCATGCATTTTCTACAACTGACTGGACATAGATGACAACATGATACATTGTACATCTAGTTCATCATCTACATGCTTCTTATACTTGTCTTTATTCTCCTTGTTTGCTCCCTGAGGTGGCTCGGTAGGAAGTGATGACTCCAGCACATAAAGATTCCTCTCTTAGCATAGTACTATGTGAAAGCGCATTTACCACTCCTAGAAATTATGGCCAGTTAGGATATTTTATTTATCTAATATAGATCATAGTGATAATGTTCCGGTGGTGCTGTTGATTGTGACTTCTTATCTACAACAAATAAATTTATCAAACAATACCTTGTCTTGATTACCATTTAGACATTATTGATTAATTAATTATTAAATCATTAAATGTATCTCACTATTTTATTGAACCTCAATATCTCTCACTATTAAATTCAGAATACTATGTCACTAGAGTATTCTAGTGTCAAGGATCCTTGAAACCTCCCTTAATAGTCTACAAGCTATGGCTACACCACTATTTGGAGAGTTCCAAGGTAGACACTAGGCTGGCCAACTGCATTAACTCACAATTCCTTGACCTGCTAAATAAGTCTACAAGCTATGGCTACACCACTATTTGGATAGTTCCAAGGTAGGCACTAGGCTGGCCAACTACATTAACTCGCAATTCCTTGATCTGCTGAGTAAAGTCCCAGCTTATCGGAATCATAACGTTGATTCCCTCGGCGCTTTGCCTCTAAAGTGATAGCAAGATAGTTATGGATACTCCTTTTCTACCAAATTTAATTAAGACAACTCGTTACTCTCATAAAAACTCTCTGATAGTAAGAGGCACTCTCAACTATGGCTGATGAGCACCCTGAACACCCGGTTTTGTTTAAATTTGAGCAACGAAAGGCATTAAGACTTAATATATCTTTGATGGATTTTATTATTTCTTGATGAATGTAATCCATTTCTATTAAATATTTTCAAATTTTGTTGTCGCACTCACAACTAAACATGCATTAATAGAAAAAAAACATACATCGCATCCTTATGCATTTTTCTTGTTTTTTATTTTATAAGATCTCATGGTAAACATGCACACACAAAAAATAACAAGCAATGCATAAAGGAAATAATTATCCAACTGGTCTTGAGCATCTAATTTCAATTTATACATTCTAAACTTATTGAATCAAGTGTGACCTAGGGGGTAACATACCTGAGTTGAGTCTTGACTTGTATTTTAGCTCTCCCTCGGTGTAGTATATTCGCTCCTAGTCTAGAGTATTACCTCATCTTGGCAGGGTTTGCATCTAAAAGTGTCATCGTCTAATGTACAAGTATAATCGTGCGCAGGCGAGGGGGGCTAGGGGCACAATATACAACAGACCAGCGTGCATTGGGGTCGGCATCATTAGAATGAGGTGCAAGCACAGCAACCTGAGGGGGTTATCGCAGTGGTGTCTCGGTAGGAAGCTGGATAGAGGAGGGGAAGTCGGTGAGGTGGTGCGGGGTTTTTCGGCTGGTCCCACATCTGAGGAGGGCAGTAGTGGACAATAAGGGAAAAGGGGGATCGGGGTGAAGCCCCATGTGGCGATGGCTTAGCAAGGAAGCCAGGTCGGGCTGTCCCTTTTTTTAAATTTTTTTAAACCCTAGCTTCCACTGGAAGCCAAGTCACCCCAAAAAAGTCATCAACATGCTATTATAAACAGCCCACCCATCCCTCATTTTCACTTTTTCAAAAGGTCTACAAAATATCCTTTTAAAATGTATTATTGAAATGCACTGCCGATTGTCGCCTATCGACCGGTCAAAGTTCTGGTGCTCTGCTAATGTGTATAACAGCACTCGGGTCGAATCCTTGGCGATGATACTTTGTAATGGTCATTTGTTTTTAGTTGATTGTATTTTGATTAGGGGGGTTTGTTTGCAGAGCTTAATTGAAATGATTGATTGACTATAATTGATTCAAAAAATTGATAAATATTGGGGTGAGTTCATTATTAGGGTGTTAAGCTTGTGATATCCTTGATCTTTGCTTTATATTGCATTTAAATTAACACCCACTTCACAAGTTGACGTCGATTAGAATTCCTAAGTGTTAAAGCTTTAATCCAAGCCTTAACTTAACTAGGATTCTAAAATCAATCAGTACTTGTTTATGGTAGTGTATTTATGGTTCCAATAATCCATGGAAACCACATGCTAAACAAAAGATGTCATTAATCCATGACATATTAAGTCCAACATACACAATGTTAAATTAACGAATACTCATCGAGCAAATACTCTCAATCACTTAACATCCCTAAATTTTGACTCATCCCAATGAAATATTTACTCATCCATTTGGGTGTTTAATATTCTGGTTATAATAATTATGATGATAAATTAAGAATAGAAGAAAAAGAAAGGGATTAGAAAAGAGTGGTATGTCGAACACACACACACAAACAATGATGATAATTAAAAACGGATTTTTGATTGAATGAGGAAGCAAAATAAGGGAAGGAGATTCAACTATATTTAAACTATTATAAAAAAATATTAAACTACAGAAGGTGGATGATAATAAGAGATATTGAAGAAGTAACTTGCATTAAAACAGAATTACAAAGAAAGAGACTTACAAAATTACAAAAACGAAGAACACGAAATTAAGTGAAAACAAAGAGAGGAGGAAAGGTATCTCAAGTGAAAACTTGAGTATGGAAGATCCTCCCAAACCTTTGGCAAGGCTTTGGTCATGCCAATATGTTCTCCTCTCTTCAGAAATGCCAACCCCTCTCAAGGAGAGAAGGGGAGAGTATTAATAGCCCAAGGAGTGGACTGTTTGAATTCTCAATCTGTCCCTCCACTTGCATCGCCAATTTGGCTATTCAGAAAGCCTAATCTCGAGAAATATCCTTCTTCAAAGTTGTATATAATAAAGTTTTTTGACTACTCTCAAAATTTAGAGTCATTTGGACTTAAGGATCAAAAGTTATGGCCGTTTTATTAAATAAAGATAAACTGTCCATTTCAATCCAGTCTTTTTAAAGTCCAAAATGTGAAAGGGTTTTTTGAATAGGAAGATGCCTTCAAATCCGAATGATTTCTTCAACAAATTCGGCCACCTATATCTCCTATTTCACACTGCAAAATAGTAGCTCGATTGTATGCTTACATCATGAGATATGTCATGCATACTATACTGATTTTAATTCTCGGCCAGAATAGTGGGCTGGATTTTAAAGCTTCATTTGGACCCCTTTTATTTGTGATTGGGTTCTGAAATTTTTATCATGGACTCCTTGAAATGTACTTCGAACTTGGGAGGATAATTAAGGTATTTGGACTTCTGGATTGAGCCCAGTAAATCAATCTTCATGAATAGTCCAGTTTCTTCACAGATTCTTTGGTCTTGTTTGTGAGGACCATATGACCCTTCAAATGGCAGAATCGGCTCATGGTACCTTCTAATGAAATGTTTTATATTTAAAGGAGAATACTATAAAACAAGAACCATACAATTTGGATCAGTATAGTGATAGTTATTATTAAAACAGTAAACTGACTCAATTGGACTACTTCTAAAAATGCTCAAAAATTATACTTAATATTAAAACATTAATATTTCACACAAATTATGCACATTTCATATAAAATCAGTAAAGGGAGTATATAATAAGTCATGAAAATATTAATAACATCAATTATTATTTTTTTTCTTTGTCTTTTGTTTAAACTTCCAAGGAAAGCAAACCCTCACTGGGGAAAAAGTATTCTAATCGGTGGAATTTTGATCATCGAATTCCGACCAGATATTGATTAGAAAATGAATCACCCGAAATTAAAAATACAAACATATATATATACTATTCTTCAATTTTTAACTGGCAACAGCCGCATTTTCGATCCATACCAAAAATTTCGAATGGTCATAACTTGGTCATCCGAAATCGAATCAACGTGTGGTCTATTCCGTTGGGACCGATTTAAAAAACTCTACTTAATTTAATATAAATTAATTTTTTATTGGCTCAGAAAATTCACACGATCGCTCTGATATCAATTGAAGGCACTGAGGCACGTAGCGGAAGCCGGTGAGCCGGGGATTTTAAAATTTTCATCACCGTAGCGACATAACTTCATCGTCTCCAGCGATATCCAAGCTCTAGTATTGGTATGAGGATCTCATGTGAATATTTCAAAGCACAAAATTAAATAAACGGTTACCTCATTTAATTCAACATGCATTCGACTGCAGCTCGTCACCGGCGACCATTGTACAAAGGACCCAAAGTCGAATCCCTCTAGATCATCCACACGTGCTTCAAGAATCCGCACGTACATTGTTCATCACTCATCGAATTCCTGGTGCTAGTGTAGAGCTTCGACGATCTCTTTGACATCGCGACGATCACCTCGATCTCATGCCATCGATCTAAGGAGGTGTTCTTGGATCGCTCAATCGATTAGTGACTATCTCTCTCTAAGATACGGGAGGAGAGAGGAACACTCAATCCGTTGGAATCAAATTGCACACGGGAAATGAGCACCACATCCGTTTATATAGTGGATGTTTAAAATACCCGGTTAGGGTTCCCCAACCCCCATATATTTGACGTGCACTAAATAATTAATAAATAAATAATTATGACAAACTAACTGCATCATAAATATTATTTATATTTTATCACATACTTTTCATATATATTAAATATATTACGTGATAAACCTAATTCATGAAGTCGATTTTTAATTCCCACTAATATTAAACAAACCTTGAATATTAAAATAATATTCGATCGTATAATATTATTCCATGTATTTACTTGAACACTTGTAAATACTTTTAATAAATAAATTCAAACCAATTATTTTATACTCAAATAATAATGAATTTATTTATTTTTCAGTGATCGATAAAGCTTGGACAATTCTCAAACCCTGTGGTGGGGCCCACTGTATCCTATATTCTTGTTCACTAGATAAGGTATAATCTTGAATGCGCTATTATGTGTGGCCTTCTAGGCTCTTATCTCGATAGTAGTGAATAATATTCATAAACCAGGAGTGGAGTCTAGCAACTCATCAAAACCCCTAAAGAGATAAGGAATAGTCATAGCAACGACAACCAACCTACGAACACGCACTGTGTAATATAATCTTTGTTATATGATATCTCATAAAACAGGATGCACACTCGTGTCATCGTCCTTTCTTGCTTTATTATTTGTTGATCTATCTTGATGGATTTACCTTCGAATACCATGACCATGGATTTATGAAGGTACTTTCATCCTGATCAACCAGGCCAGAGATATCACTTCCTCAACTCAAAAGCGAAAATTTTTATCTTGATCATTCAACTAATATCATAGCACCAATGACGCACCCAATACAAACTACCTCGTCATGACTTCATTGTCATGGTTTTCACCTTGCATCAAAGTACGCAATCAAATGGTACAGATTGATAATGATCTCAAATCAGGAGACCAATACACATGTTTGTAGATAGAAACTACCAATGACGCTCAAAACATGTGATGTTCCTATTAGCAAGTTTGTCCTCATGATCTCAACTACTAGAGATCACCAAGTGCGGTCTTCATGAGAAGAAGTTTCACTGCTTATGATCCCCCAGCACCTGATAGTCACGCATCATCTGTGTTCTGTCAGTATGATGTATCTAAACCATGGGGCATTACTTCAAGATTACTATCATGGTATCTCTAGGTTCTCATTATAGCTTGGAAACTGCTATAACTTTTAATACGACATGTAATCTAAGGACATCACCATAAATATAGTGGGAAAATAAAAATAAGTATCAACACTATTTTGATAAGTGAAACACATGTATATATATCAAACTGTATACATGTAATGGTAATCAAAGTACATACACAAGTTGGGCCTGGGACACCCACTTTCATGGAGAAAGTCCATCCAACGGCCCGAAGGCCTTCAATTTTTTTTATTTCGATAAAACCCCCTTTTAAGGAGAAAGTCATTGTAGGGAATCGGTCTGGAGGATAGAAACTACATCGTGGTATTTGATTGACAGAGTTGATCTATGCCATGGTACAACGAACTACATCGTGAGGGTCTTTGCATAAAGGTAAAACCTTTCATAAAGGCCATCTAGTGTTTTAAGCAACCTACATAAAGGTGATTGGACTATAGTGTGGAAAGGAAAAGTAGTCAAAAATGGGCAATGAGCTGGAAGCACGCCGTAGTGCATGTCATAGTGGCAGTTGCAAATGTTAAAGTTTAAAGGGAGGCTATGCCATGGAGAAAGTGTTACTTAGCAGTCATGAAGAATAGGAGAAGTCTCTGCCGTAGAAACTCCTTGTGGTGTGGAGGTGGTGATCCAGGCGGCGCAGATGAATTGATATTTGTAAGCCTACGAGAGATTTCTTCACAGAAAAATGGACTACACCTCAGCAAATTCGATGAATTGAATGAGTTTGAGGAGATCATATCATGGTCATGGGTGAGTTATAAGGAAGTTAAATGCGTGAGAATTATAAATCTGGTTAACATGAGGCTACGCCATAAGAGAACCAACCCTTGTCACATGTTTTGATTGAGCTCACTCTCAATGTCATAGTGGAATGAGCTACGACGTGGTGAAGGCATGAAGAGGATGATTACCTCGTAGAAGAAGGGATCGCGTTGTAGTCAAGCAATTTTCTAGAAAATCAGGAAATTCGACAAGTTATTTTGGTGCCTCAACTCGGTTTTAATGGCACTAAATAGTCACACTAGATGTGTGGGATGCATGGAGAAATCTCGATGAGAGAGAAGGAAGGAGGATTAATATGAAACATCAGATTAAATGGCTATGGGTTTATAAAACTGCCTATAGCAGTTTTGGAAAAGGATCTAATTATAGAGCATATTGACATATTCGGATTTCAGTGAATATAAAGATAAATTGTTGTACAACAAAGAATAAAAAGAAAGAGCTTGACACTCATTGAAGACCTTACTAAGGAAGAATAATAAGAAGATCGTTGCAGTGTAGTGAAGAAAAGAAGTTCTAGTTCTATTATAGAAAGGAGTTGCTGTTTGAGGAGGCATTAACAAATTACCTATGGAGGAACAAAGGAGGAGATCAACAACGCATCTACCTAGAATTAGAGGATGTAAGCGTTGTTGATCATGATGGGCCTATATGTCCTTAAATTGTAGAGGACAGTGATCCTTGGGAGAGGATTGGCCTCGTCCCTAAACAATCTTTGCAAGAGCAATGAGCATATAGTGATTTGGTGCATCAACACGTTACCGATCGTATGCCCCTTAGATTAGCCCGTAGTAGTGAACCAAGTAAAAAAACCTTGTGTCCATGTGTTAACTTATTTATATTCTGCACAACACAATTGAAGGACCTACGATTGTGAATCCTGAAAAATAATTTCTAAAGTGGTAGGTTGTTGGGTTTCAGCCAAGCGTGGAAACCATTTTTGGCTAAGGCATTAGGACTAACGGACGAAGAAATTCTGAGTAGCCTAATGTCTGATTGTTGGATAGAGATGGTGGGGAAACAACAACAGGTCTAAACAATCAGACGTTGTGCGAACATACACAAGCAGCCAGACGATGCTGGTCGAAAGTCACCTTATCCGCTCAACTCAATCGAACACAAGCAGTGCACATGACATGGAAGGGATTCACACAAGTGATATCTTCATGAGTTTTTCAGAGTGTTCACAGTGAATCGGCTAGGAAGGTACGATAGGCTGACTGTGAAGAACGGATCTCAGCGGCACACTGTCCACAAACTTCGGGAGGCGGTGATTATTAGACGCACCGATTGGGTTCTATTTAATGGAGGGTTGGTCATTTGTTCATGTATGCTTAAGGCTTAACGCTTGTAATCCTCCTTTGTTTCTTAATACAAATGCAAAGTGAAGCAGTGTTTCCCCCGAAGGTTCGTTGCGATGAGATGATTTGGGTGCGGTTTGTCTTCCAAGTTTCGGTCACTCTAGCATGGGCTCATTCGTTTCTTTGATTCCGTTGTAGCAAGTTTCAGAGGTGCTACGTCTGGTGGTTTTATTAGACGCTGGCAGGGAGCCCAACAATAACGCCCTTCAATCTTATAAACTCTTTAGAGTTAAATTATGAAGTCATCAACAAATAATAAATGAGAGTGGTGATTAATGATGAAGTTGAATAGGTTCTCATTGGCTATTGCATACCACATAATTTATTAAGATAATCTTTTTCATACAATGAACATAAAGATAGAAAGGGGGCACCCTTAACATAGAGCCCTCACCAATGTATGATGTGAGATTTCACACTCATTCATGGACTTGCTCTTGACCTCCTTGAGGGGAACGTCTTTAGCCTACTAGAAGAAGAAAATGGTGGTAGTGGAAGCATCAAACGATAAGCTACTGTCCTAACTCAATCGAGAATCTTGAAGGGACAAATATACCTAGAGCTAAGCTTTTCATTTCTTTCTAAAACTCTAGTATTGTCTATTTAAATTGTTTCTTCATCCAACGGTTCATGTGGTGGTTTTTATGGTCTTAGAGTTTTTTAGGGTGTTTTAGTGTATTTTAAGGTTTTTTAGGGTCATTTCTATGGATTATGATGTCAGCTAATCTAATGATGAATTCTTGGATCATTGCTAGTCAAGAAGGGTATCTTCAATGAAGTTTCCTCTCTCTGATGGCTTGGATTCTATACTAAATGACTTTGATGGAAACTTTCTAAGACACTATACAAAGACCAATAGGGAAAAAATCTTTCTATCGAGATAGTGTCCAATCATGAAATGGAGAGATTGAACAACATTCCACTGATTTTAATAGAACATAATAAGGGTCACAATGCTTTAGCTTGAGGAATTTTTTTAAAGAAAATGAGCGAAACAGGTCACCTATCCCAAGATAGCTCGACACATCCTAGCCATCAAAATGCAAAGATGTTGGAAGAACTTTCAGCCAACCTCCTAATGAGACTCTCAAGTCCTCAAACCAATTTTCATAGAGGTTTTGCCAACATGATCCCTTCTAAAAAGGGCATCATGTAGTAAAAAACCATGTCATGATCTCTCTTGTTTATCCACATTGATCAAGATTTTTGATTCCTAAGGATTCCTCTTGGTAATCGGTAAGTTGAAATAATTTCTCAAGAGAAAACTCCAACAAGAAAATGAGAGCTTGCACTTCATGACATGGCTCTCAAGTTCAGGTCTGTGACCAACCCACTGTACATCCATGGCGATCCTCTTCATGGCCATGGAAATCCATCCCAAATCAGGAACAACCAAAACATCCACTGAAAGGAAACGAGCCTGCTTTTGCAGGTACCTGCTCCGGCTCAACATCTGACTTCATCTTCTTCAACGAAAAATGCTTGTAGAAGGCTTTCACTGCTCCGGTCACTCCATCTTCATTCTCCATGGCTCTAGACACTTCAACCGCACGCTGTTTCACCTACATCAATCCCCCCAAAAAAGTCACTATTTGAAGCCACTTCAAGGAACTATATATTTTAAGGTTACCTTGGGGTCCAGCATGAAGTTAATGGCTTCGACCAGCTTGGGCAGCGAGAATTCGTGAACCAGGATTGGATGAGGGCCTACTCCGTTGGCATGCACCCGATCACCCCAAAATGGCTGGTCACCGAAAAATGGTACAACTGTTGTGGGGCACTGCATTGCAACAAAACTCAAGGATGGTAGAAAACAAGACAATTAACCAAAAAACCATGTACTACAAGAAGAACATGTCATGAAGCCAATACCGCAGCTTTTAATCCAGCCGCTGTTGTACCTGCGCCCCCATGATGCACCTGAAAACAAACAACAAAGAGCCACTTAAAAATGATCTTTAGCTGGAAAAAATGTTCACAGCAACTCAAGTCCATGAAGAACTAGAAATAGAGTATGCTAGTTCACATTGCTTCCATCCACTGCCAAAATATTCACCCATACACAAATCCGAACTCTAGCCCACCAAAACAGGAGGCCATGCAGCCTCGCCCTCCCCATAACTAGAGAACTACAGTGTCTCAAGGCCATAAAAACTCAAATCATTGGACTAGAAATTGAATTGAACTCCCATTACTTCCATGAAACCTAAAGATATATTCAACCCTTATAAATACTAACCCTAGCCCACAAAAAGTATGCTGCATCGCCGGTGACATGATTCTAACTTAGCCATGATAACTACGCAACTACTGAAAAGACAAAAAAAAAACTCGTGAGACCCAAGAAAAAATTTAATAACTCAATAAATCTACAACACGACATATAAATTTGAAAGCAGCAAAACTCAAAATCTAGTCTCACCACAGCTTTGCATTGTAGAAAAAGCCAATCATGAGGGCAGTTGTCCAGTGAGTACACAAAGTCCTTCGGTTCTGTCACTAGTAGGAGATGAAGTTTACTTGAAGAAGTTCTATCAATGCAGAGTTTGTGGGAAAAACTATTCAATTGGAGAAGCAACCTACAGTTACCAAGACCTCCCCAGCCTTTGTTGATGATGCCTCTTTGTCCAGTAATCTTCAATGCTTCCACGATTATTTTGGTCATTTTCTCTGGTTCTTCAACAGGCTGATATGATCAATGGAAAGGTTTAAAAAAGAGAGTAAAGAAAAAAGATGTAAACATGAACTGAATTTATTCAAAGAGGGTCACTCTTGGAATATATGTTATGCTTCGATTGAGCTAAGATTTAATCACATGAATGGACACAAGTAGAATATGACTAAACCATAACACCTTTTGTTCAAAATGACCACTTTAAGGTAATAGATGTGACTGTTCAAACTTCACCGAAGAGCTTTAAGATTTTAGTTGAAGTGGTTGCTTGGCATGGTTTAGGTAACAGAAGGCTCTTGATTCATTTTTGCTATTTCTCAGGTTTCCATTCATAGCATTAATTAATATTCATTTTGTGCCTGCCCGTCATGTGTGATGCTGATCCACAACCTAAATGCCTAAGATTGCAAATTTAGTGACTCACCCCAGCAACCATGACACAAAATGTAGGAATACATTGATGTTTAAAATTCCATGTGAGAATTAAACAACTTTATTTCCAAGCTTCAATTTGATGGATTTATATAGTTCCATGGATTAAAGCACACAGAAAAATTGAAGAACACGGATGCATTCTGTGAGTCTCATACACACGATATAATACTGGCTTATAAAAAAAATACTGACTTATAAAAACTATATCAGAACCTCACAAGGCTACCAAATCCAATATATACTGGCTTTGCACCAGCCTCGAGCCAATTTATGAGCGCTTCAGGAGGTTCATAATTTGATGCCAGATCAAGGAAGCAAAACCCAACCACATCAACCTTAGAACCCCAATCTGCAAATCGAGCAATAAACAAACTATTAATGACAATCACACATTAATTAATAGAGTAAGACAGCATATTATCTGAGTATAAAAAAATTGAAACCATTAAAATGTATTCCAACTTTGTCAAACCAAAATGTTGCTTCAACAAATAATCATGTACAATTAGTGGATCGAAAGTGAAACCAGTCTTTTAAAGCATTAAAATATGAAGCTTGATCTACCTGAATAGCAAGATACAGTTGCCCATAATGAAAGCTTAAATCAAATAGAATGCAAGGTTACCTTTGGGTTTAGGGACAAGCTGAGGGCTCCACATATATGCATGTGGTACATCAGCATCTGAACCTTGTGAACCGCTTAAGTATGTGACAGGGCGGAGCTTCAGTTTTTTCTTCCTGACATCATTTATCATGTCACGAATTCCAAGCCAAATCAACGAGTCAACAATTTGATAGGATAACTGAAAATTCAACCAAGAAAGACATAAGATGGACACAAAACGGGACAAATAACAAAAGCAGATTTGAAGGGGCGCACTCTGTATGCAGCTGGCTGCTTGACACGAGATAAGGGATGGGGAAATTCACTCGTTGGCCTGACAGGAAGAGAGCCAAATGAGTACTAATTTATTCTAAAACTCCCATCTGACCATACCATACAACAAACAACATATAAAGATATTTAAATGCTCAAGTATCAAGACAGATTTTATAGCATGACAATGGAAATATTTAAACTTACGTCCATGGCATTGTGAAAAATATATGAAGCGGAAGTTTTAGTGCCTCTGCCACATGAATATGCCCTAAACAAACATTTTGTAGCATTAGTAGTGGAATTTAAGATAAACCATGTATAGCATTTGAAAGAAATAGTGGGTGGGACATGATTCCACAAATGAAAATGGGATATAAAGTTGATGTGTTCAGAACTGTGTACAGGGAAAAAACTAAAAGGAAAAAATTTAGTGGGGAAAACTCCTAGGAAACAGATCGAAACAGGAAAAGGCAACCTATGTCCAACTCATATAAGGGGCACATTGAAATGGAATCTAGAATAGCCAAGTATATCTAGAATAGATCACTGTATTTATAGCCTCCTATGATATTACCCTCTGATTCTGCATTAGAATTTTTATTTTTATTGGTGGATCTTTATTTTTTTCCAAATCAAACAACTGAACCCTGTTACCACTTACCACCGTTCCACTTTCCTCAAATGTTACACCAGAGGAAGTTTTCCTGAAATTTTCTTCCTAGTGTACTCAGGGTCTGTTTGACATCACTTATAAGCAGTTTGAAAAAATAAGTGGAAGCAATATGTAAAGACTTATACAGAAGCACCTATCATAAGTGGTAAGTGCTATAATCAATATTAAATAAGTGATGCTAAACAGACACCAAGCAATCTGAAAACAGTTATACAGAAGCACTTGAGTGATAAGTGTTACAGGCGAGGTGTTGGCCAAGTGGCACGGCAACCCCGTCAGACTGCATGTGGTCGAGGGTTCAACCCTCGATGGCCCCTAATATAGGGGGGACTCTCGCAGGGAACTATATGGTGCTGCGAAGTCGGTTATGGGCAGGCGCACGGGACGATGGTGGGGCGGCGACGGAGGGCGATGACGGTGGTGCTGCGCTTGGGGCAGCAGGGGAGACGCAGGTTACCAGTGGCCTACGGTGGGAACCTCCGTGGCAGCACCAGTGAGCAAAAAGGCGACGTAACATGAAAACCAGGTGATCGGCTCAGCGCATCAGGAAGGTAGTGCGGGCAGGCGCTGTTGTAATGACTCGGATTTTCTCCGATTTTATTTTTATAAATTAATTGGGAAAATTCCGAGACCAGGCGCTGAGACGGGGTGAAATTCTGAGACCCGATGTACCCAGAACGATACAATGAAAAATGTTAGGTTTTTAATAAAACGCGCGGGCGGTTTCTTCTTTAAACAGAAATAACTTTTAAACAGGTGCCCGGATCGAAAATTTGAAGACACCGTTGCGTTCAGAGCAGCGACTTTACCTTAGACGGGGCCTAACATCGACCGGCGCGGGTCGACTGTGAAAGCTAGAAATTGGACGTAACCGTCATTAAAATATTTTAATAAAAATATTTTATTCGACGCTGTGTTGGTTTCTTTTAAATAAGACCTTTTGTCAGGAATCCAGAGTTATCGCCATAACCCTGAAAATTCCTCTGAGGCAAGGACACGCAAATCTCTCCGACGAACGGCGACAAATGTCGGTGGATCGAGGATCGACGACGACACGGAACCCCATTCTTCATCAACGACTGATCCAACCTTGAGGTAGGATGTTGATCTATTTGTGATTTTTCTCTTTTTCCGTTCTTGATTTCTACGATAAACGCGGACTAATCCACGAACAGATTAGCCCGCGGATCGACCGTATCTTGCAGGAGGGAATATGTTGCGAGTTTGCGGGATTAGATCTAATCTGTTTCTAACCCAAATTCTCCGGATTTGGATCATTGGTCAAGAACATTTGGCCAACGACATTAAACCTTTGCTATGTGCATTTCTCCCTCCATTCTACACGTTCTTCGCTGTTGGAACCCTACGGTTCCCAGCTCGACGTTGCCGGGTGATTCTGAGCACAATCGGACCCCTGAAGCGATGGCAAGCCCGATCAAGCCCAAAGCAGTGAAGATCGCAACCAATGGATCGCGGATATGGCTCTGTTTTGAAAAACAGAGCATCGGAGCGACAGGGGGACCCGCGGAACCAGGGCCGCCGGCAGCGGCGGCCGCGTGCGGGTGCGGCGGAGGACGGCGGTTGCCCCGACGGCCGGACCGCACAGGCAGCACGGTCGGACCATGTAGGGCCTGCGGCGGCGGAGGCCGCGGGCGGTGACCAGGGGCCGCGGTAGCAAGGACCCGGCCCAGCAAGGCCGCGTGGGAGGCGGAACCCGCGGCAGTCGCCGCGGGGTTGGCGACGCGGCGGTCGGCCGCGTTGAACGCGGCGACTGGCCGAATTGACTAGGGGAGCCGGCTGGCCACGCGATCAGGCGATCGCATGGACCAGAGGGACACCGCCAGGGCAAGCCGCATCCAGCAGAGCAAGGCCGGCCCGCGCGACACAGTCCGAGCTAGTGAACCAAGCTGGACCGCGCAGCTCATTGGGCCGGGCCAGTTCAGGCCAGCCCAGACCGACCAGGTCGGGTCGGGTCGGTCGAACCAGGTCGGGTCGGGTCAGCCACACCGGGTCGAACCATACCATTTTTACTAAATTGACCATATCTTTCAAACCGCGTATCTTTTTGAAGAGTCGTTTGCGGCGTTGGGACCCTTGCTACGAGACGATCTTTTTGCAATACTCTAAGTGAGTTTTTGTGGAAGTTAGTTTACGGCCTAATGGCTCGAGAAGTAGGTGCTCCTGGAACGAGCGCGCTATGAGCGGAATCCTGCAGCGGGTTGTGACTATATGATCTTGGTGACTATGTGATTTAGGTAACTATGTGATCTTGGTGACTATGTGACTTGAGGGTTGTATGACCCATCGATGCTCCGTGCACCATCGACACTCTGGGCGCCACCAACGCTCTGTGCGCCACCGACGCTCCGTGTGCCCTCGACGCTTTGTGTGCCGTCGACACTTCTACTGTCATGGAGACTGGGAGATCTGTGGACTACAGCTGGAAATCCTTCTTTTCGTGCTTTAGACTTATACCTGTGTAAACTGACCGTATTGACTGTGGTGTACTTCGTGTGTTTCCTTTGTGGTATATTTCGTGTATTTCTTAATGGTATTACCTTTGTGGTTTTGGGGTGTCCTACTGAGTATTGTTTCACTCACCCCTGCACGGGTTTTGCCCGCATGTGTCGTGTGTTGTGCAGACGATCGACGCTTTGACGGAGTCCTAGGTGAACCAGGACCAGATGGTGCTTAGAGTGATTAGACAGACGAGGTGTGCTCCTACGGCTTCAGACAGTTGTCCTACACCTACCCTTCAAGGAGGGTTTTTTGCGGACGAGTTTCAGGAACTTGTGTATTCACCTTGGCAGACTCTTTCTTTTTGTGGGTTTGTATTCTGACCCTGTTTACTTTTCAGTTTTCCTACTATCGTACTCTGTGGTTGGTATCTTAATGTTTTTACTTTTCAGCATTCTTTGGGCTTGAAGATGTGTGCATGTGTACAGGTGCTTAGGCAAATGTTTCTCATTTGTGGGATATGCTTACTCGGTGCTAGTCGTTAGCCCCTATCGGAGGCGGGTTTGGGGTAGTCACGGCACAGGCCCTTTTGGGACGGGTCGTGACAGAGTGGTATCAAAGATGATCAATTCTACCTAACAAACCAAGAGTCTGTGAGATTGGTTTGGGGCAACAGTGTTAAGTGTTTTGAGTTCGGCTTTCAAACCAGGGACTCCAGTGTTGGTGCGGCGGCCGACGTATCTATACACCAGGACTCTGAATTCTGTTTTTCGACTCGGTACATGAAAACACTGGTCGCAGAAAATAAATGGTACATGCATCATATATGATTTTGAGTGTGTTCTCATGTCCTTGAGTCAGTTTCAGCTCACCAAGTATACTCTATTAATTATGGTACATCTTGATCTATTTCAAGATGCCACCACGCAGACAGCTAGTCAGGATTTCGATGCGTGATCACGAGGATGATCCGCCTAGCAATGAGGCATTGGTACAAGGACCAGTACTGGAGATAGCACCCTCGGGTGGAGTACCAGTGATACCACCACCCGGAAAGCAGCAGTTACTACCAGCGTTACCGATAGAGGATGCACAGAGGCTGAGTGCGTTGCATGAGTTCCAGAGGCAGCGGCCTCCCAGGTTCAGGGGTGAGACAGACCCCCAGGTAGCTGAGGATTGACTAGAGGCGGTTACACGTATCTTCCACCTAGTGAGGATGCCTCTCGACCAGATGATAGTTCTAGCCGCGAGCCTTCTTCAGGACTCAGCGGGGCGATGGTAGAACTTAGTGATCCAGACGCATGACGAGACGACTCTCTCTTGGGCAGACTTTGAGCGCCTCTTCAGGGAGTTCTTTTCGGCTACGTTACGCTCAGTGCGCATACAGGAGCTACTGCATTTGCCACAGGGCAGCCAGACAGTAGCGGAGTACTCAGCGAGATTTACGGATCTTTCTCGCTATTCCTCATATATGGTGCAGGAACTGTTCTTCAGGGCCCGGACCTTCGAGCAGGGACTACGCTAGGAGATCAAGGCATCCATGATATCCCTTAGCATTCCGACACATGTTGGGGTACTGGAGCGAGCTCTGCTAGTAGAGAGCTTTCTGGCGGAGCAGACACCGGCAGTGAGAGCTACCACCGGGCGTCAGGTAGCTGAATCTTCAGCAGCAGGTAGCCGACAGCTGACGCAAGGATCCAAGCGGATCAGACAGTTCAGGGGACGACCCCAGGATACGAGGTCAGCAGTGCGGGGCTCCCAGGGTAGAGCGAGTCAGCCGAAGGATAGGCTGTGTTACACGTGCGGCGGTCGGGGGCACATGGCTCGAGATTGCCCGACTCGTCGTGCGGACGATCAGCAGACGGTCGAGGGACCGTTGAGGCAGAGGAGGAGGCAGGAGCAGGGTGGTCCGCAAGGCTGCGGACGTGGCAAGGGAGCTGGACGGGCAGCAGGAGGTGGGCGGAGGTTTAAGGTACTACAACCACCACCCCCAGGTGGTCCACCATGGGCTCAAGGAGCTGGTGGATAGGGACGAGGTCAGCTTCAGGCGATGGAGGCTTATGACCCCGGTGCTCCAGAGATATTAGAGGTACGATCTGTGTCTTTTTCACCCTAGCTACAGTTTTGATAGATACAGGTGTCAGTCACTCTTTCTCGCCACGACCTGTGTTCGAGACTCAGAGATTCCAATGGAACCGTTGACTCGATCCCTACGCTTAGAGACTCCTATAGGGGGAGATTCGACAATCACACACTGGTGCCAACAGTGTGCCCTTACCCTAGGGGGCGAGAGTTTCAGTTGAGATCTCTTGGTGGCAACATCGAGACCTTACAACGTCATTCTCAGTATGGACTGGTTATCCGCAGTTCATGCCTAGATTGACTGTTTTAGGCGCAGAGTGCGGTGTGTCCGCGAAGATGGGACCAGGTTTTCCTTTGTCGGCGAAAAGGAAACCCAAGCAGTGCAGGATGGACTCACACGTAGAAGAATGCAGTCGATCACACACCTGTTGGCTAGCATGACCCTCGGTGCAGTGGATGAGACGAGTCCTCAGTTTCCTGCTATGGTGGATGAGTACGAGGACATCTTTCCGGAATATGTTCTAGGATTACCTCTTCGCAGGGAGGTAGACTTCTGCATTGACCTGTACCCCGGGACGACACCGATATCTATACCTGCATATCGGATGGCTCCCGCGGAGCTTCGTGAATTGAGGGTACAGCTGGAGGACTTGCAAAGGATAGGCTTCGTGAAACTCAGTGTTTCACCTTGGGCGGCCCCGGTTTTGTTTGCCAAGAAGACAGACGGGAGCTTGAGATTATGTGTGGACTTCCGCCGCCTGAACCAGGTGATCGTGAAGAATAAGTATTCACTACCGAGAATCGACGACCTCTTCGATCAGTTGAAGAGAGCGAGGTGGTTCTCGAAGATAGACCTCAGATCTGGCTATCACCAACTTCGTGTACGGGATGAGGATATCCCAACGACAGCCTTCAGATGCCGGTACGGCCACTACGAGTACTTAGTGATGCCGTTTGGCATGACGAACACCCCGACAGTGTTCATGGGACTCATGAACAGAATCTTCCAACCTTACTTAGACCGGTTCTTCGTGGTCTTCATTGATGACATCCTGGTGTACTCGGTGTCCGAGGAGGAGCACACGATACACTTGAGGATGGTCCTAGACACACACCGAGAGCACTAGTTTTATAGGAAACTCTCGAAGTGTAAGTTCTGGATTCGGGAGGTCCACTTTCTGAGACACGTCATTTCAGAGGCTAGAGTTGCAGTAGATTCGGCGAAGATTGAAGCGATGCTTGCTTGGGAGTCACCCAGAAGTGTTACCGAGGTGCGGAGTTTCCAGGGTTTGGTTGGGTACTATCGGAGGTTTGTACCCGACTTTTCCAGAGTAGCAACACCCTTGATGGTCTTGACACGGAAGGGGTGGCCTTTCGTGTGGACAGAGAAGTGTTAGCAGTGCTTTCAGGAGCTGAGGCAGAGATTAACGAGCACCCCCATCTTGAGATTATCGGAGGAGGGTGTTGAGTACGCAGTGTTCTGTGATGCATCGGGGACCAGGCTTGGTTGTGTCCTGATGCAGGGGCAAGTGCTGATTGTCTATGGTTCGCGCCAATTGAGACAGCATGAGCAAAACCACGCGACCCATGATCTTGAGCTTGCAGCGGTAGTCTTCGCATTGAAGATGTGGCGACACTACCTGATGGGCGAGCGGTTTACCGTTTACTCTAAGCACAAGAGTTTCAAGTATATCTTCTCTCAAAAGAATCTGAACTTCAGACAAAGACGATGGCTAGAGTTCCTTCAGGACTATGACTTTGAGATTTGTCTATACTCCTGGAAAGGGGAACGTGGTGGCAGACGCTCTCAGCAGGAGATCTAGCTTGCAGTTGTTGAGTGAGGCGTCGGAGCAGTTGGCCGTATTACAGAAATCATTTGTGGATAGAGACGGAGCAGCTTACCTCCAGTCGATGGTAGTTACCCCTCCACTCTTACAGCGAGTCAGTGAGGCACAGCTCGGAGATACCGACTGTGAGACTTTACGTGCTCGGATGTCCGCAGGGCATGCCCCAGATGGATATTCAAAATGTAGGGAGCACGTCGTTCTCTTCAAAGCACGCACAGTAATACCAGTGACGTTGCGGGAGGAAGTCTTCAAGGAGTTTCATAGTTCCCCTTGGGCGGTATATCCAGGAGTGGAAAAAATGTATCAGGATCTCCAAAGTCAGTTCTAGTGGTCTGGGATGAAGAAGGCGGGGACGGAGTTCATTTCTAGATGCCTCACTTGCCAACAAGTGAAGGCTGAGCACCAGGTTCTAACGGGCTTGACCCAACCACTTGAGGTGCCAGAGTTGAAGTGGGATGAGATATCGATTTACTTCGTGACGGATTTACTTCGTGACGGGTTTACCACGCACGTCCAGGGGACACAATACCATCTGAGTGATCGTTGACCGACTCACCAAGTCGGTTCACTTTCTACCGATCCGTGAGCAGAGTTCAATAGAGTTTGTGACGCCTCTACGTGCAAGCGATAGTTCGGCTTCACAGAGTGCCATCGACAATCGTTTAAGACCGTGATGCCCGTTTCACATCCCGACTGTGGAAGAGATTGCAGGAGGCGTTTGGGACTCAGCTGCGCTTGAGCACTGCGTTTCATCCCCAAACAGATGGTCAGGCGGAGAGGACCATCCAGGTTCTTAAGGACATGATATGTGCTTGCATCCTAGACTTTGACCGCAATTGGGAGAATCACCTACCTCTGGTGGAGTTCGCGTATAACAACGGTAATCACTCCACCATTCGTATGGCACCGTTCGAGGCCTTATACGGGCGACCATGCAGGTCACCACTATGCTAAACGGAACCAGGAGAGTCAGCACTCATGGGTCCAGAATTGGTACGAGTTACCACCGAGAAGATGCAGATCATCCAGAAGCAGATGAAGACTGCACAGAGCCAACAAAAATCGTATGCTGACAGGTGGCGGGGGCCTTTGGAGTTCGAGGAGGGAGATCATGTGTTCCTTCGGGTCACACCTCGACGAGGATTGCGGAGATTTGGCTGGGGCAGCAAGTTATCTCTGAGATACATCAGCCCTTTTCAGATTCTAAGTAGAGTTGGCGAGGTGGCGTACCGCCTAACTCTACCCCCGCAGTTGCACCGGGTGCATGATATCTTCCACATGTCGCAGTTGAGGAGGTACGTGTATGATTCATCGCACGTCATCGATTAGGGCAAGCTGAACATTGATGATGGAGCGACTTTTACAGAGTATTCGGTGGAGATTGAGGATCGACAGGAACGGATCTTTCGTAGGCGGTTGATTCCTATGGTGCGCGTTCGGTGGCAACACGAGAATCTCCAGAAGAGCACTTGGGAGCGGGAGGCTCAGATTCGTGCTCAGTACGCTCATCTTTTTGTTGAGTAGCTCCTGTTTTGACTTTCAGGAACGTAAAGCTCTCAGGTGGGGAGAATGTAATGACTCGGATTTTCCCCAGTTTTATTTTTATAAATTAATTGGGAAAATTCCGAGACCAGGCGCTGAGACGACGTGAGATTCCGAGACCCGGTGTACCCGGAACAATACGATGAAAAATGTTAAGTTTTTAATAAAGTGCACGGACGGTTTCTTCTTTAAACAGGAATAACATTTAAACGGGTGCCTGAATCGGAAATCTGAAGGCACCGTTGCGTTCAGAGCAGGGACTTTACTTTAGGCAAAGCCTAACATCGATCGGCACAGGTCGACTGTAAAAGTTAGAAATTGGACATAACCGTCATTAAAATATTTTGATAAAAAAAAATTATTCGACGGTGCGTTGGTTTCTTTTAATTAAGACCTTTTGTCATGAATCCAGGGTTATCGTCATAACCCTAGAAATTCCTCTGAGGCAAGGAGACGGAAACCTCTTCGACGAACGACGATGAACGTTTGTGGATCGAGGATCGACAACGACACGGAACCCCGTTCTTCATCAACGACTGATCCACCTCGACGTAGGATTTTGATCTCTTCGTGTTTTTTATCTTTTTTCGTTCTTGATTTCTACGAGGAACGCGGACTAATCCACAAACAGATTAGTCCGCGGATCGACCGTATGTTGCGGGAGGGAATATGTTGCGGGTTAGCGGGATTGGATCTAATATGTTTCTAACCCAAATTCTCCGAATTTAAATCGTTGGCCAAGAACGTTTAGCCAACGACGTCAAACCTTTGCGATGTGCATTTCTCCCTCCATTATACACATTCTTCGCCGTTGGAACCCTACGATTCTTGGCTCAACGTTGTCGGGTGGTTTCGAGCACGATCAGACCCCTGGAGCGATGGCAAGCCAGATCAAGCCCAAAGCAGCGAAGATCCCGACCCGATGATCGCGGATATGGCTCCGTTTCGAAAAACGGAGCACCGGAGCAACGGGGACGAACCGCGGAACCAAGGTCACTGGCGCCGATGGCAGCGTACAGCGGCGCCCGGTGGCACCCGACGGCGGCCGCGTGCGGGTTCGGCGGAGGACGGCGATCGCCCCGGCGGCGACCGCGGGAGCAGGCGGCGATAGCCGAACCGTGCAGGCGGTGTGGCCGGACTGCGTAGGGCCCGTGGCGACAGAGGCCGTAGGCGGCAACCAAGGGCCGCGACAGGTGGTCGCGGCGGCAATAGCAAGGACGCGGCCCAGCGGGGCCGCGTGGGAGGCGGAACCCATGACAGCGGCCGCGGGGAAGACGACGCGGCGGTCGACCGTGTTGACCGGGGGAGTCGGCTGACCACGCGGTAGGGCGACCGCGTGGACTAGAGGGACGCGGCCAGGGCGGGCCGCGTCCGGCGAAGCAAGACCGGCCCGCGCGACGCGGGCCGGGCTAGAGGACCGGGTCGGGTCAGACCGACCGGGTCGGTGATGGTTCCGGGCGCAGCGGAAGCACGTGGGTGGATGTGCCCACTTGGCTTTTTGTCATTAGCAATGATCAATCCGGGATCAATATGACGATAAACGTCAGTTTCCACGGATCGAATCACAGAAAAAGACAAAGAAGAAGGTTTGTCCCGGAACCACAAACAAGGATCGTTACAGGTTGATTATAATTAATTTAATTAATTATAAAGTAATACCTTTTGGGTGTTCTTTCTTCGTTGATATTCTTGATCACGTTGTCGATGTAATCCGTCGTTGGGTCGCAGAAGCCAAGTGTAGACTCCCTCTAGCGGTGATCCACAGGTGTACCTCGTATCTCCGGACGTCACCAAAGGATTCTCCAGGTGCTAGCGTGGAGAAGCCTTTGCTTGCATTGTCCGCCTTAGATCGTCTTGATCCGATGGAAGAGGATCTCTCTCGGTCTTGAGAGCGTTCTTGGAGGAAGAGGTTCTTTTGGCCTTGAAAGAATTCTCCAGAATTGTTGTGCACAACGATTCTCTTGTGTGTAGGAAAAGAGTTGGGGTTGTGAGGATATTTATAATCAGGTTTGAGGTTGTAGAGTTATGACAATAAATAAACGCGTTACGCGTTTTATTTATTTCATTGACTCTCATTTAAAACCCCCATGTCGAATAATTAATTCCTTGACATGTGCCCACGCTGATTATAATAAATATTATTTAAAACAATATTATATCCTCAAAATCCCGACTGGAAAAACTACACGGCGTGTATTAATAAATACACGGCGTGTACTTGTTTTTCATTGAATACTACACGGCACATTAAATGCACACGGAGTGTATATCTTGTTTTCATTTATTCATTTCCTTTTCAAAATAAAAACTACACGGCGTGTAATAATTAATACACGGCGTGTACTTGTTTTCATTTTATTCTTCCTCCAACATTAAAACGATTTAGGTTTCCTTGAATAATTATTAAACCACGTACGGGAATAATCTTTATTCTACTTGAGATACTTGAATACACTTAGTGTGCGACCCTCTAGGCCTCTTTCTCGTTGGCATTAGGCGAGCTTGCCTAAAGTCCAAGATTACTGTCTAGCAACGGGTCAAGGCACACAAGAGAAAGAAGTTGACGCCGCATTGACGTATCACCTCATACGAACGCTTACTGTGTAATTTAATCCCTTTGTTTCGATATCTCATCAAGCAGGTTTCATGGCAGTATCATAAACCTATATGTTTGATCCGTCGTTCTTTGACTACCTGAAATAAACTCGTCGTTCACACCATGGTCATGGAATTTAATGCGACAGTTCTATTTCAATCAAAGGGCCGAGATATCAACTTCCATAAATGGAAGGGACAAATCCTTCCTCGACTTATCCATTAACAACATGTCACTCGTGACGCACCCAACGTACCCTACTTCCCGCCAACTGTCTGCGTGACGGTTTTCGTCAGTAAATCTAAGTGCGCGAATCATGACATGAGTTAATGATAATCTTCCAGTCTAAGGACCATTACACACGCTCATAGATAGCAATGTCTGATGACACCAAGACATGCGGAATTGCTACTGGCGGGTCTGTTCTCATAATCTCCCATCTTGGAGATTACCAAGTGCGAACTCCATGAGAGAGAGTCTCGTCTTCTTACGAGTACTTGCACATGACGGTCTGTATACTATGTGTCCTATCATAGTATGTCATCCAACCGTAGAACTTTATTTAAGAATACTGTTATAGCATTTCAAGGTTCTCATCATAGCGGGGATCTGTCATGACATTATCAATGCAACAAATATTCCAGGACATTATTATATTATAGTCATGCAGAACAATGAACAATATATAATAAGTGAACATTCATGTAATCAAAGTACAAAACAGTTGGTTCTCAGGACACCAACCCTTACAGTCGGGTCAGACCGAGCCTTTTTTACTAAATTGGTCATATCTTTCAAACCGTGTGTCCGTTTGACGAGCCGTTTGCGGAGTTGGAACTCTTGCGACGAGACGATTCTTTTGAGATATTCTAAGTGAGTTTTTGTGGAAGTTGGTTTATGACCTAATGGCTCGAAGAATAGGTGCTTCCGAAACGAGCGCGCTATGAGCGAAATCCTGCAGCAGGTTGTGACTATATGATTTTAGTGACTCTGATCTTGATGACTATGTGACTTGGGGGTTGTATGACTCATCGACGCTCCGTGCGTCATTGACGCTCCGTGCGCCACCGACGCTCCGGGCACCACCGACGCTCCGGGCGCCACCGACGCTCCGTGCGCTGTCGACACTTCTAGTGTCATGGAGACTGAGAGATCTGTGGACTACAACTAGAAATCCTTCTCTTCGTTCTTTAAACTTATACATGTGTGAGCTGACTGTATTGAGCGTACTTCGTGTGTTTCCTTTATGGTGTACTTCATGTGTTTCATTTGTGTTATACTTTGTGTGTTTACTTTGTGGTACACTTCGTGTATTTCTTAATAGTATTATCTTTGTGATTTCGGGATGTCCTACTAAGTATTGTTTTACTCACCCCTGCACGGGCTTTGTCCACACATGTCATGTCTTGTGCAGACGATCAACGCTTTAACGGAGTCCTAGGTGGACCAGGATCAGGTGGTGCTTAGAGTGATCAGACAGGCGAGGTGTGCTCATACGGCTTCAAACAATTGTCCTACACCTACCCTTCAGGTAGTGTTTTTTGCAGACGAGTTTCAGGAACTTGTGTATTCACCTTGGCAACTCTTTCTTTTTGTGGGCTTGTATTCTGACCCCGTTTACTTTCCAGTTTTCCTACTGTCGTACTCTGTGGTTGGTATCTTAGTGTATGCATGCATTGTTTACTTAGTGTTTTTACTTTTCAGCATTTTTTGGGCTTGGAGATGTGTGCATGTGTACAGGTACTTAGGAAAATGTCTCTCATTTGTGGGATATGCCTACTTGGTGCTAGTCGCCAACCCCTAGCCTGTCGGAGGCAGGCTTGGGGTAGTCACCGCACGGGCCCCTCTGGGACGGGTCGTGACACTGTCGAGTGAGCGACCTCAATTAGAGGGATAGGCGTGTTGATGCTTATCAACCAAACTTTAGTCCCCTTGGACCACTGATGTGGATGGAGGAGTGCCCTGATACGTGGCTATCTTTACTTGGAACCAGTCTGAGGATGCGGAGCATCAGGCAAGGTGATGCAAGCGTGGGCCACGCAAGCATCACCAGGATGGGCGGCTTGAAAGAGAGATGGGTGTGCCAACAGTCATCATTTAGCCCTCCTCCCAAACCGTGGATGGAGGGGTGCTATGCCACGATGCGTCAGTCCAGCATGATGCAACGGCTCATGGCATGAGGGGCAATGCATCTTTCAAACTGGGATCATGGTGAAATGATTATAGACAAGGGGGCAGCATGACGTTCGACTGGTGACATGGCATGACGCAGACTGCTCACTCAGGGCCTTAGGGCCATGCATTGGCCTTCGGGTCGCTGGGCCTTCAAGCCTTATTGTATTGAGTTTACGGGTCACTGGGTCTTCGGGTCATGTAAAGGTTACCTCTCAACGCAGTTAAAAAGAGGGTTTTCTTTTCTAATAAAAAAGGGGTCTCAGCCCCAACCTGTTGAAAAAATAATAATAAAAAGTGCTACAAACAGTAAACTTTGGGGAAGAGTGGGAGCGAAAATTATGTTACAAACTCTAACCATATGCTGGTGGATTGGCAATAATTGCATCTGCCTTGAAGGAAATACCAGAATCAATATCAGGGTCCTTGCAAGCTGGAAGTAATGAGTAAATGATTTCCTTCATTTGATGGCGCTGAATTGGTATTTCTGAAGGCCCGGATGGCAAGAAGCCTTTATTTTTAACCATATCTGTAACACAGAAAGTAAATAGAAGCAATGAAAAAGAACGCTTAAACAAATAACCCATGGAATTATTTGGAAGCTACCCAAGCAACCCACGCATCCTACATGCCACTACAAAGAAATTTCCCAATCACTAAGCAACTTACCATTCAGTTCATTCTAGTACCTTAACAATAAATTTAAACAAAAAACAGCATCAGAGCAAACAACCACAAAAACATAACACCAAATCTGAGAACATGCTTCATGCATCCAATATGTTGAGCATTTACACCATTTTTTAAAAGAGCTATTTTATAATAATTTTGTTGGGGATGTGGGTTGATCTGTAAATAAATCTTGGGCTATTTTACATTGAATGCTTACCACTCATATTAATATTAATTTAATTATTATTTTAATTGTTATCAAAACACCATTTTTTAGAAGAGCTAACAGAAGAAAAAACCAACATCTCCAAATCTTTAAGCTTTAGCACTCCATGCCAATCATCAAATCCTAAAGCATGTTCAAAACTTCAAAGTTCAGTGAGAGCCATCAACCATCAATGGTTGAAATTCTGTAAGCATACATTTGTATTATGTGCATGCTTTGTATTTTCCCATCACTATATGCATTCAAGAATAGTTCCTTATAAATATACAGACAGAGAAAAACATTATGGGAAGCACATAAATAAATCCATATCTAAACTTTTCACAAACAGTGACATTTCAAGCTTAGAGCAAACATTTCTTGATTGAACCACTTTTATTCAAAATGACATCATCTTGGCATGCTACACTAGGTAAATGCCTAGTATGGTAAGCTATGTTCTCAATCATATACAAATGACTGATACAGCAGAATACATGAAAATGAGTAAACCTTGTTTCCGAAGATTCCAAACAAGACAGCCTTATAGAAAGAATATACCTCCTTTTTTAAAAAGGTTTATTTTAGTTCTAGGGCTTGTCTGGTATGCAATGGGAAAGGGAGAGGGAGGAGAATTTGCCTCAATGGAATTTTGATTTCCAAGTATATTGCGAATGGCACAAACCAAACATTAGAAATCCATTTTCCACTTCCCGTGCCTTTTACCTCACAATGTTTGCTCTCTACCAAACATGCCCTACAGTTGTTCGTCTACAAACTCATAAAAAATAGGTACAGGGTCCTACAGCACCTAAACTATACAATTCCATAAACTCTGAAACCAGGAGCACCAATCACAAATATTTTACTCGCATAAATGGGATTGTATTCTTAGATGCATTTCATGTGAAAGATATGTCAACGACCAAGTACATGGAGCATTAAATGTATCATGGAAATTTTCCAATCACATAGTAGAAATGCATCCACTTTTAAGTCTTGCAAGAATAAGAATACGAATAAGAAAAACAGAAAAAAAAAGTCATTACAAAATTCAAATGAGAACATTCGAGTATAATAAATTGAATGAGCATTTAGGTACATACATCCAGCAAGAACTTTTGGATCTCCGCCTAAAGGAAAAAACTCCAGGCCAGCAGTCAATACAAACTCTTTGAAGTTTGAATGAGTTGCTAGCCTAACACGATGGCCATAATTCTGCACATGGATTTTCTTTTAAGGGCCTCAAAGTATCCCAAAAATCTAACAGTAGTAACAGGAAAAGAAACAGTAACATCATGCAGTGATCATTTAAAAGAATACAATAATAGAAGATTCATTATTATTTTTCTTTTCAGAAACAAATTACATGATTGATATAACCAATTGTAAGCCTATAAAAATTATAAACTACCAAACATAAATTAAAAAATTGAAGAATTTTCAACCCTGTCAAGCAATAAGAAATTGGTGGAAATATAAAAGAGCTTAAACTATACCAGTAAGTAAATTAGGTCACCACATTAAATTGCAGAAACTTTGATAGGTGTACATGGGGCTAAGCAAGTGTGGCTGAGCAGGTGGGGACCAAGGGGAATATGGTGGGGGATCCTAAGGGGAATATTCTGGGGATCCTGGGAAAAATATGTTTGGGATCCGGAGAATATGCTGTAGGGATGTTATAGGGGGGCCCACGGTTGTTAGAGAGGGCTGTTATAAGGGAAAGGCTAGAGAAAGAGGGGGATGGAGATTATTATTCTGTTGTGGGTTGCTTAACAGTTTCGGTCTTGGGCTTGGGGGAAGTTCCTGGGGAACTCCTGTGTTTTCTCTCTTCTCCTCCCCTTCCTAGTGCTTCTTTTTCTGCCGTTGTAATTTTGTCGGTGCTACTCCTATTTTATTCAATATACAAGTGCCAGTCCTCTGTTTGTGCCATTGGTCCAACCTGCCGCTGACTCAGATCCGAGGAAGCGCTCAGAGGAGAGGATTGTTGTCGACGAAAGCTTACAACGGTCGAGAGGCGCATTGTCGCTCTTCTTCACCGCATGTTCCGAGGAGACGTGCAAAACTGGAAGCCGCCCACTGTCGGGTTTCTTCTCGTCCGGCCGAGGCGTGCGCTGTCAGAGTTCGTTCGGCGGAAGGACGCGCACAGCTGCCAGATTACTTCAACGGAAGCGTCAAACAATGGAAACACTTGCACCAGTGACCCAGCAACTACGGCGGAGCCAACAAGAGTGGGAACTGGAGTTGCAGGAGCGCGCTGAATTCCGAGCAACGGTCCGAAAATTCCTGGCCAGTGTGTTGCCTCGCCTAGAAACAAAGCTGCAGTTGGAAGACGATCGGCCGTCGGACTCAGGCGCGCGATCGACCGTCGGCTTCGACTCAAAGCCAGTACGCATAGAGACCTGTCACCAGCCTCATCGCGATCCCTTTGCACAACGCATGGTCAACCTTGAAGTAGCAGCTGTGCACGACTTCTCAACCGACTCACAACGCAGCTATTGGAATTCCTCACACATGGAAAGTCTGATGCAGGAGCTCCAGTTGACTATGACTGGACTGGCTAGGTGCGAGGACGAGCGGCAGGCAACCAAGCAGGTGATGATGCCGGTATTTTCGGGGGACACTCCTGAGTCTTGGATCATAATAGCTGAGAATTATTTTTCGATTCATCAAACTCCAGACACAATAAAGGTATTACGGGCACGACTTTGTATGTCAGGTATGTTTGGAAAGTGGTTTTTATCGTTGCAAGCAACTCCGCCTCAACTCACGTGGTCACATCTCAAAGATGCGATTCGCCGGAGTTTTGGAAAAGCGGCAGTGGAGCCACTGTTATTTCATCTACCCAAGTTGAGACTTCTTCCACCAAACATCAGGCAAATTATGGATTAATGATTTGTGCCGAGCAGACATAGGAACAGCCCAAGGAGTTTACCGAGCTCTTGGTGCGCCAACCCTTCCTCGGGCAAATGGTGACGGTGAACTTAGTTTGAAGCCCAGCTCTTCGGCAAAAGATGTCGAGATGCTGCCTTTACCTGATTGTAGACCCTCTTCGACTCCTTTTGATGATAGAATAACATGGGGCATTGACAGGGAGAGCCGCTCTGGAATTGCAACAGCCTCACTGGCCCCTTTATTGACGGTGACTATCGGGTATGGATGCAGCAATTACTGAAGAAGGTGCGCATAAGGCAGCAGAAATACAGCAAGGGGATGATTGCATGAGTGGAATTCCTACTTCAATTTTTCTGGATGGCGATGTAACAAACAACTGTCGATTTCCAAGGTTGGACCGTACAGCAATAGGAGCATCTAGGAGATAGTCTGGCATGCCTGGATAGATAGGGGACATATTAAGGGACCACAACAGTTCGGTCCTAAGTCAATGGTGCTGCTTGGTTTTGCCCAAAGCTCAAAAGCAGGCGACATATTTGGGGAATTGCATGGAATGTATGGGTAGAAAGGGGGCCTCTCAAAGAACCACCACCACACTGTCCTAACTCACTCCTGCCATCATATTTTGTTCCAAGCAAAGATCGCTGGGAGAGGGTGCAGATCCAGCCCGCTGCAATTTTTCTCAGGAAGTTACATGGAGAGTTGTACTCATGCAGAAGAACGGAGCATATAGGAGATCCCTTGGCATGCCTGTGAGATCAATCACCTTGAGGACAGGATGGATTTTCAGGGTTGGTAATGATAGGTGTACGTGGGGCTAAGCAAGTGGGGCTGGGTAGGTGGGGACCAAGGGGAATATTCTGGGGATCCTGAAGGGAATATTCTGGGAATCCTGGGAGGAATATGCTGGGGATCCAATGAATATGCTGGGTGAATATTATAGGGGGGGCCACGGTTGTTAGAGAGGGCTGTTATAAGAAGGGAAAGGCTGGAGAAAGAGGGGGATAGGGATTACTGTTCTGTTGTAGACTTCTCAGTTTCAACCTTGGGCTTGGGGGAAGTTCCTGGGGAACTCATGTGTTTTCTCTCCTCTCTCCTTTCTTTTTCTGCCGCTTGTAATTCTGCTAGTGCTCCTCCTATTTTATTCAATATATAAGTGTCAGTCCTCTGTTTCTACCAAACTTCCACTACAAACTAAAGCAGCAAATAATCCATTTTCTCTGTTCCACGGATTAATTATGCCATGACAGGGTAATTTGAATGGGAAAACCAGCTTGAACCCAATCACTCAGCTCCTAGGGTCTTGGGAGCATTTTTTCAACTTTTTCCCAGATGTTTCTACTGGAAGATTCTAACTCAGGTTGACCTAACAAATATCCCTAGCATCGTGAGTTGCTAAATTCGAGAACAAAATTTTTATTAGAAGGAAAAGACAATTGGATAGTCACCAAAACCATCCGCCAAAAAAGCTCACTAAAAATCTTAGGAATGAACATCCCATCACCAGGGGACCAAACCAAAGTTCTGGATTTCAGAATAAGAGCATGAATTTGAGCGGTCCCAATAAGCGTTGGAAAATCCATATGTGTTAGATACTCCTTTCTCTTTTCTTTTCTTTTTTCCCAAGGAGGTCATGTTTGCTCACAAGTGGATCTAAGGCCTCGTTTGATACGATGAAATAGTTTTTGATGGAAAATGAATGGGAAGGGGAATAGGAAAGGAAATGAGAAAGGGAATGGAAATGATGTTTAAAATAATGTTTGGTATGATAGAAAATTTTATGATGGAATGGACATCAAAATTTTGGAAGTACCAAAATATCTCCCCAATCCCCACTGCAAACCACTCAGCCTCGCCGTTGCAATCCAACGCAGCCCCCATCCTAGAGCTCACGGCCTTGCAACACATCACAACCATTGTTGTATCCCTCATAGCCCGCCGTGGATGCAATGGTCGACCGTAGCAGGGGAAGAGGTTTCCTGATAGAATATTCCTTCCTTCGTACTCTCACCCAAGCTACAGCGGAATCCCAAGCCTCACGGCCCAATAGTGTTGGATTGGTGTTGCCCGATCCGATTGGGCCGAATGCTTGTGGTCCGCAATTGTCATGGGTCGAGCTCCGTAGTGAGCTCCTTGGGGATTGCAAGGAGCAATGCGCCCCTGCTCCAGGGGTCCGGGGGCCGAAGGTCCTCGGCCCAATTTTTCGGCACTGTAGCATCTCTGACTACTGTAGCGGAGCTGGCCGACCGACACCGACAGACACTGTAGCAGTGCGGACTTCGGGGTCAATTTCACTGTAGCACTTTTGACTTCCAGCTGGCAGCCACTGTAGCGCTTTTGACAAAGTCAGTCGTCGTTCACTGTAGCAACGCGGACTTAGCTTTTCGGAACAGTGATCGTCTTCTTCATTTTATAGCCCATTTTCGGGCTAGGGTTACCACTGAAAATCCTCTGTATTTTTTGTGCTCCCGATATAGTGAATTCTGCCTCTCCCGTGGACGTAGGGATTTTTCCCGAACCACGTAAATCGTTGTGTCCTTTTTGCTTTCTTTCTTTCGTTTTCTCGTTTTTGTCGTTGTATCTCCCGACGATTTCGCAACAAATAGAATATTCCTTCCTCCGTACCCCCACTCTCATCCCCATGCTCTTTATAACAACCCCCACCCCTAACACACTAACAAATCCCCCCACCACGGCCCAGATGCCCCCCCCCCCACCCCAACGGACTAACAGAACCCCCTTGCAAAGACATTCAGACCCCTGATGGGACTCGGGCTCTATCACTCGCCACCTCTTGAAAACAATCTTGTCCTCAGGACTAAAGAAAGGGAGTTGGTTCCTCTTAGTCTCAATCGGCTTTCGTGCCCCACTGAGCTCTTCCACCTGCAGTGCCCTCTTCATCTTCTCCTAACAACACCACACACAGTTTGAGATTGGCACACCGGTGTACGGGGCTATAAGGCCACCCACATGTGAAACACAAGCCCTTGGTCCGACGATCCGCTCATTCTTGGGTCGTGAGGGGCCAATCACCTCGCCTGTCAGGAGGTGTCTTATTTAAAGCCACCTGTCGAACTCCTACCCAACAGCCTCCCCGCGTCTGACCGGTTCAGGAGTGGTCCGTGCTACAGGTGTGTCTCTAAACGGTTAGATGGGTATCATGGTTCAGCTTCGCGTGCCCGACAAGAATTCCATGACCCGCTGTCGCGGAATTGGGTGCCTACACTGCCTATGAAGGCAAACTCCACGTGTCGAGCTAACTGCATCACTTGCAATCAAGTCCCGAGATTGTGGACGCGGAGCCAACTACGAATGACTTTTTGGAGTTCATGCAAGAAATATCCAACATACAGTGGCTCGGGTTGGCGGGGTGGCAAAGACACCAAATATTTGAATTGCTCAATACACTCCTGGACCGGCCATATCTGTTGAAGTGCAGTGAATTCCTCGTAAAGATTTTGGATCTCAAGGCTACTAAACCATTTCATGAGCTGGTCTTTGAATGCTATCCAAGACACTCCCGGATGAACATCACTCATAATGTTGAACCAATGGACCGCAACACCTTCCATACTAATCTTCGCAAGTGGTACCTTAACTTCATCCGACGTCTGGTTGACTCGTGTTAAATGATAAAATAGGATGACCCGAACCCCCAAGGTGTACTCTCTAAAGAAGCTCTTGGGGTTATTTTATAATGAATAATATAAACCACACCGGACCATAAGTCCGATGTGGGATACAGACTCCAACACTCCCCCCCAAGCTAGGTACCTAGCTTGGACACATAAAAAAAAAAGACCAAAGCAACGACAATACAAAGCAAACAAGAAACGCTGCAAACACTCTCCCTCAAACTGGACAGACCGAGCTTGATTACAAAATAAGATGAAATAAAAGAAACAAGTGACGTTTGTAGCTCCCCCTCAAGATCGCAACTCACCCTCAAGATGATGGATGGATTGAAGATGTCACGGGTGCAGCAGAGGAACCATACAGACCGGGCCGGTTGACGGAGCGCTAGGAATGCCGCACTAGTGGGACCGGTCGATGAGACGCCGGGAAATCCACACTAGCACCAGGAAAGCCGCACTTGTAGGGTCGACGACGTGAGGCGGTGATTCCGCAAAGTCGTTGCGAGATCTAGCGGCGCCAAAGGGCCCGAATCCTAAGCGGTCGAAGTGCTGCGCCACGATGGAGGAAGTGCAAGGGCGTGACGGTAGACAGGGAGGCGGCTGCCGGGAGTCGTCGGAAAATGCCGGTGACGGGAGACGGGGATTCCGCAGGAGGTACCGGAGATCCGAAATTAGAAGCAGGGCAGCCGCTGGGAGAGACGGGAGCCGGCTGCCAGAAGAGGAGCGCAAGAGGAGGGGGGCTGCCGCAGGAAGAGGCCAGCATGGAAGAAGCTTCTCGGAAGGCACTGGAGGGAAGGGTCGGGCCGGCGAGGGATAAACGGGGCGAGGCGCAGCCGCTGTTGCGCATGGAGCCGATGCTGCTGGAAGGGGGGGCAACGAGAATTGGAGCCATCGCAGGAAGCTTGTTGCGCGAGGGGGGGGTGGCGACGGGAACAGAGCTGCTGGACGGGAACCGCGTCGCACGGGCGGGAGTAGCCGGGACGCGTCGCGTAGGGCGGGCCGGGACGCGCCGCGGAGGTCGGCCGGGAGGGCTCTACTCGGGCGGGACGTAGGGCCGCTGTCGGGTGGAGGAGCCGCGAGTCGAGATGGACAGCGGGAGGCGCCGCGGGATGCCACGGGAGGAGGGCCGCCGGGGAAAGCCGCAGGTGGCGGCCGGGCCGAGCGGTGCTCGGGAGGGAGGGGAGGGGCGACGACAGAACTGGCCAAAGAGCCCGCCGCCCCCCACGGGGAAAACCTAGAAAAATCTAGGGCTCGAAAAAAAAAAGGGAGGGGACGAGTTGGATTAAACCTCCTTTGATACCATTTTAAATGATAAAATAGGATGACCCAAACCCCCCAAGGTGTACTCCCTAAAAGAGCCATTAGGGTTATTTTATAATGAATAATATAAACCAAACCGGACCATAAGTCCGATGTGAGATGCAGACTCCAACAACTCGAAAGTATAGTTCTGCTCGCATGATAAAGCCCCTGGGTCCCTTCCCTCAAACACTGGTAGTTCAACTCGTTTTCCAGTTGTGTACAAATCAGGTCTCGTGTCGAGGTGAGCTGCGGTGATTCCCATTTCCCCTCCTGGTGTGCCGATGGCGCCCAACTCAACTGCATGCAAGGCTGAGGGCTCCGCCACAAATGACGGACGCTCTACTGCCTGTTGCGGCGCCTTCTCCAAGTGTCGCATGACTTCGGCCACCATCTCATGGAGCTCAGCTTGTTCCTTCCGGAATTTGGCCATCTCCAGTCTCTTCTGCTCCCAAGTTTGATGCTTCAAGTGGACACCCTCCATTGACAACGCTGAATTGGAGAGAATGGATTCAAGTCTTCTCAGCCGCTAGTCAACGTCGTTTTGACGAGTTTGTTTCCGAGTCTCCATCATGTCGTCAGCCCTTCAGTAAACTTGTCAATGGGGTGGAGGTATTCTGGCAGTGCGCAGTTCTTCAAAACGTGAGCAACACTGCGCGACTAGAGGAACCTATTGCAGCGTTTGAGTAGATGCGGCAGCAGGGGACGCGAACGCAGCAATGGCCAA
Organism: Viscum album; assembly: GCA_963277665.1. Classification (NCBI taxonomy): domain Eukaryota; kingdom Viridiplantae; phylum Streptophyta; class Magnoliopsida; order Santalales; family Viscaceae; genus Viscum; species Viscum album. Next base: position 1,870,026,592 of record OY728163.1, read on the forward strand.
AAAAATTGTTACTTCGTCGCGAGAAAGCTTGGATGTGATCCAGAAACACTGGTCATCCTTGAAAATGTGCACCTCCTCTGAGTCGAAGTTGGTTCTGTGCGCCTACGAGGCGTTCAAGGCTCCTCAGGTCGCGCGAGCAGTTAGCGCACGCCTTTGCAGAACGAATCCCAGCAAAACGCCCCTCAGCCGTTCGAGAAGAAAACCGGACGTGCGTGCCTTCGAGTGAAATCCTCAACAATGAGCGCGCAAAATCCCTTTGCCGAACGGACTAACAAAACCCCTTGCAAAAAATACTCATACCACTATTGGGGCTCGGGCTCTATCATTTCCACAGGCATGGTGATCGCCGTAGAGCCGGGGCAGGGGTCACCGGGCATCATGGTTGGTCGAAGCAATGGTGGCGAGGGTCGCTGAGCGTGGTGGCCAGCAGGAGCAGCAGTGGTAGGGAGGACATGTTTGGATTTTCAGATTTTTTTACAAGGACATCTTTGACCAAAAATTCCATTTACCTTTCTGACTCTATTTCCAGTGTAACAAACAAGACCTAAAAGTTGATTCAAGGGATTGAGATTTTAACAGATGTGTCACAGCCAAAAGAGCCTTCAATCAACTTAGGGACATAAGGGGGTGTTTGGTGCATTGAATGTAAAACTATTACAGTATAAAATGATTACAGAGAAAGTGATTACTGGGAAATTGATCACAGATAAATTAACATGACATTGTATGGTATGCAATATAAAGTTATGATTAAATTACAGAGAGTAAAAAATACAGTGTTTGTTATACGTTCACTTTACTGGTTTGGTATACATTCACTTATAGGAGGAGTACTTGTATTGAATAAAGAATTGAACATTTTATCCATCACCTTTATTCATTTTCAATTTTTAAGTAGGATATTTTATGTATTTTATAATTATTTGGTGTTGCAATATTACATTGCAAAGGGATATAATTGCAATCAGGTTACATGACTAAGTGATTAAAATCACCATGTAAAGTGCCTCCTAATGTTTGTAAGGTCATGTAAACTACTAGAATGCCCATGATAATGAAGCAACTAGTTGAAAAACAAAGCATGTTAAAAACTGTGTCTGCCTTGCTAGAGAAATCCTCTCAACCGGGGTCTCACTATCAGACTAATTCATGTGTCAAAGGTAATTATTGTTTTATCAGGTTAAAAGGTTATAACCATTATTTTGTGCATGCTCTAGATATAGGTTATTGAAGTTTCATACTTGCAAGATTATCATATCTCAAAACAGAATCCCTGCACTCAAGACAAGCCTCTGAGATAGCATCCCATTCCTAAAAGGCAAATTCTGATCAGTCATATCAGCCCTGCTTCAGAAAAAGAGACTAAGAATTGCAATAAGTACATCAGATCTCTTATAATCCTCTTCTATTACATTTTATGATGAAGAAACATTGAGAAAAGGTGTTCGAGTCCTAGGCATGCAGCTTTTTATAATATTCACTCATCGGATGAAAATATACTACAAATTACTAAGCTAACAAGAGGATCAGTTTTCATATTCAAAATTCAACATTTCTTCAGTTAAAGATCTCGATATTAAACTGAAAATACAGACGATGCAATAGGCAAAATAATAAAAATTATGAACTTGAAAAAGACAGTCACCAAAACCTGCAAGCAGTTACCAATTGCAACAAATGGCTGCACATCACCACGTGTTCCAACAATAAGCATGACTATTTGCAGTGGAGGTATGGACTGAGGGTCACACTCAAGGGGTTCGTCGCCAACAGATTCGTTATAAACATCTTGAGAATGAGTGCCAGATAGTTGTGGTTCGATTTTGCCTGGAACATGAAATTCTACAGTACCATTGTCTCTCACATTGGCTATTCTGTTCAATAAATTCAGCTGCACAGTTTCAAAATGTTCAATCACATTTCCAACCACAAAAGTATTAGAAATTGACTTGTCGTTTCAATCTAAAAAACATGCTTCTAAGGAATCGCTACAATAAATACAAAATGGGTCGATTTAGGTGCATGAAAAAAGCATAGAAAAATGTAATAAATAAATAAACATGTAATAACAAGTGGGTTTTTCTGCAATTATCTGAAGTTACATTGAAAATAGCTAGCTCCACTTGTCAGTTTAAAGCCCCGTTTGAGAATTGAAGGGAACGAAAAGTTGGCTCCAATTGTGCTTAGATGCTCGGATGACTCTAAGACCCAACATCTTAAGTCTTTAGATAATGTTGGAGTTTATTCAGGGACATTAGACCCACTAAATCAAACTCTTTAGTCAACAATTGATTGAATGTCAATCGGTCATCCTTGCCCAAACAAATGTGAAAATCTGCAAAATGGATGTGACATTTCATAAAACAACCCAAGCACAAAACAACAACTTAAAATCCTAAGCATAATTTATAAAGCACTCACACCATTTACTACAACTTTAACATGAACTTCGTTATCATAATCTCTCGCCTAATTACACAACAATTTCATCCGAAGATGTTGCATGCTCAACTATCTCGTTCGCTTCAGCTATATGATATAAGATTCATTCATTGCGATGGATTTTAAATCAACACTCCTCACTGAGCTTCACATTAACAACATTCTATTTCTTCCAACCCACCCTAGATCCATGACCTAAGTTTTCACACTTTTCCCCAGAATTCTAATGTTGAATTAGGGAATCACAAGTGGAACTGGATGGTTCACAAGTAATGAGGAGACTGCCAGCTTCACTTATGACTTTGAAGTCAAGAATTTCAAGTAAATAAAGGGGGAAGTGTTTGATAATATGGTTGGATCCAGGGCCCAAAGACATAAGCTTTTGCCTCAAGTTGCAATTTGTTAGTGCTCCCCAATCACAAATAAAATTCATGTTATAATTAAAATTGCATGTCTCAAAACACGCACATACATAATTCATCCAACAATGTTATTGAAAAATGATTTTGAAAATAGAATATCATAATTCATTTGTGATCCTAAGAGAAAAGGCCAAAAGAACACAGACTTTCCATGATAAAAATTTAATAATAGATAAACAGTCATGAAAAAATAAGATTCCAGAAAGGACAAGCCATTGCTTTGGAAAACCAATTAGAGCCCCAAATCAATAACCAATGACTGTCAAGTTGGATTTCAAGAAAAAAAACAGAAAGATTTATTGCAGAATTTTTTGAGCATTAACAAAACTGAATTACAAAGAGAGAAATATCAGGGAAAAATATGATGTCCCAGATAAGAGGAAAATCCAGACTCGACTGAAATGGGGAAAACAACAAAAGAAATAAAACAAAAGTGTGGAAGGAGAATAGCCGGAATCCGTTTCTCTGAGCGAAGTCCAGCTGTTATATTTATAGATGAAAAAAATAAAATTACAAGCTGAATCATAAATACAAATCAAACTATTGACTGTTGACTCGATCAAAACATTAATCCAGTCAAACCCATATCTAAAAATCTAAATTGCCTAAATACTCACAAAAAGCAAGGCCATTTCCATTATGTCGTGGGTCTTTGTAATTTAATGGTCATTCGGAAAAAATATTTCAATTTGTTCCAAAAAAAAATAGCAACGCCAATTAATTGTCAAGAAATAAAAAACTTTCTAAGATGGCTATATGCAATATTATGGTATCTTTCCAAATTACTAATTAACCAGCATTATGAAAGAAGTAGAGCAGTGATAGGAATGAAGCATGAAACCACAACTTAAAATATCAGAAATATTCTGGGAAGCCTTAAGAAGAGAGAATGATATTTCAAAGACCATTTGATCAAGGCAACAATCTTAAAAATATTTAAAAGCTTTGATCTAAATATCATGTCAAAGCAACACTTGGAATATTGTATAAATTGGTAATCTTACAGAATACTGAATACTTGAAACACATGATATAGCAACGAATTCATAACTTACCAGAAAATTATGAAAACAAATAATCAAGAACTGGATTCTTAATGCAGCAATTAAAGTATAATTTGATTTTGTAGGACTTAGTCAAACAAACCTTGGCCAAATACATTTCTATATTAGACTTACGAGTCTCACATCGATTTTCGCTTATGATGTCTTCATTAATTCTTGTTATAAGTACAATGTTTCACTTCTCATTGAGGTAAGAGAATCCATTCTACATGGTATCATAGCCCAAGAATTCTTTAAAAAAATAGATCTCTCCTCTCACTAGCCATCCACCAACCCCAACCCTTAAGGTATCACAAGCCCACCAAGACTACCACACACCACCCACTCAAGACACAACATACAGTTTTGCATGCGAAAGCTCTAACAATGGAATGGCTTGACAAACACGAGAGAAAACAGATTGAGACAAAGGCCTAAGGCCCCTAGAACAAGTGTGCACTGCCCCTGCAATTCCCAGTGGCCTCACCACGGAAGGCATCAAACCAGTGTTCAATATGGGTCTTCAGCAATTGACCCAACTCCATCCAACTTATCAAACCCCATAATTCCAACACGTAACCCCAAAACCACCAAACCACCCCAGGCGTGGACCATTCAATTGACACACTCCGGCCTCTTTGGCCAATGCAACCCCTTCGGGCATGGCCTCCTCTCTCGCTGTTAAAGAGTCCTTGATGATTGGGGAAGTTGATGAGTCTTGGTAATTGAAGAACCTAAGTGAATTGATTCTACAATTGTGAAGAAACTTATGAGAAACTTTTCAGCCAGGTTTGACTCTAAAATTTCTTCTTTAGAAGATAAAGATTTATCTCTTGATAAATTGCATAATTTTCTTGTTGCTTATGAAATGAGGAAATCTCCAATGTTTAAAGAGAAGATGAAAGATGAAATGGCTTTTGAAGCTATGAAAAAGTTAAAAATTCAAGATGTTGAAGATGTTGATCCTTGTGACTTCAAAGATAAAGATGATGATGAGTTGAATGAAAAAATCATGTCTCTTATATCCAAAAACTATCAAAGAGGAAGAGAAAAGTACGGAGGTAAACTTCCTCTCAAATGTTTTGAGTGTGGTGGAATGAGACACTTTTCTATGAATTGCCCCAAGAAGAAAGTTGAAGAATATCAAGATGATTCCGATGGAAAATCTCAATGGAAGAAGTGAAACAAAAATGATAAAGAAGAAAAGTCTTCCAATAGATAAAAGAATAAGTTTATTGGAAACAAGAGAAGTATGTTGAGTAAGAAAGTTGAATCGGACTCAACCGACAACAATTCTTCTGAAGATGAAAGTTCAGAACAATTCAGAACCTTCATTGCAAAAGTCGAGAAAACAAAGGATTCCTCAAAGAGTGAAGAAGTTAGTGAAGAATCTTATAGAGTATCAACTCAGAACAGAACTTGTTTCATGTCTTGAGCAAAACAAAACTCTCAAAAAGAAATTAGAGTTATAAAGAAAGATTGTCAAGAAGTTGCTGGTGGAAGAAAAGATGTTATCAAGCAGAAGGAAGAATACATCAAGGAGATTTTAAGTTACAAACTTAGAATTATTGAACAGGGAAAGATGATTGAAGTTCTTAGTAAAAAGCTGGAAACTAAGGAAGAAGAAGTTAACAAGTTTCAATCAAAACTTCTTACGTCTGAAAGCACCTTGAGGAAGATGAATGAAAACTTCAAAAAAGCTTCGGAAGTAAAAGCTGAGACTTAAGGCTCAATACGCTCAATACGAGAATCAGATAAAATCTTCTCTTACCAAAAATAATGTTTCGTCTCATTCTTTTAACATTTCCAGTTCCGAAAAAAGTATTGGAAAAGCTTGGGTGGAAAAAAGGATGTGAGAAACCTATCAAATCTACAAAAGTAGAAAACTCACTCAAAAGAAATGATGGTCCACGTCCTGAGTATGTTAGAGCTGAAAGAAGTTACGTCTCAACAAAGTTTCAATAGAGAAAGACCTTATTTCAATAGAAAATCAAGATTTGATGGTTATTGCTAGTGTTGTGGAATCTATGGGCACAGGGCTTATAATTGTTGGCACAACTTATCCTTACCCGAAAGAAGATTTGAGAAAAGTGGAAGAAATAGGGAAAGTAGAATGAGAAACTTTCTTAACATACAAAAAGTCGAAAAGGTGAATTCTCAAGATGTAACAAACTTTTCAACAAAGAATCAATTTGAATGTCTGGAAAAAGTTTATGGAAGTGTGATCAAGCTAGTCATCATGCCAAAAGATGTATTACACTCCTTCCGGAACAAATTCCTTATGATAGAAAAGAAATGAAAGCTGAAAAGAAAAAAGTTCAGGAAAAAGCTTTTGTTGTTGAAACACCTTTGAAAGTGTTAAACCCGGTTTTATTATATTGGGTATTTCCGAATTCCACATCGGAATACTCGTCCATGTATTCTTTTTTTATCATCTATAAAAGAATGTCTCCACCTCACATTGAGGTAAGGGGAATTCCCCCTCTACACGGTATCAGAGGGTAAATCCCGATAATTTCCGCTGCCCTCCATTCTCCCAGAGAATCCCTCTAGTGCGGCGCCCTCTACCCCACCCTCTCCTGCGGCCTCCCGGTTCTGTCCGGCCCCGCCCTCCCGTCAGCCTCCCCGATTCACCCAGCCCCGCCTCACTCATCGCGCCTCTTGGTTCCGTCGCGCCTCCAGGCAGACTCCCGATCCCCCCTTCCCGACGAACTCCCAATCCCGACGTCGAACGGCCCGCCTCTCCCAACGGCTTCCCGGCCTGACCTCAACGACGCATCCCGACCCGCCCCCCCCCCCCCCCCGCAGCTTCCCAATCCCCGCCTACTCGCGCACTCCTACGGCGTCGCCCGCCTTCGCGATCGGCCCCCGCCTACCGGCGGCCCCTCCCGGCTTCGCAATCGCCTTCCCACCTACCAGTGGCCCCTCCCGGCTTCGCGATCGGGAAGTGCCCTATGAGCCTCTTGGTTCCGTCGCGCCTCCAGGCAGACTCCCGATCCCCCCTTCCCGACGAACTCCCAATCCCGACGTCGAACGGCCCGCCTCTCCCAACGGCTTCCCGGCCTGACCTCAACGACGCATCCCGACCCACCTCCCCACAGCTTCCCAGTCCCCACCTACTCGCGCACTCCTACGGCGTCGTCCGCCTTCGCGATCGGCCCCCGCCTACCGGCGGCCCCTCCCGGCTTCACAATCGCCTTCCCACCTACCAGTGGCCCCTCCCGGCTTCGCGATCGGCCCCCGCCTACCAGCGGCCTCCCGGCTACGCGACCAGTCCCCGCCTCCCGATCCCGCCCTCCAGCAGGCTTCCCGGCAAAGTCCTGGCCCCGCCTCCCGTCGCAGCTCCCAGCCTTGCCTCCTGCAGCGCTTCCCGGCTCGCCTCCCACGGCGCTCTTCCGGACCCGCCAGCTCGCAGCCTCCCGGCTTCGCAACCAGCCTCGCCTCCCGCCGCAATTTTCCGGCTTCGCCCTCCCGCGGCTCTCCGATTTCACATCCTGACCCTAGTCCTGCTCTCCTCAGCACATCCCGGCCCAGCCCTTCCAATGGTCGAACCTTCGGCCGCACCTTCGGTTCTGCCTCCGCTGATCGCTGCCTCCACTCGCCTGGTTGATGAGCGGCTCGACTCAACTAATTTCTCGGTATAGCGGAAGACAGTGTTGATGTCACTCACGAGCATGGCCCTCGACTCTCACCTCGAGGTTCTTCCGCCCCTATCTTCCGATCCCAAAAACCACTCATAGAAGCTTGTTGATAGCAATATTTTTGCCTTACTGGTCAATTTCATGGACCGCTCCGTCAAAGACGTCACTCGGACCGCCAATACGGTTAAGGAACTTTGAGATTCCTTAAACCTCATGTATTCCAAGACCAATAATTTGGCTCACGTCTCCGATGTTCTCCAGCGCCTGTCGCTCATCCGCCAGCAGGACCGTTCATTTCCGGCGTACTTCATGGAATGGAAAGCTCTTCAGGATAAATTAACTTGAGCTATGGCCCATTCCCCATACACCAGAGGCAGCCTTGGCCCAGAGATTCAACGGGTGTATCATTTCTTGGGAAAGGCTCTTCCCTAGAGATTCAACGGGTGTATCATTTCTTGGGAAAGGCTCATAGGGCACTTCCCTCACCCACTCCCAGCATCGATCACACCGCCCTCTTGGGCCGTGGCAGTGGACGCTCCTCAGGCATTCGTGGACGTGGCCATGGGGAGGGGCGTCCTCGTCCTCTTTGTCAGCATTGTGGCAAGCTCGGCCATATGATCGATCGTTGTTGGGTTCTTCATGGCCGCCCATCCCAGCCACCTCGGCAAGGCCAGACTGCGGTCCACGATGTTTCACCGTCAGTCGTAGCTCTTCCTTCATCTCCAGACCTCTCCCTGACTGAGCTCCAGATGATTCACGATCATCGGACCACCTCTCTATCAGGTCCTTTTTCGGCTTCTCTTGCCCACTCTGGTGGTTCTACTACCTTTGTTGGTCGTCGCTCCCCTGCCTAGATGCTAGACTCAGGGGCATCAGACCATCTCACCGGTGATGCAGGTATGTTATTCACCTACTGTCTATATGCTGGTTCCTCAGCCATCACCGTCGCTGATGGATCAACTATCCTCATTGTTGGCTTTGGTGTTTGCTCCCTAAATTCATCTATTCACCTGTCATCTGTGGCACATGTGCCTCACAGTCCTTTTAGTCCTTTATTCATCAGTAAGCTTACAAAGGATTTCAACTGCAGTGTCATATTTACATCATCTGCTTTTGTGTTTCAGGAGCGGACGACGAATCGAGAACTTGGTAGAAGCCGGCTTCGGGACGGGGCATACATGTTCGATGGACTGTCATCCGTCATCTGCACGTATGTCTATGTGCGTGCATTGGACCTTCATTCCCGGTTGGGCCATCCACCCGCCTCCGTCATTCGTCAACTGTTTCCTGATATCAGTCAGCATGTCTCCTTTCATTGCGAGCCCTGTACATTTACGAAACATCATCGCACTTCATATTTTCCTTGAGTAGATACACGGGCTTCCAAACTCTTTGATTTGGTTCATTCAGATGTATGGGGTCCCTATGTTGTCTCAAGTCAATTAGGGTATAAATATTATATATCCTTCATTAATGATTTTTCGCGTATGACTTGGTTGTACCGACTTCGAGATCAATCTGAAGTATTTTCAACTTTTCAGACTTTTTACCATGAGATTCATACCCAATTTTTCACCTCTGTTAAATGTCTCTGCTCGGACAAAGAGCGAGAGTATCTATCCACTTCCTTTTAGGAGTTTCTTCAGGTGAACGACATCATTCATCAGATCTTCTGTCCTGATACACCCCAGCATAATGGAGTGGCCGAGCGGAAACACCGACATATTCTGGAGACTGTTTGTGCCCTACTCTTCCACCGCTAGGTGCCCCTTCTCTTTGGGGGAGATGTCATCCTTACTGCTACATACCTGCTCAATCGTCTTCCTTCTTCTATCCTTCATGGGGAGACTCCTTTTCGGACTCTGTTATCCTCTCTCCCTCCTCACCCACTTTCACTCTGTGTGTTTGGATGTCTCTGTTATATCCGTGACACTCGTCTCAGCCTTTTCAAGCTCTCTCCCAAATCCCTCCACTGCATATTCCTCAGATATTCACACACTCAGCGCGGATACCGATGTTTCTCTCCGGACCTATGGCGGTATATCATTTCTACTGACGTCTCGTTTGTTGAGAGCACTTCATTCTCACTTCCCTCTCCCCATCCATATACTGACATCTCGTTTGTTGAGAGCACTTAATTCTCACTTCCCTCTCCTCATCCATACACTGACATCGATGATTGTCTTCATCTCATCATTCATCCTCCTCTGGTGTCTCCCCGCTGATCACCATTTTGGTACGGTCTACTCCCGTCGCTCATCGACTGTGGCCCCCATCCAGGCCGAGGAAACCACCGTCCTAGCTTCGTCTGATGCTCCTGCACCGGCACCAGACGACATGCCCATTGCACTCTGGAAAGATACTCGATCTTGCCAGACAACTCTTCTATTTACATCTTCATATAGAGGTCTGTCAGCTCTGGAGACGATATTTATTCCCCGCACAGTTGGCGATGTCAAATCTCACCCGAGGTGTTTGCAAGCGATGCGGGATGAATTGCACGATCTGGACGACAACCATACTTGGGATCTGGTCCCCCTTCCGGCAGGAAAACATGCGGTCGGCAACAAATGGATTTATACGGTCCGTCTGAATGCCGATGACACTCTTCATCACCTCAAAGCCCGCCACATCGCCTCAAAGTCTGATTTGTGACGAAGGGCTTTGCTCAGATATATGGTATCGACCATAGTTATTTACGGCGCATGGCGCACAACGGCGACAAGAGCCCCCGGCGCAAAAGCGCACGGCGCGTGGCAATATTAACTTGCGGCGCACAAAAGAGGTGTATACATATAACAACAATAACAAATAATAAATTATACAATTTATATATAAAAAACAAAGATTTATGTCAATAATTCAAATTCCATACATCAAAAAACAAATGAAGTCAACAATGACACCTACAATTAAATATTAAAAACTATATATCTCAAAAAATCATATATATCAATTCCTGAAATATATTAAAAACCATATATCTCAAAAAACCAAGACGGGAGTAAAAAACCATATATCTCAAAAAAACAACAGGAGTAATTCGAAAAAAAATAAGAGGCGAGCAACATAAATAAAATTGAATTAAAAACAAAAAAAAAGTTACTGAATCGCACAGAAGGTGCACCTGCTCTGGACAACATTGCGTATCTAAGTCGCGGTGGTTGAGGGAGCTCGGCTAAGTCGTGGTCGACTGGGTCACAGCGGTCGAGGGATCTCGGTTTGGTCGTGACAGTCAATGTGGTCCAACACCGGCTGGGTCGCTACGCTCACGGGAAGAGTGTTGCGTAGAATCGAAAGGGGAGGTCGTTGTTTGACCTCGAAAGAGGTATTTTCAATCGGGGCGTAAGAGTTGGCGGGTTAAAAAAATGAAAAAAAAATCAAAAAGGCTCAATGGCGCGCGCCATTGGCGCAACATGGCGCGCGCCATTGCGCAATATGGCGCACGCCATAGTGAGCCATCTTAAATGAGTCATGGCGAAGCCATGGCGCGGCGCACCACTCCCTGGCGCTAGCCATGGCGCGATGGCGCGCGCCATTAATAACTATGGTATCGACTATTTTGATACTTTCTCTCCAGTTGCAAAGATGACATTCGTTCGATTATCCATCTTTTTGGCCGCTCATTATCACTGGATGCTTCATCAATTGGATGTCAAGAATGTCTTTCTCCATGGATTTCTTAAAGAAGAGATATATCTGCAGCAGTGTAACGACCCAGACCCGAACAGCCACCCGAACAGTGCTAAACGGGTCGGGTGTTACTACATTAGGCGCACCTCCCCGAACGCCAAAGGCTGCCGACTAGCAGCGAGGGTCTGTTAGGTATATTGGGGAGGCTATACCCTCTCAGAGGATAATAATGACAGTACCGGTCCAAGTATAACAGTAAAGATGCAGCGGAATAAAAGACTCAGCAGACTCGAACCAGACCCGTAGAGCGGAAGCACATTCAATCTCAATAAACAGCGGAAACAATAAATATAACAACAGCAGCGGAAATAAATACAACAGCATGTTGAACACATTTAACTACTACTGAACAATAAAACATGCATCCAAAGCAGGTCATACATATCTGAATATAAAACGAGGCGCCCATGGCTAACCAACAGTAGCTACAAAACAAGCATGCTGACACAGAAAAGTAAGAAAAACATAAAAACTCTAGCTAGATAAAACCCCAAGGTCCATACCATCTCCATGCAACAACTAACACAGCCCAACTCCTGAAGCTAGCCTCTTTCCTGCACGTAAGTCCATAAAGTCTGCACGCGTCCCGAAGGGCCCGTGCAGGGTGTGAGACAAATCTCAGTAGGATACCACCCAACAGTGCGTACCTAATATAAGTGTTTAAGCAGGCATGCCTTTATAAGGAAAATAGCAAACAGTACGATATACAAATAAACACAAACTTCACTGGTGTTCAACAGCCACCATGGAGTGTCACCTGCTTTGGCCAACGCCGGAATCTCTGTCATGTAGCCCGGCACCATGTGCCCCCTGACACCACGTGTCTCAAGTACCGACGTCCCGAAGGCACGCCCAAGAATAGTAACTGGCACCTTGTGCCTCCTGACATTCTGTGCCTCAAGTACCGACGTCCCGAAGGCACGCCCAAAAAGTAACCCGGAGGAACAGCGATGTCTGTCCTCAAATAAATAACCAGAGGGACAGCGATGTCTTCCCTCAAATAAAGTAACCGGAGGGACAGCGATATCCGCCCTCAAATAAGTAACCGGAGGGACAGCGAGACCTGCCCTCAAATAAGTAACCGGAGGGACAGCGATACCTGCCCTCAGATAAAGTAACCGGAGGGACAGCGATACCTGCCCTCAAATCACGGTGAGCCTCAACCCCCAACCCAATAGCCTCAAAGTTATCCCCTGGAGGCTTCTCACCTCCCACGTGGCTTTCTACGGCAAGCACCCCCAACCAAAATACCTAAACCGCATCTACGGGGGCCTCTACCCACACGAGTGGTCAAAACCACCTCATCACGGAGTATCTCTGTGTGCACACTACTCAAGTTCCGGGTGAGCGGTAATCTCCAAAATAGTACCTAAGACACCACACATCTGACACCTCGTGTCCCTGCGACCATGCCGCTCAAGTCTGATGGTCTCGCCATCCCAGTAACCCGGGTCATGCCCAACCTGACAGTCGCACTGCCTCAAGCCGACGTCCATGACGCCCAATCACGTGGTTAAAACCACCCAAGTAACTTGGGTCATGCCCATCACAACCCGAAGGTTCCAGTAGATGCAATTCTGCAAATACATATAAAACACATTTAAACAGAACACGTAACAGGAAAAACCATCTAAACAGATGAATTGCACTAAGCAAGTGTTGTCCAATTCCAGCACTGAAGTTTCTAAGGTCTCCAACAATTCATATCAAGGTTTAAATAACTAAACCTAACAGTTTAAACCAATACAATTCAAGTATTATCATTTTGGCACCCCCGGCCAAAATGCCCCATGTGAGCAACGGCCTCTCGCCCGGCCCTGCTCAATTAAGACGAGACAAAGGGCATACCCAAAGGTGTCCCATAGGTGTAATAAACAACTTAAGATGCAATAGCAGATAAATTAGGGTCTCTCAAAATACCCTAAAACGCGTCATAGGATGCGCCACACAAATGTTCACGAAAACACGAAAGAAGGTATGCACCACCTACCTCGTACTAGTACGATGATACTCCTTCGATATCAGCCTCCAATTAGGTCTAAAACGCGGTAGATCTACAAAAGAAACAAAACCGCTCAAACCACAACAACTCGATCTAGGACAGAAATCAAGAAGAACGGCTCAAGAGGAATCAAGGTCTTACCGAGGGGGTTCCAACGGATCAAACGGTGCTCGAAACGGAGTTCGGACGAAGATCCGAGAGGGATTTGAAGGTCCGACCGGCTCTCCCCGCGTAAGCCCCGAGTGGAAGGAAGAAAAAGAGGAGAATGGGAATTCCCGAGTGACCCGGAACTAAAAAACTCAAATTTTAAGTGGTCGCACGGTTAACCCTCACGGTTTAGCAAACCGCCAACCGTGCGGTTGCCACTGCCTCACCCAGGAACTTCGCGCGGCCAACCCGCACGGTTTGGCAAACCGTGCGCCGCCCGTGCGGAGCCCACTGTCTCACTCAGAGACTTCGCACGGTTTGTTCGCACGGTTTGTTCAGACCATGCGCCAACCGTGCGCACCTGCACGACCTCCCCAACTTCAAAAGTTTAACCCAGAATTGTCCAATTTCTCTAGTTTTCTCAGAAGCGAGTCAAAATTCAAACAGGGTCGGGATTTTGACTCGTTCCAAAAACCCGGGTTCTTACAAGCAGCCCCTAGGATTTCATGTCCCCGGAACCGACTACCATGTCTGCCGACTTCATCGCTCTCTTTATGGTCTCAACCAGTCTCCCCGTACTTGATTTGGTCGCTTCAGCGCCGTCGTCACCGCCTTTGGACTCTCTCACACTATGAAGGACCACACCATCTTCTACCGAACGACGTCCAAAGGCTGCATCCTGCTGGTGGTATATGTTGATGATATCATCATCACTGGGAGCGACTTAACTGGAATCACCCAACTCAATGGGCATCTTCACCACCACTTCCACACCAAAGATCTCGATCATCTCACATACTTCATTGGCATCGAGGTCTCTCGTTCTACGGACATCATCTCTCTCTGCCAACGGAAATATGTCATGGATATTTTACAGGATGCGGGTTTGAGTCAGGCAACTACCGTGGACACTCCTCTTGAGGCTGGGGAACGTTCTCTCTATGACGACACGACACCCTTTGCTCACCCAAAGAGCTACCGTCGTCTGGTGGGCAAACTCAATTACCTTACCATGACACGACCGGACATTGTCTGCACTGTTGGCAAAGTGAGTCAGTTCATAGAGCATCCGACCAAATCTCAGTAGAATATTATTCTTCGCATTGCCAAATACATCAAGAAAGACCCTGCTCGTGGTCTTCAGTACTCACATCACGCTCATCTGAATGTCGAGGCCTTCTGTGATGCTGATTATGCTGGTTGTCTTACTACCCGCAAGTCTACTTCTGAGTACGCCGTTTTCTTAGCATGTGACCTCATCTCTTGACGCAGCAAGAAGCAGACTGTCGTCTCCAGATCTAGTGCGGAGCCTGAATACCGCGCCATGGCCACAGTCACTACTGAGATCCTTTGGCTTCGTCATCTCCTTCATGAGTTTGGCTTCCCAACGCAAACATTTGCTCATATCTGGTGTGACAACTAGGCGGCCACGAAGATTGCTTCGAATCCCGTCTTCCATGAACGAACGAAGCATATCGAGGTGTACTGTCACTTTCTTCGCCATCATCTTGAGCAGAACTATATCAATTTCGGCCAAATTCCGACGACGGATCAGCTTGCCGACATCTTCACCAAAGGCTTCCCAGGAGCTCGTCTGGACTCTCTCAGTACCAAGTTGGGTATCAACAGAATCAGCAGCCCAGTTTGAGGCGGAGTTTGTTTGGTCTTATTCACTGTCATCTTTCTTTTGTGGGACTCTTGGAACAAGCTAGGCGTGTCTAGCTTGAGGGGGAGTGTTAAATCCAGTTTTATTATATTGGGTATTTCCGAGTCCCACATCGGAATACTCCACCATGTATTCCTTTTTTCTCAACTATAAAAGAATGTCCCCACCTCACATTGAGGTAAGGAGAATTCGCCCTCTGCAGAAAGCAAGTAAAATGAACAAACCATGAATACTTGATAGTGCTCTCTTCACATATGACAGATGATATAAAAATCTTGAAACATGTTGAAAGTCATGATAGAGGAGCAACCTTTGGTAATGATAGTTTCTTAAAAATCAGAGGAATCAGAACGGTTGAGATTAAAGCCAAAAAGTTGAAATCTAAGGAAGTTTTGTTTGTTGATGGACTAAAACATAACTTACTTAGTACAAGTCAACTTTGTGATGATGGAAAAGAAGTTGTTTTTAGAAAAGATTTGTGTATCATCAAGTGGAAAAGATAGAAAAGTCATTACAAAAGGAGAAAGAACCAATGGGTATCTCTTTTCCTTTCCGATTTCCTTTCTTGAATCTCTTTGAAAGGAGCAACAATCTTATTGAATACTCAGCCACACAGGTCTCCTACTTCCTTGAATGGCTCCCAGCTTCGATCTCCTCCTCTCTTCAATACCGATGTGTAACAGGTGCTCTCAAAAGTCTCTCAAAATGTTCATTTTTCGCTTTTATTACTTGCTCCAGCTCATTATATATTCACATAATAATATTGTGAATATTTTTATCAATATTTTATTTATGGAAACTCCATAAATCAAGGCAACATGCAATCTTCTTCTTTAAATCTGGAAGATATTTTCTAGCTTGAATCCACCTCACAATCTCCGGCTAATGGAATCCTCAAAAGGCGCCATATTATGGGGATAAAACAACTCAAACAAATCTCTCATAATCTATTCATTCATAATCGAGTCAACTCCTTTCTCTTCTCGCTGCTTTTAAAATAGGTACCAAAACATGTCCTGTCATTCACCTCAAATCACGGATAAAGTCTCCTCGAGCTCCCTGTGATTTTCTCTATTTAAAACTCACTCATCGTCCTCATTTAAATCACCCAAAGATTCGGGTGTTTCCTTCTTTTTATTCTCCACGAAATAACCGCTCTTTTATTTTTCTTCAGAATTTAAATTCTGGAAATTCTCAGAATTTCGTATGTCTTTTAATCCATACACTTTCAGTTTCTTCCATTTTTTATGACTTGAAAGTTATACAAAGTCCAAAGTCAGACGCCCTTCCATTCGTAAGACTTTGAAGTCATACGGACTCTCCAAAGTCTGACATGAGGCAAAGTCGTACGTGGCGCCCTCAAAGTCTGACGTTGGAGCTCAAAGTCATACAGCGCACCATCAAAGTCGTAAGCTGAAGTCTTACGGTCCAGCGAAGTTGTAAGTTTAAGTCTTACAGTCTAGCTCATAGTCATACGAGTCATACGGCAAAGTCATACACCAAAGTCTTACGGGGTCCTCCATATTGTAAAACTATAAAGTTATACGATGTGCGTGAACTCCAGAAATCCAGACTTCACTCGTTTCGATTCTGAGTCGCTCCACTCCTTCTCAAGCCTTTCCCAATCACTTCAAAAACACCCTCAAACATCATCCGGGGTATTTTCACACTGATTTTAGCATTCTTCAAGTTCAACGCCCCATGGATGGATTCTTCATTGCTTCAGTTCTTCCATCTTCCATTCGACCACTTTGATCTTCTCTTAAATAACGACTTATGCAAATTGTATATAGTAGGTTCAGCAACCAGCTTCTTCAACCTCAGCTCCTCCATTCTTAACATGATGTATACAGTGCTTCTCTAAACTTCAGCACTTGTCATAGTCATACAAGTCAGCTCTATCAATCGACACATGTAAGGGCTGCTACATTCATAGTTATTAATGGAGCGCGTCATTACACCATGACTGACGTCAGGGGCCATTGCGCCATGCAACACCTCCACAATTGCCCGCTTGGGATAGTACGTTGCGGTGTGCGCTATGTTGCGTCATAGCGCGATGTGGCGTTGCGCACGACTTTGCGCCATCTTAAATTTTTTGTTTTTGTTTTGTTTTTTTTCACATTTTTTAACGGGCTAACCCAGTCCTATTGAAATACTTCATTAAAAACACTCTATTGCAAGTCAAACGATGCCCCTTCTTCCTCCCCTGACTTTGCGCGACGCATCAATTGGGTGCCAGGACTAAACACAACCAACAACCACGCCACCTCCTTGTTATCCTTCTCGTGATTGAATTGCGATGATTTTATATTTGAATGACCGGTGGTTAATTATTAAAAATAGATTATTTTTCAAAATAAATTTTACTAAATTTTATAAATATTTTTCATTTTTTTATATTTTATTATTGCTGATAATTTTGTCATCTAACTTATTATTTGTCATTATTTCAATGTGTTTATATTCCCGTTGTGCGCCGCAACTTAATAATGTCAAGCGCAATGCGCTATTGCGTTGGAGGCTCTTGTCGCCATTTTGCGTCATGCACCGTAAATAACTATGGCTACATTGAATCAGTCCAGCCATGTTTTCCAAGGCAGCAACACATCACACCTTCTCTTTGTCATGTACAATGGCAGCAGCTCGCTCAACTTCATCCAAAAACTTTGACTTAACAATTGCGCAATCTTAATGACAACAAATACAAGCTCAATCAAAGTGAGCACAACACTTATCTTATTAATCGTCTTTCATCCCATATCATTCATGGGGAGAGGCCCTTTCAAGTTTTATTTTTATCCCTCCCTCATAGGCAGCTGACCCTTAAGACGTATACCACGAGGAAGGGGTTAGGAGCTACTAAAAGGGTAATTTAGTCATCGTACTTTTATTAGGGATATAAATCTGGTTGTGATTGTTTTTGGAGGGGGAACAGTCGGGAATATGCCCCCGTTTGGGCCTTTGGGCCACCGATTTGGTCCCTGAGTCCTGTAAGGCCTTCGGGCCACCCAGGTCTTCGGGTCAGTAAGGTCTTTGGGCCACCTCAAGGTCTTCGGACCACCTTAAGTGCAGATGCAAACCAGACAACCTACAAGGAACAAGCTCTACAAGGAGGATGAGCAAGGAGCTTTCACCACAACAGAAGCTAAACGGATTGCAAGAATGAGAAGGTATGGCACCTGCCATCGGGACAAGCCTGTGCATGCACGGGAATGCCTAGCCGAACAGTCATGCGAAGGTGGAGAGCTGATTTCACGATGAAGATGCTGGGGAGGAGCAGTTCCAAGTAGTTAGTCTGGGTTGTATGTAATGTTTGAAGCCTACGGGCAATGAATTCCTCTAAAGGCCTACGGGTCATGTAATACTTACGCCTACGGGTCTTGTAGGGGTTCCACCTCACCCCTTGAAAGGTGGATTATCAAAATCAATAAAAAATGAAGCTCTTCGGGCCATTGGAGGACGAGATGCGCTGGCCTTGGCTCCTGAAGCAGCGCCCAAGGGAGTGATTTTTCACTTTTCTTCCTTCTTATCCTTCTTCACGAAGGTTTTCAGATGTAAGAAACCAGGACAATGAATATACAGAAATACATTTCTTCTTCTAATCTCTCAATTCTGCTTCTAAAACCTAATATTTAACGCTTTCATTGAGAGATATTTTGTCCATTAGAGTGGGAGGATCGTTGTGGAATTGGGAGATGGATGACAAGTAGGATGGAAACGAGAGTGTATTCCGTGGAAAACCTGATGCAAGTTCATGCCGAGACGCAACAACAATAGGATGGTCAGATGCAAGAGTTGCAGATGACACTGGCGGAACATTCTGTTATCTTCACTGAGCTCAAGAAGATGGTCCATGAGCAGTCAAAGGTTGTTGCTCAGCTTTTTGCCCAAGCTGCGGAGTCGAACCGCTTAAATCGATTGAATGGAGCGGCTAAAGGAGTGAGTCCATAACGAGAGGTGACAAGACGGAATGAAAAGGAGCACGATGACTCAAATCTGATGTGGCAAGATGAAGACAGTGTCAAACCGAGTACTTGAAGGTAAATAAGGAAAATGAGGCGCCATAGTCAATCCTACGGGCGGAAAGTGGTAAATATTCCGATGTGGAAGTTCTGCGAACTGAATTGAGTTCTTTGGCAAGGCGAGTAGAATTACCTCCATTTACAAGAGATGATCCGATCGTCTGGATTACTGGAGATGAGAACTATTTTAGATTCATCAAACTCGAAGTAATCTCTGTGCGCCTATAGCGCAGCAGTGCAGGGAAGGGGTTGTTCAGCATTGGCTGATCTCTTTGCATATTCATCGACGAATCAGGGGGAGAGTCCCTTTCATGTTTTATTTCTATCCTTCCCTTCTCATCATCTCCTTCAAGTGGCGTCTCAGTTATGTTTGTGATACACGACCCAATTGTTGCGGAATCGCCGGGAGACACAACGACAGAAACGAAAAAAAACGAAAAGAAAGAAAGCAAGGGACACAACGATTTACGTGGTTCGGGAAAAATCCCTACGTCCACAGGAGAGGCAGAATTTCACTATGATTCGGGAGCACGAAATTACAGAGGATTTCAGTAGAAACCCTAGCCCGAAAATGGGCTATAAAACAATGGAGAAGACGATCACTGTTCGAAAAAGTGGTCCGCATCGCTACAGTGAACGGCGGCTGGCTTTGTCAAAAGCGCTACAGTTCAGTTGACCCCGAAGTCCGCACCGCTACAGTGTCTATCGGTGTCGGTCGGTCAGCTCCGCTACAGTGGTCAGCATTGCTACAATGCCAAAAAATTGGGCCGGGGGGCTTCGGCCCCCGGACCCCCGGAGCAGGGGCGCGTTGCCCCTTGCAACCCCCAACGAGCTCACCGCGGAGCTCGACCCGCGACAGTTGCGGGCCACAAGCATTCGGCCCAACCGGATCGGGCAACACCAATCCATGTAAATTTCCTTCACATGCACTTTGCTGCATATTTCTTGGGTACTCTTACACCCAATCGAGATATTGTTATTTCTCCTCCAACTTGAGGTGCTATGTCATCAATATCGATGTGTCATTCGTTGAAACATCTTCTTTTTCCTCACTTCAAACCCCTTCTCAAATATTTATCTAAATGGTTGTTTTTCTCTTATTATTCACCCACTTATGTCGCCTCTTGTCATATCTAATGATCTTTGTTTTAGTCATGTCTACTCTAGTCATTCATCGACCATGCCCTCTGAGCCAATCGAGGATACCGCCGCCCCGACTTCACATGTCGCCCCTCGGACAACCACGGATAACTTGCACATTCATAAAAGGCTTATTTTATGTAAGAAACTATAATCTCAGTTGACCCCAGGCAATGCAAGATAAATTATAGAATTTGGAAGAAAACCATACATGGTATCTTGTACATCTTCTAACAGACAAACAGATCATTGGGTGCAAATGGATTTATACGGTGCAACCAAATGCCAACGAGACTCTTCATCACCTTGAAGTTAGTTTTATTGTCAAAGGTTATATTCAGACATGTAGAATTGATTATTTCAATAAATGTTCACCAATATCGAAGAAAACCTTTACTCTTTTATTTATCAATATGGTTGTCACCTCTCATTGGATTCTTTGTCAGATTGACGTTAAGAATATCTTTTTGCATGGATTTCTTGATGAGAAGTTCTATATACAACAACCTCCTTGCTTCGTCGAATCAAGTGTCGAATCTCACTCCATCAACAGTTCCATACCAAGGACTTGGATCCCCTGAAATATTTTCCAGGCATCAAAGTATCTTGTTGCAATACAAAGATCTTTCTCTCCCACTATGAATATGCGTCAGATCTCTTATAGGACACTAGCTTGTTTCAGGCTGCTGCGGTCGACACTCCTCTTGAACCCAAAGAAAATTCATTTCATGATGCTAATGAGTCTCACTCTCTTCCAGAGCAGTATCGTCTTCTTGTCAAGAAACTTAATACCTTGTGATAACTTGACTAGGTAATGTTTGCATCATTAGTGAGGTTAGTCAATTTATAGAGATCCCAGGAAGTCTCGATGGGATGTAGTTCTTCACATTATCAAATGCATTGAACAAGGCCTCGAGCACGAACTTCTTTATACTGATAGCGGTCAACTAGATGTTGAGGTATTTTGTGATGACGGTTATATAGGTCATTTATATAGCTGAAAGTCCACTTTTAGTTGCACTAGTTGGCAACTTGGGCTCCTGGTGTTACAAGAAATGGGTTGTTATATCACGATCTAGTGTTGGGTTTGAATACTATATCATAGTCGCGATCACTGTCGAGAACTTTTGGATTCACCATCTACTTCATTAAGTTGGTCTTCCACTGAAAAAATTTGTTCAACTCTAGTGTGATAACCAAACACCCACAAAAATCACTACCAATACGGTCTTCCATGAATGCACCAAACAGATTGAGGTAGACTCTCACTTTCATCGATATCACTTCAAGAAAAAACAATCATATTTGGATACATTCTCACTACAAGTCGACATATTCACCAAAAACATTTCAAGACCTTGGATGATGTTCCTTTGTACCAAGTCGGGGAAGCATGATACCTACAGCCCAACTTGAATGGGAGTTTGTATGGTATTATTTCTCCGTTTTTCATGGGACTACTTCGTTTCAAGTTGAATATGTCCCGACATGAGAGGAGTATTGGACTCAGTCAAATAGGCCTTTACCTAAAATCATTTAGGTATTGGAATTAGTAATCCCACATTGATTCTCTCTTATGATGTGCCTGTTAATTTTATATATAAATACAATGTCTCATTTATCATTGAGGTAAGGGATTTTATTCAAGGCAAACATGAAGATCACTGAAGTGAACAAAACCTCTTGTTGGGAAGAACCTTTGCCAGGGAAAAAATGTTCTGCATCAACATGTATGTCTTGATTTCTATGCCTCTCTGTTTTGGACCTTTCTAAATTCAGTTGACTTGAAGTCAGCTCCAATCTGTCAACATCGGATATTTCAATGGGCAAAGTTTTAACTCTTGTTAAGATCATGCCATCGCCCCCTGGGTCACAGATGATGAAACATGTCAGATGGTTGCCTGCCATGTTTATACTATGAATATTCAGAGTAACTGTAATTATAAGATTTACATGCTCAAAATCAATGACAGCTTGAAACTTACTTAGTGTCATACCTTCCAAGGCCAACTTACATTTGAAGAAGTGGCACAAATAAGAAAGGAGTTGAAATATTTTATCATTATAACCAAATGCGCTGATCTTGCATGAAAATTCAGACCAGCAGTGGGGGGAAATGTATTTGACATGGCAGCAATAATCCGCCAATTATTCAAAAATTAATAATAGTATTCATGCATGGGTAAATTTTACACTACCCATTTCCAGCTTCACCCAAATTTACATTGTGCGCAAATGCGCTGATCATGCATGAAAATTCTGACCAGCAGTGGGGGGAGATGTATTTGACATGGCAGCAATAATCCGCCAATTATTCAAAAATTAATAATAGTATTCATGCATAGGTAAATTTTACACTACCCATTTCCAGCTTCACCCAAATTTACATTGTGCGCCTGTGATTCAGTAGTGACCAATAAAACAAGAGACAGAAGTACGGAGAGATGGAGAATTGAGTAACCCCTCGCTGTTTCACATGCGTTTGGGTTATGAGGCTTCTACGTAACAATTAAAGAAAGTGAAATACTAGAAACCCTACACCTCTGGCAGAAGGCAGCATAGCTATTGGGATCGTCAGCTATCCACAATAGTCAAATATACAGAAACCCATGGCATATACCATCAACCATATAATCCAGTTTTTTAAGTAATCAGGCTAAACCTCGTTAAATGGGAAATACTTTAGAAACACTCAAAGGACCATATGCAGGCAAATCAAGATTCCGAAATTTTTTAGGCAAATACACGCATAATCTATAAATTATAAAGAATTGAACCCTGGCTTTACCAGGAGACAAGGAATTTCAGCAATATTCCATCTGGTTGGACAGAAAATACACGCGAAGAAAAAAAGCATGTTCCAGTCTTAATTGATAATTACTCCACTTTAGTGAGCTGAAGACCAAGAACTTCTAGCTTGACTCGTTTGACCTACTGCTTTTCCGATTCATCGAGAGAAAAGAACTAGCAAGGAAATAAAATATATCACTGGATTTTCTATTTTTTTCCTTCCTAATAAGACAACAAGACTATAAAATAGGTAGGGGTGGATCAGAGTTCAAAATTCTAGCACGCGGTGAACAACTGCCAATGATTTGGGTGCAGCGTGGTCAATCAATGATTCATCGACGCAGCATTGAGTCGATCAAAGAAACAAAACTACCAACCGGGACAGTTATTGATATTCCCATCGATGGAGACGGAACCACCAACCGCCACACTGTTATCTGATTCAACACAATCGCTACCACCGCCAGATGACCCCCTTTCAACAGCGGACGGAACCTCTGTGGACATCGCTGATGATCCCTGCGTGGGCTTCTTCATTGACAACGACAGCCGATCGTTGCAAACTCTTCCTCGGAAGGCACCCTCGGCCCGGCAGATTCAGATCAATCCGATCCACGAAAGTCTTTCAGAAACAAATCCGATTTGCTGGGTGGAAGCACGGGGAGAGAAACCGTTGGCGGGTGGGAAAAGCGGGGTGTTCGAAATATGGCGTACGGTGGGCAGTTGGTTGTGGACGAGTCACGCGAAACCATAGCGCGTGTCGATCAGCGGTGTTTCTGTAGGAATCCGAAACGAAGTTACGGAAACGCCCCTATTCGTGCAGGAGAGAAAATTGGGTAGAAGTTGCGAATAACGTTTTTTTTATGTGAACATAAACCCCGCCTACACTCTTCACAATGTTCCCCATTGCCGACCTTATAAATCGTGGGAGGGGTGAAATTACTAATTAAACTCAGCTAACGAGAAAATAACGCTTATACTCTTAGACCATCTCTCATGCATTGCATCATTTTGTGGTAAGGTTATGTTAGGACTCTTGCCTAACAATGGTACGTACAATAAGAGATTAAGGAAAACAAACTAAAATACTGTAAAGAACCCAACAGAATCACTAAACTAAACACAGAAATACAGGAGAGAGAAGTAGAAGAAAGAAGATAGAAGGAGCTCCTAGAGAAAACACCACTTCTCCCGAAATCAGGTCGAACCTCTCAAGATCCCAACCCCTACACCAGCGCTACTCCCAATTACAGAATGAATACCCCTCCAGAGACAGTCATCCCCACCTATTAATAACTCAGCTGCCCAAACAGCTAAAAACTCACTAACAACTAACCAACAACTCCCTCTAACAACTAACAGCCCAAACAAACTAATAAAGTAAATGACAAACCTGCCCCTTGGCAGTTACAAACATAGACAACCCCACTACTTAACATTGCCGCCCTCTTGAAAACTCACCTTGTCCTCATAGTGGAACCTCCAAGAGCATTGTGCAACTGCTTAAGCACTGATACAGCAACCCCAAGTGGTGGCTTGGAAGGTGGTCTAGGTATCAATGAAACCATATCCAGACATTTCCTAGCACCTGATTTTGACAAAAATAATGGATCTCTCAGCCTCTGAACAAGTACGTCAAACAGCTCCACCGATACTCTCACCTTTGAACCAGAGCGAACAGTCAGATCATCACTAAATGGAAGCAGTCTTGCTAGCGGAAGCAACACCAAAACTTCAACTCCATGAACTTCAAATTTCATTCTCCACCTGCTCTTGTTTGGTTCCAAATCAATTGTTTTCGCAGAGATAACATTATCACTCCATCCAATTGTCAAAAGGAGACCAAGAAAAGCAGCTTCAGTCATAACCTTGTGTCCTCCCCTACTGCACACTTCCGCCAACCCCAATTCATCTGACTCAACCAGACTTCTACATTTTCTAGTTCGGAATCTGACCAAAAGATGGGTGGTTTTGGAATTGAACCAAATGGTACACTTGTTGAGGTTCATCATTCCTATTACCGTTATCCATGGCCTGAAAAAACTGTGCAATGTTTTGGAATAGCTTTTGGTTCACTTGTCGCTTAGGTGAAACCACATTTTCAACTACCTCTTCCAAGTGATTTTTACCATGCGTACCCGGTTCCATTCACTATATCTAGATGAAAACCCCATTTAGTCTCGCTCATTAGTAGTTGAAACCATTTATTTCCACAATTCAACAACCGTCAACATTTTAACCATTTATTAAAATACTACAATCATGAGGGAGATTGAAACCATTTTGAACTCTAGGACTATAAAAAACTAACACGATTTGTCCCAAAAAAAGATAGATGGGCCGAATGAAGATAATACCATTAGTAACATCCCACACCTCCTCATTTTCTTGAGAAGTTAAGAGTATCCTATAAGGCCTTGGGTGACATCCCCATGACACAAAAGGATGGAAATTAATGCCAAGGGCCTCGGGGAAATTTGGTGGCTGATTTTTCCTTTTAAAAATAAACAACCAAACCAACAAATAATAAAATCTTCAAACCTCGATATTATTCATGAGTAAAAAATAAAACCCAAAACATAACCAAACCAATAAACCATATCTGAGTAAAATTTGAAACCAAAATACATTCATAAAGTGAACCAAAACACCACAATACTCAATCCTCACAAGGGAAATCAACCAGCAACACCCAACCCGCTCTAATCTCCAACTCAACATGCCAAACCTACGATACGAGGATGCATCACTAAAGAATTGAGATAACATGAATTTACCTATTTCTCATTAGAGGAAATTTGAAAACACACATCAGTTCCCATGTAGTGTTTGAGTCTAAAAACATTATTATTTCCCCAATGACATCCCAATTCATTTCAGAAGGACAAAATTTGATAGCATAATTTATATAAAAAAATTCAGAAGTAAGAAATGTTTATAACAAATCAATAAACAATTTTTCATGTAAAGTTATAAACAAAACAACAAATTGTTTTAAAATCATTTATCATAATCATAACTATGATTCCAAACACACCTTTCTTACCCAGGTGACAGTTCCATACTTCGGAGCATTCTCTCATCGATCCACTAAGTCATCAATAGGGGATAATATGAGGTTTCCTAAATGTACACACCCTTCCAAAGGGTCATGTATAATTAAAATGAACTCATTCCAACCATGTAATACAAAGTGTTGGGCAAAAATCCTTCAAGGTATCATTGAAGCATTTTTGAGGTGATTGTGTTTGTTGACAAAGTGGACCTCCATGTTGTGTATGTTGACAAAACAAACCACGATATTCAATTTGTTGACAAAGGAGAGTTTTCATGGTGAGTTTTCGAGTTCAAGAGAAGTTGTATACAATCCACGATTGATAGAAGAACCTCAACAAAGGAATGGATGATCTGGAGGCGGTACAAAAAGAGAAAATAAAAGGTGGTGCCATTTTCCAGTGTTTGCCAAATTTTCGGGCCTCAAGATTGAAGAATGGAGAAAAGTGTTTTTGGTAAAGGGACTTGCGCGCTGGTGTTTTGGAGGCTAGGAAACTTGCGCGCCATATGTTTTTCAAGACCAGAACATCAAAATATGGCAAAGTAAATAGGGACACCCACGTTTTGGTTTGGGCGCGCAAGGTGATTAGGGCGACGCAGGCTCGACGGCGGGACTTGCGCGTCAGGAGGAGACTTGCGCGTGGCGCGCTGGGTGCCCAAAATGCCTATAAATAGAGGGCTAATCCTCCTCATTTTTCACGAAGTTCAACAATTGGATAAAATCTGAGCTCCTGTCACGCTAGTAGGGTTGGTCTCACAAGTGGTGGTTTGGTCGCACAAGTATAAATATATTATGAAGTTACGCACCAGTTGATAGTTGTGCACCAATATTGGTTTGGGTGAAAAAGGATGCGAGTCTCCCAAGTTCTGAGTTGGATAAGGGAGTGTCGCGCAAGTGGTTAGGTGACACTTGCACGCCAAACTTGGAGAAGCGTTCCAAAGCATAGAGAAGCATGCCGGTCATTCTAGGGCTGCCTGAAAGTTGGAAGATTGCCCGGTACCTCCGGTGCAAAGTGAGATTCATTTGCGGGTGAAAGTTGGACATCAACAGAGCATCTACATACAAAGAAAGATGCATTCATTTGTGATAATGACAGGACCTAAAAGTCTTTAAACTATGAGTGGATCTTCTGAAGAAGCAGTGAGAACACTTTAGTTGAGAGAGTAGTGAGCTTTCATATTGTGAGTGGATGTAAATCAGGAGGGACAGTGAGTTTGCTCCAAACTTTGTAAGCAGTAGTGCGCTTTTTAGTTGATTTGGTATATTGACACATTGTCGTTGTATACTCCTTGGACGTAGCCCAGTGAGGGTGAACCAAGTAAAATTGTTGTGTCATGTGCATGCTTTAATATTTGTTTATACTCTGCAATAGGAAGGAGAGAGAAGAGAGTTTTGTTTAACAATGAAACAATATCAAAGGGGTAGTTGTTTTAATCTATCATACCCTGATTCACCCCCATCTCAGGGTATCTAGCCTTGTGGGCCTAACACAAAGTCCATGTATAACCATTAAAAAAACCATTCATTCACTAAATAATTTCAAAATAAAATTTCTTGCATCAAAACAGAAAAATAAATTTAAAATCGACATTTTAGAATTATAAACCAAAGGGGTTTTTCTAAATCCTATCAATTTACCCACAATTTTCCTTAGTAAATACCAATCGATATTTCTAACAATATTCAAACAAGGATTTAACCATAATATCAACCAAAACAATTACAAAAACTAAGCCTTCAAGTTTTAAATCAAGTGGATATAAGATAGAAGACACTTACCTTAAAAATGTTGGTGAAATTGAAGAATGCCACATAGATCTTTTATATCCTATCACAAACCACATTCCATTCACTATACTCAATAAGATCTCATTAGGATTTAAATCCCTCAACATAGATCTATTCATAATGGACAAGATCTATTTTTATAAGAGTGAGAAGATTAAGAGATCTAAAAATAATGATGAAGAACAACGACTTACATATTAATCCTGGTCTCTAATGCACTTTGATTCACCTAAGAATTACTCCGAGGTCAATGGCTATTGCCTCTAAAGTCTTGGTAGAAAAATGAAATTGGTTTATAGAGTGATTAAGAGATTATAGGGGGACGAGGGGTTTAATTCACATTTGAGCCAAATTTTTTGGCATTCCAAGTGTATTTTTCATGATTATGCCGCATGGTTTGGAAACTATGGGCCAACCTTGTGGTACAACTATATCACATACACAACCTAAATGGTTTTCTTGAATAGTTAGACACACCATGCATGAAATATGTTGTCCCCACTATTTCAAGAACCATAGTTTCCCTTGGTCACTTACATGGTTTGACCAAACTGTGTGCCAATTGTACAACTGAACAATGCCCACTAACATCACGTGAAATATTGCTTGGATATGGTGAATATATTCTACTAACTATCCACAAATCGCGATCCTACAAAAAAACATCTATTTTTTTTTAAAACCCCTCAAAACCTTCTGAAACTTAAACCAAAAAAACAGACTCAAAATATATGAATAAAGGGTCATGCACCTAAAACTAGAGGTGTTATAGTTAATATGGAACCATTTCTTATAAATTAGAATGGAATAGATTATGGTTAACATGTATACATATTAAAAAATATATAGGTTTTTTTATGGGAAGGAAGGATGTTATCATGGAGTAGAAGAGACTTGGAAGTAGTCTATATGATATAAATAAGATTATGATTTTCAATAGGTTATATTATGACTTTTCATATGTAATTGGTTTAGTATATATAGAATTTGGGTGAGCTGAATGGCCCCCCACTCTCCGGGTCTCCGCTCTCCTCTGTGCTAGGGTTTCTTCCCAATGCCGCCACCGCCGCTCCCTCCCTCGCCCCCTCGTGGTGAAGGTCCTTCTCCGGCGCTCCTCCTCTTCTCTCCTTCTTGTTCCCATGCTCTCCTCCTGGCCTTGTTTGATCTCTCTCGGTGACCACGATTCCTCTTCTCATCACCTTCGGCTTCTCTGTGTTTCTTCCTCTTTGGTCTTGTTTTCTACTTTCTCTCCGGTGAAGGCGCTTCGGTCTTCCTCAAACCGATGACGTCTTCTTCGGTCTCCCTCGAATCAACATCATCTTCTTCAGTCTCCCTCAAATAGATGGTATGTTCTTTATTCTTCTTTGTATCAACGACATCTTCTACCTGGGTTGCCTCACTTCTACTTCGATGGTCCCCGGTTTTTCCGCCTCATTGACGATGCCTTAGTTTAGAGCCCTCGGTCGCTTGAACCATTGCTTTGACCCTATGTTTCACTGCTCCTATTTTGGTCAGATTTGGAGTGGGGGTTACACTACGGGAAAAATGGATAATAGCGACAGGAATAGTTTCCCGTCGCAAATGGTTTGGCGCGAAATGCGCACCAAACCGCGCGAAATTTATTTGCGACGGGGTTAGAGCCCCGTCGCAAATAACCGGCGGCGGTTAAAGAGTATTTGCGACGGGTTTCTTTTAACCGTCGTAAATGGTTTGGCGCGAAATGCGTGCGAAACCGCGCGAAGTTTATTTGCAACAGGGTTAGAGCCCCGTCGCAAATAACCGACGGCGGTTAAAGAGTATTTGCGATGGGACTGCAGTCCCGTCGCAAATCTTCCGGCGGTAGGGGTTATTTGCGACGGGTCCCGTCGCAAATAATCGTTTTAATGCCGCCCATAATTAAATACGGCCGGGGTTATTTGCGACGGGACCCGTCGCAAATATCTTTATTGGCGACGGGAATCCCGTCGCAAATAAGCCCGTCGCAATTAATCTAACCTATAAATACTTCCAACCGTTACAGTTTTTTTCACTCTGAACTTCTTACGGCGATCAGTTGTAAATTTTTTTTTTCCGATTTCGAGGAGTCAGTTGGTGGTGTTCTACAACTACAGCGGCTCGACATTGACATCAAGTTTAAGGTTTTTATTTGAATTTTAATTTAATATTTATTTTATTTATTTATTTTAAATTTTTATAATTTTTTTTCTGATTCCTAATTAGAAATAATTATGAATAACTATTAATAATTAACAGTAATTAGAGACAATTAAACACTAATTAATTTAAAATAGTTAGCTGTAATTATAATTAATTAGCAGTAATTATGAAAAATTAAAATTAATTTGAATTAATTAATAATAATTAGAAATAATTAACATTAATTAGTAATAATTAATAATAATTAACAATAATTATCAATAATTAACAATAATTACCAATAATTAGTAATAATTAGTAATAATTATTATAATTTTATTATTATTATATTAATTAAAATAACTTATTAATATTTATTTTATTTATGTATTATAATTTTATTATTATTATATTAATTAAAATAACTTATTAATATTTATTTTATTTATGAATTATAATTCTAATATTATTATATTAATTAAAATCATTTATTAATATTTTATTATTTTTTATTTTTGAATTATAATTCTATTATTATATTAATTAAAATAAATTATTAATAAATTATTAATTTTATTTGTGAATTATAATTCTATTATTATATTAATTAAAATCATTTATTAATATTTTTTTATTTTTTTATTTTTGAATTATAATTGGATTATTATTATATTAATTAAAATAATTTATTACTAATTTATTTTTTTTATTTTTTTATATTATTTGTGACAGGTACTATGCTCATCGCAAATAGTATTATTATTATATTAATTAAAATAATTTAGTAATATTTTTTTTATTTGTTTAAAAAAAATATTTGCGACGGCCCCGTCCCAAATATTTTTTTAAAAAGTTTTTTAGATATAACGACTAATATTTGCGACGGGAAATATTCCCGTCGCAAATACTACTTTTAGCGACGGGCCCGTCGCAAATAATTGTTGTTGCGACGCCGTTTTCCGCAACGGGCTATTTGCGACGAAACCCTGTCGCAAAAGCACATTAGCGACGGGATCCCAACGCAAATGCCCTGTCGCAAATGTCATTATTTCCAGTAGTGTTACAACAGGGTTTTGGGACGTGTGGTTCGATGACCATCAATGTTACAGGCGCGAGTGCCTCGACATTGGCTTTGGTTTTTTCAGTTTTCTTCCTCATGCTATCAGTGAAGGTTTGTATGATTCTTCCTAGCGGTCGATCTATTTCATTCTTGTTC
This sequence comes from Viscum album, assembly GCA_963277665.1. Classification (NCBI taxonomy): domain Eukaryota; kingdom Viridiplantae; phylum Streptophyta; class Magnoliopsida; order Santalales; family Viscaceae; genus Viscum; species Viscum album. The sequence goes on from OY728163.1 coordinate 1,870,057,798, forward strand.
AGTGGTTTTGTGGTTCGGGTTTGGTTTCGACGTTGACGACGAGTTTCTTCTCGGCGGCGACGATGAGGACTTCTCCTTGACGATGATGGTATGTAATGGATTCTTTCATCAGTGATTCTGGTGGTGCTCTACGGTGACGACGTTGGTGTTCTCAGTAATGATGGGGGTCTGCTGTGGTACAACAATCTGATGGCTTCGATGTCAGTGTGTGCATCTCAAGGTGACTTTGACAACGGCGTGATGATTGTTTATTGCTTTTTGATTTTTAATTTTTGAAATGGTTGTTTTGGTGGCGGTATTTTCGAGTCTATGGGTTTTGCATGATATCTTTTGAATTTTGAAATAGGTTGCATCTGATGGTCAAGGCACGGTGAATGGTTGTGTTTCTTATTTTGAAATTTATCTATGTAATAGGTGTTTGACGAGGTTATATTTGGATGTTGGAGGAATTGTGTTGTAGGTTCCCACTTACCCTTAAAGTGGATTTTCAATAAAATTAAAAAACTGATTGTGGTGGTGGTAGTTTAGTATCATACATATAATGGATGAATATTAGAAAAATTATAAACAATAATGGAGATATATAGAAAAAAGGATCATCCCATGGAATTCTAGTGGCAGTTCCCTTAGTGAAGATTCATCTAGTTACAGATCCTCATTGGAATATCCAAGCTATAATGGGGAGTATTATCCCATGATTAAAGTATAGTATATAGTTTTAGTATAAACTGAACTAAATGAAATTCTTTATATAGTGGTTGATACTTATACAAGAACCATGTGTTGAAATGAAGTTTATTTTGAATATGAAAATTCTCCATGTTCATACAGTTTCAATGAAAGGGACTCATCTTGGGGTACATATGGATGTTTGGGAGTTGGTGGGGGGAAGTTTAGTGTTGTTTTAATTTCATACAAGGGATATTTTTTCTAGTCATATTATTTTTCACTAATATTACTATTTAGTATTCTAGTTTCATTCTTCTCAGTAGACTCATTCTAGTTTGGAATGACACTACTTCACTATCTTTCTACATTAAAATACAACAAGTCGAGCATCAATCTAGTCTATTGTGACACTAGTCAAACATCACAACATTTGTTAAATTTTTTAGTCAAGTCACATAGAAGTATAGAATCACATTGGACATTTTATTCTTCTATGAATGTCTCTATAGAGGTTATGTCACATGAAAAATACACTATGAATGTTGAATGCATGGAGGATTTTTATATGTGATCAATGATCTTGTATACTGGACTATCTACTCACATGACTTGATATTATATATAATTGAATGATTTTAAGCCATGTAATAATGAATTGATGATACTTTGAAATTATTGATCACTCAAAATTATTATTTTTTGTTAAAAAATTATCAGAGAAGACAACATGGAGTCTAAGAAAGCATTATTTGTCAATAGTTTAAAAAATAATTGATAAAGTGTGTCACACCACTATGAAAATGAAATAAATTTGTTTTTAAAATAAATCAATGTTTTTTATGATGATTAAAGATGCATGTGTTTGTTTTTTAGGAAAATATGTATGAGGTAGCTTGTTTAGGGTTTGAAAATTTGCGTAGAAGAGGATTCCTGGAAAAAATAGCAAGGATGTTGTTAAAATTAGAGTGAAGATTGATTACACTGAAAATTGTATTAAAACCATCCTAATAAAAAAAGAATAATAATGGAGTGATCTAAAGTATAATAGAGCATAAAAATAAAGTGAATACAGGCCATAAATTATTATCATAACACTATCAAAATGATGAAAATAAAGAAGTAAAGATAGATAAAAATATAGATTCTTTTCCATTTCATATCACTAAAGTAAAGAAGATGATTATTTCCCCCCCCCAAAAAAAATGAAGTTTAAAAACTATTCCAACGATCATGGTACTTTTTATTAAATGGTGTAATTGAATACAAGGTCATGGGGGATGAAAAATATATCCCATCATTCACTCATTAAATATTTAGGCATGATGAATCTACATACTCTCTCACTATGTATTTATAACTTTATCATGAAAAATTATAAAAAACAACATAAATCCCTTAATTTTTAATCCTTAATATATTTTTATTTTGATGAGAAATAATAGAGGGGTAGAATATATATATATATGTGTGTGTGTGTAATCTAATTGTAGAGGGACATCTTATTTTGGGGAATGTGTATTATGATAGTGTTTTTAAGTGGGGTATGATGTGAATTCAACATGTTTGGTTATTTTGTGAAAATTTATTACATATTTTGTGTGTGGGGGTATATATATATAAAAGAAAATTTCATACATAGGTTTGGAGAACATTTTCACATAAGTGGACAGATAGTTGTTCCTTAGTTGGTTTCACGAGTCAAGAAGAATTAGAGTTGTGAAGATATCTATATAAGCCACTATTATGGATAAAATGATAATATTATTCAATTTTATTATTTTATAAAATGATTTCACTCATGTAGGTTAGGAATTATTCAATTATGATTCATTTCTAAGTGTTCAAAGTTTAAATAATATTTTTTTTCAATAGTATCTAATAGAATTAAAATGAAGTGTTTTTTGAGACAATAAATGATGAAGCTGTTTAGTAACTAAAAAAGAAGAATGTTAGAGGTGAAGAGGTGGATAGGTTTATATTCTTACATTTTTTATGTGGCCATGATTCAGGTTCAAACTCAATTCTAATAAATTTTATTAGGTTAGGGGAAGGATCTTTGTAAAGTAAGATGTGTCGTAGAGGCTTAATAATCTTCAACCAGATTTGTTTTCTACCAACATGAACCATATCAAGACATGTTTTTTTCAAGAAAATTTTCTCAATTGATTTTTTATAAATGAAAATCCGTATGTTTGAGAGTAAAGGAAATAAAAATGTAGATATGCACATTATTTTTAATGTAAATATTTTGAATATAAATGATATGGTTTTGATGATGAGAAAAATGAAATTGTAAAGTGATATTTTAAGAGGTATAGAAGAAAATATATGTATAGGATATAAGATTTAGTGAATTGGAAATGTCCTATAGAATCCTTGATGTGATTAAAATTTTACATTTCCAAAATTTTAAGTGTGGCTAGAAAAAAATGAGATATTTCTAGAACATAATAGTTAGTTTCAAAATATCGATTTCTATAATATAAGGAGAATTTAATAGTTGAAAATTTATATGTTTATATTATGTTACTATGGATTAAACATCACAATGATAAATCATTATATTAGAAGAAAGAGAATATTTTCCCACCATGAAGGTGATTATCATTACATCATCATGAAGACCTTGATGGTGTGTTATATCATGAAGATGATTGTCACAACATAGTGAAGAAATTTATAGGAGAATATATTAATTAACTTTAACACCCCAATATTTCATAGTAAGTTATTTTCTTTAATTCAATAGTCTGCGCTACACGCAACACCGAGTTCAAGCGCACCACGACTTACCAAACTAGCCATTCAAAAGCAGTAATGAATAGTATTAACTAAATTATGAACTTTATATAATCCTTAAAATTTTAGAATCCATATTATGAGTTTCTTAGACATAATGAAAAAAAATTCATTTTTTTAGATAAAAGAAGTATTTTTAAAAAAATGCAATTTTACCGCCTTTTAATGGAAAACCCTTTTTAAATCCAATATTTGAAACTTTTATATATTAAATTTGACAAAATAAACTTCTTCTTTAGAATTGGGACGTAAGAATTTAGTTTCAATAAATTTTTGGTGTTTTTCCGATAACTTCCATATTTGGGTGAATAGTAAAAATACTATATTTTAACTGAAAACAAATTTTTTAATCAAAATAATTTGTAGTTTTAAATTATAAATTTTAATGGTTTGGAAGTATAAATAGATTATATTTTTACCATTTAATCCAATGTTATTCATTGGAAATAATTTCACTTTGAAATTGAACATAAACAAGTATCAATCTTTTGTTAGTTATTATTTCTTAAAAACACGCTTTTTGGTTTTGACAATGAGAATTAATTTTAAATTAATAAATGAAAATTCTATGTTTTGAATTTGGTAAAATAGACTTAATTTTTTAATTCAGAATATCAAAATTAGATTAGGGTAAAATTTTGGTATTTTTCTGAAAACTTTCAAATTTTGATGAATAGTGAAAAACACTGAGTTATTGGTTAAAACTGACTTTTTATTTAAATAATTATTTATTTTATTTAGGTAAAAATAGATAAATAATACCTATATAAGTTCAATATAATTAATTTTAGTCATTTTATAATAAAATTAGATGTAGAAAATTTTATTGAACTTTTTACCGTCTTTTACCCACCTCCTAGGAGCATTTGAAAATTCACATAAAACTTAATTTTACCGCTTCTATGAGTGGAATTTAAAAAATCTGAGAGACATGGTTGATATCAGTAAGAAAAATTTGGTTCAATAAGATGAAAATAATTTTTGGTGAATACTAACTTTTTACTTTTATTTACCATGGTTAAAAGTAAATAGGGTAATTAAGGGTAAAAATGATATCATAATTACCCCAACACATTTCCTAATTCTATTAGATAAGTGTAATTCTACCAAAAAAAATCTTATGAATAAAATATGATCCTTTAGGTCCACTTGTTTTATATTAGGACATTTATTATTATTTTATTTAAAGAAGAGTTAAAAAAGTTAAAATCAAAGTTTAATAACTAAACCATTTTTAATATAGGTATACATAAGATAAATTCGACTATAAATATTCATTAAAAATATAAAAAGATTTCCTACATAATGATATTTTATTTATAATTTTTATACATTAAATAATTTATTTTATTTATGACACAATGATGACACAATAATTACCTTAATAATGAAATATTAAAATAATTGATATTATAAATATCCAAATAAATGTAATTTGAGACTTTTAATAAATTAAAATAATTTTATAGGTTAATATGTCATTTTAGGGTTGATTAAATGTATTTAGTTTTAAGTAATAAAGTTGTTAGGACTTTAAAAAAAATCAATTATTAAATAAAGTCAAAATTGACACAAACGAGTTTTAAAACAAATACAATATTATTGGTAGATATAATAATCCTAAAAATCAAAGGTTCAGCCAAAAGACTTATATAATGATAGGTGTATTATTAATGAACCACTTTTGGTTCACTTGGAAGTTTATAGTAAGTTTATTAACCATATAATATAAAAATACAAAAAGACATGGTAAATGTCAAACTATTTAACTAAGATTTAAATATAAAAGATAAAGTTAATATAATAACCCAAACCTATATAAAACCTATTTGTTTAGTGGTTTTGGACCCATCCCTACCTTATCCTTTAAATAATTAATTTTTGAGCCATTATAAACTGAAAATGATTTTATTATAAAATAATATTTCAATCTTTTCCTAAGGTGCCCCTCACTCCTCTTATAAAAGGGCACTTCCCCTTCTCTCAAATTCACACATTCAAAGCCATTAGGATCATCCAAACCCTACCCAAATATACTCCAAACTCTCCTACCTTCATCATAGAGGCCTTACTTTAGTCAAAAATTCAACCTAAGGAGCCATTTTGATCAAATCAAAAGGAAGAACCCGAAGAAGAGGTAAATATTTCATCATCTCTTTCAAGTTCTTTTCTTCTTCCACTTCGTCTTTCTTTATTATTTCTATTATAAAATAGTAAATCCAGTATCTTCTATATACTGTGATGTTATTATAAATATGGTACAACCATATTCATTATTTTATCCATCCTATGAATGAAATGTCACCATACATGCGTACGTACGACTTACCGTCTCCACGTCGTGTTGTAGTTTGTTATTCAAGCACTTCATCATTTGGATGGGTATAATAATGAGTATAAATGATGAAAATAATAAATATAAGATGATAATGATTATTTATATATTATATTCCATCCAATTATATATGATTTTAATAATAAAAGAATGATATTTTCTCTCGTGCGTACGTACGGATTACCGTCTCCACGAACGCGATGAGATTCATCCCCCATCGTATCCATTCAAGACTAATTTTCATTTGATGATGAAAAATAATTTTTAAATACTTGATATAATTCTGGATATGAATAATATACATCCCATCCATAACAAATATGACTCATATAACAAAGAATATAAAGGAAAGCGAATCAGTTAACACCCGAAATGATGATACTACTAAAATATTATTAACAAAGCAATATTAGAGGATCATATATTATATAATATTTATGTATATAAATATTTTATAATTTAATAACAATGATTTAAATATTATACATGAGGTTAAAATACCCTTTACCAAGGAAAAATATAAGGTAAGGGGTTTTCATCTCACTTTTATTCCCGTGAGATTCATGCTATATTTTCCATTGCTACCTTTTGTGTGGTGTATGTACTACCCATGATTGTATTGTTTGTGTAATATAATTTAATTTATGTATATTTACATCATCATTGGATGATACTTATTTCATGGGGTGTATGTTTCTTAAGTTACCAAATCGATAAGGGAATTTCAAATTTCAAGTTCCACTCATTTGGTTTTACGCAAACTTCATTGATTACTTTACGCAAAGATTATGTATGAAATCACTATTTATTTACTTATGTAGTAATTTTCACTCCCCTTTTCATGGATATACTTTTGATACACATAATCACTCCATTGATAAATTCTCAAGTCATCTATATAAACTTTATAAGAGTAATTTTAACTCAATTTCTATTCATTGAGTTAAACATCCAACTCATTGGTGTTGTTTTTACAAGAATATGTGTGAATGTACTATGATTTATTTACACTGAATATTCAACCATATTGAGTGTATTTATAATTGTCACACATAATTATTTCATTGATTTATCCTTAACCTAAGTATATGGTCTTTATAAAGGAATTCATCCCATCTTACATTCCATTGAGACTTCTTTATTGTTATGCATCAATACACTTTTATTTGGTGTATATAATATTATTTGACATAGTATATCATGAATACCTTTATTATCATGATATTATAAAGTTTTTATTACCTCAATTATTTGTATTCAATCATCTCTCATTTGATTAGGAACTCTAACTAAAATATCATTTTAAATGTTTTAAAAATTTATTCTTCTAAATCATTCTCATTAATTTTCATGTTTTAAAAATGGTTTTAAGGTTTTATTTATATGGAGATTAATGTTTTAAAATTAAAATTCCTCTTAAAAGTTTCAAAGTGGTATGAGACACTTTGATTCAAAAATCTATTTTAAACATATTCTTGATAAATAGTGAGACTTTTAAATGTTTTAAAGAAAAAGGGGAATATTTCTCTCAAATAGTTTTGATGATTAACTTCATCTATATAAATATCCTTAATTATTCTCAATTGAGGTTGATTTATTATAATAAAATCTTTCATATTGTATTGAATGAGTTATGTTTTACTATGGATGTGTTATTTTTAAACCATTCATGGTTTATGGATAAAGTATTTACATTTTGTATTCTAGTTTTAATATGAATATTTATGTTATGTTTAAACCTTTTCATATGAGGAATGCATTAGACTTAGGAAGTGACGAGTGGAGCCTGCTATAGATCCTTGATGCATCGGTAGGTCTCATGAGACAAACTAGTGTCTTGACACAAGGTATTGACAAAATCTTATTTGTGGTCTTGGGACAAGGCCTTGACTATGTGGTTATGAAGTCTAGAATTATTCATTTCATCATTATGAAAGTGGCTATTGATATTGCATGTGATTATTCGACTAGTAGAATATCCATGTGAATAAATAAATGGAATTATTTGATTTTATCTTTTCCATATTATGCTGAAGTTCAAGTTTAAAAGGCTTTTGTTTTAGTCTTATACAATGCCTTAAATGTTTATGTTTATTTACGAAAGTTTACGCTATATTGTTATCCTTACTGATCATCTGAGCTCACCCCTTTCTATGTTTTATTTTTCCCAAGATGTGAAGAAGTATTTTATGACTGACCTTCAGCGATAGTATGAGGGGATATGAGTGTGGTATATGGAAATAATGTTGTTGTAGCTTTTCATTTTATAATGTAATGTAAAACTTATGAATGTATCTAGTACTTCCAAGGATACTAAACTGATCGGTCTTTCAGGACATGATTCCTTGTATCATTCCAATGTTATGTAATAATGCACCGACTCTGGGTAAATGGGGTCGGGGCGTTACAGTTGGTATCAGAGGAAGTTTAGTACAAACCTTGGAATCTAGATTTAGATAAACTCTGATTAGAGTAAAATACCCTAAGATATACTTTGAGGATTAGTATAGAAGAACTTCTTAGAATTTTGGTATTGTAGAGATTATGGGGATTTTATAAACAATACATCCTTGTCTGGATACGAGAAGGTAGAGGCAGCTCTGGCACAGATGTACCTAGGAGTGAAAAATCTGACAAAGAGTTTCGGGCTTGACCCAGGGTATATTGGTACACAACAATGGGCCTTTCTGTACTCTTGGTTACGACACTCTCGGGGGATATTCTTAGGATAATTCACATTTTCCTTACAAACCGATTTGAAGGATTTTGATATAAGATGAGAATAAATAATCATGGTTAATATTAAGGTGTTTTAGATTAAAAATAATGTGTTATGATATTCTCTAAATGATTTTATGACTCAAAATATGCTTTATTGTGTTAGTCAATGGATGGATTCCAAGGAAGTCATAGTAAAATTGAACATGATGTACAAGGTGGGCACGACGGAGGAAATGAGAAACGAAATGAAATGTTGATAGGTGTAAAAGATATCATGTTCATGACGAATCAGTTTTCCAAAAATATGATCAACAACATATATATTAACCAAATCCTGGACTCAACAAAGAAGAGAAAGACGGTGAATGATAAGAGCTCCAATAGTGGAGACTATAGAGAAAAGAAAGCTCAATTTCCATAATACAGGAAATGTGGAAGGAGACACCTAGGGAAGTATCTCAACGGAACAAAGAAATTCTTTATGTGTGGGAAATAAGGACATAAAGTAAATAATTGACGATAAAAAATGAAGATTACTATGGAAGAAAATAAAAATGATCCCAAGAATCCATTTACAGTCATTTGACAAAAATGTAGGGGACCTAGGAATTACCTGAGTGAATGCCCTATTCTATAGGATAACCTCTTGGTTAAGAAAGAACCTATGTGGAAATAAATGGATGGTCAAATGTTTAAAAGTATTAGTGCTCTTTGTTGATGGGATTAATTTGGAAGACTTTTCTCTTATCTGCAACCCTGCAGTTTATTATGTGAAAATGCTATTTTAGGAAGAATTGTGTTTTATATTGTTGATATAGTTATAAATAACCATTTGGGTTTATATGATCCTTGAATTTGAGGCAATTACATGTTATTAAATTTTGGGATGAAAATGAAAGGTATGAGATAACATTTATGGTGAAATTATGTTATAATTATTTTGAGGAATTTATCTCATTTTGGGAACGTTATAAAATATAGTTTTTGAAAAAGGACAACACGCAGATCGTGTGACAACCCGTCGCGTCGGACAAAGCTGCAGGAATTGAACCCACAACCATAGTGCGATTGAGATTTATCGCCTACCACTGGACTACGTGAAGTCTCTGGTTAGTGTGACTAATTCTTTTTAGTTAAATGATTTTATTGATCAGTAATAAGTTGATTTGGGATATTATGTCTTATCAAATGGATATCATTAGTATAGGAAAATGATTTAGGGATTATGTGATAAATGTTATTTTGGAAGACGTTCGCTCTGTTGGGAATACTATATGCCTAAGGAAAATAGAATACTATGGGATTTCATTTGAGGAGTAATGGTGGATTTTTATCCATGTTTTTATTGTGGATTTATAGTGATTTGGGTTATTTATGGAAATGATTAACCTATCATAGAGAACATGTGATTAGGTTAATTACTTTTAAGTATATGGCTTTAAGAGTAGTCGATGTTATTTAGAAATACAATTTAATGTGGAAGACCGCGTAATCAAATTCTTCCATGTTTTGGGTTACAATATTAGTTTGGATTATATTGATGGATTTTAAGGACAATTTTTTATTGAATAGTATTTATTGAACTTTGGGTATTTTTGATTTAATTTTAGAAACTATAAAGGATTATCCTTTTTGGGGATCATCTGTTCTTGTACTAACCATTTTGGTTTTGGTTAATCTCTAAAGACAAGGTAAATATATATATTTTATCCTTTGTGGATTATGTGATTCTCTAGAAGTTGATTCTAGCGCTTTAGGTGTGACAAAGTCATCTTGAATACTCATAGTTTGAAAAAAAGACGAGTTAGTGGTATAAATTTATTAAAGGATGAAACTCTGCTTAAAAAGTAAGTATATCTCTTTGTGTTCTTAGTCAATCTCATAAATAAATTCCTCAACTTTATGAAATGTAACTTAAAACAAAAAACTCATCTGTTTACTTTTGCAACTAGGAAACTAATGAAAATTTATCTCATCACAATTTTGTGGCTTTCTTGTTGTCAACTTTCTCCTAATCATGTTTTCTATCACTCTCCACCAGAACTTGACACTTATTTTATCATCCATATCCATGTTTTCCTACATGGAATCATAGTGTGGGTTATCTCGTGTGACCTTTGTAATTCTCTTTCTTTCTTTTAAATAGATAGTTTTATTTACTCTTTTTTCGACGTGGGACTTTCAATAAAGTTCCCAGGCCCAATTTTAAAATTGTGAGGACACAATTTACAAAAGGGGAGAAGAATGTAACACCCCAATATTTCATAGTAAGTTATTTTCTTTAATTCAATAGCTTGCGCTACACACAACACTGAGTTCGAGCGCACCACGACTTAACAAACTAGCCGTTCAAAAGCGGTTATGAATAGTATTAACTAAATTTTTAAGTTTATATAATCCTTATAATTTTAGAATCCATATTATGAGTTTCTTAGACACAATTAAAAACAAAAAAACAAATTCATTTTTTTAGATAAAAGAAGTATTTTTTAAAAAATGCAATTTTACCATCGTTTAATGACGAACCCTTTTTAAATCCAATATTTGAAATTTTTATATATTAAATTTGACAAAATAAACTTCTTCTTTATAATCAGGACATAAGAATTTAGTTTTAATAAATTTTTGGTGTTTTTATGATAACTTTCATATCTGGGTGAATAGTGAAAAATACTATATTTTAACTGAAAACAACTTTTTTAATCAAAATAATTTGTAGTGTGAAATTATACATTTTAATGGTTTGGAAGTATAAATAGATTATATTTTTACCATTTAATTCAATTTTATTCATTGGAAATAATTTCACTTTGAAATTGAACATAAACAAGTATCAATCTTTTGTTATTTATTATTTCTTAAAAACACGCTTTTTAGTTTTGACAATGAGAATTAATTTTAAACTAATAAATGAAACTTATATGTTTTGAATTTGGTAAAATAGACTTAATTTTTTAATTCATAATATTAAAATTATCTTAGGGTGAAATTTTGGTATTTTTCTGAAAACTTTCAATTTTTGATGAATAGTGAAAAACACCGAGTTATTGGTTAAAACTGACTTTTTATTTAAATAATTATTTATTTTATTTAGGTAAAAATAGATACATAATACCTATATAAGTTCAATATAATTCATTGGAGTTATTTTATAATAAAATTAGATGTATAAAATTTTATTGAACTTTTTACCGTCTTTTACCCACCTCCTAGGAGCATTTGCAAATTCACATAAAACTTAATTTTACCGCTTCTGTGAGTGGAATTTCAAAAATCCAAGAGACACGGTTTATATCAGTAAGAAAAATGTGGTTCAATAAGATGAAAATAATTTTTGGTGAATAGTAACCTTTTACTTTTATTTACCATAGTTAAAAGTAAATAGGGTAATTAAGGGTAAAATTGATATCATAATTACCCCAAAACATGTCCTAATTCTATTGGATAAGTGTAATTAGAACAAAAAAAACCTTAGGAATAAAATATGATCCTTTAGGTCCACTTGTATTAGATTAGGACATTTATTATTATTTTATTTAAAGAAGAGTTAAAAGAGTTAAAATCAAAGTTTAATAACTAAACCATTTTTAATATAGGGTTATACATAAGATAAATTTGACTATAAATATTCATTAGAAAGATAAAAATATTTCCTACATAATTATATTTTATTTATAATTTTTATACATTAAATACTTTAATTTATTTATGACACAGTGATGACACAATAATTACCTTAATAATGAAATATTAAAATAATTGATATTATAAATATTCAAATAAATGTAATTTGAGAGTTTTAATAAATTAAACTAATTTTATAGGTTAATATAACATTTTATTGTTGATTAAATGTATTTATTTCTAATTAATAAATTTTTTAGGAATTTAAAAAAAAATCAATTATTAAATAATGTCAAAATTGACATAAATGAGTTTTTAAAACAAATACAATATTATTGGTTGATATAATAATCCTAAAAATATAATGTTCGGCCAAAAGACTTATATAATTATAGGTGTATCATTAATGAACCACTTGGGGTTCTCTTTGAAGTTTATAGTAAGTTTATTAACCATATAATATAAAAATACAAAGAGATATGGTAAATGTCAAACTATTTAACTAAGAGTTAAATCCAAAAGATAAAGTTAATATAGTGACCCAAACCTTTATAAAACCTACTGGTTGAGTTTTTTTCGACCCATACCCACCTTATAATTTAAATAATTCATTTTAGAGCCATTAGAAACCAAAAATTATTTTATTATAAAATAATATTTCAATCTTTTCCTAAGGTGCCCCTCACTCCTCTTATAAAAGGGCACTTCCCCTTATCTCAAATTCACACCTTCAAAGGCATTAGGCTCGGCCAAAACCTACCTAAATATCCTCCAAACTCTACTCCCTTTATTCTAGAGGCCTTAATTTAGTTATAAATACAACCTAAGGATCCCTTTTGATCAAATCAAAAGGAAGAACCTGAAGAAGAGGTAAATATTTCATCACCTCTTTCAAGTTATTTTCTTCTTCCACTTCCTCTTTCTTTGTTGTTTCTATTCTAAAATAATAAATTCAGTATATTATATATACTGTGATGTTATTATAAATATGGTACAACCATATTCATTATTTTATCCATCCTATGAATGACATGTCACCATACGTGCGTACGTACGACTTACCGTCTCCACGTCGTGGTGTAGTTTGTTATTCAAACACTTTATCATTTGTATGGGTATAATAATGAGTATAAATGATGAAAATAATAAATATAAAATTATAATTATTTTTTATATATGATATTAGATCCAATTATATACGATTTTAATATTAAAAGAATGATATTGTCACTCGTGCGTACGTACAGATTACCGTCTCCACGAACGCAATGAGATTCATTTCCCATCATATCCATTCAAGAATAATTTTCATTTGATGATTAAAAATAATGTTTAAATAATTTATATCATTATGGATATGAATAAGATACATCCCATCCATAAAAAATATGACTCACATCACAAAGAATATAAAGGAAAACGGATCAGTTAACACCCGAAACGATGATACTACTAAAATATTATTAACAAAGAAATACTAGATGATCATATATGATATCATATTTATGTATATAGTTATTGTATAATTTAATAACAATAATTTAACTATTATACATGAGGTTAACATACCCTCTACCAAGGAAAATTACAAGGTAAGGGGTTTTCATCTCACTTTTATTCCTGTGAGATTCATGCTATATTTTCCACTGCTACCTTTTGTGTGGTTTATATACTACCCATGATTATATTGTTTGTGTAATATAATTTAATTTATGGGTATTTAAATAATTATTGGATGACCCTTCTTTAATTGGGTGTATGCTTCGTAAGTTACCAAATCGATAATGGAATTTCAAATTTCAATTTCCACTCATTCAGTTTTACACAAACTTCATTGATTACTTTACCCAAATATTATGTTTGAAATCACTATTTATTTACTTATGTAGTAATTTCCACTCCCCTTTGCATGGATATACTTTTGATACACATAATCACTCCATTGATAAATTCTCAAGTCATCTATATAAACTTGATAAGAGTAATTTTAACTCAATTTCTATTCATTGAGTTAAACATCCAAGTCATTAGTGTTGTTTTTATAATAATATGTGTGAATGTCCTCTGATTGATTTACGCTGAATATCCAATCATATTGAGTGTATTTATATTTATCACACATAATTATTTCATTGATTTATACTTAACCTAAGGATACAATCTTTATAAATGAATTCATTCCATCTTACATTCCATTGAGACTTCTTTGTTGTTATGCACAAATCCATTTTTATTTGGTGTATATACTGTACTTTGACACAGTATATCATGAATCCCTTTATTATCATGATATTATAAATTTTTTATTACCCCAATTATTTTTATTCAAGAGTCTCTCATTTGTCTAGGAACTCTAACTAAAATATCATTTTAAATGTTTTAAAAGTTTATTCTTCTAAATCATTCTCATTAATGTCCATGTTTTGAAAATGGTTTTAAGGTTTTATTTATATGGACATTAATGTTTTAAAATTAAAATTCCTTTTAAATGTTTCAAATTGGTATGAGACACTTCAATTCAAAAATCTATTTTAAACAACTTCTTGATAAATAGTGATACTTTTAAATGTTTTAAAGAAAAGGGGGATATTTCTCTCAAATAGTTTTGATGATTAACTCCATATATGTCAATATCTTTCATTATTCACAATTGAGGTTGATTTATTATAATAAAATCTTCAATATTGTATTGAATGAGTTATGTTTGACTGTGGATGTGTTATTTTTATACCATTCATGGTTTATGGATAAAGTATTGACATTTTGTATGCTACTTTTAATATGAATGTTTATGTTATGTTTAAACCTTTTCATATGAGGAATGAATTGGACTTAGTAAGTGAAGGGTGGAGCCCGCTATAGCTCCTCAATGCATCAGTAGGTCTCATGAGACAAACTAGTGTCTTGGCACAAGGCCTTGACAAAATCTTATTTGTAGTCTTGGAACAAGGCCTTGACTATGTGGTTATGAAGTCTGACATTATGAATTCCATCATTATGAAAGTGGCTATTGATATTGCATGTGATTATTCAACTAGTAGAATATCCATGTGAATAAGTGAATGGAATTATTTGATTTTATCTTTTCCATATTATTCTAAAGTTTAAGTTTAAAAGGCTTTTGTTTTAGTATTATACATTGCCTTAAATGTTTATGCTTATTTACGAAAGTTTTCGCTATATTGTTATCCTTACTGAGCATCTGAGTTCACCCCTTTCTATGTTTTATTTTTCCCAAGATGTGAAGAAGTATTTTATGACTGACCTGTAGGGATAGTCTGAGGGGATATGAGTGTGGTCTATGGAAACAATGTTGTTGTAGCTTTTCATTTTATAATGTAATGTAAAACTTATGAATGTATCTAGTACTTTCAAGGCTACTAAATTGATCGGTCTTTTGGGACATGATTCCTTGTATCATGCCAATGTTATGTAATAATGCACAGACTCTAGGTAACTAGGGTCAGGGCATTACATGAATAATGGATTATCGCATTAAAATTTTCACAGTGAAACTAAGATGACCTAGAAATATGATTTAATTGAATATGATGTGGGGGAAGTTAAAGAAGTTGAAGAGTAGTTAATGGAAGTTAGATGTCTAAATTTTACAACTGAAATTTTAAATTATTGCTGAATAAGTATTTCTATTGTGAATGATAAAATCAAATATTGATCAAGAATGGGCTGTTAAGAATAATTGATAATTTTATTCATGATATAGAGTGTATTTAGGGTGGAGTTCATTGAAAAAGGGAATAAAATTAAAGATGAATAATAGTAACTGTAGTAGTGTAGGTAGAAGAAGAAAAAAAGAAAGAGTACACAAATTACTGAATACCATTATTTTATTATTTATTTTTCCATTTTAAAAAATATTTTTCTTTATATATAAATTATCTTTCCAGATCAAACTAAAACAATCCATGATACATTTTATAAAAATAATGTTAAATATATAAAATTTAACTCTTATAACATATTTATTGAATTAGTGTGTGTAAAAAGTGACTATATTAACAAACCATTATAGAAAGTAGATATAATGGAATCATTTAGTACATGTATTAGTTTTGATTATCATTTGTTTAGGCACATAAGGGTGATATCTTTACTATGGATCTCCCTATAAAAATCCCAAATTGATCTCCAAAAAATGCATCTTGAGCATGAATTTTTATGAGATAAGTTTAAGCTCATCCAAATCACAATGAGATTCATGATTTTTAAATCAACACCCATTAAAAATACCACATCTTACCATATAATTATGGTTTATATGTAGTTATTGTTGGGGTTATTTAAGGTGAATTTAGGAAGACATAATAATTTAATTATCAGTTTAATATATATATTGTATATCTTTAATCAACTTCTATTTCTAATTCAAAATAAAACAAAAGGATATTTTTAATTAAAATTTATTTATATTATATAGACAAAACCAATTGTTATTACTAGAAAAATGAGATGAAAAAATTCAATTTTTTCTTAAAATTTATTTTAATAATAATGAATTTTTATTTGAAGTATTTAAATTTAAAATGGATAAATGATTTTGTTAATATGAGTAATATATTAACAATATTTCATTATGTAATTCATATGGAATAAGAAAAAATAACACATAATATTTTAAAGATTCATTATCCTATAAAAACACTTTTCCAACATATTTTATGTTTCCATTTAAATGTACAAATAACAAATTTTAGAAATTTTATTTCTAAAAAAATCATTTTTTACTTACAATTACAGAATAATATTAGTATGGGATTTTGTGATTTTTTTAAAAGTAATGAATTTTTAGTTAATAGTATAATATATTTATTTTAAAAATACAATGAAATTTATTACATAATTAGGATATAAGAATTACATATAAATTTATAAAACCTTTTTCTTTATAAAATATGTATATAAGAAGTGAAAATTTATATTCTAAACTCTTATTTTTTTTAAAAACCAATTTTTTCATTTTAGAGCCTATGTTATATTTTCTCTTAAACCATTCATAGAATTATAAGTTTAGTATTTTTAGATTAATTTTTATCACATTAAAAAATTAAATATTGTTAAAGAGTTTATATATTATTACTATAATATCAAAATTAGTTGATAAGGAACATTTCCTTTTTATTTATTTAAGAAAGTTACCAATGATAAAAAATTATTTTTCATTATAAATGTAAAATGATAAATTAAGGGGAAATGGTTTAAATATCAAAAATATTATCAATTTTTGGTTTTTTAGGATAGGTGGATTCACTAAGACGTACCCCTCCATTTAGTTCCAATATTGGATATTCTTGTTATTGAAAGTTACATCACTTTCATATAATGTTATGAGTATATAAAAAAATCCCACCACTTTCACTTATATAAGGAAAACATCACCACCCCACTTCTCTATAGATCATAAGCCAATGATACTGAACACACTGTACCAAAATAATTTACCATACTTAATTCCCTTGTCCTATGGGTTTTTTCACACTAATATACCATTATAAAAAGGATCAATAAATTTACCTAAATAGTAAGGTAAATACTCATCATCATCATTTTTAATTTCTTGTCCATGCATTCTTCTTCCACCTCAATTGAATATATTTTACCTTTGAAAAAAAATACATCAGTATAATAGATACATTTAATGGTTTTTATTCTTATGTAATAAACATTTTCAATCTTCCTCCCATATATTAGATATTGAAATCAATGCATGTGTTATGTGTGGGCTACCGCCTCCATGAACAACAAAATTTATTTTTCATAATTGCCTTAAATATATAGCTCTATTAATTTATTAATGATTAGAAAATATTTATATATAATGATTAATATTAATTAATGATAAATTATGAAACCTATAAATAATATTGAAAATTATCAATAAATATAAACTTAACCTCATAAAACTAACATTCAATAATGAAAAATGATTTTTTCTTGATAAATAATTCAGGATTAGATAATATTATCCTTCCAAATACCCTCACATATGATTTAAAAAAATATTAAAATAAAATTAATATTATTATGCTTTTAAAATTATGATATAATAATATTTAAAAAAAATCATAATAATCCATGGATTTTAGAGTGTTTTAATTTTGGTCATTTTAACAACCTACATAAATAATGATATAAATAAATATCATGGATTGTTATGGAAACTTAATTACATGAATTAAAATATTTTAACATGTAAATAATGGTTTTTGGGGCTCTATAATAGTAATATAAAATTTTATATCATTATTTGCCAACGAGCCTGTACTATAGTGGTAAAGGATCCTGCTTGGCATCCAAAAGACCCAAGATCAAATCTGGACAGAGATGAATTTTCGGGTACTGTAGCAGCACTGTAGTAGGACTATAGCGGCATAGGTACTGTAGCGATGATGCTACTATAGTAGGTACTAGAGAAGCCCGGGTACTGTAGCAGTACTATTCACCAAAGGGTTATTTGGGCCAAAAATGGGCTTTCAGGCATTGTATTCAGACCACTTGGTCTTGGGAATTCGGGTTATGTAATGGGTCTCCCTCTACCCAGTTTGAAAGAGGTCTTTATTTTAAATAATAAATGAGGCTTCAGCCCCAACCTTTTAAAATTTTATATCATTATTTAAGTTACCACCTCTCCTTAATTAAAAATCACCAAAATAATCTTCTCACAAATTTAATATTCTTGAATCATAACAAATAATATAGTGGAATTATAATGTAACATTATAAATAATTTTTGGATAGATATTCCTATACCATGAAAAATATTGGAATCATGAACTTTTTACCAAATAACAAGGATTAATATCTCAATTACAAATCTTGTAAAATTATTAACATTTAATGAAAAAAATAAACAATGACTAACTACTATATGTATGGAGAATTATTATTAATTTATTATAAAAAAGGATATAGATATGAATATGGTTCTAATATATGTTATTAATAATATTATTATTGGTATAAAGGTGATTAAAGAGTCTTCCTTGACGTTGAAAGGAATGATATTTTTTTTCATTTTCATAATTTCAATTTCTTGTAACATGCTTCATATTGTTCACTATATTCTATTTTATATAGTGTACATACTTCCTCATGAATTAATTATGACATATTTTTCATTTAAATTCATGGTATTTTTTGAACCATATCAGCTTGTTTTCTTTAATTGAATTTTATTCAAGAAAAACTAAATTCAAATTGATTTTTCTAATCATGATTTTATTTCTTTGGGACATATGTTATTTCCACCACTTATATTATAATATATAGTTTTTATACTAAAATATGTATTATTATTTTCATAACATTCATGAAATTCATGGAATTTGAGAATCCATTACATGTTCCCTTCATGAATAGTTTTTTATTCATGTGCCACTAAATCATTAATGGAATTTGTTTCTATAATCCCATTTCATTGGTTTATAATAATTAATCCTAATATATTTATTATATGTTTGGTTTCATTAAGCCTAATACATTATAATATTATAATTTATCATTTAATCAATGTAATATATAATTTTTTATTCAATTATTCTTCCTTGAATAATTTTTGTCTCATTAAAGTATAACATTATTATGAATAATTTTCATCCTATTGAATAATCCCTTTCTCATACATGTACACATTATTTTCACCACCAATTATCTTCTTACTTATCATAAAATCAAAAAAGGTATTATATCACATGATATTATAATATTTCTTTTCCTATTTTGAAATTATGTTTTATTTCCCTTTTTGTGTTGTGGGTTCCATTGATAGTATTTATTTTAAAATATTGTGATGGTTTTTGTTTCATTATGATTGTATATTTTATATTATAATACACATTTACTTTGTATAGGCACCATTTATTAATCAAGGAACCATTATTGATAAATAATTCGATTTTTTTTTTGTAAATTTATCTTTTAACATTTCTCAAAAAAAATCTTTTAGAAACTAAATAATTGCTTTATATTTTTATAATATTGTTTTAAATGTTTTATATAATCACTTATATGTATTTTATTCTATTTTTTGAATTTATATATATAATATATTTATCCTATAGATATTTGTTTAATAAATCACCCTCTAAATTTAAATATGAAACACTTATTTTTTTCAATGAATTGTTTCCATCAACTGATTTCATTCCTAATGAATCTTTATGTCATACCATTTGGAAATGTTTTTCAACCACTTTCATTCAATGATTTCTTTATTATATTATGCATTATTAATTTCAAATGGATCTAATATTTATCTATTTTTATTGGGGGGTTATATATCTCACTCAAATTAGCTATTCTAAGGTTTTATATCTCATGATATAATGGATCATGGACAAGATTATATTTGTATACAACTTAAAGGATGAGCATGATATTATTTTCTCACAACATAACTGGTGGAATTTATTGTATTTTATAAAAAAATTAATGTCGTTCATCATATATTTTCTCACAATTTAATGATTACCTATGGTTATGGTTGTTCCATAGTTCTTTTTCTTTAATTAGTTTCCATGATATGCTATATTTTTATGTTATATGATGATGATTATCAACCAAAGATCATGTTTATTGTTTCTAATTTTAAATCACTTGTAATATTGTTAAATTGATGATATATATGTCTATTATATTAATAAATTAAGACATGCCAATATCCATTGATTATTGTAAATTTATATTGTCAAATATTAAATAAAGTTGATAATTATCATCAATAGAGATAAATTAATCCTCGATATGGATGGGAAGAATTTACACAGATCCCTCCTTTATCTCCTAAAAAATTAAATTGAAATATTCATTGCAAATTATAGCTACATATATTTAGAAATATATTCCTAATTTCAAATTACATGAAAAAAAATTATCAATATATCCAAATACCCTTAAATTTATTTATATCTTGAAGGATCATGGGAACATTTTGACCATATTTTGATAAAAAAACTATCCAACATACCCATTTTATAGAATACCATATGGGACATTATCATTTATTTATAGTGTAATATTTATAAAAAGGTCTTGGAGGAATCCATTTAGCTTAAAGGATGGTGACCATCAAGAATTATATATCGTTATCTTATTTTGTTATAGTTCTTGAATATCATAAATGCCAACACATAATGAAACATCTCAAGTCAAATCCTACTGTAATGATATTTGGAAGTGATATTCTTAAGACACAATTTTTAAAAAGGGTTATTTATATATTTAAATTTATATATACATCCATTTTGATCATTATTTATCAATTTTAAATAGATTATGGAAGAATTTTAAAATAGAAAATTTCAAATAATTTTATCAATACATGGTCTCAACAGTTTTATCACGGGGAATCATAAAATTTTAATGGGATTACAATAACTTATAATCCATATTTAACATTTATGTATAAAATATCATAATATCTATGATGAGAATGATATAATTTTTAGGAATTTATTTTTCACTGTTGGTTGAATAAGACATAACATAGTTTTATTATGTATTTTCAATTGAGAATAAATAATTTTTCAAATATATTATTTCACATGAAACATGAAACTAACAAAAATCAAGATAAATTTTATTAAAAGAAATTTATAAATATAAAATGTAACAATTGTAACATAGTTGTTGAATTAGTGTTTATAAATAGAATAATACATATTAGAAATATGTACCAAAATATGATGAAATGAAATAATGTAGAATAATTATTCATTATGTTGAATTTTTTTTAATGTTTGGAAAGAAGGTAGATTAACTAGTGTTTTACCTAGGAAAAGACTGAGATGAACTAAAAAATGTATGGCTTGAGAATAGTCATTTATAGGAGAAGATATTATTTTTGGAAATCACTAGAATATGCAAGATAGTTAAATCTTCTTCCATGAAAATGATTCTTGCTTACTATATTCATATGTCTTATAAAATGATAATGAGGGGTTATTTATATAGAATTTATGATGGAAATGACATGTAAATATCAATGTAATATATTTTATAAAAATATATAACATGTGTATTTTTAAACACTTTTCATTTTGTTTAAATTAAAATAAATTTTATTTTTAATATAAATGCATTAGTAATATATAAACCCATACAATAATTAGTACTCAAAATGTGATAATAATAAATTAAATTTATATTTATAAATGTTGATTACTAATAATTTCCTTTCTTTATGCTATGATTTTTTATTTTATGAATGTAGTTATATTATGGTTAATATATTATTAATGTGAATAAAATATTAAGATGAATTTAATATTTAATTTATATGAAATAATAACATCAAAATCAATATTTTAATGACAATTTCTGAAAAAATAGTTTTTCATACACCTTGTTTCCATTTAGAAGGTAAAATAATAAATGTTAAAATTTTAATTTTAAAAAATGAACATCTTTTTTTTGACTTATCATGACAATATATTTTAAAGTTATTATTTTATGATTTCAATGGAAATAATGGATTTTATGTGAATAGTAGGAAGTACCGTGTTGACATGTACTACAATATTTATGAAAAAATTATGATATAAGTGTGACATAATTTTTTAAAACATTTTTCCTAAGAAAATATTTATTTTATATGAACCATTTACATTAAAAAAAATTATTTTTAATTTAAAAAGAAATGTTTTATATTTAAGAACCTATCTAATATTATTTACAAAACTCTTTTTATGTGTTATATAGTTATTAATTTATAATTAAATTTTATTGGTTTTATAAATTTTAAATTATAAAATGGTTTTCATATTTGCGATAAGTATATCAAAATTAGCCAATATGATGAATTTCATATTCAATCATAAAAAGAAGTTATGAAGGAGAAAATATGTCACTGTGATGGATGTAAAGTATTATAAAAACATTAATTTAGGTGAAAATACCTAACATATCTCATATAATATATGTTATTTTGGTGGATGATATATTTATAAACAATGAAAAAACCTATATAAACACTATTGGAGAAGCTTTCCTTTGAATGTGACATTCCCTTAATATAAAGTAATGAATGTTTTAAAAAATTCACCTACTCGTTTATAAATGGATCTCTCCATCACCCCACTTATACTCACACCATAATCCCTTTATCTTTGTAAAAACATTCCCAAATCACTCCCTAATGATATTTCACATTTTAAAGGTTATTTTATCATAGAAATATCATTATATAATGACTAAAGGATTTATCCAACAGAGTAAAGAAAAGAAATCATAATAACCCATTTTGATATCTTCTCCTTTCATTATTCTTCCCACTAATAAAAATATACTTTAAAAATTATAAAATTAATACATACATATCATAAGTATATTGAAATAATATTATTTTGATGGAATAAAAAGTTGATCCCTTCCTCTAACTTAATACAAAATGAAAACATAAGTCGTGTTACGTGCAGACTACCACTTCCATGAATCACATATTACATTTTTCATTACATCCATACATGGATAGTGGTAAAAATATATTTAATAAATTAATTTTTTTTATGAAATGATTTTTTTTTAATGAAAACCTATGTATCATTTTTTTATTTTATCAATAAATTACTATCATATATATAACTTTTCAAATAATCATACAAAGAGGAAAATGATATATTCTTTGAAAATTAATTCCTCCTTATCATATCCTCTTATACTAACTATTCTTAATTATAATTTAACTCTTTAAATATGAATAAATAATATAGTTATGAATCAATAATTATGATATTATAATCACTTCATAATCCCCCTCGTTTATTGATTTTATCATGTCTTTTTTTGGTTGGTTTAACCCGCAACATAAAAATGATAAAATTTTATTATCATGTATGGTTATGGAAAAAATTACTAGTATAATATGATGGTTATTTTAATATATATATTTTTTGTTCTTGAATGTAATCATTATTTTTATATGCCCTTACATAGGATACAACCTTTAATTTGTTAAAAATCACTAAAATAATCTCATCACTGGTTTCATATTAATTTTTTTTTACTATTAGTCTCATAAAATTAAATTGGGAAATTATAAATAATCATGAAACATAATTTCTAGTTAAATTATTAATTTTATAATGATTATTTTTTTAACAACCAATCATGATCAATATCACTATCATGAAACCCCCAAAATTAATAACTCATTATGTTAAAAATAAGTAATAAAATATTGATATATCTATGGAGATTGATTATAAATAAATTATATAAAATTCCATAAATTTGAATAATTTTTTAAAGAAGTTAAAAATATGGTTATATAAATTATACGTGAGTTTATTATTCATTCATTGAAATCGAGAGTATAGGTAAGGGTTTTATTATATCAATTTCAATTTCATAAAAATGTTTCATACATTGCAACATATTGAATTTTATTCTATGTAATGATTAAAAAATGAATTTATATTCTCATATTTTCTTCATGATATTAATGGGTTTTATAGAAACATATTATGTTCTTTCATTCAATGGATTTTAATTCAATCATTTCTGAATTCTTATGTTGTTTTTCATCTCTATTTTTTTATTTAGAGATATGTTTTATTCACCACATGTGTTGTTTTTGCGGTTCATATACTTCCATATATATTATTTTTATCATATAATTCCTGACATTAAAATGATTTATAAATCCACCTTGTTTTCCCTCTTCTACAGGTTTTATTATTTATGTATTACTAAATATGGATGAGATTTTGTTCATAGAAATCTATTTTCATTGACTTATAATGATTCATTTTAAAATAATTTATTCTATGATTTGTTTTATATAAGCCAATACTTTAATATAGGGTTTGTTATATTTGTATCAATGTTAAAGGGAATTTTTAATTCAATGTATCTTCCTTATTGAATTTATTTTAAATAAATATATAACATTGTAAAGATTAATTATCATTATATCCAATAAGCCATTTCACATCCATGTCTATATTTTTTCTTAATAAAAATGTTAACTATTTTTATTTTTAGGTAAAAAAATTTATTATTTCTTTTGATAATATTATTTTTGTTTAGATTTTTTAAAATGGATGTTTTTTATTATTTTTATGATATGGTTTTATATAAAGGTTTTTTTTAAAATAATTAAAATATTTTTTCCTTTTAAAATCATATTTTTACCTTCCGTATCCCAATTCATTACATAACCATTATTTATGTTTAAGGGATACTTTATTAATATTTCATTTTAAATAACACTTGAAAATGGATTAATGTAAAATTTGAAAAAATGATCATTTTTAATGTGACTCACAACTTCATCCTTTTATGATATTATTGAAAATGATTTATATAAAATACTTTATGAGTAATAATTCATTGTCCCATTTATCATTACAATATTAATATCATTTGGAGTTGTGTTTTATAAAACATCCACTAAATTAAATTTTGTAATACTTGTTTTAAGTGATTGATTTTTTTTGTATAAAATTATTTTCTTCATTATATCATTTTATGTGATACCATATAGAAATTCTATGAATACTGTTTTGTTTATGTCAGTTTTTTCATGATATGATATACTATCTATTTCATATGGAATACATATATTTTTTATTTATAGTCGGTTTCCTTTATCTCAATCTAATGCATTGCTTATGCTTTTATAACCCATTAAGTAATGTAGTGTAGACCAACATTTATGTTTTCAAAATATTAAGGGTGGGAGTGATTAGATTTTCCTAAAAAATGGGTTGTAATGATAGGGTATGATAAAAATATAATGATTCCATATACTTATGTTTATTCAATATCAACTACTATTATTAAATTTACTTGATATGATACATTTTTTCTTTATATTCTTGTTATTATAATCAATGACTCTATATTATTGTTTAACATTTTCAATCTTAGACTATGGTACATAATTATTTATTTGAGATTAAATTTCCTACTATCATTGATTATTGTGAACTCTTATTTTTCATTTTCCATTTAATCAAATACTTACCCCATGATCATGATTTTTCTTATGTTTATAATGTGATGAACTAACCCAGATACCCTCTCAAACTAGTACCAGACCAGAATTTCCACCTATCCAAAGGGAATTCCCAATCCCAACAGTTTGGAGACTAGAAAACATGAATCAAACAATAACTAGAGGGAAATATTTCTCCAAACCTGAAGAAATGACATGGAATATATATATTTCAGAGAGAAATAGTTGAATAAATAAATATATCCAATAACTGAAATAAGATAACAAAAATGATACAAATCAAAAGAATTTAGAAAATCCAAAGTACAAGATGAAAATTAAAGGAAAACCAAAATGGAAAACTAAATACTCCATGTGATAGTTAGGAAACCTCCCACCGTCTCACCATCGACTACCTAGATTAAGATGTCAGAATCCTCACCACCTCACTATTATGCCTTCCCTTTCCCTATATCGAAATACATAAAAAGTTCTAGGTAGCACCAAAGTGGTGAGTAGTGTGTGAGATAATAGTCTCAATAGGATCCCACTTAGGTGTTTCATAATAAGTCTATATACGATAATCTAAACATGTTCAACTTTAAAGAAGACAAGGCATGATAAAAAAATTATATTTTTTATATAAAAATCATGGAAAAACATTTAATCTTTTCTATTTTACATGTTTCAAAATAAATCTAAATATATTTTTTGAAAGTATTTCACATATATCAATACAGTCAAATCAAATAAAATCATGTATCACATATCATATCAAATCCATCAAAGTAAAATCTAAAAAAGTAAAATCCAAAAAACATGTGACATTACACTAATGGTCGTTATAGGTTAGGATTTATAGGAAACTAAAACCTTAACATATACAATCACTTGAATCAAGTATCTAGATATATGCATCAAATCTAGAGTACAAAGGTACACCCCATAAATTGAACACCCCAATAGACCTACCAAGTCCCTAGAACAACAAGACTAGGGTATAGAGGACCAACCTAAGAGTTAGACCCTAACAAATAGATGAGGAATATTACTACACCTTCTATATATGTTGTCACACACCCACCATATAATATCTTTTATTTAATTATTTTTTTGGATTTGAATCTTTTGGTTGAGGTTTGGGTTGAGTTCCCATTTTGAATTTATGAATTTTTAAAGTTTCAGGTGGGTTTTTTGTATGAACATGGGTTGTATGAATGGTTTAAGGGTTAACCATGCAACTTATAAAGGTAGGGGATGTTTTCAATTCAATTAATTTTATCATGGTTTGAATTTCACGGGTTGAGAATTGGTCGACCTAAACCGTAAGAGGCATGGGAGATACTGTGTATCTTGAGTGATGGTGTATAAGGAATGACATATGGCCTACATAGAGTTAGAGGAAAACATGCAGAAAGCATGTGAGGGGTTATGCAGATTAGAGAGTGGTGTTTTGTATAGTCGTAGAATAGTTTGGGAAATTATGCAGCTGGCTTATGTAGGGTGATCTCATCTCAAGTACAATTCACACGGTTGGCGCACAATTTGTTAAACTATGCATCCAAATCATGTGATTTTCTCAGATCATCAAAAGTATTAAATTCTTGTTTTTTCAATCCACTATTTTAACCCCAATTAGGGATTTCCTTCTCCATTCGACTTAGGTGCACCACGGGGGCCTCCAAGATCCTCCTCTCTTTCTATCCTTCCACCATTGAATCTTCATGAAGGTTCCTAGGTAAGTTTCCTTTAGTTTTGGTTAATTTACTATTCTCTTCATCCTTATATATTAGTTTCATGGTTCCCCTTGGTGGGGGTTTCCTATTGGATGAACCCTAAGGGTTAGGGTTGATGTGTGGTTTGATTTCTTTCATTTTAGGGCATACAGATTGTCTCTTAGGATCGATTATTCCTTCTCCTGAAGTGTCTTCACATTCACACGTCATTGAGGCAGGTGTTTCCATCCATTTACATTCTTATAAATTTTATTTTATGCTTGGGTATTTATAAATAATTTATAAATGTTTTTCACATTCATGTGGTGTGTTTTTTTGGTTTGGTATGGTGTTTTCATGATGGAAAGTTGGTGAGAAATGGTTTTCAAAGTTATTTATTAAACATGCCTATATAATTATGCACATAAGGTGTTTGATAAAATGTTAATTGATATTTTAAAGGGATGTTGGGTGCTTTGGGCGGTGATTTCCCTTGGTTATGTTTTGGTATTGAGGTTGGGTTCTTAATTAGATGTTGTATGTGGAAATTTTTGACTTTTATGTTGCGATGTTTATGTGTGGTTTGTTGTGTTGGTTTGAAATAAATAGGTGCCTATTTAAAAATTGTTCCTTAATAAAATGTTTTTTTCCAATTAAATTTGAAGTGTGCATGTGTTGGGAGATGAATTTAAAAAAGAATTTAACTATGTTTCAAGTGTTCCTTTTTTTTGTTCTTATAAATTTGTTCTATATATAGACTATTTATGTGGTGTGAAATATATTTTAAAAAGGTTTTTAGATGCATAGATGATGAAATTTAGTTTTCTAATGTAAATTTGTTATGTTTCATATGTGTTTCATTGTGATTCTTTTTGAATGTGCTTTATGCATTGTGTGAAAGGTGTGAAATGTGTTTTCAAAGGGATTTAAAGGCTAAAATGTGTGAAAAGTTATTTTTTTTAAAAAAATGGGTTTTTTTATAATGTTGGATTCCATGTTATGCACCTTAAATGTTTTGTTAATTGTGTAAGTGATGAGAAGCATGTTTTTAAAATGTTTTTGATGCGAGTATGAATTTGAAGGGGGGTTTTCCATAAAAATGGTTCTATTTCATGTGTTCTTTTCTTATTATGTTTCCAAATGGGTTATATGAATTGTGGAAGTGGTGTAAAATGTATTCTCAAATGATCATGGTGCTCTAAGTGAATTTAAATGTAGTTAAAATGTGTCCTCTAAATCATGGACCGTTTGGCACTTTGAGGTGTGCACTGAAAATTAAATGGTGTAGAATCTCGTTTGGCACATTTCATGTTTTTACTTTTTCTTGGAAATGGATTGGATTTGAAATGTAAAGTACCATTTGTAATTGTTCACATGAAAGTGGTTCTTTATGTTTTATTTCATTTTTTTGGAAATAGGTTTTATAAATCATGTGATGTATGGGCCCGATGGGAATCTTTACATGTTTTGGAAAATGGATTGAAATCATGGGTAGCAAGAAGGACCTTTTGGTATTTTAAAATGATTTTTAAAGTGGATTTTATTATGGAAAAAGATAGTTTTTATGTGATCTTTAATTGTTTAATGAACATGTTTGTGAAAGAAATGGATTTTCATGTGTGTTCATGGTGTTGGGAATATGTTTTTAGACTACTAGACCTTGGGATGGGATCCCATCTAGTGGATTATGAATGGGAATGATGTTATGATTTAGATACCATTATACCTTGGGATGGGTTACCCTACAGTGGCTCATGCATGGGGATGTTGTGGGTTGTGGTTGCTATACCATGTTTTACTGAGTATGATTATCATCCTGGGATTCTTAGGTGTCAATCAGAGGGTCGAGTGATGGTTTCTTGTCAACCCTGATTAGATGGGTTTATACAACTTAGATTTTCTAAGAGGCCATATGGGATGTGCTAATATATTAGATAGTTTAGAGTATCTAGTTTGTTATTGACTATGGAGTTTCACCATATGTATTCAGGTCGGTCTGATCTGAGTACATCTAGGGATTTCTTTTAGAGATATTTAGATAATTCCTATGATTGTCTATCTGTATATTTTATTAATTTTGATTCTTGTTGGGTATTTTATTTTTATTTTTTTTCTAGAATATTTTTTCCCTTATTTTCAACGTGGAACCTTTTTATTCCTTGGTTGGTTTGGTATTTGGGTGTTGGGTTTATGAGTTGGGTTTTGGAATAGATACCCCTTTTAAAAAAGAAAAGCTGCGTGAATTTATTTTAAAAAGGATTTTTTTAAAACCAATTTTGGTTTTTTAAAATGGTTAATGAATATTTTGTAGATTTATTTTTAGACTAGAATTTGTGGACTATTTTGGGAAAGGAAATGCATGGACTATATGGTGATTACCTATTCTGCTGTTGTATGCCCACACCCTACTTGTACCACTTAGTGTTAGTAGACCTAAGCTATTTTTTAGGTTAAGGTTTCTGGTTATTTTTTACATTGGATCATTATGTTCTTGTGTTTTGTGGTGACCAGGTGGTCATGTATAGATCATGTTAGCATCTTTTAGTTTTAGTTCCATTTTTAGTTTTGTTATGATAAAAAATTGTTGTATCTGGATTAGTTTTTCATATTTATTTATGTTTAGATTTCGGTTATGTTGTGTGCACTTTTTTGTTATTTGATCATGGTAGGTTGTTAGGTAAAATAATTCCCATTGAATTATTTTAATGCCTAACGCTGGTTTCCAGCCTGTGGGGATCGGGAATGCCCTTAGAGCATTGTCTCGGACCGAGTCAGGTGTCAGGTTGGATGGAATACTGGCTTGGTTCATGAAAACAAGGTATTAGAGGAGACCCTTATTATTTGGGGTGTCATGTATATTGGAGATTTAGACTATCAGTACTAGAGAGGTAGGTATGAAAATGGATTTATGAACCCTTTCTCATCCTGAGCCTCAAGCTGCTAGGGGTAGTCTATGAGTTCATTCTTTGTCCTTGAATTGTTTTCTTGGATGGGGAATGATAATGCAGGTGAACCAGTGTCATGTTGTGATCTCACATAGACTAGTGACCCATGTAGAGTCCAAGTGAACAGTTCAAGGTCCTCTTAGTTGTTGATTCTTTCTTAGGAAATGGACCACTAACCATATTTCGGGATTATGAATGGACACTAGTTCCCTATTCCGATATTTTGGTGTGAGTTGTGTGTTTTTTTGGATTTGGTTGGTGTGATTGGGACTTGAAATGAAAATGGTTTTTGGAAAAGGATATTTTTTAAAAGGTATAATTATTTTGTGGGCATGGGTTTTGTTATGAAAGAGGAATATGATGATTGAATCGGGTTTGGAAAATGGATTTTGGAATTTGGAAATTTTCCTTGGAAGAAGTCCAATTTTGAAATTTTAATGAAATAGCGGGGTTTTAAAAAGAGGGTTTTGGTCATATTTGTGATTTTTAGCTTATGAGCTGGTATTTTTGGCATGGGATGGCCTTTGTTTTGAGTTTTTAGTTAATATTGATTTTGGTTTTTTTTTGAAATTGTTTAGAATATGCCACCCAGAAATGTCCCCATGTTTTTTAGCGAGTCTTGTATGATCATCAATCCCATCCAAACTCTAAGTGGGGTGGAAGAGTAAATTTCTACATGGTTGTTAACTATCATTCATGGTTATTGAGGTCAGTTGGAGGAAGTAGAATGGAATGAGGATGTTCAGAGTGTCTTCATATTGTTGGGAACTCCCAAAGCTATTAGAGTGTGTGATGTGCTGATTTCATTTGAAGGTCTGAGTTTGGATTAGTGGAAGGTGATTTTCCATCATAATTACAATTTTTAATGACATGGGAAGTGTTTAAGACAAATTTAATCTAATTATTCACATCAAAGGAGGTGAAGGTGTAGATTTTGGCAGATATGTTGGGTGTTCAACAAGGCCTATAGACAATGAAGATTATGTGGAGAATTACAAGGAGAAGGTTTCATTCTATCCAATTTTAGTGTTATAGGATCATCTGAAATATCCTCTCTTTATTTGGGGTCTTCAGTAAGAGATCAAGGATAAAGTTCTCTCATCCAGTGTGTTTTTTTTTGAGAATTTGTTGGAAGAGGTGTTCTTGGTTGAGATGGTTCCAAGAATATAGTCTATAGAGATTAGAAATATAGTACCTATTAGTGTTCATAAAGGTTCCCCATTTATCAAGAGGTGTATTATGGATGAACCTATTTCTGAAAATATTTATTCATTGGTTTTGACTTCCCACTTTTCATACCATTCACTGTGTTCTTTAAGTGTGGTCAGTTCTGACATTCTAAGTTGTCTTTTTGCAATCCTCCAAAGGTGTGTCATCATTGTGGCTGTTTGGGTCATCTGGAGAAGATTTATAAGAAGTGTTTCCTGATGATGAAACCTTGATTAGAGTGTTTCATATACTAAATGCAGGGCTATAAATGCTTCAAGACATCAAGGCTCCAACCATAGAACCCAAAGTGAGGCTTTTCACACAGTCAGGAACCGCCAGGGGTGTGGGGAACCTTTTCCAAGAATTTGTCTCCAATGTTGGGATGGAAACTATTGAAGATTCCCTATTGCAGTTTTCACTTTTGTTACAAGTTCCATATTTTTTCATGAAAGTCTTATAGTTTAGTCATTTTTCAATCTGAGTGGTTATGCTTATCTAGATGTGGTTATTTGAATCAAATGTTTCTGTTTGTGTGTTATTAGGCCTTTTATGGATTCATGTTTGTTTTATGTTGTGTTTGTTTGGGAGATACCAGAGTCTTGTATAAATTATGAATTGTAGTTATGTTTGTTGTTTCATTTGTATATCCTCTGTGAGTCTTCCCCTTTTTGTGTGGGTGTTCTTGGGTTTTGGTTGGGTGCTTTTGGTTTCAATGGCAGTTTTATTTATCTTGTGTGGAGAAGTTTGGGTTGGTTCATGTTGTATGTCCTCGCATTGGTCAACCTAGGGTGGTGTTGTTGGGAATTTCAATGTTGGTCGTGATAGTGGATTTCTTGTGGTGTTGATAACCCTGTCATGCTATCACATTATTCTTCATATTGTGGTTTACTCTATAAATAGTCGGGTGTGACTTGTGAAGTGAAAGGTAACACCATGGAACATTATTTCATTTTATATCATCTCTTTATAACTATGTGTTTTGTCCCTTATGTGTAAAATTGAATTTATAGAGGAATAAGGTGTTTTTGGTGGTGTGAATTGTTACACCATGACCAAAAAATTTATTTTATTTTATTAATTTCTTTTATTTGGATCTTTTAGTTGATTTTTGGGTTAAGTTCCTAGGATGTTTTTTTTTGAATTTTGGAAGTTCTATGTGGGTTTATGAAATGTTCATGATTTGAAATCACAATTTAAGGGTTAACTGTGTGGCCTATAAAGAAATATGATGTTTTTAGTTCATTTCCTTTTAGCATAGTTTGACTTGCATGGTTTGATCATGGCTCAACCTAAACCATGCGAGGCCTAGGAGAAACTATATAGTTTGAGGGATGGTGTTTGGGGCATGGTACATGGCCTACACATGTTAGAGGAAAGCATGTAGAAAGCATGCAAGAGGTTTTGTAGATTGGATAGTGGCGTTTTGCACAATTGGAGCACGACATGGGAAAACATGCATCTAGACTGTGTGGGGAACCTCTTCTTCAGTAGGGTGTGCATGGTTGGTGAACAAGTTGTCAAACTGTGTGGCCTAAACCATTCTAGTTTCCCAGATCATTAAAAGTGTGAAATTATTATTTTTCCCTTATGCTGTTTTAAACTGAATTCAGGATTTCCCTTCCCCATTTGACCTAGGAACACCATGAGGGCCTCTAAGATCCTCCTCCCTTTCTCTCCTTCCACCATTGAAGCTTCATGAAGGTTAATAGGTAAATTTATTTAAGCTTTGCTAAATTTCCTATTCTCTTATTCCTTATATCATGGTTTCTTGGTTCCCCTTGGTGGGTTTTTCTATTGGACAAACACTAAGGATTTGGGTTGATGTGTGGTTAGATTTATTTGGTGTTAGGGTGTGTGGATTGTCTCTTGGGATCAATTCTTCTTTATCCCAATGTTTCATCACATTCGCACATCGTTGAGGTAGGTGTTTCCATCCATTTTTCTTCTAGCACATTCCATTCAATGCTTGGGCCTTTCTAAATAATTTATAAATGTGTTTTACATTCTTGTGGAGTGTTTTTTTGTTTTTTATGATGTTTTAATGATGGAATGTTGGTGAAAAATAGTTTTCAAACAGTTTTATTAAACATGCATATATATATGCACATAATAGGTTTAATAAAATGTTAATTGATCTTTTGAAGGTATGTTGGGTGCTTTGGGTGGTGTTTACCCTTATTTATGTTTTGGTAATGAGGTTGGGTTGTGAATTGTATGTTTTTTGTGTGTAAATTTGTGAATTTTATGTTATGATGATTATGTGTGGCTTGTTGTGATGGTTTGAGAGCAAGTGGCGCTTCTTTAAAAATAGATCTTCAAGAAAATGTTGTTTTTCAAAGTAATCTGAAGTGCACATTTTTTGGTATATGGATTTCAAAAATACGTTGATTTTGTTTCATGTGTACCTATTTTTTTTCTTATAAATGTGTTCTATGTATTGTTTATGTGGTGCGAAATATGTTTACAAAAGGGTTTGAGATGCACATGTGATGAAAGTTGGTTATCTAAAGTAAATTGATTATGTTTCATATCTGTTTTGTTGTAATTATTCTTGATTGTTCTTTATGCCCTATGTGAAAGGTGAAAAATATATTTTCCAAGGTATTTGAAGGTGTGAATGTGTGGAATGTTAGTTTTTCAAAATAAATGGGGTTTTGGGGCATTTTGGCTTCCTTATTATGTATCTTAAATGTGTTGTGAATTGTTTAAGTGATGTGAAACATGATTCTAAAATGGTTTTGATGCGAGTATGTATTTGAAAGGGTATTTTCCATGGAAATGGTTTTATTTCATTTGTTCTTTTCTTATTGTGTTTCAAAATTGATTTTTTAAATTATGCAAGTGGTGTGAAATGTGTTTCTAAATGAACGTGGTGCTCTGAGTGAATTTAAATTTAGCTTAAACATGTTCTCTAAATCTTGTCCCATTTTGTATTTTGAGGTGTGTTTTGGAAATTAAATGGTGTAGAATCTGTTTGGAACTTTTCATCTTGTTGCATGTTTTCACTTTGTCATGGAAATGGATTTTATTTGAAATATAAAGTCTAAATTGGTATTGTTCATCTGAAAGTGGTTCTTTATGTTGGATTTGGAATTTTTTTGGAAATTGGTTTTGGAACTCATGTGATGTATGGGCCTGGTGGGTATCTTAGAATGTTTTAGAAAATGGATTGAAAACATGGGTAGCATGAAGGAATGGTTGGTATTTTAAAATTATTTGTAAAGTGGATTTTATTATGGAAAAAATGGTCATTTTCATATGGGATTTAATTGTTGAATGAATGTGTTTGTAAAATAAATGGATTTTCATGCATTTTTGTGGTGTTTGGCTTATGTTTGGAGACCACAAGACCTTGGGATGGATCCCCTATAGAGGATTGTTCATGAGAACACTATTATGATTTGGAGACCACTAGACCTTGGGATATGTTCCCCTCTAGTGTATCGTGTATGATATTGATGTGGGTTGCGATCTCTATATCGTGTTTCATTGAGTATTATTATTATCATGGGATTCATGGGAATAATATAGAGGGTTGAGTGACTATTGTGTGTCAACCCTGATTAGATGGGTTGATAACCCCTATATTTTCTGAGAGAATAGGTGGGAAGTGCTACTAGATTGGCTAGTTTAGATTGGAT
Source organism: Viscum album (assembly GCA_963277665.1). Taxonomy (NCBI): domain Eukaryota; kingdom Viridiplantae; phylum Streptophyta; class Magnoliopsida; order Santalales; family Viscaceae; genus Viscum; species Viscum album. Next base: position 1,870,093,410 of record OY728163.1, read on the forward strand.
AGTTGGTTATTCACTATGGAGATGCACCATATACTGAAAGGTGGGTCTGATTTGAGTATGTCTAGGGATTTCTTCTAGACATGTTTAGAAAATTCCCATGATTATCTATCTATATTTTTTCTTACTTCTGATTCTTGTTGGGTATTGGATTGTGGGTTTTTCTTGAATATTTTTTTCCATTATTTTTAGTTTTCCCCCTTTTTATTCCTTGGTCGGTTTGGTATTTTTGTATTGTGTTTACGAGTTGGGTTTTGGAAAGGAAAACCATTTTAAAAATGGAAAGTTGTATGTGTTTCTTTTAAAAAGGAACTTGTGTAAAACTGTGTTTGGTTATCTAAAATGGTTAAAACATATTTTCTGGATGTATTTCAAACATGTTTTTTGGAATATTTTGGGAAAGGAAATGTATGTAATTTTTGTTGATTACCTAATTAGTTTTTGTATGCTTACACCCTACTTGTTCCACTTAGTTTCGGTATACCTAAGCTATTTTTCAGGTTCAAGTTTCTGGTTTGGTTTTCCATTGGATCATGTTAGTCTTGTGGTTGGTGGTGACCAGGAAGTCATGTTGAGATCGTGTTAGTATGCTTCATTTATAGTTCTATATTTAGTTTTTTTATGTTCAACAATTTTTGTATCAGGATTACTTTTTCATATTTATTTATGTTCAGTTGTTGGTTATGCTATTTTCTATTTTTGGTTATTTGATCCGGTTTGGTTATTGGGAAAAACCATTCCCATTGGATTATTTTGATGCCTGACACTAGTTTCCAGCCCATGGGGATCGATAATTCCCTTCTAGAATTTTCTCAGACTAGGTTGGGTGTCGGGTAGGATGACATATCTGCTTAGTTCGTGATATATGTACCCAAGGATTCCCATTTTATCTATTTTAAAATGTATTTCATTAAAATCATTCTTTCAAAACCATTTCACAATGCTTTGAAAATACCTTTTACTTTTACCAAAAAATAAGGTAAAACCATATTTTAACAAAACCCTTTTTACACACACAAATCCATCAACCGGTCATACAATTTCATTTATAAAATGATTTTTCAAAAAATAAAGAAATTATGTTCATAAAACATAGGATAGAGACAAAACCTATTAACTTAATATTGGGTCTCACACGACCTCAATGGGATCCAATAATAAGAAATAACACAATTAAAATAATGGAGACCCTAGAAATAATCCTCACAAATTATAATTGATTTAATTTAGAAAAAGGGTTGATGAATATGATAAATCACTACACACCTCAATGAACTCTCACACTGAACCATAACCCACACAAAGGTTATCCCTGGGAGAAAGGCTACACAACTGATCTAGAAATAGTCAAGAAGAATTATCATCATGGATAAATGGATCCAAAAATTGTAACCCAACGACATTACCATGATTAAATGAAAAGAAGAAATAGAAAGGATTACTCACCTAGAGAGATGAAAACCTACCCCAATAGAGATCAATCACTGAACATAGTGATTCAGATAGATAAGATGTCCCCAAAATTTCCTTGGAGAGACATTAGGTTGATAGAAAAATATCATATGGACAAATGAAACACAAAATCACTAGTACAACACCCTAAAAGAAAGAAAAGATATTTACATGGCCTGTAATCCAATTAAACTTCATGTAATCCATGAAGTATGAAAATTCAAAGAAAGATGTTGAATTTTTACAAAAAAATCATCTTTTAAAGAATCTAAATGTGAAGTAAATACATAGAGTGTAATAATTTCATGCTATGTACTAGACTAAAAACATCAAACCTGAAGAAATTATAATATGTGTAATCCCATTTTATAGTGAGTATTGATCCTTCAAACTGAGAAAATTAAAAAAGACTTTGATGTTCTCCAAACTCAGGGATAACCCCACAAAGACACTTATTAATTTTTATTGGGATTCTATTAATTCAAACAAACATATATCCATAAACATTAGGTTATTTTACCTGAAAGATGATACCTATCCTTTAGAGTCCCAAGATACACCCAAATAAATAAGAAAATGAATAAAAAGAAGATAATTAACTAAAATTGGGTAACAAGATGTTAAAAACTCCCCACCATAAGACTTTTCATCCATAGGAGGTAATATGGAAAAATTAATTCCATAAAATAGGTGAGGACATTTCTCTCTCATAAATGAATCATGCTCCCAAGTCTCATGAGAATCTTATCTATGCTTCCATGACACTCTGACCAATAGAATAAATATCCAATTAAATACCTTCACTTGAAATTCAAAAATCTCCAATAACTAATTTACAATAGAAACAACCATCTCTAACTCAATATTTTCCCAACTCAGAATGTGAGAAGGATTATAATGGTAATTCCTAAGCCGTGACATGTGGAAAACATCATGAATGGTCGTCAATTAAACTAGAAATTTCGAATGATATACCACTTTCCCAAACCACACAACGACCTAAAATAGTCCAACATATCTCAGAGTCAACATTACCTATTTTAAAAGATAATGATGACCTAATTGTGGAGAAAAATTTAAGAAAATATTGTCACTTATGGAAAATTCCAAAGGAAGATGCCACTGAACTACATACAATTTATATCAATTTTGAGCTGTAACTAGATGCTAATGTTTATCCAGAATCATCACTGATGTATCCTAAACAAGACTTGGTCCCACCAAATATTATTCACCCAAATCTTTCCAACAATGAGGTGACCTACATGGGAAACCATATAGATCCTCAAGAAGATCCATTCTGATCGACGACTAATAACTTTTGTTATAAGAAAAGTCAATCAGTCCTTGATGAATATCCCAAGTTCCACCAAATCCAAGACATGGGAATAAAGAATATCCTCAAAGATCTAAATATCACCCTATGTATGACAATTTTTTATATGGATGGTAAGTTGTAATTAGTCTAATATGAGCCCCATCACCTTTTGGAGACTCCTGCAGAACCTCAAATTAAACCAAGGATCTATGCCTAAAATAATTACAGATGTAACCCCATATAATCTCACAAAATTTGATACATAAAACTTACCCAAATATTCAACATTAGTGGTGTCCCTGATCGGAATTAAATGAGTCTACTTTGTCAACTTATCAATCTCCACCTAGATAGCATACCTCCCTCATGGAGCCAATGGTAATCCAAAAACAAATTTTAGTGATTCCTCATCCATTTTAAATCTAGAAATAGATGTGGTTAGATCAAACCAGAGAGTTTTAGATGCTATACCTTCATCAGTTGGTAGGTGTAACAATGAGACACATAATCTGAAATGTCAAACATCATACCTATCCAACATAATCACCATCTCATGTCATAAAAAATATTCATAGTTCCCATATTAATTTCCCATTAATAACTATGAAAATAAAAAAAATTACACTCCTCACTAATACTAGGAAGACAAAACAATCTAAAAAATGGAGAATACCATTGGAAGAGAGGGAATAATAAGAAATAGTCTCTCCACTATAATGGGTTTCTAAAATTACTTTAAACTCATCATCCTGATGTTGAATCTAAAGAATAGACTCAAGTAGAGATGATGATAACTGAACACTAGTAATAACCATTCCTAAAAAATACTCCTAATAATCCAGGTGCAATTGAGCAAAGAGACCTCCAAGGTTCCACTCTTCATACAATTTTAGAATAGTTTATGATGGTACATTCCTTATAAGAGTGTCTTCAAAGACATACCCCATCCTTGGGGTGTAACTGATATTGATGTGAAATATCTAAAGGTATTAAACTCACCAACTCTATTTAAGACACATGTATTTTTGAAAAATAATATATCTAATAAAATTATTTTCAAAAAATACTACAAACCTCTCCCCAAAAAATTAGCATAAAAAGCACTTAAGTGAATGCATTACCATAGAAAGATCTAAATTATGATTTGGGTAATTATTCTCATGAGGTTGAAGCTGAAGAGATCCATTGGTCACCATATGACCATCCTAAATAATAACTCAACTTCGACCAATAATAGAAGAATCACAAAAAACCACATACACCTTACCGAGCTCTAGTAAGATCAAGAAATGAGCTATTGTCAGAATTTATTTTAGTTCGTTAAAAGAAGACTAGAAATTTTCATCCCATATGAACTTCATCCCTTTCCTTATAAGATCATTCAAACATGATTCAAACACTAATAAATCATTGATGAACCATTAATAACATCCAAAAAGACCACAAAATCTTCGAATTTCAAAGACATCATGTGGCTCTTCACATGAGAAGAAAAAATTAACCTTCATAGGATTTGTTGATAAAACATTCTCAGAAACCATGTTCCCCATGAACTTCAATTCTTGAATCCAGAAATTTCATTTCAAAATAATTAAATAAAAAATAGCTATTCATTAGGATTTTTTAAACCAAACTTAAATGATTCTTGTTCTTGTGCTTAGATCTTGAATAAACCAAAATTTCATCCATGAACACCAGCACAAAACATTTGAGATACTGATGGAATTTATGATTTATCAAAGCCATAAATACTATGGGAGTGTTATTTAGACCAAATAACATCACTAGATATTCATAATGGCCATACCTACATCTGAAATCCCTCTTAGCTATACCAGAATTATGAACTTTGAGTTGATGATATCCCAACTGAATAAAAATCATTGAAAACAAAATTTCCCCTTTTAACTAATAAAAAAAATCATCCACATGATTAAAAGGATACTTATTCTTAACAATAACTCAGTTCAACATCTAATAATCTACACATTTTCGAAGTAAATTTTTTTCCTTTTTCTCAAAGAGAACATGGTTTTCTAAAGGAGAAATAGTAGGGTGACCAAAACCTTTCTCCATATGATCATCTAACCAAATATTGAACTCTTTTAGCTCTAATAGTTCCATATGTTAAGAATATATCAAAATCAGCTATGTACCTGGAACTAGTTAAATCATAAAATCTAACTCCATCTCTAGAGGAAGATGATAGAACATGGGAAAACCTTAGGAATGTCTTGAACATCTACAGGAAGATATAAAATGGAATAAATCTCATCAGGCTTAATTTCTATAGAATAAAAAAACACATGAACTATGGGTGGGAAGGTCATATATTACTAGAGATCGAGTCTCACTCTCCCTAAAAAACCCATGAACTCCTATAAGACATAAGAAATTAGACAATATAATGATAATAATCAACCTCAACATGGTGATAAACAAGACAATCTATCCTAATGATTATATAAAATAGATCCAAATCGAGAACGATAAGATCCCAGACTAACATAACATCAATTATCGATAGCGAACATGAAGGAAACAAAAACCATTATCTTTACTCGTCCTAATAGGTGTCACTAAATCCATAAGAAAATAAATTAGAGTGATTATATTTTTAATAATATCAACAAAATGACTATATTTAAATGAGTTAGAAGAACCGGTACCAAATAAAGAAACTGCAGATGATGATGTAATAAAGATAGTACCTCTCACTATCACCGGACCCAAATCTATATCCACTAGTATCTCATCTATAACATGAATGTGATTCCCTCCCAAGGCCTATGGTTGGATTCATCATATAACTGTATTGTATTAGCCTTTGGGGTTGATGATTCCAGACCATATTTAGGCATATACATAGCTTGATATAAATGATGAAGATGAACATACTAATCATAACTATTATACATATTTGTAGGTACAAGATAAGAACTATGGGAGTGTCCCACCTTTCCACACTGATAGAAATTCATAGGCACATAACTAGATTTAATTGAGTGTGTAGAGGAAGTCTACTACTGATAAACCCCCCACCACTCCTTCTATCCTACCACTTCCTCTTTTTTCCTTTACACACCACTGAATATTCTAATAGGTGGAAGAGAAGGGGATAAATAACCAATATTGTCTTCCATATTCATCTCTATCATCATATACCTATCTACTATCTCTGCATTGGTCAAAAGTTTCATCATAAATACCTGAGATATGATATTTGGTTGCAAACCATGCAGGTACTTTGGTGCTTTAGTTGGTCATTCTTTACTACCTCTAGATAAAAATGAACCATATAGAAAAACGATTGGTGTACTCTAACCCCAAACTCTCTCCCTACACTCCAGAGAGGAAATCCTAAGGATTCACTATTATTAGAGAATCTAGAAAAAAAATGCTTGATGAAGAGAGTCTTTAAACCCTTCCTGTACAAAAACACATGCCTATCTAGTTGTACCATGGAATCCCACTATCACATGTCAGGACCATTAAGTATGAATGCTGCAAAATTCACCTTGATCTTCTCATGTTTATCCAATAAGTTGATAATCTAATCAATCTTATCAATAAAGTCCTCCACCTTTTGAGGTTCATTCGTACAATTAAAGGATGATGGATTCTTATAAAAGAACTCTAATGATTAATATATGCCTCCTCCAACTCCTTGTGGAACCTCAAAAAATATGTTCTATATTTTTGATACATTATGTTCAATAGAATTAACTACAGACACAATAACCTTAATAATATTATGATCAATATGAAGAATCCCTTGAGGAGTATCTATTTATCTCTCTTAAGGAACCCAAATAACACATATTGAAGGCATAATTTTACACACCAAAATAGAATAATTGATCATACACTATAATAATCATAGTTCAAACTAGAAAAAAATTAGCAAAAATTGAGATTAATTTTAAGAACTCAAAATATGAGACACACATCCCAACATCCCATGGTAACTTGAGTCTCGTCACAGTAAGATCTTTCTATGCACTCACCATGGATACCTTTTAAGTACCAAAAATCATATATCCAGTCTACCAAATTTCTAAGGATAAGGACTCTTGAGGATATACTACCTCCAATATAAAAAATGATGAACCGAACCAGATACCCTTTCAAACTGATACCCAAATCAAATTTTCACAAACCCTAAGAGAATTCCTAACCCTCATGGGATGGTGACTAGAACCCATGCATCAAGAAATAACTAAAAGGAATGATTTCTCCCAACCTGAAGAAAAAACTTGGCCTATATATATAATAAAGAGAAACTGTGGATGAAATAAATATATTCCATAACTAAATAAAACTAGATGAAAGGATACAACTCAAAAGAATTCAGAACATCCCAAGTACAATCCCAACATCAAAGGGAATCCAAAACCAAAAATTGACCACTCCATGTGATAGTGTAGTAAAATTCCCTCCATCTCATCACCAAATATCGAAATAAAGTAGAGAAAAAAATTTCCACCTTACTACAGTGCCTTGTATTTCCCTAAATTGAAATATATATAAAGTTATACACACCAATGAAGGGGTGCATAGGGTGGGAGTTAACAGGACCAATAGGATCCCACCCAGCTGTTTCATAGCAAGTATTTGTACAATATTCCGAACATGATCAAATTAAAGAAAACAAGTCATGATAAATATTTCATAGTTTTTATATCAAAATCATTGATTTTTTTCATTTTTCAACATTTCTATAAAAATCCAAGTAAAAAAGTTTCAATTCATTTCACATATATCAATAAATATAAATCAAATCAGTTCATGTACCACATATCATATCAAATCCATGGTAGTAAAAGATAAAACTATACAAGTAAAAGCATAGATAACATGGCATAAAGGATCACCATTAGTCAGGAGAGATAGTGCACTCATACATATACATAGAAAATAAAGCACATAAATTCTTTAGATATATTAATTGAATCTTGAGAGAAGAGGAACACAAAATAAAGTTCACCCCAATATTTCTATTATGTCACTAGAACAAAATTCCCAGGGAGAAGAGGAACACCCCATGAGTGAAACCCCTGATGAATGGATGAGGCCTATTACTACACCTTCCATCTAAGTACCCAATGATTCCCATGTGCTCTATTTTCTAAAAAAATTTGTCAAAATTATTCTTTGAAAACCATTTCAGAAACTATTTCACAATTCATTGAATGTACATTTTCCTTTAACCAAATAAGGGAAGAAGAAAATATTATCAAAAACCCTTTTCACACAGACAAATCCATCAATAAATCATTCAATTTAATTTATAATAAAATTTATCAAAAACCATACCAATGTAGTTTATCCAATATAGGCTAGTGACAGAATGAACTTCTTCAAACTCAGCCTACACACACCTGCAATGGTATTCCCCAAAAAAGAAGAACATAACAATTCCAACATAGGCCCTAGAACTCATACTCACATCTTATAATTGAATCAATTTAGAAAAAGGTTCAGAAAAGAGGATAGATCAAAACACACCTCAAGGAATTCGTATGCCTCACCATAACCAACATAAATCACATCCTCTAGAGGAAGATCAAATGGATGATCTAAAACAAATTAAGAATCATCATCATCATAGATCAAATAATCCAATAACACAAGACAACATATCTAACCCAATCAAAGGAAATGAATAATAAGAACGTATTACTCACCTGGAAAGATAAAACCCAAACACAACATAGATCAATCACTAAACAAAATTATTTAGACATAATGGAGGTCCCCAAAATTTCCCGGGAGAGCACTTAGGTCAAGAAAAAAAGAGAATGCAGATGAATAAAACCCAAAATCACTCATACCATGCCCTAAAATAACAAACTATGAAATTTACATGGCATGTAATCCCATTACACATCGCGTAATATAGAAAGGAAGAAAATTCCAAGAAAAACATATCCTTTTTGAAAAAACCCACTTTTACTAATACATGAACATGAACCAAATAAATAATGTGTAATACTTTAATTTTATGTACCAAACTCATGGATTCTGTCAAGAAAACATTATAAAGTGTGTAATAAAATTACATGACGTTTATTTCTGCTACAGACTGTGAAAAACCTATAAATAGATCTAATAATCTCCAAAATTAGGGAGAACCTAATAAAGTCACTAAAACATTTATCCCTAGACCCCAATAATTCAAACAAACATATAACCCTAAACATTAGGTCATTTTCCACATAAATTTCTTCCCATCCATAGGAGTCCAAAGACACACCCAAATAAAATAAAATGAATACAATGAATGGAAATAACTAAGGGGGGGGGAGGGGGTGATGAGATGTTACATATGATCTAACTTATTTGAAACATTAGGATATGTTTCTACTACGATTAACTATTATCACCCTTTTATATTTCTCCATTCCCTATTTTTCAATGGGAATGGTATGTTTAGTGTGTTGAATTGTGTATCTTGTGAGATTAATATTTATGGTAGATACTAAAAATGTTGAAAAAATATGTTTTAATGTATATATTCTCTTAATTCATTAATCCTTTATGTGTTAGTATGTGATTTATTATAAAAAAATTAATATTCATGAGATATAATATAATATGTATAAATAAAATGTTTGGGTCACCTAAAAAATGGTATTTTGAGTGACCATCACATATGTTTCATGTGTTGAGGAACAATGAAGAAGACACACCTATTTTATACTGTTATAAACAATTGGATCACTATAAAATTATTAGGAGAAAATATATTCCATGAAAAATATTAATCCATACATTAGTAAAGGTAGTGAAAGTAATGAAAATGTTCACCATACAATATTTTGGATATTCTTGTAAACTGAGAAATTGATAAACCGATCTAATTTTAATATTGTATGGTAATTATAAAGGATCACGTGTTATCAGGTGACTCTTGATTATTCCCTATATTATATTCTCATTTTTATTAGTGAATGCTACATATTATGTGTACTTGATTTTTTTATTTCCTTATGGTGTGTGAGTTTAGTAGTGATATATATCACACTAACATGCGATTGTGTCTTATTTGAAATTAAGTCATAGAAGTGAAAAAATAAATATTTTTTTACTAATTCACCTATCTAATGAAACTGCACCATACCCAGAGATATCCCATGGTTTTAGAAAGAATTTTATATTTCCTCTATTTTTTTCTTCATTTTTAGTGAAATGGTATTTGAACTCTATTTTTATGTGAGAATTTTCCATATTTATTAGTATTTATATAGTTCATACATGGATAATGATTTGGTCTCTATATTTTTATTTTATAAATGAAAAATATTAATTCATTAAATATTATGTTTATTCCAAATTTTATGGGAATAATTATTTTATTTAGAAGGATTAGATTATACTATATATTCTATCAATTAGATTTTATGTTTTGGTTGAGGGTACTAATTATGTTTCCCATAAAGTAGAATATACTAAATGAAAAAATAATTCTATTGATTTTGGATAATGATGGTGTTTCCTGAAATGTCATCTTATATTCTCATAGTGGGAAGGAATTTCTCAAGGAAAAAGGGATCAAGGAAAAAATTGATATTTGGGAACAATTAGAAAATATCAATGAAGCTAATTAAATAGTTAAAACGACTATTTTAGAAAATTATATACATGATTATTGATTAAAAAATTGATAAATTCATAACTACATTATTTTTCCATGTATTTTTCTAGTTACCTAAGAGTGGGGTGAATAATGGTGACTAATTTTTTTAAATATTTAATTTTTCACATTAAACAATAATTTTAGAAGATATTAAAATCTATGCCATATTTTCAAATAATAGTGGATATTTTTTTTCACCTAGTACACATATACTACAAAAAATATATAAATGTAATAAAGAAAACACATTACATGTTTTCAAGGCTTCACCCCAAAATGTTGGTGATTACATCCATGCTTTGTTCAAGATAATATAGGATGCTGGTTTTCTAATATAATAAATTATCAATTAAAAGTGTTATATGGTGGTATCATCCTATTTTAAGGTAATGTCTAAAAATATCTTTCATCTTATGAAAATAACAAACTGATTATAATTGATCCTTCATATTTTAAACCCAAACATAAAAAAACATAAAAAATTAGATGTTTGATCCAGATAAACTTTTATCAAAGTGGGTAGATTTTATTCCTTATAAGTTTATTTGACTATATATAGATATTTTTATGAATAGTTGGACTCATGGAAACATTAAGCAGCCAAACTATAAAAATATTCATTATATCATATATGTTTCTTTAGTCAACACATGATCCTATGTGATATTCAAAATCTAGTATGTCTTCATTTTTAATATCATGATAGAGTGGACTATAAATTTTAGTCTCTTTAAGTATATACTCAAACACTCTTTCCACTTTTATCATCCTCTATATCATTATCGTATATAATAAACTGTATCTCAAAATAGGCCTCAAAGACCATTTTTTTACTTCCACTTCTTCATTTTTTATTTATTCACTAGATCTATTTTTTAAATCACCCCCACATCATCTCATTAAATACACAAATAAATTTTTTTTATTAAGAATACTATTCTGGTTCCTCCTAATTCTCTTTACACTTTCTCTTTCATATTCTTCCAATATATATTCAATGAATCTGTATGTATTTATTTTCAAGTTTTTGGAAATATAATTTCTTTAAAATTTTCATAAAAATGATCTCTTCATGTATCTCTAAACTGCATCATATGGGCCAATAAACATAATAATATAATATTCAATTACCATAAATTATTTAATACTATATTGTTTTGAGAATAAATATTTCCTATTTCATTATAATTTTATCATAAAAAATAAATATATTTTAAATTGTTATAAAATATCTAGAATTATTCCTCCAACATTATTTCAAAAAAATATGAAATAAAGAAAAAATAAACTTCATAAGAATAAAATTAAATAATACCTACATTATAGAACAAATAATTTTGTCAACACATGACAATAATTATAAGAAATTACCATTGTATTGAATTTTATTTATATAAATCACTATAATCTGTTCTTTTTTTTTCTGTGTGAAGATTATTTTCTTAATAAATCATCTTAGAGAAGAATGTGGTATATGATGTTTAATACAATGAAGAAAAATTACCTAACTCAATGTCTATAATTTCCCTCAAATCATTTTATTCTTTAAATTTCAAATATATTGTCTATGTTAATGATTTATGAAATAATAGTTATGATTGAGGGAAAAAATATTGTTGGAAAAACTTTTTTAAGAGTAAAAGAATCTTATTTTTTTTATAGATGAATCTTATATATTTACAATATGACCCATATAAATTATCCTATATCAATAAATTGAGTCCTATAAACCACATGGAGAGTATTTTATTTTGAAAAATATCCATCATGTAATTGTTTTATTAGATTAAATCACTCTTATTAATTTTCATGAATGGATAATATGTTTTTGCCAGATGGCACTATTTATTCTAGTCTTAAGTACCATTCTTCTATAATATATACAAAGACCCTTATAAAATATTTTGAGGTATATAATTAAAACAAAATAGTAACAATAATGTTTCATAGTGAGTCCCAATACATAACCACATTACTCAGTCTTGAGGTAGTGTTTCTTCTATAAAATCAAGAAAATGAATCTGATGATCACATTGATTTATCACATTTCATTCATATAAATTCATGAAACAATAATTTTTTAAAAAAACATTACAAATTAATCTTAGAAATTTTTGTGAATAATATTAAACAATATGTAACTATCTTTACAAAATACGAGCTATTCTCCATTAACTCTATAGAAATTATCTGATCACCCTTAAAATATCATATGAACTTGAAGACTTTTCCAGTTATTTACCTCTAATAGAGAGGTTCTAGAATACTTCAATTAAGGAAAAAAAAATCAACTCAATTCCATAAATTTTTAATTACATAAAAAATAATCAAATTATATATTTTTTAATTTACTATAACAATTCAAAACATTATCGACTCTAATTAAAAATCCTCCCATCATATAATAACTCATTTTGGAGTATTTCAAAAGATCATTGTTTCCTTAAAAATATATCTTAAAACTATGTATCTCTAAAACTTTCATCCAAGTGATAAGGTTCATTAAATTTTGTATCCTTGATGATAAAAAATCCTTTTATGTTTTTGCATCATATAATTAATCACTCTACATAATAATCGAAAATCACCAAACACTAACTTTATCCAAATATCTTTCTCTAGATCAATTAAATAATTTTAAATAGTTCTCCAATATCACAATCATCACCAAAAATAGTTCTATATAGATATTATCAATAATCATAAAATGATAATGGTTATTTTTCCCTTGAATTTTTCTAACCATGATAGTAGCAACCATATTATTTTCTTTATTTCCATTCACTATAATAGTAGTAGATTCTATAATCATAGGGGTATTATTATATCACCAAACAAAAATATTGAAATTATTATCATAATAAAATAAAATTATAATCCATTAGGAACATCAAAATCCTATTTTTTATTTTTCTAATACATTATTCTATTTCAAAAATGATCATGAGAATATGATTTTAGAAGATTCACTATTATCCCCATTTTTGAATATATATATAAAGTATATGCATGGGAGAAATTATACTAATTACATTAACTTTTAGGATTTGGAAAATAATCATCTATAACATTTTCTCACTTTTTTCTCCCACTTTACCAAGATATAAAACTTAAGAGATAATGAAACTACTTTTATTAAGATAAATAAGGAATCAAATTATACATAATAAGAACCAATAAACCAATAAAATATATATATGTGAGGAATACTCAGGGTAGAAAATATAAATGACTAATCTATATTAAAATTTTGTTCAAAAGATACAAAAAATGTGAAAACATCTATGCACTATCTTTCTATGGGATATAAAAATATATTAATTAAAATACTTTAAAACATGAACTTATCTTTATTAAAACCGTAAACAACATTAATCTGTAAGAATATACCGATACCCTTTCAAAACATATTTACTATTTACAAATCACACCCCCATAATAACAATATTTAATATAAAAAATGAAATATGAAAGTAATAATCATACCTCAATCCTTAGTTTTTTACTGTATATTGAGAAATAAAAATTTAACAAAGAAATAAAAAAATAATAGTAGAACCAATCGTTTGATAGATTCAATAAAGACACTAGTGAAATTAATCACTGTTGGTATTCATAAAAAAAATCTCCAAACTTATTCAAATATAAATATATTGAGTGTTTCAATGATGTACTAATTTATAAACACTCCATGATGAAATAAACTTATGGATTTAGTAAGGTTCAAATATTTTAAAACTACCCCACTTTCAAATAACATCATGATCTCATATACAATGTATTAAAAATAAATAAATATGGGGATAAACAGAGTCCATAATATCACGAATAAGACCAATAGGGCTAAAACATGTATACCAACCAAGTGAATCAATTATTTATTACTCTAAAATGTTAATAAATATTTCTATTAGCACATACTCTAATTTTAATGACATTATAATCTCTATATAACATGGATTTAATAATTTATTATACATTATTTTATTTTGAAAGGGGATTATTAACTTCAGATAGAAATGCAGAAATTCATTTTTCTACTAACTCAATTATTTATTCAAATTCAAGCCATATTTTCCATATATTGAATAATTTTTTAGATAAATTCTCTACCTTATTGTTTTTTTATATTATTTCATTACATATTTTTAGAAAAATAATTCACTAGTGATTTTATTTTATTATTTAAAAATATTATCATTTATATAGAATTGCTATAAATTTGTATAGAGTATTCCATGTAACATTTCACCTCACACAATGTTTTTTAATAGTATTTAGGTTTTCATTCATTTTAATAATAATTAAATTTGAATTATTATTTTTGTATATCATTTATCAAAGAAATAATTATTTTTGTCTCTTTTATTGAGTCACCTATGTTTTCCTTCTTGATTCCCTCAACATATTATTTATAGTCAATTAATAATTACTCATGATGTAGACTTAACTCCCATAGTAGAATCATCACTTATTTATTGATATGAAACCTTTTCCCAAATTATTCATGGTATAGTTATGTCAACAGTATTCTTTTATATATTCCTTAAGGAATACTTGTCCCCTTATCTTATATGTTTCTCTATTTTTTTTTGTTATTTTTTCTCATCATCATATGATTTGTGCAATATTGGTATATTGTAGAATTATTTGTAACCATGATCACAAATATTTTTGTACTAATATATGTTTTCAAGGAATCCAAATTTATTTTTAGATTATAGATTCATTTTATTTTATAATCTTTTCTCCTCTATAGAATTATTATTCTCATCTTAAACTATGCTCACTCTAAATTTAAGCCCTGTTTATTTTCCATAGATTTACATATTGTACCTGTATTTTATATACTTTTACAAAAAAATACAATAGAATTAGTAATGAGCATCAAACATTCTTATTTGGATTTTCAATACAACATTTACTAAGTTTTCATATTTAGTTTTTTGGAAAGAATCTTAATTTATTTGCGACTCTTCTATGTAGATGATTTTCCTAGAATTTCTAAAAATGAAAAATATAAAAAAATTACCAATAAATTTTTCACCTATAATTTCTTGGAGTTATTATTTAATCTTATAAATTAATATATTATAGAATCAATAAAAATAACATTAACTAGATAATGGGTTATTTTTTCCAAGGGCATGATGTAGAATGGTCAAAGGTACATCTCAATTTGTTTTTTCACCATCATGAATCTTATCATGTTTATGAATGTTGAGAGAAAAATTAATGACCATATATTATTCTCAGTTGTTGGGGAATATTATATATAATTTGATTGAAGATTTATCAGATTTAATTAATATTTAAGGAATATTAATCTTTAAGTATCCTTATCAACCTCAGATGAGCTCAATATATATTCACACTATCTCTCTATCATCTCAATCCTATATTTATTAAAAAAATTAATCTCTTGTAAGTATTTATGAATCCAAATCACACTTTTTGATTCAATTTCCTATTGAACATTTATTACATTCATAACAATATTCAGTTCTTGATGTATTTCATTAGAAAATATCTTAAAAATAACATTATCAATGTCATTCCTTTTGAATTCATATTGAACTAGATAAAATATTTCATTAAAAAGTAATATATACTATATTTTATATTGACCTCACCTGTTTTGATAATCTCAATTATGTTTCAATATTCTTTGATAATCCCAAATAATGTTTATCTTTATAATAATTATTCGTTCAATCTATGAAATCATATTATTAAGTTGATAAAATATCAAAATGATCATTGAATTTTGTTAAATCAATGGTTATCTATGTTTATACCTATTTTGAAATGTTACTGACTCAATATAAATTTGATTTGCATAGAACATATAAGTATTAAGTGTTGAGTAAATGATATAGACCCACCGGTACATAGTCTACTGATAAGTAAAGGTCACTGATAGACCAAGCTTCCTATGACACAAGGTTATTGATACATAGTTACTGATACAAGCCACTGATACAAACAGACAAAGTCCACCAATACAGATAGATACCGACAGACAGCTACCGATACAAGTCTGCTGATACATACAGACGACTATCACTAAAAAATCTACCGATATAAGAATGTCACCAGTAAGGGTCACTGATATAGGAGCTACCAATAGAAGGAGCTACCAATAGAAGGAGCTACCGATAAAATGAGATACCGATAGAAGGAACTACCGATTCAAGCGGTCTACCAGTATAAAGAGTAATAACTACTGATATAGACCTAATGAATCAAGTCCACGGATACAAGCTCACCAATACTAAGAGCTACAGATGGAAACCAGTCACTGTTTCTCTAAACTCTTTTTCTATTGTTTATTTAGCAGCGGTCATATTTGATGTTTTTAATGCAACTCATATTAATTAATTAATGTATGTTGAATTTCAAGAAACCGTACCTCATACCTACAGAAGTAATCATACTTTTTTTCAGACCACATGAGCTATAAAAGGGAACCTCAAACTACTAAAGAAAAAAAAGGATTCGATTAGTCTTTCCATGCATATACAAAAACAACATTCTAGAGATACACAAGGACTTACATGTATAAAAGAAGAAAGAATAATACATTCTGAATATGTAGAACCTGATCATTCAAGGAGTAAATATCTTCAATGATTTCAATCACACTCAAGCTGATCAGATTGATCAACTTGGACCTAGAATTCAAATACAAAAATGACACTCTGTTTTCTTTAAAAAAATCAGAGAAGGACTCAAATCTTCATCTGCATCAATCCAAGGAGTCCAGAGCTTCACTCAAAACACATAGAGCATTCTAAACTCATCTTTATTTGTTTATCTCTATTGTGTTTCATTTATTTACATTTTGAGCAGCGTGTGTTATGTATTTACACACTGACTCCTGAGCATAACTGGAGGATATCTAATATCCTCACTCAATCTTTCTAAAACCTTTATTTATTCCCACTTTGAATTGTGGTAGAGGTCAAGTGTGACCTGAATAGCCTGTGTGCTATTGTTTTTGTTTTCCCACATAGAACTGTGGTAGAGGTCGTAGTACCTGGAAAGTCTTTGTACTGTTGTTAACCTCGATCCAGGGTTTGGATCAAAGTTTTATATAAAATATTTGAGAGGACTAAGTCTCAGCTTGAGATTGAACCTCTTGGTTAAATATGGTGTGAATATTATTTAAGTTTAAAGTATATTTTCTATTCCAATGCTAATTACTTTAAATATAAATCTGTTTTAGAGTAACTCTGATAGTTAAACTAGCAAGTGTTTCTAATTATTGTGAGCCAGTAAGTTAGTTTCAAAATCTAACTTAATCTTTAGATTAAGTTAACTGAGAAGTAATCAATCTTGGAGAAACTGATTGAACACTTACAATATTTATAAATTCACTACAGTTTAAGTTGTTTTATGAATTAGGGGATTTTGATAAATATCTTTTAAACAAAATTTTTTAATTGGAACTCAATTCACCCCCCTCTTGAGTGTCCACTCTGACCAACATTTGGTATCAAAAGATTGTTTATTATTACAGAATTTCCAAACACTCTGTTTATAAACTGTGATTTTAGTTGTATCTTAAGGATCTTAAATTTATGTTAGTTCTAAATTTTATCTCTTTAAATATATTTTCTAAAATATAATTATGGATAATAGACTATAAGGTGCTACTACCAACATGAAACCTTTCTTTAATGGTGTTAATTATGACCAATGGAAAATTAAAATGAAAATTCATTTAGAAAGTATGGGATTTGACATCTGGACTGCTATAGAGACTCAGTATAAGATTTTAGAAACTGAAATAACTACTTGGGATGAACCTACGAAAACTGATTACAATAATAATTGTAAAGTAATGAATTCTTTGTACTGTTCTTTAGGAGATGAAGAATTTAATCGAATATCTGCTTGTAAGACTGCTTATGAAATCTGGGATACTTTGGATATTTATCATGAGGGAATAACCAATGTTAAGGAAATGAGATTGAATAAATACACTATTAAGTATGATAATTTTAAAATGAAGTCTAATGAACCTATTTCTGACATGTATCTTAGGTTCAACGAAATTGTAAATACAATGAGCTCACTTGGAAAAGTTGTTCCTACAAAAGAAAAAATCATGAGGATACTAAGATGTCTGCCAGAGAGATGGAGAGGCACATAGTTTCAATAATAGATTCATGTGATATAAGTTCACAACCTGTTAAGAAGCTAATTAGTAAGTTTATGATGTATGAAGAAGAGATAAACGTAAACAAAGAGGAAGATGATGAACCAAAGAGGAAGTTAGTGGAATTTAAGTATAGTGCCTCAAAGAGTAAGGACAAATAGAAAGTTCACATACTTACTGAAAGCTCAACAAGTGGAGGTTCAGATTCAGATAGTGATGAAGAGATGGATCAAATAGCCAGGAGATTCAAAAAATTCTATAAGAAGAAGAAATTTTTCAGAAAACCAAATTATAAGGTTAAGTATGACTGATGAGGTGATTCGAAGAAAGATTGGAGGAAAGATGATAAAGATGATGAGATAGTGTGCTATGAATGTAAAAGGAAAGGACACATTAAGGCCGACTATCCAAAATTTAAGTTCAAGAAGAAATATGATTATAAGGAAAAAAAATATAATAATGATATGAAGGAAACATGGAGTGCTTCAGAAGACAACACAAGTGAGTATGAGGTTTCTGATTCTGAAAAGAATCATGCCAACATGTGTTTCATGACTAATGCTTCTGAGGTACCTGTTTCCCCTATGCTGAATGATCATTACTCTAGGAATGAAAGTGATTAAAATAGTGATGATAATATGTCTAAAGCAGAATTATTTGAATACTGCAACATGCTAGAGGATACTTGCAATGAGATGAAAGATAAGTTCAAATCATTAAAGAAACCGTATGCCTTGTCAAGTACTGTTAAATCTAATCTTAGTATAGAAAAGGAAAAGAATGCTCAACTATTAAAGGAGAATACTCAACTTAAATTGTCCAATGAGAAACTTAGAATAGACTTAGAGAAATTCACTGATGGAAAGAAAAATCTTACACAAATTCTAGGCAAACAAGTAGCACCAAAATATATTACTAGTTTAGGCTATCAGCCTAGACAGAGACATATTACAAAGAATAGATTTATTATTAAATCTGGATAGTATGCTGCTAGTTCCAGTTTGGAAACTCTTATGTATCAACTAGCCATTCACATAGTTATAGATCAAACAAAGTTTATCTTTAAAAATATTTTGAATCTATTGATTATATGAAACCCATTAGACAAATCTGGGTACCAAAAGTTTTGTTTGCTAACCTGTCTAGACCCAAGAAAATATGGGTGCCAAAATCATTTTCTGTTTAAACCTATTTTGTAGGAGACTTGCTTAAAAAGTTCCTGTAGGAATACATGGTACTTGGATAGTGGATGTTCAAGGCATATGACTGGAGACTACTCATGTTTCAAAAGTTTAATCAAGGTTGATGGAGGGAATGTCACCTTTGGTGACAATTCAAAAGAAAAAATCACCGGCTTAGGCCATATTGGTAACACTAATTCAATTTTAATTTCTAAAGTATTATTTGTTGATGGATTAAAATACAATCTGTTAAGAATTTCTCAGTTGTGTGATGATGTTTTCAATGTTAAATTTGAAAATGATGCTTGCAATGTATTTGATTCTAAAAATGATTTGGTATTTACTGCCTTGAGAAATGAAAATGTTTATGCTATAGATTTAAATTCTTTATCCAAACAAAAGGTTACTTATTTAAATACTTTTCATAAAGATTCTTGGATTTGGCACAGAATATTGGGACACTGCAATGTTCATTCACTTAAAAAAATGACTAAGAAAAATTTAGTTAGATACCTACCTCAACTAAAATTTCCATTAGACAAAGTTTGTACTCCCTGTTAAAAGGGAAAGCAACATAAAGTTTCATTCAAATTAAAGAAATAAGTTTCAAATTCTCAACCTCTCTAGTTGGTTCACATGGACTTGTTTGGACCTTCTTGAGTTTCTAGTTTAAATGGGAAGCATTACGTTTATGTTCTAGTAGATGACTTTTCTAGATATACTTGGGTATACTTTTTAGCTCACAAAAGTGAATATTGTTCCTATTTCATTAAGTACTCCAAGTCTGTAGAGAACCTTAGTGGACTTAAGATTAAGACCCTGAGAATTGATCATGGCCATGAGTTTAAAAATCATGATTTTGAAACCTATTGCTCACATAATGGCTATAATCATAATTTCTCTTCCCCTAGGACACCTAAACAGAATGGTGTAGTTGAAATAAGGAATAGAACCCTTCAAGAAATTGCAAGAACTATGATTGATGAGTATGACCTACCTGTTTACTTTTGGGTAGAAGCTATAAATACAGCTTGTTATATTATAAATAGAGTCTTGATTAGACCTGTTCTCAAAAATACCCCTTACGAATTGTGTAATAGTAGAAGCCTAAAGTGAGTTACTTCAGAGTTTTTGGTTACAAAGTCTTTATTCTCAATACTAAAGATAATCTGGATAAATTTTCATCTAAAAGTGATGAAGGAATTTTTCTTGGTTATTCTTTAACTAGAAAAGCCTATAGAGTTTTTAATAAAAGAACCAAATGTGTGGAAGAATATGTTCACATCAAATTTGATGAAACTGATCCACATGAACCTAAGAACCCTCTTTATAGTCTTGAAGAAGACTTATCAATTCTAAATCTAAATGACAAAAATAGTGACCCTATTGTCAAGACAACTAGTTCTGAAAATATTCCAGAATCTTCTTTTGGTAAACCCGAACCTAGAGAAGAACCTGAAATTTCTAGTCTTACCTTTACCGGATCAACTAGGATTCTAAAGAACCATCCTTTAGATGCGGTTGTAGGTAATCTTGATAGAGGGATACAGACTAGAGCTTCTCTAAGAAATCAGGTTTAACATCAAGCCTTTCTTTCACAGTTAGAACCTAAAAATATCATTTATTCAATCAATGATGAATTTTGGGTAATGGATATGCAAGAAGAATTAAATCAATTTGAAAGAAACAAAGTCTGGGAATTAGTTGACAGACCTAAGGACACTTTGACCATAGACACTAAATGGGGTTTTAGAAATAAAGTTGATGAATCAGGAAATATCATTAGAAACAAAGGAAGGCTAGTTTCACAAGGGTATAATCAAGAGGAAGGAATAGACTATGAGGAAAACTTTGGACCTATAACTAGATTAGAAGCTATTAGGATTCTACTTGCCTATGCTGCTCATCTGAATTTTAAGTTATATCAGATGGATGTTAAAAGTGCTTTTCTAAATGGTTTTATAATTGAAGATGTTTTTTTTGAACAACCACCTGGATTTACTAATCCTCATTTTCCAAATCGAGTTTTTAAGCTTTCTAAAGATTTATATGGTTTAAAACAATCTCCATGAGCTTGGTATGATAGAATTAGTAGTTTTCTTATTTCAAAAGGTTTTTCTAAAGCAATTTCTGATCCAAATATCTTTATTAAAAGAATTTCCAAAGATGTTTTGATAGTACAAATCTATGTTGATGATATTATTTTTGGATATTCTAAAAATGTTTTGTGTATTGATTTTTCAAAGAGTATGCAAAATGAATTTGAAATGAGTTTAATGGGAGAACTTAAATATTTTCTTGGATTTCAAGTTTTTCAAAATAAAAATGGTATTATCTTAAATAAAAGTAAATATACAAAGGATCTTTTAAAAAGTTTTGGTTTAGATAGTATTAAGGAAAGTGATACACCTATGAGTACTATTTGTAAGTTGGATGCTGATAAAACTGAAAAACCAGTGGATCAAACCAACTACAGAGGTATGATTGGGAGCCTACTATACCTTACTGGTAGTCAACCTGGTATTATGTTTAGTGTATGTATGTGTGCAAGTTTTCAAGTTAATACAAAAGAGTCACACTTTCTTTCTATTAAAAGGATTTTAAAATATCTTAAACATACTACTAACTTAGTATTATTTTATCCAAAAGGACAATCCTTTGATTTAATAAGTTATTCAGATGATGAATTTGCTGGTTGCAAGTTATATAAAAAGAGAACTTCTGGAACATGTCATATTCTAGGTAAGTCCTTAGTATCTTGGTGTAGTAAAAAGCAGAACTCTGTTGAATTTTCTACTACTAAAGCAGAATAAATTGCTGCTGGTAGTTGATGTGCACAAATTCTGTGGATTAAACATACTTTACTAGACTATAGATATCAATTTAGACATGTGTCTATAAACTATGATAACACTAGTGCAATTAATATCTCAAAGAACCCTGTATCTCACTCTAGGACCAAACAAATTGATGTAAGGCACCAATTTTTGAGATATCATTACCAAAAAGGTGATATTACTCTTGAATTTATAGGTACTGAACATCAATTAGCTAACATATTCACCAAAACTTTAAGTTCAGATAGGTTAAAGTATATTAGACATGAGTTAGGAATGATAGACTTTGTAGGTTAGTGAAACCTCACCATTAGAAACCTCACCGTTACAAACCTCCCCATTAGAAATACTCACCATTAGACACACCTCACCGCTAGAGAAACCTCACAGTTATAAACCTCACCATTACAAACCTCACCATTAGAAATCCTTACCGTTAGACACACCTCACCGCTAGAGAAACCTCACCGTTAGAAACCTCACCATTAGCAACCTCAGCGTTAGAAATCTCACCGTTAGAAACCTCACCGTTAGAAACCTCACCATTAGAAACCTCACTATTATAAACCTCACCGTTATAAACCTCACCATTAGAAACCTCATAGTTAGAAACCTCACCGTAAGAGAGACCTCACTGATAGGTAAATCTCACTGTTAGGATGCTCACTGGTAATTGTCACCGATACGTCATGCACTGTCTGATTTTCAAAACTCTAATTGTTTTTAGTATATTTTTTTATTACATGTTGATTCCTAAATGATAAAAACCAAGCCTTAATCATATTTCAATCCACAAAAAACTCTCCTCCCTTCAATCCTCACTTCTCGAACCCCCGCACTATGCATAACCCTAAGTTCTTCGATTGGAGATGGCAAGAATAAAGCTCCCGATAGTCAGGGATGAAAGTGATTAGCTGAGTGTGAAGAAGCAGAAAACAGGACCTGAAGGTAGTGGTAGTGGTAGTAGAACAAGGTCAGGAAGGAATGTAGTGAATCAACATTTTCAGAATAGAGAAATTGTATTAGAGAAGGAAATTTGTGCAGAATGGATTATGTCGAGTAAGTCATTGATTATGAGGATATTGGAGGAGCAGGGATGGCTCGAATGCTTCGCAAACAACAATGGACCCTATTATCCCAAGCTGGTAAAAGAGTTCTATGCATTTGTGCGCTTTGATAAATCTGAAGAGGAGAATAGAATGGTTTCAATTGTGAATGGAAAGGAAATATCTTTTTCCTCTGTTGAATGGGCTGAATGTTTGAAAGTCCCACATGAAGGTGTTTTTGGGTATTTCTCGAAGAAAATTCCTCCTACCAGTGACATTTTTTATTATGAAATTGCCTTGGAAGAGCTCACCGGTAGTGACAAACAAATGAAAGTAGTGGCTGCAGAGATAGATGGAGAAAATAGATTGCTTTTCAAGTTCATCCAACATGTTCTAAGTCCAAGAAGAGGGGACTTTGAAAATATGAAGTATCAAGATATATATTTGTTGCATATGTTTAGACATGGTGTTAAGGTGAATCTGTGTAGACTGTTAATGATTCAGATTGAGGATATGACCAGGACCAAATAAAAGTCCAATGATTTATTCTTTTCCAAGTTAATTTCAGTTATGATCAAAGTGAATGGAGTAGCTGAGTCTCAGGATGAGATAGTGGTGGTAAGGAACAATTTTTTGCATCATAAGAACAATTTGTAAATATATAAAGATTGGGTGGAACCCATGGAAAAGGCAGTGGGTAATTGATGATGAAAGGGTTTATGATAAGTTTAACCCTGTTGACCATCCTAATAGGCCAAAAGATAGAATAGATCCAGGTATATAACCTAATGAAGAGGAACCATAGTATAGTGATGATACTAATGAGGAGGATACCTCTGTAGCAGATGGAGGGGATCCTGATTTTCCTCCTAGTCCAGCTGGTGAAGTGGTATCACATGAAAAGGAAAATCCTTCCTTGAACCTACCTATCAAAGAAAAAGTTATGGGTGTAAGTAATGAAGATGCACCTATTGATGAGGAAGACCAAGTTAGTTCAGATCATAAGAAGACTTCCCCAGAGAATGCAGAAGAAAGAGAATCTGAAAATGAAGCATCTGTTTATACTTTCTTGAGTCTCAGTCCACTGATTGGGCACTCCTAAATGCATACTGAGGAAATTGATGAAGTAGATAGACCTTCACCTATTCCTGAGGAGCCTCCTGTTGTTGAATTGGAGATGGTTGTGGAAGATTATTTTGAGGAAGACCAACCTGATGAGGCTGCTATTAATGTAAATATATATAAGAATGCACAGATTGAGGGGGAGCATCCTACAAGACATGGTACTATTTCAGTTGCTCATGATATTGAAGACTGGGCTGAAGAACCAGGTTTTGTAGTGTTTGGGTTGGACTATCCTGATTCTGAAGATGAGACACCCATCAATAGACCACAAGTCACTTATAATATCCTTTATGAGTTTTTACCTAAGGATGTGGTAAGAAAATATGATCTAGACCAGTTGAAGTCTGATCTTAAGACCTCATTTGTGGAAGAGATAAGAATAATGGAAACCACGTTAATATCATCCATTCAATCTGTTATGCATGAATTTGTGGCTAGTATTGTGTCAAAAAGAGCACCTGTAGCTGTGCCTAACAATCTGGTAACTAGGGATGACCTTGAGTCTTTAAAGGCTAAGATGAAAGAGTCTTTGAATGCATCTATTGCAGATTTAAAGAATTTCTTTGTTGAAGAGATGAGAAATATGGAAAAATATTTAGAACTCTCTCTTGGGTGTATGGTGTCAGGCCCTATGACAGAGATGATGAATGAAATAAGAGTATATAATAGTCAGATTGAGAGCTGTATAGGAGATGTTGTTTCCTTGAAGAAGTATGTTTCTTCTTTAACTACCTTGAGTAGTTAATGAAGCCATGATGGAATCTCTCCGGATGGATGCATCTATTTTTCTTTGGGTGAATTTTGATGAGAAATCTGGAGCATCTTTCTCACTTTAAAAGAAGTAACACTCACCTGAAGTCTCAGTTTTGAAGCAGGAAATGTCATGGAATAGAGGATAATGCATGTCCGGACTGCACACTATTACTTCTACAGTGGAGGTCATGGACTCTCGTTGGATCTTATTTGAGGCTGTTTGAAGACTCGTTACTCGGTACTTTAAGGTTTTATATGTATTTTGTTGTTTTCTCTGTTTTGGGATGGTGTAAATCCATTACACCTCATGTTTTCATTGTAAACTTTAATTTTAATAAATTCCATTAGGCGTGATTTGGGAAACCAATTCATGTCACCTTCTTCAAAAAAAAAGGTGTAGTAAGGCAATTTGTGGATGTCTTTGAAGCTTTTAAGAAATCTGTCAAAGAGCATGTGAGCACCCAGGATTTGGTTGTCCAGAAGCTGATAAGCAACTTGACCCAATCATTCAAGGAGACTGTAGAATTCACTGTTAAACCTATTGCTTCATCCAGTGCTTTAGTAGATATTGATTAGTTTAGAACTGTATTGAAAGAGGATCTTGGTCAGGCTAGTACCAGTAGCTCAGCTGATTCTTAGGTACTGTCTACCTCAAGAGATATCAGAAAATTTTTTCAGGAGCATATGAGAGATGCTACTACTGATCAGAAAGAAATCAATGATAAGATTGATCTGTATTTTTAGAAAGTTTATACCAAGAATTGTCTCAACAACCATTTCAAGATTTTGTAAGAAAACCTGAAACTACCTCCAGTCAATCAAGATTTCAGAGAGCAAGTAAGAAAGCTCAAGGAGTTGACTCCTACTCTAGAAAAGTTTATGGAGAACAAATATGACTTTATTTCTGTTATGGAAAGAGGAGGAATCATAATGGACTTTAGGAATCTATTGCTGCCATTTTTGCATGTGTACAGTACACCTATCATTGTACCTCCAGCTCTGGCTGCCTCTGCTTAGTCTGCCTCCATTCCTCAGATGACTCTAGACCAAGAAATCTAGAGTCTCACTCCTATGATCACCCAGAGAGCTACATAGTATAGACTAGGTACTGTATCAGTCGCTCGACCACCATTGATCATCTCTGGTGTTCCTAAGCCTCCACCTTCATCCACCAAGACTGAATCCTCTTCTGATCCCAAGGTCAAATCACATGCTGAGGAAGTGGATTGAATAGTGGATAGGACACTTTGATAGGAATCACTTGTATTCTTTTTTCCTCAATTCTGTATCTCTCTATATTTTTTCCTCAAGAAATATACCTGATGTCATTCTCTTTTCCTATATTTCTGTTGCTTACTATTTTTTTTCTAATCACAAAGGGGGAGAAACTATGATATGAAGCCTAATATCTTATGAATCATAATATATTCTATTGTTATGAAGCCTAATATATTACCTCTGGTAGTATATTATATTGTTATCAAGCCTAATATCTTACCTCTGGTACATTTGTTTTATTTCTTTACCTATGATACATTTAAAATCTCACATTTGAAAATGTCATTACTCACACTGAGAAATAAAAACCATTGTATTTTATATTGACACATTACTGATTATTTTGGATTATAATATCATAATTTGTGATTATCAAAAAGGGGGATATTGTTGACCTCACCTATTTTGATAATCTCAATTATGTTTCAATATGCTTTCATAATCCCAAATAATGTTTATCTTTATAATAATTATTCGTTCAATCTCTGACATCATATTATTAAGTTGATAAAATATCAAAATGATCATTGGAATTTGTTAAATCAATGGTTATCTATGTTTA
This sequence comes from Viscum album, assembly GCA_963277665.1. Taxonomy (NCBI): domain Eukaryota; kingdom Viridiplantae; phylum Streptophyta; class Magnoliopsida; order Santalales; family Viscaceae; genus Viscum; species Viscum album. The sequence goes on from OY728163.1 coordinate 1,870,120,762, forward strand.
TACCTGTTTAGAAATGTTACTGACTCAATCTGTATATAATTTTCATAGAACAGATAAGTATTAAGTGTTGAGTCACTGATACAGACCCACCGATACATAGTCTACTGATAATTAAAGGCCACTGATAGACCAAGCATTCTATGACACAAGGTCACTGGTACATAGTTACCGATACAAGCCACTGATACAGATAGACAAAGTCCACCGATACAGACAGATACCGATAGACAGCTACCGATACAAGTCCGCTGATATAGATAGACGGCTACCGCTACAAAGTCTACCGATACAAGAATGTCACCAGTATGGGTCACTGATATATGAGCTATCGATAGAAGGAGCTACCGATAGAAGGATCTACTGATAGAAGGAGCTACTGATAGAAGGAGCTACCCATAGAAGGAGATACTAATATAAGGAGCTACCAATTCAAGTGGTCTACCGTTATAAAGAGTAGAAACTACCGATACAGACTTACTGACTCAAGTCCACCGATATAAGCTCACTGATACTAAGAGCTACTAATGGAAACTAGTCATTGTTTCTCTAAACTCTTTTTCTATTATTTATTTAGCAACGATCATATTTGATGTTTTTAATGAAACTTCTATTAATTAATTAATGTATGTTGAATGTCAGGAAATCGTACCTTGTACCTGTAGAAGTAATCATTCTTTTTGTCGGACCACATGAGCTATAAAAGGGAACCTCAAACTACTAAAGAAAAAAAAGATTCGATCAGTATTTCCATGCATATACAAAAAAAAACCTTCTGGAGAAACACAAGGACTTACATGCATAGAAGAAGAAGAAAGAATACATTCTGAATCTATAGAACCTGATCATTCAAGGAGTAAAGATCTTTAATGATTTCACTCACACTCAAGTTGATCAGACTGATCAACTTGGACCTGGAAGTCAAATACAAAAATGACACTCTGTTTTTCTTGACAAAAACCAGAGAAGGACTCAAAGCTTCATCTGCATCAATCCAAGGAGTCCAGAGCTTCACTCAAAACACATAGATCATTCTAAAATCATCTCTATTTTTTTTAGCTCTATTGTGTTTTATTTATTTACATTTTGAGCAGTGTGTGTTTTGTATTTACACACTGACTGCTGAGCATAACTGGAGGATATCTAATATCCTCACTCAATCTTTCTAAAACCTTTATTTATTCCCACTGTGAATTGTGGTAGAGGTCAAGTGTGACTTGGATAGCCTGTGTGCTATTGTTTTTGTTTTCCCACGTAAAACTGTGGTAGAGGTTGTAGTACCTGGACAGTGTAACGACCCAGTGTTTTTCAATGGAAATTCCCTTATTATAAATATTTCATAAAAATCACTTGAAAACACAAAATAATGAACTACTATGTGATAAGTGAGCTTTAAACATAATTTTTTCACTTTTGTGTTTGGATTTTTGAAAATCCGGCTTACACGGTTGTAATCAGTAAGTTATTTGGAGTCTGATAAGGAAAACTTAATTTTTGGTGAATATTAACCTACCCTAATGAATAGTAACATAACCTTATGAATAGTGATATACCCTAATTAATAGTAACCTCACCTATGGTGGTATAAAAATAATATTCAAGTTGGAAGTACGATATACCTATATTTTAGAATAAATTAATGAATGTATTAAAACTGGTTTTCGATAATGAATTATGATTTTAATTAAATATTAAAATAATCATATTTAGAAAATTATTTTTGAAAAATGGGCATCATTTTTGGATTCTACACGTTGAAAAATGGTTGGGGTGAATTTTTGGGATTTTCTGAAATACTTGAATTTTTAATGAATAGTAAAATACGGTAATTTACCGTATATGTACATTATAAGATAAATAGACTATTCCTAGCATCATGGCTGATGTCACCACCCTTGGTTCGGATTCACATGACCCATTTACTATTCTTGGTCATGGAATACTTACTATTCTTTGTCTTGTGAAGAAATAATAAATTAATTATTATAATATTGTAAAATCCCCCCTCTCCTCCACTATAAAACCCCCCTTCACTCCCTCTTCTATCCACTCCTCTCAAGCCCTGTGCCTTGCCATTATTCTGCCCAAATCTCTCCCAAGGTCCTCCCCCACGTCCAAAAGCTCTCAGACTCCTCAAAATACGAAAACCTCTCCCCTTAAGAGGTTCTCAAAGGAGGAATTCTCAAGAGGTAAAATTCCTCTTCCCGATTTCTTCTTTTCTTTTAAGTTCTTTTCTTTTTATTTATTTCCTCACCTCCCTTCACCATAATAGTATGATAAATACAGTAACATAAATTTATTGGAATGTTTTCATACTAATGGTATATTTCATTATCTTCTCTCCTTTCCCCGCCCTTTTATTTGAAAGAAATGAAAGCACTGTTTGAGATGTGCTAATTTAGCACATTCAAGGACAACAATTTATCAATTTCTAACATTATCTTTAATTCTAGTAATGAAACCATTTGTGCTATGGTTGAACCAGATTATTATACATTTAATATATCCTATTTTTTGTTCTGTAATCCTTTTCTACAAATGGTATTAAATTATAAATCAAAACATGTTCTTCGTAATCAAATCTATCGTTTAACAAAAATGGTTATCACTAAGGTTATATATATAATAATTAGACTTCACTTTAAGTAACCTAATTAAAATAAAAAACATGTAATCTCCTGGATGTTCAATAAAGAATATAACTTCAGTTCTGTGCAACCACATTCATATTACATATAAGTCAAACTTGAATATTAGTGAACCGATCTTTTAAAACCAAGTAAACAAACAAGCCCGAACAATGAAACTGAACCTTATAACTAATAAAAAAGAATTTGAATGAACTAAAAAGGGTTATAATAAGTAAATTACATATATAATAGGTTCTGGAATTGTTAATTAATAAGCCTAATTTGTTTATTCAGGTCATTTATAACAAGTGGAGAACACCAACAAATTTAAGGTAAGGGATCCTCTCCTTTTCTCTCTTAATCAAGATTGTCCTCTATACTATGCCTTTATATGTGTACTAGAAAATGATGTGGTATGTTTAAGAACCTCCCCCATACTTCATTTTATATTTATAAGTGATGATAAAACCCATTTCTCTCTCATCAATCCCTCTTGGTCACACCCGACACCATGCCGATAAAATCATAACGAATTCCACCTGAACCTTCTTTATTCTTTCGGGTTGCCTTATTTTTCTTTAAAAATGGTGTTATCTTATCTATATATGTGAGTATTATTACTTATGGATATTTTTACAAGATTCTTATACCAATAACCTTTCATCACATTCTTTCAGGGATATACATGATTTTGAAAGATTCCCTCCTTAGAACTTTCTGATAAGCCAACCTGTTTTAAGGGGACTTCCCAAATTTTTACCCAAATTTAAAGTGCAATCTATCCTATGTTTTAAAACAAAATTTTAGTTATAAAATAAGTATTTTTATTATGAAAACCTTATTGGTTAAATTCTGGTTTTATATAAAAGAATGTCCTCCTTTCTATTTGAAAAGCTCCAGAGTGTTTTCCTTAAAACCGCACAAAAATGTTTTAATGATAATGTTTCTAAAATACATTTTTTATATATTGTCACTTATATTTGACACCACTTACCATGTTATATTCCTATTCTACCCTATGAATGTCCATTTATGTTCTAATCCCTTCCTTTTATGGACACTTTCGTGATACGCCCATTGGATATGTTTTATGTCATGATTGTGGTACCCAATTCTTTCCATGGGTAACCTTATGTTTATGTATGGTTAATTATGTATGATTATTTATGTGGTAAGATTATTTATGTGGAAATAATATTCATGAATATGTTGATATGGGTGCACCCAGATAGTGTTCCAATTCATTGGGTAAGGATAAGTCTCATGATATGTGATGTGAAATGGGATTGGCGGTTAGCCTTGACCTGTACTAAAATGGGAAATGGGATTGGTGGTTAGCCTTGACCCGTACTAAAGATATGATTTATGATTCTGCCATATTTATATGATTCCATGTTTATATGATACCATGCTTATATTAAATGATTTTATAAGTTTCATGCTTTGGATATCATTATGTCATGCCTCCTAACTCATGTGCTTGAGATTTATCCTTAAGTTCTTTTCCCTTACTGGGATTTTTAGCTCATCCTTTTGTTCATGTGTTCCCCAGGGTACCCTATGCAGATGTAAGAGCTCAAAGGAAGTTAGAATATCTTTATGAAGATTAAATAAAGAAGTTTTTTTAGCCCCTTGTTTTATGTTTTATGTACCTAATCTTCCAAGACACTAGACTTAACGATCCTTGGCTTGTACTCTGATGGTTAATTTTGATTAAAATCATGAAATGTTTTATGTAAAAGGCTCAGGTTTCTATAGTTAGTATCATAGGATGGTCTAGTTATTTTTGGAGATTAGGAATAGAGCACCTTAGTGAGAAACTTAAGGATGAGACTAAGAATAATGAAATAGTCCTAAATTTTGGTGATTATAGAGTAAGTGGTTTATCAAGAAAATACATCCCTATCTGGATACGAGTAAGTAGAGGTGGATCTGGCATAGATGTATCTAGGGGTAAAACCCGAAAACACCACTTTGATCTAGACTCGAATGAGAACTGGTGCACGATAACAGGCCTTGCTGCACTCTTGGTTATGACACTTCTGGGGGATATGATTTGGTAGATTCACGAACTTAGTACAAACCATTATTAAGGGAAAAAGCCCATAAGAATATAAGTTATGAAATAGATCTAGGATAACCTAGATATAAACTTAAGGAATCACAAGTTAGGATGTACTTCTTCTTTATAAGTTTATCCTTTAATGTTCAAAGTTTCCTTTTTATGATCAATAGATAAGTATTCAAGACCTCTAATTATACATTCTTTTTCTTAGTTAACGACATGAAATAGAAGAAGACATTACAACAACCAATGTGATAGGTAATGTGTTGATTTCCCTAATGACATGCCTGATGTGATGGAAGTAGGTGCTCAAAACTTCATGGAAGTAATTTCTCAGTTGGCTCGAGTTATGAATAATAACTTGAATCAGGTGGAACGTCCCCCTCCTCCAAGGAAAGAGAAAGTTACCGTAGAATACTTCATGCCGTAAAGGACTCCCATGTTTAGTGGGTCTTCTGATCCCCTCCTCACAGAACAATGGATTAACTCCATTGAAAAGATATTCTCTGTCCTCCAGTGCTCAGAAGAAGGGAAGGTGGTACTGGCGGTCTATCGTTTTGATGGGGAAGCTGATCAGTGGTGGAAAATGATCAAGAATACAAAGTCCCAAGAGGAAATCGATTCCATAGATTGATAGTAATTCAAGAGGATGTTTTTCAAAAATATTTTCCTTGAACCCTCCGTCTCAAGATGGAAAGAGAGTTCCTTGGACTCAAGCAGAAGGAAGATGAGTCCATCGAGGCGTATGATGAAAACTTTACAAGTCTTGCAAGGTACTCCTCTGGCTTTGTCATGAACACCAAAAGCAAGGTGGATCGCTTCTTTAGTAGACTAAAGCCGAGTCTACGAAAAGCGTTGGCGATTTGAGACTTCAACAGTTATGAGGAAATTGTCTGTTGTGCCCTCAAGGTTGAAATGGATATTGGAGACTCTCAGTGGTCTCATGGGCCTAGTGACAAGAAGCGGAAGATGAAAAAAAACATGGGTGATCTATCAAACAAATCCCATGATGGAAGGAATCCCAACTTTCCCCTTTGCAAAAATTATGGTAAGAAGAATCCTGGTAACTGTCTAAAGGGAACCAATAATTTCTTCAAATGTGGAAAGTTTGGTCATCTGGCCAAGAATTTCCAAAGGGGTATGAAAAATCCCGCTAATGTTGAAGAATAAAGGAAGGTTTAGATCAACACTCAGCCTGTAGTGCAGTGTTTTAACTGCAAGGAGCTTGGGCATTATGCAAACAATTGTCCTAAGCCAAGGGTTGTCGGAGACAATCAGCAACAAACTCCAAGGCAACAAGTAAGGGCTTATGCTATCACTACTACTGAGGTGGAGCCAAAAAACGATGTGGTGATAGGTACGCTAGTTATTAATTCAAGAATAGAAAATGTACTATTTGATTCTGGTTCTACACATTCTTTCATATCTTTCAAGTTTAGTAGAACTATTCAAACACCACCTCAAAATTTGGAGGAAAAGTTATCAGTGAGAACAACGAATGAGGAAATTGTTGCATCCATGGTTTATAACTCCTCCTCGATTAATGTTTGTGGACTGAAACTCCCAGCAAATCTTTTCATACTTCCATTGGTGGAGTTTGACTCTATCTTAGGCATGGATTGGATGTCTTTATAAAAATCCAATATCAACTTTCGGGAAAGGGAGATCACTCTTCACATCCCGAAGCATCCTCCGATTCTTTTAAAGTGCAAGGAGAAAGATGAATCTTCTTTTGAATCATCATCTCAAGTGTGGATATTGCTTCTTTATGAGCATGCATATCTAGCTCAAATGATTGGGACAAAGGATAGAATCATGCTTGAAGACATGCCCATTGTGAGGGATTACACTGATGTATTCCCTGAAGAATTTCCTGGTTTTCCTCCTGACTGAGAGGTTGAGTTCTCAATTGAACTTATCTCTGAATCTCTACCAATATCAAAGACACCTTATAGAATGGCCATCATAGAGATGGAAGAGCTGAAGAAGTAATTATAGGAGAATATGAAGAAGGGTTTTATACGCCCAAGTGCTTCACTGTGGGGTGCTCCAGTCCTCTTCGTCAAGAAGAAGGATGGATCAATGCGCCTCTGAATTGATTATCGTGAGCTCAATAAAATCACGATAAAGAAAAAGTATCCCCTTCCACGGATAGATGAATTGTTCAATCAACTTTGTGGGGCAGTTATTTCTCTAAGGTGGAAATTCGGTTGGGATATCAACAACTAAAGGTGAGGAAGGAAGATATTCCCAAGACTGCCTTACGAACGAGGTATGGACACTATGAGTTCATAGTGATGCCCTTCAGACTCACTAATTTTCTAGTAATTTTCATGGATTTAATGAATAGAGTCTTTAGATATTACCTCGACAAATTTGTGGTGGTCTTTATTGATGATATTTTGATATACTCGAAGAGCAAGGAGGAACATGAGGAGCATTTGGAAACTGTGTTAAAGACTTTGCGAAGGGATAATTTGTATGAAAAGTACAGTAAATATGAGTTCTAGATGGAGGAAGTATCATTATTCGGGCATGTTATCACCAGGAAAGGGATATCTATGGACCCTTCCAAGATGAAGGCAATTGAAGAGTGGCTGAGGCCAACTTATGTAATGGAGATCCGCAACTTTTTAGGTCTAGCTGGGTATTATCGACGATTAGTGAAGAAATTTTCACGATTGTCAAACCCAATGACCAAGATGACATGGAATGGAGTAAAGTTCGTCTTGACATAGGATTGTGAAGACTATTTCAAGGAGTTGAAAAAGAGGCTTATCACTGTGCCGGTACTCACACTCCCTTCAAGTGTAGAAATATTTGTGGTGTATAGTGATGCTTCTAAGAAAGGATTAGGCTGTCTGCTAATGAAAAATGATAAAGTGATAGCCTATGCCTCAAGGTAGATGAAAATCCATGAGAAAAACTACCCCACACATGATCTGGAGTTGGTGGCTGTGATCTTTGCGTTGAAAATTTGGTGGCATTATCTCTATGGGAAAAAATGTGAGATATATACTGACTACAAGAGTCTCAAATATATATTCACACAGAAAAAGATTAATATGTTCCAGTGAAGATGGATAGATCTAATCAAGGATTATAGCTGCTCAATCCACTACCATCTCGGTAAGGCAAACAAGGTGGCAAATTCTCTAAGTAGAAAGAATCCTGCATCTTTATCAATGATGAGAATTGAAAAGGATCCGATATTCTTAGATTTACAAAGGATGGACATGGGGATCATTAAGGGAGGAACATCATCAATCCTTTCTCAAATGATTTATCAACCATCCCTCTTAGAGAAAATAAAGTTTGATCAAAGAAAGGATGTGGAAATTTAGAAAAGGTTTGAAGTTGTTAAAAATAGGAAATCCTCCGATTTCAAAATTGACAAGGAAGGAGCTGTAAGATTTGGGGCACGATTATGTGTACCATATAATCCAGAGATAAAGAAGGATCTATTTAATGATGCACATAGCTCAACCTTCTCTATCCATCAGGGAAGTACCAAAATGTACCGTGATCTCAGAGAACACTTCTGGTGGGATAACATGAAGAAGGAGATTGCAAAATATATATCAAGGTTCTTGGTATGTCAACAAGTTAAAGTTGAGCGACAAAAGTCCAATGGTATGATACAACCATTGCCTATACCCATGTGGAAATGGGAAAATATTGCAATGGACTTTGTCACGGGTCTCCCAAAGACGTCGAAGGGAAATAATGCGATATGGGTTGTGGTTGACCGACTCACCAAGACATCCCGTTTCATCGCTATTCGGGAAGATATATCGCTTGAACAACATGAAAAGTTATATGTGAAGGAAGTGTTGAGACTGCACGGTGTTCCACTCTCAATTGTATCCGACCATGATCCGAGATTCACCTCAAAGTTTTGGAAAAGTCTCCAGCATGCTCTGAGCACTGAACTGAACTTCAGTACGGCCTATCATCCTCAAACTAATGGCCAGTTTGGGCAAACTATTCAGACACTAGAAGTCATGTTGAGATCATGTTCTATGTAATTCAATGGAGGATGGGACCAACATCTTCCACTAGTTGAATTATCATACAACAATAGTTTCCACTCGAGCATCCAAATGGCACCATATGAATCCATTTATGGGAAAAGGTGCAGAACACCGGCATGTTGGGATGAAGTTAGCGAGCATAAGCTACTAGGACTTGAAATGGTCGAAGAAATAGTGGAGAAGGTGAAAACCATTCAGCAGCATATCAAGATAGCCCAAAGTTGACAAAAGAGTTATGCAGATAACCGTCAACGTGACCTTGAGTTAAAATTTGGATACATGGTATTTCTACGCATATCTCTGTGGAATAAGGTCATGAGGTTTGGGAAGAAAGGGAAGTTAAGTCCCAGGTACATCGGCCCCTTTGAGATCCTTGATTGAGTCGGAGTTGTGGCCTATCGACTGGCACTTCCACCTACCATGTCGAAAGTACATGATGTCTTTAATGTATCCATCTTAAGGACGTACATACCAAACCCTTCGCATGTACTCTCTTCAGAGGTGGTACAGTTGGAGGATGAACTTTCCTATGAGGAGCATCCAGTGAAGATCTTGGATCATAGAGACAAAGTTCTACGCAACAAGACTACTCATCTGGTCAAGGTACTATGAAAAAACTATAAGTACGAAGAGGAAACATGGGAACTGGAGGAAGCAATAAAGGAAAAGTACCCACATCTATTTTTGGCCTAGAATGTAAAATGAAATTTCAAGGGAAAAATTTCTTAAGGGGGGAAGAATGTAATGACCCAGTGTTTTTCAATGGAAATTAATTTCTTATAAATATGTCATAAAAATCACTTGAGAACACAAAATAATGAACTACTAAGTGATAAGTGAGCTTTAAACATAATTTTGTCACTTCTGTGTCTGGAATTGTGAAAATCCAGCTTACACAGTTGTAATCAGTAAGTTATTTGGAGTCCGATAAGGAAAACTTAATTTTTGGTGAATAGTAACCTACCCTAATGAATAGTAACATACCCTTATGAATAGTGATATACCCTAATAAATAGTAACCTCACCTATGGTGGTATAAAAATAATATTCAATTTGGAAGTACGATATAACTATATTTTAGAACAAGTTAATGAATGTATTAAAACTGGTTTTCGATAATGAATTATGATTTTAATTAAATATTAAAATAATCAAATTTAGAAAATTATTTTTGAAAAATGGGCTTCATTTTTGGATTCTACACTTAGAAAAATGGTTGGGGTGAATTTTTGGGATTTTTCTGAAATATTTGAATTTTTGACGAATAGTAAAATACGGTAATTTACCGTATATGTACATTATAAGATAAATAGACTATTACTAGCATCATGGATGATGTCACCACCCTTGGTTCGGATTCAAATGACCCATTTACTATTCTTGGTCATGGAATACTTACTATTCCTTATCTTGTGAAGAAATAATAAATTAATGATTATAATATTGTGAAATCCCTCCTCTCCTCCACTATAAAAACCCCCTTCACTCCCTCTTCTCTCCACTCCTCTAAAGCCTTGTGGATTGCCATTATTCTGCCCAAATCTCTCCCCAAGGTCCTTCCTCGTGTCCAAAATCTCTCAGCCTCTTCAAAATACCAAAACCACTCCCCTTAAGAGGTTCTCAAAGGAGGAAGTCTCAAGAGGTAAAATTCCTCTTCCCGATTTCTTCTTTTCTTTTAAGTTCTTTCCTTTTTATTTCTTTCCTCACCTCCCTTCACCATAATAGTATGATAAATCCAGTAACATAAATGTACTGGAATGTTTTCATGCTAATGTTATATTTCATTATCTTCTCTCCTTTCCCCGCCCTTTTATTTGAAAGAAATGAAAGCACCGTTTGAGATGTGCTAATTTAGCACATTCAAGGACAACGATTTATCAATTTTTAACGTTATCATTAATTAGGGTTATGAAACCATTTGTGCTATGGTTGAACCATATTATTATACATGTAATATATTCTATTTTTGGTTCTGTAATCCTTTTGTACAAATGGTATTAAATTATAAAGCAAAACATGTTCTTCGTAATCAAATCCATCGTTTAACAAAAATGGTTATCACTAAGGTTATATATATAATAATTAGACTTCACTTTAAGTAACCTAATTAAAATTAAAACCATGTAATCTCATGGATTTTAAATAAATAATATAACTTCAGTTCTGGACAACCACATTCATCTTTCATATAATCCAAACTTGAATATAAGTGAACCGATCTTTTAAAACCAAGTAAACAAACAAGCCCGAACAATGAAACTAAACCTTACAACTAATCAAAAAGGATTTGAATGAACTAAAAAGGGTTATAATAAGTAAATTAAATATAGAAGAGTTTCTGGACTTGTTAATTAATAAGCCTAATTTGTTTATTCAGGTCATTTATAACAAGTGGAGAACACCAACAGATTTAAGGTAAGGGATCCTCTCCTTTTCTCTCTTAATCAAGATTGTCCTCTATACTATGCCTTTATACGTGTACTAGAAAATTATGGGGTATGTTTAAGAACCTCCCCCATAATTCCTTCTATATTTATAAGTGATGATAAACCCCATTTCTCTCTCATCAATCCCTCTTGGTCACACCCGATACCATGCCGATAAAATCGTAATGAATTCCACCCGAACCTTCTTTGTTCTTTCGGGTTGCCTTATCTTTCTTTAAAAATGGTGTTATCTTATCTATATATGCGAGTCTTATGACTTCTGTATATTTGTACAATATTCTTATATCAAGACCCTTTCATCACATTATTTTGGGGATATACATGATTTTGAAAGACTCTCTCCTTATAACATTCCGAAAAGCCAACCTGTTTTAAGGGGACTTCCCAAATTTTTACCCAAATTTCAAGTCCACTCTATCATATGTTTTAAAACACCATTGTATTTATAAAATAAGTATTTTTATTATAAAAACCTTCTTGGTTAAATTTCAGTTTTATATAAAATAATGTCCTCCTTTCTATTTGAAAAGTTCCAGAGTGTTTTCCTTAAAACTGCACAAAAATGTTTTAATGCTAATGTTTCTAAAATACATTTTTCTTATATGTTATCACTTATATTTGACACCACTTACCATGTTATATGAATATTTTACCCTATGAATGTCCATGTATGTTGTAATCCATTCCTTTCATGGACACTTGTGATACGCCCATTGGATATGTTTTATATCATGATTGTGGTACCCAATTCTTTCCATGGGTAACCTTATGTTTATGTATGGTTGATTGTGTATGATTATTTATGTGGAAATATTATTTATGTGGCAAGAATATTCATGAATATGTTGATATGGGTACACCCAAATAGCACTCTAATGCATTGGGTAAGGATAAGTCTCATGAGATGCGATGTGAAACGGGATTGACGGTTAGCCTTGACCCGTACTAAAATGGGAAACAGGATTGGCGGTTAGCCTTGAACCGTACTAAAGATATGATTTATGATTCTGCCATATTTATATGATTCCATGTTTATATTATCCCATGATTATATTAAATGATTTTATAATTTTCAGGATTTGGATATCATTATGTCATTCCTCCTAACTCATGTGCTTGAGATGTATCCTTAAGTTATTTTCCCTTACTGGGTTTTTTAGCTCATCCTTTTGTTCATGTGTTCCCCATAGTACCCTATGAAGATGTAAGAGCTCAAAGGAAGTTAGAATCTCTTTATTGAGATTAAATAAAGAAGTTTATTTAGCCCCTTATTTTATGTTTTATGTACCTAGTCTTCCAAGCCACTAGACATAACGATCCTTGGCTTGTACTCTAATGGTTAATTATGCTTAAAATCATGAAATGTTTTATGTAAAAGGCTCAGGTCACTATAGACATCCTTTGTACTGTTGTTAACCCTGATCCAGAGTGTGGATCAAAGTTTTATATAAACTGTTTGAGAGGACTAAGTCTTAGCTTGAGACTGAACCTCTTGGTTTAATCTGGTGAGCATCTTATTTAAGTTTAAAGTATATTTTCTTTTCCACTACTAAGTACTTTAAATATAAATCTATTTTAGAGTAACTCTAATAGTTAAACTAGAAAGTGTTTGTAATTATTGTGAGCCATTAATTTAGTTTCAAAAGCTAACTTAATCTTCAGATTAAGTTAACTGAGAAGTAATAAATCTTGGAGAAACTGATTGAACACTTAAAATGTTTATAAATTCACTACAGTTTAACTTGTTTTATGAATTGGGGGATTTTGATACATTTCTTTAAAACAGAAAATTTTAATTGGAACTCAATTCACCCCTCCTCTTGAGTGTCCACTCCGACCAACATTTTTTATTTTTTAAATATATAATTAGAGTGTTTCATTTTTTCATCTTCTTAGATAACATAATTTATATTTCATAATATTTGAATACCAACTATGATTTATCATCTTGTATCTACTTGTTTTATTAATCTATATCTATGAAAAAATTAATAGGGAATATTTTTATATAATACATAAATTTAAAATAAGAATAAATCTATTATTTAATTTGTACATTATCTTCATAGTAGTATCATAAATCACCTGTTGTATAATTACCAATAAATAAATATAAAAATTTACCAATATGATTTCCTTTAGGTAATGGTGAATCAACACTCACTTTTCCGTCTATGGATATTTTAAACATGATTCAAATTAGAACATTTTATTCATCATATTACTAAAGATAGGTCTAAAAATCAATATAATCAATGGAATATGGTTATCTATGATACCAATTGAGATTCCTAGGAGTGGCTGTATCACCTAAGAGTTGGTTGAATCTGAGTGTAAAATATTTTGTAGAATTTATTATTCCCATTAAATTTTTGTCCTTCTCTATATTTAATCACATCTTATCAATTAAAATAATATTTAATTGGTTTTTTTACCCAGAACTCATATACTATTTGAATTTAAATGAATAATTTAATGTTTATAACAAGGTAAGTGTACATGGTTCACCACAAATGTGGGTGAAAATTTCTTTCTTTTTGTTCGGGTTCATTCAAGGGTAATATATTCCATAGGAATACATTATCAATTACAAGTAGTGTGCGGATGTATCATCCTATTCATAAATATATATCATTAATTCAAATCTATCACTTAGTTAGAATAATTTTTTTAGGAATATACTTGTATTTTACAAAACCTTCAATCCTCTTGAAGAAGATCATATATCTTAACCATATGTAACCTTAGAAAATTGATTTAATCTCTTTCCCCAGTAAAGTCATAGAACACCTATTGATATTATTAGATAATTTATGAAAATAAATCACCAAAAGAACCCAATGTAACAAATTATTATTTTATAATATTTTTATCTATAAATAAATCCAATTCCATGGTGTATTTCTTTACACAGAACATAGAGTTTAAACGAACTGGGAAAGACTATTGAAATAATACTCTATGATGGTTAATACTTACCTATTAGAATGAATTTAATGAATAATATTAAAAGGATTATGAAAAATATTTATAATAATTTTCTTAATATAAATTTATTGATTAACTCATAGTAATTAAGTACTCAATTTTTAGTATAACCTTTTTATGCTTCAATAATTTATTTTCTTCAAAAATGATTGAATTAAATTTTGTTCATGGATATTATAATTAATTTCATCATAATTATAAATTATTTTTTAAAAAATGATATCATTTATGAAATAATCATTTTAATATTTACTTATTTTTATTTTTTAAGATTTTTATAAAAATATTTCTTTTTAATTCACTAGTGAAGTCTTTTTTTTCATTGAAAAATTGATCTAATAGTTTAATTATATTTTGGATTTTTAATTAAATTTATAATAAATCTATTTGATTTATAATAATCTAATTAATTATATCAGGGTCATCAATTTACATTATTTTGATATAAGTTAGTGTTGAGGCTTAAAAACACATTTTTCTGGAAAAATACTTTTCGTCTCATTTTACATGATCATTTTTAAATTTATTTCTACCAATTATAAGAATTGAATTTAATAAAATGGGTTTCATATTTTGAATCTCAATATTCAATTTTTTTAAATATATACCTTTTATTTTTAGGAAAAATGAACAGTAATCATGGTGAAATTTATCATGACAGTAAAGGGTAACAAAAATAATTAATGTTTAAAATAATGTGTTATGTCTTTACAAATCTATCAAAAACCTGAAATTATTTCATTGGATAATTATAATTTAATAAAATTACTTCTAAATTTGAATATATTGAATTTTGGTGTAATTTTCCTTTGATAATGAAATTTTTATTATTTTAAGGAATGAAAAATATAATATATCACTCTCTTTCCTTTGAATTTCTCTACTCTGTTCATAGATGAATGAAAATAATTATTGAATTAATATCAAAAGGTATTTTATTTTAATGAAATTATTTTTATTTTGGTGATTCATTTCATGTTTTGGGTGTTTTTATAATTATCTTAAATATTATACAATGTTGAAATAGTGCATATGCAAGTAGTAGAAAAAAGTAAATAATTTTCAAATTATAAAAAATATTTTATTGTGATGAATTATTGCTCCACAATAATTATATAGTTAATAATTATTAATTTTTGAAGATAAAAATGATTATATTTTAATTCAATATTTATATTTATGTCCTTGAAGTCAGATTAAATGAATATTGTCAAATATGAGACTAATGAAATTTTATGTGAAATAATATTTTAAAATAATATTTAAAAAAATCATAAATTTTTTGATATAGGACAAGTTGTATTAGGATGTGTAAAAAATTTCATCCATGAGAAATTTATGAGAAAATTTCTACCTCGCATGTAACATTATATCCCTTTAATCTTGAAAATATTTTTCTTGTGGTTAGGGATAAAATAGTTTAACATAGGGTTTAAAACCAAAATGTATTGTTTAAAAAACAACATAAAGATATAAAAATGCTATTTTATAAAGGTATTTAAAACATATCATATAATAGATTCTAAATTATATCCAAATTCTGAATAATTGACATGAAAATTAATTTTTTATACTTAAATCATTGTAATAATTCTAGGTGTGTCCTTTCGTTCAATATAAAAAGGAGCCACTTATCCTCTCTTCATACATCTCCTAGAGCCATGTATCTTAACCATAACCTACCAAAACCTCTTATTAGAATACTTATCCAAGTTTTAGATGTTATTTTATTACAAAATTCCCAACCCTAGGCCCCTTAATAGGATATCTAATTGAGATAATTCGAAGAAGCATTAATCATCTTCACCGAGAACATTCATTTTTCATCTTATTTTTTTACTTTTAATTATGAAAAAAAATTAAAATATAAAAAAAAAGTGTATGAAATATAATATCATTTTAATATGTTCATGAAATAATATTTATACATCTCTTTCCCTATCAAATTTAATATAGAACTGTTGCTCATTCATATGGAAGACTGCCTCCTCACAAACTGATGTAATTTGTTTTCCATTACCACCTTACTTGGACTGGAATAATGATAGAAAAAAATAATTTATATGAAACATATGAAATAATTATAATTGTTTAGTTATATGAAAAAATATACCTTTTTACCCTTCCACCCTTTTAAATTTGATAATTCCCCCCATGCATATGTACGATCTACCTTCCCCACAAAGAGATGCGATTCATTGTTGATGTCTATTTTTCATGGATGATTTTAAATATGTTTATAATTAATAGTTATAATTTTTATATCAATAATAAAATACTATAGATTATATACATTTGGTCATTATATAAGTACAATAACTACATAATCCAAAACCATAATTTAAAATGAAGCAGTTAACACCTAAAATAATGTTATTAGTAAAATATTATTAACGAATGAGTGAACATATGTTATAAATGGATAATATATTATATTTTAAAATGAATATGGTTATGATATTTGTGTTTAATAAAGATAAATTCAATATATATGAGGTAAAAATCATTAGAATGGAATTCCAAACTTTTGGTAGGGGACTTAATCTCGATATCCACTATATTGGTACATATTTGGTATTATGTACAAGTTTAATTTAATATGGTGAGTGTGTAAAAAATTTCATGAATATAACATAAATATATATTTATTCTTGTTTATTAATGTTTCAATTATATTTTAGTCTCTCTAAGGATGATAATATATAATTTACAAAAGAATTACGAATTGATTTCAAAACCAAATTTTTAATGGGATTACTAGAATATTCATTAAAGAAGTATTATAATATATCCATCCTAAAATCCATCAATTTCATTATTATCTGGATAGTTATTATTTATCTTTGTGTTATTATAAAGTTTTATCTCATTGTATCTTTAATTAATCAAGTAAATGTTAACAAAAAAGTTGATCTTATTTCGCATCTTATTGAGTATATTTTTATTCTATATCCATATTATTCAAAAAAAATTATAAAAAAAATTTCTATTTAATAAAATTATTTATTAAGGTCATTTTAAGTTTTCCCTAAAATTTTAAATGGTTTTAATGGAATATTTATAATGTTTTACATAATGGTCATTATTGACATTATTTATATAAAGTCGAAATGAATGTTTCTTTTTAATGTATACGACCTTAATAGTTTTCCCTTCCACCATAACCTTTATACGATATTTAAAATATTCTATAATATTTCAAAGGGTTTACAATAAAAAGACACTAATGAATTCTTATTTTAGTGGTTCACTTTTATTTTCTTTATTTCTCTAAATAACATTCATTTATTAAAAAACCTATATTTATGATGAATTGATTATCATACTTTTTCTCTTATTAATTTTGTGGTCATCAATACTCTCTTTAAACATTCAATTTCTTACAACAATTTTCCATTGGAAATTAAATTTCTCTTAAATATAAATATACATTGAATAATGGATTTATTATTACCAACACTGTATACCATTTCTATAGATGGCGTTTTACTATGAATGTTATTTGATTGACGTAAGAAATATCGTTATTCTTTATCCTCTATAGAATATAGATATTTTTTTATATTGAATATTTTTTTTGAATTTAATTGATTATTCAATATATGAGGAATTCATTGGAGATACAATGATGTTTGAGGAATTTATTATTATAGATTATTGATTCATTAATAGGTATCATGAGACAAAGCAGTTGGAAACACATATTAAATAGGTTATTTTTTCACATATCCATTGATTAAACTGTCTTGGCATAATGCCTTTACGGTAATATATCATGATGTCTGAAATCATGATTCCCAACATTAAACATTTACTTCATTGAGAATTTATTTATTATCATCCTTGACATTCCTATAATGACATTAACAATGGATACATTTTTTTTATAATGTTATTGTTTAAATAACATTAGTTTTCTATTATTTACCCTGCTATATTGATTACAACTTATTTGTTCATGATAGATTCTGTTGTATATAAACCTTACTGAGCATATGAGATAACCCTTTATTTTTTCCCATTACACCATATATGATGATAAATATTTTGAATAATATAATTTATGTGAGAATTTTTTGTATTCAATAATTTTTATATTTATAAGGAAATATGGGAATCATGTATCTATACAAGTCTTTCATGATTACTAAAAAAATAAATCCATGGTGGAATGATCCCTTGTATACCATTTGAATTAAATAATGTTGAAATTTATTATGGGTTACTAACTTTGGGATAGCTGAATTTGGTATTCAAGAGTGTTTATTAGAAACTGTGGGAACTAGATTTTAAATGAACATATCAAACATGGGAATTATGATAATACCTCATAGTATTTGAGAACATTTACTATTATATATTTTTTTATTTTATGGATTAGTATACATGATGATTACAAGATAACTCATTTTATGCTATTATTTAGTGATACTATATAATAGAAGAGAGGGAATCAACACCCATAGTCAATGTAATGATTTCCCTACTAAGAAAGACAATACTTCTTGTGTTGGAGTTGGTACAATAATTTCCATATTGGCTATTCCAAAACAAGTTATTTCAAAAAAAACTTTCTTGTATAAACTAGAATGTTGTTATATAGGGTGATTCTCCTATATTATATTTTTTCATGTGATAGAAGCCTCTAACTTTTAATGGAACTACCAATCCATTAGGAGTTGAGAAATGGATTAATACCATTGAAATGGTATTTTTTGTCTTTGTGAAGTAATGAATGTGAAAATTTAATTCTAGTAATGAATTTTTTGAAAGGAGATGTTGATAAATGGTGGTAATTTATCTAAAAATCTAATGAGGTTGAAGAAATGAATTTTTTGGAATGGAGAGATTTTAAAGTGATATACTTTGAGAAATACTTCTCCTAATAATTGTGATATGAAATGGATAGGTAGTTTATCACTTTGTATATGAAGGTAGAATATGGTGTTTAAGAGAATTATGATAACTTTAATAATTTAACTAGGCATACTACATACTAAATACGTAATCCAAAAATCAAGATAGATCATTTCTTTAATGATATTATGTTGATACTCAAAAGGAAAAAAATTTCTCAAATGTTTTCATCATATGACTATATAGTTTCATGTTCCATTAATATAATTGGATAATTTTATAGAACCTATATCACTAATATAAATCAAGAGAATAATAGGTTGGAAATGAAAATAAAAGGAAAATGGAATGTGTTAGATAAGAATAAGGGAGTGAATAAATTTTCACCATTTACTAATTATTGAATGAAAAATAATAGAAAATGAATGATGGGTGTGGGATGTTCTTAAAATTGGGGAGATATTTTTCATCTATCTAATGAATGTAAAAAAACAACGAATGAACTATTATCCAGTGCATCAACTATTAAGAGATAGGGAATTATTAGAACTAGTTCTCAAAGAATCTTGGGAAAATACCACAAAATAAGCTAAAGGGAGGAGTCCAGTCATATGGAATTATAAAATCCAACATGTAAGTTCCAAGAGATGTAGTGAAAGGAACACTTATAATCCAGAATAGAAATGAAAATGATTTATTTTATTCAGGTTCTAGACACTATATTATATCTAATAAATTTCTTAAGTGTATCATATCACCACCATAATAGATATATGTTGACATGGAAGTGAAAAATCTAAATTTATGATGATCACATGTTTATAAAACAACTAATCTCTTAGAAAAGTGTTTTGGAATGTACTTATTATAAATATTATAATTCTTCATCTTTTTGAATTTTATGTAATTTTGTAATTGATTGGATCTATTAGTACATATCCCATATCAATTGTCTAGGAAGAGATGTTATATTAAATATCCTGATTCAACCTATAATATTCAGTCAAAGTTAGTATAAACCATAACTTACAATGGAAATTATTTCCATTATATGGGGTTTTATACCTATTAATGAGGGATATAAATCTTAGATGGTTGGGGAGAAACTCAACATTGATAATATTTTTGAAATAATTTCCTAGTATTCCACTGAATTATGAAATTTAGTTCTCAATAGAACTTATACTTTATACTACAAAAATTTCAATGTCACCATATATAATTTCCCATATTATGTTGTAGGAATTGTAGATGAAACGCCAAGAGAATCTATATAATGGATTAATTTATTATAGTTCATCATAATGGGTTGAAACTTATATTTTTTATAATAATAAAGATGGGTCAATGTTTATTTTCATTGATTATTTGGAATGTAGAAAAGTAAATATTAAGAACAAGTATCATATACACTATATTGATGATTTATTTGATCAGTCACAATGAGATAAATATTTTTCTAATATTGGACTTTGACCAACATATCATTATACAAGGTTCATAAAGGTGGGTATAACCAATAAAACATTATATATGAGGTGTGTTCACTATGAATTTATAGTAATACCATTTAGACATACAAATTATCATGTTTTCATCATGAATTTTATGAATAGAATCCTTAAATATTACCTTGATCATTTTTTGGTTGTACTTATATATGATATTATAATATATTTGAAGAGAAAGAAAGAGTGTAGAAATTATTTTAGAATTGTGACAATGACCCCAGGAAAAGATATGTTTTATGAACAATTTACCAACTAATAATTTTAGAAATAAGATGTCTCATTTTTGGGTTATATAATCTCAATCAAGTGTATATCAGTGGATCCAAAAAATATAGAAGTTATTGGGAAATCGTATAGACTGTCCATAATAAACTTAACTCATATTTTTCACATATTGTTTAGACACTATAGTGACATTATGAGATATTCTTCATGACTGTCTAATATACTCACCAAGATTACCTTGAAGGGAGCCATGGTTTTTTGGATTAATAATTTTTTTGGGGAATATCAATTAACTTAAGAGAATGTTTGTAACCACAACTATCCCTAATCTTCCCTAAAATATAAAAGGTTTTGTGTTATATTTTTATGCATAAAATAAGAGATTGGTATGCGTCTTACTGTAGAATGGTATGATAATTGTTTATGTCACGACCCAACCCAAGCCAGGGATCGATCCACGACTACCCCAAGCCCACCTTCATAAGCCAGGGATGTAGACAATCAAGAAAAGAATAACTAACTAGGGGACACATTTCCCAAAGTACCTTTATACACACACATATCCATCTTGATGCAAAAGTATAGATGGAAAGAGTAAAATATGTAACATTGCTATAAAGTAAATCAAGCATGCATAAACCTCTAGACTGTAAAAAATTACGGTAGTGTAAACTAAAAATTGAAAAGGAAAAAATAAATTCCTAACTAGAAATATGTCCCAATATAATAGAAAAATGGAAAAGTAAATAGATGATGGGGCCCAACTCCTGAATCTCAAGCTATGACCACCATATGTGATCCAAGCACTCAGTATCCCTAAGCTCCTCTATAGTCATGGTCGACCTATCTTTCATCTTCATAAGACCTGATATGTGTGGGAAAATCCCATATAGGGGTGAGTATATACATACCTAGTAGGATTCCTAGAAAGATGAAGGGGGAACGGTAAGAGATATAATAGAAAGATAAAGAAAGTATATAGAAAAAGGTATAATGAAAGAGTATAGGTCAACCAAACTAAGAGTGAAATTAAGCTCATCCAAGAACAAGGGGATAAACACAGTGAGTAGATGAACTACCCATTGAGTCTTCGCCACCTATTGTAGGAGATTAGACTCATATGGACACAAGAACCTAAAAAATAAAAGCACATGGCATACCCCATTAATATTAAACTCTCTTGGAAGGAGAGTAGCCAAATAAAGGGTGTGCATATAGAAGAAGAATATATATATTCTCATTCAAAGAAGACCAAAGATAGAGTAAGGGGATATCCATCTCACATCTCAAACCAAGAATAAGAGTGTCTAATAGTTCTAAAAGTCCATCAATGATGCCCAACATCTCACATGTCTTCCCAGAGGTAACCATTTAAGATTAACCATGCCACTTCACTATGACACATCGTCAAGGGGCCACAATATTGAATTATAGGACCCACACCCTAGTACATTAGAGGGTTTCTAATCTATAAGTATTCATAGAGGACCCGTGCCCATGTCGATGGGGGGGGGGGGTCCACTGTGATTGTCGAGGAACCATGCTCAGCCAGGATGGAGGGTTCCACTCTTAGTCATTGAGGACCCATGCCCTATCTTGAAGGTGGGTGCCACTTGGAAGGTTGAGGAAATATTCCCAGACTATATAGAGGGTTCTAATCTATGTTATCAAGGACCCATGCCCTTCCCTATAGAAGTGTTCCACTTAGAAGGCCGATGACCCTTGCCCATCCCGACCAGAGGGTTCCACTCTAAGTCATCGAGGACCCATGATCTACCCCATAGAAGGGTTCCATAATGAAATTCATGGAACCATTTCCATATTTTTTAGAGGATTCCACTCCAATTAGTTAATGAATTATGCCCTTACTCATAGGAGGGTGATGCTCGGAAGGTCTCTGGTGATCCTAGATGATCAATTCCATCACCGAGCATCTCTTAAGTATGTGTTGTGCCCAGAAAATTTCACATCATATCTTCAAGGCCGCAACCTTGGGCACCATTCATTCTACACAGAACAAAACTCATGATAGGATATTTAAGGGGTCAAAATATGATTTTAAATGAAGGAGATATGGGCGATTGAAGTTTTCTAAAAAAGGAACTAGGGGGTACATGACATCTGATGGGACTGACACAAATTGTGGTCCCACTCCACTGCCTGGACATGTACCTAGTTGACACATGGTTCCATCCCATGTAGTAGTAAACTCCGTGTAGGTGGACTATACGGTGTGTCTAGGATTACTAGGACTGGGCCGTATCCTTCTTACTATGTCCATGTACCGGACCCTGTGTTTATGTACCTCACCCTTTGTCCATACTTGGACATGTAATTACACATGGTTTCCCACATGTGTGATCTTTCACATAGGTTACCATTTGGAGAATGGGTTTATGATGTGTAGGATGGATATATTCAGTGTCATCCTTAAGCTTTCTGAAACCATATCTTTCACTGCTAAGGGGGTTACACGCCATGTGTTCATCCTTGAACACAATGTGTAGTTGATTTTTTTTATATTTAGACATATAAACTTCATGCATTGAATTAGCTTGATTTGGATTAGATCCAACCTTGAATCGGTCCAAAACTCATAGATCTGGCCATAGATTGCAGATCTCATTCGTCACTCACCAGAAAACAACCTCTGTTTCTTCTGCACACTACCAAAGCATTTACAATGGAATTATTGACCTTTAATGACCAATAAAAATATTCAAAACTTTAAATGATTCTAGATCCATGCTTGGTTCATCGATTAGATCCTTGTTCGTGAAATTGATACAGATCTGGGGGTCCGATCGGGCTTGGTACCACCCGTCAATTGTCAGACCAAGATCTCAGGGTCCAACTAGTTATGATCATGAAGAAACAAGGGAAAAAAAGAACCAATTATTTTTAAACATATTTGTCCAAGAGTTCTAGGACAATGATCAGGAATACGTATCCCAAGGTTAGATAACAATTGAATTTAATTTATTTCCAGTACTCGGGCACATCCATAGGCTGAAAACAAGGATGAAAATCTAAGAAAAAAAAATAATCCACTCAAATATTTAATCAAAGGTCCTAAAAACTATAAATTATGAGTCCTACCTTGATTATGGATCATTCATTGATGAAGAACACACCTGCCAATGATCTATAGATGTCATTACATTCACTACATCTTTATCTCCTCTTATCTGTAGTCTCATCATCGTCTTATGCGATCCACCAATGGAGGAGGGAGGAAGAGATCTGTATTTCTCCTAGGGTTTATGCGGCTAACCCTGGATAAATTTTCTTGGAGATACTATTATATAGTTATCTGTTGCATTGAAATGAATTAATTAACTAATTTAATAATTAATTAATTCACATAATGTACCTCCAATTAGAGAGTGGTTTGAACATCCCACACCAACACATTTTATGTTGCTCCTAGGGTAAAAACCACATTTCAAACTCAATCAAGGTCTCAGATTTCTGATCTGAGCTATCATTTAAGAGTTATCTCATTTTACTTAAGAATATGTGCACACTTAATATAAAATATATTTAATATTTTTATAAAATTAATTCCTAGAACACTGGTTCTTAGAATAATATACCATCTCAGTTCATATATCTATAAATATATAAAGAAATATTTCAATGTCTTACAATGTAAAAACCAGGTCACTACATCATTCCCCCTTTCAATTTTTTTTGTCCCTGAAAATAAAAAACTAATAAAACAAACCGAGATACTAAGACCGTACTTGGATCTCCCACTCCCATGAATTCTCCCAAATGTTCCCATGTTTCCACAACATAAGGACCAAGGGAATAGTACACTCACATAGGTTCCTCTCTTACCAATCCTCGATCACCACTGGGTGCTCTAAAAACGTGGATCCATTCTGAATGTCTATCTCTCCCTAGTTGATGACGTATGTGGGGTCATGCACATATCACCTCAGCTGTGACACATGTAAGATGTGGTGCACCCGCTATAGTTATGGGGGAAGGGTGAGGTGATAATCAAACTCACCAACCCTATACATGATCTCAAACGATCCAATGAACATTGGGGATAACTTGCCTCCCTAGACAAACCTTTACAATCCTCATCATGGAGAAAATATTAATAAAACATGGTCTCCCTACTCAAACTCTAAGGGCCTATGATGAAGATCTATGTAAGATATTTGTATTCTCTGGGACACCCTCATCTACTCATGGATGAATTATAATTTCTCCATCATCACATGCACTATCTATGGGCCCACAAGATATGACTCACCAACATATATGCAACACAAGGGTGACATTTAGTGTCTCCTGTACTGGGCCTCAAATGGTGCGATGTCGATGGTAGAGTGGTATATATTGTTGTACATAAAAACTACCAAGGTAAAGTGATCCTCCCAAATATATCAAAATTCTAACACACAAGACGCTAACATATCCTCCAACTCCTAGATAGTGAACTTGGTCTTCCAATCAGTCTGAGGGTGAAAGGTTTTACTTATCCTCATCTGGGTCCTGAATGCCTCCTCCAGGCCTCTCCAAAATCGTGATGTAAAACACACATCATGATCAGAGACAACATTTGAGTGAACCCCATGAAGGAGAATTATCCCCCATACATACAACTTCCCCAAACTCTCCACCGAAATCTTCTCCCCGATAGCAAGTGCACCGACTTCATGAGTCAGTCAAATATCACCCAAATGGTGTCATGGATATTCACTTGCGCTGAAAACTTGTGAAAAAATACATGGATATTTCATCCCATTTTCACTCTAGGACCTCAAGGGATGTACTACTAGGGTAGAAGTGCATATCTCCCACATCACATCCTCTCGCAACTTGATTGGAACCACTATCCACCCCTAGAACAAGATAGCATGATTCCCTCATTTTAAGTATCCATCTAGTGAGTCACTTATTAATATCTGATCATGTAAGACCTCACAGTAAATGTATACCTACTGAGAATCTCTGAAACACTTGAGGAGTGAATGAGTCAACCGCATCAACTGTAGAGAAGTTATACCCTCATGCTCCACTAGGGTCAGCTGCAAGGAGGCTAACCGATCTGAATCCTCCTGCACTAAGAGATCTTGGGTCTTCCTGCTAAGGAAATATACTAATTTTTTTTCCTTCCCTAGAGTATAAAAAATCTTGAAGTCATATTCCTATAGAAACTTTAACCAACACTACCATATCATGTTCAGGTATCTTTGGGTGAAGATGTACATGTGACTATGGTGGTCTGAGTAAACCAAAAAGAGCTCCCCTAGAAGGTAGTGCCTCAACACCCTTAGGCCGAAGAATACCAATGAAATCTTTAGGTTATGAGTTGCATAGTTATTCTCATGGGGTATCAATTTCCTTGACCTATACATGATAAATACCTTCTAATGCATTAATACATAGCCGAGCATAGCTCCCGGGGCATCACAATACACTACAAAATCCACACATTCCTTTTGTAGTCTCAACACTGGATCAATCATCACCCTTAGCCTCAACACCTCAAAGGCCCTCTAGCACTACTCAAATAAAGAAAAAGGCTTCCCTTTCTGTGTCAAGCTGGTCAAAGGGGCTGCGATTCTGAAGCGGTTTTCCACAAACCTCTTATAGCACTCTAAAAATCCAAGAAATCTCCACACCTCTGACACATTCTTAGGTGGTTCGCAAGACATCAATATTTTTTGGTTCCATATCTAAACCATGCTCAGAAATTACATGTCCCCAAAATCGAATCTCATGAATCTAGAACTTTAACTTTGAGAGGTTTCTATAAAGATGGTGCTCTCGAAGCATGTCTAGGACCATCCTCAAGTGTTCTACATGATAGTGGCATTTTTTTCATACCAAAGGTCATCACTAGAAACTCATAATGTCTGTAGTTACATAAAAATGTCAAACTTAGAATATCAACCTCAAAACCCTCAACTGGTGGTAAC
Source organism: Viscum album (assembly GCA_963277665.1). NCBI lineage: Eukaryota > Viridiplantae > Streptophyta > Magnoliopsida > Santalales > Viscaceae > Viscum > Viscum album. The sequence continues at coordinate 1,870,147,458 of OY728163.1, forward strand.
TAGACCTGATATTGACAATCTAGAACCACATCATGCCGCACAACTAGTCAAATATGTCATTGATTCTTGGAAAGGGAGACTTATTCTTTATCATGTCCCAATTCATGAGATGATAATCCACAAAAAGTCACATGCTCTTATCTTCCTTTTTCATGAACAACACCAAAGATGCCCAGAGGGACACACTGGGTCTGATGAAAACTTTCTCCCAAAGGCCCTCCAATTGAAGACTTAGATATGAGAGCTCAGTAGAATCCATTCAATATGACACATAATATATCAAAGCAGCGTCGAGATTCAAGTCAATGAAAAACTCTATCTCCTACCTCAGAGGTAGTCCTGGTATGTCCTCAAGGATGGAATCCATATAATCCTCTATAACTGAAGGAATCTAGATTCTTGAAGATCCTACTTTACCAAGGTATATACTTGAAAACTGATGGGATATGGGTTTCAACCTCCTCCTCACAAAACCCACCTATCATTCCATGAGATATATCTCATTAGAAAAGAAGAATATCATCCCATCAGCACATAGGAATCTAATTTGTTTGTGATGAAAGTTGATATGTGCTCAAACCATAGATAACCAATCCATACCCAACATGACATCATAGGGTTCCATCATGATGACCACAAGTTCCCACATGAACCTATCTCCATCAAGAGATATCTTCCACTATCGGCAGATAAAATATACTAAAGAAGCATTCCCTATATAAATCTCAAGACAAAGTTGCTGGGATCACACCTTAACTAGGATATCTAGCTCTCACATAAGGAGTATGAAGATAAAGGAATGACTAGAACTTGATTCTAATAATAATAAATAAAGATTAGAATAAACCCTAATCATACCTCTTATCATCTCGTGCGCTGTAGTATCATAAAACTTTAAAGACTACAACTCCCTACAACACCAACCATGAGCTCTCTAAGACTAACATGGGCCAACTGGTGGTGGTGTTGGAAGGATCTCATAATAGTGTCCACCACCCATATCTCCCCCTACTCATATTCTAGATCTGCCACCTAGGGGAACACTTTTTCCTCATTTGGGAAATCCCTGATCACAACGTTGCCTCTACTATGGTGGTCCATCAGCTATCTTTCTGGGTCGATCTGTATGTTTGGGCAGAATGTCTCATTCCATACGAACCTACCCATCAAAATTGAATCACCAACCCTCTTAGAGATGCCATGTTTCTATGTGATTCCTCTAACCATGTGCCTAATACTGATCATGAGAGGATATCCTACATCGAGATCCTAGCACCTAGATTCTTATAGCTACTATATATGACTCATATATGGGGAAACCATTGCCAACTTTAGCTGTCTAGCATCCTTATAACAAAAAATTACTTTGTCACAAGTGTCCACTCCAACACCCTAGCATAGGTGAGGATGAAAAAGGGTACAACGCTATCTCAAATCTATCTATGGAATCCATCTTCAATATTTCATGTTCAGAAGTATCCATCGTAGATTTTTTCAAGGGAGTTATATGTAAGGTCAATGAACCTAAATGAGTAATCATCCACCATCATACCTTCCTATTGTATCTCTATAAGATCTTATATTCAGACTGATCGGAAGAAGGAGGGGAAATACTCCTAATATAATAGCTTCTGGAAGTCAGTCCATGAGAGTGTTGACTAATTGTGCATTTATGTAATAAGGCTCCACTAATTCCCAATTGATCTATGGAAAAGGATAGCTACCACTTAAACCACCTAGTCTTTTAGGGTCTAAAAAATCCTAAAGATATAGACCACCAACTCTAACCAATACTTTTCTACTTGATGATCTGGCTCACTATGGAACCTCAATGGCCTTTGACACTAGAACTCACATAGCACACTAAGCCTACGCGCGTCCTCATACCACTCTACTAGAATTATTTGATACTCAATGGTTGGAGGTGTTTATAACTTTCCACCTAAAGGAAGGGGTTCACGGTATGGACTTGGAACTGAGGCCTAATCGCTCATCGGATTTGCATCATGAACCTGAGCTGGTATCCTAGATGGCTATCATTGTGTTGACATCTTGATATTTATCAAGATGTACCAAAATTATCATATACACACACACACACACACACACATATATATATATATATCAACAACAATGAGGATATGACTCAAGAAATATAGTTAAAGACTCAATCCTATATGATGCATGTACCATTAACCCCTACAACAAATGTCTTGACATGATGAGCTGACAAGCAAGTAGTCAGTGTCCTGTTAAATGGATACATCATCCGCTGCACCATCACTAGATTACCTACCATGAGAGCTGCACTCAATACACTTTTACATTATTTACCTAAACCCAACTAATACTCTTAAGGGGATACTTTCGTACAATGTCCCATGGAATGATCTTTCTCTGATACCAATCTGTCACAATCCGACCCAAGCTGGGGTTCAAGTCGCGACTACCACAAGCTCTTCTACATAGGTTAGGGGGTGATGAAAAGAATTTAATGAATAAATAACTTGGGGAGGCATTTTCCTAATTAACTATATGCATAAAAACAACTTTCTAGATGTAAATGTGCAAGGTAAAAGATTAAAATAAGAAACAATACTATAAAGTAAAACAAGAATGCATAAAACTATAAACAGTATAAAAGTACAGTAGTGTAAAATGAAAAGTGAAAGGGAAAAAATACACACCTGACTAGAAATATGTCTCTACATGATTGAAAAATGGAGAAGTAAATAGCCGAGAGATCCTATCTCTTGAATCCCAAGATACAACCACCATACTTTATCCAAGAACTTGGTATCCCTAAGCTTATATGTAGTCATGGTCGAACTATCCATCATCTGCATAATACATTCTACATATTGGAAAATTCCATGCAGGGGTGAGTATATACATACCCAATAGGTTTCCCTGAAAGATTAAGAGGTATTAGTAAGGGATAAATACTAAGATAAAGGTATTAGATAGTGAAAGGTACAGTGGAAGAGTACAACTCAACCCAATTAAGAGTGAAATTAATCTCATCCAAGCACAAGGGGATAAAAACAGTGAGTAGATGAACTACCCATAGAGTCTTTTCCACATATAGTAGGAGAATACACTCATCCAACCACAATAATCTAATATTGGAAAACACATAGAATACCCCGCACATTTTCTTCTATCCTGGAAGGATAGTAACCAAATCAAATTTGTGGATGCTAAAGAATAATATATATATTATCAGTCAAAGAAGATGAGTGAAAAATAATTCTAAATGTTCATCAACGATACCCAACATCTCACACATCTTCCCATAAGTAACCATCCATGTCTAACCACACCTAATCACTGTGCCACACATTCAAGGGGACACAATCTAGAAGTGGCGGACCCACACCCTAGTACATCATGGGGTTTCACTATATAAGTATTCATAGAGGACCTATTCCCATGCCAATGGTGGGTTCTACTCTGATGGTTGAGGACCCATGCCCATCCTGACTAGAGGGTTCCACTCTAAGTCATTAAGGACCCATGACCTAACCCATAGGAGGGTGACACTCAGATGGTTAAGGACCCAATCCCATCATGGATGGAAGGTTCTACTCTAAGTCATCAAGGGCCCATGCACTACCCCATATGAGGGTGAAACTTGGAAGGTCAAGGAACCATTCCCATCCCAGGTGGAGGGTGCCACTCTAATTCATTAAGAAACCATGCCCTTCCCCATAGAAGGGTTCCACTCAGAAGTTCAAGGACCCACACATAGCCTAGATAGAGGGTTCCACTCTAATTCATCAATAACCCATGAATTACCCCATAGGATGGTGACACTTGTAAGGTATCTAGTGATCATGTATTATCACTACTATCATTGAGTGTCGCCTAGGTACGCGACAGGCCTAGAACATTTCACACCGCATCTATAAAGATACAATAGAGAGAGCCATCATGTTCTATGCAGAAAAACAATCTTGATAGGTTACTCACGATCTAAAATCCAAGTTCAAACAAAGGATATATGGATGACTGATATTTACTAAAAAAGGAACTATGGGGTATACAATGTGTGAGGGGTACCACATGTTGTGTGGTCCTGCTCCAACACCTGGTTGGGTCCTTGGATGGAACATGACTCCATACCATGTTATAGTACATGCCGTGTATGTGGACTATATAGCATGACCAGGATAACTAAAACTAGGTAGTGTTCTTTCTGTTTCCATGTACCAAACCCCTTATTCATGTACCACACCCTATGTCTATGTACCGAACCCTATTTCCGAGTATCTAAGTACACAGCCGTGTACCTAGCCGATTAATTCAATATAGATTCCCACCCATGGATCCTTCACACATGTTCCTATTTGGGTAAGGGGTACATGGCATGTTGGAGGGATACAATCCATGTCATCCTTAAGATTTCTGAAACCCTATACACTGTTGTCGTAGAGGGGGCTACACACATTGTGTTCATCCTTAAACATGACATGATGTTAGTTTTTTTCTTCAGATTCCTAGATTCAAACTTCATTCCTTAAATCTACTCAATCCAGCCTAGATCCCACCTTGAATAGTTCCTAAACTCATAGATCTAGCTGTACATTGTATATCTTGGTCATCGCTCACTGGAAAATGGTCTTTGTTAATCATGGGGGTTTTTCTGTTAGCTTTTCATGATGCCAAAGATTTTACAATGTATTTATTGACCATTAATCACCAATATGGACATCCTCAACTCACAATGATCCTAGACCTATGGTTGGTTTGTCGATCTGCTCCTTGTTCATGAAACTACTATGGATTTGAGGTCCGATCGGGCTTGGTACCACTTGGAAATTGTCAAACTGGGACATCGAGGTCCAATAAGTGATTATCGTGAAGAAACAAGGGATAAAAGGCACTAAAAAATTATTTAAACATGTTTTTTAAGCATTATTGGCCAAAAATCATGTGAAGGGATCCCAGGGTTAGATGACTATTGAATTTAATTGATTACTAGTACTCGGGCACATGAAAAGGATACAAACTAGGTTACAAATCAAATAAATAAAATCAATATACTATATTTAATAAAATGGTGTAAAAAACCAAATGAAGAGTCAAACATTGATTATGGATCATTCATTTATGAAGAATGTACTTTCCAATGATCAAGAGATGTTGCTGCATTCACTATATCCTGATCTGCTCTGATTTGTAGTCTCATCATTGTTCAATGTGATATTCCAATGAAGGAGGGAGGGATATAAATATATTTATCCAATGGTGTATTTAGATAACCCCGAACAAATATTTATTTTGATACTCTTATAGAGTTATCCAATGAACTTAAATGAATTAATTAACTAATTTAATAATTAATTAATTCACTTAACATACCGTGAATGTGTGAGGGGTCCGAAAGTCCCATGTTGACCCATTTTATTTCATTCCTAGGGAAAACACCATATTATGGACACACATATGGTCTCATATTTATTATCTGAGCTACAATTTAAGAGTTATCTAATTTTATTTAAGAAGTTGTGTGCATGCAATATAAAATATATTTAATATTTTTATAAAATTAATTCCAAGCACAGTAGGCCTCATAATTGCACACTGTCATAGCATCTAGATCTAGAAATATATATAGAACTATTTTAAATTCTTATAAGGAAAAAATTGGATCTCTATAGTTTATGCCTCTAAAAATTTGAATATTAGTGAGAAACATTACATGACTAAATATTTTGATCAAGAAACCATAATTTTTTCTTTTAAGATATAGAGGAATTATATATATGGTGAATGCTTTGATATATATTCTTATAATATAATTTTGAATTATATATTTATATATAATTATTTGAATATGAACCAATGAAGATAGTTGGGGTTGATCAAGGATTAAGATTGGCAATACATTACTACCCTGGAAAGTAGAACATGGTGGCTGATACTTTGAGTCAAAAAGACCATGATAGTTTTTCTATGATAAGGATTCAAATATATCCTATATTTTTTGATTTTTGGAAGATAGATCATGAAATATTGAGCAATATGTATAAATCTTATGTTTCATAGATTATTTTTCAAAAATCCATCCACAATATAATTATAAAGGTTAAGAAAGAAGATGTGGAGTTATAGAAGATGGTGAGTAATGTTCTCGAGTTAAAAAATGATTATTTAAGGATGATAAGGTTTATAAACCAATTATGTGATTAGTCATTACCATACTTGAAGAAATTTCTATTGGATGATTCTTATAAATCATAATTCTCTATTAATCCTGTGTGTATAAAGATTTGTATGTTAGTATTTGAATGTGATTTAATACTCTCTCTATTTGTTTGATAAATAGATCTCTTAAACATTTTATTAAATTATAGTCTATTAAATTATGATGTTTTTTAAGAAATTTATTATTTTTAAATGTCATTTTTTAATTTTTTTTATTATTATACTATTTCTTAAAAGTTTATTATATTCCTTATTTATTTATGTTTATTTTTTTAGTAAAAAATATGGGTCATCTTTAGTGAGGAACCTTGGCTATCCCTTAACCGCTTAGGGGATCCATTAGGTCAAACCCTTGGGAAGGCCCACCTAAGGAATCCCCACAAGTATGATAGTATTAAATTTGTATAGTTCATGCCTATATTGTGTGGGCTCATGCATAAGGCCCATGGATTGTTTTGAAAGAGCACATAGATTGGTATGGCTCTCCTGTTATGCGTGCTTTGTGTTTTAATTAGAATACACAATCAATATTCCTTGTTTGATATACAACTCTCCCTTCACTTCTTCAATTTTATGTGAGACACAATTTTGAGCATTAATGTTCATCCGAGTTAAAGACTTAGATTCTCTATTGGCCATATGATCTATTCTCTAAAAGCCATCTGATCAATCCATTTACGATGAATGTATATATTTTTTAACTCCCTCATGATCTTTTCCTCATTTATTTTTTAATCTTCTTGATTGGTGATCTGACCCTCAACTTCTTGTAACTTCAATGATCTTTAAAGTGTCACTGACGATTCCATCTTCTTTTCCTCAAGCCTTCAGTTTTATCTCTTTTTGTTTGAGCTCCTATTTATGCATCATCATTCCAGTTTCACTAGTTTCTTCACCTTATTCTTTTTCTATCTCATCTTCTGTTCAATAATTTATTATTGTTTCCATGGTAGTTCACCTTCCTCCCCCTATTGGTTTCTTGATGATTCACCATTGGAAAATACCAATAGTTAGTGAGTCGATTCACCATTGGAAAATGCCAGTGTTGGGTGAGTCGAGTCACCATTGGAAAATTCCAATGGTGGGTGAGTCGAGTCACCATTAGAAAATTCCAATAGTGGGTGAGTCATGTCACTATTGGAGGAACCCAGTGGTGGGTGATTTAGTGAGCCACCACTAGGTTTCAAAAGTGAGTATTTTTACTCACCCTTGGAGATAAATGAAGGGTTATTTTTCACCCATAGGATGTTTGTGTTTTTGCTGTATAGAGCTTAGAAGTAGCTCCATCCAGCTCATCCTTCTTTGTCCATTCTTTACATCAATTATTTCATTTTGTTTTATTTTTATGATAATGTTATATTATAAGATGTTTTATTTCTATTTAAAATTTTAAAATTATTTAATTTTCATAATTTTATTTATCTATTGATTATTCTTCTTATTTGGAATTTTTTTTCCGTGAGACACTATTGGACATTTCAAATGGTATTTCATGAGTCACCACTGGTTATCTATAACAGTGAGTCATGTATGACCATTGGTCATCCAATGGTCACAAAATTTTTATTCATTCTCTTTAAGACTTTAATTTACTAGCGTAATAAAATAAATTTCATTTTTGTTGGATGCTATCATGTTTTCTTTAAATTGTAATGTTATCTCATTCTTCAATAAACCATTGTTGGACATTTCCAATGGTCATTCATGATACACCACTCTCTATTTTTAGTGTTAGGCTATGAGCCACCGTTAGATAAAATTTTATGTTTCAAAAATCTTAATTCTTATTTCAATTGATGTTGTTAAAAATAAATCCTTTATTAAAATTATTATTATTTATGTTGAAATATAATTTCAGAATGTGTAAAAAATTTATTGTAAAATTATTTTATGAAATTTCATTTACGAAGTTTGAAGTTTATGTCATGCTCTATTTTTCTTCATTTTTTCTATATGTATAATCTAGAGGATTATATTTTTAGTTCAATTATTTTACAATTGTAAATTTGTTAAAATTTATTTAAATAACATATTAATTGTTTTAAATTAATATTTTATGAATAAATATATATCCTGATTGTATTCTATGTTTTTCATCAGGGCTTTAACAAAAAAAGGTAAAATTCATTTTATTATATTATTATACACTAACAAGTGTCATTCAGATATTGTTCCTAGACCTACTCAGAGGGGATCATTGATTTAATGATCTGGGATATTTTGTCAATAAATAAAAAGGAACACATATGTAGATCATTCATTGAGACAACTAGTGATATATCTTAAAAATTATTCCTGCTTTAGATTGTTTATGATCTTATACGAATTCTTCATTCTACCTGTGATCACATAAGGGATTCATATTTAACAATTTTTCTATATAAGTGATCAATGATCATCAAGAATCAACATTTTCAACATTTCTTATCATCATCTAATTTACTTATATTTGTTTTATCCATGTAATCTATTTCCTTCTATTTTTAATTTCTTGTTTTTTGTTTATGATTTTCTCATTAAAATAAATTCTAGCCTATCTATGGTTATTCCACCTCCTAAAAGGAATTTAGGTTTGTGAATCCTGATCAATTATTAGGTAAGAAGACCGAGTTTTTTTCCTATATCAAGACTAGGTTATACCTCTATGTTGTTTATATGGAATGATTTGTGACAATATTATCACACCTTTAAAAGTGAGTTTATTATTTGGTACCTATATCCTAAATAAGTAAAGTTTATTTAGGAGTGGACTAGGATCTTTATGATATAAACCACTATAAATCATGTGTTCTTTCATTTTTATCTCCACTACAACAAAAATTAAGAAAAATATACTCACTACAGTTTAATGTTTCAAAAACTCTGATTATTTTTGTTATTTAATTTTAAAACTACTATTCACCCCCATATATTCAAAATTTATATCATTAATGATCCAATAATTGGTATCACAACCAAGTATCTTATAGGTTAGTCTTTGTTTGTTTCATTCTAATATCAAAAAATTTGTTTCAAAACATAATCTCTAAAAGTTTAGTCTTTATGTTGCTTGTTTTCCAGAATGTGCTAACCTGAAATCCTAGAATTAATAGTCTAAGTAACAAAAGACAATATTTATTTTTAAGATGGGTGGTTTTATTGCCAATGTTGGCTGAATTCCACAAAAACCTCTATTCTTTGATGGGATTGACTATGGATACTATAAGGATATAATGTAAGACTACTTGAAACAACCAAGTGTGGATTACTATAATATCATGGAAAAGACATATGAGTTACCCAAGGTTGATCTTGAGACTCAGGTAGGTAATGAAATGGTAAAATATGGTTTTAATTACAAAGATAAAAATATTTTGTGTTGTTATATAAGTAGAAGTATCTATAGCCATGTTTTAGCTTGTAAGATAACCCATGACTTATGGATGATACTGAAAGTTACTCATTATAGTACCGATAAGATAAAAAGAATGAATTTATGAATTATATGAGTAGAATAACAGGAATTCAAGATAGAAGATGAAGAATCTATAAATAAGATATTCTATCAGTTCACATGTATAACCAATGGTACGAGTTCTCTTGGAGAAGTCTTGGACACCAATGCTCAAGTGGAAAGAGTAATAAGAGTTCTTACAAATATATGGCTGGCAAATAAGGAATCCATTGATGAGAGTAAATATTTTATGGAATATAAATTAGATGAACTAACAGGCTCTCTACTGTAGCATGAGTTTGAGTTGAGGAATAATGCTAATGAGGAGTATATTAAAATAAAAGGTATTTATATTAAATAAAATATTATTGATACCTATAATGAATATGAATCTGAGTGTTATTAAAGTGATAAGAATATGTATCACTTCAGTAATAATTTTTTCAAGTTCATGAAAAACAAAGGTGGAAAGAGGTAGTTCAATAGGAATCCCAGAAAGGACTATACTAAAGGTATTTCTAATAAAAATAGTGATTTTTTAGAATTAACATATTATGAGTATAGGATGAAAGGTAACATGATGAAGATATTCCCTAAAATAAAACATCCAAATAAAGAAAAATATAAAAGAAGAATGAAAAAACAAGATTTATTTGGAGGATGGAATTGCTTAGATAGTTCTAACTCAAATGGTGATTCAAGAAGTGAACAGGAAATGTGGAATCTATCCCTGATGGGTATTATATGTTAGGTAAATGATTATCTATTTACTGAGTTAACAACTCTTGAAAATTATTATCATAATGTACTATCTGGAAATTAAATTGAAATTTTTTCTGATTTTTATTCTAATTTTTATTCCAAAAATTACAAAGTTAAGAAATTTCTTAAAGAAAATGATGAATTAAAGAATAGTGGAGATAAAATAGTTAAAAATCATGTTGAAATGAAAATTAAAAATAATAAGTTGATTAAGAAAATGAAAAATTTAAAAGCGAATGTAATAATCATAAAATATTTTTTTATGAGAATAATAAAACTAAAGAGGAATATAATTCTTATCTTCCAAAACTTAAAGATAAAAATGAAAGAATTAAGATGTTTCTGGTTGTAAATGAAAAATACCAAGATTGGATATTTAATTTAATTTTGGGTAATCTAAATAAATTTGAAAATGAACATATTAAATTAAATAAATAAAATAAATAATTAAGAAACATAGTTTCTAAATCAAATGAAAAGGTATATACAGATTTAGAAACTATTTAAAAGGAATATATGGATTTGAAAAATGAAAGTGTTAATATTAAAAGTTATTTATCTAATTTTGTTAAAGGAAAACAATAATATTATAATATTATGTATTTAATGAGATTAAACAACAATAATAATGGTTTTGGATATATAAGTATGAATCTATGTTTAAAAAAACTAACTTTATCAAAATATTGAAAGGAAGCATTTTAAGTTTTACCGCTTTTGATTTCATAATGGAAGGACATTATTCCAATGAGTGTTCACTAAGATTTACACAATCTTTTGGGAATAATAAAACTTTAATTTATAATTATTTACTTTCTAAATAACATACTAATAAATTAATGAAGCATATTTGGGTGCCTTTGTTTTATTCTACCAATCCAATTATACCCAAGTGGGAATGGGTATCAAAACAGTCTCTTTGATTGTTTAATTTCATGAAATCTACCTTAGAAGTATCAATGTATCATGTTACTTAGATAGTGGATACTCTAAGAAAATTACAGGTGATAGTTCAATGTTTCTATCATTTAATTCATGTGATGGTGGCCTTGTAACATTTGGAGAAAACTTTAAAGGTCATATTAAAGGTATAAGTGAAGTTGGTTTTACTAAAATAGTTATAATTTAAAAAACATTATATGTACATGGTTTAAAACATAATCTCATAAGTATATCATAGTTATGTGTTGGTGAATTAAATGTTATATTTGAAAATGATTAATGTACTTTTTTTTGAAAAATAAATTAGTATTATTTTCTATATATAGAAAAGAAAATTTATCTAAAATTTATTTTTTTGATCTAACCAAAAAAAATGTTAAGTACCTAAATGTTTTAAAAGAAGTTGACATTCTATGGGATAATAGGAATGGGCATGAAAATTTAAAATTGTTGCACAAATTTTTAGAGCATGAACAAGTTTTGTAACTGCCCAAGTTACATACAAGTAAGTACTTCATCTGTGATTCCTATTTAAAATGTAAATAACACAAAGAAATATTTAAATCTATTAATGATAGGTGTTTAGAATTATTTCATCTTGACTTGTTTGGACTCATATGAAATGTTATTTTTTGAGGAAAAATTATTATTTTTTGTAACTAAATATGATTACAATAAATTCTTATGGATTTATTTATTATCCCATAAAAATGAAACTTTATCTAATTTTTTATCTATAATCTTATTCAAAATTTCAAAAATGATTCAATAATCCCTATCAAAAGTGATAAAGGTAGTAAATTTTTTAATTTATAATTTGATAAATTTTGTGAAATAAATCGATATAAAAATTATTTCTCAGCCCCTAAGACACCAAAAAAAGAACAGTTTGATGGAAATAAATAATTGATAAATTCAAGAAAAGGCTAGGTCTATGCTAATGAAATATAATATACCAAAATATTTTCAAGCAGAAGCTGTAAATATAAATTTTCATTTTTTAAATTGATTTTTAATTAGAAAATTCCTAAATAACATCTCTTATGAAATTTTAAAAGGGTTTAAACCTAAAATTGGTTATTTTAGGGTCTTTGGTAGTAAAGTGTTTATATTAAACAAAAATACTAGTTAGAAAAATTTTATTCTAAATTGTATGAAAATATTTTTATGATATTCCAATATTAGTAAATCATGTAGAGTTTTCAATAAGAAAACTCTAGTTGTTGAAGAATCTATGTATGTTATGTTTAATAAAAAATATTATAATAAAAAGGAATCCGAATCTGTCTAAGAAAATGTTGAGTTTAGATAATTTAATTTTATTGAAGATAATGACCAAGGTAATGATAATATTTTTTCAAAGGGGGATCATATATCTTCTGAAACATATCCAAGGGAATGGAAACCCCTTAAATATCACCCTATTGAAAAAGTAATTGTTAATATAGAATCTATAATTCAAACAAAAAAATCTATTTTACTTTACTATGCCAATTCTAATTTTTTTGATAACTTTGTTCCTATGAATGTTGCAACTGATTTAATTTATTTAAATTGGATTATTTGGAAGCATGATGAATAAAATCAATTTGAATGAAAAAATGTGTGTGATTTAGTTTTTTTCCAAAAGGTATACCTGTTATAGGAACTAAATGGATTTTTTTAATAAACTTGATGAAGTTGGAAACATAGTTAAAGACATTCCAAGACTAGTAGCTCAAGGTGTCTCTTAGGAAGAGGGAATTTAATTTAAATATTCTTTTTCTCCTATTGCAAGGATGGAAGAAATTAAAATTCTAATAGCATTTGATTGTCTTCAAAACATCAAAAAATTTCAAATACATGTAAAAAATTTCCTTTTTAAGTGGATTTATTTCAAAGGAAGTCTATGTTAGGTAGCCCCTTAGATTTTAAAATTATAATTTTCCAGATCATGTTTTTAAACTTAATGAATTTATATATGGTCTTAGTAAATCTTTATGACCTTGGTATAAAATAATTACATAGATTTTATTAAAAAATTATTTTTTTTAAAGGTAAGGTTGATCCGACCTTGTTTATAATAATAGTTTAAAAATATATACTGGTTATAAAGATGTATAACGATTATATAATATTTATCTCAAAAAATAATTCTTTGTGAAATGATTTTTATAATCTAATGACAAGTGAATCTAACATGATCTCAATGGGTGAACTATATTATATTCTTGTTTTAAAAATTAATCAAAGGAAATATGTTATTTTATTAAATAAAAATATTTTTTTGAAGAAATTGTAAGTGGTTTGGACTTGATTCTAGTAAAACTATGAAAACACCTTGGAGAACTTATTTAAATTTGAACATAGATGAATCTAGTATGTCAGTTGACATTAAAAATTATAGAGGCATGGTGAACAGTCTATTGTATCTTAATTATTATAGACCAAAAATCATATTCTTAGTTTTCTTATGTTGTAGGTTTCAATAAAGCCCCAAAGAAAGTCACATTAAAGATATTAAAAGATTTATTAGATATATCAAGGGTACGATTTCAACTAGATTTTACTATTATAATAATAATTGTTTTAATTTAAATTCTTACTCTTATTTTGACTTTGGAGGTTACATACTTGACCGAAAAAGAACTAATGATATGTGTAACCTTTTAGGGAAAAATTTAATTTCATTGAGCTCTAAGGAAAAACTTTTAATAGCATTTTAAACAGATGTGGCTGAATAGATTTGTGATGCTAGTTCTTATTCATAGATAATTTGAATAAAACAAACCTTGTATGAATTCAATATCATTTTTTATAAAATTCCTATCTACTGTGATAACTCAAGTGATATTTCAATTTCTAAAAACCCTCTTTAACACTCTAGAACTAATCACATAGATGTAAGATTTCACTTATTAAGGGATCATTTAAACAAAGGTGATATATGCTTGGATTCCCCCTCCCTGAGAAAAAATTAGCTAACATCTTCACAAAACCCTTATATTATGTTAAATTTAAGAAGATGAAATTTGAAGTTGGTATGTTAGAAACTTTAAATTACTGTTAGTATGATCAATATTCTAAAATATGTTTTTTACTTATGTTATATAATTGAATATGTTTTTATAATCTGATTATATTCTAAGTACTTAATACTATTTAAAAATGGAGTCTCTTTTATATGATAATTTTAATGTACTTTTTGATAAATTTAAAAAATATGGAGTTTTTTATTGAAAATTTAATAAATGTTTTGTTTTTTAATTTTAAAAGGGGGATTTGTTTAATACTTTAAAGTGATTTAACACTTTATCTCTATTTTTTATTTTTATAATTTACTCTCTTAAACATTTTATTAAATTATAATGTTTATAAAATTATTAAGTGTTTTAATAATTTAATACTTTTTTAAATTACATGTTTTAAAAATTGTAAATGTTATACCATTTCATAATTTTTTATATTATTTTTTTCTTAAGATTATTTTTGTGTAAAAAATATGTGCCATCCTTAGTGAGGAACTTTGAATAGCCCTCAACCATATATGAAACCCATTGAGTCAACCCTATGGGAAGTGCCACCTAATCAAGAACCATAAGGAGGACAGTCTTTAGTGCACATAGTGCATGCCTATAGTGTGTGAGCCCATGTATAAGGGCAATTGATCACACCGCTATAGTGTATAAATCGGTATAGGTTCCTTGCTGTGTGTGGTTGGTGTTTTAATTTGAATAGATGACCAACAAACCTTGGTTTATATATCTCTCTCCCTTTAATTGCTCAATTTAATGAGGAATGTTGTTTGTAGAATTACTATTAATATGATTAAAAAACTCAGATACACTCATGTCCATAGGATCTATTCTCTATGAGCTGTCCGATCTATCCTCTTATCCCACACATATATTTTTTAAACACCCACACAATTTTTTCCTTCTTCTTTTTTTATCTTCTTCCTTGGTGGTCTGACCATCAACTTCTAATAAATCCGATGATATTCAAAGTAACATGGATGATTATATAGAAATTTTCTCAATCCTTTAGTTTTATCTCTTATAGTTTTGGATTCTCATTATATATCATCATTTTAGATTCTATAGTTGATTAATATTCTTCTTTATTAATCCCCTGTTATGTTCATCTGGTTATTCTTGTGTCCTTGGTAGTTCACCATTATTCCGCTATTGGTTTCTTGATGAGTCACCGCTAGAAAATATCAATGGTGGGTGACTAAATTTACCATTAGAAAATACCAAAGGTGGGTGATTAAAGTAACCATTTGAAAATAAAAGTGGTGGGTGAGTCAAGTCACCATTGGAAAATACCAATAATGGGTGAGTCGAGTCAACATTGGAATAACCCAATGATGGTAGTCATTTTACCACTGCAAAATTTCAACAATGAGTCTTTTTACTCAATGTTGGACACCAACAATGGGTTAGTTTTTTACAAACTAATTGTTAGTGTTTTTGTTTTATAGATATTTTCAATAGCTCCATCAAGATCCACTTTGTTCATTCTATACAATAGTTATTTCATTTTTTTATTTTTATCAAAAGATTACATTATAAGATGTTTTATTTTTTATTTTAATATTATTTCTAATTTAATTTTTAGTGGTTTATTTATTTGTGGATTATTATTGTTGTTTGGAAATTTTTTTCAGTTATTCATCATTAGACACTTCCAATAGTATGTCACGAGTCACAGCTAGATATCTTTAATGGTGAGTCGAGAGTCACCATTGGTCATCCAATGGGAGAAAATTTTTTAGTGCCTCTCTTAAATCATTTAATCTCATTATGTCATAGAATAGAAGTTCTTTTGGTTGGATGATTTTAATATTTATTGATATTGGAACAATAGCCTATTCTTTGTTAAGTTACCGTTGGAAATTTCCAATGGTAGGACATGAGCCAACACTATCTATTTTCAGCAGTGGGTTTTGAGCCACCATTAGTTAAGATTTTATGTTTCTAAAATTTTAATTATTATTTCACTTTATATTATAAAAAATATTCTATTTATTAAAAGTATGTTTATTTTTATGTTTAAATATAATTGTAGAATGTATAAAAAATTATTGTAACATTATTTTATGAGATTTCATTCATAGAGTATAAAGTTTATGCCATGCTCTATTTCTGTTCATTTTTTCTGTATATATAATCTACAAGACTATCTTTCAATTTTAACTTTTTTAAAATCTTGAATTTTTTACAATTCATTTAATTAACATATTAGTTGTTTTATATTAATATTTCATGAAGAAACATATAGCCCTATTGTATTCTATGTTTTTTAGCAGGGCATTAACAAAAAAAGGCGATGATAATATTATTATATTTTTATACACTGAAAATTGTAATGTAGATATTGGTCACAGAAAAGTGTAATCTTATGTTCTTTCATTTTTATTTCTTTTACAACTAAACTCAAGAACGGTGCACTCAATAGAGTTTAATATTTTAAAAATAATGATTATTTTTGTCATTTATTTTTTATATTACTATTCACCACCCTCTAGTCATAATTTCTATAAATAAAGATCCAAAAGTATTGTGATATGAAATACTAGTTTTGTTAGTATAACCTGAAAAGGGACATCATCGAGTATGTATCTCAATGATTTTTTAGATAGTAATTTATTTATGAGAGAATGATGTCTAAGGAGTTTGTGTAAACATTACCCATACTATAATGGAAATATAAAAACATTATAATAGATTTCATTGGTAGACACCCCAAAACATCTAAATTTTATAATTATATTTGTGTTGTAGTCAATTACCTTAAGAAATAAGTGAATTTTATTTATTTAGAGATGATTTATCACTTAAAATGATTTTCTAGTTATGCATTAAGGATGTTATTATATTTAGTGTATTACCTATTTCAATCATATTTTATTAGTATATAATGTTTACCTCAATATTATAGAGAATACTTCAGTAGGATCTGGCTGAAAATTAAATTTTTATTATTAAAACACTTTTGTATAAAAAGTTTAAAACCAAATGAGTTAAACAGAAAGTCAACCTACAACAAAAAAATCAACAAATCATTAAAATCTAGTTTGAGGTTACCATAAGTTATATATATATATATATTAAATCCATTAGAGATTAGATAATTTTGTAACCAAGTCATATTTGAGTAGATCTTCAAAATGGTCAGCTATCTTGTCCCAAGTTTTATGGTACTCTTAAATGTTTATATTCCTTTTCTTGAAACCACATATCAAGATAAAATGTAGCTTATTGATCCAACCACATTTCTCTTTATTTGTATAAATTTGAATCATTAATTCTTACATCCTATCAGCATCCTCTTGTAAATATTTAATCCGGAGAGTCTCCTCAATCATTTGTTCCTCTAAGTGTATGATTAGCTCCCATGTCATAACACTATTTTCTACCCCTTACCTGCTACACGATTCAATTCATCAAGATCCTCCTCAGTGGGAACCACAAAATCAATGTTGGGGGCACTAGGAGAGTCATTATCAAACACAATACTATCATGAATTTGTCTTGTAATTCCCTAACTTTAGCAGCCTAGTCCCCAACATTGGGAACATCATCCCTATCTTTGACACTTAACTTCTTGGCAGAGTTAGTTTCCCTCAGTATGGAGGAGAAGCTATGTTTCAGTACTTCATATCATTTTGCGGTATATAGTCAGTTTAAAAGGAATGTTCAATCTCTAGAAGTAATATTTTGATCTTTATATATGGATTTCATAGGTGGTTGGGATAAAAAATCCTTTTATAGAATTTTCATACAATAATAATGGTCACTCAACCATTCAGATGACACATTGTAGAGCCCTCTATGGAAGGAGGTATATAACCTCAAGATATTGGGATGATATTAGAGATTTAATGATATAGAGACTTGAACTAGATGAGGAAATTTAATATAATTTTGATCCATTCAGTAACACATAAGGCCTACTTATTCTTGATAAAAAAAATTTATGCTTATAATCATTGATGGGATCCAAATTTTGAATTTGTTAACATGGTATTCCTAAGAATAACTATGAATAAGAATTTTAGGATATTTGAAATGAAGGGAAAGATAATACCTATGAATATAATTCCATTTAAAACTCTAGATTATATCAGGATGGAAGTTTATCACTTGGTTCTTCCACTGAATCTCTCTCAACTTCAGGATGTGTTCCATGTATCTCTCATGAGGAAGAAAATAACTGGTCATTCACATGTCATGATATTAGAATTAATACCACCAGTGGAAGATCTATCTTACAGGGAATAATATGTGGAGATTATGGATCATAGAGAGAAATATCTATGAATCAATAACACTCTTATGATCAATGTTTTGTGGTGAAAAAATAAATTTTTGGAAGCTACATGTGAACTAGAGGATGTGATGAGGAAGATGTGTCCTCTATTTTTTGTATATAATTAATGAAATTTCAAGGATAATTTCATATGAGTGGTTTATAATGTAAAACCATGATATTTTATGATATATATTTATTTATTATTAAGTAAATCCAATTTATTGGATAACATATTGAACATGCACAACAGCTTTTAAACGAATAAGGGAAAACCCTTAAAATTTCATTATACGATAGTTATCATATAGATGTTGAATTAGTGGGTATAAATAAGATTGAAAATATAATGAAAAATATGTATTATTATTTAATTTAATTTAAATTTATTGATGAACTCTTATGAAATAAGTATGTAAATATGAGTAAATCCATTTTCTTCTTCAATAACATGTTTTCATAAAAAATAATTATTAATGCATTTTGTGTGTGGATTTAGAAATTGATTTATTCCATTTACAAAAATAGAATTTATTAAAATAATATAAATATTTATATCATCATTCCAAAATTATCTTACATTGAATTTTTGGTATTTTTCTAGAAAGATATATTTTTTAGAGATTAGTGAAAAATATTTATTTTTGTAAAACCATTAATTATTTTCACAAAATCATATAATTTAAAAGACCCATTTAGTTTTGGATATGGTAATGAAATTTTATAATATCCATTTTATTTAAAATAATATAATTAATTCAATTTTATATTATTGTTTTACATGATTTTTTTATAAGTTCATTTTTAGACTAAAAAAAGCATTTTTCTAGAAAGCTATTTTATGCCACATTTTGTGAATTTATTTTTAAATTATTTTTTTACAAAATATAGAAATTGAATTAACTAAAATTGATACCACATTTTAAATTAGGAGTTTAAAATTTAGAATCTTGTCCCAATTAATTTTTAGGAATTATGAATAGTAATTGTGGTAAAAATTATTACCTCGATAAAGGGAAAATCAGGTAATTAGGTTTAAAAATAACGTGATGATGCATTAAAAATTGATCCAAAACATGAATTTATTTTATTGGATAAATTTAATTCAACCATATCTATCAAATATTAAAATATTTGGCATTTTGGATATATTTTTCTTTTATAATGTTAATTTTTTATGTAAAGAAAAATACAAAATAATGCACTGTTGTCTTGAAATTTATCTTATATGATCACATTGGAAGAAAAAAAATTCTGAATTTATATTAAAGGTTATTAATTGACTAATGAAATTAATTTTTTGATATTTATATATTTTTAATTTTTATAGATTATATAATCAACTTAATGGATTATTGAATGTTGACAAAGTTTTTGAGAAAGTAGTGGAAACATTGAAGTAAATAATATAAAAAAAATAAAAAAAATATTTTTGATTAATAATGGATCTAATGGAATTTTATGGTAAAAATTATCATACTTTTGATAGTGTAAATGATTTTATTTAAATTAAATAATTTTCTTGATATCCTTGAATACAAATTAAATTAATAGTGTAAAAAATTATAAGAATGATATTTTATGGAAAATAATATGTTACTAAATTAGTTAAAAATTCATAAAAATCATGAAAGATAAAAAGTATGATAAAATTTTTCAAAAAGTTTATCCGTTGGATATTTATGGGAAAAAATTTACTATGTAATTAAAATTATGGTCCATTATGATTTAAAAATGTTTAAAGCAGTTATACTTAAAAAATTACTAAGGGGTTAAAAAATGATAATCTTTAAAATACCATATAAACCTAATTTTTTTTATTTTACTAAGGGATTTATATCTTATATAATATTATCTTAAAAATTATGGTGACATGGTTCCACTTTTAAATAAAAAATAATTTATTATTTTTTAATCATTTTAGTAATTCCATGTGTGTCTTTTCGTTCACGATAAAAAGTTCCACCTATCATATCTTCACTATCCCTCCTATATTTAATTATCTAGGAAAAATTCATAATTTTTTTAAATATATTTTGTCAAGTTATATAGGTTATGGTCTTACCAAAAAACCAACCCTAGGTCAATTAATAGTGGGTCTAATGGAGCTCATTCAAAGAAGAGGTAAACATTTCCACTGAGAAATTTCATTTTTTGTCTTCTTTTACCAACATCAATTATGTAAAAAAAATTAAACAAAATAACAAAAAAATATAACATAAAAATAATTTTTATTATGTGGATTTAGTAATTTTTTTTATCTTCTTCTTTATCATTTAGTAAATAAAACAATCGCTCATGTGTATAGAGGACTACCGCTTCGCAATTAAATGTAATTTGTTATCCATTACCACCACACATGACTTATCATAATAATGGAACCGATGAATATATATGATAATAAATATAGATATATAATTTTTTAAGAATAATATATCACATAATCACTTCCCCTTTAACCCATTGAAAAATGATAATGCCGCTCGTGTGTATATACTTCTTACCTTCTCCATGAAGTGTGGTGATTCATTTTTTATATCCTTTTATCATAGATGATATTAAATTTTTATATAATTTATATATATGATTTTTATATAATTATTAAAATTATTAATCTTATATAAACATGACCATGATAGAAGGACTACAATAATGGAATAAAAACATACATGAAAAATGAAACAGTTAACACCCAAAAAAATGATATAAATATTTTTTTTAGAAAATGGGAGATAATATGTTATAAATAGAAAATATATGATATTAAATAAATTTATATTGTTCTATTATGTATGTATAATAAATTAAAATTTAATAAATAGGAGGATAAAATCAGTTTTGAGGAAATTCAAACTTGAGGTAAGGGACTGTATCTTAATTTCCACTCTATCAAGATATATTTGGTATTATACATAAGTTTAATTTTATGCGGTGAATGTATTGAACCATTTAGGAATTTATCAAGAGTATATATTTATTAATGATTATAAACGTTTCAAATAATTTTTACTCTTTTAAGGGGTTATAATTTAAATGTTTATAAATATGTAACAATTTATTTTATAATATCCATTTTTATCACTCTTATTTTCATTAAATGATATATATAATATATATTTTAGAAACACCATCTATTTTATAATCCAATGGATATTTAATAAGTTTCCATGTTTTCATCTATATTTTACTCTATTTTTAACTAAAATCAAGAAATGAAATTTTTATAAGGAAAGACAATCCATTTTCTTTTTTGATCAGATATATTTTTATTCTATGCCAATATTTTTCATAGACATTTTTAAAAATATATTTTTTATTTTATAAAATGATTTAATATTGGAATATTATGTTATATATACTCTTCAACATATTTTAAAATAACATTTATAATGTTATTTTAAATTAAAATTTTCAACCATATTTATAAAATGTCAAAAGGGATGTTTATTTTTTTTACTTATGATTTTAAATAATTATCCCATCCCCTTAAATGTGTTATGATATTTAAATTTTTATACATGATTTCAATTTTTTTAAAATATGACTTATTAATGAAGGTTTAATTTAATTATTCACTTCCATTTTATTAATTTATCCAAATTACATGGTTTTATAAAAAATCCTATATTTTTAAGGAATTGATAGTCATCTTTTATTTATTATTAATTTTGTGGTAAATAAATTTCAACTGAATCATTCACTTTATTTTGATCATTTTTCTTTGGAAATTATAATTTCACTTAAATATTAATATTTATTCTAGTATGGATATGTTTATTTCGTATTTTATAAACCATATATAAATGTGATGTTTTAGTATGAATGTTATTTAATTGAATCGAGAAATCATGATATTCTGCATCATTTAATCAATAAATATATTTATTG
The DNA here is from genome assembly GCA_963277665.1 of Viscum album. Lineage (NCBI taxonomy): Eukaryota > Viridiplantae > Streptophyta > Magnoliopsida > Santalales > Viscaceae > Viscum > Viscum album. Next base: position 1,870,169,986 of record OY728163.1, read on the forward strand.
ATAAGGCTTATTTTTATGAAATAAATTTTATTTTTCAATATATGAGGAATTCATTGGATATGCAGTGATGAGTGGGGACTATAATTATTTACCCCCTCAATGTATTAATAGGTCTTATGAGAAAAACTAGTTATCCTAATATATTAATTTATTTTTTCATGTATACCTACACATATATTAAATTTTCTTAAAATAAGGCCTTAAAAGTATGATATCATGATGTCTAAAATCATTACATCTAATATTGAGAATTTCCTATATTGAGAATAACATTATTATAATATATGAGATTACTACATTGATATTTCCTATAAACTAATTTCATTATCAAGTTATTGATTAAATGTAATTCTTTTAGTTATTGGTATTCACATATTGGTTATTCATTGTTTATTAATGATATATTCATTTTTATGTAATCCTTACTGAACCTCCAAGCTCTCCCTTTATTTTTTTATTTTCCCAATGATATAAATAATGATATTATGAATAATAAAAAGGATCCAAGAATGTTTTTATGTTATTTTTGTATATTTCCAATGTCAAATGGGTACTATTTATATATATTTTTCTTCATGGATACGAAATATATTGATCATTTGTGATGTGATTCCTTGTATCTTATGCCAATATAATAATGTAGACACCGAATCAGGGTTACAGAAGTTCGAGTTATATCACCAAAACTATCATAATTTTTATAGAATATTATTATAGGATTCCCTTATCACATGATCCACCTATGATCTTTAAAACCTAGTGGATAATGAATCTAAAAGTCTTAACATATCAGATAAAAAAATTCTTTTTAAATATCAATTTAAAATTCATCATCATTTTTCTTCTTCTTCAATGTCTATACATTTTATAATACAAGTCATAACAAGATATGTGTGAAAACATGTTTTTCTTTCTTCCACCTATTTATTCTTAAATATATTATATTTTTCCCCTTAATAACATATGTATATATTATTTAATCTAAATATAGATATTTATCTTCTACAATTTTATAATTTTATGCTTCCAATAGGAAGTTCATCTTGTGCACCTCTAATTTCTATGTTTTTGAGATGGCCACTACTTCTTATTGCCATGAATGCCTAATTTTGAAAGGTGGGTGGTCTCTACCATAGTGGTTGATAACATTATATCCATGATTGGAAACTGATGACTGTATTTCATCTATTCCTTCAATTTATTCCCCCTCATAATTATTCTCTATTTCCAGCTATCCCTTTATGATCAAAGACATGTTCATGAATCTAGTTCACAGTGGAATATTTGGGTGGACAATGGTTAATTGAACTTTTTAACTTCCATGATATGATGGATACCTATATAAATATATTAAAAGGATATTGTTTTTGTTTTCTATCTATAAAAGTGTACCTTAATAGGGTTTTGAGGGAATCATATGATTTTTAGAAAAGGAAACTCAGGTATAAAACATAAATAATATTTTGATTACAATGAGGAAAATTATATTTATTGTATATGGAATCTAAGACATGTCAAACCATGAATAAAGTTATTATTATATAGGGATATTCATTTTTGTTCTTTTAATTTGAGGAATCTTTTTCTCATCACTTCAGGTAACTTATTCTTGTCACATAAGGCTTCTTAGGATCATCACCTAAGGCTTCCCATGCTTTTCACTTGAGGTAGGACCTCAGACATTTCAAATGAGTAGAGTAAATAGATATTATTATTTTCGCATACACTTATTAGGATATTAACCTATGGATTACATGTATCATAACATTCAAATAATACTCTGATGCATAAAAATAGTCCCATGTTTAAATCCATGTGAGGCTGCTTCACATATTTAAATCCTATGTGGATGGTCCCACATTCACTCATCACATATGGTTCAATCATAAGAATAAATTATAGGTTGGATACATACCATATATGATTTCTCTATATTGGGAAAGGTATTGGTTAGCATCATATTGTGACACTAATTTCCAGTGGGTAATATGGGTATGGATAGTGAGATATCAGGTATACTTCTGAAAGGTGACCATGCTATAGTGTTGCCTCCCCCCAATATATGGAATATTTTTAATAATTTTGGTATGTTAGGATTTAAACTCAATAAGTAATACTATGTAAAATATTAGGATACATAGATAAAAACCACATAGTTATACTACGCAGTTTATGGTCATGTGATAGGACCATAACACATGGTTTAATGTCATACGGTATGTATTCTTTCATCGTGAAAGGGATGGTGATAAGGAATAGTGTGGAAATTATGTTTATGAGCTTCTTGAATATTGGGAGAATCATCTCATACTCATCACATGAAGAATAATTTTCTTATTACAAAGGGGAAGGCTACTGTTTCTCATCTTGTATTAAGAAAGTTATCACAAAACTTAAAATCATGTTAATAGGATGTTGGTGTTATAATGTTTATGGTCTTATATCTCATACATTGTTAGAGAATATGAATGGAGGATCCCATGCACTTCTAAGGAGGAATGCTGGAATGAGTGGGGCCTACTTGACTGTGTGACCTAGATACTGCTAAGGTGAATCAGTGTTATGAGAGTGGATTAGGAAAATGTTCTTTTAAAATATTTCTATGGAGTATAAAAGGTGTATATGGTGATTATGAGAGTGTTATACCCATTCTGTATTCTTCACGTTGGGTTTTGAGGGTATCTCAACACACTAATTGGATCAAGGATATAATTCTAGAATAAACCTGGGGAGGAATCCCTTGGGAAGGAAACACATAGACCATCTCCAACTAGAGATAGTGAAGGTGTTATAGGGATAGTATCATGACCATGATATTGGTTTCCTATGTATCCCTATGATAGGAATAATACCCCACATAGTTCGGGGACACATAATGGAACATGTCATGCCTTTAATTTCATGCAACAATTACCATTCTGATGCATTTTATAATAGTGCATCTAGGACTAGGAGAAGTTACTTTTATATTCATTCATCTTTTAATGATAAACTACATAATTGAAACTCATATAGTTTTTAATGATAGGTCATCTCAAGCTTATCGCATGATGCATCATATGCTAGAAAAATTAGAAACTCCTAAATTTTCACATGATGCATTATATTATTTTCACATAGGGTATACTATAGTTTAACCTAATTTATTAAGGACTAAGGTTGAATATCCCTAACAATGGATTGTGTGGGATGTACATCAATAAATCATTTCTTTTTCAAACAAGGATTTGGATCAGGTGAGGAAAACTTGGGAATACCTTGATGAGTATATCAAATCAAGAAACTTGATGAAACCAAGAGGAGTGTATATGAATCATAGTGAGAAAAGGAGACGAGTTAGAATATCTTAACTCAAGGTATTTAAAGGGGAAGTATAAGTACATCTATTAATGTTAATATTTGTGTTATAGTATGGGATTAAATATATGGAAACATAAAATTTCTCTAACCTAATTCAAAAATACCACTATTTGATTTTCTAATTTTGATGGCTATCAGCGATGGATGAAAAAGGACCATGGTGGATGCCTATGACTACATCCCGACATTGGAAAGGAGATAAGTTTATGGACTTATCCACTATGGTTTGAAACACCATGTGTGATTCTAGAAAAAATAATTACTCATAACTATATTTTGTTTCATAAATTTTTTCATTATTTATCACAATATTTCACTGTGTCATGTAAATTTTGGTGTTGCATATAAAGATTTTTTCTTAAGTCATAGAGAAGAATAATGATTTGGGGAAAAATTTGTCATGAAACACTGGAGTTGATTGTAATGGAAATTGAAGCAATGTTTTGGATGTGTGAAAAATTTGGTTCCATGTTAATAAAGTTTCATGGAAACTACTGAATCATAATCCCATATGTTTATGGAATTGAAAAATTAATTTCATTCATGATTGAGATTTTTTATGTGAAAATCATGCATCCCTAATTCAAGTTAACATAGTGGTTCATACCTAAAATCCCATAGGTCTTCTTTAAAAATTAGGTTTGATACATTATTAAGAGTTATCTTGGTTTTGTCACACAACTTACCATGTGTCACACAACATTAGGCTATATCAAAAAACATGGGAGTTCCATAAAAATACATTTTTTTTGTGATAGGTGGATTATTAATGTGCGAAGCTTCTACATTTGATGTCACCTTTATCACACATCATTGATTCATAAAATTGATGTACATTTTCACACTATTATTACACGGTGTAAAATTATAGACATTGCTCATTAATTTCCATGTATAGCCATTTTTGAAAAGTCTAACATTGAATAAACATAACAATCGATCTGTAAGGCCATTTGGGATATGTGACATGTCAAATAGAATAATGTGAATTGATTTATACCACAATATATGGGTTATCAAAATCTATTTTTTCTTAGATGAAATTTTAAGTTTCCACAAATTAACCCATATAATGTCATAAAATTATGAGGAGTAGGGTGAGATGGACATGATTCTATAGAAATTACTGATAAAAAAACACTCTATATTGAGGTATAATGCATTACGATGAAATTTATGTAATAATAAAATAAGATATCTTATCCACTGTTAGTCATACATAGTGTGATAAAATAGAAATAATGGAATACCATTAATAAAAATGGGAGTTCTAAATAAGGATGGATGGTTGGTATTTAAATTTTTCATTGATCACTAATTGAATCCCCTAATGATGTGGAGACTGGGTTTTTCCAACTCCCATATTTTGGTTCCCTATCGATGAGCAAGATGCATGGGGGTGAAATAAATTGGGTGTTAGGATTAAACCTAAGAAATGGGGGAATTAATGAAAGGAATATTATGAAAAAAAGTATGTATCAATTAATATAGTTAGGTGGGTTGGGGATAAACATTGAAAATGTTTGAAACTTGAGTTCTACAATATTTTTACTAAATATTTCTCTTTTAGGGTGTGTTCCCGATATGAGAATAAGGATCAATTTTTCCAACTATTTTTGATGTATGGGATTCCATTAATAGATAATTGAGGTGGAACCTCAAGTGTGTGTTCCCTAGAAAGAATATGATCATATTTTTACCATACAAATTCACTTTAGGGGAACTTTTTTGGACATGAATGATGGATGGTAATAAAAATCATAAAGAGAGAGAATGTTTCAATAAATAAGTGAGATTATAAAAAAACTCAAATAGTATTTAGGTTATTCCATCATGTGTCATTAATAGCATTAGAAGTGTACCAAATATACAAATGGTGTATAACCCCATGGGAAAAACACAAAAAACAACCTGGATAAAGACACAAGTGAGTGTTTGAATTGTGTTCCATGAAATAGAATTTTTAGTCACATAGGTCTCTTAGTTTAATTTATTATAGTATTGACCATAGGATATCACATTTAGGTTCATGTAGCCAAGTTCCTGGGTCATCTAATTTTGGTCTTAAATACTGGATGATGTGTGAGGGTGTGATGGCTTCACTAGTGAGTAACAACAAATTTTACATGAGTTGGCATCTAGGCATGTTAAATGTTAGTGAAAAAAGTATCACATGAAGGGGTGGATTTGGAACTGGGTCCATGATAGGGGTTCTAGGCATCCCTATATACCCTAAGTAATGTGAATCAATTTGCATATAGTTTTATAAATCATTTTGGTAGTTATTATAGGTTTTTTCTCATAGGTGAGGTTGATGAACTGATTCTATAGTTTAAAACATCATACAGAAAAATTATAGATATATAGTTTATGTTCATAATGATAAGATCATGAATTTATGAGACTATTGGTTAAGGAAAATAAATTCTGATATTAATTGTAGGACCTAAGTAGATCCAATGTTGGTGTAATTCCGTTTAGTAGGGATGAGGATATTCGTGACTTGGAATAGGACAATAGATAAAAGTGCTACTATATAACCATTTCATGGGAATAATTTCATGTTGAATTATATATGAGTTTTGGTATTAAACCAACACCAAATGTTTCATGTGTCTAGAGGATAAAATTATACCATAAACATCCTCTCAAGTAAGGATTGAGATATTATATAGTTTTTTGTCATATGATATGAATGTAAAACATGTAGTCTGGCAGCTTGTGGAGGGAATGTTGGATGTGTTATTGAACATAATATTGTAAGGATGAAATTTGGGAAAAGGAAAAAAGGTTTGGATAAATTTTTTATTGAATAATTGGGTTAATTTTGTGGATTCATGTTTTTTTCTAGACCTAATGAAAAAACCCACAAAATTTGAATTTTTTAATGATTTTAGTTTATCCCAAGTCATATGGGAGACTTGTAAAGTGAATAAATTAAATTTTTTCAAGATTAATTTTATAGGTTTTAAACCTAAAAAGAATTTCTTCCACACTACTAATATGTCTTATTGTCATGAAATTATATCAACATATGATTCAAATTTAATGTCACATGATTTTGACCATGTTTAGATGTGGCATAAAGGCAAATAATTTGACATAAAGGTGGATGAGATAGTATATATAGTATGGAAAAAATAATAATAGTTAATATTGAGGGAAATTGAGTCATAGTTATAGAATAAACTATTCTATATAAAGAGGGGGATTCATTTTATGGTCATGACGATTGGACCACGCCATATAAATTAATTTTTCATGGCATGGACAAAAGTCCTGATGATGGGGATTGTGTGGTATGAAAGGTCATATGAACCTAAGGTTAATGGAGGGTAGGGGAGGCCTATTGTAACATAAGAATCCACTAAAATGGATAACACATAGTTTTTATGTCGTAAGTCTCAGACCTATTCTACTTGAGCACCAACCCAATGTAGTGCAGAAACTGGTAGTAAATGTCAATATCGGAATGTTAATTCCCAAAACAAGGTAGGAGGGATGGGGAAATTACCATTCGACCTAAAATAATATATCATAGAATCATTAAATTTCTCATTAAATAAGAATCAAGTGAGATGTATTTATATAAAGTGGTGTGGTGGGTGTAAATCATAAGGAAGTGGTCATCCTATTGAGTTAGAACTCAAGGTGTCACGAATTATTTGGTCATTAGATGAGGAATCTAATATGTTTTTTAACATCATGAAGTTTAGAAAAAAAGAGGGAAATCAGTATATTTAGTAGTAAATGGAACTTAAAACCAATATTAATAGAGTTTTATGTGGTTACGCACCACACAAACACATATTTCTTTTGAGGGTGTGTTTCCATCTTAACGACAAAGTTCATGCAACATAGGGGTTTTTTCTAGTTTATAATCATAGATATTTGACCGTAGGGGTGATATAGAATACCAAATAAGATAAAATAATACCAAACATGAATGAAAGGGTTGAGGGGCCCAACAATATCGTCCTGGGGATATGTGATCCCACTAGGACGGTATACACATTTATCATGTGTGTAGACTATTGCACATAGTTTAAGGTTACAATGTTTGGAACCAAATGGTAAGTTTTTTTAATTATTATTTTTTATATGAATTTTGGTATGAAAATGATATGATTGGAAGGAAAATGAGTCCTTATAAAAATTAATATCTATAGACCAAGCTACACACAGTTTAAGGTTTTGATTATTTGTCCCTTAGGATGTCCTATGTGGGAATATTTGTGCATATTGATCATGCTAGGGACACCACATAGATTCTTAATCCCACGTGAACTATGCTAATTATTTGAAACACAGAGTGGTGAGGTACCTCCTCTAACATAAGGAATTGCAGGACATCGGAAAAATAAGAAGTCTTGGGAGGGTTCCAACAATACCAAATTTCTTAATAATATTTTTTCAAAAGTGTGATGATGTTACATTGAGGTTTATAAAACTTAACATGGTCAGTGGAAGGTGAAAATAAAGAAAATATTAACTGATATGATAAGAATAAAAAAGGGGTGACTAGTTTCTGTGAGAATAACACCCACCATTATATCATTCATGGATGTGGTAACAAAATCTCTGATCCACTATTAAAAATGTTAAAAAAACTAGAACCATAACCTATCTCAAGAATATGTTCGAAGCATGAAACCAGGGAATGGGAAGAGAATATATTATCCATGAAACATATAAATAGGTTCAATCATTCATCCCTAGAATATTATGAGGATAATAATAAATGAATAATATAATTTTATTAGAGAACATGCAAATATGTTTGGGGGGAGTTGAACACTATGGGTCTACAACATCATGTGTTTTGAGACATTAGATGGGTTTATTGATTAGGAATGATAAAATTTATCATAAGGAGAAAATTTTTAAAATAAGATAGTGGTTGGGATAGACCCTAAATGTGATATCCTATCATTTATATTTATCCCATAAAATTATAATCAAGCCATACATAGTTCTATAAATAATTTTTCTAGGATAACAACATTGGAAGGGAATATACTCTTAGATGATGTCTTATACATCATGTAGTTTTATGTAATGTGATAAATACCTAGACCTTATTATTAAAAATATTGTGGAAAGTCCAATAAAAAATAATTTTAATGTCATACAGTGAGTATAATGTGTTTTATAGTTTTAATTCCTTATGAAAAAGTTGTTTTTTATATATTTTAACATTTTATGACCTAGATGTAAAAAAATAATTTAATATCTTTTTACTGGGATATTGTTCTACAATTTAATTTCATGTTTCAAAGATGGTGTGATACACATTATTATGTCTTTTTTCTAGGAAGCTACACTATAGTTTAACATCATGAGACTAGAACATCATGAAACATAGTATATCTTCTTATGACTGGGATGTTATCCTACAATTTAATTTCATATTACATGAATGTGTGTGGGAGATTTGAAACATTTTATTGGGAGAATCAATCCAAAATCCCTAATCCCATGCGGGTCATGATCAATGTGGGATAAAAATGGAAAATGGTGTGATTACCATGTTAAATGAGATTTACATAATGGTTTGGGGTCTGAATGTTGTATTGAATACATCAAGGTCCAATGAAATGATATTATAAGTCAAACACAAAACCACAAGACTAATTTAAAATTCCAACATAAAAAAGTTACAAACACGTTACATAGAGTGTGTCAAAACATATACCTAAACATAAGGGAGAAATTGAAGGAAAATTATTCATTTTAGAATATTAGTTGTGTAGGGAAAGGATAACCATTGATCATATTAAAATAATTAATTCAACATCATCATGAATGGAGGTAAATAAGTGATTGAAAATTGATGTCCATTTTTTAAACATGGTGATTATCTATAGTTTTTGGAAGACCTTTGGCTTGTGTTCTATGGAATAGAGGCGAGACCATTTTTTCCATTCTCTTTCACTATATGGGAATCCATCGATACAAATATGGTTGCTTGGGAAATTCAAATTCTAGGGATACAATGATTGGAGAAAGAGAAAGAATCACATAGATAAATTCAATAACCTTGGTAGTACACTATCATGAATTCATGTATATCAATGGGGTTCACTTGGGATGATTATATGTTCAAACCCACGAGAATCATGGTATAGGTTTTTCCATTACCATAAGGAAAGTATGTCTATCCTAAATTAATTATAGTTTATGATCATCTATCTTTGACAATATGAGATCCCTTTTAAGGTTGTTCACTCAAGACTAAATGCGTGCCTTTTATGGTCATGAAATTAGATGAAAAATTTCAATGTAGTTTAATGTTGTATAGTATAGACTATCTCTATCTAAGAGGGATATATCCTTATAATATGGTGGGAAATGGAAACTCTTTTATAGAAAATGTAATACCATTAAAAGGAGATACTAATGAGAGACATGTTATAAGGCCATAGATAGGAGAATCATACACAAATATATTCCCCGTGATAAGGTAATCATGAAACATGTAGTTATATAAAGTGGTTTCATAGATTTATAATATTTTAGGAGAATTTCCTCTCAGGTGATGAAAAAATCAATTTGGATTTTATAATTATATGATGATTATGTGTGGGAAATATAGTTTATGTTTGTACATTTTAGACCTAGATAAGTTCCTTTTTATGGAAATGCACATTTGACCAAGTTTCACAATATAAGGTTCTGAGACTCAAATGGTTACTATGTGGTTTAAGAATATATAGTAATGATTGTTGTTCCATTATCCTATAATGAGAATGAAAAAAAATCATTCTAACCAAAATATGAAACAATGGACCCTAATCCCATGTGATTCTAGCTTGGTGTGGGAAACACGGTAATGTGAAGTTATTTATATTACTTGTGAGTGCATGAAAAGGGTGGAAATAATTAGGATTATAATGGTGTGTTGATCATTATTATTGGTCCCTTTAATGCCATGAAACAATTTTGTACATGACCCTAGACAGTTTATCTACCCATCCATGATGTGCAAGAGTTCAAAAAAAAATGTAAAGGGTGTTTGAATTACACAAGACTAGTGGGAAGTGGTAAAAAGTATAAATTATGACCCCAATTATCTATAATTATGGATAAGTGCATGTGTTGAGGACTACCACTGGCCATTATTGAAATATTTATTACACTACTATAAAGAAAGAGATGTTTCCTTTGGGGTGTGTACATTGAATGGGAGGTATAAAAATTTGGACATGTTCTATCATCATAGGAGTGTCCATTTGGAGATTAGGACTAGTCATATTATTAATGATCCCTAGATTATAGGTGATCCTGTTTTGCCATTGTCTCATCACTTTAGGGGATCCCATTTTGATATGGATGGTGATTTCAATCAAAATAATAAAGATTTACCATGTCTGGAATATTTTAAGGGATTTGATCAAGAGGTGACCTTTTACCAATGAGATTAATTTCCACACATTAAACATTATTTGGTATTAATTAATGGGGGGGGAGTTTCATGTCAACATGGGTTCCAACTGAGGGAAATTTAGAACCCATATGATATACAAGGATAAGAATACATCATACTTTAAAGAGGGAACTAATGTAATCCCAATGGTTCTATGACTTATGGTTATACATATTAAATAAAATAAACCAACTTTAATAATCATGTTTATAGGGTCGAATATGTTTTTCATTTTAACTTCATGCAGTAAGGATGATAGTCTATCAATTTCATAGTTATATAAGAAGGGAAAATATATTATATGAAGATTAACATAGTTCAGTAGGGATGAACGATATACCTTTTAATATATTTCACAAATGTCCAAGTATGATCCACTATTTAATACCATGTATCAGGGATGATAATATATTATTTTTAAGGGTTTTCCTGTAGTGATAAATATGTTGTGAAATTTAAAATCATGAAATAGGGAAAAAAAAAATCCTTTTATGGACTTGTATAATTGACCATGGATGATCCATAGTTTTATGTAATGTAATCAAGATTATCATGTTATATTTTAAAATATGCTGAGAGGATGTTTTCATGAATTTTTAATTTTATTCAAATAGAATAGTTCTATAACAACCATGACCTTTATTTAAAATTAATATATGATTTATTATATAAGATTAAACTTAATACAACTTAAAATATCAAGAATTATATTGTCTTTTAGAATTAGATACATTACATAACAATTTTAAAAAGGGAAAACATATTTTGTATTGAAAACTTCCTTAACATTCCTGCACTTAAAACTACTTGGGATAACCTGGTGACATACATAAGAAAGAGGAGAGATATAAATCCAAAAAAGGTAATAAAAATGGAATAACATGAAGATAATAATATATTTTAGACAATAGTAATATCAATGGGGCCTAAAAAGAGTAGGAAACATAAACATGAATAACGAGACATGATATAACATGATAATCATAAAGGCAACATGGGGAATGTGGAAAAAACATAAAACACTGCATCATAAACATAGGTCAAGGTTAAATGTGAAGACATCATGATGGAAAAAGTCCCATAAATGAATTAGGTTTACTCTCTATACTAATATGATATCTCAAGAGATTAAATATTAACCAATTCATTGGAGTGATATATAATTATGGGTTCACCCATCACATTGATTTCATTCTCATTCATAAGTGTTCCATATAAATCATAAAAAATGTATTAATTAATTATAATATTTTATTATATTATCATGGAGTGTGGGATATATACATGTAATCCCATGTTAATGAAGTATATGTGTATAATTTTGAACACCCTTGATTTAAAATGGGTATGGTATTCATTATAAAATTATTTTTGGTATGGAATATCATGGTGAAATTTTGACAGCACAACGACATCACATTAAAATTAATAAAATGAGTTTATGAGAGAGAAAGGGGTATATAATCATTTAGAAATAAAATGGGTAGTAATAGGGACATGTAAATACATATCCTAACATTAGGAATTGTAAATAAAATGAATAAGATAATAAAGAAACTTGAATGAAAATAGAACTTAAAGATCCCTTACCTGGAGAGTGTGACACCAAATACTTGGGAGGGGATTTTTAAGAGATTGGGGGAACCTTGGGAGGACTTTATAGAGGGGATAGAAGAGTAAGGATGTGATCCAAATATTTTGAGTAAAGCTAAATGGTAGCTTGGGTGGGGTTATATAGGAAATGAGTGGGTAATTCATTATCATTTCTCAATCATTGGTTTTGAACTCTATATAATAATATAACCAAAAATCCAAACCTTACCATGATTTTTTACCAAAGTTTCTACCACATGAGAGTGGTTGTAATTATTTTATATGTACAAGGTCTCAAATTAATAAAATAATACCATTTCTTATGTGGAAGTGAGTCACACTCTAAACAAAATGATTTTAAAACCATAAAATATATTAATGGTTGTGGAGGATTCTTAAAGGCTTAATTAAATTAATAAAATAAACATAAAATCACATTATTTTAAAGGGAAACATATATTTGGTCATGGATACCATTTATAGTATTTATTATATCACTTTTGGTTCATTATGATGTCATAATGCACAACATATATTTATACGGTATTTAATTTTTAACTGAAAATTTTACTATATTAGAAAATTATGAAAAATTCAAAGTCGGATAATTTTGACATTATGATTACAAAAATAATATTTATTTTAACTAAATAATTTTCTAGGTATGTGAATTTTTAATTTTAAAATAAAATTGACATTTATTGAGAAATGATGGATTTTTTTGATAATAACAGTTTTCAGACCCCTATAAAAATTACATTTGATTTTAAAAAAATATGATCATTTGTATTTAATAAAGATTATTTAATAATAATATTTTATTGAAATTAATTTATTTCAAAAAATTATTAATTCTTGAAAATAAATTCCTTAATTGAATTTAACTGTTACCCAAAAATACATGTTGTATTTTATTGTATCATAATCAAAATCATTTATAAAGTAATAACAATAAGAAAATATGAAAATTATTCTATTGAAAATACAATATACATATTAATATTATTATTTTCTTAATACATATCCATTTAATACACCAAAAAACTCTCTAAGAGTAAGGTGCACGATAGGGAGAATTTTATGGGGTGGTTTGACATACATGGTTTGGGATATGATCTCAATGAGCTTGAAATTATCCCATAAATGGTTTTTATCATAATTAGTGTCTTAGATATCCAATTGGTCTTGGTACATAGAAAATAAAATGATGTTATATTCCTCAAAATCTTAGATAAATGTGATTCATAGGGTATGATACTACTTGTTGAGGCCATCACTTCCATTGTGTCAATTGGATTTTCTAAAATCCTATATTTATACAAATCCTATGATCACTGTTCAAAAACTATATTATCAAAGGTAATAATTCTTAACTATCAATTAAATATAATTGAATATAATAAAACCAAATAAGTATATGTTTTTTCTATAACCATATTACATAACAATTCATTTAATTAGATCATAAGGGGAATTTTATTTATAACTGTCTAGGTCCTTACAATCTCCCCCATCAGAAATTTCACCTAGGAAATTTTTATATCCCACAATAAAACAGACGAGGGTAAATCTATTTCATCAATTCCTCCAATTCCCATTTCTATTCTTCAAACTTTTGGTTTCTCCACAAAACTTTGACCAGGTGCATTGTACTATTTTATAGAACTTTTCCTCTATGATCTAAGATCTTCACCAAATACTCTTCATATGAGAGATAATTCTCCAATGGTACCACCTATGTAATGAGAACATTTGAGGGGTATATTATGTAATTTATCAAGAGGGATACATGGAATAAACCATGTAATTGATATAGGTTATGTGAGAGTCCTAGTCAACATGATACTACTCAGATGTGATTAAGGTTACTAAAAGGGATGATGTATCTTCGACTATGCTCTCCTATATTTAGAAATATCTTGAATTTATTCCATGTAGATATACAGAAACTATTACAACAATATTTTTTCACATCAACATTATCTCATCAGTTATTCATTATCGGCATTAAAAAGGAATTTAACTAGCTTTATCATGTTAGTTATTATATAACCAATGTGATAAATCAATTTATGTGCCTTTCTCATCAATTTATTATGCAACCACTATGAAAAATATGGATTTTTTTACTTTTCATGTTGATTTTATAATAACTGATGTGATAAAGGATATTTCCCAGTTTATCACATCAGTTATATAATTGAAAACATGATAAATCAGATTTATCACGTCAGTTATTAGATAACGGACGTGATAAAGAATTTTTCATTACTTTTCCACGTTAGTTATATAATATCTAACATGAAAAATTGGATTTATCATGTTGGTTACATAATAAATTATGTGATAAAGAATTTAAATTTTTTTGAATATTATTTTGAATCATTTTTTTGTTTTTCTTCTCTTGCAAAAGCCAAATCGTTTCTCTCGTGTGGAATCCCTAACCCTTGTTTCTTTGATATGGTGGAATCAAATATTATTTTTCCATATTCTTAGATCATTAGGTTTCATTGACCTCAATTTTCACGCATTTGATCTTCCCCACCCTCAGGTAAAACTCACTTATCGATCCTCTATTTCGATCATTCAATGGCACCAAATCCCTAACATTCATATTTTTATTTTGTGTACTCAAATGTTGCATTACCATTTTCTTAAACCATCACATTTAGTCAGTCTCATGATTTCATGTTCGTATATAAATCTGTGTGTTCCACATTGGTTTTTATTTATAGCTTTGTTTCATATATTCATTAGGTGTACATTGTTAAATATTTTACGGGCTCTATGATACTTTTCATTGGGATGTCCTATTTAATCAAAGTGGAATTATAATAGTACTGTAGTTAATGAATTTAGAAAGAAATAAATGCTTAATAGATGGTGTATATTTCTAACTGGATATCCCTGATCCAATCATTTTTTATATATCATGAGCTCTATCACTCAAGGTTCTTCATACTACCAATTTATTAGGAAAATTATATGTTAATAATTTAATCACATTATTATCTTCTTAAACCATCATATTTTGTTAGTCTTATTGTTGCACATTCATATATAGGTATTCTCATCTCAATTCACACATTACCATCTACATATACCTTAATTATGTGATGATTTAAGTAAAAAAGTGTGTGGATTGCATTATATGTTAATGTTGTGGTGTTTCTTTTAAATTTGATGGAATTTTCATAGAACCGTTTCACACATGTTTATACTACACCCCATCTTAAATTTCTACGTTGAATCTAAAATGTTTCTTATTTGGATAATGTTTCTAAATCATTAATTTTTTATGCATACACTTTCATATATATATATATATATAGATAAATTTCAATCATTGTTATAAAATTATTAGCGACTTAGTGATATTAAAATGTAATATATATATATATATATATATATATTTCAATTTGAATATAGTTCAATATGAAATATCATATAACTAGTGTATATGAATTATCAACAGTTTTCTTTTGAAGTGAGCATATTATTACGTTGAAAATTCATATATTTAATATGCAGTCTGAATATTTTGAGTTACTATCAATATAATAATGACATTTTTAGTGAATATAGAATAATAACTGCCAATCGGTTCCTTTATATATCATGTTATATTTTGATAGAAATATTTTCATGGAATTACACATGAATCACATGGTATTTACACTAAAAGAATTTTTCTCCACATAAATTTGGATATTTATTGTATCAAATGAAGTAGGATGTAATATTTAAAATGTTGGTTATTAGTGTGTTATATTCAAATAATAATTTTTTTCATTGAATACATAGTACGTAATATTCTTTGCAAGATATGCCTAATACACTGGATAGAAATAATATATAATATTAATTATATATATATATATGTACCGCATTATAAATTCATTATTGTGTTTTTTAAAATCTTCAATACAATTATATTATAGTATGAATTAACATTTCAACTATTAATTTTGGGATATTTTATGAAAAAAATCAAATAAATTCGATAATAAAGATAGTAATCAAAATATAAAATGAACACTTGAGATTGATTCTATTCAATAAATTCAATTTCAAGTTTCATCTAATTAACATAGAAGAAAACCAAACATGAGAAAATGGTTTCACTATATATTTTTTGTAAATCAATTCCATGAATATATTTTTATGATTTACTATTTATATTTAAACTTATATTCTATTACTATATAGAATTTATAATTATATTTTTCAAATATACATATTTTTTTTATATTTAACAACTTAGTTACTTTCAAATTATGAGATATTTCATATAATTTTAAAATTAGACTATCTTAAAAAAAAATATTTTTATATTTTTATAGAGAATAACGAGTCAAAGTTTGATTATGAAACTTTGAATTAGTAATGAATATGTGGAAGGTGTTGATGATTTTTTGGAATTTTATAAACAAAATATTCCAAACAATGACATGTTTTTATGTCCATGACTGAAATGTTTAAAAATAGAGAAGTTGAAAAGAAGATAGATTAAAGATCATTAAATTTTTCATGGTTGTAATATGATTTATAGCCCTTAGATTTGGCATGGTGAAACTGGGTATAATTTCAGATCTCTTGATGATGATGCTTTTTAATATGATAAGACCGATCAAATTGAAGAAATGATTTGTGATATTTTAAGTAGAGGAAATTGAGAAAGAATTGAAAATTTAGAATCGATATTGTGATGATGAAAAAAATTGTATCCAAGTTGTATAGAATTTGTGGTTTTATCAATGGTGTTAAGATAGATTAACTTAAAGGTGAATCATATATGGAGTGATAAGAGTTTTACAAAGTTTCTATAATTGTTGGAAGATAAAAGATATATTTTCAAAAGAAAATTATCTTCCAAATCAAAATTATAAAGAAAAAAAATACTATTTCTAATGGTATTAGGGTACAAAAATATAAATTCCTTCCCAAATGACTATTTGATATATAGTAAAGAATACAAATTTCTTTCAGTGTGTCCTAAACATGGGAAATCATGGTATAATTTGAAAGAAAGATCACAGTTTGATTTATTAGTCACAAAGACTCTTGATAAATAATTTTGGTATTATTTTGATAATTCCTCATTTTAAATGTTTATTTTTAAATTCAAATGATGTAAAAAGGTTAATATGGAATGAATATGAGAAGATATGTGATGGAAAATTATGAAATCTAACTGATTTCCATAGTGGAAGAAAATTGATCACCAATTTCCAATATTTGGAAATAAAGTCAGAAATATCAGACTTGGACTATGCATAGATGTAATGAATCCATATATAAGCCATAATAAAACACATAGTTTGTGGCCTATTTTATTGGTATTTTATAAATCATCTCCTGAATTTTTTATAAAGTGAAAATATGTCATGTTGAGTTTAATGATATCTGAACCAAAACAACCTAAAAATGATATTATAATTTTCTTATCACCATTAATTGAAGATTTGAAACATATATGGGAGGAAGGTACAAGGTGGTATGATTCTTATAGAATGAAATAAATTCAACTATATGCAATGATTATGCTAACTATAAATGACTTCCCAACATATGGAAATTTTTATGGATTCAGTGTTACGTGGCATAAAGCTTTTCCAATTTATGAACAATAGACTTTATATTATCAATTGCATCATGGGAGAAAAATAGTAGACATGATTCATCAAAAGGTTTTTTTAATTAATTACTCTTATAGATGATTAAAAAATTATTTCAATATCTCACATGAATTTGAGATTTCTCCAAAACCTTTATCCACTCATCATTATTTTGAGAGGGTGAAAAAAATTGATGTGAAATTTGGAAAGACTCATAAATATGGTAATGATAAAAATATTTGGAAGAAACAATCAATATTTTTTGAGCTACCATATTGTAGATATCATAAGTTCAAACATAACATTGGGCTCATGTATGTGGAGATTAATATCTATGATAACTTGATTTGAACATTTTTAGATATTAAAGGAAATACTAAAGATGGTTTAAATGCACGATTGGACTTACTCTCAATGGGAATACATTTAGAGTTGGATCTTACTCATGATAGAAGGAGAAAATTCCTACCCCAGCTTATCATAAATTATCCAATATGGAAAAAATTAGCTATTTTTAATGTATTCCTGATATCAAAGGGTGATAGGTATATTCATCGAATGTAAAAAAATTTGAGTCTTTAAAGGATTTGAAGTTGATAGGTATAAAATCTCATGATTGTTACGTCATGATGAAAAAACTCCTACCAGTTTCATTGAGTGGAATATTTCCATTCTATGTTAGAATAACTATCATAAAGGTGTGTTATTTTTTCAATTCAATTTTTAATAAGGTTATTCATTCGAATACGTCAAGCACTTTGAAGAATGAAGCAGTTTATATACATTATCAATTGGAAGAGTATTTCCCTCTATATTTTTTTGATATCCTAGTGCATTTAATGGATCACTTGGTGTGAGAAATAAGGCTCTACAGACCTTTATATCTACATTGAATGTATCCTTTTGAATTATATGTGAATATATTCAAGGGATATGTTAATAATTCATATTGACCTGAAGAATCCATTATTGAGTAGTAAATTTATAAGGATGTTACTGAGTTTTGTACAAAATATATTTTTACATTAGAGCACATTAGTTTTCCTACATCTCTCCATGAATGAGTTAATTGTATGGGAAAGGGGATCTATGGATTGAAAATAAAATTGTTGATAGGTGAAAAGATAAATAATGCACATTTATACATATTGAATAATATAGATGATACTCATCCATATATAACATTCCATATTAATGTACTGAAACAATTTTATCCAAAGATAAAAGATATATGGATTTTTAATGATCATAACAAAACTTTTTTTCCATGATTTAAAGAGACTTTGATTGGTAGATCAGATGAATAAAAAATGTTGAGATGATTATTTGGGGCGTCTATGTTTAAATTTGATAACTTGGTCCTGGCATGACATTAATGGATATACATTTCATATAAAAGATCAAGAAAACAAAATTTTATTTCAGAATAGTTGTGTATTGGTGTTCGTAGAAGCAATTCATTTTTCAAGTGCCATAGTAAAAAACCCAATATCTACATAAATTGCATAATATAGAGTCATTAAAGAAATATGGGAGGTTGATTACATTAAATTTCAAGTTTTAGTGTTTAAATTCAAATGGTTTATCAATAAAAACTGTGTTAGACATGATGAATTTGGAATGACACTAGTAAATATGAATAAATTAGAATACACAAATGATTATTTTATCATGGAAATAGATGAATTTTTTAATGTTTTTGATCAATATGATATGCAGTGGTCTATTTTTTTACAAGGAAAACATAGTATTTTGGTTATGATAAACTTCAAAAGGATGCTGATTTATGTGAGATCCCTACTTCCTTGGAAATATTATCAACTAATATTGATGAGCATGTCGTAGACATGGTTTTTTCTATATAGAACAATCACAACAAATGAATTTAAAAAACCCCTTTATGTCATTCATAATATTACATGCATCAAATGTCTACTTCTGGTTTACTATTTTAAATTTCATAAATTTTTAGATAATTTAATTCGATTGTCTTTATTAAAACATGTAGTATAACTAATAAGTTAAACCGTTGATTTATATTAGTTTAGTTTTGTTTAGTTTAACATGTTTACACTTAAGTAACTTATCAATTAATTTATTTTGTTGAAATACAATTATTTTAAATTTAATATGTTAAAAAAACAAAAAATATTTTATAATATTATATTATAAAAAAAATCTGTTTGGTGTAAAAATGATTTATCAGGTAGGATAATTTTTACTACACACACACCATTTTTGTATTTTTATTCATTAATTATGTAATTTTATCTCTCATTAATATTGTTATAATTTTAGTTAACTATAAAAAACATAAAAAATCATGTTAAGTTTAGTTTAATTTTTTTTATAATTGTTCATTTATTATTTACATTTTTGTCTAATAGTTGGGTTTTAATATTTTTGTACTAATTGTTGTTTCTTTTATTTATTGAATAATAAAATATCAATAATTTGATCCACCACCTTCTTCTGGAGATGATCATACTCATACCTCCAGGGAGTAATATCTGCATGACCCTCTTTATGTTTCCCATCATTCTTTACAAAATACATCTACTCTCATAGGTCCAAATAAGAGTTTGAGGGTTGGTAAATGTGGAATCACACATTTTCCAAAATTATTAGTTTCCTATAGCTAGGACCATATAATATTAGTAGAATTTTATGATAATTATATTCTAGGAGGTCCTAATTCAAAACAATTCAAGAGTTTTATATTAGTTCAGGAAAAGAGAAAATTTAGTATTTTGATTGATGGTTAGAGAAGTGTTAAAAAATTGACACTATATCACTTATGAGAGACTAGTTTTGTAAGATCATTTGTTATTATTTTACTTATCATGGAATTCTTATAGTAATATATGTTTTTCCCTTATTATTAGATAACATATGATATACCTCACACTGGAGGAGTCATGATACAATATTTTTCATTGGACGCTAGAAGATTAAGGGATTTCAAACCAACCCTCACATCAGATTTCATTTTTTAGAATAGGAAACATTATAATCCATGTGATATATATCCCTTTAAAGATTAAGATACATGGAATGAATTTTTTAAAATTATAAGGCAAGAATAATTTATGGTAAGTGAAATGTTATATTTTATGTTTTTTTATATTAATGATCATATTAATGATTTATTAATGATTTATTTATTCTTAATTTATAGAAATTGAGGAGATATAATTAGGAAATCCAATCTAGAAATGTATATCCTCATACTTTATCTCGGAGAGGGAATTTGTTATTGGAAGAAAAAATAATGGATGAAAAATATCAAAAATTGAGAGCTTAGTCTTCAAGATCTACATAGGTTTCCCCTCCACCCCCCATCTAGACATGAAAATTTGAAAAGGGATCACATGAGAAAAAATGTATAATTTCTTACGGAAGTTTCAAGGGTTATAGATGAGAGGATTGTAAGATGTTTACTTTATTTATTTAATTTAATTCAATTCTTTATATATTTTCATTCATTAGAGAATTTTTCAAATTATTCATACATGATTATCTTGAGGAGAAGACCATACAAGGGTTCTTTTTAGTTGAGTGTTTGTAGGATATTTTAGCCACAATATTAGGAATTCCCTAAAATCTGGGTCATGTATGGGGATACTAGTGAGTGTATTGGTGAAAAAAGAGTTTCCACATTTTTTAGATTCTATAATGGAGGGTGTTTATAAAAAAAATAAATTCTCTAGAGGCTCAAGTTTATAATATTCATGTTGAAATGTGGATAGAATCAAAGTTTTGGTAAAATTAATTTTTATAGACATGCGAAGAAAGTTCAGACTGTAGCTCCCAATCTTACATATCTTCCACCAGCTACCACTCCTCCTACTAATTTTACTCATACATCTCCTCATAATGATACTACTCATACATCTCCCCCTACAGACCCCACTCCTTCTTATCCTTCCCCTAAACCCCTCCCCCACAGCTTCCCTATTACAGTGAGATATATATTGATGATCCCCATCATATTATTTCATATGGGATGATATTTTATATCAGTGATACCATTCATCATCAAAAAATATATATAGAGCATCATAGGGTCACTATACATGATATTATATATAGATCATAAAAATTATATGTCCTACAAATGAGGTGAGTATAGTTGGAAAAAGTATCACTCATTTTTTAGTTTATCCATCTAGACGACATCGACATCTTACCATAGAGGTATATATATATATATTATATTTTTAATTATTGTATTAATTTTTTTATAATTTTAATTTTTATATATTTTTCTATTTTTTATAGGAATAATTTAAAGGAAATGAATTTTTTATATAAAACATAAAATATGAAGTGTTATATCTTCAGATACAAATTCTACTAGCCTTGATAGATTGTATACATATTAAATTTTTCTATTGAATATATATGAGATTACAATTGAAGATATTGTTTGTGGGAATGCAATTACTTTAAGGATTTTTAGAAGTGATATCATTAATCTTGTAGTAGGAGATCATTTGGGAATCAACATGATTTTTTCCCATGTAATTCAATTAACAAAATTTTTCTGTTTGTTTAATTTAATAAAAATTTATAATTATATTTGTTTTGTATAGGTATTTTTTATGAAATTTGTACAACCCATGAGAATACTGATGTATATGGATTTATGTACCCACATTTTATTTCTTCTATATATAGGATAATTACTAATGAAAAAATAGTTGTTTATATTTGTGAAATATTTCATAATCATGCAATTATTCAGTGCCAGATGATTCCATAACATCAAAATTATAAAAAATATTTTTCAAAATTTTTTATATATCTATTAACATAATAAAAAATCACATTGAATTTTCTTATATATCAGTGTTCATTGGATTTTAGGTGTTTTTTCACAAGAGAGAAAATATTGTACTAACTATGATCTATCCATGGTGAAGTGAGATAAAATTTTAAGAATGTATTGAATATGTAGGTTTGAATGTTTTAATAATTTTTTATATTATAATGAAAAAAATTTATTTTATTCACATTACTTTCAAATAGGGCATGAAATTTCTAAAGAGATAAGACAATGAAGAAGAGCTCCAAGATCAGATTTGCAAAAGATAAGGTGAATTTTCATTTTCAATTACTAAATTTTGGATATATTACTTAAAAATGTTATATTTAATTAAAATTTCCTTGGAAAAAAATTTTCATAAACAAGAAGTCATAAAAGAATTTGTATTTTATGTTTTATGATTTATGTATGAAATAATTTCACCTAGGATACTTACGAAGTTCCATTAGGTTAGATTTCTTTATAAAGTTTTCCTTAATATATCATTTTCTTTATTGAGAATACAAGTTAAATGCTTTATTTATTATTTATATTTTTTTATGAACCATGACCATATAGTTCATAGATGTTGAGAAATTTAAAAATTGAGTGGGTGAATCATTTTTTAGGTTTTATTTATTTTTAGTTCATTTATAATTTTAAATTTGACTATTCAACTATAACTCTCTTTTTTAGATGTTTTAGATACATTTTTTGCTATATTTTCTACTGGTGTTTCTATTTTGTATATTGTAGAGAGGATCCAAAATCTTCATATTTATAAAAAAATTACTTTTCACATCGGTTTTTGGTTAGCCAACATGAAAATAATATTCTATGTTTTTCTACTCAGTTATGGGATAAACTATATGAAATCCAAAGGATAAATCCCTTTTCATGTTAGTTATTCCAAAACTGACATGAAAAAGTGTTTTTACATCAGTTTTTGAATAAATAACATGAAAAAAATCAACATATATTCATTGAAAATGTTGTTTTTAATTAACTGTCATTAAAAAGTTATTTATAATATCTTTTTTTAATAACATCACATAATAATTAATGTGAAAAAGAATAAAATGGATGTGAAAAATAATTTATGCACTAGTTTGAGGAATACCATGTCTCTAACATCAAACTCTAGGTCTTGTTGATTATTTTCAACATAGCCATTTTTTTTGAATCTGAGAAGCCTTGATGTGCCACTGAATGGTCTTAACCTTTTCGACCATTCCCTCGACCATTTCTGGACCTAGTAGTTTTTGTTCCCCAACTTCAACCAAGAATACAAGTGTCCTGCACCTCTTCCCATAAAGGGATTCATAGGTATCCATTTGAATTCTTGAGTGGAAACTGTTATTTTATGAGAACTCAACTAGAGTAAGATGTTAATCCTATCATCCTTTGAAGTTATTCAAGAATTCCCTCAATATATCCTCAAGCGTCTAGATAGTTTACTCAGATTGGCCATCGATTTGAGGGTGATATACAGTGATAAAGTTCAAATCTATATTAAGAGCATGTTGGAGAATCTTCTAAAACATAGCAGTAAATATTGGATCTCGATCGGATATAATCGATAGTTGTGTTCCAAGAAGCCTCACCACTTCTCTAATATATATCCTTGCAAGTTGACCGAGTGAGAAATCCTCTATAATATCAATGAAGTGTTCAGTCTTTGTAAGATGAGCCATCACAACCATATAACATTATTTCCTCTTAATGTATTCGGAAGACTTGTGACAAATTCCATGATGATGTTTTCTCATATCCATGTAGTTATGGGTAATGGTTGTATCATCCCCTTAGATTTATTTGTCAAATATTTAACTTTATGACTTAAAATACATCTTGATGTATATTCAATGATCTTCATCTTCATATTGTCCCACCGATAGTGCTCTTGGAGATTTTAATAAATCATTGTGCTTCTTAGGTGGATGGAGAAGGTTGATCTAGGTGCATCATCAAACTGATCCTTCTTTAAATCAGGATTTGATGGCACACATAGTCTTGATGAAAATATCAAAACTCCTTAATTAACATTTAACTCTAAGGATTTACCTTTTTCTTATAGTTTTGACACTCTTCTGAATTCCCACATAATCTATTTGAGAACCATTTAACCTCTCTAGAAGGGATGGTTGAGAAATAATTTGTGAAAGGATTGATAATGTTCCTTCCTTTAAGATTACCATTTCTATCATTTTTAAATCTAATAAAATAGGTTTCTTATCAATTCTTATAAATTATAAAATTGTTGGGTCCTTTTTACTTAGATCATCATCCACTTTATTTACTTTCTCAGGATTGTAGTCAAATGAGAATTCATAGTCCTCTATCAGCTCTAACCATCTTTGTTGGTGCATATTCTTCTATTTTTGTGTGAATATATACTTGAGTATTTTGTGATCCCTATATATTTTACACTTATCACTAAAGAGATAAATCCATAATATTTTCAAAGAGAATATCACTACAGGAAAATCCATATCATGAGTTGGGTAATTATGTCTATGAACTTTCAACTACCTTGAAGCATATGTAATTACTTTTTCATTCTGTATTAACACATAGTCCAATCCCTTCTTCAAAGAATCATTGAATACTACGAAAATTTCCCCACTAGTGGGTAGTGTGAGTATAGGTGTAACGTCCCAACCTTAACCAGGTATGAACCATTTTTACTTTATTGTAGTCTAATTAATTAAGAGACCCGGGGTGTGTAACTGTGCACCTCACTATGGGTCCCAAGAAGCTTTTTATTTAATTTAAATAATTGCAGACGTTTCATGAAAAATGCCACATCGTGCTTTGGCACGGTGTTTGGGTTTTAAATAATTAATTAAGGATTGGAAAAGAGTAATAAGATATTTAAATAATATTTAAAATAAAGCAATAAAGGATAAAAAGAAATTATGAAATAAAATAAAGAGGGAGTTACGGGAAAAATGAAAATAATTAAAATGGGGGATTCTTGTATTTAATTATTTTCCTTTCCATTATTTTGTTTTATTTTATCTTTTTCTTTTATTTCATTTTTTCCTTATCTTTTATTTTTCTCTTATTTTTCTTTTATTTTATTTTTCTTTCTTTTCTCTCTTTTCTTTTTTCCTCTCCTCTCTCCCTCTCCCACTCATCACGTCGCACCCCTCAATCCCGTCACACCAACCAAAAACCCCTTAGGAAGGCTGCTTCTCCTCCATAAAATGTCTGATTCCTTCACTGTCAGGTGCACAGTAAACATTAGGGAAATAATAACATTGCGCAAGTGGAATCGTTTGATTCCGTTGAGTATTCTGCGCACAGTTCATCGCAGAAAATTCTTACCCTATTTTGGGGTTTTTCTAAAATCCTCCGTTTTCATCCATTTTAGGTCAAATTGAAGCCTACCCCAGATATTAGAGTCATCTATGACTACAAAGTAGGGTTCCTACTCACTTTCCCTCTGTTTCGCTACGATTTATAAAAAATGCACTGTTGTGCCGTTAGTCGGTGCCTACTGGATTTGTGCAATTTTACCCATTTTAATTACTTTAATGGTTCTGATTAATTGTTGAAGACTTAATCATCTTAAACTAATTTTCTTGAGTGGTTTCAACATGATTGGAAACCCCTTTGGGTGTGCCGACATAGTCAGCGTATTTTTTCCGTTATTCGGGTTATTAATTTAATTAGCTACAGGTATTGTGCAACCCCTTTTTATTGTTTTTAAATTAAATGAATAGTTGTTTGAATTATTGCAACAAATTTAGAAACCCCTTTGGGTATTCCAACATGATCAGTGTATTCTACCATTAACCAAGTTTATTGTTTGATTAATTGCATGTGTTGCGAAGCGACTTTTTATTGTAATTAAATCAAATAAATAGTTTCTTGAACATAAAATTCAATTGTTGGATCATGGGAACTTGTTTTGCTGAACTGTTTATTATTTAAATATGCATTATCCACTGAGGTTGATATGATATGTATATTTTCTTGCAAGTTGTTGTGTTGTACTGTTAAATTTATGTCTTTTTTTGCACGGCTGTATCTGGTTAGTTTTCAAGCTGCGACTTTATATGCTAATTATGTCATATCTGTTGCTGTGAAAACTTTAATTAAGTTTAGGGCAGAAAAAGGATGTGGATCCTATATTAAGGGCCACACTTAGATCCTCCATTCCAGATGTGTTACCTCTATCTGCTAGGGGGCAGTGTTGTTGGCTTTACCGGACCGAGACTTCCCCATAATTTCTAATACTTTTGAGTGATATCGGTTCCAAAAGTTCCCATTGGGACAGATCTGTTGGCAATGGGGCTAAGCCAGCCTTGAATGACACTCGAACCATTTTTGCGAGATCGTGATGGACTCAGGGTAAATCCATGCCTCGGGAAATACTTGGTCTTTCGAAATATTTCCTTGGACGGGCTCGATGGCATTGGATAAATTGACGGATGTTCTGTTGTGATACCTTTGGGATGGGCTCGAACTCCAACTCGCAAATTGAACCTTAAATTATGATACACTTAAGGTTTATGTTATTACTAATTGAGTCTCTTGAGAATTGAGATATTTCCCCTGATATGTGGAAGTGTGCTAGATTGACACTAGACTTGAACCCCAAGTTAAAGAACAAGATTGGGGTATACTTTTTCCTAGTTTTACCTTGCTTTCTGAGTTAAATATATATATATATATATATGTGTGTGTGTGTGTGTGTTTGTGCATTTCTACTGAGAGGTACCATTTTAGACTACCAGATTAGGCTGAAGTAGGTGACCAGACACGAGTGCCGTTTGGGACCCAAGCCGACTTATTTATTTCATTTCACTGAAATTAATTTATTTGAAATGGTTATGTAATGGCACACTGTATTTTTATTTTTGCACAAAATGGAAAGGTTTAGACACCGTGGGTGCCAGCCTACTGGGATTTTATCTCACACCATTCTCGGGCATCATCAACACCCGAGTAGATTACATGCTCGTAGGTATTGACAAGGGGAAGCATGCTACTTCTGATGATTGACTATTCATTAATGCTTAGGATGGAGATTGGGGTAGAGGACCAGGCCTTGCTTGCGATGCAGTTGCTGGTTGTGTCTTTTCTTTTAGTTGACTGTGTGTTTGAGTTCTATTTTCCGTACTTTTAGTTTAGACTCATAACATGGAATGACACTTTTTTGTGAGTTTCTGCACTTGATTTTTATTATTCATTTGGATTATTTACATTGCTTCTGCTACATTTTATTTATTCACATGCTTCTGCTACTTATTATTTGTTGTTTTTTACTTCCTCTGTGATATAATTTGTTACCTATGAGGGCATAGTTTCCCCCACAGACACAAAAAGGGCCCTCGCTGCTAGTTGGAAGCCTCTGGAGTTTAGGGAGATGCACTTGAGGTTATGTGATGCACCGGTCCAACCACCGTCTTAGAGGTGAGCTGGGTCAGGATATTACAAAGTGGTATCAGAGGTGTTTTTTTCCTTTTGTCTTATTTTTTGGGTTAGACATGAGACTAGGATATAGGGATTGTGGATGTACTCTGTGCTTAGTCTTAGCTAACCCATGTATAGGGGAAAACTCAAAATTCTTGGTTTGGGATTGCAGTTATTGATTATGCTAGTTACTGTTGATATGATTTCACCTTGGGTGACTCACTTGTATTGCATTGTTATTGTGATAGTATTATTGAAATAATGGGTTTACCATTGCATCCCAATTATACGAAGGAAAAACATCCCATGCATCATGATAGGCACTATAGGATTTAAATTCCATGCATATTTCCAAGCTATATCTACTTTCAGCGTGCATTTTCCTATTGTATGTGAGTGCTGTTATACCTAGTGGTAAAATTTTGAATTGTTGGTTTATTAAATATAAGTTTGTTTTAGTCTGTTATATGTTATCCTAACTCAACCTAGGAGTGGGTTGTATAAGTGTTTAGTAATCATTTTTAGTTGTCTCTTCTATATTGAAACCCAACTCCTGAGGTGGGTTGTCTATTGTTTAGTGCTCAGAGGAAGGTTATGTACCTAACCTCTTTTTCACCCTACTTGTTTTCTTACATTCTTTACTCCTTGTCTAAGGGTGTGTTTGGATGCTGTAGAAAAATTCCACTGCGACGTCTTTGTACTATGTCTTAGGAGAGGGGCAATGAGCACATTCCAGGGATGGTGGATCCTGAACCACCAGTGGTTCCTCTCATAGAGCCTCCTGTGGCGCTAACTCCTGTTGATATTCCAAGGGACCCAGTTGCTCAGTTCAGGGATAGTCTCCTCAGGTTTATGTAGTCAGTTCAGAATATTCCCAAACCTACCTTGTCTATGGCAAACCTTATGTGGGACTTTGTGTAGCAGCACCCTCCCACCTTCTCGGGGAGTGGCAGCCCTCATACTGCTGAATCATGGATAGAAGCTGTACGGTCTATCTTTGAACACCTTGAGACACCTCCAGAGATAAGGGTCAAGATTGTAGTCTACATGCTTTGTGACACCTCCAAACGCAGGTGGGACGTTGTTTCTCAGGCTGAGAAGGCCAGTGACATGGCTTTAACTAATTTCCAAGAAGCCTTATACAATCACTTTTTCCAACAGACTCTGAGATATGATCATGCACGGGAGTTTCTACATCTTCAACAGGGCTCCATAACTGTGTTAGATTATTATACTCGTTTCAAAGAACTTCAGCATTTTTCCCATATCTGACTAGTGATGCAAAAACTACTATGAGGCGTTTTGAGGATGAACTTGAGAATACTATTCTCTCACAGGTGAACGTCTTCTGTTTTACCACTGTTACGAAGATCGTGAATTGGGCTCTAATCTCATAGTGAAATGTCAGGGAAGCTAAACCAGTGAGCCAGGGCGGTTTAGTTCTGAGACAGGGTGATGGCTCTTCTAGCAGCAGGAAATGTCATTTTGAAAGTGCATGTGGGGGAAATCCTAGCCAAATAGAACATCTTGATAGCTCTGTCACATGTTATCAGTTCGGTAGGGATGGTCACCAGAAGCCGCAGTGCGTGAGAGACCTGAATGAGTGCCGAGCTTGAGGTAGGATGGATCACCTTCAGTGTTTATACCATTCCTTCTCTTTAGGATCCGCACCTTCACCTATTTCAGGTATGGGATCTATGAATCCACAGTAGGATAGAAGTTCTTTTTTCACCGGTCGATTAGGCCGAGGTAATGGTGGAGGTCGTGGTCGAGGAAATCAAGTTCCAGATTATCAACGTCAGTAGAGTGGACCTGCTCAGGTCAACCAGGCAGCGCATCAGGGTCGTGGCTCAGGTCTCATGTATATATGCAGTGCAATCAGCACAAGAGGAGTAGAGTGCAGGACCATCTACAGTTAGAGGTACTATTATATTAGCCTCTACTTTAGTTTCTTCTCTTTTTGATACCGGCGCATCACACTCCTTTATATCTACTACTATTGTTGAGAGTCTTGGTTTTCCAATTGAGTTCCTTTGTGGTGTCATGTCTCTCGACACTCTGCATGGGGTCAGAATAGAGGGCATATGCCAGTGCCAAGAGTTCCCCCTCGAGATAGGTGGGAACCATTTTGTTTTTAATTTCTATATCCTTGATATTTCTGGCATCGAAGTCATCCTTGGTATGAACTGGATTTCTCCTTATTGTGCTCAAGTGGATTGCTATCGCCATTGGGTGTCCTTTACATCACCTGAGGGTGACACATATCTTCACAAAGGAGAATAGGATATGCAGGCAGATCGAGTTAAGACTAAATATGAAGGGTTAGGAAGAGTGACAGCTCAGTTAGAAAGTCTCTTCATGAGCGATTCGGGAACACACCTAGTTTAATTCACTCCAGTGGTGGACCTTTTCAGGGATGTCTTCCCTGATGATTTCTCTAGATTACCTCCTATGAGAGATGTGGAGTTCACTATCGATCTCATTCTAGGTGGGACACCAGTGTCTATTCCTCCCTATAGGATGGAACCAACAGAGATACAGGAACTCAAAAAGAATCTTGAAGACCTTGAGGCTAAGGGGTTCATCAGACCTAGCACATCGTCATGGGGTTCACCTATCCTTTTTTCTAAGAAGGAAGATGGTACCCCAAGGTTATGAGTGGATTATAGTCGATTCAACCAGCTCATGGTAAAGAATAGATATCCATTGCCTCTTATAGATGATCTCTTTGACTAGCTCTGGGAAGAAACTATTTTCTCCAAGATTGATCTGAGGTCAGGATATCACCAGGTGCATGTGTGACTATCTGACATACCACGTACGACATTCCGAAGCAGGTACGACTTGTATGAGTATCTGTTTATGCTATTCGGCCTCACGAATGCGCCAATAGTCATCATGGATCTGATGAATCAGTTTTTTCATTCGTATCTTGATTCCTTTGTGGTAGTATTCATGGATGACATCTTAGTGTATTCGCATTCCAGACACAACCATGCAACCCATCTTGAGATCATGTTGAGTACACTAAGAGAGCACCAACTATACACTAATCTCAACAAATGCCACTTTTGGATTGATAAGGTACACTTCTTGGGTCATATTATATCTGAAGAAGGGGAATCAGTTGACCCAGAAAATGTGAGCACCATGGTTTCATGGGTGCAGCCCAAGAGTGTATTTGACATCCACAGTTTCTTGGGGCTTGTTGGCTATTACAGGCGATTCATCCAGGATTTCCCCCCCTTAGCAGCACCTCTCACGGCCTTGAATAAGAAAGGTGTACAATTCATCTGGTCAGAATCTTGTGAAAAGTATTTTTAGGAATTTAAAGGAAGACTAACCTCAACCCCAATCTTGATTATACTTGAACCTAGTAAGAGATATACATTTTATTGTGATGCTTCAGGAAACGGACTGGGTGCAGTTTTGATGTAGGGTGATCGATTTGTGGCTTATGGATCCCGCCGGATAAGACCTCACGAGTGGAACTATAATACCCACGAACTTGAGTTGGCAGCTGTGGTTCATGCTCTACGCTGTTAGAGACACTATTTGTTGGGTGATAAATTCATTTTTTACACGAATCATAAAATCTTTCAATATATCTCCATGTAATGTGACTTGAACTTAAGGAAACACAGGTGGGTCGAATACTTGAAGTCATTTGATTTTTAACTTTCTTATACCCCTGGTAAGGGTAATGTTGTGGCATACACTTTAACTCGCAAGAAATAGACTCAGGCCGTGTAGGTAGCTAGCAGTGAGTGGAAAATGATGACCTTGTTTTCAGAGATTCATCTGGAGGTTCGGGATCAGAGTGGAAAACCAGTTCTAGCAACTCTTATGGTGACATCCTCTCTTCTAGAGAAAGTCCGTAGGCAATAGTTGATTGATTCTGAGGGGATTGTTTTGAGGGAAAGTGTTACAGGAGGGAACCCACCTCCTGGTTGGGTTATTGATGGCAGTAAAAATCTCCTTACCATGGCCGTGTATGGGTATCTTTAGGTATATGGAAAGAGCTGATGAAGGAATCTCACACCTTCGTTTGGGTAGTTTACCCTGGCCTGAACAATATGTATAGAGAAATGTGTCGATAGTATTGGTGTCATAGTATGAAAAAACAGATAGCAGGTTTCATCACTCGGTGCTCCACCTACCAACAGGTGAAGGTAGAGCACCGACGACCTACTGAACTCCTAAAACCTCTATCCATTCCTGAATAGAAATGTAATTACATCACCATGGATTTAGTTATAGGATTTCCAAGATCTCCTTGAGGCAGCGATGCAGTATGGGTGGTTGTCGATAGGTTGACCAAGGTTGTTCACTTCTTGCCTATCCGAGAGACCTTAACGATTGATTAGTTGGAAAGGTTGTATATAAGGGATATTGTGAGAATTCATGGTGTACCTCATTCTATTATCTCAGTCAGGGATTCCCGCTTCACTTCACGGTTCTGGAAAGGGTTACAAAGGGCACTGGGCTCACAGGTACTTCTGAGTACTGCATATCACCCTCAGACCGATGGGCAGTCTGAGAAAACTATACGAGTGTCAAAGGATATGTTACGGGCATGTATCCTTGATTTTGGAGGTTTCTAGGAGAATAATTTACCTCTTTTAGAGTTTAACTATAATAATACCTTCCAGGTGATGATTCAAATGGCTTCGTACGAGGCTCTCTATGGTAGACCGTTCCATTCTCCTTTTTGCTGGCTTGTAGCAGGTGAGACAGCTCTGTTGGATCCTCATCTCATTCAGGAGACTTCTAAGCAAGTTCAACTGGTTCAGAAGCATATGAATACAGCTCAATCCAGGCAAAAGTCTTATACCGATCATCACCAAAGACCTCTAGAGTTTGAGGTGGGACATTGAGTCTTTCTGTGTTTTTCTCCAAGGTTGGGTCATAGGCAGATCCAGAGACAAGGTGAGTTATCACCTAGATACATCGGGCCGTTTGAGATAGTGGAGAGAGTTGGGGATGGTAGCATATCGATTACTGCTACCTCATAGGTACCGTTTCATGCACGATGTTTTACATTAATCTCATATTCTACAATATCATCTAGACCTATCTCATTATTTTGACCCTGACGCCATCGATCTTGATGCTGATGCATCCTTTGCGGAGCATCCAATCTATATCGTCGACCGTAGCATGAAAGAATTCCGAGGCAATTCAGTCCCACTGGTCCAGGTGTTGTGGAAACATGGAAGCGATCAGAACGAGACCTGGGAGTGAGAGACAGATGTACGTGCGCAGTGGCCGAAACTCTTCTCTGGTGACATTCCACTACACTTGAAAAGGAAACTCGGGGATGAGTTGTCTTAAGTAGGGGAGGTTGTAACGTCCCGGCCTTAATCAGGCATGGACCATTTTTTACTTTATTGCAGTCTAATTAATTAAGCGACCTGGGGCACGCGCCTGCGCACCTCACTGCAGGTCCCAGGCAGCTTTTTATTTAATTTAAATAATTGTAGACGTTTCATGAAAAATGTCACATCGTGCTTTGGAATGGTGTTCGGGTTTTAAATAATTAATTAAGGATTGGAAAAGAGTAATAAGATATTTACATAAGATTTAAAAGAAATCAAGAAAGGATAAAAATAAATTTTTGAATAAAATAAAGTGTGCGTTACGGAAAAAATGAAAATAATTAAAATGGGGGATTCATATTTTTAATTATTTTTATTATTTTCCTTTCCATTTTTTTGTTTTATTTTATCTTTTTATTTTAATTCCTTTTTTTACTTATATTTTATTTTTCTCTTATTTTTCTTTTCTTTTATTTTCTATCTTTTCTTTTTTCCTCTCCTCTCTCCCTCTCCCACTCATCACATCGCACCCCTCAATCCCGTCACACCAACCAGTAACCCCTTCGGAAGGCCACAACTCCTCCGTCCGATGTCTGATTCCTTCACCATTAGCTGTGAAATAAACCTTAGGGAAATTATAAAATTGCGAAAATAGAATCGTTCAATTCCGTTGAGTATTCTGCGCGCAGTCCGTCACGGAAGATTCTTACCCTATTTTGGGGTTTTTCTAAAATCCTTCATTTTCATCTGTTTTAGGCCAAATCGAAGCCTACTGTAGATATTAGAGTCATATACAACTAAAAGGTAGTGTGTCTAATCTCTTTCCCTCCATTTCGTTGCAATTTATAGAAAACACACCGTTGTGTCGTTAGTCGGTGCCTACCGGATTTGTGCAATTTTACCCATTTTAATTACTTTAATTGTTCGGTTTAATTTTTGTAGCCTTAATCATATTAAATTAATTTTTTTGAATGGTTGCAACAAGATCGGACACCCCTTTGGGTGTGCTGACATAGTCATCATATTTTTTCCATTAGCCGGGTTATTAATTTAATTAGATGCGGGTATTGCGCATCCCCTTTTTATTGTTTTTAAATTAAATGAATAGTTGTTTGAATTATTGAAACAAAGTTGGAAACCCCTTTGGGTGTGCCGACATGATCGGTGTATTCTTCCATTATCCGAGTTTATTGTTTGATTAATTTCATGTGTTGCGAAGCAACTTTTTAATGTAATTAAATTAAATAAATAGTTTCTTGAACATGAACTTTAATTGTTGGATTATTAGCACTTTTTTTTCGGAACTGTTTATTATTTAAATATGCATTATCCACTGAGGTTGATATGATATGTATATTTCCTTGCAATTTATTGTGTTGTTCTATTAAATTTATGCCTTGTGATGCACGAGTGTATATGGTTAGTTTTCAAGCTGCGACTTTATATGTTGATTATGTCATATCTGCTTCTGTGAAAACTTTAATTAAATTCCGGAAGGAGAAAGGAGGCGGGTCCCGTATTAAGGGACACACTTAGATCCTCTGTTCCTGACGGGTTACCTCTATGTGTCAGGGGGTGGTGTCATTGGCTTTGCCGGACCGAGACTTCCCCATACTTTCTAATACTTTTGAGTGATACTGGTTCCAAAAGGGCCCATCAGGAAGGATCTGTTGGCAATGTAGCTAAGAAAACCTCATATGACACTCGACCCCTTTTTGTGATATCAAAACAGACTCTGGGTAAATCCATGCCTCGAGTGATACTTGGTCTTTCAAAATATTTCCTTGGACGGGCTCAGTGGCATTGGATAAATTGACAGATGTTCTGTAGCGATACCTTTGGGTAGGGCTCCGACTCCAACTCTCAAATTGAACCTTAAATAATTATGCACTTAAGGTTTATGTTATTTCTAATTGAGTCTCTTGAGAATTGAGATATTTCCCCTGATATTTGGAAGTGTGCCTGGTTGACACTGGACTTAAACCCCAAGTTAAAGCACAAGCTTGGGGTATATTTTTTCCTGGTTTTACCTTGCTTTCTCGGTTATATATATATATATATATATATATGCGTTTTCGTGAATTTTTGCTGACAGGTACCCTTTCAAACTACCATCTTAGGCTAAAGCAGGTGACCATGCACGGGTGCAGTTTGGGACCTAGGCTGACTTATTTATTTCATTGCACTTTAATTAATTTATTTGAAATGGTTATGTAATGGCACACTGCATTTTTATTTTTGCACAAAATAGAAAGGTTTAGACACCGTGGGTGCCGGACTACTGGGACTTTATCTCACAAACTTCTTGGGCATCGTCGACAACCGAGTATATTATATGCTCGTAGGTATTGACAAGGGGAAGCATGCTGCTTCCGATGCTTGACTGTTCATTACTACTTTGGATGGAGACTGGGCCTTGCTCGTGATGCAGTTGCTACTTGTGTCTTTTATTTTAGTTGACTATGTGTTTGAGTTCTGTTTTCCATACATTCAGTTTATACTCATATCATGGCATGAAACTCTTTTGTGAGTTTTCGCACTTGTTTTTTATTATTCAGTTGGATTATTTACATTGCTTCTGCTGTAGTTTATTTATTCACATGTTTACGCTATTTATTATTTGTTGTTGTTTACTTTCTCTGTGATATTATCTATTAACTATGAGGGAATAGTCTCCCCCATGGACAAAAAAGGGCCCTCGTTTCTAGTCGGTAGCCTCTGGTGTTCAGAAAGATGCGCCTGAGGTTATGTGACGCACCGGTCTAGCCACCGTCTTAGAGGTGAGCTGGGTCGGGACATTACAATAGGTGTACTGATAAGCTTCATTTTCAACTCCTTGAATCTCTCTTCAATTTCATCATTCCTATAAAAATTGACTCCATTTCAAGTTATTTTGGTTATAGGGATTTAAAATCATGATAAATTTCTCAAAAATTAATAATAATACCCATAAAATCCATGGAAATGTACATATCTATTATACACTTACCCCATATATCATTTAATTTCTTCTATCTTTGAGGGGTCCACATATATCCCATTTCTTATGATGATATTCCCCAAGAATGTAACTTCATTTAACTAGAACTCACATTTTCTATACTTGGAATAAATCTTCTCATCTCATAAGATCTTTAGCACAATGCTCAGATGCTCCTCATACTCCTTGGTTTTGAAGAATATTAGAATATCATCTATAAATCCTACCAGAAAATTTTCAAGGTAATCTCTAAAAACTCTTATCATCATGTACATATAGATTTATGGGGCATTAGTGAGTCTGAATTGAAATACAATGAACTCATAGTCCTCATACCATGTATAAAAAGAAGTATGGGGGATACCCTCCTCCTTAACCGTAACTTGGTAATATCCATATTGAGGATCCACTTTGTAGAAGTATTGTTCTACAAGTAGCAAATAAAACAATTTATCAATCCATGGAATAAGATAATATTTCTTTATTATGATATTGTTGAGATCATGACAATAAATTAAAAGTCACATTGGACCATCCTTCTTCTTGACATAGAGGATGGGTGCACCCCATGGTTAAGGACTTGAGTGTATAAAACCTTTATCTAGATTATCCTGTAGTTTTTTTACTAAAATACTAAAGCTAGACAACAATAATTATATATGGATTCTTGGATAATGGAAATTCCTTAGGTATAATATTGATTGAAAAAATCAACCTATTGGCTTGGAAGAAGACCAATAAATTCCTCGGGAAACACATCAATGTATTACCTAACAATGGGTGTGTATTAAAGGATGATATTTTCCTTATAATCAATTATTTGAGCTAGATATGATTTCTCATAGGGAAATAATATTCATGCTCATGATTTTTGTACTAAATAATATTCATCCTATTCCTTTCACTTGGGTTGAATTAAAGGATGATTCTCAACATAGAGAGTTATTTCCTTCTCATAGAATTTTTTTTGGATTTTTATAGGGAAATCCAATACATAACAAGAATTGCATAAAATTCTACTAAAGTGAGTATTATAAGGTACTCTGGGAAATTACGCCCAAAAATTTTGACAGGGTAGGATTTATATATTTTGGATTCAATAATTTCCCCATTTTCCATTTTCACCAACAACTCTACTTCCATAATTTGTAGTGGTGTTTGAATAGTTATACTAAACTTTCATGATATAAAGGAATTCATAGAAGAAGAATAAAAAAAATTACATTTTCTATTCTTGAATGAATAACTAGAATACCCATCACAACTTCATTTTTGGGACCCACCTCAGCCGTCGTGATGTCAAAATCTCACCCTTATGGCATTGGAGATTGTTGGTTGTCCTGAAAATCCTTGCCTTAGTGCATTGGTTTGAAAAGTTCCCTAGTTTCTTATAGTTTAAGTAATGAACAATGAGATGAGGTTTGATTGGAAAATTTCTCTCCTACAACACATTAGTGGGGTTCTCCTATCAGAAATTTCTAGTTGGTGTCCTTACTCCTCACAACTAAACTATTTTCTCACCTCCTAGGAAAATTTATAGGGTGATTCTTTCCACACCTTTGACAAGTGGGATGCTGAAATTTCTTGGAACCATTAGATATATTCATCTCCAAAATCTAGTTATTATCCCCATGATACCCTCTAGATTCTTCAATATTCATCTTGAATTTGAGGTAACATAAAAAAATATCATCATTGCAATCAAAGTCTCAGACCACCAGGGTTTTTTTATAAACTACATTTTATCCCACAAGAGAAGCATTCAACTTTTCATTCATGGGTAATGACATATCCAGAGGTGTATCATGTAAGTATTTTGAAGTTTCTCATGTATATCTTGGTAGATATTCCATATTTGTTTCTTTATGTAAAGGAAATCCCTTTCCATTTCAAGTTGGAGAGTGCAAGGAAAATATTTATGAAAAAACATTTTTCGTAATTCCTTCCATCCCATTACTTCAATCCCTTCCTCAGGATTTGTATTCATAATCAATGTCCACCATGAATCAGCTTCTCCCTCCATATTTTAAACAACTAGTATAACCTTCTCTTGATTAGAAAATTTAATGATGGAGAATATATTCTCAACAGAGTTGATATATTGTTCACTAATTAAGGAATCATATAATCCACTGAAATTTAGAGGCCTTTATCATATAAAGATCTCAATTTCAACTCGCTATTACTTAAGGGGATTAGGGAGATCCTATTAATCCATTTTTCTATTCAAAACTTGAGTCATCTGAGTGGGTATTATCACAAAGTTCATGATTCCCGCTCATATTGAGTTGGGTATCTCATTGGGGAAGTTATCATATTGCCTATAACATTTATTATTTACCTGATTCCTCGTATTTTTGGCCATTTTCCAGAATAATGGAAAACTAAGGATGAATATTTTTAAACTATTGAATGCATATAAGGGATTCCAATTACATTAAAGAGATAACATATAAATTATATGTATTTCCTTAACTTATGATTTTATATGATTAAATATATGTTATCCATGATATATTTCCTAACATATATTATTATGGGTATTTTTTGTTCCCTTAATAATGGTTTATAACATGATTATGAATTTATCAAAGCATATCTCTTAGTAACCAGGTGTGCAGAAAGGCCCATTTTTGTGCACCAGTTCTCAGTCAAGTCTATCTCAACATGGTGTTTTCGGGTTTTACCACTTTGTACATCTGTGCCAGAGCCACATCAACTTGTAGTATCTAGACATGAAAGTATTTTAATGATAAAAAAGCTAATATTTAATAAACAAAAATTAGGGCTATTTTCTTATACTTTTTATAATCCCTAAGGCTTTTTTATAGTTTTCTAATCCTAATCCAAATTATAACTAAACTTTTCCTTTGATATAGACTATAAAAACCTTACTCTTTATCTCATATTAATACCAGTTTTATTACATAATATTACACTTAATATAAACTAAAAGATAAATAAGTTTAGTGTATTTAAGAATAGTTACATTACATAAAAATTTAAAACAAAAAAAATCATCTTTATTGAAAACCTCCTTAACATGCTCGCACTTAAAACTACATTGGATAACCTAGGGACATATGTAAGAAAGAGGTGAGATATAAAGCCAAGTAAGGGAATAAACATGGAATAACATGAATAAAATAATACATGTTAGACAATTGTCATATAAATGGGGCATAAAAAGAGTAGTAATTATAAACATAAACAATGAGACATGATATATCATGATAATAAAAAAGGCAACATGAGAAATGTGGAAAAAAACATAAAACACTATGTCATAATCATAGGTCAAGGATATCTGCCAATGTATCATGATGAAAAAAGTACCATAATGGAATAAAGTTTACTCTCTATCCTAACATGATGTCTCATGAGACTAAACATTACCCAATGCATTGGAGCACTATATAATTGTGGGTGCACCTGTCACTTTCATTTCATTCACATGATTAAGTGTGCCACATAGATCATATAACATGGATAAATTCATCATCATATTTTATTCCATGATGAAGGAGTGTGTAATACATAAATTTATGTCCAAATTAAATGAAGTATAAGTGTATAATTGTTAACACCCTTGATAGAAAATTGGTATGGTATTCACTACACATTTTTTTGTCATGAAAAATTGCGATGAAATTTTGATAGGATAATGATGTCACTCTAGAATTCATAAAATGAGTTGATGAGATAAAAAGGGGAATATCATAATTTGGACATAAAATGGGCAGTAATAGGGATATGTAAATACATGTACCAACATTAGGGATTTGAAATATAAGGCATAAGATAATAAAGAAACTTGAATGAAGAAGAGAAGGTGAGGATACCTTACCTTGAGAGTGTGACTCCAAATTCCTAGGAAGGGCTTATTGAGAGATTGGGCGAACCTTGAAAGGACTCTAGAGAGGGGATGGAAGATTGAGTACATTCTCCAAGGATTTTTAATGAATAGAAATGGGATCTTGGGTGGGTTTATAGAGAAATGAGTGATGAATTATTCATCATTTCTCAAACTTAGGTTTTGGAGACTATATATTAATATATACAAAACCATGAACCTTACCATGTTTTCCCAGGTTTTCTACCATATGAAAGTGGTTTTAATTATTTTATACATCCAATGGAATAACTTAATAAAATAATACCCTTTTTTATCTTTAAGTGAGTCATACTCTTAAATAAATGATTTCAAAACCACAAAATATATTAATAAGTTTGAATGATTCATAAAGGATTTATAAAATGAATCAAATAAACATAAAATAGAATTATTTTAGATTGAAAACATATAGTTGGACATGTATACCCCTTATAGTATTTATCACATCATTTTTGGGTCATTACGATGTCATAATACACAACATATACTTATACCATATTTAATTTTTACCCAAAAATTCGACTATCTCAGAAAATTTTAAAAAATTCACCATTGGATTATTTTGGAAATTATGGTTCCCAAAATAGTATTTATTGTAACCAAATAATTTTATTAATATGTGAATTTTTACTTTTAAAATAAAATTGATATTTATTGACAAATTCTGGGTTTTTTGACAATAATAGTTTTCGAACCGTTATAAAAATTACATTTGAATTTAAAAAAATTATATGATAATTTTTATTTAATAAAAATTATTTAACGATAATATTTTAGTAATTTTTTTTCAAAAAAATATTAATCCATGAAAATAAATGCATTAATCAAATATGAATATTACCCAAAAATACACATTTGGTTTTATTGTATCAAAATCAAAATCATTTATAAAGTAATAATAAGAAGAAAATACAAACATTATTCAATTGAAAATAAATTATAAATTTTCATACTATTTTAGTCTTTATACATATCCCTTTAATACACCAAAAAATTCCCTCATATTAAGCAGTGTGATAGTGATACATTCGTGGGGTGGTTCAACGTACATGGTTTGGGTTATGATCTCGATAAGCATGAAATTATACCATAAATGGTTCACTCATGCTTAAGTTGTTGGATATCAACTTGTGATTAGTCAAGGTAAAAACACATTGATGTTATCTTCCTTGTAATATCTATTAAATGGGCTTTATAGGGTATTATTCTACTAGTTGAGGACATCACTTCCTTTGTCTGTGTCAATTAGATTTGTTAAAACCTTATATTTATACTAATCATGTGATCATTGTTTAATGACTATATTATCAACTATAATGATTCTTAAGGATCAATAAAATATAATATAATGAAATAAAAAAAATAAGAGTATGTTTTTTCTATAACTATATTATATAATAATACATTTAATTAAATCACAAGGAGGATTTTATTTATAACAGTTTAATTCATTACAACTAATGTATATTTTTATTTCATTCGATGAGGATGATGTTGTGAAGTTTAAAATCATGTGACTGGAAATATATCATGCATTTTATCAACATGTGAATAGGATTATATGGGGAATTATTATAGATATAGTAACCCACATGGGAATATGGAATACTAAGATAACTTAGGTATTGACAACATTCCTTTATAAGAACCTCCAGAATGACCCCCTCTATTGTTCTAGATTCCTTCCACACAGGGTTGTGGTGGAAGAGGCATTATCAGCTCCACCAAATCATAGGGGTGTTTTAATCTTAGGGATCAATGGGGATCTTAACACAGGTTCCCCTATAATTCACATAGTGTCTATATGAATTCTCCCTAAATAAGTTTTTGTTTTTGTTGTGGGGAAAATTTCTATGGTTGGTCTTAGTTTCATGCGGTGGACCTATATAGTTACATTTTATCATGGTGAAGACCACCATGATGGATAAAAATGGAACTAGTGGTAGGGAAAATCAACTCATCTTGAATGATGGATGGTTTGGGTATCAATCTCAGGCCACTGAATAAAGATCATTATGTGGTTGTTATGCTGACAAGGAGTAAACCATATATTGAAGAGGCCATATTAGTTATTGGATAAAATTTTCATAGGTAAAGTATGATTGAGTGACCATTAAATTGAATACTAAGTGGATGATAGATATAATATTATTCTTCCATGATGCATGGATGGAAATATTCGTCAAACATGGGTGGAAATTCTCTTATAGGATTCTACCTATGTGATTTCTTTATTAGAGGGAAATAATGTTATGTCATTAGAAAATGGCCATCCCAAATCATATTTATAGGATGAATAATCCATTCACTATTATAACAGTGGACTAGTAATTTCCTCTAATATACCATATAATCTATATTTAGGAAATAGGGTATAGGGATCCTAATGTCACTGAATCATGTCTCACTATAGGAACCATGAGAGGGTTCCCTAGAGCTATGGATGCCTATACAACTGGATAGAAATAGTGAGGGATCCATGGTCCCATGGATTCATATTTATAAATTTAAATGGGTGATGATGGTAGAAGTAATAAATGCCAATTTAAACTATGGAATAGGGCATGGGCACCCAAGAGCTATAGAAGACTAGCTCACAGGACAAATTGGGTGGGGGTGCCTAAGATCCATGGATTAATTTTCCTCTATGTGAATGGTCATGGGT
Organism: Viscum album; assembly: GCA_963277665.1. Lineage (NCBI taxonomy): Eukaryota > Viridiplantae > Streptophyta > Magnoliopsida > Santalales > Viscaceae > Viscum > Viscum album. The sequence continues at coordinate 1,870,213,072 of OY728163.1, forward strand.
TATAGAAGTTTAAGAATCTTATTAGAAATACCTATCATATATAAGGAATTATGACCTACACCCAACACTAGTACCATGGTGTCAATATCATATAAATAAGATTAAGCATGTGAACCACCATTAGTGATGGGTTGAGATGCATCATGCTTCGATGCTTCAAGATAGTTGGAACCTTACTTGGTAACTATCTTATAGAGAAGGGTCTATCAAGGCCTAATTTTACACAACATAGTACACATAGGTCTGTATTTATATTTTGTTTCATATAATGGATCCTATGATGGTTTATTGTTTTAATGGGTGAGAATTTCCCCATGTCTAGTACTGGATGATTGCTGTAATGATACAACACAAAAAATTATTGGTTATCACATTACAATTATTACTTAACCTCTCTCTATAAAATGATTTTGGATTCACACTGATGATTACTTAATTTTTTTATTCTTGTCATTTTTTATATTCTTACAGTTTAAGAAGAATATATTCACATTGTTTTCACCATATTTTTTTTCTGCTAATTTATCTGAGGATTATATCTAGTATACCTTAGGGATAAATTTACTTATATTGGTTATTAATCTTTGTTTCCATGGTTACATATTTCTAAATGAGGGTGGCCTCCACCACCATTTTTGATAACATTAAATCCTTTCTTGGAAAGAGGTAATGGTATTTCAGCTCCCCTTTCCATGGATTAATCCTTGAAGTTTGTTAACTTTTTTAGGTCTCCCTTGTAGATCTAAGACATTTCAATGAATTTTTTTCCTAGTTTCATATTCTAGTGAACATCAGTTAATTACACCACTTTATACCATGATAGGGTATATAAATATAGATGTATATGATGATGATAGTTGTTATCTTGATCATCTATAAAATTATTAATCATTTTTGTATTTTTGGGATTTGATACTCATTACAAAATGCATCTCACATTCAAAACTAGAGGAATCCTATGATCTCTATCATCCAACCTATATTTAGTGAAAAATTAACCCAATGAGAAACATCCAATTTATCATACAATTGTTATTTAGGGATACTCACATTTTTTTATTTTTCATGTGAGGTATATAGTGTTTATCACACACAAAATGTTATGATCATAACATAAGGATTCCATGTATTATCACCTAAGGTATCCCATGGTCATAAAATGAGGTAAGATTTTAAGCTCATAACCCAATTAGGGGAAGTATATTGTATTCTAATCATGAAAATTTATTAGGTTTGTCACCATAGGCTCTATATGTTCATCACCTAGGGATTAGTATATAATATATTATGTGGGGTTAAATATTTAAAATTGATTGATGATGATTCACATAATTAATGACCACTTTGAATGGCCCCACACAAGCTAGTCACATATGAATCATTCACAAGATTAATGTCTAATATAGAGTTTTTCCATATATAATCATCACTTACTGGTCCTGGTACTAGGAAGTATCATTTGGTAATTCCAATTTCCAATGTGGACCATAATTTTGGATGGAAATAAGTTTTTTATACTCTTGAAATGTGATTAGGATTTGATGTTAAAACATCCAAAGGGGAGGTATATTTATGGTAATATTTGGATGTTGGGATTGAAAATCAGGGAGGCATCTAATATAACCTTTTAGGAGATAGGGATCAAACCCATTTTGTTCGATATTAATATTTAATTTCACATGACATGGATTGAGAATGGATTATAACACCATTCAGTAGGGATTATTGTTCTTGGAAAGGGTCCATGACAATGAATTATGTGGGGATTATATATATATATATATATGATATTCTTGAATGTGGGGTGTATTATCTAATTTTTAACAAATTAGGCATCCTATGTTTGTTAAATAGTGTAAGGATCAACATAATGTCATGTGTTGGGAACATTTTTAAGTTGTTTAAAGTTATGCTACTAATACATTGATAACATGTATTTCAATGAATTTTAACTCATAAATTGGTGGGGATAACACATTGGGATACCCATGTGTTTCTAAGGATAAATGAATGTATGATAGGGGATTATGTGAATGTTTATTATTGGTTCTCCTAAGAAGTATTAGAAGTATGAGTAGGGATTAAATGAATTTAATTCCTAGGTTATTCTAAGAAGAAGTAAATGAAGATGTGGGGTAGATGTGAGTGTGATACTGATTCTTTCTTCCTCGTGTTTGAATATAATGGAAATGTGAACAATTGATTATTTATGGAAAATGATGGGGGAATACACCTATAAAAGAGGACCATGCAGAGAAAACATTTATTTTTTCACCATATAAATAGTAAAAAGGTCTTACATGATTTGGTTTAGGAACAAGAGAGGGTATTCCTCTACACACCTATAATGGGAATCAGAACCAACATATTTTGGAATAACATAATAATATAAAAATTATATTTTATAGTTGTGTAATAAGGAACAATATAGTTCCTTTTATGTTTGTTTTTTCATGATTAAGATAAGCTCCGTTTATGGTCATATGTCTAGGAAGAATATACTATATAGTTTAGAGTAATATAGTGGGGGATACTGTGTTTATATCATTCTCATCACATGAGGCATATTATTCTAGACACATAAGGAATCCCTTGATTATTACATGATCCTGAATGGCCCGAAGGCCTTCATTTTTATTGATTTTTTGATAACCCCCTTTTAAGGGATGAGGGGTAACCCTTACAAGGCCCGTAGACTCAGATATTACATGGACCGTAGTCTTAGGATATTACATGACCCTAAGGTCTTAGGGAATTCAACCAGAATATCTACAAGGAACTGCCCCTCCCCAGCATCTGCATGATGATAGTAGCTCTCCACCTTCGCATGACTGTCTAGTTAGGCTTCCCATGCAAGCACAGGCTGGTACCAATGGCATAGCCATACCCTCTCATTCTGACAAATCCATTTGGTTTTGATCTGGTGAGTGCACCTGCTCTGAATCCTCTTCTGGGGATGCTCCCTTTTTGTAGTGTGTCTGGGGAAACTGCATGTGGCCCGAAGGCCTTGAGGTAGCTCGAAGGCCTTAAAGGTGGCCCTAAAGCCCTAATAACCCGAAGTCTTGGGTGACCCGAAATCCTTAAGGATTCCAAGCCCAAACCGGTGGCCCAAGGTGAATAGTTCCAGCTACTACAGTACCGAATAGTACCTACTACAATAATTGCTACAGTAACTGCTACAGTACTTCTATAGTGCTGCTGTAGTACCCAGAAATATGCCTCTACCTAGTTTTGAAACTGGGTCTTTTGGATGTACTTAAGGATACCTCACCAACTGGGATGAGGCTCATGTGTCCCTTGATTATTACATGAGGAATCCAATGATCATCACATATTTTATACCATAGTTTAACATCATTTATCAAGGATAATGATGAATGGTTTATTGAATTGACTTTTGTGTGACTTACATCAAAGAATAAATTTATTTTTTTATCCTGATATATGGGTCAGTGATGATATTTTAGGAATACCATTAGGTTTATTTTTCTATAAAATATTTTAAGAAACCAACATGAGTATCTAAAATCATGGTAGGGAAAATATACCATGTGAAATATCTCAAATTAAGGTATTTAAGGGTTCCCATAGGAGTATCTCAATTGATTGTAATATTTGGGATTGATGGTGGTCTTGTATATATGGATACCCAAAATTTACCTTACGTAGTCAAGAAACACGCATTATCTCTCTAGAATATTTATGGGGGTTAGTGATGGAAGGAAATCCATCATGCTTGGTGTTTAGGAGTATAGGATAACACTGATATGGGGATGGGAGAGTAGAGGAACATCCCCTTAGATACAAGTGGGATAAAACTCATAAAACAAAAATAATTACAACAATGTTTTTTCACACAATAGTGTTCTATATCACTCATAATTGTTTCTTGTTGTGAACCATTTTGTATTTCACAAAATGGAATTGTGTGTAGAATGTGTTACCAATAGAATTTTTGAATTCAAACATTTAAAAAACATTAGAGTTTTGTGAATATGAAGTTCCACGACAGTTTAGGCATTGAATGAAAATTTTCACCATGTAAAATGACAAATAAAAAGGTTTCATGAAGAAACCCACACTATGAAGAGATCAAAAAGGTAATTTCAGGAATTTTTTGGATTTTTGTGTTGTTAAAATCATGAAAACCCATGTTTATATTATCAAAGAGTCAACAATAGAATCCTATAGGTTTTATTTCAAATTGAGGGTTGATTCAAAATTTATAGGTTTTTTATGATGTGTAATGAAATATAGCCAGTATCATGCAACCTATGGATGTGTGAAGAAATTTTAGAGTTTCATTAAAATGATTTTTTTATAAGTCGGATCACATATTCCTAGATATTATACATTTAGTTTCCACTTTACCACATAATTTAGTTTCATGACTTTGATTAAGTTTCATGCACTATTGGAAAGTTGTTTCAAATTCCCTATATTTCACCAGAATCACCTCAGATAGAATTTAAGCATAATTATATATTCATATGGCCATAAATTTTGATATTTATATCTATTTGGGATCCAAAAAAAGTCAAATAGAACATTTTCAAATGAACTACACCCTGATAATTATGTTCTCACCATTCAATTTTCCCTAGATGCATTTTATCATATAAAAAATTTATTTATCTGGTTCTATAAATTATTTTCACTCATTCTCATTATTTTTAATCTCTTATATATTCATTTAATGGAAAATAATATATTTTATATATTTTTAATATATTACATCTCTATTATAATCTACATGGAAAGCACCACAATTATTCTTTTACGATATCATGTGGGATACTTCCCATGATATCAAGATATTATATTATTGTAATTTCAAATCTAAAATGATATTATAAGAATATAATTTTTATTATTTTTACATCATTATAATTATCCATTTAGTTTAGTTCTATTCTAGGAAATAATTCCTCATATTTAATTTCTACAAAATATATATTCAAACATTTTTCATAACACTATAAAACACATAATGTAATATTTCTATTATAGTTTAGAAAATTTACTCATAACATGAATGTCATAGACAAACATAATAACCTTGAACAATAATTTGATTCATATCCTCCACAAATATATGATCTTATTTTTCTCAATGTGAACATAATTTTTCTATTTATTCATACACAATCACAATTTTATTTGTGATTCCTAATTTGATAGAGAATAATTTTATTCATTTTTTGATTTAATTTATGATAGAAAATTTTATTTTGAAAATATATAATATTTTTTTCATACAAGGGTTATAGTAAAACACCATATGATCAAGGAAATTTTATAAATTAATGATATAAAAATATATATAATTGGAAACATCTCATTTGGTCATTATAAAAATCTTATGGATTTCCATGTTTTCCCTTACAAAACATTGTGGATTAAAAAATTAACCCTTATGAACTATAGGGATACTATTTGAATTTTCAAAATTTCATTTCAAAAATATTTATGTAAGAGTAATTGACCTTTATTAATTTCAAATAATTAACATAATAATTTTCCCACTGAAACTTATGATTCCAAAAAATATTATTTTTTTGCAAAAAATTAGAAATGATCCTTATAAAATTATAGGTTGACCCGTACAAAACCGATATAGTTACTTTTAATATTTATTGTGTTTCCTTATAATTACCAAATTCTTTATTATTGAGAAAGATTGTTTTATTAAAATTTATGAAAATTACTGTCATGGACTCATTCACTGGCCATATTTCCTCAGGTTATCTCCATGACACTTATATTTTCTTCCGATTTCAGAGAACATACTCAGAATAATTCATGAAAATAATCATACAAAATATATTTTAAATTTGATGAATTACACTATCTTATCTATTTATTTTTATGAATTTATATTATAAAACTCATTAAATCCAAATATCTTTATGAAATAAAAATTCATCACCTCCAAAAATAAATTTCAATAATCATTTAATTACAAATAGAATATTTTCATTTCACTATAGTTCATTCATAATCATTTAAAAAAATATAAAATGAATATAATTTTTTTTAATATATTAGAAAAATTAATTAATTAAAAATCTATGATCATGATGATATTAATCATAGAAAAACTAAATCTTTCATATTTGAATATATCACTATTTCCTAAACACTATAACATTAGGATTATAATTTATAAATATTTACATAAGTGAAGTTCTTTAATTTTTATTGAAACCATATTTCTAATAAATCCTTGAATGTTTTCTTATCAATAAATACATCTTTAACATCATTAATCACTTACATACAAGTTATTTAAATACCCATATATCTCTATGCTATTTTTTTTGTATATAGTTCTCCTATCATATAATAAAAACATGTCATGATTCAATATAGAATAACTCTATAATCATCACATGTTAATGTTTCTACATCATTAAATGTTTTTAAAAAAAATCTGCAATAACCATATTATTTTCATCCTTCCTATTATCTATAATAATAGGATATTTATGATTATCTAGTTATTACTATATAACCATTTTTTTAAATACCATTAAATAATAACTGTAATGAAAATATATTATTCTATTCATTAGATTTAATGAATTTATTATCCCCAACATAGGTTTCAGTATGATTGTGTTAGATTTTATTGTTATTGAGAAGTTACTTCATATCTTTATAGATATACTTGATGAATTTTCTTTTGATGAATAATTATAGGATCTAGGTATAGTACAATTGTATGATATAAATGTAAAATTAATTTATTATTAGTTTTAGAAGGAATGTGAGTTCATAAACAAGAGAAGGGATAAATATGAAACTTATAATAAGGATTATAATATAAAGAAGAGTATAAATTATATTGATAAGGATGGGGTATAATTTATTGGTGAAACATATTTTTAATTGATTTTTTAAATCATTTATCAATTATTTCAAATATTTGAATGATGGTTATGGTAATTTTCTAAGAAATTCTCTATATAATTGTTTTGAGAGTATATATATTGAAAATTATATAGTAAACCTTCATAAATTATATGAATATGATCATAGTGATGATGAAGATAATAGGACATAAAGTTACTTAATTATGAAACCATCAACATATTATATAATTGGGGAAGGAAGGAGATTAACCTAATTAAATAATATAAACTTCTTATCTAATAATGAATATTGATATAGTTTTACAAAATAAGAAGAATAAGAGATGTGCAAATATTTTTTTAAATGATGTTAAATGAAAAGTTTATGTGTAAGAAATCAAATGTGATTATAAAATAAATAGTTAAAATTTGGAGGAAACACTAATGTATTTCATTCTAAAGTGTTTACTCAATAAGTAAATATGAAAATGATAATAAATTATTTATGGTGGACTATCATTTATCTATCAATAGTGATAACTAATATGTTGAATAGAATGAAAGTTATAAAATGATATTAACGAATTAAATAATATTATTGATGAATATAAGCACATATTTCTTTAAATTGATCTAAATGTAAATTAAAATTAGAAGGTGATTTATACTATACAACAAAAATTGAATGATATAAAAAATAAATTGGGAATGTATACATCTAGAATAAAAATTTTATTCAATAAATTAGAGGAATACCAAAGGGTGATGATTAATGTTTTTTGTGTATAATATATATTTGGTTTAAAAATGGGTTATGAATTATAGTCGAAATGTTATTAAACAAGTGGTGTTGACATTTGGACAATAATATTTTTTAGAGGAAATACTTCATTTTGTCAATATCATTGTATATGTAAATGATTTTAAAACTTGGGAAATATTTATTAGTTTAATTTATAATATATATATTTCAAAAATATTTTTAAGATATATACAGTGGGGGACTCAACCCACCCAAAATGACAAAAATTCAAAATAAATCTAAAAATTATAATCATATGGCTGAGAAAAAATTCTATACATTGGTAGAGGTTTTTAAATATGTTACCAACCCATCCTGTTTATAGAAGAATGAATAACCATTCTACCATAATAATTGAGTATTAATTATAATACTATAACCACATATAAAATTAATCTGAAATGATATGATATGGAATTGATTTTTGATGTGGTACAAAAAGAGTCAAAATATAAATGATTATAGATCATGGATATTTGATGATACTGTAATATAATTGGAGATTTTAATCCATTTAATAATTTTGTGATGTGAAATAGAGGGTTGGTGAAACTTAGAATTTGTGGGTCACACAAAATTAAATGAATTGGTTCAAATATCAATAGAGAAGATAAGCCAGATTAACAAAACACATTGTTTATGTGCTGAAATATAATTTACTATGTTTTTAAAAACTCTTTGATGATGGAAATGAATTTGTTTTTAAAAGATTTTTTTTTCTATTAATAATTTGAATTTTGAATTTGTTTTGATGATAGAAATATGAACATGATGTAACTTTTTTCATGAAGGAAATGCTATAGGTAATAAGATGTCACACATCAAGATAAAGAAATGCATCAAAAATCTGTTTAAGATAATTTTCTACAAATAGGGTAGAAGAAAAAGTAAACTAATGAAAAAGTATAAAAGAGTGATTTCAAGTAGAAAATATGATTAAATATAGTAGGGTAAATCTTCTTACATGTTCAGGAAACAATGTAAAATTTATAAAAATAATGATATAACAAGTAATATGAAGAAAGATTATTTAGAATCTAATATTTATAATGTTTTAAAAAAATGATTCATTAATGTAAAAATAGTATTTTAAAATTAATCTAGTTGATCAATAATTTATTTAATTAACAAGGGAATTTATTTCAATGAAATGTAAATTAATGGTAAAATATCATTCTTCTATTATCAAAGGCTTAGCTAAGCTAAATATGTCTCCTTTCTCAAATTTTCTTTGTATGTTTGTTGTCAGTGGTTGTGAAAGAAAAAATAAATCAATTTATCATTATTCATTAATGGAAGTAAAAATTTTAAGGAATATGATATATGATATAAATTAATGATATTTGTTTAAAAAAATAGGGGAGAGATATATTGTTTAGGGGGTGGAGTATATTTTGTGGGATATTTAATAAGCGGTATTTTGTGAAGTTTTCATGAATGGTTTTATTTTAAACTATTCTAACAAGTTTTATGATATTTTATATAGAAAATTATTATACATAGTATTAATGTAAATTTTTTAAAAAGTTTAATATATATATTTCATATGTTTTTTATATGATCGAAGAAGATATGGAGTTATAAATAAGTGGACATAAGTATCTTTTATGGATACCATGATGATATTCTCCAATATTTGTAATTACTAGAAGTAGTATTGTTATTATTGAATGGTTATTCATTTAAAAGGGTGTCAAGTATGAAAAATGGTCAATGATTAATGGTTTTCAATGGAATATATAGTGGGAGATTATTGTGGCCATGAATGAACAATATATTAAGAAGTTTAATAACGAAGGATCTTATAAAATAATAATTGGATAATGTTATTTTTTTTTGTAATTTGATGCTAATGAATAAATCATTATAAGACAAAGTTATAGTAAATTATATTATGTGAGATGAATGTTTTTCAAATGTTTATATTTTTTTTATGAATATAAATACTCAACAAGTATATTTTTCAATCTCTCTAAAATACCCATACAATGAGATGAAGTTAGAATGAAATATTTCCTATAAAATTATAAATTAATGTTAATCAAGATGTATGTAAGTAGATGAGGGAAAAATTCAATTATTATTAGTAATAAATATGTTTTCAACCAAAATATACATATTAAGGTATGAAATATAATCTAAAATGAATTCAGATGATGACAGATGATGAAGTACATAAGTTAACTATATCAACCCAAATATTTCATATATAAATACTATATATTATTAGTTTAATATCCATTACATAATACTATGATCCATTTTTAAACTGAAAAGTTTTAGGTTCATGGGATATTTTTTTCATAAAATCTTTTACACATATGATTTATATCAATCCCTATTAATTTTTTATAAATAGAACATTCTTAGACATAACATACTTTAAAAATTCCTCTATATCCCGGGGAAGGGATAAATTAGAAAGGGTGATCTAAGATGATCAGTAATAGTAACCATAGGAGACCTAACTCAATGATCATAAGTAATCATAAGATAAATGTAAGGGTATGAGAACATGATCTTAACCTTAGAAAGTCACATCCACAAATTCACGGATCATAATTAGGAAACATGGAATACTATTTTAACAATCTCTATACATAATTAATATGATTTTATAATCATAAATAATCAATATTATTCCATAAAAATATATCATAATAATAAAATATATGTTTTTGGAGTAAAAATATGCATATAAAATAATTTCCTAATTCATGGTTCACTGCCAAAACAATCATTATGATACAGGTTAACTCCCCATTCCATAATTTCCATTGTCAAGTTTCTCTCCCAAAACAATATTATTAGACCACATCCCTTAATAAAATGGGTACACTCCCCATTAAATTTCTTATTATCTCATTACATATCCTTTATCACCCAATGGAATGGAGGTATATATAATTTCACTCCCACCCACCACATATTGAAAACTATAAATATGTATGCCATATAATCATAAAAAAATCATCATATAATCAAATGATAACTCCTGGAAAGGAAGAGGGTTTGAAAAAAAATTCATCATCGCAATCATAATCAATCCATAGAATGAATACTGATTATAACATTGGACCATATCTATAATAAGTCACATAAAACATCAGATGATTTTATTATTGATAAAAATAACATTAAAATATCACTATAAAATTTCTATAAAAATAACATTCTTATTTGAAAAAACTTATATAGATTATATGAGCATCTAATATATTATGAATGAAATTACTTTTTGAAAAAATAGAAATTATAGGGAAAAAATCAATAGAAATTATATTCATGGTGGTAGGGAAATCCATTCAGGTTGTGTCTGCTAAAATTAAATTCCATTTAAACTTTTGTATAAAAGTCAAAAGTAACACATTTGGAAAATAATAAGAAAATTATTTTTAAACCATGGTAATTTTTTTAAATATTGTTAAAATTAAATTAAATAATCTCTAGGGAATTGTAAAAACATTATTGTGATCATTTTAATGAAAATATGGATATGAAAAAATATTATCGACTGTGGAGAGAATAAAGTCATTTTCTATTAAAAATATTCATTTGGATTCATGATAAAATATTTAAATGAAAATTAGATGAATACATGCAATTTTTCAAAATAACTATAGGAAAATAAATGAAATAAGTTGTTTTAGATATATATTGTATAGTTTTATCATTGGAAAATTTAATCAAAATCAATCCTAATAAAAAATATATTTTAATATAAAACCCTTATAATTATAGAAACATTTGAATTGTAACCCCTATGAAATAAATAACATCAAATGAATCATTAAATACCTTGTAAATAAGGATATTCATGATAAAAAATATAAATAGTTTACTAGACACACCTCATAAATGATGATAGGTGTATAACATGAAACATGTTCAATGAAACATAACTTAGAGTAAAATCCCTTTTGACTTTAGTGATATGTGAAACAAAAGTAATTCAAAGCATGAAAATCATATGGTTAGATAAATACCTTTAATTAAATTATGGAGTATTCCAAAAATACATTCTTGGGTAGTATATAAATAATTGAAACAATAAATTAGTGCATAACGTTAAAACATGTCTCTATGAAGAGGAATTGTCACTAAACCCCTATGAATTGTCTATATTACTTCATAAGTGCTATGACCTCCTATATAATAAATATATATTTTATTATACTTATATTATAGAACCATAAAATTACCTATAAAACCATATATTTTTATTTATAATATCTTATCAACCATTCATTGATAATCTTTCATTATCATCATCATTTGGGGTGTTAAATGTTTCATTTTTTGTATTTGATTTGGTTCAGCAATTATTATCCATGAACACTAATCTTGTTTACTTAAAATATATAATGTTAAACATGATATAAATTTCATTTATATTCATTATATATATATATATAATTATATCCATTTATATATAATATTAATTAAAAAATAAATTACATTACTATGTGGGGGCAGTACTCTATACCTATGTAGGAGCGATGTTTCCATTATTTTATCGATGAAATAAAATAATTGTAACTTATAATTCACATTTCAAGAATATTTTTTATAAAAAAATATCATAAAAAAAATTATCAAACAAAACAACCATGAATGATAGTGGTGGAAAAAGAATCATATCGCTACATTGAGGTGATAGTACACTGATACGTACGAGTAATACATTCGTCTCCATTTCTTTTGGGAAGTGATTTTACATGGGTGTGACAAGACCATATAAATATATTATTATATTTATGATACTTGATGTTTTTTATAGATATTATAATGGACTATAAATTTCATACATTGATATTACTTTTAAATAGAATAATATTTATTACATAACATAATAAAACCACTCTAGGGATATATAGGTTTAATGTCTTTAGAAATAGGAAAGCATAAATAATTGGTTCATAATACCTCTAAATCATCTTCTGCTTATTCCTTCATATGTAGAAACCTTATTGAAACATATTACTTAATACCCTTCATCACATCCTATAGAAAAGAAACATAATAAAGAGCGAGATCAGATGCTTAATAAGGGTAAATTATAGAGATATGAATCATATCATAATCATAATACATAAGAACATAAACGTAACATTTGAAAATTAAATCCTACATATCAAAGAAAGATCATGATATAATGTCATGGGATAAATCATATAAGTTCATCAAAGAACATATTCATAAAGATCATAACATAAGACATGGAATATTTGGAATACACATAAGCATATAAAATAATTTACATATTAGTCAAGGCTCATTGCCAATACCATCACAGTGGAAAAAGTACTTTATTGAACCGAGATTACTCCTCATTACATCCATGTGTTATTGAACCGATTTTACTTCCCGTTCCATCCCTATATTACTGAACTGTGATCATTTATTATTCCAATCCTGTCTATCTCATGAGATATAAATATTTACCAAATTAATTGGAGGCAGATATCACTACCACAAAATTGGGTTTCCATAGCACCACCCTTTATCAGTGCTAAAAAAAGCACTGATAGGGGGGGGGTTATCAGAACTTTTTACTAGCGCTGATAAAGGTGTATATTTAAAAAAAAATCATAAAAAATAATAACACTAGTAGAGTTAGGTTATTACATTTAGGGTACCATAAACTCGAAATTTATTATGCCAATTATTTTTAATTAATACATATTTTTTAAAAATGTCATTATTTTAAAAAAAATTATTAATTTATTTTGAATTTGATGCATATTGTATTTATAAATAAATTTTATAATTTAATTCACTTAAATTAATTATTATCAGTTCCTTAATGACATATGTTTAAATAAATACAATATTATAAAAAATATTTACTTACTTTTTTGACATGGGTATTCTATATTTATAAATAAAATTTAAATATTTGAATTTCTAATTGGGAAATTAAAAGAGTTATGTTAGATAAATATGGAGTTAAGAAAAATAGGGTACAGTTAAGCTTGTGAATTTAAAAAATAAACGGATAGAGGTTAGATTTAGAGTTCTGTAAATAATAAACGATTTAAGGTCTATACATCACAAATTTTGTGGGTATCCAACTAATTGTAATCTTTATTTGTAATTCAATCATTTATAATAGAGTCTAGCTTAATGATAGTAGTCTTGTGGGGTGTCTTAGAGGTCTTGAATTCGGGTATCTTCGGCTTCATGCTTATATGCGTTGTATGTTTATTTGTAGGTTTGTAATTTGAGATCTATATTCCATCTCCTCACACCAAATATCTAAGAGAATCTCATTATCCAATTATAATTCAATGCTAATAATGCAATTACCTTCTCATGCCGGTCATGCATTTCCTCATTATAGGACAAGGTTTTCATTATGATTAGATTTCAATTTTGAATTATTTATAAAATAAAAATCTTAAATTAGTTTTTTTCTTCCTTTTTTTACATTTTAATTTTTAAAATTTATTTTCGTCTTAATTTCAAATTTTCAACATCTATTTATCTTTAAAAAATACATTTGAAGGTAATTTACTAGTTAATTAAACTCATATTTCTTATATCATTTTTGAAATTTCTTGTGATTAAAATACATGATTATAAATTCACCGATGTGGTGTGGGATTTTTTAAAAGATATTGGAAATCATATTTTTTAAAATTTTAATTTGATTATTGGTTTAAAATAATAATTTCAGGTGTTATTTGAAAATTTAAAATACATACATCTTTTTTGGGGGGGATTTGTATTTAAAATTTCATTTGCTTAAATTTTTTGATGCTTCACCCATGAAACGTAATAATTGAAATTATGTGTGTGAATTTTACATTAATTTAATGATTTAATGTGTTGACATGATTTAATTGTTAATTGCATGTTTTAAATACTGTACTTTCTTTTGTGTCTTGGGCATTGTTGATTCGTGTAGTCTGTGATGATCCTTTCGTGTGCACATATGTCCGTGTGTGTTTGAGTATGTTGTATATATGTATTTATTTACTTATAAACACACATAATAAGAATATTTTATAAATTAATTCAAAACTGATCTTATAAATATATATTAATATATGAATAAATATATTAATATATAAATATAACTATATATATATATATTAATATACACATATATATATATATATTAATAAAACTAAATATGTATATATTAATATAACTATATAACTATATATATATTAATATAACTAAATATATATTAATATATATATATATTTTAATATACGAGTAAATATAACTATATATATATAAATAAAAAGATATATTAATAAATTAAGAGAAAAACAATATGGTAGAGTGGTAAAGGCTTAGGTGCGTAGGAAATAGGTCCCGAGTTTGAGTCCTGGGGGAGGCAGGTCATGCACGCAGGGTGGGGGGATAATGAATTGCACTTTTAAAGGGGCTAGGGGCACTGTTAAAGGTTGGTGTAGTGGCTGGGGCGTGTGAGTTGTGGTGGGGGGTGGGGCTCTGTTGAAGGGGGGATTCGAGCGCTGTTGAAGACCCTCCAAACTATTTATATATTTTTTATTTTATTTTTTTAACTTTTATCAGTGCTTTTAAAAAATTGATGATAAAAGGGGTCTTTTATCAGTGCTAAAAAGTGATGATAAAGGACCCCTTTTATCTAAGCTAAAAAAAGCGCCGATAAAGGACCCCTTTTATCAGCGATTTTTTTAACACTGATAAATGGCCCCTTTTATCAACTCTTTTTTAAGTGCTGATAAAAGGGGATTTTATCAGAAATTTTTTGAGTGCTTATAAAAGGGACCCCCTTTATCTTCTCCTCTATTAACAACACTTTTTTAGCGCTATTAATGCACTTTTCTAGCACTGATAAAGGCCATATTTGTAGTAGTGTATATATCCCACCCATCACATAATAAAAACCATACATATGTGAGACACTAGAATATAAATCATTAATAATATCATAACCCATGAACAAATATTGTTTTCTTAAACCTCATTCAATCATAACATAACCTGTGGAAAAGAAATGGGTTTCATAGTTATCATTCCATCACAAACATAAACTAAACTTATGAATAATAGGGATAGTATCCTTGAAAAATATTCCCATTAAAATATAAGTAAAATAAATTAATATTATCTTATATGGAAAATAATTTTGAGAGGTCACCTGAAAACAACTATGGAGGAAAATATCCTTTCTTCTTTGAAAAGATTCCTTTTATTAAAATGCCATGTAAGTTTAATAGAAAAAATTTTATTTTAAAATAACCTTGTAATATTTTAAGGGAAGCTTTAAATAATTATGGCATCTTGAAAGTTTATAAATCTTTTTGTGATGTAGAATTTTAAAAAACATTCTCCTCATACTTTTTTCAAATAAGTCAAAAAGTAACTCGTTATTGGAAGGAAAAAAAGATTTCTTTCAAACAGTTTCGAAAAAATTTAAAAATGGGTAAAAATTATATTAAGAAATTTTATAATAATTTTAATAATAGTTTTTAATACATTTTTATGAATCATGGACATGGATGATAAATATACACCAGTAAATACTTACATATAAATAATCTTAGATAATAATGATATTTTGAAATTAACTCTTACCTTAGGTATGATTTCCTTCATACATATATGAAATTCATGTATAATGGATCAAATAATGTTATTAACTTATTACAGAACCATATTCACATTTATTATATCATATATTACCATATTATCACCCATTCGTTAATAATATTTTATTATTACTCTTATTTTAGGTGTTAACTGCTTCATTTTTCTATGCATGTTTTGTCATGTAAGTCATAATTCTTATACATATGATATAGTTCCATCATTTCCAGAATGATATTAAGGCAATATATATATATATATATATAATATATATTCATTCTATACATTTATATAATCATTCTTTAATGGTGATTATGGAGAATGAATCACATTGTGTTGTGGAGATGATAAGTCATACATACGCACAAGCGAGAATATCATTCCCTTAATAGTGGAATGGTATGGAAGTGGATGGTGTATATATTTCTCTAGAATCAATATAATTTTATAATAATCATATATATTTATTATTTCCATCATTATACACATCCAATTAAAGTAACGATGAAAAACAGATTACACCATAGTGTGAAGGCGGTAGGCTGAACGTATGCCTGCGTGGTGATTTCATTTTTAGTAGGATGGATAAAAGGTGGTATATTTTTGTTCCATAATGATATTAAAATCTCATAATATATGTTATAATGGATTTATTACTTTATAATAGGAACAACACATGAATAGGAAGTAGAAGAAGAAATACCCCTGAGAGAGTCGGTAAAGGAGATTACCTATTCTTCGGTGAGCTCCCTCCAGATATCCTCTTAGGGGCATCAAAGTTGGTATTTAGAGAATATAAGAACCTATATAATGTGAATATAGAATATTATAAGGTAAATGGGCATGTTTTTTTATAAGATTTAGGGAAAAATGTGATGTTAATAAGTGAGGGAGGAGGTTCCATTTTATAATTAGGTGTGGGACAATTTTGGATTTTCTAAAAATATTAATTTATAATAAATTAAATATGAATCCAAATGCCTCCAAAAGTATATTTATTATTCTTTAATATGGTATAATGATTTAATATCACCAACTAATATATTTTTTACAATTTTTGTTATTATTTTAAACCTCATCATTTTGATTAACCCTTAGTTAACATATTTTAATTCTAACAAAGGTAACTACTTTCTCAATATTAAAAGATTATAAATTTTACTTATTTAATGTAAAATAGACCATATATGAACAATTTATAACATTTTAGATGATATTATAATTATTTTTTATTTTTTAAAATATTTTTTTATTTTAAAATAATTTAATAATTCATTATTTTGATAAAATATCAATAGTGTCAATTTTGATACTATTAATTTTATAAATTTTTACAAATATAAAGATAACATGTTATCTTAGAACCAAATATTTAATTATATAACTAATATGTCAAGGTAATAAATAAAATTATTTTATCATATCAATTATCTAAAATTAAATTTATTTTAATATTTTTAATAAAATTTATTTGATATTTTCATCAATAAAATAGTTACTACATCATCATTACATAATCCTTTAAGGTAATTATATATTTCCTAAAAATTAAAAATAAATCAAAATAATAAATAAAAAACATTTTATATTTCAAATTACTATTTATATTCAAATTTATCTTATGTATAACCTTATCAAAAATGATATATTTATTAAAAATGTGAATATGACATCATTAACTTTTCTTTAAATAAAATATAATAAATGTCATATTGTTGCACAAGTGGATTCCAAAGGATATAATTTATTTCTAATGATGATTTTGGTCAAATAAAACTCATCCAATTAAATTATTACAAGTGTTAGTGTGATTTTATAATATTTATCATATTATTATTACCCTTAATTACCCGATTTACCATTTACCGTGTTAATAAGAACTACTAAAGTTTCTATTCACAATGCCAAAAAATAAAATAAACCTATTCAAATAATTTCAACCCATTTATTCAAAATATGGAATATATTTTTCAAAATTAAAAACACAAAATTTGCAGTAATTGATTTGATATTAATCCCATTGATGGAATAAGAAAACAAGTTTTAAAAGTAAAAACGACCAAAATATTGAAATGTTTTTATATCAAAATTCAATATGAAATTAATTCCAATGACCTAAATTAGATTAAATGATTAAAATTTTATCTAATTATAATTTAAAACCAACTAAAAATATAATTTATTACTATAACTTATTTAGATGAAAAAATTGTTTTCAATTAAAATGAAATATTTTATTATTATTCGTTAAAACTTGAAAATTATCATAAAAATACAAAACATTTAACCAAAGTGATTTTTTATATTATTATTTAAAATAACAAGTTTATTTTTTCATATTATAACTATAAAATTGTTGAATTTTTAATTTAAAATGGGTTATCCATTAAAAGGCGTTAAAATTACCCTTTTGAAAAATATAGGTTTTTATACATAAAATAGGGTTTGTTCTTATCCTATGACTATAAAATATATTGATGAGTATAAAAAATATTTTAATGAATATATAACATAAATATTTTATTATCATTATTCACTAATTGTAATTAATTTAATTTATTCAGACAAAATGCCTTTGGGAGTATAAAAATAGAAATATTTCCTATACATTCAATCAGTTTATATTTTCATTTATAATTAATTGGTAACCAATAAATTCATCATATATTTTCATAATTTAGTTATTCATATTTATTCTCACTAACTTAATGTTTAGGTTATGATGGTTATTTTATACTAATATCACCTCACAATTTTATTTAAACACACGGTTTCATATAATGCAAGCTATTTGAAGAATTAAAAGTATTTACAGAGAAATATTTCTTAAAATATTAGGGTGTTACATTATACCACCATTAAAATGATTTTTGACCTCAAAATTCATCACATGGGTACAAATATATGAGGATACCACTCACATCCTCAAGATCCCACATAACTTCCTCAAATTGGTGGTTCCTCCATAAAACATTAACCAAGTGAGTGGTATTGTTTCGTAGAAATTTTTGACCAAGATCTAGAATATCTATAAGTTTAACTTTATAAGAATTATATTTCTCCAATGATATGACTTCTTAGTTTAGTACATGTGAAGTATCAATTATGTACTTTCTTATGAGAGATACATGGAACATATCAGAAACTAGAGACAGATTCGGTGGAATCACCAATCTATAAGCTACCTTTCCAACATGATCTAGAATTTCAAAAGGACCGATATACCTAGGGATTAGCTTTACCTTCTTTCCAAATCTCATCACTCTCTTATAAGGAGATATTCATTGAAATACATTATCACCCACTTCAGTCTCTAGGTTTTTTCATCTATTTTCAGCATAAAGTTTTTTCGAATATGAGTTTCTCTTATGTGATGTTGAATAGATCTAACATTATCTATAATTTCCTCAACAAGAATAGGTCCCAAAATATTTATTTCAGAATATTAATCCCATCATGTTCGAGTTCTACACTTCTTATCATAGATGGATTCATAAGGATACATCTAAATAATGGAGTGAAATATATTATTGTAAGAAAATTCTACCAAAGGTAGGTGTTGATCCCAACCACCATTGAAATCCATAGATAAAGCTCTCAATATGTCTTCTAGAGTTTGAATTGTCCTCTTAGAATGACCATCTGTCTAAGGATGATAAGTAGCGATAAAAATTAACTCAGTATCCAGTTCCTACTAAAGACTTCTCTAGAACTTCGAGGTAAAACAAGGTTCCCGATCAGATATAATGGAAAGTGGTACACTATATAATCTTACAACTTCCTTTATATATATATCCTATAAATATGAAAAAAATCAGAAATCTTCTTTAATATTAATGAAGTTTACTGACTTCATAAGGTGATCAACTATAACCCATATAGAATTATGAAATTTAGATATTTTGGGAAATCTAACAATAAAATCCATAGTGATGTTTTCCCATTTCTATTCATGTATGGGTAATGGATGTAACATCACCTTATACTTATGTCTCTCATCCTCAACTTACTAGTAAAACAAGAATTAAGAAACATATTCTTCAATATATCTCTTCATTATATCCCACTAGAAATACTCTTTTAGGTCTCAATACATTTTTTTAATTCTAGGATGAATAGAGAATGATGAACTATGAGCATCATCCAAAAAGTGCTTACTTAATTATGGAATGGGAGGAATAGAAAACCATTACTATAGCTTATTATTCTATCATAATCAAAGTTGAACACATGAATATTTTTCACCTTCTTTTGTTTCTCTATATCTTCCTTCCACACCTCCTTAATCTACACTTGTGTAGATGGTTAAACATTCAATTGGAAAAGATGGCATTACACCCCTTAATTTTTGATTTAAATATCCATCCTTTGAAAATCTTTAAATATTGGATCTTTTGTGATCCTCATCATATATAGACTATCATGGTCACTTCAAATCAATTCATCTTCCACCCTGTTGTTTCCCAGGGTGTTATTGTATTTAGAAGTTGTAATTTTTAATCAATTTAAACCATCTTCTTTGGCATATATTCAGTTATTTTGAGTGAAAATATACATTAAACTTTTATTATTAGTATATATGTCACAAATCTCTCCATAAAGACAATGCCTCAATATATTTAATGAAATGATTACTAGAACTAACTCCAAATAATGAGTTGGGTAATTTTGTTCATGGATTTTTAATTATTGTGTGGAATAAGCTATCACCATATCATTTTCATGATAACACATACAAACCCCTTCTTAGGTGAATAACTATAGATCACAAACCTCTCCCCACTATAGGGTAGTGTAAGAACAGGTGAAATGACTATCCTTCTTTTCAACTCCTTGAAATTTTCTTCACATTCCTCCATCCATATGAACTTAACTCCTTTCCGAGTCAACTTGTTGAGTGTATTATATAATAATTAGAAATATTTCACAAAAAATAAATAATATCCAACCAAACCAATACAAATTTGGATCTCAGTTATCATTATTGGTCTAGGCCAACATTTAATAACTTCTATATTTTCTGTATCCAAATATATCCACTCTATTGAGACTATGTGACTCAAAAATTAAACTTTATGAAGATAAAAATCACACTTGGTAAATTTTTCATAAAGCTTATCCTTTCTCTGGGCATTCAGAACAATCCTCATGCGATCTTAATATTCCTCCTTACTCTTCAAATATACCCAAATATTTTCTATAAAGACTACCACAGAATGATCAAGATAGTATATAAAGACTATATTCCTTAAATCCATGAAAATAGAGGGGGAATTAGTGAAAAAAAGAATAACTATAAACTCATAGTGCCCATAACTTGTACAGAATGTTGCCTTGGGTATATCCTCCTTCAATTGGAAAAGATTTATAAACTCATGATGTGGCTGTTTTTATATTAAGATTTTCACAACTAACTCAATATAAAATTATTGATGTAATATAGAGATACCCTTAGAAAATTCTTTAGAAACAAAAGAGTTGGTGGATCTACAATGAAATAAGACATCTTCTAATTTATATTGGATGGTAAGTGTACCTTTATCCACTTCATTAGTGTACTACACATTGCCAATAGTTATCACATATTATTTATCATTTTTTTATCCTTAAGAGGTTATTGACATTGATCATCATTGATAAACCTTGGATTAGGGCATTGATTGGCATAATTCCCCATTTCCTTACACTTGTAACATTAAAGTGTGGGAGGTGCATTCTATTTAGACCTTTCACTATTCGAATTGTTATTTATATGTTTCCCATCACTTTGGTAGTAAATTTCATGATGCCATTCTTTCCCACACAAAAAACATTTACTAGGACCTTTAAGATAGTTTCCTCCATGTTTCTATCCACACTTTGAGCATAAAGGAAATTTCATCTTCTTTTCACTATGGTTTTTAGATTTTCCATGTAATTCCATTTTCCTCTTCTTATCATACCAATAAGATTGATTGGTGAATCCAATATCCATCTCAACCATGAGATAAAATAAAATTATTTCCTCAAAGCTATTGAAGTCCATTATGGATAATTACCTTCAGAGATATGGTTTTAAGACATTGAATAATCGATCAACCTTAATCTCAAGTTAGATGATAATTCTAAAAGTATACCTTACACGCCTAGTAAAATTTTCTCTATAGGTACCAACATATTCATCATCCTTTTTCTTACACTCAAGGAACTCCTCCATTTTTTATAGAATATGAGGAAATTACTTATTGAAAAATAAGTTCTTGAACTCATCCAATTACATGGATTCAATTTTATCTCATTTACATGTATTCTTAATGATATTCCACCATTGATCAGCTTCAACTTCCAAAATTATAGACTACTATGATGACTTTCTCATGTTATGAACATTGGAGAATTGAAAATATATTTTCTATAGAATTAATCAATTGTTTAGCCACTAGTAGATTAAAATAAAAAATGAAAGTAGGTGGACTCTGCTTCATGAAGGAATCAATAGATTTTTTTTCACTCCATTGATTATTTATAAGTACTTCATGATTAATTTATTAAGAAATTTGTGTGAGAATAGAATCAAGATTGTACACTCTATCTCCCATAACATTCAGTTGCACTGGAGGATAATCATTGCATTACTCGTCACATTTAGCATTAACGCGGTTCTTTAGGTTCTATCCATTGACTAAAACTAAGAAACATAGTATAAAAAACACTAGTCATAATGGTAAAACCACATAACCAAGGGAAATTATATATAAAATTTTAAATTCATGACACCTTAGGTTTTATCCTGGTTACTCATGATCATCACCAAAACCCTAGGATTATAACCTATACTTAGACTTATCCTTAGGGTTATTACTCTTGTTTTATCATCATAATTTCAAAATGTTAACTAATCATTTTATTAGATACCAACTATTATTTCCCATAAATTTCATACATAGATATTACTTTTAAATAGAATAATATTCATTACATAACATAAAGAACCACGCTAGGACTGTATAGGTGTAGTTTCTTTAGTAACTAGGAAATATAAACATATAGTTCATAAAACATCTACATCATATCCCACTTATTACCTCATATCTAGAACTCTTTTTGTTATATATTACTTAATAACCTTCTTTATATCCTAAGGAAAAGAAACATATGAAAGGATGATATTAGATGCTCTGTAAGGGTAAAAAATGAGATATCAATCATATAATAATCATAAGACATAAGAACATAAAAATAAAATTGTAAAATTAAATCCTACATATCAAATATCATGAGACCATTTCACGGGAAAAATCATATAGGTTAATTAAAGAATATGTTCCCAGAGATCATAACACAAGACATTGATTTTTTGGCATACACATAAGTATATAAAATCATTTCCATATTAATAAAGTCTCATTGAAAAGACCATTATAGTGGAAAAATTCCTTTATTTAACTGAGTTCACTCCTTACTCCAACCATGTGTTACTGAACCAGTTTTACTTCCCATTCCGCCTGGTATTACTGAATCAAGATTATTTCCCATTATGGTCCTGTCTATATCATGAGATATAAATCTTTACCCAATGCATTGGAGGGAGATATAGGTCCCACCAATCACATAATTAAAACCATACATATGTTTTCTAATAAAAGATAAATCAATAATCACATCATAACCCATGAAAATAAATTGGTTTCTTAAACATAATTCAATTATAATATAACCCATGGAAAATAAATGGGTTTCATTATTATCATTCCATCATAAAAAGAAACCAAATATAGGAATAAAAGGGATAATATCCTTGAAAAAAATTCCCATTAAAACATAATTAACATTAAATAATGTTATCATTGATAGAAAATAATTTTGAGTGATCACATGAAAATAATTCTTGAGGAAAACATCCTTTATTCTTTGAAAATGTTTTCTTTTTTTAAAACACTACACAACTTTAAAATAAAAATTTTTCTTTTAAAATTATTGTGTAAGATTTTATGGAAGATTTAAATCATTAATTAATCATTAAAGTATAAATATCCATTAATTATGTATAAGTTAAAAAACATTCTCCTCGTACTTTTTCCAGATATGTCAAAAAGTACATAATTAGGAAAACTACAAAAAGATTCCTTTCAAACCATTTAGTTAAAATTCAAAAATGGTTAAAAATGAATTTAAAAAATTGATGAAGAATAGTAAGAATATTTTGGAATAAATTATTAAGAAACTTGGACATGGAAGAAAAATATACCCTAGTAAATACTTATGTATCAATAATCTAGGATAATAATGAGATTTCGAAATTAACCCTCACCTTAGGTATTATTTCCTCTGTACGTATCTTAAATTACTATATAATATATTATATAATGTTATTAACTTATTAAAGAACCATATTAATATTTATTATATCATATATTATCATATTATCACATGTTTGTTAATAATATTTCATTACTACTCTTCTTTTGGGTATTAACAATTTTATTTTCCTATGAATGTTTTGTCACGTAAGTACAAATTCTTGGGGATAAGATATAGTTACATAATTTATAGAATGATATTAAGGTAATATATATATATATCATATCTATTTATTATATAAATTTATATAATCATTCTTTAATGGTGATCATAGATAATGGATCACATCACATCGTCAAGATGGTAGGTCTTATGTATGCACAAGCGACGATATCATTCCCTTAATGGTGGAATGATATTGAAGTGGATGGTGTATATATTTTACCAAGATAAATATCATGTTATAATAATCATATATAGTTATTATTTCTATCCTTATACCCAACCATATAAATTTGTGATGAAAAACAGATTACACTACTGTGCGATGACGGTAGGTTGTACGTATGCACAAGTTATGATTTCATTTTCCATAAGATGGATAAAAGGTGGAATACAATAGTTTCATAATAATAATAAAATATCAGAAAATAGTTGATATTGTATTTATTACTTTATAATGGAAAAAATACATGAATAATAAATATAAGAAGAAATACTCTTGAGAGAGTTAGTAAAGGATATTGCCACTTCTTCGGCGAGCTCCCTGTAGATCTCCTCTAAGGGATACTAGAATTTTTCTTTTGAGAAGACCATAACCTATATAATGTTCATAGGGAATTTTAGAATATATATGGGTAGGTTATGGCTGAGATTGAGGGATCAATGTGATGTGAATAAGTGAGGGATGATGTTCCCTATTATAATTGAGGTGAGGGACACTTTTGGAATTTCAAAAAATATTAATTTATAATAAATTGAATATCAATAAAAATACATATAAAAGGCCATGGAATAAAATATAATATGATATAATGTTGTAATCTCATCAACCAATATATTTATGCAAGGTTTTTTTTATTATTTTAAATATTATCATTTTTATTAACCCCTAGTTAACATATTTTAATTCTAACTAAGGTAACAAAATTTTCAACATTACAAGATTGTAAATTTTACTTATTTGATATAAATTAGACCATAAATAAACAATTTATAAAATATTAGATCATATTATAATTATTTTATATTTTTAAAAATATTTTATGATTTTTAAATAATTTAATAAAACATTATTTTGATAAAATATCAGTAGTGTCAATTTTAACACTATTCATTTCATGAAATTTTAAAAATATCAATATAATAATTTAAATTCAAAAATAAATTTAATTATATACATAATATGCCAAGATAATCTATAAAATTATTTTATCACATTAATTATCTAAAATTATATTTATTTTAATATTTTTAATAACATTATTTGATATTTCCATTAATAAAATAATTACTAAATTATCATTGTATAATCCTTTAAGGTAATTATTTATTTCTTAAAAATTTAACATAAATACCCATGATAAATAAAAATATTTTATATTTCAAATGAATACTTATAGTAAAATTTATATTCTATATTTCCTTGTAAAAGTGATATATTTATTAAAAATATGAGTAAGACATCTTTATCTTTTTTTAAAATAAAATATAATAAGTTTCATACTCTCATAAAAGTGGATTAAAAAAGGATATAATTTCATAATAAGGATGATTTTATTTGAATAAAACTAATCTAATGAAATTAGGATAAGTGTTAGGGTAATTTTATAAAATTTATAATATCATTTTTACCCTTAATTATCCGATTTACCTTTTACTGTTTTAATAAGAATTACTAAAGTTACTATTAATAATGACCAAAACTAAAATAAACCTATTTAAATAACTTTTTCACACTAATTTAAAATATGGAATCCATTTTTCAAAAGTAAAAACACATAATTTTCTATAATTAATTTAAAAATAATCTCGTTGACAGAATGAGAAAATAATTCTTAAAAGTGAAAACATTCAAAATATTGAAATGTTTTTATATCAAAATTCAATGTAAAATTAATTCAAATGACCTAAATTGGATTAAATGATAAAAAATGATCTAATTATACTTTAAAACCAATTAAAATATAGTTTAACACTATAAATTATTCATATGAAGAAGTGTTTTCAACTAAAATTTAATATTTTATTTATATTCACCAAAACATGAATCTTATCAAAAAATTAAAAAATTAAACAATAGTATTTTTTGATATTCCTCTTTAAAATAAGTTTTTTTTTTCATATAATAACTATAAATTTGTCAATATTTTTATTTAAAATGGGTTCTCTATTAAAATGAGGTAAAATTACCCTTTTGAAAAATATATGTTTTTATGTATAAAATTGGGGCTGTTCTTATCCTATTACTATAAAATATATTGTATGAATATAAAAAATACAGAATTGAATATATAAAATAATTTTTTAATAACATTCAATAATTTTAATTACTTTAATTTATTAAGACAAAACTCTTTTGGGAGCATAAAAATAGACATATTTCACTTATATTAAATTGGTTTATATTTTCATTTCTAATTAATTAGTAACCAATGAATTCACCATTTATTTTCATAAGTTAGTTATTCCTATTTATTCCTTCATATTTAATGGTTAGGTTATAATGTTCATTTTATACTAATAGCATCTCTCATTTTTTTTAAACGCACAGTTGCATGAAATGAAATCTATTTGAAGAATTAATTTTTTTAAGGATAGATATGTCATAAAATATTTGGCTATTAATGATACAACATATTTAATGGATGTAGGAGAAGAAACAATATTAAAAGATCTTAGTTATGATCTGTACCTCTTCTTTGAGAGACCTCCTATGTCCTAAAACATAAGACTTAAACAATTGTTATTAGGAGAATAAAATATGATATAGAATAAAGGAAATGATTATAGGAAGGTTTGGAGTAGATATTTATAAAGATACAAGGCCCAATTGTTGTGAATAAGTGAGGAGAATATGTATACTTTTATAAAGTGAGGGGAGGGGCACACATAGAATTTAGAAAAATATTTCCATGATATATGGTAACATTCTTGGGAATATTGATCAAAATATAAAATTATTCAATGTTTGTATAATATATGCTTCAAATGTATTAATACAATAATAATTTGATAGTTTTGGGTGGAAATTAAACCCTTATCTATTGGTTCAACCCTTGGGTAAACTCTTCTTAACCATAGACATGGTATTTTTTTACTATTTTAACTATTCATCCTAACCAACAATTAAGTTTACCTTTTAATAATATAAAATTTAGATTATTAAAAATATGAAATAAATTTTACCAAATTAAATTTCTCTATGTGGAAGAATTTTATTTTAAATAATCACAAAACCATGTAAAGAAAGACCATTTTAGAGGAATGAATCTTTAAGCATTAAACATAATTTACATACATTACATTCCTTATAAAAACTATAAAATGAATGATAAAATATTTAACTAAATATATAATATATAATTTCTTTGATACAATTAATCAAAATATATTAATTTATTTTATTTTGATAAAAATACATTGCGTGTATAAAAAATGTTTTCATAAAAATAATTTTTAATCAAAATAATTAACTTGTATCAAAATCAAGTTTAATGATTATTAAATTGAATATTATTAAATTGTTTATAATTAATGAATAATTATGTTACTTAAAATCATATTTATAATGTAATTTGACCATTACCTGAAATGAAATTACTATTTTTATAAAAAAAATTATTTTTCCCATTCACATAAATATAAATCCTTTTAGAAATATCCTATAAATTTTCTATAAAATAATATTTCCATGATGATTTAAAAAATTATCTTTATTTACCCATATAATTTGTTTATAAATTTTTATAATTATTTTAATATTTCATGTGAACAAAATCGATAACACCAATTTTTGATGAAAACTTATTTTTGAACTGTTAAATTACTTTACATAAAATTTATTGATTATTAACTATTAATTTTTTAATATATTTTCATTATAAAAATAATTTATACATATTTTACATAAATATATTATTACTATTAATACATACCAATTTAATATCTAGGTTATGATGGTTTACTACATAGGTGTTCATATATACTCGAGATTTTTTTGTAAGTCAAGATATAAAAATCAACAAGTTTTATATACATTGGAATATATATAAAATCATGGCATATTATATTATACCGCATATGAAATAAATTTTCCACAAAAAAATTCATTACTTTGGTATAGAAAAATTATAATATCTTTGATTCATCACATCCTTGGGTTCCCATGTAGATTCAAAAAATTTACAATCCCTCAAATGTACTATAAAAAGTTGAGTAGTATTATTCTATAGAACATTATCTATATGATCCAAGATTTCTACCAAATTTTAATCATAGTAAAGAATTTACTCCAATTATATGACCTATTAGTGAAATACTTGTTATGTATTAGGTATATACTTACTCATGAGAGATACATGGGTCACATTATGAAGAAGAAATAAGTTTGGTGGGAGTGAAAAGTGATATGTTATA
This sequence comes from Viscum album, assembly GCA_963277665.1. Taxonomy (NCBI): domain Eukaryota; kingdom Viridiplantae; phylum Streptophyta; class Magnoliopsida; order Santalales; family Viscaceae; genus Viscum; species Viscum album. The sequence continues at coordinate 1,870,242,232 of OY728163.1, forward strand.
TTCCCTAGTTGATTAAAAATTATGAGGTGACCAATATACCCAAGGATAAATATTCCCTTATTTTTAAACCTCATAACCATTTTTCATGGGGAAGTTTAGTGTAAAACCTTCTCAATAACTTCTAATTCCAAATCTCACTAATTATTTTAAGAATAATTCTTATGTCTACTCTAAAATTCCATGATTTTTTGTTGAATAGATCTAACCTTCTATTCCTTTTCCTCAAGTATATTAGGCCAAAAAATATTTTTTTATCCTACTTCATCCTACTATTTATGAGTTCTATACATCTTTATGTAGTAAGATTCAAAATTATCCATCTTTATTTTCAAGTGAAAAATATTTTTGTATGAAAACTCATCTAGAATAAGGTATTGATCCCAACCACATTTTAAGTCCAGAGAACATCAACCTAACATATTCTCTAGTGTTTTAATGGTCCTCTTATACTGACTATCTGTATAAGGATGATAAGAAGAACTGAAACACAAATATTTATGTATATCATGATGAGGAATTATCCAAAACATCTAAGTAAACATAATATTTAAATCTAATAAAATAGAAAGTGGAACCCCATGTAACCTTAAAAATTCATTATTGCATATACTGGAAAGCTGATCAAGAGAAAATTCATCTCTAATAGAAATAATGTGCACTAAATTCATAAGGAAATCAAATATAACAAAAATATCATTATTCCCATTATATGTTTTTATGATCCTCTAAAAGAAACACATTGTGAAATTTTTCCCATTTCTAATATGGTATAAGTAATGGTTTTGAAATCCACTTATTTTATTTTCTCTTAGTTATAACATTCCATGAAACAATATTATAAGTCTGTAAAACTATCTTTCAAGTTGTCCCACTAGAAATACATATTTAGATATCTATAAATATTCTTACTTCTATGATCAATAGAGAATTGTGAGTTTTGATCCACTTCCAATAGTTCCTTATTTAGGCTAGGTATTAATAGGACACATGATCATTTTATGATACTTATCGTTCCATCACAATCAAGGTTAAACTCTAGAAAATTTCTCCCTATATTTTATAGATCATGTCAGCTTTATGTACCTCTTTAATCATTACATACATAGCTAGTTGAATGATCATTTTATCATGAAACAATTTCTCCCAATCCATCAAGAGTTAAAGGTTGATAATTTTTAAATCTAGAATGAGAAGATCATTTTTGATCCTCAAAATAGATAATATAGCATGATCATTTTGAAATAAAGATTTAACCACCTTGTTCTCTTTCCCATGGTGGTAATGTATTTACTATTTATAATATTTAATCAATTTAATTAATACTTTTTGTCACATATTAAACTCTTTATGGGTGAATATATACTTTAAAATATTATGATCAATATATATGGAACAAATTTTTTCATAAATATAATTCCTCCATATCCCTAATGCAAAGTCTACCTCTATTAAATCGAAATCATAATTGGGGTAATTTTTCTCACGAACTTGAACTAATGTGAGGCATAATCTATCACTATAAATTTCTTCTTAATAAAAATCCCTATACCTTTATTTGATGCAACACTATAAATCAAAAACCCTCATTCATTACTGGGTACTATGAGCACAGGTCTACTGAACAACCTTATATTTAGTTCCTTGATATCTTCTTCTCCTTTATTAGTATACAGGAACATAAATTACATATGATTTATCCTGGTGAGTGGATAAGATATCCATGAAACATTATTCACAACTATTTAATAATATCCATCCATTCTAATAAAACTATTCATTTTAGTCATGGTTGATGGTTTCTTACATTGATCAATAACGTTTTTATTTCATGGATCTATCAATATAACCTATAATAAAATTATACACCACAAAAATGAAACATTATTTTTACAAAATGTGGAAATGTAATATATTTCATATAGATTATCATTCCTTTGCATCTTCAGTACCATCCTCAAGTGATATTCATGCTCTTCCATGCCATAGGAATATATATGAATATCATCTATATAGACTACATCAAAAATTTCATTTTAATATCTAAAGATTATATTCATTGAATCTATGAATACAACATAGGAATTAGTAATTCAAAATGGAAAGATAATAAATTCATATTGTCCATCCAATGATCATATTGTTATTTTGTAACGTCTTTAAATTTGAAATTTAATCGATATGATCAAAACAAAAGATCAATATTAGAAAAATATTAAGCTCTTTAAAATCATTTGAACAAATAATAAATACATGGAGGAAGATACTTATTCTTGATTATAACCTTTCTAATTTCCAAATAATTTATATAGATTCTCAATCATCCATATTTCTTATTAATAAAAGAATAACTATAACCCTTTGAGATGAACATGGCCCAATGAACCCCTTATCAAGATTCTCTTAGACTTTCTTCTTACTTTATTGAAACTCAATCAAGGAAATTATATATGGGTTTTTTTTGAAATACATGAACAATTATGCATGAGTCCTATTAAAAACATAAAAAAATTCAAATTAAGAATACATATCTCTTCTAGAAATACATCTATGAACTCCCATAAAATATGAATATCTTTGATGATGAGTTTCTCCCCAACTATCTGAGATAAATGACCCCATGAAATATATGTCAATAATAATGAAAAATATATAATTTAAATTGGATTTTAATATTTTACATCACACCAATAAAGAATCATAGGTCGATTTGGAATATGAAATGTTACCTCCCATCCCCGAAAAGATGATATAGGATTCATATAATTAATGCCAATACATGACCAAAATCACATGAAATTAAAATACATGAATAATAAAAATACTTATAGGGATAAGGTACCCTTAAAATTAAATTCATAAAAATTCATAGACATAATATTCAATCATCATACCATTATGAATTTTTTTTACTTCTATTTATAAATATAATCATTGAGATTGTAAAGTGATGCCCATGTAAAATTATTTTGATATAAAAGTGTTGGTAGAAATAGAATAAAATAAGAAATTATTAGTTATTTAGTGGATAGTAAATGTACCTTTAACCACTTCATAATCATACCTCACATAAGCAATATTTATTTCAAAAAGTTTCCATTTATCTATTTTTGTAAGTGTTTTCTCTCATCGATCAACATCATTAACACTCTATTTCATGTTATTGTTAATATAATGTCTATACACAAAATAATTATAGAAATTGAGTGTGGGTTGTTCATTATATGTAAATTTATATCAATTTTAATAATTATCGATCTACTTACAATTAATTTAGCATTGGATTGTTCAATGGTACTTTTTTCCTCACTTAAAACATTTACTAGTCTAATGGAGATAATTTCATTCATGCTTAATCGACACATATAGAATAAAAGAAAAATCATCTTCTTCCCTTAATGGATTTTATAATTATATTTTTCATTAAATTACATATTTTATTTCCTTCTCAAAACCATGATATTAATGGTTGACTCAAATATCCATTTCAACAATGATTTCACATTAAAAGGATTCTTCATAGTTACAATAATTTCTTATGGATAACACTAGTTAGAGACATAATTTTATTCCAAGGAAGGATTGATCAAGAAAAATTTACTAATAATTTTTAATCTAAAATAATACCTCAGATGTGTTGTAGAATTTTCAATATAGATACCAACAAATTAATCATCCTTAAGTTTAATCTCACAGAATTCCTTTATTATAAACTTATAGAGAAAACGAGGTAAGTAATTATTGAAAAATTATCTCCTAAACTAATACAACTATATGGAGTCAATTTCTTTACATTTCCTTGTATTATTGATAATATTACACCATTAATACCATTCTCCATTAAAATTAATAAACGAATTATTAAATTTTCATGCAACAAGAACTGGATAATGGGAAAAATATCTTCATTAGTACTGATACATTACTCATCATTTATTATATTAGGGGAATTTCTAAAAGAAGGTTGGTGTTTCCTAATAAAGCAATCAACTATAAATTGTTACATCCATTAGTAATTTGAAGCTCATAATTATACATTAATTGATAAGTTTATGTTCAAATAACAATAAGATTTTTCATCTAACATGCCATATCATTTAGTTTCTCAAGGGACTGCCAAAGCATTGTCCATAATTTTTTTATACATTATTTATTCTGGTTCAATCCATTGACTGAAACCAAAATCATTTTATGAGAAATTAAATTATAGTGTTAAATCATATAATCTTGAAAATCATTTATAGAATGTATAATTCATAACCCCTTATTTTCTATATATGACTCGATAAATTTACCCTATATAATACATTCCCATTATCAATTTAAATCCTTAAAAATGGATCAAATAAAAAATGTGAATTACTCTAAGGATATATCCTAGATGTTTCAAACTAGGTTAGTAGTAAGGTACCATTCACCATACACTAGAATAATGGTCAAGATATACTCAAGAAACTATTTTCAAGTTTATCATTCATAGATGAATCTGTAACAAAAACCAAGTGAACTTGTAGTTTTCATAAAAGGATGTATTTGGTTAATGAAATCACACTTCTTATTTAAAATAACATAGGATTTTATATTTTACATAGGCATATCCTAGGGGTTCTCACAGATTTTCCCCATCATAGTTTCAAAAATTTATTAAACTAATCTCTAATAAAAACTATAGTGATCCAATAATTTCATACACAAATACTATATCTAATTTGTTTAATATTCATTATATTGAAATACAATACACACTAGAATAAAAAATGTATAGTTTATTTGGAAATTTTGATAAATAATAAATTGGTATATAAATGAGTTACATCAATTCATCTTATGTCCTTCACAACCATAACCCTTATTACACACAACATATATAAATACAATATCCATAACCTATGGAATGTAAACCTAATAAAGCGTGAGATTAGATTCTCAGTAAGGGTATATATAATAAATATCAATCAATGATCATATATGATCATAATATAAGAATAAAGGTATGATAAAATGATAATATAATTATAAAATCATTCCCATAAATTCATAGATCATAATCATGAAACATTTTATCATTTTTTATCAATTAAAATACTTATGTCATAATAGTGTGAAATCACCAGTAATCATTCATTAGAAATGAAAAAATATCATAAGAATAGGATAAAAAATTATAGCATACACATGTGAATAATAGATCATTTCCATAGTCAATGTTCACTGCCAAAACTATCATAGATGAAAATTTTCATTCCCAATACCATCATTTCATTCACCATGGATTACTCTCAAGGTCATCTTATTAGACAAAGTCCCTTACTGAACTACATTCACTTCCCATTCTAGTCCTTACTATCTCACGAAATATCCTTCTTTTTTCCATTGAATTTAAGGAAAATATAATTATTAGGCTACCATTCACATAATTAAAACCATATATATGTTTTATAAAAGATCATAAAACCTTCCTCATACCATTAGATCATAACTCATATAATGTATGCAATATGCACAAATAGTTCATTATCATAATCATAAACCATCTAGATAAATAATATTGATAATAAAATTGGTTCTTATCCCCAAAAATAATATGAAACATTAGAGGATGTTGTTATAGATTAAAATAACACTAAAAGACACGAGGAACATGTTTTTGAGGAAAATAACCTTTTTATTTTAAAAAATATATTTATAATCTAAATGAGTTAAAAATATTAAAGAAATCATTTTCATTTAATTTGGAAATAGAAAATTATAGAGTAATATAAAATGACATAAATATTAATGGTGGTAAGGAATGATATTATTATGTTTTATGTCAAAATAAGAACTCCATTAACATTTTTGGAAAAAGGTCAACTGATTTTTTTTGGAAAATGATAAGAAAATTATTATTGAACCTTGGTTAAGAATGTAAAATATTGTTTAAAATGAAATTAAATACTCTTTGGTTAATATTAATAAAATTATTGAAATAAATTTAATATAAATATTTAAATGTATAAAAATATTACCATCCGAGGATAGGAATAACGTTTGTTATCTTTACAACAATTATTTTTGTTTATTAAGAAAATAAATTGAATAGAAAACATATAATATTAAAATATTAGCTATAGGAGAAGAAAATAAATAATTCATGGGAGATATATATTATATAGTTTCATTATTGTAATATTTATTCATAAATAATCATGTTAATCAAGATCTTATAACATAAAAACCTTAGAGCTATGGTAAATTTGGAGTCATAACCCCATGAAAGAAATAAAATCAAATGAAAAATAAAATACAATGAACATAAGGATAATAATGGAACAAATTATCAATGCATTAGTAAATACACCTCCTAAACAAGATAAGTGTATATCAATAAACATGTCTCAATGAAACAAACTTGAGTCAAATATCCCTTACAACTTTAGAAATATTTTAAAATAAATATATTTAGTACTCAAAAATATTATGAATATATATATATCCATTGAATTAAACCATTTATTATTATAAAATATATTATTTGAATTTATATACATAATATAAATTAGAAATTGGTTAATAACATTATCACATCTCTCAACTAAAGATAAATTGAGACAAAAAACATTCCTTAAGTTTGATATTCTTCATAAGAACTCTAAAATCATGAATAATACATTCAAATTTGTTTACATATAAAAACCCATAATCATACCTATTATACAATATGTTTATGTACATATTTAAACTTATGAACTGTGTGGTAACAATCATTCATTATCATCGTAATTTTGGGTTTTAACTACTCAATTTTTCATGTATTTTTTGGTTTTTCAGTTATGGACCTTGAACTATATTCCTGGTTCTATAATTTATAGAGTTTTAATCATTATATCAGTATCATATGTATTCATTATATACCAAAATATATCCATTCATATAAATTGGTGCTGAAAAAATGATTACATCACTTTCTAGAGATGGTAATCTGTATGTATGCACAAGTGATGTTAAATTTTTTTGATGGATGGAATGAAATAAAGGTAATTATTAGTTCACCATTAAAAATTCATTATTATAGAATAAATTTCAAATATAACATTAAATATATCATAATATTCTACCGTGAATGATGGTGGAAAATGAATCATATCGCTCGGTTGTCCAAAAATATGAACAAGCGATACTTTAATAACATATTTGATTGAGAAGAGGCATTAAATGTTTATTAAATCACTATAATAACATATTATTATATTCATCACACTAGATTCATCATTGTTTAAAGATAAAAAATGTTTAGAGTATGTATAAGAAGAAATAAAATTGAAAGAGGTTAGTTATGATCAATACCTATTCATTGAGAGACCTCATTTGAATTATAAATTATTCATTAAAAGACTAGAATTATTAGAGGAATATAAGATAAAGGTAAGTATTATAGGATGGTTATTTTTAGGGGTTCTCAATCTAAAATATATAGAATTGTGTGAACAATAGAGGAGAAGAGGTGACCTTTTATAAGTTTGGGGAGGGACACACAAGGAAGTTCTTAAAAGATTTCAATACTATAGGGTCTCAATCATGGGATTAAGGATCTAAAAAGAATATTGTTAAATAATACAATAATATATTATTTAAATTTATTCATTAAAGATTAATATTTCTATTTTGGGAGCCAATATTACATTATCTGTCAAAATACCCCCAGAAAACATATTTTAACAATATTTTTGGTAACAAAATTTAATTTTTTATACTACTTCATAAAAAATTCAAATGAGAGTGTTATATTATATTCATTATTTGGATTCATAAAATTTAATAAATTTTAGAAGATTTAATTTCTTTAAGTTGCAGAATTTAATGAAAAATAAGCATGAAACGCACAATGAAATCCCATTCCAGAGGAATGGATCTTTAAGCATACAACCTAGTTTACATATAGTTCATAAATTGTAAAACTAACTAATTTAATTATAAATTATTTAATTAAATATATAATATCTAAATTTAATTAAAACCATTAATAAATAGTGATTAATTTTTTTATGATAAAAACACATCGCGTGCGTAATTTTTTTTAGAAAAATGTGTTGTGAAGCACCGAAATAAATCTGTATCAAAATCAAATATAATGATTAATATAATGTAATTAATTATATATTTTTTATAATTAATGGATATTTATTTTACTTTATATTCATATTCAAAACATAGTGGGGTCTTTACTTGAAATAAAATTATAGTTTTTATAAGAATTGTTATTTTTCATTGTTTAATGAGAAATAAATATTTTAAAAAAATCGTAATAATTTTCCAAAAAAATATTGAAATGATGTTTTAAAAAATGATTATAAAATCCTCAAATAAAAACTATGAAAATATAATTAATAAATTACAATTTCTCCATGAAATAATATGATAAAGACAATTTTTTCGGAAAACATTTTTTTGAATAGTAATAAAACTTAATTGAAATTTGAGTACTTATTTATTATGAATTCATAAAAAAGTTTCATTATTCAAAACATTTACAAACAAAATTCATAATTTTTTTACTATTATTCATACCCATAATTTTTTTTGTAAATAGGTTATAACTATTTATAATATCTTGGTTCATATAGACTCAGGGTTTCATTCTGGGATATTTATCAACTAATTCATGTTATATTTTGGTGGAAATATATGTAAAATCTTGGGGTGTTAATGTAATAAATTTGAAATTTATAATAATTGTTGAAATTGAAAATTCCACGAGGATATACACTATAAAAGATAAAACATTTTCCTTTAAAAATAGATGGGTGAATTAAAAAATATTTGATATTTTTGTATGATATTAGTGAGTATTATAGAAATAATTTCAATAATATAAGAATAATTAAAAAGTATAAAATCATGATGTTAAAGACATGCATTTATAGATAAAAATGAAAATGAGAAATCATAATACAACTAGTTTGAGAGTAGTGGTCATTCAATGATCAAGTTTTTTACACAATGATGATGTGAACTCAAAAAGAAGTGTTTTATTGTGAAGAATTATATCATTACAAAATGAGAGATGATATTAGATAAGTTGTTATTAGATATTGGGTTATCAAACAACAACATAAAAATCACACCATGATGACATGGATCAATGTACAATTTAAAGAAGAACAAAAGAATATAAATAAATGTTGAATAAAATTTGAAGGTATTTAAATATATTAATTTTAAATAATAAAATATAAATTTATGATGGATGTAGTTTTGTTTTTTTAATGATAAATCTGAATATGGATGTTGTATGGTTTGTTAAGAATAATCAAGGGAATATTTTTCAATAGACTGTGTTTTTTAGTGATTTTTTTACAAAGAAGTGTGATGGGAAATGAAAAATAATATTATATTATATAATTAATGTATAAAAAGAATATTGGAAAGATAACACATAATGATTTTTTTTGTGATTTTTAAACCTTTTTTTTCTATAGGGAAAGAGGGATAAAGTGACACATATTTTAAATTGTGAAGATTTGTTGGAGTATTATAAAATTTTCATGAGATAATTTATTTATTGGAAATACCCCCTAACATCATATGTGAAATAGATATTGGCCTCATTAAGGGTACATTAGTGACCATAGATTAATTCTTAGCATCCACATGGGAAGGATTTTAGTCTCATATATAGAAACATAGGGAGTGATAGATAATGGTTCGGATAATATCTCCCTCATAATTACCTTGATGTTTTGACCAATGATGCGGGTTCTAATATATGTCTATATGTAATATAATATATCTATTCCATATATTTTCCACTATTGAACACTTCCTCATGAAACTGATTCTCCATGGTCACATTGATCAACCATGAAAAGGGCCTCAGGCATGTTGTAGGATTTCTATATGGCATTTATATTTCACATTGAATAATTTACTCTCCTTATGTGGGACTCAGAATATGTATAACACCCCAAGGATTTTTAAATAAATTTAATATATAATGTATTCAACATTTATTATATATGAAACAAACACTTTTTTATTTACAGGAGATAGCGGTAACCTAGCCGTTATATATAATTTTTCCATTTTTGTGTTTTGAATTTCAAAAAATAGACATACATGGTTGCGATTAGTAAGATATTTAGAGTCTGATAGGATCAACCTACATTTTTTGGTGAATAGTAACTTAACCCTTATTAATAGTATTATACCCTTATAAATAGTAATACGAACCTTATGAATATTAAATTCACCCATGTAAGTATAAATAAAATATAGAAACCTTATAAATGAGAGTGAATATTTTAAAATTTAATAATTAAGTGTTGGTATTTTTTTGAGTAATAAATATTTAATTACATTTTTAAATTAATAAATTGAATTAAAATAAGATTAATTTTCATAAAATTTATCCCTAAATAAATATTTTTTTGTCCTATGATATTAGGATAATTTTATGATACCTCAGTTAATTTTTGAAAGTACTATAAAATCTGTTTTAAATTTAAAATATGTATTTTCAAGTAAATAATGATTTTATTTAAAAATTAAATTTTATATATTTAAAATATTATTTTGATAAAATATATTCCATTTTTTAATTTCACATTTTGAAAAAATTTTGGGGTGAATTTTTGGGATTTTTCTGAAATACTTGAATTTTTGGTGGATAATAAAATACGGTAATTTACGGGATAAATACATTATAAGATAAATACACTATTCCTTGAATCATGGATGATGTAATAAAACTTTATTAGAACTCACATGAAATTATTACTATTTTTGGTCTCAATAATCAACACTATTTCTTGTCTTGAGAAAAATAATAAAGTAATGAATAAGATATTCCAAAATCAATCCTCTCATTTACTATAAAACCACCCCTCATCCCCTCTTTTCTTCACTCCTATAAGCCTTGAATATTCTCAAAGTTCTTTGCAAATACACTTACCTAGTCTCTCCCCATGCACAGGAGCTCCTGGTATTTCCATAATACTAAAACCCCTTTCCTTAAGGAGGTTCACAGGGAAGAGTATTCAAGAGGTAAAATCCTCTTCCTTTTTTCCTTTTAATTTATTTTAAGTTCATTATTTTATTATTATCTCCTCACCTCTTCTATAAAAATGATCATGGTAACTCCATTATAATATATATACTGTAATTATGTCATGTTAGTGTTATATCCATCATCAATCACCTTACTCTCTCTCTTTTATTTTAAAAATGAAATTATCATCCGGGAGGTGCCGATTTACAACCTTCATGGACGACGAACTTTCGTTCTTTAATTTCTCCTTCAAATCTGGTCATAAAACCATTTTTATGGTTGAAAAATATTATAAAATATGTATTATATATTATTTAATGTTCTAAAACCTTTATATATACATAATATGAATTCATACGAAAAAACTAGTCCGAGATGATCGAAATATTTCCAAAATAATCTAAATTAAAATCACTAATGTTCTATCTAATGATTCAAACTCATACTATATAAAAAAATGATATGTATAACCATTTAAACTACTATATTTTAATAAATATTAAATAAATCCAATTCCAGAGAATTATACTCATTCCACATGAACTTCCATTATCATATATAATTATACTGATCATGAAAACCAAGGAAACGAACGCTCTTGAGTGATAAAATTGTATTTTATAACTCAAAGAAAGGCCATAAATAAACTTAAAAAAATTATAATAAATATTATAAATGCATATATGGTTTTTAATTAATTAATTAATGAATTTAATTTTATTATCTAGGACATTAAGGTCAAGTGCATAACTCATTCAAACATAAGTTAATGGGTTTCTACCCGAACCTCCATTTTATATCTGGTTACTCTTTGGCTATATTAATCCCAATTAAATTCTTAATTATTATTATTTAATCATCATAAATTATTTTTTAATTTTCTTTATATCTGTACCAATCATAATCTATCTTTATTTTATGTGTATTTAAATGTTTTATGAAGATCTTTCTCAATTCCTTTCGATAAATAATCTCGATTCAAAGGAAATTCTCAAATTTTTACCCTTTTTAAAGTGCACTATATAATATGTTTTAAGCCATAATTATTTTTCTCAAACCACTAATTTCATAATGGAAAAACTACCTAAATTCATTTTTGGTTTTATTCAAATATTTTTCCAAAAGAACTCTTCTTTTCAAAGTAAAGGTGTATTTTTCTAAAAAACTCCTCGTTGATTTTATTAAAGTATTTTTGTCTCTTTCAACAAATATATTGAATTTTATGACTTATTAAAGTTAATATATTTTGTTTATTATCTACCATATTTTATTAAATGTTTTATGATCAGTTTGACTGTGGATGTACTATCTTGATACCATTCACCATACCACTCATAATGGTTAGTGTTTATGTGTATAGATTGGGGAAAGTTATTTCATATGTTCAAGTTGTTTATGTTTATCCCCTTTAATATGAGGAATGCATTGGAATTATAATGTTATGTGTGGGTACCACTATAGCCTCTCGATGCGTCGATAGGTCTCATGAGACAAAACAAAATCGGGTTTTGGCCGAGGCCTTACCCTAGTATTTTCAAACGTCTTGGTCAAGGCCTTGGAAATTTGTTTCAGATGTCTAGTATTATGCATTCCCTCATTATGATAATATTAATTGATAAATAATGTTATTATTATAATAGTATAATATCAATGGTTATGTTTCATTCTATTATGGTCATTTATATGTCCTTATCTAATCATCTTTCATTCCTTCCATATTATGCTCAAGTATATTTTTAAAGGAATGTGTTTTTATCTATTCACAATGCCTAGTGTTTATTTTTATGATAACTTATGCTACATTACTTATCCTTAATGAGAATATGTGATAACCCCTTTCTTACGTTTTATTTTCCCTAGGTTGTGAAGATGAATATTATGATTGACTTACAGTAATAATATAAGAGTAATAGATGTTTCAATGGAATTTTTATTATGTATTTCATATAAAGTTGTAATGTTGAACTTATGTTTCTGTCTAGTTTTCCAAAACTACTAAACTATTTGTTCCTTTGAGATAAGAATACCTTATTTATATTCTAATATAATAAAATAATGCCCTGACTCTGGTCATCTAGAGTCAGTTCCTTATAGTTGGTATCAGGGAAATTTAAGTAGAATCCATGTACACTATATTTAGAAAACGTAGATTAGGGAAAAAAACCCTAAGATATACTTTGAGGATAAGACTAAATGAACATCTTATAATCTTGGTAAGGTATAGATTATGTGGATTTTATGAGAAAATAAATCCATTTATATATACTACAAGTGGACGTGGTTCTGGAATAGATGTAACTAGGAGTAACAACTCGAACAAGGTGTTCTGGGCTTGACTCAGGGTAACCTGGTACATTAAAATGAGACTTAATGTGAAACTAGTTTGAAAATCCTAGGGGATATTCTTAGATAATTCCCATTTACCTTATAAACCATTATAAAGTATTTAAATTTAAATATATTATCAAAGTAACCATGCTTATGATTATTATATTAGACATGCATATATTTAAATTTTTGTTACGTGTTTTTCTATTTTTACATTATACATTATAATTCATAACCTAATTTAGTGTATTCCATTATTTATAAATGACACCTATTGGAAGGAATGATAACCACATTAATGCATGTATACCATGTAGGAATTCTCCTCCTATGTAAGATAATGACACTGGTACTGGAGATGTGACTATTGCTGAGAAACTTATAACTATAATGGGACAACTAACTCAGGTTATGAAAAATAACCTTACCTATGTGAATCATCCTGAACCACAATGTGAAGGTGAAATGATAGACCAATTTATGCGACAAAAACCTCCATCATTCAATGGGACTACAAATCCATTTGTATTTGAGTAGTGGATAAGTTCCCTAGAGAAGATATTTCTTGCTTCGAGATGTAACAAAAGGGATATGATTATCATGGCAGTTTATCATATATCAAGAGATGCAGATCAATGGTTGTCATTTATTCAAAACAAAAAGGAGGAGGAAGATATTGAAAGTATGTAATAGAGGAATTTTAAGGAAATTTTCTTAGAAAAATACATTCCTCGTGAATAATGAGTAGATATGGAAATGCATTTTCTGAATCTGAGGAAAAATGAAGATGAGAATATTGAAAATTATGAAGCTAACATCATAAGGTTAGATTAGCATAATTCAGACTACATACATAATTAAATGAGCAAGATTGATCGATTCTTTGATGGTTTAAAACCATTCCTCTAAAGGGAACTGGTTTCCCAAAATTTCTCATCACATGAAGATATAGTCTCTTGTACAATCGAGACAGAGAAAGAATTCTCTAAGTATTATTACTTTACAGGAATGCAATATAAGAATATAGTGGAAGAGGAAATAATGGATAAAGGGAAGAATAAAAAAAGGAGTTTTCCAACATGTGATACTTTTGGAAAGAAACACCATGTAGCCTATTTAAAAGAAAAAGGTGTCTGTTACAAATGTAAAGAAAAAGGCCACTAATATCATGATTTCAAGGGAAAGAAAAAAGATACCAATGTCCAATACAAAAATTATAAAGATATGGGACATTATTATAATTATTGACCTAAGTGTCAAGAAAACATTCCATAGAGAATGCCAAGGGAGAAAGGCCAAGCTTATGCAATCACAACTGCTGAAGTTGAAGTTCCTAATGATGTAGTGGTAGGTGCTTTAATCTTTTCCTCAAACTTATCCAATGATTTATTTGATTCTGGATCGTCTCATTCTTTTATATCTTTCCAGTTTTCTAAGAAAATTATATATTTCCAATTTGATTTAATAAATTAGTTGTCATTCAAAACTTCTAAGGGAAGTATAATTACAATAAAGATGTGTTGACCAATCCCCCTTATGGAATATAAATGTGTTTTAGTTGCTGAACATATCATCATACCCATGATTTAAAATGATATAATTCTTGGTATTAATTGGATTTCATGTTATTATGTGAAAATATATTGCAAGAAGAAGGAAGTTACAATTTTTGGGAATGATGTAGAATCCATTATATTTATAGTAGAAACCTCATCATTTGATTCTTATATAGATCCAACCCTAGTAGGTCTATTGGATACAATTCTTGGGGAGTAAGATAAAATAATATCTATGGGTGAGGAAATAAATCTTCAAACTGAGGATCTACATATTTTGTAAGAATATATTGATGTATTTCCAGAGGATTTACCTGTACATCCTCCAAAGAGGGAATATGAGTTCTCTATTGATTTAATTTATCATTCAAGGCCTATATCAAAGACTCCATGTAGAATGGGCACTGTGGAATTATTATAACTAATGGAATAACTAGAGGAATTGAGTGATAAAAGATTTATTTTACCTAATGTTTCTCCATGGGGAGACCTTTTTCTTTTCGTTAAGAAGAAATATGGATATATGATGTTGTGAATTGATTATTGGGAGATCAATTCTATTATGATGAAGAATAAGTATCCTCTTCCTCGCATTGATGATTTATTTGATCAACTTCACATAGCCCAATATTTTTTGAAGATTGACCTTCGATTTGGATATTATCAGTTGCATGTGATGAATGAAGATATTCCAAAGACAACATTTCAAACCAAGTATGGGAATTATGAGTTTACAGTAATGCCTTTTGTATTGACTAATGCACCCTCTATTTTCATGGATCATAATGAATAGAGTTTACAAGTAATATCTTGATGAATTTTTTATGGTATTTATTAATGATATCATGGTCTAATCCAAAAGATAAAAAGATCATGAGAATCACTTGATCATTATTTCAAAGACTCTTAGAAGAAATTAATTATATGGGAAGTTTAGCCAGAGTGAATTTTGGATTTAATCAGTATCTTTTCTTGGACATATTGTCTCTAAGGATGGAACCTCATTCAATACTGTGAAGAAAAAGGCTGTTTAGAAATGACCTACTCCAACAAACATAACCGAGGTATGTAGTTTTATTGGTTTAGTAGGTTATTATCGGTGTTTCGTTCATAACTTAACCCGATTAGCCAAACCATAAACCAAAATTACTCGTAAAGGGGTTAATTTTGTATGTAAAAAATAATGTGAAGAATATTTTAAAGAATTAAAGTGGAGATTAGTTAATTCTATGATCATGACTCTACCATTAGGGAATGGTGGCTTTATGATTTATAGTGACGCATCAAATAAAGGACATGGATGTGTCCTTATGAAAAATGATAGAGTTATTACCTATGCATAAAGGCAGTTAAAAACTCATGAATAGAACTACCCAAATCATGATCTTGATTTAACAGTTATAATCTTTTCTATAAAGATATAGAGACACTATCTCTATGGAAAAATATGTGAGTTATATACAGATCATAAGAGCATGAAATATATCTTCACACAGAAAGAACTCAACATGAGGAAAAGGTGATGTCTTGAGCTACTCAAGGATTATTATTTCTCCATACAATAGCACCTAGAAAAAAAAATAAGGTAGCTACTACATTTAATAGGAATGATCATGGAGTTTTAAATAAAATAAGAATTGAAAAGGATCCTATGCACATGGATCTGGCATGGATGTATATGGGAATTATTAAAGAAGGTGAAACATTACTAGTTTTTCAATTGGTTTAACAACCATATTTATTGAAAAGAATTAAAAGTTCTTAGTCTTATGACGAGAATATTAAAAATAAAATTAAAGTTATGAATGATGGGAAGTCGTAAGACTTTGTGTTTGAGGACGGAATTCTAAAATTTTGGAGGACGCTATGTATTACCTTTATACCCAAGCTAAAAAGGGATTTGTTGGATGATGACCTTAGTTCAAATTTCTCTATACACTTTGGTAGCAATAATATGTATAGAGATTTGAAGGAAAATTTTTGGTGGGACAACATGAAGTGTGAAATTAATGATTATGTATCAAAATTTTTAGTTTTTCAACAAGTGAAAGCTAAAATAAAACATCCTTGGGGAGCCATGTAACCTCTTCATATTACTACATGGAAATGGAATAATATTATGATAAATTTTTTCACTGGATTACTGAAAACTCCAAGAAATAATAATGAAATATGGGTAATTTTGGGTCAACTTAAATTTTTTTCACATTTCCTCACTATGAGGGAGAATTTTCCCCTTGAATACCTTTCACTAAGCTATATCAATGAAGTTATAAGACTTCATGTAACACCTCTCTCTATTGTGTCTGATCTTGATACAAAATTTGCATCAAAATTATTGAAAAGTGTTCAGAAACATTTGGATACTGAACTTCATTTGAGTAATGCTTATCAACCTCAAACTAACAGGAAATCAGAAAGGACAATCCGAACTTTAGAAGACATGTTTAGGTCATGTTCACTTAGCTTTCAAGGCATATGGGATTGGTATTTACCTATGGTGGTGTTTTACTAAAATAATAGTTTTCATTCAAGTATTCTAATAGAAGTATATTATAATGACCCATACTTTACATACATTGTTATTACATTAGAATTGAAGCATACTTATTACAAAATATAACAAAACCACGAAAGGACCGTATATGTATAGTGTCTTTAGAAACTGGGAAACATAAACAACTGGTTCATAAAGCATCTACATTGTCTCACATTTATTTCATCATATATATAGTCCCTTTTGGAATATCTTACTTAATAACCTTCTTCCTGACCTGGGGGAAAGAAAACATACAAAAATGTGAGCTCAAATGATCAGTAAGGGTAAAAAAAAACAAAAATCAATCACATTATATTCATAAGAACATAACATTTTGGAAATCTTAACCTGCAAAAGAAATCATAATTTCATAACATGGGATAAATCATGGTAGTGAAATGTAATTACAATAATAATAACTTAAAACATGAAACTTTGTGTCATACACACATAATCATATAGAATCATTTCTTATTAGTCAAGACTCATTTCCAAGACTATCTTAGTGGACAAAGTCCATTTCTGAACCGAGTTCACTCCTCGTTTCAGTCCTGTTTTACTGAATCGGTATAACCTACCATTCCAGCCATGTCTATCTCATGAGATATAAAATCTTTACCCAATGCATTGGAGGGAGATATATGTCCCACCCATCTCATAATGATACCATTCTTATTTGTGCCACAAAATCATAAACCATACATCATAGCATAACCCATGTAATAAAAATGGGAATCTTAAACATCGTGACATCATAAAACAATTCATATAAGATAAAGGAATTCATAAAAATATTTCCATCACAACATAAAAAAATCCATGTAATAATAGGGATAGAAACAGAACCCTATATTATCTTAGATGGAAAATAATTTTGATAAAACACTTGAACTCCATTCTTGAGGAAAATATCCTTTCTGCTTCAAAAACACTTTTCCTTTCTTAACATGTCGTATAATTCTAAACTAAAAGAAGTTGATTAAAAATAAACTTGAAAACTTGTAAAGGAATCCTCTTGGAAATAATGTTTTAAAAATCCATTCATGCCGTATAAGTTAAAAAAACATTCTTCTCGTACTTTTGTCGGAAAAGTCAAAAAGTACCTCGTACGAAAAACGACAAAATATTCCTTTCATATCTTTTACTAAAAACTCACCGAAGGGTAAAATTGAATATAAAATATTGTAGAAGTATATAAATATTACATATTGAGGAAACATTGATGTGGATGATAAAATACACCCAATCAATACCAAAGTATAAGCAATCTCGGATAAAAATGAGATTCTGATATTTCCCTTACCTTAGTTACAATTTGCTTCGTATGTGTCCGAACCTCCCGTATAATGATTTAAATAATGTTATTGACTTATTCCAGAATCATACTTATTTTTATGATATCATATATTGTCATATTATTAGCTTCTTATTAGTAATATTTCATTACTACTTGTTATTTGGGTGTTTATTACTTTTTGTTTTTATGCGTGTTTGTCAAATAAATTCTTATTCTTCTCTTTAGGTTATAGATAACTCATTTCCAGAATGGTATTAGTGTAATATATATCATATTCATTCATTCAATTCATTTATATAATCATTATGCAATGAAGATCATGTAGAACGAATCACATCACATTGTGGAGACGGTATTCCGTACGTACGCACGAGCGATGATATCGTTCCCATGATCGTGGAATTGTATTGGAGTGTATGTATACTATTTCAGAATCAATAAAACTTTAAAATAATCATATATATTCATTACTTTAACCCTTATACCCATCCAAGTAAGGTGGTGGTGGAAAATAGATTACACCACGGCGTGGAGACGGTATTCCGTACGTACGCACGCGCGGTGATTTCTTTTTCCGTAGGATGGATAAGAGGTGAAATAGGGTTGCTTAATATTTATAATAACATATCAGTATATAAGTGATACTGATGTTATTACCTCATAATGAAACAACTAAATAAGAGGTAGTAGAATAAGAATGGAACTTGAAGAAAACGGTAGAAGGTATTACCTCTTTCTCGAAGTGCCTCCTTTAAACTTTCTCTTAAGGCACTAGAGTTGGTCTTTTGATAAGACCAGTACCTCTAGTATTTTTCTAAGGAAGTGGGGAAGTGAAATGGGTAGGGGTTGGCCGAGATTGAAGGCTCAAATTTGTGTGAGGAAGAGAGGGAGGAGGTACCCTTTTATAAGGGAGGAGAGGGGCACCTTTGGAAATATAAGAAATATTAGTTTATATTAAACCCCAACCCCACATAAAAACTTCTAAAAAGACTCATATCCGAAGCTTAGATGAGATAAGGTTGTAATCTCATCAACCAATAAAATTTAGACATGTTAGGAATTTATTTTAAACATTATCAACTTGATTTATCCTTATTTATCAATATAATTTAATTTGTGGTAATAATATTCTAAATTTTAAATTATTATAAATAATTACATATGTGTTGAGAATTTTCCATAATTTGACACTTTATGACATTTTAGACCATATAAATTTTAATTTATAATTTTTAAATATTTTTGTGATTTTTAAACAATTTTATAATATGTTATTTTTATAAAATAACAATAGTGTCAATTTTGACACTATTCATTTATTTGAATTTAAATAAAATATATACAGAAGATATGTTCAAACTAAAAGATTTAATAGATTCATAAAATGTCATATGTATCTAGAAAATTAGTGTAGCACATTAAATAGTTCATATAATATTTATTTTAATATTTTTAAAACAATTTATTTGATATTTTAATTAATAAAATAATTTCAACATCACTATTGTGTCATAATTAATGATAATTATTTAATCCCTAAAAATTCTAAATAAATTCCTATGATGTATATAATTGTGTTATATTTCTGGATATTATTCATGTTTGAGGTTTCATTAAGTTTATCACCAAATTAAAATTATTATACTTATAAGATTTAAGAAAGTGACATGTTGTCACATTCTTTGGTTTTAATAATAATTAAATTATTTTCTGAGACAAAAGTCCATTAAATGAATCTAATCCGGCCCTTAGGTGATATGGGTCGACTTTTAGTCATCCAATAGGATTTTGGAAGGTGTTAGGGTAATTTTATAATTTTATATTTACCCTTAATTACCCGATTTACCTTTAACTATGGTAAATAAAATTTACCGTAGTTACTATTCATAATGCTCAAAAATAAAAAGTAGACTATTAACATAATTTGGAACCACTGATTCTGAATATGGAATCCATTTTTTCAAAATTCAAAAACATATAAGTTGCAGTAATTAATTTAAAATAAATCTCATTGTTAAGAAAACGAGTTTTAGAAGTTAAAACATTGCCAAAGATTGAAATGTTTTTACCTATGAATTCAATGTGAAATTAATGATAATGACATACATTATATTAAATGGTAAAAATATATTCTATTTATAATTTAAAACCATTCAATATTATAATTTATCCATATAAATTATCTCAATGAAAAAAGTTGTTTTTAATTAAAAATTAGCGTATTTTTACTATTCATCAAAATATGAAAGTTATCAGAAAAATATCAAAAATTTATCCAAAGTAAATTTTTATACCCTGATTCAAAAAAAGGATTTTATTTTGTCAAATTGAACTTATAAACATGTCAAAAACTAGATTTAATGTGGGTGCGCCATCAAAAGGTGGCAAAACTGTATTTTTTGAAAAATATTTCTTTTATCCAAAAAAAATGATTTTGCTTTTATAACTCATTCTAGAAAATGTATAAGTTGAATTAAAATGTTATAGAATTAAAAATTCAGTTAGTACTATTCATAACGACTAGTTTTAATAATATTTTAATAGCATATCGTTGTTTAGTGAAACTCGGTATTGTGTACGACACAAGCTATCAAGGAAAGCCGCGGTTGCGTGTAAAGCAAGCCAAGATAGTGTTGTGTGTAGTGAAAGATTCCTTTGATGATTTAAATAACATACAAACAAAATATTTCTCATAAAAGTCTCGGATGTTACATATATAAAGCATTGTATGGAAAGAAATTTCGTACACCAATATGTTGGGATGAAGTTAGTGAGAGGAAACTTGTAGTCCTAGAGCTTGTGGAGGAAAAAACAATGAAGGTAAAGACTATTCAATCCCACATCAAAGTATCTCAAATAAAGAAAAAGAGATATGCTAATAATTGAAGGAAGGATTTGGAATTTCAAGTGGGAGATCATGTTTTCTTGAAAGTATCTCCGTGGAAGGATGTTATAAGATTTATGAAGAAAGGGAAATTGATCCCCAGGTACATTTTTCCTTTTGAAATTATAGAGATAATTGGAGTTGTGGATTATCATTTGGAAATGCATCCAAGCCTTTCTAAGTGACACAATGTGTTCCATGTCTCATTCTTGAGAAATTACTTTATAGACCCAATGCATGTCCTCGCTTTTGAATATAAAATATTGTAGAAGGATATAAATTTTACATATTGAGGAAACATTGATGTGGATGATAAAATACACCCCAATCAATACCAAAGTATAAGCAATCTCGAATAAAAATGAGATTGTTATATTTCCCTTACCTTAAGTCCAATTTACTTCGTATGTGTCCGAACCTACTGTATAATTATTTAAATAATGATATTGACTTATTCCAGAATCATAATTATTTTTATGATATCATATATGGTCATATTATTAGCTTCTTATTAGTAATATTTCATTACTACTTGTTATTCGGGTGTTTATTACTTTTTGTTTTTATGCGTGTTTGTCGAATAAATTCTTATTCTTCTCTTTAGGTTATAGATACCTCATTTACAGAATGGTATTAGTGTAATATATATCATATTCATTCATTCAATTCATTTATATAATCATTATGCAATGAAGATCATGTAGAACGAATCACATCACATCGTGGAGACGGTATTCCGTACGTACGCACGAGCGATGATATCGTTCCCATGATCGTGGAATTGTATTGGAGTGTATGTATACTATTTCAGAATCAATAACACTTTAAAATAATCATATATATTCATTACTTTCACCCTTATATCCATCCAAGTAAGGTGGTGGTGGAAAATAGATTACACCACGACGTGGAGACGGTATTCCATACGTACGCACGCGCGGTGATTTCGTTTTCCATAAGATGGATAAGAGGTGAAATAGGGTTGTTTCATATTTATAATAACATATCATTATATCAGTGATACTGATGTTATTACCTCATAATTAAACAACTAAATAAGAGGTAGTAGAAGAAGAATAGAACTTGAAGAAAACGGTAGAAGGTATTACCTCTTTCTCGAAGTGCCTCCTTTAAACTTTCTCTTAAGGAACTAGAGTTGGTTTTTGATAAGACCAGTACCTCTAGTAGGATTCTAAGGAAGTGGGGAAGTGAAATGGGCAGGGGTTGGCCGAGCTTTAAGGCTCAAATTTGTGTGAGGAAGAGAGGGAGGAGGTGCCCTTTTATAAGGGAGGAGAGGGGCACCTTTGGAAATATAAGAAATATTAGTTTATATTAAATCCCAAACCCACTTAAAAACTTACAAATTGACTCATATACGAAGCTTAGATGAGATAGGGTTGTAATCTCATCAACCAATAAAATTTAGACATGTTAGGAATTTATTTTAAACATTATCAACTTGATTTATCCTTATTTATCAATTTATATTAATTTGTGGTAATAATATTCTAAATTTTAAATTATTATAAATAATTACATATGTGTTGTGAATTTTCAATAATTTGACACTTTATGACATTTTCGACCATATAAATTTTAATTTAAAATTTTTAAATATTTTTGTGATTTTTAAACAATTTTATAATATGTTATTTTTATAAAATAACAATAGTGTCAATTTTGACACTATTCATTTATTTGAATTTAAATAAAATATATACAGAAGATATGTTCAAACTAAAAGCTTTAATAGATTCATAAAATGTCATATGTATCTAGAAAATTAGTGTAGTACATTAAATAGTTCATATAATATTTATTTTAATATTTTTAAAACAATTTATTTGATATTTTAATTAATAAAATAATTTCAACATCACTATTGTGTCATAATTAATGGTAATTATTTAATCCCTAAATATTCTAAATAAATTCCTATGATGTAGATAATTGTATTAGATTTCTGGAGACTATTCATGTTCGAAGTTTCATTAAGTTTATCACCAAATTAAAATTATTATACTTATAAGATTTAAGAAAGTGACATGTTGTCACATTCTTTGGTTTTAATAATAATTAAATTATTTTCATGGAAAAAAGTCCATTAAATGAATCTAATCCGACCCTTAGGTGACATGGGTCGACTTTTAGTCATCCAATAGGATTTTGGCAGGTGTTAGGGTAATTTTATAATCTTATATTTACCCTTAATTACCCGATTTACCTTTAACTATGGTAAATAAAATTTACCGTAGTTACTATTCATAATGCCCAAAAATAAAAAGTAGACTATTAACATAATTTGGACCCACTTATTCTAAATATGGAATCCATTTTTTCAAAATTCAAAACATATAAGTTGCAGTAATTAATTTAAAATAAATCCCGTTGTTAAGAAAACGGGTTTCAGAAGTTAAAACATTGCCAAAGATTGAAATGTTTTTACCTATGAATTCAATGTGAAATTATTGCTAATGACATAAATTATATTAAATGGTAAAAATATATTCTATTTATACTTTAAAACCATTCAATATTATAATTTATCCATATAAATTATCTCAATGAAAAAAGTTGTTTTTAATTAAAAATTAGCGTATTTTTACTATTCATCAAAATATGAAAGTTATCAGAAAAATATCAAAAATTTATCCAAAGTAAATTTTTATACCCTGATTCAAAAAAAGGATTTTATTTTGTCAAATTGAACTTATAAACATGCCAAAAACTAGATTTAATGTGGGTGCGCCATCAAAAGGCGGCAAAACTGTATTTTTTGAAAAATATTTCTTTTATAAAAAAAAACTGATTTTGCTTTTATACCTCATTCTAGAAAATTTATAAGTTGAATTAAAATGTTATAGAATTACAAATTCAGTTAGTACTATTCATAACGGCTAGTTTTAATAATATTTTAATAGCATATCGTTGTTTAGTGAAACTCGGTATTGCGTACGACACAAGCTATCGAGGAAGGCCGTGGTTGCGTGTAAAGCAAGCCAAGCTAGTGTTGTGTGTAGTGAAAGATTCCGTTGATGATTTATATAACATAAAAACAAAATATTTCTCCTAAAAGTGTCGGGTGTTACATTCTACCCCCCTTAAAATGAATTTCACCCTCGAAATTCGTCACTTTGTAACAAACAGATTAGGATACCTCTCCCTCATCATATCCTCAAGCTCCCATGTAGCTTCTTCTAATTGGTGGTTCCTCCATAAAACTTTCACCAAGCGAGTGGTCTTGTTTCGTAGGACTTTTTCGCTATGATCCAGAATCTCTATCGGCTGTTCTTCATAAGAAAGATCTTGCTCCAGTGGTACAACTTCTGAGCTGAGTACATGTGAAGGATCAGGTATGTACTTTCTCAGGAGAGATACATGGAACACATCGTGCACTTGAGAGAGATTCAGTGGAAGCGCCAATCGGTAAGCTACCTTCCCGACATGATCTAGTATTTCGAAAGGACCGATATATCTAGGGCTCTACTTCCCCTTCTTTCCAAATATCATGACCCTCTTCGAGGGAGATATTCGTAAGAACACTTTATCACCCACTTCAAACTCTAGGTCTTTTCTTCGGTTGTCGGCATAAATTTTCTGTCGACTCTGAGCTGCTCTTATGTGTTGTTGAATAGATCAGACCTTTTCTGCCATTTCATCAATGAGATCAAGTCCTAATAGTTTTCTTTCCCCAACTTCATCCCAGCAAGTTGGAGTCCTGCATTTCTTTCCATAGAGAGCTTCATAAGGAGACATCTGAATACTGGGGTGAAAGCTATTATTATAAGAAAATTCCAGCAAAGGTAGGTGTTGATCCCAAACACATTTTAAATCCATAGAGCAAGCTCTCAACATATCTTCTAGAGTTTGAATTGTTCTCTCAGACTGACTGTCTGTCTAAGGATGATAAGCAGTGCTGAAACTCAACTCTGTGTCCAGAGTATGCTGAAGACTTCACCAGAACTTCGAGGTAAATCTCGGATCCTGATCAGATATAATAGAAAGTGGTACTCCATGCAATATTGCCACTTCCTTTACATATATTCTGGCAAGCTGATCCAGAGATAAATCCTCTCTAATAGTAATGAAGTGTGCAGACTTTGTAAGACGATCAACTATGACCCAGATAGCATTATTGCCTTTGGATGTTTTAGGAAGTCCTATGACAAAGTCCATAGTGATGTTTTCCCATTTCCATTCGGGTATGGGTAATGGTTGTAAGATCCCCTTAGACTTCTGTCTCTCAGCTTTAACTTGCTGACAAACCAAGCATCGAGAGACATATTCAGCAACATCTCTTTTCATGCCATCCCACCACAAGTACTCTTTCAGGTCCCTATACATCTTTGTGCTTCAAGGATGAATAGAGAATGAAGAACTATGAGCCTCATCCAGCAGCTCCTTCTTTAATTCCAGGATGGGAGGAACAAAAACCCGATTCCTGAACTTTATTATCCCATCATAATCAAGGTTGAATTCAGGAACATTTCTCACCTTCTTTTGTAACTCGACATCTTCTTTCTGTGCCTCTTTAATCTTCACATGTATAGATGGTTGAACATTCATTTGAGAAAGATAAGATTTTTCCCCTTCCATTATAATTCCAAGATCCATCCTTTCTAAATCCATAAATATTGGATCTTTTGTGATCCTCATCATGGATAAACTGGCATGGTCTTGTTGACTTAATGCATCTTCCACCTTGTTTACTTTCCCAGGGTGGTAATGAATTGAGAAGTCATAATCCTTAATCAGCTCCAACCATCTTCTTTGACGCATATTCAGCTCCTTTTGTGTGAAAATATTCTTTAAACTTTTATGATCAGTATAAATGTCACACCTTTCTCCATAAAGATAATGCCTCCAAATATTTAATGCAAAGATTACCGCAGCTAACTCCAAATCATGTGTTGGGTAATTTTGCTCATGGATTTTCAACTATCGTGAGGCATAAGCTATCACCATATCATTTTGCATAATAACACACCCCAATCCCTTCTTGGATGCATCACTATAGATCACAAACCTTTCTCCACTACAAGGCAGTGTGAGCACAGGTGCACTGGATAACCTTCTTTTCAACTCCTTGAAATTCTCTTCACATTCTTCCGTCCAAACAAACATAACTCCTTTCCGAGTCAACTTGGTGAGTGGATTAGATAATCGTGAAAAATCTTTCACAAAACGTCGATAATATCCATCCAAACCAAGAAAACTTTAGATCTCAGTTACTGTTGTTGGTCTCAACCATCTTTCGATAACCTCTGTTTTTTCTAGATCCACAGATATCCCCTCTTTTGAGATTATGTGACCCAAAAATGCAACTTTTTGAAGACAAAATTCACACTTGGTAAATTTGGCATAAAGCTTCTCCTTTCTCAGGGTCTTCAATATAATTCTCAAGTGATATTCATGTTCTTCCTTGCTCTTTGAATAGACAAGAATATCGTCTATAAAGACTACCACAAATTGATCAAGGTAGTCTCTAAAGACTCTATTCATCAGATCCATGAAGATAGCAGGGGAATTAGTAAGACCAAATGGCATCACTATAAATTCATAGTGTCCATACCTTGTACGAAAAGCCGTCTTTGGTATATCCTCCCTTTTGACCCTTAATTGATGATACTCTAAACGAAGATCAATCTTGGAAAAGTATTGAGCTCCGCATAGTTGGTCAAATAAGTCATCAATGCGCGGGAGAGGATATTTGTTCTTGATAGTGATCTTGTTAAGTTCTCGATAATCAATGCAGAGTCTCATTGATCCATCTTTATTCTTAACAAAGAGAACAGGTGCTCCCTAAGGTGATGCACTAGGGCGTATGAATCCCTTATCAAGATTATCTTGGAGTTGCTTCTTCAATTCCTACAACTCAATTGGGGCCATTCTATAAGGTGTCTTTGAAATAGGCAAAGCACCCGGTATGAGTTCTATTGAAAACTCAACTTCACGATTTGGTGGAAGACCCGGAAATTCCTCCGGAAAGACATCATCAAACTCCCGTACAATGAGAATATTCTTAATTGTGAGTTTCTCACCAACCATTTGAGATAAATAACCCTCATTTAGTGGAATCAAGACCCATAAGATGGAAGAAATTTCCACTGGAAGGTTATGTTCATCCTTGCATCGATAGACGATCATAGATTGATCTGGAATATGAAATGTGACTTCCCTTCTTTGGCAATTGATATGAGCTCCATATAAATAAAGCCAATCCATGCCAAGAATCACATCAAATTCCACTATAGGAAGGATCACAAGATTTACAGGAATCACTTTCCCACAAACTTCAATCGGGGAAGAATTATAAACTTTTGATGCGACTGTTGTGCCATTATGTGTTTTCACAGCTAACTCAACATCTAATTGTTGAGGTAATACGGTGATACCCTTAGAAAAATCTTCAGAAATAAAAGATTGGGTGGATCCAGAATCAAATAAAACATTTGTTATTTTAGAGTGGATGGTAAGTGTACCTTTCACCACATCGTTATCGTACTCCACATCGCTGATAGAAATTGCATGTGACTTTCCTTTGTCCTTATCCTTAAGATTTTGTTGATGTCGATCATCATCAACAACCCTTGGATTAGGGCATTTATTGGCATAATGCCCCATCTCCTTGTACTTGAAACATTGAAGTGTAGTAGGTTCATTCTGTGTGTCCCTTCCTTTGTTTGCATCATTAGACATCTTCTTCCCATCATTGTGGCATTCAAATGCCTGATGACCTTCCTTTCCACATTTGAAACATTTACTTGTCCCTTTAAGACAACTCCCTCCATGTTTCTTTCCACACTTTGAGCATAAGGGAAAGCTCATCTTCTTTTCAGTGTGCTCTTTAGATTTTCCTTTGAATTCGATTTTCCTTTTCTTATCAAACCCATATGACTGATGGGTTACTCCAATCTCCATCTCTACTTTGAGAGCACATCAAACGATTTCCTCATAGCTATTGAAGTCCCTTATGGCTAACTCCCTTCGAAGACTTGGTTTTAAGCCACTAAATAATCGATCGATCTTACTCTCAGGTTGGATAATAATACCAGAAGCGTACCTTTCAAGTCTTGTAAAATTTTCTTCATAGGTACCAACAGATTCATCATCCTTTTTCTTCAGTTCAAGAAACTATTTATCCATCTTTGTTCGGAGAATACGAGGGAAGTACTTATTGAAAAATAAGTTCTTGAACTCGTCCCATTCCATGAACTCAATTTCATACCTTTGCCTCGTATTCTTAATAAGATTCCACCATTGATCAGCATCTCCTTCCAAACGATACACTGCTAGGATGACTTTATCATGTTCAGAACATTGAAGAACTGAAAATATCTTTTTAGTAGTACTAATCCATTGTTCAGCAACTAATGGATCAATAGACCCGCTGAAAGAAGGTGGACGCTGCCTCATGAATGATTCAACAGAATGTTTCTCCTTCCTTTGCTCGTTTGGAAGTCCTGCACGATTCATAGCTTGAGAAAGTTGTGTGAGCATGGCTACAAGATTTTTCATTCTATCTCCCATAACTTTTGGTTGCTCAGGGGGACAATCATTGCATTTCCCATCGCATTCCGCATTAACACGGTTCCTTTGGGTTCCAGCCATTGACTAAAACCAAGAAGAATAGTGTGAGCAACACTAATTATAATAGGAAAACCACACAATCAAGAATAAAATTTCACACTTAAGGTCTTATCCTAGGTTATTCATGGTCATTTCTAAAACACTAAGATTGTGTTCTATGCTTAGACATATCCTTAGGATTCTTACTAAGGCTTTCAAATCCTAGTTTCCAAAGGTTGACTATACCTTTCCTCTGATGCCAACTATAACGACCCATACTTTACATACATTGTTATTACATCAGAATTGAAGCATACTTATTACAACATATAACAAAACCACGAAAGGACCGTATAGGTATAGTGTCTTTAGAAACTGGGAAACATAAACAACTGGTTCATAAAGTATCTACATTGTCTCCCATTTATTTCATCATATCTATAGTCCCTTTTGGAATATCTTACTTAATAACATTCTTCCTGAACTGGGGGAAAGAAAACATACAAAAGGGTGAGCTCAAATGCTCAGTAAGGGTAAACAAA
Organism: Viscum album; assembly: GCA_963277665.1. Classification (NCBI taxonomy): domain Eukaryota; kingdom Viridiplantae; phylum Streptophyta; class Magnoliopsida; order Santalales; family Viscaceae; genus Viscum; species Viscum album. The sequence goes on from OY728163.1 coordinate 1,870,271,970, forward strand.
ACAAAAATCAATCACATCATATTCATAAGAACATAACATTTTGGAAATCTTAACCTGCAAAAGAAATCATAATTTCATAACATGGGATAAATCATGGCAGTGAAATGTAATCACAATAATCATAACTTAAAACATGAAACTTTGTGGTATACACACATAATCATAGAGAATCATTTATTATTAGTCAAGATTCATTTCCAAGACTATCTTAGTGGACAAAGTCCATTTCTGAACCGAGTTCACTACTCGTTTCAGTCCTGTTTTACTGAACCGATATAACCTACCGTTCCAGCCATGTCTATCTCATGAGATATAAAATCTTTACCCAATGCATTGGAGGTAGATATAGGTCCCACGCATCTCATAATGATACCATTCTTATGTGTGCCACAAAATCATAAACCATACATCATAGCATAACCCATGTAATAAAAATGGGAATCTTAAACATCGTGACATCATAAAACAATTCATATAAGATAAAGGAATTCATAAAAATATTTCCATCAAAACATAATCAAATCCATGTAAAAATAGGGATAGAAACATAACCCTATATTATCTTAGATGGAAAATAATTTTGATAAAACACTTGAACTCCATTCTTGAGGAAAATATCCTTTCTTATTCAAAAGCACTTTTCCTTTCTTAACATGTCGTAAAATTTTAAACTAAAAGAAGTTGATTAAAAATAAACTTGAAAAATTTTAAAGGAAGCCTCTTGGAAATAATGTTTTAAAAATCCATTCATGCCGTATAAGTTAAAAAAAACATTCTTCTCGTACTTTTGTCGGAAAAGTCAAAAAGTACCTCGTACGAAAAACGACAAAAGATTCTTTTCATATATTTTACTAAAAACTCACCGAAGGGTAAATTTGAATATAAAATATTGTAAAAGGATATAAATTTTACATATTGAGGAAACATTGATGTGGATGATAAAATACACCCCAGTCAATACCAAAGTATAAGCAATCTCAGATAAAAATGAGATTGTGATATTTCCCTTACCTTAAGTCCAATTTGCTTCGTATGTGTCCAAAACTTCTGTATAATTATTTAAATAATTTTATTGAGTTATTCCAGAATCATACTTATTTTTATGATATCATATATGGTCATATTCTTAGCTTCTTATTAGTAATATTTCATTACTACTTGTTATTCGGGTGTTTATTACTTTTTGTTTTTATGCGTGTTTGTCGAATAAATTCTTATTCTTCTCTTTAGGTTATAGATACCTCATTTACAGAATGGTATTAGTGTAATATATATCATATTAATTCATTCAATTCATTTATATAATCATTATGCAATGAAGATCATGTAGAACGAATCACATCACATCGTGGAGACGGTATTCCGTACGTACGCATGAGCGATGATATCGTTCCCATGATCGTGGAATTGTATTGGAGTGTATTTATACTATTTCAGAATCAATAACACTTTACAATAATCATATATATTCATTAATTTCACCCTTATACCCATCCAAGTAAGGTGGTGGTGGAAAATAGATTACACCACGACGTGGAGACGGTATTCCGTACGTACGCACGCGTGGTGATTTTGTTTTCCATAGGATGTATAAGAGGTGAAATAGGGTTGTTTCATATTTATAATAAAATATCAGTATATAAGTGATAATGATGTTATTACCTCATAATTAAATTACTAAATAAGAGGTAGTAGAAGAAGAATGGAACTTGAAGAAAACGGTAGAAGGTATTACCTCTTTCTCGAAGTGCCTCCTTTAAACTTTCTCTTAAGGAACTAGAGTTGGTTTTTGATAAGACCAGTACCTCTAATAGGTTTCTAAGAAAGTGGGGAAGTAAAATGTGCAGGGGTTGGCCGAGCTTTAAGGCTCAAATTTGTGTGAGTAAGAGAGGGAGGAGGTGCCCTTTTATAAGGGAGGAGAGGGACACCTTTGGAAATATAAGAAATATTAGTTTATATTAAATTTCAAACCCACTTAAAAACTTAAAAAATGACTCATATAAGAATCTTAGATGATATAGGGTTGTAATCTCATCAACCAATAAAATTTAGACATGTTAGGAATTTATTTTAAACATTATCAACTTGATTTATCCTTATTTATCAATTTATATTAATTTGTGGTAATAATATTCTAAATTTTAAATTATTATAAATAATTACATATGTGTTGTGAATTTTCAATAATTTGACACTTTATGACATTTTAGACCATATAAATTTTAATTTATAAATTTTAAATATTTTTGTGATTTTTAAACAATTCTATAATATGTTATTTTTATAAAATAACAATTGTGTCAATTTTGACACTATTCATTTATTTGAATTTAAATAAAATATATACAGAAGATATGTTCAAAATAAAAGCTTTAATAGATTCATAAAATGTCATATGTATCTAGAAAATTAGTGTAGCACATTAAATAGTTCATATAATATTTATTTTAATATTTTTAAAACAATTTATTTGATATTTTAATTAATAAAATAATTTCAACATCACTATTGTGTCATAATTAATGGTAATTATTTAATCCCTAAATATTCTAAATAAATTCCTATGATGTAGATAATTGTATTAGATTTCTGGAGACTATTCATGTTCGAAGTTTCATTAAGTTTATCACCAAATTAAAATTATTATACTTATAAGATTTAAGAAAGTGACTTGTTGTCACATTCTTTGGTTTTAATAATAATTAAATTATTTTCATGGACAAAAGTCCATTAAATGAATCTAATCCGACCCTTAGGTGACATGGGTCGACTTTTAGTCATCCAATAGGATTTTGGCAGGTGTTAGGGTAATTTTATAATCTTATATTTACCCTTAATTACCCGATTTACCTTTAACTATGGTAAATAAAATTTACCGTAGTTACTATTCATAATGCCCAAAAATAAAAAGTAGACTATTAACATAATTTGGACCCACTGATTCTAAATATGGAATCCATTTTTTCAAAATTCAAAACATATAAGTTGCAGTAATTAATTTAAAATAAATCCCGTTGTTAAGAAAATGAGTATTTTGTCAAATTGAACTTATAAAAATGTCAAAAACTAGATTTAATGTGGGTGCGCCATCAAAAGGAGGCAAAACTGTATTTTTTGAAAAATATTTCTTTTATCCAAAAAAACTGATTTTTCTTTTATAACTCATTCTAGAAAATGTATAAGTTGAATTAAAATGTTATAGAATTCAAAATTCAGTTAGTACTATTCATAACGGCTAGTTTTAATAATATTTTAATAGCATATCGTTGTTTAGTGAAACTCGGTATTGCCTACGACGCAAGCTATCGAGGAAGGCCGTGGTTGCGTGTAAAGTAAGACAAGATAGTGTTGTGTGTAGTGAAAGATTCCTTTAATGATTTATATAACATACAAACAAAATATTTCTCATAAAAGTCTCGGGTGTTACATATATAAAGCATTGTATGGAAAGAAATTTCGTACACCAATATGTTGGGATGAAGTTAGTGAGAGGAAACTTGTAGTCCTAGATATTGTGGAGGAAAAAACAATGAAGGTAAAGAATATTCAATCCCACATCAAAGTATCTCAAATAAAGAAAAAGAGATATGCTAATAATTGAAGGAAGGATTTGGAATTTCAAGTGGGATATCATGTTTTCTTGAAAGTATCTCCGTGGAAGGATGTTATAAGATTTATGAAGAAAGGGAAATTGAGCCCCAGGTACATTTTTCCTTTTGAAATTATAGAGATAATTGGAGTTGTGGATTGTCATTTGGAAATGCATCCAAGCCTTTCTAAGTGACACAATGTGTTCCATGCCTCATTCTTGAGAAATTACTTTCTAGACCCAATGCATGTCCTCGCTTTTGAAGGTATAGAATTAGAACCTATCTTATCTTACTGTGAAGATCCTATCCAGATTATGGACACAAAAAACTGGTGTCGAGGGATCAGACAACTTGGCTGGTAAAGGTACTTTGTAAAAAATCATAAAAGTGAATATGTGACATGGGATCCTAAGGAACTTATGATGAAAAACTACCCAAAAATTTTAATAAGGTAAAATTATGGTAATTTCTAAGACAAAATTTTTTGAAGGGGGAAAAATGTAACACCCCAAGGATTTACAAATAAATTTAATATATAATGAATGAAACATTAAGTCTCTATGAAACAAACACTTTTTTATTTATATAAGATAGTGGTAAACTAGCAGTTAGACATATTTTTATCGCTTCTATGTTTTGAATTTCAAAAAATAGACATACACAATTTCGATCAGTAAGATATTTAGAGTATAATGGGATCAACTTACATTTTTTGGTGAATAGTAACTTGAACCTTATGAATAGTAATGTTCCCTTATGAATATTAATATGACCATTATGAATAATAAACCCACCCATTTAATTATAAATAAAATTTAGGAACCTTATAAATGAGAGTGAATATTTTAAAAATTAATAATTAAGTGTTGGTATTTTTGTGAGTAATAAATTTTTAATTAAAATTTTTAATTAAAATTTTAAATTAGTAAATTGAATTAAAATAATATTTTTTTCATAAAATGTATTCCTAAATAAATATTTTATTTTCCTATGATTTTTGGATAATTTTATGAGACCTCAGTTAATTTTTGAAAGTATTATAAAATCAGTTTTAAATTTAAAATTTGTATTTTTCAAGTAAATAATGATTTTATTTAAAAATTAAATTTAAAATATTTAGAAAATTATTTTGATAAAATGGAGTTAATTTTTTAATTCTAGACACTGAAAAATGGTTGGGGTGAATTTTTGGGATTTTTCTGAAATACTTGAATTTTTTGTGAATAGTAAAATACGACAATTTACGGTATAAATACAATATAAGATAATACACTATTCATTGAATCATGGATGATGTAAGAACAATTGGTTCGAATTCACATGAACTTATTAATATTTTTTGTCAAAATAATCAACACTACTTCTTTTCTTGAGAAAAATAATAAAATAATGAATAAGATAATAAAAAATCACTCCTCTCATCCACTATAAAAACCACCCCTCACCCTATCTTCTATGCACTAATCTAATCCTTGAATATTCTATAAGTTCTTCCCAAATACTCTTCCCTAGTCTATACTCACATCTAGAAGCTCTTGGGCTTTCCAAAATACCAAAACCCCTTCCCTTAAGGAGGTTCCCAAGGAGGAGTACTCAAGAGGTAAAATCCTCTTCCCTTTTCCCTTTAATTTATTTTAAGTTACTTATTTTATGATTATCTCCTCACCTACTCTATAAAAATTATCATGGAAAATCTATTATCATATATATAATGTGATTATATAATTTTAATGTAATATCCAACACCAATCTTATTACTCTCTCTCTCCCTTTTATTTTAAAAATGAAATCATCGTTTGGGAGGTGCCGATTTACAACCTTCATAGATGAAAAAATTTTGTTCATTAATTTCTCCTTTAATTATGGTCATGAAAAAAATTTCATCATTTAACCAGATTATAAAATATTTATTATATCTTATTTAATGTTATATAACCTTTCTATATACATAATATGAATTCATATGACAAAACAAGTTCGAGATGATCGAAATATCACCAAAACAATCTAAATGAAAATCACCAATGTTCTATCTAATGATTCATACTCATAGTATAAAACCAAATGATATGTATAATAATTTAAACTACTATTTGTTCATAAATATCATATAAATTTAATTCTGGATAATTATACCCATTTCACATGAACTTCCATTATCATATACAATTATTCCGATCATGAAAACCAAGGAAACAAACACTCCAAAGTGATAAAATTGTATCTTATAACTCATCAAAAGTCCATAAATGAAATTAATAAAATTATAATAATTAAAATAAATGTATATGGGGTTATTAATTAATTAATTAATGGATTTAATTTGATCATCTAGGATGTTAAGGTCAAGTGTAGAACTCATTCGAACATATGGTAAGGGTTTTCTACCTGAACCTCCACTTTCTTTTAGGTTACTATTTGTCTCTATTAATCCCAATTAAATTATTAATTATTATTATTTACTCTTCATAAATTATTTTTTAATGTTCTATATATGTGTATCAATTATAATCCTTCATTATTTTATGAGGAGTTAAATGTTTTATAAATATCTTTCTTAATTCTTCCTGATAAACAAGCCTGATTCAAAGAAACTTCTCAAATTATTAACTATTTTAAAGTGAACTCTACATTATATTTTAATCTACAATTATTTTTATAAAACCAATAATTTCATCATGAAAAAAATACGTTATTTTATTTCTGGTTTTATGAAAATATTTTTCCAAAATAACTCTTCTTTTCAAAGTAAATGTGTATTTCTCACAAAAAAATTCTCAAAGATTTTATTAGAGAATTTTTGTTTATTTCAAGACCTATATTGAATTTTATTATCGAGGTTCGTATATTATTTTTATAATATACCATATTATATTAAATGTTTCATTATTAGTTTGAATATGGATGTGCTATATTGATACCATTCACCACACCACTCAGGATGGTTAGTCTTTATGTTTACTGATTGGGGAAAGTTATTTCATATGTTCATATTGTTTATGTTTATCCCCTTTCATATGAGGAGTACATTGGACTAAGAAAGTGATGGATGGGGACCGCTATAGCCCCTAGATACATCAGTATGTATCATGAGATGAAATAGAATTGGGTTTTGGCCGAGGGCTTACCCTAATATTTTCAGATGTGTTGGTCGAGGCCTTGAAAATATGTTTTAGATGTCTGATTTTATGCATTACCTCATTATGATATTAGTAATTGATAAACCATACTATTATTCCACTATTAGAATATAAATGGTTATGTTTCATTCTCTTATAATCATTTATATGACCTTATCTGATCAACTTTAATTCCTACCATGTTATGCTCAAGTATATTTTTAAAGGCATGAGTTTTTATTTGTTCACCAAGCCTAGTGTTTATTTTTATGATAACTTCTGCTGCATTACTTACCCTTACTGAGCATATAAGCCAACCCTTTCTTATGTTTTATTTTCCCTATGTTGGGAAGATTAATATTAATATTGACTTTCATCGATAATTTAGGAGACATAGACATTCCAATGGAATTGCTATTATGTATTTCATCTCAAGTTGTAATTTTGAAATAATGTTTGTATCTGGTTTTCCAAAACTACTAAACTATTCATTCATTTAGGATACAACTTCCTTTTTTATATTCCAATGTAATAAAATAAGGCACCGAATCTGGGAAACTATGTTCAGGTCCTTACAATATGGCCTCATGAAAATATAGTTAATATACATTGTGTACTTAACAGATTCTATAAAGGAGAGTAGTTAATCCCACATCACGATCCTTTAGGAGAACTAGAATTTGGTTTTAATTTTTTCTATGAAACTCATTTCATTCTAAGGGTTCAATTTAAATATGGTGGAATTAATTTTTTTTCATGTTCATGTGGAACACATATGTATTAATTTTTATATAGTGATGGGTGGTTCTAAGATTATATAGTCTTCCTATGCATTGGTTAATTATTTGAATCTGCTGAGATGAAATGTATGGGATTGGGGAGTGAACCCAACCATCTAATACTATGGTAATTGGGTGTGAACTGAACCTTCTAAGACTATATAAATTTGGAGCAAACCTAACCAAATATTAGACCTTATTCACTATATTATAATTATATTGGTATGGATCCTTGAAATAAAAACTTATTTCCTATGTTTATATACATTTAAAATTCATATTCCACATTTATATATTATGCTATATTCTGATGTTTTATTTTATATTTTATTATATTCATCTATTTATTCCAAATGCATACATTATATCCAACTATTTATGTCATGAATAAGGTTTTATGATCGATGTTTTATTGGGTATTGTTTTATTATATAATATGTGGGTACCCTGATTATATAATTATACACTTCTGTTCATCATATTCTCATTTATGATAATCAATTAATACCTCATATGCTAACCCATTACTTAGTTTTAGAACTCAACCTTTCCTATATACCCATTCCCTAGGTAATAAAGAAGATTATTATGTATGATATGTCTAGAATAATATCATTAGTGGTAATTATTTTTTTGAGATATTGAATAATGATTGTAAAATATGATGTTTAGGTGTCAAAAAATCCATGGCACTAAACCCATAGGTTTTCAATGTGTTTAATTATGATATGTAATGATTATTAATATAATTGATTAAATAAGTATTCATGTTATAGTTGGTTTCCTCACTTTGTGTGACTTTTTGTTTTTTAAAATATATCAACGACCATTGTGTACCTGTTGGTGGTGTACATTGATCCTATTCGGGTATCGATTATAGTTGAAATATCCTATGAAGACAATGTGTACATGATGGAGACTCATTGGGTAATCTATAGACCTTAGGGAAGTGAAATTATTTGGCTAAAATTTCACGTATGGCTACCTAAATAAGGTTCCACAAGACCTTATGTGTTTCTTATTTTATATTAGAGGCTTATGACTAGTAGAAATTGTGTAAGAGAAATGTAGGGAGACTATACTCTCAATAATATAATTTTAAATAACAATCAAAAATAGGAATAGCATACAACATTAATTTATATACATAGATTTATATCTATGAGTAAACCAAAAATAAAAAATAGGTACCATGTTTTTGTAACTTATAGGTATACATTCTCATCATATATACATAAAATATCTTTGACCTCTAGGGTCGATTAGTAAAACATGGTAAAATACACTATAAATGAAACTATAAAATTTGATTCCTGTTATATACCTTCACCTAAAACAAACTATAGATAATCTATCTTGGATAATTGTGAAACTTATAACCTAATGAAAATATATAAGTTATGTATACATAGTGGGAGCACAAATATGGTATGAGAGAAAACTATATAGGTAACTACCAACGTGTCCCTTAAATTTTCCATGATTCATAATGATTTAATTTATAGTAAATAAATCCAAAATAACTTATAGAATACAGTACACAACATTAGATTATCATGTGGAATTAAAGATGTTACAACCCCCTCCCTTTGGAGATACATATCATGGGATGGTAATGAAGGAATAAAGAAAATGCCTCATGAGTCTCATATCTTGTAGGCCCTATGTTGGAAAAAAGATAAAAGTGTATAAAATTCTCACAGTTGTGAGGCATTACCCTCTAATATAAATCAGGATCAGGAGATAGGATAAACAACCACCAAGTAGATCTAGTAGACAGTATAAAAAAATCCCAAAACATCCATAATTCATGATCAAAATCAATAGATAAAAATAAATGTCTCCAATGTAAAAAGTTCCAAAATACAATTTCTATATCATCATGTCAACTATAGCTCCAACCCAAGATTGTAATGCCCTTATCGATCCCAATGTACTCCTAGAAACCTAGAAATAATCTATATACATGGAGTGCCCATAGATGTACATTATGTATGGGCATACATAAGGGATCTAGTGCACATGTCAAAAGAGAATGCTATTATGCCAGTGAATTAAAAACACACAAAAAAGCACAAAAAAAGGTCTACTTACCAATATAAACCTCACCATGTATCTCTCACCAAATAACACATACATTATAGTAATATGTCATCATGATCATAAAAATGAATGGTTCTCTTCCACCGCTTCCCCACTAATTTTTCACTATCACGCCCCAACATGGAACATATTATGATCCCATTCTATCTATAAAAACCTGGTCTTAAAAAAAATCTCTTATGTGTATCAATATACTTCCCTACCCACCCCACCCTTGAAATAAATTTCATCACATACCATCATTAGGAATCATCACCTCAAATCTCTTCTCAATTGAAGACACATGGGCCATCATATTGCATATCGCTTGAAGATAATTGGGAAATCACTACACAACCCATCACACAACCAGAGTAGAAGGGTATCATGAACATGATGGAAAAAACCTCATTCTATCCTCTTATAATGAATGAACCCCACCACACATTCCATATCATTAATGCCTCATCACATCACAACTCACTCAAAAACATCTAATCTTTCACTACATATCTCATCCAAATACATCTAGGGAATCCCTAGTAAAGGAAGAGTGGAAAATAAGGGAAACCATCCATCCATATCACCACCATCCTAGATTCTCAAGAAAACATCTAGAACCAATAACATATGAGAAATTTTATGGTTATACAAATCAAGTGGGGATATACAGAAATAATATAAAAAATGATATATAGACTAAACACATTACCCACACAATGGGTTTATAACAAAAACACTAAAGGAAACCACCACCATAGTACACATCAACATTCATAGATACTCCAACACTATATGAAACACACCACACCACCACTTCAAAAATACACACATAACCACTTTAAATTACACGTATCAAAACTTCATAGATTTGACATATTTCCACTAACTCCTTTTACTCAGCCATTTATTTTAAATTTATAAAGATAATTCTTTTATTAAATTCATTTAATCCATTTATCACACAAAAATTTCCACCACATCATTAATTATTATTAAACACATTCATTTATTCATTTCATTCAACATCATAATTTATTAATATGCTCACTAGGATACTAACATAACCACACCACACAAAAACTAGACCAACTCATACAACAATCACCACAACACCACACTTTTACTATCATAACTCCACAATATCGGCCAAGCCACCTCATGAAAATGACCACACATCACCTAACCCAACCACATCTCACAACACAACTTTGCACAATTCAATTATACATCATAAACACATATCATTTCCACTATGAACCATGACCATATCCCACCAAAACCTCACCTCACAACCAATGTGAACCACATCATACAACTTTCCACATCACATATATGGAATACAACCAATGAATTATATCCCCACACATCACGTAGCTTAGTCGATCACCTCCTTCACTATAAAAAATAACATACCATGTAGGTAACACAACAAGAAAAAAGAAACCCAACAATAACTCATCCCAGCTTCAAAAATTTATTCAAGGGATTTTATTACATTTCTTGTTAATTTATAATGGGTTTTAACAATAAATAAATAAATTTATATGGGGAAATAATTGATAGAAGAACATATGTTCAATTTCCTTTTATTAAGGGTGAAATCACAGAATAACACAATAAGGGTCTTATCTCATATCATCTATAGCTCAAATAGGTCTCCCAAACAACATTATTTTCAATATTGGAATTATTAGAAATAAACACACCAACAATAATATCAAAATAGAAAGAAAATGTGATTTATTCTCATCCCCATCAATTTCATATTTTCCAATTAATTATTTTCATTCATACTAATCCTTACCATCCACCCAAATGAAACAAAACCATGAAATATCCAAATATATTATGGATAATGGTAGAAAAAGAAGATCCCCAAACTCAATAAAGATTTTTTTATCATATTTCACACCATAAATTGAAGAATAAGTATACCAAAAACCATAACCAAAAATAGAAATCATGGATCACTCTAAACCACAATAACAACTATCAAGATACATCTCGACAAACACTCAGACCAAAACAATAAGGATATAATGAAACATTAAAAATAATAGAAGGAATATAATGGGGGTTAGAGAATAAATTAATTCAAATCACCAAAAATATACCACCAAAACCAAATAATCTAGGAAAGGTACGATGTTATAGACATTCTACCAACATCACCAATGGGTTTTCCAAAAAATAGGATAAATTGATTGTCGAATGATATAATTTGGATGGGAATTTGTGTTATATAAAAGGTGTAACTTGACCCATTTATTGTATAAAATACATGTTTACACCAAAAATTCCATGGTCCCATACATTAAAATTTGTAAACTCCCTTTTTAAGCCATGAAATCTTAGAAAACTAAAATTTGATGGAAAAACACATCTTCTCGACTTTAAAAATTTTATACATAAAACATATATTTTAAGATGTAAAATCATCTCACATGGTACTCTCCATCTGAACACAATCCATATACAACATCCCATAAAATCCTTCAAAAACCCAATTATTTTTTAAACCCATATTTTAGGGTGTAAAATTCTTTCTGTTTTTCTATTTCTCTAACCTCCATAGAACCTCCTGAAGCATCATCTAAACACCTCAGACTATCCAAAATGGAAAATTAATTATCATGGAAGGTAGGATTGCTACACTAGATACCTCTAACATGAATATCATACATAATAATCAAAACCTATCTCAAAGAAAATAAATATTTCTGAATAATAAACCCATGAGATACATCTCAAGGATCTCAATATAGCATATAGCAACCACAAACCAAATAAACCAAACTGACATACCCATTGAACATGTCGCACAACCACATCACCACCTCTCACCAAGCACAATACCACATTATCTACCACCAGCCATAGGAAAAAAACATTTCCACATAAAAACATCAATTCATAGATATATCAAAATCCTCATATAAAAAACCATAAACCATCCCAAACAAACACATAACAATGATCCAAGAACAAAAACCATAGAATCATGTATTCAATGTCAAGAAATTATTCTCTTTGGGTGGAACTGGATTATCCACATGGTTTTTATTATTGTTAAATTATAATGTGTATTGATTATGAATATGTTCCTACCACTATTCATGTATCTAAAGCTTCACCACTAATTATAACATAAAGAAAAAACACATATCATAAAACAACTAGATATAAACACCACATCAACAAAGAAAAAAACTTTTTATTTTAAATAAAACTCTAAGTAGTATGCACACATATGTATCTAATGCTCCCAATTACTATCCTTACGGACACCATTCCTCCAAAACACATGAACTAGGGGGATAGTTAATATATGAAGAACCTTCTCATAATGATATTATCTCTCCACTGACTACTCCATGACCATTGCTTCATCCTCTATATTAATCCATCCCCAGCTGATAATGAGGGTTTCATCAAGAAGATATCGAAAAATATCATACATATGAAAGATATCCAAATTTTTTTCTAGCTACAGTGGCAATAAAAACTAGTTCACAATATTTACAACATGTCCCACCACCTCAAAAGGCCCCAAAAACCAAGGAGAGGTCTTAGCCTTGCAAAATATCCATTTCTCTCATTGATGGGAGACTCTAAAAAACACATGGTCTTCAAACTCAAACTCCAAGGTCCTCTTCCTATGATCAGTATAAACATTATTATGGTCTCACACCACCCCATCCTATTTCAAACCAACCGGATCTTCTCAGTCATACTATAAACCATATTTGGACCATGACCTACTTTCACCCCAACCACTATCCAACAAAATTAAGAAAGATATTTCCACCATTACAATGCCACAAAATGAGGTTATTTTGATGGATAAGTTATAACTCATATTATATGAAATATTTAATAGAATATTGTGAATTTCCCATGATTAACCGAGTTCTAGAAGGAAAGATCAAAACATATACTCCATAATCTTGATGGTATCCTCCATCTGCCCATTTTTTAGAGGGTGTAATGTAGTGATAATGGTCAACTAGGATCCAAATACATACTACAATATCTTAAAAAATCACAAGGTAATATGAGGATACTGATAAGTGATTATGGTTATTGGTACACAATGAAACCTATCCAAATAATCCACATACTACCTCACCAGAACATCCATGAAATTTGATTCCAGTATCACTGGAAAATGAGATGGTTTCATTAATCGGTCTACTATCACCCAAACACAACATAAGATCCCTATATTTGAGGTAACCCAATGATGAAATCTATCAATAAGTCTTACTATTTCCACTTGGTAACATCCAAGGACTATAAAAACAACTATGAACATCATGTTATCACGTTCAAGAAAACCTACAACATTTATAAAAATATTTACACTAACCATTTGAACCCTGACCTGAAAGGATACCTCCTCAAACCTTAATACAACTTGGACACACTACCATACACTACCGAGAGAGATTTTTGAAAATCACTGAGAACCTTATCATGAATTTTATATAGAACAAACAAACTCCCTTGAAATAAAAAAAAATGTTATAACCATCCTCATTCCATCCATCAGTTGTATCACTATGGAAAATAAAGTTACAAATCACATTTTCCTCTATATCTACCCATTTATAATCCTCCACCTAAAACATGATGGATGAATCCATAGTCACATGACAAAGGAAACTTCATAAACTTATCTCTCTAACATCATGGTACATCATTGCATGGTCCTCCATAACTTTTTAAATATTATTATACTCCTAAACCACATTATTTTGGTAATTCCAACTAAATAGATCAACAAGAACATTCCCCTTACCCAAGGTATAATAAATATAAAATTAAAATCTAGGAGAAACCCCATCCACATCTATTGGCATATATTTAGTTCCTATTGAGAGAAAATATATTTCTAACTCTTATGGTTCATGAAAACTATATAGTTCTCAATGATGAGGTAATTATGCCACAACATCAGTGAAAAATAAACCACCATCAGCTCTAGATCATAGGTTGAGTAGTTATGATCATGGGGATGTAACATACTTTGATAATATGATATATCATCTCTAAGAAACATCAACATTAATCCTTATATTATATGATATGTGTCATAAATAACATCATACAGCACAACCTCTTCAAGAAACTGATGCACTAGAGAACTAGAAAATTTCTCCTTTAGGTAACTGAATACTCCCTAACAGAAATCATTCTACAATAATCCTTGTAATTTATAGTCAAAGATACTAATGGGGGTGTAAATTAAGATAAATCAGACCCAACACACTAATAATAACCAGAAAAAAAATAAAATTACGGACCTCGACCATGTTATTTGGAACTTCCCTTGAATCAATCATCTAATTCATTAAAGGGTATACTAATACACCCTACCAAGACACCACATGTATAAGAAAACACAAATATCTTAACTATAAATCACACTTGGATAGCTTCCCATAGAGAAAATAGTGTTAAAGGGCATGCATATAAACACTGATATTGTCAACGTGATCTATATATTGAATTGAGAAGATCAATATATCATCAATGAATATAATAATGAACCAATCCAAAAAAATCACAAAAAAGTTTCATGAGACCCATATACTTGGATGGTGAATTTGTACACTAAAAATCATAAGAACAAAGTAAAAATCCCATACCTACCACTAAATGTAGTGTTTGTGATATCCTCATACTTCACCCTCAACTAGTGATATTTGGACCATAGACCAATCTTCTAAAAGAAACTAGCTCCTATTAAATGGCTGAAAAGATCATATATACATAGAAGGGGGAATATCAGCTTTATCATCAATGGATTCAATATCTCACAATCTACACACAACCTCAAACTGCTATCCTCCTTTGAAAATATCACTAGATCAACCTAAGGATTTATATTGAGATTCATGAAACCCCTCTACATCAGATCATCAACTTTCAGCCTCAACTTGTTCAACTCTATAGGCCTCATTATATATAAAGACATAGAAATAAAATATGTTCCCAGAAAATGATATATCTCAAACTCAATGTTGTGTTGATTGTCTAATATCATAACCTCCCTTAAGAAAATATATAAGAAATTGTCCATAACTCATGGAAAATTCACCACCTGATCTTATAAAATCATATTAACCAAATGAGAAAATATGTTCTCCACATGTATTCTACTCATCATATAACCTTGATCAATATCTAATTACAATTTATTTCCCTCCACATCAGAGAAAAACACTTCCCTATAAGAAGTCGATGATTGTATTCTTGGATTATAAAAAATCCATGAAAAGGATAAATCTATATGGATTTGTCTATAATAAGATAAAATATCCCACTGAGTGGTGGTTCCCCATAATAGTCTACATCCCTAGAAGCCATCAACCCAAATAGCTTGACATCCAAATAGAATAGAAAATGACAGGGGCACTAGAAGACTACAAAAATCAATTCCCATAGCTTAGAACAACAATGGATAAATAAAGGGGTGTGAATATAATAAAACAAAGAAAGAACACACAATCATTGATGCTAAACTAATTTTACATTGAGAAACTCATGGAATTGCTGGTACTTCTATCTCCAAGGTATGCATATGATAAGACCCAACTCCACTTCCTCCATACATTAGGAATCAAAAATAATTATAGACTAGATACCTATGGAGGATGACTAATATGAGGATCCCCTCTACTAAATACACCTTATTTCAATTTTTTAGCTAGTTTTGGAAGTTAATTATATTGAAACTACCTTGAAAGAAACTATTACTACTACTAAAAAGGATCATGAATACACAATTTATATTTACCTATCAATGTGGTTAGTCATTGAGCATAACGATACCCATATCCCTCAAAGACAATTCATGACAACAGAAATCCTATGAATGGTGATTGGAAGTGACATTCCTCAGATGTGTAGAAGGAGATATTCCATAGCCGATTCCCCACTAATCAGAATCCTAACAACCTGAACACCCATCAGAAAGTACATGAACACCTTCTTTTAAACACACCCTATCTTCCACTCTATTATTGATAAAATACCATATAAATAACCTACATAATATTATTTTTATTCCTTTTCCCCTCTAGATTTGTAGGAAACATAAAATGTAGTGTCCAAATAACATATCTCTAGGCACAAATACACTTCCTAACTCAATGATCTAAACTCATAAATTGGAAAAACATAAAGGGAAAAGTGGAAATGTTACTTGAACCAGATCCTAAGATCCCACACACTCGGTCTTCCTTGCTTAAGAGAGAGTAAATTAGGCCAATTTTCCACCCTTATTGTCTATGATAGGAAATCTTACCAAAAATTCCTTTGAATGTTTGTCCACAATACATCTTCAACTGTAACATCCCAAGGTTTTCTAAAAATAAATTGAAAATGCTTGAAATTTTGTTTAAGGTATATATTTATAAGTATCCTTTAAACATAATTTTATTTCTTCTATGTTTTGAATTTCAAGAAACTGTCATCTACAATTGTGTTCAGTATGTTATTTAGAGTCTGATGGAACAAACTTGTTTTTTTAGTGAATAGTAACATGCCCTTATGAATAGTAATATGAATAGTGATATGACCTCATGAATATTAAATAATAATATTATTTTATTTTCCCATGGCAATAGGATAATGGGATCTTAATTAATTTTCCAATGTCACATAAAACTAATTGCACTTCAATATTGTTATTTTTTGAATTAACTGTGACCTTATTTAAAAATTAAATTAATAATATTTAGAAAATTATTTTTGAAAAATGGAGTTCATTTTTGAATTCTTCACATCGAAAAATGGTTGGGGTAAATTTTTGGTATTTTTCTGAAACTCTTGAATTTTCGGTGAATAGTGAAATACGGTAAAATACCGTATAATCAATTTATCAGTAAAAATGCACTATTTATGGCATCATAAGTGATGCAAGGCCACTTGCTTTGAAATCACATGATATTATCACTATTTAGGTCCACTTTATTTGAGATTATTCATATTCTTGATAAAAATATTATAATAATAATTAAAATAATCTAAAATACCTCCCCTCCTCCACTATAAATACCACCCTCACTCCCCTCTTCCTCTCACACCTCTCAAGCCTTGAGCATTGTCTAATTTCTGCCAAATTCCCTCCCCAATCTTCTTCCCCACGTCCTAGAGCTTCTGGTCTCACCAAAAGACCAAAATCAAAGCCCTTAAGAAGGATCTCAAGGAGAAGAGATCAAGAGGTAAACATCCTCTTTCATTTTCATTCTTTCCTTCCATTTTATGTTATTCTCTTCCTTTCCCTTTGTCTTTTGTTGGGATATTTCGTTTAATATTTCCCCTTACTGTCCAAATTTTGTATTATTTATGAGATATTCCATTCCTCTCATCAATCTTGTTTTTATGAAATTTTAAGAGGCGCCGCTAGGCTGCCGAATTTTTTGTAAGAAATTTCTCATGTTTTCTTCATTTCAAGATTCCCTTCTCTTCGTTCTTCACCCCCTCTTATCCAAGAGGCATGAAATCTCCAGAATCATGTATATTCTGGATGTTGTCATGTTTATGGAAAATTACAAATCATTATTCCTCTCCTCTCTCACTTATTTAAAGAATCAAAAAAACATTTTCCATTTGTGTCGAATTACCGATATCGTGGACGATGTATTTTCAATCTCCATTAATTCTTTCAAGTCTGGTCATGAAACCATTTATATGGTTGAACCAGGTTATAATATATGTTTTATGAATCATATAAAGTTCTGAAATTCTTTTGTACTCATGATTCAAACTTATAAGACTAAATGAAATTGTAATTATCAAAGAACCACTTAAATTATCTAAACGAACATAATTAATGTTTTAACTTATAAATCATCATCATATAAAGCACCAAAGTGATAAATGGTATAATTTATGGTACTGGAATTATTTAAATACTACTCCATTCCAATTCTGGAGTTTCACATCCAATCAACAAGAACGATTCATCATGAACCGATTGTGAAAATCACAAAAGAACTCACCCAAAATAATGCAAGGAACAAAATACTAACAATTAAGGGGTGAAATGAGGTTATTAAATGACCATATAAGATGTTATAAACATGAACATTTTTCTATAAAATACTAATAACACTCTTTTAACCTTTACACAGGAGGTTTAAACAATTTTGAAGTAAGGCAAGACCAAGGTAAGGGAATTCTTAACCCGATTTCCATTCTTTGGGTTAACCTTCTACTTTTTAATTTATGTGCTATTTAAATTTATTGTGTGATGGGTTCTGTTTATATTATTATTAATTATGTGTATTTACAGAGTATATACATATTCCATCCACTCTACTAAGTCTCACTTCAATTATATGATGTTTATAAGGGACTTTTCTTCTAAAATCCTCTTTTAAAATTCTGTTTTATAAGATACAAAATCAATGTTTGTATGCTATTGTTTATGTTGTATGATTATATTTTGGTTATTGGGAATTGTTTATGATGAAGGGTGGGACCTATATTTCCCTCCAATGCATTGGGTATGAGTAAGTTGGAGGTCGGCCGTATGGTTACTCCAAGTGTAACTGTGATGGTTACACAAAGTAAGGTAGCCGTGAGGGTTACAAATTTTAAGGTAGCCAAGAGGGTTACAAGATTATGCAAGTAATGCCCCAATATACCTCTATGATTATAATTATGTTTGTGTTGATCTTGTGTAAATCTCATGTTACGCTAAGTAAGATTTTATGGGTGGAAATCATGTCTTTTGAAAATGTTTTCATACGTCATGCGTATTCATGGACTAATGTGATTTTTCCTTCTTTTTCATACCTTACTGAGCTTTTGTGCTCATCCCAAGTTTTTAAATGATTTTTCACAGGTTAATGATGAGTAATACAAGGAAGTAAGACATGTTAAATGTTGAATAATTGTCAAGGAGTCTTGTTTTGTGTTTTAATGTTTTATATTCTGAGGATAATGGAAACTGATTTTATGGTATCCACTATGTAAAAATGTGTAATGTTATGAATGTTTTGTCTTAATTCTCTAAATCTCTAAACTTAAAAAGATCCTCAATGTATAATGAAGTGTTTTATTAAAAAAATTCATGATTATTTATGAAATAAGTGCGGGTCCTTATAGTTGGTATCAGAGGATGGTTTCGATAACTTTAGGGGTTAAGGTGATGCTAATAGAATACCATAAATAATTCTCACCCTATGTTTAACTTGTTATAGCATTTAAAGATTACCATGTTGCTTCATCTAAGAAATGTTTTTTTAGAATGGTTTTCCACAGAAGGAACATGGATGCTGAAGAGGATAGGCACCGACAGAATGACATCCTTCCTGATCAACAGCCCGGAATGGTAGGGATTGGAACCGAGCAGTTTGTGACAGTAATGGCTCAGCTAACGCAGGCAATAAATGGTGGTGACATCCGTGCAAGAGGACAAATAGAGGTACCCCAACAGAACATGAAAGTGGTGGAACATTTTATGAGACAACATCCTCCTACATTCAATGGATCTTCTGACCCAGTGGCAGCAGAAGGATGGATTAAAACCCTTGAAAAGATATTTGATGTTATGGGATGTTCAGACAATCAAAAGGTAAGTCTTTCCATTTATCGTTTTGAAGGGGAATCTGATCAGTGGTGGTCAATGGTAAGGAATATCAGGGGTAGAGAGGATTTTGATGCCTTAGTATGGGATGAATTTAAAAGTCTTTTTCTTGAAAAATATTTTCCTAAGGTGGTGCGACTTAGAATGGATAAACAATTCCTTGAACTGAAACAAAAGGAGGAAGATTCAGTGGCTATGTATGAGGCGAACTTCACCCGACTGGCGAGGTATGCTCCAAATCTTATTCTGGATCATGATAGCAAAATCAACCGCTTTTACTCAGGATTGAAGCCAAGATATCGAAGGGCGTTGGCCTCCCGTGAATTCAAAAGTTACGAGAAACTTGTCCGATGTGCTGAGAGGGTAGAGATGAAGTTTGCTGACGATCACATGCAATTTGGAAACAAAGAGAGGAAGAGGTCCAATTGGAAAGCAATGGGTAATAATCAACCAATGAAATCTGGTGGTAAGAAAATACAGTTTCCAGTTTGTGAAAAGTGTGGCAAGAAGCACCCTGGGGAATGTCTTATCAAAACTGGGAAGTGTTTTAAATGTGGTAAGTTTGGACATATGGCCCGAGATTGCAATGAAAATGATCCAAAGACTAATCCTGATAAGCAAATTGTAAAGTGTTTTAAATGTGGTGATATGGGTCACTATGCAAATGCCTGTCCAAAGAGGGATCCAAATGATGCAAAGAAGCCAGACTACAAGCAGAAAGGTGTAGTGAGATCCTTTGCGACTACGTCAGCAGATGTTGGGCCATCCAATGAAGTTGTATCAGGTACTTTGTTTGTTCACTCAGATTTTTCTAAAGTTTTGTTTGATACGGGGTCTACACATTCCTTCATCTCTGAGAAATTTTCTAGTGAATTGGAAATATCACCTCAACAAATGATACCCGAACTTGTTGTTAAAACACCATGGGGAAATGTTATAGCAAAGAGGAATTATAAGAATATTTCTATTGTGGTATGTGGAAAGACTTTACCTGCAAACCTTGTTGTTTTACCCTTAGTCGAGTTTGAAGTTATTCTGGGGATGGACTGGCTTTCTGGTTTTCATGCTAAGATTGACTGTAGAGCTAAAGAAGTTGTTTTTCAGAAAGAGTTTCAGTTTGTATACAAGAATGAACCCATACAATTGATAACATATCAAGAAGCTGAGAAACTATTGAAAGATGGAAATGAAAGTTATCTGGCTCATATTGTTGAAAACAAGGGAACTATTCAAATTAATGATGTGCCAGTGGTAAATGAATACCTTGATGTTTTTCCTGAGGAGTTACCCAGTGTCATACCTAAACGAGAAGTTGAATTCACAATTGACTTAGTTCCTGATGCTAAGCCAATTTCAAAACCCCCATATCGTATGGCTCCAATAGAACTTCTTGAATTGAAAAATCAGTTGCAGGATTTGCTTGTCAAAGGCTTCATTCGTCCCAATACTTCACCATGGGGAGACCCTGTTTTGTTTGTTAAAAAGAAAGATGGTACCATGAGACTTTGCATTGATTATAGAGCTTTGAATAGCATCACTGTTAAAAACAAGTATCCTTTGCCTCATATTGATGACTTGTTTGATCAGCTCCAGGGAGCTCAGTACTTTTCCAAGATTGACTTGAGATCCAGATACCATCAGCTGAAGGTGAAGGAGGATGACATCCCGAAAACAGCCTTTCGTACTAGATATGGGCATTATGAATTTGTTGTTATGCCATTTGGGTTAACTAATGCACCTGCTGTATTCATGAATCTTATGAATAGAGTATTTCATGAGTTCTTGGATAAGTTTGTGGTTGTATTTATTGATGACATTCTGATTTTTTCTAAAAATGAAGAGGAGCATGAAAAACATCTAAGGGTTGTTTTACAAACTTTAAAAGAAAAGAAACTATATGGAAAATTCAGCAAGTGTGATTTTTGGTTGCAAAAGATTTCTTTTCTTGGGCACGTTGTAAATAAGGATGGAATAACAGTTGATCCTGCCAAAAAAAAAAGTAGTTGATGAATGACCAAGACCCACAAATGTTACAGAGATTCGTAGTTTTCTGGGATTAGCAAGTTATTACCGACGCTTTGTTAAGAACTTTGCACGGTTATCTAGCCCAATAACTAAGTTAACACGGAAAGGGGTTAAATTTGTTTGGACAGAAGAATGTGATGTTTGTTTTCAGGAACTAAAGAAGAGATTGGTGAATGCTCCAGTTTTGGCCTTACCTTCCCGGAATGGTGAGTTTGTAATCTACAGTGATGCTTCTTTGAAGGGACTTGGTTGTGTTTTGATGCAGAATGATCAGGCAATTGCCTATGCTTCGAGACAACTTAAACCTCATGAGCTGAATTATCCCACACATGATTTGGAATTGGCAGCTGTGGTTTTTGCTTTGAAAATATGGAGGCATCATCTATACGGAACCAAATGCCAAATATATACTGACCATAAAAGTCTTAAGTATATATTCACTCAGAAGGAATTAAACATGAGGCAGAGAAGATGGCTAGAACTAATAAAGGATTATGACTGCACGATTAATTACCATCCTGGAAAAGCAAACAAAGTAGCGGATTCCTTAAGTCGGAAAAATCATGCATCATTAACCATGCTACGTTTGGAACGTGATCCCTTGATTAATGATTTGATAAATTTTGGCTTAGAAGTTGTTGGTGCAGGGAATATATCTGTTTTGTTTCAGGTTTCAGTGCAGTCTTCGTTGTCAGACAGAATTATGAAAGCGCAGAGGGAAGACCGTGAGCTACAGAAAAATGCAGAATTGGTTAAAATGGGTAAGTTTCCAGAATTTAATCTTGATAAAGATTGTGTTTTAAGGCTTGGAAAAAGGTTGTGTGTGCCTTGTGATTCCCAGCTGAAGAAAGAATTATTGTGTGAAGCTCATAGTTCTCCATTTTTTGTTCATCCTGGAAGTACTAAGATGTACAGAGACCTTCGGGAGTATTACTGGTGGAATGGGATGAAAAGAGATATTGCTGATTTTACAATGAAATGTTTGACATGTCAGCAGGTTAAAGCAGAGCGACAGTTACCGAAGGGGATGCTTCAGCCTTTGCCAGTGCCAGAATGGAAATGGGAGAATATATCCATGGATTTTGTGGTGGGACTACCAAAGACTTCTCGAGGTAACAATGCGATATGGGTTATTGTTGATCGGCTAACAAAGTCTGCTCATTTTCTTTCTATTCGAGATACAATGACATTAGATCATCTTTCTCGATTGTACCTCAAAGAGATTGTCAGGTTACATGGAGTTCCTCTTTCCATTGTGTCTGACCGAGATCCCAGGTTCACTTCTAAATTTTGGAAGGGACTTCAGAAGTCTTTGGGCACAGAGTTGAATTTCAGTACAGCTTTTCATCCTCAATCAGATGGGCAGTCAGAACGAACAATTCAAACTTTGGAGGATATGCTTCGAGCTTGTTCAATGGACTATCAGGGAAGTTGGGATCAGCATCTTTCACTAGTTGAGTTTTCTTATAATAACGCTTTCCATTCCAGTATTCAGATGGCACCTTTTGAGGCCTTGTATGGAAAGCGGTGTCGGACTCCTGCATTTTGGGATGAAGTCGGTGAATGAAAGTTGATGGGGCCAGAATTAGTAGAAGAAGTGGCTGAGAAAGTGAGGATGATCCAGCAACACATGAGGACAGCTCAGAGCAGGCAGAAAAGTTATGCAGATAACAGAAGGAAAGACTTCTCTTTCAAGGTAGGTGACCATGTGTTCCTTAAAATATCTCCTTGGAAAAGTGTGATGCGTTTCGGTAAGAAAGGGAAACCAAGTCCACGGTTCATCGGTCCTTTTGAAATCTTGGACAAAGTTTGAACAGTTGCGTACCGCGTAGCTTTGCCTCCGAGCTTGTTTTAGGTACACAATGTTTTTCATGTTTCGATGTTGAGAAAGTATGTTCCAGATTCATCACATATCTTGAGGCCGGAAGCAGTTCAGCTGGCAGAGAACCTTTCTTATGAAGAAAAACCGGTTCAGATTCTTGATCGAAGAGAACAGGTATTGCGGAATAAGGTAATCCACCAGGTAAAGGTTTTGTGGAGAAACCAAATGGTTGAAGAAGCAACATGGGAGTCTGAAAATGCTATGAGGGAAAAATACCCTCAGTTGTTTAATAAGTAAATAAAATTGCGAGGATGCAATTTCAAGAAGGTGGGGATAATGTAACATCCCAAGGTTTTCTAAAAATAAATTGAAAATGCTTGAAATTTTGTTTAAGGTATATATTTATAAGTATCCTTTAAACATAATTTTATTTCTTCTATGTTTTGAATTTCAAGAAACTGTCATCTACAATTGTGTTCAGTATGTTATTTAGAGTCTGATGGAACAAACTTGTTTTTTGGTGAATAGTAACATGCCCTTATGAATAGTAATATGAATAGTGATATGACCTCATGAATAGTAAATAACAATATTATTTTATTTTCCCATGGCAATAGGATAATGGGATCTTAATTAATTTTCCAATGTCACATAAAACTAATTGCACTTCAATATTGTTATTTTTTGAATTAACTGTGACCTTATTTAAAAATTAAATTAATAATATTTAGAAAATTATTTCTGAAAAATGGAGTTCATTTTTGAATTCTTCACATCGAAAAATGGTTGGGGTAAATTTTTGGTATTTTTCTGAAACTCTTGAATTTTCGGTGAATAGTGAAATATGATAAAATACCGTATAATCAATTTATCAGTAAAAATGCACTATTTATGACATCATAAGTGATGCAAGGCCACTTTCTTTGAAATCACATGATATTATCACTATTTAGGGCCACTTGATTTGAGATTATTCATAGTCTTGATAAAAATATTATAATAATAATTAAAATAATCTAAAATACCTCCCCTCCTCCACTATAAATACCACCCTCACCCCCCTCTTCCTCTCACACCTATCAAGCCTTGATCATTGTCTAATTTCTGCCAAATGCACTCCCCAATATTCTTCCCCACGTCCTAGAGCTTCTGGTCTCACCAAAAGACCAAAATCAAAGCCCTTAAGAAGGATCTCAAGGAGAAGAGATCAAGAGGTAAACATCCTCTTTCATTTTCATTCTTTCCTTCCATTTTATGTTATTCTCTTCCTTTCCCTTTGTCTTTTGTTGGGATATTTTGTTTAATATTTCCCCTTACTGTCCAAATTTTGTATGATTGATGAGATATTCCATTCCTCTCATCAATCTTGTTTTTATGAAATTTTAAGAGGCGCCGTTAGGCTGCCGAATTTTTTGTAAGAAATTTCTCATGTTTTCTTCATTTCAAGATTCCCTTCTCTTCGTTCTTCACCCCCTATTATCCAAGAGGCATGAAATCTCCAGAATCATGTATATTCTGGATGTTTTCATGTTTATGGAAAATTACAAATCATTATTCCTCTCCTCTCTCACTTATTTAAAGAATCAAAAAAACATTGTCCATTTGTGTCGAATTACCGATATCGTGGACGATGTATTTTCAATCTCCATTAATTATTTCAAGTATGGTCATGAAACCATTTATATGGTTGAACCAGGTTATAATATATGTTTTATGGATCATATAAGGTTCTGAAATTCTTTTGTACTCATGATTCAAACTTATAAGACTAAATGAAATTGTTATTATCAAAGAACCACTTAAATTATCTAAACGAACATAATTAATGTTTTAACTTATAAATTATCATCATATAAAGCACCAAAGTGATAAATGGTATAATTTATGGTACTGGAATTATGTAAATACTACTCCATTCCAATTCTGGAGTTTCACTTCCAATCAACAAGAACGATTCATCATGAACCGATTGTGAAAATCACAAAATAACTCACCCAAAATAATGCAAGGAACAAAATACTAACAATTAAGGGGTGAAATGAGGTTATGAAATGACCATATAAGATGTTATAAACATGAACATTTTTCTATAAAATACTAATAACACTATTTTAACTTTTACACAGGAGGTTTAAAAAATTTTGAAGTAAGGCAAGCCCAAGGTAATGGAATTCTTAACCCGATTTCCATTCTTTGGGTTAACCTTCTACTTTTTAATTTATGTGCTATTTAAATTTATTGTGTGATGGGTTCTGTTTATATTATTATTAATTATGTGTATTTACAGAGTATATACATATTCCATCCACTCTACTAAGTCTCACTTCAAGTATATGATGTTTATAAGGGACTTTTCTTCTAAAATCCTCTTTTAAAATTCTGTTTTATAAGATACAAAAGCAATGTTTTTATGCTATTGTTTATGTTGTATGATTATGTTTTGGTTATCGGGAATTGTTTATGATGAAGGGTGGGACCTATATTTCCCTCCAATGCATTGGGTATGAGTAAGTTGGAGGTTGGCCGTATGGTTACTCCAAGTGTAACTGTGATGGTTACACAAAGTAAGGTAGCCGTGAGGGTTACAAATTTTAAGGTAGCCAAGATGGTTACAAGATTATGCAAGTAATGCCCCAATATACCTATATGATTATAATTATGTTTGTGTGGATATTTTGTAAATCTCATGTTACGCTAAGTAAGATTTTATGGGTGGAAATCATGTCTTTTGAAAATGTTTTCATACGTCATGCGTATTCATGGACTAATGTGATTTTTCCTTCTTTTTCATACCTTACTGAGATTTTGTGCTCATCCCAAGTTTTTAAATGTTTTTTGATAGGTTAATGATGAGTAATACAAGGAAGGAAGACATGTTAAATGTTGAAGAATTGTCAAGGAGTAATGTTTTGTGTTTTAATGCTTTATATTCTGAGGATAATGGAAACTGATTTTATGGTATCCACTATGTAACAATGTGTAATGTTATGAATGTTTTGTCTTAATTCTCTAAAGCTCTAAACTTGAAAAGATCCTCAATATATAATGAAGTGTTTTCTTAAAAAAATTCATGATTATGTATGATATAAGTGTGGGTCCTTATATCAACCATTTAGTCACTAAGAAAAAAATTCACCAATAACATAGATCTCTCCATAATTGACTAATTACCAAAGGTACCTAGAATTTGTCAAATGATCGAATCAGACCAAAAGAGATCATGAATCCTCAAACCAGTACTATATATCAAAATTTGAGATTCTCTTTTCATACATTACAAAACACTTCAAAAAAATTCCATGAAAATACCTCTTCAAATCCTCATCCTCCATGTTCATATTATCTCGAACAATCAAAGAGATAAATCTACTAAACCTCAACCTATAGAGACAATCATAGATGATGATGAGGTAACATTCCTAAAATCAAAATATAACATCATATACCAAGTATTATTTAATTCTTTCATTGATTTTTTTCATTAATTATTTTATTTATTTGACTTTTCAAAATTACCCAAATCAAATAAAAACACATTTAGTCATGATGCATATACCTATCCTAGGTCTCTACCCTATAAACATGTCCAACTCACATTTCCATTCAAAATGCTAACAGTCCTTTCATCGAATCACCTAGGGGGGGCATTAAATCCCATGTAGTAGATGTTCTTCCTGGACCATGTCACAAAACAAGATCAACTAGAACCATTTCCCTACCAAACCATGAAATCATCACAGTACCTAACTACAAAATCCATCCAATCTCTCAACCATAAACTCTCATACCAATATTTCATGATCCAAACCTTCCATTGATAACCCTCATAGGCTAGAAATGAAGGGAGAGAGACAATTTCCTCTAGTCCAACCTCTAGTTGGACCATTGATGGATATAACAATTGAGGGTATAAAAATATCACTTATGGGAGGAATTGCCCTCTAATATATAATAGGATCATGAGATATGATAAATAATCAATAAAAAACCCTTATGATAATATAAAATAAATCTAGAACCACATTACAATTCATGATCAATTTCAATAGATACAAATAAAAGTATAAAAATAAATAAGTAGCAAAAAAAGTCCTCTAAAAGAGACTAAAAAATATCTCTATCTCATGCTAGAAATTTCTAACTTAATTCCTAATTTACTCCTAGGATCATGAAAATAGATCATATACAAAGCGTGAGAATATATGTATACTTAATAGGATTATACACAATGTCACAATGACATATTAGAAAAGGGAATGCTATTGTGCAAATGAACAAACAAAATAACCAAGAAGCACCTAAATAGGTCAAATAAACAATCCTAGCCACATCATGGATTTCATACAAAATCATGCATCCAATATAGTAATATTGCAAAGAGATCATGAGAATAAAATACCCCCACTCCTGCTTCCCCATTAATTTTCTTGTCTCACACCCCAACATAGAACGTTTTGTGATCCCAAGATTTCCATACATATCATGTATCATAATACATCTCTGACATGGTCTGAGACATATCCCTACAAACCCAACCCTCACAAGGCTGAGAATCAGATTCTAGAATCAGGAATCATCACATCACATCTCATCTCACCCAAAGACATCTGTTCTTCCACAAAACAACTCACTTAAATACACCTGGGACATCACAACACAACCCATACAATAACAAGATAAGTAGGGTATCATGAGTGTGAATGAAGCCAACCTCATTACATCTTAATACCACACATTACCCTCACAACATAACACATCCAATAAAAACTTCATCTTATCAAACCTCACCCGAAAAGGCCTTGGCAATCACAACATAACTCATCCAAAGACACCTGGGCCATAACTATTGATGGAAGAGTAGGGAATAACATGCTAGAACTTGAGAAAATTCCTAGAACCCAAAACCTATAAGTTTTAGTTAGGTTATCCAAATAATTTGGGGTTAATATATAAATAACATTGAATACATTAAACATTGATATCACACTTTTCCCAATATATAGGTTAAAAACATTGGGACTAACATACAGAACAATTACACCACTGAACCACACATTGAATATCATATTATTTACCATAAATATATAAAAACAAAAAAATAACACCACAAAAAATAAAAAGCCGCTTTCAATTTAATGTTTAACCACTTACATTATCTGATGAGTTTCAAATAATTAAAATTACTAAGAAATTTCTTTTACATTTACATATACCAATCATTTATGTAATTAATTTTAGATATTTACAACACAATTATTTTTAGACGATCCTTAATCATTTATTAATCCATTCATTTATTCATTTCATTTAGCATAAATATTTATTTTAGGTCCATGTCGATAACTAACACAACCACAACACACAACAACTATCCCAACTCATACAACAATCACCATGACACCATGCATCCACCATCATCACTATGAAATGTTAGTTATTCCACC
Source organism: Viscum album (assembly GCA_963277665.1). Lineage (NCBI taxonomy): Eukaryota > Viridiplantae > Streptophyta > Magnoliopsida > Santalales > Viscaceae > Viscum > Viscum album. The sequence goes on from OY728163.1 coordinate 1,870,301,437, forward strand.
TTGTCACAATTAGAACACATTTTACAACTCAAACCTATATCACAACATAACCACCACACAAAGAAACTTCACATCACCACCATAGATCGTCGCCATCGCACACCACAACCATTATGCACCATAAAATCACCTCAAAACCACAACACAACACATCACACAACTGCCCATGTCCTATCTATTCCAACAAACCACTACATCAGAGACCCTCAAATCACATATCCTATCCAGTCACATCCATCACCACACAATAACCCATATCTTGTAGGGTAACAAAACAACCCCAAATCACAGACAATAGTGATACACCCTGACTTAAACAATTTATTCCATGTATTTTATCATATTAAATATTTATTTAGCATGACTATTAATACACAAAATATATTTCCATGGGAAAAAATTATTATCCAAATATAATTTTAATATCCTTGTATTTATGGTTTTATCACCAAATAACATAGAAAGGGTCTCAAAACATATCATATATAGTGAAAATAGGGCACCCAACATTAGTTATTTTATGTAATGACAATATAAGGTATACACATGAAAACAAATATCTAAACATCTAGAACATGTGATTTCTCCCAATCCCCATCAATTTCAGATTTTTTAAATTAATTACGTTGATTTATTCCAACACTTAATATCCACCCAATATATTCTTAACCATGTTATAACCACACATAGAATGAATAAATAATGAGAATGAGGATCCCCTATGACAAAGAAACATTCTGATCCTACTGTTCCCCATATGAGAAATAAAAGACATCTCAAAAACCAAAACAAGACACATAAACCATGAATCCTAAGCCGCACTAATGTATATAAATTAATATCCCAATAATGTCCCATATAAGAAATAAATGCCACATCAAAACCCAAAAAAAAATCAAAGGGGGATATATAATAACTCACCACAGATCACCAAAATAGTACAACTCAATCCTAATAATCTTGAAGAGGGATGATGAGTTAGAAGTTATCCCAAAATATCTTAAGGTATGTCAACAAAACTTAAGGATGTGATGTCCTAAAGAAATAATTTAGCAAGGAAATTGGGTTATATATATGATTTAACTCACATAAATTACAAAATAAATTACATGATTATACATTAAATTCAATGGGTATGTACATTTCAAGTTGAAAAAACCCCTTTTAATCCATGAATTCTTTGAAACCTAAAAATCCATAGAAAAACATGATGGATTAATGTAAATGATTTTACAATGTAAAATTATATATTTTGGAGTAAACCCATATCATGTGTTACTCCCTTTCCCAACCTAAGATATGAACAAAACCCCATATAAGCTATGAACACCCCACTAATGTCCTGAACCCATATTTTATGGTATAAAAATTCTTTATAGTTTTATTATAGATAAAAATTCTAGTGATCCTCATCGAGCCTCCTCTGAACACATCTGACTCCCCATACTGGTAATGTAATGGGTTGGGAAGACATAAAATGTTACATAGCCCCCCCTTGAAACCTAAACCCACGTGTTTTTTCAAATTTCAATTGTACATATTTATTAGAAAATGTTCATTATAATCGTATATGGAAGAGGAAACTCAGTATAAAATATCAGGGATATATGAATTCAATCAAGGAAATAAATCTTAACAGAAAATCCTAGGTATATTGGAATCCCATCCCTAAAAGGCAGATGCATATAAAATCCCATATATAAAGGTAACATATTAGATATAAGAATCTCAATATTATGGTTCATTAATATAGGAAACCTGATTGGAAAATGATTTTAAATAAATAGTTCTCAAAATATAAAGTAATTGGTGATCACCAAAAATTATTGTGATCCTACTTGAACTACAAAAATAAAAATAGTTGGAATGTGTGGTATCTAAACACTAATTTATATCTCTAATTTCAATACTAATCCTAATTTACTTAATCATAATTAATAATATATTAAAGAAGAATATTCTAAAGATTAAAACAATATATAGAACCTAATACTTATGAAAAAAATTTCCCTTAGGGAAGGTTCTATAAATTATCTAGAACATTATAGTTGAGATATAGACAACATCAATACCCAATAGAAATGTAGGAACCTGATCCCAGAAGGCCTGAAGTTTGTGTCTGATACACTTACATTGGCATGATTATAAAGAATCCAATATTAAAGGAGACAATGTTTTTTTATTCTTAGTAAACTAGATACATACATGAGGCTTTTATTACAAAACCATAAAATAATTACAACATAATTTTTCTTCTTCTTTATGAATAAATAACATGAAGGATAGCTCTGATACATCTAGTAAATCCTTGTATATCTTTCATAGTATGCTTCTTGGATTCATGGGGAAATAAAAATAATAAGGTTTAACTCAAATTATCATAAAGGAAAAAATATAGCTGATGAATAATAATTATGACATGTTAAATAATTGAACTCACATGCCATATAATCAAAAAACTGAGAGGGAAGTGCATAAAAAGTATGTAAAGTTAATAAAGGGAAACATTCCTTTCAAATAACTTGATAAGGAAAAATAAATATGGAAAGGTATGAAACTAAAACACATTCCATCTAAGTAACTAAAAATGAAATGTATCCATATATATGTCAACAAAAAATCTCATGGATGAATAATAACTGAAACTAATATAAGGGAAATTCTTTCTTAATGGATGTCTTGTCTATAGAACATGAAAACCTATACTGTCAAGACCATTCACAAGATAGTTTAAAACTATAAATAGAAAACTATTTAATTTGTGCAACTAATTTTTCTCATGAGAACCTATCGATGCACTGATAAGCTATATAAAGACCAGGCTCCACCCATAATTACTATTCAAAAGCATTCATAATATCAAAAAATCAAAATAAATAACATTCCTTATCAAATATATGTATTGAATAAAGAATAATAAATTATCAATATTTCCCCAAATAATCGAATAATTTTATAATTAGACATCATATTACAAATGGTATATGGTTTAGGTAATAGTAATATCCATGATAAATGAAATTGATAATTAGGGGGAAACTCAATGTTCAATGATCATAGAATATTAAATATTTCAAGGGGAATAAGAAATGATTCATGGAAGTGAATTTGAATATTATCCTTATTTAAATCAATAACAAACCATCCAAAAGAATAATAAGGATGATATCAATAAAAAAACCCCAAGTGGAATAAAAATAAAAGGTTTTTGTTGTTAATGAAAAAAATCATAATAAAAATATATTTTGAAATCATTCTTAAAAAAAATCCTTTGTTTTTTAAAATCTTTTGAAGAACATTTTATTTGAAAATAAATTTTGAAATTTTTTTATTTAAAATTAAACTTTTATACATGAAATGGAAATGTTAATGAAATAATGGTGAGTAAATCTATACTTTCTATGTGATGTAAAATAACATTCTTTTTTCATGGTAAAAAGGTTTAAAAAATTCCTTGTTTGGAAAGAAATAAGAAGATTATTTTGAAAACATTGGTAAAAGATATAAAGTTTAAAAATTTATATAAAAAATTATTTTAAAATCATTTTTGAAATAATTTTAATTAAATATGGTTTTTATAAGAAAACATGTTTTATGTCTAAAGAGAGAAATAATTCCAGGTTTTCTTAAAAAACATTTTTTAAAACATTTTTAGTAGAAAAGAGTGAGAAAATGGTACTAATACTTGAAAATGGTTAGTTATAACCAGAGGAGAGAAAATGAAAGGTTTTATTGAATAATGGAAATATAATTTCCTTGAATGAAAATACCATCGAAAGATTAGTACAATTATTATTGAGTAAAATAATATTTAAACATTCGAAAGTGTCCCATACCACTTTGAAACTTTTTAAATCATAATAATCATGAAGGAATAACATTATATCAAATATTTAAATAAAATTAATATAAAAGGATTAATTATATAATATCAAAAATGGGTAGTAGATACACAACAAAAAATACGTAAGTGGTGAATATGACATTTATCTCACGAATGTAAAAAGTAAGATAAGAATCCCTTACCGTGAGTTTCCTTTCGATTGAACATCCTTTAACTTACTGTATATTAAATTTATGTTATTTTTCTACTTTCTTTAGAACTTTTTTCATGTTTATAATTAATTTTATTTTACTATTTACTATGTTGTATGCAACTATGTAAATAATTAAGTTTACATCAGGTGTTTTGACCAAATTCAGTTTATGTGTCAAAAATAGATTTGGTTGGTTAAGTATGGTCAAAGGGGTCATTATATAACATATCCATAATAATAATAATAATAAAATAATTATCATATTTATACATTAATTATAATTTTAAAATCAATCATTAAATATGGTTATTAAAAATTGAATCAACGTTATGATCATAAAGACAATTGGCTGCACATACACATGAGTAACGTTCCCATATTTCAATGATCATTATGGAAATAAGGTAAGTAACACCATATATTTCAAAAATTATCATTATATCATAAATACCATGTTATGTAATCATATATACTTATATATATAATTATTATTTTTTAAAATGAATCACATCATGTCGAGGAGGTGGTAGTCTACACGTCCATGAACAACGTTATCACTTTTTAAGTGTGTGAAAGGGTAATAATTAAAATGAGAGATATATATATATAATATTAATAGAAAGGAAATTATGTCATGAATATAATATAGAGGTTTTTTATGTCACATATGTTTAATTGAAGCCATCCTTTATACGTTCTATGTATAGTGTGAACAAATCACATCGCTTAGAGGGGGCGGTAGTCCACACTTCCTCAAATGATGTTATCATATTAAAATAAAATGTAAAGTGTTAATGATATGTGTAATAAAAGGATTAAATAAGTAAAAAAAAAATATCATAAATATCATATATAAATAGATTTTACATCATAATGGCCACTATGAGAGGTGGTAAAGGAAAATTGAACAATCATTGTTTCGTGAGGAAGTAGTTTGTTGTACACATAAACAACATGTTCTTTAAAAATTATATTGAATTGTATGTAATTGTAGTTTTAACCCTTATTATAAAAAATACTAGTATATTTTGGATATGTTTTTTATTATACAAGAATATAATAATAAGGGTTGAGGTGTTGTATAATAGAAATAAAACTAAAAATCTTAAGGAAAGAAGTTACCTATTAATTAGGTAACTCCTTTTGGTTTGAAACAAAAGCTTACTTGGATTTATTTCTGCCAAAGGGTGTGATTCTAAGATTAGGGGAGATATTTTTAGGAGCTATTTAGTCAGATATTGGTATATCCAAAGTTTCTTGAGAGGTATGAGGAAGTGGGAGGAGAGGAGGTCCTTTTATAGTGGAGGAGGAGTGAAACTCTTGTAATATTTTTATAAAGTAATTCCATGAACGTTTTCCATGTCGAAAGTGGATAAATAAAGAGTAAAATTTTTATACAAGATATTATAGTGTCTAAATATGTCTATAAAATATGTCTTGGACAAGTTTATAGGTCGTTTTGGGCCTTAAGGTTAAGGTTTTTTCCCTTAATAAGCTTAATTTAACCTTAATCATTTTAATTAATTTTAATCACTTTCACTAATATTTTTGGTAAAAAAATGTTGGACTTATTATACATTATAAATTTTGATTATTCCAAATTATAAATCCATTTTGAAAAATTCCAATCATAGAAGTGGTAGTAATTGATTTAAATTTAATCCCGTAGGGGGGACGACAATACAAGTTTTTTAAAGTAATAATGTTGGAAAGTTTTCAATGTTTCCTTTATAAATTTAAAAGTGATTTTTTAAAAAATTAATTAAATTTTATTAATTTATAAAAATATTAAAGAATTAAACTTTAAAAAAAATTAAATTACGAATTTAACCTTCTAAATTAATTATATGAAAATTCACTTTTGAAATAAAATTTAGTATTTTTAACTAATCATTAAAAAATGAAATTTTTTAGAAAAATATAAAAAATTCACTCTAAACTAATTAATATAGTTATCTTAAAAAGATGAAGTTTATTTTTATATACTAAAGCAATTAATTTTTAAAAATTCAAATTCAAAATGGTTTTGACATTAAATGGACGTAAAATTACCTTTATAAAATATTGGTTTTTATGTGTGAAATAGGGTTTGCTCTAATCTTATGCTTATAAAACCTAATGGATGAATTTAAAAAATATTTTATTAAATATATAAAATATATATTTCATTATAATCATTCAATAATTTTAATTAATTATGTTAATTAAGATAAAAATAATTTGGAAGAAGAAAAATAAATATATTTCTTCTTATATCTAATTGGTTCTTATTTTCATTTATCATTAATTGGTATCCCATGAATTCAGTTTATATTTATATAAACTGTAAATTTTCATAATTTAGTTAATATTATTCATAACCACTAACATAATGTCTAGGTTACATCATATTATATTAAATAATAGTATTTTAATAACACATTATTATTTAGTGAAAGTTCGTCTTGAGTGTAATGCAAGCCATAGAAGGTCTCTCTTACATGTAACACATGCTAAATCGATGTTTCATGCATTGAAATATATAGAATATATTTTAAATAGTAAATATATTATAAATTATTTGGATATTATATCCCCTTACATGCTTGTTGTTGTGTTTCATACACGCTATCAAATACAAGGTTCTTACTTTATATTTTCAGGGTGTCACATTCTCCCCACCTAATTTAAATTGCATCCTTTCAATTTAAACTCAATAATGGTCATAGATTGTTTGATACTTTCTATGTTTGAAAGACCGCATCATGATAAGGGTTCATAATTCATCCTCTATAAAAGATATAATGGGAAGTACAAAGGTCACATGGACTACCATGTAACTAGGTCTCTATGTAGAAGAACATTAGTGGAAAGTAGAGATACATACTTGGAGGAAAAACGTAAATATTTATAGGGAGTGATTGAGTTCATAAATAAACAACAAGTGAATAATAAATTTAAAGTTTAGGGCCAAAATTCATAAATATGTGATGATTTAGAAGGCCACTAGTTCTATATAAATTAATGTATTAGGACAACATTTTTGTTTGATGATACTTTTACTAATGTCGTGGAATTATTTTAGTAACTATGTATAATTACTTGATATATTTATATAAATATAATTTTAATATTTGGTTGTTCTTAGATCTATTTTTCAATTCATTCAAAAAATTAATAATGATGCATGAAGCACAAAAATACATTTCTAAAGGACCTTAAGGCCCATAAAAGGGTGAAAAATATAACTATTTGTCTTTAACTATCTTCCAAAAACAATATGGTTAATATATTAATATCTAATACTCAAAATTTATATTACTTCTCATCATTAACAATTATTCATCAAATTTTTTAACTAAAAACAATGAGAAATTAATCAGGACATTTTGTAGGTCAGTAGTTGACATAGAACCCTTATCGTCATACGATCATGGGCTCAAGACCTGCAACCTTGCCATATTTTATTGGTTATCAACTGGATTACAAGTTTTCATTTTCTAAAAACTAATTAATATAATTTCCAACAATAAATATGATATAAATCTTTGAAATAAGTTTAATCACTAAATATATCCTTTTAACTAAGGTTTTCAATATAACCTCAATACATAAATACTTCATCCATTCATTTCCACATAGGTCCTTTGTTGGTCTAGGGATTATCTATAATATCATTTATAGGATTTATAAACCATGAAATGTTATCTTAATTCTAGAAAACCTTAGGTTTAACCAAGGTTATTCATTTTTAAAATCCTTCATAGTGGTTTGTAATGAAAATGTGAATTTTCCTAAGTGTATCCCCCAAGAGTGTCAAACAAGGTGCTCAGTAAGGTCCGTTTTCATGTACTAGGTTACCCCGAGTCTAGCTCAGAACCTCTTGTTGGATTTATTACTCCTAGGTATGACTTTTTCAGAACCACATCCACATGTAGTATCCAGATAGATATGTATTTCTAGGAAGACCCAGATAATGTCTACCTTAACAAAATTCTAAGATTATCTTCTATAATTATCCTCAATTTCCACATTAGGGTTATGTTCTATAACCTATGTCTTCCTAAATATACTTACCAAGGTTGCTAAAAAACTTCTTCTGATACCAACTGTAGCAACTTGACCCTAGAAGTCCTAGAGTCAGTGTCTGATACTATTACTTTAGCATGATTATAAGGAATAAAATATTGAAGGACCGATAATTAAGTATTCTTGGAAAACTAGATACATACATGATACATTTATTACAAAAGAATACAAAAATTACAACATAATTTTTTTCTTCTTTCTTAATAAATAACTTTCAGGATAACTCTAATCCATCTAGTAAATCCATGCACATACTTCATAGTAAGATTCTTGGGTTCCTAGGGAAATAAACATAATAAGGGTGAGATAAAATGCTCAATAAGGGATAAATATTGTGGAAGAAGTAATAAATCAATGAAAATAATAATTATGACATGGTAAATAACTGAACTCACATGCAATATAATAAATAAAATGAGAGGTAAGTGCATAAAAAATATGGAAAAGTAATAACTGGACACATGCTATTCAAATAACTAGATAAGGAAAAATAAATATGGCAAGGTAGGAGACTGAAACACATGACATCTAAATAAATAAAAATTTAATATATCCATACATATGTCGACAAAAAATATCATGGATGAATAATAACTAAAACTATTATGAGGGAAATTCTTTATTAATGGACATCATGTATAAGGAACATGAAAACCTATACTATCAATACCTTTCACAAGATGGTGGAAAACTATAGATATAAACCCATTTAATTTTTACAACTATTTTTTCTCATGAGAATATATTGATGCATCGAGGATTTATATAATGTTCGGTCTCCACCCACCATTACCAGTCCAAAGCATTCCTCATATCGAATAATAAAAATAAATTATATTTCTCATCAAATATCCTTATTGAATAAAGAATATGAAATTATCAATATATCACCAAATAATAAAATAACTATCAAAGTAGACACCGTATGTAAAATTATGTATGGTTTAGGTAATAATAATATCCATGATAAATGAATTGGATAATTATGGGGAAATTCAATCTTTAATGATCATAGGAGGTAGAACATTTCATGGGAAAAAATGGTCCAATGAAGTGAATTTGAATACTATCCTGGTCTAAATCAACAATAAACCATCTAGAGCAAGAATAAATATAGTATAAATAAAAAAATCCCAAGTGGATTAAAAATAAAGGGTTTTTGTAGTTGATTAATAGAAACACTATAAAAATATATTTTAAAAGTATTATTGAGTAAAATATCCTTTAGTTTTCCAAACCTTTTGAAAAAAAAATTATTTGAAAATATATTTTGAAAATTTTTTATTTAAAGATTAACCTTTTTCAATGAAATATTGGTGAGTAAATTCATAGTTTCTGTATAAGGTAAAATAAATTCCTTTTGGATGGTAAAAAGGTTTGAAAAATTCAATTTCATGAAAGTGATAAGAATATTTCTTTGAAAAAATTGGTAAAAGTTAAAATGGGTAAAAATATATTTACAAAATCATTCTAAATTCATTTTCTAAAACATTTTAATAATACATGGTTTTTATAAGAAAATAGGTTCTTCGACCAAAGAGAGAAATAAAGTCCTGATTTCTTAAAAACATTTTCTAAAACATTTTGAGTACAAAGAGTGGAAAATGGTAATAATAATTGAAAATGGGAATGTATAACCAGAGGAGATAAAATTAAAGGTTTTATTGAAATTTTTTAATATAACTTCCTCAAATTAAAATACCATTTAAAGATAATTAAAGCTATTTTTGAGGAAAATAAACTTTGAACATTCCATAGTGTCCCATACCACTTTGAAACATTTTAAATCATAATCCTCATGAAGGAATAACAATAAATTAAAGATTTAAATACCATTAATATAAAAGTATTAATGATATAATGTAACAAAAGGGGCTGTATATACACCATAAAAAAGATGTAAGTGGTGAACATGACATTTATCTCATAGATGTAAAAAGTGAGACGAGATCCCTTACCTTGAGTTTACTTTTGGGAGAACATCCTTTAGCTTCTTGTATAATAAACATATTTCATTTTTATTATATCTTAAGAAAATTTTTCATCTTTATCATTAATTTTAATTCACTTTTTCAATGTTTTATTCATCTATATAAACAATTGTGTTTACATCAGGTGTTTTGAAAAAATTCAATTTATGTGTCAAAAATGACTTTGATAGGTCAACTATGGTCAAAGGGTTCATTATATAAAATATCTAGAATAATAATCATGAAATAATTATCATATTTATAAGTTAATTATACTTTTAAAAAAATCATTAAATATGGTTATGAAAAAATGAATGAATGTTACGATCATGGAGACGGTAGGTCATACGTACACATGGGTAACATTCCCATTTTTCAATGATCATTATGAAAAGTAGCTAAGTAAAACCATATATTTCCATAATGATCATTATCTCATAAATAAAATGTTATTTAATTGTATTTACTTATATATATAATTATTTTTATGTTAAAGGAATCACATCATGTCGAGGAGGTGGTAGTCCACACATCCATGAATGACGTTATCACTTTTTTAGTGTGTGAAAGGGTAATAATGAAAATGATATATATAGTATATTTACAGAAATGTAATTATTTAATTAATATCATATAGAGGTTTTTTTATGTCACATATTTTTAATTGAAACCATCCTTTATATGTTCCATTTATATTGAGAATGAATCACATCACTTTGAGGGGGTGGTAGCCCACACTTCCTCAAACGAAGTTATCATATTAATGTAAATGGAAAGTATTAATGGTATGTGTAATAAAAGGATTTAAAAAGTATAAATAAATTTTAAATATAATATATATCATATATAAATAGAGTGTCCATCATATTGGACGCAATGAGAGGTGGTAAAGAAAAAATGAACAATCATCGTTTCGTGAGGCAGTAGTTACCCGTACACAGAAATAGTATGATCATTACATATTATATGTAATTGTGTGTAAGTGTATGTTTAAGCCTTAGAATATAAATATAGTATCATATTTAGGATATTGTTTTTATTATAAAATAATAGAATAATTATGGTTGAGGTATTGGATAATGAAAATAAAACTAAAAAGATTAAGGAAAGATGTTACCTCTTAATTGGGTAACTACATTTGTTTTGAACCAAAATCTTCATTGTATTGCTTTATGCACAAGGGAAGGATTCTAATATGGGGGGAGGGATGTTTAGGACCTATGTTTTTAGATCTTGTTCAATCCAATGTGCATTTAGAGGTGTGAGGAAGTGTGAGGAGAGGATGTCCTTTTATAGTGGAGGAGGAGTGACACTCTTGTAATATTTATACAGAGGAATTATGTGCACATTTTTTATGTTGAAAGTGGATCCAATAATGTTAAAATTTCGATATAATAGAGGATAGGGTCGAAATATGGCCATAAAATAGGTCTTATACAAGTTTATAGGTTGTTTTGGGCCTTATAATTAAGTTTGTATCCCTTAATAAGCTCAATTTAACATTACTAGTTGTAATTAATTTTTACTATGTTTTATACAATTACTTAAACAATTATTTTTACTTTGGTTATTTTCACTAAATTCAGTTTATGTGTTAAAAACAGATTTGGTAGGTTAGCTATGGTCAAAGGGGTCATTATATAATATATAAAAAATAATAATAATTACATAATAATAATATTTATACATTAATTATACTTTTTAAATAAATCCTTAAATATGGTTATGAAAAAATGAATCAACAATACGATCATGGAGACGGTAGGTCGTACGTACACATGAGTAACATTCCCATTTTTCAACGATCATTATAGAAATAAGGTAACAACATATATTTAAAGAATGATAATTATATCATAAATAACATTTTTTTAATCATATATACTTAAATATAGATATTTTTTATGTATAATGAATCACATCATGTCAAGGAGGTGGTAGTCCACACGTACACGAATGGAGTTATCACTTTTTAAGTTTGTGAAAGGGTAATAATGAAAATGATTTATATATATAGTATATTTAAAGAAATATAATTATTTCATGAATATAATATAGAGGTTTTTTATGTCACATATATTTAATTTAAACCATCCTTTATATGTTCCATGTTTATTGTGAAGGAATCACATCGCTTCGAGGGGTGGTAGTCCACAATTATTCAAACGATGCTATCATATTATCGTAAATTATAAAGTATTAATTGTACGTGAAATAAAGGATTTTAAAAGTATAAATAAATAATAAATATCATATATATATATATTATATAAATTGGGTGTCCATTATAATGGATACCATGAGAGGTGGTAAAGGAAAAATGAACAATCATCTTTTCATGAGGCAGTAGTTCTCCGTACATAGAAGCAGTGTGTTTGTTACCCATTAGATATAATTGTGTGTAAGTGTAGGCCAAAAAATTATCATAAAAACATACTATTATATTTAGGATACTATCTTTTTATACAATCATAAAATAATAAGGGTTGAGGGGTTAGATTATGGAAATAAAACTAAAAAGCTTAAGGAAATATGTTACCGCTTAATGTGGTAACTCCTTTTAGTTTGAACCAAAAGCTTCCTTGTATTTATTTCCTCCAAGGGGGAGGATTATAGGATGAGGGTATGGATGTTGATGAGATATTTGGATAGAGGTTGGATAAGTCAAAGTGGCTTGAGAGGTGTAAAGAAGTAGGAGGAGAGGAGGTCCTTTTATAATGAAAGAGGAGTGGCACTCTTGTAGTATTTTTACAAAGGAATTACATGCACGTTTTTCATGTTGAAAGTGGATAAAATAATGGTACTATTTAGATAAAAGAGAGGATAGGGTCTAAATATGGCCATCTAATAGGTATTGTACTAGTTTATAGGTTGTTTTGCACCTTACAGTTAAGGTTTTATCCCTTAATAAGCTTAATTTAACATTAATTATTGTAATTAATTTTAATCACTTTCACTAATATATTTGGTCAAAAAATTTTGGTCTTATTAGATGTTATAAATAATGATATTACAAATATGGAATCCATTTTTAACTATTTCTAAAAAATGAAATGTTTCAGAAAAATATCAAAAATTCACCACAACCTAATTATTATGTTTCTATTTCAAATATAAAGTTTAGTTTGACATATTAAATCAATTAAAGTTTCAAAATTAATATTTAAAATTGGTTATGCATTAAATTATTGTAAAAATTACCTTTATAAAAATATAGGTTTTACTGTGTGAAATATAGTTTGTTCTTATCTTATGCCTATCAAACTTAATGGATGAATATAAAAAATATTTGATTGAATTTATAATATATATATTTATTTAAAATCATTAATTAATTGTAATTAAATATTTTTATTAAGATAAAACTAATTTGGAAGCATATAAATAAATATATTTCTATTTATATCCAATTAGTTCTTATTAATTGGTAACCCATGAATTCATTTTATATTTATATAAACCATAAATTTTCATAAGTTAGTTAATACTATTCATAAACACTAACATAATGTTTAGGTTATATCATATTATATTAAATAATAATATTTTAATAATACATTATTATTTCATGAAACATGGTCTTGCATATAACACAAGCTATCAAAGAATCTCTTTCTTGAATTTAACACATTCTAGCTCGGTGTTTCATGAATTGAAATATATATAATATATTTTAAATAGTAAATATATTATAAAGTATCTGGATATTATATTCCCTTACATGCTTGGTGTCACGTTCCATGCACGCTATCAAATACAAGGTTTTTTACTCGATATTTTTAGGGCATCACAAGAAATATCCTATAAACTTATTCTCGACAATCAATATATCCATACCAAGAACAAATATTGTGGATATAATATAAATATGAATGTATACAATGGTCACCAATCCAATCATCTATATACATAAACCAAATCCTTTTTCACACATCACTCATGGTGATCTTGGGCCCCTTGTCTACACCTAATTAACAAGGCCTTACCATTTTCACAATTGGGAACAATTATATACTAATCCACTATAAAGCAAGGAACCACACTATATGACCTCATGAAAACACTGTTAAATCTACACATCATCAAAAAATACTCAATAGAGACCAACCAAACCCTATGGTTTCTTTCCACATACTTATTCTCATTACCAACACTTCCCATATTCTATGTTCATATGTGGACCAACCAGATTATACATAGTCAACCCATAGTCATTTCCCACTAAACACAATATTGGACTCACATTACCTCAATCTAGTTATTCATATTCAACTCATTCTAATATTTGGTACCCTTTGTATCCCCATTATAATGAGTTTCCACATTCCATCTTCCCTTCTAGCAAGAGCCTCTAGTAAGACATACATGTAGATATTAGTTGTTCCCTCAAGAAATAAAAACATGGAAATCCCAAGTGAAAATAATTACAACATATTATTATTACCATCTCCCTTATCCAATTCATCTCAGGGAAGGATCTTCAAGGTCATGAGGTTCATCCAATACCCTTTTGAATCCATATCACAAGACTCTATACCTGCTAATTATTTACTCTTAGTATAACCTATTTATAACACATAAATTAAATTAGTATAGTTCTCAGATATTTATAATTTATAATTTGTGATAAGGCCACATTATGTACAATTAAGTAATTTATGTAATCACACCCCTTTGTGTCATATCCTCCATGAATCATTAAAAATATAAAAATTACATGGAATAATTAAATCAATACACAAGGCATGAACTAAGACATTATTACCATTCGAGATTCATACAATCAATTAAAAAATACCTCAAAAAAACATGTGGCACACATATGTAATCACATGAACATGTAAATTTAATAATTAATTTAAGTGACTACACACCTTTTATTATATTTACAATTATTAATAAAAAAATCATAACCATGTGATCTCAGAAAAATCCAGTTCATGTTCTTCATCCCCTATCAGAATCCACAAAACTAAAAAAATTAACTTCATGCATTTATTATCAATTAAAAAATATTATTAAATTTGGATTAATTTTTTAAGTATCACTATGTGTCCCCCCATGGATAAAACCCAATGAAATGGCATGTAAACGACTTACTATTACCCCTAGTAGTCATACAAACAAATCTTCATCGATTCAAACTAAATCAATAATGAGTTCCAAATGAATTTGATGAAATATCATGGAAATATAATCAATAATCATATTACTATTATAAAATATTGTAATAGGTGGAATGTATCCTTGATAGACATCCTCAAGATACTAAACTAGAATCCCCTATTCGTTATAGATGATTTCATCAGGATCAACTTTAATAAACATTAAAAGCATAGGATTAACCATCCAATATTACAGGAGGAAACAAATGAATAAGAGTAAAAAATTTAGGGGGGATTTTACCTAGATTTGATGTTGAAAAATAGATCTAAATCCCCCAAAAATATATATGGTATTTTTGGGGTCTTTATGAAGAGTAATTATTTTGTGAGGGTCCAAACAATGACCTCTCCTGAGTTGAAACTTTAGTAATGAAAATGAGGGTAATCCTCAAATTTATAGTTCTTCCCAACATAAAAAGATGATAAAAGACTATTGGGTACCTATTCATGTTGTATGAGGTACTTGATACCATTCCTATTACCCGTTGGATTCTCACCTTTAACTAAAAATAATTCCCTGCGTTATTTTATATCTTTCATCACCTCTTGATACTCAGTGGTGCACTGCAATGTATCTAGTGGTGAATAAATCATCATATGAAGTTCACCACATATTCTATCCCACATGAAAACATCTAATACAAGTTCTAAACAACTATAAACATCTAAAAACAATCTATTTTTTTTTTATCAAATAATTTTGATCAATACATTAATTCTCTGAATTCCCCAAGACTGCAACTGGAAATCCAATGTAAATTTAGATTCCACCAACCTATAATGACACATATTGTTATAAAAACACCACCATAGGGATTTTATTTCTTTATAATAAATCATGAAAATCCATAAACCCTAAATATTACCATCAAATTTCAATTATAGAGATCCTTCTTGATTTAGACTAGTTAGATCTTCACTATACATCTCATATACAATCCCAATTATATTTTCCTTTGACACAACCAAAATTGATACCTCACATGAATATATGATCATTCAAATGATATATAATATGAAAATAATGATACCAAATACCCCAATTTTTTGTTACAATTCATGTCACCATATAAATGTAATATTTTATTGAAACCATCAATAACTCCCAATTGCTCCAATAGATAATCCAAAACAGAACATGATCACCAGATGACTGGATGCAACACTGAAGCTCCCACTCAGTCATCAGATGCCCTTTTAGAAACTACCATTTTATATGAATTTTCCAATATGTTGTGGTCCCATAACTTGATTTGGTTAATCCCTCCACTATTCAATAAACCAAAATTTTTATTAGCCCATGAACAACACCTGATATTATAATAGATTTAGACATCAATCACTCTCTTCCCCACATTATGGTAACATGATAAAGGATAAATATAATGATCCCCAAAAAATATTTCCCATATGGTGATCCTAAAAATATAGCTATACCAAATATTTTACTTCTAATAATAATTTTACCTCATGTGACCCTTCATCCTCTCACTTGAAAAGCCCAATAAATATTTTAACTATTGTGTCTATTAATCAATATTAATCACCTAAAAACCTCTCCTATTACTTGACCAATACCTGGTCAACATCACCAACAAATGACATGCATCGACCCATTTCTATATATAAAACATTTCACCAGACCAAAATGAATTTCTGTCACATCTCCCCAACCTATATTCCATAATTCCTTAATCAAACATGGTGTTATCACAATAATATTATGGGGTTTTAGAATGTCTAATAACTATAATTTCAAATTAGTAATCCAAAAAAACCACACCTATATAACATATACTGTAAGAGCCTAAACTCCCTTTCTAAGCATTATGTACAAATAGCATCACTATAGAATTAATCTACTGCATCAATAATGTGTATGTAATAATACTATAAAATATGAAATTTACTATGTAATTGGAGGGATTTACCTAAGAATCCATGAAATAGTGCACCATATTTATCTTCATAAACCCATAACTGAGGGTTCTAATAATCTTGATCTCACATGACCCAAGGGTTGATTCATCAAGGAAATATTGACTAACAACACCTTTCAACCAATTTTTTTTCTTCTGAAATGTAACTATAATATAAAATTTCTGATCAACACTAAGATGAAAACCTGATGGTGTTCCTAAAATGGAATATTATAATTTCTTAATTCCATCATAAATACTTAATAAAAAGTTTCCTTGATCATTTAATAGACAAGATCCATTGGTATACCTCTTTCTTCTTTAATAATTTTACTTATACTCTTAGTTTTTCCAACACACATCACATGGATTTCATAAATTGAAGCTATGAATATTGGCTTCAACCTAATATAGTATTCAATATAGTATTCAATATAGTATTGTAAACTAATCTCACATAAATAAAAATCAACTACTGTAATTCCATGAAAAAAACATATCTCTCAGGACATATTCCTTAGGTTTTCATTTTCAACATACCAAATAAACTACCTAACTAAAAAAACACTACAAACCACATTGTGATTGATAATTGTTTGATGCTTATAGAATTCTACCGTTCGCCTCTCAAATGAGGCCAGCTCTCCCAATGCACCAAGGTCAACATGAACAAAGTGCTGAATCTCTAAATAGGTTTAATGAGAATCATCTAAACCATGTTAGAAAACCAAAACTAAAAACCCTATAGTTTAACCACTGATCTATTTAAATACCTCTCTAATAATTATTTTGTGATCCAAACTACAAGATTGATGATACAACAAACCCCAATGGAATAATATTGCATAGATAATCAATAATTATCATCACTGATCAACACAAATATGTCATCTATACTGATATATATCAAAACATGAAGGCCTAAGTACCCTACATGAAATATTGAAGCACAAAATGAGAATGAATGATAACCACAGTCTATCTAAATATGCACTCAAAAATTGCTATTTTTTGTTAGACTTTACTTGAAAAAAATGAAGTCGAATCTCTATAGATCATCAATACATGCTTTTAAATTCCTATGAAAATAGATCATCAAATTCCAGGACCTAGTGAAAGTAGATTTCAATGCCTTAAATATCATAATGGTCATGAAAAAAATTATCACTCTATCTATGAAGTAGAGATTGAATCAAATCCTTGAATCATCATCTTATTTCTTAGGATGCGGGAAGAAGGATATAGAGGCTCTCAAAATGTTTTACTGAATAGTACCCAAAATGATACCCTACCCCTTATTATATAGTTACTTTTATAATACCCAAAAATGTATCACTAGCACCCACATGTTTGTTTGCAACTAATTAATAGAAAACCAACGTGTTTTGAGAAACTAATAATTCCACAAACATCATTGATATTTTTACCACTTAGTTATAATATAATAAAATATATTATTTGATAAAATTGATACATTAACTCGACACATTTATTCCAAAAAATATTCAATGAAACTTGAATATTAAAATATCATTCATTTATATAATATTTATCAATGTATTTAAAAAATATATTCTCATTAATTTTATTAAATAAATTCAATACCAATTATTATAAACCTAAATATATTAATTTTATTTATTACTTAGTGATTATATATTATTAAAAGTACCTAGACCCTAGTATTTGGGACCACCATGTTTTAAAATCATATTGATTTGAATTGGACATAATTTTTATTGATCTGAATTGGGGCCAACCCTAGCATTATTATTCAATTTTACGATATTAATTTACATGACGGAATTTTCAAATGTGTTACCTTTGATAATTGAGGAAAATTTCAAGGGATAAATTCATTGGGGGGGGGGGGTGAATGTAACACCAATAGAGTTTGTGGATTTTTTTCAAATTAATTTAATATTTTAGATATTTTTCATTCAAAAAAACATTGAATTTACCTTGAGTTACACAAAACACTAAGTTTTTATTCTTTCATATGAAAAACCAATTCCATATTACATTACACTAAATAATGGAATACGTTTCACTATACACAACTCTATGTTAGCTTGTGTGATATGTGACACTGAGTTTTAAAAAAACAACAAGAAATTATTAATATTATTCAAACATGGCCATTATAACCTAGCTGTTAAACATATAAATATTAAAAATAATAACTAATTTTAAAATATTAATTATAATGGTTTTACATAAAGGATTCATACTGATAATAAAATAAATAATTTTCGGTAAAGACTTTATGAGTTTGAAAATACTATTTTCAAAAAAAATTATATTTATTTATTTTTATGAACATTAATAAAATTAAATTTTGACACTTTTAGAAAATTTATTTGATAAAATAAACCTAATTTTTGAATTCAAAATTTCAAAATTATCTTAGGGTGAATTATATGGTTTTTTTTCTAAAAAGTTTTATTTTTAGATGAATATTAAAAATTACAAAATTTTAATTGAAATTTTATTTTTCATCTAATTAATTTTTATTTTTAAATTATATTTCAAAGAATTTTTAAATTATAATGAGTCATATTATACATCCATTACTTTAATTTAGGCCATTGTAATCAAATTCAAATTGAAATTGGATTTAAAAAACATTTCAAAGTTTTGAACAATTTCACTTCAAAAATCTATTTTCTCTTCCCATCAAGAGGTTTAACATTTAATTAATTTTGGATAATTATGTTAATTGAATTTGGAAAATTGGATTACATATTTATAATTATAATTATTTATAAATTATACAAAGGAAAAAAATTAATTTTTTTTACCAAAGTTGTTATTGAAAAAATTTGGAATTAATCATAGAGATTAAGACAAAAACAATTTTACCAAGGGAATAAGTATTAAACTTAATTGATTGAATAACCTTGAAACTTTTGAAAACTGATTTTATGAACATGTTTTGAACCTTGTGACCTTAGGATTGAATTTTAGGATTTTTTGGGATACTTTTCTATGAAGGTGTCCCATATAATATGTTTTGTAAAGGAAAATACAAAAAATGAACCTTTCTTCATTTTAATTTAAATAAATATTTCACAGAGGGGAAAAAATACATAAGTTAAGTTATAAATATTATTTTAAAATAAAAATTAGTTTTTTTCATTATAAATTATTTTAATTTTTTTAGAAATGATATTATTATATTAAATGTTGTAGAAACGCCAACACAATAATTATTTAGTTAATAATTAACTTATATAAATTGTACTAAAAATATTAAAAGTGAAGTGGGATAAATGAATTATTGTCTTCCACTAATATTTTATATGATTAAATTATGTTAAAATGGTTTAAAAATAATATATTTTAATTACATCATTTTATTGATATTTTTAAATTCAAATTAAATAAATAATGCAAAATTTTCATTAATGTTTTTTATTATAATTGATATTTTATTAAATTATTTAAAATTACTGTTGATTTTATCTTCTATAAAATGTTTTTTAAACATTAATAAATATAATCGATTGTCAATTATTGGACCAATTGACCTTTTATAATGAACATATTGATCCCTAAATAGTAAAAATGTTATTTTCATAGTTATGGTATAAGTAGTTTTTTTTGCGCATTACATGAAATTTGGTTAAAATTAATTTACAACACATATGATAGTTTTATTTTATAAAATAGATATCATGTTTTAGAATTATTTATTCAAAAATGGTAATATAAGGACACTTAATAGTTAAGGAAAAAATGTTCAAAAAATGTGTATAAATGTGTGGTGGTGGTGATTATCAGCTATATAATCCTTCCAAACCTTTAATTATCAGTTTTGGTTCAACTTGATGTGTAATTGACCTCCCAATAGTTAATACCTTTGAGTATTTACAAGAATACTACTCCTCATCAACTATATAAAGGTACTCACTCCCCCCAATTATTCACACATGTCAAGCCATTTGGATCGACCATGATCTGACCAAATAACTCTAAAAATCACCCTACCCTAATTATAGAGGCCTTATTTTGGGAATAAATCAATTCTTTTCAAGGGTTTAGTTAAATCCTGAGGAAACCTGTAAAAGAGGCCATGTTCCTCTAAATGCATTTTAATTTTATTTCCTTCTCCACCTCCTTCAATTATTTTTACAAAATTATTATATAATAACCTTAGTATATTCAATATAATAATATGTTTTCAGTTTAATGGTATAACCTAAAACTTCACACAATTCCATCAAATGGGTTACGAATTCAACATTCGTGTGTACAGTGGGCTACTGCCCTGTGAACTCAAGTCATTTATTTTTTACATTATCACCTTTAAAGGATAGTAATAATGATGTAAATACTGTTTATATATTTTATATATGATATTTTTTATGTTATTATGATTCTGGATTTTTTATATCACAAATACCTTATTTCTTTCCGTTTTGTGGGTACATGATGACTTCATTCGCATGTATGGAGGAGTACTGCCTCGTGAAGTGATATAACTCATTCACACTATACATAGACTTTATTAATGATGGTTTTAATAAAATTATGTGATATATATTTCATAATAATTATATGGTAATGATAACATTATATATATATATATATATATATATATTACTTTTCCTTAATTCAATATGACAATAAAATGGGTATAATGTTCGTGCGTACTTACGGCCTACCGTCTCCATGACAGTGTATACAATTTTATATCACCAAATTTTATGGGTTAATCTAAATAAAAATATAATTAATATATATATATATATATATATACATATATGATATTTACATCATGATTTGAATTTTTTAAATGATTAAATCATTATCAAAGTAAGCTAAAAAAAATAAAAATTCAAAACTTATATGAAAAACAAAGTAGTTATTACTCAAAACATAACCTTTACCTGGGATTGTTAATAAATGGTTAATATAAAGTCATAAGAAAAACATATATTTTAGTATATATATGAACATGGTTATATTATATATTTGTAATAAACTTATATTTATTATAAAATATGTTTGAATGGGTACAAAGGAAGTCATGACTTAAGGTATGTGAATTTTATCTTTCTTTTTACTTTTATGAGACACATTATCTATTAACCACATCTTTCTTCTATATTGTGTATGTACATAACATGAATTAATTTTATTATTCTTATAATAAAATTTATTAGTATTTTTATATCCATTTTAGGATCCCTATTTCAAGAGTTTTATGGTCCATAAGTTACCAAAATAATAAATTATTTTTTCAATGTTAGTTTTTTGAGACATATGTTATGATATGAAAATATATTCATTCATGAGGTTTATATAGAGCCCCTTTTACATGAAACATCAATACTTTATCAATTATCATGATATTTTAATTTCCATTTTATGTTATTACTTCATGGAGATTATGATTCAATGTTAATAATTTCGTTATGATTTATGTTACAATCTCCTAACTTATTGGGATTTTATATGATTACCTCTCAAATATTGAAATATCATGATATAAATATCAATAATTAATAATAATTTTACTCTCCTATTATTATTCATGATATATTCATGTAATTTTTCCATTTATGCACTATTTGGTATTTAAAACAATTACAAAAATGATTTTATGAAATCATTCTTTATTTTAATCTTCAGTAGAAAATATATATTCATTCTAAATAATTTTTTTAAAATTTTTTTTTAAATTTTTTCAAATGATATTTTAAGATCATTATCACAAAAAACCATTTTTAAAATTTTTTATGTTTTAAAAAGTGTGTAAAATGGTTTTCAAATCTACTTTTATGAGTTTTCAAAGTAATTTTCAAAGAATATGGCTTTCAATATATTTTTTATTTTAAAAACTATTTTTCAAAGAGGAAATGTTATTTTCAAAAAGAAATATTTCAAATTAGTTTTAAATATTACTTTATAAGTTGTAAAAGTGGTGTATAAGAAGGGGTCAATGAGCTCGTAAAGGGTGCTGCGGGTTAGGGTTCCTTCTCATCGCCGCCATCCTCCCGTTTCTCTCGGACGACGGTGGTTCCTCCTCGGTCTTCCCGGAATGTTCTTGGTGCGGTGGTTGATTCCGCGGTGAAGGGTTGCCCCGATCGGGAGGCTCGGTGTTCGATCTCCCACGGCGAGGGTGTTCCGGTTTTCTCTGGCATCAGGGTGGTGCTCCGGCTCTTCTGCGTCATGGGGTCGAGATTCAGTGTGGCGTTGCGGCCGCGGTCCTCCAATGAGGCGAGGGGTTTCCCGTTCCTGTGCGTCGGGGTCGTGGTTCTGCTTTCTACGAAGGTAAGGTCTAGATTTTCTTCGGGGTATTGTTTTTGCGGCGAAGGGGATCCAGATCTGGTGCGTTGGGGAGGTGTTCTTCCTGTTCTGCGTTGGTGGGGGCGTGCTCAGGGTGTCTTGGGGGCGCGGTTCGTGCGCCGTGGGGCTGTGCTCTAGTGGCCGGGGCTGTGACCGCCTTTCCACAGCGGTGGGGTCTTACTCTGGATGCGCTCGGGGCTGCGAACATCTTCTGAAGAGGCCATGGAGTCCATTCATTCTTATGTGGTGTGGATTGTGCTCTGGACCTCTTGCATAGGGGCTGAAATTATGATCCTTGGTGAACTGGTTTCCCTTGGTGAACGGGCTGTTTTCTGTCGACTGTGTCATGTTCTGGAGGGGGGTTCTTTGGATGGTCTATTGCGGTCTCTGCGTGCAGGTTGGAGGGTGGCGATGGGAATTTTGCGAGATGTTTGTTTGGTGATGATGAAGGTTTCGCAGTGGGTTGAGCCGTGTGGTTTGCATCGGTTGTTTTGGAGTGTTTTGTTGTATGCTTGAATGTTTCGGCTTTCAAAGGTGGGAGGTTTGTGATTCCAGACTCGACGTCATGAGTTGATTCCAAAGGAGGGTTTAGAGCTGGCAGTTCATCCTTGCAGTGTTTTTTGGATTTGGTTGTTTGAGAGGGTATGGCGCCAGCTATCGGATCGGGCCTCAGCTTTGACTGAGGACACTTGCTTTCCGAATCACATTTCAATGATGGAGAGCTTCTTCACGTTCACATGCTGGGGAGGAGCAGTTCTCTGTTGTCATTCTGGTTTTTACTCTTTCTTCATTCAAGTGTGAATGTCCTATGTCCATGATGTCATTGTGTTTCCACCCCCTTCATCCCTTAAAAGGGGGTCTTATCTTATAATAAAAAAATTTTAAGGCCTTCGGGCCATTGGATGGAAGTTGTAAAAGTGGTTTTTAAAGAAAATTATTTTGAAAATGTTTTATGTTTGAAAAGAAATATTTTCCACGAAAGGTTATGTTTTTTAAGAAATGTTGAAAGTTATCTTTCAAAATCATTCTAAATTTAAGATGAAAAACTTTTATATATTATATTCTTTAATGGGGATATGATCCAAGGAAACTATTCTTATTATTTATTTGAACTATTTATTTTTATGATGACATGTTTTTAATGAAACATGTTTCTCTTCCACAGGTTATACCTTGACAAATCCCAATTATTTTCATGGGTTACACTTTGATGAAATGATTATTAAACCTCTCTATTTTACATTGGTTATTATATTTCGAAGTGTTTATAATTCTAATTTATTTTCATGGATTATGATATGATCAATGTTTTATGATCTTGTGGGACACGTAAATATATTTTTCATTGTGTGACAATTGGGACCTATATCTCCCTCCATCGCATTGGGAAAAGAATTATATATCTCATGATATTGACATGGATGGAATAGGGAGTGAACATGGTTTAGTAAAAAAATATGTACACTAAGATGTCCATGATAGAGAACATTGGAATGCTAGATGGTTTGGGGAGTGAACCCAATCCACTATGATAGCCCTGAAAGTGATCCCTGACTACAATGATGTTATGCATGAACAAGATTACATGTTTAAAATGTTATTTGTGACCCTGATTACATGTTCAAAATATTATGCGTGAATCTAATTACATGTTCACTATGTCATACATGGAAATTTTTTCATGTCCATAAGTTTATATGATGACCTGATTTCATATCCTTTACTTAATGGGTGAACTTATTTCTACTTATACATGTTAAAAATGTGAAAACTTGATGAGTATGACACAAATATATGCATGATTACTATATTATGATCTAATGGCTCATGTCATTTTATTATCTTATCATTCAAGTATTATAAACTTCCAATCCTTATTCTATGAATCATGATTATAATCTTTGATATTTAGGGTACTTTTTTCAAAGTTATTATCATTTTTTATACCCTTATATTCATGTTATGCTTATGTATTTACTTTATTTACCCTTACTAAAAATCTATGATGACCTTATCTTTTATTTCCTTTCAATAGGTTATGAATTAATTTTTTAAGTAGGAGTACTAAAGGGGATGATCTTTGTGAGAAACATTGAAGATCTTTCCCTATTCTAGAAGATTGTGTTCCACGTTTCGAAAGGCACTAAACTATTACTATCCTTCAGAATGTGTTAGTGTAATGTAATGAATATTTATCTTAAAATATTTAATATCCATGTAATAAATGTCTGGTATGTTATATTATACATTTTATCAATGTCTATATGTGGTTTGAAAATACCTCTATAAATACAATTGCAATTTAATATGTATGTTGTTGATGGAAAGGAAGAGTTTTCAGGGTTCATAGAACATAGTTTATAAGTTGAGTGGTAGATATCATATGGTTGATGAATTTGGAAAATTTTATAATTTTCAGATTCCATGATGAACCTATCATATCATGCCATTAAAAAAATAAAAGATAAACTATATCGTTTGGGTTTTACTATTTTTTTTCTCACTGTGAATAGTTTAAGTTTATGTACCAAATATGGGAATATGAGTGATGAGTATTTTTTGATTTTTTGTTTTCCTACTATGAATATTGGATATGGTGTGATTCATCATCCCCATATAGAATATAGTTCATCCAATCAAGAATTTATTATGATGTGGCTGAATATATGAAAAATATACACAGTTTCACTAGAACCTCCCCTATAGATAATATTTGAAATTTTTTTAAGTTGATAATAGAAGATCCTTTATATGGGATATGGTATATTGTTTTTATTGTTGGATAGAGATAAAAATAATTATTGATATATAAATATTTGGAATATTGAAAAAAACAAGAAATAAATGTTACTAGGAAAAGATATAAGTTTTAAAAAATGTTATAATACCTAGAAAATTGAATTGAATTATGGGTATATACATCTGTATTATAAACATAATATATTTGAACCTTTACTGATATGTTTTCCTATTTATTTTTTACCTCTAATGGTTACTATTTCATGTTAGCTACTTTTTATATAGTTTTGTAATGTGTATAGAGATTCAATTATTAATATATCATTATTTTATGATTTTCATATTAGGTTCTCACTCTAATAAATTTAATTATAATCCCATCATTAAATAATTTTTCATATTAATTGTTTTAAGGGTGATGAATCGTTTTTATCTCCTTCATATAAATCATCACTAATAATGTATTTTCATGAGAGTGTGTGTTTTTATATGGGTTCTAGGGTGTGACATTCTCTGAGATCATTTCCATATATTTACTCTATTTTTATGTATAGCTTAATGCCGAACATTTTTAATGTAATCTGATATACTTATCCTTGTAAAAAGGTGATCTTAGTGAGTATATATTTTCTACTTGACCAAGGGATTCAATATGACATTATTTTGATATCATCAAAATAATTATAATTAACCATTTTTTTATTTTATGATATCGAGGTTGAAAAATCCTAGTGGATTTTATCTTTATTTGGGTTCTTCTAGAATAATAATATTCATTTTTAGTTGTTGTTTTATCTATTTATATATAGATAATTAAATTATCCTGCTATGATCATCCTTGTTGATTTAATTCCTTTAATAATTTTTATGAGTCTTGTTGTTTTTTAGTTTTATGAATCTTAATTGTAATATATTTTAGGATGTAGGAAGTAATTAAACCCTTCAACATGCTATGTTTTTCATTTTATTTCTAGGAACTAGGGGGAAAACATTAAATTTATAATTATGAAAAGTATTTCCCCCTCTAATTATTATTTTACTATTTTTATTAGGTTTTTATTTTATTTTTCATTTCATTTTACTCTAGGATATTTTTGTGGTAGTAAGGGATGAGGGTATATTCACTAGGCATGAAACTTTTCCCATTAAATTCATGGATAATTCATATAAAATTGAAAAGAATAAATATATGATTTTAAAGATTCAATAACAATCATATAGACCACTATTTTTCTTGAGGTATAATAAAGAACTCCAATAAATCATAGAATTCATGATAAAGGTGGTGTGTGAATTATTTGATAGAATGGACTAAAAATCATGTTGAGTCAATAAGGATATCTTATGACTTCTCCATTCCTTATGGTTTTATGTTTTGAAAATCACAAACTCTTTTTCTAAGTTCTGAATTTTTTTTAAGTTCTATATTTTTCTTAAGATCCTGAATTGTCATTCTGTTATGCTTACAGATATATCATTCCAATTTTCCATTCTGTTAGACTTATAGATCTGTCATTCCAATTTTCTATTCTGTTATACTTACAGATCTATCATTACAATTTGTCATTTAGTTTTTATGATTCTGAATCCGGTGTATAAGTGATTCAGTTTTTATGATTCCGAATCCGGTGTATAAGTGATTCAGTTTTTATGATTCTGAATCCAGTGTATAAGTGATTCAATTTTTATGATTCCAAATCCGATGTATATGTGATTCAGTTTAAGATTTTGATTCCGGTGTATATATGATGCCGATCTTCAATACCGATTTCAGTGTATATATGATGTCGATCTTCAATACTGATTCCGGTGTATAAATGATGTCGATCTCCATGATACTGAATCCAGTGTATAAGTGACTCCAATTTTATGATTCTGGTCCCATAACAAATGAGATACCTATTTCAAAATCTGATTTACTTTTTCTTATGATTCCTTTTTCTTGATAATGTTATTCTTAAGAATCTGTTTTCCTGATTTTTTAAGATTACGTTTTCTTGATAATGTTAGATTTGTTTAAATGTATAATTCCAATGATATCAGATTCTAAGTTCTCTTATACTTAACATTTATCTTTAACTTAACATTGTTTCTGTTACTTCAAACAATGTCATAAAATCTGTTATAAACTAACTGTTTTATGTTTGACATGTGTCCAGGTCCCTCTGAAATTATAGGTAAAATATGACCGTTGGAGAGGAGATGACCATTGGGAAGTTTTTCCTATAAATACAATCCCATTTGAACGAGAAAAACTTCAACTTTGACAAATGAAATTGACGAAATAAAGATGTTAAGTGATTTCTAGAGAGAGAGACTCTTACAACTCTCAGTGCTTTGTGTGGATGATGTGAACAACTTGTTCAGGCATGAACAACTTTTTTAGACATGCTTTGTGCAGACTCTGATCATGCTGATCACGGGCTTCTGGGATTGGAAGACAGAGGTTCTAATTTCCTTCTAAATCGAGGGCTTATAGGGATAACAAGACAGATACCGATATTTGGATTGAGTGCTTACCTAGGTTTGGGTAAGAAATAATTTCTTGAAAGTATAAATCAAGGAACCTTTAACCAAGGTTGTTGGATACCCTTCTCTTTGGGTTAAAATAATCTTATTGATACTTGTTTACTATTACAAGTTGTTTCAATTCCACTGTTATATGTTAACTTTGTTAAAGTTAGAAATTATAACCTTCTTATACTTTATAATTTCATTACTCTGATTATATTACAGATTCTATATGTTTTAAGGTAGAGTCTTTCTTTTAAGAAAATAGAAAAGGTTTCTTTAAGAGGTCTTGCGAATGTTTGTTTAACCTTGTTAAAATTAACTTTAAAGGTTCCAAAGGAATTTTTAAAGTATACAATTCACCCCTCTTGTAATTGAGTATCTTATTTTTACATATTCAATCCTATAATTGGTATTAAAGGAAGTTTCTGAAATACTTATATTCCCATATAAGTTTTATTTCTCAAGTTCTCCTTTTCTTAAGTTCTTTATATTTGTTTTTAAACATTTACTACTAATAATTTTTGTGGAAAGAAATATCCTTTTAGTATGGCAGGCATTCATATTGGATCTCTAGATAATCTCAATCCTACTAGACCACCGATCTTTGATGGAAATGACTATGAGTACTGGAGAGATAAAATGAAGACCTTTGTGATAAACACAGGTGTAGAAAAC
Source organism: Viscum album (assembly GCA_963277665.1). Classification (NCBI taxonomy): domain Eukaryota; kingdom Viridiplantae; phylum Streptophyta; class Magnoliopsida; order Santalales; family Viscaceae; genus Viscum; species Viscum album. Next base: position 1,870,330,818 of record OY728163.1, read on the forward strand.
TACATTATGTTAACTAGAGATTATAAGATTCTTGATAAGGAACTTAGAACCTTTACTAATTCGGAAAAGGTGGAATATCAGTTGAACTTTAAGGTATGTAATACTATGATATATTCCATGACTAGAAACATATATAGCCAGATTTCATCCTGTGAAGCTATAAATAGTATTTAGAAGAAGCTTTAAGTAACTCACTTTGGAACATCCAAAGTTATTGAAACTAGAAGAGTGATTCTTAGGGCTAAGTATCATGGTTTCTGCTTCCCTTATGGAGAACCCATATGTAAGGTGCACCAAAGATTTATAACTATCATTAATAGCCTACAATCCATGGGTAAGAAAAGTTTAGATGATGAAGCTCTTGTAGACAAGATTATTGACATCATGCCTAATGAATGGTAATCCAAGAGAACTACTATATATTAGAATAGAAAAGTTACTCAGATTTCTCTTGATTAATTGTTGGAACTCTTCTTCAACATGAAACCAGAATGAAGAGAGATGATGATAATATTACAAAGAAGAATGGAAATGGAGGTGTTTCTTTTATATCTACTTCAAATCATATGAAATCCAAGACTCCTGAGATAACTACAAGATCAAAATACAAGAAGGCCAGTATTCAATCTGAATCTAGTGAAAGTGAAACTTCAGAAAATGAGTTATCTAATCTTTCTTGGAGGATGAACATGATTGTCTGGCAAAAGAACTTTCAATATAGATACAAGAAGAAAGATTTAAAATATAAGAAAGATAGAGAAGTGAATTTCTATGAATATATGAAAACTGGTCATATCAGACCAGATTGTCCCTTGATTAAGAAGAGTGACAAGAAAGACATAAATTCTGAAAAAAAAAAGAAGAATTTCTACAGATCAAATCATAAGAAAGTCTTGAAATCCAATGACACTTGGAGTTCCATTAGTAGAGATTATTCTGATGAATCTTCAGAATATGAATCTTCTGGGAAAAAGATTATTGGTCTAATAACGAAAGCTTCATTTTAAAATCATTGTCTTATGGCTAAGGTAAAAACTGTTGAATACTTAACTAATATGTCTTTAAGTGAAAATTTTCCAGATAAAGGTTTTTCTTCAGATGATTAATCTTCTTCATTAGATAATGATAGTAATTTTCCTTCCTATGAGGAAGTTTCTAGATTTTTTAAGTTGCTTGAAAAGATAAATTGTAATGTTTCTAAGAAACTTGATAAAGAAAATTCTAGAGAATCTATTTTAACAAAAGAAATTTTGGACCTTTAAAAATATCTTAATGCGAAAAATATTGTTTTAAAAAATATTTCTAAGAAACTTGAGGAAGTTTATTCTGAGAAGGATAAACTTTCTAAGGATCTTAAAAATATGTTTTTAGAAAAATATGTTTTAGAGGATAAAATTAACTCTAAATCTATTATCCTTGAGGATAAGAATTTAGTCATAAGTCTAAAGTCTGAAATTTTTTCTTTGAAGAAACTTCTTGAAAAATTTAATTCTATTAAAGAAAATTTTGACAAGATGTATTCTCAGATCTGACCTCATGGTAATAATCAGGGATTAGGTTATTCTCATGAAAAACCTATTTTTAAAAATAATTATTTTGTTACTTTTAGAGCCCCTTTTTGTACTAAATTCCAAAGAGGTGGGCATTGGAAGAAAAATTGTTCTTTAAATAAAGTGCAATACCTTGGATTTAATAAAGATTATTTTTCTAAACAAATATGGTTACCCAATATTTTATTATCTAACAGTTCCGGATCCAAGAAAGTTTGGATTCCAAAATCCTAACTCTTTATTTTTCAGGAAAATGAAGGAAGTACCAATAACCTATGGTACATGGATAGTGGATGTTCCCAACACATGACTGGTAATAAAGACTATTTCAAGAATATTTAAAAAACAAAAGTTGGAAAGGTAACTTTTGGTGATAACTCTCAAGGATAAATTTTCGGTATATGTAACATTATTCTTCAGGGTAAAGTTATTATTTCAAATGTTCTTTTTTAAAGGTCTTAAGATCTACTCCTTATTCCAGGAGGAGTATATATGTTTGTTTATTTTTCCTCTTATTTTTATTTAATAAATTTTTTTTTCTTTAAAATTTTATCTTTCCTTATGAAATTTTTTTCTTAATAATTTTTATCTTTCCTTAAGAAAATTTTCTTTCTTAAACATTTTATCATTCCTTAATAAATTTTTCTTTCTTAAAATTTTTTATCTTTCCTTAAGAAATTTTTCTTTCTTAAAATTTTTTATCTTTCCTTAAGAAATTTTTCTTCCTTAAAAATTTTATCTTTCTTTAAGGAATTTTTTTCTTCAAAATTTTATCTTTCTTTAAGAAATTTTTTTCTTAAAATTTTTATCTTTCTTTAAGAAATTGTTTTCTTAAAAAATTTATCATTCTTTAAGATTTTTTTAAAATTTTATCCTTCTTTAAGAAAATTTTTCCTTAAAAATTTTATCTTTCTTTAATATTTTTTTTCTTAAAAATTTTATCTTCCTTTAAGGAAATATTTTTCTTAAAAAAATTTTCTTTCATTAAGGAATTTTTTTTCTTAAAAATTTTATCTTTCTTTAAGGAAATTTTTTCTTAAAAATTTTATCTTTCTTTAAGGAAATTTTTTCTTAAAAATTTTATCTTTCTTTAAGAAATTATTTTTTCTTAAAATTTTTATCTTTCCTTAAGAATTTTTTTTCTTAAAAATTCTATCTTTCTTTAGGAATTTTTTTTTCTTAAAAATTTTATCTTTGTTTTAGAATTTTTTTTCTTAAAAATTTTATCTTTCTTTAAGGATATTTTTTCTTAAAATTTTTATCTTCCTTTAAGAAAACTTCTTCTTTCTTAAAAAATTTATCTTTCCTTAATTTTTTTTCTTTCTCTAAGGAAATTGTTCTTTCTCTAAGGAAATTTTTCTTTCTCTAAGAAAATTTATCCTTCTCTTAGAAAAATATACTTTATTTAAGAAAAATCTTATTTCTTTAAGAAACTTTTTATTTTTCTAAGAAAATGTTTCTCTATCTATGGAAATTTTTCTTTCTCTAAGGAAATATTTCTCTAAGAAAATTTATCTTTCTCTAAGAAATGTTTTCTTCCTCTAAGAAAATTTATCTTTCTATAAGATTTTTTTATTTATTTAAGTAATTATATTATTCTTTAAGAAAATCTAGTTTTTTTTGGAATTGAAAACCCAAAATCTAAAACGTACAAGAAAATTATAATAATACCAATAAATTAACTTGAGTATTCCAAAAGGTACACTTTCATACTATTTATATTCTAATTTTATGTTTAATTTGTTGGTATTTCAAAATTTTCAATTCATTTTTTACCTTTCCTTAAAAGATCAGAATTCATATTTTCTACAATCATTCTCAACAACACGTGAAACCGAGTTCAACAAGGTCAAGGAATCAATCTATGAGAAATAAATTCAACTCAATTCAATTGCTCGATCTGTTAGCAGTGAGAAAGAAGTCAGAGCTGAATTAGAGAGAAAAGTGGCTGCTCAAGAAGAAAGGATATTGTCTTTAGAGAAGAAGAATCAGGATCATGAGATCTTATTGAAAAAGTTTAAAGAAGATCATAAGGAAGTGAAGAAACTCAAAGCCCTGATAAAGAAGATATTGTCTGAGAAGAAGAAGAATGGATGACTTTTTCTTACATTCCGATGCTTTGTTGTAATACAAAACTTATTTATAAATTTTCTTAAGAAATTTCTTACATATATTTCTTTTGTTTTTGAATTTATGTTTTCTTAACCTTAAAGGAACATCTTATACTTCTCCATTCCTTTCCCTCTTTTTGAAAATCACAAAGGGGGATACTTTATTTAAAGGAAGAATTTAATCTCTGAGAAGGAGAATCTAGTAAGGGGGAGTATGGAAAAAAGGATAATGTCCAAGTAAGGGGGAGTTTTCTTTTAAGAAGAAATTTTTATCTAAGTAGGAGATATTCCCTTAAGAAAACTCAACTTCAAAGATCAAGAATAATATCCTTGGGAAACATAACCTAAGGGTGAGTTATTCGTATTCATCCAAAATCTTATTCAAAAGGAAAGATAAGTTTTTTTATATACTTGTTTATCTAAGTCAATATATTCTTCCTTAGAAAATTTGTTTGTGATTTCCAAAAAGGGGGAGATTTTTGAGTCAATAAGTATATATTATGACTTCTCCATTCCTTATGGTTTTATGTTTTGAAAATAAAAAACACTTTTTCTAAGTTTTGTTTTTTTTTAAGTTATGTATTTTTTTTAAGATCCAGAATTTTCATTCCGTTATTCTTATAGATATATCATTCTGATTTTCCATTATATTAGAATTATAGATCTGTCATTCTGATTTTCTATTCTGGTATACTTACAGATCTGTCATTACGATTTATCATTCAGTTTTTATGATTCTGAATCCGGTGTATAAGTGATTAAATTTTTATGATTCTGAATCCGGCGTATAAGTGATTCAGTTTTTATGATTCTGAATATGGTGTATAAGTGATTTAGTTTTTATGATTCCGAATCAGGTGTATATGTGATTCAGTTTTATGATTCCGATTCCGGTGTATATATGATGCTGATCTTCAAGACCGATCTCGGTGTATATATGATGCCGATCTTCAATACTGATTCCAGGGTATATATGATGTCGATCTTCATGATACCAAATCTGGTGTATAAGTGACTCTAATTTTATGATTCCGGTTCCAAAACAAATGATATACCTATTTCACAATCTGATTTACTTTTTCTTAAGATTCTGTTTTCTTGATAATGTTATTCTTAAGAATCTGTTTTCCTGATTTCTTTTGATTACATTTTATTAATAATGTTAGAGTTGTTTAAATGTATCATTCCAATGATATTGGATTCTAATTTCTCTTATACTTAACATTTATCTTTAACTTAACATCATTTCTATTACTTTAAATAATGTCGTACAATCTATTATAAACTAACCATTGTATGTTTGACACGTGTCCAGGTCCCTCTGAAATTTTAGGGAAAATTTGACCATTGGAGAGGAGTCAACCGTTAGAAGGTTTTTCCTATAAATACAAGCCCATTTAAACAAGAAAAACTTCAAATTCGGCAACTAACATTGAAAAAATAAAGTTGTGAAGTGATTTCTAAAGAGAGATGCTCTTACAACTCTCAGTGCTTCATGTGGATGTCATGAACAACTTGTTCAGGAATGAACAACTTGTTCAGACTTTCTTTGTGTAGACTCTGATCGTATTGATCGTGGGATTCTGGGATTGGAATATAGATAATCTGATGTCCTTCTAAATCAAGGGCTTTCGGGGATAGCAAGAAAGATACTGATCTTCAGATTAAGGGATTACCAGGGTTTGGGTAAGACAAACTTTCTTGAAAGTATAAATCAGGGAACCTTTAACCAAGGTTGTTGGATACCCTTCTCTTTGGCTTAAAATAATCTTATTGATACTTGTTTACTATTACAAGTTGTTTCAATTATACTGTTATATGTTAACTTTTTTAAAGTTAGAAATTATAACCTTCTTATGCTTTGTAATTCCATTACTATGATTATATTACAGATTCCATACGCTTTAAGGTAGAGTATTTCTTTTAAGAAAATCGAAAAGGTTTCTTTAAGAGGTCTTGTGAATGTTTGTTTAACCTTGTTAAACTTAACTTTAAAGGTTCCAAAGGAATTTTAAAGTACAAAATTCACCCCCCTCTTGTATTTGAGCATCTCATTTTTACATATTCGATCCTACAAATCCATGGAATAGAACATGTTATCCTACAAGAATTATATTTTTATGGTTGAATATGAGTCAACAAAAAGTATTAAGCTTAATTAAAAACCCCCATAAAGGAAACCTTCATGACTAATGAGACAAAGGATGATAAAAATTAAAATTCTTCAGTGTATTTTTACTATGATATAGATAGTGAAGAACAAATTTAGAAATCTATAATGTTTTTCTCATTCTGGCCCCCCTAAAACAATATGTTGAAGTTTAATACAAGGAGTATACTCTTAAAAATGTTTAACCTAAGGAGGATGAGAAGGAAAAAAATATCAAATTAAAATCTAGATATAGTCGAAGAGGAAGTGATAGTTAGATAAAATATTAAAGAATCTAAAAAAAATGTAGATAAAAGAATATAGAAAGGAGTGATTCTATGATGATTATAAGGATATAACATTACTTCTCTAATATATTAATATATCTATTAAATGTATTTATTGATTAAAAATTATTAAGAATTTTTCCTGGAGTATGAGGAAATGTTCCACATTGGTTGAGATAATAAAATAAATCTTAGAATAATCTAGAATGTATAACCCTATTTCACACTCTAATCTTGTGACTAAATAATATATGTTCAATCCAAGAAACCATTAAAAAAATAACTATTGGAGGAAGTACACATCATTTTAATATTTTGGAATAATTATTTATGATATGTTTTTGGCATTTATTTTGGGATCTTTAATATGAAGCCTCAATCCACTAAATATTTTTAAGCTTTAAAACATGGATTGTGTGCAATCATTTGGTTATTATTCCTTATAGCAACATGATAATTATGAAATATAGAAGAATATAATACAAGTATCCATATTTGAGAAGGGGGTTATTTTTTAATTTGGGGTAATTTATACAACCATAAATTATAATATATTTTTTTTGCTTAAAATAAAAATTTCATCTAACATATAAATGTTCTCAATATTTTCAATCAATGTTAATTGTGATACATAGAACACCCAATATTATATGTTTTAGAATTTATTAGTAATATGAAAAAATGAGTATGATATGAGATCAATAATTAAATATAATCATGATGGGGTTGATTTGATGAATCCTAATTTGGAGGACTAGTATATTAATTCTTGGCACTGAAGATTTTATGCAGTACACTTTTCCACAGAATCCACAACATGGTCATTACTCAGTAAATAAGACTTGATTTTGAGTAGAAATATATCTCTAAGAAAGAAGTAAAATAAAAATATTTCTTTATATCTCACATGATTTATCACACATTTATGGATATATATTCCTCAATAAATTCTAAATGTTTAGTGACAGGATGGGGAGATATTTTTTCCCTGATTAGGACAAAGGATTTTATATATTAAGGGAAAAAGTGTACTGATAAATTAAGACCTATTTTTATTGTCTTTTAAGAACTAAATGGCATAAAATAATCCATTATATGATCCTAAAAATTAATATTGGGAATATTTGACTTCTTAAATTCACATTTTGTAGATCAATGTGCCAAAACAAACATACAGATGAAAAGTTATTATTCTATGAAGATGGTGTATTTCATATAGAAATCCATGACCAAGCCCGAGTTCACACACTCATGACCATCACTAAACCTGTATTCCCAACTCCTATACTCTCCAATATCTATAACTTAGTTTAGATCACCAATAGAACATGTCCATGTATTTTCCCTTAGGTCGTGCACCTAGATCACCAATTCTCATCGCCTATCATGCTCAATATGATACTGTACCCTATTTTACCATGATCTATAAATTTACCTTTACCTCCTCCAAATTTTGACACATAGATATATAACTAGAATAATATTCATGGTGAAAGCACCACACACCCAAGACATCACAAATACCCCTAACTAATGATCCATGAATCCTTGTAATTCTAAGGATAGTTTACAAGGGCCTGGAAGTAAATTGGACCTACACTCCTAGATATAGTTCTAAAAACATTATTTAAATTCTATATTTTTTAGAATATATAATTTCCTATAAAAATGGTCATCCATATTAAATTATTTTAATTTTAACATTTTATTAAAATACATTCCCACGATCTATAATGTTTATAGGTATGGAGAATTATGACAAATGTTAACAAAAAACACATTTAATTTACAGCTAACATACATTTTCCCACTACATAAGAAACATATTAATTTATAATACATCTTCAATGTTTCCCACTAATTATCCTATTAAGATATTCTAATAGATATTTTAATTTTTTATTATATTCATAAACTAGGGAAATATAAAAATAATAAATAGATAATCTCAGATTATCAGTAGGGGTCAACATAAGCACTAATAATCAAAGATCATATGTTACTATATGATGATCATCATGATACCTAATAAACTTATAACAAAAAAATAATAGTTCATAAATCATGGAATAACATAGTTCATGAATAAAATATTTTGCAAAAATGATTCAATAAATATGTTTCATGAGTGTATGACATTTTCCTGACAATAAGATTAAAAGTGTTTAAGAAATATTATTATTGGGAACATTAGATTCATGAGAAACACAATCATTTCCCAGAGTTTCAAACATTTAAAATATACTCACTAATACATGGATAAGGTGATATAATTTTAATTCAATGCATTAGATGGTGATATTGGACTCAAACCATCATTAATCCATTCTTATGAGTTCTAAATGAAAATAATTCACATATCACATCATAAATAAACCTTGTAAATAAAATGGTTTTCATAAAAAAAAAAAACCTTTCAAATTTTTATAAAACAAGGAATACATTTTTAATAAATGGATTTTATATTATTATCAACCAGAATCACATAATTAAATCATTAAAAATCATAACAAGATAATAATATAAAAAATAAAGGTGTATGGAAGGATATCATATACCATTCTTGGTAAATAACCTTCAATAGAGATAATAAACCACATGGTATTTCCACCTTTTTGTTAAATGGAATTCATTTATGATAAAAAAATATCCAATTAAAAAAAATATTAAATCTTAATGAAAACACTTAAATGAAATAAATAAAAATAGGATATTCATAGAGGAAAGGCATTGGATGAAAAATTATGGTTATACACCAAATATGATTAATAAGGGAAAAGGGTGTTGTAGATCATTCCTCTAAAACAAATATTATATAAGACACCATGAGAAATTAGTTTCTTGGAATACATTGAAGAATTTATATGATGAAGTACAATATATTTAAATGAATACAAAATTATATAAGAAAATAATTCAAGTGTTTTAGAAAAATATCACTTCAAAAATAATAAATATAATTGTTCTTTTGAAATATTCATAGAATAAATATATTAAAAATATTAGAGAAAAATATCTTCTATTATAAACCTTTTAAACCTTAGAGAGGAATATTATTGTAAAAAAAATTATGGTGGAATTATGTGTTCACATTGATCAAGATAAAAATATATTTTTTCACCCAGTTTTTAATATGAATGAAAGTAAGATGTTAAAAATTTAGTAAATTATTTTTATTGAAGGTATATTAGTATAAAATATTCTTAATATGTTATTAAATCTTATATAAGGTCAATTTTAATATTATTAAATTAATTTGGGGATGTAAAATGAGAGGTTACCAACCGAAAAGAAGATTCGGGGTCAGTTTGACTTATAAGAAACACTTTTGGTGAAATATGTATCATGGGTGAATTTAAATATTTAGTGGATATGTAGAAAACCCATGAATATCAAATTTAAAGCTCAATAGATTAAATAAATATTTTCAATTACCTAGATATATTATCAATAAAAAATAATCCTGACAAGAATGTATGATTTAAAATGATACCCTTATGGTTTAAGTAACATTTTACTAAAAGTTCCCATTTCAACATAAATATCTATTGAGTTGGAATATATTTGAAATCTAAAATGATATGGATCATAAAAACACATTGAATATGTTAAATTACATTCATTATTAAATATTCACACAATATTGATGATAAAATGTTCTAAAATAAGAATAATGCATCATGAAATTAAATTTAGGACAAGGAACCTGATACCATTTTTCCATTCCTTGTTTAATTCACTCTAAGAACCTATATAAAAATATTAAATATTTTAGTTACCTATTTATATTCTATTTTAATATATTTTTTTATAAACCATATTTATAATTATTCACTTCATGTTCTTAGATACTTATTTTCTATTTCCAATATTATGTGATGGTCATTTAGAAATAATTTATTAATGGAAGTGTTTTTATTCATTCTTATACCAAACTTCATCTTTTCTATGTCGTAAGAGATATTATATTTAATTATTTTTTATTTTTTATAATGTTATAATTCCATTTTATTTCAATTTTCTTTATGATCATCAAAGATGAAATCGATGAAGATTATGTTTCATTTATTTTTAAGAAACAAGTGTTGGTATCTTAAATAATGGGTTTAATTTTAATAATATCACTTATAAACCAAAAAAAGATTTAATTTTTTTATTTAAAACATATATTATTCCAAATTTAGTTCTCATATATATTCATGATGTTATTTTATAGTATTGTTCATATAGGTTGTTAGACTGAAAAAAATAATGAAAAAAAATTAATTGATGAATATGATTATATATTTTTTATTTTAGAATAATATATTTATTATATAATAGTAAATATATTATTTTCATAATTTTAATTTTTTGAATTTGTTTTTATTGTGTTTTAGTAAATAATAATGATACTAGATAGAAAATTTGATACATTACTTCGTAGGGGCAGTAGTCTTTATAAATCATGATTAATGTTTTCATTTCTTAATTAATGAAAGAGAACGATGGTGGTTCATAATTTTTATCATCATGATTATAACTATATTATATATTTCAAATTTATCTCTTTAATATCACCCATATAATTTTTTATTAGATTTGGTGGTGAAAAAAATTGAGGTATTTGTTTCATGGAGGCGGTACTCTATACAATACGAGAATGAGTGTTTCATTTTTTAAAAATGAAAAGGGTAAATGAGGTTTCTTCTTATTCCATTAGAATAATAATAGATATTATACATATAGTGGTAATGAATTTATATAGGAATGATAAAATTATGTTTGTAAATGTATGAATAAAAATAAATGATGTAAGGAACGATGTACTCACTTTGAGGTCTTGGGATTTTTATTTGAATACTACTTGGAAATGAAGTAATTATGATAACATATTATTAAAATAGGATCAATAAAAATGGGTATGATTATAGGGTAATAATAGAGGATTTATTTTCAAGAAGAAAACAAACACATTTAGTGGTCTTGAAGGGGTGGCAAAAGGACAATTTTATAAGAATTGAGAATGATATTTTTGTAAGTCCAACATAATACAAGTAGATCACCTGATTTATATGTCAATAGGATTCCAAAATGGATTTCAAAAAATTTGTGTAAGAGATATGGTATTTAATCCCTTAAAAATTCATTTTAAATTCAATTTTAACTCTTTTTATTTCCTATACAGTTCGAGTTTTCACTTTTACGAACTTTGGATTTATCGTTGTAAATATTTTTTATTTTGGTAAGTATTGTTTTATGCTAAAAGAATTCTCAATTTAAAATAATCCAATAAAATTGATTCAAAAACTTTCAACCATCTTTATAATATAGAAATTTTATGTGTAATAAAAATTAATTATAACACTAGAAAATTTAATGCGAACAAATCCAATTTTTAAAAAATTATATATTTTATATATAAATTTGTGTGCATACTAAAATTACCATTTTCATTTATTTTTATGAAACACATTGAGTTATTATTAATTAAATAAATTTTATGTATCCATAAAATCTATCAAAACCCAAATTTTATGAAAAAATATTTATATAAAATAAATGACTAAACAATTTATTGGAGAGTGTTACTTAAGCTCCCAAAATGTTGATCATCAGGTCTGAAAATTCAACCTACTTTTAAAAATTAATTATTATTTATTCTATAAATACAAATTCAATGTTTTATAAAATTATAATTCATTATTATCTTATGTTAACATTATGAAAAATAACATTTTCATAAAAACCCTATTTTTTACCTTAAAAATAAACCATTTTAAATATATTACAAAGAAATCGCTAGAAAATATTTTTAGTATAATTTAAAAAATTATATTTTTTCCTTTAAATTATAATTCTATAATTTATAAATTTATCCTTTAAATGGATATACAATATATAATGAAATAATTATATTATTTTAAAATATTTTTTTTAACATTATCTGTTTAAAATTTTAATTCATATCAATCTCATATTTAAAAAATATCAATATATTATTATATATATAATTGTAATTTTAATATTCTCAATTCAAAATGGTTATAATATTGTAAAATTATACAAAAATTAGTATTTTATATTATGTTTTTATGTTTTTTACATCGGGTTTAAAGGTGATGTTATTGTAGGTGACATAAAATAGACATGTTTTTTGGAATTGGTTATTATAAGTGACATAAAGATTAATATTTCATAGAATTTTTCTATAGATTATTTTATAAACAATAAAAAAGGGTCATTAAACATATTTTATAAGTAAACTGATGTTGAATATTATTTTTTTACATTATATAATATATGGCCGATGTTGAATATGAGTTTTTACATAAGTTATTATATAACTAACATAAAAAGATATCATTTTTTGAAATATTTCCACCCGTATCATGAAAATAATAGATCAATAAAAGGGAAAAAAATCATAGGACAAAAAAGAAAAAAAGAAAAAAACATATATCCTTGGCTTAATTTTCAATATTTTTATAATCTTCATCGATATAATTTTTTTGGAGGAAAGATATGATGGGGAATCAGAAGCTATGCCCTGGAATGAATTTTATCCTACAATGAATGATTTATAATTGAAATTTTATATTAAGAATGAATCATTATTATATGAAAAGGGGATTCATTAATTATTTTATCAATTAATAAAAATTATCATAAACAAATCAAATCATGTAGAAAATATATAAATTCTATGATGAGATCACTGAAACTAAAATCAGTTGAATGCTGATAATGATTGATTGAGATGAATCAATGAAGCATTGATGATTAAAAATACTTGATCATAAAATAAATTTCCGTGAATCATGAAAACATATAAATGATACTACAAAAGTAAACTTATAATCATAAATTTTATACTGCAATTTAGTTTTTGAAAGGTGCACTGTAAAAAAATGGAATTTCGTAGTGGTGGGATGCGTTATATTAAGATTCATATTGGTAATATTTTAATAGAGGTTAAAAATTATTTTTCAACATAATTTATTTAAAGAAAACTTGAAAAAAATCTTTTTTTAACAATGGTTTCAAGAAAACCAACATTAAAAATGAGTTTCAATGTTGGTTAAAATTTATACATCATTTTATACCAAATTTGAATGTTTTTAACATCATTGATATAAATAATCAATTTTAAAAACTATTTATGTTTGGTTATTTAAAAATCAATGTTAAAACTATGATGTAAAATTATATCTATGTATCAGTTCTACACTTAATAAAAAAGTTATCTAAAAAAATTACTTTTACACTAAATATGCTTTAATAAAATTCCATTTATATTAATTATTTTTCATATAAAATTTAATTTTACTAATACATTTTTATTAAAATATGTACATGAATTTTATAGTTCCATAATATAATATTTTATTAATAATATTTTAATTATTTTTACTTAACACATAAATATATATTTATAATATTACAATACTTTATTTTATTTCATAATGATTTAACTTATTGTAAACATAATATTAAGAATAAAAATCATTGTTAAACCTATTTGATACATGTATATTCAATGACCACATTCTCAATGAATAGTTTATTTCAATAACCCTACTCCCAGTAACCATATATAAAACATCCAGATTTTAATAATATATATTTAAATTCTAAAAAATTAATTTTATTCACCCTTATTCATTCAAAATTCTCAATTTTATATATTTAATTTTAGATGTTACAATATCCACTCTCCCTTCATGATTTTCTTCCTCATTATATGTTTTCATTGGCTATTGGTGATCATCTAGAGTGAAGATGATTCAAGTGGTCTCTAAGTGTATATGATTTTATTCTCTTTTATTTATTGACAAATGGTAATGTATTACCTTTTAAGGGATTTAATAATCTATAGTGGCTAATATATAGTTTCTTGTCATTTTTTTCTAACATTTTTATATGAAAGAATAAAGTGTTTTCAGTTTAAATCATATTGGGTATGACTTATTAACCAATCTCAATTAATTCCCAATAATAAATAAAAAATAGTTTATAATTATAATCATATAGTTTATGAAATTAATATTATTCACAAAAACTTGATTCATTACATTCTCTTCCGCACTTAAATAAATTTCATTCACCAAATTTTATTTATTCTAATCTAATATATTCATGTTAAGGTATTCTTAACATATTCATCATTTTTTATTAAAAATCTAAAATGAAATCTTCCTTACTCTCTTATTATATATCATGTTACATATCATTACTAAAATAGTATTTTACCATTTTATCATTTACCCATGTATGTATATATCATAATCATATATTTTTCATAACAATAATTTCCAAAACCCTTTGAATATCCTAAACAGTTAACTACAATAAAAATAAATATTCTTCAAAAAAGTAACTCAATATTTAACAATTAATTTTATTAATCACTATTTTATGAAGTCCAAAAAATTTAATATATATTTTTTTTCGCAAAAATTTGATAAATACTATCAAAAAAACCATGGATATGTTTTTCATTAAATAAATAATAAATTCTAAATCTATAAATGCTATCTATATAACTTTTCTAAAAATTAATCAACCATTTATTACCTCAATATCAATATTATATTAAACCTAATAGTTATACATACCTAAATCATGTGTTCTTATTTAGTTATCTAGAAAAATATAAAATTAGTATAAAATAAAATTTCAATTTTATTAATCCCATTTATTATATGATTCCTAAAATGTAAAGTAGAACTACCAAAGAAGAATCTATAGAAGTTTTACACAATCCCCATAAATTTTAGAATGTGCTAGAATTTCATTGATAAATATAACTTAATAATGATCTTTGAGTATCAAGAATTAATTTATATTATGATATAAACCTCAATACCTTATTTAAGAAAATTAAATCCAACTTTTATATTTTAAATAATATATAATCAGTTTCATAACCATTTATCTATGCTCCATTATTCTGTTATAAGGATTAGTGGAATATAGATACATACCATTCTCATATTTGTTATATATATATTTTTAATACAATACTAAAAATGAAAATGTATATTAGTAACATAAATTAGAATGATCTTAATAATATAAAAAATAAATAAAAATATGTCTTCTCTAATGAAACCCTCATTTCATCCTTTTATACATTCAGTTTAATCTATATTTCTTTAAGATATGTTCTCTTATAATTATTATCCCATTAAAAGAAGTTAATTAGTAAATAAATAATATTAATTTATTCATAATTGTAATGTTATTGATTGAGGAATATTCCATTATAATTTCTAGCCATTTTCTTAGTCTTACACACACTCATCATCAACCAAAGTGAAGATTGAGACAATATTCATCCAACATTTTTGGGAGATTTCTATTATGTGAATCTATTCCACAACCACATCCACATTTAATTATCCATTTAGGGATGCAATTGGTTGAAGAAACATACAATATATACCTTAACATAACATCGCATTTCTATAATATATTTATAATTATCATTTGACTTATCCTTGGGGTTTTCAATATTGTTCTCTTGTCCTAATCATAACAACATCAAATATTACCTCAAATAAAATAAATGCTACTACATACATTTTAATTATGATAAACTCTAAAATATAAAAAAATGAACTTTCTAAATCATAATTATTTTCTACTGATAACAAAATAATTTTTTAAGATATCCATACCCTATAGTATTACAAACTGAATAACCCTAGACATGAACTCTGAAATTTAGTTATAAATACTTTTTATAAAATTGATACCAACTATGATGCCCTAAATATATGACCATATCCATTGAATGATTTTAAATAATGTATTTAATTATGTTACATTCCCATGATCATTTAGTTTTTTTTCGGGGAATTAATACCAGTAAAATTCATGATATTTCTTTCTAATTAATATTTTTTATATTATATAATAAACTAGATAATATATAATATATATTAAAAATACACCACTGATTATAAATATGAGATAATCTACTATAAATATCATATATTTCTTATCAAAATATCCTTGGAAAATGTAAATTTACGAAAGGGGTCAGATCAAATGACTAGTAAGTTTAAACATAAGAGAGAATAATCAAAGATCATAAGTGATCATAATATAATCATTAAGATACCAATGATACCTTTATCATGTGAAGAATATATCATAAATAAAGCCATAATTAATGGAATAACATAAGATATGAATTAAATAGTGTGAAATCATGATTCACATAACATGATCTATGATAGAATAACATAGTTAAGAGAATAAGCTTAAAAATATTGAGAAATCAATAATGATGGGAATAATACAATCATGAGACTCATCATCATTTTCCAATATTAAAAGAAATAAAATTAACTCTTGAATATATATCCTAAGAGATATAATATTTTAACCAATGCATTGAAGTGTGATATAATATGCCACCTTCAATTTATCTATACTTGTGAGTGAAACCTCAAAATCATTCACTGAGAATATCATAATGAACTAATGGAAATAAATAGTGTTTCATTTAAAATTATACTGAAAATTATTCTCATTTTAATGTATAAATAAACCATATATTAAAAATGGTTTTCATATCATTCTCTAATAGAATAACATTATTAAATAATTAATAATCATATCCTCATAAACCCATGGATAACAAATGGCTATCCAAATATTTTTATTAATGTTATCTGTAAATTCCCTTTAATATAATAAATAAGGTATATTGTATTTGTGAAATATTTTAATGAACTAACTAAAATACCCTCTCAAACTGGTACCCGAACTAATCCACCACAAACTTGAAGGGAGTTCCCGATCCCCACTGGCTAACAAATAGCACCCAAACATGAAGCAACAAACAAAGTGAATGATGTCACTCATCCCAAAGAAAAAAATGGCATATATACAAATAAAAAATATAAAAAGAGAAAGATATAAATATATTCCACAACAACTAATAACCAAGAGAAGTGATACAACTGAAAAAAAGGACTAAAAAAACAACCACTCCAAAAACTCCATGATATAACATGGGAAAACACCTACCATCTCACCAATAGCTACCCAAATCCTAGCTGATAGAAAACCTCGCCATCTCACTATATAACCTTGCATTTCCTCATAATGAAATACATGGCCAAGAGCTAATAGGATCAGTAGTGTATCACCTAGGTTCTCTATATCATGTATCTAAATAATAATCCAATCGTATTAAACTTTATAAAAAATAATACATGATAATAGTATAATAGTTTTTATATCAAAATCATTGAAAAAAAATTTAATTTTCCTTTTTTTTACATTTCCAAATAAATAATTTAAATCAGTTTCAAATCATTTAAAAACCATATATCACAATAGATATATAATTTTAAAAAAATAATTCATCACCTATCATATAAAATACAAGTAATTACAACAAAAAAGTACAATCCAAATGTAGAATCATAGGTACCATCATTCAAGTGATCAAAATATGTCAGGATAGATTGGAAACTCATAACGAACATAGGCAATCACATATGCATTAATACACTAGACATATTAATTGAGTCTAGAGATAATAGGAATACCCAATCAATTGAACCTCCAATTAAGTCTAACAAGTCCATATAAAAACTTTATAAGGGTGTAGATGAAATTCCAAATGAGCAAACCTCATGACTGTAACACCCCGAGTTTTGATGATTTTTTTTGAGTAAATTAATTTTATTTGATGGATTACATTACAATCTTCACCAAGTTAATATTTATTTATATGAAACATCATATTAATATTTCACTACTCACAATCCTTATATTTTCATGTGATATATGCAATACTATTTTTGGCTTGTGTTACACATAATTTCATGTTTAACCTGCATTGCATGCAACACCGAGTTTAAACTAAACATGGAACACTATTATTATAGTTAATAAATAGCTATTAGAATGGTGGGTATAAATATTATTAACTAAATTATCAAAATATGGATTATTAATGTTTATAAAATGAATTATTTGGTAAATAATTAATAATAAATGAATATAATAAATATTTGAAATAAAATCAATCCCTTTTATGAAAAAAAATATTTTTCTATGCACAAACATGTTTTATTTGAATGAATTAAAAAACAAATTTTTATGAATTATTATAGTAAAATATAAATATATTACATTCAATAAACTGTTTAACATCCATCTTATGTGTTCTATATACAAGAGATAAGAATAAATCTAATTTTATGCATAAAAAATGCATTTTTCAAAAAGGTATTTTTTCAACCATTTAATAGAGCACTTATTTAAAAAATAAAATTTGAAACTTTAATAAATTATATTTTAAAAAATAAAGCTCATTTTTTAAACCATAACATAAAAATTATATTAGGGTGATTTTTTGTAGTTTTTTTGAAAAGATTCATTTTTGATGAACTGTGGAAAATACAAAATTTTAGTTGAAAACTGATTTTTTGAATTATTTATATAGTTAAATTATATTTTAAATTTTTATTAGAGTAAAATAAGATCAATTATACATCTATTAATCCAATTTGGTTCTTTGTAATCAATTTTAATTTTAAATTTTATTTTAAAACATTTCAATCTTTTGAAAATTTTAATTTTTCAAAAACTCATTTTATTGTCCCATCAGCAGAATTAATTTTAAATTAATTTCTACAGCTTCTATGATTGGAATTTTTAAAAATTTATTATATAATTTGAATCATAATAATTAATAATTTTTAATAATTCCAACATAATTTTTAAAAAAATCAATGGTGAAAATAATTAAATTAATCACAATGGCAAAGAGAAAATAAGTTGACCAAGAGACAAAACTTATAAACATAAGAGGATAAATTACCTAGAAACTTTTCCAATACCAATTGGTTGGCCATATTTATACCTTAAAATTTCATGGATCAATTTTTTTCATTATAGAATCATTTTTTAGGTAAAAATATTGGCACACCTAACTTTCATTTCATGATTTCTATGCATGTCCTCTTCACTGCTTAAAAAAGGAAACCACCTCCCCCTCTCCTAACACCATAAAAACAATTTCTTTGGAAAATAAATTCCAAAATCACTTCTCCACTTCACTAATCTCATCATAGAATCCTTATTTTAGGAATAATTCCAACCAAGAAAGTCCATTGGTGCAAACTAAAAGGAGATAACCATTGAAGAGGCAACATTTATCAAGAAACAGTTTTGTTTTATTTAGTCCTCAAACACATTCAATCGTGTTTATATCATTATTATATAATAAAATATTTATATTAAATATAATGAGATTTTTTTTATGTTTACAAACTTCAATGAAAAATATTCCATCAAAAGGGACTCTAAATCATCATTTGTGTGTACGGCGGACTACCACCTCACGAACCGATGTCGTTCAATTTTCCATTAAAACTTATTAGGGTTGGGAATATTGATTCAAATTAAATTTATCTATGATATATATTATTTATATTATTTAATTATTATTATAGATTTATTTTTTAACACATACCTTCATGGTTTCCATTTTTGTTAGAATATGATAATGTTGTTCATGTGTACCACAAACTACCGCCTCACGAACTGATGTGATTCATTAACACATTACATGAAATTTATTAAGGATGGGTTTAATAGAAATATTTGATTTATATGAAATAAAAAATTTAATGGACTGAAAATATATTTAAATATATAAATATATCATTTATTTTTATTTCTTCAATATGATAAGAAAATGGAAACAATGTTCATGAGAACATATGACCAACTGTCTCCATGAATGGTGTATTTCATTTACAATCACTAAATTTTATGGATTAATCTAAATAAATATATAATAAAAATATATGATACTAATATAATTTTAATAATTCTTTATATTTTTAAATCATGATCTACATAAGAGGACCATAAATAAAAATTCAAAACAATTAAAAAAAACAAAGCAGTTATTAACCGAAACACTACATTAACATTGAATAGTTAATAAGTGGGTATTATAATGTCATAAGTAAATTATATATGGTATTATATATATGAATATGGTTATCATATAGATTTATAATAAACTTATATTTATTATCTATGTGGGTTGAACAAGTTTGATGAGAGTCAAGTCTTAAGGTAAGGGTATTATAGTCTCACTTTTACTTCTACAAGACTTATTCCATATTCACCATTTTTTTCTTTTGTGGGGTGTATATACATCTATATGACCAATAATATCATTAATTTCATTTATTTCATGATATTTAATGTTTCAATTGTTGTTATTCTTTTTGGGAGATTAGGATTAAAAAATTAATCAAGTTGTAAGGGATTTCTGCCTCACTTTTATTATCCATGAGAAAAAATCCATGTTCACCACCAATGTAGTGTGTATATTGAATATTGATGTATTTTATGATCCATTTACTAATAGTTATTTTGATTTTAAATATACATTTTTGGATATATCATCCATGATTTCTAGCTTTAAAATGTTACCAAAGCAGTAAGGTATTTTTTTCTCAATTTTCCTTTACTAAGACACATGTTATGTTATCTAACTATACTATTTTATGAGGTGTATATGATTCCATTTTGAAATATTATGTAATAAATACTATTATTTTCATGATATTTTATGATTCTTGTTATTTTATTCTTTTATGGGGATTTTAATTCAATGTTACCAAAGTGGTAAGAGTTTATTATTACAATCTCATCGTTTATCAGGATTGATTATGATTATGATTCCATTGATGAAATATTATGATCCATATATAAAAAATTATCATGAATTTTATTCTCCATTTTTTATAAAATATATCTTCCAGAAATGGTACAATTCTTAAACTCTTTGGAACACAAGATTATTAAGAAATTATTTTTAATAAAATATGAACTTATTTTACTCTTCGGTCAGAAATCTATTTCATTAGAAAACCATATTTTCTAAAAACAATTTGATTTTTTTTAAATGATATTTTATGATCATTTAAAAAAAATTATTTTAAAAATGTTTTAGGATTTAAATTTTTTTAAGATGGTTTCCAATCCTTCCTTTAAAATTTTGTAAAGTTATTTTCAAAGAAAAAGGTTTTTAAAATTTTTTATGATTTAAAAATATTATTTCCAAGGAAAGGATATTTTCATTAAGAAAAATTTTAAATTATTTTTAATTATTACATCATATGTTTTTAAAGTGGTTTTCAAAGAAAACTATTTTGAAAATTTTTGATGTCATAAAAAATGATTTTTAAATAAAATTGATTATTCGTATAAAAAGTTCCAAGTGATAATTAAAAATAATTATCCATACAAGATTCCATCTTTTGATATAGTTTATGCTTTATTTGGGATATGATATAAGAAAAACATTATTATTACTTCTATGAAAGGTTTATGTTTAAGATGACATGTTGTTTATGAAACCTTTTTATCTGCCACGGGTTATATGATGATAAAACGTTTATGAAACTTGCTTCCTTTATTAGGTTATTGAATGATGGAATTATTATGAAACCTTCCACTTTTACACTATTTATAATATGATGAATTTTTTATGATATCCATTTCATTTCATGGGTTATGATATGGTGTTTATGAAAACCATCTTTTTTTTTATGGGCCATGATATGATTAATGTTTCATTATCATGTGGAACAAGTATGTATGATTTCATTATGTGATGGGTGGGACATATATCTCCCACTAATACATTGGTTAAATATTTATATCTCATGATATAAACATGGATGGATTAGGGAGTCAACCCGGTTCATTAAGGGAGTTTGTTCACTAAGATGGTATTGAGAGTGAACCTTGACTACTAATATAGTCTTATAAGAGAACTTTGACGACTAAGATGATCATTGGAGCGAACCATGATGACTAAAATGGTTTTGGTAGTAAACCCAATCCACTAAAATAACCTTGTATTTCATCCTTGACTACTATGGGAATCATTTGATATGTTTATGCTTTACCCATAATTCCATGTCTTATACCTATATTACACTACTACAAAAATGGGAAAGCGCAGCGCCACCTTATATCAGCACTAAAATTTTAGCGCTGATATATGGATTCTTTATCAACGCTTTTTTAGTGCAGATAAAGGTCGTATTTATCAGCGCTTTGTTAGCACTGATAAAACTGTAGTCCATTTTTTGATAAAGTCGGTCACCCAGTGCCCTCGTTTTATCGCGACCTAAAGCTCTCGCGGAACTGGAACCCTACGACTCCCCTCTGCTACCCGCTGAGCTTCGCGTTACCGGACCTCTGCCACCCTCGAGCTTCTCGTTGCTGGACCTCTGCTGCCCAATGAGATTTGTGTTTCCGGACCTCCGCCGCCCTCAAGCTTCACTTTGCCGGACCTCCGCTGCCTGCTGAGCTTCTCATTATCGGACCTCCGCCGCCCTCAAGTTTCGCGTTGCTGGTCCTTTTCCATCCACTGAGCTTCATGTGCCAAACCTCCACCACCCTTTGAGCTTCGCTTTTCACGGTCTAAAAAATCTATGAACCCCCTTTTGATTTTGGGATTTTACTATTGATGATTGTGATGAATAATTTGCTTTATGTTTGTTAGTTGGTACATGTTGTTTAATGAGATGTGTTAAGGAAATTTTTGGTGTAGTTAATCATCATTTGGTGAATAAGTTCATCTGTTATAGTTTTATTGTCATGTGATTAGGATGTTTCCATTTTTTTCATGTCATATTGCAAGGTCTTGGGAACTGACGTAAAGAATTTCTATATGATATATTTCATGAAAAAACAATATGTATTTAGATCTTGATCGTATGTTGGAAAAATGAGAATGTGTGAGTTTTTCCTTGTGCATTTGGGATGCATGTTTTATGGATTGTTGTAGCTAGGCATGAAATTGGAGACCTAGGTGTAACTATGTATCCTATTATGATAGTAATGAATAGAAATAAAGTTCTTGAATGAGAAACACTCTGTGATGGTCTAACCTATATACATAGGTGGGAATTGTTTCTAGTAATTATTGTAGCTAGGCAATGGATTTAAAGATCCATGAATCCCTACATATCTTGTGTTTACATAAATCAAGACACGTATAGTTATTATGAAACTGTATAGTTTCACATCATATAGAAAGGAAATTGGCTTCCTAACTAGATAATCGGAATTGTGTATAATTAGGATGTTAGATTTTTAGTTCAAATCCATATATCTCAGACTAAAGGGATGGTTTATTCTTGTAAAATATCTCTTGAGAAACCTAGTATTGGTGGAAAGATTGATATGCTCATCATCAATGGCGATCAATGAGTTTACACTATCAGAGTGAAGTTTATGAAAAATTTAAGGTCCTTCCCACTTGGATTATAGTTTCAATAGATTCCTCTTAGGTATCATGGATTCCCTTAGATCCAAAACCATGTCACTGTAAAGTAAGGAATGAAGGATAACCTTTTTATTTAAGGACAACACCACCCGTTTCTGATGCATTTCTAGGTCATCCAATGCTTGAACCCTATTTTCTTCGAGGGGTTCCCCCCTTCTTTCCTTCATGTTATCTATGTGACTTTGTCTGGCAGTGCACTTGTATGGCATAATGCCCAGACCACCAAGCTTTCTAGACTTGCCACCCCTACCTCCATATCTGTCCTTCTCCCTCACTGAGGTTACTGACTGCTTCTTTGTAGTGGCCAAACCCCTTCCTAGCAGTGTTTGTTCTGTCTCCCTTGGCTCTGAGCCTTTCATCCAACTCCAAATACTTATTGATCCAGATAGAACTACCTCACCAGCCCCCAAGTTTCATTACCCATCCTTCCCCTGCCCCTTTGGATCCTCATCTCCCACTCATATGAAGCTTACCAACCAGAATGGATTATGAACATGTTTTAAATCAAGGGACCTCAATGAGAGATCATCCTCACACTTCAATAAGGCTACTAGCTCTAGATCTAATGACAGAGCCCTGTCCTACCCATCATTATTATCTTCACGTGTAATTCTCATGGTCTTAGTGCCCATGTTAAATCGTACTTCCTCACCATAGAAATTAAAAAGCATAATTTCATTTTTGTTGTTGTCTAATAACACAAAAACCCTATAATAATCATATAATTCTCCTGGAAGATTAAGTTGCATGGATTTCTACACTCCGACCCCTCCAACAGACACAAATGGGTATTTTGGTACAATAAATATGTTGTTGAGACTATTCAATATTGCAATCAATTCTTCACTACCAAGGTGTCCAAAAGTGACACCTCCTTCCTTATGACTTTTGTTTTTGGAAGCTATGACCCTCCTCAAAGGGAATCTCTATGGAGTGAACAAAATAACTTCGATCTCGACCACCATCCATTGTTTGTTGGGGGTGAATTTAATGTCATTTCAACCTAAAGGAAAGGAAAGGTAGAATCCCATTATAGAGGAAGTCCATCATGGAGTTTGTTCAGTTCATGGTTGGGAAGGGCCTTATTGATCTTAGCTTCTCAGGTGACAGTTTCACCTGGTGCAACAACTGCAGGGGCCATCACTTCTTGTGGAGTCTATTGGATAGGTGTATAGCCAACATGAAATCCACTAACCTATTCTCAAATACCATGTTTATTCATCTTGGTTGAGGTATTTTGAACCACTACCCCCTCTTGGTTTCCATTTCTTCTTGGCATGATCATCATGAACCCTTGTAGGAACCCTTGTACCAGGACATGGTTTGTGAAATATGGAATGAACCCCTGTAGGAGTATCGGGCCACCTTCAATCTCAGTGACCTGACCTCGAACCCTGATAGGTGCGTGTTCACCCCTTCATCCTCAGTATGGGTATTTAGGCATGATGATATTGAATGTAGGGCAGAGACCTAGGAGTGGTAGATGTATCATTCTTGATTATTCTTGTGTTTGGTCTGGGGTGATTTGAGGAAACTATAATGAATCTAAAGTAATTATATTTAATGAAGATGAATAAATACTAATGGTTACGCTCTATTAATCTCTATTTTTATAAGGAATTGGTTCTCTTCTACTGTATTTGGATGTATTTTTTTGTGTACTTGAACCATAAATACTAATATTTGAGATTCAAATAGGATGAAGATGAATAAAGATTGGATGGATGCTAATCGTTTGACAATAGAGTATGAGAATGGAGTGAAAGTGTTCATCAAATTTGTAAAGGATCACGCAAAGGATCCTTCTCAAATCCTTTTTCCATGTTTACATTGTTTTTATTCTAGACTAATTACTCCATAGGATTTGGAAGAACATTTGATATGTCACGGAATAGATCGGAGTTATAAATGTTGGAATAAACACAGAGAAAAAGCGAATATAGCTACTGGCTGGGATAAAACTGCATTTTATGGATCATTAAATATGAATACAAATATGGATAATGAAGAAGACAGTTTGGAGGATGTGATTACAGATGTCAATGATGATGAATATCGTATTGAGTAAATGTCAAAGACAATTGAAGATGAACTCCGTGATTGCCCAAAATTGTTTGAGAAGTTAAAGAGTTGTGCAAATATTCCATTATATATAGGTTGCACCAAGTATACAACATTTTCAGCTGTACTGAAGCTGTATAAATTGAATGCAGGAAACAGATGGAGTGATGTCAGTTTTATGGAACTAATTGCTCTCTTGAATTACATGATTCTTAAATATAATGAGTTCCCAATCCGGTCATATGAAGCTAAATGAATGCTATGCTCAATGGGTATGATTTCTGAAAGAATACATGCCTGCCCAAAAGCTTGTATATTATTTCACAAGGAGGAGAAATCACTTACAGAATGCCCAAATTGTTGTGCTTCTCGATACAAGAAAGATGAATCCAATCCTACAAAAGTTGTATGGTACTTTCCAATCATTCCAAGGTTTAGGCATCTATATAAAAGTGAAGAAACTGAAAGACAATTATCGTGGCATGCAGATAAAAGAAATAAAGATGGGAAATTACGTCATCCGGACAACTCTCCTCAATGAAAGAAAATTGATCATGAGTATCCTGAATTTGGAAAAGAGCTGAGAAACCTTCGTCTTGCATTATCTACAGATGGATTAAATCCTTTTGGTTTTCAAACCAGCACTCATAGTATATGGCCTATTATGTTGGTAAATTATAACTTGCCACCCTGGTTATGCATGAAGCAGAAATTCATCATGTTATCTATGCTTGTATTAGGAAAAAAACAACCAGGTAACGATATTGATGTTTATCTTGCTCCTTTGATTTAGGATTTAAAGTTATTGTGGGTTTCAGGTGTTATGTTGTATAATTATTATAAAAGTGAATACTTCACTTTGAGAGTGATGTTGTATTAGACAATAAATGATTTCCTTACTTATGGAAATTTTTCAGGCTATAGCATTAAAGGAACTCAAGGGTTTCCCATGTGTGAAGAAGATACAAAATCAATTAGGTTGAAACATTCATTGAAATCTGTGTTTCTAGGACATCATAGATTTATACCTCATCAGCATAAGTAGCGATCTTGGACGACATCATTCAATGGAAGTTCAGAACAACGTGCAGCACCGTCTCCACTAACATGTGATCAACTGTTTGAGAAAGTAAAATATGTGAACACTGTTTTTGGTAAACCATTTTCGAAAAAACTTATGAAAATCGGTTGAAAAAAGAGATCATTTTTTTTAAATTACCATACTGGAATTGTTTGTACGTCAGACATTTTCTTGATTGATGCATGTGGAAAAAAATGTATGTGACAATGTTATCGGAACGTTGCTAAATGCCCCTAGAAAAACAAAGGATGGAATTAAGGCAAGGTTGGACATTGTTGACATGGGAATACGAGAAGAGTTGGCTCCCGTGAAGGGTGAAAATCGAATGTTTCTTCTTCTAGCTGCTTATACTCTTTCTTGGGAGGAGAGATATCAGTTTTAAAACTTCTTTAATGATGTAAAGGTTCTAGATGGGTATTCATCAAATATCAAGAACATTGTGTCAATGAATTATTTGAAGTTAAAAGTGTTTAAATCACATGAATTCCATTTTTTGATGAAAGATCTAATTCCTATAGCTTTACATTGAATTTTTCCCAAAAATCTTCATCATACGTTAACCAAACTTTATTTCTTTTTCAAAGCTATATGTAGCAAAGTTTTAGACCCGGTGAAATTTCTAGCTATGGAAAAAGAAATTGTCATCATATTATGTGAATTAGAAATGTTCTTCCTACCAAAATTCTTTGATATGATGGTTCATTTGATGATTCACTTGGTGAGAGGGATTTGACTTTGTGGTCCTGTATAGTATAAATGGATGTATCATGTTGAATGGTATATAAATATTTTGAAAGGGTATGTCAAAAATCAAAGTCAGCCAGAGGGTTGTATAGTAAAGTGATATATTGTTGAGGAAGCCATTGAATTTTGTACAGAATACCTATCTGATGTGGAAAGCATTGGTCTCCCAAAATCTCGTCACACTGGACGCGTTGAGGGTGAGGGAATTTCTAGAGGAGAATTTGTGACAATCAGTATTACAGATTGGGAGTAGGCCCACCTTTATGTTTTGCATAACATTTGGGAGGTTGCTCCATATATTGAAACTCACAAATAAATTCATAGGCAATTGAATCCATGAAGGGCTGAAAAATGGTTATCAAATACACATAATCACCAGTTTATAGGATGGTTTCAGGACCATATTTTTAAGCAGTTGGATGAAAATCTGAATTCAATTTCAGAATGACTTCGATGGCTAGCCGCTGGACCAAGTGTGTATGTATTATCTTACAGTGGTTATGTAATTAATGGTTATATGTTCTATATAGATGAACATGATGAAGATAGTACCATGAAAAATAGTGGAGTTACACTAGTGGCTGAAGCGATGAATTTTTCTGGTAGTAAGGATATAAATCCAATTTATACAAATATGTCATACTTTGGCATTATCAAACAAATATGGGAGTTGGATTATACGACATTCCAATTGCCGATTTTTCAATGCAAACGGGTTGATAAAAACAGTGGTGTTAAAATAGATGAATGTGGATTTGTGAAATTTGATTTTAGTAAAGAAGGGTAAAAATACAAACAATTTATAATGGAATCACAAGAGGTACAAGTTTTTTATGTTCTAGATCCTGCAAACCGAAGGTGGTCGATTGTTCTGTTATCATCCAAAACTACTAAAGGTTCCGATGAAAATTCAGTTGAGGATAATTCTTTCAGTGGTACATCGCAATAATTTCAGAGAAGTCCAAATGTAGATGATGTTTTTTATGTTAGAGGAGACCACAATTAAGGGATTTGGATAATTGATAGAGGGGTCAAATCCCTTCAACCTTTTGAAAAAAATAAAGAGAGTTCAATAAACATGTTATATTTTGTTTGTAATATAGATATTGTTATCTCATGTTATTATCTTATCATTACTGAATTTATGTAATCTAAATTAACTGTTTAACCACTTTTGCAGATAATGACTTCTGCACATTATGGTGCTCCTAACCTTGAGGCTGAACAAGTCTCTCAATCTGCTGCTGCTGCGGCTACTACTGCTCCTGCTGCAGCTGCTGTTTCTCCTGCTGCTGCTCCTACTGCGGCTCTTGCTGCTGCTCCTACTATGGCTCCTGCTGCTACTAGTGTTGAGTTCCAACAACCATCAACATATTCCATTGATACAATTTGATATGAACATATATATGATGTTGATATCGATGAAATGGTTGGCAATGAAGGACCGACGTCGCAGAAAACACAGGTGCGTCATAGTTTGATAGTGTTAGCCAAAGTTCTTAAGGAGAAAAGCAAAGGAATCAAATTTGATGTTGGATGGAATGCATGAGGCCAACATGTGAATCCCAACAAGGCTATGTTTAGTAGTTACATTGGAGTTTTCACTTAGAAACGCATGCCGATTGACATAGATTCATGGCACCATGTTGAGTCCGGGCTGAAGGCTGTGATTTGGGAAGAAATTACGCTAACATTATGAATTTATTTCTTTAATTTACTAAAAAATAAAATAATGAAACAATGTCTTACTCTTCTCAATCTCCTGAAGAATACATTTATAGTAGAAAATTCACACAAGGATTATATACTAAGTCTTGCAGGAAAGATTCATCGATATTTTTGCACTATTTTAACAAGATGTCACCTGAAAGATTCCAAAGGTAAAATAAACCTGCATCCACCCATTATCTATGCACACCTGATATACCAAGAATCATGGGATGCATTTATTAGCCTCCGTGGGGATGAGAAGTTTCAGGTACATTGTGAGTGATAATACGTTGTTTGAGGATACCTGTATTCATCACTTTAATTGTCAATATTTCATTTATGAAATAGAAACACTATACTGAAAATAAGGAACGTGCATCAAAACCAACATACCCCTATCGTAAAGCAAGGATGGGGTACGCTTCATTAGAAAAGAAAATGGTACATATTTTAAATATACAATAATATTGTTAGGTGCCAATAAACAACATCATAATTATCTTTCTATGTTTATATGTATATTGATGAGTCTAAAACCAAATACACTTCCATCCCACGTCATGTGTTATAGAAGGAGGCACGTGTGAATAAGGAAGGGAAGCTAGTATATGAGAACACACAAAAAGTGTGGGAAATATGAGTAAGTATGACACGACAATAAAAATATTTGTTTTAAATTACTATTACATAAAAATAATTAGTTATTTTCCTATATCTGACAGTCACAGGAATCAGCTACTCCTGTAGCGGATGTAGACCTATTATCGATAGCTTTGAAGAAGCCAGAAAAATATGGTCGTGTCAGAGGTGCGGGGTTTGGGGTGACACCCCGATTATATTTTGAGAAGAAAAAAATGGATGATACAGATGAAAAATTGGAACAAATGAGCGAAAAAATAGCAGCCCTTGAAGAACGATTTCAATGGTAGGGAGAGTTTCTAGCAACTTTTATGGGTGGGAAGCAAGGAGAATACACAACTCAGGAACAACCAATGTGTAAACATCCAGCCCCACCCCCACCAACTTTGAGGTGACCCATTCCCCTCAAAGAACTGTCTTATCCATGGTAACCAATATTCTAATAATTGTTCCCATGAAATGTGAATTAGACAAAAACTGATACTTTTTCTGTACTGATCTTCTACAGGGTGATAATGATTGTGATTTATATTTGTAAACACCCACATATCACCTTGTAGCGAGGGATACAGTGTTCAATATCCCAGATTCCACGCTACATAATAGACCACTTCCAAAAGATCATCTGAAAGTGACAATTACTGTAGCTCATGAGGAAAGTGCAAAGCTACCTATTCCACTTGATGAAGATGATATTCATATGGTCAAAAAGGATATTGGGACATTCCTTGCATGGCTGTCACAACTTGTAAGAGTACATGCAGACAAAGAGGTATTTATTTCCTTTTTTTCAAGCTAAACTTTTAACAATTAATGAAAAAAGGGTCTGAACCAATGATTGTTATTATAGATGAAGAAAGGGAAGGGGGTGACAAACGTCGACTCAAAACCATCTAAAGGATTGACCAACTGATCCCAAGGAGCTACTGAAAGCACAATAACACCACCTGTTCTCTATCCACATTTTCATTGAAGACTCATGTGGATACAAAGCTAAAAGATGGTATTAGTCATATAGTGGTTTTAGAAGAGAATATATATGGAGAGGAAAGTCAAGATTTCGTTGCTGCTGAAAATGTAAATGAGATCCTTGAAAATGGTTGGATAGGCGTCATAGTTGTAAATATATATATGAGGTATATTTTCATGAATTGATTTTCTAAAAGCTGATATAATGTGAAAATTATGACTAAATGCATTTTATATTGTTGATAGACACATTTATGAAAAACAGTTGAAGGAATTTTCCCATGAGCCAAGATTTGGACTCGTTAGTCCTCATTCCACATCAACACACCTAACAAAATTAGATCCATCAAAAAAATATGAAATAGTGAATGGCTTGCTGAAAACATTGAAAGCAAGATTACAGATGACAGACTATTCCTAATACCAACCATGCAAGGGTAAAACTCTATGATTAAATCATAACAATTATATTTTCAATTCTTTTATTACTTATTCCTTTTTTTGTTTTAGGAAACATTGGTTACTAATTGCGGTGAACTTGGATACTCCAAAGATTTATTTTCTGGATTCAAAGCAAGGATATCCATCAAACCAACCACACATGATGGAGTTTGTGAATATGTAAGACACTACATCCTAAATTTTAGGTCTAAACATCAAGTAATATAATTTATATTATCTTTTAATGAGGATTTTGTTATGATAGGGCGGTGTATCATTATCATCTAAAAAAAGTAATGAGGACAGGGGCTAAGCATAAGGAGGCAAGCAAGTATTATGTCTGGACAAATATCAGGGTATATATAATAAAATTTCACTATCCAAACACATCTCAACACAAGTTACTTATTATAATAATGATCAATTTTTTTCAGTGTCCAAAACAAAAAAACGATAATGATTGCGGTTATTATGTTTGTAAATTTATGAAATAGATCGTTTTTCATCAATAGACTAGCATCCCTAAAGAGTTATTTTTAAAAACAACTAATAGTTCGTTAAATTTATTTATTAATTCTTTATTTTTATATTTTTCGGTACTAATATGACTTTCGAAAATCCTCATACTCACAAGAGGATATAGATGTGTTCAGAAATGAGTGGGATGCATACCTAATGGCATATTGTACCCAAATATAATGGATATCTAACTTTGGGGCTAGTACAATTGGTGGTCATTTTTGAGAGGGGTTAAGGGGATCAAAAGAAGAAACATTGTTGTATGTAAATGTTCATAGGAAAATTGTAATTTTTATTAAATAAAACATTGTTTCTCCAATGAGTCATTTTCCCATTTTAACAGATGATATGCACCAACAATATGCAAGAATGCTGAACCACTCAAAGGGTCTCTCTTTTGTTTAAAATGGACAGAATTTTAATTGAGAACAACAAATGAACTATGAAAATCCAACCAAATGCATTAGTATTGTCTTTATCTTTTATAAAAATGATACATGGGTCCTTTTTGATGTGTAAGATTCATCCCCGCCTCAATCCGAGGCATGGTGTGGCTGGTACCACTCAAAGGGTCTCTCTTTTGTTTAAAATGGACAAAATTTTAATTGAAAACAAAAACTAACCTTTGAAAATCCAACAAAAAGCATTTGGATTGTCTTAATATTTTAGGAGAACGATCCATGGGTCCTTTTTGACGATTACGATTCATCCCCGCCTCAATCCGAGGCACGGTGTGGCCGGTAACACTCAAAGGGTCTCTCTTTTGTTTAAAATGGACACAATTTTGAGTGAAAACAACAACTGACCTACGAAAATCCAACCAAATGCATTCGGATTGTGTTGATCATTTTGGAGAATGATCAAAGAGTAATTTTTGAAGTGTACGAGTTATCCCCACCTCAATCAGAGGCACGATGTGTCTGGTACCACTCAAAGGGTCTCTCTTTTGTTTAAAATGGACACAATTTTGAGTGAAAACAACAACTGACCTACGGAAATCTGACCAAACACATTTGGATTGTCTTTATATTTTATAAGAACAATCCATGGGTCCTTTTTGATGTATAAGAGTCATCTCTGCCTCAATATGAGTCACGGTGTGGCCAGTACCACTCAAAGGGTCTCTCTTTTGTTTAAAATGGACACAATTTTGAGTGAAAACAACAACTGACCTACGGAAATCCAACCAAACTCATTCTCATTGTGTTTACCCATTAGGAGAATGATTCAAGAGTCCTTTTTGACATGTTAGATTCAACACCGCCTCAATCTGAGGCATGGTGTGGCCGGTACCACTCAAAGGGTCTCTCTTTTGTTTAAAATGGACACAATTTTCAGTGAAAACAATAAATGACCTATGAAAATCCAACCAAACATATTAATATTGTCTTGATTTTTTATAATAACGATACCTATGTCCTTTTTAATGTGTAATAGTAATCCCCACCTCAATATGAGGCACGGTGTGGCCGGTACCACTCAAAGGGTCTCTCTTTTGTTTAAAATGGACACAATTTTAAGTGAAAACAACAACTGACCTACAGAAATCTGACAAAACGCATTCCGATTGTGTTTATACTTTAGGAGAACGATCCAAGATTCCTTTTTGATGTGTAAGAGTCAACCCCGCCTCAATCTGAGGCATGGTGTGGCCGGTACCACTCAAAGGGTCTCTCTTTTGTTTAAAATGGACACAATTTTGAGTGAAAACAACAACTAACCTACGGAAATCTGAACAAACACATTCAGATTGTGTTGATCATTTATAAGAACGATGTAAAATTACTTTTTGATGTTTATGAGTCAACCCTGCCTCAATCTGAGGCACGGTGTGGCCGATACCACTCAAAGGGTCTCTCTTTTGTTTAAAATGGACACAATTTCCATTGAAAACAACAACGGACCTATGGAAATCCGACCAAAGACATTTTGATTATGTTGATATTTTATAAGAATTATCCATGGGTATTTTGTGAAATTTATGAGTCATCCTTGCCTCAATACAAGGGATGGTGTGGTCGGTACCACTCAAACGGTCTCTCTTTTGTTTAAAATGGACACAATTTTGAGTGAAAACAACAACTGACCTATAGAAATATGACCAAACGCATTAGTATTGTCTTGATATTTTAGGATAATGATACATGGTTCATTTTTGACGTGTAAGAGTCATCCCTGTCTCAATATGAGGCACTGTGTGGCCGGAACCACTCAAAGTGTCTCTCTTTTGTTTAAAATGGACACAATTTTGAGTGAAAACAACAACTGACCTACGGAAATCCAACCAAAAAAATTTAGATTGTGTTTATCCTTTAGAATAATGATCCAAGATTCCTTTTTGACGTCTAAAAGTCAACCCCGCCTCAATCTGAGGCACGGTGTGGACGGTACCACTCAAAGGGTCTCTCTTTTGTTTAAAATGGACACAATTTTCATTGAAAACAACAACTGACCTACGGAAATCTGACCAAACACATTTGGATTGTGTTGATATTTTATAAGAATGATACATGGGACATTTTTGACATGTAAGAGTCATCCTTGCCTCAATATAAGGCACAGTGTGGACGGTACCACTCATAGGGTCTCTCTTTTGTTTAAAATGGACACAATTTTGAGTGAAAATAACAACTGAACTACTGAAATCTGACCAAACGCATTTGGATTGTCTTGATCTTTTAGGAGAACAATTCCTGGTTTCTTTTTGATATTTAAGAGTCATTTCCTGCTCAATCTGAGGCACGGTGTTTCCGGTACCACTCAAAGGGTCTCTCTTTTGTTTAAAATGGACACAATTTAAATTGAAAACAACAAATGACCTTTTAAAATCCAACCAAACGCATTCCGATTATCTTTTTCTTTTAGGAGAATGATCCATGGGTACTTTTTGACGTGTATGAGTCATTCCTGCATCAATATGAGGCACAATGTGGCCGGTACCACTCAAATGGTCTCTCTTTTGTTTAAAATGGACACAATTTTAATTGAAAACAACAACTAACCTATGAAAATCCAACCAAACGCATTTGGATTGTCTTTATATTTTAGGATAACGATTCATGGGTCCTTTGTGACATGTAAGAGTCATCCTAGCCTTAATATGAGGAACGGTGTGGCATGTACCACTCAAAGGGTCTCTCTTTTGTTTAAAATGGACACAATTTTAGTTGAAAACAACAACTGACCTATGAAAATCCAACCAAACGCATTAGGATTGTCTTTATCTTTTAGAATAAATATCCATGGTACCTTTGTGATGTGTACGATTCATCCAAACCTCAATCAGAGGCACGGTGTGGCCGGTACCACTCAAAGGGTCTCTCTTTTGTTTAAAATGGACACAATTTTAATTGAAATCAACAACTGACCTATGAAAATTCAACCAAATGCATTCGTATTGTCTTGATATTTTAGGATAATGATCCATGGGTCATTTTGGATTTGTAAGAGTCATCCCTGCCTCAATACAAGGCACGGTGTGGCCGGTACCACTCAAAGGGTCTCTCTTTTGTTTAAAATGGACACAATTTTGAGTAAAAACAACAACTAACCTATGGAAATCTGACCAAACGCATTTTGATTGTGTTGATACTTTAGGATAATGATCCACACGTCCTTTGTGATGTGTATGAGTCATCCCCACCACAATTAGATGCATGGTGTGGCCTGTACCACTCAAAGGGTCTCTCTTTTGTTTAAAATGGACACAATTTTGAGTGAAAACAACAACTGACCTATGGAAATCCAACCAAACACATTTGGATTGTCTTGATATTTTTATAGAACGATACATGGGTCCTTCTTGACATGTAAGAGTTATAACCGCCTCAATCTGAGGCACGGTGTGACTAGTACCACTCAAAGGGTCTCCCTTTTGTTTAAAATAGACACAATTTTAATTGAAAACAACAACTGACCTATGAAAATCCAACCAAAAACCTTTTTATTATCTTGATCTTTTAGGATAACGATCCATGGGTCCTTTTTAATGTTTAAGATTCATCCTTGTCTCAATCCGAGGCACAGTGTGGCCAGTACCACTCAAAGGGTCTCTCTTTTGTTTAAAATGGACACAATTTTGATTGAAAACAACTACTGACCTATGAAAGTCCAACCAAACTCATTAGGATTATGTTAATACCTTAGAAGAACGATCTAATAGTCCTTTGTGACGTGTATGAGTCAACTCTATCTCAATCTGAGGCATGTTGTGGCCGTTACAACTCAAAGGGTCTCTCTTTTGTTTAAAATGTACACAATTTTTAGTGAAAACAACAACTGACCTATGAAAATCCAAACAAACACCTTTTTATTGTCTAAATATTTTATCAGAACGATCCATGGGTCCTTTTTGATGTGTAAGAGTCATCCCCGCCTCAATCCGAGGCACGGTGTGTCTGGTACCACTAAAAGGGTCTCTCTTTTGTTTAAAATGGACACAATTTTAAGTGAAAACAACAACTGACCTACAAAAATATGACCAAATGCATTCGGATTGTGTTGATCCTTTAGGAGAACGATCCAAGAGTCATTTTTAAGGTTTACGAGTCATCTTCACCTCAATCCGAGGCATGGTGTGGCTGGTACAACTCAAAGGGTCTCTCTATTTTTTAAAATGGACACAATTTTAATTGAAAAAAAACAACTGACCTACGGAAATCTGACCAAACACATTTGGATTGTGTTGATATTTTATAAGAACGATACATGGGTCCTTTGTGAAGTGTATGAGTGATACCTATTTCAATCCGAGGCATGGTGTGGCCGGTACCACTCAAAGGGTCTCTCTTTTGTTTAAAATGGACACAATTTTGAGTGAAAACAACAACTGACCTACGAAAATCCGACCAAACGCATTCGGACTGTCTTGATATTTTAGGATAATGATCCATGGGTCCTTTTTTACATGTATGAGTCATCAGCGCCAACCCCCTGGAATTCCCCCACCCCCCCCCCCCTGGACACCAATCCACCAGCTAGACACCCCCGCCCCTCTGGATCCCACCCCCTAGAAAGCCCCCCGGACACCCTTGACACCAGCCCACCCCCTGGACACCCCATAGACATCCCACCCACCACCTGGACACCCCCCTCCTTGGACACCACCCCACCCCCCTTGGACATCCCCCCAACCTCATGGATCACCCCTAACCCCCATGGACCTCCCCCACCCCCAGGACACACCCATCCCACCCTCCTGGACACCACCACACCCCCTTGGACATCCCCACCAACCCCTCGGACCTCCCCCTCCCCTCGAACACCCCCACCACCTAGAAATCCCCCCCAACACCCTGGACACTATCCCACCCCCCTGGACACCCCCATGGATACCCCCCCCCCCCACCTGGACCACCCCACATAGACACCACCCCACCACCTGGACACCCCCAACCCCCTGAACACCCCCACCCACCTTGGATAACCCCCAACCTCCTGGACCGCCCCACCCCCTAGACACCCCTTTCCCCCCGGAAACCCCTACCCCCCGGACACCCCTACCCCCCTTGGACAACCACCCCAAACCCCTGAAGAGCCCCCCCAACCCCCTGAATTCTGAATTGAATTCTTTATGTACTTAATTAACTTATGAATTATGTGTTAATGGTGTATGTGTATAGCTTTTTTATGGGTATACTTGGTCTAAATATCTTATTATTTATGTGTTAATTTTGTATGTTTATACTTGGTCTAATTAGATTATTGAGATGCTGAATCTTTTGAAGGTGTTTGGGTGTGCTGCTACAGATTTTTTTTAGCTGCAGACAGGGCATTTATCAGCACTTTTTTAGCATTGATAAAAAGAGATTTTATCAGTGCTAAAAAAGCACTGATAAAAGATTAGTTTATCAGCACTAATGAAGCACTGATAAAACATACATTTATTAGTTCTCTTTTAGTGCTAATATAGGGTCTTTTTATCAGCACCTTTTTAGCGCTAATAAAGTCTTCCTTTATCAGTGCATTTTTAGCGCTGATAAAGGTTTACTTTATCAGTGCTTTTTAGCACTGATAAAGTACCCCTTTATCAGCGCTAAAAAATCAGTGATAAAGGGGACCCCCCTTTATCTGCGCTGAGCTTTGCAACACTTTTTTAGCACTGATAAAGCTCATTTTGAGCACTGATAAAGACTGTTTTTGTAGTAGTGTTAGGTTCACATGGATTATGATCTTCGTTTCCTTTATGATTCTAGTCTTATAATCATCCAATATTTATTCCATGACTCATGTATATGATCTTTGATATGTAGGGTATGATATTAAAATGTTTTTATCATGTTATCATACCATTATGTTCATGTTCTAGTTATACATATCATTTATTTACCCTTACATAGCATTTGAGCTAACACATTCTTAAGTTTCCTTACCCAAGGTTATGAAGATAAATTTTAAATAGGGTATGATTGTGAGGTGTAATAAAGGGGAAGTTATTTAAGGTAAATATGGAATATATTTCACCAAGTTAAAATTTTATGTTTCCATGTTTCCAAAGGCACTAAACAATTACAACCATCAGACATGTAATTTTGTAATATAATGAATATTCATAAAAAATGATTTCATATCCATGTAGGAAAATATTAGGTCTATATAGTTGGTATCAAAGGGAAGGTTTAGTTAGCCTTTGGAAACGAGGATGTGAAAACTATAATGATATCCCTAGGGATATTTCTTAGGATATGTCTAGGGATGCCTCTAAGGAGAAGTCTAAGGATGATTCAACGTTTAGGAAAATGTTCTGGAATTTTGGTAAGGGATTGAGAGAGTAGTTTTCCTATAATTAAATCCTTGTTTGGATAATACAAGTGGGCATATCTCTGGAACAAATGTATATAGGTGTAGCAACCATGAAAACAAAATGTTGAACTATAATCAATCGGGAACTAGTGCACAACAATAGTCCTTGATTCACACCTAGTTTGACGCTCTCATGGGATATTCTTTAGATATTCACAAACTCTTTATGAAACATCAGGAATGATATAAATATATTATGACTATTAATGATCTGTGATGAAATAAAATTTTCATAGATTAAATAAGGTTTCATGATTTACACATCCTATAAGTGAAATTTCAAGATTATGTGGTTTTACACAATGATTTTTGTTGCTTACTCTATTATCTTTGGTTTTTATCAATGGAGGAAAACAAAAGGAACTAAGTTAATGTTGTATGATATGAATAATTTTTTGATGTGTAGTCAAATGGGATGATGACTTGAGTGGAGTACTTTAAGATTATGATAAATCGGTTTTCATAGAACATGATTAATAATTTATACCTTAACCAAATCTTAGAATCACCGAAGAAGAGAAAGAAACAGTTCACTAAGAGTTCTGGTAGAGGAGACCATGGAGGAAAGAAGATTTAGTATCCTATATGTCAGGAATGTGGGAGGAGACAATCAAGTGAATGTCTTACAGGAAAGTGAAAATTTTTTGACTATGTAAAAGAATGAAATAAAGAAATTAACTATAATGTGAAAATGAAAATTTTAGTTAACTCAATAGAATGAAAAATTGGCCACCTAAAGATATCATTGACTATTGAATGATTTAAATGTGGAATGTATGGAAACTATGAAAATTGATATCACAAAGGGAAAACCTATGTAGAGAATTAGAAAAGAGGTAATATTAATGATTATGTTGATAATGATGAAGAGAATAAAAATGACTTTTCAAAGGAAATATGTGTTAAAGAATAAAATAATGAATCTTAGTAAATTGTTTTGGAATGAAGTGGGATGAAGGAATTATTTATGTATGGAAATTATAAAACTATATTATATATATTATGAAATATATAAGGATTGTTAAATATAATTTTTTATTAATTATGTTAAATAATATGTTGAATGGTACTAATGACCAAGAAAAGTGATTTAATGGAAAGGTTACATTGATGTAAGATAACCCTTAATATGTTCCTGGTGTTGATATAATAGTGTTTATTTTGGATAAAGAGATATTAAATAAAAATGAATTACTGATTACCCTAGAATAAAATAATAATTTCTTGAAAAAGTGGTTTATAATTCATGGATGGAGTTTAATACATTTTTAGATTTAAGAAATATATCTAAAAATCATTGGAATAAGGAAGCCTACAAGTTTTCAATATGGATTTATATTAATTTAGGTTATTACATTACATGATGAAGGTATTCAAATATTTTTTATGTGACAACAAATAGATACCTTATGATATGGGGGGGTCAAATTTAAACTGGTTTTGAGAAATTTATTGACCTTCATTCTAATGTTTTAGATTCTTCTTATTTTTAAAGGGTTACAAGGTTAGCCTTTTATGGAATTGTTTAATTAAAACTTCAGATAACTTTTTAGAGATTAAAGTATTATTACACCATATAAATATTTATTCATATTGGATAACATGTGCTAAAAAAATTTCATTGATTACAACTAAATATAGATAGAATTACTTACCATTCTATTTATGGATCTTATGATCCATTAGTGGTTTAGGCATAACAAATAAACCTTCATTTCTAGTAGTTAGAGATAAATTGGAAATTGGTCAAGGAATGACCAAATAGTGAGATTGTGCATATGAAATATAATGAAATCAAGTAAGTATATCTCCTTTTGAAAATTATTCAACTTTTGGAAAATAACCTTGAAATAAAATTTTGTCTCGTTGTAATTATTTTAAGGAAATGAATGAACTCTTCATAACTAGTTGGGTTATTTTTTTATGATTACTAACCTTTTCTGGATCACCCAATTTCTTATGATCATTGATTTTATAAATATCTATAATTATTTATTCTTTTATTTCATGTCCAAATCTTCACATATGTTCTCCTATGTGGAAATTAGTTATTAGTTACATTCAGTAA
Organism: Viscum album; assembly: GCA_963277665.1. Classification (NCBI taxonomy): domain Eukaryota; kingdom Viridiplantae; phylum Streptophyta; class Magnoliopsida; order Santalales; family Viscaceae; genus Viscum; species Viscum album. Next base: position 1,870,371,280 of record OY728163.1, read on the forward strand.
TTGTTATGTTTCCACCATTCCATTTTTAAAGGAAATATTAGAATTGGTTTTTACGATGTGGGTTTCTATGAATGGAATTTTCAACTATTAAACCATTAATTACCCAGATGAATTTTGAGAATGAAATGAATTTTTTGAGGGTAGAATGTAATACCACTAGTTTTTCATGAATTAGTTTTTTTTTGAAAAAATTAAAATTATTTGGTGGATTGCATTACATGATACACTAAGTTAAGAATGATTTATAAGAAATAAAAATTTAATATGATGCTACAAAAAACCATGAGTTTAGATTTCATTTCATGAAATACTATGTTTAGGTTGTCTACACAAAATTCCATGTTTTTCTTATGCAACATGTAAAACCATGTTTAAACCAAACATGACTATATATTATCAGAGTTATCAACTAGCTGTTGACATAGAGGTATGAATAATATTTAATGAATTATGAAAATAAGGTTTATGAATGTTTATAAAATTAATTATTCAGTAACCAATTATAATGAACTAACCTATTTAACCCTCAAAATTGGCACTCAACCCAATTCTCCGCATACTTTAAGGCAATTACCAATCCCCACGGGCTAGCGAAAAGCACATGGGTATCAAACAACAAACTAGAGGGAACAATTTATACCAACCTGTACTAACACATGGAATATATATACACATGTAAAAGAAAGAGACATTGGAAGTATAATAAATGTATACCAAAACTGTAAGAAGATAACAAAAATGAGACAACTATAAAAGTAGCTAAAACTCCAAAATATAAGTATGACTGCAATGTTACTAGAAAAAACAGCTACTCCATGTGATAACATGGAAAAACTTCTACTATCTCACCACCAGATACCCAAACCAGTTGACATGAAACCTTTCCATCTCATTGTGGCGCCTTGCCTTTCCCTATAATGGAAGACATACAAAGGTTTACATACCACCGAAAAGGTGAACACGGTGTGAACTAACATGCTCACTAAAATCTCACCCAGTTGTTTCATATAAAATATCTATATAAAAATTAATGTATGAAAATTTTAAATAAAACATGGAATGATAAGCAGTAAATAAGTTTTATAGAAAAAATGGTAAACATTTATCTTTTATTATAGTTCTAAAACAAAAGCATGTATATCAATTTAAAAGCACATTTTTCCGTATCATCTTTCAAAAGAATAAACATTCATATCAAGGATAAAATAGTACAAATCCAAGAAATATATAAACAATAGTAGTAGAACATCCATCATAATACTAAGGAATACAACTGGTTAGGTAGCTGACAACTCATACCCAAAATCTATGAAGAGTGCAATGTGATACCTGATGCCAATTATCTACACTCCAAGACCAGGGATAAAACCCAGAAAGTAAAACCCCAACATCATATACATACCTAGAGCCAATAAACTACACTCTTGGGAAAGGGGGACATTCCATAAAGTGAAACCCCACAATGGATGATGGCCTTAAGCTAAAACTCCCACCTAGTACCCAAGGTAACCCATGTGCTCGTTTTAACAAACATCTTACTATTTTGAAAATAATTTCAAAACCATTTCACAAATCCATTTAAATTATTTGAAAATAACATTTTAATTTCCATTTATAAATAATAAAGGAAAACGATTTTTCTTTAAAAACTCTTTCTAGCACACAAAAATCATTGATGCCAATTCCTTGTATAAATCAGTTTATAAAGGAGGAACAATACAGTTCATAAAAAAAGGCTAGAGACCAAACTACCTACCTTGAAACTTAGTTTAACATCCCATAACAAGATCCAACAAAAATAAAAACCCAACAACATCTACAAAGGCCCTATAATTAAATCCAAAACCCAAGATTGACCCACTTTAGAAAAATGGGGTCGTTGGAAAGTAGGAATCCCACAAACCACAAGAACAAACACCCGTGGCACCAAGATCAAAAAATTAATGGCCTCTATAAAGATATCAAACAAATGATCTAGAAGAAGTCATGAAGAAACATCAAATTAAACCAATAGATATGATATTCTAACCCAAGGGTGATGACGCAATCAAAGAAAATGAAGAATATGAAAGATCTCTTACCCAGATAGATGCACTGAAACTGCAACAAAGATAAAACAATGATTGGATCATTCTAGAATGATAAGAGTCTCATAAAATCTTTTTTGGAATTTCCCCAGGTTGAGAGAAAAAGAGTCCAAATAATGAACTGAAACAAAATAGCCGCACTCCTATTTTAAAAACTGTACACAAGACCTGACACAATGTGTAATCGTCAAAGTACCACATAAGCTGGAAAACCCATCACCTCAGATTAAAAATATGTAATTTAAACCATTCCAAACATGAAACATATCTTCACATTTTGTAACCTTTCATGACATGAATCCCTTCATGAATTGAATCCAACAACTATTACACATATTGTAACCTAGTTACATGGAGTGAAATCCTCCTACAACTTGTAGAAAAAATCGGTTAAAGCTAACATTCCAACAAATATCTGACTTCACCATTATAGGTATCCTCCCAATTCCTTCTCATCCCTATACATACAATGAGAAAATGAAAACTACAACAAGGTTAAGACGTACCTGATAGACCATTAATGGGATGTTAGAAACTCCCCACCATAAAGACTTTATGTCTCTAGTAAGTCATGTGGAAGGTGTAATCCTTGGAAAAAGATGAGGCCACTGCTCCCTCATCATCAACATGAATTCCCAAGTCTCATGATAATCTGATACGTGTTTTAATAGTACTCGGACCAACAAAATCTAATTCCCATGAAATAATTTCACTTGAGAGTTGATGATCTCAACTGGTTTCTCCAAAATAGAAAATAGTTGGCTCTAACTCAATTTATTCCCAACTTAGAACATGAGTGAGACCAGGATGACACTTTCTAAGTTGAGATATGTGGAGAAAATCATGAATACCTATCAACTGATCTAGAAATTCTAACCAATAAGCAACTCTCCCAAGATGTTCAGTGACCTAAAATGGTACAACATATCTCTGAGCCATCATTCACAATTTTCCAAGATGACGGTGACCCAACTGAGGAGAAACATTCAAGAAATCCTAGTCACCAATGGAAAACTTTAAAGGATGATGCCACTGATCTGCATATGATTTTTTTCAACTCTGAGCTCTAACCAGATGTCGATGTACCTTATGAATATTTTCCGACGTCTCCTGGACCAAACATGGTCTAACTAAAGATACTTCACCCACTTCTTCCCAACAAAGAGGTGATCTGAACGAGTGACCATACAACACCTTTAAGGGACCTATTCATATTTATGACTGATAACTTTTGTTGTAAAAAATAAATTAGTCCCAGATGGCTATCCCATGGTCCACTAAAATCCAAGTCACATGCATGAAGCATATTCTATAGGATCTAAATCACACACTCCGTTTGACTATCTTTATATGGATGGTATGTTTTTATCAACTTGATCTAAGTTCCCATTGCCTCTTGGAGACTCCTATAGAAACTCAAGTTAAAACTAGGATCCCTATCTGAAACAATGGTAGAAGGAATCCCATGTAACCTTACAATTTGTTGCACATACAGTTTACCTAGATCTTTTGCCTTAGGGGTTTCCTTCATCAAAATTAAATGGGTGTACTTTATCAACCAATCAATAACCACTGATATAGAATTTCTCCCTTAGGAAGTATGTGGTAATACAAAAAGAAAATCCATGAATACCTCGTCCGATTTCTAGACTGACACCAGAAAAGGTTGAAGAAAACTAGATGGCTCCAAGTTCTCTGACTTTATCTATTGGTAGGAGTAATAGTAGGACACATAATCTGAAATTTCATGCTTCATACTCAACCACCGAAAGCATTTTGTCATGTCATAATACATATTTGTAGTTCTTGGTTAGATGACCCACAAAGGGATGTGATAAATAAATAAAACTACATTTTTCACATATACTAGGACAACAACCTACTTTCCAAAGTGGAGTATACCATCTGAAGAGAGAGACCAACTAGAAACAGTCTCCCCAATATAAAGGCTTTCTTAAATTTTTCTAAAATCAACATCCTACTGCTGACTCTACATGATAGACTCCAAGAGAGATGATGATAACTGAACAGTAGTCAAAACCATACCTGAAACATCCTCTTGAGCATCAAGGTAAAACTTATTGAAATTACTAATAAGGTTTCACTTATACTTTGATTCTAAAACAACTTACAATGGTACATTCCTTCTAAGAGAATCTGCAATGAAATTCCCCTTTCTTGATTTGTTGGATATGTCAAAGTTAAATGTCTCAAGGTATTACACCCATTGTCTCTATCTTATATTCATGTTTTTCTGAGAAAATTTATAACTCAAACTATTATGATCAGATAATACTATGAACCTCTCCCCAAAAAGATAGTGTCTCCAATATTTAAGCGCATGCATAACTGCAACAAGATCTAAATCATGAGTGGGTAATTATTCTGATATAGTTAGAGTTGACAAGAGTTGTAAACTACCACATGGTCATCATGTATAAGTATCCATCCCAAACTAGCACAAAAAGAATCACAAAATACCACATACCCATTACCATGCTATGGTAAGATCAGAATAGAAACTGATGTCAGAAGTCGTTTCGGTTCATTGAAAGAAGACTAAAATATTGCATCCCTAGTGAATTTCACTACTTTCTTGGTAAGTGTATTCAAATGTGACACCATTTTAGATAAATACTTCACAAACCATCAGTAGAAACCAAAAAGGCCAAGGAAGATCTAAATTTCAAAGATATTTTTTGGTTCCTTCTATAAAAAACAACCTTCACCTTCTCTGGATCAACTGATAATCCATGTTTAGAAATATTATGCACTAAGAACTTCACTAATTGGATCTAGAAACTACATTAAAAAAATTTCCTTATAAATGGTGACTTCTCAAAATTTCTATTACCAAACTTGGACAGTGGTCATGCTCACACTTAGACCTCAAATAAACTATAATATCATCCATGGAAAATACCGTAAATGTGTCAAGATATTGATGGAATATATGATTAATCGAATACATAAAAAATTAAAGAGTGTTAGTCTGGATAAAAGGAAACACAATATATTTATAATGGTTATACCTGTTCCTAAAAGCTATCTTTAGTATATCAGACTCTCGAACTCTGAGGTCATGCTGTAGATCAATCTTCAAGAACTACCTTTCCCCCTTTAACTGATCAAACAAATCATCCACTTGAGGAAAATGATATATGTTATTAACTGTTATCCAGTTCAACTTCATATAGTCCACACACAATTCAATTGAACAATATGCTTTCTTGGTAAAGAGAATAGGGGTTTCCCAAGGTGAAACAATAGGTCGAATGACACCTCTTTCAAACTAGTAATTCAACTAAAATTTGATATCTTTAAGCTCTACTGGTTCTATACGATAAGAAGGTATCGATATCAGATGCATACCTAGAATTAGGACAATCATAAACTCTACCTATCTCTAGAAGAATACCAGATAAATCATCTGGGAAAACACCAAGAAAGTATCCAATAACAATATGAAGGTGAAGAACAGGTGTAATGTCATAAATAACAAATGAAAAAGTAGAAAACAAACTCATATGATCTTGGTGTGAAGGCTCTGCATGTCCTGATCTTGGGTCCCACTCCCCTTGAAACACACTAGAGTTATCATCGACATCAATAAATGAAATATGACGATGATAAAAATCAACCAAAGCTCAATGAGGGACAAGCCAATCCATACCGATGATGATGTCAAATAGATCTATATCAATAATAAGAAAATATCATACCAACAATGTATCAAAAACCATTAACGAATAAGAAGGACACCAAAACTCATACTGTCTCCTATTTCCAAGAGTTGTCACTAAATCCATTATAAAGGAAATAAGTTTCATTGGATGTTTATGAATATAAAAAAATTGAATATATAGACATGTGGGAGGCACCGGTATCAAATAAATTAATTACTACTGAATATTCAATAAGGATGGTACCTCTCAATGTTGTCGTACCTGAATTTATTTCTACTGGAAACTCATCTACTGTGTGAAATTGATTCACGACTGAGGTCTGTACCTAAATACTATAGTCTTTGAAGATTCATACTTCACTATAGTATCCTTTGTAATCAAAAAAAACCTGACCATAATGAGGCTTAGTCATGCCCTGACAGAAGTGTTGTATATTAAAAACACGTCCACAAATATTTTATGCCTTTATGGGCATAAAAAATGCCTCGTGTGTCTGATCCTACAAAACTTACAAAAAGTCAAAGGAATGCTACTAGTTGTAGAAGACAAGGTGGATGAGTCTCACTGCTGACACCCACCACCACAACTTCTGCAATGATCCTGCCACTTCCTCTTCTTCCCATGAACACCACTGAATATTCCACTAAATGAAAGAGAAGAGTTGGGAAAATAAATCTTGCCTTCCATATTCATATTTTTGATCATATCTATGTCTATAGTCTCTGCATAGGTAGAAAGTTTCAACATAAACACCTATGATCTAATATACAATCGCAAACCATACAAGTAATTTTGTGCATTCAACTGGTCATTCTTCACCACGTCTAGAGAAAAACAGAAAAGATCATTAAACTGATTGGTTTATGCCGTCACTGAATGATCTCCCTATTGTAGAGATAGAAACTCCAGATAATTTTCTAACATCAGCGACTCTGGGAAAAACTACTGGAATAATAGTATTTTGAAACCATTTTAATCCAGGTCAACATGTCTATCTTCCTGGACCATAGAATCCCACAATCAATTTCCAAAACCCTTGAGCCTGAACACTGCACACTTCACCCTAATATTATTAGGTGTCTCCAAGAAGTCAAAGATTTGATCAATCATATCTTACCAGTCCTCAACCGCTTGAGGTTCATTTGTTCCTTTAAAGGATGGTGGCTTCTCATGTAACAACTCTCGTAACTGATATCTCTATCCTCCTACACCTGGATGTACCTCAATAATCGCTTTCTAAAATAGTGGCACATCTTGATCAACAACATGAACTACCCATATGATAGTCCCGATGAGATTATGATCCACTGGCTAATTTCATTATGGAGTATCAACTACACCTTCATGAGGAACTTGTGGAAGATGTATCAGAGGAAGACTATTGTACACTGAAATAGAAGGAACAATCAGACAACACATTAAATATCTACTTAAAATATAAATCTCATAAGTAGAGACTGGGATTTAAAAAAAACGCATCACTAGAGACACATATACCAAATTCCCATGGTAACTTGAGCTTCAACACGACAAGAGCTAGTCATGAACATATCGCAACATACCTCTCAAGCCCCAAAAACCCTATCTCCAGTCTAAGAGACGTCCCAAGATAAGGAATCTTGAGGGTAGACATCATTTAATACAAAAATTTAATGAACCGACCCGAGTAACCCTAAAAAATAGCACCAGACCAAATCCTCCACATACTCAAAGGGCGTTCTCGATCCCCACGTACTGGAAACAAGTTCTTGGGCATCAAACAACAAAACAGATGGAACGATTTTCCCAACATTTACAAACACATGGCATGTATATACACATGGAAAATAAAGAGATAACTAAAGTCTAATATATATATATATATATATATATATGTCATAACTATAAAAAGTCAATGAAATTGATAAAACTAAAAAAGCATCTAAAACTTCAAAATACAAGCCCAACTGTAATGGACCTAGAAAAAAAAGCTACTCAATGTGATGGCAGGGAAAAAATCCCACCATCGCACCATTAACTACCCAACCCAACTGACACAAAACCTCATCGTTGCACTGCATCACCTTGCCTTTCCCTGTAATGGAAATCATACAAAGGTATAATCACCACCGAAGAAGTGTGCAGGGTGTGATATGATATGGTCAATAGGATCCAACCTATGTGTTCCATATAAAGTATCTGTATAAAAATTAATGTATACTCATTTTAAATAAAACATGGCATGACAAGTAGTAAAGTGGTTTTATAAAAAACATGGAAAAAAGTTCCCTTTTAACACAATTCAAAAATAAAAGCAAGTAAATTAATTTTAAGGCACCTTTTTCCATATCATCTTTCACAAGCATCAACATCAATATCAAGACTAAAACAGTACAAAAACAAGCAATAAAAAACAATAGTAGTATTATAGGCATTAGAATACCAAGGAATAAAACAGGTCAGGCAGTAATCTACTCATAACCAAAATCTATGAAAAGTGCACTATGGTACCTGAAACCAATTATGTACACTTAATGACTATGGAGGTACTACAGAAAGTGAAACCCCAACATCATATACATACCCAAAGCCAATAATCTACACTCTATCATAGGAGGAACACCCTAGAATGTGAACCCCCACAATTGAAGATGACCTCAAGCTAAACCTTCAACCTAGTACCCAAGATAACCCATGTGCTTGTTTTCGAAAACATGTCAATTTTTCGAAAATAATTTCAAAAACATTTCACAAATATTTTTAAATGCTTTAAAAATACCCTTTTTTCTTTCCATTTATCAAAAATTAGGGAAAATAATTTTTCTTTAAAAACTCTTTTCATCACACACAAATCAGTCATACCAATTCCTTGTATAAATTAGTTTATAAAGTAGGAACAATAAGGTTCATCAACGTAGTCTTGAGATGGAACCACCTACCTAAAAACTCAATTCTCACACACCCACAACGGGATCCCCCAAAAATGAAAACCCAACGACATCAACAAAGGCCCTAGAATAAAATCCACATCACAAGATTAACCAACTTTAGAAAATAAGGGGTAAGTTGAAAGGAGTAATCCCACAAAACTCATGAATGAACACTTTCCGCATCGAGACTAATAAAGTAATGGCCACCGAAATGAGATCAGACAACCGATCTAGAAGAAGTTATGGAGAAACAACAACTTAGACCAACAAATTTGATAACGCACCCCAAGGGAACTACCATGATCAAAGACAAAAAAAGTAGAAATATCACTTACCCAGAGAGACACATTGTAACTGCAATGAAGATCCAATGCCACTCAGATAGTTATAGAATTAGTGGAGTCTCCCAAACTCACCTGGGTATTTCCTTGGGTTGAGAGAAAAATAATATGGAGAAAGAACAAAATCAAAATAGTCGCACTCCTATTTTAAAAACTGTATGCGGGCCGTTACATGACATGTAACCAAGTTACATGATGTTTAACCATCAAAGTCCCACATACACCGGAAAACCCATCTCCTCAGATTAAAAATATGTTTCTTAAACCATTCATATTTTGAAACATCTATTCGTGTCATGTAACCTTTCACAACATTAATCCTTTCATGAATTGAATCCATAAACTCTTTCACATTGTGCAACCTAGTTACATGTCATGAAATCCCATTGTAGCTTGTAGAAAAAGCTAGTTAAAGATAAGTGTCCAACAAATCTCTTACTTCCTCATTATAGGTATCGAACCAATTCCTTATCAGACCTATACATAAAATGAGAAAAGGAAAACTATGATTATGTTAAAGACATACCTAATATATCTATAGTAATATGTTACACCAATTAATTAGAATTTTTTTTAGTCGAAAGATTTGGGCAGAGCCCTCTTATTAAAAAAGAAAAAACAGTACAACAAGGAGTTGGAAGGGGACATACAAGCATCATTACATCATGCCAATAAACTAGAGAACATCATAAGTCATAATAAAACTAATAGGAATCGTCATAATCATCATACTAGTCAGAGTCAACTAAGGGACCATGAGACCTGGTGACCATAGTCGACTTGAGATAGGAATAATCCTTCCTCTGTCTCGCTTTCCTAGGAGGAACATGTTAGAAACATTCATAATCCACAACAACAACTTTCCCTTTTGATAATACCTGAATATATGATGATTTTTTGGGGAATTATCCTTGATATCATCCCACCTTCCATGAATCCCCTCAGTTTCCCTTAATTTATTGATTTCCTCTCGAATACTTGAAATCTTCCCATCACCCAGATTTTGTTGCCCTTCAATTTCATGATCAGATTTTTGCTCCAAAGACACAATTCTTCCCTCATCCATTTGGATCTCCGGGGCCATCCCCCCTGACTTATGAGTCTCATGTGTCAACTCCTTAGTCACCCCATCTATAATCTGCACATTAACTTTGTCAAGAGTGGGCTGTGTAACCGAATCCACCTTATTCTGTGTTGACTGCATCCTCAATTTCTTTCTACAAGAAGTTTCAGGATGCCCTATGGAGGAGCAAAATGAGCAAACCACAGACTTGTGGCAATTATCCTTGACATAAACTATCATTTGGAACTCCGAAAAAAAGTCAGGAAGTGGTTCATATTCAACTTTTAATGGAAAATCATCATCCAATGCTGACAAAACAACATTATAGATCAAGCTAGTGCTCAAGTCAACCTCGACCAAAACCCTAGCATAGTGACCAAATATGACATTCTCAGTATTCCTATCCATCTTGATCGGGATCCCCACAGCAGATGAAATATCAAACAAGATTTTAGGATGCCATAAAATCCAATTAAGGGAAATAATCTTGATCCAAACTTGGGCTTTAGTATTTCTTATAGTGAAAGTATTAAACCGAAAATCCCACTCTTGAAAGCATAACATACTTGGATTTAAGGCGATTGAGCCAATACCCCTTTCCCTTCACTTTAGATCTTCTGAAGGAAAAGTGATATGAAAAAAACCCCTACCCAAGGGAATACAACTCCATCCAGAAAAACCCCATATAGAGGTCATCTTTCAAACTAAATTGACAAGTTTCCAAGGATTTCCTCCTGTGAGAAAAACAAGCCAAGAGATTATAGACTGTTCGCAAATTTTGAATCTTTCAAGAATCACCTCTCTACTAGCAGTCACGTGAGTAGTGACACCTTTCTTGACCATTCGCTCCGGAGCAGCATCCTTAACGTGAGAAAAGTTTCTTTTGATCATATCAGATTTCTTATCCCCCTGAGATGGGCGCTCTGCAACAACACCATCTTTCCCAGCCTCCACCAATGAAGGCCTCACACTGCCCATACCTGCAACTGCAGTAGTCGCATCTACTTCCATAGGTCTACAGACCTAGTCCATTTCGGTGGGATTCGCCTCAAACAACAAATGGGTCCTATGCACGCTATTCGCACTGCCAGCACCAGACACCACTTCCATACTCGCATCACCATTCTTCATGACAGCCTCGCCGACCTGGCCATTCGCAACGGCCATCACCGCCCCCGCAGCATGAGACACCGCCGACACGCCGCTCGCACCATCCGTGACAACCACCACCGCCCTCAGGACATTAGATGACACCGCCATCACGCCTCCCGCGCCATCCGCACTGTTGACCACTACCGAAGTCACGCCATCGGCTGCATCAGTTACTGCCGCTATGGCTCTACACGCACCCAGGCTCTCTCCACTCGCACCACTCATCGCCGCAGTAAATCGATAACATTCAAACCGACCCCGAGGAAGGAGATCAGCACCTGACGGCGGAATCGCCATACCCAGAAACCCTAGATGCGCCGAGATTTAGAGAGAGAACGTCCCTCTTCTATCATCCCTCCCCCTCTATAAAACCCCTAAATATTATTTTTTCACCAATTAATTATAAATTAATGTATGGACTAGTTTAAATTAAAAGAAATTCCCTTTTTGAAAATAAAAATATTTTTATATGTGTGAAGTTGTTTTATCTAAATAAATTAAATAACCAAACTTTGAGGAATTATTTTAATGAAAAATATATATAATATATTCTATTAAATATTTACCATTCATATTATATGTTTTCTAGACAAGAGATATGACTAAATCTAGTTTTACATATTAAAAGATGTATTTTTCTAAATGCTAGTTTTATCTCATTTTAATGGAAGAAAAATTTTAAAAATAAATTTTGAAGATTTTATAAATTCAATTTTACAAAATAAACTTCATTTTTGAAAGAGTAACAACAAAATTTTCTTAGGATGAATTTCTTATTTCTTCTGAAAAGATTCATTTTTCTATGAATCATGGAAAAAACTAAATTTTAATTAAAAACTGCCTTTTTGATCAAATTATTTAAATATTTATATTTTAATTTTAATTTTTTTAAATTATAATTTGATAGATTATAAATATATTAATCCCATATATGTCATTTGAATAAATTTTACATTGATATTGGATATAAAAACATTTCAAACTTTTGAACATTTTCATTTTTTTAAAACCCATTGTCATGTCTCGTCTACAAGATTAATTTTAAATAAATTTCTACCACTTCTATTGTTGAAATTTAAGAAAATGGATTCCATATTTGTAATAATACAATTTATAATGTCTAAAAATTATATCTTAAATTTTTACCAAAATTATTGGAGAAATAAAATAAAATAAATCACAACAACTAAGAGAAAAATGAGTTTACCAAGGGACTAAACTGTAATCTGATGGGTCCAAATGACCTAAAAACATTTATAACACCATTTTTATGGAAATATTTTGACCTTAAAACTTATAGGATTTAATTTTTTTATTTATTGAATCATTTTTAGGTAAAAATGTGAGTACACCTAACTTTCATTTCCAAAAATGCAAAGTGTGTCATCTCCACCACTTATAGAAGACCACCATATCTCCCCCTCTTTAAACCATAAAAACCAATTGGTTTGGAAAATACATTCCAAAATCATTATAACTTCACTAACATCACCCTATAAGCCTTAATGTGGACATAAATCCATTCAAGGGGTGGTATTTAATGAAAACCAAAAAGAGATACCTGAATAAGAGTTAACGTTCATCCAAAGACATATTTTTTTATTTCATTCTCTAACCCCTTAAATTATATTTATAGCTTAATAATATAACAACCTCAGTATATTAAATAAAATGAGATTTAATTATGTTAAGTTTATGGCCTAAAATAACAAAAACTCAATAAAATGGTCCATGAAATCATCATGCATTTATATGGTGAACTATTGCCTCATAAATCATTGTACACCATTTTTTCATTACCACCTCTTAAGGTTGGGAATAACGATGTATATGGTGTTTATATATGATATATATTTGAAATGTAATAAAAATGGGTTTAATATACATATGTGATATATGTTACATAAAAATAAAACTGGAATTAAAATATATATAAATATATATTTATACCATTTACTTTTCATTCTTATAATTCGACAAGAAAATTGAAACATTGTTCATTCATACGTACAACCTACTATCTCCAAGAATATTTTATTTGGTTTCCCATTAATAAATTTTTGGATTAATAAAAACACATATATAATGAATATATATATAATTAATATCATGTATATAATTCTTTAGATGATTAAATCATGATCTAAGTAAGAGGACAAAGAGTAACGAGCCAAAAAATATAGGAAAAACAACGTTTTTAATACCCAAAACATAACTTTAACAAGGAATAGTTAATAAATGGGTAATATAAAGTCAAAAATAAATCCTATATTGTATTATAAATAATAATGTAGTTCTATAATTGGTGAATAACAAACAAATATTTACTATATAGGAGTTCTTAATAAGTATAATTAGATCCATGACTTAATGTAAATGGATTCTAGTATCACTTTTATTTTTGCGAGACTGATTCAGTATTCACCACTAATTTATTTTGTGTTGTGTATATACTACCATGTGAGATGATATATCATGAATTTAATTTATTTCATCATGTTAAATTCTTTATTTTATGTTATTATTTTGCAGGGCTCATGATTCCAAAGTTACTTAAGTTGGAAGGTATTTCTACCTCACTTTAATTTTCTGTGAGGCACAAGCCATGTTAACCAGATATTTATTTTATATGGCGTGTATACTATAAAGGGATGTATTTTATGATTCTTATAATGATAATTATTTTGATTCACATATCTATTTTAAGATCTCACTTTCATGGGGTTTATAATTAACACATTACAAAAGTAGTAAGGGAATTTTGTCTCAATTTTAATTATTTTAGATACATGTTATGTTATGAACCAATAATCTTTTAATAGGTATATATAAATACCCTTTGAAATGTTATATCATAAATAACATTGTTTTAATGATATTTTAAGCTTATTGTGAAGTTATTATTTCATGGGGATTATGAATCAATGATACCAAAGTGGTACGAGTTTATTTCCACAATATTATCATTTATCAAGATTGATTATGATGATGCTTCAATTGATGAAATATTATGACCCATGTCTTGATAATTATCTTGAATTTTATTATCATCTAGTTATTAATTATATCTTAAATTTATGGCACCATTTTCCCACTCATTTGTACTTAAGATAGTGATATTTTTTAAGAAAATATGACATTATTTCTATTTTTAGTCATATATTTCTTTTATTCAAAAACCATAATTTCTAAAAATGTTTGAATTTTTTTTTCAAATTATATTTAATAAAAAATTTCAAGGATAAATATTTTAAAAATGTTTTATGTTTTATGAAGTGTTTGAAATATTATTCAAAGTTTCAATAATAGGTTTTAAAAATTATTTCTAAAGAAAAGGTTTTCAAAATATTTTACAATTTAAAAAGAATGTTCCAAGGAGAGAAGGATATTTTCTTCAAGAAAATTTTTAAATTGTTTTTAAATCCTAATTAATTTTTTTTCAAAGTGGGTTTCAAAGAAAATTATTTTCAAAATGTTTTGTGTTTAAAAAAAATTATCTTTAATGAATGGTTATTTTCCTTAAGAAATTATGAAAGTGATCTTTCAAAATACTTCTCAATAAAAGATGACATCCTTTAATATAGTTTATGATTTTGGGGGCATATGATCCAAGGAAGAAATTATAATTATTTATTTTAATTTTTTATGTTTACGAAGAAACATTTTTTATGAAACTTGTTTTCTTTTCCATGGATTATACCATGAAAAAATTCTTATAAAACCAGATTCATTTTATAAGTTATTATATGAATAATTGATTATGGAACGTATCTCTTTTACATAGGTTATGATATGATAAAATTATTATCATACCCATTTAATTTCTTGGGTTATGATATGATGTTTATGAAAACTATTACATTTTATGTTATGTGATATGATGAATGTTTTATTATCTAGTAGAAAAAGTATATATGATTTGACTATATGTTGGGTGGGACCTATATCTACTTACAATGAATTTAAGAAATACTTATATCTCACAAGATAAACATTGATGTAATGGGGTGTGATCTCAGTTCAGTAAGGGTCTTTGTCCGCTTATATGGTCTTGGGAGTGAACATTATCTACTAAAACAGTCTTGTGAGTGAACCTTGATTACTTAGATGTTATTGGAAGTGAACCTTGACTAATAATATTGGATGGGTAGGGAACCTATTCCACTAATATATACTTGGAAGTAATCCTTGACTACTATGAAAATAATTTTATATGTTTATGTTTTTCTACAATTCCATGTCTTATAGTTATGTTATGGTAACATTGATTATTCTCTTTGATTCCTTCATGACTCATGTCTTATGATCTACCAATATTTATCCTCTGGATTATTTATATTATATTTGATATTAAGGGTATGATCTTCAAATGTCATGAACATGTTATCATACCATTATGATCATGTTATACTTACATATATCCTTTATTTACCCTTAATGAGCACATGAGCTAATAAGTTTTTATGTTTCATTTACCTAGGTTTGGATGAAAGGTTTTAAGTAGTGTATGATTGTGAAAATTACTTAATGGGAATATCTTTATGGGAAATGTTAAAGATTTTTATAATGTCCCCAACTTAGAAGCCACTAATCCAGTGCCCCGAGCTGGTTTACCAAATGACCTCAAGTGTGCCTCCCCATATACCAAAGTTTTTTGACTAGAAGTGAGGTTATAAGGTAATAAATGGGGAGTCAATACCCTCTTTATTAGAGTAATCCATAGCATATAACCAAATAAATAAGGAAAAATAACAAATAAACTCAAAAAATCATTACCAACCATTTCCCATACTGGGTATAACCCACAACCAAAATATGCCCTGTCATGATAACCATTCCAAAAGTGAATGAAATCCAAAATAATAAAAAGAATGAATCCAAAAAATGTGTCTTAACTCCATGTTTATATCCTTATCTACACACATACCATGCCCGAATCAACACCCTATCCTAGGTCCTTTTCCCTTATCTTGACCTAAAACCAAGAAATCTACTTGGATACCCAATGGAATCTCAATTAGGGTGTGATTACAACTCAGTAGGCCACCACCAACAATGTCTATAAAATATCCAGTCTAAATAGATGGTGTATGAATGTACTAAATAAAATACAATGTAAAAAAATAAAACATGGGTTCCATTAGTTAAAAAAATCACATTAACAATTTAATTCACATTAAATAAATTTTAATCATTTGTTCCATGGGTTAGTAATTTATATCATTCACACAATGTCCAAAGATGGTAAATTGTTAAGAATAAGGGAAAAAATAAAGTTCCTTATCTCACTTGGGATAAAATTTCATAAAAAATAAATCACACTTACCTTGGAACCTCAATCCAGGTAGTTTCATCAAATGAAAATGTTTAGGTAAATGATCCTGAGTCCCCTTCCCTAACCCATGCATTATATGGTGGCATTTAAAGCCTCAGTCTAACCCATATTGTGGTCACAGATCCTCCAGTCCAATACCCCAAAACTACCAATGAATGTGCCCATGATTTTTTATCCATTAACTTGATATACCATATCACAAACCATTCAACATTAATATACATAACAATAAAATTTCATAAATATTAAACATATAATTAAACATCAATCCTTAACACATTAGAACATTTACCATTTACCTTACATAGCCCATTTAACTCATCTACCTTTTCTCATGCATTAAACTATTAAGCATAATCAACAATTTATATACTTTGTCCCATTTAACGTATTCATCAATTTTCAATAAATTAAATAATTTAACATAGTTTTCAATTCACAAGAATTTACCCATCTAACGTGTTCATCAATGTCACATTCATTAACTCGCTTATACATTTTAAGTACAATTAATAAGTCATTTAGTACAATCACCTTATTTTACCCAACCCATTTCATATTAAGACAAACAATCCCTTAAACAATTATCAACATCTATAAAAACTATAATTAATCTCTTTTACACTTAAATAAAATCTCAAAATATTAATCATTGGATTCAATTTTTCACAAATCAATTCTATAATTAACATTACCATTTTCCAAGTTAGGGAATGTTTTCACACCCCATAGATGGACCAAATTCAGTATAGAAAACCTAAATGAATCACATGGGGATCATGAGGGGTTCAATTCACCATTTATCCAACCACTTTACCAAATCCATTTAAGTACAAAAAATAAAAAATAAGATAAAACAATTAAAACAACCAAACACACACAAATCAATTTCAAGACCAAGGGATATAACTTGTAGACCACATACCTCAAATACAAAGATGAACACACCCTTAAACTTAGTCTTAGATCTATATTCAATCTCAATTTGAAGACCCAACATAGAATCTGCTAGAAAAAGTGGGTTTTAAAGCTTTAGAAGAATAAAAACAAATCTACAATCTGTAATCCAAAAAATTGAAGTAAGAGGAGTGTTATACATACCTAGAAATTCAATCTACACCCAAATAAACTCCAAATAGACTAGAATTGAAGGAGATAAACCCTTGTGAAGCTTGGGTTGAAATGGTTCATCACTGAGGTTGATATAGGAAAAATGAAGGAAGAAATCATTTGAGATACTTAAAATCCTGAGGGAAATTTTGGTGATTTTTCACTTTTTAAAGGGGTGAACAATTTGGCTGCATGGTTTTCAAAACTGTGCACCAACCATATACCATCATCTATCCAAGAGGGGTTGAGTCACAT
The DNA here is from genome assembly GCA_963277665.1 of Viscum album. Taxonomy (NCBI): domain Eukaryota; kingdom Viridiplantae; phylum Streptophyta; class Magnoliopsida; order Santalales; family Viscaceae; genus Viscum; species Viscum album. The sequence goes on from OY728163.1 coordinate 1,870,389,218, forward strand.
GGTTACATGGGGATCTCACACATTTTAACAAACCATGCACCAACCATGTGGGATACCACTCTCCAAGACTATATTGTTTGGCTTTCCCCCTTTCACGGTTTACTTAACCACACACCACTCCTCCTGGATAGCATGGTTTAGGTGAATGATTTCCTCAAACCATGCACCAACAGTGCAACATGCATTGGATATCCATTTCCACTTTTTTCCTTTGTTTCTTGAACCAATGAAACACCCCCGAGCCTCCTTACACACTTAGAAAACATTCTATTAACTAAAAATAAGATATTTAAACCAAAATTTAAATAGGGACATACTTCCATGATGTATGAAATCTTAAGACCTTCCCACGTTATAACATTTCATCCTCAATCCACTCATTCCAATCATTACTGATCTTCCAGAGAAAATCGATTGGGATACTAGGCTCGTATATCTAACTCCATCTACCAAGTTTCTTCCTAAACATTACCATGCTTCCATAGATAAGAAACCAAGGGAATAATGTTTCCTCGCAGGACTTTCTAACTACGATCTATGTCACAAACCAAATGCTCCTCAATGTAAGCATCTGCCTCAAGCTCAAAATCCTCAACATTAATCACGTGAGTTTGATCGAGGTGATGTTGTTGAAGTCGTGACACACAAAAAACATTTTTTATTCCACCATAGAACTATAGAAGATATAATTGGTATGCCACTGGTCTGATTCATTCCATAATATCAAATGTCCCCAGTACCTAGGAACCAACTTACCCTATTTCTAAACTTGGTGGTGACCCAACCTTAGCAACAACTAAAGAGACACATGATCACTCACCATAAACACAACATTTCTATGACACTAATCTGCATAAGGATTATTTGTTCTGTGAGACATTTCCATACATTTCAAAATCAATGGAATCTGTTCCGACGTCTCCTGCATGAGACATGATCACAAAAACTCTGATTCCCCAACTTATATCCAACACGACAGAGTTCTGCATGGTCTACCATAGAGAACATAAAACTGTTCCATCTGAATCATAACCTAGTAACTATTGATGTAGGAAAACTCTAATAGTTCTAGATAATTTTCCCATTATATTCCAAAGTTTAGGAAACAATCCCTCAACATGTCCTCAGGTTCATGAATAGTATGCTCTCACTGCATGTCCATCTGTAGATGAAAGGTTTTACTCAAAAACACCTAGGTACCAAGTGCCTTCTATAACCCCTGCTAGAAGTGAAACGCAAAACATATATCATAATATGAAACTACAGTCTATGGTACTCCACGAAATCAAACTACCTCTTGAACACACAACTCACCCAACCGATCAATAGTGAAAGTCTATCAAATTGGTTTGAAATGTGCGACCTTGGACAACTGATCAAAAACTACCCAGATCACACCATTCTTATAATGAATCCTTGGAATACCCACTAAAAATATATTATTATGTAATCCCACTTCTATTTCAGAATGTTCCATGGCTATAACAAACCACCTGACTACTGATGCTCAAACTTCACCTGTTGGAAAGTAAGGAATTGCACAAAAAAACATGCAACCTTTTTCTTCATTCCTAGCCAACAATATTGCCTATGAATATCACAATACATTTTTTTCAAACTAGGTTACACTTCCCACTTTGATTCATAAAACTATCACATCAAATATTCTTACATACATGCTGGTATAAGCACACAACCACAAACATAAATGGTCACATCATCTCCAATCATCCAACCAGATGGTGACTTCCATTCTTTAAGACTTTACTTTAAATCCAAACATTGTAGATCCTTATAATGACATTCTTTAATCTAGATTATAATCATGGAATTCATTGGAATATATGTAAGGGTCATATACCCTTGGTTATTCTTCACCTCCAGACGCATCTCAACAAGCAATGCCATTATTGTCCACTCGAAACTGGATTCCAGTACTGCCTGATTTTCAGTCTTCCAACTCAATAGATATTCAACAATTTTTACCTTTCCCGGTGTGTAAACTAGCTCTAAGTCAAAGGACTTCATGTAATAAAACTATCTTCATTGTTGAATATTCAAATCCTACTGATAGAATATGTACTTCAGTATTTTATGATTAGTATACACCATTAACCTTTCTCCCAACATGTAATGCCGCCAACACTTTAATGAATAAACAAATGCGGCCAACTCAAGATCATGAGTATGATAATTTCTTTCATGAGGAATCAATTTTTGTGACCAATGTTCCACCACCTGATCATCCTATATCAACACCACCCCAAGACCAACACCATTCACATCACAAAACAAGGTATAATCCTTAATAAGATCTGGTAGGATCAGAATTGGTGTGGTTGTCAACCGTCAGTTTAATTATTGAAAGGAATTATCACATAAACCAAAGCACTCAAACTTGATTCACTTATTGTTCATACCTGATAGTGGTGTTTACAAATTAGAAAAGTCTTTAATGAACCTTCAGTAATAGCTTGATAAGCCCATAAAACATCAAGCATCAGGCATTCTTGGTCTAATCCAAAGACACAACTGCCTGCACCTTCTTTGGGTCCACTGGCACACCTTAATCAGAGATTATATAACCTAATAAATGAAAAATATCAATATAGAAATGACATTTGGATATCTTGGAATATAGAATATTCTCTCTTGGTGTACTCAATATGATGTCAAGATGTTTTCCATGATCGTTTTTCTAGATTTTTCTTTCTAGATCATTATCTGAAGTCCTTATATGTCAATGTCTCGATGTCTGATTTTCAATGCGTGTAGTTTTTCTCAAGTTTGGATCATTTGTGATTTGTTATAGACCAAATCTTCATGAAGAATCTCTATCTAACCATGTTGATCATTTTATTTAAATTTATTCATGAGTTTATGTTGGCGGTCTCCATTCTTGATTTTTATCTTATCCAAATGTTATAAAAATCCTCAATTTTCATTTATCAATAGTCATATAGAATTATATATTACTTATTATCCATTGTTTTCAATGAATATACTATTTTTGGTGTGGAATGATGCTCAAATGGATTCAAATACACTAAATTTTATTTGATTACTATCTTTTTCAAATCGATTCTCTAATAATCATGTCTGCAGTGGTCAAAGTAAAATTATATATATATATATATAACTTTATTTATATAGGTTGGTTGAGTCTATAAATAGTGAGTCTCATTTGGGATAATTAACCAACACAACTTCCACACTATATTCTAATTGTTGCAATGTGTGTATGGGTACAGTGACTTAGATGCTTTGTGGAGAAAGGCATACTTCAAGTGGAAGGTAGTAGCATTTGTTTTCTATTTTTTTCCAATTTGGGGAGAATAATAGTATGATAGTGAAAATGAGTCTTCCTCCAACAAGTATAAGAAGAAGTATGCAAATAAAATGTAAAGGAAATATTTATTTTTAAACATTGTTTCTTTAAATTTTATTATCGTAAGGGATCTATTTTATTAAACCAAATCATTTTATGTTTTTAATTTTTATAAAATTATTATTTTGAATAATGGATTTATATTTTTTATATTTTATTAGTTTTAAAGAAGATTTTAATTATTTTCAATTTTATATTAAAAAATATAATTATTTTCAAAATTGTGTTATGTTATAAATATAATGATTAATAATTATATAAGGAAAAAAGAATAATTGTATTAATACTATTATTAAAAAATATTATTTTCTAATTATAATATTATAAGAATTATTTTCAAATGAATATTCATGTTGGGAAAATATATTAAACCATATTATCATTTTGTATGAATTCAAATTATGAGTGTTTCATTTTCATATCGACATATTCATACATTATGAATATATCAATAACATTCTATGAATTGAATAAAATATATTTTTTTAATTTAATTATGAGGTTTGTTTAAAATTATTCCTTTTAATTTATTAAATTCATAGATTTTCCCAAACACCAATGTGTTTTATGGAAAATTTTCTTTTGAAAAAGTATGCAAGGTAAAATTATTTTCTAATTGAAAATAATTCAAGTAATTCTTAAAAGGTTTTTTAAAGGATTTTAATGGGTTAATTATGAGTAAGATAGCGATTCAGAAAAATATTTCTCAAAATTAATTTGGCACTTTAGTATCAAATGATCTCATGAGGAGGAATGGGGAGTGAACCCACAACCTCATCGAGATGATGTCCAACCAATGATACTAGTAAGTGGCCACAAGTGTTTTATAATATCTGTCGAGTATAATTTTAATCCCTAAAAATTTAATTTTTTCGAATGATTTTTAGGAGAAATCCAATTGTTTTTCAAAAATATATTTTCTAATTGATGCAATGTTTATTTGGGAGGCACCCATGAATATGATGAAGGTTCGAAGCTTCCTTGGATTCAAAGGCTATTACTAGAGATTAATACATGATTTCTCTAGGTTATCAACACCCATGATAGCTTTGAACTGAAAGGGGAATCCTTTCATGTAGACATAGAGGTCCCAATAGGCCTATCAACAAATGAGGCAGAGTTTGACAAGTGCTTCAATATTTAGATTATGGGAGGAGGGTGTCAACTATGTAGTGCTCTACAATTCACCCAGAATTGGTCTTGGTTGTTTTCTAATGTAGAGGAAGGTAGTGATTTCTAATGGTTTAAGTTAGTTAAGACCATATGAGTATAAACACTTGACCCACAATCTTGAGTTAAAAATAGTAGTATTCACACTAAATATGTGATGAAACTACCTGATGGATGAGCGTTTTATCATCTATTTTGATCAAAAGAGTCTCAATTAATTCCTCTCAAAATAAAATCTTAACTTGAGATAGAGGTGATGGATAAAGTTACTTCAGGATAATGACATTGAAATTGTCTATACTTCTAGGAAGGGGAATGTGGTATAAGATTCTCTCAATAGGAGACATTGTTTGTAGTTTATGAATGAGGAGTTAGAGTATTCGACCCCATTTTAGTTATCCTTTATGGATGGAGATTATGAAACTTTCCTCCATTCTATGGTTGTTACACCTCCACTATTGTATCATTTTAGGGAGGAACATCTTGGGGATGCTGAAAATGAGACCCTACATACTAATATACCCATAGAACGTGCTCCTAATGAATTTTCTAAAGTTGGGGGGAATGCCATTTTTTTAAAGCATGTACAATGGTATGAGTGAAGTCATAGGATGAGGTTATAAGAGAGTTTCATACATCCCCTTTGGTGGTAAATATAGGTTTGGAAAAGATACATGAGGTCCTCTAACATTAGTTTTGGTGGACATGGATGGATAAGGGAGTTATAGATTTTGTCTCTCGATGTCATACTTCTCAGCAAGTAAAGGATGGACACCATGTTCCTGTGGGTTTATCTCACCCCCTTAAGGTTATGGAATGGAATTATGAAGGTATATACATGTACTTCATGATGGGATTACCATATATTTCCAGGGGACATTATTCCATATGGGTAATCGTAGACGGGCTCATCAAGTTAGCCTACTTCTTAGATATTTAGTAGAAAAGTTCAATAGAGATTTTTGGATTTTGGACATAGTTTGGAGAATCACATAAAATTGATGATGTTTTTTTACAAAAATAGTTACTGTTCCACCATTGGTATGACACAATTCGAGGCTTTATACGGGTGACCCTGCAGGTGACCACTTTGATGGACTGACTAAGGAGAGTCTGCACTCATGGTCTCGAAGATAATGAAAGAACCTATAGAGAAGTTGAAAATAATCTAGGAGTGTATGAGGAACTTACATAGTATTTATAAGTCTTATGTGGATAGAAAATTGGGGCCTTTGGAGTTTTATGATGGAGAAAATGTGTTCCTAAGGGTATCACCTCAACCTGGATAATGAATATTTGGTCAGGGTAGAAAGATATCTCTGAGATTAATTATCTTTTTCTAGATACTATGATGAGTTGGTGATGTTACATACCTCTTAACTATACCACTTTAGTTAGACTGGGTGCACATCGTCTTCCATGCATCGAAGTTGTGGAGGCACGTGAATGACCCATCACACATTATCGACTTGGGTGAGCTACACATCGAGGATGGAGCTACCTTTACAGAGTAACCGATAGGGATCAAGGATCAATATGAGAGTATCCTATGAGGGTGAGAGATTATTTTAGTGTATGTATGGTGGTGGCATAATAATCTTCAGGATATCACATGTGAGTGGGAGGAATATATTCATGTTTGGTACCCACATCTCTTTTTTAGACCTTATTTTAGCTTTTTTGGGATGTAAATCCCCATGGTTGGGAGAATTTATTGAGTCAGATCATCCATGTATTATTTTTAAATATTGTTTGAATTATTTTCAAGACTATTCATTAAGATTGAGTGCAATTCTGAGGCCTAGTGTTCCCAGTATAAATGTTCAAAATATATTAAATATATTAAATAGCACATACACATAATTTTTCAAAAAAAGTGGAATAAATACAAAATGAGGCACAAGATCAAAAATATTATGTAACCAGTGAGTTCATAAAATAGGGTTTATTCTAGTTGTGGCATAACCTTGGTCAGTGCAAGTCATTTGTGGGAAAGTTATCACAGACATAAAATAAGTAAAATAATTAAATAAATTATTTCATTTTTTATTTGATGCATCAACCTAATTACCTTGATTAAATATGTTCTTATGAAAAATTAATTCAATTATCCACATAACCTAATGAATTGACAATAACCATTGTAGACATTAGAGGAGATTCCACTAGCAGAAGATGACCAGATCAAAGATCAAAGACCAGTGTGAGACGAAATCAAAGGGTCTCACCAACGATCATAGTGTAGCATTGTTCTTTATTATAAAAAAATCCAAATCAAGGATGGGAATTGTTTTATTTGGTTTCATTTACCCTTTTTCGTTTCTACGATGAACACAAATCAATCAACCAACAGATTGATCTATGGATCATGCGTATAGTAGGATGAGCTAGATTAATCAGGAATTGGGGGAATTTCCTAGTGGTTTATTTGTTATCACATACTTTATCATTCTAATGTCATCAAATTGAGGTTGAATATAATGTAAACTAAGCTCCATTCCTCATAATTTTTCCAATGATTTTATCCCCCAATTTATTTTTTCATCATGGGCATTATTCATTAGACTATGGTTCGGCATCTTCTAATAAATCTATCATTTCACACTCATTTCTTGAATAAATAATCCGATATTGTAGAGATGGGATCGTCATGATTGGAGGGTGGACTGATGACGGTATGGTAGAAGATCAAATTATTTTGGATACCCAATTTTTCATTCATGAGAGCTCAATAAAGAAGAAGAATGAATCTATTTTTTGATCATATCAAAGAGATCAAATTGGGAGAACATCCATGGTGAGGTTTGGCTGGGGTGGATTCTTAATATCCAGTGTGTTTGGAGTTGATATCTGATTTGGTGGTTGCACAGGTGCACGTGGAAGGAAGATAATGGGTTTCTAGAAAACCCCCATCCAAAAGATGTGTAATATGGGATTACATTGCATGTGGGTCCCTCTTATTGGAATCTAGGGTTTTAGGAGAAAGTTAAGGATCATATGGCCTGAGACCATGTCACACAGTGTGAAACCTCTCCCCGATGGATCGATGTGTATCTTAGAGGGTACACAAGAACTGAATAGAGTATATGGGAATGAGCATGTTGTATACTCCCATAATGACACAACCTAGATAAAATGTACATGGGATCAGACATGTAATGGTACATGGGAAAAGTACATGGAAAAACTACACGCTATATATTGTTACACAAACATGGGATATAGTACTTTTATGTAGGCATTACCCAGGGTCAAGGGACATGTCAAGTAACTATACTACACACCCTTTACTTCTTATAACAAGTATTGAAACCCTTGTCCTCTGTATCCTGGACAAGTTTCATTAGGGTGATTTCCCCATATCCTTTTTCTTTAAGGGTTAGTATGGAATCACCTCTTACTCTTAGGATAACAATTCCTTTAGCATGAATTATTGGATATAGTTTTTGGAATCCTTTCATGAGGATTGAAGTGAGATCCTATATTCATATTCATTACCTAGGTGGAATCTATGGTATCATCATGACCAACACTACATGGGTTCCAATAACATACTTAGAATATTAATCCAAAATGTGTTTTTGGAATACCCAATTTATTTTGGAGTGATCCTCATCTATGTATCATATCTCTTAAAATTATCAGTGTGTACTCCATATGCAGATACCTGGAAATAATTACCTCTTTGTCAGACACCATTAGTGTTATCAGAATTAGGAGTGTCTTCACCTGTATGAGTGCTATGTGGAATCATCAATCTAGAATCCTAGGATGACATTAAAATTGCCACTTTAACTTTGAGGCGGAGGGTATTTGTTGATTATATCTGGATATTATGGTTATATGTGTTATAGATGTATACCTATGTAGAGATGACTATATTCATTTATTTTATGCTTTATGGTTTCTAGGTGTTCTACTAGGTGATGTTATACTCACCCCTATATGGTATTTTATAGCACATGTCTTGTATTTTTCATACGATCGACCTATTGACAGATTCCTCAACAGACCACGACCAAACGGTGCTCAGAGAGACTAGACAGACTTAGGTGTTTTCCTATGGTATCTTTATAGCGTCTGTAGTTTTAATTTCAATTTGGAATTGTTTTTGGAATCTTTGGGGTGAGATTTTATTTGGACATGTTTACTTTCATTTACTTCATTTCATACATTGGTTGCGGGATTTAGATGTATTCATGGATGGTTGTTCATTTGTTTTCACATTTCATCATTGTATAGTCTTGAAGACATGTTCTTGTGTAGAGGTACTTAGGTGAAGGCCTCCAATGTTAGTGATATACTTACTCAGCTCAAGTTACCAGCCTCTGGCTCATTGGAGGTAGTCACGGGGAGTCGCAACATGGGCCCTATTGGGATGGGTCCTCACACTGTATATCCAGAGATAAAAATTTATATTACCTCATTATAAATAAAACCATTATGGAACCAGTTCATAAACACAATTTTTTAAAATAGGTGCGAATTTTTAATGATGGGATTTTATAAAATGAAACCCCACCCAATGGTTTCTCTCTTTGTATGTAAAACATATTGAAGGTCCACCTCCCCTTCTTAATCCCCACCATATCCTCCCTAGATCAAGATGATTCAATCTTGATTTTCCACCATGTTATCCCTATATTATCCATTTTTATTATCCCAATATTTTATTTTAATTTCATGGTCATTATATGGGGGATATATTTTCAATTCCCATAGATCATGATGTATCCATAAGTGATTTTTTTATATTTTGATAATTCAAAGGGATGTTGAGGAAGGATGAATAAAAATATATTTCACCTTTTTATCAAGATAAGTGAATAAATTATTTTATTTGTAAAATTTTATTAAATATAAAGATATCATGATTAATTAAAATAATGAATTATGGATTTTAATAATAAAGGTACTAAAATTTTCTTATGACTTATATATCAGATATTCTATGTGGATTTTGGATACATTTTTCCATTTAGTGTGTTATAACCCTATTATTGATAACTAAATTCATTAGAGATGTTATTTTGGTAAATTTATTTAATTAGAGATATTTTGACCTTTTTATTGAGATTGGTTCTCATAACTATAACTATTATTGATTTAGGATTGGTAAAACATAGTGTGCATATTTTTAAAGATGAAATATGCAGTAAGAAGAAATTTAGTCCCAAACTATACCACATTATGTAAATTACATATTTTTAAGACATTATTATATTGAAAATGTATTAGAACAACCAAATTTGTAATTTGGGAGAGTTACATCATGCCAAGGGAGACTTGTGAGGTAACATAGTCACATAGAATATCCTCATAGGGTTATCCCATGATTTATTGTTTCTAAGGGCCATGATATTTATTGAAAGGATATGTTTAGAAATTATTAAGAATAAATAAACTATTTAAAAACAATATATAAGGAATTATGGAATTAGGTGGGTTATATATTGATGTTTATAATGTTCATCATGAGTGATGGGAAGAGTTTGTGTTATTATAAAGGGGAATTTGAGAAAAAAAATATGGAATATGAGTTACATAAGAGAGTTATTTTTAGTTTATTGATATGGATATCAATAAAGGACCTGTATAACTAAATGAAACATAAATAAATTCCAATAAATGTTTTCTCAAGAGTCAACCACTCAATAAATAGTTAATTTTGTGGGGGTGTTAGTTGTAGAATTTGGCTAATAATGAGTCCTTCAAGAAAATCCCCAAAGTAATAGTGACTAAAAGTTAAAAACATTTTATATAGGATTAACATGTTTGTTATAATATGATTTTTATTTACTACCAAGAAATGATAGCATATCTATTTCTGATGCTTTCTCCAGGGCACGCGCGTCCGTCTACTTGAGTGTGACAGGCACGACTTTGGTTACCCTGCATTCCTACTTTCCAAATGCGGGCAACATTCGTTCCTTGTTTAGGGACGTCTAATCCTTGATCAAAATGGGATGATGGGATGTCAGTTCTTCCTTCTGTGGATTTCTCCTCGGAGCTCGTCACCTAGTCTGGGTCTCCCTCATAAATTTAATACGTTGTTCATGAAACTATTCTTGGCACCATATTTTAATGGACACTAGTTAATTATGCTACTTCTTTCAGGACATTCCAAGGGGTTCGTGTTGGATCTGAATCTACGGATTACACACAAGAGGGGGGGGGGTGAATTGTGTCTTTTCAAAATTATTAAAATCTTTTCAATTTAGACAAATTCTGTCCACTATGCTTTAGCACGATTAAATATGCAGCGGAAAAAGTAAAAGCATGAACACACGGATGTATAGTGGTTCGGGGAACAGAAGGCCCCTATTCCACTCCACCAACGCTCAAATCCACGAGCTTGGAGATTTTCACTATCTGGTCCTCGTTTCCACAGACCTGTTCACAACTGAGTACAGGCAGTTGACACCTTTACAAGTTTCAGGCAAACACAGCCTTCCTGGTCCAAACACGAACCCACACAGCTTAGAACGAGAAGCTGATCACTCAAAAATAAAAAGGGTTTTGATAAAGAAAACACTTCTCCAGTTGTTCTTCACAATTGCAACAGAATGCAATCGACAGTAGATAGATCGTCGTCTTCAGAAAATAAAGATCTGTAATCAAAATAGTTCTGAGTCGATCCAGTTGTAATAGATATTACAAGAAACTTCACAACTTCAGCAGCAGTAGATTCACAACAGATAGTCGATGTAGAACACGTGAATCTGCTATCAAGATCTTCCTTCGGTAATAAAGGTTTTACACTTCTTCTCGATCACCAGAAAAGAACGCCTTCACACAGTCTCTGTTTCTTGCTCGTTAAAAGATCAATCTGTATATTTCATACACTTTCCTATGTATATATATATCCGAAGTTTCCAAGATAGAACATATATATTCAAATATGAGAAAATCTTCCGCATAAATAGATTCATCAAAATCTCCTTTAGATTCGCGATATTAAATGAAATAACAGAGCCGTTGTAACTCCCCTGAAGAATCGGCATAAAAAGCTCCGTTTAAATCAATCATTAATCCGTTGAAAATCGTCTTTGATTCAGTCAAAGTCATACTTAAGAATCGGCTTGAAATCCGCTTAATAATCCGCCTGTTTGACCAATGCAAAAGGAAATATCGTCTGTCAAAAATATCCCGACGCCAAACGTAGGGTTGATGACGTGGCTCCAAACGTAGGGTTCACAAACGTAAGGTTCACAAACGTAAGGTTCAGAACGTAAGGTTCAGAACATACATACTTTCTCTTCAGCATTCAAACGTAGGGTTGATCATCCATACTTTGTCTTGCTTCAACTCTCCAAAGAACGTACGGTTGATTATAAAAGTAAGGTTGATGATCCATACTGTTGAGAAACAAACTCAACACTGAAAACTAACGTACGGTTTCTCTTCCATACTTGTCCAACAACAAAAATGTAAGGTTCCTTCCAAACGTAATGTTCTTCTTCCATACTTTTCAACAACGTAAGGTTCATTAACCATACGTTTATTTTAACATAAAAAGTAAACTTTTCATCCATACGTTACGTTCATCAACGTAGGGTATGAACAGTAATTCCAGTACGCGCTAAAACTGATCTCGCGCTACAGTGATTCCAGAACGCGCTAAAATTGATCTCGCGCTACAGTGATTCCAGAACACGCTAAAATTGATCTCGGAATAAAATGAAGTATGAAATCTCATTGTATAAAATAAATAAATAAAATAAATTCCTGCGAAATACTCAACGAAATAATTAGTAAATAATTAAGGGTATTTGTGAGCATCAAAATCATCATAAAGAGACAGAGTATTATTTAAAATAATCTCCCCCTTTAAAAAACATTATTTTGAATTGTTTGAAAAAAATACATTGCTCAACAATCTCCCCCTTTTTGATGATCACAAAACCCATAAAATAATAGAACTAATTTAATTGCAATCTTTATTAAAAAATTAGTTTTATAAAATTTTAGAATTTTGAAAGGATTAAAACAATATTTAACTATAATAAAATTTCTCCCCCATAAAAATAAATTTTCAGCTAAAAATAGATAAAAGATAAATGTCGTATATATATCCAAATTCTCCCATATATCCAAATTTCTTCATAGGAAACAAATGAATTTAAATGTTGTGTTTATCCAAATTCTCCCCCTTTTTGTGATATCAAAAAGAATGAAAAAATTACGGATTTGAACACATTCAATATTGCACTGAATTATAAGTAAATGCTATAATTAACTGTGTATGAATAAGTGAATTTGTTATACTGGCTAACTCAATCATAAATCAATAAACAACAAAACAAAAAAGAAGTAAGAAAAGAATTTTCATTCAAAAGCTGTTATATATATACGATTGTGATATACAGAGGAATCAAGGTTCATAGATAAGACAGGGAAAAAGGTGTTTATCTCCTTTGAATCGCGGTCTTTATCTCTGTAAACTATTATCTGAGCCTCTTCATCATCCCATCTCCTAACTTGATGATAAGATCTCTGTTCTCTTGAGTCATATGAATATCTTCAATCAAATTAACTCTGAAAAACTCATGCATTCTTTCTTCTTTTTCAACAAAAAGAGCCAGTTTTTCTGATAACTGATTCAAAAGAATCCTAATCGGTTGCTCTCCAGATGTCAACTGATCCACTAAAAATTTATGATTATCTAGCAAAACTGACAAAGGGGCACTATTACACTGAAGATCGTGTAATCTGTCACTCATATTGCTCATTGCTGCAGTAATTGCTTGAAATCTCCGAATCAAATCAGGTGAATAGCCTGATCCACTCACAGCACTGTTTGCAACAGACTCAAATTTATTTTCCATGTAAATCTTCAACTCAGATAAATCATCTTTCTTTACCATATCTGATTTTAACTGATCAACAGCATACAGCATATCAGTCTTAAACAAATCTACTTCCTGTCTTGAAACAGTACATTCTTTCAGCTTCTGAAACTTCAACTGCTCTAAGTTCAGAGAATTTCTGAGACTAACATTCTCAGATTCTAACTGAGAGATACGCTTGTACAACTCAACAACTTCTTCTTTTCTCGAATCAGGGGCACCCTGTGCTCGATTCTCATGTCCAGAATTAGGTTGATGAAGCAGGGCAAGTGGTAAGGAATCTGCATCTGACTGTTCTTTGTCCTTGTCCTGACAAGGTTTATCCACTGAACTATCTTTTGAAGCCTGAAACTCTTCCACTGAAAAATCTTCTTGAAGTACCTCTGTATTAGCTTCAGAAGTATGTTCATCACGAACAGTAGTCTCTCTGACTTCTAATGATTGGTCAAGAACAATATTTTCATGTAAATCTTGAGGTCGGGCCACTTCTTCACCAGGCACTACCTCCATAAGTTGTTCTTGTTGAATTACTTTTTCAACAGCCACAGCAGCAGATTGAGGTTCTTTTTGAGTTTCTGTTTGAGCTGTTGGTTCCTCTATCGGTGCAGTCTGCTCCACAACAGCTTCTCTCACAAATGAATAAGATAACGGTTCAGAGGATTTCAAGTCAGGAGAGATAATTTCTTCATCAATTGACCTCTTCCTTCTAGATTGAAGTCCTTCTTGACTTCTCTCTTCCTCAACTTCCTCCATCTCAAAACGAATTCTCCTTGCCACTGTACTAACTCTTGATTCTGCTTGTCCCTCCTTGGATTTAGCCGGTTGAGCCTGAGCACTCTCCGAGTTTTCCTCAGCTCCAACAGGTAAGAGTTTACCTTTAATTGTGCTCCAGAAGTATCCTACTTTCCTCAAAGTTTCAGCATTAAAAACATTACTGTGGTGACATTTCACCCCAGCATCTACCAATCTGATCATTCCTCTTTTAAACAAAAACAAAGAAATGAACCTTCCATAAGGGAAAAAGGTCATTCTTGCTTCACTCTGACAGCAGTAACTCAGATATCTTATCATAAACCGAGGAAAATTAAACTTAATATCACACATCAGAAGATACATTATGTACATGTCAGGGTATAGGATTTTCTCCATCTCATCCATTCTTGGTGCTAAACCAGTCTGAACAAATTTTACCAAAATTTTCTGATTGGGCTCCAAATCCTTAATAAACATCTTCTTTATCACTCTGGTTCCAAACAGAAAAGACATAATGTCTTCAGACTTATGTACAGAATCTCCAATATTCCGTAAATCGAAATGAAAAACTCCTTCATGAGGGCAGTTAAGAATTTGACTTATCTCTACAGATGATATTGAAAAGTCCTTATCCTCTATTTGAGCCAATAAACTATCCTCTGTATCTCCAAGGCTAAACTGAACAGTTCTAAAGAAATGTCTCATTTCTGCCTCATATAGAAACTCAGAATTTTCACTATTAAAAGCTTGCTCAAGGCTTTGAAACGACAACGCTTGCTTCAACAGTAAATTAGTTTCAAACAGCCACTCTAAATCTATGACTTTACCTTGCAGTATTTTCCGACCAACTACCTTAGGTTTCTTTGCAGCACTGCTCTCGGATTCATCTGGACGCTTAGTCTTTTCCATTCCAACAACGATTTCTGAAGGTTCGTAAGTTTAGGGTTTGAAGATTCAGAAAAGGGTTTTGGAGCAGATGTGCAGTTTTAGGTTTTCGAAAGGGTTTCCGAAAAAGGTGAAGCAGTTTAGAAGGTGAAACGGTTATGACTGCCTTAATTCCCATGTAATCACTAATCATTACTTTTATTTAAAACAAAATAAAATTACTTATAGCGGGAAACAGAAATTAAGCAGAATTCGAAAACAGAATAAGATTTAAAAAAAACTATTTAAAATTAAATAAACCTAACTCCCCCTTAATAAATTCAAACCTTTCCGTGGGAAGTGGTTTAGTAAAAATATCTGCTAATTGATTTTCTGTATTTACAAATTCTAAAAATATATCCTTTTTAAACACATGATCTCTTAAAAAGTGATGTCTTATATCAATGTGCTTAGTTCTAGAATGACTAATAGGATTTTTTGAAATATTAATTGCACTAGTATTATCACATAAAATAGGTGTATTATTGAAATTTAATCCAAAGTCCATAAGAGTGTTTTTCATCCACAACACCTATGCACAGCAACTACCTGCAGACACATATTCTGCCTCGGCTGTTGACAGAGCAACTGAGTGTTGTTTCTTACTAGACCATGATACTAAAGACTTCCCTAAAAAGTGACATGTTCCTGAAGTACTCTTCTTATCTAATCTACAGCTTCCAAAGTTAGCATCTGAATATGAAATTAAATTAAAATCAGAGGTTTTTGGATAAAGCAGAGATTGATAAATAGTACCTTTTAAATATCTAAAAATTCTTTTAACAGCAGTTAAATGGGATTCTTTGGGATTTGATTGAAATCGAGCACAAAGACATACTGAATACATTATATCTGGTCTACTAGCAGTAAGATATAACAAACTACCAATCATACCTCTATATAAATTGTTGTCCACTGATTTTCCAGTTTCATCCAAATCAAGTTTTATATTAGTACACATAGGAGTTGTAAATGGCTTGCTGTTTTCAAGTCCAAATTTCTTAAGTAAATCAGTAATGTATTTGCATTGATTTAAAACATTTCCAAAATCTTTTTGAAATATTTGAAGACCCAAAAAGAAATTTAATTCTCCCATCATACTCATTTCAAATTCTTTTTGCATTAATTCTGAAAATTCATGACAAAGAATTTTATTGGTTGATCCAAAAATTACATCATCAACATAAATTTGAACCAACAAAACATTATTTTTCACATTTTTCTTAAAGAGTGTTGGATCTGCCAGTCCAACAGTAAAATCATTTTTCAAAAGAAAAGAACTTAGTCTTTCATACCAAGCTCTAGGTGCTTGTTTAAGGCCATAAAGAGCTTTAGTAAGTTTGAAAACAGAATCTGGTTTTTGAGAATTTTCAAAACCAGGAGGTTGCTCAACATAAACTTCCTCCATTAAATAACCATTTAAAAAGGCAGATTTAACATCCATCTGAAATAATTTAAAATTCATATAAGATGCATAGGATAAAAGGATTCTAATGGCTTCTAACCTGGCTACAGGTGCAAAGGTCTCATCATAATCTATTCCTTATTCTTGATTATATCCTTTAGCTACTAATATTGCTTTATTTATAGTTATTATCCCTTGATCATCCTGTTTATTCCTAAAGACCCATTTAGTTCCTATTACTGGATAATCATGTGGTCTTTCAACTAATTCCCAAACCTTATTTCTCTTGAACTGGTTCAATTCATCCTTCATTGCTATTACCCAGCTCTCATCATCTAAGGCTTCTTCTATGGTCTTAGGTTCTTGTTGGGATAGGAAAGCAGAGAATTCAACTATGTTTCCAAGGTTTCTTCTAGTTTGAATACCAGTCTCTAAGTCACCTATCACAGATTCTAAAGGGTGATTCTTTAAGGTTCTAGACTGTCTAGGCATTACATTCAAAGGTTCTTCAGTGTCATGTTCTTCTGAACTGGACTGAATTTCTTTTATATCATTTTCAAAATCATTATTTAAATTCTCAAGTCTCATGTTTTCATTAGAATCAGGTTCATCTATTTGTTCTATCCTTTTCTCAAAAGGATCAGATTCATCAAATTTCACATGAACTGATTCTTCAACAATCCTTGACTTTTTATTATAGATTCTATAAGCTTTGGAGGTTGCAGAATATCCTAAGAAAATACCTTTATCAGATTTTGGATCAAATTTACCAAGATTATCTTTGGTATTCAAGATGTAAACCTTGCATCCAAAAACTTTAAAGTAATTTACTTTAGGTTTTCTGTTATTCCATAGTTCATAGGGTGTCTTTTTCAAAATAGGTCTTATTAAAATTCTATTCATTATATAACAAGCTGTATTAACAGCTTCTGCCCAGAAATATATAGGTAGGCTATATTAATTTAACATAGTTCTAGCCATTTCTTGAATAGTTCTATTTCTTCTTTCTACAATCTCATTCTGTTGAGGTGTTCTTGGAGCAGAGAAGGTGTGTTTAATACCCATGTTTGAGCAAAAGGAATTAAATTCCTGGTTCTCAAATTCTCCACCATGATCACTTCTCAATGAGATTATATTAAAACCTTTTTCATTTTGAATAGATTTACAAAAACCTTCAAATAAACTAAAAGCTTCACTTTTAAATTTCAAAAAGAAAATCCAAGTAAATCTAGAATAATCATCAACTAATACATAAACATATAATTTACCAGCTAAACTTGCTACTCTTGAAGGTCCAAAAAAATCCATATGGATAAGTTCTAGAGGTTTAGTTGTAGCAACTTTATTAACAGATTTGAATGATGATTTGTGTTGCTTGCCAAGCTGACATGCATCACAGAATCTGTCATTTTCAAATTTGAGACTAGGCAAATCAGAAACTAGATGTTTCTTAGATAATTTATGTAAAGCATATATATTGCAATGACCAAGTCTTCTATGCCAGATCCAGGATTCACTTATATTAGCAGTTAAGCAGTTTACTTGTTGTTTACACAAGGAATACAAATCCAAAGTATAAACATTATCAGTTCTGGGTGCTCTAAACTTAAACAGTTTATCTTTAGAAACAGTACAACTATTGTTAGTAAAATCAACAGTGTATCCATCATCACAGAGTTGAGAGATACTTATCAGATTGTGTTTTAACCCTTGTACATAAAGTACTTTGTTGATTGAGACTGTCTCTGGATCTCCAACTGTTCCAATACCAATAATCTTTCCTTTGGCATTGTCACCAAAGGTGACAAGTCCTCCTTCCTTTCGAGTAAGAGAAGAGAAATTAGCTGAAGTTCCACTCATGTGTCTTGAGCAGCCACTGTCCATATACCATATTTCTTTCTTTCTTTGGTGACCTGCTACCTGCAAAGACATTCAAACAAATTGCTTTGGTACCCATATTTTGTTGGGTCCAGGAGTGTTAGCAAGCAGTGATCTGGGTATCCAGATTTGCTTTGTTTTCTTAAAATTGATTGAATCATATAGATCATTGGAAATATAAGCTCTCTTAATTCCACATATTTGAGGTTGTCTTAGAAAACAGTTTTTAGCTATATGACCTTTTGTTCCACAGAAGTTACAAATAACCTGTTTAGTGCTAGGAACAAAATAATTTTTGTATAACTTAGGTTTTTCTCCTTTACTTCCAATTCCAAACCTTTCCTTTTTAATTACAGTTTTTCCAAGTATCTCATTTAAGGCGTTTTCTCCTTTTGTAAAAACTAATGCAGCCTTTTTATAAGATTCTACTTCATCCTGTAGAGTTTTTATTTTTGATTCAAAATTAATTTTATTTGAGTCAGCAGAGTTGTATTTGTCAATTAATTCCTTATGTTGTTTTAGCAAAGTATTTCTCTCATCTGAAATAGCTTTATGCAAGTTCTTTATAGATTTATATTTTTTAAATAATGAGTCATACCTTTCTTCAAGCATATTGCAGTAAGCTGCAAGTTTTTTATTTGAGAAGCTTGTTTCAGAGTTTGATTCATTATTTGAGTCAGAGGAGTAGTATGAGTGTACCTCATCAGTTTCAGCCATGAAACACATATTTGCTTTTAAATTGGCTTCCTCCTTCTCTGAGCTTGATTCAGAAGAATTACTTGAGTCTTCAGAAACACTCCAAGTAGCTTTCATAGCTTTCTTGTCTTTCTGCTCATAATCATCTCTTTTGAAGAATTTCTTCTTCTTTGCATCTTTCAATTTTGGGCAATCCGGTCTGATATGTCCCATCTTTTTGCATTCATAACATCTCACTTCCTTACTATCCTTCTTGAAGGATTTCTTGAAGTCTTTCTTCTTACTGTAGAACTTTCTGAATTTTCTGGCTAGCTGAGCCAGTTCTTCATCCGAATTTGAAGAATCAGAGCTTTCTGATTTAGCACTTACTTCTCTGTTCTTCATCTTTATATTCTTTTGTTGAGAAGTCACTTTCAAAGCAGTATTTTCCCTTTTTATGTAGACTTTATGCTCATTTACCTCATCTTGCATTTCAGCCTCGTACATCATCAATGTACCAATCAGCTCTCTCATAGTTAGATATTTAACAGAAGTTGATTGTCTGATTGCTGCAGAGATTCCATTCCATCAAGTAGGAAGTACTCTCAGTACCTTTAACGCTTGATCAGCCTGCTTGATTGGTTCTCCTAGAGCTGTTATATTATTGACAATTTCTGTCAATCTTCCATTCATCTGAGTAATACTCTCTCCTTCAATCATTCTGAAAGTATCGAATTTTAATTTAGCAGTTGCATATCTCATCTGTCTTACATTATCTGTTCCTTCATAAGCAACAGCTATTGTTTGCCACAATTCATATGCAGTCGGGCATTGAGATACTCTGTTAAATTCATCTGGTCCTAGACTACAGATGATTGCATTCATAGCTTTTGAATTCATGTCATACTCAGCCTCTGTAGCAGCACTCCATGTATCGGGATTTTCAGGAATTTCATAGGGAGTCAGAATCTTTGAATAGACTTTGTAACCAAGATTTTTCAGATAAATAATCATACGTGATTTCCAGAAGCCATAATTATCTCCATTAAAGTAATGTGCTCTGACCATTGACATTCCCTCTCTCGTATCAGCCATGATACACTATGTATAATCTTTAAATACTTCTAGCTTGATAAGACTTTAAAAATAAGAAGCTCCTCCTTTGATACCAATTGTTGGATCTGAATCTACGGATTACACACAAGAGGGGGGGTGAATTGTGTCTTTTCAAAATTATTGCAATCTTTTCAATTTAGACAAATTTTGTCCACTATGCTTTAGCACGATTAAATATGCAGCGGAAAAAGTAAAAGCATGAACACACGGATGTATAGTGGTTCGGGGAACAGAAGGCCCCTAGTCCACTCCACCAACGCTCAAATCCACGAGCTTGGCGATTTTCACTATCTGGTCCTCGTTTCCACAGACCTGTTCACAACTGAGTACAGGCAGTTGACACCTTTACAAGTTTCAGGCAAACACAGCCTTCCTGGTCCAAACACGAACCCACACAGCTTAGAACGAGAAGCTGATCACTCAAAAATAAAAGGGTTTTGATAAAGAAAACACTTCTCCAGTTGTTCTTCACAATTGCAACAGAATGCAATCGACAGTAGATAGATCGTCGTCTTCAGAAAATAAAGATCTGTAATCAAAACAGTTCTGAGTCGATCCAGTTGTAATAGATATTACAAGAAACTTCACAACTTCAGCAGCAGTAGATTCACAACAGATAGTCGATGTAGAACACGTGAATCTACTATCAATATCTTCCTTCGGTAATAAAGGTTTTACACTTCTTCTCGATCACCAGAAAAGAACGCCTTCACACAGTCTCTGTTTCTTGCTCGTTAAAAGATCAATCTGTATATTTCATACACTTTCCTATGTATATATATATCCGAAGTTTCCAAGATAGAACATATATATTCAAATCTGAGAAAATCTTCCGCATAAATAGATTCATCAAAATCTCATTTAGATTCACGATATTAAATGAAATAACAG
This sequence comes from Viscum album, assembly GCA_963277665.1. Lineage (NCBI taxonomy): Eukaryota > Viridiplantae > Streptophyta > Magnoliopsida > Santalales > Viscaceae > Viscum > Viscum album. Next base: position 1,870,410,267 of record OY728163.1, read on the forward strand.
AGCCGTTGTAACTCCCCTGAAGAATCGACATAAAAAGCTCCGTTTAAATCAATCATTAATCCGTTGAAAATCGTCTTTAATTCAGTCAAAGTCATACTTAAGAATCGGCTCGAAATCCGCTTAATAATCCGCCTGTTTGACCAATGCAAAAGGAAATATCGTCTGTCAAAAATATCCCGACGCCAAACGTAGGGTTGATGACGTGGCTCCAAACGTAGGGTTCACAAACGTAAGGTTCACAAACGTAAGGTTCAGAACGTAAGGTTCATAACATACATACTTTCTCTTCAGCATTCAAACGTAGGGTTGATCATCCATACTTTGTCTTGCTTCAACTCTCCAAAGAACGTACGGTTGATTATAAAAGTAAGGTTGATGATCCATACTGTTGAGAAACAAACTCAACACTGAAAACTAACGTACGGTTTCTCTTCCATACTTGTCCAACAACAAAAACGTAAGGTTCCTTCCAAACGTAATGTTCTTCTTCCATACTTTTCAACAACGTAAGGTTCATTAACCATACGTTTATTTTAACATAAAAAGTAAACTTTTCATCCATACGTTACGTTCATCAACGTAGGGTATGAACAGTGATTCCAGTACGCGCTAAAATTGATCTCGCGCTACAGTGATTCCAGAATGCGCTAAAATTGATCTCGCGCTACAGTGATTCCAGAACACGCTAAAATTGATCTCAGAATAAAATGAAGTATGAAATCTCGTTGTATAAAATAAATAAATAAAATAAATTCCTGCAAAATACTCAACGAAATAATTAGTAAATAATTAAGGGTATTTGTGAGCATCAAAATCATCATAAAGAGACAGAGTATTATTTAAAATAATCTCCCCCTTTAAAAAACATTATTTTGAATTGTTTGAAAACAATACATTGCTCAACAGTCCGGTCACGGCAGCAACCTTCGGTTAGGGGAGTAGTCATGTTGGGAACCACTAGCATGTCTGGATGCTGGAGATTAGTGTGTCTAGATACTGTCCCTTGTTATAGTACTTCTTGAGGGAGCAGAAGCCCGAGGAATCCCATGTTGAATGCAGGTAATCATATGCCATAGGAATGTATATGAGGTTTTCCTCAGCTTCACATGTTTTACACATGGTATGCCACGAGTTTAACATCCCTCAGGGACAGATCAGACTAATCAGAACACTGATTAGAGTGGATCAGATTGAGGAACCCCCTGAGGGAACACTGATATTGGGGCCAACACGTGGGCGGCTCCCTGAATGATGTAGAGGGGAATGAAGTGGAATGATCTCACTGGGATGTGGTGGCCCAGGAAAGAATCAGGATGGACTATGGTTTTGGGCTTGAGCCTCAAAGATACTTCCTATGTACCATGCCTTGACATGGATCAAAGTCCATGTAGTTAGGGCATATAGTTTAACGTCATTCAGGACGGGGGAAAACCAACGTGAAGGGGGTTGGAACAACTAGGTGGTGGGCTTTAATCTCTGGGAGGCTTCCTACGTACCATGCCTTGACATGGATCAAAGTCCACGTAGTTCAAGATGTGGTGTGTCAGAGAACCGACGTGAATATGGACCAGGGGTCAGATGGGTGATGGGGTTGAACCTCATGTAGGCTTCCTATGTACCATTCATTGACATGGATCAAATACCATGTCATTCAGGAAGTAGTGTGTCGGAGAACCTAAGTGAAGATGAACCTAGGGGTCCACTGGTGATGGGCTTGAACCTCGGGGAGGCTTCCTATGTACCATGCCTTGACATGGATCAAAGTACCCATAGTTTGTGATGGTGTGGGTGTTGGTGAACCGACGTGAATTAGGACCTTGGTCCAAGTGGATGGTGGGATTGAACCTCAGGGAGGCTTCCTACGTACCGTTCCTTGACATGGATCAAAGACCATGTAGTTCAGGATGGTGTAGGGATTACACTCTAGGATGACCAAGGTGTTGGTGAACTGATGTGAAAGAGGTCAGAATAACCGGGGTGGTGGGATTGAACCTTGTGGAGGCTTCCTACGTACCATGCCTTGACATGGATCAAAGTCCACATAGTTCAGTCATACAGTTTAACGTCATGCGGGATGGGGTATAGATACAGTTTAACGTCATGCAGGACGGGGGTGGTGTCATAGTTGATGCTTACTCTAAACCCACGTTAGTCGTGCTCGGTGTGAGAAAAAAGAGGCAGTAGAGGCCTGATGATCACATCACGAAAGGTGCGTCCGTGGGATGTGGAGTGGGGCTTACATGTGGAGCGGCCTAAGGGGGGAGATATTGTGACTTACTCCAGTATGGAGGCCCGATGATGACAAAGCGCAGCGGGATAGGGATTTGGGACCGAAGAGGGGAGGATCCCCATTCCCTATCACACCCTCTGCTGGCCTTGGCACATAGGAAGTGATGGGGATCATGGGTGGTACCTCCTGCAAGAAAAGCTAGGGGCTTACACCAATATGGCTGACCTTCCCCGCAAACAAACTCCACTCCAAGAAGGAGGATATCATTCCCTGTGGGGACTAGGGGGTGTGGAGATTGCCCAAGGCGGGGGGGGGGGGGGTACCTGCATGTGAGGCACAGGGTCAGGTCACAATTTAACTTCATGTGTTGAGGAAAAATGTGCTTGGCAGTTTAACATCCTACAGATCAGATGATGTGGGTTTACTCCGCACCCATAGGACTTACATAACCGGTACCCTCTACTCTTTGTGGGAGGGAAGACACCAGCAATGTCGTACTGAGGGGGTGTCACGGAGCGAACCATCGAGGGGTCCATGTTAGCGTGGATATGCGAAGAAGAAATAGCCATTAGTGTGCCTATGTGAAGAAGCATTATGGGAAGCAAAGGTACGGTCGGTATCATATAGGGGAATTTGAAGTCACATTGTGCCAACCTAGAGGGTCGCATGAGAAAAGGATTTGCCAAGCAGAGGGGTCCATGGGCAGGGGCCTTATGGAGCCCTATTGTTCCACATTGCAGAGGGAACTTGAGAAGGGGTGTGCTTCAAGAAGTTGGGTGCCTTATACTTAGCATGGGGCAGAGTTGCAAACGGGATGTACTTCGAGAATTGGAAGGGAATTCGTAGAACACATCCTTGCAGAGCAAAGGTGCCTTGCGGAGCATGACGTCGGGAAGCAATGTGCTTCGCGAAGTACAGTGATCCAACCTTAGAAAATGGATCAAGTGTACATGAAGGGTGCTTCACAAAGCATAAATGCTCCGCAATGACCCGAGTCCCCTTGGATATCCCCTTCCTTCACTAAATCCCATAGGCTTCATGAAAGGAATCCCTCTCGGAAGAGGGGATTAAAACGAGACAATGGGGAGGCACTTCACAAAAAAGAAGTACCTCGCATAGCTCATGTTTCTCTGAGTGAAAGGGTGCTTTGCGATTCCAGAGATGAGAAGCTGAAAGGTTGGATTGTCCGTTTGGAGAGCTCAGGGGGAGTTTCGTATTTATAAGAAAGATGTCACGACCCGCCCTCGGGGTCCGTGCCGTGACTACCCCCAAGCCCGCCTTCCATAGGCCAGGGGCTGGCGACTAGTACCAAGGCGTAAATCCCGGTAAAAAGGGAAGGCATTGCCTTTGTAAAGTAAACAAACACCTCAGAGGAAGCAAGCGGAAAGTAAACACTAAGCAAAAGCAGAGTACAACTGAAAGTGCGGAAAAGTAAATGGGCCAGAATACAAACCCAAACTGAAAGTAAAGTACAACTCGAAAGGGAAAACAACAACTGAAAAGTAAAAGCCGCTACACCGAGCTGTCCACTGGAAATCCCACCTGAAGGGTGGGTACAGATAGCTCCACTGCTCCACGGGTCCCGCCGTCCGCTCCGAGCACGTCCCGCCCAGTGGTCCACCTCCAGGTACCGTCGTGCTCTGCAAGCCTCAGCTAAGATCAACGCTGTCCGTCGTCTGCAACAAACACAACGTAGTGCGGGAAAAGCCCGTGCAGGGGTGAGTATAAGCTACTCAGTAGGGACCCCGAGACCCCTGAAGGTCTCTCAAATCCACAAAGGATAAACCACGAAGAAAGGTACAATCACGAAGTAACAACCGACCCTACTTAGGTATATGCCCATACATATACCTAAGTCATCAATTTCAAATACGCTCCAACCTCCGAGCCCAAGTACAACTCAGTCCACACAGGAAAGTAAACGTATTCCACACAGGAAAGTAAAACGTAATCCACACAGGATAGCATAACACAATCCACACAGGAAAGCAGCAGGATTCATCTCACACAGGATTTTCATTATAAAAAATGTAACTACTGAAGAGCCCCATCTCTGAAGTGTACAGTGTCCTGTCACATCTCTGAGATACTGCTCACTAACCTAAGACTGCTGAGGTACTCCTCCTGTCGAGTACTGCGGGTCTGCCGCCAACTACCGGGCGCTCCGTCCGCTGAGGGTCTGCTGCCAAATACCGGGCGCTCACCCAAATAGCCTACAGAGGTACTCCTCCAGTCGAGTACCGCGGGTCTGCTGCCAACTACCAGGCGCTCCGTCCGCCGTGGGTCTGCCGCCAAATACCGGGCGCTCCGTCCACTGGGCTAGTCGACTCACTCCAAGTCGAGTCGGTCGAGCAGTCTTCAGGTCTCAGCCGGCTACACGGTCTCCGTACTCCGTACGCTCGTTTCCAGTATCGCGGGTCTGCCGCTACAACCAAGCGCACCACCTCTATCGAGTAAAACAGAAGATTCAGCTCACACAGGTATACTTCTTCGGATGACGATAAAGATGATCACTGAACCATCTAAGTCGTCGGACCCACGAAGGATCGATAGGTACTAACCCCCGCAGTGACCTACACAGGATCGGACCCACACAGGATCGGGCCCACGCAGGACCTGTAGCACTGATCCACGTAGGATCGCTGAGTGCAGTAGTCGTCGTTGTCGAATCCAAACAGGATCTCTGTACTGTCGTCATCGCAGTCACAGTAGCAGTAGCAGTAGCAGTCGCAGCCAGCACTAGGGTTCCCGCACACAGCAAGCTCGTTCGGAGGATCCGCTCCACGAGCCGAGAGGCTGATACATCAACTGACACAAAGTCCAGAATTGATGTATCCAAAAGTTCCGTATCGTCAACAGGGACTCAACGCAACAGACGGCGCGTCGATCGGACGCCCGGTCTGAGAGTTATTGGCATTTTCGTCCCCGGGGCCCGGTTGGTTTTTAAGGCAAAACCAACCCGACCGTACTCCACCTGCGTCCAAACCTCGGGCGGATTATGCCAAAAGATCCGTCTCACTAAGAGGAACACAACACAGTTGACGGCACGTCAATCGGACGTTCGTAGATCAAGATATGAGCGTTTCTGCTCCGAAGGCCCGGTTGGTTTCGTGAACGAACCAACCCGGCCGAACTCAAAGTAATCTGAAACCTTGAGTGCTATATACCGAAACGACCGACTCAATCCAAGGATCACGTTGCCGCAGACGGTTCGTCAATCGGAGGTCCGTGGCTCAAGTTATGGCCAAAAGACCGAAACTGATTCGAAACGGGGGGGTCCGGGTCCGGGCCGACCCGGCCCGACCCCCCCTGGGTAGGCCCGAACCGGGTCGACCCGAACCGGGTCCACCCGACCCGGGTCCGACCCGGGCCGCCGCGGCGCGGCGGCGCGGCGGCCTGGCGGTGCGGCGGCCTGGCGCCGCACGGAGGCGGCACGCGGGGGGAATCAATCCCCCGCTTGATTGAAGAGGCGGCGCGGCTATATGCCGCGCCCTTTGAAAAAAAAACGGCCCCCACGTGGGGGCCGGCTTGAAGAAAAACCGGGGGGCCTCCTGCCCCCCCTCAAGGGAACCGCCCTCCTCTTAAATGAGGAGGGTTTTAATGCTGGCCGGGGGAATTTATTTCCCCCGGCCTTTGACCTTCCGGCCGGCCAACTGCCGGCCGGTTTTCTCCAACGGGACCGGAAAATCCGGTCCCCTTTTCGGCTTCCAACGCCGGTGGCCCGGCCGCCGGTCTTCTCGTTCCGCCGCGGCCCGGAACCGGCCGCGGAGTTCGTCGTCCGGTGCGGTGCGACGGCACCGCGCCCCTCCGCCGCGCCTTTGATTTCCTTCAACGCGGCGCGACGGCGTCACGTTCTTGATGATTCTTCTATGGCGCGGCGCGACGGCGTTGCGTAAAAAGATTTGGGCGAATAACCGCGTGGTGCGACGACACCACACCACCTTGATTCATCCGCAAAATAAAACACCAAGAACGAAGGAGGGGGTTCGGCCGTGTTCATGCGGTCCGGCCCCCTCACGTTAAAACACAACTTAAATATTCAATATCCTCACGTTAGTCATGCGAACCACGAGCAAGAATAAAATAATTAAACAATAATCAACAACCCCTACCTTGGGTATAAGTTCAAAGATTTTTCAACGTCCCGCGGAAGACAACGTCGCGGAGGTCGGGCGTCGCGGTAGTCGTTCGTCAAATTCGTTGACGAAGAGATACGCCCGAAGAGATACGTCGTTGGCGAATCTTCGTATGCCGACGAAGAAGGTCCGAGGAGGAAGCGACGTTCCCTCTTATTGACACGGAAGACGAAGAAGAGAGGAGCGGCGTTCTTCGTCGGAGTTTGAGCGTTCTTCGTCAAAGTTGAAGAAGAAGGAGGAGGAGCTCTCAAAAATCCTCACAAGTTGGCTAAATAATTCTAACCCAACAAAATAAGCTAAGAGCTTATTTTATTAAGTCAATCCAAACCATTTGAATTTCAAAGGTTTGAATTAAGACAACTCAAGCCATTAATTAACCAACTTTCCATCTTAAATTAAAAGGGGAGTTTAAGGGAGAAGATGAGAGGTTTAGGTTCGTGTGGGTCCCACCACACTTAATCCTCTCAAGGGAGGTTAAGTGGGTGTGGGTCCCACCCCTAACTCCCTTTGAGAGGAGTTAACCTACAAAAGTAAAATAAAAAGAATTCCACATTTTTTTATTCAACTTTTTATAATTCTCCCAAAAACTAACTTTCGTCCCGCAACAAACGCAACTTCCGTAAAGGTCTCCTTAAGCGAAAATCGGCGCTGCGAGTTCATCGGTGCCCTCGGATTTCAATTCCGAGCACCGGATCAAAAGTTAGGAAATCCCGCTCGTTCGTTCACTGAACGTACCCGAGCCAAACTTCGGAAATTGATTCCGGGCACTCCAGGCCTCGGAATCAGGTGCCGTCAGAAACCGCGTTCTTGTAAAATTCCAAAGAAAATTAAGAAAAAATTTCCCTTGAATTTTACGGGTCTTTACATTACTCCCACCTCAGGGCTTTACGTCCCCGTAAAGATACATCAAAAACTAGGGAAACAAATGAGAGTACTGAGCACGCATCTGAGCCTCCCGCTCCCATGTGCTCTCTTGGAGATTCCCGTGCTGCCATCTGATGCGCACAAGAGGAATCGATCGCCCATGCAGGACCCGCTCTTGTCGATCCTCTATCTCCACCGGGACCTCTGTAAAAGTCGCCCCATCGTCAACGTCAAGCTCCCCATGGTCGATGATGTGCGTCGGGTCGTGCACGTATCTCCTCAGCTGGGATACGTGGAAGACGTCGTGCACCCGGTGCAACTGAGGTGGCAGAGCCAGGCGATAAGCCACCTCGCCAACCCTTCTGAGGACCTGGAAGGGTCCGATGAAGCGCGGAGATAACTTACCGCCTCGGCCAAATCTACGAATACCACGTCGAGGTGAGTCCCGCAAGAAGACGTGGTCGCCATCCTCGAACTCTAGTGGCCTCCGCCTCCTGTCAGCGTATGACTTCTGCCAGCTCTGTGCTGTCCTCATCCGCTCCTGGATGACCTGGACCTTCTCTGTCGTGGCCTGGACCATCTCCGGTCCCACCAGAGCTGCAAGATTTATTCTTTGCCGATAAGAGAAATCTGGTCCCATCCCCTGGATGAACCACATTCTTTGCCTAATACAGTCAATCCTAACATGGATGATACTAATCCATACCAAGGATGACGTCGTAAGGCCTCGACACTACTACTAATAGATTCAACCGTTACTCTCTCCTGCAAGGGTCTAGTCACACTGTCGGCATCAGTGTGTGGTAACTGGGTCTCCTCCAGTAGATGTCTCACAAGTGAGGGTCAAGTCAACAGCCAAAACTGGAACCTCTTAGTAACATCACGAAAGAGTACAGGAACGAAAATATCACAAAGGTATGCATATTTTATTATTGCAGCTCATAATACAAGACGCTACACAAAGCAACAAGGAACCAGAAGTACGAAGGACGTATCCACTAGTTCTGCTCCTGTCCATCGGCTCCCAGAGCTCCATGATTGAAGGCCTCGGCTGCCTGAAGCTGAGCTCTCGCATGTTCACCTACTCCCTGTGGTCGGGGTGAACCTCCTGGTGGTGGTGGTGGCAGAGCCTCAAAGCGTCGCCCACCACCGGCTGCTCGTCCAGCTCCTCTGCCTCGTCCGCCTCCTCCCTGCGGACCGCCACGGTCGAACCTCTGCCTCTGCCTGGGAGGTTCTTCACTTAACTTCTGATCATCAGCATGGCGGGTCGGACAGTCACGAGCCATGTGACCAATCCCGCCACAAGAGTAACACTGCCCACTCTCGGCACGCCTGACTCTGACTCCACCCCGGCTTCCCCACACAACTGAGCCTGAGTCGTGCAGTCGGCCACTGGTAGGTCTGGTCTGCTTGGAACCCTGAGTCATCCGTCGGCTACCTGTTGCCGAAGACTCCGCTATCTGCCACCCTGTAGTGGGTCGCTGCGCTGGTGTAGACTCAGCAAGGAAGCTCTCAATCAGAAGGGCCTGCTCCAGTACTCCTGTCTGAGTCGGTATGCTGAGGGAGATCAGCGATGCCCTGATCTCGTGTCTCAAACCCTGCTCGAAGGTCCGGGCCCGGAAAAATGGGTCCCGTACCATGTCGGTCGAGTAGCGCGAGAGATCGGTAAATCTCGCCGAGTACTGAGCGACCGTCATGCTGCCCTGCCGCAGCTGAAGAAGCTCCTGGATACGCACCGCAGGAAAGGTGGCTGGGACGAACTCCGAGCGGAAGATGCTCTCAAAGTCCATCCAAAGAAGAGATGCCTCATCGTGCACCTGGAGCATCAAGCTCCACCATCGTCCTGCGGCTGCGTGTAGTAGGCTCGCAGCGAGGATCACCATGAGGTCTGCTGGTGTCCTCACTAGCCTAAACACTCGTACCACTGCCTCCAGCCAGTCCTCGGCTGCCTGGGGATCCGTCTCCCCGCGAAACCTGGGCGGTCGCTGGCACTGAAACTCATGCAGTGCGCTGAGGCGACGTGCATCGTCAGCGGCTGGTGCTGGAAGTATCGGGGGCTCGGCTGGTAGAGCTACCGCCGGTGCCACTGCTGACAAAGGGCCCTGCACTGAGGCCTCATCGCTCGGTGGGCTGTCGTCACGCTCGACTCTCGGAACCCTAGCTGGCTGCCGTCGTGGGGCCATCCTTGAAAAGGAAACAGGTGTGCCACGGTCAGAACAGTATACCAGGTGAGCTGATATAAGTAATCACAAAGAAAACTTTGAAACACACACGCAATCAATGTTTTCGTGCATTAAGTCGGAAATCAGAAGTCAGGGTCCTGGTGTACGGATACGTCGGCCGCCGCACCAACACTAGACTCCCTGGACTGATAACCACACTCAATACGCTAAACATTATTTCTTCACATAGAAAAGATCAGAGTTCGCGGTAGAACCGAACTCCTCTAATACCAATTTTTCACGACCCGCCCTCGGGGTCCGTTCCGTGACTACCCCAAGCCCGCCTTCCATAGGCCAGGGGCTGGCGACTAGCACCAAGGCGTAAATCCCGGTAAAAAGGGAAGGCATTGCCTTTGTAAAGTAAACAAACACCTCAGAGCAAGCAAGCGGAAAGTAAACACTAAGCAAAAGCAGAGTACAACTGAAAGTGCGGAAAAGTAAATGGGCCAGAATACAAACCCAAACTGAAAGTAAAGTACAACTCGAAAGGGAAAACAGCAACTAAAAAGTAAAAGCCGCTACACCGAGCTGTCCACTGGAAATCCCACCTGAAGGGTGGGTACAGATAGCTCCACTGCTCCACGGGTCCCGCCGTCCGCTCCGAGCACGTCCCGCCCAGTGGTCCACCTCCAGGTACCGTCCTGCTCTGCAAGCCTCAGCTAAGATCAACACTGTCCGTCGTCTGCAACCAACACAACGTAGTGCGGGCAAAGCCCGTGCAGGGGTGAGTATAAGCTACTCAGTAGGGACCCCGAGACCCCTGAAGGTCTCTCAAATCCACAAAGGATAAACCACGAAGAAAGGTACAATCACGAAGTAACAACCGACCCTACTTAGGTATATGCCCATACATATACCTAAGTCATCAATTTCAAATACGCTCCAACCTCCGAGCCCAAGTACAACTCAGTCCACACAGGAAAGTAAACGTATTCCACACAGGAAAGTAAAACGTAATCCACACAGGATAGCATAACACAATCCACACAGGAAAGCAGCAGGATTCAGCTCACACAGGATTTTCATTATCAAAAATGTAACTACTGAAGAGCCCCATCTCTGAAGTGTACAGTGTCCTGTCACGTCTCTGAGATACTGCTCACTAACCTAAGACTGCTGAGGTACTCCTCCTGTCGAGTACTGGGGGTCTGCCGCCAACTACCGGGCGCTCCGTCCGATGAGGGTCTGCTGCCAAATACCGGGCGCTCACCCAAATAGCATACAGAGGTACTCTTCCAGTCGAGTACCGCGGGTCTGCTGCCAACTACCATGCGCTCCGTCCGCCGTGGGTCTGCCGCCAAATACCGGGCGCTCCGTCCACTGGGCTAGTCGACTCACTCCAAGTCGAGTCGGTCGAGCAGTCTTTAGGTCTCAGCCGACTACATGGTCTCCGTACTCCGTACGCTCGTTTCCAGTATCGCGGGTCTGCCGCTACAACCAAGCGCACCACCTCTATCGAGTAAAACAGAAGATTCAGCTCACACAGGTATACTTCTTCGGATGACGATAAAGATGATCACTGAACCATCTAAGTCGTCGGACCCACGAAGGATCGATAGATACTAACCCCCGCAGTGACCTACACAGGATCGGACCCACACAGGATCGGGCCCACGCAGGACCTGTAGCACTGATCCACGTAGGATCGCTGAGTGCAGTAGTCGTCGTTGTCGAATCCACACAGGATCTCTGTACTGTCGTCGTCGCAGTCACAGTATCAGTAGCAGTAGCAGTCGCAGCCAGCACTAGGGTTCCCGCACACAACAAGCTCGTTCGGAGGATCCGCTCCACGAGCCGAGAGGCTGATACATCAACTGACACAAAGTCCAGAGTTGATGTATCTAAAAGTTCCGTATCGTCAACAGGGACTCAACGCAATAGACGGCGCGTCGATCGGACGCCCGGTCTGAGAGTTATTGGCATTTTCGTCCCCGGGGCCCGGTTGGTTTTTAAGGAAAAACCAACCCGACCGTACTCCACCTGCGTCCAAACCTCGGGCGGAGTATGCCAAAAGATCCGTCTCACTAAGAGGAACACAACACAGCTGACGGCACGTCAATCGGACGTTCGTAGCTCAAGATATGAGCGTTTCCGCTCCGAAGGCCCGGTTGGTTTCGTGAACGAACCAACCAGGCCGAACTCAAAGTAATCTGAAACCTTGAGTGCTATATACCGAAACGACCGTCTCAATCCAAGGATCGCGTTTCCGCAGACGGTTCGTCAATTGGAGGTCCGTGGATCAAGTTATGGCCAAAAGACCGAAACTGATTCGAAACGGGGGGGGTCCGGGTCCGGGCTGACCCGGCCCGACCCCCCCTGGGTAGGCCCGAACCGGGTCGACCCGAACCGGGTCAACCCGACCCGGTCCGGCCGGCTGGCCGGCCGGCGGCGCGGCGGCCTGGCGGTGCGGCGGCCTGGCGCCGCACGGAGGCGGCACGCGGGGGGAATCAATCCCCCGCTTGATTGAAGAGGCGGCGCGGCTATATGCCGCGCCCTTTGAAAAAACAACGGCCCCCACGTGGGGGCCGGCTTGAAGAAAAACCGGGGGGCCTCCTGCCCCCCCTCAAGGGAACCGCCCTCCTCTTAAATGAGGAGGGTTTTAATGCTGGCCGGGGGAATTTATTTCCCCCGGCCTTTGACCTTCCGGCCGGCCAACTGCCGGCCGGTTTTCTCCAACGGGACCGGAAAATCCAGTCCCCTTTTCGGCTTCCGACGCCGGCGGCCCGGCCGCCGGTCTTCTCGTTCCGCCGCGGCCCGGAACCGGCCGCGGTGTTCGTCGTCCGGCGCGGTGCGACGGCACCGCGCCCCTCCGCCGCGCCTTTGATTTCCTTCAACGCGGCGCGATGGCGTCGCGTTCTTGATGATTCTTCCATGGCGCGGCGCGACGGCGTTGCGTAAAAAGATTTGGGCGAATAACCGCGTGGTGCGACGACACCACACCACCTTGATTCATCCGCAAAATAAAACACCAAGAACGAAGGAGGGGGTTCGGCCGTGTTCATGCGGTCCGACCCCCTCACGTTAAAACACAACTTAAATATTCAATATCCTCACGTTAGTCATGCGAACCACGAGCAAGAATAAAATAATTAAACAATAATCAACAACCCCTACCTTGGGTATAAGTTCGAAGATTTGTCAACGTCCCGCGGAAGACAACGTCGCGGAGGTCGGGCGTCGCGGTAGTCGTTCGTAAAATCCGTTGACGAAGAGATACGCCCGAAGAGATACGTCATTGGAGAATCTTCGTATGCCGACGAAGAAGGTCTGAGGAGGAAGCGGCGTTCCCTCTTGTTGACACGGAAGACGAAGAAGAGAGGAACGGCGTTCTTCGTCGGAGTTTGAGCGTTCTTCGTCAAAGTTGAAGAAGAAGGAGGAGGAGCTCTCAAAAATCCTCACAAGTTGGCTAAATAATTCTAACCCAACAAAATAAGCTAAGAGCTTATTTTATTAAGTCAATCCAAACCATTTGAATTTCAAAGGTTTGAATTAAGACAACTCAAGCCATTAATTAACCAACTTGCCATCTTAAATTAAAAGGGGAGTTTAAGGGAGAAGATGAGAGGTTTAGGTTCGTGTGGGTCCCACCACACTTAATCCTCTCAAGGGAGGTTAAGTGGGTGTGGGTCCCACCCCTAACTCCCTTTGATAGGAGTTAACCTACAAAAGTAAAATAAAAAGAATTCCACATTTTTTTATTCAACTTTTTATAATTCTCCCAAAAACTAACTTTCGTCCCGCAACAAACGCAACTTCCATAAAGGTCTCTTTAAGCGAAAATCGGCGCTGCGAGTTCATCGGTGCCCTCGGATTTCAATTCCGAGCACCGGATCAAAAGTTAGGAAATCCCGCTCGTTCGTTCACTGAACGTACCCGAGCCAAACTTCGGAAATTGATTCCGGGCACTCCGGGCCTCGGAATCAGGTGCCGTCAGAAACCGCGTTCTTGTAAAATTCCAAAGAAAATTAAGAAAAAAATTCCCTTGAATTTTACGGGTCTTTACAAAAGAGGCTCCGCGGAGCAGGGCTCACGCGGCGCAAAGAGTGGTCAGGCAGCTTCGCGGTGGGCTCGCGAATGTCAAATGTGTTCGTGGAGCGTCCCACCTCATTGGCTTCATGGAGGGTTCGCGAACATCAAATGCGTTCATAGAGCATCCCGCCTCATTGTCTTCGAGGTGGGTTTGCGAACGTCATGTGCGTTCACGGAGACTCCCGCCTCCTTCGCTTCGCGGCGGCCGCGATGCTGGGGAGGCTCCGTGAAGGGGATTTGCGAGGCAGTCTGTGGGGTCGTCTTGGGACGTCTTTTGCTTTGTTCCAAATTTTGGTGCCAAAAAATGACCCCCCTCAGACTTGGAGTCATGGTGAGAACAAGGGTCTAAGTCTGAGGGAAATCTCCAAAATCCTCGGTCATTCGCGGTGCGGATTCACGACGCCTGATCGCGAGGAAAACTCGGGACACGCGGGCCGGGCATGCCGCAAAGCTCCGCGCGGCCAGGACGTGCTGCGAATCTCCAAAGGCCATTTCCTATAAATAGGGGGTCGACCCTCTATTTTTTCATTTCCTTTCTCTACAATCTTGTCTTCTTGAGCTCTGGATTCGCGAAGCTCTGCGTACTCCATGAGTGATCTCTGCGAATCGAGGCTTCGCGGTGCACAACAAGTCTTTGAATCCGTAATTTCACTCTGTGATTTGGCTTTGAATGTCGAGGCAGCGCTTCCACGAACAGTCTTCGTGATCGGCCTTCGCGAATTCACTTCGCGAACGATCTTCGCAAACCAGCCAACCAAACATCCAAGTTCCAGAACCGAATGGACCACTAAGAAGCTGCCCAAGGGGTCCTTGCGGATTCCGCCTGGAGGGATGAAATGGAGAACAACCTGGGGATAAGAGAGCTATTACGGATCCACTCAGACCATAGTTCTTTGGTGGATCTGCTGTCATAGAGCCAAAAGAACTATTCAATGTGCAGGAGGTTTCCTCTGTTTGGCTTTGGGCTGAGGGATGATGTCTTCATCCCTGCAACAAGTAGGGATGAGCCAGCCTATTGGTTTCGGAGCACACTGTGCCAGCACCTATGGTTCAGCCAGAGACGTCTCCTCCACTGTACCAAACCATCCATAAGGTGGCACTGGATAACCCAAAGAAGGGGTGGTCTGAGGAATGGGACCTGCGCCATGACGGAAATTTCACAGATGATTGGGCTTGGGCCTACTGGGTAGGCGCCTTGTGCGGGGAGTTCAGGGAGGAGCTGAGAAGAGTGGGATTGTATGAGGTAGGTTGGGCTTCCCAGTTCCACATCTACTAGCCGAAGCAATTGATGCCGGAGTTGTTGAGCCGATGGTCACCGGGGACCAATACCTTTCACCTGCATCACGGGGAGGTCGAAATCAGCCTATGGGACATACATCAGATCTCAGGGGTCCCGATACTGGGGGTGATGTATGAAAAATTACTCCCGGTCATGGGTTTGTGGGAGGATCTGGAGAAGATACCGCATCTGGAAATGTCACTGATGGAGCTCATGCCCGAGGAGGATAAGGAGACGACGAGGGATGTCCACTTCAAGAACTGGTTCAAGAAGTTCTTGAACTTCCCAAAAAAAAGGCAGTTCCCTGCGAGGCCTTGAACATGCCCGAAGGGTGCCCGGATCAAGGAAAACTCGTACCAGTGGCTACTGGAGAATAGCCAGTGGAAGACCTGGGGGTTCAGTGTCAGCACTGAACAATGACCAATAGTCTGGCTAGCGGCATTCATCGCAGCCCTCATCTATGGTTGGATCCTGCTGGTGAAGGATACAAACATGGGAGTGTGGACAAGCACTTTCATCATGGCATCCACTTTGACGACAAGAGGGCGAGTCAACCTGGAGATCCCGATGCTCACCAAATTGTATAAAGTACTATGGAACATCAGCTAGGGGAAGAGGCCATAGAGGATATGTGTGCTGTTCCACCTCCTGTACGGGTGGATGGAGGCACACATCAGGGGTATCTACGAGTATATAAACCCCATCTCACCTCCATGGTCAAACTTTCATCCCTCAATATTGAACGTCGCAGGGAGCTTTCCGACCAAGCAGACCACACCATCAGTTCTAAATCGGGTGTGGAGGGTGGAGGAATTAAATTTCCACCAGTTACCATTGCTGACGGGGGCCTTCACGGATGATGGTCAGGGAACAGAAGAGCACTGAGCCTACCTCCTAGCCTCTCGAGGTGGAGTCCTGGTGGCCAGGGTGGACCACAAGCATCTCTGCGAGCCGTACACCCCACATTGGTTCGCGAGGCAATTCTAGTGCCTGTAGCGACTGACCCCGCAGGTCTACCTAGGGGTACGATACGAGGAGAAATCGTGTGTAATGAGGCAGATGTGGCTCATGTTCACACGAGAAGATAGGAATATGAGGAATGTATTGCCTTCACTGACTACCATCCTTGGGCTGATAAAAGAATACGCCTAGAGCTGGGAGGTGTCCTACACAGGGGAGATGCTGAAGCGGCTAACCATCCTGGTAGGTGAGGGTGAGTCTACCCAACCTCGGGGTTGGGGCCAGAAGGCCACAAGGGAATCCCATATTGGTGGGGCTGTTGTAGCAGCGGCTCCCACACCAGTTGAGGAGGGAGCAGCAGTAGCAGGTCTAGCAGCGACAGCGGAGCCGGTGGTCCCAACGGAACAAAGTCATCTAGAGGGGAGGCCACCGAGAGGGTTCTATAGGATTTCCACTCAAGCCCCGGGGAAACAGCTGCGCCACATTGACATGCCGGAGAATACTTCCTTTCCTAAGGCCTGGGAAATCTGGGAGGTCAACCGGAAATTCCTTGGCCCATCCAAATTATGGCAGCACCTTAACCGCCTTAAGATAGACTTGTTGGGGATTGGCCCCATTAGAGTTGGCTTTGCAGTATCCTAGGAAGAGGCGGAGCAATACATAGCTGAGCTGGAGGACTTCATCCATTCTCGGGGCGCCCTGTACCTGATGACAGACCGAGTCAGGGTGTTGTTGGATCGTACGGTCCCTCCCCAGCTATCGGCCGCTGATCTGACAGAGCACTTTCCCCTATCAGACGAATCAGACGAGTCCTCCTGGGGAGACGAGGCTAGTAGGGAGAGTCCGCCGGAGGAGGGCGAAGTTAGCGACTAGTCATCGGATCTCGATGATTTCACAGAGGCTCTCGAGGTAAAATCACAAGTTCCTTCTTCAAAGCCTACCCTTAGGTTACTCTGAATTCCTAATCATCGTCTTTACTACGCAGGAGGACCTTGTGCATAGTCCTCGTTCACACCCCTCAGCGGGCGTCGACGTGGGACCTTCAGGATCCGTACCCAGGGCTGCATCAACCTCTATGTCTAGTGGGTCTGGGAGAGTCAAGGCGGCTCCCCTAGAGTCTCCAGACCTACCAACCATATATGGGGGGCCACATCTTTGTGTTCCGATGACAACAAACCAAGAGAGAGACTAGAGATTTAACCTCTATAAGTATTCTCTACTGTATTCCCAACAACCATCCCTTGACCATGTTAACTGGCATTCACGTCCCCTTCTTGGCGTGCATAGTCCTTCAATTGGCCTGGGATTCTGCAGCGAAGTTGGTCGGAGCTTCTGTTAGCGCCCTTCCCAGAGGCATGCCAATGGTCGTGGAAGTGAACACCCAACCTGACCGAACCGCAGCACTCCTGATCACTAGCGGGGGCTCCAGTGGGATTGTGCCTGAGATCATCGAGGTGGGATCCGATGATGAGGATCAACCAGACGATTCAGGCCCCACCACGCCTGACCCGACGCGATATGTGGACCCGGATGAGGAGTTCCTGGGGGTATTCCCTACATATGAGCCCGCCAATCGTAGCTACTGAGACGAGATGGCCTCTGACGAGGCGGACATCAAAATAGTCTGTCGACGATCATGGAAGCTGATCAAGTGCTTCATCAATGAAACCCCCAACGTACTATGGTTAAATGAGATGGACAGACTTTTCTCGTGCCTGCACGAACTGTGTACTGGGGGAGTGTATGCCCGACATCCTCACGTGCTCATATGAGATCTTATGGTGGAAAAGATTCGGGAGTATGATCGTGGCCTTGGTGTGGGCTGGCAGTGTAGGAAGGTAGTGAACATCGAGAGGCTCCAGAAGGCTGAAGATGAGGTCTAGAGGCTACAAAACTAGGCAAACGAGCACTTGACCTCCCTCAATGCGCAATCTGAGCTGATATCACGACTAAAGGACCAACTGGTAGAAGCCAAAGAGGGCCTGAGGCAAGCTTCTGTGGAGATGATCGCAATTCGGGCCGACGTGGAGTGGGCCCAGATTGCAGCCAATGAATTGCGCCCTCTCACTATCGAGGAGGAGTGGGAGGTGAAGAAGCAGCAACATCTCCTGGACACCACCAGATAGAGGGTGGCAGAGCTACAACGTTCCTTTGATGAGGTCAATCCGTCCATGGGGGGAGTCGACCCCCGAGTGCTGTAATGATTACAAACATTTTAAATGTACTTTCATGATTTGATTGTATGAATGTCGTAGAATCCATGAGTTCCATTGTTCTCATTGGTTTATTGCATCCTTATAATGTTCTCAGAGCATCCAATAACCATTCCCTAAGATCATGTGGGTCAATCCTGATGTGATAAACAAGGGATGGATACTTCATCACCCCATACAATCATAGGAGTGCAAAACAAGCTTTGGGAATCCGAGGTTTGAACAACCGGTCCGGATTTCCAGGAAATGGGAGAGACCTGGCTGGAGAATGAAGTTCTCAGAATAGCCAAATTACCATTTTCCAGTGTGCTCTTGTGCACGAACAATGAAACGCCAGGGGTGCTGAAATCGATCTGAAAAGATGGGAATGGGAAATTTGAATCACGATACCCATGATTCAGAACATTGTGAGGGTGGTGTGACAATAAAGAATAATTTTTGACTGTGGTGGAAACACAACATTCTTATTGAATTATCCTGGAGTGGGGACAGACAAATGAGGGTCAACCGTTGACAATGTTCGAAACACGGGACCTGTCGCAAATGTCATCCCTTAGTCTTCCAGAACGTTGGCCTAGAATATTAGGCGGGCCATAGGCTGAGAATCCATACTGTTGGGGAGTTCTTCCAGACATGAAAGAGGGCGAGGGCCCGAATAAGGGGTACACAAAGCGTGAGATGTGGAGTGATGGTTTGTTTGAATAGAATCTAGTACTCATGACATTACGCCACTGTGGTGGAAGCACATTGGATGGGCGCATCGGTTTAATCATGGATCATTCTTTATTTTAGACAGGGCCTCTCTAGAGAGGGGGGATACCGCTTCCCAATGCCATTGTAGGGAATCCCGAACTTTTTCGGGGAAAAATCGCAGTTGCACAATTCCCCGCAAGGGGTCAAGCCATGGTCCGGAAATGGGGAGGAACATGACCTTATAATTCCTGGGGCTGGACCCTAGGAAAAATATCGGGGTGTCTCTATGTATCCCATGAGGATGGGAATCAAGCCGTACATAGTTCTGGAAGTGTAGTGTAATCATAGACCAACACTGACATGTGAAGTCCCCTCTGGCAGAGGCTCTGGTGCATCCCATGACTAACATGGGGTATACTGAACTTTTTCAGGGTAGAACCGCAGTTTAGTGTCATGTGTTGAGGACATATGGATTCCTGTAGTTTAACGTCATACGATAGGACATGGAATGAAAGGAAAGAGCCCAGGGAGCATGTGGTGTGGTTTCTATGAAACCGACATAAATGAGGACTTAGAGTCCAAATCACACCATGTACCCCCAGAGGAAACTCTTTAGGTTGAGGGACCAAGAGGGAGAATTAGGTTGGGGCCAAAGCAGAGTGTTCGGGTGTTCCTACGTACCCCATGAGGATTAGAATCAAGCCCAATGTAGTTCTGAGAGCGCAGCTTAACGTCATGCGGGATGATGAGAATCTTGGTTGTGCCGGTACACATCCTACCAAAACTACTAAGCCCATGTGAGTCATGCTCGGTGTGGGAAACAAGAAGTAATGAGGGGACTTTCCCGACACCGAAAGGGGCATGTTAGGGTGGAGGGAGGCTCAGTGAATGCCGACCCAATGATGCTAACTCATCCATGAATCACACCTAGACACGTGAAGAGATAAAGCTAGGTATGTCGGAATCCCACTTGAACATGAGAGATTGAAAATGTGTGAATCATGATGCTCGCAATCTGGACCATAATTATGGTGGCGTGACAATGTAGGATAACTATTGACCGTGGTGAAAATGCAACATCCACATCACATTATCCTGTAATGGGGACAGAAAAATGAGGGTCGACCGTTGACCATATTTGAAACACGGGACCTGGTGCAAATGTCGTCAAAAATCCTTAGGGACATTGGCCTGAAATGGTAGGAGATCCCTTAGGCCTATTATCCATGGAGATCCCTTAGGCCAAGAATCCATGTCGTCTGAGAGTCCTTTTGGATGTGGAAGAGGATGAGGATCAAAATAGCGAGCTCACAAATCTTGGACATGGAACGAGGGGAATGTCCATATGAAAATTCCACACTTCTAGATCTTTGTAAAAACACATATAAATACGACAACAAGACATATCAGATAGAGGGAGTTGAGTGACTTCCAACATGGAGATCTTAGTTTAGGGTCATAAAATTTGGACCATAGGTCGTAGTAAACACTGGAGACTCATGGTGAGTAATTATAAAAACCCGACATAAATGGGAACCAGGGGTTCCGACCACCACATGTTCCTTGGAGAGGTTTTAGGTCAAGGGACTGAAAATGAGAGTTGAGATGGGATTGATTCAAAGTGAAAAGGCATTCCTACGTACCCCATGAGGATGGGGATCAAGCCATACATAGTTATGAGAGCATAGTTTAACATCATGCGTGACGATGAGAAGCCTGGTTGTGCCGGTACACATCCTACCAAAACTACTAAGCCCATGTGAGTTGTTCTCAGTGTGGGAAACAAGAAGTAATAGGGGGATTTACCAACACAGGAAGGGGAATTTTATGGTGGAGGGATGCTCGGTGAATGCCATCCCAATGATGCTAACTCATCCCTGAAGCGCATCGAGACGTGTGAAGAGATAAAGTCGAGTATGTCGGAATCCCACTTGAACATGAGAGAGTGGAAATGTGTGAATCATGTTTCTCACAATCTGGACCACAATGATGGTCGTGTGATGATGAAGTATAACTATTGACCGTGGTAGAAACGTAGCATCCACATTGCATTATCTAGGAATGGGGACAGACAAATGAGGGTCGACTGTTGACTATGTTCAAAACACGGGACCTGTCGCAAATTTTGTCAAAAATCCACGGAGAGCCCTTAGGCCTAGCATCCATGTCATATGAGGGTCCTTTTGGATGTGGAAGAGGATGAGGATCCAAATAGTGATCTCACAAAGCTTGGACATGGAACGAGGGGAATGTCCATATGAAAATTCCACACTTCTGTATCTTTGTCAAAACACATCTAAATGTTACAACAAGATGTATTAGATAGAGGTATTTGAGACCCTTACAACAGGGAGATCTTAGTTTAGGGTCGTAGAACTCAGACCATAGGTGGTAGGAAACACAGGAGACTCATGGTGAGTAATTAAAAAAAACCCAACGTGAATGGGAACCGGGGGTTCCGGCCACCATGTGTCCCTTGGAGAGGTTTTAGGTCAAGGGACCAAAAACGATAGTTGATCTGGGCCTGAGGCAGAGTGCACAGGCGTTCCTACATACCCCATGAGGATGGGGATCAAGCTGGACATAGTTATGGAAGTGGCATGGTAAGATACCAATGCCAGGGAAAAGGGGGCATGCAGGCGTGGCCCTCGCACCAAGAGAAGCGGAATTTGAGAAATCTTGTTTATACTTTAAGGTGAGTGTTTTTTTTGTGAAGCAACAGGACTAGGGTAGTAGGCCTTGGAATCTCTACAAGAATCAAGCCATAGTAGGAATTGACAAATGGTATGGAGAATGACCAATACCCAACGTGATGTCCTCTACGATGAGGTCATCAAAATGAAGTGTGGTTTTTCATCATGTGGCCATGATTATAATGTCACAGTTTAGTGTCATGTGATGGGACTAGGCAAGCATCTTAACTTCATGCAGTGCAGACGTAGCAGAGACGATGCTAGGCGGGGAATGAGTACGGTGTAATAGAACATCCCCGTTGTGAATGGGGAAATGATCCCTTATCACACCGTACGCAATTCCATGAGGGGAACCTTAGGACAAGGGGGCCTAATAGGGGTAAGAGGGAAAGGGGTAGGAGAAACTAGCTCCCAACTGAGCTGGACCCGAAGACGAGGCGTCCGAGTGGTCCTATGTATCCCATAAGAATGGGAATCAAGCCATACGTAGTTCTAAACGAGATCTTAGTTTATGGTCCTAGAGCTCAGACCGTAGAGGAGTGAAAACCCTTAAAGTAAATGTAGACCCCAACCTGATCCCTAAGCCCACGTGAGTTAAAATTAGTGTGGGAAACAAGGGAGGTGAATGTCTTTTGCAACACTTGGAACGCACGCCAAAGGGAAATCGGTGCGGAGCCCCAAATGATGGAATTGGTCCTCCCAATGCACGAATGCGCACTGAGGAATATTACCAAGAGTTTTGGAGTTCTAATTGGAAATGATGAGGTGGAGAAGGATGTGAATCATGTAACCGACATTTTGGGCTTAATGGGGTTGGCGTGGCGATGGAGGATAACTGTTGACCATGTTTGAAACACAGTATCCATATCGTGTTAGCCTAAAGTGGGACAACAAATGAGCATCGACCGCTGAGCATATTCGCAATTCAGGATTTGTATCGTTTTACTATCTGCGACCCTCAGGGGCATTGGCCTATAATGGTAGGAGAGCCCTTAGGCCTATCGTCCATGCCACTTGGGGCCCGTAATGGTAGGAGAGCCCTTAGGCCTAGCATCCATGCTACTCGGGGGTCCCTTCAGGCATGAAAGGTAATGGAATCCCTAATTAAGGGGAACAAAAATCTTGAAAAGTGGGTGGAAGCATGTCCGAGCAGAGTCCGACATTCCAGGTAATAAACTAGAGTACCCTTAGGCACATTGGTGAACTGCCGAAGAGGGTCGACGTGGGTGCTTATGAGGGATAGGGTAGGCCAAGGGGCCAAAGTGAAATGGAGATCTCCAGGAGATGGGGCTGGACCCAAAGTCTTGGCCTTCAGGTGGTCCTACATATCCCATAAGAATGGGAATCAAGCCATATGTAGTTCTTGAAGGCACCCGGGGGTAAGATACCCCAACGAGGGGGGTGTACGGCACAGTGAATAACCCGACATGAATGAGGACATGATCCCTCATCACACCACACGATCACATAAGAGAGAACCTGGGTCGGGGGCCCGAAAAGGCTAAGGGGCCTGAGGCTGGGCCTCGGTCAGGGAGGCCTGACCAGCTTGCAGTTTAATGTCTTGTAGTGAGGATGGGGACCAGGGGCCTGAGAGGGCCAAGGGGCCTGAGGCTAGGCCTCGGTCAGGAAGGCCTAACCAGCTTGTAGTTTAACGTCTTGTAGTGAGGATGAGGGTCGGGGGCCTAAGAAGGGAAAGGGTCCTGAGGTTGGGCCTCGGTCCGGGAGGACTGACCAGTCTTTAGTTTAACGTCTTGCAGTGAGGACGGGGGCCGGGGGCCCGAGAAGGCCAAGGGGCCTGAGGCTCAGCCTCAGTCAGGGAGGCATGACTAGTCTTTAGTTTAACATCTTGCAGTGAGGACGGGGACATGATAAGGTGTCTCATCTGTGGATGTGTACGACATAGCGAGCAACTTGACGTGAAGGAGGACATAATCCCACACCACATCGTACAATCCCATAAGAGAGAACCTAGGTCGGGGGCCCGTAAAGGCCAAGGGGCCTGAGGGTTGGCATCACACAGAGGGAGTTTGTCTTTTGGAGATACAATAGGGTAGAATGACCCACTACACTTGACGTTCGAGACCTCTTAGGGTGGCCCTAATGATCCAGGACGACTATTGACCTTTTTTGAAACATAGCGTCCCTATAGTGACCACTCAGGAGCAACAAATGAGCATCGACTGCTGACCATATTCAAAACACGGGACTTGTATCGGCTTGTTCCTCAACATCTTCGAGGGTGTTGGCCCGAAGTGGTAAGAGAGAGCCCTTAGGCCTAGCATCTATACCATTGAGGGGCCCTTCCGGATGGGAAAGGTGGTGGAATCCCAGTCAAGGAGTGGGCGAAGCATAGCTGTACCCATCTCTCAAAGAGGAGAACGTCTCCAGGGAGCGGGATGTATGACCAGATCAAGGTTAGCTCCACATTAATTGGGGAAAGAGTGAACCCTCTCCATACATCTTGACCTAGGGGGAAGATTCTGGCATTTGGGTTGGGCCAATAGACAAAATTTCTGGGCGTTCCTACGTATCCCATCAGGATGGGAATCAAGACATACATAGTTCTTGAAGGCCATGTAGTTTAACGCCGTGCAGTAAATATGTGGGAGGATAGAAGAATGGGAGTGGGCACATGGTGCGACCATTATAATCCTTGTATGATTGGGGCTAAGGAATCCTACGTCATATCTTGTGAGGATGCTCCGAGAAGGCTATACCCAGGGGGTAGTCGAAGAGAAGAGTTTGGGGCTGGGCTCAAAATGAAGCGTCCAAGCATTCCTATGATACCATCATGATGAGAATCAAGGCATACATAGGTCTCAAGATGTAGTTTAACATCATGAAAGATGATGCACAGTTTAAAGTCATGCAGGATTGGATAGTTTAATGTCATGTGGGACCATAGTGTAGTTTAGGGTCATGCAGGACTGTCCAGTTTAAGGTCGTGTCGGACCAACCAGTTTAAGGTTGTGTCGGACCATTCAGCTTAGGAAAATTATTTCTTGAGGAACCTAGAATTTGTGGGAGGAGTTATACGCTCACCATCCATGGTCACCAAGGAGTATTCTCCATTGGGGGTAAACCCAATGGACTATGTAAGGTCCTTCCCATTTGGGATCTTACTTGGGTGGTTTCCTGCCAGGGATCATTAGTGCTCGAAGGGCCAGTACTAGGTCACCTTGCAGAAAAGAGCAAAGGAGAACCTTCTTATTGAAGGCTCTATCCATCTTGTTCTGGTTCCTTTCCAGATTGTGCAGGGCACAAAGCCTACTCTCGTCAATAGTATCCAATTCAGCTAGACAGATTTCAGCCACCTTATCTGGTGCCTGCTGGTCATAGACTACAGTGCGCAATGAATGTGGCTAGATCTCAATGGGTAGGACAACCTCAGCTCTGTACACCAGGGAATACAGGTTCACCTAGGTGGAATTGCGAGTCGTCGTTCGATAGGCCCAGAGGGCGTTGGGGAGATTGTAAGACCTACTCTTCTTATTTTGACCAACCATTTTCTACTAAATGTTAGAGAGGGTTTTGTTGAACGCCTCGATCTATCCATTTTCCTGTGCATGATAGTGGGAGGTATGGTTTGAGAAGATATTGTACTTGGCATACAATTTCTTCATCTCGACTTCTCAGAAGTTGGTGCCATTATCGGTGAGGACGACATGAGGAACTCTAAACCAGTGGATGATATTGGAGCTCACGAATTAAACAATGGAACGGTCCTTGAATTCCTTGAGTGGAATTGCCTCTGCCCACTTGAAAAAGAAATCCTTGGTGGTTAGGATGAACCTGCACTGGCGAGCTGTAACAGGTGGATATGGTCCCATGACATCAAGTCCCCACACCGCAAATGGCCAAGAGTACTTGGTGGAGTGGAGGGGTTCTGGAGGCCGATGCAAGAAGTTATCATGCACTTGTCACGCGTGACATATCTTGTCAAACTCAATACAATAATGGATCATAGAGGTCCATAAGTACCCTAGTCTCCAGATCTGATGGGATAGCTTTGGCCTCGCCTGGTGGGCGCCACAGGAACCGACATGAACCTATTACATGACCTGTGGAATCTTGACTCCTTGAATGCAACGGAGGAGAACACCATCAAAACCGTGCTTACTTGGTATCTTATCAAGTCTGGGACCACTCTGGAGGGTAAACTACAGCGCACGACATCATATTCGCCCGCGCTTGGCCCGATCACCCGGGAGGCAACCATTTTGGAGATACTTGACAAAAGGGGCTCTCCAATTGGGAGTCGTCCCAACCTATGGATCTAACAAGCCTAGAAGTCCTGAAGTAGAGGATCCAGTGGTAATATGGCTTACTCATAAGTCGTCGTCATCCTCTGGGGTGACGGGAGAAATGAATCTCTGGTGGGACACATGTATAATCAGATCATCCTGCTCGAGCTCTGCAAGCGATGCTGCTAGGATGACCAAAGCATCCGCCTGACTATTCTGTGACCGAGGGACATGGGTAACCTCCATTCGAGAATCGAACTGGGACATTAGATGGAGGGTGCACTCCAATAATGGTGTGAGCTCTGGATTTCTGACAACATAGCCACTGTTGACTTTCTTGATGACCAGCTCGGAATCCCCTTTTACATGAAAATGGGGAACTTCGATCTCAAGGGACAGCTTGAGACCAGTAATGAGGGCCTGATACTTTTCCTCGTTGTTGGTGCAGCCTTCTCACAACATGAATGAGTATGGAAAGATGTATTGTGCCGGGGTAATGAAGATGATACCCAGGACCACTTTGTTGAGACTAGGATCATTGTGCCTCCTACCGGTGGGACTCTGGGAGGCACCATCAAAGTGAATCTGCCAATATGGGACGATATGATCGACTGAGAGGATTACCTCATCAGGAAAATCCAATTCCATGGAATGTTCTACAAATGTTGTATGGGCATCTAGAAAGTCTTCCAATGCCTGCCCCTTGATGGACTTCTAGGGAAAGAACCTGATTTCGAAGTACTGGAGAATCACGGCCCACCACGCTAGATGCCCGGTCAACATGGGGTGATTCAGAATAAACTTCAGCGGGTCTATCTGGGAGACCAGCTGTTCCTCATGGTGCTGATGGTAATGTCGCAACTTCTGCATAGTGAATTCGAGCACAAGGTAGCTCTTCTCGATAGGGGAGTATCTGGTCTCAGTATCGATAAGCATGTGACTGAGGTAGTGGAGACTGTTCTCTATCCCCTCATTATTCTTCTGAGCGAGAAGGGTGCCAAGAGATCGGTCCAGAGCCATGAATTATAGGATTAGAGGCTTACCGAAGATGGGTGGCATCAAGACTGGAGGCTGGATCAAATATTTCTTTATTTCCTTAAAGGAGGTCTGGCACTCCTCGTCCCATTCATAGGCGGTGCGCTTCTTCATGAGCCAAGAACAGGGATTACACTTGCCAGCCAGATTCGCAATGAATCGGAGTATGTAGGCTAAGTGGCCTTGAAAACCTCGAAGCTCTCAAATATTTCTCGGGGGAGGCATCTGGTTGATGGCCTTTATCTTCTCTGGGTCAATCTGGATGCCTCAGTACCTGAAAAAAAAGCCAAGAAACTTCCTGGAAGTGACCCTGAAGGAACACTTCAACAGGTTCATCTTCAAGTGGTGAGAACAGAGGAAACCGAACACTTTCTCAAGGTCTTTGAGAGAGTCCTGGCACTGGAGAGATTTGACCACCAGATCATCCACATAGCACACCCCCAATGTCCTGAGTATTGGCTTGAATATGCGATGCATGGCTCACTGATAGGTGGAACCTGCATTCTTTAGGCTGAATGACATAACTTGGTAACAGAAAGTACCTTGGGGCGCTCTAAAGGCTATGTAATCCTCATCCTCAGGGGCCATCTGGATCTGATTATATCCAAAATAAACATCCATGAAGGAGAGGGATTGGAACCCGGCCATAGCGTCGATCAACAATTCTGTCACCAGAAGGGGAAAATCATCCTTCGGACAGTGACGGTTGAGATCTTGGAAGTCGATATAGACTCTGATCTGTCCATTATTCTTTCTGACCGACACAATGTTGGCTAGCCACTTGGGGTACTAAACCTCCTTGATGAAGTTGGATTTGATGAGCTTGTCAACTTCGGCCTCAACCATGGCGCCGTGGGAAGGGTGCATTTTTTTAGGAGGCTTCTTGAACCCACGATGGTTTTTCGGGAGACCGAGACGGTGGAAGGATACCTGAGGATATGGTCCTGGAATATCATCATAACTTCAGGAAAACATGTCGTGGTGCTTTTTAAGGAAGTCCATGTACCGATGCTTCTCCTCGAGGGACATGGCATCACTAATCAATGTGGGTCTTGGATATTCCTTACTACCAAGGTTCACCTATACCAGTTCATCGACCATGGAAGAGACTCCTTATTTAAAGGCAGGGGGAGCATCTTCCAAATACTCTTATTCACTTGCGGAGGAGGTATTCCCAGTGGGTGAGGCTTTCCCTTGGTCGGAGGAACCTAACGGAAGGCTGGTACCAGCCTGGACAGTAGTGAAAATCACATCAGGAGATTCACACGCCGCTGAGACCATGGAGATGAAGGCAGTCGATCCAATCCCATTGGGCCTTCGGCCTAGAGGGCCATTCTTGATTATGTCAAAGAAATAGTAACACGTCAGCTTGAGCTGATTAATTTCAGCCCAAAAAATAGACACGTATGACGTACCACTGTTGCCATGAGCCGGACGTCTCGATACCGTACGGGGGTAGGAGGTTTTGGGATCACCCGAGCCTGGTTTGTGTAGGAGTATGAGGTGATTTCCCACCGTCACATGGACTTGGGAATATTCCTTCCTATTGTACCTGAAACGACAAAGAATTTCCCCATGTCGGGGGTCGTGGCCTCCAACCTATGGATCAGGAAGATATAGGCGTCATCCAGACCTACCCATGGATCACTTGTGACCGTGGCAGGCTCAATCTCACTTGCCAGAATCTGCTTGTCCTTGCTCTTATAATAGTCAGCATCCAGATAGTGGGCTTCACAAGATGAAAAAGGAGACACATCTCCTTGGATAATTCCTACTCAACCATTGAGGGAGTATTTGAGGCATTGGTGATACGATGAGGGGATCGTCGCATGCAGGTGGAGCCATGGCCTGCCCATCAATGCAATGTACGTGGTGTACTGGGAGACAAACATGAATTTGGTACTGGCAACTTGGCCACTGAACTGGGTCTTCAAACGGATCTTGCCGACTGGGGGCTGCTCGGTTTTGTCATATCCCTAGATTCTTAGGTCGGAGGGAGTTAAATCATCCTCAGACAACCCTAGCTTCCGCAGTGTCCGAGTTGGGATTAGGTTAATCCCCGAGCCCGTATCAACAAGACAGCGATGGACTTCCATGCCATTGAACTGGACAGTGATGTACAATGGATGAATGTGCCCCTGTATGGGAGGGTCTTCGTCTTCACTAGAGAACTAGATAACTGCCTGACATTTGGCATTCTCAATTGTCTCATCGTGGAAGGCTTCTACAGCTTCTACCTCCGTCTCAAACTAGAGGGGTCTCCTTTGAGCCTCGGCGAGTGCTTCATGCATGTCTGATGATATGAAAATAGCCTCAAGGATAGAAAGCCTTGTTGGGATGCCGTAAAGGTGCTTGAGGATATCATAATTCCATGCCAAGTGAGAACTTCTGCTTACAGGAGGTCGCTCTGCGATTGGAGGCATGGCGGGCCCTGCCTGCTGGACCGGCGGCTGGCTAGTGCTAGGTACGTCCCGTTGCTCACTAGTAAAGGCCTGAAGTGTAGCTGTCGGATGAAGAACAAACAAATGATATTGTCCTATAGCAAGGCGAGACTGGCCGCGGTACAGACGAGGTAGCTCTGCCTGATCCAGTAGCACAAACGACGGTGGATGTAGACCTGAGGATACCAGATGAGGAGGTTGCGTGTGTTGAGATCTGCGATGGGCCTACTTTCTGGTCTCAGTGGGATGCAAGGCATGGCTAGAGGTGCCAATTGATGTGCCTCGATGACCCATGTATCCACGGCTCTACCAATGTTGGTGTCAGTTGGGGACGTTGGGTAGGTTTGCCTGGATTTACCCCTCTCCGGGAGTCATATAAGGGTTTACCAACTCGACGGTGTTAACCAAAGTGTACCCTTGACTATCTCTCAAAGAATCATCCACCACTGGGAAAATTCTAGGAGGGATCCCCATCTTTGGGGGCATGAATTCACCGAGAGTGTGGGATGACGATGGCATCAGCGGGGCATGTTGCTTCTTCTTGCACCACCAATGCTTGCTCTTTTGGGAAGAGGTCGGCTAAGATGATGATGAAGAAGTAGTGGTCACATCTTCTGAAGGCTCCAGCTGATTCAAGTGTGCCCGAATGATTCCATGGGTGCGAGCAACCATTTTACGAGCCATCCAGTCGTCGTACTTCTGACCTTACAAAGACACCCGCCACTTGTGCTGAGGCTGGACCCAACCTGACTATGTTGTTATCGAATTGGTCTTGGATCCAATCCTTAAACACATAGCACTACTTGAGGGTGTTCCCCAGAATCCGATGATAGGGGTAGTAGTTGGGGCGATCGGTGAGATTCGCCTTTTCCGACCTTCTACACTCAGGTAAGCATACAATCCCCTACTCTAGGGCACTACGAAAGTAACTGGGGACCTGATTCTCTCAGAATGAGTAAGTCTGATGTCTTCTTTCTGGATATGGGGCTCTGGGAGCCTGGCCCTGATGAGGGGCCAGAGGAGCCTTTCGAGGAGGCAGATCCTGATTATCCCGCCTAAGCGGCAGTGGTGCATTGCGCGGGGTGCCTGCCGATTCTGAGGACGCTGTGGGGCCGGAGGCTGTGCCTAAGGTGGAGGGCCTCGACGAGGCAGTGGGGATGGTGCTACTGGTAACAACTCTAGCTGCCTGGGGGCCTCTATCTAGTCCACTACGGCGGGCTCATCTCTAGAATCTCTCCTTACTGGGATTGTAGGGGGAAACAGATGTGTCTGCTTGCACTGTTTCAGGGCTTCTTCGAGGCATTGGGACTTATCTGAGAAGTCTCAGAACCCTCCGGGACAGTTCTGAGTGATCAGGGAGGGAACCAGTTCCATCTTAACATTCCCTATGCACATCATTAGTAATTTCTCCTAAGTCAGTGTCATGTCGAGGGAGTATGTGAGTCCCTTCCACTGGGAGATAAAGTCCACGACTCGCTTATCAGGCCTTTGTTTTCACTTGAAGAGGTCTGCGATGCTGGTCTTCCGGGTGGTAGAGCTTAATTGGTAGAGGAACTGTCTACGAAGGTCCTCCCATCTTGTCATAGATCTGACAGGGAGATGGCTGTACCAGACGAATGCCAGCCTCTCTAGTGTCTAAACGAAACAATGGAGCTTGGCGGCCTCCTGGTGCGCTGGAGTCCCCATCATGGGCCCACACCTTGAATTGAAGTTGTCCAGGTGCTGTGGCGGGTGCCCCATCCCGTTAAAGGTGGAGAAGGTGGGATTCCTGAAACCTAGAGGTGCCGTCATATCATCCACCCAGGCCGAGTATGGCTTGCCATCTGGTGGGATTGCCACCTGCCGCGTTTCCAATGCCTCAAGGAGGGCAATGAGTGCTATAATAGGATCATCCAGTCGGGGCTCCCTATCTTGATGGGGATCCCTAATCACAAGTGCGTTTCCGGGCTCTTAGACATGGTAGACGGGTTCAGTGGCTCGTGGAGCGACTGGTGGAATGCCCTGTGGGGAAGC
Organism: Viscum album; assembly: GCA_963277665.1. NCBI lineage: Eukaryota > Viridiplantae > Streptophyta > Magnoliopsida > Santalales > Viscaceae > Viscum > Viscum album. The sequence goes on from OY728163.1 coordinate 1,870,441,319, forward strand.
TGGGGGAACCCGGGATGGATTCCTTGGATTGCCACGTCATTTGGGAGGGTTTGGCGAGACATATTGTGCCCTCTTTCTATGAGTTTTGTCTTCAGCCCTGTCAGTGGGAGGAGTATGATCAGGGCTTCCCAGAGATATCTCACCGAGGGGGAAGTTGTTCTTTCCCCTGCTACCCTGGCCTAGGATGACCATAGTTGGGTCGTCACTCTATTGTGTGTTCAGCCAGGAGTTCGTCGACTAACCTATTTTTTCTCTGCAATTTTCTGGTGCAATGAGGCCTTCTCGGGGTCCTCTTCCATCTTCTGCACTGAGGCAGATGGGTCAGAGTGCTTGAAATCTCCGACAGGCTCTTTTCCCTAATTGAAATTCTGGTTGAGCACCAACGACTCGGTGGGCGTAGGGAGACCTAGGAGGTTCCTCTACTGATGAGTAATCCTCCCTAATGGGTCCAATAGTGGTGGCACACCCTCAGGGGGTAAGTATCCATCAAGAAACTCTAGCTCGTCCTCCTTGTCCACTATGTCAGCCATGTGGACCATGACCCTTCCCAGGGGCATGTCCTCAATATCACATAGTGAGTCGGGATGACATCAGATAGGGATGAAGAGGAGGGAAACATAATGCCCCCATCTACAGACTTGCACATGGGGAGCTTCTTCCATAATGATTTTGTGGAGTAACTTGATACTCTGAACGCATTGCTGCTGGAGGGCCTCACGACGACCTGGTGACTCAGGGTACTAGGCCACCGAGAGTGCGGCCAGATTGACTAGACGACACTGCTCGCTGATGTCCTCAAAATTTGCTTGGATCCTTGGATACACCACGCTCTGATGATGAAAACTGAAATGCGTCACCCAGAGGGTGTAGAGAAGACACTCAACTTCCTCTGGGGTGAGTGACTCGAGTATGCAGAAATACTACGCTGCTACGGGCCATAACTCCTTGGGGAAGCGGTTTGCTGTAAGGATGCTCCAGAAGCTCCTTGGCTCAATTTCAGGGTTTGTCCCTTGATTTACCCACTCTCAAACTGGGGGTGGTTGAGGAACTGGTAGCAGTACTGAGGAAGACCACTGGGAAGTCAGGTTAGCTGGTGTAGAATATGACGAACAAGCTGATTGGCCGCCGATTCTTGGGTTGTCCTTTGAGTAGTGTAGTGACCTGGCCACTACGTCGCGATAGGATGGACTGATGGCCACCATTTCCAGCGCATGGGCTAGGGCTGCTGGTGGTGGGTCGCGATGCTGCTCGCCTGCCATTGGTCCCCAGAATAGCTCTTTGTGATCTCTCGTGGAGGTAGAAAGTGCTTCTGGTGATGATGGTGGTGATTGAACAACCGTAACCTACGAGGTTGCCATATTTTCATCCTCATGGATAAATATGTAGAGGGAGGTAGGAATATTATGGACCTTGCATTCTGGAAGTACCAGGCTGATGCGCCTCGTCCCTGCCCCGACCCTTGACTTAGATGAGCGAGGGGAGGGTTCCTGAGCTGATTCAAAATCCGCTTCAGAGTTTGAGAAGCGGACTGGTTTTCCCTCTGTCCAGGCCTTCCTAGGATTATTCATGTGGTGGTGAAGACCCACCTTCCTGCCCCTGGGTGGTTCCTCAGGAAAGGGCTGATTTCTGACATGTGGTCCTTCATCCGCGCTGGTGCCAGGGTAGAGAGGACTTCCACTTGAGACAGCCCGGGTGCAAGGAGCACCGAGACAAATGTCAAAGGAGACATAGGGAGGACCTCCATGCTTGGTGTGGTTGAAGCGAGGCTGGCCTTCACCCCTCTGGTTTCCGGGGCGAGGAAAAACTTTTCCAGCTGTGGAGAGGACATAGGGAGGATCCCCATGTTGGAGAGAGACCGGACCGCAGGGCGGACCCTCATTTGGATTGGGGGTGGCATGGGGAAGACCTCCATGTCGAGCCTCAAAGTGGGGAAGACCTATACTTACGGTGATGGTGGTATGGGGAGGACCTCCGTATGGGGTGGCATCACGGTGGGTTGGTTCACGACGCCCCCCGCTCATGCCTGTGACTAGGAGAATCGACCCAGCCTTCCTGTGGGGCAGTTGCAGCCCTGATCCCGGTTGGGCGTAGGAGTGCCCCTGCTCAGTGTATGCAGGGAATTGATGATATGCGTCGGTGGTGGCTCGGGCCACAGTAGCTGTCGACGTTGATGCCCCTTGGCGGACATCCTTAGCTCGTGCCCGATGTTGGCGTCAGGTCAGACGGGCTGGTGCTGGTGGCGCAGGTGCATGACTTACCTGCTCCTCTGGCAAGGCCAGGAGGTGAAGCAAGCGTGGCCAGGTGGGGGTCCTTGCTGGGAGCCTCTGGATTGCGACTCTGACCGGGCTGGCCCGGACGTCACCCACCTCATTAGCGTAAGCTAGGGAGTCGTCGAAGCGCTCCGGTGATAGGATCTCGAAACGATTGAATATTTGGGTGGGGAGTAGTGGCTCCCTACGCGGCCCTCAGGGGCGGTGTTGACGGTGGGGCCTGGATGCCTCCAGGTCTAGGTGGGCCATATCCCAGGTCAGGATTATGCCCTCCTCCTCGTAATGACGTACAAGGTTGTTAATCACCCTTCACTGGATGACTTCCGATGGGGAAATGGTGTGTGGGTGCCCCACAGATGTCGTTGCGGCAGTAGTGGATCCACGCGGAGTGGCTGTGCTGGTATTGCCCTTGCGCCTGCGTAGGCGGGCGGGCAGTGATCGTGTTCCCATGGCCGCAACCTAATTTCTGAGAAGCAGGGAGGTGGACTCGTTAGTGCTGAGAGGAAAGAAAATCGACAACATGTGCCCCAGTGCCATCCCGTCTTCCATGGCCGGTGAGAGGGATCCGTGCTGACAACGTTGCAGAACAGGACGCCCAATGTTCTACTACCCCAACTTCTGGTGAGCTTCATGCCAGGCCCACTATTTTCTTGGCAGGACCCAGCACTAGATAGCTAGATACAGTGACATGTCAATCCATGGATTCCCCGAGCGTTACTAATCTCCATATTGGGGAGAATTAATTCACGTCGAGTTCACCATTTCTGTTTCCGATGCTTTCGTCGGGGCGTGAACGTCTGTCTGCTTGAGTGTGACAGGTGTGGCTTTGGTTACCCCGCATTCCCGCTTTCCAAATGCGGGCGTCATTTGTTCTGTGTTCAGGGACGTCTGCTCCTTGATCTAAACGGGATGATGGGATGTCGGTTCTTCCTTTCGTGTATTCCTCCTCAGAGCTCGTCACCTAGTTCGGGTTTCCCTCATAGATTTAATACATTGTTCGTGAAACTCTTCTCGGTGCCATATTTTCATGGACACTGGTTAATTACGATGCTTCTATCAGGACATTCCAAGGGGTCCGGTCAGGGCAGCAACCTTCAGTTAAGGGAGTAGTCACGCTGGCCATCACTAGCATGTCTGGACGCTGGGGATTGGTGTGTCTTTCTTCTGTACCTTGTTATAGGGCTTCTTGAGGGCGCAGAAGCCCGAGGAATCCCACATCGAATGAGGGGAATCATATGCCATAGGAATTTATCTGAGGTTTTTCTCAGCTTCCCATGTTTAACACAGGGTACTCTGCAAGTTTAACATTCAGCAGGGACAGATCGGACTGATAAGAATGCTGATTAGAGTGGATCAGATTGAGGAAACCCCCTGGGGGAACACCGATATTGGGTCCAACACGTGGGCGGCTCCCTAAATGCTGTGGCGGGGAATGAATTGGCATGATATCACTGGGATGTTGTGGCCTGGGTAAGAATCAGTATGGACTATGGTTTTGGGCTTGAGCCTCAAAGAGACTTCCTACATACCATGCCTTGACATGGATCAAAGTCTATGTAGTTCGGTCATACATTTTAACGTCATGCGGGGCGGGGGTGAACCAACGTGAAGGGGGTCGGAACAACCGGGTGGTGGGATTGAACCTCAGGGAGGCTTCCTACGTACCATGCCTTGACATAGATCAAAGTCAACATAGTTCAGGATGGGGAGTGTCGGCGAACCGACGTGAAGATGGACTGGGGGTCCGATGGGTGATGGGCTTGAACCTTAGGGAGGCTTCCTACGTACCATGCCTTGACATGGATTAAAGACCACGTAGTTCAGAAAGGGGTGTGTCAGCGAACTGATGTGAAGATAAACCTGAGGGTACATTGGTGATGGGATTGAACCTCAGGAAGGCTTCCTATGTATCATGCCTTGACATGGATCAAAGTCCCCGTAGTTCGGGATGGTGTGGGTTTCGGAGAACCGACGTGAATTAGGACCTTGGTCCAGGTGGATGGCGGGCTTGAACCTCAGGGAGGATTCCTATGTACCATGCCTTGACATGGATCAAAGACTACGTAGTTCAGGATGGTGTGGGGCTTACACTCCAGGATACCCAAGGTGTTGGTGAACTGACGTGAAGGAGGTCGGAATGACCGGGGTGGTGGGATTGATCCTCGTGGAGGCCTCCTATGTACCAAGCCTTGATAAGGATCAAAGTTCACATAGTTCAGTCATACAGTTTAACGTCATGTGGGATGGGGTATGGATATAGTTTAACATCATGAGGGATGGGGGTGGTGTCATGGTCGATGCTTATTCTAAGCCCATGAGAGTTGTGCTCGGTGTGAGAAACAAGAGGCATCAGAGACCAAACGATCATGTCGCGAAAGGTGCGTCCGTGGGATGTGGAGTGGGGCTTACGCGTGGAGTGGACCAAGGAGGGAGAGATTGAGACTTACTCTAGGATGGAGGCCCGATGGAGACAAAGCACAGTGGGATAGGGATTTGGGACCGAAGAGGGGAGGAGCCCCATTCCCTATCACGCCCTCTGCTGGCCTTGGTACAGAGGAAGTGAGGAGGAGAATGGGTGCTACTTCCTGCAAGAAAATCTAGGGGATTACACCAAGATGTATGACCTTTCTCGCAGACAAACTCCACTCCAAGAAAGAGGATATCATCCCCTATGGAGACTAGGGGGTGTCGAGAATGCCCAAGGTGGGGGGGACCCTGTGTGTGAGGCACGAGGTCAGGTCACAGTTTAACATCATGTGTTGAGGATGAAGGTTCTTGGAAATTTAACGTCCAACAGCTCGGACGAGGTGGGTTTACTCCGCACCCCTAGGAATTACATAATCAGTACCCTCTGCTCCTTGTAGGAGGGAAGGCACTAGAAGTCCTGGCCCCTGAGCAAAAGAGTGCTTCGCGATTCGGGAGATGAGAAGCTGAAAGGTCGGATTTTCCGTTTGGAGAGCTCAAGGGGAGTTTCGTATTTATAGGCAAGAGGCTTCGTGGAGCAGGGCTCACGTGGCGCAAAGAGTGGTCAGGCGGCTTTGCGGTGGGCTCACAAATGTCAAATGCGTTCGCGGAGCGTCCCGCCTCCTTGGCTTCGTGGCGGGTTCACGAACGTCAAATGCGATCATGGAGCATCCCTCCTCATTGGCTTCACGGTGGGTTCACGAACATCAAGTTCATTTGTGGAGACTCCCACATCCTTCACTTCATGGTGGCCGCGGTGCTGGGGGGACTCCATGAAGGGGCTTCGCGAGGCAGTCTATGGGGCCATCTTGGGACATCTTTTTCTTTGTTTGAAATTTTGGTGCCAACAATATCATTTGGTTGAAAAATGATGGGTAAACATTTCAAACATTGGTATAATAATTTTTTGTTGTATCATAAGGTCTTATAACTATAGATTTGTGGCTTCCTAGGGTGTTAAGGCTAATACTATTATGAAGTGATCCATTAAATTTATGGGCCTAAATGTACTGTTTACTAAGGCTAGTAGTATACTGAATGGGATTTAAAACTTGTCAAATTTAAGGTCTTGTAATTTGGCATGATGGTGGATGAAATTGAATCAATAATTTGTGGTATTAATTTTGTTAATGGATGATAATATCTGCATGGGGCCCACTATTCAATAATTATAATGAAAAGGATTCATATAATACATTTTTTTTATTTATATATTCTGGGGTTGGTTTCATAAAAAAGCCTATATAATGATGGTGTTTATAGTGTATCCTAGTTCTAAAAACCTTCTATATGAATGATAACCATGTTATTATGAATGAATCGCTATTTATTTAATGTAGGAGAGAAAATTGAGTATGTTATATTTTCTATCATATGTTTTTTCAAGTGATTTAGATACACATATATGATTGAATAGAAATTATTCTCTCTTATGTATGGACACTATATGTCTACTATCAGGTTTTTACTATGGAATGGAAAAAATGGTGTTTTATATATAACATAAGTAAGATTAGTTTATTGATTTTAGAGCCTTATGATAAATGGTTTACCTTATAGATTAATATGAATGACATATTATTAGGATTCATTGATCCTATAATCAAGGATATATCTCCTTGGTATAGATGATGAATATTTTTTAAGGGTACCTTATTTTAATTTAATGTATATTGAGTCTGTTATCACATGATTTATTATGGGAAAACATATAATTGGAATTTTATATGTGATCCTATGAATTCTATTTAAGTCTTTTCTTCTGTAAATACAAAAATGAATGAGTATATTATCTAACTATTGGAAACCCCATTAAACTCAAATCAGATGATGTTATGCTTGTTTCAATTTATCTTAAGGGATCACATCATGGGTGATTATTTCCCTTTTCTAGAATAGCATTCAACCAATATGAGTCAAAATCCGAAAGGATTTTGGTTAAAATGTTTTTATGACTACTGTATGCTCAATATTTTTTTACATCATATATATCTTTCAATAAATGTTTGTACATAATTAATACTAATTACTTGGTTAAATACTTTTTTGGCCTATGCATATTTATCTTTAAACACTAGATGTATAACATGAAGCATATTCATAACATAAGGTTATCTTATATTTAAAAGTTAAAAAAATGTATTAATGAATAATCAAGAGAATATTTCTCAAGATGTGCTATTAGGTATTAGGAGAGGTTGAGGAACATTAGTTTGATACCCTCATTATTTTATTTTATTTTCTCTCACTATGAATTGTATATTTTTATCCCTCTTGTTGATATCTATAGTGTTGTGTGACTATAATAATTATATAAGTATCATTTTACATAAAATAATTTTATATTATTTTTCATGGTCCACATGAAGTTCTTATTATATATTATAAAAATATGTTATAGTTTAATGGATTTTTATATTATATTTAGTTATTATATATGATTTTGATGACATTATAACATCTCTAAGAGTTTTTTCTATAACTATGTTATAATTTAAATCCTCTATAATTTTGATTGGTGTGTATGAATTCTTTTAAAGAATTATATTAGTTCTTATGAATGGTGGCTATGTTGGGCACATTACAAAAACTATAATTAATTACAAATTTATTACTATTAAAATAGTAATTTAATTTTGATCAAAACCAAAAATAAATTTCTCACATATAATGCTTCCCTTACTCAATACCTTATTAATGTTGGTAAAGGACACAATCAATTGTTTTAGAAATACATAAGCGCAAAAATATCATAAATGTATGAAAAATATAAATATAAAATAAAATCATCACATAAAATAGAATAATGATTTCCATAAAATATATAATAATGATATTAAATAAATTTTATTTAATATAATTGTATTTATATTCTGAAATTGGAAATTATTGGTGCAAAATTTATTAACATAAATTTTACAAAACAAAACAAGTTCTTTTTAAGGCGTTACCAAATTAGTAATCTATATATATTAAACCATAATGATATGTGCATGTAATTAATGAATTTAATATATACATAATAAAAATAAATTATGTGTCTTATAAATGGAACTTAATAAATTTAAGTCTTATTAAACATAGAAAATACATATTAATAAATTCTAAATACACCTCCTACACCATTCATATAAATAAAGTAAATTTAATTACTATATGTAATAAATGATATAATAATAATTTTGAAATAGTTTTAGGAAATTATATGCTATATTATAATGTTTGTATATATTAAAATATTTTAAATTCATTAATTAATGAAATCTGGAAATACACATCTTTACAAAAAACATATCATCTACTATAACAACAAATAATTAATTAATACATATTTATGAAGAAAAAAATAATTATTTTTTGTTTTTTTTCATTAGAAACAACTATAGATATAATTAAAATCACCATAAATTTTACATTTTTATACTTTTATAAATATTGAATGTAATTGTGAATTGGATGGAACCATGGTTTTTACATGATATATTAATTTTTTTGGAATGAGATTATTTTTTCAAATAATGCATTTTAATTATTGGTCATAACCTACACTAAAAATATCCCTTTTCCACTATTAATGTAAATTTCATAAATTTGGAAATTTATGAAAAATTTTTATTGGAAACCATGAGACATTTGTCAATAGTAAAATCCACACTTATGTAATCTTATATCCACGAAGCTAGTGTCCATTATCTTTCTTATACAATACCCAAATTCATAATCATACATCCATGAAGCCTTCATTCATGCTCCAATGTTAATAATCTCTTCTTTAATCAAGAGAATATATCTACATTATTCTATGAGAAAACCATCTTTCCTCTGTATGGAAATTTCATCCCAATCTTCAAAGCTAAATTCAATAATGAAACTATAAACCATTCTTCCATTTTACTTGAATATAACATGAATGTGAAACTAGGACTCAATTAGAAGAAGGTATTTCAGGTGCTGAGCTTCGGTGAAGATAGTGAATGGTAGTGGGGATGAGTTATGTTTTATGAGTAAGGGTCCTAGAAAGAAAATAAAAATTGGGAATGTTTATTCAAATATTAGTAATATAGGCATGAAGGAATTGCGTAAGGATAATACACTAGAAGATAAATCTATTTAAATGTAAGGTGAAAAACATATGGAGGATTTTTAAAGGTTTTCAATGATGATGGGTAAAAGAGATTCAGGAATTTCACTATACCTGTATGGATAATATGAAAAAAAACCCACCTATATGTATTGGATGAAGTATGTATGAATTTAAGAGGATGAATAGGTGATCTTTGTAAGGGTGATTTGAGTCCTACCTAAATATTATTCCTAGTAAAGGGTATTTTTATAATGGTCATGGTGAAGTTCATGTAAGGGTAATGATAGGAATTATACAATCTATATAAGGGTAATTGAAAATGTGAAAATGGTTGTTATTGATCCATCTAGTAATGTCATTATAAACCATATAGCTTAAAAAACTATAAATAAGATCTAGTATCAGTGGAAGATTTCATGAATACATGAGGTTAAAAGTGAACTAGAGGAGTTAACCACACTATTTCACATTGTGTTGTTATTTTAGGATATATAAAGGTGTTGAGGAAAGTTTGATATAATGTTGATTTGAAATTCATACCATAGAAATAAGGATGAGGTTTAGTTTGTGTTAGGGTTACTTCAGGATAGTTTTTAGTCATGACAGTATTATATGATGCAATCAATCTAGAAATCCAAGAATATTTAGAGAGTGATTTCTGGAGGAATAAATGATTATGGTTTTTAATGAATTTAAATGATAAAAAATCCACATGGAAAATGTATGAAATATTGTTATGAATTATCAATATAGTCTTGGAAAATTATATATACAAATATGAATGATTTCTCATATTATTGAAAATAATGGGTTTCTTATTTTATAAAATAGATATAAATTCATTTAATGAAATTGGATTTTTGTAAGTATTGTCTTCACTAGAGTTGTGTTATTTTATATTATGAAAATAATATCACATTTTTTAATATATATTGATAGACTTTAAGAGTATTTTTTATTTAATATTATAGAAATATATTCAGTCGTAATTTCAGTGGTTTCTATATTTTGAAATATGTATGGTTTCCTCTAAATATGTTTGAGGACTCTACAAAAAGGGAATAATGGGATTGGAAAAAAGGGGGAATAATTGGAATTATAATGAACTCATATTTTTTGTTTTGTATCCAATTTATTCCTATAATGTTTTTTACTTCTCCATTAAGCTATCTTATATCTGAAAAAGAGGGGAGAAGGATTCAATGTAATTCATAGATGGTAGGGATGACCTTTTGTAGTGCATGATTCTTAGGAAATCAATTAATACATTACTCTATTTCCTTTTTATTGATTTAAATATTTAGTAATAGATTTTAATTTCATATATATTTATGTTTTGTATAATTATATCTCTTTTTTAGTTCCTTGTTCAAGGGTCCATCATCTCCCCCATATAGTTTTATTCCTTTTATGGTGGAATGATCAAGATTGAGTGGTGATGTGTCATGTTTTTTTATGGAATGTGAGAATGTTTTAGTGGTTACTCATAGATTAATTTGGAATAACAAGACATAGATGGGAGTTTCCTAAGTGAACCAAGAATACTTTATTGTATAAAATTCACACATTAGGATGAAGTTAGAAAAAATTAATGGTTTTGTTATGTTAATATCACTATTAACATTCAACTATGGTTGATAAAGGAATCCATTTTAGAACAACCCAATTTTCAATTAATCAAAAAAGAGTTTGCTACTTTTTAAAGGCCATGATAAAATTAAAATTGGAAATCTGAAACTAACTCAATAACTTTTCTATTCATCTACATTCAAATAATTTATCTATACTTACTTTTTTAAAATTAAAAACAACCTTTCTATTGAAATAAAAGATAAAAATGTTTTTATTGGATTCATCTCTAGAGAAAAACAATGGTTACTAATACTATTTTATTAAGATAGGAGAAAAATATCTTTTTCAAACATAGTGAAAATGTTTTGTCTCATTCCACAAATTAATTAAAAATATATTTCATAAAGATTAATAATAATTGAAGATAATTTTCTTAGTTTTGAGAATATGAAAGATGTTCAAAACTAAGATATAAAATTAAAAATTAAAACATTCCCATTTTGTTTAACTGAACATAGAAAATATTATTTCCCAATGTACATTCATATATTTTATAAATGAATCAATGATATTTTTCCATGAGTTTATTATATAGATAACATTTTATACTTACATTTGTGAATGTAATGAATATTAAAATTTCATTAATTCTTAAAATCTAAAAATAAACATTCAGTGAAACCAAAAAAAATAAAATATCTCAATAAAATATGTAACATTCATAAAATAAAAAATGATTCAACATTATACATCCTATAGTTTCATGAAAATTTGATATCGCTTTCATGGTATTGAGAATGTGATAAAAACTTTTAACTATAATATCATATTTAAATTGAAAACATATTATTTTTGTTATATTAACCACATAATTCCTAAAAATGAATTAATTTTCATTTTTTACATGATAAAAACATAGTTATGATATTTTTCATTATGTTTTAATAGAACCCATATATGATTTCCCAATTTTGAGTCTGTAAAATATGTCATAACCATCATTAATACTTAAAATTTTAAAATAAACAATAGATCATTCTAACCCAACCACACATTACAATGGAATCTAGTTCATTATTACAAATCATAAGTGAATCACTAATCAATTTCATATAGTTAGATGGATAAAAGAATTTTTTATTACATTTTGGAATCCAACATTTGATTTTTTGTAAAATAATATGATTATATTAGATATATGAACTATTTATATATGAAAACAAATAAATAAATAATATAGTATTATTTTATTGATGAACCATGATTTACGTTAGTATTATAGAATACACATTCATCTATTATTACATATTCAATTAGTATGAATAATTTTATGAATAGATTAGTGAATCCTAAAAATAATAGATAAGAAATCACAATCATTCAAACCATGGAATTAAAATCTTATTTTCTTACTCAACATTACCAACCATATACAATTGATCTTTTTATTATAATTATACACATTATCTTTCATTAATACTAGGTATAATATTATATTGTAAACTTTTATAGGAAATGTACAACAATCATCAGGATCAAACCCAATAAATGAACTCATTTTAAGAAAAAAGATATTACTGATGTCTTTTTCAATCCAACATATCATAAATAATTATATAAATGTTTATTATGATACTCATGAAAATATAATTTTGGTTTTATATTTTACATTATATGATGTGAATTTTTAAATGAAATATATATTTTAACTTCAAAAAATTTATTTTTCTTCAATACAAAAACACAACTATGATGAAAATATGAAATATTTTTCACAAATTTGATTATATAGCTTTATTTTTTGATAAAATTACATAATATATATTTTTATAAATACTTTTATAATATCTCTAAATTTATGACAGAATATAACATACTCATTCTCCAATAAATTCACTTTTTCTATCCTCTATTGAAGATGAACAAATAGAATCACTATATTAATTAATACATATAATTAAATAAATTTTTAATAAATATCTTATTTTAAAATGTATATATAATAAAATTATCCTACAATAGATATAATTAAGGGGATTTTTGTAGTATATGGGCCAAATAATTCCTAAATCTTACGGATGTTATTACCATTTCTCTAGATTTTTTTTTATTTTTAACACTATAACATGTTCCCAAACTAAAATATTACTAAATATTCTATATCATATTGCCTTATATAATAATCTATTAGTTTATTATTTTTATTTATTTTGATAAATTCATTCACATATAAATACATTAGCACCTCAAAACCACATAGACTATAAATTTCACTACATATTATATATTAAATAATAGAAGTTTTCAAGACACCCCATAAATTGGTACCCATCCTAGGTCATAAATAAAGTGTGGGATTGATCCCTGAATCCCACCTCTAATAGGTCCCATGTTTTCAACTAAAAATAATGTTATAAAATACACCATGTGACTCATTAACCTCAATAATCCTATGAATATAAAAAACCACCAATCAAACCATCGGTCTTATATATAAAATAAACATAATCCCATAATTCATTTCAAGAGATACAAAATTAAATCTCCAAAGTAAAAGTGTTTAAAGGGAATATCATAAGGCAATAAATCTATACACCATGCCCATAATATTCTTCTAAGTCTCAAAAACCTTCTTGGATACAATAACAACAAATTACATATATATAGGTTGATAATAACATGCATAATCACTAGGATCACACCGAATTATCTCATGAAATTTTTAGGAGATAATACTAATGATCTAATAAATTAAAACCATAAATATCATGAACCATAATGGGTAAACTAATACAATCTTCAAACACAATAATTCTCACTCAAAATTTAACACATCCAATGTATTAATTTAATTGAAGAAGATCATAAATAAAGGCACCAATCAACACCATCCCCAACTTAAATTACACCCTCATACTTAATGTAGAAGTTTATCATGATAATGTTGGAAAAAAACCTCATGTTTTCCTCATATTATGCAAGACTCCTATCATGAACCCCATCAAATTCAGCCACTAAATGAGCCATCATCACAAGTTATCACTTACAACTATGAAAACATCAATAGGAATCATGACCAACATCACCATTTTCACTAGGTATTTACAATAAAATTAAACACCATCACTAAGTATCACCACTCAAAAATATATCATCATTTGTAATCCTTGCATACTAAGAAATCATCACTACTAAAAAATAGAGATTTTTTTAGAGGAGGTAGTCTTCTATATTCCCCATAAAATATAGATGTTGGAAAAAACAAAATAACCAAAGTCATTAGTGGTGATATTTAGGTCATCCAAATAGGGTGGGTTGAATTTATAAATATCATGAAAATAAGATAATAGATAAACTAACACTATACCCATCTAAAGATATCACATAAAACAACTCTATTCCTTCTAATAAATTTATCAGATCATCCCATGACACTTTCCATCAACTACTGAAACTAATAAATGTAACATGCCGCAAATAAAAATAAGAAATAATAATTAATTCAACCTTTTTATTTATAAATTTTAAATTTTCCATATTCATCAAATTACCAACCATTATATGTGTAATAAATTATTCTATTCCATATTAAAGGAAATTATATTCCCAATCACATAACCTATTTATTTTTTTGAAACTTCACATTTGATTAAAACCTATTTATCCATATTAATGTCAATATTCAATTTCTAAATATTAAATTTTGTTACACAAATAATAATTTTTAGTCCATTCCACTCCCATTAAATAACTGTCATTAGTATTCCCTAGCAACCATGTAACTACACCAATGCTATGAAACAACATCTTAATAACCCAACAACCAAAAATATCAACCATCCACTGAAACCCAACCCTCAACTTATCCAATGTCAAACCAACTATATCCCAATATCCTCAAAAAATTACACATTTTAACCTATAAATAGTTTCACTACACAATAACCAAATGATCTATGAAAAACAAAGATAAAAATAAGTACACTGATGGCACACATTATTAGATTTCATCCCAAATAATTTCCATAATTTTAATTAAAATAGTTATGTCAAAACATTTCTTCATCTCTAGAATTAGAGTTTTAAAATAATTTCTAGATTTAAACTAAATGAGTTCATAACAATATTTATATACCCATAGTTTCATTAACAAAAACTCAAAAAATAAAATATATCATAGGTTGGAAATAACCTACTATCTTAACTCACACATCACAAAAATTCTTCATGTTCGTGTAATGGAATTACAATAAAAATTTAAAAATAAAATTAATCACATGATAATTTACCACTATCCTATAAATATCATTAAATATGGTTCATTATCATGTTTATATAGTCATTACCATCCTCCTAATGGAATAAAAATGTGTGATAACTTCATATATGCACAAAATATGAGATTTTGATTCCCCATCCCTAATAAATTATTTTTGATTCATTGGTAAAGATAAAAGAAGAAAATAGTTATCACAAGACTGATTTCACACTATGTAACCATCAAAAACATAAAACACAATGCCCCTATAAATATGTTACCAAAACCCATCATGAACTTGGAATTATCAAAACCACATCCTTCTCTTGAATGAGAACAAGAAGGAAAAAGTAGGGAATGGAAGGGAATTCATATAATATTTCCATGAATCAATATTTTGAAAATATGAATAAAAATCATGGAAAAGTGGTTGAGGTACCTCCAATGGATTCACCTAGGTAACCATAAAGTGATGGGAAATGTCGAGAGTGTTATGATTTTTTATGGTGTTCATTACTTTATACCAAGTATATTTTTATGGAGACCTTGGTAAAACCCCATTAGCCACCCCTTAGTGAATAAGGATTTACCCAAAACCATGACACATGACGAGGTTCTATTTAATAAAAGATTTTAGTCCAAATACCCTCATAAATTAATTTCATAGTCAATTACAAGATCTTATACACCTAGGTAATAGTGATATACAACCCATTAACCATTCCACAAAAACCCCCAAATCAATAGAGTTGTGAGATTCCATCACCATAAGTTGTTTTATCATAAGAACTTATACTATACCACTATAATCCCAACTAAAAACCTAATACATCTCAATACCCAACAAAAAAGATGAAACAGTTCCCAAAATCAAAAATATACATTGTTTCTCACCAATAAACCATAGTTTCCTTCAAAACAATTGAATAATAAAAACTGACCTATTTGGTACTCTATTCCATATATCAACTCTACATTATAGATGAAACAAATTATACCCTTCACTATTCTATAAGAAATACAGTACGCCAAAAATCATGGTATCAACCATTACGTGATACACAGTTGTCCCGTACGCACTCTACTCTTTGGAAGATCAAAACCATATTAGAGTTATAGAATATCTCCTTATAATGTAACCTGGATCTCTATGCTACACATTTACCATAATACAAACCCGGTGTGGTTGAGTGACCATTATAAAAAGTTTGAATCATCCTCATGAAAAATTATTTATAAAATGCACCAACCATAAATATCATAATCTTCTTCCCAATTGGACAACTATCAATGAGTACATCACATGAATCTGAGGCAAATAACATGCTAAAATATGCAGTCTATTACATCAAACACATATAAAATGATTCTTAACATATATAATTACAACGAAAAAATGGATGGAATAAATAGAAATTTACAAATAACTATACCATGAGATACATCTTTGGACCTCATTATCATGAAAAAATAGACACTAAAAAATAAAAACCATCAATAGGAGTGAACAAATATCAATAATCCAAAAAAATAAATAATTACAAACATATGTAGTAAAATAATAAAAAAATAAAATCAAGTTGAGGGTAATTATCCCATATGTTCATCTCAAAACCCCAAGTACTAGCTTCCATACCCCAATGAGTCTATCGCACAAAAACTATAGTGATGAAATATCAACATATCATATTATATAAATGATATTGGTTATCAAATAGCTTCTACATGAATATTATACCATATTCAATACCCATATCTTCCTAATAAAAGGAATGGAATTCATATTGATGATACCAAAGAGGCTGAGACACATGGATGGAATTATGGATCCTGTCTAGCAATGGTGTAAGTGAAAACCTATACACCACCTCACTAATAGGATCCAATACCTCAAAAGAAACTAAAAGATAGGTAGAGTTATTAATCCAAAAACCAAACCACTAAAACCATATATGAGTAGAGTAAATAAATAAAACGTGGTCTCCAATCAAAAAATAAACTGGTCTCCACATACAATCAGGATAATCATTCTATAGGTCATTTTCTACCTTCATTTTATACTAAACAATTTGAACCATATCTATTATGATTGGTTTCAAATCCAAACCAAAGACTACTCGTATCCCACACTCGGTCCTACACAATAGATAATATCATGATGCTATGGAAATTTCCCCAAAAAGAGCCATGCTAATGGATGAGAGATTTTTAGTAATTTAGGAAAACTCAAAATAGGTTAAGTTTCTTATTGAAATCCACCAAAATAAAAAAACTAAATCCCAAAATAGATCTTATAGTGGATATGGTCCACTCATTATTTTCTTCTATCTAGGGATGAAATTTAGTTTTAATGCTTTGTAGGGATCCAAAATCATGTTGTAATTACCTCCAAACTTTAAAGCTTATCCAAGGGTACCAATAAGAGATGATGGTATCTATTTTTTTAAGAATTATAACAACTTGATCCATATATCTCAGCACCAAAAAAACTTGTTAGAAAACTCCTGAATTGAAAAAATTGGGCTTATCTCATTCGTAATTTAATTCACCCATAAATAGTATTACCCCCCGATATTTAGATAACTCAGTGATTAAATGTATTTAGATAACCACCCAATTACACTTGGGGATATCAAAAGGATTTAAGAAAAATGAAGTTACATGGTGTTATGTTGTCATCCAATGGATTACCATACATCATGATTCAATCTCTAATAATGTTCATGTTATCTGAGGCCACCAATGTTTTAGTAATGCCTTAGTTTTTTCATAATAATATTTATAATATATCTAATAATATTTTTGGATCCATGTACTAGGAAATTGTTAGATTCTGAGGCTCGATGATCCTGGTATTAATATTATAAAAATAATTAATATATTAATATCATGTGCAAATTATTTTTCTAAAATAATGAATTACTCTCATGTAATGACTCGTATAGGAAATATGATACCTCTATTGAGTCTGGGATGTGGGTTTTACCCTAGAAATGACATAATTATTATTGGTTCTAGGTTTTGGATTGAGCACCACCATGGGTTAAATAATTAAATAAATAGAATATTTATTTATTTAATTTAAATAAAACCCTAACCTAGATATCTTATATAAATACATTATTATGGATAATTCCTAGGGTCAGCCATAAAACCCTGAGAATTTAAAGGATGTCATTGAGGAGAATAGGTGGACATCGGTATCATGTATTGAAAAATTTTCTACCACAAGGATCTATAATAGAGATGAAGTTAGTGGATCTCACCAAAAAAATAATTAGTTCTATTATTTAATTGTGATTTTTCCAAACCTATAGCTGGGCATTTTCTTAATTTATATTTTAGTCATTTTTATTTTAGATATATAACATGAACCTATTTGGATGAAAAAACTTGTTCATTGATCGATGTTTTATTATAATTGATTTTACTTGATTATTTTATTGTTCACAATTCATCATTCTAACATAAATGAATCGAGGATATCCCAAACACAACCATTTATGATTTGTGAATTTCTCTCATATTTCTTAACATGATTCATCTCTAGTATTTCCTATGATTTCTATTTAATGACAAAAATGGAATTCAATCATTGAACGAGGGTTCCTCATTGTAACAGATCAGTAATGTGGGTGTAGTGGACAATCAAGGGCATGATAGGGTTGTGGCAGCAATAGTGGGAAATTATAGGTTCCTTAGGTTTTGTATTTTTAGTATTCAGAAAACATGGTATAATGAAGGATGTTCATGATAAAATTAATTCTCCAAATTCTGGTGAGTGGTGATAATGAGTCCTGATTAGACTAAGATCCATAGATTTTTATGAGACTCACTATGGACATGGTGGTGGAAGTGGAACTCACATAAGTTCATATGACATTGTATTTTTTTTGAGAAATCCCAAAATACATTTCACATTGTCCAAAAAAAACATTACATTTATTCAATCCTCTACAGAATTAAGTTTTATGAATTAAGAAATGAATCACACACTGTGTGACATGTGTAATTGGAAATGTGACCTGGTGTTGGGAGATCAAAATCAATCCCACAAGATATGTGGGTTAAACACAGCTATCCACATTATAATAGGTAGAATAAACAGTCATGACTTGGTACTCTGACATGAAAATGTACATAGGCACAACAACTATATAATGGAATGAATAAATGTACCCATGAAAGGGATGGAGGCACACCAAGTCCTAGTCCGACTTCTAGATATCATGTTCAAATAAAATTAAAGTTGTCTATATTGAGGTTTACATGTCTTGTGATATGGAAAGACATAAGAAAACCTTGGGTAGATGAGACACACCAAGTAATTCCTATAGTGTAGTGTGAGGCCCTCTGTTTCTTCCATATAGACTAGGTTCACATAGTGATATCTCTTTTTCCATACCTATGAAATTATAGTGTGGAATTATTCCCTCAAAATAGGATAGAAATCCCATCTGTTGGTTCTATTTCCTATAGAGTTCATTGTATCAATTTGTGAGGCTTTGAATGGGATCATCTACCATATGTTTTTTAGTTGGGGTTGGTGGTATCGGCATGAACACAATGTATAGGGTGTTGATAACCTATCATTTAGTTTGATCCAGTAGGGTTGGTGGTATCCCTAGTGATCCTTGGTGTGATCCCCTAACTGTATAGTGTGATCATTATATATTCAAATAGTATATATTCAGAATTACATATGAGCATAACCTCTTGGATAAGTTTCATCAGTGTCAACATGGATTAGGGAAAGAGTCCTCCTAAAATATAATTACCTTGAAACATTAAGAAGATGCATATTTCTAGAAATATTAGTTTAGACCTCATTAGACTAATTTTCTATTATGATTATTTTGGGGTTTTCTCAATTTATTATTTTGTATGTCATCTTGATTAATATTCCTATGTATTGATGAGATAACTTATCTTGATTCTATATGTTTGGTTAATTTCGTGTTTCCTACTTCGTATTATTATACTCGGCCATGCATGGGATCTACCCTGTAAGAACCCGGTTCTTGTTTTAGAGGTATGAGCTTCTTCTTTTCCTTTTCCTTAAGTGATTTTGAGAAAAATATGGAAAATGGGGAAAAATACTAAATTTTGGAACTACATGCCGTGTACTTTATCCACACGTCGTGTACTTTTGGCCGTGTTGGGATGAGTACACGGGGCGTGTGGCCATGCCGACGACGAAGGGTTTAGGAACCGACTACACAACATGTAGTGGTACCTTACACGTCGTGTAGTCAGTTGGCAGGCTTAAACAGTAAGGTAGTGGCGTCGCTGCCAGCTGGGCGACAGTACACGTCGTGTACTCGAGAGTACATGTCGTGTACTCATGTTGACGTATGAACAGTGTGGCGGTGCTGCCATTTGAACAGTTAAATGAAGGGAGTACACGCAGTGTAATTTGAATTACACACCGTGTACTTTGTTTTTTTCGGTTTAAAACAGGCAGTAGCCTCCTCATTTGGCAGAGGAGGCACTTGAGCCATTTTGGAGCCAAAGGAGGAGGCCAGATCTTTGAATATCCACCGGGAGTGCGTCTGGAATCTGTTTTGGCTTCGGACGATCTCGTTGGAACCGCACGGGTGAGCCCTCTCCCATTTTGGTATCGTTCTTTCCAATTATTCTCCTAACATAAGTTATTTATGTTTGAATGAGTTTTGTTCTTCGTCAGATCTACGCCGTTCTTGGGTGTTTCTTGAGTCGGCGTTCGGGTATAGCGTTCATTGTCATATAAGGTAGGTGGCTTTGTATTTAGTTTTCCAACTACTGTGTGTTTTGTGCATTTTGTGCCACGAACCCATGTTGGGGTGTCATGTGGCTGAGGCCATTGCTATATTAAACACCTAGAAGTGATTAGGTATTTAATTATGATATTAAAATGCTAGTTGGGATTGTTGCTTGGATCCGGAACCACCCCCGGGGTGTGTTTCACTGTTTAGCCGTTTGACCAGGATACCCGAGGGTATGCCCTTAAAGTAGTAATTGTAGTATTTCCTTGAGAGGAATTGCTTGTTACTGCTTGTTTACCTATTGGGCATGGCCCGATTACCTGTTTAGCCTGAGGGAGTTTTTGTATTTAGCCTGAGGGCGTTGTTGTGATTGGCCTGAGGGCGTGACTGTTTTAGCCTGAGGGTTGTCGTATTTCGCCTGAGGGCAACCTTTTGTGCCTGAGGGATTGAATTTTGTGCCTGAGGGCAACAATTCATATGCCTGAGGGAAATTTCTATTACGACTGAGGGAAATAACTATGGGTTGGATTCTGTTTGGCCTGAGGGCAAGCCTGAGGGCATGGTTACTATTTTAGCCTGAGGGCACGGTACTGGTTAGCCTGAGGGCTTGGTGCTGTTGAGCACAAAAATGTTACTAAATTAAAGGAATTAAATGAATAATAAAATGGAAATTTAATTGTTAAGTTAGTTACTTTTGAGTACTGCTTAGTTATTGCATTTTACTACTGTACACTTGTTGCATGTTTTACACACAGTTGGGCATAGGCCTTTGGTGGGTTCCTACTGAGATATATTTCTCACACCCTGTTTGGGTCACGCTTTTCGGCCCAAACAGATTACGTTGCTGCAGGTGTAGATAGAGGCAAGAGTCCCTATACAGGTACTTGACTATTACTGAGGAGTAGGAGGGCATGGGACCGAGCCTAGGCTCGTGATGCCGCTGCTAGCTATTTCTCTTGTTTTACTGTACTCTGTTTTCTGCTGTACTGTATTGATGTATAACATGTTCTGGCTGTTTTCATAGAACATAAAACACGTAGCATCATCACTTATATACTGTTGGTTATATCCACTGCTGTAGTTATTTCAGTTGTGTATGTTTACTTCTTCCGCTGTTGTTGTATGTTTATTTTGGTATTCCACTGCGCTACACTTTGACAAATGAGGGCATAGTTTCCCCACTATCAGACCTGGGCCCTCGCTGCTAGTCAGCAGCCTCTGGCGTTTGGGGAAATGCGCTTGAGGTCACGTGGCGAACCGGGCTCGAGGCAACTATTGCGTGGCACCTGGGTCTGGGATGTTACAAAGTAGTATCAGAGGGGTTTCTTTTCTTTGACTTACTATTTGGAGCCGTAGTCAGAGTTAGGACGAACGGTAGTTGGTAATAATCTGTGCCCGGGCGTAGCTAACCCGTGTACAGGGAAAAGCCAGTCTACCTCATACTTTGCATTCTTTGATCTTACAATTTTACGGTTGATATGTTTTCACCGTTGGGTGACGCACTTGGATTGTGCTGTTTATATTTTATCTGTGGGTTCTATTCAGTTGAAACCCAATGAGATGAGGGTATGCTATCTCATGCATCATATAGGCACATTCTAGATATCACATTCCATGCATAGTTTCCATGCCATGTAGGTGCATTAGAATTTGCATGTTGTTGTGATAGTTGTTGTGCTAGTAAAGCATGATGTTGTGATAGCTTCTTGATAAATACCTACCTTGTGATATGGTATTATTGTTTGAGCTTGTTTATAGAATGGACGCCAAACTTTGGTTTTTGGGGAGTATGGGCCCCCATTGACCGGAATTTGGTGGATCATTGACTGGTTATTGGTTATAACACAAATAAGATGTCAAACTTTGATTCGTGGGGTGTATGGACCCCCACGGGACGAAATTTGACACTTAGGTGTTGTTTTTGGTATTTTCTGGGTTCCGGAGAAGTTTTTGAGGCATACTATCTGGAAAACCCAGAATACACGCCGTATAGGACCTCATAAATGCCATGTGTGTTCTTCTGTTCGGGAAGAAAAATGAACTTTTTGAGTACACTCCATGTACCCTGAGTACACGCCGTGTAGTCTCTTCCCGTGTCACAAACCGTGTGGGCGGCGACATGAGGTAGGGAAGGGGTTGGGTAAAACACGCCGTGTAGTTTTGTACACGCCGTGTAGTGTTGACCCGGAGTCCGGACGTGTAACTAACAACACGAGTCGGTAAACTCCCTGACAGAACACGTCGTGTCAATTATAGACACGCCGTGTAGTGTGACCTGGGAACTCGGCCGTGTAACTAACAACATGGGATAGTGTCACCTTTCCCTGAACACATTGTGTACATATGGGACACGCCGTGTAGTCTTGTACGAGGACAAATCGTGTGGAGTTATCCAGGTGGCTGGGAAACGGGGTGGTGTACACTCCGTGTACGGGTGTAACACACCGTGTGTGGTAAAGCCGAGTAATTCGCCGTGTCAAAGAAGACACATGCAGTTGGAAAATAACACCATATACACCGTGTAGATATTATACACGCCGTGTAGTTTTTTGAACGGAAGCTGTGTGTCTTAGCCGTGTAGAAGGACCCGAGCAGGGGAAAGGAAGTCAAGTACACGCCGTGTAGTCAGTGTACACGCTGTGTAGTCATGTTTTGCAAATTTTGAATTGCCTTCTTCCTCTTGTTCCTTTGTGGTTATTTCATTTCAGTCTTGATAATCTTGAATCTGAGGCGTGCTTTTGACCTTGTAGATTCATGTCGCCTAGACGACTGTGAGTTGTTCACCAGGAGAGCGGAGACGATTATACTCTGGAGATAGTGGGCCATGGGCTACCAGTTGATCCACCAGTAGAGCCAGATGCGGCACCAGCTGTTATACAGAACACAGGCATGGAGGCGCAGTTCCGTGAAGGCTTATTGCGGTTAATGCAGACCTTTCAGGGAGCACCGCAGGCTGCCACATCTATGGCCGAGCTGACACGTATCTTTCAGCAGTAGAATCCGCCTACGTTTTCAGGGGATGGAGGACCACAGGCTGGAGAGTCTTGGCTAGGATCGATGCAGAATATTTTCGAGCATCTTGAGACGCCTCCAGGGCGGAGGGTCAAGCTCGTGACTTACATGCTGCGTGATTCCGCCAAGAGGTGGTGGGATGTTACCACCCAGTCAGAGCATCACAGGGACCTGGCGTGGGAGGATTTTCAGGCAGTCTTCTATGAATTCTTCTTTCCCGAGACGCTGAGGGCAGATAGGGATCGAGAGTTCATGAATCTGCAGCAGGGCACTATGTTGGTGATGGACTAATCTGCTCATTTTACAGAGATTCAGCGTTTTTCACCCGTTCTGGTGGGTGATGAGACATTGAGAGCTAGACGTTTTGAGGATGGTCTTCGGTATGACATCTGAGCACTGGTAAATGTTTTCAGGTTGCCTATTGTACACACAATTGTGAACCAGGAATTGATTACAGAGAGAAACCTGTGGGAATCGAGTGGTGTGGGCAAGGGTGGTTCAGCACCAGTTACTGGTACTATTTTTGCTGGAAATAGGAAGAGACAGATGGAATTCTCTTAGGGCGGCAGTACTATCCAGGCAGCTTCTTCAGGTGGCCCGATCAGGTGCTACCAGTGTGGCAGAGAGGGGCACAAGAGGTCGCAGTGTCCACGAGACCCAGTGGAGTGCCGAGCTTGCGGCAATATGGGTCATCTGCAACGCTTTTTCTGGGCGTTTCTACCAGTGGCTAGTGATAGGGGTTCTGTGCAGACTCCGCATGCAGGAGAAGGACCAGTGGCTTCTTACCAGTCAGGGAACTGGAATCCTTCAGGGCGTGCAGGCAGAGATAGTGGTCATGGTTGTGGTAGCCAGACACCAGGATCTCAGAGGCAACAGGGCGGGATAGCTCAGGGTAGCCAGGCTGTATCGCAGGGCCACGGCACTGGACAGAGATATGCAGTGCAACAGACCCAGCAGGAGCAGGATCCCGGACCTTCGACAGTCAGAGGTACTATTCTAGTAGCTTCTGTCTTGTCTTCAATACTTTTTGATACGGGTGATACACATAGTTTTATATCTGTACCCATTGTGGATACCCTTGGGCTCGGTGTTTCTACTTCTTCTGATATCTTGACACTAGACACTCCGTTGGGGACTAGGACGGTTGGTGTGCATCAGTGCAAGGAGTTCCCCCTTGAGGTTGGTGGGTGTCACTTCCTTTGGGACCTCTATGTCCTGGAGATGACGAGCTATGACGTCATTCTCGGGATGGACTGGTTGGTTCCCTTTTGATCCTTTTTAGACTGATTTCATCACATGGTGTGTTTCACGTCACCAGAGGGCGGGGAGTTTCTATACAAGGGCGAGTGGGATGTTCAGGCGAGTCGAGCTGGACCAGAGCATCATGGGAGAGGTGGAGTCACAACCCAGATTGCGAGCTTATATCTGGATGACCAGGGGACTTGTCAGAAGGATTTCCCTCCAGTTGTCGATCGTTTCAGGGACGTCTTTCTGGATGACTTTTCAGGTCTACCACCAGTGTGTGAGGTAGATTTCTCAATCGAGCTTGTGCCAGGAGCAGCACCGATGTCCATTCCTCCTTATAGGATGGCCATGCCTGAGTTGCAAGAGCTCAAGAGAAAGTTAGAGGAGTTGCAGGAAAAGGGTTTTATCGGACCCCGTACATCTCCTTGGGGTTCTCTGGTCCTTTTTGCGAAGAAAGTGGATGGTACCCTCAGACTTTGGGTGGATTATCGAAAGCTGAACCAGTTGACGGTTAAGAACCGATATCCCTTGCTGAGGATAGATGATCTGTTTGATCATCTTCGTGGAGCACGAGTGTTCTCAAA
Organism: Viscum album; assembly: GCA_963277665.1. Lineage (NCBI taxonomy): Eukaryota > Viridiplantae > Streptophyta > Magnoliopsida > Santalales > Viscaceae > Viscum > Viscum album. The sequence continues at coordinate 1,870,466,551 of OY728163.1, forward strand.
GATTTACTTGAGATCCAGATATCATCAGTTGCGCGTGAGACCATCTAATATACCTCTGACATATTTTAGGAGTTGGTATGGTCTATATGAGTATAGGGTTATGCCGTTCGGACTCACGAATGCGCCAGCAGTTTTCATGGCTCTGATGGATCGTGTGTTCCATCTGTATCTTGATTCATTTGTGGTAGGATTCATGGACGACATCTTGGTGTACTCTCACACTCGACACGACCATGCCACCCATCTTGAGATCGTATTGAGTATACTGAGAGAGCATCAATTATATGTTAAGCTCTCGAAGTGCCACTTTTGGATGGACCAGATTCACTTCCTGGGTCATATCATCTCAGAGGCAGGAGTTGCAGTGGACCCAGAGAAGGTGAGAGCAGTAGTTTCCTGGGAGCAACCCAAGAACGTGTTTGAGATACGAAGTTTCTTAGGGCTGACTGGTTACTACAGACACTTCATACATTACTTCTCCCGCTTAGCATCACCGTTGACAGGTCTGACTAAGAAGGGTGTGAAGTTCGTTTGGTCAGAAGCTTGTGAGACAACTTTTCAGGACCTAAAGGGAAGGCTGACATCAGCACCGATCATGATACTCCCAGAGTAAGGGAAGAGTTATACAGTTTACTATGATGCATCAGGGATTGGGCTGGGAGCCGTTTTGATGCAGGGCGACCGAGTTGTGGCATACGGGTCTCGGCAGTTGAGGCCACATGAGAGGAATTACCCGACACATGATCTTGAGTTGTCTGCAGTTGTGCATGTGTTGTGCTGTTGGAGACATTATCTGTTGGGAGATCATTTTAAGGATTTCACCGACCACAAAAGCCTCAAGTATATCTTTACTCAGTGTGACCTGAATCTGAGGCAGAGAAGGTGGGTCGAGTACCTATAGTCCTTCGATTTTGAGCTTGCCTATACACCTGGTAAAGGTAATGCAGTAGCTGATGCACTGAGCAGGAAGACTCAGATACAGACAGTGCAAGAGCCCAATGGTGAGTGGAAACTTATGGCCTTGTTCCCTGAGATGCATCTAGAGCTGCATGACAGTCAGGGGCAGACTTATCTTTCCTCATTAGTTGTGACTTCTACCCTCCTGGACAGAGTGAAGATAAGGCAGCTATCGGATTTAGAAGGCCTAGTTCTACGAGAGTCGGTGGAAAGTGAGGACTCTCCTTCCAGTTGGACGATAGGTGATGATGAGGTTTTGTGTTTCCATGGACGTGTATGGGTTCCAGGGGATATACGCGAGGAGATGATGAGGGAGTTTCATGCTTCATCTTGGGCAGTTCATCCCGGGGTTACCAAGATGTACCGAGACTTGAGACGTCAGTACTGGTGGCCGGGTATGAAGAGAGAGATAGCTGGTTTTGTTACGAGGTGTTCCACCTGTCTGCAGGTGAAGGCAGAGCATTAGAGACCAGCTGGGCTGTTACAGTAGTTTCCCATTCCGGAGTGGAAATGGGATGATGTCACGATGGATTTCATGACGGGATTTCCAAGGTCACCTCGAGGCAATGACGCCGTATGGGTTATTGTGGACAGACTTATGAAGGTAGCTCACTTCTTTCCGATCAAGGAGACCTTTGGTGTGGACGATCTCGGAAGGCTGTATATCTGAGAGATCATATGTATGAATGGGTCCCTCATTCTATCGTTTCAGATAGGGACACCCACTTTACGTATCATTTCTGGCAGAGTTTTCAGAGGGCACTGGGTACACAGGTGCTTCTGAGCACATCATACCACCCTCAGACAGATGGAAAGTCAGAGCGGACGATACAGGTACTGGAGGACATGCTGCGCGGATGCATCCTAGACTTTGGGTGCTCGTGGGAGAAGTATATATCCTTAGTCAAGTTTGCCTATAACAATAGTTTTTAGGAAACTATTGAGATAGTACCATGTGAGGCTTTATATGGTAGGCCATTCCGATCACCTTTGTGCTGGTTAGAGGCAGGTGAGGCAGCTTTACTGGGGCCACAGCTCATGTAGGAGACATCTGAGCAGGTCCAGTTGATTTGGAAGTGGATGGATACCGCACAGTCTCGTTAGAAGTCTTATGTTGATCATCGTAGATGACCTTTGGAGTTCGTGGTTGGGGATCAGGTCTTCTTGCGTGTCTCACCGAGGCTGGGACACAAACGGATCAGGAGACAGGGTAAGCTTTCACCGAGGTATGTGGGACCATTTAAGATTCTGGAGAGAGTCAGTATGGTTGCATATCGGTTGCAGTTACCACAGCGGTACCAAGCCATGCACGACATCTTCCACGTGTCTCAGTTGCGTCGCTACCTTTCAGACCCGTCTCACACCTTTCAGCCGGAGGAGGTTGAGCTTCATCATGATACGTCCTTTGAGGAGCATCTGATCCGTATCTTGGATAGGAGCATGAAGGTTCTCCAAGGCCAGTTAGTTCCTCTCGTACAGGTGCTATGGTAGCATGGCCGAGTGCAGGACGAGACCTGGGAGAGGGAGGCCGACGTACGTGCTCAGTGGCCAGAGCTGTTCTGAGCTTTCTATTCACCACCCTTGAAAGGAAAATTTGGGGACGAATTTCTATAAGGGGGGAAGTTTGTAAGAACCTGGTTCTTGTTTTAGAGGTACAAGCTTCTTCTTTTCCTTTTCCTTAAGTGATTTTGAGAAAAATATGGAAAATGGGGAAAAAATCCAAAATTTTGGAACTACACGCTGTGTAATTTATCCACACGCCGTGTACTTTTGGCCGTGTTGGGATGAGTACACGGGGTGTGTGGCCATGTCGGCGACGAAGGGTGTAGGAACTGACTACATGCCATGTAGTGGTACCTTACATGTCGTGTAGTCAGTCGGCAGGCTTAAACAGTAAGGCGGTGGCATTGCCGCTAGCTGGGCGATAGTACATGCCATGTACTCGAGAGTACATGCCGTGTACTCATGTCGACGTATGAACAGTGTGGCGGTGCCGCCATTTGAACAGTTAAATGAAGGGAGTACACGTCGTGTACTTTGATGTACACGCTTTGTACTTTGTTTTTTCAGCTTAAAACAGGCAGTAGCCTCGTCATTTGGCAGAGGAGGCACTTGAGCCATTTTGGAGCCAAAGGAGGAGGCCAGATCTTTGAAGATCCTCTGGGCGTTCATCTGGAATCTGTTTCAGCTTCGAACGATCTCGTTGGAACCGCACGGGTGAGCCCTCTCCCCTCCTGGTACCTTTCTTTCCAATTATTCTCCTAATGTAAGTTATTTACATTTGAATGAGTTTTGTTCTTTGTTAGATCTACACCGTTCTTGGGCATTTCTGGAGTCGGTGTTCGGGTATAGCGTTCGTTGGCATATAAGGTAGGTGGCTTTGTGTTTAGTTTTCTAACTGCTGTGTGTTTTGTGCGTTTTGTGCCACGAACCCATGTTGGGGTGTCGTGTGGCTGAGGTCGTTGCTATATTAAACACCTAGAAGTGATTAGGTATTTAATTATGATATTAAAATGCTGGTTGGGATCATTGCTTGGATCTGGAACCACCCCCGGGGCGTGTTTCACTGTTTAGCCGTTTGGCCAGGATACCCGAGGGTATGACCTTAAAGTAATAATTATAGAATTGCATTGAGAGGAATTGCTTGTTACCGCTTGTTTACCTGTTGGGCATGGCCCAATTACCTGTTTAGCCTGAGGGCATTTTTGTATTTAGCCTGAGGGCGTTGTTGTGATTGGCCTGAGGGCGTTACTGTTTTAGCCCTAGGGCTATCGTATTTCGCCTGAGGGAAACCTTTCATGCCTGTGGGCTTGAATTTTGTGCCTAAGGGAGACACTTCCTACGCCTGAGGGAAATTTCTGTTACGCTTGAGGGAAATACCTGCGGGTTGGATTCTGTATGGCTTGAGGCCAAGCCTGAGGGCATGGTTACTATTTTAGCCTGAGGGCATGGTACTGGTTGTCCTGAGGGCTTGGTGTTGTTGAGCACAAAAATGTTACTAAATTAAATTAATTAAATGAATAATAAATTTGAAATTTAACTGTTAAGTTAGTTACTTTTGAGTACTGCTTAGTTATTACATTTTACTACTACACACTTGTTGCGTGTTTTACACACAGTTGGGCTCAGGCCTTTGGTGGGTGCCTACTGAGATATATTTCTAACACCCTGTTTGGGTCACGCTTTTAGGTCCAAATAGATTACGTTGCTGCATGTGTAGATAGGGGAAAGAGTCCCTATATAGGTACTTGACTATTGCTGAGGAGTAGGAGGGCATGGGACCGAGCCTAGGCTCGCGATGCCGCTGCTAGCTATTTTGATTGTCTTGTTGTACTCTATTTTCTGTTGTACTATATTGATGTATAAAATGTTCTAGCTGTTTTCTTAGAACTTGAAACATGTAGCATCATCACTTATATACTGTTGGTTATATCCACTGCTGTAGTTATTTCAGTTGTGTATGTTTACTGCTTCCGTTGTTGTTGTATGTTTATTTTGGTATTCTGCTGCGCTACACTTTGACAAATTAGGGCATAGTTTCCCCACTATCAGACCTGGGCCCTCACTGATAGTCGGCAGCCTCTGGCACTTAGGGAAATGCGCTTGAGGTCACATGGCGAACCGGGCTCGGGGCAACCGTTGCGTGGCACCTGGGTCTGGGATGTTATATACCCGTACATGATGTGTCTTATGCAGATGAAATACCTTTTGATGGAGTCCTGGGAATAATGAAAGATGATAGAGATTAGTATTTGTTTAGAAAGAACAAGTTTCTTTCCATTTTTTCATATGGATATAGTCCCTTCTTGTTTATGGTTGGAATATATTTCCATTTTTGTGTGGTCTTGAATTTTTCACATTTTTTCACTTCTAGTATATTTTTCATACTTTAGTTGTGGCATAAATTTGTTTGCATGAAGTAATGTCATTTGTTTTATTTTACATTTCTAAATTATATGGAACTTGAGATATGTGAGTGTATGTGTAGATAGGATAATATATCATACATGTAGGATTTTTCTACTCGGAACTGGTTTCCATCACATATACAATTGGAGTTGGGATTGGGGTTGTAACCATTGGTTTATCCTCATCCAGGAGGGCCATAGTGGTTTAGGTCATGATAGAATATTATATAAGGAGTTAGTTCTACCTTAATACTACTATTTAGAGATTTTTTAGGAGTGAGGTTCAACTGGGATTTATAGAATCAATATTAAACTGAATTGAGTTTATCTTTTAAGCCATGGATAACAATGAATCCATTCACCTGGACTTTGATAAGTTGATTTTTAAATTAGTACATGTTCACACGAGTTATAGGGATAAATTAGGCACATACATCATATAGTAATGGTTTGTGGTTTCCATGTATTTCATGAGCCATCTCTCTAGATATACTTTTTGATCATGGTGAATCTTTTCAATTTTATGATTCCTCAATGATGATAAAAAGATAAAATTACACTATGTGATCATGAGGATGATCTACCGAGTGATGAGGCTTCAGTATAGTGCCCTATATATGATTTGGTAACTCAATGTGGTTTTCCAGTTCTACCACCATCTGTTGGGAATTTTATTTCTTCATCAGTACTAGTTAAGGATGTGTGCAGGCTGAGAATAGTTCGAGAGTTTCAAAGGTTATGACCTCCCAGGTTTCGAGTTGAGCCAGGCCCCCATGAAACTGAGGAGTATATTGAGGTGGTTACTCAATTTATCCTCATTGTAATGATACCTTTTGATCAGATGGTGGTTATAGTATAGAGTCTACATCAAGGATCCATTGAGATATGTTAGTGTTTTTTAACTTATTCGTATGATGATACAAGTCACTCTTGGCCTGATTTTAAGAAACTTTTTTGGGTGGACATCTATATATCTATGTGGAGATCACTATGCATTCTGGTACTGCTGTAGTTTTTATAGGAAAATATGAACCTGGTATATTTTTGGTGAGGTTCATTAATCTTTCACAATACTCTATTAATATTCTTCAAGATCCATTTTTCGAAGGAGAACCTTTTAACTAGGGATTTCACTGGTATATTTGGGATAGACTGATTTCTTTATACATTACAACTTTTTCTTGAGTGGATGAGTGATATTTAGTAGCGGAGACCTTTCTAGGTGAGTATACACTGATAGTGGTTTTTGGTTGTAGGAACATAAAATATGAGACCTTGTTAGCTAGTATTTGATGATAGTTATCTAGATTTTGGTATACAAAACACTCTAGCAGATGATCCTAAGATAGATGATTGGTAGTTTAGGGATATCATGATGGCTTCAGTCATCATGGATAGAGGTTGTGCTTCTATTTTTTTGGATGAGGATATCCTTATAAATATTTTTCAACCTATCATATAGCTGATAGAGTGGTAGTTGAAGTAATTCCCCATTAGAGACAACAGAAAGAACATAGATTTCCACAGGGTGGTGAACATGGAAGAGGAGTGAGGAGAGTAATAAGAGATGGAAAATGTTTTGACTTGTTGCCACCACCAACCTTGGGTGGTCTATTCCAGGATATGGGAGTTGGTGTTCAGTTACAAGGGAAATAACGGGTAGTGTAGGCCTATGACATAGAGGCTCTAGGAATGATTACAAGTATACTATATGTCTTCGTTACTTTATCTAAAATAAATACTGACATAGGTGTTATCCACTTTTTATTTTCTCTTCTCTAGACTATGACTTGGGAATTCTATTTGAACCCCTAGCTATACCCTTACGCTTAGAGACTCCTACCTGAGGTGACTCAGTGACTACACGCTTCTTCCAATAGTGTGATCTAACTCTTCAATGTGAGAGAATCAAAATGAATTTAATTATAAAACCTATGAGTCCATACAATTCCATATTAGGTATAGAATGTCTATTAATATTTCATGACCATATTGATTGTTTTAGGTGGAGGACGCATATATGGTTACAGATCAAGGTTTTCCTTCATCGGTGATAATGAAACCCAAGTATAGACATATTAGATAATACATAGGAGGATACATCCTATTACTCACAAGTTAACTAGAATCTCCCTTTAAATATTGGATGTTATAGGCGTTCAAAATCATGTTGTTATGGAATAGTACGAGGAATTATTTCTAGATGAAGTAGCAGATTATCCCCCTTAAATATATATAAATCTAATTTAACATGCTTCCAAGGATGACCTGGATATATATATTCTATAATATTGGATGGATCCCATAGTGTTTTGAGAGATTAATATGTAGTTAGAGGACTTGCAGAATAAGTGCCTTGTCAGACCAACTCTTTCAACTTGGGGTTCCCTAGTATTGTTATCCTTGAAGGAGGAAGGGTGATTGAGGTTGTTTGTTCATTATTAGAGCCACAAAAATGTGACCATGATGAAAAAGTATCCACTACTAAGGATCAAGGACTACTTTATTTATTTGATTAATTGAGCATGTTCATGCATTATTAGAGCCTAAAAATTATGACCATGATGAATAAGTATCCAATACAATTTGGACCTTGGAAATAGTTGGATGGAATACCTACCCTTGGTGGATTTTTTATACAATAACCACTACCATGTTTTCTATATGGTATCACATTTGATGTGGATTATATAGTCTTGGACAAGGTAGTAATATATCTCCATGATTCATTGGCCCTTTCCAGATACTACATAGGGTGGGTGAGGTGGAGTACAACTTTGTAATGGCCCAGACCTCTCTGGTCCATTACTTTGTCAAAATACAGTGTTTGGGGTGTTCTAGGAAAGAGTATGCCAAAATTATATTTTTTCCATCGGTATCTCGCTTCAGTAGCTCAGCGTCAGTGACTCAGAATCAGTAGCTTACATCAGTAGGTCAGGCATCAGTAGGTCAAGTGTCGGTAGGTCAAGCATTGGTAGGTGGGGTGTCAATAGGCTAGGCATCGGTAAGTTGAGCATTGGTAGGTTGGGAATCGGTAGGTTAGGCATCATTAGGTCGGGCGTCGATAGGTAGGGTGTTGGTAGGTCAGGCATCAGTAGGTCAGGCATTAGTAGGTCGGACATCGGTAGGTAGGGTGTCGATAGGTCATGCATCGGTTGGTCAGGTGTCAGTAGGTCTGGAATCGGTAGGTTGGGAGTCAGTAGGTTGGGCGTCAGTAGGTCATGCATTGGTAGGTCGAGTGTCAGTAGGTCAAGCATCAGTTGTCCAGGTGTTGGTAGGTCGGGTCTCAGTAGGTCTGGTGTTGGTAGGTCAGGCGTCTGTAGGTCGGGTGTCGGTTGGTCAAGCATCAGTAGGTCAGGTGTTGGTAGGTCGGACGTCGGTAGGTTAGGTGTTGGTAGGTTGGGAATCGATGACTCGAATCAGTGAGTCAGGTGTCGGTGGGTCACATTGGTGACTCGCTGTCTATGACACACGTCGGTGACTCAGCCATCGGTGAGTCATTTTCATCCTTTTCCAGTTTCTCCCCTCTTACATATTATTTTGACATAAATCGAGTAAAAAACCTTGTTTGAGCATTTATAAATGTGTTTCAAAGGATATTAATTATATATTTAATATTGTAACACTCCCGGTACTTTGAAATAGTCAAATCAAATAATCTTGATCATGATTCAACTTTTAAGTACTTTGAACCCATATCCTTTCTTTTCATATAGGATCTGGCTCTTCTAAGACAAGATCTTCTCTTCCCCATGTGTTTCTGTTTTCTCTTGGTGTGACTTAAACATTTCTTCTCCAATGAGTCATATATATTCCATATCCATCGATCTAGTTCTCCCATAGAGTTTTTCCTACTGCTAGCACACCCCTATTTTTGGTTCAGGAAGGAGTTTCTGATCATCTATTGTTCCAGGTAGGGATCCCATAGTCTTTATTTATTTTTTATAATGTGGGGTGTGTAAAATGATGTTTCCTTGTGATTACAGTTGAATCCCAATGTTTAGAAGATAATATAATATGTTATAAATATAATTATACTTGTTACGATAATGGGTTTTGTTACCTTAGTAATAAATGAGGGGAGAGGAAGATGATATTGATGCATGTTCTATTTTATCAGTTATCTTTGATACATTTTATTAATTTTAATGGTTTCATCCTTCTAAAAATCATGACCATTACTGGTCTTTGTTTGCACACCTATATGGCTTGTGAATCACTTCTGTAAATTTGGAAATTTGGTTAATAACATATACCCGATTAAATAAATGGATTCCCTAGGATTGAACTTGTTCTGTGATCACCCTTGAATAATGAAAGTGGAATTAAATAATGAGGGTTTCTAAATCTTAATACACCATGTTGTTTTGTGGGGATATGTTCTTTGTATCGTTATGTTTGACCTTGTGTCTATGTTGGTCATGTGGTGTTGTGGATGGGAGTGTGGCTGTGTGTATGGGGTGGTACGGGCAGTGTAAAGTATATCTTAGGTTAAGAGATTGGTTGATTGTGGAATGAATGAACTTGTTATGAAGTGGGACTACATCTGGGTAGTGGTTGGGCAGTGGGGCTAGAGTTTCGGGTTGTGCTTTGTTTATGTTACTTGGTGTAGTGTTGTTATGCAGTGGGGTTGATGAGTGTGGTTGTGATGAGGTGTGTTGGGGGTTTTCTTGTTGATAGTATGGAAATTGAGACATTACTTTAAATAATGTTGGTGGAAATTGTTGGATGAGGGATCAAAAAAGGGGAGTATAAAGTGGGTTTTTTTACCTTGCTCATTCTTCCTGGTGTGTCATGGCTGACTATGTGGCAGTTTTTGTGTTGTGTTTGGTAGTTTCTTGGGTATGGATAGAATTAATAGATGGTTTGTTAAATAAATAACGACCGTTGGTTAAATTAATTGGTTGGGGTTTATGAATTGGGTTTACTACTATTTGTATGGTTGTGTATTTAGAGGTAGCAGCAAGGTAATTTTGTGCGGGCTGGTTATTTGTTTTTAAAACCTATAGGTTAGGCTGAGTTTTGGTACCTATATATATACTTTTAGTTCCTTGTGATTTCTATGTGTACCCCACCCATGTTACGCACTACATGCCAAACACCCCCATTATTATGGAGAGGGTGTCTTTCCCAACATCCTGATGAGAGGATGGATGGATGGTTATTGGCTCTTATATTCTCCCTCTTTTTGGAATTAGTATCCCAAGACTCTTCAAGTAGGTTGTGGTGTGGTTGTGAGTCCCAGGTGTTTGTGGGTGAGGAGTGTTTTCTCATGTGTCTTTGGGATGAGGTCCAGGGGTATGTAGGTGAGATATGATGTAGTGGTGGCCCAGGTGTCTACAGGTGAGATGTGATGTGATTAGTGACCCAGGTGTGTTCAAGTGGGGTTGTGATTTGAGGCTCATAGAAGAGCATGATAGTGTCATGACGTTCTCTATTATGGGTGATCAGTTAACTAGTGGTAAGTGGTGTGAGGTACCCAAATATCAATGTTCTTATAATATTACTTGACTTGACTTGCGTTATTTGTTGAGTGTGCCTTGGTGAGGATGGGATGGGATGGTTAGTATTCATTGTTAGGTGTTGTTGGTTTCTACTATTTTCTCATGGGGGAATTATTATGAATTTCCACTTGTGCAAGAGAGATTTTGGATTTTTCTTACTGGGTATACTTGTATTCTCACCCTATGTATATAACCTACTTTTAGATTTCCTATAGGATTATGAGGATTTTACGGGACCATACTAGCTCTAAACTTTGGAATAATTTTCGTATCAATTCTTTGTTTTGTTTTTGGTACTTAATTTGTAGTTTTATTGTCCTCGTGACAATTTACCTTTTAAACATGCATGTGGGGTGGATTTTTGGCATTACTTTTATATTTATCATTTGGAGTTACTTGGAATTTACCAACTTATCTCCCAATTTTTATATATAAAAAATGGGAATGCCTTCCATGTTTGTGAGATTTTATACCATTGGTATTATTCACCACCTCGGGGCCTACAGAAGGTGGGACTCGTGGGTCATTATCTCCCTTTATTCATTTCCATCCCAGGAGGGGTATCATTGGAGGGAGGGGGGTCATGATAGAATGGTATTAGAGTTGATGGTTGAGAGATAGGATATATTTTGGAGTTATGTACAATGAGGAATTCCTGATTTGGTACGGTAATAGTGTTAGGTGACCTTAGTGTGTGACATAGTCTTGGGAAGACTGTCTAGGGAATAGGATTTTAGGGCCCCCTGTGATTTGATGCAAGGACTCTGAGCTTACCGAACGACCAGGTTAGGCTACACTATTTATAGGGTAGATACCCTAAGAATGTTACACGTATCATAATGACTTGTTCTCCTATATTATTTTGGGCATTCTGGGGAAATTTGAAAAATAAAAATTTGAAATGAATCTTAAACATAATTCTATACTACTTGGGCTTAGGAGTTCCTTGTTTACTTTTTAGTTATGGCACTCGATCGTCATCCATGAGTGGATTAGGAAGTTGAGGCTCAGTAGACCAGTCCAGCTGATCGGTGGTGGGTTGATCTAGAAGAGGGGGAAAAAGTGGAAGATAATGTTATAATATTTCCAGCGACAGACACTGGGAAATTATGAAGGAAGTGTTTCAGATATGGAAATAGAGAGTTGGATTGAGGATCTAGTGATCACTTTCAACTTGATCTGGGATTTGACGGAGAACTGGGTTCCTCTGACGGTGACCCAAATACGGGGAGTTGTGCGTTAGTGGTGAAATCATTACCTCGGGGATAGGAAGTAGACTGATGTATGTGGGATGACTTTGATAAGGAGTTCCAATAATAGTTCCTTTCTTCCATGATAAAGGTGGAAAAGAGGTAGGAGTTACTCTCCCTCCAATAGGGGAGTATGTCGGTATGGGAGTTTTGGATTAAGTTTAAGGATCTTCTTCTCTTTGCTATGGATCTCTTTCTTGATGAGGATTATTGAGTGATATTCTTAGAGGAGAAACTTCATCACTCTCTTCAGTACACAGTTACTCCCATCACCATGTTGACATACATAGAGGTCTAGAAGAAGGTTGAGGTAGTTGAGAGAATGAACTCATGAGGAGGTCTACTGTGAGAGGGGATCCAGTAGAGTTCTTTAAAGGGGAAAGTTATCAGTATAAATCTTCAAGTTTTTGGGCCTTCTAGGTTTTGTCAAGTTGGGAGCCGACCCAAGTAGTTTCAGTTCTAAACTTATGGTCCTTGTGATTTTCCCATGGTCTTGGGATCAAGATTTTTTGATTATAGTGTTCATTGGCACCTTCAGATTTAGTTCCCAATTTGAGATCAATATAGCGGACGTGGGAATGTCTATCAGACACCTCAGTAATTGTTTTTAGCTAGGCTATTCCAGCAGTAGGGATAGCAGGCTCCTGCTCCACTGAGTGGAGACAGAGAAGGTGGAGGATGAACTCAAGTTTATCATTAGAGACCTTGACCTAGCCATGGTTAGGGAGGCAGTTTTCAGTAGTGGAGAAGATAATATGGGCATGGTCAGTTACACGGAATAGGGGCAGTAGTTTCAGTAGGTCCATAGATCGTTTGAGGTATGATTAACTTGTTCAGTAGTCTTACTTATGATTTGTTTTATTCAGGATATTCACACTCCTTCATTACACCCACTACGGCCCATGCATTGAGACTAGACATAGATAGGCATTTAGTTTATCTGGTGTTGAGTAAACCAGTCCGAGTTTAGACCATATTATTTGATTTTTTCTGAATATTTAGACTGATTTTGGGTCCACGTCAGTCCAGTGGGGATCTCCTTAATCTAAAGACGAAGTAATGTAATGTTATACATGGCATTGACTGGTTATTTTCAAGTAATGTTGTCATAAAATACTTTAAGAGGAGAGTTTTTTTATATGTGGATGGAAAGTGTGTAGAATTCATTGGCTAGTGGGGTTTTCCAGTGGGCTTGAGTTTGGTATAGACTTAAAACCTGGTGCTAGTCTGATTTCGATGGATCCTTATCAGATAACACCTTATGATATGTGGGAGTTATGAATCTAGATTTATGATCTAACAAAGAAGGGATTTATCTGGACTAGTGTGTTGTTGTGGGGTGCTCCAGTCTTGTTCTCAAAGAAGGTAGGTGGTGGTCTGAGGTTGTGCATAGACTACTAGAGGTTGAATCAGGTGACGGTCAAGAACCATTACCCCTCTCAAGGATAGATGATATTTTTGACCAGATGAGGGGAGAAAGTTTGTTTTCTAAGATCAATCTATGGTATGGGTATCACTAGTTGAGGTTGAAGGAAGGTAATATCCCGAATACTGATTTCAGGAGTCGGTATGGGAACATAGAGTTTGTGGTTATGTCATCTAGTGTTACGAACAAAACAGTTGTGTTTATGGTACTTATAAAATCATTCTTTCATGAGTTCCTGAACTATTTCATTGTCATATTCATTGATGAAATTATTTTCTACTCGAAGTTATAGGAGGATCATACCAAGAATCTCAGGAATATCTTGGAGTTTCTTTGACGATGCCAGGTCAACAAAAAGTTGCCAAATGCAGGTTTTGGAGATGAGAGGTTCACTTACTTGGAAAATGGTGTCTCTATAGGGATTAGTAGTGGACCCATCAATGGTTGAGGAAGTTTTTCTTGGGAAACACCCAAGAACATGGTGGAGGTTCACAGTTTCCTTGGTCTAGCAGTCTATTACCAGAGATTTTTGCTCGATTTATCTCTATTTGTAGCTCTTTTGACATATTTGACCAGAAAGGACTAGGAGTTTGTGTGGAGTGAGTACTATCAAGCAGGTTTCAGCTACCATATGGGGGAGTTGTTCAGTGCTCCAGTTCTCTAGTTTCCTAAATAAGGGGTGATGTTTGAGGTGTTTTGTGATGATTCCCATCTTGGATTAGGGTGTGTACTGATGCAACAATGGGGTGATCTCTTATGGGTCTATAAAGTTATGCCCCCATGAACGTAACTATGACACCCATGATCCAGAGCTATTGGTGGTTATTTTTGTGCTGAAGTTGTAGCAACATTACCTTATTGGGGAGCACTTTGTGGTATTCACGGATCTTAAGAGTTTGAGGTACATATTTTCCCAGTGAGATCTAAATTAGAGACAGCAGAGGTGGATGGATTTTCTCCAAGATTACAACTTCAAGATCTTTTATGCATCAGGAAATGGGAACATCATAGTTGATTCCTTGAGTTGGAAATCTGAGAGAGAGGTCGTTCATGAATCTATGAATACTTGGAAGGTGATGGGGGAGTTGGCTACCTTGCACCTAGATGTTGGAGTGGATGGTGGTAGATGTTTCCTATATCAGATGATAGTGCAGTAATCTCTAATGTAGTAGGTGGATGAGTCTCAGTGGGGGGACTCAGAGGTAGAGGTTATGCATGATCGCATTAACCAGGGTAATTCTCTAGAGGGATGGTTAGAGGATGGTCAAAATCGAATGTTGTTCCATGGAAAGTTGTATGTCCTGGGGGATATGTGTGAGTAATCTCTCTGTGAGTTCACGTCTCACCCTTAGTGGTACACCCAATAGTTACAAAGATGTATCGTGGCTTGAGTGAGCAGTTTTGGTGGCCCAAGATGAAGTGGGTTGTGGAGGAGTGTGTGGAAAAGTGCTTAGAGTTTTAGTAGATGAATGATAAGAACCATGTTACTAGTGGTTTTTTGCATCCCTTAGATGTCTCCAAGAGGAAGTGGGATGACAACTCAATGGATTTATTCACATTTCTACCTAGGGATTAGGGAGGATGTGATTCTATCTGGGTGATGGTGGATCGACTAATGAAATCAACTCACTTTTTTGGCCATCAAGGAGTCAAGAACTGTGGATTCCTTGGAAAATAGGTACATGGATGAGGTGGTGAAACTACAAGGAGTTACAAGATCTATTGTCTCAGACAAGGATACACATTTTACCTATCAAGTCTGGAGAGGATTGTAGCATGATTTTGGAACTCAATTATTCCTCAGGACTTCTTTCCACTCTCAGATAGATGGGCAGACATATAATACCAAAAAGACATTGGAGGACATTCTACGAACATGTGTCTTGGAGTTTTTTGGATCTTAGGTGTGACACTTTCCCTTTATTGAGTTCACTTATAATAATACCTATCACTCTTCCATTTATGTGGATTTATTTGAAGCCTTTTACGGAAGACCATGTAATTCTCCCTTGTGCTAGACAAGGTTGGGGAGACAACTGTTATTAGTCTATGGTTGTGTAGAGAACAACCAAGAAGGTTCATCTAGTGTGTGAGAGGATGAAGTAAGCTCAGGACCAGAATAAGTCATATGCTAATCGTAGGAGTAGGCCTTTCGAGTTTGAGGTTAGAGACCACGTGTTCTTGAAGGCTTCCCCTCAACGTGGATAGTGGAGGTTCGAGAGAGAGAGAGAGTAAGATTTCTCCTAGGTTCATCAAATATTCATGGAGAAGCCAGTGGACAACCAAGATCATGGGGAGAAGGTTTTTTGTGGATGAACCATATTCTTGGTTGGTGTGTTGTGGAGGCATGGTGGACTGGAGGAGAGTACTTGGGATTGAGAAGCGCAGATGTGTGCCCAGTACCTTTATCTATTTTGAGTGTTTCCTATGTGATTTGTTTTTCTTTGTAATGATTTAAACTTGTTTTCTATGAGATGAGTTGTTTCCTTGTTCTATGATGTGTGATAAAATCTTGACATATAGAGAAGGGAGGACCTGATCCCTAACCAAGATGCATTAATGAATATGCGATTAAACCCGTGCAGGTGAGTCAGTAATACCAAAAATGGATAGTATATTGACATGGAGGAATGAATTTACCTGATTCATGTGTTTGAACATTATGGATATTGGTGATTTGTGGTGTTTATTATGGTCATTTGTGGTGGTAGATGTTAGAGGAGGTGATCTTGGAAGTTGAGGTTTCACTTCAGGTTTTGAACAACACAGGGTGGTTTATCCTTGAGAGGTATCTTATGAGGTGGTTTCTCGAACCCCTATTTCTTATGGGTCTAGTTTAAATTATCAAGGGTGATAATATTTTGATATGTATCTGATGTAATGGTTTGGACCTCTCTAGTCCATTTTTTTTTTCAAAATACAGTGTTTGGGTTGTACTGGGAAATATTTTTCCACAATTCCAGTTTTTCCATTGGTATCTCGCATCAGTATCTCATGTTAGTATATCAACATCAGTGACTTAGCATTAGTATCTCCTGTCAGTAGCTCATTGTTGGTGTATTGGTGTTGGTAGATCGAGATAGTAGGCCGTGCATCGATAGGTCGGGCACTGGTATGTCGAACGTCGATAGTTTGGGCATCAGTAGGTCATTTATTAGTAAGTCAAGCGTCAGTAGGTTGGGAGTTAGTAGGCCAGAAATCAATAGGTCTAGCATCGGTAGGTTGGGCATTGTTGCCTCACATTGGTGAGTCAGAAATTGGTGGGTCACATCAGTTACTCGTTGTTAGTGACTCGTGTCGGTGAGTCATTTCCAGCCTTTTAATGTTTATCCCTTCTTACGTTTTATTTTGACGTAAATCAAGTATAAAACCTTGTCTGAGCATTTCTAAAGGAATTTAAAAGGATATTAATTATATCTTTAATAACCTAATGATCCTGAGACATTGAAATAGTCAAACCATATAATCTTGATCATGATCGTACTTTTATGTACTTTGAAACCATCTCCCTTCCATTGATATAGGATCTGGATTTTCTAAGATAAGATCTTCTCTTCCCTGTGTGTTTCCATTTTCTCTTGGTGTGCCTTGAACCTTTCTTCCCAAAGGAGTTGCATCTGTTCCATAACCATCGATCTAGTTTTCCCATGGAGTCTTTCCTACTTCTCACACACCCCAGTTTTTGGTGTAGGGAGGAGTTGTTGATCATCTATTGATCAAGGTAGGTATCCCTTAGTCTTTCATTATTTTGTATCATGTGGGTGGGTAAGATAATGTATCATTGTGTTTACGATTGAATCCTAGTATTGAGAAGATAATGTAACATGTTATAAAGATAATAAGACTTGTTACGATTACGAGTTTTGTTACCTTAGTATTAAATGAGGTTTGGGGAAGATGATGTTGATTCTTGTGCTATTTTATCAGTTATCTTTTATCTATGTTGTAAATTTTATGGTTTTCATCCTTTTAAAAATCATGGTTGTTGGTGGCCTCTATTTGTGCACCTATATGGATTGTGAATCACTGCTGTAAATTTGTAAATTTGGTTAATCACGTATACCCAGTTAAATAAATGGATGCCCCGGGATTGAACATGTTCTGTGATAGCTGCTGAATAATGAAAGTGGAATTAAAGAATGAGGGTTGCTAAATCTGAATACACCATGTTGTCTAGTGTGGTTGTGTGTTGTGTATGGTTCTATTCGACATTGTGTTTTTGTTGGTCATGTTGTGTTATAACTAGGAGTGTGGATATGTTTATGGGGTGGTAAGAATGGTGTAAAGGAATATCAAGTTGAGAGATTTGTTGATTATGGAATGGATGAACTTGTTATGTAGTGGGACTGAATCTAGGCAGTATAGTTTCAGGTTGTGCTATGTTAATGTTTATGTGTGTGGTGTTGTTTTTTATTGGGGTTGTCGAGTGTGGTTGTGATGAGGCGTGTTGGGGGGTTTCTTATTTAGAGGAAGGATGGAGCAACATTATAGTGAAGAATGTCTAAGGTAGTGGTTGGATGGGTGTTAAGGAAAGGGGAGTGTGTAGTTCGTTGTTTTACCTTGGTCTTTATTTCTAGGGTGTCATGGATGACTATGTGGATTTTTTTTGTGTTGTGTTTGGTAGTTTCCCAAGTAGGTATAGAATGAATATATGGTTTGTTAAATAAAGAATTACAGTTAGTTAAATAAATTGGTTGGGGGTTATGAATTGGGTTTACAGATGTTTGTGTGGTTGTGAATTTAGAGGTAACATCAATGGTAGTTTTGCGTGGGATGGTTTTTTCATGAAACCCCATATGTTGGGATGAGTGTTTGGTACCTATATAAATATACTTGTAGTTACTTCTTATTTCTATGCATACCACACCATGTTGAGCACTAAGTGCCCAACACCCCTATTATTATGGGGGAGAGTGTATTTTCTAACATCTCGGTGGGAGGATGGATGGCTTGTTATTGTCTCTTCTATATTCCCTCTTCTAGGCATTGGTAGCCCAAGACTCTTTGGGAATGTTGTGATGCATTTGTGAGGCCCAGGTGTTTGTGATTGAGGAGTGTTTTCCTAGGTGTATTTAGGATGAGGACCAAGTGTCTGCGGGAAATATGTGATGTGGTTGTGGCCCATGTGTCTGCGGGTGAGATGTGATTAGTGGCCTAGGTTTCTGTGGGAAGGTTTGTGATGTGGGACTTGTGGACGAGTGTGGTAGCATTAAGGAGTTTTCTGTTAGGGGTAAGTAGTTAACCAGTGGGAAGTGGTGTGGGATACCCAAATATCAATGTGCTTATTATATTACTTTACTTTACTTACGTTATTTGGTGACTGTGCCTTGGTTAGGCTGTAGTGGTTAGTATTCCTTGTTAAGTGCTATTGGTTCCTACTATTTTTCCATGGGAAATTAGTAAGCTCCTCAACTTATGCATGGTAGACTTTGGATTTTTCGCTATTGGAAAATGGGTTTAAACCAACACTTCTATACCAATGATATATAAAAACTATTGGTATAGATGATACCATATTTTCAATACTTATGGTTTTGTGCTAACTATAAGAATACAAGGCTGATTTATCAGGCTCCCCTCCCCTCCCCTCCCCAACCTCCACCTCTCAGCCCTCTCCTCCCCACACCGACCTTAACCTCCCAGCCTCTGCCTCCGCCTTAATGACCCTTCCTTCGCCTCCCATCCCTCATACCCTCTCAGATCCCTCTCTTCCGGCGATTTCCCCCCTCCCCTCTCAGCTCCCTCTCCTCTGGCGACGCCCCCCCCCTCTTAACTCCCTCTCCTATGATGCCGTCCCCTGACCCCTCTCGACTCCCTCTCCTCCGATGATTTCCTATAGCTCATTATCCTCTATAGTCACATACAAGACCCCCATGGCCGAACACCCCACCCAACATCCCCCTCCCTCACCTCCCTCTCGTACCTCTATTTATCCAGAATTTCTTAAGGGTTCTTGGTCAGTACTTCGAGGCAAGCATTCATCTTCTTTAATTCTTGAATTTCTTAGAGGTTTACTCTCTCCCATTGCCAGTTTTCATTCGGCCAAACCCTATGGGTTTTGGGGTTCTATGATTCTAAATTTGATCCTTGTTTCTAGGGAATATCATGGTTCTTTTAGGTCCACCTCAAATGTGATTTGGCATCCACTACCAAAGGTAAAGCGGTTTGGATCATCTTCGTTCATCTGCCACCATTTTCCACCATTTGAGGTTAGTTTATTCTACCCTCTTTGTTTGTCCCAACTTAATTTGGGGGTTTTGGTGATTTATATTCCCATGTAAAATCTATATTCAGTATGAATTGCATGAATAAGACAACTTTAAATCTTTCATATCGATTTTTTTGTGTTTGTAGCTCATATTATGTGTATATGTTTAAGATTCATTCTTTGGTATAATCATCTCATGTTTGTTTATCCATGGGTGAGTTGGGATATGGTCAGAAACATGATATTGTAAAATGGATATATGGGTATAATTTTTTTTTATTCCGTTTTGGTATGTGTTGTTATATTTATCAACTCGTCCTAGTGTATGTTTGATTCTACTTTCATTGAATCTTAGTTTTATGATTTATTTTTAAATTTTGAATTGATGTTAATTATTTTAATCTCATTTGGGTTATTTATCTTTTTTACTTCTATTTATTTGAAGTTTCATGGATTTTCAATGTATGGGTGACCCATTCTAGATTCTCAATAACTGAGTCAATGTATTTAATGTAGTCATGAGGATGAAATAGTTAATTGTATAAGGACAATGGGAGATTATGGTGGTTAGTAAATTATTTTATACACAAGTTATTATGAGATATAATATTTTTTTTGTAATTGTAATCGATATTTTTAGTTAATTAAATTTTTTATAATATTGAATATTTTTTCATTTTTTCTGTATTGGAATACTGATTGTTTATGTTTTATATTCAATTATTTTTTATTGGTTGTCCTAGAATATAAATAATTCTTTCAGGGATGTTTTTAATACATAGGAGAATGTGTCTTACCCAGGGGGTTGGGAAGTTTCTTCAATAGATTATAGTAGGTACCATTTAGATGAGTAATATAATTTGTTTTTGACAGTTATTAATAGATTTATTCATATCATGTCAGGACCAATTTAGTTAACATTTAGGCAAGCTATGTTGGTCTATTCATGATAAATTTACATCAATGTTGGTCATATATTGTCTAGGATATTGGTAATAATTTTTGGTTTGATGGTATATAGGAAGAATGATTTTCTAGACATAAAAGGTTGGTTTTGAGGGTGTTAATTTTTATCACGCATCATTAAGTTCATTAACATATAAATCATTATTATTAAAAAAATTATCCAATGAGTTTTTTATCATATTGTAGTATTTTTCAAATAATTTATATGATATTTGAGTTCCCATGTTGAGTTCTGAATAATAGATTTGAATCTCTTGATTCTCTTAAAAGATATTTATTTTTTATATATTAATGTTTTATTGTACTATCCACCCAATAAGATGTCCTAAAATATTAATTTAAAGTGATATTGTTGAACCATAGTGAGTGGACCCTTTGATCGTCCTAAAACATGTAGTGGTTGGAGTGAATGTCATATTTCTCTAAGATAAGATGCCTCAACTTCATATATGATGGCTATACATGATGTAACTTAGAGGGATGCCAACAAATATCATTCATAATAATATCATCAGTACAAATCATAATCATTATATGGTATGACTGATCTTGAATAGGTAGTGTAATAGTTGTACAATATTTTGAAATTTTTTGAATTCATGGAGATGATAGATTCCTTTAAGGTAGAGTGACATGTATTCAAATTTTATAGACCTTTTTGGAGATGGCAGGGAGTTCCAGTTCTTCTATTGGTCAGTTAGGTCATGAAGTGTGATTGCCTTCTGATTATTTTTATAGAGAAATACTAATTATTTTCAATTTCTTTGGCTATTTCCATGGAGTCCTTTCACCTTAATCAATGGTAGAGGACAATGACTCACAATGAAAATCATTTTTATAAACATTCCCATTTATCACCAAATGAGGTATAGATTGATAAGTTAATAGAATGGTGGTTTTTTTTTGGGTTATTGATCATATATCTGGTCTCATGTAATTATTTTGAATCATTCATTGTATGTATATGTTCTGGACATATCTTTGACAGATAAAATTGATCTAGCTTATATATTAGGGTAGAATAAAATTCCTCGTGGTCACATAGTCAGTTTTAGTGGTTTCGTTAAAGGAATGATGAAGAGGGATGAATCTCATGGTGGAAAAAGTATTTATATCCCTTAATAGAAAACATTCTATAAAATGGTTGCAATGTCTGCTAAAGGGTCACTGACTTGTTACTAATATTCAAAGATTGGGCACTAAATGTATCTATGCATGAATATATTTAAGATCTAAAGCTCTTGAAATTATTAAGATCAGTCTAATAGTTTTTTTTTGAATTTATACCACTATGCATACTATTATAGAGTTTTCTATACCAAGAGGATATGATGGATTTTCAAATAAATCATTAATTTTGAAGTTCTGTCCACATGAATTAGGAATGAAATTTCATCACATAGTATATCATAATCCAATGATATATGATTTAGGTCCAATAATTTTGAGAGTTACAATTAATATAGATTTATCATTATATAGTGTTTTATTTGAAAATATTTCCACTAATTATATTATTTAGACCTAGATTGTGTACATGACAAATCATTTTATTGATTTCAGGCATTATGTGATTTAAATTATAATGCCTCTCGGTAAAAGGAGATATAAAGGTCTTATATTGACCTATTATGATTTTCATTATATGATATCATTCATTTATATGTATTTTTTACTCCAAATATGGAACCAATGGATATAATTATTAATATGGATTGACTGATTATTATTAACTCCATGATTGACTATTTTTTTTTGAAAAATCCACATTACTTCCCATGATGGGGGGTCTCATGTTTTTCTTGGAGAATCAAACATAAGTTATGGACATTCCAATCATCTATTCTATTTTTAGGGTAGGATTATATCCATTTATTATTTTGAATTGGAGTGTCCATTTTTATGTGGTGAAAATCCTTCTATAGAATATGAGTTTTTATATGTTTTTTATCATAATTTACTTGTTTTCCATAAGATAAGGAGATAAATTCCCCTGTCAATTTAGTTCCAAGTATGATACATATATCTATTACCTATTACAGGATTACACTAGCTAAAAATATGCAGTTAGTGGATATGTTGGATGAATCAATTTCCTGACACTTCATTCAACCAAGTGTGTTGCCTTTTACATCAATAATGTTTTTTCTAATAAACCTAAAGGGAACTATCCTTTGTGTGTTGATTATATAATGAAAAATTAGGTTAAATTCTTGAAAAGTTATATATTATCCCAATTATCATATTATTGTACTGGGTTTTAAGATTCATGACCCCAACTGGCATGCACTAAATAGAACTAAACCAAACTGATATGAATCAAATGTAATCAAACTGAATTGACTAGAACCCAAATGAATAAAATTTTCCAAGATAATATAAACAAAAACTAGACAAACTAAATCTAATGGAAATTTCCCAAACAAACTTGTATCGAACAAAACCAAACTAAGAGAAAAATCGATCCAAAATGATTATATACCATTAATAGGAAGAGTAATTGTTAATTAATAGGAATGTACTATTTGATAGTATCATTATGAAACTTGGATTTATTTCTCCCTTGCTTGAAGGAACTTGATTTGGCCCATGGGGAGTTTTGGTTCTTATATGTTGGGTCGTGACATGTATAGTCATGGGAGATAGGTATGCTTTAGTTCAATTTTTATTTTATTTTATTTATCGCATTGGCCACTTAGGCCTTTTACTTCTTTATATGGATGGAGGGTAGTTATATTCTGTGAAGGGGGCCAGAAGGGAACCAGAGGTGGCTACATATTTTTATTTGTAAGGGAGGTAGATTGGGGTAGTGGAGATATTGATTAGTGTGTTTCATTTTTGTTTTCCTTTAGACCATTTTTCTTCTATTTATTTTCGTTTACTTGAGTGTGGATGTCCAACATATGGATGGGTCAAGGGAAAATTTAATTTCTAACTCCAAACTCTTTCCCAAAAAATTTATTTTTTTCACATCCTAAATTTCATGTAAGAAAACTCACTAAATTTATATTTAATATGCCAAGGGATAGCAACAAGTGTTGAAGCCAAACCAGTAAATAGGCACAAACTTCCCTTTTCTCTCATACCAACAAACACACCAAAAAATCAAGTACATGATGTCAAACTTCCCTTTTCTCTTATTAGAAAACACTCCCCCTTTATTAAAATATTTCATATAATCAGAATAATGGAAATAAGTGTGATTATATTACCTTATTATTTAGTTTAATAAAGCTATTCAAAAATTATAGACACACTACAAAATGTTAATTTGGTAGAGTTTCTTCATATCCCCCTCAAGGAACTCATTCCCTCTTTATCATAGTTTTTTGGTAATCCCATGATTTCCACCTTCTTTTCTATACAATGTATACAACACTCTCCTAAAAAATTATTTGAATCACTTCATTAATTTATTACATGTTAGTAGAAAAAAATATTGAATGATTATGAACAACTTACTTCCCCAGTTGAAACAAAATGTTTGAGAGTTCCCTCTCAACCTAAACCCCTCATTCCATCTGATCACAGTGTGGAATGAATTCTTCATAAACATTTTCTTTTAATCAATATATATATTTCATGATTATTTTATTCTCATTGTGTGGAATTTTCTTATTCAGAAAAACCATTAAAGGAACTGAATTTCTTGATACTGGTGTCACCTTCATTGTTAATTATACTTTCATTGTTAGAATGCTCTCACATATTTTCATATAATATCCATCTTGTTCACATATTATAGAAAAATTTTCATTAATATTTAGATTATAACTTTTGGAAAACCCGTCATCATCTTGGATATATTCTTGTGAACTCAATTCCATTCCATCAGTACGAGAGATTATTTTTTCTTTCTTTATATTCTGATGCATTTACAATTGATCTGGCCAAACTATTAAGAACATTATCTTAGCATTCTCAACTTCATGGGGATTCTAACATGGATTATTATTATTCTAAAAAAAGTTCTTTTATATTTTTTCTAGAATTCCATTTCCTTTCACACCATAGTGAACATTTCTTATTAGGATATTCACATATTTCTCTATTCTATGATACTCTAGTACACATATTCCATAAACCTTTTTTCATAGAATCTCAATCAATTAGGAAAAATATTCTTGACATCATTTCCATTTTTAGTTAGATTAACCACTCTTTTGGGGATTCATTTTGGGAACTTCTTCCCCTAGAAGTGATTTTTCATCAAAAAATTCCATGAAAAAACCAATTATATAATCTATGTCATCAAAAGGAACCTTATTCAAATAATCTATAATATGAGAGTAGAAGTATTTAACTATTTTTATCTCTTTATACCCTCTACATATTGTACTTGAATTATCAAAATGATATCTATAAATAGATTCTACAGATCTACACTTACCACTTTGTTCAATTACTGGAAGTGCTTGATCCTTCTCTTAATTTATATTTTTTCCTTGCCTTATTTTCTGAGTTCCTTTGTCTATTAATTAAATTTTCTTTTGATACTTCCATTTATAATTCATCAGAGATAGATACATAATTATTCATTTGATATTTTTATTCAAATGTCACAAAAATACACTTTATCTTGATGTATCTTAGCTATTTTTTGAGTTAACCTATAATTTTCTATGATACCTAGAGTCATATAGGTTTTATGAATTCACAATATGTATATGAAAGTGTTTAATTTTATATCCTCCTTGGAATCCAATAACAAGGTCTATATATGATACTTTTTGCTTTAGGAATATATATAACCTTATTCTCCACAAAAGGCATCCAAATTCCATAAATTCATCAATAATGGTGAAAGCACTTGGTTGATGTTTTAGCTCAGTTTCAGCTCTTTAATAGCCTCTCCTACCATTATTCATCACATGAGACCACTAAGAAATAGATATGGGGACCCTAAAAACCTAGTTTTTTTGTTTTGTTTCAAGGATATTGTTTCTCCAGTAGTAAGAATGATTCCCCCTTCTGTAATGTGATTTCCATTCAATAAGAGTGCCACATGCTCTATCATTGGCCTGCTTATTTTTCAGTACACACTCCTTGACATGAAATAGAAAGAATGGTATTATGTAGGGCATGTGTATTTCCTAGTACATGCTTCTTAGCCTCTAATTCTATCACAACCTTTTATTCTATTTTAAGTTTTATTTTTGGCCTATATATATCACATTCTATACTTATTGTACACATTTATTAGCCTATGTACTTTCATCATAATGAACATTTCTTGGCTTGTGTATATCAATCTTATATAACCCGATACAAGGCCAATTTAATTAGAAACCATGGAAGATTACTACTATGGATTCTCTTATTTAGTGATCTAGGATTTAAATTCAATTGAGGGAGGAATGGAGTCTCTAGTTATTCATAAAAAAACACTTTTTGGGCAATAATAAGAAACCAAATGTGTTTTTTATAGAAAATAGTTTCTTCTATAGAGACCCTTATTCCTTCTACTGGAATGTGCTTTTTGGGTTGTAGGGTTGAAAACTATTAACATTGGCTTATTTATTTCCCCGTACACACTGGTTCGCCTAAATTAGAAAGCATGGTAGTATTTTAAGACTATATATTTCACAATAAAAATTGTTTGGCCTTTGATTATAATATAACTACCTATAATACTTTAAAGTACATCGTTTGGCCTGTATATATCACATTCCACACTTATAGTACACACATATTCCCTATGTACATGAATCACAGTACACACTACTTGACCTGTGTGTATCACTTCTGTACATCATAGTGCACGACCAACTAAATTTAAAAGAATGGTAGATTATTTTTCAGGAGTATATAGTTCAATGACCTAGGACAAAAATTAAATAGTTGGAGGAATATATTATCTATTTATTCATCAAAATCCACTCATTTTCTATGTGGGATGCTACTTGTTGTGTGTTTTTTATTGCAGGTGGTATGTTTTGTGTGGGCAGTGGAGTGTTGTGTGTGTTTGATTGTGGGTGTGATATATGGGAAGTTGAGTGTTGTGGAGTGGGGATGCTGTAGTGGAGTGGGGGATGTTGTAGAGGGGTGTGGAGTGGTGGGATGTTGTGGTGGACTAGGGGACGTTTCCGTGGAGTGGGCAGTGCTGCAGCGTGGGCAGTGTAGGTTGGGTGGGAGGGTATACCAAGGATGTTGCAACATGGGTAGTGTTGGTGCGGTGTATACCATGGATGATGCAGTTGCAACATGGGGGGGGGGGATATACAAACGGTTACATAACTGTTGGGATAGTTTCATTCCAGACACCTATGTTTCCCAACAGTTTGGAAACCATTGGGATGGCTTCCTTCCATCCTTCTAGACAATATTCCAATGGTTCATATAGAACCATTAGCATAGGTTGTTCCCAATGGTTTAAAACCATTGGGATCTCTATATCACAATGGTTTAAAACCATTGGGATCTCTATATCCCAATGGTTGAAACTGTTGCTTTAAATCTATCCCAACAGTTTGCAGTAAAGAATTGGCTAATTTAAATTTCAACCATCCTATTCCAAAAGTTTACTATAAATCATTGGAATAGGTATATCCCAATGGAAGATGTTTCAATGGTTGTTAAAACCATTGGGATATAATATCCCAACAGTTTCAGGGCCTATCCCAATTGTTTGAAACTGTTGGGATATGTTGTATTTTTAGTAGTGATTCCTACTGAGTATACTTGTATGCTAACCATATATATATAATCTATTTTCAGGTTTCTAGAAGGATTACGGGGACTGTTCTAGACCATATTAGCTCTGAAATTTGATATAGTTGTTGTGTTGCTGCTTATATTTTTTTTGGTACTTACATTGGAGTTTAATTATCCTTGTAACAGTTTACCTTTTGAAAATGCATGTGGGGTGGATTTTTGGATTTACTTTTCTATTTAGTGTTTGGAGTTTCTTGGGATTTACCATATTATCTCCAAATATTATTCTATAAAAGAATAATTCCTTCCATTTTTGTGATATTATATACCTTTGGTGTTGGTCTCCACCTCGGGGCCTATTGAAGGTGGGACTTAGGGGGTCATTATATCCCTTTCTTCATTGTCATCCTAGTAGAGGTATCTTTGGAGGGAGGGGCCATGAAACTCTTAGCCCTACTGATATATTTATACTTGGAATACACCATAATCCATATAAAGACTTTCTCTTAACACACATTAACATTACATCATTTTTTGGAATAATTAATACACTACAAAAATAGATGCCCAAAGACCATATTAATTTACTACCTTTGGAACATAGAAACAAAAAAATGGTACATAAGTAATATATTTTACCTCCAACTAGGTTATTCATTATCATCATTGACACATCATACATAATTCATATCTTCATAACCCAGGGAAATGAAACATAAAAAGGGTGAAATCAGTTGCCCAATATGGGTAATTAAGGGAGATATGTAAGCATAAACATGATAATAAGGGTATGAGAACGTGGTCATAAGATTAGATGATCATGCACTGCATATCAAATATCGTAAACATGAATCATGGAATAAATATTTTAATTTCATAAGAAATAAATCATAATGGAATTGGAAGAATAATCCACAAAATCATAACATAGTAATAAGGCATGGAATCATGGAAAACACATTAGCATGTAATATTATTTCCTAAACATTAAGGCTCATTGTCGAAATCTTATTAGGGAACTTTATGGGGACTACACCAACTAGATGGGATACACCACCATCCCCAGTCACAGTCCTTTCTGAATAAGTGATTAGTTTCCCCCATCTTCCCATAGTGGATCTGGTTTCCCCCTCTTCCAATAGTGGATCCTATTTCCCCCGCTTCACATTGTGAATTAAGCCCATGGACTTGATTCCCACCATTATCACATGAGATATAAATATTAAATTAATGAATTTGGTGGATATATAGGTCCCCCTATCAAATAATATAATCTTACATATGTGTTCCATAAGATAATAAATAATCATCATATCATGACACAAAAAAAATAAAAGGGTGTCCTAAACATCCAATAATAACCCATGAAATGAAATCAGTATCATAAGAATGTAATCACACCATAACCTATGAAAAATATAAAAGTTTAATAATCCTTTTTTTAAGGAATAACCCAATAAAATATTTAAGTTTCAAAAGAAGATAACCTATGGAAGAGAAATGGGTTTCACAAATGTATAACCCATGAAAGAGAAACGAGTTTCATAATTATCTTCCCCTCAAAGAATAAACCACTCATATAAATAATATTAATGGAACAATTGGATATTTTTCCCATAAAGGAATGAGTAACACCAATTGATTTCATATTATATGGAAAAAAATTTGGAATGATTTTTTAAATACAATTATTTAGAAAAATAATCTTTATGCTTTGAAAAATTATTTTTTAAAAATAATACATTTTTGAAAACGTTTTTCTATTAAAATAGATTTGAAAAAATATAAATAATCATTACAAACCATATTTTTTTTAAAATCATTTATACTTGAAAATTATCTTAAGATATCATTTTGAAAATATTTTTGAAAATATTTATGAGATCATTGTTTTGAAAGAACACAACTTCCCGATCGAAGAGAGAAATAAGGTCATATTTTCTTGAAAACATTTCTTTATTATCAAAGTACCAATGACTAAAAATATGGTACCATTATATGAATATATATTGAATAAACATAGGATAATAAAATTAATGAGTGTTCTTGAGAAATGGATAATAATATTTCATCAATGTAATTATAATCATAAATAATCCTGATAAACGTTGAGATTGTTGCAATATACTATTACCACATTGGTAATTTGTAATAAAACACCCCATGTAAGAAAATGAAATTACACTAAGAATAAAATATAATTAAAATAATTATATTCATGATATATCATTTAAAATGGAAGTATATACACCTCATAAAATAACATAGGTGCTTATAAAACATGTGTCTCAAAGAAGAAAAATTGAGATAAAATTATCTTATAGATTTGGTAACTTTTGAACTGTAAAACCACATGAAATATATATTTTAAAATGGGTATGTAAATACTGATAAATTTAAAGTTATGTATCCTAGAGTACATTCATCCTATGTATATACACCACACAAAAGAAGCATGTGGTGAATAAAACATAAGCCTCATAGAAAAAAAGTGAGACTAGAATTCCCCTTACCTTATGTATTGAATCTCGTCATACACATTAAAAACTCCTATATAATAAATATAATTTTATTATAAATATAACATAGGACCATATATTTATATCTGATACCATATTTGATTTTATGATGACTTTATATTACCCATTTATTAGCAATTTAATGTTAATTTTTTGTTTTGAGTAATATTCGTTTTGTTTTTTGTATATGTTTTGAATTATTATTCTTAATCCTCTTATATAGATCATGATTCAATTATTTTATAATTAAAAACATGTTATAAATATCTTAAATATTAATTATATAAATATTTTTAAATATATATAAAAGGTATAAATAGAAAAATAAATACACCGTTCATCGAGATGGTTGGTCAAAAATACGCATAAACAATATTTCAATTTTATTATCGTTTTAAAGGAAATAAAGTTAATGAAATATAAGTATATATGTATATAATATAATTTTAGTAGAATTATTATTCCATATATATCATATAAATTTACTAAACTCATCATTAATAAATTCCATGTAATTTATGACTGAAACACATCACTTTGAGGAGGTGTTAGTTCACACATCCACAAACGAAGTTATCATATTTACACAAAATAGAAAGAATGAAAATGTGTATTTTATAATAAATCCATAATAATAAATTAATCATAAATATCATACATAACATATAAAATTATTCTTTTCATCTTAATTCCCAACAATGAGAGTTGATAAAAAAATTAATGAAATCATTTCATGAGGCGGTAGTCTTCCGTACACATAAATAGTACGCTCATTACCCATTTGATGGATGTTTGTTTAGGTTTAGGTAGAATTATTAAATTTTAAACATCTTAGAATATTTATTATACTAATTTTATTATATAACCATGGAATAAAAGTGTTTATAGGGATGAATAATGAAAATAAAATAGAAGAGCTTGTGGAAGGTTGTTACATATTCTTTTGGTAACTCGTCTTAGATTTCAATAAAGGGATTCCTTGTTTAGAATTATGTAAAAAGGGTGGTTTCTAAGATTATCTGAGAGAATTTTTGCGGATATTTTTTTCATATTTTTTCTGATCCAATGGGGTTGATAGGTGTGAATTAGTAAGGGGGTGAGTTCCTATTTATAGTGGAGGAGGAGTTTCATTCTTGTAAATATAATAGGTAAACACTATTAAGAAGTCTCACATACATCATGTGCCTCCAATAATTGTCAATTTTTTAGATAATATAGGAATTGGTTGATATATTTCCAAAAAATGGATTTTTGACATGTTTCTATGTTATTTGGTCACTTATGTTAAAGTTTAACCACTATGTAATCTTGGTTTTACATTAATCGATATTATTTATTTTAATTAAATTCACTAAAATTTTTGGTAAAAAACTAATTTGAAATTATAATAAAATAGAAATTATTCTTATTCCAAACATGGAATACATTTTTCTAAATTCTAATTAGATAAGTGTAAGAAATTAATTCCAAATTAATCTTGTAGGCATGTCATGAAAATAGTGTTTAAAAGTGAAAATTTCCAAAAGTATAATATTTTTTTGTATTCAATATTAATTTGAAATTGGTTAAAGTGAAATAAATTGGATTAATTTATGTACAAATTATCTAATTACACTTTAAAACCAAATTAAAATATAGTTTAACATTATAAATAAATTTGATGAAAAATTTGTTTTGAATTAAAATTTAATATTTTCCATTATTCATCTGAAAATGATGTTTTTGGGGAAAAATCCGAAAATTAACCCTAAAATAATTTTGAAAATATGAATTAAAATTAATTACATTTTATTAAATTAAATTTATAAAAGTTTCTAAAATTAATTTTATTATTGTTCACAGAAAGACATAAAAATTAATTCATTGAGAGATTATTATTTTCAAACATATAATAGTTTATACAAAAATAATATGTTTTATTATTAATATGTTTTATTTATATAAATAAATTATAAATAATATTTTATAATTAGTTATTACTATTCATATTACTCTCTTTAATGTCTATGTTAAAACTGTCTCATTTAAAAAAATTATAATAATATAATTTTGTTTCATAAAAACTGAGTGTCGCATGTAACAAAAACTATGATGATGTTGCATGTAGTGAAATTTTAAATTTCTATAGTGTTGATGTTATTAATATTTTTATGACTTATTATATACCCCTTTTACTGATTTTATATGAAATGTGCATAATTTTTGTGAAATACTAATGTTTTAACACTAAGTATAATTTTTGAGCATTTTTAGAAGTAGTCCAATTGAGTCAGTTTACTATTTTATTTATAACTCTCACTCTACTTATTATAATTGTGTGGTTATTGTTTTTTATGATTCCGTATTAAATTTCTCACATATAATTATAAGGAATCATGAGCCAATTCTACCATTTAAAGGCTCGTATTCTCAACACAAGATGATCCAATGAATTTGTGATGAAACAGGACCATCAATGATGATTGAGTTACGGGTATGAATCCTGAAGCACAAATTTTATGAAACTCCACCATATGTTCTTGATTATCCAAAATAATAATGGATAAAAATTTTAAGGTCCAACTTTAATAAAAAGGGACCCAAATAATGCCTTGAAGTCCATCACACCATTCAGGGTGGGAATTAAAATCTGGACACTATTAATGACATATCTCATGATGTAATCATTAAATCAAGCTGAGAGTTTCAGTATGAAAGAGGAGATATAATTTGCCGACTTTGTTAAATAAATAATTTGGCATTGAAGGCATATTACTATTCAAAAACTCTTTCACATTTTGGACTTCAAAAATATTGGATTGAAATGGACAAATTAAAATTGTTTAATAAACCAGACATAACTTTGGATCCTTTGGTCCAATTGCCCCAAAATTTTTAGAGTAGACATAGGATCAATTTATATAAAACTTGTAAGTAGATCATATCTAGATTTTTGGATTTCTTTATAGGGAAATTTGCGATTGAAGTGGAGGGACATATTGGGAATGAAAACAGTCCACTTCCTTGGGATATAAATGCATCCCCCTCTTCTTTAAAGGGGTTGGCATTTCAGAAGAGAGTATATTCATTTGGCACGATTTGTTTTAAAAAAAAGGCTTTGGCGGACCTTCCATACTCATGTTTTTACTTTATAGACCTTTCATCCTCTCTTTGATTTCATTTAATTTTGTGCTTTTCTTCATTTTCACTCTCATAAGTGTTGTTTTTTTAATTCTATTTTAGTGCAAGATTCTTCTTCATATTATGTTTTAATCATCCTCCCTCTGTTCTTAAATATTAATTATCTTAAAATATTTGAAATTTAGTTTAATCCTCTTCCCTTATTTTTCTTCCTCTTTCAATCAAAATTCTATTTTTAATTCTCATCATCGTTTGTGTGTGTGTGTTCGATGCACAACTCCTTTCTTATCCCATTCTTTTTTTCTCTTGTTAATTCATCACCATAAATATATAAACTAGATTAAAATTAATATCAATGTCTGAGTAAATATATTACTGGGGTGAGTCCAAATTTAGGGATGTTAAGTGATTGAGAGTATTTTCTCGATGAATATTCTTTAATTTAACATTGTGTATGTTGGACTTAACATGTCATGGATTAATGACTTTTTTTGTTTAACATGTGGTTTCCATGGATTATTGGAACTATAAATACACTACCATCAACAATCTATGATTGAGATTAGAACCCTAAGTTAAGTTAAGTTTTGTATTAAATCCCTAACACTTAGTAATTCCAATCAACATTATCTTGCGAAGTGGGTGTTAAATTAAATGCAATATAAATCAAAGCTCAAGGATATCACAAGATTAACTCCCTAAAAATGAACTCAACTCAATATTTATAAATTTTTTAAATCAAACACCAATCATTAATCACTTCATTTAATCTCTTCAAACAAACCCCCCAATCAGAATACAATCAACTGAAAACAAACGACTATTAAAAAGTATCATTGCCGAGCATTCAACTCGAGTGCTGCTATACACATTAGCAGAGCACCGAAACCTTGACCGGTCGATATGATACAATAGGCCACGTGTTTCAAGTGTATAATTAATTGTTTAACTTCATGTACCATGAAATTCATGACATTAAATAAATTTAATTATTGAAAAAATGATCATAAGAACTCAGGGTGTTAGATTCTACCCCCGTGAAATGAATTTCACCATCAAATTTTTTTATTTAGATACAAATAAATGAGGATAATTTTGCCTCATAATATCTTAATGTTCCCTCATAGATTACTCTAAATTTTTATCTCTCTATAAAAAATTGGCCAGGTGAGTGGTCTTGTTTTGCAGAACTTTCTTTGTACAATCTAGAATTTCAAATGGTTGATCCTCGTAAGAAATATTGTGCTCTAGTAGTATGACCTATATGTTCAGTACATGTGATGGGTCAAGAATGTACATACATAAAAGAGATACATAGGAAACACTATGGACTTTAGAGATATTTAGAGGAAGTTCCAAGAAATAGGCCATCATCCTGATATGATCATGAATTCCATGGGGATCAATATACCTATTGATTATCTTCCATTTCTATTTTAATATCAAAACATTTATATAAGGATAGATTTTTAGAAACATATTCTCACTGACAGGAAATTATAGATAATGTCATTGATTATCAGCATAAAATTTATAATTACAATGAGCTGGCTTGATATGATTCTGAATAGTTCTAACCTTCTCATCCATTTCTTCAGTGATCTCGGGTCCTAATAGATTTCATTCTCCAACTTCATCCCAACACATTGGAGCTATATATTTCTTCCCATATATGGAATAATAAATATCCATCTAAAATCTTGAGTGAAATCAATTATTGTAGAATATTGACCTAGAGGAATGTGTTGACCCCAAACACCTTTGAAATCCTCGAACATGATCTCAATATATCCTTTAGGGTTTGAATTATTACTTTATACTAACCATATGTTTAAGGATGATATTGTAGTGTTTAAACTAAATTATGTATCATATAATTTCTGAAAACTTCTCTACAAATTCTAGATAAAACTCAGATCCTGATTAATTAAAATGTAATGTGGTACTCTATGAAACTTTACCACCTCCGTAATGTATATCCTAGAAAGATGATCTAGAGAGAAGTATTATTTGATAGAAATGATGTGTACTTACTATACTTCTTTTTTGTTCCATGAAATTTTCATCAAATTAATCTATCCATAGTAACTTGGAACCCTTCAGATTTAAATTTTTAATAGGACTAGATAGTCATGAGAAATTATCCACAAACCATCTATAATATCCAGCTAAACCAAGAAAACAATGGATATCAGTCACCGTGATTGGTGTTGAACAACATTCAGTAGATTCCATCATTGATGGATCTATATCTCTAACCTCTATTGAGATTATATTACCCAAAAAAGAAACAATTTTCTTCCAAAATTCACAGTTTGTAATTTTTTCATATAGTTTCTCCATCCTTAGGATCTTTAGTACAATTCTCAAGTTTTCCTCATACTCTTCCTTTCCATTTGAACAGATAAGAAGATCATATATAAATATTACCACAAACTAATCAAGGTAATCTATAAATAGTTTATTCATAAAATCCATAAAGATAGTAGGAGAATTGATAAGACCAAATAGAATCACTGTATATTAATTGTTTCCATAACCTGTATGGAATTCCATCTTGGGTATATCCACCTTCTTCACCCACCCACAATTTATGATATCCCAAATAAAGGTCTATCTTGGAAAAGTATTGAACTCTACATTATTGATCAATCAAGTCATCAATATGGGGAACAAGATACTTTTTCATGATCATTATCTTTTTCTACTCCTGATAATCAATGAAGAGTCGCATTGATCCACCATTCATTTTCAAAAAAAGTGTAGGTGGACCAAAATTTGACACACTTGGCCAAAATAATCCCCTATAATGGTTTTCTTGTATTTTCTTCTTCAATTCCTGCAGCTCAATTATGGACATTAAATAAGGATTCTTTAAAATTAGTGTTGAACCAGTTATGAGTTCTATTGAGAACTCAACTTCACATTTTGGTGGAAGGAATGGTAACTATTATAGAAAGAAATAAAAAAATCTCCTAAACAATATTCAAGTCATCAATGTTGATTTTATCCCCAAACATTTGAGATAAACATCCCTTCAAAATGGAAATTGAGATCCATACACTGGATTAAATATCCATTAGAAGTTCATACTTATCATCACATTGATAGAAACTCATAGGTCAGTTAGAAATGTATAAAATAACATAAATTCATTGATAATTGATATGGTATTTATGAAGAGAAATCTAATCCATGCCTAAGATGACAACAAATTCAACCAGGGTAATAATGACAATATTTTCAAGTAGTACATTCTAAAAAATGTCAAATAGAGAGGAATCATACACTTGAGGTGAAATAATCGTACCATTAAGGGTTTTTACAATAATTCCATAAAAAAATATTTTTTAAGAATCATAATAACCTTATAAAATTAATTATATACGAATGAGTGTGTAGATCTAGAATCAAATGAGACATTAGTAGTTCTAGATTTTATAGTAAGTGTATCATTACCCACAGAATTATCTTACCCCTAATTAAAAACAACGATTTCATGATATTTAACATTGTCCCTAAGATTAAATAGTTGCTGAGGATGATCATCATCATTAAGCTTTTGGTTTGGGTACTGGTTATTATTATACTAATTCTCTTTAAAATTTTATCATAGAAGTGTGGGAGGTTCATTCTATGCATCTTTCCTTTTGTTTGCAAAAATAGACAACTTCCTCCCATCTTTTCAACAATAAATTACCTGATCGGCTTCTCTTCCACACATAAAAAATTAATTCGACCCCATAAAAAAATTTCCACCATGCTTCTTTCCACACTTAGTCAATAAAGGAAGAATCATCTTATTATCTTTTTTGTTTTTATATTTTCCTTTAAACTCCATATTTCTTTTCTTTTCAAAACCATGAGGTTGATATATAACTCTAACCTCTATTTTATCCTTGATTACACAACACAAAATCTATTCGTAGCTACCAAAGTATCTTATGGTAAACACCCATCTGAGAGTTGTTTTAAGCCACTAAATTACAAATCAACATTATATTTAGGTAGGATGATAATACTAGAATCATACCTCAAAAGTATTTAAATATTACCCTTGTATGTACCAAAATATTCATCATCCCCTTGAATTAAATTGAGGAACTCTTTCTCAATATTTTTACAAAGAATGCATGGAATATAATCATTGAAGAATAATTTGTTAAACTGGTCCCAAACCATGGATTTAATTTCATCTTTCTACCTCATATACTTTATTAGATTCCACCACTAGTCTTCTTTTCTTTCAAACCAATAGTCACCATGATTGAATTTCTACTGTTCTAAACACTGAATAATGGAGAATAACATTTTAGTGGTACTAATCCATTTTTTAGAAATAATTGGATCAAAAGACCTATTGAAAGAAGGTGTATGTTGCCTCATGAAGGACTCAACAGAATGTTATTCTCTCATTTCCCCATTTGTAATTCCAGCATGATTTATAGCTTAAGAATGTCAGGTGAGAATAGGAACGAGATTTTGCATTCCATATCCCATATAATTTGGATTCTCAAGAGAACAATGATTGTATTACCCGTCACACTAAGTAGTGAGGTGGTTCCATCGTGTTCCAGCCATTGACTAAAACAAAAAATCAATTATTAAGAAAAAATAATCATAGTTTGGAACCAAAAAATCGTGAAAAATCACTTATATGATGTCTAAATTATGAAACCTTCTTTAATATATGACACCTTAGGTTTTCCTAGTTTTTTTATAGAAATATTCCATTTAAATACTTCATGATGGTTCATGAAGAGTTTGTGAATTTCAAAAGAATATCCCCCTAGAGGGTAAAACTAGTGGTGAAGTAAGGTTTATTTTCATCCAGTAGTTCTCAATCAAGTTGAGCTCAATATGATGTTTTCAGGTTTTTTACCCCTGTGTACATATGTTTTAGATCCACATCCACTTGAAGTATCTAGATAGGTATGCATTTATAGGAAACCAATCACTCTATCCTTTACCATGATTCAAGTACAATTTCCTATAATTTTCCTCATCCTTATAATTATCCATGGAAATTTCATTAGGGTTCTTACAAAGGTTTTCTCACCCTAGTTTCCAAAGGATAATTTTTTTTCTCTAATAGAAACTATAACTTCCCCTGTATAACATACAATTAAATTACATCATTTTTTCATAATAATTAACACACTACAAAAATAGAAATCCAAATACCATATTAGTTTATTGCCTTTGGAAACATGGAAATACAAACACTGGTACATAAGTGAGCTATGTTATCTCCAACTAGGTTTTTCATGAATAGCCCTCTATCTTAGACAAATCATACATAATTTCTCTCTTCATAACCTGGGGAAAGGAAACATAAAAAGGGGTGAACTAATAGGCTCAATAAGGGTAAACAGGGGAGATATATAAGCATAAAAATGATCATAAGTGTATGATAATGTGATCATAACATTAGAAGATCACACCCCACATATCAAAGATAAAAAAAACTGAATCATAGAATAAATATTGGCAGTTCATAAGACGTGAATCAAAAGTTAATTAACATCATAATCAATGAAAGCAAAACATTGGAATAATACAATTTTCAAAGACATATAAACATGTAATATCATTCCCTATAAGTCAAGGATCATTACCCAAAACATATTCAAACACTATATATAGACTCAACCTACTAGTTGGTACACACCACTATCCATATTCATAGTCCTTTTCTAATAATGGGTTGGGCTTTCCCATCTTCCCATAGTAGACCGAGTTTCCCCTTTATCCCACAGTGGATTGGGTTTCCCCTTATTTTCATAGTGGATCAAGCCCATTGACTTATTTCCCATCATAATATCATGAGATGTAAATCATTAACTAATGAATTATAGGGAGATAGAGGTCCCACCTATCACATAATAAAATCATACATATATGTTCCCAAATATCATAAACAATCATCATATCATATCCCATCAAAATTGATGGGTTTCATAAACGTCATATCATAACCCATGAAATGTATTATTCATAAAAAACATGTAACCATACCATATATTATGGAAAATTGATATGTTTCATAATCATTTCATTAAATCACAACCTGCGAAAAGAATTGGGTTTCAAAAGTTCATAACCTATGGAAGATAAATGGGTTTCAAAAACATATAACCCATGAAAGAGAAACATGTTTCATAACCAGTATTCCATTAAAACATAAAACATTCGTAGATATAATATAAATAGAAACTCTAGATCATTTATCCAAAAATTAAATAGTAACACAAATTGATGTCATATTAGATGAAAAATAATTTGGAAAGTTATTTTAAAAACATTTCTTGAGGAAAATAACATTTCTGCTTTGAGAAAAACTTTTTTTAGAACATAAAATAGTTTTGAAATCCATTTTCTTTGAAAATAGAATTGAAAACTAGTAAAGGAAGCTTTAAAAATCATAAAAAACAAAAAATAACTTTTCTTTGAAATTAATATTAATAGATCATTTAAAAACATTTATGAAAAAAAAATTATAAACATTTTTTTAAAAGAACACAAATTCTTGACTGAAGAGATAAATAAGGTTATATTTTCTTAATTTTTTTTAATTATCTAAAATAAAAAAGAGTGTAATAATTATACTAATAAATGATGATATATTGAATAAATATAGGGGAATTAAATTGAGTAGTTTTATTGAGATATGTATAATAATATTTCATCAATGGAATAATAATAATAAACATTCACAAGACACTTTGGTGGTGAAGGGGAGTGGCACATACACACCGTTCTTTGGGATGTTTAGGGTTTGAATATTGGGAGTCCACTTTCGGTTCAAGCCTCTC
Source organism: Viscum album (assembly GCA_963277665.1). Classification (NCBI taxonomy): domain Eukaryota; kingdom Viridiplantae; phylum Streptophyta; class Magnoliopsida; order Santalales; family Viscaceae; genus Viscum; species Viscum album. The sequence continues at coordinate 1,870,505,878 of OY728163.1, forward strand.
CCCTAAGATCCACCCACCTTGCCAGGTTGCCCGATCTCATATATTAGAGAAAAATGAGGCATTTCCCAATTGCTGATGGATCGCTTAATGGACCATCGTTGTCAGGCTATCACCCTTCAGGACACTCTACCATCTTGACTGAAAATGACTCCTTCCCTTGCTGGGGCGCTAACTTAGGGGAGTGACCTCTTCGTGGGGGAGGGGGGTTTCCATGTGTGGAGGGTTCAAAAAGGCCACATAGATAAATTCTCTTTAAAAAAATAAACATTCACAATAAATGATGGGATTGTTGTAATAAACTCTTACCACTTTGGTAACTTTGAATAAAAATCCCAATGTAAGAAAATTAATTTACATGAAGCATAAAATATAATTAAAATAAGGATATTCATGAAATAAAATTTCATATGATTTTATATTTACCTCGTAAAATAATATAGGTGCATAACAAAACATGTGTCTCAAAGAAGGAAAATTGAGATAAAACTACCTTAAAGATTTGGTAACTTTTGAACTGTAAAACCCCATGAAATAGAGATAATAAAATGGTTATTTAAATAAACATAAATTTAAGGTTAATTATAATATTTTACATTTAATGTTAGTATATAAACCAAAAATAAAATATTGGTGAATAAAACACAAGTTTGGTAGAAATAAATGTGAGGCTAGAAATCCCCTTACCTTATGTGTCGAATCTCATCATACTCATTCAAAAATCCTATATAATAAATTTAAGATTATTATAAACATATCAAGTAACTTTATTTTTATATATTAGACCATATATGATATTATTTTGACTTTATATTACCTTTTTATTAACAATTTCATGTTAATGCAAAAATTTTTGTTAATATCTGCCTTGTTTTTCACATATGTTTTGAATAATTATTCTCGATTCTCTTACATAAATCAATATTTTATTATTTAAAAAATTTAAAACATTATATAAATTTCATAAATATTCATTATATAAATATTTATAATAATATATAAACATTATAAATAGAAAATTAAATACATTGTTCATGGAGATGGAAGGTCGTATGTACACATGAACACTGTTTCAGTTTTATTGTTGTTTTAAAAGAAAGAAATTAAATGAAAAATATGTATGTGTGTATATAATATAATTAAAATAGAATTATTATTTCATATATATCATATACATTTAATAATTCCATCCTTAATAAATTCCCTAAAATGTGTGATCGAATCAATTGCTTTTGGGAGGCGGTAGTCCACACATCCACAAACGATGTTATTGTGTTTTCAAAAAATGGAAATAATGAAGTTGTGTGTTTTGTAATATGTAAATAAGAAAAAAATACATCATAAATATCATATATAACATATAAAAAAGTATTTATATCTTAATTAACAATCAGGGGAGTTGGTAAAGGAAAAATTAATGACATTATTTCGTGAGGTGGTAGTCCTCTATACACATGAACGGTAAGTTTGTTACCAATTTAATGGAAGTGTTTATAGGTGTAGGTAGGACCCTTAAAATAATAACATATAATAATATTTATGATATTTATGTTATTATTTAATCATGGAATAATAATATTTTAAGGGGTGTAGAATGAAAATAAAAAAAAGATCTTATAGAAGTATATTATCTCTTCTTTGGGTAACTCCTCTTAGTTTTCACCAAAGGGCTTCCTTGGTTGTATTTATATCCCAAGGGAAAATTATATGATTAAGTGATGGAATTTGGGAGATTTTTTTTGGAATATTTTGGATAACAAATCAGGCTTTAGAGGTGTGAATATGTGAGGTGGTGTTAGTACCCTTTTATAGTGAAGGAGGACTGAAATGCTTGTAAATATAAAAAGAAAAACCCTTTTGATACATCTCCCATACATAATCAGCCTCCAATAATTTTACATTTTAGATCCAAGAGGTTACATGATCGAAATATTTCTAGAAAATTTCTTTTGTAAATGTTTCATGGTTATTTGTCCACGTAAGTTAAATCTTATCAAGTAAGTAATCTTGTTTTTTCCATAATCACAATTGTTAATTTTAATTACTTTCAATAATATTTTTTAGTAAAAAAAGTTAAAATTTTTATAAATTATAAATTATTATTATTCCAAATAAGGAATAAAATTTTAAAAATTCTAATCACAGACATGGAAAAAAATTAATTCAAAATTAATCCCACACACATGATGATAAAGAGAGTTTTTAAAGTGAAAAAGTCCAAATGTGTGATTTTTTTATATCTAATTTCGATGTAAAATAGGTTCCAATGACCTAAATTGAGTAAATATATGTAAAAGTGATCTAATGACACTTTAAAACCAAAGTAAAATACAATTTAACAATATAAATAAATTCGATGAAAAACAGTTTTGAATTAAAATTTAGTGTTTTTTCACTCTTTATCCAAAAGTGAGGTTTTTCTAAAAACATACAAAATCACCCTAATATAATTTTGACACTATGAATTAAAAAAATATTTTATCAAATTAAATTTCTAAAAGTTCATAAAATTAATTTTAATATTTTTCACCATTGGATATAAAAAGAAGTTCATTTGATAAAATGGTATTTTCAAACATATGGAGACTATACCAAAAAAGTGTTTTATTATCAATATGATTTATTAATAAATAATATTATAAATTATATTTTAAAAAATATATTTATTACTATTCGTATTAATAAGTTTAGCGACTATGTTATAATAGTCTCAGTTGAATTATTAAAATAATAAAATTTTGTTTCATAAAAACTTAGTTTTGAATGTAATGAAATATAATTCAATGTTTCATGTAACACAAGATTCACATGGTATAGAATGTAATTAATTTTTAAATTGGAGTAGAAGTAAATGTAAGGCATAAAATTAATTAATTTTTTTGATAAAAAGTTTCATAAAAACTCAGGTTGTTGCAATCTATGTATCAAATTTGATGTGGTACATACACAACACTGTTGTACCTCTCGTACCCCTCGTGGTTTAATTTTCATGATCACAATCACTCTCTTACTTATCTAATCTTGTTTTAAGTGTTTTTGGATGATAGGCATGATTTCAGGTTGCCAAGAAATTGGGCCAAGAAATCAAGAAGCCAAAGTGGACTGATTTTCAGTCCACCGGCCAACCGGTGGATGACCACCGGCCAGCCGATGGAGCCTGGACAGAAGGCATCCCTCTGTCCAGACCACCGGCCAGCCGGTGGCACCCAGACAAATAGTGTCAGCTACTGCCTCAGCACCGGCCAACCGGTGGCCTCCTCACCGGCCAGCCGGTGGAGCTTGGGCAGAATTGATCTCCATTTTACAAGCACCGGCCAACCGGTGGCCAAGCACCGGTCAGCCGGTGGAGCCAGTCAAACTAGCCGTTGGGCTTTGACCAGACTTGTCCACTTGCCTCCCAACGGATCCGAAGGCCTCTCCAACGGCTCCGAAGGCTCCCAAAGGCCATTTGAGGGTTCCCCCTCTATAAATAAAAGACTAGGAATCCCCGGTAACGTACGGAAGCCCACGGGAACATTTTTGATCATTTGGCGAACCTCCGGCGCATTCCTCCAAGGAACCCCCAATTGCTCCAACACATTTCCACATACAAGGAGTACCACCATAGAAGCTTGGGAGCGCTCTTCATCAACTCCATCAATCCTTTGGCGCCCAAGGCTTCTCCCATTACGGTTTTTCATTATTTATCATTTTGAGCTTTATTTTGGGTTTGTGCCTACAAACCCCCATTTCTCTCATCCTCCTTTAATTTGGGTTTTCACACCACCTTCAAGGTGTGAAGAGGTTAGTCAGGCCTTCCCTTTAAAAGGCTTGAATCATAGGTGAGCTAGCCTTCACCTGTAAGAAGGCTAGTGGGTTCTTTCTCAACCATTGAAAGCAAGTGGGTTCTTGCATAACCATTAAAAGCAAGCTGTAATAGGTTCTAGACTAACCTTAAAGTCTAGTGGGTTTCTTTCTAAAACCATTAAAAAGCAAGCGGTAGTAAATCTATCAACGGTTGAGTTGGGAGTGGAGACGTAGGCTTTGGTTTAAGCCGAACTCCGTTATCAAGTTTTGTGTATTGCCTCCTTTATTTCCGCTGCACCTTTAACTTTGTTTTAAATTGTTAATTATTTTTTAAAAGGCAATTCACCCCCCCCCCCTCTTGCCATTACTCTCCGCCCAACAAACACATCACATGTTATAAAATTGGATAAGAGGAACATTGATGATAGAGATAACTTTGATGATTCCTTGGTGGAGATCAAAGAACTATAGGAGAATATCCTATATTGGTGAGTGATTTCCCTAGTTTTTATGTGGCGGTAGAAAATAAATCTTTAATAGGGTTCATGGGAGAGGGAGACTAAGATGATATATACAACAATAATGTACTTAAATAAATATATATTACATATTAATATATTTATATTCATTACATAACATAAATGTCCAAAAATAATAATATAATTTTAGGTCCTTTGGAAACTCGAATACATAAACAACTAGTTCATAGGTGAACTACATCATCTTAAAATAAGTTCAACATAATTATCACCCTTGATGGAGATATCAAAAAAAATAAATTTATTCATAACCAAGGGAAAATCATAATAAAGGGTGAGCTCATATGATTCATAAGGGTGTATAAGAGATATATCAACATAACATGAGCATAAGGGTGTGAGAACCGGAGAATGAAATTTGAAAACCACACCCCGCATATCATACATCTTAACCACGAGTCATTGAATAAATAATGGATGTTCATATACATGAATAATAATGTAATAAATTAATTTGATCCATGATATCATAACATTGGAATAAAACAAAGATTTTTGGAATAAACATAAGCTTATAAAATCAGTTTCTTAATAGTCAAGGATCATTTTTGAGACTATCATAGTGGATATTATTCACTCCCCAAACTATCATAGTAGTAAAGGTTCACTCCAAAGACTATCATAGTTAATTAGTTTTACTACTCAAGCCATTTTAGTATTCATGGATCACTCCCATAACTACCATAGTGGACAAATTCCCTTACTAAACTAGGTTCACTCCACATTCTGGTCCTATATATCTAATTAGATATCAACCTATACCTAATCAATTTTAGTGAGTTATTGATCCTACCCATAACATAATCCATCAATTTGTGTCCCACATGATCAAAAACATTCATCATGTCATAAACCATGAAAAAATAAATGGTATTAATAAACATTACATCATAGCATAACCCATATAAATGAGATGGGCTTTATAAACATTACATAATTCCATCATAGCATAACTTGTGAAAATAGAATAGGGTTCATAAAATTATTTTCATAGTAAACCATTTGAATAATGAAAAAGGATGGTATCCCTTGATCACATCCCAAGTAAATATTAGGTAACATCAACGGATTTCATCATAGATGGAAAATTATTTAGAAATATTACCTAGATCATTTGTTGAGAAAAATATACATTTCATTTTGAAATAAAATATTTGAAATATAAAAACTTCCCAAATACTAAATAAAATATTTTATTTGATAATATCATTGAAAAAATTTTAATGGGTGTTTTTAACCATTGATTAATCATAGAGGAAAATATTGTTCATCCCATACACTTTAAAATGATGACTACTTTCACATTTTTGGTAAAAGACAAAATGACATTTTTTAGAAGACAAAAAGAAGATTACATTTAAACAATTTTATAAAAAATAATACATGGGTATAAAAGTATTTAAATAAATATTATAAAATTATATAATAATTATTTATATTTTTTCATAAAAACCTGGATATGAAAGAAAAAGGGTTTCAGACCAAAGATAGAAATAAATTTGATTTTCTATAAAAACATTATTTTGGAACCTTGAGTAGATAAAGGGAGGAAAGAGAAAGGAAATAATTTATTTTAATAAAATATAAAGAAGATAATTAATTACATGATTTTATCAAGATATTGATTTAATGAATTTATCATTAAAAACATAATCATAAACAATCCTGATAAATAATGAGATGTTAACATTAAAACATTAACACATAGGTAAAATTTGAATCGTCAACCCCATGATTGATTTAATGTTATATGGATATTTTTATTCATTAATATTAATGAAAATAATCATAAAAATAATTCATGGGATGTATATACACTACACAAAATAAATAAGTGGTGAATATGTCATGTGTCACATGGAAATAAAAGGAGACGAAAAAACCTTAAATGCTTTGGTAACATTTGAATAATTAGCCCCATGAGAGAATAAAATTAGTTTAAGTTTTAAATATAATTATAATAAATAAATTTATGATATAGAATTTCAATGGGTAATTATATACACCGCACAGAATAAATGACTGGTGAATATGGCATATGACACTGAGAAATAAAAGAGAGGCTTGAAATATTTTACCGTAAGCCTCAAATTCCTTAAGAAATGGTCTAAAATCATAAATAATAAATATAATTTTATTATAGATATATTATAAAACCATAAATATATATGTTACACCAAATTTGACTTATTTATGACCATTTTTTACATATTTATTAACTATTCCTTGATAAAATCATGTTTTTTTGTAAAAAATGCTTCTCTTTTCATGTATGCTCTAGTTTACTATATAAATATATTTTTCACTGATCATGGTTAAATCATATAACAAATTATAAAAATTTTATAAATATTATATATTGTCATTATATATGTATTTATAGTAATCCATTAATGTTAGAGATAGAAAATGAATTAAATCATTTATGGAGACAGTAAGTCTTACGTACCCATGACCGTTGTTTCCATTTTTTTTATGAATGAAATAAAAAGGAAGGTAAATGATATATTAGAATTATAGAGTCCTTATGAAATCATATATATCACTTATATTCATTAAATTATCCATTTTACCCTCCATGTAAAACTTATGTGAAAGATAAATCACATAGCTTCAGGAGTCCATAGTCCAACATACACACAAGAGACGTTTTCATATTCCCATGGATTAGGAATTAAGAATACATATGTGATATAATAATTTTAAAAGACTAATTATGTAATAAATATTATATATTTAGTTTATATCCATCATTATATCCATCTTCTAGAGGTGGTGATGGAAAATGAATTTCAACTTTCGTGAGGGAGTAGTTCGCCTTACACATGATCAATGATTCCATTTCACACTTGGTAGAAGAGAAGATAGATATATGTTATCCCATAAACATAAAAACAAACAATTATAATTTATATATTATTGTAATTAAAATTACATGAATGAAGGTGGTAAGAGTAAAATAAAAAAGAAAGAGTTTAGTGAATAAAATTACCTTCTCTCAGAAAAACATTCTTTGGATACCATATTAAGGACATAATGATTTGTTTTCTTAGAATATGAAAATATGTTGATTTTTTATAGTGATATCTATGAGATATTTTATATAATTTCTTTCAAGAAAAATTCCTTATGAGGTGTGAATAAGTGAGGGGAGGAATCCCCCATTTATAATTAATGAACAATGTATTTTTTGTAAATACACAAAACTATTCAATAATAACAAGTCACTATCATTACATGTGAATAAAAATTATATAAATAAAGTATTATAGGGATTATATGGTATAACCATTTCTCTAACACAAAAAATCAATTGTTTTAGAAATTTTTTTCCGTAATCTCTATGTTTATACACTATTACAATTTTATTTTTCACCATTATAACAAGTCTCTTATTATTTACCTAGGAAATTTATCAAATAAGAATAAAATTATAATTATGAATATTATATAATTTGGACCCACTAATTCAAAATATTAAATCATTTTTATTAAATAATGATGTTATGACTATTGATAATTAATTCTGAAAAATGCGTTTTTAACATGCAAAACCCTGTTTTATCCTTAACAACGATAATAAATTAGTAATATTTTTCTTAATATTTATGAAAAAATTATTTGAAAATATATATATTAATTATATTCTTTTTGAAAATATGGAATAAAATTTTTAAAATTCAATTCATCAATGTGGAAGAACTTAATTTACAATAAAACCTATAAACACAATGAAAAATCAGATTTCCAAAGAGAAAATTGTCATTATTATAAAAATTTCCAATATATTATTTCAATATTAGATTTTTACAATGAAATTAATTAGATTAATTATAATATAATTGAAATAATTTTACTTCATATCATTTTAAAATATAATTTACCTTTTATAAGACTTTAAATGAAAATGGAGAATTCAATTAAAATCAGTATTTTCACTACTAATTGAGAAATTAATATTTAGGAAATTTATACAAAATTAACTCCAAGATAATTTTAACATTATGATTTCAAAAATAAAATTCATTTTTTGAAATAAATTTTCTTATATTATAAAAAAATAATTTTTAAAGTAAGTGCTCAAATTATGATGAAACTTCTTTTTAGAAAAAATTAATGTCTTATGCACAACACTATTTATTATTATCTCATTCTAAGAAAAAATATTAGATGAATGATAAAAAATTTAGATAAATATATAATATATAAATTTAATTTAAATTAATCACCAATAGTTAAAATTATTGTTTACTTCAAAAAGACAATTTTTAGGCATAAAAACAGGGGTTTCAAAGAAAAAAATATTTTACTTACAAATAATGTTTTTTTATTTTAGACAAATTGCTAACAAAAAAATTTATTTCATTAATTTGGAAACCATATACTTTTTATAATTTAGTTTTCATTATTAATACCCAAAAATTTAATGACTAGGTTGTAATGGTCAGGTTTACATAATAATATTAATAATATATTCTAGTTCACAAAAACTAAGTTTTGCATGCAATGCTAGTTATTGAAGAAATTAAATTTATTTGAAAATATATTTCATAAAATACCAAGGTATTACATTGTTCCCCCTTAAAAAACATCAAACTAAAAATTCTATCACTTTGGTAAAAACAACTGAGGATACATCCACCTCATTATATCCATATGTTCCCATATAGCTTCCTCAAGCTGTAAGTTTTATCACAAAACATTAACTAGGTGAGTGGCATTTTTTTATATAACATTATCTATAAATTCCATAATATCCCCCTGTTTTTCTTCATAATAAATATCATGATATAACATTATGATCACCGAGTTTAGTTTATGTGATGGATTAGGTATATACTTCATCAAGAGAGATACATGGAACTGAATGTTTACCTAAGAGTTGTTCGGTGGAAGCACCAAATGATAATAAATTGTCCCTAATAATTCAAAAATATCCAAGGGACCATTATTCCATGGTATTAAACTTCATTTTATGTAAAATATAATAAAATTATTCCATGTATAAATTATTATAAAAACCTTTTAACCAATATCAAACTTCAGATCATGCCAGTCATTGTCAACATAGATATTTTGCTGACTATGAGCTTCCTTGATGTGTTGTTGAATGATTTGAACATTCTTTTACATTTCCCCATCTTTCTCATGACCAAATATAATTATTTCTCTAACTTCATCCAAGCACATTGGTGTCATACGCTTCATTCCGTAGAGGGATTCAGATGGAGCCATCAAAATGCTTAAGTGAAAGTTATTATTATAAAAAACACTACTAGTGGATGAGGTTTATCCCAAAAACCTTAGAGATAAATTGATAAAGATATAATTATATCCCATTATGTTTTAATTGGTATCTTATACTAAACATATATCTTTGGATAATACGCATTACTAAAACTAAATTATTTATCATGGTATGGTTGAAAACATCTTTTGAACATCAATGTAAACCTCATATATCAATCAGATATAGTATAATGTGGTATTACATGAAACCTTACCTATTCATTAATATATATATTGGAAATTGATATAGATAAAATTCTTCTATCATAGTGATTAATTGTGATGAATTGTAAGGACGTCAACTACAACTAATATAGCATTATTTCCTTTAGATGTTTGGGTGATTCTAACAATAAAATCCAAATTGATTTTTTCTTATTTAAATTCAGGTATGGGTTATGGTTATAATAAACCCTTATAAATTTATTTCTCAGCCTTAACATGTTATCATACCAAGAATGAAGATATATATTCTATCATTATCTTTTCATGTTGTACCACTATAAAAACACTTATATATATATATATATCATCATACTACCCATTGGAATAAATTCTGATGAACTATGAGACTCCAATAATTTCTCTTTCTTCAAATATGGTTTTTATGGAACACATAAACAGTTCCAAAACCTTATTACTCCATCATAATCAAAATTTAACTAAGGAATATTTCTATTGTTCTTCTATAGTTTTATATCATCCTTATTTTCCTATTTAATCTTCACTTGGATAGATAGTTGAACAATCATTTAAGAAATATAAGATTTCAACCCTTCCTTCAGTATTTCCTAATACATCCATTGAAAATTAAAAAATATTGGATACTTTGTGATAGTTATCCTGGATAAGGTGGATTCATTCTCTCAACTCAAAGCATTGACCACCATGTTTTATTTCCCAGTGTGCTAATGAATTGAGAGACCATAATATTTAATCATCTCTAACCAAATTATTTGGTTCATATTCTACACTTCATGTATTAATAGATAAATTAAAAATTTATGATAATTATATATGTCACACCATTCTATATAAAGATAATGCCTCTATATATTCTATTAATAAATTACAACAGCCAACTCCAGTTCCTATTTTGGTTAATTTTTCTCATGAACCATCAATTATCTTGAGGTATAAGCTATCACCATGTCAGAAAACTTATGTTCCAAAAATCATATTATTCTTTATCTATCACATAATTTAAAAAAAATATCAAACTAACCAATATATCACATAGTTAAATGGTAGGTGTTTCACCCTTACCGCCCTTCAGTTGTGGGTTCAATCCCCATAGCCTACCAGATATTCAAGGATTGGTTATTACTAAAAATATATTTATAAAAATCTTATAACATCCCTATAAATATGAAGAACATCCTTGAAAAATGAATATAATAATAGAAGATCATGTAATCCAAAAAATTTATCAATACCTTTAAACTTATGAAATGTGATACTTCTCAAATAGTACATTATGTAAAACTTAAGGTTTATATATACCATATACTTTTAGCACCTCTCCCAAAATTTCATTAATTATATTAAAATTTCATCACAAAAAACATTTGGAAGTGTTGTTTAAGGGATTAATATTATGATAGACCATGAAATCATAAACCCATTATGGTATCCACATCTCTTAAGTTAATCTTAAGTTAATATATATATGAATAAAAAATTAAAACAATCCTTATAAGTTTTAATATTCTTATAAAAAATATCCTAGGTAAAAATAATTCTATAACATAATTCTTGAATCCCAATACATACACACATCAGTCCCTTCACTTCAATGGTTTTAATAACATTAAACCTTCTATGTTATAGGGTTTAACCCTTAACTTATGACATTAACATTGATAAATCCCAAGATCCTCACGTTTAATACATAAAATTCCTTGGAAAATCATTTCCCTATGACCTTCATTTATATATAGAAAACATCTCCCCATCCATTTGATATTTTCTTATAATTTATCCTTCCCACCTTATAGATATTTAGAAAGATAAATATTTATTCCTTTATGTTTCCTGACACAAAAACACTCATAAAAATCCATCTTCTGCTTATATGATACATTAGGATTCTCATTAAAGTTCACATTGTTAATCAATTATCTTGATAGGTGATTTGGAATAACCACATGATCATAATATGCTTTAATAATCCAAATTGGTTTCCCATATTTACCAAATTTTATATCACATTTGGTGTTAAAATGATTCACCCATGTTCTTGCCATTCACTAAAACAACAAAGCATAGTATGAGTAATGATAATCATAGTGGGAAACCACATAATCATGGAAAATCACTAATAGGATGTCTAAATCATGACCCCTTTTTTCTATCTAAGAAAACATAGTCCTAACCTAGTTCGTTCATGGTTATTATTTAAACAATTCTTAATGATTCTTAAATATTATATAAATATACAAATCATGTCCCCTAAGAGTGTCAAAATAGGTGTACAATATGGAATTTTTCAATACACCAAGTGAGGATCGAGTCCATCTCCATGCAACCTTTTTGGAGTTATTACCCCAAGGTAAAATGGTTCTAGAGACACATCCACATGTAGTACACAAAAGGGATGTAATTTATAGTAAACCACTACTCTATCCTTCACCAAGATTAATGATCCACATAAAACCCATTCTGAGAACCATCATAATAGATATTTTCCCACATCAACTCCTCTCCCGAGTCTCCATAAAAAGACTCCTCCACTCAACACATAAAATGATATTCGATGGTCATTATATATACACATACTCCACCATGGTCCACCCATATGCTAACATATGAAGAAAATAACTCCATCATCTCCCTTTATGCTTCCTCAAACTCTTGAATGTCATTTTCTCATGATATCCTACTCAATGAATTTGATACAAAATTCCCCATTCTTTAGATGTTTGAGATATTAAAATTAAAAACCTAAAAAAACTCCACTCACCTATATGAATATGGATTCAAATACAAATTGGTGAGATTATACCTAAAACTCATCCGTTATGTGATGACCATAAAGAACTCTACAAAGTAGAAATGTTAAGGTAGAATTATGTAAAACACTTTTATTACACCAATGATTCTTTAGTGGCATGAATACACTAATGAGTGTGTAACTTTCTTGAGACACATGATATCACCAACCTCTGTTTCATTGGATCACATCCCTAACCAAGATAGAGAGTATCAAAATCGACCTAGAATATCACTCCATCCCTAGGAAACTAAATCACTTGGTAACTGATCAACTTTTCATTTGGATAGTCAATATATTTTAAACAATAATTTTTCTAAATGAAGCCATAAGCAACATGGTAAATCTGATTATGGTGTTGTAATCTATGAGATTTTAAGCATCATCTTTTAATAATATATATAAATAGTAAGTAATGTTTGATCATCCACCAATTTTTAGGGTTCCATCTAAAATCAAACACCTCAATCATGAACTAATCAACATAAAAACATTTATGAGTCCTTGAAAATCCAATTAAAAGAAATTAAATCATCCAAAAAAATCAATTTCACAGCTTACCATTGATATTATATTGTTGATGATATTTTTTAGTGTGTCAATGATTATCAACATTCTTCTATTAGAACTTCATGTATTTGAGAATATCATCAATGAACATGACTATGAGTTGGTCAAGGATATTATGAAAAATTTAGATCATGATCCCAATTATCATAGTGAGAACATTCTTAACAATGCACAACAATAAAATATACTCAATGTTTTCACACATACACTAGAATGAATCCTTTGGGCTCTCATAATATTTTTAAATCATATGATGACATCTAAAACATACATCATTAAAAAAACTCTCTCTATTAAATTTGTTGAAAAATCACATATTTCTATAATGTGATAACACTTATTGATCATAATTGGTTTCTACATTTGGAAGTCCATACTTAAGATTTTACTATATTCTACCATCATGTTGAAAAAAATAGAGAACCCATAAAAGAACACATTTTTTAGTCAATTTACCCTAAAAAAATCATTAACATATGTAATTATCTAATGAAGCTCTATAGGATCCATATAATTATGAACTATTATAACTAGTGATATACTAATGTTAAAATTTATCCCAGAATCAAAATAGCTTCATTGGAATAGTTTCACAACCTCATTATGGAAATCAATAAAAAAATTAATATACACATATGAGGGAAAATACTATCAGGACACCCACTGATTACACCACAAACTAAGATAAAAAGGTATCAACACACTATCTTACCATTGGAAAACTCTTCATGTTAATGAACACAAGTCTCAAGTCATCAATGCATGAGAACACGACTCCCATCCATAAGAAATAAATATCTATTCACACCAAATAAATACAATACATGAAAGGGATGACATGGTATGTTTGTATCCATAAAAATAATAAATAACCCATTGATTGATGTTACCCTATAATCGGTTCTAATCGTACCTCTCCCCTCACCCTTAACACTTAGATTAAATAACATATCTTGATGTAAATATCCCAACTTTAGTATCCAGAATTCATTAGTTAATTTATTACATTGGTGTTAGATATAATTGTTTTCATCCTAATAATTTTTTTTAATACTATGGTAAATGAGATACATACATGAAAATCATAAATAAATTGAAAACATAAAATAAAATACAGTATATTATTTATGTGGATCATTATTCCATTTAGGATATCCCTACATATCAATCATAAAACACATCCTGTAATCTTAAATAAGTGAAACATAATAATGAGATGATCTATAATGATCATTTAAGGTATGCATATAGTCAAAGCTATCATGAATACATAACACAAAATCATTATTTCAAGGTAAATAACTAAAATATATACAATTTACTCAATTAATTAAACATAAAAAATGATATTATAAGAATAAATGATGATTAAATAATTACATATAAATAATCACTCGAGCTTCAAAAATAACCATGGATATTATAACTAATAAAATAATCACATGTAACATCAATAACTAATCCAATAACAATGTAATTGAAAATTTAGTTCTTTATAACCATATTGTCAGTCCCTTTTCCCAAGACATTAAAAAAATTGGCATGGACTCCGTAAAATACCCAAGAAGAATTTTCAAATGAGACCTACCGATGAATCGAGGGGATATAGTGGGAATCTCCTTTCACATACTAGATCTAAAGAAGTCTTCATCTAAAAGTGGTGAATAATAATCATCATACAAATTAGTATTTAAAACTAAAATACAAAATTTGAATGCATTCCCCTATCATTAAATAGAAATAGAAACCATTCGATGTAATATGGTGAATGATATCATAATAATATATCCCATTAAAAAATATAATAGACAATCCAGATAAATAATAGGAATGTTATAATAATATCATATTACCAATGCAGAAAAATTTATGACGATAGATATTATAATTAATGAATAGAAATTCCATAAAAATACTATTAAAATTTTCTTAAGGAAAATTTCATTTTCACTTTGAAAATAACTTTTAAAAATAAAAAATAAAAAACTATTACGAAAAAAATTAATTAAAAAATAAATTTGTAAATATGTGAAGGAATATTAAATTCAATTAGTGATCATGATGATTAAAATTTCCATATAATAAAAATATGTTCAAACAAACATTCCTTTCAAATTTTTGATAAAATTTAAAAAAGTACCTTATTCAGAAAATGTCAGGAAGATTCCTTTTAAAAAAATTCTAAAAATCATATCATGGGAAAAAATCCATTAATATATAATTTTTATAATTTTTAAGACATTTTTTGAATACATGGACATGGAAGAGAAAAAAAATTTGAACGAAAAGAGAATTAAACATAGATTTTTTAAATCATGTTCTCAATCATTTTATGCACCAAGGATAAAAAAGGTATTATTTATTTAAATGATCATGATTAATCATATAATAAGAAAACTCATTAGTTTAATTATTTATAGATCATATTATTTAATTATCATATATTTAATTATAAATAATCTTCATAAATGATGAGATTGTAAAATATTCCACTACAACTTGGTAAATTTTGAATCATAAGGCCCATAAAAGAAATAAAATAAAATGAAAAATTAAATAATATGAAGATAAATGGATTTGTGATATAATATATCAAATTGGAAGTATATTAACCACATAAAACAACTAAGTGGTGAATATGGAATACGTCTTACATAAGTAAAAGTGAGATGAAAAACCGTTAGATTCATTCCGACATGATTCATGTACATTCGAACATACAGTATAAAAAATATAGATTAATTATATATATTTCCATAATTATATGTATATATATAATAATATATTTTTTACATATGATCTTTTATGACTCATTTATTATCAATTACATGTAAAATTCATATTTTCAGTAATTACGACATTGTTTTTCAAGAATGTTAAGTTTTGGTATTTTCAGTGATTTTACATTGATCATGGTTAAATAATCTCAAATCTATTTATCATGATATAAATATAATATATATTCTTTATATATGTATTCATATTAATCCATAAAAGGTAAGTATAAAAAATCCATTACACCATTCATGTATAAAGTAGGTATTATATATGCATGAAAGATATTTCTATTTTCTCAACTGATAGAAATAAAGGAATAAAAATATTAATTCAACTTTATAGAAGCATTATTATTTTATATATATAATTAATATTAATAAAATATATCCTTATTTTTTTATGAAAAAATAAAATGGAGGACATTTTACATCATTATGTGGATGTCGTAGTCTACAAGTACTCATGAGAGAGGTTATCATTTTACAATGGATTATAGGGTAAAAATATATATGTGATATTATATTTATATTGGTATTATTATTCAAAAAAAAATATTAATTTAAATTATCCTTACTACCTTACATGCTAAGTTTATGAGAAAAAGGAAAACCAACCCTTTGAGAGTTGGCGGTCCACTATACACATGATCGACATTATCATATCCCCTAACAGAATGGAAAGTAAGAAGGTATGTGTGATATCATAATTATAGAAGTATAATAAGGACATAAAATAAAATATTTATATTTTAAATCTATCATTATATATGACCTTGAAATATGGTGGTCTAAAACAAATTACAAGCATTCACGGGGGTGGTAGTACACTACACACACAATCAAAATATTTTTTTTCTATTTGATTGAAGTGGAGATGGATATATGTTAATAAATTAAGATAATAAATTTATGTATATTTTATATAATGGTGTTATTATATTATCATATTTTAATACTATTTTAAGGAGTTAGACGAATAAATAAATAAAATACACACATTTAATAGTTTTACCTTTTCTTCGAAGGGCCTGATTAGGTTTATGAAAAAAACATTATTATGTGTGATTAATAATCAAAATGATGCCAATAGTATGTGTTTAAGAAATGTATTTGGGTAGTTATCGGCTGATACAAATGGTTATGGAAGTGTGAAGAGGTGGGGAGAGGGGTGAGCTTTTATAAGTGGGGTAGATACACAGTTGGATTTTTTTAAATGAAAAAGTCATGCACATGTTTTTATCATCCTAAAAGCCCTATAATAGGATCATTATGAAACCTAAGAAAATATAATTTAAAAAAGTTCAATAAAATAGGATTAATACATTTCATTTTATTTTTAATACTTATATTTTTATACCATGGTAAATTTGATTTAACCCTTACTGTGGTAAATAATTTTTAGTATTTTTACTATTCATTGTCACAAAAAAATATTTTAAACATATTATATAATATAAATTTTGATAACTAAAAATTTTGAATCCATTTTTGAAAATTAAATCCACAAAATTGGTAGAATTTAAATTTTAAATAACCCCAAAGAGGCATTGAAAAAATGGGTTTTCCCAAAAAATATTTAAATGTTTAAAATGATTTGATTTCATGATTTAAAATGAAAATTATTAAAATAAACTAAATTAAATAAATTTTATCATAATTTAACAAATTTATCATTATATAAATTTTAGAACAAAATTTAGCTGCATAAATTCCTTAAAGAAAATGTTAGTTTTAAATAAAAACCACTAGTTTGTATTATTCATCAAAAAATACATTTTTAAGAAAAATACAAAAAAATATCATTCTAAGATAATTTTGAAATTTATATTTCAGAAATATTTTTTTTATTTACTATAAAAATTCAAATTTTGTTTCAAAATAATTTTAAAATATGGGTGAAAAGTGCGAGTGAATATCATTTTAGAAAAATAATGTTTTTCAGAAAATATCAATTTTTTCTCAAATGGTTATTAGTTTGTATATAATAAAAATTAACTATTTAATTTATTTTATAATTTTTAAAACCATATAATTTTAATAATTTACTAATTCCTATTCATACCCAGCAACTTAACAACTACGTTTTAAAGGTCATGTTTAAATAATAATATTTTAATATAGTATCACATTTTGTTTAAACCAAATGTTCTATGCATCGACAGTAATCAATGATATCCAATTTATTCAATAGGAAATATATTATAAAGTATCATAGAATTATATTATCTTATAGGCTTGGTGTTTCATGAAATAGATACGACCAATCTTGATGTCCCTATTTTAAAATTTGGTGGTGTTGCCTTCTTCCCCCATTAAAGGAATTATATCCTCTTAATTTAATATTGACATCAGTAATCATGGTTTTAAAATTTTAAATTACATTTTCTAAAAAACAAATCATAAAAAAGGGTTAATAGAAAATTCATTTTGATAAAATATAAAGGTACATAACAAATTCATCTACAAAAACACATAATTGGATTTCTATGTGGAAAATATTGGTTGGAAGTGAAGATATGGACATGGATGAAATGAGTAAAAAATTATAGAAAGTGATAGAGATAATTGATTATAAGTGGTAAATGATATATATAATTTAATTACCAAAAATACATTAATATTTAATGAACTTAAAGAAAAATTTATTCAATTGTAATGAAGGTAATTGGATAACATTTTTGTTTAAGAGTGTTTTCTTATTATTGAGGGATTCCTTTTCCATATAGACTAAGAACATAAAAAACTATTATTATTTGATATCTTTTGATTTCATATGCACAACGTAATCCTATGGTAGTGTATAGATCAATGTATACTTTTCTTATTACTCTAATAAATGAATATTAAAAATGAATTCATACACCTGAATCACTAAAATTAACTATTAATGAATCATAAAAATAATAACAAGTCAATTTTCCTATATCTAGATATTATCCAAGACCAAAATGGTTAGAATGATTTATATAATAATAAATTAACTTATAAAACCCCAAAAATTACCCTTATATTTATTTTAATCAATTCCATAAATAGTTAACCTTATGAATCTTCCAAAATAAGTCTATCTAAATTTAAAGTAAATTTTTTTGAAGTAAGGTCACAAAATTTGAAAAAAAACATATTAGAATTAGATTCCCAAAAAAACATAAAGTATCTCTTAATGGAACAACCAAATAGTTGAATACCCTAATCACCTTAAAAAATTAATTAAAGTATACATGTTTCTAAAAAATATTTTTCTTTTTATTCATTTAATGAAATATCAATCAATAGAATTTATTTGAAATTTATAAATATGCAGTATACTCCAAAAAATAATAAATAAGCCTTTAAATCACTCACCAATTTCAAGGACACCAATATAATACCATAAACATATATTTATCATTATTATCTCAACATCAATAATATATTAAGGGTTATCCTCCCCCAATAATGTGATTTTGAAATCGATCATCTTACCATAATGTCACATTTCTTGGTTTTTAGTGTCAATCAACATATGTCCTAAAATCCTTATAGGAAAAATACCATAATAAAATACTTATACATTTTATGATTCTTATAATTAATATATCCATGATAAAATAATTCTTAATCATAATTATTCAATCCAATTACAAGATCAATTTTATCGTTCCACTTTGGCTATAGTAATAACATACGATTGACTTTGACCCTTCAGAATCTTCTAGGGTATATTCTCAGGACACTTGTGACATTCATTTTCACAGTGTTCCATCTCCTTATAGTTAAAGTAATTGAAATTTAAACTTCTTTATTTTCCATGAAACCATGATCATGGTGGCCTTTCTCCCCACACTTATATCTAAATCATATTCCCTTCAAGTAAGTACAAGTGTTGATTCTTCCCAAAATTATAACATGGGGGAAATCCTCAATTCACTTATTAAATTTATCCATATTTTGTTATAAAATGATATTCTTCTCTTAATTCATTTCTATTTAATATTACAAGGAGAATTGATTCTCTATTTTGATACCAGGTGATACCATGTCCTTTCATGATGAGAGTATTTGGAAGACTAGTTCACTTTAAAAAATTGTCTTAATCTCATCAATGAAATAGTCAATATTATCTTTAGATTATGTATATATTCGGTAGAATGCACTGGTAACCTTGTCAATTTGACTTCATACTTATCAACATTTTCATCCTCAATTTTTTCAAAGACTCAATAATTTTCTATATATATCCACTCATTTCATGTGAGGAAAATACATTTCTATTAAGAGTACCATAAAATCCTTCCATTCCATGATTTTTATTTGTTCTTCATCTATATAATTTTGAATTAATGACCACCATTGACCCACATATATGGAGAGATTATAAACTTCCATGAAAACATTCTCCCATTCATTGTTTTATAATGTTAGAATTAACAATTCTAAATAACATATCCATCACTAAGCTAAAAAATGATTTGAAGTCCAATTATATGATGGAGGTTGGTGATGCATAAAGTGGTCTACCATTTTTAAACCATGAGTTAAATTAGCCAGATTCTACATACAAGAAATATAATTGCTCATAACCTATGTTAGGTTCCCAATATTGTTATATTTCATTCAGTTAATTCTGTATCTCTAGCTCTAACTTCATTATCTATCCATGAAAGTAATTAACTAAATAGGGTATATTAATTGATTTGGTTTCAATTCCTTCTTCATGGTTCCATTTATAAATAATGCAATGCACTATTTCAGATTATAACACCATGAAACATAATGTATACTTTTAGAACTAGTGAAACATTTAACATAAATGTGTTAGGCCTTGGCTGAATACACATGCATGTTTTTCTCAAGAGTCCTAGTGATGTATTGAGGGGATATAGTGGGTCCTGACCATCACAAAATAAGTCAAATATATTCCTCATATGAAAGTTATGAAACATAATCAAAACAATTATTTATATTGAGAAACTAAAATATCAAATTTTAATAGTTTACCCAATAAAAAAATATAAATATGAACCATTCAGAGTAATATGTTGAATGGTGTGAAAATAGTGCATCTCAGTCAAACTTATCATAAAAACTTTAGTGAAATAATATGTATAGTATCATTACAATATATTCCTAATGAATCATAAAGTAATTTGAGGTGTTTTTCAATGATGAATAGAAACACCATAAAAAATAAATTAAATACATTCTTGAGGAAAATATCCAATTCACAATAAAGACAATTTAAAAACTAAAAATTTATACAATATTATAAAAAAAGATTTTTCCAAAGAAAAGTTTTAAAATTCCAATTGAATCATCTAAAATTGAGGGGTAAAATCAATGGAAAGTTATGCACATACTGAGTATCTTTAAATAATGACTCATTCCACATATTTTTTGGAAAAATGTCAATAGGAACCTAGTTTGGAAAATGAACCAAATATTCCATTTAAAATAGTGAGTAAAAATAAAATCATACATAAAATTTACTTGATAAATCATTTTTATAATTCTATAAAACATTTTTTAATTTTTTTTTTGAAAGCATGGATATGGAAGAGAAAATAATTTTTGATCAAAAATGGAAATAAAAATGATTTTAATTAAAATCATTTTCTCAATAATTTTCTATACCAAAGAGAGTAAAATGGTTATATTAATTTAAATTTATTGATTAATAATAGGATATGGAAATTAATTATATTTTTTTAGTTATAGATCTTCTAATTTAATCACCATAAATTTAACCATAAATAATCCTGATAAAAGATAATATTGTAAAATAAACCATTACCACTTTGGTAACTTTTGAATTATAGGAACTATGAAAAATTTAACATAAAATGAAACACTAAATAACATGAAGATAATTAGATTCATGATATAACATATCAAAGGGGTATTATATATATCACACAATAGAACTAAATAGTGAATAATGCGTACATGTCATGGAAGTAAAATTTAGAGGAGAAACCATTGCCTTCGGTCCATCTTCCTCTATATACATTTGAAACATAGTTATAATAAATACAGGATCAATATAAATATATTTTGTAGTCATATTTATATATATAATATCATATATTATTTACTTATGACCTTTTATGACCCATTTATAACAACTGGTTGTTTAAATCACGTTTCGAGTAATAACATCTTTGTTTTCCCTATATATTGTGGTTTAATGTTTATCGTCCTCTTAAATTGATCATGGTTACATCCTATACGATTTTTTAATAATTATATGATTATAATTTATAGTCATTATATATGTATTTATTTTAATCAATAGTATTTAAATATATGAAATACATTGCACCTTTCTTTAAGATGGTAGGTCATATGAACGCATGAACATTGATTAAATTATCTCAATGGATAGAATAAAAGAAAAATAAATATTAATTCACCTTTTAAAAATAATTAATATGTTTTATATAGATTGTATATGAATCATAACCATCCTTATTACCATTAATGTAAAAATAAAATGAAACCATTTCACATCGATACACAGAGGTGGTATTCCTAACGTACGCACAAGTAATGTTATTACATTCCAATGGATGGGAAGGTATGAATTTATATGTGATATTATATTTATATATGTATGGTTATGTAATAAATATCACATATATACATTTAAATTATCCATACATCCTTTCACATACATTGTAAGTGAAAAATAAATCACATCGCTTCATGAGGTAGTAGTCCACTGTACACATGTGTGATGTTATCATATCCCCTAGAAAATGAACTGTAAGATGGTATCTATTATTTCATAGTTACAAAATATCATATTTTTATAAATATCATATAAATTTTATAAAACCGTTATTATATCTATCCTTGAATTTTGGTTATGGATAGTGAATTAAATCAACTCATGAGGCGGTAGACTATCGTACACATGATCGGTGATTTAGTTTTCAATTTGAGTGAAGTAGATATGGATATATATTAGTACACTAATATAATAACATCTCAATATATATTCTCTATGGGTTTTATTATGTTATCATAGTTGGAGAATATTTTTAATTAGAATATGAATAAAAAATAGAAACATTTAAAAAATTACCTCTTCTTGAGAGATCCTATAGTGACCTAGGATTCTCTTACATGGATTTAGTTTTTTAGATGAATAATAATTAAATTAAAAAAAAGACTCAACTAACGAACATAATAGTTTAGTTTCATTGGAAACATGGAATAAAATCTTCTAAATTCATGAATGATCTTAAATATCTCCAATAAAGATCTTCTCCTTTAGTAATCTTTATAAACATAACCTGTTTAAAAAAATTATTTATAACCTGGGGAAAGGAAGAATAAGAAAGGGTGAGATAATATTCTTATTAAGGGTAAGAAATATAAATATAAATAAATGATCATATGAAAGAATAATATAAGTATATGTGTTTTTTATCAGGATCATAACTTAAAAAGTTCATACACAAACATTCATAGATCCTAATCTTGATTAATGGTATAAAACATTATCATTTCATAAAACCTGGGATAATAGATTAAAAACCATTATAAATCAATCATGACCCATAATATCATTTTATAAAAAAATTACCATCATAAATATAGAAAACCATTTAATAAGTCATGTTTAACCACAAAGACCATAAATATAGCAGATTAGAACTCTTCACTTATTTCCTATAGTGGGTCATGATAGACTTATTTACCATAGTGGATCAATATGTACCTATTTCCCATGGTGTATCAGGATGAAAATAATTTTTATATTGGATCTAGTATATCAAGTTGTTTACCAGCATTATCTTATAAGATATAAGGAATTACCCAATTAATTGGAAGAAGATATTAGTCCCATCCATGACATAATAAAAATTATATTTATGTATTCCAAAAGATCATAAAAGATTCATCACATCATAAACCAAGAAATGAAAGGGGTTTCATAAAAAAAATATTATATCATAACCTATGGACAATAGATAGGTTTCATAATAATTTCATCATTTTATCATTTCATAACCTGTAGATAAAGAATCTAGTTTCAGAATAAATTTTTCATGGTATAACCCATGGAAGAGATGAAGGAATTTGAATTTTATTTTCATCATAAACCATTTAAATAACGACTAATAATGGCATCCTTGTTCCCATGTCCCAAGAAAATAAAAAGTATCAACAAAGGATGTCATCTTATATAGAGAATATTTTTTGAAAATTAAATCACAATTAACATTTATTGAGGAAGATAAATTTTATTTAAAAATAAATTTTTAAATGTAAAAATATTCAAAATATACTTTTCTTTCAAAATAAACATGTAAAACACGTAAATAAATATTAAAAAATAATTTAAAACATTTCATGGGTAAAATAACCTCACTGTGTTGAAAAAAAATTAAAACCTAAAAAAATAAAAGTCATTTTACTTAAAAATAACCATCCAAACAAATAATTAAAGCATTAAAAATCATTTAAAGCTTTTATTGTGGAAAATTCCCTTTAAAATTTAAAAACTATTTTTAAAAAACTTTAAAATCATTTTATTTGAAAATAACATTGATATATGATAAAGGAATCTTTAAATCAAACAATTGTCTGGGTAATGGTAAATTATGTTCATGTTTTACAAGTTAAAACAATGATTTCTTTCACATTTTTAATAAAATCCAAAAGATCACTATTATGGAAAATTACATGAATATTTCATTCCAACCATTTTGTAAAAATTAATACATGGTTAATAATTTCTTTAATAAATCGTTTTAATTTTTTTAAAAAAATATTTAAAACTATTTTTTAAATAATGGTTTTGGAAGAAATGGGTTTTTGAGTGAACAAAATATTTTTATGAAAAAATTACTATTTAACTCTTGAATACATTAATAGAGGAAAAATATGGGAGAAAATTTATTCTAATGAAATTACTAGAGTATAAGAAATTTATTCTTTTTTTGATAGTTAGATCATAATATTTTATAATTGTATACTTAATCATAAACAGTCCTAACAAATTATGAGATTGTATCATAAAATATTCAACACTTAGATAACATTGAAACATAATACCTATGAAGGAATATCATTAAACGAAACATAAAATATACCAAGGATAAATAAATTCATGATATTAAATGTTAAATGGGTTGTATCTACACCTCATAAAAGGAGGTATGTGGATAACATAACATATGTCTCAAATAGGACACATTGATACAAAAATCACTTATAGATTTGGTAAATTATGAATGCTAAACCCCATAAAAGAGAGGTACTAAAATAGATATTAAAATCCCATAATTTTAAGTATAATAATAAAAATCACATTTATGTGATGTATATAAAATACATAAAAGAATCATGTGATGAATATGACATGTGTCTCAGAGAAAAATAAAAGTAAGATAGAAATCCCTAACCTTAAGTCTCGAGTTCTTTCATACACTTTAGAAGATATTTTATAATATATATATGATTATTATAAATATAATAAAGAACCATAAATATATATATTATTGTCTTATATCATTTTATTCTCCATTTATTAATAATTCCTTGTTAAAGTCATGTTTTAGGTAATAAACACTTGTTTTTCGTATATGTTTTGATTTTTTATTTTTGATCCTCTTAAATTTATCATAGTTTCCTAATATACAAAATATAAATCATAAAATAATTATTATATTTAAACATAAATTTTAATTTTATAAAAAATCATGAAAGATGGTTTTATGAAATGAAGTACATTATGATCATGTAGCTTGATGCAGACGGTTAACCGTACAATTGAATGAGTAACATTTCCATTTTTCAATTATCATTATGGAAAGAAGGTAATTAATATTTTATCTTTATATAATTAACATAATATAATAAATAAAAAATTATTCCTCTATGAATACTTATACATATTAACCATGTGGTGTGGTGATGAAAATAGGGAGTCACATCGCTTTGTGAAGGTGGTAGTCCAGACATACACAAACGATGTTATCACATTTCAGTGAGTGAAATGTTATGAAATAAAATTATTAATTTTCATTTTATAATAATAGATATTTAATTAATATAATAATTATATCATGTATATCAAACATATTTATTATATTTATTCTTATTATATTCCATGTAAAGCGTTAGTGAAAACGAATAACATTGCTTTGCAAGGGGGTAGTTCTCCATAAAAATGAGAAACATTATCATATTCCCTACAAAATAGAATTTAAAAAAGGTACATATATAATATAATTACATAAGAGTTATTTTTATGTTATAAATCTCATATAAATTCTTTATATCCATCATTATATTAAACTGTGAGATGTGGTAATGGAAAAGGAAATGACATCAGTTCGTAAGATGGTAGTACACTGTATACAAGAATGATGATTTTATAAACCATTTGATGGATGTGGAGATGGATGTAGGTCATTAACCTAAAATAATAAAATATATGTATATTTATTATATCAATTTAATTATATAATTATGTCATAGTAAAAATTTATGGAAAATTAGGAAGAAATATTACAAAAACACTCATTGATGAACATTACATCTTTTACAGGTATCCTCCTTAGTTTTCTAACAAAATATATCCTTGGTTAGATTTATATCCAATACAAGACATATATGATGATAGGTTAGAAGGTGGGAAATTATTCTGTTATGTTTTGGCCAAACCAAAAGGGTTTAATAGTGAAGGAATATAGGAAAGGTGGGGGACTTTTATAAGAGAGGCGAGTGACACACCTGTAATATTTTGAATGAAAATGGTGTACCCAAGTTTTTCACATGAATAAAGGATAAAAAATGGTTTATTATATTAATTAGATGATATAAGGTCGAAATATATCCTTAAAATGGGATTTGGAAAAAAAATTAGGTCTTTTTTATCTCTTAGATTCTTAGTTTAACCCCTGGTAAATTAGTTTTTACCTTATCCATGATAAATAATTTTCATCATTTTAAATATTAATTTAGGTAAAAAATTATTATGAGCATATTATGAAATATAATTTATTATGTTTCCAAATATTTAACCCATTTTTTAAAATTCAATTCACATAAATGGGAAATGATAATTTAAAATTAATCTCATAGACATTATGAGAAAGTGGGTTTTCAAAGAGAAAATGTTCAAAAGTTTATAATGACTTATGATTAAAATTAAATATGAAAATGATTCCAATGAAATAAATTTTTTAAATAGATATATAATGAATATATTTTTACTTTAAATTAACATTAAATTTTAATGTAACTTCATATATAATTAAAATGAAAGGAATATTTCAATTAAAATTCTATATTTCTCACTTTTCATCAAAAAATAAAGTTCAGAAAATTCACATAACATTACCTGAATATAATTTTGATATTAAAATTTTAAAAATGAATTTTATTTTTTCAAATAAATTTTCTAAAAGTGATAAAAATTAATTTTAAAATAATCTACCAAAGGAAACAAAGTTACTTTTTATAAAACAAGGTTTCAATCATAAAATTGGATTTATTATTATCTCTTGTCTAGAAAACATATAGTATGAATGTTAAAAAATTTATTTAATAAAGTTGAATTTACTTTATCCATGTTAATAATATATTTTTTCAAGATAAACAAAAATTTATCAACATCAAGAACATGATGAGTGTTACCTTCCCTTAATAAAAATATCACATTTCCATTAAATAAATTTTCTTTTCCATAAGTATCATTTAATATATTCATGAAAATATTTAATAAAAAACTATTATGAACCGATCTATTGATGCCTCATGATTTTAATAATAAAAATATCACTAATAAAAATATAATTCAATAAATTAAAATACATAAATACATCAATCATTACACTTTACTCAAACACCGTTAACCATGATTAATAATCTTATTCCTTAACAATTATTCATTTCATATGTCATTTTTAGAATCTTAGTCATCAAAAATATTACCATTACTCATAATACCTTACTTCCTTTATTCATGATATTTCCCTTTAGTAAATTGGTCTTCCTAATTCCCATAACTTCAACACATAAAACATTCAATAATCAATGATACCTATGGGATACCATTATACTCATCACTTGTGTTAACTAAAATATTCATTTTTTTCTTTTAATTTACATGCATTTTATCCTTATTTTCAACTCCAAAACTATCTCATCACACTTCTATGAAATTTCCTTGAGTGATTCATCCCGCATTCTTGATAAATTGGAAACTACATCATCTTTCCTATATATTCCCCACTAGAAGGACTCTTAGTGGACTATATCATTATCTTATTTGGTGAGTACAAGAGTTGGTTTAGGTGAACGTTTATGTTCATCTTTCATGATAGATGATTAGGAATAATCAAAATACCATTCACCCTAGTAATAATCCCATTTGTATTCTCATCAGAAATTTTTTCATCACATTCAATGCTAACCAAATTCATTTTGGATCCCACCATTGACTAAAACCAAAAAATAATAGTGTGAGAATAACTAATTACAGTGTAAAACCACATAATAATTAATAATAAATTATATTATTTCTAATTTAATACCTTTTTCCACATAAAAATATACCAACTTGAATCGATCATTTGATGATTGACTAGATAAACCAACATAATCTATCCTCCATAAACTATATTGAGATGATGTCTATGATCCAAACCTAGAAAAAATAGGAAACACAAGGGCTGATATTATGAAATTAATTTATATTCATATGAAATAATTCATTTCTAATTTTATAACATGACCCTATCCAATGATAATCAAAAAAATATGACACTTGTACCTAACATAGGTCTCTCACTCGCATGAAGTTTCACTTCAAAAATTATATTTGGAAAACTTAATAAACATGTGTCAAATTATAGAGGGTTATAAAATATATTCTTATGAAGTCTCTAATTTATTCATCATGATCATAAATCAATAAAAAAATTCCCCACACCCTATGAAATCCTAAAAAATTCCTAAATCTAATAAAAAACACAAAATTTAACCAAAAAATTGGGATATATATTAACCATGAAACAACCTCCCTCTATTAGTAACTCTCTATGGTTTGTACTGAAGTGATAAAGTGACCCTAAAAGCCTGACTCCAGTAGAAACATGTTTGAAGAATACATCCAAGGGTATAAAACACACAATTAGAGATATTAATATAAATAATTTTAGTAATTAAATAAAAAACCACCAATAATTCACCATATCATAGTTATAAAATAACCATCATGTCATAATATTTATCAAATTATATAAATTAAAAAAAATATTTTAAAAAGTACTAAGTGAAAATATTTCGGGAGATACTACACCCTCAATAATAGTAGTGTCTATCTCAGTCTATAAATCCATATTGGAAACTAAATGAAAAATATAAATATACAAATGGTTGGGAAAAAATATATACCATATAGGATAAAACCATCAATATATCCATAAAAGGTGAGAAGATACTAGTAGTACTCAACTGAATGAATAGTATAACTAACATTCACCTTAACAACATAGCTAATTCTATCATAGCCTCACCAATGCTCACTGATTATGTTGTGCATCTAATGTCGTAATATTCAAAAAGAAGATCACCATTACAATCACCCCAAAATCACTTCCCCACTAACTAAACAATCTTATAACCAAGGTTGCATGGTATCATAAACATGAATGAAATAAACATTACCCCCCTATTAACATAAAATTTCCCTACCATGATCCTCATGAATCCATCTTCTAAACCTAATAAAATAGAACAAAATTCCACATCAAAGAAAAAGATCCCAAAAAAATCATTTACATAACAACTCAAATCCATGGAATTGGATTGAATGGCCCAAAGGCCAAATTTTTTATCAATTTTGGATAAGCCCCCTTTTAAGGGTAAAGGGTGGAAAAACCAAGACTTAAAAGACATTAATACATTAACAAAATTCGAAAAACAACAGTGTTGAAACCCAGAAAAAGACTACGTAGAAGTGCCTCCCCCAGTATTAACAACATTAAGGCACACCTCCACTAGAGCATGACTACTCAGCAAGTTGTCCCGTGCAAAAATGCACAGGTCCAGTACCGATGGTGATATCACACCCTCTCAATCATCCAAATTCAAAGAGTCATGCACAGTGAAGGCGACCAAATCTATCCTCATCTAAAGCAATTATTTGTAGCCTAATCGACTTCCCCAAAAGTCTATCGCTTTCACCTCCAACAACAATTAACCAATCAAAGAAACTCAAATATCACCAATTTCACAGCCAGCTGATCTCTTTCACCTCCAACAACAATTAACCAACCAGAGAAACTCACAGATCACTAATTTCAAGAACAATAAAACATATCACAGACATTACCAAATAAAAAAGCCTGCAAAAAAACCACAAAGCAAACTGAAAGCAAGACCTCCCCCCTCCAAACCACACCAGATCTATCATCGAGCTGCACCGGAAGCAAGCCATAGGGGTAACCTGGATGTGTCGGACCAAACCGCTAGATCCATGTCATTACAACCAATAAATTAAATAATAAATAATTTAAACATTAATAACCTTTACATTTTTTGAAAAAAATTAAAAAAAATTAATTAGATATTGTAGTTTACACATTTCATATTATGTATTAAAAATAAATTCTCATGTATTTTCTATACATTAAATTTTTATTTAATTTTTTACTATATTTCATATAACTTTATTAACACCATTTATTATATAATATATAAAATGAATATGGAAACACATAATTATTCTTTTATGAGAAACATATGTTGTGAATTTATAATTTTAATATAAATGTATAAAATAATTTTTACTCTTTAACAATCATTATATAAAAATTTATTTATAAATTTTAACCAAAAATATTAATAAAAACCTCATAAATAAATTTATAAGGATATTAATAATAAATTTTGGGTCTTAATTTCATTTACATTAGGATTAGTGGTATATTCAACACAAAAATAATCTTGTCTTATTTTGAAAATACGAATTGAAAATTATTCCTTTATATGATATATAATTTTTTTATCTTTTAAATCCTCTAAATATTTTTTTCCCTACTGTTAGAGAAATATTATTTATGAAATACACATTTTAAATGATATAAATAATCTTTTTGACCACTATAAAAAATTATCTATTTGACATTAATTTACT
Organism: Viscum album; assembly: GCA_963277665.1. NCBI lineage: Eukaryota > Viridiplantae > Streptophyta > Magnoliopsida > Santalales > Viscaceae > Viscum > Viscum album. Next base: position 1,870,536,967 of record OY728163.1, read on the forward strand.
ATATATATTATTTTATAAATTTTTTATTCGTCTTGTTATATGTGTCTATGTGTGTGTTTTTATGATTGATAATTAATTTTATAAATTTCAAAATAGTTATATTAACTATTTATATGACTAACCATTTTTTAAAATAAAATTAATTAATGATTTATTGTATAAAGATATAATTAATACAACACTATAAGACCATCAGGCCTAGTATCTTTTGTTAATTAGGCACAAAGAATAATTACATGAAAAATAAATACAAAAACATTATTTAAATACTCCATAAAATGTGCTAGTATTCCATGTGACTTCTTAAACTTCACAAGATAGACTAGGGACATACATAAGAATGAGGTGAGAAATAAAGACCAGTAAGGTAATAAATAAATCATATCATAAAGTAAATTAGTACATGTGATCCAAGAGGAATATCAATGTTACATAAGAGTGGTGAGAATCAGAATATTAAAAAATGAGGTGTGATATAACATGATAACATAAAAGAATCATATGAATGTGGGTACAATATAAAACATGAAATCATAAATATAAATCAAGGATAACTTCCAAGACATCATAACATATCTTGATTAGGATAACCTCCCAAACATTGTACATGGTGTCTCAGTAGATAAAAACATTACCTAATTCATTAGAGGGGTATATAATTTTATTCCCACCTATCACTTTTATATCGTGTACAAGAGTTTGCGTACCACATAGACCATGCAATAGAAGGATGTATTTCATCAATTTTAAACCCATTATTAAGAATTATGTGTTATATACATTTAAATCCACAATAAATAATGTATAGTTATAAATTGATGAATACCCATGACTAGAAATGGAGACAGGTATTCATTACACAAATGTTTGGTATAAGAAATAGTAGGATAATTTCAGCATCACAATGGGCATACAAAAATATTTATAGAAGTTTTCAATGATAGAGAAATGGGTTTTTAGTCACATTGGAATCATAAGTATAGTCCTTGGGAAGTTTAAAAACATTTCCCAATGTTAGATATTGGAAATAAAAATGCATGATATAAATAATGCACTTAAACAAAGAGGAGGATGAGAGGATCTCATACAATAATAATTTTCTTTTTAAAGTTTGGTAAGAGCTTTGAAAGATCTTGGAAAAACCATGGGAGGGATATAAAGAAGTAAGGGTAGAAAACACATTATATGAGTTTGAGTGAAGAGGAATGGATGGTTTGTTGGGTTTTTTATAGAGAAAGAGAGGGGAATTCTTTATTAATTTGAAAACATACGTTTTAGAATATCTATGATAATGTAATAAAAAATATTAACCATCCAATGGGTTTTTAAAAAAAATTATTGGAAATATTATTATTTTCATTACTTTATAAAGATAAGAATGTAAGTAAATAAAATAATACCCTTAGTGATGTGTATGTGAGTCACATTCTTTAAGAATTGATTTTAAAACCATAAAATATAATATATATTTGTCATAATTTTTTATGGGTTCATAAATTAAATCAAATAAGAAAGGAATTATATTAAAAGGGGCATAATTTTTTTATTTTGGATTCCTTTTTTATAATTTAGTACATAAAATTTGGTTTTTTATGATTTCATAATTCATATCATATAATTACATAGTAGTTAATTTTTACTAAATAAATTGAATATCCAATAAAATTATGGAAAAATTATACAATGTATTATTTAGACATTATCATTTAAAAATTAATATTTATTTTTAAAAAATAAGTACCTTAATATGAGGATTTATATTTTTAAATAAAATATAACCATATATCAATAAATATGGGTTTTCTGACAATAACAGTTTTCTGAACCCTATAAAAATTACATTTGACTTCATAAAATTATATTATCCTATATATTTTAAAAAATATTATTTAATAATTTTAATTTATTGAAATTTCATTTATTTAAATTTTTTTGAGTTCATCAAGATGATTGTCTAAATTAAAACTATACATATATGAAAAATACAATTTCTATTTCATCGTATCAACATCAAATTTTAGTCAAACTTACTGTTTCATTATAATAATGTATTAATAAAAGATAAATAAAATTTTTATTCTATACAAAATAAAAATATATATATTCATATTTTTAGGTTCTTGATACATATATCTTTATTACACTAGTGAATCCCTTAAGGGTAAGGTATGTGTTGATGAAACTTTTTTTATGGGGGTTCAGTAAACATGGTTTGGGTTGTGATCTAGATGAACTTTAAATTCTCCCATAAATAGTTCCCTCATGATTTAGTTTTTGTATCATATATTGGGATTGTTCAAGAGTAAATCCAAGTGTTTTTATTTCTCTCGTAAGGTCTAATAAATGGAATTCATAAGGTATGATCCTACAGGTCGACGTGATTGCTTCCTTTGTATATTTCAAATAGATATTAACATAACCCATAATATAATAATCTAAATTTCCATTGAAAATGGATATATTATAAATGTTTATGAGGTTTAATAGACATTAAAATATGAAATAAAATATAATGGTCAAAAAATCATAGTAGTGTGTTTCATCTATAGATTCATTTCTAAATAATGAATTTAATCATTTAAAAAGGTATTTCATTTATAAATGTTTATGTTATTAAATTACTCCCCCATTAAAAAAATTATTTATTCAAATTACATTTTTTCACAAAAATAGATGAGGGTGCTTATGTTTTGTTGTATCCACCTATTCCCTTATTTCTTCCTCAAACATATGGTTCTTCCACAACACTTTGACCAGGTGAGTTCTCCTATTTCATATAACCCTATCTCTATAATCTATGATATAGTATGATAGCTCCTTGTATTAAATATCCTTCTCCAATAGTACCACCTCTATATTTTTAACACATGGGTATATTTTTTACTTTTAAATAGGGATACATGGAAGAAAAAATGTACTTGAGATAGGTTCGGTGGGATTGGTAGTTGATCAGTCACTACTATGATCTGATCATAGATATCAAAGGGGAAGAATAATCTATGACTAAGCATTCCCATATTCTCAAACCTCGTTAAATTATCTCATGGTGATATATAAAGGAACACATTACCCCTGAACTCAAAATCCATTCTCTATTGACGATTGTTTGCATAGATTTTATGTTTAATTTTATGAATTTCATATAAAGCTGAATTATTTGAACATTATATATCATATATTGAATATGATATCATCCAATAATTGTTTTATCCCCCACATAATCCTAACTTGTTAGAGTCTAAAACCTCTTTCCATATAGATCCATATAAGGTACCATTTTTAATGCTCAAATGAAATTTTTTGTCATATTAGAACCGTACTAGGGGAGGGGTGTTGGACCCAACATCTTTGGAAACACATTAAACTTGATCTCAGCATATCATCTAATATTTTAATATCCTTTTTATATTGATCAGCCATCTAAGGGTGATAAGTAGTGTTGGGTCTCTTTTATATTTAAAATATATCCGAAAGGATTCTTTAGATCCTTGAGGAAATCCATATATCTTAATAAGATACAATTGATATTGGAACTCCATTTAGTATTTTTTTCATCCCATATTTATATCATGGAATTTTGATTAAGAGAGAAATAATCCTTAATAGTAATGAAGTGTGCTAAATCTATAAGGTGATAGATGACTACCAAGATGGAATTATTTTCTTTAGGTGTCTTTCATAATCCTAGGATAAAACAATGTTTATGTTTTCCCATATCCATAATGGTATGATCCGTGGAAGAATATTACTCATAGATTTATTTCATTCCATATTAACTTATTGGAATACCAAACATCAAGATAAGAACTCCATAATCACCAACATCATGTTATCCCACACAAATTTTTTTCTTCAAATATATATATATGAATTCTTCTTTAATGAATAGATAAGGATGAGATATTATCATCATCCAAAGTTCCCTCTTAATTTATGGTTTTTATTAGACACATATCTAGGTTATAGCCCATAAAACACCATATGCAGAAATGTTGAACTCTAGAATATTGGATACCTTCTTCTATAGAAAAACATCATATATTTATGCCTCCTTGATCCTATTAAGAGTAGATTATTGAGCAGTTATTTGAGAAAGTAGTGATGATGATCCATTTATCATTTATATATAAATCATTTTTATTCCCATGATGATTGGACATTTTTAGTTTTTATCATTGATAGGGTTATGGTATCCTTTCTACTCAGAGCATCTGCAACATTGTTTTCCATCATAGGATGGTAGTAGATTGAACAATAATAATCTTTGGTCATCTATAAAAACCTTAATTGAATCATATTAGAATAGTTTTTTTCAAAAATATACTTTAAGATTTTATGATCCATATAAATAAATATCACACTTTTCTCTGTACAGATAAAATCACAAGATCATCAACATGAATATAATTACTCATATTTCTATATCATTCTATGGGTAGTACTACTCATGGATCTTTTATTGGATAGAGATATAGTCTATCACTTTTTGATCATGCATGATTACCAAAACTAGTCAATTATTAGACACATAATTTTATATCACAAATCACTCCACACTATTAGTTAATGTGACCGTAAGGGAAGTGATTGGCCACTTATTCATCTCTATAAAGCTTTCTTCAAATTCATTTATCCAAACAAACGTGAAACTATTTTGAGTTATCTTTGTAATTGGGATTGAAAATGATGAGATGTCTCATAAAAATATATGATAATACCAAATTAATACATTGATTCTATATATTTTCATCAATGATGTTAGTTTAGTTCATCATTCAATTTCTGCTTTTTTTGAAGGATCCAAAGATATCTCAATTTTTATGATAAAATTACCCAAGAAAGTTTCATTATCAATCCAAAACTAACAATAAATATAAATTTAATACAGAATTTCCTTCTTCAAAGACTTCAATAAAATATTTAAATTCTCGTCATTTTCATTCATACTTTTGGAGTAGATAAGAATGTTCTCTATAAATACTATAAAAAATTTGTTGAGGTAATCATTAAATATTATATTCAATAACTATACAAATAATTCTAGAGAAATATCCAGTTTAAATTGAAATACTGTTAAATCATAGTTCTTTTACCTTGTATAAAGTTTATTCTTGTGGATATACTCCTTCCCATTTACTTAATATTATCCCAACCGAAGATCCACCTTAGAGAAGTACTAGGATCCATGTAGATGAATGGATGTGTCATCAATCTATGGAAAATGATACATTTTCATTATCATGAACATGTTTATCTCATTATAATGAATGAATAGGGATAATTTTCTATCAAACATCTTAAAAATATGACATGTGCACCCCTTGGTAGAGCACTGGGGTGTATAAACCCATTATCGTTATTTTTATTTAATTTTTTATTCATATAGTAATGTTTAAAAATGGTAATTAAATATGTATTCATGTATATTAGAAAATCTCCACATATGATATCGATTGAGAACCCAACCTCGCAATATAGAAGAAAAAAACGAAAAATATTTAGGAAACACATCAACAATTTCCCTTTCAATTGGAATTTCGTCAAGGATTATCATTTATTTAGTACCAATCAATTGGGATAGAAAATTCTCTAATAAGATAATATCCATGATTGATATGTTGGTACCAAAGAAGATTCATCCTCCTCCTTCAACTTTCATAGAATCAGAGGGTGATTTTTGATGTGAATAGTGATTCCCTTACCCCAAAAAAAATTATATTGGCTCTAAGGAAGGAAATAAAATCCATGTGAAGAAAAGAATCAATTTGTTATAAATGGATTATTAAAATGATTAAGGGGAAATTAATCTAAATAATTTGGATATAGTATGAGTTATTTTCATGGTATTCAATAATTGATACTTATTTTATCTTCAACAATTACTTGAATTCTATGTTTATAGGTTGTTTTTTAATTTTCCTACTAAAATTTCATAATATAAATGAATGCATATAATTATATTCCCATAAAAAATTTATGATCATAAATGGATGGTAAGGATACCTTTTAATATTTTACTATGGTTATAGAGATTTACTTCAACCAAAATAGACTTAGGGGTGATAATTTTTAAACTATTAAACATATAAAAGTGAAAATATAAATATTGAAGGGATAACTACTAAATGAAATATGTTCCACAACCTTTTTAATTATAATATTCAATAAAATTTGTACATTACCTATGTACTAAAACAAAATATTATGGTAACGTTTCTCTATAATAATGTTTTTAAATAAGAATGTGAATTTACTAAAACATATCCCCTGAGATCACCAAACCAGGTGTGCAGCAAGTTTTGTTGTCATGCACCAAGTGATGATCGTGCCTATCACAATACGGCCTTTTAGAGTTGTTACCCTATATATAGTTGTTATAGATCCACATCCATTTGTATTATCCAGATATTAATGTTTTATTATTGAAACAACATACTCTATAATTTTACAAAATATATGGATTTTTTCCTATATAAAGTATTGTCCTTGAGGCTTTCACTAGAGTTTTCTAATATAAACCAATTTACTAGTCTTTTCTATGATACTAACTATGAAACCCATATTTTAAAAAACATTAATTTCTGATTTATTACATATAGATACACATAATACAACCACAAAATACTATGAAACCTAATATTATTTGGTAATAAGAATATTACATAAAAACTTGTATAATAAGTATGAAAGCATTATTAAAAAACTAAAAAACATTCAGTTTTATATTGAAGACATTCTAAAATGACATAGGTTAAATGGGGACATACATAATAAATGGGTGTTCTATAAATCCATGTAAGGGAATAAAAAATAATATCATAAGTTAAAGTAGTAAATGTGATCCAATAAGCAGATATAGGTAATATAAGAGGGGTGAAAATCATAATCTTCAATAATGAGGTATGATATTACATGATAATATAAAGTAAACACATGAATGTGGAAAAAACCTATAATCATAAAAATATGTCAATGATAACTTCCAAGACAATATATTATATATTATTTGGATAATCTCCCTCACACTATACATGGAATCTCATGATAAAAAAATACCCATTGAATTTTATGACTATATAATTTCAGGTCCACCCATCACAGTCAAACCATGTATATGAAAAAGTATTCCTTAATGATCATAAAAAATAAATATATATTTCAATAGTTTTAACCCCATAAATATGGAGTGTGGGATACATAAAAATAAATAATAATTCAGGGAAGGGTTGGTATATCTAAGTGAATACCCTTGAATGTAAATGGATATGGGTTTTTACTACCCAAATGATTGTTATGAAAAATAAAATGATAATTTCGAAAAAATAAAGGGTCTACATAGAGGATTATAGATGGTTTGAATAATATAGACAATGGGTTACCATTACTTGTGAATCATAAGGAAATTAAGATGGATATATAAAATCTTATCCCAGCATGAACAATTAGTAATCAAAAGGCATGATATAACGATGGTTCTTGAATAAATAGGATAATAAGAGGATCAATTTCCTTATGAGGTTGTGTAATAATGATTGGTAGGATCTTCTTAAGAGCATGGATGTGATTTAATAGTGATATATAGAGAGTAGGGTAGAGTAACATCATGATCCAAGAGTTTTTACTCAAGAGGAATGGGTGGTTGGGTTGGTTTTATAGAAAAAAGTGGGGAATTCTTTATTAATATTGAAATATAGTTTTTTGAATCTATATGATAAATTATTCAAGACCGCAAACCATCCCATGGTTTCCCCCCTTGTTTCTTCCAAATAGGAGTGGTTTTCATTATTTTATAAGGATATGAATCTTAATTAGTAAAATAATAACCATCATAATGTTAAAGTGAGTCATGTTCATAAATAATTTATTTTAAAAACATAAAATATAATATAGATTTTGTAGTATTCATTAATGATTTATAAAATTAATCACATAACTTCAAAAAAACATTAATTTAAAGGGGAGACGTGATTTTGGTCATGGATACTATTTACAGTATTTATGACATTACTTTTGTTCTTCTATTATGTAATTATACATATTATATAATTATGTTATATGAAATTCATACCCAATAATTCACTATTGGAAAATTCATCATTGGATAATTTTGACATGATGATTTGAAAATTAATATTTATTTCATCAAAATAATTCTAAAAATATGAAAATTCAAAATTTTAAATAAATCATAATCGTTAATTGAAAATACATGTTTTCAAAATTATTATTTTTTTACACTTATAAAAAATATATTCAAATTCAAAAAATCATTTTACTATATATATTTAATAAATATTATTTAATAATAATTTTTTTAAAAAATATCATTTCAATAAAAAGTTCATGATTTCATAAAAAAACTGTGTCTTGATTGAAACTATATGTATTCCTAAAATAAAATTTGTGTTTCATCATGTCAAAATTTAATTTTTATCAAAAATATTATTTTTCCATAAAAAAGTAATAATAAAATATAAATATAATAATTCTTTTACTAAAAATAAAAATATTCAAATTCAAACTGATAGGGTCTATATATATCCATTTACTACACCGGTGAATTCCCTTAGGCTAAGGTGTACTATGATGAGAATTTAATGGGTTGGTTTAGCGAACATGGTTTAGGTCATGATCTTGATGTTATCGAAAATCTACTATAAATAGTTTCACTCATTCTTATGTTGGTGAATCTCATCTTATTCATTCTCATGAGAAATTATTTTGGATTCTACCTCCCTCAAAATCTCTAAGTAATGGACTTCGTACTGTATGATATTACTTTTTCAATTCCATTGATTACTTTGTCTATGTATAATGGCATTTATCATATCCCATAATATTTAAATTTCAAATATCATTTTACAATAGATATATTTTCAACAGTTAGGTTTTTTTACTGTATTTTAAATTTTCATACTATATAATCATCCAAAATAACCAAATTATTGCATGTGTTTTCTTAAACATAATTTAAAATTTGGCATTTACTAATTAAAAAAACTAATTTCACTTATAAATTTTCTAGTTAGTAAATTTTAAGAATCAACATCATTATTTGATGTGGGTAACATAACCAATAGTTAAATGGGGTTTTCTATGATAATGAATTATTCCCATGAAAATTAAATTTTTATTGGGATTAAACAAATCCCATTGAGGTAAACATTTATTATAATGGTTAATGATTCAGTATGGTTTAGATTCATGAAATGTTCTAAAAAATAGATTATTTTTGGATAAAATATCCAATAAAATTTTATAATTATAAAATTAATCAATTACTCATCGATAAAAAAATAGTGGGTTATTTTGATTTCATAGGATAATTCATACATTTTTCTCTATGCATGGGACATTTCTTAGGTGTTCATATTCATTAAAAATCCATTTAATATTTATTTATTAATAAAGATAATTAAATCATTGAATTGATGAAAATTATAGCATATTTATCAAACATACATCATATTGAAATAATATCATCATAGAATTTACTAGTTCTTAATGTTTCATTTAGTGGTAATGATTCATTAAAATTGGATTTGGTCCAATCTTAAGTATTTTTTGGGAGTTTTTATATATTAGTTGGATTTACATAAATAATTTTATTTTTATTTTTCTATAAGTGTAATTTCGAAATATTATTCATGAAGGAATATAATTGGGGGGGGGGTCTGATGATCCCCCCATTGTAGGATGTCATGAACCTCATAATCTTTAACATTACTCAATGCCCCATTGGTCGAGTGTTGTTTCTTGATAGCTGAGGTGTTCTCATACTATATCAAAATGGCCATTAGATAAAATCTATTTTAAAGAAGGAATGTCTTAATAGGTGGACTTATAGTAATGAAAATATATTTCCTTTATAAAAATAGTTTCTAGCCCTAGGTTTATTGGAAGTGATATTGGGATATCATTCCATACATGTCTTCCATTTTTTGGTAGGGACCATGTGGGTTAAGCCATGTAAAAGAGGAATTAAAGCCTATTTGGTATGTCCTAGAATTGGAGTATGTTGTAATGATTCATATAATGTATTAGATCATAAAATTAGGACAATAATAATGTCTATATATGATTCCTTTTTTTCAGACTATAAATGTAGGATATATGATTGAAAAGTGATTCATATTCATAGACTCTCGTAATATAATAAGTAACTTGACTGTTTAGAACATTATTCATAGGGTATATTTATAGTATTCCATAAAAAATATACGAATAATTTCATTATTTTATTGTTTATATGATATCCTAATATTATTAATGGCACTAAATGTTTAGAATATAAACAATCTCAGGATAATGTATTCATAAAAGGTATAACGTAGTCCTTCTATGAATAACATAAGAATCAATATATTTATGGTATAGTATGTTTTCAAGGAATTATCTAGGAATTTTTCCTAGATAATTTTCTTATTATATCTATATAAATAGTATTAGGATTATAGAAACCCTAAGCACATTTAATTTGTTTTGGGGTTGGTGGCTCCCTTTTTGATTTATCATCAATGTGGTGTTTGTCCAAAATATATATTATAATTTTGGGTTATACATTAGTCTACATTTTATAAGAAAAGTGAGAGTTCCAAATATGTGTGATGGGGTTTGGTACTCCTATAATCAATGATGTGAGGGACCTAAAACATAAATGTTGTGTATTATCCATATAGAAAACATGTGTGTCCTTCATCTAAGGAGTATGGTGACACCCAATGAACATTGTATGATTCCTACATCAGTTGGGTCATGCACTCTCTCAAATGACACCTAATTATATCATAACGTGAATTTCATAAATTATAGCTCTAGGATTTATGAGCGATCATATGATATATAAAAATTATTTATTATCTCATTACAAATGGTACTATCTAGAGATTTTTATTATTTGAATGATTACATCCTATAGATATTTATCATATTGTTAGTGATAACTATTGTATGATTAAGAAAAACATAGGGATTATTTTTAGGAAGAGACTAATTATATTTTTACAAAAATTTATATTACATGCATCATTTTATAATGATATATTTTATTAATTTTTTGGATGATGAAAAGTGTATATTAGTTTATCAATTAAACTTCATAGTCAAAAATTATTTTGTATCACATTTAGATATTCATATCATGGATATGATCTACTAAGATATTGAAATAATATATGTTGTTGCTTCTATGATTAATAATGAATGTATATTTAATGAATGATCAATATAGTTGTCCAAAATAGATAATGAAACCATAATAGAACATTATTTCCTTACATATAATATCCTCAAAAAATATTTGGTTTTTTTGGGATGAAAAACATTTAATATATGGGAATTATGAAGTTGTCATGATCTTTAGAGTAATTATAATTTGTTGTATTATTCATTTTGATTTCAATAATTGAAGGGGGTTTTTTATTGTGATATTCACTTCTAATTCATATTGGGATATCATCAAAGATGATTTTATCTTGAGTTATCTCAATAGGTCATTGGACTATTATAGTAAATTATCGAACCAATATAAATTTCTCTCCAATATATAATTTGTTTCGAAACATATTAAGAAAATTACATGGGAATGCTCATTATGATATCATGTGAACTGTAATGAGAAAAATCCCAACATTAAATGATGAGATTTTTTAATGGTTTTTATGTTCTTTTAAGTGATCTAGAAGCTTATAAAAAATGGAAGGGATATCAATGAGGTATTTTTTCTATAGTATTTTTCATGATCACATGACTTCAATGGGTTTTATCATAGGGTTTGGCATAAGAAATTTTAGGTTTTCTTATAATTTTTTGTATTGCTTGCTATGAGTATAGTAAAATACACCATAGATAGGTTTTTTTACAATTTAAGAAAACTCATGATACCAGTATGAATATTTTTTTTTCTTTTTATTATTTTTTATTTTATAGTGATAATAACTAGCTCAAACCATTTATGATAGTATATGAGAAATTAGATATAGATATTGATATAAATGTGTTATCCTTATAGAGGTTATGAGAAAGGAAAAATGAAATATTCAAGATACATTTATGATTATTGATATCAATATGGATATGTATGCCTTTTAAAGGTGTTTATATATTGGAATGTACAAATCATATAAAATATATTACCCTAAATCTCTTTTAAGATTAGTGTAGTGATATCACTGATTATGTTTCTAGATGGATTAGATATTATTATGTTTTTGAAGATAATTTAATAGTGGATTGGAAATATATTGTGAGAAAATAGAATGGAATAATTCATATATATATAAAATATTCTTACATTACGGAATTTCATTTAGATGGGAACAAGTAGACTATTAATCATTGGAAAAGATTGATTTGCAAGATGTATGTCAAAATGGATGGGGTGGGATAATGTATTATTTAACAAATTATCAAATTGATTTTTAATTTAGTATAAATTTAGAATAATATAATGAAATTCTAGCGAGGAAGAGTGTATCTATTATCACAAGGGATAGATATATGAGTTTATTGGTTTATCAACTCATGTTGTTATCATTTCATGGTAGAAAATTATATGTGTAGGGATAATGTAGTGTGGTGAGGTTTTCCATAATACTAATTTTTTTACCTCATATTTAGTCAATCCTAATGATTATATTGATCCTTTTAGAACCTTCAATTCATATAATGGTTTATGGATTTTTTTGGTATATATTAAAGAAATTTTTTCATAAAATATTATTGTTTTGGAGTCCTAATAATATTAATGGGTAAAAATAAAAAAGTATCATGGTAAAAATTGTCAATATATTTTTTTATAATGGTTTCATTGATCCGAAAATCATAGTGTTTACCACTGAAATGAGTTTTAAAATATTTATATATATGGTGGGATTATTTAATATTCATTTAATATTAATATATATTCAATATTAAGCAAATGTCAAAACTGTAAGACAATATGTAAAATAAATGAACAAAATGTCAAGTTAATTTTTTTTAGAGTAGTATTTAATCAGGGAATTTTTTAATATAATCTCTGTATTAGTTCAGGTAACATTTTATGCAAAATATAAGCCTACTTTTTTATTTATTAATTTATTGATTTCCACTAGTTTTAGGGTTTTACTTTAGTCTATCCTTCCACATGATATTTTTTTGTGGAAGGGGAATTGTGGAGTATAGATTAATTTTGAAATAACAAGGCCTATATTCAATTTCAAGATATTAAGAAAGAGAAATAGAAGGTTAATGATTAGATTGATCGATTCAATGAAAAAAATATTTATTTTAATTGACAGAATAGTTAATCTATAAAATCTAATGAAATTTGAAAAGGAAAATGATGAAATATAATTTCATTATGTATATTTTAAAAAAGTATAAAAAAATTCTTTGATAGATTCATGCATCTTTTGTTAAATTCATTTCTAGTTCATTTATTATTTAATATTATTGTCATTTATTACAATCTTTCACCTTCATGTAACTAAGAATAGGTTAAATATCAATGAATAATGAGTCAACATAATTCATTAAGAGGTGTCAGAGTTTTCACCGATTGACATCAATTACGCATTATTTTATCAAGTTCATCAAATTTGGATGGGTTATGGGATACACATCTCACCCCATGGGGTCAAAACATGGTGTATTTATTACACATCATGTGTTTTCTAGCCAAAATGGTACACAATTTTTTGGATTACATGATATATATTTATTGTAAACATCATGTATTCTACGTGTTTTTGCATCATAAATCATGGAATATGTATAGTCCAAGGTGAAACATGTATTTATTACACAACACATGGTAATTCCAGTTGAGAAACATGTTAATTAATACATAAATATTTTATATAATACTTATGATGTAGTAGTCGGCTAATTATTAAACACGTAGTGTATTTAATATTAATTACACAATGATTATTTAATTAATTCACATTTATTATAATGCAAGTAGTACGTAATTAATGCACATGTGATGTCAAAATTAATTAACACATGGTGTATTTAATTCACATAGGTTGTAATTAATTAAATCTCATATTTTGTAATCAATTTACACATTGTTTAATTAATTATCATATGGTTTATTTGATTCATATGTGTTTTAATTAATTAAAAAATTGTGTAATTAATTATCATGCGGTGTATTATTAGTACACATGCTTGGTGTTTATCATATAAAGTGTAATTAATTAATTTATATAAAAATATAATTAATTATAGCATTAAACTAATCTAAACATTGTGTGGAAATGTTTTAAATAATATTAAATGCCCAATTAATTCTGTGTTAAATTAAGAAACATATTTTATGTTGCCTCCAAGTAAACATAATGTACTTACTAAAAGTATATGGACTTTCATAATTTTTTGGATGGAATTTTAAGATAATTAATTAATTAATTAATTTGATTAATTTAATTAATTTAATTGTACTTTTTTCTTAATAAAAGAATTAATTGAAATAAATGTTGGCTAATATTAAAATGTATGTTCAGTTCATGTGTGGATGATCATGATCTTATACCGACCTATGTATATATATATATATATATATTTCATTTTATTTAATTACCTGGTTTTATAACTATTTATTTTTATATAAAAATTATGGCTTGTGTATCACACCCACCTATATTATGTAAGGGATTTTGTATTGATAGTTTCTTTTATGTAAACATCCTAACCCATCCTTGTGTTCCCCTCACCTATGTGTGAATAATAGTTCATGTAATAGATGGATCTCCTAGGAAAGTTGAGGTAGTTCAAGGATGGGATGAGTTAAAACTATACTAGGAGATACATAGGTGTATAGTTGTAATACAGCATCATAAACCAGGACTGGTTCAAATATTTTTCCCCTAGGTTCATAGTTGGTTTATTATCCACTAAATAAATAAATTATTAGATAAATATCATGACCATAGCACTTTATTTATTTATTTATTTCTTTCTTTCATGATTATTTATTTATTTGTAATTTATATAGATCACATTAAATAAATAAATTAACAAGCACATAATATGGAATTAAACAAACTAAAATATACATAGATTTTTATATGGACATGGTTAATCAATTAAGTAAAATATTATTAACATTAAAAATAATATGGTTTGATAAAATAGTATATAATTTATGCATAAAAAAATAACCCATTAATTAAAGTATTAATTATTTATAGTGTTTCATTACTTAATTCAGAATAGAGACAACAATTTCAAAGTTCTTGAACAACCATCATTCGGGTGATTAATACTAAAAATGAGTTCTAAATAAAGTTTTGGGTAAACTTAACCACATTGATATCACATTTAAATTCTCTTTCTAGGATTTGTATAAATCTATAGGCATGTGTTGGAGAAAACTGCATCCAGGGTTTCAAGATTAGGAAGTCCACTCAATGGATCAAGGATCTACAAGTCAACAATTTGTAAAGACTTGCCTACCAAAATAGCTTCAAGTAGCTCAACCTATCCTCGTTAGGGTTATGATAAGGTAAATATATATCCATACCACTTTATTATCCATGCTATAGGATAAACTAAGTTTGATGGTGAGGGATATCAGGATTTGATAAAATAGTGGGTGAATAATAAATTAATTTTTTCATTACCTTTTGGAATCACAAAAGTACTAAATATCTTGTTGATTCATTATATAAAATTAAAAATAATATTTTTCTAAATCTATCACTATAATCCATACTATATAATTATAAAATTATCACTAGAATGAATTTCCATGAATGGTATATTCACTTTCACATTACACTTTGCCAATAGAAGAAATTATGCATGCTGAGTCCCCATTTTTCAAGGATCTTTCCAAGGAGGCTAGTGAGGAGGAACATGTTCTCTATTAAAAACACTTGGATGATGTGAAATATATCTAGTGTTTAATGATATTTACCATGTATATTGACATTTAGTATATGCATAATGAAATGGATCCATTTATCTTGTTGTATCATCTCAATAAAGGGAATGAGAGATATGAGATATATGATATATCTAAATAATTTTTCACAATAAATCTTGGAGATTAGATGCCAAATGGTCCTCATGTGGTCAATATAATTTACTACACATAGCACTTTTTCATCCTAATATTTATTTTATAGGATGAGTTTCACACAAATATCATATTATCCTTACTACCTCGGAGTTTCTCTAATATTATTTAAAATTATAGTTTAGGAAATGTTGAGAAGTTACACCCAAAACACCTCACTCTAATTTGAAAATTCGATAAGGATATGAGGCATTAAAATATATGGTCCTTATGGTGAATAATTAAAATCTCAAGTAAAAGGGCCATAACATTCACTCCAAGTCTAAATCCCTTGAGTAGTGATCCTCTAAGAAGATAAAATTTCAATATAAATAAAATTAAGAACATGACATTTTCTTTTAATGTGTGAGAAATGGATATTGGAAATAGAATTGGAATGAATTAATGAATAAGAAAACAATTTCATATACTTCTATTATATTTATCATTGTATATGTTTCAATTATTAGGTATTAAATACAATATAATGTTCACACATTTTTATTAAATATAGGTTCCAAGTAAATATTATAGTAAGAAAGTTGAATTCCCCCAAATGTTGATAAATGATTTTTCATAAATCAACAATTAGAATTTCACAACTTTAGACTTCCAAGAATTTATTTATTAGAATTTTTATTGATTGTTTCCAAATATTTATCTCAATGTTTATTTATACACAAGGAGAAGTAATTTAATTTTTGAAATTAATTTGGTTTTGGTATTTCATACATAATTATTTTTAGTAAAAAATTGAATCATGTATATATCTGGAATTGAGTGGTGAATATAAAATATAATATGATTAACTATTTAGGGAAAGATAATTCTTTGTCTAGTGTAGCTGAATAATATGCCTATAATAATGTTTAATATCAAACAAGATAAAATACTTGGTATACTAAAAACTTACTTAATGGATAAATACAACTTTAAATTTATTTTTATTCCAAAAAATCATCTAGAATTAGTTTATAAATCCATGGAACTATTCTAATGATAATATAGATGTGAATTCATTTACTTCATGAGATTTCTTTCAGATGCTCAATGAAAATGAATTTAAATCATAAAAGATATACAGTTTAAGGTTTCTCTCAAGACTAAGAGAAGAGACAGACTTTTTATAGAGTGACTCATTAGAGTATATCTTTAACTATATTTTTCATTGATCATTTAAAATTTTTAATAATTTCAACTCACATTACATTATACATGATTATAGTATAAGGTGTATCAATGAAGAGTCGTATATATATTACATATCTTCCTTAATTTCTTCAATGCATGAGTTTTAAAATATTAACTAACCAAATATAAACCAAATTTTTAAATTTATATCATATAAATAATCCCTCTAATGTGAATCCATTAAGATCATAGCCTAATGGTGTTTAAAGAGAATCATTTTTTAAGTTATCCTTTGCTTCAAATGTACATAAAAGGATACACAATGTCCATCTCAATTAATTATAATATATTCACTTTCGATATTAATATATCTAATATAGAATGGTATTAATAATAACAACTATATTTATATGAGGGAGAACATATATTTTTATATAGTGGTAGTATGATATATTTATGGGAAGTCTAGTCTTAGGGTGCATATAGGGTGGAACTGGGACAATAGAATCCACAAGAGTGATTAGATGGACTTTTTCCAATAACACATATTGTATAGGAAAGATAAAACCATTATTATGGATTGATATTCATCATGGTAGATGGTATATTATTCAAAGAGAATAATTATTCCTACAAGAATTAATAACTTACAAAAAACTATAATTAATAAGTTTTTATAAATTATAAAATCAATTTCATTTACCAAAATACAATTCTATATTTGGTGGTTTATGTAAATCCATTATTGGTATTCAATAAGAAACTATAAAATTATGGTACAAGTAGTTAAAAATAAGGCTCAATTTTTTGGGCAAAGTTTTAATTCCTAAATTCTATTTAAATAATACTTTTCATGGATTAATGATCATTTTATTTAGAATTTGTTGTTAAGTCCACTTTTCCTTGGAGAAAACATTATGGATAATGTTTATATCTCTTGACCATAAGGATAAGTGATTTTAGAGGATTCCAATAAGGAATAAATGTTATTGGGATCTATTTATAGTTCATCATAATCATAATTATCATAGTATATTCATTTTGAATGAATGGTTTCCAAGTGTCAAAAGTTTACTAGGACCATTGTTTCTTTAAGATATACATGATTCATAATATATTTTCAATAAATGATTAATCTTGAATTTAATTAAGTATAAGGTTAATTTATTCAAAAATGACTTAATTAGAAACCCAATTTATAGGTAACATGATTCACTAGTATATAACAATGTCGTTTCTTAATCCATTTCATGTGCACAAGTTAACATTGTATAGGGAATATAAGATGATAAAATTCACTAAAATTATTTCCAGTGTCACATGGTATTTGTAATATAAAAACAATTTATTCCTAAGATTACTTTGGAAATCTATTTAACATACAATTGAGGGTACATATCTTGGATATTTATTATGAATAAAAAAATTTGGAAAATATAAATTGAGGATAAGTTAAATGTATAGGTTGGTGGTCAAAAATATCTAACCGTGCTTGAGAAAGAAAAATTGGATGAGTTTTTAATAGGTGGAGACATGGTAATACTAGTTTTTAGGGTATATAAAACTAGTCTTCTTTTAGATCAATATTGATCTAGTATCATAGTAAGTATAAGGTAATATGAAAATAAATAATATTATAAACTATAATGTTCATATCAACATACACTGAGTGCATTGGGGATTCTAATTTAGCTTAATAAGTAGTATAGAAATAATCTATTCCAATCCTAGTTCATACCATTAGTTATGTTTTATCATAATAGTAAAAAATTGGTTGTGG
Source organism: Viscum album (assembly GCA_963277665.1). NCBI lineage: Eukaryota > Viridiplantae > Streptophyta > Magnoliopsida > Santalales > Viscaceae > Viscum > Viscum album. The sequence goes on from OY728163.1 coordinate 1,870,555,926, forward strand.
TGTTAATCAAGATTTAGTGATTTGAAAAGGTAGCATAGATGGGATACTTGGGGATATCTTCTCTCAAAGTATTTTCACAGAGGGATGAGGTCATTGTAAACAAACCATCAATAGGTAATTATGGTTGTACTAACAGGTACCACTTAAACCATGGTACTCTCATCACTTGAAGCCTTTACTCAGCAGAATCATGTTTATTGTGTGAAGATAATAGTAGGGTTTGTAGTTGGCTCTAGAGAAAGTGGTGATCTATTAGAGTTGGTTCCCTTGAACCAAAAAGATTTTTTCTTTCAATTACTATTATATTCATAATTTAAATATTAATTAATTTCTTATCACATCCAAATCATTATTCTATGTGATAGTGTTTGTGATAATGTCCAAGGATAATTTTCACATCTAAAGTACATTGCAGTTCTCTACTATGATGAGATTATTTGGATGTTATAACAATACAACTTAAACCTATGTTATATGGATGGATTCGATTGTCTTAAGGGACAAATATGATACTAAATATCAGGGTTAGAAGGCACATAAGACATTGAGACACCATATTATAGTGTTCACCCTTAGTGATCTCTAAGAAGGAAGTTTATGAGAACGTACCCACTAATTGTAATTCCACATGTTTTATGTGTAATTGGATATTCCTATATGCGGCCATGTGTAATTATAATTTAACTCTAATATTATTATTAATTTCTATCACAAATCACATAATTGGATGTATTTCGTAAATGATGATGATGATCATTCATGGTTAAGTTGGATTTGTTGGGTGTGTCATGAGTGGTATTACATTGATGAATAATGTGGGAGAGGATTTATCCCTTATTTTGGAAGTGAATATATTAGGCATTTTAATGTATTTTTAACATCCTGATAAGTCCATGGCCTTGGTATTACATATCGGTAGGTTCATTTTTTAGAAAATAAAAGAAAGAGATTCGATCATATAGGTTGATGACACAAGATATACATGTTTCTTGACATGATATATCATAACAAAGGGATTATATTACATAAAAAACACTCATGTGAGGTTTAATATCATCGTGACATTAACTCTTTTCTTTATGGGTTCCTTGGTTTGTTGTTAGACGCTAAACTTATACTTTAGGCAGCTTATCCTAATGCCACTGAAAAGGTGTTCAAGGGGAGTTTCTATTTTTAAAGATATTATTTTTATATTTATTGTCCCCTTTTAATTTTTTCACTTCTAATGGATGTAATAGTACGTGATGAGAAATTATTCATGGTGTGTAATACTTAGTTTCATGTGTTTTTGTTGTAACGTTTTACCCAACCAACATCTTTATTATTTAAAAATGGTAAGGGGAAAAATCCAATACAAAGAATCCATGGAGGCCTAAAATGGTGAATCCCAAGGGCGTCACCTCTAATTAGATCTTCTTCTTCAAGGAAAAAGGAACCCATGTTAGGAAAGAAAGAAAAGGTTCTGTCTTGAGAAGCTTGAGAAGCAAGGAAGTCAACAACTTTGTTGCCCTCATAATAAGTGTGAAGCACATCTATGTAATTGTTTATGAACCATCTGCACTTATAGATAAGGTATTAAATTGACCAAGGAGTAGTGATAGATCCACACAGAGAGTTATAGATGATTTTGGAGTATGTTTCCACCATAGCAAGGTCAATTTTGATCTACCTGCAAAGGGTAAGACCTGCCAACACCACCCGAGCCTCTTCCTTGAGGGAGTCACCACTTTCTAAGAGGTTGTGAATGAAAAGACAACAAAACCGCAGGAGTCCCAAACCACACTGCCCCTGCGCATAGTACCTGAACAGCAGGATCTGTTGGTGTTTAGTTTGAGTTCATGATGAGGCGGAAGCCAACAAATCCACCTGCCTTGGGAACTAGAAGAGGATACAGTAATAATGGATCTTTTTTCTAGTATGGGTCTGATTGTAGGTGTGTCTCAGCATGCCTTTCCCTGATAAATAAATCCCAGTCAATAAATTTCTTTTTCAGAAAACAAGATATAGCTTCGAACTTGTGACTCCCTTATGCCACTCTTTGTTCCTAGCAAGCCAGGTCGTCCAACAACCCACTAACAAGACCACAGACCATTCCTTCCTCTCATTACTATTGTTGTCTGCACCGTGAAACTAGAGGTTGAGAAAAGAACCACTTGCATTCAGTTGAGAGTGAATAAAAGTAAAGTACCCAAATGAATTCCAGACTGCGCGCGCCCATTCCCCTTCAAAAAATAAATGAGTGGTGGATTCTTCCCATAATTCAGTATTTTAGTAACAATGAGAATCCAACTGAATATCTGTGTGTTTGATTTGATCATCTGTGGGTAGGGATTTGTTTCATAAGTTCCATAAAAGGAAGTTATATTTAGGGGATACATCCTTACACCAAAGCGGCTCTCCTCAAGAGTCAAGCACATTGGGGGAGGACACTATCTGCCAATAGTCTTTACCAGAAAAAAAACTAGTAGTCGAACCTATAAAAACACACAGATTGGGATCGCTTGAAAGATCAATGAGGTCGAATAATCCATGTTGATCCTTGTCCAAGACTTCTTGAGTAAAGGTGGGATGATCTTTAGTAGTCTTGAAGATCATGTCGGGAACTGGACATCCTGGGAAGCCAAGAGGTTCCCCTACCCAGTTGTCATGCCAAAAATTTATATTTACTCTGCCAATTATTCACAAAATATTATTGTAGAGAGTCATTATGCATGGGTGTATCATATGCCATAAAACAGAATAGTTCATCCAAGGAGACTCCAAGGATTTCCCATATTGTTGTCCCATGAAATATCCCCACATGGTTCAGCCCTCTAAAACCACCCATGATAGTTTTTCATGGGCACCGTGCATTTCACCGGAAACACTTCTGATATTTATACCACCCTCCTTTTATGGCTTATCCAACCTACTCAAAGACGCCCAAAGGTATTTCCTATCTAATTGGGTGTCCCAAATGAAAGAGACCAGAATCTTTTCAATGCCTTTAATCACTACTTTGGGAACCTTCAGGGCTGAGAGTATGTGAATTGGAATAGAGGTGAGGACACGATTTACCAGGGTGATTCTGCCACCAAAGGATAGAAAACGATTCTTCCACTTATTGACCTGCCTAGGGATCTTGTCGACAACCTTTTTGAAATGGTGAATGCGCAACATACCTGGGGTGATTGGGGTGCCTCGATATTCCATATGAAAACTTTGCATGTGAATTTACAACTCCCTCCATAGAATATTGGCATGCCCATCTGTACAAAATTTTGAAAGGTACAAACTAAATTTCTCATGAGTCACCACTTTCCCGCTCCAATGATTGTATTCCTTAAGAATTATGTTGATTCCACCTATTGATTTTTTACTCCCATTTAGAAAAATTATAGTGTCATCTACAAACATGAGTTGGGAGATAGTACTTATCCGATGACTGGATTGGAAGGGTAAAATTATTCTCTCCGTAATACTTTTGTTGATTAGCAGACTCAGGGTGTCTTGCATGAGAATGAACAGACTGGGGGACAATGGTTCACCTTTCCTGAGCCCTCGTACTGATTTTAAAAATCTGCAGACCTTCCCCATGAAAGATATAGAGATCTAAGGAGATTTTAAGCACCTATACAAAAGATCTCAAGACCAAGTAGAGAAACCCATACTAGCAAGGACCTTGAGGATAAAGTTCTGTTCAATCCTATCATAGGCTTTGTCCATGTCCAATATGAGAACTGCATTAGAGCCAACTGATTTGAGGTTCACCCCTCTAATGAATTCTTCTATAGGACTGATGGATCCTTTAATCGATCTATTTTTAACAAACCCATGTTTCTCCTCAGAAATCTAGTGAGGGAGGTTCAGTGAAAGTCTGCAATTTAATAGAGCATTAAGAACATTTTAAGGTAAATTACACATGCTGATGGGTCAAAATTGGTCCATTGCTAGTGGGTATTTAACCTTGAGGATGAGTACTAGAATAGTAGCATTGGCCATGCGAGGGAGGTGGCCGCCTCTGAAAAAATCTTGGATATCCTCGATGATGTCTCCTTTAACCAGGTCCCAAGAGTGAACACAAAACCAACCTGGGAAACCGTCTGGACCTAGTGAGCATTCTGGGTTGAGCACAAGCATTGCATCATGAATCACGCCCAAAGTATATTAGATATTACCGAACTCCCTACACCTACTGATTACCCCATGCCCTATCATCAACATCACCTAGGGGGAACCAAATCATGAGTTATGTTCTGTTTTTCATGGCTAAACCCTGAAGCTGACCCTATAGAGCTATAATTTAATATTTTCATATCTACTTATAAATGGTATTTTATGGGAAAAATGACATTGTTTTGATCTATATGGGAAAATTCTCATGATAGACTATTCAGTTTCCCAAAACTAACACATGATGATATTTTCATGAAAAATTCCATGTAAGCAAGGAGTAGGCCATGGTGTAGCCTCTGCGAGCATTGGAGTAGGGGACGGTACACCCCTATAATTCATGTGATGGTCTAACCACAACTGAAATATGGGTTTTTGAAAACTATTAAGTGACCCGAGCTAAAAAATACTTAAATATTATATTAATATTAGGATTTAAATAATACATCTCATAATAGTCACATAACCCAAATACCAAAAGGTATATTTTATTATGTATTAGCTACATAAACATTTTATTTTACAGCACTTGAAAAGTTTTATCCATAATCATGATCATATGTACCCTTTATATAAATATCACATGATGCAATAATCTTTATAACCTATGGATTGGAAATAGATTAATGGTCTGAGCTAAAATTCATAGTAAGGGAAAATATATATCATAAAGTATTAGGTCATAAACATCAAGGAGAATATTATATGGATATAAATAAAATAATAAAAGGTCAAAATAACTTGGATAGTAATAATTAAACTTTATGAAGCAACATATGATCATAATAATAACATTAAGGACCAATAAATGAAATGAAATGTTTTAAGAAAAGTACCAGTATTCCTAAAACATGTGAGCATGACATAAAAGTGTGGAATACATTTAAAATAAATAATAATAGTGAAAACATGGTATAACATGATAAACAAATTTAAAATCTGGAACATTCATAAATATATGATTTTTTATCCTTATGAACTTGGCTACTTGCCAACCTGTTCACTCATAAAATTTTTAGTAGTGTTTAATGCCTTCACACTCACCCTTTATGAATCTAAAAACTTATTAACCTATTCGCATATAAAATTTTTAGTAGATATTAATTTCATCACACTAAAATTTTTTGAACCTAGGGACTGTCTAACCTATTAACACATAAAATTATGAGTAGAGATTAATGTCATCAGACTCACCCTTTGTGAAACTAGCTACTTGCTAACTTATTCACACATAAAATTATGAGTAAAGCTTAATGCCTTCACAAAAACCCTTAATAAACCTAGATAATTTATGGCCTATTCGCATAAACTTTCTATCTCATGATATATAATAATTTAGCCAACTAATTATAGGGAGATATAGGAATCATCCTTCTTGTAATACATACATATTGTTCACCTTTAAAATAAAACATTCATCAACTTATAAATAACCCATGGAAAAAAGAATGTGTTTCTTAAAACATTTAAAAAACATCACATAACAAGAACTTAATATATCATAGAATATAATATCTCTCATTTTCAAAAATAAATCATATCCTAAAAACTTATAAAGGGCGATTAAAAATAATTTCATTAAAAATAAACCTTTGAGGGTAAATATAAGAAAAAATATAATAGTTTTGATAGAAAAAATTTAAAACATTGAATAGAAAATTAATTTCAAAAACAAAATTTGAAGAGAAAGGGAAGGTTTTTGAAAAAATTATTATAAATTCTTTCTAATAAAAAGTCCTTGAAAATTCATAAAGGTTTCATAAAGGATAAGTTAAAATACATTTAAATTTTTTTCTTTTAAGAATATCCTTAATAATGTAAACCTGAAAAAGAAATAAATTTTTCAATAAAAAAAAGTGACAATAATTTGATAATTTTTACTTTTAAATTTTTTATTTAATTATGGAAAATTCAAAAATTAATTAATTTTATCATAATAAAAGGTGTAATGGATTATAAAACCTCTTAATTTTTAAAGGATAGAAAAAAACCTTTGATCATTTTGAAAGAGCTTTTGTCTGAAACCCCACTTCTTTAAAGGGATAAAAATCATTGATTTAAAAGGAATTAAGTGGAAAAGAATAATTAGAGATAAAAACACATTCATTTTTAATTAGGGAAATTATAACATTTAAATAAAGTTTATAACATGGATACTGATTAAAAATCCAATAAAAGTAATAGAAATTATTCTTAACAGAATGTGTTTTAATGAAACAATAGAATCGTCAAGGAAGAAGAATTTGGTGTGAAATATTATTTACCTAAAAAATAAGTTATAAAAACAAAATAACTTCATAATATGTTATATTACATCAATATTGAAATATAATATACAAATAATAGTGAATATGAACCAAGGAATAGTTCTTAGACACAAAAAACCCTTACAGCTCTAGTAATTTTTAAATAAAAAGTAATCATAAGCTTAAAAATAATATGGTTCTATAAATCCTAAGAATTGAATCATGGATTATGTAAAAATAAATTATTTTTATGAATATAAACCATATATAGATGTAATTTTTTCATAATAATAAAACATGTCTTAATGAAGATAAGTTGAGACAAAAAACTCTTACCGTGTTTTGTTACTTAGTTGATGACACTCTAAAATATTATAAAACATACATAGATAAATTAATATACTATTTTATGACCTTAATCGTAAATATTATCCTTTTATAATAGTTATTACAATTCTTTTTCATGACTACAATAACTATTTATATCATATTATGACAATCGGGAGTTTGTAACTTTAACTGTTTTACGCATGTTTAATAATTTTGATATCATTACCCATAACATTATATAAATTTATTTATTAATATTTATTTTAATATTTTTTAATATATAATTATATTTATTTAAAATGTTTTTATTTCATTCCATGTGTGTTTTTGTTATGTTATGTGAAAACCAAATTGATAACAGTTTATTTCAATGATTTTAGCTAACAAAAAATTCACTTTAATAATAAGTTAAATAATTAATATAATATTTAAAAAAATATATAATAATAATTATTTACATGGTAAATTATAATAATATTATTTTTCATGTTCCAATAGTAAACCATAATCATGTATTAAAGAATTGTACACATTGGTGGTTAAACCAACCCAAACTTGAACACGCTTTAACTTGAATGGAGGGTATGGTTAAGGACGTGTTTTATTGAAATATTATCATTATAATAGAATTAAAATTATATTATTGTTATTATTTATTATTTTGAACCATATTTTTAGATTTAATTATAATATATGAAAATCTAAATGAAAAACTAAAAATGTTTCATCATAGAGGCGGAAATCTTCATATACGCACAATTAGAACTCATGTTTCCCAATGTGTGAGAGAGGGTGATGGTTGATATTAGATTTAAATTTTGAGGATAATAATTATATGATATATATAATATTTATTCATAACTTACACTATTAATCCCATCCATTAAAATTGAAAATCAAAAACAAACAACATCACTTCGTGGAGGCGGTAGTCCGCACAACACACTAATGATGTTCTTTTGTGTTTGTAAGTGGATGAAAACAAATAAATAAGGTATATACCACTAATATGGAAATATATAAGTACACCAATGATAATTAATTCATAATATTATTATTTTGATAAGATATTTGGAAGATTAATATTAATAAAAAAAATTTAGAGGACATAACACTTATGTTGTAGACTTGAATTTTCTCTTAGAAGTTCCCTTAAAATTGAATGGGTTAGTATAAGTATGGGTGACCAGTGGATTGTGTTTGTGGTATAGGTTAATAGGGATATTAATAGGGATTAATTGAAATTAGTAATTTGAAAGGGGGGTTTATTTTTGAAATGGTGTAAGTGGTCACCTTTTATAAGAGAGGAAAAGGGAACTTTTGGAAACACCCCTTATATTTTAATAATGTCATGACACTATTCCAAGGTCAACGACTCAAAAATTTAGAAATTATTTATTTTGGATGATAAATAAAAAAATATGGCTTTCCACACATATTTTAGACATGTAATAATGCACTTACCATTTTGTTTTCATATTTTAGTCTTTAATTTTTAAAACAAGGTATCTAGTTTTTAACTAAGTAATTTTATGATTTATTAAACATAAAAAACCCATATAACAAAATTTGGGTGTTTTAGAACTAAATTTAAATCTATTTAATCCAATTAAAATTCTAATAATTACAAAATTAACTTTTAAATTAAAACATATAATGTGTAGAAAACCTGTTTTATTAGAAAAATAAAATTTTAACCATTATGGATTCCTAATCTTATTTAGTAGTGATTAAAAATTAAGTAAGTGTTAGTATATTTTATTTATTTTTATATACATCACACTATAATAATTATTTAACGGATTTCAATTTAATTGATTTGATATAAATTCCTTGATATTACAAAACAGTAATTTTATAATAATTGTTTCACCATTACCATGGTAATTAACATTAATCCTAGAAATATAAATTTATAAAAAAAATTAAATTATATATATTGAATAATATTATTTTTATTATCTAAAATTTAAGAATTATTTTATCAAATTAACTTTCTATGTGTATGTAAATTAATTTTAACTTTAGCGTTGTATCACGTGAAAACCCGTTTTTTTGAAAAGGTTTATTTTTAAGAAAAAAGATTTATGATTAGAATAGAATTATCAATAAAATTTATTCCAATTAAATTAAAATAATTATTATCAATAAAAAATAATTTATTTAAAATTAAAATAAATCAAAAAAATTTATTTTATTTTGATATATTTAATTAAACAAAATAGTCAAAAAATACTTTTATTTAGAATTATATATAAATTTTAAAAATGTTGTGAATGGATTTATAAATTAAAAATATTAATTTAAAACACTTTATTCTAATTTTTAATATATATGTTTATAAGAAAAAATTTTGAAAAAAAAATTAATGTATTCATATAACAAAATAATTTCATAAAAGTCATGACATTAATCAGTACTTTCACTATTCACTTAAAAACCAAATATTTTATAAAAATATAAAAAATATACAAAGATAATTTTGTCATTATGAATTCAAAAATTAATTTTAATTTATTAAATTTAAATTTTTAATTTTAATATTTATCTTTTTAAAATAAAATGTATGATATAAATAAAATAATTTTGATTGGAAATAACCATTTTAATATTAACGTGTATTAATTATTTACCTTATAAAGGTAATAACTCCTAATTTTTTACCATTTTAGTGTTTATTATAGCTTTATTAATAATTTATTATTATTTTTTTTAATTTCTTACATTGGGTGTACCGTGTAACACAAGTAATAGAACATAGTTTGTATTTTAAAGGATCTAAAATTTAGAGTCATTACAGTCTACACGAAGCGCATTTCTTCCCTACTGGGTTGGGCCAGTGTGAACCCAACATGGTTTTTTGGGCCAGCTAACCACACATCCAATCTACCTAGTTGGGAATTTTGGTTCAGGCTAGCAGTTGGACATGACTGCACTACCCGGATTAGTATCGGGTGGGTTGTGCACTAGGTCAGCATATGCCACCCAGCCCATGAAGGGGGTCGGGTTTGGCTACTGGGTTGAATCATGCCACCCTTCATGTAGGGGGGTGGTTTACCATATAATCATGATTGTATTTATGTTTAGGGGTGGTACCCTAACCATTCTCATTATGTTGCATCCATGTTGTAGAAACCACCACCACCCACTTCTATGGTCATCACTTTGTCAACTCTCTACATTAATTCCCTTTATCATAGCACTATATTCATGCCACAATTGTCACACCACACTGAAAATATCACCTTTTATATATCTATTTGGGCTCTTTCTGGTCCATACACCATCATTCAATGATAGAGTTTTCATCTTTTTGTCTATACATGAGAGGGGGAGAGAGATGTGTGGGAGATGGGGGAGAGGAGAGATGATAATCGGAAAATCTAACACCCTCTTCATGATCCTATCATTAGTTAGTAGCTAAAATTTATTCCAAGGATGCATGATCTAAAAATGGGTTATAGAGTCTAAAAACTAAGCCTCTAGTCTTCCACACTACCTTTGTTATTCATCGATTGATCATCATTCATCATACACACACTAAATAAATTAGGCAGCATTAATTCAACCCAAAAATAATTAATATGGGGAGGAAATCATATATGGTAATTAAATAATTAAACATCACTCAAAATTAAACATAAACAAATAAATAATGAAGTAACATTCCCTACATCGTGATTGGATTAATGTTCAATGAATATTGTGATCGCATCAGGCTATATTTTCAACTCCTCAAAGAAAACATTCATCGGATATCTGATTATATCTCAATCTAAATTTTTTAATTAAGTATTATAGATACTATCCCTAATTAGGTAACATAATGGAATTTAGATAGGTGAGTATTTAGGTTTTATAGTATTTATTTAAAAATGCCCAAAATGAACCTGGTCCTAGGCCCCGAGAGCATGAACACAATTAGGTCTCCCCTAGGGTAACCCCACCATTCTTAACTTAATTTTAGTGCCATAATTTTCATTTAACACTTTTTTTAGGATATAAAATTAATTTTAGATAGAATAGAATATAATTAGGACCCGATGATTCTGAATTTATCAAAATATCTCAGTGGTCTATCTCAAAAATATTATGTAAAATATTTCAAAATCTCATATGAAAATTTTTGGATCTCTGCAAAATATTTAACTACCTAAATCAAAGTTAAAATTTCATAACTCTTTTAATTATATTGAGGTAAACTTATGGTATGTGTGGTCAATCTAGAAACACTACTAAAAAATGTCTCACAATACTATTAGAGTAGTTGAATAGTAATGAGAACTCTAAATATACAACGATGATGAGTATTCAATAAAAAGGAATGGTGGTTGTGCAGGTTTACAAAGTAGTTAAAGGTGGAATACCATTGAAATTTGACAGTTATTTCTCACAACACATGAACAACAAAAATAAACTCTTGAAACATATCAAAATGTGGGATGATAGAGTTTTTACTTTGATTAATAATGGATCAATAAAAGTCATAGGAATTGGAAGCACCAAAATTTGTAAAAAAAACTTGAATCAAGATGTATAGATCTTGGTTTTTCCTTGCAAGACTTTGGAATATTTCTAGGAATATTTTCAGAGCCAGGCGCTGAGACGGCTCGCAATTCTAGGGCCCGGTGTTCCCAGAATTAATTTTATTAAAAATATTGAATATATTTTTATTGCGCGCACATAGTTTTTTAGAAATAATTGAGTATCTCTTAAATAAAAGTTTGGATCAAAAATTTGAGGGCACGGTTGAGTCCTAAATGTGGCGTTTACCCTTGGTGAGACATAATTTTTATCGGTTCGGTTCTTCTATATAAAAAAATCCATTGAGGACGTAACCGTAAATAAATAAATTATTTTATTTTATTTTATTTTGGACATTTCTTTGAATTAATCTTGAATGGGGACTCTGATTGGAAATTTGGTACCACTGTAGAGATCATAATGCAGTGTTTTTCTTAAGTATGACCTAAATTAAGAGTGCGTGAGATGTTCGAATCCCACATCCATTAGTGGGTGTGGTTAAGCTATTCAACCTTGACCTAATTACAAGGTTATAAATAGTTGATTATGAGATTTTGGTTAGGGTTTCCTCATAATCCTCCCAGAGTGATAAGCTCCCTATTTTCCTCCATTCCTGATAAAATGACAAACCTTCAACGGATCACATGATCATAGGCGGACATATTCATCGAAGAAAAATAGATCCAAATCAAGGTAGGATTCTTTCCTTTTGAATTATGCATCCCTGATTTCAATTCTTGAATTATATTTGATTTATCATCAATTTTTCTACTTAAACATCAACATTGATTACCAAACTAACACGACCATCAATCAATCTATCTTGTTTCCTCTTTTCTTCACGCGTACTTTGTATTTTACTTTTTAGCACGTCAAAACGGAAAAGGATCGTCGAGCAAGGCATGGATCTGTGTTGATCAGAGCTTGAGGATTGAATATATGAAATAATTTTAAATTTCATGCTTTAAATGGATCAGGAGTGTCTTTAGAAAGGTGTGGTGGCTCCATGCAGGACACGCAAGTAGAGGATGTGGTCCGGGGTGACCAGGCAGAAGCTCTAGTCAGTGGTGTGGTGCAGGTAGGTAGCCAATGGGGTGTACGAGAAACAGGCAGCGGTCAGGGAACGACCCATTGTAGTGAGGCGAGAAAGAGAGGTGGTCTGACGAGGCAGTTTGTGGGTAGGCAGTGGCCTGCAGCGGCAGGGCAAGGGCATGCAGGATAGAGGCGATGACAACAGGTGATCTACCGTGTGGAACACCCCCCCAATGCAGTTTTTGGAAAAAATTGAAGAAATATATTTAATAAAATTAAAATTATTATTATTATTATTATTATTATTATTAAATGGTTTTTGTGTCATTAATTCCTCATGGAACGTCCCTTTGATGCACCACCAGTGGCGACGTGACCCTGTCTTCGAGATGGTATTTTTACAACCATTATTGAATACCTCTCCAAAAAAGGGATCAAGTCTATAAGGAATCCTAAAATAAAAATATAATAATTATTTTCAAATGCTAATTTGAACGTAACTCCTACATGGATTGTCCACTTGATGTGCCATCTATAGAATTATGACCCAATTTTTAACCTGGTCATTTCGAGACCAAGGTTGGCTACCTTTTTCAAGTTTGTGGATCAGGCCCATGAAAGGCTTGTGAAAAATTAGATTTAGTAATATTATTAAATCTTTGACCCACCATAAATCATGTGTATGATGTCCAATTGATCCACTGTCAGCAGTGATGTGACATAGAATTTGAGGTGGACACTTTGAGACCAATATCGGGATTTTAATTTAGGATCGATGTGTGGACCCCATAAGACTCCATTCAAGTGTAATGTGGTGAAATATGAATTTTTCATTGGGTATATAATTGAGGAAAATGAATAGACTATCTCAGGATTTTTTTAGAGGATCACAGTGGTGTAATCCATATATTTTATATCATTTTGGTTTAGAGATGTGGGCCCCATGATGAATTATTCATGCACAATGCTGGAAAATGCATCTTCTTTACCAGGTGTCTAATTCGGGTTAATTAATAGTCGATCTTGTGTGATTTTCCACAGATATCACAACAGTATGATCTGTTTGGTTATACGTGGCTCTTTAAAGATTCCTTTCAATGAAAATACATTTTTTCCTTCGGACCAACGATGAGAATCATGCACTCGTCATCCTTTTGGCCAGTTATTCCATATACTCTGGGAGTACACTAGAACACCTAGGGGTACATGTACACATTTTAGTACCCAAGTATGTCTAAGTACACAGATAGTAGATGAGGTGGGTTTACATGTTGTGTGGGCCCCAAACACGTTGCGTACCTCATTATGAATCTTATACCCATCGTATATCCATTTTGGACTCAAACTTTGGCATGTGAGTAGCTTATCTTGAGTTTTTTTCTTCATAGAACATGATGGTTCCCTCCATAGTGCCTTTAGAGATATGATGAGATATATTTTAAGTAGTGTTCAGTTAGTCTATAATAGGATTCTTTCTAGGTGATGATCCTGCTAATGTACTAGGGTGCGTATCCCTGATAACTGGAGTGTTGACTTTCCATCGGAATGGGTGATGGTCCTCTATAGCTACTTCAGGGTTTTGATTTCCCTAATGTACTAGGGTGTGGATCCCTGATGACCAAAGTTTTGAAACTCTATAATCATGGGTGTGGGTCCTCTACTACTACTTGATGGAAAGTATTCTCTAGTGTATACCCTTTAGTGGGGATAGGCAGTGGTTACTCGTCAACTTCCAAGTATTGATCCCCCTAATGTACTAGGGAATGGGTCCCCGATAACTAAGTTGAACCCCCCACCCCCCCCCCCCCCCGCGTGATGTGCTAAGGTTTAGGTCCTTTACAGTTTGTGACCACTAGACTGTGCGGAACAGTGATGAGATGTGGTTTGACGTACCATTGGACTCATGAGAAAGAGGGACACTTTCCCCACCGAGATGCTTCCTTGTGATGTGATCTAAAACCATGTGGGAGAGTCAGTGCCACCCAAAGAGAAAAGTATCAGCATGTGGTGATTGATTCCATTATACTTGTGTGTTCATGGTAGATGTGTTGGGTGATGGGTATCATAGATGGACATACCATGGAACTATTAGTGACTCCTCTTCTTAAGTTGAACTGTGAGATGGACATCCCCTTAATCTCTCATCTAGGATTCTTTGACTGAGCATATATATATATATATATATATATATATATATATATATATATATATATATATCCTATTATAGTACCCACTCCTTAGGCTTGGTTACTCTCTTTCTAGGAGAGACAAAGACATGTGGGGTATGCCCCATGCTTTCCGTGTCTAGCTTATCATGGTTAGATGAGTCTAATCTCATGATATAGGTAGAGAAGAATCAAAAAGAAGTTTATATCCTCACCATTTTTAGCTCCCTGTGTTTGGATGAGTCTAATTTCACTATCTTGTTAGGTTGAGTTGTACTACTTATGTTCTCTTTTACCGTACCTGGTTTTATCTACTGCTTTCCTCTTCAGTTGTATATCTTAATGCTCCACCTTCACCATTTTTGGGACATTCTACTGGGTATGTATATACTCACTCCTTTAATGGGATTCACCCACATGTTACGTGTCTTTTCCATACAAAGGACTGGATGGTTGTGACTTCATAAGAGCTTAGGGATATGGGGTTCTTGTACCGTGTATAGTGGTCATAGCTTGAGATTCAGTATTTGGGCTCACTTAGTGTTTTCCTTTTCTATTTTTGTTAGGTTGGGATAGTTTTCTAGTTGGTAATTTATTTTTTTCCCTTTAATTTTAGTTTTTACAACCATACATCATTTTGTTTAGTGGTTCATGCATATTTGGTATATTTAAAGCAGTGTTTTGTTCTTAATTTTTTCCCACTACACTTTTTCATTGAGTTGGATATGTGCATGTGTATACGTTTTTAGGAAAAGGATTCCATGAGTTTATTGTGTATTCAGTGCTTATCGCCACCCCCTGGCCTATGGAGGTGGTCTTGGGGTAGTTGTGGCTTGATCCCTGGTTTGGGTCAGGTCATAATAGATTGGTATCAGAGGTGATTTATTACTTGGGATGTTGTCAGTACATTCCATAAAAAGGAATTGGTTAGGATTTAGGGAATTGTATCAAATTTTCTTGAGTGCGCATCTCAGGCTAGGGAGTCTAGGAGTGGCACGAGCAGTCGATGTATCTATTCATGAGAACCCTAATTACCCTCTTGTCGATTCAACATGCTGAAACATTTATTGCAGGGATCAATGGTACATGCATCATATAG
The DNA here is from genome assembly GCA_963277665.1 of Viscum album. NCBI lineage: Eukaryota > Viridiplantae > Streptophyta > Magnoliopsida > Santalales > Viscaceae > Viscum > Viscum album. The sequence continues at coordinate 1,870,571,474 of OY728163.1, forward strand.
GATTGAGTATTTAACTATCCTTCTTGAGATAGATCCCCATTATTATGGATATATATATATATATATATATTCTCATCGGATCATGGTACTCCATGATAACTTTCAAGATGCGTCTGTGATGATAGATAACAAGGATATCTGATCTGGTTGGTGAAGATGACCTTACGAGCGATGAGGCCTCAGTTTATGGTCTATCATATGGTCCCATTCATCTAGATGGAAAGGTATAAGTACCTCTACCTTTTGAGATGTATATAGTCCCAGTTAAGTAGGTTGAGTATGTGCATAGGCTGAGCGCACTCTATGAGTTCCAGAGAGACCACAAAGGTTTCGCAGTGAGCCAAATCCTCAGGCAGCAAAGGATTGGATAGAGTCAGTGGTTTGACTCTTCAAGATTTTCCAGATACTGATGGATCAGATGGTGGATTTGGTAGCCAGTCTTTTCCATGGAGCAACTGGATGTTGGTGGAGCTCGGTTACTCATATTCATGATGAGTCGGTGCTCTCATGTGACGACTTCCAGTAGCTATTCCATGATGAGTACTACCCCTCTTACTTATGATGCATTCTGATTAAAGAGATTCTAGAGAATTATAATGGAGGTATGATGGTGGTTGAGTATGTAGTAAGGTTTACAGAACCTACTCGGTACTCTCTAGACATGATCTATAGTAGCTACTTCCAAGCATGACAGTTTGAGTAGGGACTATGTTAGGATATTCGTGCCAACATACTACCTTTCTGTATCTTAACCTACATCAGGGTGCTAAAGCAAGCACTGGTGACAGATATATTTCTATTGTAGGGATATCAGATAACTGGTTTTGACACTAGTCACAGCAGATCTAATATATATGTCGCAGTTAAAAGACATCAATTGAAGGGGCCTCGACACAGGAGGCATCCCCCTGATTAGACTCATGAACATGGTTAGGTACAACACAGAGCATTGGGACAACCTGGGGAGGGTTGGTTCTATGCTTGTGATTGGTGAGGTCACATGGAATGAGACTACCTAAACATCCATGTTGAGCATCTAAGATAGATAGAATATGGACCACCAATTTAGAGATTGCATCGTGATCAGGGATCCCCCAGGAAATGATAGGGTGGTCCCCAGAGAGGTGGTGTTGGCATAGGAGTGGGAGGAGCTGCAGGTGGTGGAAGACTCTATGAGATCCTTCCACCACCACCACTAGGTGGCTCACGTCAGGTTCATGGAGATAGCAGTCAGCGTCGAGGGCAGAGGCATGCTATGGATGTCTAAAATCCTATAGTGCATGAGATGATAATAGGTATTCTCTATGTATCTTATACTTATGGCAGTATAAATTGTTTTACATTGTGTGAGGTTCTCTTTTCGCCTTGCTTATTTCTCAATGTTTTACTAGGGTGATGCGGGGTGTCGGTGTAACCCTATGTCGGTGTTGTTCAAATTAGCTTAAAATTCATGAGGAAAAGGTGTTATTTCCCCAACGAGACATGTTTTTATGATGCAAGAAAAACTATGAGGGTGATTCAGTTCCATAAAAAGAGAATAATTTCGAGGTGGGGTGGATCATTCCCTATGACTTGTGTGTTCAAGGAGAGTTTGTGCGATGGAGTGTTAGAGTAGGTACTGGTATTTACATTGGATTTTTCCTTCTTGACACTTTTTTCTTAGGATGTCTCTAGTGGGTGTGGTAGAGTATCTAGTTTAGGGTTACACTCCTTCTTAGAGAGGAAAATACATGTAGGGTATGCCATGTTATTTTCCTTTCTATATTCTCATGGTTGGATGATTTTACTCACATACCTTGTTTGTTGGTACCCTTGTGTGCTCGATGTCAACCTTGATATAGGTTGAGGCAGCTGAGACCCCATGAACAGAACTATGTGACTCAATAAATGGTGCTGGAAACATTAGTATTCACCCTTAGATTTGGAGATGCTTCATTCTGGGAGAGTGCTTTGTGGTTAACTCAGACCACCATAGTTTTAGGTACGTCTCCACCTAGAGATACACGAACCTGAGGCAGCAATTCTGGTTAGAATTCCTTCAGGACTATGACTTTAGGATAATTTATACTCTTGGGAAGATCCAATTTGTGGAAGATTCCCTTTGTAGTAAGTCCTAGACTTTCTTAGTGTAGGAAGATTCAGAGAAGTTAGATTCCATGTAGATGAACCTTGTGGAAAAATAGGATACATTTTTTCTTCTGTTGATGGTGTTGAATACTTCTCTTCTCGAGCATGTGAGAGAGCCTCAGCTATGAGACATCAACTATAAGGTATTTTATAACAAGATATCATTAAGAGTTTCACTTGATGGTTTTTCTGAGGAAGGGAATCATGTTTTCTTTTTCCAGGGATGGATCTGGTCACATTGTGAGAGGAGGTGATGAGTGAGTTTCACAATTCTTCTTTATCTATACATCCCAGTGTAGGGAAGATCCAGGTGTAGGCTCAGTGTCCCCACCTCTTCACATAGTTTGTGCTTTTCAGGGATGAAAATATTTGAAGAAGGGAATGATGTAGAGACCCTAGTTATACCCTATAATACTTTGGAATATTTCTAGGAATATTTTCAGAGCCAGATGCTAAGACAGTGCGCAATTCAGAGGCCCTGTGTGCTCAGAATTAATTTTATAAAAAATATTTAATATATTTTTATTATGTGTGCTCGGTTATTCATAAAAAATATAGTATATCCTAAAAGGAATATTTGAGGGAATGGTTGAGTTTTAAATGGGGAATTTACACTAGTAAAGACATAAATTTTGTCAGTGGGGGTCTTCTGTAGAAAAAATTCACCGAGGATATAACCGTAAATAAAATAATTAAATTAAATTGTTTTATTTCTAATGTTATTTCGAATAAATCTTGAACGAGGACTCATATTGGAAATATGAGGCAACCATCTTGTTTGTAATGAATTATTTTACCTAAGCATTAACTAAAATGAGATGGTTCAATATGTCTGAATCTCTCACCCTTTGGTGGGTGTAGTTAAGCGGTTCAACCTGGACCTAATTACAAGGTTATAAGTAGGTGATTATGAGTTTTTGGTTAGGTTTGCCTCATAATCCTCCCACTGTGACAAGATCCCACTTTTCTTCTGTTGGAAAGAAAATGACAAACCTTCATTGAATGGAAAGATCATAGGAGGGTGTATTCATCAACGATGAATGGATCTAAATCAAGGTAGGATTCTTTCCATTGAATTCTGCGTCCCTCATTTCAATTATTGAATTAAAATTGATTCATCATTGATTTTTATGCTTGAACATAAACATTGATGGAAAAAATAACATGACCATTGATCGATCTATCTTCTTTCCTCTATTCTTTGCATGTTCTTCATTGTTTACATTTTGGAACATAAAAAAACAGATTTTCAATTGGTGCATGGATCTATGTAGATCAGAGCCTCAGGATCAGATATCTACGATCATTTTAATTTTTGGACTTGAAATAGATCGGTGGGGGCTTTCAGAAGATGTGGCAGCTTCGTTCAGGATGTGAAAGCAGAGGACATGGTCCGAGATGATAAAGTGGTGGATCTGGCGAGTGGGATGGCATAGGTGGGTGGCCAACGGGGTGTCCGAGAAGGAGGAAGAAGTAGGGGTGTATCCCATGGTGGCGAGATGAGTAGGTGAGGTGGTACGGCGTGGTGACTGGTGGGCAGGTGGCGGCCTATAGTGGTAGGGTTAGGGTGAGCAAGATGGAGGCGGTGACGGTAGGTAGCTAACCGTGTGAAACACCCCCCATGGAGCATCTATTAGATGCGCCTTCAGTGGCAATATGACCCTGTCTTCGAGATGGTATTTTTAAAATTAATTTTGAATACCTTTATTCAACCCAGGGATCAGGTCTATAAGATGCCCCAAAATAATAATAATATTATTATTTTCAAATACTAATTTGAACATCACTCCTGTATGGAGTGTTCGTTTGACGTGTTGTCTGCAACAATGAGACCTAGTTATAGAGTCGATCATTTCAAGACTGAGGTTGGATACATTTTTTCATGTTTGCAAATCAAGCCTACCAGATTCCCCTGAAACATTAGATTTAATAATATTATTAAATCTTTGACCCACCATAACTGATGCGTACAACGTCCAATTGATGTGTCATCAGCAGTGATGTGACCCTGAATTTGAGGTGGATTCATTGAGACAAATATCTGGATTTTAATTGAGAATCGATGTGTGGGCCTCACAAGATGTCATTCAAGCATAATGTGGTGAAATATGACTTTTTCATTGGGTGTACGATTGAGGAAAATGAATAGATTATCTAGATCATTTTTCTAAGAGGATCGCAGTGGTGTGATCCATATATTTTATTTCATTTCAGGATAAATATGTGGGGCCCATGAGGCACTATTAATGAACAATGATGTGAAATTCATTTTCTTCACTCAATGTCCTATTCTGGTGAATGAATAATCAATCATCTGAAATTTTCCAAAGGGATCACAATAGTGTGATTTGTTTAGTTATCTCGAGCTGTATGAAGAGGAATGTCATTAACATTACATTTTTTCCCTTTTGGACCAACGATGAGCATCGTGTTCTCATCATCCTTTTGGCCAGCTATGCCATGTACTCTAGGAGTACACTACCATGACAAGGGGTACATGTACATAGTTTAGTACCTGAGTATGGATAGGTACACATCTAGGTGGTGATGCGGGGTCACACATCGTGTGGGCCCCATATGCATTGTGTACCTCATTATGAATCTTCTACCAACCGTATCTTCTTCTTTGGGACTCAAACTTTGGCCAACGAGTAGCCTATCTGGAGTGTTTTTTCGCGTAGAACGCAATGGTTCCCACTATTTTAGATTTCAAGATTTTATGAGATATATTTTAGTTATTGTTCATAATGGTTATCATAATCTTATTTCTAGGTGATGATCCCCCTGACGTACTAGGGCGCAGATCCCCGATGACCAGAGTATTGACCCCTTGTCAGCATGGGTGTGGGTTCTCTACAAATACTTTCGAGTTTTGATTCTCCTGATATACAAGGGAGTGGATCCTCGATGTCCATAGTGATCACCCCCCCCATCTACATGGGTTCATGTTCTATATAGCTACTTGATGGGTAGTACCCTCTAGCATATACCCTTCAGTAGGGCTAGTAAGTGGGTCCTCGTCGACTTCTGGGTGTTGATCCCCCTGACATACTAGGGTGCGTACCCTCGGTGACTATGGTGACCCCCCCCCCCCGATATACTAGGTTTTAGTTCCTCTATAGTTCGTGACCCATTTACTTTGCAATACAGTGCCAAGACATGGTTTGATGTACCTCTAGACTGATGAGAAAAAGGTACGCTTTCCGCATCAAGACGTGTCCTTGTAACACAATCTAAAACTATGCTGGTGATACTGTGCCACCCAAAGAGGATATTATCAAGGTGTGGTGATTGAGTGCCTTAGACTTGTGTGTTCAGGGCAGGCATGTGGGGTGTTTGGCATCATAGATGGAATTACCTTGGAATTATTGGTGACTCTTCTTCTTGGGTTGAGCTATGAGATGGAGATCCCCTTAATCTCTCATCTAGGATTCTCTGACTGGAATATATATATATATATATATATCATGTTCTAGTACCAACTCCTTGGGCTTGGTTACTCTTTTTACAGGATAGGTGAAGATGCATGGGGTATGCCACATGCTTTCTGTTTCAAGATTCTCATAGTTGAACAAGTATACTCTTCTACTATAGGTAGTGAAGACTCGACGGGGAGTTCATTGCCTCACCATTTTGAGATCCTTGTGTTTGGATGAGTCTACTTTCACTCTCTTTTTGGGTTGAGCTATACTCCTTCTATTCTCTTTTACAGTACCTTATTATATCTACTGCTTTCCTCTTTATTTTTATCTCTTAGTGTTCCCCCTTCACTGTAACAAACCAATATTTTTCAATGGAAATTCCCTTCTTATATTTCTATCAAAAAATAACATGAAAACACAACATAATGAACTACTAAGTGATAAGTGACCTTTAAACATAAGTTTGTCACTTTTGTGTTTGGAATTTTTAAAATCTGACATTCACGGTTGTGCTCAAGATGATTTTTGGAGTCTAATGAAACAAAAATAATTTTCGGTGAATAGTAATGTACCCTTAGAAATAGTAACATACCATTATGAATAGTAATATGACCCTTATGAATAGTAAATCATCCAAAATAATAGTAACAATACCTATGAATAATTAAATAAAATTTAGACATCTTAGAAAGTGACAATTTGACCTTAGTAAACGTTTTGGTATTTTGTAAGTCATAAATAATTAATTATAATTAATTAATTAATTTAAAAGAATATTTATTTCCCTAAAATGTATTCATGAATTATTGAATCAATTTATTATAGTTTTTAGATAATTTTATAAGACCCTACATGATTTTTGAAAGCACTATAAAATTAGTTTTAATCTTAAAAACTATTTTTAAGTAAATTATGATTATAATTAAATATTAAATTAATAATATTTAGAAAATTATTTTTGAAAAATGGAATTCATTTTTGGATTCTACATCTCAAAAAAAAATTGGGGTAAATTTTTGGTATTTTTCTGAGATACTTGAATTTTTTATGAATAGTAGAATCCGATAATTTACAATAAATGCTAAATAATGGATTAATTGAGTCATCAATGATGCTATGCTGATGTAAGACCACTTGGTTCAGGATCACATGATAAAATTACTATTCTTGGTCATTCAAGACTCACTATTCCTTTTCTTGGGGGAAATTAATAAACTAATGGATTTTATTTTATATTAAGGAAACCCCTCTCCCCTCCACTATAAAAGCCACCCTTCACACCCTCATTTCCTCACACCTATCAAGGTGCAAGCCTTCTCTAAAATCTGCCCAAACCTCTTCTCTATCCCCTCTACCACGTTCAAGAGCTTCTGGTCTCATCAAAAGACCAAGCCTAGCTTCCTTCAGGAGGATCTCAAGAGGAAGATTTAAGAGGTAATTTCTCACCCTCTTCTTCTTTAATTTCCTTTCAAGTTCGAGTTCATTTCATGATATCTCCCCACCTATCTTCATATAAATTGTATTTTAACTAAAGTATTATACATATATTGTAATTTTATGATGCAAATGGGATATTATATCATCTAACCCCATTTCCCTCTTTTATTTTATTAAAGAGGATGTTGTCCGTGAGGTGTTAATTTTTCACCTTCAAGAATGACATGCTTTCTTCTTCCATTTCTACCTTCAGATATGGTCATGAAACCATTTTAATGGTTGAAACAGAACATGTTTTATGTATTATCTCCTATTTAAAGATCTGTAACTAACTTATGATCATATTTCTAAGTGATAAAATAAAACAAGTTCATTATGATCAAAAAATTGCTCTAATTAACCCAAATAATCATCATTTAATTCTTATCTAATGATTCATCCATGTGGATCTAATTTAATTCATTATAATATCATACAAACTCTTTTAATATCATTAATAACATGAAATATCAGTTCTTTATGTTTACCCATGTTCTACCCAAACTTCAATTTAAGAATACAAGTGAACCACTCAAGAAAACCATAAAAACAATCATTACCAAATAATGTTTTTAAACACTATAACTCATACAAAGGCACATAAATTCACTTAATGAAACCATAAGGAACCATATTAATGTACACAAGGTTCTGGATTTCTAATTAATGGCTATAATGTCATTATAAAGGACATTAAAGAGAAGGAAGCATTCGGGTACAAGGTAAGGGGATATCTCGAACTCAATTTTCTTCCTTTGAGTTCTCCCTCTTTCACTCCATTTTTTGATTTTTTTTACTCCTTAAAGATCATTTTTTCATCATTGTCTTTAATTTTTTGGTATATACATATTTATTACTGGTTTTTATGTCAAACCAAATGTTTTCCAAAAGAACTCCTCTTTTAAGAACACCCCTTTTTCTTCTCACTCAAAGTGGACGGTTCTTGTAACATGTATGTTATTCCCTATTTCTTTTGGGAACCCAAAGATTATGAATGTGTTATTATGAGATGAAAACCATTCCATTCCATGGGTTAGTTATTTACACTTTTGATATGTGTTCTATGTGGAAATCATGATGATGATAATGTTATGATGTGACGGGTGTGCTCGGAATTATATAGCGCAATATGAATGTTTCAATGAGATGGGTGCGCCCGGAATTATACAATGATCCAATGCATTGGGTAAAGTGATTAATCTCATGAGTAAATATGAAATGGTGTGTGAACAAGGTTCTAGGTTGGTTCACAAGTATGTGTGGTAGTTAAACACTAAGACATGATGTTTCATTTTTATGCATTTCCACATTTCAAGTCTTTTATTTATGTTCCTCTCATGTTCAGGATCTTTTTCCTATGTTATGATTATGCTTACCCCATGATATATTGTTCTTATATATCATATTACTGGGCTTCTATCTCACCCCTTTTTATGTATATCCTCAGGTGGCAACATGTACTAAGGATAGGACAAGTTCCAATAAGAAGATAGAGAAGAAGAAATTAAATAAATGCTTATGATTGATGTTGTATTTGTTATGTGTGGTCCTAGTTTGCCCAAGACACGAAACCTTTGGATCCTCTATGTGTAATACTATTATGTTTTTAATCTTTGAAATGATTTAATAGTAATGTAAGAAAATTTCGGGTTTCTATAGTTGGTATCAGAGGCAAGGTTTAGTTAATTTGGGAATTAGGATTAGTGAACCCTATAGAAAACCTCTAGTATGAGAATGAGTAAAAATATGCACACAAGAGTATTTACATAGGGATCCCATATGTTATTCTTTTAGTATAAATTTTTCAAATGAATAATTTTTGTATTCATGACTTTTTTACTTATGTTTTGTTCTAACCTTTTCTATTTTAGAAAATGGTGGAAACCAGGAGAAATCAGGCAAACAACTCTTGCGAGGGCCAATGCAACGATTGCCCGAACGACATCCCCAATGATTTGAAAGGTAAATTTCAAAACTTCATGGAGATGCTTACCCAATTATCTCAGGTTATGAAAAATAACCATAATAATGGGGAACTTCATCCTTCACCAAAGAGGGATCAACTGGCTATCAAATGTTTTATGCGGCAATGACCACCGACGTTTAGTGGCTCTTCTGATCCACTAGTTGTGGAACAGTGGGTCAAATACATGGAGAAGATCTTTTCTATTCTTCACTGTTTTGAGACAGAGAAGGTGACCCTAGCCGTTTATCATCTAGACGGAGAAGCCGATCAATGGTGGGATTTGATTAAGAACACCAAGCCAAGGGAGGAAATTGAAGAGATGGAATGGGAAGACTTTAATATAATGTTTCTTAACAAGTATTTCCCAAGAACTCTTTGCACGAATATGGAGAGAGAATTCATAGAGCTCAAGAAAAAAGAGGGAGAATCTGTCACAACCTTTGAAGTGAATTTCACAATGCTTTCAAGGTACGCTTCGGGTTTTGTTATCAACAATGATAGAAAAATTGATAGATTATTTAGTGGATTAAAACCACACCTTCAAAAGGCTCTTGCAATTAGAGACTTTGGGAGTAATAAAGAAGTTGTTCGGTGTGCTCTCAAATTGGAGATGGAGTTTGGAGAATGGTCCCATGGCTATGGTGATAAGAATAGAAAGATGGAGTTTCAAGATGGTGGATCTAATGATAAAGGTGGGAAGAAAAATCAACGACCCACATGCCAAAAATATGGGAAGTTTCACAATGGGAACTACCTCAAAGGGATGGTGAAATGATTCAAGTGTGGCAAAGAAGGACCCCATGATCAAGAGTGCCGAAAAGACACGAAAAGGAAGGAGAATGTAGCTGATGAAAGGAGAGAACCACTCATGGTTCAATGCTATAACTGTAAGGAGATATGGAACTATGCAAACCAGTGCACTAAACATCAAGCTCTCGAGGGTAATCAGTGTCAGCAGTCACCAAAGCCAAAGGAACAAGGGAAGTATTATTCCATCACTACTGTGGAGGTGGAGCATGATAATGAAGTCGTAAAAGGGTACACTTCATATTCATTCAATAATGAAAAAAGTCTTATTTTATTCTAGTTCTACGCATTCCTTTATATCTTGAAAGTTTTCTAGAACTATAGAATCAAAGCCCGGAAACCTTGAAGTAGAGATATCTGTAAAAACACCAAGTGGTGAAATCATTGCAACCCAACTGTTTGACTTTTCTCCTGTTGGCGTATGTGGGAAGATTCTTCCAGAAAATCTCATAATACTTCCCTTGGTGGGATTCGACGCTATAATGGGAATGGACTATCTCTCATTATATAGAGTGCATATCAACTGTCGGGAAAAGGAAATATCTTTTCATATTTCAAACCATCCCATGCTCCTCTATAAATGTAAGGATGATCATGAATCTCATTTGAAAAATACTTCAATGGTGTGGATGTTGTTTCCCTATGAAGAAGCATACCTCGCCTAAATGGTTGAGTCGAAGGAAAGTTCCAACCTTGAGGAAATTCCCATCGTGAGGGAATACGGTGATGTATTTCCTGAATAGTTACCCGTAATTCCCCCGGATCGTGAGGTAGAGTTCTTGATTGAACTCATACCCGGAGCTACTCCTATCTCGAAGTGTCCCTATAGGATGGATCCTATCGAACTAGAGGATCTAAAGAAGCAGCTGCAAGAGCATCTGAACAAAGGGTTCATACTCCCTAGTGCATCACCTTGGGGTGCACCAGTGCTCTTTTAGAAGAATATGGATGGAACAATGCGGTTGTGTATCGATTATCGGGAACTCAACAAGATCACCATAAAGAACAAGTATCATCTTCCAAGGATTGATGACTTGTTCGATTAGTTAAGAAGAGCTCAATACTTCTCAAAGGTGGATATTCGTTCTGGATATCATCAGGTAAAGGTGAAGAAGGAAGATATTCATAAGACTGCCTTCCGTACAAGGTATGGGCACTATGAGTTTTTGGTGATGCCCTTCAGACTTATTAATGCCCCTGAAATCTTCATGGATTTGATGAATAGAGTCTTTAGAAATTACCTCAACAAATTTGTGGTAGTGTTTATCGATGATATTATCATTTAATGAGGAACATGAAGAACATCTAAGACTTGTGTTGGTGACATTAATAAAGGAGAAGTTGTACACCAAGTTCAGCATGTGTGACTTTTGGATGAATCAAGTCATGTTCTTGGGACATGTGATCACAAGTGAGGGAATTTTTGTGGATCCTTCAAAGACAAAGGCGATTGAGGAATGGCCTAGTCCCTATAGTTTCATATAAATCCGTAGTTTTCTTGGATTAGCTGGGTACTACCGAAGTTTTATGAGAAACTTCTCACGATTGTCAATCCCACTAACTAAGTTAACAAGGAAAGGGGTAAAGTATGTTTGGACAGAAGAATGTGAGGGAAGCTTCAAGGAGCTAAAGAGAAGGCTGATCACTGCACCTGTACTCACACTACCAAAAAGTGGAGAAAGTTTTTTGATATAAAGTGATGCTTCAAAGAAAGGATTGGGTTGTGTACTCGTGAAAAATAACAATGTGATAGCCTATGCCTCACGATAGTTGAAGATCCATGAGCAGAACTACCCGACGCATGATCTAGAGCTGGCAGCCATGATTTTTTCCATGAAAATATGGCAGCACTACCTTTATGGCGAGAAGTGTCACATATACACTGGCCAAAAGAGCCTAAAGTATATATTCACACAAAAGGAGCTCAACATGTGTCAAAGGATATGGTTAGAGCTAATCAAGGATTACAATTGTTCTATTCACTATCATCCTGGAAAGGCAAACAAGGTAGCTGATGCTCTAAGCAGAAAAGAACCTGCTACTATATCCATGTTGTGGATTGAGAAAGACACTATCTTCTTGGATATATAAAGAATGTATTTGGAAATCATAAGGGCAAGGGATAAATCCTACCTTTCCCAAATGATTGCTCAACCATCCATCCAGGATAAGATTAAGGAAGCACAAAGGGATGATGTGGAGATACAAAATAGGGTGAATGAAGTAAAGGAAGGGAAGCTTCCAGAGTTCCATATCAACGATGATGGTGTGATTCGGTTTGAAATGCGGCTTTGTGTTCCTTCATCACCTGGGATAGAGAAGGATCTATTGGATAATGCACATAGATCAACATTCTCTATCCATCCTGGGAGTAACAAGATGTACCGTGATCTCTGAGAACACTTCTGGTGGGACAACATAAAGAAGGAGATTGTAGAATATATATCAAGGTTCTTGGTATGGCATCAAGTTAAAGTTGAGTGAAAAAATTCCAAAGGTATGATGCATCCATTGCTTATACCCATGTGGAAATGGGAAAATTTTACTATGGACTTTGTCACGGGTCTCCCGAAGACGTTGAAGAAAAATAATGTGATATGGGTTGTGGTTGAACAACTCACCAAGACTGCCCATTTTATCACTATTCAGGAATATCTCTCGCTTGAACAACTTTCAAGGGTATATGTGAAGGAAGTGGTGAGACTGCACAGTGTTCCACTCTCAATTGTCTCTGACCGTGACCCAAGTTTCACATCTAAATTTTGGAGGAGCCTTCAACATGCTTTGAGTACTGAATTAAATTTCAACACGGCCTATCACCCCCAAACAGATGGCCAGCCTAAAAGAACTATCCAGACACTTGAAGATATGATAATAGCATGCTCTCTAGAATTCAAAGGTGGTTGGGATCATCATATCCCATTGGTTGAGTTCTCATACAATAATAGCTTCCACTCGAGTATTCAGATGGATCCATATGAAGCTCTGTATGGAAAGCGATGTAGAACTCTAGCCTATTGGGATGAAGTTGGAGAAAGAAAGCTGCTTGGACCCAATCTTGTTCAAGATATGACAGAGAAGGTTCAAGTAATCCAGAAACACATCAAAGTTGCTCAAAGTCGGCAAAAGTTCTATGTTGACAACCATCGAAGGGACTTCGATTTCGACGTTGGAGATAAAGTCTTCATTAGAATATCTCCATGGAAGAGAGTCATGTGATTCGGGAAGAAAGGGAAGCTAAGCCCAAGGTATATCGACCCCTTTGAGATCCTTGACCGCATAGGAGCCGTAGCCTATCTTCTTGAACTTCCACCAAATATGGATCAAGTTCATGATGTGTTTCATGTATCACTACTGAGAACATACATACCAGACCCCTCACATGTACTAAACTCAGAGGTGGTACAACTGGAAGATGATCTCTCCTATGAGGAGCAGCCAATAAAGATTCTAGATCGGTGAGATATGGTTCTATTCAATAAGACAACCCATCTTGTCAAAGTGTTGTGGAGGAAACATAAGTTTGATGAAGCAACTTGGGAACCAGAAGAGGCAATGAAGGAGAAACACCCTCACCTGTTTGTGTAAAGTGAAATTTCAGGGGTGAAATTTTTAAAGGGGGAAGAATGTAATGACCCAATGTTTTTCAATGGAAATTACCTTCTTATATTTCTGTCATAAAATAACATGAAAACAAAAAATAATGAACTACTAAGTGATAAGTGACCTTTAAACATAAGTTTGTCACTTTTGTGTTTGGAATTTTTAAAATATGACATACACGGTTGTGCTCAAGATGATTTTTGGAGTCTAATGAAACAAAAATAATTTTCAGTGATTAGTAAAGTACCCTTAGGAATAGTAACATACCCTTATGAATAGTAACATTAACCTTATGAATATTAAATCATCTAACATAATAGTAACACTACCTATGAATAATTAAATAAAATTTATACATCTTAGAAGGTGACAATTTGACCTTAGTAAATGTTTTGGTATTTTGTAAGTCATAAATAAATAATTATAATTAATTAATTAATTTAAAAGAATATTTATTTCCCTAAAATGTATTCATGAATTATTTAATCAATGTCTTATAGTTCTTAGATAATTTTATAATACCCTACGTAATTTTTGAAAGAACGATAAAATCAGTTTTAATCTTAAAAACTATTTTTTAAGTAAATTGTGATTTTAATTAAATATTAAATTAATAATATTTAGAAAATTATTTTTGAAAAATGGAATTCTATTTTGTATTATACATGTCAAAAAATGTTTGGGTTAAATTTTTGGGATTTTTCTGAGATACTTGAATTTTTTATTAATAATAGAATCCGATAATTTACAATAAATGCTAAATAATGGATTAATTGAGTCATCGGTGATGCTCTGCTGATGTAAGACCACTTTTTTTGGATCACATGATAAAATTACTATTCTTTTTCATTCAAGAATCACTATTACTTTTCTTAGGGGAAATTAATAAACTAATGAATTTTATATTAAGGAAACCCCTCTCCCCTCCACTATAAAAACCACCCTTCACACACTCATTTCCTCACACCTCTCAAGGTCCAATAATTCTCTAAAATCCGACAAAACCTCTTCTCTATCCCCTATCCCACGTTAAAACTCTTATGGTATCATCAAAATACCAAGCCTAGCTTCCATAAGGAGGATCTCAAGAGGAAGATTTAAGAGGAAATTTCTCTCCCTCTTCTTCTTTAATTTCCTTTCGAGCACAAGTTCATTTCTTGATCTCTCCCCACCTATCTTCATATAAATTGTATTTTAACTCCAGTATTATAAATCTATTGTAATTATATGATTCTAATGGGATATTATATAATCCAACCCCCTTTCCCTCTTCCTTTTATTTTATTGGAGAGAACGTTGTTCGTGAGGTGTTAATTTTTCACCTTCAAGAATGACATGCTTTCTTCTTCCATTTCTACCTTCAGATCTGGTCATGAAACCATTTTAATGGTTGAACCAGAACATTTTTTATGTATTATCTCCTATTTAAAGATCTTCAACTAACTTATGATCATATTTCTAAGTGATAAAATAAAACAAGTTCATTATGGTCGAAAAATCACTCTAATTAACCCAAATAATAATCATTTAATTCTTATCTAATGATTAATCCATGTGGATCTAATTTGATTAATTATAAGATCATCCAAACTCCTGTAATATCATTAATAACATGTAATATCATTTTTTTATGTTTACCCATGTTCTACCCAAACTTTAATTTAAGAATATAAGTGAACCACTCAAGAAAACCATAAAAACAAACATTACCAAATAATGTTTTTAAACGCTATAACTCATCCAAAGGAACATAAATTCACTTAATGAAACCATAATTAACCATATTAATGTAAAAAAGGTTATGTATTTCTAATTAATGAATATAATTTCATTATACAGTGCATTAAAGAGAAGGAAGCATTCGGGTACAAGGTAAGGGGAAATCTCGAACCCAAACTTCTTCCTTTGAGTTCTCCCTCTTTCACTCCATTTTTGATATGGTTACTCCTTAAAGATAATTTTTTCATCATTGTATTTAATTTTCTGGGATATACATGTTTATCACTGGTTTTTATGTCAAACCAAATTTTTTCCAAAATAACTCCTCTTTTAAGAACACCCCTTTTTCTTCTCACTCAAAGTGGACGGTTCTTGTAACATGTATGTTATTCCCTCTTTATTTTGAGAACCCAAAGTTTATAAATGTGTTATTATGAGATGAAACTCATTCCATTCCATGGGTTAGTTATGTACACTTTTGATATGTTTTCTATGTGTAAAGCATGATGATGATAATGTTATGATGTGACGGGTGCGCTCGGAATTATATAGTGCAATATGCATGATTCAATGAGACGGGTGCGCCCGGAATTATACAGCACTCCAATGAATTTGGTAAAGTGATTAATCTCATTAGTAAATGTGAAATTATGTGTGATAAATATTCTATCTTGGTTCACAAGTATGTGTGGTATTTAACCACTAAGACATGATGTTTCATTTTTATACATTTCCACATTTCAAGTCTTTTATTTATGTTCCTCTCATGTTCAGGATCTTTTTCCTATGTTATGATTATGTTAACCCCATGATATATTTTTCTTATCTATCCTCTTACTGGGCTTCTATCTCACCCCTTCTTATGTATATCCTCATGTGGATACATGCACTAAGGAGAGGTCAAGTTCCAATAAGAAGCTAGAGAATAAGAAATTAAATAAATTCTTATGCTTGATGTTGTATTTGTTATGTGTGGTCCTAGTTTTCCCACGACACTAAACCTTTGTATAATATATGTGTAATACTATTATGTTTTTTATCTTTTAAATGATGTAATAGTAATTTAATAAAAGTCTGGGTTGCTATATTCATCCTTTTCGAGGTGTTCTACTGGGTAAGTGTATACTCACCTCGGCATGGGATTTTCCCAACATGTGATGTGTCTTTTTTTGATGATGGATAGGTTGATCATGACTTCATAGGATCTTAGGGACATGGGGTTTTTGGACCACATATGGTGGACGTATCTTGAGATTTAGGAGTTGAGCTCTCTCATCTATTTTACTTTTCTAGTTTTGTTAGGTTAGGATAGGTTTTTGGTTGGGCATGTAGTTTTTCCCTTTACATTCAATTTTCACTATCGTACTTCTTTTTTTTAGTGGTTCATCCATATTTGGTATATTTATATCATTGTTTCATTATTTATTTCTTTCCCTATACACTTTTTCATTTATTTGGATGTGTTTGTGTGTGTATAGTTTTTTAAGAAAATGACTCCCAAATTATAGTGTGCATTTGGTGCTTATCACCACCCTCTGATCTATTGAAGTAGGCTTGGGGTAGTTGCGGCTCGAGCCCCAGTTTGGTTTGGGTCATAACACAAGTGATTTGTCTTTATAAATGGGTTGAGGCAAAATATTTTGAATTTCTCTAAAATTTGTGGAAATGGGAATGAGGTAATATTTTACAATAATTAAATGAATTATTCGATTGAATAATGACACTAGCATCATGATGGGTAAATGAATAAGTGAAAACCAATTCAAAAATTTCAAATGATCTAAATAGTTGTTTCATGAGTGTAAAGGAAGTAAATGAGGTTTGGAATACAAGACTTGGACATTTGGATCAAAATAACATGAATAATTTTGTAAAATATGATGTTTAATCCTAAAAGACTCGGCACTTTTGATACATTTCACAAAGAAAAATGGTGAACAAGAGTCACAAATTATAGGAGATCAAAATAAAGAAACTCTTTGAGTTGAAATATTCATATGTGTTTCATCTAATGATATTGAGGTCAACTAGTAAAGAAAAGTAGTGTACATATTTTTTTGATCATTTCAGTCTTATGACTTATGCCTATTTTATGTTGAGTAAATAATAATCTACTAAGGTGTTTAAGCACATTTAGAGGTGTGTTTGAAATTAAATGAGATGTGATATTAAATTATTTTGAATCAAGAATGAATTAAAATACACGAATAGATTCTATGAAACATATCTAGAGAAGCATGTAATAATTCATTAATATAGAGATCTATAAAAACCCAAAAAATAAGTAACTAAGTAGAAGAAACAATTTTTATTGGAAATTATAAGAACCATGTTATTAGAAAATGGTACATTAAAGTACTCTTGTATATAATCCACAATTGCAGCTATTTACAATCTCAATAGGTGTTTACTCTGATCAAATTTAGTTAGAAAACCTTATGAGATTTTTTTTACAATAATCCTAACTTTAAAAGTCTAAAGTTATTCAATATACCATGTTACATAAATATCAAAGGAATATAGTTGGAAAATTTTGATGAGATATCAAATGGGAATATATTCCCTGGATATACACCAGGTGGAAAGAGTGGTTAGTGTTACAACAAAAATATGAGGAAAATAATTGATATCTATGATATTATTTTTTTGGGAATTAAAAATTACATTTATAATTGTTTATTTATGATGATATTAAAGAAGTTTGAGGAAAAATTGTTGGAAATACTAGAATGGATTTGAATTTTTCATCATATTTTCAAAATTCCCATGATGATTCTAAAATCTCTAGTAGTGAGGAAGTCCCAGATAACATAAAATATAAGTTTAAAATATTTAAAATAACATTTTGATTTAGAAAAATATACTTTGAGATAGAAACAAGGTTGTTAAAACTTAGAGAATTATATGATTTTTTAATAACACTACCTTGTTTTTTCAATTTGAACTGAAGAGTGTTGAATATGAATTACAACATGAGGATTAGATAACAGTGATGTAAGAGAAGATGAATTAGAGATATAGGAATGATTTTTGGTAATTTTTATCACATCCCAAAGATAATAATATGATAATTATGAATATGGTTTTGAGAAATAATCTTGTTGAGAAAGAAGAAGTAGCATGAAACAAAGCACAACTTGTATGCAAGGTATATTCTCAAATTAAGGGTATATATTTTGATGATAATTTTTATCCAAACTCAATGCTTGAAATGATTTGAATATTTCTTATGATATATGATAAAATAAATTAAAATGTGTTATAAATATAAATTATTTTGGTGTTACAATATCCCATAACTTTTATACATTTTATTTCGTGATTTTTAATATAAATATCCAAAAAACACAACCCAAAAATTTGATTGTCTCGTGTATTTGGAAAATTAAATATATAAATACAAAAACTTTAAACCAAACTATAAAATAATTTTTAAAAAATTTCAATTGATCCTATATCTACTTAACCTTGTAATACTACCCTGGATATCTAAGGGGATGCATAAAGGAAAACGGAAAACTATAAATTTCACTAAGGGAACAATTAGAGTCATAATGATAAATATGAGACAAAATTCATATCATGATAACATAATATAGAATAATAACATAGAATTACGATATGAAGAATATGATATTATAAGTTCTTATCATCAAATGAATGTGAAAACAACATAAAATATGACAACATAATTATAAATCGAGGATTACGGCCATGAAATCATAATATAGTGTGTTCAACTAACCACCCATGCATCAAATATGGTTTCTTAAGAGTTTAAAACATTACCCAATTCATTGTATAAATATCAAGGTACACCATTCATATGTTAAAATTATTTGTGTGTCATATGGATTATATTTCATAAAAAATATTTCATTAATAAAATATGGATAATGAGAATGTGTTTCATATAAAAATCATTGAGTATATAAAATTTTAAAGGTGTGAGAATTTAAAATTTTGAAACATGTGAGAATATAATTTGATTTTCATACATGAAGATCATCAATAAATTAAGGTAAATTACATTTATATTAATACCCTTGAATGAAAATAGTATTGTACATTAATGAAAGAGAGTACTAAAGGTTGATTTCAACATCAAAAAAGATATATGAAATGAATAATGTAATGGGGTTAAGGAGAGATAAAAGTACTCTCTCATTAATAGGGAAACATTTTGAAAGTAAATTAATGATTATTAACACAATTAAATATAATAAATTGAAAATAAAAAGTACTAATAAAAATTAATAATTGAATAAATGGAGAGAGGAAGAGAATCCATTAGCTTGAGAGGTTTATTCTTAAATATATGAGGATCTCATTAGAACCTTAAAAACATTGTGGAATGGAATTTAAGAGATAAAATTAGATAAAATTCTTCTTAAAATGATTTAGAGTGAAGATGAATGGGATAATGGGTGGGTATTTATAGAAAAATAGGTTAAAATATTTATTAATTTCTAAACTTAGGCCTTATACATAAATTTAATAAAAAATAAAAAACCATTGTCCTTCACATGGTTTTTTATATGGTTTTTTCCAAGGGGTGTTTTTTAATATTTTAATATAATAAAAAATTAAATTATTGAATTAATAATATTTTTAGGCACAAGGGATTCCTTTTCATAAAGAATTTTTTTAAAGCATTTAAAATATACTTTAGGTTTTGGATTATTCATTATAGGTTGGAAAAATTAATATTATAACTTTAAATTTCCATATTTTAATTAATAATACTATTTTTGTCCAATAAAACCCTTTATGGTATGTATTAAATCTCCTTTAATTCATTATTATATCATAATACTTACCATATATTTATACTGTATTTATTTTTTACCCAAAAATTTGATTCTTTTATAAAATTATAAAAAAACACAGTTGTATAATTTCGATGTGATGATTTCAAAAATGAAATTTATTTTATAAAAATAATTTTCTAAATATAAGAAATTTAATTTTTAAATAAATAATCTTATTTATTTGAAAATACTTGTTTTTATGACATATTCAACATTATCTTCTCTTTAAAAAATTACTTTAGTATTCATAAAATTATATTATCATTTATATCCTGATAAATAATTTTTTATAATATCATTTCCAGGAAATGAATTTTATTTAAAATTATTAAAAATTTCATAAAAGTGTCTTTTAATTGTAATCATATATTTTTCAAAATTCAATATGGATTTATTGTTATCCAAAAATCTATTTATCATATTTATCTTATATTAATTATGTGTTGCATTTGTTCTACATTACTAAATGGGACATATATTCTTTTACAATGTAAATTTCATTTATAAAAGACTGGGTTGTTACATTCTTTACCCTTAAAAAAATCCACCCACAAGATTTCATTTCATACCCTAAAATGGATGAGAGTAATTCTTATTCATTAATTCTTTGAGTTCTTATGCTTCATATTCCTAATTATAGTTCAACCATAGTACTTTGACTAAGGGAGTTTTCTTTCTTCATAGAGATTTGTTTCTATGATCTAAGATATTAATAAGTTTCTCCTTGTAAAAAATATTATTCTTTGATGGTAATACATTTTTATTTAGTACATGTGAGGTAATTGGTATATACTTTCTCAAGAGGGATACAAAGAACACATCATGTACTTGAGACAGGTTAGGTGGGAGTGTTAGTTGATAGGTTGTAGCTCTGATGAAATCAAGAATATACAAAGGGATAATGTATCTAGGGTATATATTTATATTCTTCAAAAAACCTCATTACTTTATTCCATGGTGATATGCGGAGGATAATTTTGTCTCTAACCTCAAAATTTTGGTATTTTCAATGGTTTTCATCATATATTTTTTATCGAATTTGTGCAGATTTCATATAATGTTACATGGTTTGAACCTTCTCTATCATATCATGGACAAGATCAGGTCCTATCAAATTTTTTGTCTCTAAGTTCATCCCAACATGTTATAGTCCTACACCTCTTCCCATATATAGCCTCATATGGGTCCACTTGAATACTAGAATAGAAATTATTATTATATAAGAACTCTGCTATGGTAAGGTGTTGATTCCAATGTCATTTTAAATCCATTGAACGTGATCTCAACATATCCTCTTGAGTTTGACTGGTTATTTTAGACTGAACATCTATCTAAGGATGATAAGTAGTGATAAGATTCATCATTGTATCTAATTCTTGATGAATAATTCCCCATAACCTCAAGGTATACCTTGTGTCTTGATCATATATAATGGAGATTGGTATTCCATGAAACCTTAACACTTCTCTTATACATATCCTAGCTATTTGGTCAAGAGAGAAATTTTATTTGATGGAAATGAAATGTGTTGACTTAGTAATATGATAAACTACAACCCAAATGATTTTATAGCCTTTATATGTCCTTGGGAGTCCTATGATGAAATCCATACTGATATTTTCTCATTTCTATAATAGTATAGGTAATGGTTGGATCATACATTTAGACTTTTTTATTAAGCCATAACTTGTTGGAATACCAATCATTGATATACAAATTATATAATTTACCTCTTCATGTTATCTCACCAGAAGTCTTCTTTAGATTTTTATACATATGTATACTATGTGGGTGAATAGAGAATAATGATCTATGTGTTTCATCCGAAATCACCCTCTTCAATTATGGTTTTTAAGGGAAACATATCTAGGTTATAAAACATATAACTTTTTCTTTATCAAAGTTAAAATCCATAATATTATTTACCATTCAATATAGCTATATATCATATATCTAGGACTCTTTGATATTCACATGGATGGATGGTTGGGAATCCATTTGAGCATGTTATAATGATGTTCCTTCTCTTATGATCCCCATGTCCCTTATTTTCATGTATAAGTAAATTGGATCCTTCTCAATATTCATCATGGATAAGTATGTGAGATCTTTATACTCAGAATATCTTCCATTTTATTCACCTTCCTAGGATGATAATGGATAGAACTATCTAAATCCTCAATCCTTTTCGTAATACTTCATCCTTTTGTGTGAATATATATTTGAGGCTCATATTATATGTATATATGTCACACTTATCTCCATAAATATAATGACACCAAATATTAAATGATAAGATTGCTACAAGAAACTCTAGATCATGTTTTGGATAGTTCTAATCCAAGATCTTCAATTTACAAGAGTCATAGGCTATCATTTTATCATTTTTCATGAGTACACAACCTAATCCTTTCTTGGATACATCACTATAGATCTCAAGTCCTTCCCCAACAGTGGGTAGTGTGAGTACAAGTGTAATTATTAGCCTCTAATTTAACTATTTTAATCTCTATATACATTTATA
Source organism: Viscum album (assembly GCA_963277665.1). Taxonomy (NCBI): domain Eukaryota; kingdom Viridiplantae; phylum Streptophyta; class Magnoliopsida; order Santalales; family Viscaceae; genus Viscum; species Viscum album. Next base: position 1,870,593,929 of record OY728163.1, read on the forward strand.
AATATAGAAAAACTTCACTCCCTTATAAGTTAGTGTGGTTAGTGGGTTCAACAATATGATAAGTTTCTTAAAAATTACTGATAGTACCCAAATAATCCAAGAAGACTAAGGATCTCCATTAAAAATGTTAGTTCAGGTCATTCCTCAGTCACCTTTGTCTTTGAAGGATCCATAGATATCCCTTTATTGGTGATAAACCTCCCTAAGAATATTACTTCATCCCAAAATCACATTTAATATGATTTGTATATAACTTATCCTTTCTCAATGTATTTAACACAATACTCAAATTATTTTAATGTTTCTCCTTAATTTTGGAGTAGATAAGAATATAATATATAATCCTACCATAAGTTTTTTGAGGTATTCTCTAAATACTATATTCATAAAGTCCATAAAAGATAATGAAGCATTAATGAGTCTAAATGGAATCATTGTGAATTCATTGTCTCTATACCTTGTTTGAATGGTAGTCTTGGGAATATCTTCCTTCTTCACCAATAATTGGTAATATCTTGACTGAAGATTGACTTTAGATAAGAATTGGGATCTATATAGTAGATAGAACGAGTCATAAATCCATTCCAGTGAATAATTTTTATTTATCATGATCTTTTTGTGTTCATGATAATCAATACCAAGGCGTTTTATCCCATCCTTCTTCTTGAAAAAGAGGATTTGTAAACCCCAGGGTGAAGCACTAGGGAATATAAGGCCCTTATCGAGATTCTATTGTAGTTTATTATTTAGATATTTTATTTTAATATTTTTCATTGTATATGGATTCATGGATATTAGAATATCTATGAGTCTAAGTTCAATTGAGAACTCAAACTCCTGATTAGTAGGAAGACAAGATAACTCTTCAAGGAATAAATCAGAATATTCCTTTATAATGTGAATGTATTTAAGAATGAGCATCTCCTTTGTCTAAATCATTTGAGATAGATATACTTTGTTATAATTCCATAATATCCACGCTTGATAATAATTTTCCAAATAAGATTCATCTTCCTCCTTGCAATAGTACAGAATCAGAGGATGATTTGGAACATGGAAAGTTATTTCATTCTCATAATAATTGATGTTGTCTTTATAAAAGTACAAATATTATTTTCCAAGTATATCATTGAATTCCACTAAATGGAGTGATACAAGGTTTTATTAGAGATTCTTCTCATGAATATTGATTTGGGACGAGTTATATACTTGATAAATAATAATTTCCTCATTTTATATTTTCATCAATAACTGAACTTCTATATTTTGAGGATAGTTCTACTAAACTTTCATGATATGAAATAATATATAGAACCAGAATCAAATAGTATGTTCACTATTCTTTAATGAATAACCAACATACCTGTCATCACTTAATTTTCATGATCCATCTCACTGGTAGTGATAGAATAAGTTATTACCTTATCTATTGGCCTTAGACATTGTTGTCATCACTTATCTTCAACAATCCTTGGATTCAAGCAATAGTTTTCATAGTTTTTATATTCCTTATAGTTGAAACATCAGACAATGGGATGAGGATTGATCAAAATATTTATTCCATATATTTCATTAGTATTATTATTTATCTACTTTCATCATTCATTATCTTGATGTTATTCCCTTCCACAATTGAAACACTTCCTTTTCCCCTTGAGACAGTTTCCAGAATGCTTCTTCCCACACATATGGCATGTGGGAAGTTGGATTCTCTTATCTCCATAAGGATAATCTGATGATCTTATGTAATTAAACTTCATTCTTCACTTCTTATCACTACTCCCATGAGACCATTGAGAATAACCAATATTTATCTCAACATTTAGAGAACATTATACAATTTTCTCATAGCTTTAAAATTCTCTATAACCAAAAAATTTCAAATACTCAACATTAACCCACTAACGAAGTGGTTGACCATTTTGGGGTCAACAACAAAGTTGTAGGTGTACCTTGAAATCCTAATGAGGTTTTCCTTATGACATACAATATATTCATCCTCATTTTTATTGATTCAAAGTAATTCAATCTCTATTTTAGATCTAATATAACAAGGATGGTTTTTATTGAGAAATATTTTATTGAATTTGTCACACTCCATAGACATAGTGTCTTTTATGGGATTAGTATTCTTGATCAGTATCCACCACGAATCAGCTTCTCCTTCTAGGAAATAAATGACCACTGTGAATTTTTCAAGTTTATAGCACCAGAGGATAGAGAATATATTCTCAAAAAAAGTTAATACATTGTTCTATTATTAGTGGATTAGAGGATCCATTAAAAGTAAAAAAATTCATTATCATATAAAGGATTCAACTGCAACTTATTTTCTCTTGGGAAAAGAATGGATTTTAATGTGATTCATGTTATTACTCATAACTTGAGTTAGTTATGCTAGTAACTCCATGAATTTATTATTATCCCGATATCATCATATTAGGAATTCCATTAGGGAAATAATCACATTACCCATGGAATATATTTTTGAGATGATTCCTATTATTTCTATCCATTTTTTAAAATAATGGAATGTTTTTTATGATGATACATGAGTAAATAATCATATAAAAAGGAAAGTTTCTTAACTTATAAGGAAAGGCATATATACCCTAACTTATGATTTTATAAGTTTAAATATAGGTTATCCATGATTTATTTTCTATTAAGTTCTCTAACATAACGTTATATTAAAACCCTTTATAATGGTTCATAAAGGGTAAATAAATTATCCAAAGCATATCCCTCGGGAGTGTTTAGTTATATGTTCTCTTTTAGGCCCACTTATTGTGCACTAGGTGAAGATCATGTTGATTCTCAACCATCCTTTTTCAGGGTGATTACCCTTAGGTTCATATGTTTCACAGTCACATCCACTACTAGTATTCAAATAAGGATGTACATTCTAGGAAACCACAAACTCTGAACTTTACTATAACTTTAGGATTATTTCCTTAAAATTATCCATAGGTTTTTCTCTAATTTTTTCTCAATACTAATCCCCAAACATAACTACACATTAATTTGAGACCAATTATAATATTCTATGTCTCAAATACATTTTATTCCATTATTTTTAACATAAATATCCACAAAATTGGAACAAGAAATCTAGTGGTTTAGTGTCTTTAAAATATTGTATATATAAATATAACGACATTAAACTAAATTTAATCATCTTTTTTTAACTTTGTTACTTGATCTTATATCCCATTGGTATTATAATACCATATAGGATATACTAGGGAATACATAAAGTATAAGGGTGATCTATAAAGATTAGTAAGGGAACAATTAGGGTAAGAATGATACATATGAGACAAAAGGAATATCATGATAACATAAAATAGGATAATAATATATAGTCATGGAATGAATAAGATGATACCATAATATATTAGAATAAAAGTAATTCATAACAACATAAAACATAAAAACATAAGCATAAGTTGAGTCTCACTACCCAGTCATCAAAGCATAGTGTGCTAGGTTAACTGCTCGTGCACCATACATGGTACCTCGTGAGATGAAAACATTTCCCATCGCATTGAAGTGATATCAGGGCACACCCATTATATGTAAAACGTTATGTGTGACACATAGGTCATATATCATCAGAAATAATTTCATCAATAACCCATGGATAATGATAATGGGTTTCATATAAAAATCATTGAGTATATAAGATATTAAATGCATGTTCCTTTCAACATTATAAATTTAAAATAAGGGAATGTGAGATTAATACATGGAAATCCACAATAAATTAACAATAATTATATTTATATTAATATCCTTTAATGAACATAGTATCAGGTACACTAAATTAAATAGAGTGAAAAATAATATTTTTTACAGCATAACAGGTATACAAAATGGATAATTGAATGGGGTCAATGAGAGATAAAGGTAGTCATTTTTTAATAAGGAATCATTTGGAAACTAAAGGAAGGGTTATGAATGAATTTAAACGTAATAAATTTAAAATAAAAAGTATTAATACAATGGAAGTATTTGAATAAAAGGATAGAGGAATAGAGTATCTTACCTTGAGAGGTTCTTCTTAAATATTTGGAGGAGATACTTATAACCTTAAAAACTCCTTAGTAGGGCTATTGAGAGAGAACATGAGAGTAAATTCATACTCAAAGTATTTGGAGTGAAGATGAATAGGAGAATGATTTTTTATTTATATAAAAATAAGGGGAATTCTTCAATAATTTTTATACTTATGACTTGGACATATAGTTAACAAAAAATAAAAAACCATTAGTCTTATCGTGGTTTTTTACCATGGTATTTTCTAAGGGGAGGTGATTTTAAATATTTTTTGCATCACTTTTAAGTCATTATGATGTCATAGTACCTATAGTATATTTATATTCAAATAAATAGTGTTTTATAATACCATTTCAAGGAAATAAAATTTATTTCAAATTATTGAATTTATCAAAAAAGTGTATTTTAATTGTAATAATATATTTTCAAAAATTACATTTTTTTCTTTGTATCTAAAAAAATAATTATCATATTCATATTATATTCATGCGCATAATAACAAAAATGGAATCAAAGTAACCACAATTTCATTTCTAATAAAAATATTTACACCTTCATACTACTAAGGCCTAGATACACTACCCCTTATTACACCAGCATTCACCCTAAAGCTAAGGTGTGAAATGGTAGTACTTTAATGGGGTGGTTTAGAAAATATTGATTGGAAGTTGACTTATATAAGCTTTAAATTATCCTATAATAAATTATGTTCAAGTCTCAGTTATTGAATGTCGATATGGGATTGGTCAAGGGTGAACCCTAGTGATTTTATCTCCTTCGGAAACTATAATAAATGATCTTAATAAGGGATGATCCTATTGGTTGAGAGAATCACTTATTCCTTTCACATCAATTAGATTTTATTATTATATATTAATCTTAAAGGATACTTTATGATAGTTATATTACTGATGATTGTTATATTTTATGATCAGAATGCTCGATGGTATTATTATGGATCTATTTTATAATAATAAAAAAAGTGGTTTTGATTATCATTAAGTGGTGCATGTATTCTACATTACTAAATGGGACATATATTTATTCAGGAGTGAAATTTAGTTTTTAATTTTTAGATCATTACAGGAATTATTAAATAGTGAACTTTCAGAAGATATATACAATGAAAAACAAGAATTTTTTATACTTTATAGTGATGATTCTTTAGTTTTTAAGATGAATAAAGAGATTTCTGGGATAAAACAAGAATACTAAGTATGGTATTCAAATAATGGAAGTGGTTTAAAGAAAATTAAATTCAAGAAAGGAAAGGGGGATAGAAGATTCTATATTAAGGGAGATGGAACAACTTTACTCATTGTCATTATATAAATTGATGATATTATTATTTTCTAGAAACTTGTGAGGATTTTTCTATAAAATTATATAACACTTTGAGATGTCGATGATCAAAGATATAATATTCCTTTTAGGATTGTAAGTCACAAACATTGTAGGTTTTATCTTTCAATCACAAGAACAGTATACTTGTTAGTTGTTAAATAATTTCTGAATAGAATAATCAAGATAAGTATTGTAACACCCCAATATTTCATAGTACATTATTTCTTCAAAGTAATTCAATAACTTGCACTAAACGCAACACCGAGTTCAAGCGCACCACAAGATTACCAAAATAGCCATTCAAAAGAAGTTATGAATAGTATTAACTAAATTTTGAAGATTATATAATAATTATAATTTTAGAATCCATATTATGAGTTTCTTTGACATAATGTAAGAACTAATTCATTTTTTCAGATAAAAGAAGTATTTTTCAAAAAATGCACTTTTACCATCTTTTAATGGTGAAACCTTTTTAAATCCAATATTTGAAACATTTATATATTCAAATTGAAAAAATAAACTTCTTATTTAGATTCATGACATAAGAATTTAGTTTTAATAAATTTTTGGTGTTTTTCTAATAACTTTCATATTTGGGTGAATAGTGAAAAATACTATATTTTAACTGAAAACAACTTTTTTAATCAAAATAATTTAGAGTGTTAAATTATACATTTTAGTGGTTTATAATTATAAATAGATTATATTTTTACCATTTAATCCAATTCTGGTCATTTTAAGTAATTTAACTTTGAAATTGGACATAAACAAGTGTCAATTTTTTGATAGTTATTATTTCTTAAAAATACGCCTTTTGGATTTGACAACGGGAATTAATTTTAAATTAATAAATGAAACTTATATGTTTTTAATTTGATAAAACGGACATCATTTTTGGATTCGGAATATCTAAATTAGCCTAGGGTTAATTTTTGGTTTTTTTCTGAAGACTTTCAATTTTTGATGAATAGTGAAAAACACATAGTTATATTTTAAAACCGAATTTTTAATTAAATAATTATTTATTTAATTTAAATTTATTTTAGGTAAAAATAGATACATAATACCTATATAATTTCAATGTAATTCATTGGAGTCAGTTTATAATAATTTTAGATATATAAAAATGTTAGTGAACTTTTCACAGTCTTTTACCCATCTCCTAGGAGAATTTGCAAATTCACATAAAACTTAATTTTACCGCTTCTGTGAATGTAATTTCATAAATACATGAGATATGGTTAATATAAAAGGAGTAAAATGTGGTTAAATAAGATAAAAATAATTTTTGGTGAATAGTAACTTTTTACTTTTATTTACCACGGTTAAAAGTAAATAGGGTAATTAAGGGTAAAAATGATATTAATATTACCCTAAAACATGTCCTAATTATATTGGACAAGTTTATCTTGACCACAAACAACCTTAGTAATAAAATATTATCATTTAGGTCCACTTGGATTAGATTAGTACATTTATTATTATTTAATTCAAAGAAGAGTTAAAAGAGTTAAAATCAAAGTTTAATAACTAAAACATTTTTAATACATAGTTATACATAAGATAAATTCGATTATAAATATTAATTAGAAAGATAAAAAGATTCCATACATAATGGTATTTTATTTATAATTTCTAGACATTAAATAATTTAATTTATTTATGACACAATGATGATGCATTAATTACCGTATTAATGAAAGATTGAGATAATTGATATTATAAATACCCAAATAAATGTAATTTGAGACTTTTTATGAATTCCAATAATTTTATAGGTTATTATGACATATTTTTATTTGTTATATGAATTTTTTTCTAAGTAATAATGCTATTATGAACTTATCAAAAACAAAATACCCAATAGTGTCAAAATTGACATAAAAGAGTTTTTAAAACAAATATTATATTATTAATTGATATTATATTCCTAAAAATATACGGTCAGGAAAAAGGACTTATATCATGATATTTTTATCATTAATGGACCACTTTTGGGTCTATTGTAAGTTTATAGTAAGTTTATTAACCATATAATATAAAAATACAAAGAGGCATGGTAAATGTCAAACTAATTAACTATGAGTTAAAACTAAACGATAAGGTTAATAAAGTGACCCAAACCTGTCTAAAACCTATTGGTTGAGTGGATTTAGACCCATACCCACCTTATCCTATAAATAAATCAATTTTTAGCCATTATAAACCGAATATGAATTTATTATAAAATAATATTTTAAGTTTTTCCTAAGGTGCCCCCTCACCCCTCTTATAAAAGGGGACTCCACCTTCTCTCAAATTCATACCTTAAAAGCCTTTTGGCTCGGCCAACCCCTATCCAAATATTATATAAAAATCCCTCAATTCAACCTAGAGGCCTTATTTTGATCATAAATCCAATCTAAGGAGCCCTTTTCATCAAATCAAAAGGAAGAACCCGAAGAAGAGGTAATGTTTTCACCACCCTCTTTCAAGTTCCTTTCTTCTTCAACTTATTATTTCTTTTTTATTTCCATTATAAAATAATACCTCTAGTATCTTATAAATAATTTGATTTTATTATAAATATGTTACAACCATATTCAGTATTCTATCCATCCTTTGAATGAAATGTCACTATACTTGCGTACGTACGGCTTACTGTCTCCACGTCGTGGTGTAATTGTTATTCAAAACATTATTATTTGGATGGGTATGATAATGATGTATAATTGATGTAAATAATAAATATAACATGATAATGATTTTGTATATATGATATACCATCCAATTATATATTATTTTAATATAAAAATAATTATATTGTCGCTCGTGCGTACGTATGGACTACCGTCTCCACGAACACGATAAGATTCATTCCTCATCGTATCCATTCAAGACTAATTTTCATTTTATTTTTAAAAATAATGTTAAAGTACTTGATATAATTCTGGATATGAATAAGATACAACCTATGGATAACAAAAACGGCTTATGTAACAAAACATATAAAAGAAAACGAGTAAGTGAACACCCAAAATGACGATAATACTAAAATATTATTAACAAAGCAATATTAAAAGATCATATATGATATAATATTTATATATATGGTTATTTTATAATTTAATAACAATTATTTAACTATTATAAAGGAGGTTAACATACCCTCGACCAAGGAAAAGTATAAGGTAAGGGTTTATTTCACAATCTCTTCATTATCTGAGGTTGTTTATACGTAATTATCTACTGGGATCTCTTTATCATACACATCCATGTTTCTTAAAAATATATTTCAAAACATTCTTAATATTTCACATAATATGGGTTAAAGTAATTTATACCCTTGTTTTAATTTTTATAATAAGTTTATAAATTAATATTTCTGTCATTTTCCAAACAAGGTCCTTTTTAAACTTTTTGACAGAATTAAGGTAAGAATGTATTTTTTAACTTATACGGCGAGTGCAGCTATTTTCCACCATTATAAAACCATAGAATATTCCCTTAAAAGCTTATAAGAACATTTTAAAATTAAATGTTTTATTTTATAATTATGTGACTTTTAAATTATTTAAAAATGAATATTTTAAGAATTTGTGAAAGGTAATATTTATCAAGATCAGAATTTTAAATGTTTTAAAGATTTATCTTTCTAAATCTTTTTAATTAATGTCCATGTTTTCAAAATGATTTTGAGGATTTATTTATAAGAACATGAATGTTTTTAAATGATATTTATTTTCAAAAGTTTCAAAGTGGTATGGGACACTTTGATTCAAAAATCTCTTTTAAATTACTTCCTTTATAAATGTGTGACTTTTCAATGATTTCAAAAAAAAGATATTTCTCTCAAATAGTTTTGATTTCATATATGTCAACATCCTTTGATGTATTTTAAGATTATTTGAAGTTGATTTATTATGATACAAAACTTCCATATTGTATTGAAGGTTTTGTGATATGTTTGACTATGGATGTGTTATTTTTATACCATTCATGGTTTATGGAGAAAGTATTGACATTTCATATGTTAGTTTTAATACGAATATTTATGTTATATTTCAACCTTTTCATATGATGAATTTATTGGACTTAGTAAGTGATGGGTGGAGCTCGCTATAGCGCCTCGATGCATCGGTAGGTCTCATGAGACAAACTAGTGTCTTGACATAAGGCCTTGACAAAATCTTATTTGTAGTCTTGGCACAAGGCCTTGACTATTTGTTGATGATAGTCTGGAATTATGCATTCCATCATTATCAAAGTGGTTAGTGATATTGAATGTGATTATTCGACTAGTAGAATATCCATGTGAATAAGTAAATGGCATTACTTCATTTTATTTGGCCATATTATGCTGAAGTTCAAGTTTAAAGGGAATTTGTTTTAGTTATACATTTCCTTAAATGTTTATGCTTATTTATGAAAGTTTCTACTTTATTGTTATCCTTACTGAGCATCTGAGCTCACCCCTTTCTATGTTTTATTTTTCCCAAGATTCCAAGAAGTGTATTATAATTAATATGAAGTGTTAATTCAAGGAAATAATGGCGTTCATAAAGGATTATTTATGTTGTTTTGTATGTTATAAAGTGTAATGTAACATTCATGTATGTAATCTATTTTCCAAGGCTGCTAAACCGATCGGTCCTTCGGGACATGATTCCTTGTAATCATGCCAATTTATTAAAATAATGCACCGACTCTGGGTAACTGGGGTCGGGGTGTTACAGTTGGTATCAGAGGAAGTTTATAAATAACCTTGGAAGCTAGATTTAGATAAACTCTGATTAGAGCACATAGCTCTAAGATAGACTTTGAGGATTAGTATAGAATAACTTCCTAGAATATTGTTATTGTAGAGATTTTGTGAGTTTTCCGAGCAATACATCCCCGTCTGGATACGAGTAGGTAGAGGCGGCTCTGGCACAGATGTACCTAGGGGTAAAACCCGAAAACACCGCTCTGATCTAGACTCGAACGAGAACTGGTGCACGAAAACGGGTCTTGCTACACTCTTGGTTACGTCACTTCCAGGGGATATGCTTAGGATAATTATCATTTTCTTTAAAAACCATTTTGAAGGGTTTATGAGTATATACTTCCTCAAAGAAATTTTTTTTATGATTATGGATTATATCCATAAACTGTTCAATTTATGTTAAGTTTTTTACAATTTTGGATTTATGTATTGTGATTCATAAACTAATCTAGTGTATTCCATTGTATAGAAATGGCGCCCAGTAGAAGGAATGTGAACTCTAGAAATACGTATGATCCAAAGAGTAATAAGGATCATATCTTTCCTGGTATTAATCCAACATTTAGAAGGGAAATAGTCCCCCATGTATTTTCAACATATAAAGAAATAGTATCATGTGTTAATAAGATAAGTAAATAATTCTCTGAGTCCTATGGAATTGAAGGCAAGCAAGATAAGAAAAGGATGGAATAGAGAAAGATAGATAAAGGGAAGAGGTAAAAGAAGAATTTTCCCATATGTGATAACTATGGGAAGAAACACCCTGGAACTTGCCTGAAGGGAATGGGAGTTTTTTATAAGTGTGGAGAAAAATGACACCAAGTACGTGACTATAAGGGTAAGTAAAAGGTTTCAAATGTACAATGCTTCACCTGCAAGGAGTTGGTACACAATGCGAACCAATGTCCAAATCATCAAAGTATGCCCCAAATGATGCTATTGGATAACAATCAAGTTATGATACTACCACAGATGAGTAGGAATGATTATAGTTCTTATGTTGTTATTAAAGAATTATTTCATTTGAGTGTTGTATCAATGATTTACTGGTTATAATAATTATGGAGTATGTATGGATTTTATTTCAGTACTATTTTTTTAAGGACTTGAGATTGTGTGGAACCAAGAAAAGTGACTCAATAGAAGGTTAAATTTTTGGAAAATATATGGTTGAGAGAAAGATAAACCATAATATGGTTCTGATACTGAGGTAGTGATTTTGTAATAATACATGATTGATTTGGATAAATTATATTGGATATTCTTGACTACCATGAAAGTCATTAATGATTTGTATATTCCATAATTGCATTAGTTTACAACATTTTTGGATAGAAGGAGTATATCCAGTATTATATAATGAATAAGGGAGCATGAATGTAATCAATAAGGTTTTATGGTAATTCAGGATGTTGTAGTGTTTTAAAAGAATACATGATGAAGGTGTTCAAATGTTATTACACGGCAAAAAGGATCTTCATTGTGTTTACCTTCCTTATAAATTTTGGACTATGAGTTTGGACAGAAGTATTTTGGATAATTCTAGTTTGATATTATTTTTGTATTTCCATAAAAGGACAACCCAGAGGTTGGGCGGAAACCCGTCGTGTCTGGAAAGGCCGTGAGACTTGAACCCGCAACCAAAGGGCGACCAGGGTGTATCACCTACCACTGACCCACGTGATGTCCTGGATTGAATAATGTAGTTTTTTAAAGGGTCTGGTAGATAAATTATAAATTCATTTTTTTGTAACCCTATATAAATAGGATAAATAGAATATTTTTTTAAGTTCTATTATCTTTTAGAGTGAAAGATGAGTTTGTGGTAGAAATTAGTTAAAGGATGGAACTCTACTTGACAAGTATACATTTTTTTCTTCTCTGATTCTATGAAGAAATAAATTCTTAAACTTTAGGTAAGGCATCCTAAAACCAAAAATAAGTTATCTTAATACCTTAAATTTTGTTGAACCGATGTTATTTTAAATCATCATAGATTGGTGGATTTGAGCCCTACAATTCTATAATTGTTTGTGATTGATGACCTCAATCACTCCCTATAAATATTTATGTTTTCCCTCTAATTAGGTGTCTCTAATTTCCACCAATGTTCTCCTAATCGAGATCATAATTTGGGGGTGACTTTTTAATTCCACTTTTCCTCAAATTAAGACTAAATTTTATTAACCCAATTTCCGATGTGGGTTTCCCCACAGAGGTATTTTCTATTTTCAACCTTTTATTTTCGAAGAACAATTTCAAATTACGAGGACGCAATTTATGGAAAGAGGGAAGAATGTAACACCCCAAGATTTTATAGTATGTTATTTCCTCAAAGTAATTCAATAACTTGCACTACACGCAACACCGAGTTCAAGCGCACCACAAGATTACCAAACTAGTCGTTCAAAAGTTGTTATGAATAGTATTAACTGAATTTTAAAAATTATATAATCCTGATAATTTTAGAATCCATATTATGAGTTTCTTAAACATAATGTAAGAACTAATTCATTTTTTCAGATAATAGAAGTATTTTTCAAAAAATTCACTTTTACCATCTTTTAATGGTGAACCCTTTTTAAATATAATATTTGAAACATTTATATATTCAATTTGAAAAAAAACTTCTTCTTTAGAATCAAGACATTAGAATTTAGTTTCAATAAATTTTTGGTGTTTTTCCGATAACTTTCATATTTGGGTGAATAGTAAAAAATATTATATTTTAATTGAAAAAAACTTTTTTAATTAAAATAATTTATAGTGTTAAATTATACATTTTAATGGTTTATAAGTATAAATAGATTATATTTTTACCATTTAATCCAATTCTGGTCATTTTATGTAATTTCACTTTGAAATTGGATATAAACAAGTGTCAATCATTTGATAGTTATTATTTCTTAAAAATACGCCTTTTAGATTTGATAATGGAAATTAATTTTAAATTAATAAATGAAACTTATATGTTTTGAATTTGGTAAAACATACATCATTTTTGGATTCAGAATATCGAAATTAGCCTAGGGTGAATTTTTTGTATTTTTCTGAAAACTTTCAATTTTTGATGAATAGTGAAAAACACTGAGTTATAGTTTAAAACTGATTTTTTACTCAAATAATTATTTATTTAATTTAAATTTATTTTAGGTCAAAATAGATACATAATACCTATATAATTTAAATTTAATTCACTGGAGTTAGTTTATAATAATTTTAGATATATAAAAATTTTATTGAACTTTTCACCGTCTTTTACCCATCTCCTAGGAGAATTTGAAAATTCACATAAAACATAATTTTACCACTTCTGTGAGTGGAATTTCGAAAATCCGAGAGACACAGTTAATATCAAGGAGTAAAATGTGGTTCAATAAGATAAAAATAATTTTTGGTGAATAGTAACTTTTAACTTTTATTTACCACAATTAAAAGTAAATTGGGTAATTAAGGGTAAAAATGATATTAATATTACCCTAACACATGTCCTAATTCTATTTTACAAGTGTATCTTGACCAAAAACAACCTTAGGAATAAAATATTATCATTTAGGTCCACTTGGATTAGATTAGGACATTTATTATTATTTAATTCAAAGAAGAGTTAAAAGAGTTAAAATCAAAGTTTAATAACTAAATTTTTTTTAATATATGGTTATACATAAGATAAATTCTATTATAAATATTAATTAGAAATATAAAAAAAATCCCTACATAATGGTATTTTATTTATAATTTTTAGACATTAAATAATTTAATTTATTTATGACACAATGATGATACAGTAATTACCGTATTAATGGAAGATTAAGATAATTGATATGTTAAATACCCAAATAAATGTAATTTGAGACTTTTTATGAATTCCAATAATTTTCTAGGTTAATATGATATATTATTATTTTTTATATGAATTTCGTTCAAAGTAATAATGCTGTTATGAATTTATCAAAAACAAAATACCCAATAGTGTCAAAATTGACATAAAAGAGTTTTTAAAACAAGTATTATATTATTAATTGATATTATATTCCTAAAAATATAATTCTCAGCCAAAGAACTTATATAATGATATCTGTATCATTAATGGACTACTTGGGGGTCTATTGAAAGTTTATAGTAAGTTTATTAACCATATAATATAAAGATACAAAGAGACATGGTAAATGTCAAACTAATTAACTAAGAGTTAAAAGTAAAAGATAAGGTTAATAAAGTGACCCAAACCTTTCTAAAACCTATTGTTTGAGTGCATTTAGACCCATACCTACCTTATCCTCTAGATAAATCAATTTGGTTCCATTATAAACAGAATATTAATTTATTATAAAATAATATTTTAAGTTTTTCCTAAGGTGCCCCTCACCCCTCTTATAAAAGGGAACTCCCCCTTCTCTCAAATTCATACCTTCAAAGCTTTTTGGCTCGACCAAAATCTGCCCAAATATTCTCTAAACTTCCCTAAATTCAACCTAGAGTTATTAGTTTGATCATAAATCCAACCTAAGGATCCCTTTTGATCAAATCAAAAGGAAGAACCCGAAGAAGAGGTAATGTTTTCACCACCCTCTTTCAAGTTCTTTTATTCTTCAACTTCTTCTTTGTTTGTTATTTACATTATAAAATAATACCTCCAGTATCTTCTATATACTATGATGTTATTATAAATATGGTAAAACCATATTTAGTATTCTATCCATCCTTTTAATGACATGTCACCATACGTGTGTACGTACGATTTACCGTCTCCACGTCGTGGTGTAATATTTATTCAAAACATTATTATTTGGATGGGTATGATAATGATGTGTAATTGATGTAAATAATAAATATTACATGATAATGATTCTGTATATATGATATAACATCCAATTATATATTATTTTAATATAAAAATAATGATTTTGTCGTTCGTGTGTACGTACAGACTAACGTCTCCACGAACGCAATAAGATTCATTCCCCATCGTATCCATTCAAGACAAATTTTCATTTGATGATTAAAGATAATGTTTAAGGACTTTATATCATTATGGATATGAATAAGATACAACCTATGGATAACAAACACATCTTATATAACAAAACATATAAAAGAAAATGAGTAAGTGAACACCCAAAATGACGATAATACTAAAATATTATTAACAAAGAAATATTAAAAGATCATATATGATATCATATTTATGTATATGATTATTGTATAATTTAATAAAAATGATTTAGCTATTATAAAGGAGGTTAACCTACCCTCGACCAAGGAAAAGTACAAGTTAAGGGATTATTTCACAATCTCTTCATTATCTAAGGTTGTTTATACGTAATTATCTACTAGGACCTCTTTATCATCCACATCCATGTTTCTTAAAAATGTATTTCAAAACATTTTTAATGTTTCACAGAATATGGGTTAAGTCATTTATACCTTTGTTTGACTTTTTATAAGAATTTTATAAAGGAATCTTTTTGTCGTTTTCCAAACAAGGTCCTTCTTAACCTTTTCGACAGAATTAAGGTAAGAATGTCTTTTTTTAACTTATACGGCGGGTGCGGCTATTTTCCGCCGTTATAAAATCGTCAAAGCTTCCCTCAAAATCTTATAAGAATATTTTGAAAGTAAATGTTTTATTTTATAATTATGTTACTTTTAAATGATTTCAAAAAGAATATTTTAAGAATTTTTTAAAGGTAATCTTTATCAAGATCAGAATTTTAAATGTTTTAAAGATTTATCTTTCTAAATCTTTTTAATTAATGTCCATGTTTTAAAAACGATTTTAAGGATTTATTTATATAGACATGAATTTATTGAAATGATATTTATTTTTAAAAGTTTCAAAGTGGTATGGGCCACTTTTATTCAAAAATCGCATTTAAATTACTTCCTTTATAAATGTGTGACTTTTCAATGATTTCAAAAAAAAGATATTTCTCTCAAATAGTGTTGATTTCATCTATGTCAACATCATTTGATGAATTTTAATCTTATTTGAAGTTGATTTATTATGATACAAAACTTCCATATTGTATTGAAGGTTTTGTGATATGTTTGATTGTGGATGTGTTATTTTTAAACCATTCATGGTTTATGGAGAAAGTATTTACATTTCATATACTAGTTTTAATACGAATTTTTATGTTATATTTCAACCTTTTCATATGAGGAATGTGTTGGAATTAGTAAGTGATGGGTGGAGCCCGCTATAGCTCCTCGATGCATCGGTAGGTCTCATGAGACAAACTAGTGTCTTGGCACAAGGCCTTGATAAAATCTTATTTTTAGTCTTGGAATAAGGCCTTGACTATGTGTTGATGATAGTCTGGCATTATGAATTCCATCATTATAAAAGTTGTTAGTGATATTGCATGTGATTATTCAACTATTATAATATCCATTTGAATAATTAAATGGCATTACTTCATTTTATTTTGCATATTATGTTGAAGTTCAAGTTTAAAGGGATTTTGTTTTAGTTATACATTGCCTTAAATGTTTATACTTATTTATGAATGTTTCTGCTCTATTGTTATCCATACTGAGCATATGAGCTCACCCCTTTCTATGTTTTATTTTTCCTAGGATTCCAAGAAGTGTATTGTGATTTATATACAGGGTTAAGACAATGGAATAATGGCATTCATAAAGGATTATTTATGTTGTTTTGTATGTTATAAAGTGTAATGTAACATTCATGTATGTAATATATTTTCCAAGACTGCTAAACCGATTGGTCCTTCGGTACTTGATTCCTTTTAATCATGCAAATGTATTAAAATAATGCAACGACTCTGGGTAACTGGGTTCAGGGCGTTATAGGTATCCACTTCTATATCACTTGGGACTAAGCTATTCTTGGATCAAAAAGGGAGGAGTGCTAGTAAAATAGAGTTTTGGAGGATTATTTGTATCCTACTCCACTTGAAAACCTATATACTGAATATCATGTTTACAATTACTCTATGAATAATTCCAAATAAATCCTAAAAATTCAAATATTATAAAAATGAAATAAATATTATGAAACACAAAAGTAACTCTTGATTATGGATTTGGGAATGAAAAAGATTCATCTTTGCATCTTTATGACCATTTTGATATGGACTGGGCATGTGACATTGGTGATTGAATATCAAAAAATTTAGATGCATTATTTATTGGAGTAAAATGTTTTTTTAGTACTCCAAGAAGAAATATTCAATAAAATTAAGCACAAAAATATCGATTCTGTTGTAGCATCATAAAACACATCATAAACGATGTTTATGAAGTCGCAGCTTGAACACATAAGGTTGAATGTTTCATTATCAATAGTGATTAGGTGTGATAATAAAATTTCTATCAACTATTAAAATAATTTTATATTACATTTTAGGTTGAAATATATTTAAATCAAGTAACATTTCCTCAAAGAATAGGTTAAATGTAGATATATTTCATTGGATTGTGTTTCAAAAAAGTATAAAGTTGTGGATATCTTGAAAAAGCCTCTAGTGAAGGATGTTTTCTTGTACTTGAGAGATTTTTTGGTAGTGAATTATATATTACAATCCTAGTAATTATTCTGATTTATTTTCATTCTCTCAATCCTTTTCATTTGTTTTAAAATGGTGATAATACATAAGATCTATTATTATAAAGGAGGAGAGACTATATTTCCTTGTACGGGTGATGATCAAGGAGGAGAAGTGAAGAAGTTTTACCTTATAGGGGGGAATGAGGAGTTGGTGGTTTAAACCTACATAATAAATCATGTTTTGTTCTATATATTGTCAGAAAATCTAAAGAGGTACATTAAAGAAACCTAAGTGATTGGGGAAGTTGATGATTTTTGAGTTGAAGAGATCTCATGAAGTGGGTTTATAAAAAGGGAACTATGATTTAATCACAATTGAGTCATGTTCAATATAGTATTGATATTTAAATAAATATTTAAAGGAATTTAAAAATAGTACTCTATCTTATGATGTGGTGGTAACATAACTTCCATATTGGGAGCATGTTATGACTTGTTTCTTAAGACAATTCATTCATGAGTTTTGATGGTGTTTTCATCTTATATTTATTGACAACATTCTCATTGATGGGGTGAAATATGATTATAACATAGTGGAATGAATATGAATTAATATTTTATAATTTAAAGATAACCATAGTGTGAATAATTTTAGGTTGTATTATAATTGTTCAAATCATAGGAGCATTATAATTTTACACATAAAGTCATGTCATATCATACAGGTGTTTCACACTAAAGTATCTTATGAGAAATAAGGAAGATTGAATTTATTCATGATGGAAGGCCATGAATATTTTCTGAGTGTTTATCTATGAGATCTTATAAATATCACTCCATAAGCATCCACATATTGAAATAAGTTAGCTATAGTCTTACATGTTGTAAGCTAGATGCCAGACAACACTAGAGGGGTACAAACTATAAGGAATCCAAGATGTGAAAAATTCATGTTCAACTCTTTAGAAGTTAAAAATCACCCATGCTATAGATATTATTTTCATTATTCAATGGTGGAATTAATTTTACAGATATTTTAAGATTTTAGAAAGAGATATAGTTCAAACATTTTGGATAAAAAAATAACACTAAAATCCTAAGAATCATGCCATAACACATGAAAATCTTATATGTGTGTGTGTGTGTGGTGACTCACTATAACAACTCTATTTTTTATTACACATGGATACATGATTTATTACATAAAATTACACAAAATACGACCCAAAAAACCGATAATTCTAGTGTATTTAGGAATTTGGTAGATAGAATAACATCTTGAACATGGGATACAACAACATTAATGAAAACTTCTGTAACATGCTTCTAAAATTCTATATATTTTTAAAACTACACAAGATATCCTTAGGAAAAACATAAAAAAGGGGGTGAGCTATAAATCCAAGAAAGAGAAAAAATAAGGCATAAAATGAGGAAAATAATGCATGTTAGACAATAGACATATCAATGGGGTGTAAAAGGAACATAAAGCATAAGTATTGATATATCATGATAATCATAACATGGGAAATGTGGAAAAAACTTAAAACACTAAATCATAAACATACGTCAAGGATAAACCTACCAATACATCATGATGAAAAATGTCCCATAAAGTAATCAAGTTCAATACCTATCACAGCATGAAATATCATGATACTAAACATTACACAATGCATTAGAGAGATATATGGGTGCACCCATTATATTCATTTCTTTCTCATTCTTAAGTATGCCACATTGATCATAAAACATAAATTCAATCAACATTTTAATTTATTTCATGATTAATGAGTGTGTAATAAATATGTGTGAGTCCGAAATCAAAAATTATATGTGCATAAATTTGAACACCCTTTATTGAAAATGGTTGTGGTATTCACCACACAATTGTTTTGTCATGGAAGATCACAGTGAAATTTCAACAGCATAACGAAGTCACTTAAATATTAATAAAAATTATTTGATGAGAGATAAAGGGGTATATAATAACATATAAATAAAATAATCATTAATAAGGACATGTAAAATCATATCCCAACATAATAAATTTTTAAATAGAAGGTATGAGGTAATGAAGAAACTTGAATAGAGAAAATAATCCTTATGAAATTTTAGCATGGTAACGGGTATACATAAAGGATTATGGGAGGCTTAATGGGAAGGAAATGGGATCTAATAATTAATATATTAAATGGAAATTAATTGGAATATTTAAGAATATATTCCAACATAATATAATGGAATTTAAGATATATCACATAAAAGAAGTTCTTGAATGGAATTGAGAGGAGAGAAATCCCTTTCGAAAATTTGGCATGGTGGCTGGTGTACATAAAGGATCATGGGAGGATTACTATGAGTGAAAGAGGTATATAATAATCTATAAATCAAAATGAAATTATGTGGGATATGGAATAACATATCTAATCATGAAAAAATTAAAATTAATAAGCATAACATAAAATAAGTGCTTGGATAAAAAGGAGATTATAAGATCCCTTACTTGAGTGTGTGACTCCAAATGCTTGAGAGGGGATTCTTAGGAGCTTGAGGGAACCTTTTTAGGACTTTAGAGAGTGTATATAAGATTATGTAATTTATCCAAATAGTTTTAGTGCAGATAAATGGGAGTTTGGTTGGCTTATATATGAAAAGAGGGGGATTTATTTATTATTTTTGTTTGGGACTCTACATAATAAAATATCCAAAACCACAAATCATATCATGGTTTTTGAACATAGTTTCTACCAAATGGGACTGATTTTTATCATTTTATAAGTAAAAATTCATAATATATTAAAATAATTCCCTTTATTATGTGAAGGTGAGTCACACTCTTAAAGAAATGATTTTAAAACCTTAAAATATATTATATGTTTTGGAGAATTCATAATTGCTTTAAAAAATAAAAAAATAAACATAAAATAACATTATTTTAGATTAAAAATGTTTATTTGGTTTTGGATATCATTTATATTAATTATTATATCACTTTTGGTTCATTATGATGTCATAAAATATAAAGTATATTTATACAATATTTAATTTTTACTCGAAAATCCGATTGTATCAGAAAATTATGAAAAAATCACCATTGGATAATTTCAATGTTTTTATTCAAAAAATAATATTAATTTTATCTAAATAATTTTCTAAATATTTCAATTTTAACTTTTAAAATAAAATCTGTATTTATTAATAAATTCTAGGTTTTTTGATGAAAATAGTTTTCAAGCCCTTACAAAAATTACATTTGAATTCATAAAAATTATAAGATCATTTATATTTGATAGAAATTATTTAATAATATTAAGATATTATTTATTTTGAAAATTCATTAATTCATAAATTCATTAATTGAATTTGAATATTAACCAAAAATATAATTTGTGTTTTTTTATATATAAATTATTTACAAAGTAACAATAATAGGATCAAAATATATTATTTAATCTATAAAAAATAGTGTACATATTCATATTTCCAGGGTATTGATACATATCTCTTTAATTCATCAGAAAACTCACTAAGAATAGTGTGTGATATGGGGGGACTTTCATGGGGTGGTTTGGAAAATATAGTTTGGTTCGCTGTCTCGATGAGATTGAACTTCTCTTGTAAATGGTTTCGCTCATGATTAAGTTGTTGGATCTCAACTTGGTATTGTTCAAGGGGTAATCTTATAAAATATATCACCCTTCGAAGCTCTAATAAAAGGGATTCATAGGTTATGATTCTACTGGTTGATCTTATAACTTCCTTTTTCTGTGTCAATGGGATTTGTTAAAACCCTATATTTATACTAATCATGTGATCACTATTCAACGACTGTATTATAAATGGTAATGATACATAATGGTATTTTAAATACAATTGGATATAATAAGTCAAAATAAGTTCATGTGTTTTTTATAACCATATTACTTAATAATAGATTTAATTAAAACAAAAAAGGGGAATTTTATTTATAACAGATCAGGTCGTTAAAATATTCCCACCTTAAGAAATTTCACCCTTGAAATTTTCATTTCCTACACTAAAATAGATGAGGATAACTCTGATTCATCACCTCCACTGGTTCCCATTTTCTTATTCAAACTTGTGGTTCCTCCACAAAACTTTGACAAGGTGTATTGTCTTATTTTTTAGAACTTTTCTTCTATGATCTAAGATTGTCAAAGACTTCTCCTCATAGGAAAGTTCATTCTCCAAAGGTATAACCTCTAAGATTGACTACTTGTGAGGGGTCTGGAATGTAATTTCTCAATAGGAATACATAAGATACATAATGTAATTGAGATAGGTTCTATGGGAGTTCTAGTTAGTGGGTCACCTCTCTAATACGATCAAGGATCTCGAAGGGGCCGATGAATCTTCGAATGAGCTTCCCCTTATTCCAAAATCTCATTACTGTCATCCATGGATATATGTATAGGAATACCATGTCTCTAATATCAAACTCTAGATCTCATTGATTATTGTCAGCATAGCTCTTCTGCTAACTCTGAGCAGCCTTAATGTGCTACTAAATGGTCTTAACTTTTTCCACCATTTCCTCGACCTTTTCAGGATATAGTATTTTTCATTCCCCAACTTCATCCCAACATGATGGTGTTCTTCACCTATTCCCATAAAGGTCTTCATAGGGATCCATTTGGATGCTCGAGTGGAAACTATTGTTGTAAGAGAACTAGACCAAAGGAAGGCATTGGTCTCATCCTTCTTTGGATTCTATAGAACATGCTCTCAACATGTCTTCTATTGTATGAATAGTCTGATCAGATTGTTCATAAGTTTGATGATGATAGGACATACTAAAGTTTACCTCAATGTTTAGATCATATTAGAGAATTTTCTAAAACTTGGAGGTAAACCTCAAATCTCAATTAGATATAATCGATAGTGGTAATCTATACATCCTTACCACTTCTCTAATGCATATCTATGCAAGTTGATCCAATGATAAGTCCTCTCGAGTTTTGATAAAGTGATCTATCTTTATATGGTGATCCAAAACAACCCATATAGCATTGTTTCCCATAGATATATTTAGAATTTTGGTGAAAAAATTCATGGTGATGTTCTCCTATTTCCATGTTCGTATGGTTAATGGTTGCATCATCCCATTAGACTTATTTCTTTCACCCTTCACTTGAGGGAATACCAAGTACATTAATGTATATTCAGAAATCTATTTCTTTATATTGTCTTACCAATAGTGATCACAAATATTTTTATACATCTTTGTGCTTCCTGGGTTAATGGAGAAAATCTAACTACATGCATTATCCAATATCTCCTTATTCAATTCATGATTTTATGGTACACATAACCATGACCAAAATATGAAAATTTCTTCTTCATTAACATTGAAATCTGAGTATTTCCCTTTCCATATAGTTTCCACTTTCTTCTAAAGTCCCAAATCATTTATTTGTTCATATTTTAGCATTTCCAAAAGATATGGTTGAGAAATCATTTATGAAAGGATTAATGATGTTCCTTCCTTTAGGATTCCCATTTCTATCCTTTTCAAATTTAAGAAGATTAGATCCTTCTCAATTCTCATTAATGATAAAATTGTTAGATCCTTTATACTTAGAGCATCCTACACTTTGTTTACTTTCCTAGGATAGTAGTGAATTGAGAATTCAGAGTCCTTGATCAGATCTAACCATATTCACCAGAACATATTAAGCTCTTTCTATGTGAATATATATTTTAGGCTCTTTTGATAAGTATATATCTCACACTTTTCCCCATAAAGATAATTTTGCTAGATTTTCAATGAAAATATCATAGCTACCAACTCTAGATCATGCGTGGGATAGTTTTTCTCAGGAATTCTCAACTTCTTTGAGGCATAGGCTATCACTTCATCATTTTTCATCAGTACACATCCTAATATATTCTTTATATAATCTCTATATACAAAAAAGAGTTCCCCACTTATCGGTAGTGTGAACACTGGTGTAGTGATACACATCTTTTTGAGCTCCTTAAATATTTCCTCACATTCTTACATCCATACAATCTTCACTCCCTTCTAAGTTAGCTTATTAATAGGGTTTTACAATCATGAGAAATTTCTCACAAATCAATGATAATAACCAGATTTCCCAAGAAAACTACAGATATCTGTTATAGTTGTTGTCCGCAGGCATCCTTTAATTGATTCCATCTTTGAAGGGTCCAAATATATCCCATTTATTATGATGACATGACCCAATAAAGAGACTTCATTAAACTATGAAACACATTTTATTACTTTTCATAAATATTCTCTTTTTATAGGGTCTTTAGAATAGTGCTCAGATGCTCCTCATACTCCTCCTTACTTTTGGACTATATTAGAATATCATCTATAAAGACTACCAAAAAAAATCAAGGTAATATCTAAAGTATATATTCATAAAATCCATGAAGAGAATTAGTGAGTCTGAATAGAATCATTATGAACTCATAGTGCCCGTACCTTATATTAAAATCAGTCCTGGGGATATATTCCTTCTTCAAACTCACTTGATAATATCCCAACCAAAGATCCACCTAGGAGAAGAGTTGTTCACCGCATAACTGATTGAAAATTTAATAAATCTAGGGTAGATGATACCTTTTATTTATCATGATCTTGTTGAGCTCATGATAATCAATGAAAATAAGCATTGACACATCCTTCTTCTTGATGAAGAGGACTGGTGCACCCCATGGTAAAGCACTTGGGTGTATGAACCCTTTATCCAGATTCAATTTTAGTTGTTTCTTTATCTCCTTAAGTTCCAAAATAGCCATTCTATATAGAGTATTGGATAATTTTAACACCCTAGGTAAAATCTCAATTAAAAATTCAACCTCTTGGCTATGTGGAAGACTAGGTAATTCCTTGGAAAACACATCATCATATTCCATCATAATGGGCATTCCTT
The DNA here is from genome assembly GCA_963277665.1 of Viscum album. Classification (NCBI taxonomy): domain Eukaryota; kingdom Viridiplantae; phylum Streptophyta; class Magnoliopsida; order Santalales; family Viscaceae; genus Viscum; species Viscum album. The sequence goes on from OY728163.1 coordinate 1,870,618,524, forward strand.
TGAGGATGATTCTTTCCTTAGACTCAATAATTTAATAGAGATATACTTTATCATAGGGAAATAATATACATGCTTAATATTTTGGTTCTTAATAAGATTCATCGTCTTCCTTGCACTTGAATAGAATCAGGTGTTGATTCACAATACAGAGAGTGATTTTCTTCTCATGGAAATTTATATTGGCCATATATAGATAAATCCAATCCATTCCCATAATTACATAAAATTCCACTAAAGGGAGTATTATAAGGTTCATTGGTAAGTTCAAACCATAAATTTTTATTGGGAAGGAGTTATATACATGGGTTGAAACAATTTTATCATCTTCTGTTTTCACAAAAATATATACTTTCATGATTTGTGGTGGTGTTTGGATAGTTCTACTAAACTTTAATGATATAAAGGAATTCGTAGAAACAAATTAAAAAATTATGTTCACTATTATTGATTGAATAACTAGTATACATTTCACCACTTAATTTTTAGGATCCACTTTGACAGTAGTGATAGAAAAATCTTGTCCTAGATAACTTGGAGGTTGTTCTTTGTCTCCAAAAACCCTTGGATTAGGGAATTGGTTTGCAAACTTCCACAATTCATTGAAGTTTAAGTAATGGAAAATGAGTTGAGGGTTGACTGGAGTATTATTTTTCTCTATCTCATTAGTGGGTTTCTCTTGTAGGAAATTTCTAGCTATGTGTCCTTTCCCACACATAAATAATTTATTCACCCCCTAAATATATTTGTGGGGTCCTTCCTTATGCACCTTTGACAAGTGGGATACTAAAAAATTTAGGCACCATTATATTTATTCATCAGACCACTATAATTAAACTCCACTTTCTTATTCATATCCCAATTATACCCTTGGGATTCCATGATCTCTATTTCAACTTTGATGGAATAATGAACAATTTCCTCATAGCTATCAAAGTCATAGATCATTAGATCTTTTCATAGACTCAATTTTAGCCAACCAAAGAAGTGGTCAACCTTGGATTCAAGGGTAATGACAAAGTCAGAGTTTTACCATTCAAGTCTGGTGAATTTTATCTTGTACGCCCCCATATATTCATCATCTTTTGGATTAAGGGTGAGTAAATCTCTTTCCATTTTAAGTCGGAGAGTGCAAGGAAAATATTTATCAGAAAACATTTTCCAGAATTCCTTCCACTCCATCACTTTGATATCTTCCCCAGGAATCATATTTTTTATCAATTCCCACCATTTATTATCTTCTCCATCTATATGATAAATATAAATTATAACATTCTCATTTATTTGAACATTTAAGGATGGATAATATCTTCTTAATGGAGTTGAAATTTTGTATTTGATTAAGGGATCAGATGATCCATTGAAAGTCAGAACTCTTTATCCCATAAATATCTAAATCACAGCTTGTTATCACTTAGGGGGATTTGGATGCTCCACCTAATCCAATTTTATATTTATAACCTGATTCAGATGAGAGGGTTTTATTATAAAGTTCATGATTCTTTCTCCCATTGTGTTTGGCATCTCGTTAGGACAGTTATAACATTGTCTGATTCATTGATTGTTTACCTAATTTATCCTATTTAAGACTATTGTCTAGAATAAAGTGAAAATTAGGGATTATTAATTTAAACTATTAAACACATAAAGTGGAATCCAATGACATTAAATGTATAACTTATAAATTGCATTTATCTCCTTAACTTATGAGTTTCTAGGCTCTAATCTATGTTATCCATGATCTTTTTTCCTAACATATATTATTATAGGAATTTTTATTCACTTTATAATGGTTCATAATGAGATAATTAATTTACTAAATCATATCAACTGTGATTGTAAATATAGGTGCACAATATGGCCTATTTTCGTGTACTAGTTTACCATGAGTCAGGTCCGGGACACCTTTTTGGAGCTGTTAATTCTATGTATATTTGTGCTAGAACCATGTCCACTTTTAGTATCTAGAGAGGGATGTAATTTTATGATAAACCATTTAATATATAATTAATAAAATTTTGGGTTTTTTCTTACACTTATTCTTATCCCTAAGGATTTATCTATAGTTTTCTAATCCTAATCCAAAAAATAACTAAACTTTTGATATGATACCAATGATGACAACCTTGATCTTTATTAAACATTAATATTTGATTTATTACATAAATTTACACATAATAAAAACCAAAATATCAATAAGTATAGTGTATTTTGGAATTATGTTTATATTATAACATCTTGAACATGGGATACAACAACATTAATGAAAACTTCCTTAACATGTCTCTAAAATTCCATGGATTTTTAAAATAGCACTTGATATCTTGGGGACAAACATAGAAAAAGGGGTGAGATATAAAGCCCAGTAATGGAATAAACAATAAATAACATGAATAAGATAATACATGTTAGACAATAGGCATATCAATGGGGCATAAAAGGAACATGAATCATAAGGCTTGACATAGCATGATAATCATAATATGAGAAATGTGGAAACAACTTAAAACACTGAATCATAAATATAGGTCAAGGATAAACCCACCAAGACATCATGGGGGAAAATACCCATAAATAAATCAGGTTCACACCTTGTCCCAACATGACGTATCATGATACTAAACATTACCCAATGAATTGGAGCACTATCTAGGTTCACCCATCATATCCATTTCATTATCATGCTTAAGTATGTCACATAGATCATAAAACATGGATTTATTCATCATCATAATTTATTCCAAGATTAAGGAGTGTGGAAAAAATATGTTTAAGTACCCAATAAAAAATTACATGGTCATAAATGTGAACACCTTTGATAGTAAATGGGTATGTTATTTACTACATTATTGTTTTGGCATGGAAGATCGCGGTGAAATTTCGGTAGCATAATGGTGTAACTTAAATATTCGTAAAAATTGATTGATGGGAGATAAATGGGTATCTCATCACATAGAAATAAAATGGAAAGTAATAGGTATATTTAAAATTATATCTAAACATAATAAATTTGGAAATAGATGGCATAAGGTAAGGAAGAAACTTGAATAGAGAAAATAATCCTTACAAAATATCGGCATGGTAATGGGTGTACATAAAGGATCATGGGAGGATTAATGAGAGGTTAAGAGGATATAATAATTTATACAATAAATGGAAATCAAGGGGAATATGAAAGAACATATTACAATATAATAAAATTTAATTTAATTGATATAACATAAAATAAGTTCTTGAATGGAAATGAGAAGAGAGAAATCCCTTCATAAATTTCTACATGGTAACGAGTGTACATAAAGGATCATAAGAGAACTAACAAGAGTGAAAGGGGTTTATCATCATGTATAAATAAAAATTAAATTATTTGGGATATGTAATAACATATCACAACAAGTAAAAATAGAAATTATGAGGCATAACATAAAAGAAGTTCTAGAATAAAAAGGAGAGTGGACAATCCTTTACTTGACTATGTGAATCCAAATGTTTAAGAGGGGCTTCTTGGGAGCTTAAGGGAACCTTGGGAGGACTATAGAAATTTTAGGTCAGAGTATTTACAATCTAAAAGGATTTTTAATGAAGATAAAGGGGATATTGGGTGGGTTTATATAGGAAAAGAGTGGAATTTGTTTATTATTTTGGTTTTGGACTCTACATAATAAAATATCCAAAACCACAAATAAACCCATGGTTTTTGACCATGGATTCTAAAAAATGGGAGTGGTTTTTATTATTTTATAAGTACAAGGTCATAAATTATTAAAATAATTCCCTTGCTTATGAGGAGGTGAGTCACACTCTTAAAGAAATGATTTTAAAACCTTAAAATATAGTATAGGTTTTGGAGGATTCATAACATCTTTACAAAATAAACCAAATAAAATTAAAATAAAATTATTTTAAAAGGTAAAAAAATTATTTGGTCTCGTATCTTATTTATAGTAATTATTACATCAATTTTGGTTCATTATGATGTCATAAAACACAAAGTATATTTATATAATATTTAATTTTTACCTCAAAATATGATTGTCTCCAAAAATTATGAAAAATTCACCATTTGATAATTTTTTATGATACAATTCAAAAAATAATATTCATTTTATCTAAATAATTTTCTAAATATTTAAATATTCACTTTTAAAATAAAATTTACATTTATTAATAAATGCTAGGTTTTTTTTACGATAACAATTTTCAAACCCTTATAAAAATTACATTGGAATTCCTAAAAATTACATGATAATTTATATTTTATAAACATTATTTAATAATTTTAGTATATTATTTATTTAGAATAATCATTAATTCATAAATTCATTAATTTAATTTGAATATTAACCAAAAATACCATTTGTGCTTTATTTTATAAAAATTTATTTTAAAATGTTACAATAATAGGATGAAAATATATTCATTAATATATAAAAAATAATGTACATATTCATATTTATAAGGTCTTTATACATATCCCTTTAATACTCTAGAAAAATCCCCAATATTAAGGTGTGAGATGGGGGGACTTTCATGCATTGGTTTGACGAATATGGTTTGGGAGGTGATTTTGATGAGCTTGAACTTCTCTTATAAGCGGTTTCACTCATGATTAAGTTATTAGATATCATCTTGGGATCGGTCAAGGGAAAATCCCAAAAATACTATCTCCCTTAAAATCTCTGAAAAGGGGGATTCATAGGGTATGATCTTATTATTTGAGTCCATCACTTCATTTGTCTATGTCAATTAGATTTTTTAAAACCCTAAATTTATAATAATCATGTGATCTATTTTCATCAATTATAATATCAATGATAATGATACATAATGGTCTTGTAAATCAAATTAGATATAATAAATAAATAAAAAGTTCATGTTTTTTCTATAACCATATTACTAAATAATATATTTAATTAAAACAAAAAAAGGGAAATTTTATTTATAACAGTTCAGGTCATAACACTCACCAGAAAAACAGTGCGACAAAACATTGAGATAATCAGTCATATATTCTAAAGAGTATTCCAAAGAGAATTTAGTAAGGATTTATGAGAAGAAAAATGATACACACATGATCTAAATTCCAAATATTCTTGAGATAGGAAGCTAAAATTAACCAACTTATTGATGCCCATATAAATATTTCTTATACTTAGATTTCAAGGATATCTTCTTGTTTTTATCTTATAGATAATACGAGAGGAACTTGGATTGTGGGATCACAAACATTTGACACCAAATATTAATCACTTGATAAAAATAAATGAATAAACCGTGTTAATTATGGGTTTCTAAGGATTGAATAATAGTTATTCAATGTAGTATAAAACAATAGAAACCTCAAACCCACTGTGTTATGAAAAACTAAAACCATGTATAAACAAAATGAAGAACATTTACCATTCATTAAATATAGTAATTATTTTCTCCAAAATATATTTTAGATAGATCCCTTTAAAGAAACCATATGTTACTTTCCTCTATGTTATATACATAGGTTGAACTAAATCACTCAATACTTAGGTGAGATCTTCCAAATCCCATTGTATAATAATACTTCTTGATGGAAAATGGAGCGAAGGTGAAAGAGATAATCTGGAGGAGAATTATATATAGTAAGTTTGGGAAAGTTCAAACCAATACCATCTCAAGGTCCTCTGTATACTTTTATATCCCTCTAAGACACTCCTTGAGTATCAATACATATACTCATATGTTATGAAACATATGAGTAAATGGAATGAAATTAAAACACTATATAACTTTCATTCATTTCATTCTCCCAATGTTTAATCTTACGAAATGTTTAATCAATGATAGATTATGTGGAAGAATATACTAAAATTCGTAATTAAAATTCAGATTCCTCATCAATCATACACTACAATTAAATAAATTCCTATATGATCATGTGACACAATAAAACTAGCCAAGGTAGTGATATTATGTTATCTAAATATTTAAAGTAATAATATACCCATAATGAATAAAACAAGCCATTAATTCATGGATATTATATAATATTATGTCGCTTATATCGTCTCATATGATATATATTAAACCATCATATGTATATAGTCTTTATGGAATATATCCATTACTAAAAACTCTTGTGTCATGTAACCTATTTATCACTCTATATCACATCACTGCTTTATTTCATTCATGATCCTACGCACTAACTAGTAATGGTAAAATGATTTTCAAGATCAGTTTTTTGGTTACCACTAATTTACCCCCCACCCCCACCCCTCGATAGTGGTATACTCTCACCTGGGCAAGCCACTACTCCATATGTAACATCCTAGAACCCACACTCTCATATCTAGTGCTAAAATATATTATTTACATTTTTTTATTTTATACCGATGAATGTGGCCCAATTTTAGTCATCCAAAACATAAAACATCAAACAGAAATATTGAATCACTTATATACCCAAGTACCTTTCAAGTTTCTATTTTTAGAGAATTATGACCAAATCTTACATAAAAATACTCATGTCATTAAGTGAGAATTTTTTTCCACTATACCTAGCTTTTATATTTTTCATATTAAGTCTTCATCACTACTAAAACACATCCTTAAACCATGTGAAAAACATTTGAAAATGTGGGATAAGAACATAAAGCTCATTGTAATGTTCCCGATCAAGTACTCCCTTGTGTGATCAATGCAGGTTGGCTTTGTAACCTATGGTAAGCCTCCCCACATTCCAAAGGCTTATGACTAACAAAAAGGGTGTAATAAATATTGTTGGGAGACTATACCCTCTGATACAGAATAGAAACACCAGGATTAAAATAAATAACAGAATATTGTAAATAATGAAAATGATATAAATAAATGACATGAAAACTAAGAAGTGAAAGTACAATTTAACAATCCAAATAATAATAAAATAATGTAATGATATTTTGAATGAATATAAAGGTTTTTCATTATTCATACAAAGGAAAGAAAAATTTGAAATATAAAAGGCTCCAAAATACCTGGTCCCAAACCAAATGTTTGTCCCATCTCTAAACTCCAACACATCCATCCACCAACAAGGAAATCAATCAACACATCCCCACTTTAACTTTTCTATACCTATAACCATAAATACTATTCAGTAACCAAACAGTGTCCCAAATAGGGTGAAAGTATAACTCAATTGGATGACACCCATGATGTCTAATCATGTCCATCCTGTAAAACCAGTGCATGAAACAATATACTAAGTTTAAACATTTAATTAACTTGTAGTAAAATCTAGGATTCAAACAACCATTCCATCCCTTAAGCTCCAGGGTGATGCTTGGTTTATTCAAAATTTCTTCATATTGATGAAAAAATATCTCTATGTAAGTCACAAAAATATTCCATCTATAACCATAGTTTCCAAAAATAATCACAATAGGAATTATCACATAACTAGGAAAAATACTTATAAGTATCTCAGTATAACTAGGTATGGTCCCTATAAGAATAAGAGAATAACCATTTCAATCCCTATAATAATTACAACATAACTTGGCATGATCCTTATAAGCATTACAACATAACCAAGATAATACCTATAATCATTACATCACAATCGGTCCAAGCCCTATAATCGTTACAGTATAGTAGGTCCAAGCCCTATAAGGATTAGATTATAACCATAAAATAACATATCAACATTCCAAGAATAAATAATATAACACCACATGTAATAATGGTTATTTCATCATATTACAAAGCATCAACCATTTATTCATTTTTCCAAAATACCAAAACCATGGGATTTTCACCATCCTATTACAAGTACTGATTTAATCCATTTGAATCATTTTATTACCAATATAATAATCTTCCAAACTGAGTTAATATCTCAATTCACATTCCACAAATTACATTTTTAATCACAAATCATGAGTTTCAATTCATTCAAGAGATCTGGTTTATTATGATTGAGATAACAAAGGTGTGTTGGTGCAACCCATGGGTGGTCGTATGTCTGTTCTTGTCATCAACAAACCCAAAAAGGTCCAAGGGAGGTCTATAAATAGAATAAATCAATTGAAATTGATTATGATTTGATTAATTCCCACATAAGGTGTGTTAAAACTACAATATATGTGTTTAACATACATGAACAACAACTAGAAAGCCTTATGGAATGGATTCAGACCACCCACCTCAATGAATATTGGATATAAGAAATCCTCAAAATCTATGGTAGAGATCATCTAATTACTTACCTTTAATGAGAACCAAGAATTCCTTAAAAGATCATCTTATTACTTACCTTTAATGAGAACCAAGAATTCCTTAAATAATGGATCGAGAAGAATAGGAAGAACTAGAAATATTACCTTAAAAATGTGGGTCTAGAACACCAAGATCTATCATGGTCTTAATTCTGGATCAGAGAGGATCCATGGGAACCACCTGCTAAAGGGATGAAAAATGAGATAGGAGATACGCATTATCAAAACATTGGATTCTAGGTTTAAAACACTAGGTGTAGCTTATTTATAACATAAGTTTAGGATTTATGTTGTAGATCCCACGATTTACCCAAACGTTGATAAATCTATCACCTTAACTTAAAAACTACATAAATGAAATCTTATGATATAAAATTTTTAACGTTCTGGGTTTTAGAGTGGGTTGAATTTCTAGGGAAATTTGAATTTTAAGTTTGGAGGATGGTCCAACTTTTAAAATGGCCTTCAAATTTAAGAACCTGGATCTTCTTTTCAGGTATGGATCTTGATTTCGGGTTGTTTTTTAATAAAAATGAATAAGTGGGGATTTTCTAAATACATGATGTGTACTTTTTTATACATTTCATGTACCCAATTGTCATGTACAGCCGCGTACTAGTCGTGTAATGGCCGAGTACATGGTCGTGTGGTGACCTGGAAGACCGCTTAAGTTGGGGTCTGGTTAAGGCTACTATATGGTGTGTAGTTTTAAAGAACATGTCATGTAGTTTTCTTTTTATTTGATAAATCGGAGTGGGGTCACATCTCATATCTCAACCCATATTCTTCTTCTCGTGTTTCATATATGAGGGCTACAAAATGGACGATGAACTCCAAACCCCTCCTGATTCTTCATCCGAGCTCCAATTGAGACATCATCGGGTACTTTGGAATCCCACTGGTGAGTTCTCAAAAACCCCTAGAGCCTTTGTTTATGATTCCTTATCTTGAATAAGTTATTCAAGGTTGGGTGTTTTCACCTTTCTGTAGATCTACGCCGATATAGGCCGATTCAAGGGCTAACGTTCAAGTATATCAATCGTACGACATCAAAGTAGGTGGTTTGTGCCTTTTATTGGTTATCTTTCGATTGTATATGATAAAAGTGTCACATACCAATGTTTTGGGTATTGCTTTATTTGAAATTTAACACTTTTTATTACATGCTATGGTTTGATTGATTGATAAAGGGTTGTTGCTTATACATAAGGTTGGATACCTTGTTTATGGGACACCCCATGGGTGTGTTTCCCTTGATTGATTGTTTATGGTCATTTGGTCTAGAATTCCTATTAGGTTGGCCTTGTTTTCCATGCTTTGTTTTATTAAGATGGAGTTGCTGATTATATGAAATGCTTGTGATATGAATTTTGAATGTTTGACCAAGGGGGATTGGATTGTAAGAGCTTCCCAAACGGGTTAGACCCTAAGAGCTTCCCAGGAGGTCATTTATAATTGATTGTGTTAGATTGTGAGAGCTTCCTAGGTGATCATTATTATTTTATTAAATGAATATTTGACCCAAAGGGTTTAGACTGTGAGATATTTTCTAGGCATTCGTTGATAATTGATTGATGGTATATTATACCAAAGGGGTTAGATTGTGAGAGTTTTCCTAAGTGGTTGTTTATAATTTTTTGATAGCATATTAGACCAAAGGGGTTAGACCATGAGAGATTTCCCAAAGGGTAGTTATTACATGAATTGTTGTTATTTTAGACTAAGGGGGGTTAGACTATGAAAACTTTCCCTAAGGTTCATTGTTAAATAATTGAATGATTGTGATGAGTCTGGAAAGCCAAAGCACAAGCTTGGACTCGGTCTTACTTGATTGTTTAGATGGTCTTATGAGACATCTGTTCTGGTTACTTTACATGAGGGATATAGATCTTAGGCTAGATCTCATGGTTACATGATTTAATAGATGAATAATAAATGTTAAATGAATGTAATTGAAAACTATAGGATTGTTTAATTTTGAGTACTTCCCAGTTTATTGCTTCATTATTTTATATTACCTGCTATATATATTTATTGATTGTTAGGCACATATATTTTGGTGGTTGCCTACTAGGATTTGTCTCGCACCATGTTTGGGTCATGCTTTTAGACTCAAACAGACTATATGATTGAAGGTATAGATAAGGGAAAGTTCCCTTCTTCATCAGTTACTTGATTACTGTTGGATTTGGAGAGCATGGGACTAAGCTGAGGCTTATGATACTACTGGAGTTTACTTGCTTCTTTTGTACTTTGGTTTCTGTATTTCTTTCCAGCATTATGACTTGTTTGGCTATTTTCATAGATACATATGACATGCATCATATATATCTATTGTTCCTTCCTTTAGATTTACTTTCAGTCTTCCACTATTATTCATATTTAGTATTATTGCTTCCGTTTTTTGTTACTATTTATTTTTCATTGTGTATACTCTTCCAATGAGGGAATAGTTTCCCCATTTTCACACATTTTCCCTCGCTACTAGTCATCAACCTTTGGCATTTGGGGAAATGTGCTTGATGTTATGTAACTAACTGGGTTCGGGGCACCTTTGGGCAGCACCTAGATCCATGACATTACAAAGTGTTATCAGAGGAGTTTTCTTTTTTTGTTTGTCTTAAAATTTCGAGACATTAGAAATGGATAGGAAGGAAATGGAGTTTGGTAATTAGTTGTGTCAGGGAGTAGCTTCCCTGTGTAAAGGGAAAATCCAAGTTACCTCGAATATTGAAATTTTTCTATTTTTAAATTTTTACAGTTGATTTGATTTCACCATTGGGTGATAGATATATATTGTGTTGTTATCATTAATATTATTTGAGATTTTATTCTGTTTCACCCCGATGAGATGAGGGTATTCCATCTCATGCATCATATAGGCACTGGTTATAAATTGCATTTCATGCATTCTTTCCATTCCATTTAGAGAGAATTACTGAATCTCATGTTGTTATGATAGATTTTGTGCTAGATATTAATTTTGTTGTGATAGATTACGTGATAGAAATACCTGCTATTTTGATAGGGTATTGGTATATGTGAAGTTTTATTGGATGAACGCCAAGATTTGGTCCCTGAGGTGTTATAGGCTTGCTTGGATCGAAATTTGGTGAAACAGGTTTGAACTTTAATCAAATTATTCTAAGATATGATAAGTATAAGGATGCCAAAATTGGATTTTTGGGGATTATGGGCTCTCACAAATTGGAACTTGGCATGCCTTGGCCAAATTTTGAGATTTGGGGGGTTCTTAAGAAGTTTCAGAGTCTTATTATCCAGAAAACCCAGAAAACACAGTGTGTGATGTTATGAACACACATCATGTGTTCTTCTATTCTGAAAGAAATGATTTTTCTTAAGTACATGTTGTGTACCATATGTGAACGCTATGTAGTTGCAACTGTGTGACTGAATGTTTGAACAGAGATACGGGGTTGGTAAACTTTTAGTAAAAAAATGTCATGTATTGGAAGTACACTCCATGCTGTAATTGACCGTGTATCCAATTATGTGACTAACAAAAAGGGTGGATGGAACTTTACTTGTACACATCGTGTCTAGAGTGTGCATGTTTTGTAATGTTACACTAGCAAAACCATGTAGTTCTAGCCATGTATAAGTACTTGGTCAGGAGGGAATATTTAAGTACATGTCGTGTCACAAGAGGAACACACCGGGTGTATGAGGTGTTACACAACTAGGTTGGTAGAGGTACATGACCATGTTAAGGCATAAGGTAACACATCGTGTAGTGGTTCTACATTCCGTGTAATCTTCTTTTGTAAAACTTAATTTTTATTCTTTTACTATTCTATTCTTGCACTTCTAAGTTGCAGTCCTTGATAACCTTGAACTGAGGTGTGCACCTGACCTTGCAGAGTCATGCCACCACGACGTCCTCTGGCTGTATACCAGGTACATGGCGATGATCAAACACCGGAAATGGTAGATCAGGGACTACTAGTAGATCCTCCTATCATACCCGTCTTGGCACCAGCTGTTATACCGGGCGCAAGTGTTAATGCACAGTTCTGAAAAGGCTTTATGATGATGATGCAAAAATTTCAGGGAGCACCACATCTTACCCCAACTATGGAAGAGTTGACACCGGTTTTCCAACAGCAACATCCTCCCACTTTTTCATGGTATGGAGGACCACAGGCTGCAGAGTCATGGTTGGAGGCCATGCTTTCTATCTTCGAGCATCTGGAGATGCCTTCTGAGAGAAGAGTGAAGCTTGAGAATTACATGCTATGTAATTCATCCAAGAGATGGAGGGGTGTTATCTCATAGGCGGTACGACATTAGGATATGTCTTGGGAAGAGTTTCAGAGGAACTTCTATGATTACTTCTACACCAAGACGTCAAGGGATAACCAAGCTTGAGATTTCATGCATTTTGAGTAGGGTGATCTTTCAGTGATGAATTATTCTTCTAACTTTATAGAGATTCAGTGCTTCACACCTATTTTGGGAGGTGATGAGTTATCACTGGCTAGGAAATTTGAGTATGGTCTTAGGTATGACATCTGATCATAGTTAAATGTTTTCAAGATGACTTCAGTGACTACTATAGTAAACCAGGCGCTGATTACCGAGCACAATTTGAGGGAGTTTTAAGCAATGAGCTAGGGAAGTTTAGAAACTAGGGATAGTACACCTTCTATTGATAACAAGAAGCACCACAGGGATATTTCTTTAGGTATCCAATTTGTGTGCTACCAGTGCAAAAAGAGTGGGCATATTAGACTGCATTGCCTGAGGGACCCATTCGAGTTCTGATCTTACAGAAAGATGGGACATATTCAGCATTTTTTGTAGGATGTTCTCACCAGTAGCAAGTGACAGGGGATCTGTTATGACTCCACATTCAGGAGAAGGACTGCCAGTTTCTCATCAGTTGGGGAAATGGAGTTCATCAGGTCGTTCAGGCCGGGGAGGTGGTCGTGGTTGTGGTAGCTGGATGAAAATTTTATAGCGATAGTAGGGTGGATCATCTTAGGGTATCCAGGTAGGGTCGTAGGTCCGTGGTGCAGGTCATAATTTTGAAATGGAATAGACCCAGTAGGAGCAGGATCTCAGACCCTCTATGGTGAGAGGTACAATTCTATTTTCTTAAATTTTAACTTCTACTCTTTTTTATATATGGTCTTTCCATAGTTTTATATCAGTTTCCATTGTGGTGATCCTTGGGCTCTGTATCTTTACTTTTGATGATTTTATGTCGTTGGACACTCCGTTAGGGATTATGGCGGCTAGTGTACGTCAGTGAAAAGAGTAACCTCTTGATATTGGTGGGTGTCACTTCTTATGGTACCAATATGTCTTAGAGATGACAGGATTCAATGTCATTATTATAATGTACTAGTTCATCTCTTTTCAGGACTTTGTTGACTACTATCACCATAGGGTTAGTTTCATTTCACAAGAGGGTGAATCGTTTCTACACAAGGTTGAATGGGATGTCCGGGTGAGCATAGCTAGACCTGAGCATCATGGTTTGTGAGGAATTATAGTCTATATTTTTATTTTATATCTAGATGAATAGAGGACTTCACAGATATACTTTCCTCCAGTGGTGGATCATTTCAGAGATTTCTTTCTAGATGAATTTTTAGGTTTACCTCTAGTGGAGAGGTAGATTTCTCTATTGATATTGTTCCAAGATCAGAACTGGTGTCCATTACTCTATATAGGATGGCTACACTAGAGTTACAGGATCTCGAGAAGTAGTTAGAGGAGTTACAAGAAATGGGTTTCATCTGACTCAGTACTTCTACTTGGGGTTCTCCTGTCCATTTTGTGAAGAAGATGGACAGAACCCTCAGACTTTGTGTGGATTATTAGAAGTTAAAACAGTTGTCAGTCAAGAACTGATATCCTTTTCCAAGGATTGATGATCTTTTTGATCAGCTTCGAGGATCCAAGGTGTTCTCGAAGATTTACTTGAGATCCAGTTATCATCAGTTACATGTTAAACCATTAGATATACCTCTTACAACCTTTTGAAGTAGGTATGGTCTATATGAGTATTTGGTTATGTCATTCGATCTCATGAACACACCAGTAGTTTTCATGGAACTGATGAATCGAGTGTTCCATCCTTACTTGGATTATTTTATGTTAGTATTCTTGGATGATATCTTAGTGTACTCTCACACTCAACACGACCATGCCACCCATTTTGAGATCATTTTGAGCACACTGAGAGAGCATCAATTATATGCTAAGATCTCAAAATTACACTTTTGTATGGGTCAGATTTACTTCTTGGGTCATGTCATCTCAGAGACAGAAGTATCAGTAGACCTTGAGAAGGTGAGAGCAGTAGTTTTCTGGGAGCAGCTGAAGAACGTCTTTATGGTACGAAGTTTTCTAGGGATGTCTGGTTACTACAGACTCTTTATTCAGGACTTATCATGCTTATCATTTCAACTGACGGGTTTGACTAAGAAGGGTGTGAAGTACTTATGAATATATTCCTACAATTAAACCTTTCAAGAGTTAAAATGGAGATTGACTTCAGCATTGATACTAATTTTTTTAGAACCAGGCAAGGGTTACACTGTTTATTGTGATGCATCAGGTATCGGGCTGGGAACAATGCTTATTCAGGGGTAAGGAGTTGTTGCGTAAGGGCATCGGCAGTTGAGGCCACATAAGAGGAACTACCTAATGCACTATCTTGAGTTAGCCACAGTTGTACATGCCTTGTGCTATTGGAGACATTATTTGCTGGGAGAGCATTTTTTGGTGTACACAGACCACAAAAGCCTCAAGTATATCTTTACTCAATGAGATCTGAAATTGATACAGTGAATCTGAGTTGAGTACCTTCAGTATTTTGACATTGATATTTCCTACACGCCTAGGAAAGGCAATTTAGTGGCAGATGCATTGAGCAAGATGACTCAGATACAGGTAGTTCAGGAGGCCAGCAATGATTGGAAACTTGTGGGTTTTTTCTCTGAGATGCATTTGGAGGTGTATTATAGATAAGGGAATGTGTTTCTTTCTTCTATAGTTGTTACCTCTACTCTTATAGATCAAGTGAGGATGAGGAAGTTATCATATTATGAAGGCCTAGTTCTATAGGAGAGTGTGTTTGGAAAGGACCCTACTCCTGGGTGGACCATAGATGATGATGAGGTCTTGTGTTTTCATGGATGTGTATGGGCATCAACAGACATGCATGAGGAGCTATTAAAATATTTTCATGCCTTAATATGGGCAATTTATCCTGGTGTCACCAAGATGTATTGAGATCTACATCATTTGTATTGGTGCCCAGGTATGAAGAGATATGTAGTTGGTTTTCTTATGAGATATTCCACCTATCATCAGGTGAAGACAAAGCATCAGTGACCAGCAGGGCTATTATAATAATTACTGATTCTTGAGTGTAATTGGAATGATGTCATGATGGATTTCGTGACAAGTTTACTGAAGTCGACGTGAAGGGGAGATTCGGTTTGGGTTGTTATCGATAGGCTCATGAAGGTTTCACATTTCCTGCCGATTAAGGAAACCTTTAGTGTTGATGATCTTGTAAAGTTGTAAATCTGAGATATTATACATTTACATGGGGTTACACACTCTATCATTTTAGATAGGGATTCCCGATTTACTTATCATATTTGGCAGGTACTATAGAGGGATTTGGGTATATAGGTACTTATGAGTACACCTTACCATCCCTATACAGATGGCTAGCCCGAGCACACGATTTAGGTTTTGGAGGACATGCTTCGAGCATGATTCCTAGATTTCGGGGTATCTTGGGAGAGAAACATACCCCTGGTGGATTTTTCCTATAATAATAGTTTTCAAGAAATGATTCAGATGGAACCTTATGAGGCTTTGTATGGTAGGTCATGCTGATCACCCTTATTTTGGCTGGAGGTAGGAGAGGAAACTATGCTGGGACCTCATCTTTTCTAAGATACCACTGAGTATGTGGAGTTGATTTGGAAGGGTACATATACTACAAAGTCTTGGCAGAGATCTTATGTTGATCGACGGAGATAACCTCTGGAGTTTGAGGCCAGAGATCAGGTTTTCCTATGTGTCACACCGAGTTTGGGACACAGGATGATTAGGAGACAGGGGAAGCTTTCACCGAGATATGTCAGGCTGTTTGAGGTTTTAGAGAGAGTTGGTCCGGTTTCCTATCGGTTGTAGTTACATTAGAGGTACTGGGATATCCATGATGTCTTTTATGTTTCTCAGCTACAACATTACTTTTTAGACTCATCTCATGTTTTTCAATCCAAGGAGGTTGATTTGGAGGTGGATTCATCCTTAGAGGAGCACCCTATTTGGATTGTGGATCACAGCAAGAAGGTTCTCCATGGTCGGTCTGTTCTTATGGTATGGGTTCTATGTCAGTACAGGAGAGTGTAGGATGAGACTTGGGAGAGGGAGATTGATGTGTGATCACAGTGGCCAGAGTTATTCACATATTCTACTTCACCACCCTTGGAAGGGAAATTCATGGAGGAATTACTTTAAGGGGGAAGTTTGTAAGAACCCAGATCTTTTTTTTAGGTATGGATCGTGATTTTGGGTTGTTTTTTTATGAAAAAGGAAAAAATTGGGATTTTCTAAGTACATTATGTGTACTTATGTGTACATGTTTTGTACTCGGTTTTCGTGTAAAACCACGTACTAGTCGTGTAACGATCGAGTACATGGTCGTGTGGTGACCTGGAAGACTGCTTAAGTCGGGGGGCCGATTAAAGCTACTACATGACATGTAGTTTTAAAGAACATGCTGTGTAGTTTTCTTTTTATTTAATAAATCAGAGTGGGGTTGTGTCTCATATCTGGAACCTTCTTCTTCTTCCCATGTCTCATACAGGAGTGTTGCAGAACAGCTGACAAACTTCAAACCCCTCCTGATTCTCCATCTGAGATCTGATTGAGACACCGTCTGGTGCATTGGATTCCCACCATTGAGTTCTAAAAAACCCCTAGATCCTTTCTTCATAATTTCTTCTCTCAATTGAGTTATTCAAGGTTGTAATATTTTCACCTGCTTATAGATCTACACTGATCTAGGCTAATTCAAGGGCCGAGATTCAAGTATATTGGTTGTACGACATCGAGGTAGGTGCTTTGTGCCTTTTGTTAGTTTTCTTTGGATTATATATGCTAAAAGTTCCACATACCCATGATTTTGGTATTACTTCATTTGGAATTTAACCCTATTTATTACCTATTATGGTTTGATTTATTGATAAATGGCTATTTCTTATGTGTAAGGTTGGATACCTTTTTTATGGGACAACCCATGGGTGTGTTTCCCTTGATTGATTGTTTATGTATGTTTTGTCTAGAATGTCTGTTAGGCTTGCCTTGTTTTCCATGCCTTATTTTGTTAGGATGTAGTTGTTGATTATGTGAAATTCCTATGATATGTATTGTGAATGTTTGAATTAGGGGTATTAGACTGTGAGAGCTTCCCAAAGGGGTTAGACCGTGAGAGCTTCCTAGGTGGTAATTTATAATTGATTGGCTTAGATCATGATAGTTACCTAGGTGATCATTATTATTTTATTAAATGAATGTTTTACTTAAAGGGTTTAGACCGTGAGAGCTTTCCCAGGTGGTCAAGGATAATTTATTGATTCTATGTTAGACCAAAGGGGTTAGACCATGAGAGCTTTCCCAAGTGGTTGTTTATAATTGTTTGATAGCATATTAGACCAAAGGGGATAGACCATGAGACCTTTCCCAGAGGTTCTTTATTTCATGAATTTTTTTTATATTATAACAAGGGGGATTAAACTATGATAACTTTCCCATAAGGTTGTTTTTGAATAATTGAATGATTTTTGATGAGTTTTCCAAGACAGGGCATAATTCTAGACTAGGTCTTACTTGATTGTTTAGATGGTCTTATGAGATGTATGTTCTGGTTACTTTACACAAGGTATAATGATATTAGGCTAGATACCGTGGTTAAATGATTTAACAAATGAATAATAAATTTTAAATGAATGTAATTGAAAATTGTAGGATTTTTTACCTTTGAGCACTTCCCAGTTTATTGCTTTATTCTTTCATATTACCTGCTATATATATTCACTGACTATTAGGCACGGATCTTTTGGTGGTTTCTTACTAGGATTAATCTCACACCCTATTTGGGTCATTTTTTGGATCCAAATATATTATATAATTACATGTATAGATAAGGGAAATCACCCTTCTTCATCAAGTACTTGATTATTGTTGGAGCTAGAGATAATGAGACCAAGTTGAGGCTTGATATGCTATTGGAGTTTACTTATTTATTTTATAATTTGGTTTCCATATTTCTTTCCAGCATTTTGACTTGTTTTTATATTTTATTAGATACATATTCCATGCATAATATATATCTATTGTGGCTTCTGTTATATTTACTTTTAATCTTCCACTGTTATTCCTATTTGGTATTATTGCTTCTGCTATTGGTTACTATTCATTTTTCATTGTGTATACTCTACTAATGAGGGAATAGTTTACCCATTATCACACATTGGCCCTCACTTCTAGTTATAATCCTCTGGCATTTGGGGAAATGCGCCTGAGGTTATGTGACTAACCGAGTTCGGGGCACCTTTGGGAAGCACCCGAATTTGGGACGTTACATCAAAGCATAATTTTTATAATTACAATAAAATAGTACTTTTTTTTTGATGATTTTTAATTATCAGTGAGTGTTTCATAGGTTTGGTTTGGTTTTGAGAGTAACAGGCTTTGAGAACCAATGTTTCGGAGACACAACACTGGGTTCATAGTTAGTGCATGGATAGGGATAACCATGCATCCCATTTTGTACTGAGTCATGGTTAGTTAGACCATGAAAGGTGGGGTAAATGGCTGTAAGGAATGTCTAAAATAAATTCCATAGGTTATATACATATTCTATGCATGATTTTACAAATCATGCACCTATCATGCACACTGAGTTCCAATTCGGTAGTGAGTGTGCAAGATTAGTGCACAGTTTGTCCAAATCATGCAACCCATTTTAAAGGGGGTTACCTTTGGATAGTGGCACAATACAGTTAGTTCATCATTATCCAAATAGTGTGGACAAACCATGAATTTAATTAAAGGGTGTAAAATTACAATTCTTTCCCTCCCTCCTTTTTAGTTTCTTATCCTCCTTTTTCCTCCCTTACATGCATACAGTAAGAAGATCCTATATTTCTCTTATCCTCTAGGCTTTAGCCTATCTCCCTCATATGAGATTAGATTTAAAAATTGATAGGTGTGTTGTATGTCTTGTGGTAGGGCTATTAATCCATTTTATTTTATTCTTGTTTTATCTCACTATTTGGGATACTATTTCCATCTAATATCAATTTCCCTATTTTCAAGGTGTTTGTCTAAGTTGTTTATTTATCTCATTCTGGATCAGATTAGAGGCTAGTATTTGATAAGTGAGTTCCTATGAGAATAAGGTAGTTGGTTCCTATATTTCTCCTTAAATATACATGTGTTATGGATAAGTTTATAAATATGCATGTGTGGTTTGTTTGGATGAAACCATTAATGAATTTATACTTGTATTTAAATCAAAATTAATGTTGTGAGATATTGATGGGCATGCTCTTGTCTCTTTAAATGCATAGAGCTGGGTATGGGGATTATAGTTGTTTGGAAAGGTTATTCCAGTTTTTTTAATTTAGTTAATTATATTATGATATGAATAAATTTATTTCATGGGAATATATTGGGCATGTCCCAGATTACATGGGGTGATGCAGATCATTAGGTTTGAGGTGAAGAGGTTCACCAAGCAGAGGTCGTGGTCCAAGATATATAGGATGGTGTTGAACATTAGGTTTAAGGTAACATGGTTTGTTAAGTTGATACATATGGTGATGGCCATTCCATATTTGGGTGACGTGGTTTTCATTTGGTGACATGGTTCTTTGGATGGTGTGGCTTAGGTATTGTTGGTGGTTGTCGCTCTCTTTGACTGGACTATAACATTGTTAGAGTCATTTTCACAAAAATAAGGACTCAATGATTTGGTTTTGACCAATAAATGTGGGTGGAGGCCTCCTTATATTTAATGTCTTAGAAGATGGTGTTGACTATTGGATAAGGTGGAGGTACTCACCATGTAAATCCATGGTTGATGGTGTGTGAGACCAATGATTGGGGGTTGAGGCTCTATGTATATGTTGGGGCCGATGGGCTAGGATTATGGAAGAATGGATCTCATTATTCGTTGGACTATCATGTTTTTGATCTGATGGTGGTTCATTATATACTGAAGGATGTTAATCATCGTGCCTTGGGATGTAGGGTTGTTGAGCTGACGATTATTGTGAAAGTGGAAGTCTGAGGGACTTCGGACCTGATTGTTGGGCATGTCGTTGGGACATTGGATGAATTATTATGGAATATATATATATATATATGTGTGTGTATATATGTATATATATTTGTGATGTTATATTATGGTTGTTATAATGTGTTGTGCGACACATTATTGGTGGAGACCGAAGGTTCCATGTATGTGACTAACCAAGGATACGTCATTCCTTTTCCAACATTGGATGAATCAAGTGATCACTTCCTTGTATTTATTGAGAATGAGTAAATTCAATTATATATTTATTAATCAGTGAGATAATTCCATTTATTTACATATCCAGACACTGGTATAAATATGGATGTAAGATAGGTACACATTGGTGGTGGCTTGCTGAGTTCATACTCACACCATGCACGGGCCCCTTATAATGCATGCAGAAATTATGTTTTTAAGGTGAGGTAAGGTATCAGATGAAAGGGATAGACATTAGTGACCAATGATGCACCATGGGTACTTGGGATGGAATGAGATGAACCATGGGGTTATTTTCATTGATTTTGAGTTCCTTTTGGGACTTTGAGTACGTCCTTATATAATTATCCATGAGTGACCTTGTATGTATATTTTTTTATGAATGTATAACAAGTATAAATCATTATCTTTGTATGGATATTTCTTTTGTATTTTTATTTTCATCACTTCATATTGATTTCACTAAAAAAATTCATTGCTTCTGCAGTGATGGATTTATATGACCATTTTTATTATCATCTCCGGAAGGTATGGTCTCCCCAAATACACCTAATTACACCAGTATTGTTAGTCATCAGCCTTTGGCATATGAAGAGGCATGCCTAAGTCCCAGCAGCCCTTCGGGCTGGAGCACTAATTTTGTGGCTCCTGGGTTGGGGTGCTATAAAAACCCTTTTTATAGTGTAAAACCAAGTTTTACAGTCTACCCTGACAAGCTTATGCTGTAAGAATATTTTCACCAGGGGTCATCTTGTCTGATGAATTTATGCTATAAATTTACTATTTATATCATAAATTCATTCTGCATACTAAAAATCCCCAACTCCTCTACATCTTTTCCCAAAAATCAAATCCCAACCAAAAAGGAAACCATACACCAAAATATTTACAAAAAAATTGGTAAATACATAGAAAAGTTGGGGTCTTACAATCTCCCTACCATATAATATCTCATCCCTAAGCTTCTCCATCCATCGTTTTGGGGTATCAGTGAACAAGTAAAGCAATTATTTATACACATCAGACTCCCTTTCCCATGTCTCCTCTTAAAAATTACCAAGTTTTCACTTCACTCACACTAAAGGTGAGGTCTTCCCCCAAATATTTTTCTCACTATAGTCTACAATACGAATCAAATTCTCCTCAAATGAAGCATCAATATATAGATCAATGTCATCAACATCTATCATGTGAGAAGGTTCTGGATGATATATCAAAAGCTTAGACATCTGAAACACATCGTTAATGGTGATGTAGCACTGTGGAAGGACTAAAAGATGCGCCTATGGACATCCCATTACACTATATCGAATATCCCAACAAACCTAAACACTAGATTTCCCTATTTCTTAATATGGAATTTCTCTAGCTTATGTGACACCTGAAGGAAAACATGATGACCAACCTCAAACTCTAGAGGTCATCTCTGACAGTTAGTGTACATTTTAACTAGCTCTGCATGGTCTCTATCCACTTTTTGATTAATTGAACCTACTCAGATGTATCATGTGCGAGACTAGGCCTAAAAAGGACTAAATCACCTACCTATAACCATAAAAGAAGTGAACTTCATGACCTTCCATAAAATTCCTCAAAAGGTTCCATTTGGATCAATACCTATAAGTTGTTTTTATGCATGAACTCTATGAGTTCTATATATTGTTCCCAAGATCCATTGAAATCCAAAATGTAAGATCGCAACATATCCTCTAGAACTTGAATCTTTTACTCATATTTTACATTATTAAAAATATGATGGGATGTACTTAGAAGAACCTAAATCCTATATGCTTCTAAATACCCTTATATAACCTTGATGTGAAACAAGGATCTCAATAAAATTTGATATTCCATGGAACACCATGCAGCCAAACTATCTCTTGCACATAAAGAATTCACAAATCATCTATGGTGAATGTATCCTTGATAGAAATTAACTGAAATACCTTCATCATTATATCTCTAATCACCCAAACTACATCATTCTTGTGAGGTTTTCTAGGTAATCATGTCACAAAATCTATAGTGACATCATCACATTTCCATTATGGAATTGGTAGAGGCTGTAACAACCTAGAAAACCTCTAATTCTTTGCCTTTACTTGGTGATAGGTGAAATATATCTTGAAAAATACTATTATATATTTTTTTATACCTTTCCACCAATATTTACTACAGAGATCATGATACATCTTTTTCAAACCTGGATACACCACCAACCTCAATGCATGAATCTCTCTCATCAACTCCTCACATAAACCTGTAGGAACCCATACTCAGCCATAGAATTAAAGTACATCACAGCTACCAAGATGACATCATGATCGTTGCTCCCTGGCATATAAGATATCCGTAAAAGCTAAGCCCTGTGGATTAGGAAACTTATTTATCTTTATATGGTCAAGGATTATAAGTATAACTGATGTTTAAGTCAGTTCTACTCATCCCTGTGACTCCTAAACCTCTATATGAATGTCAGCAAAGAGTTCCATCATCCTCCACTCATCATAAGACTCTTTCACTAACCTTTTCTATGTATTATAACTTAAAGAATCATAAAAAATGTTTCCCTTTCCTAGTGTATAAGCCAACTCGAAGTATAATGACTATTGATACTTGACCTAGCCCCTTTATTGAAGGTTTAGGTCTCACTGAGAAAAGATGTACTTGAGGATATTATGGTTTGTGTACACCACAAACCAATCACCCATAAAAGAATCTTAAGAAATGTAACACTATAGATAACTCTAGATCATGAGTAGGGTAATTCCTCTCATGCAGTATCAATTATCTGAAGTCATAAGAAACCACTTGGTCCTTCTACATCAGAACTGCTTCAAGTCCAACACTGGATGTGTCACATTATACTCTTTTCCAAACCCAATAAAAGTGAGGATCATTTCTAAGGTTAACCTTCTCTTTAGATCCTAGAACGGCCTCTCAAAAATAATTTTACCAAACAAACTTCACCCTTCCTTATTCATCCAGGACATTGGAACTACCGAATGGGAGAATTCCTAGATGAAATGCCAATAATAACCTTCTAAACCGAAAAATCTTTGAATCATGAAGAAATTATTGGGTTTTTTCCAAGATACCAATGCTGAAACCTTTATAGGTCCACTAACACACTAGCCTCTGAGATAACATGTCCCAAGAAGTTCACTCTATCAATATAAAAATTTTATTTAGATATCTTGGAGTAAAGATGATGTGCCCTCAATATAATCAAGATAGTGTTAAGATATTGGGCATGATCATCCACAAATTTGGAGTAAGCTAAGATTTTTTCTATGATAAATACTAAAAAATGATCTTGGAAAGAATAAATATCTAATTCATGGAATCCATGAATACCACTAGTTTGTTCATTAGAACAAACGACATCACCATAAACTCATACATTCCATATCTTCTCCTAAAGGTAGTCTAGGGTATTTTTTATGGTATCTCCCACAACTAATAGTACCCTAATCTCATGTTAATATGGGAGAAAATACTAGAACCTATTAGTTGATTGAAGAGATCATTGATGTGTGGAAGGGGATACTAGTTATTGACCATCATCTAGTTCAATCTTCAATAATTCACACATAAGTGAAAGTTTCCATAAACCTTCTTGGAAAAAATCACAAATAACCCAAAGGGGATATACTAGGTCATATGAAACCCTTCGCTTATAGATCTTCCAACTAATATTTCAAATCATGAAGTTCATTAGGTTCCATTTTATAATGTGGAATTGAAACTAGATCATCTCATGAAACCAACTCAGTCGTAAACTATATCTTTTACTCGAGTGGTAAGCTAGAAAACTCTTTAGGAAAGACATATTTAAAATATTCCAACATTAGAGGAAAAGTATCCTTCTACACTCTTCCATAATCTAGAACTAGGCTTGTTATCTGAGCCATGAGACAATCCAATCTACACTGAATTGGTCCTACACAACCAACCTAAAGATCCCACTCACCCTGGTGATAATGGTTTACCCCTTATAGAGATAGAAAAGTCACCCTCATTTGGTAATAGTCAATATGGTCTTGTTAAATAACTAAACAACCCATACCAATAATCAAATCAAAACCTATCATTTACAGCACACCACTTCCCAAAGGAAAATATAGCCACCAATTTCTAGAGGACACTCTTTGTAATGTTTTATGTCCCCTGATGACACTCCCAATGGTGTGTTAATAGTCATAAAAAATCCAAAATCTCCACAACCAAGACCAATCCCTTTTCAAAATGAGTAGATAAAAAAGGAATGTGATGCTCCTATATCAAAAAAATATAGTAAAGAGTATATAATATAATAATCATGTCTTTTATGTAAAAAGATATTGCATCTAAGATAATCAAATTAGATTGTATTGTATGAAGCTCGCTCACCCCTATCCCTTGGGATCCAGTCAAACTTCTATATGTTTCTCCTTATGCCTAGTAATTTTTCTCTTCCACTGGGTTAACTCATCCCCATCTCGACCTGAATTCTCGGTAGAACTCCAACTAGCAGTCTATTGAGGGGTAGTCATGTCCCTCCATGACTCAGGTGCTTGTATTAATCCCTTATCACTACTTTGCTGCTATATTCCCCTAAAAACATCTATAGGTGGAGGAACCTACTACAATCTCAACATTTAAATGTGGGGTAAGGACACTGAGGCCACTTGTGGCTCAACATAACACATTAATAGCATCAAAAATGAACATGGTCCTAAGATGGATTCTTAATGCCCTGGTTACCCAAAATATTACTACCCAGGTGATAACTATCAGAGCGGCACATCCTTCCACCAAAATAATAGATCCTAGATGGACCCTTTGAAACTGTATGTCCACTGCATGGTGCCTCTCTCAAAATTCCCTTTTTCATGAGATCTTGATTCATAACATCCATAAAGATACTCAAATGAAATATGTTAACCTAGGACCTAATTTCATAATCAATCCCATACTGAAAACACCTCACCTAGGATACCCCATAATTCAATAAAGATGGAGTAAAGAGTTGTAGGACAGTGAAACATCCAACATAGTCAATAAATGGCATGCCCTCCTATGTCAAGTTCATGAACTATCAATACTTTTAATCCCTCAATGTCTATAAATAGAAGTGGGTCTATAACTTTGCATTGAAAATCTTCCAAAATAACTCCTCTTCATTCCTAGATTTCTCTAAAATGACACGCCAACACTTGGATAGTCCATGAAAAATATAAGCCACCACCTTAACCTTCCTATTAGTGGGTGTATTGAGTTTCTCAAATATTTCCTAGACTAACACAATATAGAACTCAGATTCTTGGGGGCTTCCCACCCTAGTGAACATGGGTGGATTCTATAGTCAAAACTCTCTCTTCATCTCAAAAAAAATGAAGGTGTGATGTGAATAGTAACCCTCTACATAGATCTCATAGCCCTTTGCAAGCTATCATGAAGCTGATCATACATATGATTCTCTAGAGCTACAGGAAGTTCCAACTCGATTATGTTATAAGAATACTTCTTACCACTCTCCTAAAATTTGATTCAAACGTGTTGAGGTGTTATTTTACCTACAAGGACCAACACACTCCATAAAACACATGATACACAACAAGGTCATACTCCACAGGTGAAACAATATAAAACCACTAGATCAAGGTCTATTTATACCTAGATTAACGAGTGATTTGGAATAAAATAATAGTTCATTCATTTCATTTATCTGATATACCAAAATTTTACTTTTCATAGTTTATATATAGATATATCATAAGAAAAAATGTCCCTAGAATGAACAATGCATTTCAAAATATATCCCTATGTTCCTATCAGGATGCATTTATACTCATCTCATGTCATACCATCCCATGAGTAAAATCTCAATAAATAGAAATATCACACAACATGTTGATCATCCAATTTGAAATAACATCAATCGTAAAAATAGAACTACATAAACAACAATCTCATCCCTGAGCACTTGCTTTTTTCCCATACATGAGTTATCTACTCCCATACACAAGCTCATTACCCAATCCAGACTCAATCCTAGTATGATTTATACCTTTACTAAATAATAAAGTAATAGAAAAGAAACATAATCCTATGATACCACTTTGTAATTTCCCGACTCGGTATTACCTCACATGACCGAGCCGGGTTGGAAATGTGACCTTAGGTGTGCCTCCCCATATACTAGAGGATATCAACCAGTAGTGAGGGTGTAAGAAATATAGTTGGGATATTATACCATCTTGTATATAATATCAACACTAGCTAAAGAATAAATAATATAGTAGAAAAAATAGTGGAAATGGTATAAATAAATGACTGGAAAACCGAGAAAATAAAATACAACTAAATAATCCAAATGATCATAAAATAATGTAATGATGGATTGAATGAATCTAAACAATGTGCAATATATCATAAAAAGGAAAGAAAAAAATTAAAGATAAAAGACTCCAAAATCCTTGGTCCTGAGTCCCATGTCGGTCTCATCTCCAAAATCCAACCCATCCATCCACTGAAAAGTAAATCAATCAATATAGGGACCCTTTCTTTTTTCTATACTTGTAACTATAAATTCTATTTAGGTATCAAATGGAAGCCCAAACAAGTATTGATTATGATGCAGTAGGCCAAAACCGAAGGTGTTTAATCTAATATAGACTTCATAATCATTTCATGAAACAATGAAAAAAAATTAAACATTCAATTAATTTATAATAAAATACAAAATTCAAACAAATATTACAACCCTCTATCTCCAAGGTGATTCTTGGATTGGCCAAACCTGCTTTAGATTGATGTTATTATGTGCATTTCGTAAAACCATTCCATCTATAACCATAGTTTCCAGAGCATAATAAAAATAAGAATAATCACATAATTGAGTAGAATCCCAATAATAATCTCAGCATAATTAGGAATTATACCTATAAGAATAACAACATAACCAGGCCAAGCCTAATAAAAATTATAGCGTAAACAAGTATGAGCCCTATAAGCATTACATTATAACTAGGCCAAGCCCGACAATCATTACAACACAATCAGGCCAAGACCTATAATTATCATAGCATAACTGGGCTAGGTCCTATAAGCATTATAATATAACCAGGACATAACATGTAAACATACCAAGAATAATGAATATAACACCATAGAAAAAATGGTTATTTCTTAATATTATTAAGCATCAACCATTTTTTCATTTTTCCAAAATATCAAAATAATTTATATTTTAACCATCCTATTCCAAGTAATGATTTAATCCATTTAAATCATTTTCTTACCACTATAATCATCTAAAAAATTGAGTGAAGCACTAAATTCACAATCCACAAATCTCATTGTTAATCCCAAATCATGAGTTCCAATTCCCTCAAGGGATCTAGTTTATTCTGATCAATATTCCAAAGGTCTTAAGCATTGGCGCACCCCATGGGTGACCACATGTCCATTATTGTCACCAACAAACCAAATGGCGTATGAAGGAGGTATAATCTTAGAGAAAATCAAGTTAAATTGATTATCATTTGATTAGGTCTCACATGTGGTGTGTTGACATAGTAATATATATGTTGCATATATATGGACAAAAACTTTCAAGCCTTATGGAAAAGATTCAGCCCACCTAACTCAATGGATATTGGACACAGGAAATCCTCAAATTTTTTGGTAGTGATCATCATATTCCTTCCCTTTAATGATAACCAATAATTCCATCAACAATGGATTAAGAAGCAGAGGAAGAACCAGAAGTCTTGCCTCAAAACTATAGGTTTAGAAAAACAAGATCTATCATGGTATTTCTTCTGGATTAAATAGGATCCTTAGGAACCACCAACAGAGGGGATAAAAAATAAGAGAGGAGATACATGTTATAAAAACATTGGGTTCTAGGTACAAAACACCAAGCACAACTTATTTATAACATAAATTGGGGATTTACGCCATAAATCCCATGATTTACACATACACCAATAGATCCCTCACCTCATATTAAAAAAATTAATAAAATAAATATTACAGAGTAAATTCTTTTTTTATGGTGTAAAACCATGTTTTACAGCCTGCCCTAACAAGTTTATGCCATAAGAGGATTTTCACCAGGGCTCGGCCTGCCTGATGAATTTACACCATAAATTTACTAGTGTTAAAAATTATTTTTTTAGAATGAAAATCCTCATCTCCTCCTCATCATTTACCAGAACCCAGATCTCAACAAAAAAGGAAACCATACACAAAAATGTTTACCAAAAAATAAAGAGAGTTATACTTGGGAAAGACAAGGTCCTACACTTAGTAATGGATAAAGAATAAAACAAAACTTATTAGACCATTTAAAAACCATGAGATCATAAAATAGAGTTTTTCTTTAACATAATAAACTTGAGTACAAATAATCATTTACTTACAATGTAACTCAACTTTACATCCCAATGTTTTTTGTAAAACACTTTATAAGAAAATATAAAGGAAAAATCATAATCATGAAGGTTTCTAAGAAAAAATGAGAACCCCTAAAAACATTTTCTTAAAAACATACCTTATTACCCTTAAAGGGAATAATTTTTCCTTTAAAAAAATATCATACCATATCAAATCAAAATATTTCTATGAAAACTCATTAGGAATCATAGAAAAGTCATGTATGTAACTTGGGACAACATTTTCATATCACTCTTAAAAATAGAACAACCTAATATTCGATTTACAATATAATTATCTAGAGAACATAATCATTACCCATTGCATTGGATAGCTATATCAATCTCACTTGGTCATAAACAATGTCCAAGGACCATAGCATGCATGAAACACATAAAATATTACATTTAATTTATCAAAATCAAAAAATATATACTTTTGAAACCATAATCAAAAAAACTTCAAATATTGATATATCATTTTCCTTTAAAAACAATTTTTTAAGGTGAAGGATGTGTTTTCTTCAAATAAAATATGAAATCTTATAAAGGAAAAATAATATCAAATAATAGATAGGGTAGAGGTAAAAACCTCTTATGCAATATATGTTAAAATATAACATTCATTTTTTATTTTTTTCAAAATTTTTAATATAAAATGCATAAAAGTATTCCTTTTGAAAGCCTTTGAAATAATGTCACAATCATGGAGATGATGGGTCATACATATGCATTAGTAACGTTTCCATTTTTCAACGAATGTGAGGGAAAGAAGGTAAGTATCATTACATATTTATAGAATTATTATTATTATATGATAAATATCATATTATATCTTTATATAATCTTATATATACCATCCATATGATGTGGTGATAAAAAACGAATCACATCGCTTTGTGGAGGTGGTAATCCACACATACAAATAAATGATGTTATCATTTTTAAATGGATGGAATGATAAGAAAATAGATAACTTATTATCTTTTCAGAATTATAATTATGTCATGAATATCATATATATATATATATATATATTAAATCCAACATTATAACCATTTGTGAGAGATGGTGATGGAAAATGAATTACATCGGTTTGTAAGGCAGCAGTCCACCGTGCACACGAATGATGGTTTTATTTCCCATTTGATGGAAGAAGGAGATGGATTAAGATTAATCCATTAACATAATAACATATAAGTATATGATATATACTGATATTAATATATCAAAATGTTTATATGTTTTTTTAATGAGGTAGAAAACCAATTAAAACTAAAACAATCAGTTAAAATCTATACTTATTCTTTGGAAAACCTCCTTTGATTTAAACCTTAAGCCCACTAAGGTTGGTATTTTTTCCAAAATAATACCTTTAGGATGTGGGGAAGTAATTTATAAAGGGTTGTTTTTATGTATTTAATGAACTATAGTGATCAAAATATGCTAGAAAGAGAGGATAGGGGATCCCTTTTATAAGTGAGGAAAAGGACATACTTGGAATTACTTAAAATATTAATAAATATATATATAATAATCATATAAATTGGAACCAAGTAACCCCAAATTAAAAGATAAAATATTATAATGTTTAAATAAACTCAAGTAATCACATTTAGACAAGTTTTGGATACATTTTAAACTGTATCTCTTAGTTAAACCACTTTAAACTCATTTTAACCTTAACTGTGATAACATAACCTTTTACTATGATAAATTAATTATATAACCAAAAATAAAAGGGACCATCTAACCAAATTTTTACATGATAATTCAAAAAAATTAATCGAATTTATTAGGTTCAATTACTAAATATGGAATAAATTACTTTTAATATAAGAACTCAAAATGCATGAAAAATGGTTTTTGGGAAACTACCTGATTTAATTGTAAAAATAATTTTAACTTGAAATTAATTAATAAATTGTTTAACATGAATTTTTTTGGTTAAATAATAAAAAATTTAATGTTTTTATACTTTTTTAGAAAACCAAATCTGAATGGAAACTTTCAACCATTCCATTAAATATAAAGACCCAAAATAGTTTTTAATTTGAATAAAATATAACTTATCTTCTCAAAAGTCAAGATTGGGTTCCAAAATTAAAAAAAATGTTTTATAATACATTATTTAAATCTTTATATAGATAATTGGTCAAAATACCTCTATACGATAGAATAAAGGTAAGTGTGGGTGAGTTAAAAATCTTTATCTCATAGTTTTAACCATGTTTTACCTCTTTTACCCTTACCACAATAACAACTATTTTCTATGATTACTATTCATAATGAAATAATAATAATTTATCCCTATTAAATTATATAAATTATTTTATTCCAAATATATAATCCATTTTACCAATTTCAATTCACAAAAGTGGCAGAATTTAATTTAAAATTAAACCCACAAAATGCGATGAAAAGTGGTTTCTAGAAAAAATTTCTTCTTAAGTATAAAAAATATTTATACCAAAATCAAACATAAAATTAATTCCAATGACCTTTATTGGATTATAAAATAATTAATATTACTTTGAAACCATTTTAAAACAAAATTTAACTTTTTGAATTCATGAAATGAAAAGATAGTTTTCAATAAAAATCAGTATTTCTCACCATTCACTAAAACATCAATCTTTTTTGAAACATATAAAAAATTAATCCTAAGATAATTTTGATATTATGAATTCAAAAATAAAATAAATTTTATAAATTAATTATCATATTTTCTTACAAAAATCAATAAAAACATTTTTGATGAAAATGTATTTTTGAACAATAAAATAACATTATTAAAAATTGAATGCATATTTTATAATAATTTATTAATAATTTTTTATTGATTGTGAAATTTATATATATATTTCATAATTTTGATACTTATATTTATACCCTATAATTCAAATGCTATTTTATAATAGTCATAGTTAAATAATAATATTTCATGATTCGTTTAAGCTAGGAGTTGTGTGTAGTATACACTATTGAACAAAGTGTAATTTTTAAAACTCAAGGTGTTAAATTACCCCCCCCCCCCTCCATTCATAGATTTCTTCCTCATAATTTTATCTTGATCTTGTTAATGAAGGGTTTAACATTTAAAAAATACCATTTTTAAAAACCCACATCGTAAAAAGGGTTAATAAAACTTCCTTTTGAAAAGAGGGATGGGGAAATATGAAGGTCATATGGAATAACATGTAACTAGGTTTGAAAATAAGGGAACATTAGTAGGAAGTGAAAATATGGACATGGTAAAAAAAATTAATGTTCAAATAATAATTGAGAGTTATATAGATCATTAATAAAAAAAAGTGAATGGTCATGAGAAAATGAATGTCCACAAAACCATAAATCGATAATGTGTGAAAAAGACCGTTGATTCATAAAAAATTAAGGTAATAAGATAAATTTTTTAATTAAATAACCTTTTACTATATTTTAGGAATTATTTTACCATCTAGACTAAGAAAATAAGAAAATATACTTGCATGAAAAGTATAATTTCGTTATTTATTCAATTTCCACCACAATCTCATCTATTGATCCAAATAATGAGTATTCAAGATAAATTTTTCATGTCTAAATCATGAAAATAAATTTCAAACAAATCATAAGATCAATAAAAAGATAATAAGTTATTCCTTATGTCTTTATACATTAAACAAAACCAAAATGATTATCATAAGGTAAGATAATATTAATATTAATAAACCTTCATATGGGGAAATGAAACATTAATTTCCAAATCCTCAACAATAATACCAAAAGTTTAACTTAAATCATTCAATAGTTAATTATCCTTAAAATTATTCAAAATATATTTGACTATGATTGAAACCCAATGATTAGAATGATTTTATTACATATTATTATAAGATAAACTTAGTATTTATCTCCAAATAACATCAATCACTATTAAAGTATCATACCAAAAAGTATATACCATAGTCATATATTCTCCAAAATATATTAACCATTTCCCAAAATAGAGACATGCTAAAATAATATATTCTTTAAAAAGATAAATCAACCTATATTCCTCAAATAAAAACTCATCACAGCCAAAAGTATTTCTATTTACCTTAATCTTATCATGTACCCAAAATAGTGAACTTATTAAAAATAGCATCAGTTGCATTGTTACCAAATCACTTTTAAATATCATTGTTATTTATAATGTAATAACTAGGACCTTATTTTCAATATGAGTTTTTATTTTCTGGTGTTTTTTAGAAAAATAGGAGAATCTAGAAATTTAATAAGTATACTCTATGTACTTAGGAGTACACGTCATGTACCCAGTTATCGCGGGTGATCGTGTACTATCCATGTGGCGGCCAAGTACATGGTCATGTGGGGTGACCTGGAGACCACCTAAAGAGAGGTCCAGTAAAGGCATATACACACCCTATACTTTTAAAATACACACCATGTACTTTTCTTTTTTATTGTTATATTAGACCGGGGTCACGTCTTGTTCACAGAAAACCCTTATTTTGGTTTCATCTCATCCAGGAAAGACCAAAGACTAAAGATTCTTATCTGAGACCCTGACCCATCGTCCGTTCTCTGAATCGAACTCTGTCAGTTATGTTGAAATCGCATCGGTGAGTTTTTCCTTATTCTAGAGTCTCATCTCATGATTTCTCCGCTTTCGTGAGATATCCTCAGTTGAAAGTTTTAGACATTTTTGTAGATCTACGACATTCTAGGTTGATTAAAAGGTTGATATTCAACTATATCGATCGTACAACTTCGAGGTAGGTAGTTTTTTCCTTTCCATATATTTTCTTTGAATTATATATGCTAAAGTGCCCAATACCCTAGGTCAGGGTATTGCGTATTTAGGTAATTTAGCCCTTTAGTTCCTACTATTACATGATTTCTTGAGTTAGGGTTATTGATTGAGAATAGGGTTTAATTACCTTACTATGGATGTGTTTTTCCATGTTTGAATTAATTTGGTCATTGGGTCTAGTTTTTCCAATTAGGCTGCTTTTTTTTCCATGCCTAGTGCTATTAGAATGGAGTGATATAATCTGACTTTATTGTGACATGCCTTGTAGTTGTTTATCCAATTACTATATTGTGATTTACTTTAGCAGTTGAATATAATTTTTTCATGATTGACTTACATAGGACTGTGCGAAGCTGGTGTAGTTAGACCATAGGGGAAATGGATGTTGAGGGATTTCCTAGAGTGTTTGTTTCACTTTTCATGTTGTGAGACCATAGGGGGGATGGATGTGAGTGATCCCTCAGAGTGCCTATAGATCCATGTTGCGAGACCACAGGGGTAATTTGACATTGAGTTCTTCCCCAGAGTGTATATAGTTTTTACGTTATGAGACCATAGAGGAAATTGATGGTGAGTGCTTCCTCATAGAGTTTTTTTAAGCTGAACCAGAGGGGTTAGACTGTGAGAACTTCCTAGAGGGTTGGTTGAGTTTATTTGGTTGTTTATTTATAAATATAAATGAATTTAATTGAAACTATAGGATTTTTTACTTTTGAGTACTTCCTTGTTTATTTCTTCATTTTGTTTATTTCTTTCCATATATATATTCACTAACTGTTAGGAATAGATCATTGGGTGGTTTCCCACTAGGATTTGTCTCACACCCTATTTGGGTCATGATTTTGGGACCAAAAAAATTATATTATTACAGGTATAAATAAGGGAAAGTTCCCTTCTACATCAGGTACTTGATTACTGTGGAGTTGGAGATCATGGGACCGTGTTGAGGCTTGCGATTCTGCTGGATTTATTTACTTGTTTTCTTTGTAATTTGGTTTAGTACTGTATTCCAGCATTGTGACTTGTTTGGATGCTTTCCTAGATACTTGTGAGATGCATCATTATTGACAAATATGTATGCTTCAGTTGTTTATTTACTTCAAGTATTCCACTATTTATTGTTGTATGGTATTATTATTACTTCTGATAATGTTATCTATTTATTTCCACTATGTTACTTTGAAAATGAGGATATAGTTTCCTCACCATCACACCCAAGTCCCTCGCTACTAGTCGGAAACCTCTGGCATTTGGGTAAATTCTCTTGAATCCATGTGACCAACCTGGTACGGGGCACCTTTGGGCGGCACCTGTAATTGGGATGTTACAAAGTGGTATAAAAAGAATTATTTTCTTCTTGAATTACTGTTTGGAGCCTATAGACAGGGATAGGAATAAATTTTTAGTTGGTAATAAGTTATGCCCGGGAGTAGCTAACCTATGTACATGGAAAAACTTATTTACCTCGATTATTGCAATTTTTTTCTGGTTTTTCAATTTTACAATTGATTTGATTTCATTGTTGG
The DNA here is from genome assembly GCA_963277665.1 of Viscum album. Taxonomy (NCBI): domain Eukaryota; kingdom Viridiplantae; phylum Streptophyta; class Magnoliopsida; order Santalales; family Viscaceae; genus Viscum; species Viscum album. The sequence goes on from OY728163.1 coordinate 1,870,654,079, forward strand.
GTGATTCACGTGTTTTGTGTTGTTATTTTTTATATAATTGAGGTTATATTTCTATTTCAACCTGATGATATGAGGGTATTCCATCTCATGCATCATATAGGCACTTGTTAGAGATCACATATCATGCATTCTTTCCATGCCATTTAGGGTGCATTACTAATTGCATGTTGTTGGGATAGATGTTGTACTAGATATGCATGATGTTGTGATAGATGCCTTGACATAATACCTACTATTTTATAGGGTATTCTTTTGTGTAAGGTTTCATTTGGATGAACACCAAACTTTGGTTCTTGAGGTGTTATGGCCCTCAAGGATTGGAATTTGGTGGATCATTTCACTGTTATGATTTTTTATGACAAGTATAAGATGCCAAACTTTGGTTTGTAGGGAGTATGGGCCCTCACGGATTGGAGTTTGGAACTTTAATGTTTGTTTCAGTGTTTTTCTGGGTTTCGGAATATTTTATGAGGCTTATTGTACAAAAAACCCAGAATAAATGGTGTGTATTTCTCAATACACTCTATGTATCCTTTTGTTTAGGAAGAAATTGTTTTTTTTAGTACACACCGTGTACTGTATGTACACGACATGTAGTCTCTAACTGTGTTACTAGCTATGTAGGAAGAGACATGGGGTTGGGAAATCCTTGGAGGAACACACCGTGTATAGGATGTAAATGTCATTTTGTAGGTATTGTGTGTCTAATCGTGTGACTAACGACATAGATCGATAAAACTTAGGTTATACACACCGTGTCAAGATTGGACATGCCGTGTAGTGTAACCCATGTATCCGGCCGTCTGACTAATAACATGAGTAAGTGAAATCCTTCTAGTACATGCCGTTTCTGGCATGAACACGTAGTTTAGTCTCGTTCTATGAGAACCATGTGGGTTAGTCATGTAGAAGAACCCTGGAAAGGGGAAAGGATTCAAGTATACACTGTTTAAATGGAGAACAGACCATGTGTATGGGATGTTACATGACCAGTTTTGGTGGAAGTACACGCCCATGTAAAGACTTAAGGGAACACGCCATGTAGGGGATTATACACACCATGTATCCATGTTTTTGAAGAACTTGAATTCTTTATTTCTCCTGTTATTTTCTTACACTTCTAAGTTTAAGTACTGGATAATCTTGAGCTAAGGTGTACACTTGACCTTGTAGATTCATGCAACAAAGATGTCCTCCAGTTGTACGCCAGATATAGGGCAGTGATCAGACACTTGACATGGTTAATCAGGGACTACCATCAGATCTTCCAGTCATGCCTATCTTGGAACCAGTCATCATTCTGGATATAGGTGCTGATGCATAGTTATGAGAGGCTTCATGAGGTTTATGTAGACCTTTAGGGGAGCACTGCATCCTTCCCCGTCTATGGCAGAGTTGATGTGGGTCTTTCAACAGCAACATCCTCCCCCTTTCTTAGGGGAAGGAGGATCTCAGGATATAGAGTCATGGTTAGAAGCCATGCTTTCTATCTTTGAGAATCTAGAGACACCTCCAAAGAGGAGGGTGAATCTCACTACTTATATGCTTCAGGATTCCACCAAGAGATAGTGGGATGTGATTTCACAGGCAAGGAGCTAGTAGGGTATGGCTTGGAATGATTTCCAACGTTACTAATATGATTACTTCTACACATATACTTTGAGGGAAGAACGAGCCCAAGAGTTCATGATTTTGGAGCAGGGTACTCTCTCATTCATGGAGTATTCTTCTCGCTTTACAGAGCTATAGTGTTTCACACCCATTCTAGGGGTGGTGAGTTATTTATAGTAAGGAAGTTTGAGAATGGTCACATGCAAGACATCTGATCTTAGGTGAACATCTTCAGGTTGACTTCCATCACTTCTATAGTCAATTAGGCACTGATCACATAGCGTAATATGGGGAATTTTGGGGCTGTGATCCAGGGAAGCTTGGCATCTGGAGTTAGTATCCCTCCAACTGACAGCATAAAGCACTGTAGGGAGTCTACGTGCAGAGATCTGAGGAGACTAGATTCTTCTTCTGATATCCAGGTGGTGTGATACCAGTGTGGGAAGAGCGATCATATAAGGCCAAATTGCTCGAGAGACCCAATGGAATGTTGATCTTATAGAAATATGGGTTATCTTTAGAGTTTTTGTTAGTTATTATCTCCAGTATTTGGTGATAAGAGTTCTGATATGACTCCATGTTCAGGAGAAGGACCACCAGTTTCTCATCAGTCTAGGAACTGGAGTTCATCCGGCCGCTCAGGCCAAGGTGGAGGTCATGGCTGTCATATCCAGTTAGCAGGATTTCAATGAAAATAGGGTGAATCATCTCAATATGGTCGAGCAGGGTTATAGGGTCACAGTATAGGCCAAACTTTTTCATTGGAGCAGACCTAGCAGGAGAAGGACCTCGGACCCTCTACATTTTGAGGTACAATCCTAGTTGCCTCATTTTTAGATTCTTCACTTTTTGATACAGGGGATTCCCATTGTTTCATATTTGTTGTTTTTGTGGAGAGCCTTGGGCTCTGTATCTTTACTTATGTTGATGTATTAATGCGGGACACTTCGTTGTGGATAAGAACAGCTAGTTTACATCAGTGTAAGAAATTTCCTCTTGAGGTTGGTGGGTGTCACTTATTATGGAACCTCTATGTCCTAGAGATGGAAGGCTATGATTTCATTCTTAGAATGGACTAGTTAGTTCCCTTATAGGTTGTTTTCAACTAGTATCTTTGTAGGGTGAGTTTCGCATCACTATAGGGCAGTTTGTTCTTACATAAGGGCGGATGGGATGTCTTGGAAAGTAGAGCAGGACCCAAGCATCATGAATTAGGAGGAGTTACAACCCAAATTGTTAGTATATATCTGGATGACCAGGGGACTTCAAAGTTTTACTTCCCTCTAGTGGTCTATTTTTCCAGGGATATCTTTCCAAAGGAATTTTTAGGTTGGCCTCTAGAGAAATAGGTGGAATTTTCTATTGATCTTGTGTCAGGAGTAGCATCGGTGTCCATTACTCCTTATAGGATGGCTACAACAGAGTTACAGGAGCTCAAGAAGCAGTTGGAGGAGTTGTATTAAAGGGGTTTCATTCGACCCAGTACTTCTCCTTGGGGTTCGCCTATCCTATTTCTAAAGAAGGTGGATGATACCCTCAAACTTTGTGTGGATTATCTGAAGCGGAACCTATTGATAGTTAAGAACCAATATCCTGTATTGAGGATTGATGATCTCTTTGACCAGATTCAAGGAGCTTAGGTGTTCTCAAAGATTGACTTGAGATCTGGTTATTATCAGTTTCACGTTAGACCATCAAATATACCTCTTATGTTCTTTCAGAGGAGTTATTGTCTATACGAGTATATGGTTATGTCGTTTGGTCTCACGAATGCGCCTACAATTTTCATGGCACTGATGAACTGAGTATTTCATCCATACATGGATTATTTCATGGTAGTCTTCGTGGAAGATATCTTAGTGTACTCTCACACTCGACATGATCATGCCACACATCTTGGGATTGTTTTGAGTACACTAAGATAGAATTAGTTATATGATAATCTCTCAAAATTCCACTTTTGGATGGACCAAATTCACTTCTTAGGTCATGTTATCTAAGAGACAAGAGTATCGGTAAACCCAAAGAAAGTGAGATCAGTAGTTTCCTAGGAGTATCCGAAGAACATATTTGAGGTATAAAGTTTTCTAGGGCTGGCTGGATACTACAGACATTTCATATAGAAAATTCCACGCTTAGCAATGCCACTGAAGGGCCCGACTAAGAAGGGTGTGAAGTACTTATGGTCAGATTCTTGTGATTCATCCTTTTAGGAGATGAAAGTAAGGTTGACTTAAGAACCAATACTAGTATTTATAGATCTGAGCAAGAGCTATATTTTTTACTATGATGCATCGGGTATTGTCCTAGGAGTTGTGATTATACATGGGGAAGGAGTCATTGGGTACGGGTCTCGGCAGTTGAGGCCACATGAGAGGAATTACCTAACGTATGATCTCGAGTTGGCTGTAGTTGTTCATGTTTTATGCTATTGGAGACATTATTTGTTGGGAGAGCATTTTGTGGTTTTCATCGACCAAAAAAGTATCAAGTATAAATTTACTTAGTGCGATCTGAATCTGAGATATCAAAGGTGGGTTGAGTACCTTCAGTCCTTTTATTTTCAGCTTTCCTACATGCTTGGGAATGGAAATGCAGTAGCTAATGTGTTGAGAAGAAGGACTCAGATACAGGTATTTCAGGAGGCCAGCAATGAGTGGTAGCTTATGGATCTGTTCTCTAAGATGCATTTATAGGTGCACGACAAACAAGGGGAGATGTTTCTTTATTCTGTAGTTGTTACCTATACTCTTCTTGAATGAGTGCGAATGACAAAGCTATCAGATTCATAAGACCTAGTTCTATGGGTGAGTGTGTCAGGATAGGACCCTACTCCTGAATGGACAGTAGGTGAGGATGAGATCTTGTGTTTTCATGGGCGCATATGGGTTTCAGCAAACATACACGAAGATATGATGCGGTATTTTAATTATTTTGTTTGGGTAGTTTATCCTGGTGTCACAAAGATGTATTGAGATCTACAACATCAATATTGGTGTCCCAGTGTGAAGAGATATGTTTCTGGTTTTGTGGTGATGTGTTCCACCTCTCAGCAGGTGAAGGCGGAGCATCAGCGACCAGTAGAGATTTTGCAGCAGTTACCCATTCTCGAGTGGAAGTGTAATGATGTCACGATGCACTTCATAATAGGTTTACTGAGGTCTCCTCGAGGTAATGATGCAGTATGGGTTTTCATTAACAGACTCACTTATTACCGATCAAGGAGACCTTCAGTGTTGAAGAGCTGGGAAGGTTGTACCTCTGAGGGATTGTATGTTTACATAGAGTTCCTCATTCCAATGTTTCAGATAGGGATTCCCTTTTTACTTCTCGGGTCTGGAAAGTATTACAGAGTAATTTGGGTACATAGGTAATTTTGAGTATAGCTTACCATCCCCAAACATATAGTCAGTCCAAGTGTACAATACAGGTGTTGGAGGATGTGCTTCGAGCATGTGTCCTAGATTTTGGAGGTTCTTGGGAGAAACACGTACCTCTTGTAAATTTTTCCTACAATAATAGTTTTCAAGAACTATTCATATGGAACCTTATGAGTCTTTGTATGGTATGCCATGACAATCACCCTTATGTTGTCTAGAGGCAAGAGAGGTAGCTATGTTGGGACCCTGTCTTGTTCAGAAAACCACAGAGCAGGTGGAGTTGATTTGGAAGAGGATGGATACTATATAGTTACAACAGAAGTCTTATGGTGATTGAAAGAGATGGCCTCTAGAGTTCAAGGTCAAAGATCAGGTTTTCCTACGTGTCACACTGAGGTTGGGACATATGAGGATTAGGAGATAGGGAAATCTTTCTTCGAGATATGTTGGACCGGTTGAGGTTTTGGAGAGAGTCGGTCTAGTTTCCTATCAACTGTTGTTACCTCATAGGTATTGGGCTATGCACAACGTCTTCCACGTTTCTCAGCTACAGTGTTACTTCTCAGACTCATCTCATGTTTTTTAACCTAAGGAGGTTTAGATGGAGGTGGAAACATCATTCTAGGAGCATCCTACCTGGATTATTGATCGCAATGCAATGGTTCTCCATGGCCAGTCTATTCCTTTGGTACAAGTGCTATGGTAGCACAAGTGAGTACAGGACGAGACTTGGGAGAGGGAGGATGATGTATGATCGTAGTGGCTGGATCTGTTCAAGGATTCTTCTTATACGCCACCATGCTAGGAAACTTTGGGGAAGAATTTCTTTAAGTGGGGAAGTTTGTAAGAACCTGGACCTTCTTTTCACGTATGAGTTTTTCTTTTCTGGTTTTTTTGAGAAAAAAGGAGAATATTAAAATTTAAGGAGTACACGTCATATACCTGGTTGTTGTAGGTGACCGTGTACTAGCCATGTGATGTCAAAGTACATGGCCATGTGGGGTGACCTAGAGACCACCTAAAGCGGGGCTCGGTAAAAGCATATACATATCGGGTACTTTTAAAATAAATTATGTGTACTTTTCTTTTTTATTGTTATATCATACTGGGGTCATGTCTCATTCACAGAAAACCCTTCTTTTGGCTTTGTCTCATCTAGGATTGACCAAAGACTGGCGATTCTTCTCTAAGCCCCCAACCCGTCGTCCGTTATCCAAATTGAAGTCTGTCAGTTGTGTTGAAATCCCATCAGTGAGTTCTTCCTTCTTCTAGAGTCTCATCTCATGATTTCTCCTCTTTTGTGATATATCCTATGTTGAACATTTTAGAGTTTTTTTTAGATATACGGTGTTCTAGGTCGATTCAAAGGCTGAGGTTCAACTATATCGATTGTACAACGTCAAAGTAGGTGGTTTGTGACTTTCTGTAGATTTTCTTTGAATTATATATGCTAAAGTGACCAATACCCTAGTTTAGTATATCATGTATTTAGGGAATTTAACCCTTTAATGCCTTATATACCTTGATTTCTTGAGTTAGGGCTATTGATTGAGAATAGGGTTTAATTACCTTGCTATGGATGTGGTTTCCCATGTTTGAACTGATTTGGCTATTGGGTCTAGTTTTGTCTCTTAGGCTTATCTGTTTTTCATGCCTAGTACTGTTTGGATGGAGTGATATTATCTAACTGACTTGTGCCATGCCTTGTAGTGGTTTATCCAAGTAGTATATTGTGATTTTACTTTGGCAGCTGAACATCATTTGTTCATGATTGACTTACCCAGGATTATGGGACCTAGTTTAGTTAGACCATAGGGGAAATGGACGCTGAGGGATTTCTCAGAGTGTCTGTTTCACATTTCATGTTGTGAGACCATAGGGGGAATGGACGTGAGTGCTCCCTCAAAGTGTATGTAGTTCCACGTTGTGAGAACACAGGGGGAATTGGACATTGAGTGCTTCACCAAAGTGTCTGTAGTTTTCACATTATGAGACCACAGGGGTAATTGATGGTTATTTCTTTCTCATAGAGTCTTTGTTAAGCTAAACCATAGGGGTTAGACTGTGAGAACTTCTCATAGGGTTGCTTGAGTTTTTTTGGTTGTTTATTTGTAAATATAAATGAATGTAGTTGAAACAATAGGATTGTTTACTTCTGAGTACTTCCTTGTTTATTTCTTTATTTTTCTTATTGTCTAACATATATATATTCATTGATTGTTAGGCATAGATCCTTGGGTGGTTGCCTACTGGGATTCTTCTCACACCCTATTTGGGTCATGATTTTGGGCCCAAACAGATTATATTGTTTTAGGTATAGAAAAGGGAAAGTGCCATTCTATTTCAGGTACTTGATTATTGTAGAGCTGGAGAGCATGGGACCAAGTTGAGGCTTGAGATGCTGCTAGAGTTATTTACTTTTTTTCATTATACTTTGGTTTAGTACAGTATTCCATCATTGTGACTTGTTTGTCTGTTTTTCTAGATACTTGTAACATGCATCATTATTGATAGATGTGTATGTTATAGTTGTTTATTTACTTCCATCCTTCCACTGTTTACTATTGTACGGTATTATTATTGCTTCTGCTACTATTATATGTTTATTTCTGTTGTGTTACTCTGACAATGAGGGCATAGTTTCTCCACCATCACACCCAAGGCCCTCATTGCTAGTCAGCATCCTCTGAAATTTTGGGAAATGCACTTAAGGCCATGTGATCAACCGGGTACGGGAAACCTTTGGGTGGCACCCAGAACCAGGACACTACATATATGATAAATAATATATTCCCAACATGTAATAAACGTTTTATCCCAATTAATCATAATTAACTCAACATCAAAGATCATCTTAACCCTAATTTTTATCAATAACATTAAACTTATTTCCATAAAATATATAATAATTATTCCCCAAATAACCTTTTCAATAAAACTCATACTAAATTCAAGGGTTGTATTACCATAAATTTCTCCCAAAATACTCTTAATCATCTTAAACTCTCATCACGTAAAACCAAAAAATGGGTATTTTTTCCTTTAAAATTATGATTAACCTTAAACTTATAAATTCATCATGGAATCTATAACTCTTAAGTTAACCTCAAATGAAAACATTCAAATCTTCAAAGCTATCTAAACTCTACTCTGACACCAACTATAATAATCTTGAATCTTTGCTCCTAGATTCGATGATAAAACACATTATTTACATTTCTGGATTTGATACCAATGAACATGGCACGATTTATCTATCGAAATATTACAACATCAAACAGAAATATTGGATCACTTACATACTCAGGTACCTTCAGGTTTAGAGTTTTAGATAATTATAACAAACTCTTACATAAAAATACCCTTGTCTTTAAGTGAGTATTTTTTCCACTATAATTGAATTTTCTTTTTCCATATTAATTCTTCATCTTTGATCCTTATCATCCATCCATAAACCCTATGAAAAAAATTAAAAACATGGGATGAGAACATAAATAACATTAAGGGAAAAAAATAAAATAAACTCACTAGTACATTTCTAAATTATGAGATCATAAAAGTGAGAGTGTCATTAACATAATAAAATTGAGATTAAATAATCATTTAATTACACATGAAATTAACTTTACCATCCAATTTTTTTCATAAAATACAATTTAATAAAACATAAAGAAAAAATAATAATCAATAAGGTTTCTTATAAAATAAGAGAACCCTGAAAAAAATCATAAAAATATAATTTTACTCTTAAAGGGCATAATATTTCTTTTAAAGAAAATATCATTCCTTATGAGATGAAATTATTTTTGAGAAAATTCATTAGAAATAATAGAAAATTCATATAGGTTACTTATAACATCATTTTCATATCACCCTTACAAACACTCTTAAAAATGGAATAACCTAACAACCGACATCCAATATAATTCTCTAGAGAACATAATCATTAACAAATATATTTGAGATTTATACCAAGATCACCCAATAATAAACAATTTCCAAGGACCATAACATGCATAAAACACATAAAATATTTCATTTTTATTATCAAACACTTAAAAATATACTTTTAACCTCATAAGAAAAACATTTTCAGATATTGATATATCACTTTCCTTTAAAAAGAAATTTTCAAAAATAAAATACCATGAACAAAGAGAATGATGGTTTTTCATTGAATAAAACATGAAATATTATAAAGTAATACAAGTAAAAAATAACAGTTCATTGATGTCATATACATTAAAATAGAACATTCCTTTTGTACATTTTTTCAAAATGTTTCGTATAAAATATGTAAAATTATTATTTTTAAAAATTAAAAGAAATTAAAAGGTGAAATAAAATTTAATTATAATTCATTTGTTCCCATATAAATAAATAAATAAAATAATTTTAATAATATGAACATGGAAGAAAAAATTTAGAAAATAAATCTTTAAAAATTTTAAAATGGTGTTTTTAGGGTAAAGTGTCTCTTACAGATTTCATAACTTTTGAATCAAAATGAAATTGAAGAAGAGAAAATTAAATGGATTTTCTAACCACTTTGTTTTTTTAAAAAATAATGATAAAATATATTCATAAGGTATTCCATACACCACACAATAGAAAACATGTGGTGAAAATGGAATAAGTCTCAATAAAAGGAAAAAATGATAAATAACTTACCTTAAAAATCATCTACTGTTGTACGTTATTTAATTTATGAATAATAAAATTATATTATTTAGTTAATTTATTAGTAACCTTTTTAATGTTAATTTAATTATATTTATCCCTTTTATATCATTTATTTCCATGTTTTATTTAGTTACTTCATCAGTTAAGTTTACATTAGACGTTTTGAGGATGTTCGGTTCATAATCTCAAAACAACTTCGTTGGGATGAGTGTAGTCAAAATTTCATTATTCCATCATCTATAGAATAATAAAAAAATATTATCATTTTTATATGTTAATTATAATTTTAAATCTAACCATGAATGATGGTTATGAAATATTAATTGCATTGCAATCATGGAGACAGTCGGTTGTACATACGCATGAGTAACATTTCCACTTTTCAAAAAATATGAGGGAAAAAGGAAACTTTCATTATATATTTCTAGAATTATTATTATATCATAAATATTGTATTTTATCTTTATATACATTTATATATTTCATTTTTTTGATGTGTTGATAAAAAACGAATCACATTGCTTCGTGGAGGTGGTAATCCACTCGTATGCACGAATGACGTTATCATTTTTCAATGGATGGAATGGTAATAAAATAAATAATCTATTATATTTTCATAAGGATAATTATGTTATGAATATAATATATATATATATATATATATATATTAAATCCATCATTACAACCACTCATGAGTGGTGGTGATGGAAATCAAATTTCATCGGTTTGTGAAGTGGTAGATTGTGGTACACATGAATGATGGTTGTATTTCCCATTTGAAGAAAGAACAATATGGATTAAGGTTAAGTCATTAATATAATAACATCTCAATATATGGTAGATACTTATTTTATTATATCACAATGGTTATAATAGTTTTGAAGTAGGTAGAATAAGAAATAAATCAAAAACATTCTGTTAAAAGTTATACCTCTTCTTCAAAAAACCTATTTTGATTTAACCCTTATGCCCTATAAGGTGGGTATTATTACCAAAATAATACCTTTAGTACATGTAAATGGATGTTATTAAAGTATTTGGACAAGCATTAGTCAAACTACAGTGCTCAAATGGTGTGAGGATGATAGGAGAGTAGGTTCCGTTTTATAAGTGAGGGAAACGACACACTTGGAATTGCATAAAATATTAATCAAACTGTATATATATAAATATATATATATCATAATAATTTCAATTGGAACCAAGGAATAATAAATTTGAAGATTATAGGTTTTGGGTATAGTGAAATCATCAGATGGGTATTGCCCAAATTTTGTTTTTTTCATGATCAATGATTAATCTGATATTTACATGATGATGAAAATTATGAATAACGGGATTGAATAAAAGAATATGGATAAACACAAAAGCCAAAGTGCAGGATTGTTGCATATTGTTTATAATTAATTTAATTAATTAAGTAATTTCCTTGAGAGAAATTTTTTCTTCATTCATGCATATGAAAACATATCTACATCATATTGTTGTTGATTTGTAATAAATAAGAATATATTCCCTCCAGCGGTGATCCACACATGTTCCATGAACCTCTAAACATCACCATAATAATCTATGGGTGTTATCATGGAAGATTCTAACACTTGATTTTTTTCCTTTGATCACCCTGAGAATCACTTCCAAAGGATTCTCTTTGATCTCTCTCTAGAATCGAGAGTGGAAGGTAGAGGAAGATCATTATTCGTTATTGAGAGGTTCTAGGAGAATCAGCCCTATAGGTCTTGAGAGGATTCTCTCCAGATGTCATTGTTCACAACACAAAAATGAATTGGTTCAAATAATAAAATAATATAATTAGGTTTATATACCTCTAGGGTCAGAAAATGAAAATTGAACATGCGCCCTTATTATTTTTAAAATCCCTGCAGAATATCATGTCTATAATAAAAATATTATTAATATTATTTATTTAAATGTGTTAAGATCGCAAATTAAATTAAATATTATTTATTCATATAATATTCAATATATATGTTATTTCTCACCGAACCATTAAACTCGGTCCACCATTCCTCCATAATATTTATCAGGCCTTGAATAAATACTTTTTATTTAATAAATAAATATCACTACATTATTTTCGAACAAATAAATAATATTATATTCACTAAATAGTAAATAAATATTTATTAAATATTTTTCTCACATAATATTCTCTCGAATAATTGGTGATAGAATATATGTTATTAATAAAAGTTGAATAGTTATTAAACTGCAAGAAAGAAAAATATTTATTCAAAATTTTAAATAAAAAATAATAATATATTATTTAACTAATATTCTAGACACACCTAGTGTGTTACTCTCTAGGCCTCTTTCTTGGTGGCATTAGGCAAAGCAGCCTAAATTCCAAGATTAGCATCTTTCAACATGCCAAGGCACCCATATAGAAAGAAGTTAATGTTGCAACATCATAATACCTCGTACAGATGATTAATGTATAATATAGTCTCTTTATCATGATATCTCTAATCAAGAAAGTTGCATGCTCGTTCCATCAACCTAGTACTTGATGTCTCTTTCTTTGAATTTCTGAAAATTGAACTTGCCTTTATAACACCATGGACATTGATTTATTTAGGCTATATAATTTCCATAAAAAGGCTAGAGATATCAACTTTCATTAAATAATATAAGGGAAAAATCCTTTCTCATATTATTTATTAATGAAATATTACTTTTGATGCACCCAATATATCATACCTCACAATAAACTTATGTCATCACGGTCTTAATAAATATATCAAATTGTGTTAATTATAACACTAATTAATTATAATATTAAATTATAAGTATCAGTACACACATCCATAGATAGGAAAATCCAATGAAACATATAAATATGGATTTCCTATTGGATAATATCATTCTTATAATATCATAAACTGGATATTACCAAGGGTTTACACTATGAAAATGTTCCCCAAAGTCCTATGAGTCTCCACCCCTAATATCCTATATCATTTGTGTCCCTCAAATAATTTCATCTAACAATATAAAGTATATTTTGGAATACTGTAATGTCACTTCTGGGTTCTCATCACAACGGGGAACTGTTATAACCTTTCAATGCAACAGATACTCTTAAGAAATTATCACATACTATTTTATGAAGAATAATAAGAAGAATCATGATGTGTTATGGAGTTTATTATCATTAAAAAAATTAATACAGATTATCATAATGTACAAAGAAGTTGGTTTTAAGGCACTAACTTCAACAGACTCCCACTTTCACTAGATCCAACTGCTAACAACCTTCATTCTACTAGTTCTCACATAATATTCATGATTTTGCTGAGATAGAAATTTATTAAAGGGGTATTCTATATTTTATTCTATGGAAAATATACTTACTATAACTTTACCCCTCTAAGAGAAATCCCTCAAGAGGTGATACTTTATGAGTATGTGTTTTGTCTGTTAGTGTGACCTTAGATTATTTGGAAGAACCACCCCTGTAGTATTATCACAATATAATGTGATAGGGTATTTACTTATAGGTACCACATCAAGCACCTGGAAAAAGTTTCATATCCAAATATATTCCTTGGTTGTATCAAAAGTCACTATATACTCAGACCCTACTGTATAATCAGCGACATCTAGTTGCTTTAAACTCTTTCATCTCACAACTCCTCTATTGAGACAGAAATCATATCCTGACTATGACTTCATATCATTCTGATCTATTTGAAAACTAGCATCAGTATAACCAATGATGACTAGCCCCTCATCAGGGATGACAGACCCTCATTTTACTTGGGGGCGGATAAATCCTCGGGTTGTCTGTGGTGGTGTTGAATCCTCTATTAGATTTCAGGATTCCTACTAAGGTGGGGTCAATGATTCTTCTAGATTAATATTATTTAGATTTTCTAAGGGAATTAGTCCCTTCTATTTTCCTAATATCACTCCTCCAATAGGTTCTCACTATTTAGATCTCCTTGAATGATTTGGAATCACTCAAGAGTTTCCCATATTTCTTCATATCACCTGCTGAATTCTATAAGGTCGCCCATATCCATTCTATAACTTTGATTGTGAAGTTTGGTACTGAAAAACTTTTGATGGTTTTTTTGGAAATTTATGTCATCTCTTAGCATTTGTAGAAAGATAAATAAATTGGGGTTCTTGACCATTTACATTATAGTATTCATGTTTTTTATGATAAATATTTTCTCATACCTGGTCATGTGAGTATTAGAGGTGTGATAATATCCCCTTTCTCCTTTTCTGGTGAACTATGGATTTTAATTGGGGTTGTGATTGAAATCATTTGAATCTGTGGATTTAGTTTCCTAACCATCCTCTACCATTTTAGAACCCTGGTGTCCTAAAGAGGATAAGATACTAGATCAGTTGATTTTTTCAAGATGATTATTTTATCATGCATTTGTTACACCCCTGGTGCGCCTTTCTTTATGTTGAAATAGTTTTATCTATGGATATTTCACATCGAATTTGGTTATCAATGGGTGGAAAGGATAGCTTCAGAAAATGGATATATTATGAGAAGTTTGTTGGCCTTTTTTCCAATTTCTTTTATTTAGGAAACTGGAAATACAATTTTTATCTTCATAGAGATCAACTATGGCATGTTAGAAAAAATAATGGGATAAAATAGTGTACACTTCTAGTATGCATGATAGCCCATTTTGGTCTCCCTCAAGTGAAGGCTCTCTCTATTCATGATTCATTCTTATAACCCCTTGACATCATCCCTAATTCTACTTGAAACGTTTTTTTTTTGGTCCAACCTAATGTATGAGCTAGTAAATGGGATCAATATCACTATGACTACTACCTCGAAGTAATCCCATCACTTATCGGATGAGTGGGATGTCATTTAGTGGAGAAATTTCTATGGAATTATGTGTTTCCTCCCCTATAAAAATTATATATTTCACATTCCTAAGGTTTTTTTGTCATTTAATTTGTAGGGGGGCTGGTCCAATTATTCCCTTGAAAGATTCAGTGGTGGTGGATTGAACTCCAAATTCTACCCTAAGATTCATAGTTAATGAGCTTAAATAACCACCAGTTGATGATGGTGTTTTTATTCTATATCAAGGGAGTAAGTCAATAATTTCCAAGTATTCTGCCCTATCCTATATAGGTGGATGTTTCTCTCCTACTAGGAGGGGATCACTGTCTGATATACCTTTATTGGATCTTGGTGTGGGATTAAACCTCGCTCATTTTGATTGGGATATAGGTTCCTCTTTACAAAACTCAGGCTCAAGAAAAGAGGTATAAAAATTATACCACTTAAGGGGAAGGGAAATCGAGTTACTCTGGGTGTTTAAGGTTTATCATGATGATGTTTCTCCTTTTAAGTATTCATTTTTTCTATGGTAACATATGTGGTTGGATTTATATAGATATAGGATCCTGCTGTATTTATGGTATACATTTTTCAATTCCTTCTAGATTTTTTGTTTCTACAATTTAGTTAATGTTCATCTTTTCCTTTGGTGAATCTATGCACCTCATGATTAATGGTTTGAATTTTAAGTGTTGTGTGATGGTTTTTTAATGATCTAAACATTTGAATGGTTGTTATTTTGTTTTGAATTTGGGAATATTTGAGTGATAGCCCATCATCTCCTCCAAACACAAGGAACATATACTTAGTTATTCTAAGATAATTAAGGATATCCTTAACAGTAAACCAATATTATTCACCTAGATCATCTTGATATCTACCTATCATGTTCAATACAAAGGAAACATAAAGTCTAGTGTATAACATTACATACATCGTTGATCCTATCATTGAATCATATTGGATGTTAATCATTCTCTCTTTATCCTGTTGTGTCTAAAGACACATTTTCTTAGAAATATGTATACCATGTAAATATGGAACCAATCCCCTCTTGTATTTTTCCATACTAAGACTATTTAATATCTGATTAATTTATTTTCTTTTACTTAGTACAACTAGCCATTGATCTATAATGAATGATCTTGATCCCTATAATATAGGCTGCTTCACCTAAGTCCTTCATGGAGAAACAATTTTTTAACCATTCCTTAACATACTGTAAGACTATACATCATTTCCAATAAGTAATATGTCATCAACATATAATACTAGGATAACAACATAATTCCCACTAAACCTAATGTAAACACATGGATCACATTAATTCTTAATAAAATCAAATTCTTTTATAGCTTCATCGAATAAAATTTTCCATGACCTAGATTCTTGATTTAATCTATAAATGGATATCTATAGCTCGGAAATATTTTTGGAATCACCTGGAGTAATAAATACTTCTAGTTGTGTCATGTAGACATCTTCCTCAAGGTTCCCATTAAGTAAAGATATTTTTACATCCATCTACCAAATTTCATAGTCATGGTAAGTTGTTATATCAAGTAGAATTATAATGGATTTAAAAATGATAACTGGTAAAAATGTATCATCATAGGCAACTATTTGACGTTGTTTAAAACCTTTATCCACTATCCTTTCTTTATAGGTATTCAATTTACATTACATATCCAGTTTTCTCTTGAATACCCATTTTCACCCCATGGGATTTTCATCAACTAGCGCATCAACTGGAACCCAAGCTTGGATTTGATACATGGAATTCATTTAAAAATTCATGGCTTAGTTATATCTTGCAGATTTTTATCTCTCTACTACCTATTTTTAGAAGATAGGTTCGTCATTTTTAACCAATAATGAGTCACCATATTTTGTGAATAGAAAACCATATCTCTTTGGTTCTCTTACCTCACTAATTATCCTACACCATACTTGTGTTTTAGGAACTACATCTTGTTGGAGTTGGTTCCCTAGAACCAAATTTTGTGTACTTTATGATAACTTGTATTCATATTTTTTAATATTAATGAACTCCAAATTACAACATGATTTTTCTTATGTGTAAAATAGTATGTGATAATGTTATAAGAGTAGATGTCGCACTGAAAGGTCATAGTTGTTCCCCGCTATGATGAGAACCCATAAGCTCCAAAACAGTTTTCTTAAAATACATGTTTTATAGCCATATGAAATAATTCTAGGGACACAAATAATACAGAATATCCTGAGTGGATACTCATAGTAATTTGAGTCACCTTATCATGGTGTACACTCATGGTAATACCGGTATAGGATATTATGATAATGAGTCTTTCTAATAGTAAATAAAAATTTATATGTTTCATTGGATGTTCCAATATATAGATGTGTGTATGAATAATTATACTTTAATATTATTATTAATGAGTATTATAATTCATGTACTTTGATGTATTGATGAGAACTATGATGAAATATGTTCATGGCCTGGTAAGATATGTTGGGTGAATCATGAGTAATATTGCATTAATGAATAATATGAGAATTTATTTATCTCTTTTGATCTTTAACAGAAGTTTATATCTTAGGCCCTTTGATGGAAATGATATATCATAAATAAATCTATGGCCATAGTGTTCTATAGGCAAGTTTGATTTCTAAAAATTCAAATAAAGAGACATCGAGCATATAGGTTTATGGAACAAGCATGCAACCTGCTTGATTAGAGATATTGTGATAAAAGGATTATATTACATAGTAAGCATCTGTATGAGGTATTATGTCATTATGATATTAACTTCATTCTCTATCAATTCTTTGATGTGTTGTTAGGTTTTAAGCTTGTACTTTAGGTAGTTTAACTTAATTCCACTAAGAAAAAGACCTAGAGGGTCACACACTAAGTGTATCTAGAATCTCAGTTAAATAATATATTATTATTTATTATTTAACAATTTGAATAAATATTATTCCCATATGTGGTTTAATAATTATTCATGTTTTCTTGATTTCATATATTCCATCATCAGTTATTCAAGAGAATATTATGTGAGTGTAATATTTAGTAAATATTTATTTTGTATTTAGTGAATTTAATATTTATTTATTTATTAGAGAATAATGTAGTGATATTTATTTATTAAATAAATAGTCATTATTCAAGGCCTGCTAATTATTATGGAGTAATAGCATACCAATTTTAATGGTTTGGTGAGAAATTATATATATTGAATAATATTTGAATAAGTAATATTTAATTTTAATCCATGAGTTTAGCACTTGTCGAGAAATATTATTATTATTATTATTATTATTATTATTATTATTATTATTATTATTATTATTATTATTATTATTATTATTATTATTATAGAAATGGGGTTACATAGGGATTAAATAAGTAATAAAGGGAACTTGTAAAATTATTTATTTCTAACCCTATAAGTATATAAACACAATTATATTATTTTTTAATAAATCCATTTTCATTTGTTTTTTTGTGGAAAAAAAATTTGGAGAATCCTTTCAAAGCACTAGAGAGCTCCCTGCTCAAAAAATTCTCCCAAGAATGGATATAAATATCCCCCCACCTTCCACTCTCGAGTCTAGAGAAATCGAGGAGAATCCTTTAGAATCAAGTCTCAGGGGGATCAAAGGATAACAATGAAAGTGGTAGGATCTACCATGCTAGCACCTAGATATTTATATGGTGATGTTCTTATATTTTTGGAACATGTGTGGATCACTGTTAAAGGAAATATCCACTTTATTCCTATAATGCAATGATGCTACAATATAGATCCACTGTCAGATCCCTCAATGAAGAAATAATTTCTAACAAATAAATTCCTTAATTACTTAAATTAATTATAAATAATATGTTATGATCATGCACACTAGTTCTGTTATTTTATTCATTGTATGTATTCTTTGATTCAATTCTATTGATCATGGAATTTATCATTGTGTAAATATTGAATTGATCATCAATCATGAAAAAAAATCAATGTTGGCCATGAATAATCGCATTCTTCTACTGTTCCCATAATCTTTAAGTGGTATCAGAGCATCCATATAATAATTTAAAGATAATTGATTGATTTATATATAATTAATTGGTATTCAATTCCAATTTTAATCATTCATTAATCTAAAGGGTGATATCTACTTATTCCTCTTAATTTCTCATAAATACAATTGAATCAATTATTTTTTTAATGAATAGGGGATAATAGGATACACCATAAATTCAGTGTACTTGATGTGTGATGTGACTTGATGCTCCAAGTAGATAGATATTGTGTATTTGGGGAAGAAGAATTAAAGGAAATTTGTAAGATTCCTTTGAATTTGAAAATATGAATCCTCTTCAATCTAAAACCATTCTTCATGGATTCCTTTCTTCCAAAATGGGAGAAATATTTAAATCAAGAAAATAAAGATCTAGATGGTTCTACATTGCATCTAGGTGAATACATAAATCTAAAGGATGCTTTTAAAACATCTAAAACTAGAGGAATATTTTTTTATAAGCTCTTCATGGATCCGATGAAAAGTCTTGTGAACTTACTAAACCACCTGCTTTCAAGAAGACAGATGATGGTTGTTTTATAGTGGTGGTCGATCTAGATGTGATTTGATAGAGGCTGAATTTATGAAAATTATATTTTCTTGGGCATATAATGTATTCTAAAGGATACAAAACATGATCCTATGATGATATTAAACTATAGATTTCAAATTTCAGGGGGAGAAAATACTGGAAGATGATTCTGATTGGAAGGGGTTTCTTTCATATATTATTGAAAAGTAAAGTTTATCTCAAAGCTATCTGAAAATTCAGTAATGTTTTTCTTAAACATGTTACTCTTATTATTTATAAATGGAACATAAATTTCAATCCCTTTACTAAAAAACTCAACAATGTAGATTTGGGATATATTACATGGATTAAATCATGTTTTTTTGGCATCTCATAATTCTTAATGATATCGCTGCTTGTGTTGGTATTCCTTTAAAAATTGATCATCTCATAATATATGGTGAAATGGGGATGTGTTATGGGATCCTTATTGAAGCTGAT
This sequence comes from Viscum album, assembly GCA_963277665.1. Lineage (NCBI taxonomy): Eukaryota > Viridiplantae > Streptophyta > Magnoliopsida > Santalales > Viscaceae > Viscum > Viscum album. The sequence continues at coordinate 1,870,673,679 of OY728163.1, forward strand.
CTTGATTTAAAACCTCTTGAGGTAATTTTTTTTATTTCTAATAGTAATAAAACTGAGGTCAAAATTGAATAAGATTTTGTTCCTCCTTTCTGTGATTTTTGTAGAATTGTAGAAGATAATATTCCTAATTCTAAGAAAATCCAAAGATAATTTAGAAATACTACAAATAAAAATGAATGGGAAGATTTCAGTAGAAAAAAAATATAGGTATGGATATTATCCTAGATGTAAATGATTCTCCAAAGAAAAATGAAACAGGAAAATGAATTAAAAGGAAACATATATTTTTATGTGAAAAATGTTAAAGGGAATTTTTGGACCACTCTTGTAGATGAGGAACAAAAATATAACTGTTTTGGTCCCTTTAGTAACTATTCGAACCCAAAAATGTCCCTAAACGAATATGTAAAAATTATTTTTGGATATCTCTATGGATGTTGTGAACATTTTCAATCCAATGAGTATTGTTTCTTCAAAACTTTTTTGGGATCAAAATGATGTCTCTTCCTCGTTCCCACATGGAAAATCCCTCATTGTTCATTTAAATGATTCTTCTTCTCACCCTCATTAAAAAAAATCTATGATATTTTTAGTATTCCTATGATAGAGGAAAAAGTAAGTAATGTTCCTACTGATGTTTTAACTTCTAAACTAACTAGCATTTTATGTATTTCTCCTTCTAATTAGCCTAAACAATCCTACACTAAAAATTCTAAAAAAAATTATATTTTAGGATAATAAGTGTATTGATTATGTTTTCATATATGATTTGTAATAATATACATATGAGAATATTTTTGATAAAATGATCTCAAATGTTGAATATAATTATAAAATTATTTATAAGTAGGACCTTAGTGATTAAACAATATTTATTGATTTAAATGTTGAGAACCATCCCAAAAAAGGATATTTCATTATCATTCTCAAAACATAGAAAATCACTTCCCAAAGAAATATAAAATATAAAAAAAGGTGATAAAAAACTTATTGTAACTAGAAAATCAATAAGAAACAAAAAATCTTTTGGAAAGAAAAAAGAGGTCCTTCTTATAAAAAATTTGTCAAATGAAAATCCTTTTTTGGAATTATTAAGGGATATCCAACTCTGAAAACATTATATCTCTTCATATTTTTATGTACAATCAAAAACCATATATTTTGGGTCTCTCTAAAATAAAAAATATTTTCTCATAGAATGTTTCCTCTCTTGATATACTTGGGTATCAATTGGTTGGAACTAATTTGTCCAGCACTAACATTAAAGTATTTTGGGTTCCTGGTCAACATAGGTTGAAAGGAATATCTTTCATTATCTCTTTTGAGAAGAAGATTTCTTTAAATTTTAAATATTAATTAATTCTAAAATGTTGTCCTATAATTTATTACTTTAATGGTTATCAATATAAAAGAGAAATTTGGAAAACTATTTTGGACAAAAGTAGAATTATTAGTTGTCCTTGGACCCTCATAGGGGACTTTAAGCTATTTTAAATCCAAATGAGAGACTGGGAATGGGCATCTCCTCTACCTAAAATAGATAATTCAGAACCTATATTTAGGATAGTAATCACTATGAAATCAACCTTTTTAGATCAAAATATACATGGTATATAAAGAACCTCCAATCAGTTGTTGTAAGAAAACTTAATATAGATTTCATAAATGATGAATCCATCAATACCTGGTCCTCTATTTCCTACTCTAACCTTTCTAAATTAAATTATAATCACCATCAAAATTTAACTAAACTTATCTATACCAAGTAAATTCCACTTTTACCCTTCATATTTAATAATGCCTCGAGTACTCACCCTGAATGTAAACTTATAATTCAAGAGACTTGGAATTCCTTCAAATTTAAAGATGATGCTATTTCTTATATTTTAAAAATTAAGATCCTTAAGAAAAAATTGAAACCATTGAGTAATCATTTATTAAGTCACAGTGATGAAAATTTTTATTTTCTTGAATCCTTGCTTATTTCAGTCCAAGATAAAAACACTGACAATGATTTTTCTGCTATTCTTGAAGAAGAAGAAGAAAAGGTCATGTATGATCTGAATATATTACTTAATCTTAAATATATTATGTAGAGGGATTATTTTAAAGTAAAATGGATCAAGGGTGGAGATATAAATAAAAAATTATTTAACTCACTTCAAAGGGTTAGGAAAATTAATAGGCCCCTAGCCATTCTTTCTCGTAATGGAATATTTTTTAAAAATATGAAGGACCTCTCATTACATGTTGACTCCTATTACATCAGACATTTCAGTACTTATAATACTTATAATGAGTCACTGGAATACATCATTCCAAAAATTGTTACCCAAGTGGATAACTCTAATATCACTTCTATTCCTCTTGCTTTTGAAATTAAGGAGGCTATCATTAGTCTGAATTTTAAAAGATCTCCTGGTCCTGATGGTTTTACTAACTATTTTTTTCATAACTTTTGGGACATTGTCCACATTGAGTTTTACAGATTGGTTAATCATTTTCCCAAAAATGGTCAACTTACTCATGGAATTAATGAAAAATTCTTATCCCTCATCCCTAAAATTGATAATTTTAATGAAATACATCTTTTTAGACTAGTTTCTATTTTTAACACAATTTATAAAATTATTATAAAGATTATAACTAACAGGATTTCTAACATTACCAACAAGATAGTTTCTTCAAATAAATTTGTTTTTATCAAATTTAGAAACATAACGGATTGTCTTATCATGAATTATGAATGTGTTAACCTCCTTAGGAAACCTACAAGAGTATGTAACATTTCTATCAAATTGGATGTCAAAAAATCCTTTCACAATCTTTATTAGGGTTTTATGTGTGATGTTTTAACTATGTTTGGTTATAATGATATCTTTTTTAATTGGGTTAAAATATTAATGAGTGTTTATCATGTTTCAGTCTCAATAAATTGATCCCATGGGGGATACTTCACTTGTACAAGAGGTGTGAGGCAAGGATAATCCCTTTTATCTATTTCATTCTCCATAACAGAATATTACTTGAGAAGACTATTTCTTATATTGATGATTAAGAACAAAATTGTAACCATCAGAGTATTTATAGGTATTATTGATCATAATCATATTTTTTATTCTCATTAAATCATTCTTTTTATCTAATGGGATAAAAGTAACATTAATAATTTAAAAAATGGTCTCCTACAATATGAGAAAGTTTCAGGTTAAGAAATTAGTTGTGATAATTCTTTTGTTTATTTTGGTAAAATAATTATTATATCTTGGAAGTATAACATCATAAATGAACTAGATATTAAAGAAGTAAATTTACCTTTTAATTAACTTGGTTTTCCTTTGTTTTGTGTTAAGCCTTGGGTTGGTTATTTTTCTCATATTGTAAGTCAATTTAGGAATTAATTATCCTCATGGAAAGGTAAATTATTATCAATGGTTGGTAATATTTGTCTTATTAAATATAGCATTATTTTAAAAAAAATTATTCTTTCATGGTTTACAAATTTCCAGAGGATCTCATAAAAATTATTAATACCTATATAAAAAAATTATTTCAAGTGGATGCATTCTCCAAAGGAAAATTATTATTATTCCTTGGAAAAAAAATGTTTCAAACCAATTTATTATGGAGGGTTAGGTATTAAAAATCTCACCAATTTAAATATTTATTTACAAGATAGTATTATTTGTATTATTCTTAATAGAAAATTTAAAGTTCTTACCTTTTTAAGAGAAATATTTCTTGGAAAACTTAAAGCTGGAAATTTCAATTATATGGAATCTTCTATTTAGATTTCCTTTAAGAATTCATATTCCTCTATTATGGATAACTCTCATTGGATTATCATCACTCATTTTTCTATGAAATTATGGAAGGATAATTGCTCAGGAATACCTATCCTTGGAAATCTTACATCACATGACATGTATTTTGATACCAATATTTCAATTAAAGATCATCTTAGATCACATATAGACAATATTCCTACTGAAATCAAAGAAATAGTCATAAATTATAAATTTATTAGTGGGGATGACATTCTTATATTGGAACACAATATTAATAAGATGTTTTATTAGAAATATTTATATCAAAAAACCTTTATTGAACATAATAATATTTAGATAAATAACTCTAATAAACCTTGGATCCTTTGATCCCGTTTTACTCTTGCATGGAGAATTTTTTATTCAAAGATACCTACTGATTATTTTTTACAATATATTGGTATTATTATTTATTCAAATTGTGTTATGTTTAATCAACACCATGATGAAAATTATCATATTTTTTTAAGATGTGTTACAGCCTCTATCTTGTGGAATTCTTTGAATGAACTTTTTCAGGTTCAGTTGCCTCAATTTTTTTTATTTATAATCAACTTGAATCCAGTTTTTCATTACATATTTTGAATCAATTGAAAACTATAATACATGTGTATTGTGTAGATAAACTCCATATAATTTGGAATAACCTCAATAGGTTTTTCTATAAAGGAATTCGGTTTAACCTTCAGTCTTCTCTAGCATGGATTCTTACTACTTTAAAAAGAGAAAAATTTCAATCTGGATTTTGTGAAAACTCTAAATGATTTTATTATTCTAAACTTATTTGTAATTTTAGGTAATTATATCCCTTATTAAGGTACTTCATAAGTTATATGGGTCTTTCCTTTTCCTATATGGATTAAAATCAATACATATGGTGCTTTAAGAGGTAATCCAGGTCTAGTTGGGTATGGTTTCATTTTTAGAGACAACACAGGAAAAGATTTGGGTTGTCTCTATGGACCTTGTAGTACCACTACTTCACTAGATAGATAAATTCTTGTGATAATTAATGTGGTTTAATTTTCACAAAAGTGAAGGTGGTTCAACCTTTGGCTTGAGTGTGACTCGGCCACTTTGTTGTAGGCAATAAAAAATGGTATCTTTCATTTATCCTAGAATCTTACTGACAAATGGATAAACTTCTTGGAAACTCTTTAATTAATGAATTACATAATTACGCATACATTTCATGAATCAAATATTGTGTTTGGTGGATTGTATAACAATAGAGTAGAGGCTAATGAAATGTTTTGGAATAATGATGTTGCTGTTGACATATTTTATTTTTAGCATAAGGAATATTTTAAAAGGTATTATTTTAGACTCATGTAACTCTTTTATATTTTAATAAAATGACTTGTCCTTTTTTGGGATAGATCCATTCTCACAAAAAAAGATTATTTTTTTAATGAATGAAAATCGAAGATCTCATCCAAAGGTTCCAAGTAATATGGTTAGATAACAAAAGAGTACATATCATGTAACCCAAAGGTACATATAGTGTACTAGTATTTAATTCAATAAGAATTAATTTAGAATTAATTCAAAGAATTTTAATTTATTACATGTGGTGCATTTAACTATGCACTGCATATTCACTAGACCATCCTGGAACACAGTCAGCCATAGTACACATCGTGTAACTATCGTACACAGTGTGCAGTCCTTTAATCACAGATGGTTTGTGTATCTTATTTCATATCCTACTTTACTAGTGGCCATGTAACTTTAATACCACATGACATGTATCCCATATACATGTTGTGTACACTAGATTTATTTATGGCATGATTACACATCAAGTCCCTAAGAATGTGCCATCGATAGATGGTGGGAAAACATACACGATGTGTTTCTCCAATGTACATGCCATTTACTTTTACCAAATTATGTAGAATTAAAATTAATTTATTGCACTATAAAAACCTTATCAAAATGTACTTGTTTTGTGGTTATTAAGTTGATTGGACACACCATGTGATGGGTTTCAATATATATAAATGTTTAATTAATTTCTATGTAATATTTTTATATGCATATTATATCTAAGTCATATTATAGTTATTACTATGCATTCATTGAAGCATAAAATGTGTCATAAAAATTATGTAATTATTGTAATCATTAATTTTATAGTACGCGTCATGAAAGTATATGATAAGTCATGTATGTCACATGTCGCAATAGTAAATATTATACGAGTATAATATATGTTGGGTAGTTTGGATGGGTACTCACTTGTTGCTTCCAAGGTACATTTTTTATTGTACATAGTTAATTTTAAATAAATTTATTTAATTTGGTTAAAATTAGGATGGATGATAATATCATGGAAATTAGAATGAGAATTAATATAAAAGAATTGATTAATTAATGAAGATGATTAATTGATTCGTGTACGATTTATCTTAAATAAGAATGATTAAAAATTGAATGCTAATTTTATAAAATGCATAATTCATTGCATGTATATGGATGATCATGAACTTAGACTAGAACTTTGTATGTGATTGGTTTCCTTTTAACTTATTATTAAATTAAATTTTTGGCATGCATTCCATCTCTCCTATTATTATGTAATGGCATACATGCACATGGTTTCTTTTATGTAAATCCCTTCCCCTCACCAGTTTGTGAGTAAAATTATATGTAATGGATGGAGATCCCAAGATAGTGGAGGTTGTTCAAGATTGGAGTTAAGGAAAAACCAATCCAAGAGAGATATATAGGTGAATATGTGGAAATATTCAACATGAAATTTAATTGGTTCAAGGTGTTTCTTACCCTAGGTCAATGGCTAGTTTATCATAGTCTAGATAAACTAACCATTAGTAAAATCTAATGATCATACCACTTTATTATTTTATTTATTTCAAGTAGAATGATTATTTCATTATGGATTTTTTTTCTTAATCCTGTGAATTAATGAATTAACAAGCATGCAATATAGAACTAAAGTAAATTGGATTATGTGGAAATATTATCTAAGACATGGTTAATTAATTAATTAAATCCAATTAATATTAAAAAGATTTTAATAAATATAATAATTGAAAATTTATGCATAAAATATAAAAATTCATCAATTATAAATATTAAGTCGGTATAACCTTCCACTAATTCAGTTAAAATCAAACAACAGTTCAAAGTGATTAACAATCTAGAGTTGGGATGATTTCAATTATCAGGGCGTTATAATATGATTTTTTGTGTTGAATTAACTTAGATAACATCAAGGGTTGACTGCCAAAGCAGTACATGGTGTAATTGAGAGGCAAGGGTTGAGGAAATCCAATTTAAGGACTTCAGGATTGGTGAGTCCACTCAAAAGATCAAGGAGTTGTGAGTTAATGCATGTAATGGCCCGGACCTCTCCGGGCCATTCCTTTGTCAAGAAGAAGGTCAAGAAGTGTTCTGGAGGGTAAAATGGACTTTTGCCACACTTTCCAGAATTTTGAAACTACACGCAGTATAGTTTGAGTACACGTTGTGTACTCCCTTCTCGGGTATACCCCGTGTTGCAGGCCGTGTCCTTGCTGTGTGGAGTAATGGGTGCACGCCGTGTGTCCAGTTCTATATGTCGTGTAGTCTTTCCCCGCATACGCGTTACCAGTCAACGGTCGTGTACCATGTTGGAGTTGTGTCCTTTCCGTGTGAAATAAATGAGTAAACACCGTGTGTCTAAACTACACGTCGTGTAGTCCTTCCCCACGTATGTGTTACCCTCAAACCATGTGTTGACCGGTCAACGGTCGCGGAGCCGTGTTGGAAGCCGCGTGGAGACCGTGTGAAAGAACCGAGTACATGCTGTGTACTTTTTCTTTTCATGCCTATAAAAGGAGGGGTCCCATCCTCCTTTCAACTCACCCCTCTCCTTTCCTCTCCTCTCCTCTGAGCAGAGGTCTCTCAAGAGACTCGAAGGCTCTTCATTCCATAACTTCTTCGTCTGAGCTCCGATTTACGACCCGTTAGCGGCCACGGGATCGTAACGACGAGGCGGAACTTCCGAGCTTGGATCTGTTGAATTTCCTTTGGTCTTTTCTTTCCGAATTCCACCCGAGGAGGTTTTTTTGGGACCCGACAGAAGTGACGGATGTCGACGGACGTCTTCTAAGGTTGATCCGGGGGAGCGTTGCGATCGGAACCTGTTGAGGTAGGTATTTTACCTTCGTCTCTCTAATTTATGCATCATGTGGGGTGGGTGTTCTCTTGTTTATGTGAAACACTTTTGAACCAGTTTAATAAAGATAATAACTGGCTTATATAATGGGGATGGGAAGTTGTGATTGTTGTTACTTTATATCCTGTAATATTATGTTGTGAATTGAATGAGCTTCTACCTACTAAAAATCACGGTCATTTGGGGCCTTTGCTTACGCAATTAAATGTTTCCCTCTTCTTCTGGATTTTCTTATGGGTGGAAACATTGTGGAATGTAGAAATTGGTTAATCACGTAAAGTTGGCTGTTAAAATCTGGAACCCTTGTGTGATCACATCGGTTAAACAAAATGGAATAATGAACATGTGAGTGTTGGCTTGGTTACGTGGCACATGATGGGGGTGTTTCTGTGGGTTGTTATGGATCAGGTAAGCAGTGGGGCTGCGGTTGACTTGGTTTTGGGTTGGTGTGAATGTTATGATGGTGATGGGAAGCGGGGCTGCAATAAATGGAATTAAAGGGATGATGATTTACGGGTTTCGGTGCGGTTGTGGTTATGGCGGTTGGAAGCGGGGCTGCAGGGTTGGGTTTTAATGTGAACGGGTTATGGGTTGTGATCATTAAATTAAAGTGGAAGAGTTAATAAATGGTGGGGCGTGAAACGGAAATAATAATCAATGGGGTTGGTTGGTTGATAAGAAGGGCTTGGTTGTGTTGCTTGTGTTTTTCTAAATAGATTTGTGGATGGAAGGGATATGTTTTACGAACGATTGGTGTGGTTAGTTGTGGATAGTTGCCCAGTAGTTAAGGAACTAAATAAACTATTTCTACTGAAATGTGAAAACCTAAAGGGGGTTGGGTTTGTTTGTTATATGCATGCTTCGTAGTAGCAGTGTTGAGGCACGTGCTCAGTTTCGCTTTTTAGAAGCTATATGTTGGGCTCTGTGCTTGGTATATTTATATATATCTGTATATTTTGTGTTTTATCTCACCCCACCCATGTTGAGCACTTAGTGCCGAACACTCCCATTTTATGGGAGAGGGTGTTTTTCTCTTAGTTACTAGCTCCTTCCTGCTCCTTCTCCCCTAGGTTGTGATGGCTTGAGGCGACCTTACACCTAAGACTCTTCGGGTAGGTTTTGATTGGGGTGGTTTTAGCCCAAGACTCTTCGGGAAGGTTCTTCTGTTTCCCAAGAATCTTCGGGATGAGGCCCAGGTGTGTGCGGGCGGGATACGTGGTTGTGAGGCCCAGGTGTGTGCGGGCGGGGAGAGTATGGCAGCGTCAGGACGTTCTTCGTTAGGAAGGTAAGCTAAGTAAAGGGAAATGGTGCGGGGTACCCAATACTCTTGTTCTTATACTACTACTACCTGTTGTGATTGTCTTTTGGTGATTGTGGCTGGTGAGGTTGGGTGGATAGAATTCCTTGCTAGGTTTCTTCTGTTGTTCTCACAGGACATTAGGATGTCTCCCCACTTGTGCACGAGAGCTTTAGGTTTCCCTACTGAGTATACTTGTATGCTCACCCTACGTTTACTTTCAGGTTTCCAGGAGGACTACCAGGGTCGTGCGGGACCCTACTAGTTGGACAGTTGGATTTGTTGTTGTTTTTGTACCTTTGTTTTCTTTTGGTATTATACTTTGATCTTTCTTGTACTTGTACCTTGTTATAAATTTGTTTCAACATGCATGTGGGATTGGTTTGGGTTTATTTCTATACACTTGTTCTTTTTCCTTTTGTTGGTTGACTTGTCCTATTTCCCGATCCTAAATAATAAAAAGGGTAATGCCTCCCATATTTGTGAAAACTCATACCCTTGGTGCTAGTCGCCATCCCGGGGCCTACTGGAGGTGGGACTCAGGGGTCATTATCTTCGTTTCACCATTTCCAGCTCAGGAGGGGCTCTTTGGTGGGAGGGGGTCATGACAGAATGGTATCAGAGGCTAATGGTTGAGAGATAGGATGAAGTCTGGAGTTAGGCATAGTGAGGATTGCATGGGATGGTAGGGAAACAGTGTTAGTCAATCTTGGTGCATGACATAGGCCAGGGAAGACCAGCTAGGACACGGGATTTTAGAGCCCCCTATGATCCGATGCAAGGACTCTAAGCCTACCGAACGACCAAGTGAGACTACATTGATTGTAGGGTAGAAACCCTAGGCAAGGTACATGCATCATAATGATTGTGTTTTACTTGATTTGGGTCTTCTGGGAAAGAAATTTAAATAAAATGATAAAATGAAACCTTGAATTTTTCCTTACTACTTGGGATTAGGCGATCCTTGTTTGCTGTACAGCTATGGCACCTGGACGTCATCCCCGGGTGGCTCAGACGGCCGAGACCCAGAAGATCCAGGCGGTCGATTAGTTGAGGATTGACCGAGAGGAGGAAGATAGCCAGTGGCAGAAGACTCTCCATTATTTCCAGCGGCAGACCCTTAAGTAGTACGAGGGTAGTACTTCGGATACAGAGACGGAGGGGTGGCTTGAGGAGCTAGGGATCACTTTTACCTTGATCCATACTCCAGGGGAATACTAGTTTCCCCTATCAGTTAGTCAACTGAGAGGTGTGGAGCGACAGTGGTGGACGCTCTACCTCGGAGAGAGGATAGAGGCAGAGGTTCCATGGGCTGACTTTGAGAAGGAATTCTGATAGGAATTCCTTTCTTCCATGATCAAGGCGGAGAAGCGGTAGGAGTTACTCTCCCTTCAGCAGGGGAGTATGTCGGTACGAGAGTTGGGGATCAAGTTCAAGGATCTCCTGCACTTTTATCCGGATCTCTTTCCGGATGAGGAGTCTCGGGCAAGACGTTTGGAGGAGGCGCTTCGTCCTTCGCTCCAGTATGTTGTCACCCACTTCACCCTTCCGACGTACTTGGCGGTACAGAAGAAGGCAGAGGTTTTAGAGAGGATGCACTCGCTGGGAGGTGCACCCCGAGAGGGGATCCAGCCATGCTCGTCAAAGGGGAAGGCAGTCAGCAGTAGGTCTCCTGTGACGGGACCTTCCAGGTTCAGGCCAGTGGGGAGCAGGCCCCAGCAGTTCCAGTTCAGATCTTCGGGTCCTCGTCCCTTTTTCACAAGCCCAGGACTGAAGTGTTTTTCTTGTGAAGTTTTCGGGCACGTTTAGAGTCGGTTCCCAACCCGAGCTCAGTATGGTGGAGGTGGGAAGGTTCAGCACCCACCTCAGCAGCACCAGTTTCCAGCGAGGCCCTTCCAGCAGTAGCAGGACCATGCTCCTCCTAGGGCAGACTTTGTGGGAGGGAGCCGACCTCAGGGTTCTCCTCAGGGACCTCGACCAGGGCATGGTCGGGGAGGTGGACGACATCAGAGAGGCAGAGGAGCTGGGCATGGACAGTTGCACGCAGCAGAGTTGACAGCTCCAGCAGGACCAGAGGTGGTGCGAGGTACGATTTGTTTGTTCAGCACTCTTGTTTATGCTTTGTTCGATTCGGGAGCCTCGCAGTCCTTTGTTGCACCTAGTCTAGCTTATGCTTTGGGACTAGACGTAGAGAGACTTTTTATGCCACGGGTACTAAGTACACCAGTTGGGGGCCAGACCAGCATATCTTGTGTTTTCCGGGGATTTGGGCTGACGTTGGGACCACATCGATCTAGTGGAGACCTTCTTCTGTTACAGATGCAGCCATACGATGTCATCCTAGGCATCGACTGGTTGTTTTCTGTTAGTGTCATTATCAACTGCTTCCAGAGAAGAGTCGTGTTCTCCAACGTGGATGGGCAGCATGTAGATTTTGTTGGCGAGAGGATCTATCATGTGGGAATTTGGCGTGTGGAGCCTCTCCTTTCCTTGTTAGGTGGGATATCAGTAGTTCCCACTGATACAGAGATTATGGATGTCCCGGAGGTTATTGGGGAGTTCCTCGAGGTTTTTCCTGAGGAGGTTGTGACTCTACCCCCCCCCCCCCCCCCCCCGACGTGATTTTGAGTTCGGGATAGACTTACAGCCTGGTGCCCGTCCGATTTCGATGGCCCCTTATTGGATGGCACCTTCGGAGTTGCGGGAGTTGCAGATTCAGATTGACGATCTGATGGAGAAAGGTTTTGTTCGACCCAGCATGTCGCGATGGGGTGGTCCAGTTTTGTTCGTGAAGAAGGAAGATGGTGGTCTCAGGCTATGCATAGACTACCGAAGGTTAAACCAGGTAACGGTCAAGAACCGCTACCCCCTTCCAAGGATAGATGATCTCTTAGACCAGTTGAGGGGAGCAGGTTGGTTCTCTAAGATTGATCTACGATCGGGATATCATCAGTTGAGGGTGAAGGACAGTGACATCTTGAAGACAGCTTTCAGGTTCAGGTATGGACACTTCGAGTTTGTAGTGATGTCGTTTGGAGTTACGAATGCACCGGCTGTGTTCATGGGACTTATGAACTTTGTCTTCCAAGAGTTTCTGGACCGGTTCGTCGTTGTGTTTATCGATGACATCCTGATCTACTCAAGATCAGAGGAATAGCATGTTGAGAATCTCAGGGCAGTCTTGGAAGTCCTTTGACACCACCATCTTTATGGTAAATTGTCGATGTGTAAGTTCTTGACACAAGAAGTACACTTCCTTGGGCACGTGGTGTCTCAGCATAGAGTGTTAGTGGACCCGTCGAAGGTGGAGGCAGTTGTTTCTTAGGAATCACCCAAGAGTGTGGAAGAAGTTTGTAGTTTCCTGGGGTTAGCAGGTTACTATTGGAGGTTCGTTTCGGACTTCTCTCGAGTTTCTGCTCCTTTTAAAGCTTTGACGAGGAAGAACCAGGTCTTCCTATGGAGCGAGCAATGCCAGAAGGCTTTTGACTACCTGAAGGAGAAGTTGGTTAGTGCTCCCGTACTCAGGTTTCCAGAGGAAGGGTTGTTGTATGAGGTGTTTTTTGATGATTTTGGCCTTAGTCTGGGGTGTGTGCTGATGCAGAAGAAGGGAGTGATTTTTTATGGGTCTAGGCAGTTGTGCCCTCATGAGCGTAACTATGCCACCCATGACCTGGAGCTTGCAGCAGTAGTGTTCGCACTGAAGTTGTGGCGACATTACCTCCTTGGGGAGCGCTTTGTGGTCTTCTCAGATCACAAGAGCCTGCGTTATATCTTCTCCCAGTGTGACCTGAACTTATGGCAGCGGAGATGGGTCGAGTTTCTCCAAGACTATGACTTTGAGATCTCTTACACTGAAGGTAAGGGCAACATTGTGGCTGATGCCCTGAGCAGGAAGTCGCATCAGGAAGTGGTTCGAGAATCTGCTGATACTTGGAAGGTGATGGGAGAGTTGGATGCCTTGCACTTGGATGCCAGTGTAGAAGGTGTTAGAGGCTGTTTGATTCAGATGACAGTACAATCCTCCTTGTTGCATCAGGTGGAAGAGTCTCAGTGGGGGGACTCTAAGGCGGAAGTGATGCGAGATCATGTCGATCAGGGGAACGCTCTAGAAGGATGGTCAGAGGACAGCCGACATCGGATGATCTTCCATGGAAGGTTGTTTGTTCCGGAGACAATGCGTGAGGGAGTTCTCTGTGAGTTCCATAGCTTAGCCTTGGCGGTATGTCCAGGAGTTTCAAAAATGTACCGAGGCTTGAGGGATCAGTTTTGGTGGCCCGGGGTGAAACGGTCAGTGGTGGAGTTTGTGTCTAAATGCCTAGTGTGTCAACAAGTGAAGGTTGAACACCATGTTCCCAGTAGTTTGTTTCATCCTTTAGATGCCCCCGAGTGGAAGTGGGATGACATCTTGATGGACTTCGTCATAGGACTACCCAGAGCTCAGGGTGGTTATGATGCTATCTGGGTGGTGGGGATCGACTGACGAAATCGGCTCACTTCTTAGCAATCAAGGAGTCTGGCCAGGTGAGTACCTTAGCACAAAGGTATGTGGACGAGGTGGTGCGCTTGCATGGAGTTCCGAGGACTATCGTCTCAGATCGGGATACTCGGTTTACCTCACGAGTCTGGAGGGGGTTACAACATGCTTTTGGCACCCAGCTACGCCTTAGCACTGCTTTCCACCCCCAGACCGATGGTCAGATGGAGCGGACTATCCAGATGTTGGAGGACATGCTGCGAGCATGCGTTCTGGATTTCAGAGGATCATGGGTACGACACTTGCCTTTCGTAGAGTTTTCCTACAACAACAGCTTTCACTCTACTATTGGCATGGCACTGTTTGAGGCTTTGTATGGAAGGTCATGTCGTTCACCAATTTGCTGGGTAGAGGTTGGTGAGACAGGTTCACTTGGGCCAGAGGTAGTGCAGAGCACCACAGAGAAAGTCCAGCTTGTACATGAGAGGATGAAAGCAGCTCAGGACCGACAGAAGTCTTATGCTGATTGTCGGAGGAGGCCCTTTGAGTTCGAGGTGGGGGATCATGTGTTCTTGAAGTTTTCCCCTCGAAGGGGGCAGCAGAGGTTTGGGAAGGGGAGCAAGCTCTCACCCAGGTTCATTGGACCTTTTGAGGTGTTGAGGCGAGTCGGCGAGGTGGCATATCAGCTGGCCCTACCACCTCAGTTGGAGAAGGTTCATGACGTCTTCTACATCTCCCAGCTTCATCGTTACTTACACGACGACTCCCATGTTATCAACTGGGGAGAGTTAGATATAGGAGACGACGCGACCTTTGAGGAACGACCAGTCAGAATCGAAGATCGTAAAGGGAAGGTGCTTCGTGGATGAACCATTCCCTTGGTTCGTGTGTTCTGGAGGCATGTCGGCCTCGAGGAGAGCACTTGGGAGCGGGAGACCTAGATGCACGCTCAGTACCCAGAGTTGTTTTGACTTGTGTTTTTCCCTTGTTCTTCTGATCTTTGTGTTGATGTTGTACTTTGTACCCTTGTTATATGGAATGCTTGTCTTGTCAGTTGTGAGACCTTTTGTTTCCTTGTTCCCTGGTAATGTGTAACATGTCCGGATGTGTGGGAAAGGGGAAAACTGGACACTTAATCGAGATACATTAATGTGTATGCGATTGAACCCATGCGGGCGAGTCAGTGCCGCCTAAAGCGGATAATATCTCGACATAGGTGAAGGATTTTCCCAAACCCATGTGTTCGGGCAGTGTGTTGGTGGTGTGGTGTTGGGTTTAGTGCGAGTTGAAAAAAATCCTAATGTATGAAAGTGGGAATACCCAATTCTTAATCGAGACGCATTAATGAGGATGCAATTAAACCCGTGCAGGCGAGTCAGTGCCACCAAAAGCGGATAATATCTCGACATAGGAGAAGGAATTCCTAACACATATGATTAGGGTTGTTGGTTGGGTTCCTGTTATAACAAGAACCCTAAGAGGTATCTTGTTGGGTTCCTCTGGGTTGGTTTTTGAATTCTTGGGGACGGGAATGTTTTAAGAGGTATATAATGTAATGGCCCGGACCTCTCCGGCCCATTACTTTGTCAAAAAGAAGGTTAAGAAGTGTTCTGGAGGGTAAAATGGACTTTTTCCACACTTTCCAGAATTTTGAAACTACACGCCGTGTACTCCCTTCCCGGGTATACCCCGTGTTGCAGTCTATGTCCTTGCTGTGTGGAGTAATGGGTGCACGTCGTGTGTCCAGTTCTACACGTCGTGTAGTCCTTCCCCGCGTACGCGTTACCAGTCAACGGCCGCGTACCGTTTTGGAGTCGTGTCCTTGCCATGTGAAATAAATTAGTATATGTCGTGTGTCTAAACTACACGTCGTGTAGTCCTTCCCCGCGTATGCGTTACCCTCAAACTGTGTGTTGACCAGTCAACGGTCGTGGAGCCGTGTTGGAAGCTGCATGGAGACCGTGTGAAAGAACCGAGTACACGCCATGTACCATAAAGTACATTCCATGTACTTTTGATTTTCATGCCTATAAAAGGAGGGGTCCCCTCCTCCTTTCAACTCACCCCTCGCCTCTCCTCTCCTCTCCTCTGAGCAGAGCTCGCTCAAGAGACTCGAAGGCTCTTCCTTCCATAACTTCTTCGTCCGAGCTCCGATTTACGATCTGTCAGCATCCACGGGATTGTAACGACGAGATGGAACTTCCAAGCTTGGATCCATTGACTTTACTTCAGCCTTTTCTTTCCAACTTCCACCCGAGGAGGTTTTTTCGGGACCCGACCGAAGTGACGGATGCCGACGGACGTCTTCTAAGGTTGATATGGGGGAGCGTTGTGATCATAACCTATTGAGGTAGGGATTTTACCTTCGTCTCTCTAATTTGTGCATCATGCGGGGTGGGTGTTATCTTTTTTACGTGAAACACCTTTCAACCGGTTTAATAAAGATAATAACGGGCTTATATAACGGGGATGGGAAGTTGTGATTACTGTTACTTTATATCCTGTGATATTATGTTGTGAATTGAATGAGCTTCTACCTACTGAAAATCACGGTCGTTGGGGGCCTTTTCTTACACAATTAAATGTTTCCATATCCTTCTATATTTTATTATGGGTGGAAACCTTGTGGAATGTGGAAATTGGTTAATCACGTAAAGTTGGCTGTTAAAATCTGGAACCCTTGTGTGATCACCCCGGTTAAACAAAATGGAATAATGAACATGTGAGTGTTGGTTTGGTTACATGGCACATGATGGGGGTGTTTCTGTGGGTTGTTGTGGATCAGGTAAGCAGCGGGGCTGCGGTTGACTTGGTTTTGGGTTTGTGTGAATGTTATGATGGTGATGGGCAGTGGGGCTGCAATAAATGGTATTAAAGGGATGATGATGTACGGGTTTCGGTGAGGTTGTGGTTATGGCGGTTGGCAGCGGGGCTGCAGGGTTGGGTTTTAATGTGAACGGGTTATGGGTTGTGATTATTAAATTAAAGTGGAAGATTTAATAAATGGTGGGGCGTGAAACGGAAATAATAATCAACGGGGTTAGTTGGTTGATAAGAAGGGCTTGGTTGTGTTGCTTGTGTTTTCCTAACTTGATTTGTGGGTGGAAAGGATATGTTTTACGAACGATTGGTGTGGTTAGTTGTGGATAGTTGCCCAGTAGTTAAGGAACTAAATAAACTATTTCTACTAAAATGTGAAAACCTAAAGTGGATTGGGTTTGTTTGTTGTATGCATGCTTCGTAGTAGCAATACCGAGGCACATGCTCAGTTTCCCTTTTTAGAATCCATAGGTTGGGCTGTGTGGTTGGTATATTTATATATATCTGTATCTTTTGTGTTTTATCGCACCCCAACCATGTTGAGCACTTAGTGTCGAACACTCCCATTTTATGGGAGAGGGTTTTTTTCCCTTAGTTACTAGCTCCTTCCTGCTCCTTCTCCCCTAGGATGTGATGGATTGAGGTGACCTTACACCTAAGACTCTTCGGGTAGGTTTTTATTGGGGTGGTTTTAGCCCAAGACTCTTCGGGAAGGTTCTTATGTTTCCCAAGAATCTTCAGGATGAGGCCCAGGTGTGTGCGGGCAGGATACGTGGTTGTGAGGCCCAGGTGTGTGTGGGCGGGATACGTGGTTATGAGGCCCAGGTGTGTGCGGGGGGGATACGTGGTTGTGAGGCCCAGGTGTGTGTGGGCGGGATACGTGGTTATGAGGCCCAGGTGTGTGCGGGTGGGATACGTGGTTGTGAGGCCCAGGTGTGTGCGGGTGGGGAGAGTGTGGCAGCGTCAGGACGTTCTTCGTTAGGAAGGGCAGATAACTAAAGGGAAATGGTGTGGGGTACCCAATACTCTTGTTCTTATACTACTAATACCTGTTGTGATTGTGTTTTGGTGAGTGTGGCTAGTGAGGTTGGGTGGATAGAATTCCTTGCTAGGTTTCTTCTGTTGCTCTCACGGGACATTAGGATGTCTCCCCACTTGTGCACGAGAGCTTTAGGTTTCCCTACTAAGTATACTTGTATGCTCACCCTACGTTTACTTTCAGGTTTCCATGAGGACTTCCAGGGCCGTGCGGGACCCTACTAGTTGGACAGTTGGAGTTGTTGTTGTTGACATACCTTTGTTTTCTTTTGGTATTGTACTTTGAGCTTTCTTGTAATTGTACCTTGTTATAAATTTGTTTAAACATGCATGTGGGCTTGGTTTGGGTTTATTTATATACACTTGTTCTTTTTCCTTTTGGTGGTTGACTTGTCCTATTTCCCGTTCCTAAATAATAAAAAGGGTAATGCCTCCCATATTTGTGAAAACTCATACCCTTGGTGCTAGTCGCCACCCCGGGGCCTACTGGAGGCGAGACTCAGGGGTCATTATCTCCCTTTCACCATTGCCAGCTCAGGAGGGGCATCTTTGGTGGGAGGGGGTCGTGACAATGCAGTTGGCATTTGGAATGCCTATCTAAAACCATTCAAAATTCCTAACCATCCAAATTTTGGGCGATGATAATGGTAATATGGATCTTTTCTACTATAATGTCCAAGAAACGGGATATTTTCAAGCCAATGGTGAGGGATACTGGGTTTCAACAAAATAGTGGGAGATTAATAAATATAATATTTATTTATTTGTCTAAATTTTATCAGAAAAAATATTTAATATATTCTCTTATTATTTTTAGAAACATAAATATAAATAACTTCAAACATAACACTATGATCCATACTTGAGAAGGATAACCTTCTCTCTAGCACAAATTTCCATGAGCGGCAAAGGATATTGTGTGTTATCCTATGCTATAAAAGGTAATTATATATGCTGAAAGAACCTATTCCTGATTTTCCTGGTAATAAGTCTAGTGATGAAGTGTTTTCTCCCTAGGAGAAGCATTTGAACAATGCTATATATATTCAATTCATTATATCATCCATCGAATTCAGGCAGGGACATATTTCTTAGTACTGTAGCATTACTGTAGCAGGTCACTTGTAGCAGTACTGTAGTAGCAGCGACTATAGCAGTGGTAGTACTATAGTGGCGGAGGCACTATAGAAGGAACTATAGTGGTGGCGATACTGTAATAGGTATAGGAGCAGCCTGGGTATTGTAGCAGTATTATTCATCAAAGGGCCCTTTGGGCCAATAAATGGGATTTCAGGCCTTGTATTCCGGCCACTTGGTCTTGGGCCTTCAGGATATGTAATGGGTCTCCCTCTACCCAGTTAAAAAGAAGTCTTTTCTTTAAATAATAAATGAGGCTTCTACCCCAACCTTTAAAAATTTGATATTTTGAAGAAACATGAGTACATGGATGTGTATAGCATGATGTCTCACCTTCAGGATCTCTATCAGGAGAAAGTGAGATAAGAGAGATACGAGATCTTCAATTCTTTATTTAGAACTAATCTTGTAGAGTCTACGCTAAGTAGGCCACATGTAGTCAATATTATTATATATATTTAATGCTTAGAAATATTAGGGATTAAATTCTTGGATGAGTTATACATAGATATTATAATTTCCTCTCTACCCAAGAATATATCCAGATTTATTATTAATTTTAACATGAGAAATAATGATAAGAGTATTTCAGAAATTCTTACTTTGATTTTCCAAGTGGATAAGGACATGGAGCGTGACAAACTTATGGTTCTTATGGTGAATAAAAAAAGGAAGAACAAGGAAAATGGGCTCAAGAATCACAAATAGTCTAAACCTCTAAAGTACCATCCTTCCAAGAATAGGAATATCCATAGGTAGGGAAAGGAAAATGAGGCAGTGTGTTTTACATGTGGAAAGTAAGGGCAATGGAAGATGTACTGCACCCAGAAGCAAGGGGAGGCTAAAGTTGCATTCATTATCAAGTGTAATCATTCAATATATACACATTGGGTATTATATATAGCTTTTGGTTCTCACATCTATATCCAAATGTAGGATCCAAGTAGATTCTGAAATATTTCAAGAAGATAGGTGGATCTACAAGCTACCAATGGTGCAAGGTTGTCTACTCTAGCCATTGGTAACTAACACCTTTCATTTTCAAAAGGGGTGGTATTGGTTTTAAGGGAGTTTTATTATGTACCTACTATTATCAAGAACATAATTTTTGTATCATTCCTTGATATAGATGGATTTATTTTCATGTTTTTAAATAAAAAAAATCTTTTATAAAGACAACATATGTTTTGATATGGTGAATTTAAATAATAGTCTTTATGTGTTAAATTACAAAAACTAATTATTGTAAATAGATAATGAATCATGTTCACATGACTCATATAACGCCCAACTATGGAATAATCATCTTGTTCGTGTAAATGAGAAGTGTTTGACAAAGCTATATCAATATGGATATTTATAATCTACTAAGATAAAACCACTTAATAGATGTCATGATTTTTTACAAGGAAAAATGACCAGATCGTCATTCAGTGGATATGGTGAAAGGGCCACAGAGATTTGTGGATTGGTACACACTGATGTGTGTGTAGACCATTTCTAGTAGAATCTAAAGGTGGGTATTATAACTTCCTAAATTTTACTGATAAATGGAGTATATATGTATATGTCTACTTGATGAGGTATAAGTTTAATTCCTTTGAGAAACTCAAAGATTTCAAGAATTAAGTGTAGAATCAACTTGGAAGGAAGATAAATAAGCTTTAATCAGATCTAGGTGGTGAATATCTTAACCAATAGTTTATTTAATTTCTAGAGGATTTTCAGATTATATCTCTAGTCACTCCACCTTACACACCATAGTGGAATGGTTTAGTGAAAGGATGAACCAAACCTTGTTATACATGGTAAGGTAGATGATGATTCATGAAAATCTTACAATATCTATTTGGGGATATGCATTACAAAATAAAGAATACACACTAAATTAAGTAACAACTAAAGAATAAAATAGAATTCCCTTTGCATTATGGAATGTAAAGAGACTTGTTTTGTCGCACACACGTATATGGGTTTTTGAGTCATTTCTTAAGGCCTTTCAGGAAACAAACTAGCACCTTAGGCACAAAGTGTATCTTTATATGATATTTTAAGGAAAAAAAGAGGTGCTTCCTATACTACCCATCAGATGAGAAATTGATCCATACAAGCCATATTTCTTGAGGGTAGAACATCCTCAAAAAGGATAGTGGTATAAATATTGAATTCAATGAAGTTGTTGCTCAAGATACGCAAGAGTTTGTATAAGAACATATTCCATATGTCCCCATGGAATAAGTAGTTCTTGAAACACAATTGTTGAATAGGATCACTAGATTGGTAATAGAACCATAGTGATATTTTTTTTCTAGTCACCAAATATGGTGAGTCGTTATTGATTGACAATAATGATCCTCTCTCATACAAAGAGGCGGTAGAGAGATCACAAGCTGCAGGATGGAAAGAAATCATGAATTTTGAAATGTAGATCATGTATCAGAACCAATTTTGGGTTCTAGTTGATGCACCAATTGATGTAAATCCTCTACAAAGTATATGGGTATTCAAGAAAAAAAATGTACATGGAAGGTAAAGTAAATACCTGTAAAGAAAAGCTGGTGGATAAAGGATTTAGATAGCATCAAGGAATTGTATATGATAAAACAATTTCACCTATTTCCATGTTTAAATCCATCATAATTATACTTGGTATAGCATCTTACCATGACTATGAAATTTGGGAGATGGATGTCAAAACTGATTTCCTTAATGGGAACCTTCATGAAGATGTCTATATGACACAACCAAAAGGTTTTGTGACTCCAGGTGAGTCTAAAAGTATTTTCAAGTTGAAAAGATCCATTTATGGATTAAAGAAATCATCTAGTTCATGGAACATTTGATTCGATGAATCTATTTATAATTTGGTTTTATTAAGAATGAATGTGGTTCGTGTGTTTATTAGAGGTTTAGTGGAAATGTATTCATTATCCTTGTAGGTCATGTTGATGACATATTACTTATTAGAAACGACATACCAGTCTTACAGTTTGTTAAGGACTGGTTAAATAAGTGTTTCTCTATGAAGTACATAGGTGAAGAAACCTATATTCTAGGGATCAAGATCATTCATGATAGATCCAAGAGGCTACTTGGTCTAAGTCAAAGTGCATACATTGAAAAAATACTAAAGAGATTTAGTATGGAAAAATAAAACAGGGGATTGGTTCTAGTGTCACATGGTATACATATTTCTAATAAAATGTTTCATCAAACATAATTGAAGAAAGAAATAATGAGTATGATCTCATATGATTCAATGATATGATCAATGATGTATGTCATGCTATGTACTATACTTTATGTTGTCTATGAATTGAACAAGGTAGGAAGATATCAAGCATATCTAGGAGAACAAGATTGGTCTACTATTAATTTTATCCTCAAGTATCTGAGAAGAAATAAGGACATATTCCTATTTTATGGAGGAGATAAAGAGTTAGTCATTAAGGGTTATACTAATTCTATTTTTCAAATAGATCCAGATGATCTGAAGTAGCAGTCGGGATATGTTTTTTGTCTCAGTGGAGGAGCTATGAGTTGGAAGAGTTCAAAACAGCTAGTTGTCATTGATTCTGCAATGGAGTTCGATTATATATTGGTTTATTATTCATCTAAGGAAGCCATTTGGATATGGAAATTTTTCTATAATCTTGATTTGGTATATAGAAATAAACACCCAATCACATTGTATTGTGATAATACTGTAGTGGTGGCTCTTGAAAAAGGCACAAGGTCACACAAATGGGAAAATCACATACTCTGGAAGTATCACCTATTCAGGTATTTTTATGATAGGGGTGAATTTATAGTAAGAATTATGGTATCCCACCTTTTTATTACATAACTTTTCATTACATTTTACAAATAGAGGATCTTTAAAGTTTAGTGTCTTGGAAATAAGGTACATGATACATTAAAAGATGAAAATGTTCTTTGAAACCAATTTAAAGGATTCTTTATTTTTTAATCCTATGTAAAATTAATCCAACTCATAACCTAGGGATATACATCAAATTAAAGGGTGATAATAAGGACCATTAAGGGAAAATAAGGGAAATAGTTTACATGTGTACTTGAGAGATATCAATAAGAACATGAGGGATTTCATAAAGGAATGAGAAAGAGGCATATAATAACAATAATAACTTGGATAAAAACATGAAAATGTGGCTATAACATTTAATTTAGGCATTCATAATCATATCACCAAGTTCCATCCCCAAGGTTTCATAAAAACTACCAATATTATTCACCAATGTATCATAAAACTTGTCATCTCTAGAGATTAATTTCTTTACCCAATGCATTGGAGAGATATCAGAGCACACACTTAATATCTATTTATTTTCATGTGATCCAAATATATCATAATCAAACATTTTATGGAGAATAAAATAAATGGGTTTTATATCAAAATCATGATGTTATAAAAAGTTCTTAAAAACATGATCGTTATGTCATTTATAACCCACAAAAATGGAATGAGGGTTTTATGTATGTCAATTCCATAACAAAATAAATAATTTTTATTTATTGATGAATATACCTATAAATTAAAGAGGTTTGGGTATTCATATAAATAAAATAAAAAAATTTCTTGAGAAAAAGAGAGAGATTTTGGGATAAAAATTCTACAACATAATGGGTATAAAACATGGTTTTATAAAACATTAAAAAGAGAGGTTACAAGGGTAACTCTTTAATAAAAGAATAATAATATAGTACATGGGAATTATAAAATGTAAATAAGAACATGGTATGGATATTTTAAATACATACCACATAAAATATAACTTAAAAGGTAAAGAGAAGTTAATAATTCCCTTACCTTGAAGAGTAACTTCTAAAACTCTAAGATCGGGACCTTGGGGGCTTGGGGACTCCTTGGGAGGTAAAAATATCATAAAATTGTGGTGGATGAATTTTTAATGAAAGGAAACAAAGTAATGTTTGGGTATTTGTAGAAAAATTGAGAGATTGTTTTATTAATTTTTTTAGGAAACCTCATTAGTGGTATTTGTAAAACCATGGGTTTGCCCATGGTATTTTCCTATGGTATTTTCCCATTGTATTTTCCCATGGTATTGGACACTTGGGACACCTATTGAGTTAATTTAACACATGATATTGTACCATAATTATAAATTAATCATTACATAATTATGGTATTTCTATGATGTCATTAAACTTTTCGAAAGACTCAAACTATATTTTTACTATTCATGAAAAACTAAAGTATTTTATAAAATTTTCATAATTTCACCCTAACCTAATATGTGCCTTATGAATTCAAAAATGACATTTATTTTATCATAATAATTTTCTAAATATGATAAATTTAACTTTTAACTCTAAAAAAACATGATTATTAAAAATAATAGCACACAGAAAATGCATAGTAAATTGATAGTAAAATTTTCGACACCTGAAAAAATAAAATTATCTTATCATTTTTAATTAAAAAGGAGTGTTTTTATAACACTATTTCATTATAATAAACATTATTAACAAAACCTTATCTTAATACAATAATTTATATTACTTTGAAAAGTACACTTTTTACCTGAA
Organism: Viscum album; assembly: GCA_963277665.1. Taxonomy (NCBI): domain Eukaryota; kingdom Viridiplantae; phylum Streptophyta; class Magnoliopsida; order Santalales; family Viscaceae; genus Viscum; species Viscum album. The sequence goes on from OY728163.1 coordinate 1,870,698,026, forward strand.
AAATCAATTTCTAAAATTTCATCTCAATTTTTAAACAAAACTATTATTAAAACAAAAATGATGAAATAAAAATTTTATTTAAACAAAGGTATTACATTTTAATTAACTATGGTATTGACACATAACCCCTTAAAACACCCACATATGACCTAAGGGTATGGTGTACGATGGTGATGGACTCTTGGGGTAGCTCTGATAACATCGCTCGAGTGGTAGTCTCCACTAACTTGAACTTCCCCTGTAGGTGATTTCATTCAAGCTTAACATGTTAAAGATTGGCTTGGGATTGGTACAGAGCAAAGCCTAGTGATTATACCTCCTTTCCAAGCTCCAGAAAATGGGCTTCATATAGCCTGATTCTACTGGATATGGCCATCAACTCTTATTTTCACATTAATTAACCATTATCATTTATATTTATAAACAACAATTATAACTTTAAAAAAAATATTATTGTTTCCAATGGTTATATTAACCAACAGTCAAAACCTAATGGTCGCATTTTATTTATACTTATATTTTTTTATTGATTATGACATAGTAAAACATACATTTTCCAGAAACAAATATTATTCAAAATTTTAGGTCATTACAATATTCCCCCTTAAGAAATTTCATCCTTGAAATTTCAAATCATGCCCTTATAAGAGAAAAGGTGTGGGTACTTCTACCTCATAGTCTCTTCTGGTCTCCACATGGCTTCTTCATATTTTTGGTTCCTCCACAACACTTTAACAAGGTGGGTAATCTTGTTGCGTAAAACCTTGTCTTTACGATACAAGATCTCCACCAGCTGCTCGAGAGTTCATGTTCCAATTGTAACACCTCTGGATTTAGTACATGTGAAGGGTTATATGTGTACTTGCTTAAGAGGGATATGCAGAATACATCCTGAACTTGATCTAGATTTGGAGGAAGTGAAGCCGATAGGCCACTGCTTCCATGTGATCAAGGATTTCATAGGGGATAATTTACATGGGGATGAGATTCCATTTATTTTCAAACTACATGACTCTATTCCATAGAGAAATTCAAAAGAAGACTTTGCCACCAACATCAAACTTCAAGTCCCTTCAACAATTTTCGGCATAGCTCTTATGATGACTCTGAGCACCCTTAATGTGTTCTTGGATGGAATAAACCTTTTCTGTTATATCTAACACAATATCAGTCCCAATAATCTTTCTCTAACCAAATTCATCCCAACAATTAGGAGTTTCACATCGCTTCTCATATAGATCTTCATATGGTGCCATTTAAATTCTTGAATGGAAGTTTTTTTTGTAAGAGAACTTAACTAATGAAAGATGTTTATCTCATCCACCTTTAAATTCTATTTAGTATGTTCTCAGCAAGTTCTCAAGTGTTTGGATAGTTATTTAATATTGGCCATTAGTTTGGCAGTGACAGGTCATACTGAAATTCGATTCGGTACTCAATTCTTGTTGAATACTTCTCTAGAATTTTTATGTGAACCTTGAATCATGATCAGATATGATAAAGAGTGGTACCCCATGCATCCTTATCACTTCCCTCATGTAAATCATGGAAAGTTTATCAAGAGAGAAATATTATCAAATAGATATGATATGGGAAGTCTTGGTGAGACGGTCCACTATAACCCATATCACATTGTTTCCTTTGGAAGTTCTTAGGATACTGGTGACAAAGTCCATAGTGATATCGTCCCACTTCCATGCTGGTATGGGTAGTGCTTGTAATACCCCTTTAGGAATTTTGTGGTCTTCCTTCACTTGTTGACACACCAGGAACCTTATAGTGTTGTCAGCAATCTTCTTTTTCATGTTATCCTACTAATAATGATCACAAAGGTCCCTATACATTTTAGTGCTTTTAGGATGTATAGAGAATGAAGAGCTATGAGCTTCATCCATCAACTCCTTTATTTCTGGAATAGATGGAACACATAGTATTTTATGAAATTTCAGTACACCTTATTAATCAATATTGAACTCAGGAAACTTCTCATCCAAAATATCCTAAAACTTATTATGAAAAAAAGGATCATCCCTTTGATATTTATTGATCTTATCTAGTAATTACGGTTGAGAAATCATTTTGTATGGGGTTGATGATGTCCCTTTCCTTAAAATTCCCACATTCAGTTTCACTAGCTCTTTGATCAAGGGATCTCCTTTAATCCTCATCATTTTCAAAACAACAGGGTCTTTCCTAATTAATGAATTAGTGACTTTTTTTTCTCTTTCAGGGTGATAATGAATTAAATGATTATAGTCTTTAATAAGTTCCAATTATCTTCTTTATCTCATGTTCAATTCCTTTTGTGTGAAAATATACTTTAAACTTTTATGGTCTGTTTATATATCACACTTCTCCCCATAAAGATAGTGCCTCTATATCTTTAGAGAAAAAACAAACGCATCCAACTCCAGATCATGTGTAGGATAATTATGCTCATGATGATTTATCTATCGATATGCATAAGCAATCTCCTTGTTATTTTTCATGAGGACTCACCCAAACACTTTTAGAGATGCATCGCTAAAAATAATGAATCCTTCTCCGATTGAGGGTAGAGTTAACACGGGTTCAGTAACCAATCTCTTCTTTGGATCTTGGAAACTTTCCTCACACTCCTTTTTCCAAATGAACTTAAATCCTTTTTGAGTTAACTTGGTTATTGGATTAGAAATTCATGAAAAGTTTTTCAAAAACCTCTTATAATATCCTGTTAAACCAAGGAAACTAATAATCTCAGTTACTATTTTAGGATGAGGCCAATCCTCCAAAACCTTTGTCTTTGAAGGGTCAACTGAGATTTCTTCATTGGTTATAATGTTCCCCAACAAATAAAGTTATTTTAACCAAAATTCACATTTTCTGAACTTTACAAAAATTATCTCCTTCCATAGAGTTTGCAAAATAACCCTCAATATATCCTCTTACTCCTTGATACTTTTGGAATATATCAAAATATCGTCAATAAAAACTATAAAAAAGTTATGAAAGTATTCTTTAAATATTGTTGGATCCACTAAGTCAAATACACTGAGAGGGGGTGAATCAGGGTATGACGGATTAAAACTTTCTTCTGTTTGGATCTTGTTTTGTTGTTAAACAAAACTCATTTATCTCTTCCTCTCATAGAAATATATGAACAGATATAAAAACATTCATAGGACACAACTATTTTTACTTAGTTCGCCCTCACTAGGCTATATCCAAGGAGCATACAATGGCAATGTGTCGATATACCAAATTCAATAAGGATCACTGACAATAATGAGTACAATGTTCGTACTTGATCTTCTATGACCAGGCACACTGCCTTTACAAAGTTTAGGGTCTTCTCACTTCATTCCCAAGGGTCACTCTCTATGCCTCTTTCTCTGGCTCACTCCCGGTGGAAAGGGTCGTCGTATTTCTATTCCTTCTCTCACTGCTCTTGGAGAGGAATCCACTCACAGTTTATGGATGTGTAGGTCAAACACAGTTTAGGAAGATGTAGGTCCCTTAATTTGCATGAATTATTGCATCATCAACTATTGGTAGATGCTCTCTTTAAGTCCCTATTTTTTCACCCATATATGAAGCCCACCTTCCTGCGTACTGTTAGGTACCGTAAAATAATTTTTCAAACTATATTGATGTTATTTCAAGATTCCTTGAGAATACTGTGAACCCCCTCCTTCTCCCACGTATTGAGTATCGGGTTCAGTACACAGATCACTTCCTACACATATTGTTTCCACCACTACGAACCACCCTTCATCCGCAGACTGCCTATTCCTTCTATATCATGTACCGCCACCGCGTACCGGTCTCACAAACCACCACTGTGAATCACACTCTATCTAAAAAGTTTTCTCTGTTCATGGATGTAAGAACTCGGATCTTCATTTTCAGGTATGTCTTTCTTTTCCTGGTGTTTTTGAGAAAAGTGGGGTTTCTGGAAATTTTTGAAGTACACGTCGTGTTCTTTCTGAGTACACACCGTGTACTCCCTTGCCGTGCTAGGCTGTGTGCTGGTTGTGTCTGGGCCACACACACTGTGTGTAGGGGTGAAGTGGAGGCCGCTTAAAGCAGAGTATGGAAAAATGAGTACCCGTTGTGTACTCAAGAAGTACACACCGTGTATTTTCTTTTTTTCACTAAATGGACTAGGGTCGCGCCTGAAGGACAGAACACCTTTCGTCTAGGTTCCGTTCGTCCGAGAGAAGTCGTACGGCCGCGGATCTTCTTCAATCTCTTGAGCCTCTGTCCGTGCCCCGAATTGACCGTCTTCAATTGAGTTGGAACCGCAGCGGTGAGTTCTTCCTTCTCCTAGAGGTTTGTTTTCCAATTCCTCCTTTTTCTCAAGATATCGTGGGTTGAGCGTTTTTAAAGTTTTCTCAGATCTTCGATGTTCTAAGGAGAATAAATCATCATGGTTCACTTATATCGATCTCTTAGCATCAAGGTAGGTGGTTTGTGCCTTTCTGTAGGAATTTTGTGAATATTTTGTGAATATTCCACCAATACCCTTGAACGGGGTATTGCGTGTTTCCTATTTTTCCCTTATTGTTTTCCTACATTGCTTATATTCCTGTGTAGAAGTCATTTCTTGTGAATAGGGTAAATTTTATTGTGCTCTGGATGTTTTTCCTTGCATTTTTTGCTTATCAGGCATTTTTTCAGTTGCCATGCCTAGTTGTAGGTTAGCGGAACTGTTCTACTATTATGCTATGGTGCTTTAGAATGATATCCAAGTAGTTATTGAGGTTTACTTGGGGAGATATGCGTGCTATGCATGTTTGTTTTACACAGGGCTGAGAGAACCTAGTGTAGTAGATCATAGGGAGAATGGATGTAACGGCTTCTCCAGAGTGTCTTTAATTTACGATGTGAGACCACAGGGGGAATTGACGTTTAGTGCTTCCTCAGATAGTATGTAGTTCCTCGACGCGAGCCATAGGGGGAATGAGATGTTGAGTGCTTCCCCAGAGAGCCTTTAGTATGATACGATACTATAGGGGGAATTGACGGTGAGTGCTTCCTCAGAGAGTCTATTCTCTAGCTGAACCAGAGGGGCGAGACTGTGTGTGCTTCCCAGATGGTTTCTAGTACTTGTAGGTTGAACCATAAGGGTTAGGCTGTGAGAACTAACCAGGGGGTTACCTGTTGTTCTTCTTGTTGTTTAGCTGTTACTTGTGTACTTTATATGCTAGACACTGTGGATTGTAGCTGTTGTGTGCTTTCCTGTTTATTGCTTCCTGTATTTTTACTGCCATGTATTCACTAACTGTTAGGCACAAATCTTTGGGAGGTTTCCTACTCGGGCCTTGTCTCACACCCTGTTTGGGCCATGCTTTTGGGCCCAAACAGATTATATTGTTGCAGGTATAGATAAGGGCAAGCACCCTTCTACTTCAGGTACTTGACTTGTTGTGGAGCTAGAGAGCATGGGACCAAGCTATGGCTTGCGATGCTGAGGATTTTACCTATTTTCTTTTTCACTTTGGTTTAGTATTGTATTCATCATTGTGGCTTGCTTGGCTGTTTTCCTAGACATTTGGATTATGCATCATTTTATATACATCTGTGTGTACTCCAGTTGTTTACTGTTAGTCTTCCACTGTTTATCATTTACTCTTGTATGGATGGTTATGGTTTCTGTTATTATCTATTTGTTTTTCTTCCACTGTTTACTCTTCCAATAGGGGAATAGTTTCCCCACTATCACACCCAAGGCCCTCACTTCTAGTCGGAAGCCTCTGGAATTTGGGGAAATGCGCTTGAGGCCATGTGACTAACCGGGTACGGGGCGCCTCTGGGTGGCTTCCTTAACCCTGAAATTACAAAGTGGTATAAAAGGAGTTCTTTCCTCTGGATTTACTGTTTGAAGCCTTTATCTAGGGATAGGATGGATTCGGTACTTGGTAATAAGCTCTGCCCGGGAGTAGCTAACCCGTGTATAGGGAAATCCATACTACCTCGATTATTATAGTTTTTCTGGTTTTGAGATTTTAAGGTTGATATGATTTCACCTAGAGTGATTCATATGACTTGTGTTGTTATTGTTGTTGATATTTTGGTTCTCATTCTATCACAACCCAATGAGATGAGGGTATGTCATCTCATGCATCATATAGGCACTTGTTAGAAATCACATGCCATGAATTCTTGCCATGCCATCTAGGGTGCATTAGCAATTTCATGTTGTTGTGATAGATGTTGTGTAGATTATGCATGTTGTTGTGATAGATGCTTGATAGAATCCCTGCAGTCTGATAGAGAGGTTTTTTTATTGTACCATGCTTAATTGAATGCCAATTTTCGGTTCTTGAGGTGTTATGGGCCCTCACGGATCATAATTTGGCACCTGCATGCTTGTTTTCTGTGTTTTCTGGGATTCGGTGCAGTTTCAGAGCTATTTCTCGGAAAAACGCCAAATACACGGTGTGTACTTTTATATATACACGTCGTGTAGTTTTTAAACCGTGTCACTGACTATGTGAGTAGAAACATGGGTTGTGAAAAAACCCTAGGAACACTCCGTGTACGGTAGATACACGTTGTGTAGTAGTAAGTTGTGTACCCGGCCGTGTCACTAACAACACGGGTCGGGAAAGCTCGTGTCATACACGTTGTGTTGTGTATGAACACATCATGTATCCTTGTTCTCAGTACCTGGTTGTGCCACTAACAACACGGGTCGGGGAAGCACGTGTCATACACGTCGTGTTGTGTATGAACATGTCGTGTGTCCTTGTTCTCAGTACCCGGACATGTCACTAACAACACGAGTTGGGGAAGCTCATGTCATACACGCCATGTTGTGTATGAACACGCCGTGTTTCCTTGTTCTTAGTACCCAGCCATGTCACGGATAGCATGGGACAGTGTTATCTATTCTTCTACATGCCGTGTTTGTTCGGAAAACGCCATGTAGTCTCATTCATGTAGTCATCCATGTAACTAACAACACTGGTTTCGAAACCTTTTCTACTACACGCCATGTCCACCAGGAACATGTCGTGTGGTCACAGTTTAAGAAGACCGTGTGGGTTAGCCGTGCAAGGAGACTCGGGTAGGGGAGTAGATTTAAGTACACACCGTGTAGAGTTAATACACGTTGTGTAGTCGTGTTGTGTAAAACTTGAGTGTTTCCTTTTCCTATTTCCATTTTGTACTCCTTTTTTCTCTGTCCTTGTTTTCCAGATCTAAGTTATGCTTTTGATCTTTCAGAGTTATGCCTCCAAGATGTCCTATCATTGTATGTTCATTACAGGATAGTGGTCAGACACCAGATATGGTTGATCAGGGACTTCATGTCGATCCCCCTGTCATGCCAGCCTTGGCACCGACTGTCATACCAGTTGCAGGCACCGATGTGCAGTTCAGGGAAGGATTTATGAGGATGATGCAGACCTTTCAGGGAGCACCGCCTCCTTCCACGACTATGGAAGACTTGACGGGGGTTTTCCAGCATCATCATACTCTTACTTTCTCGGGGGAATGAGGACCACAGGCTACAGAGTGATGGCTAAAAGCCATGATGACTATCTTTGAGCATCTAGAAACACATCCAGATAGGCGGGTCAATCTCTCTACCTATATGCTATGATACTCTTCCAAGAGGTGGTGGGACGTGATCTCATAGGCGGGTCATCAGCAGGTTATGTCTTGGGAGGAGTTCCAGCGCGTGTTTTACGACTACTTCTACCTGGAGACCCTGAGGGCCGATCCAGCCCGGGATTTCATGAGTCTAGAGTAGGTTACTCTCTCTATTATGGAGTATTCCTCTCGTTTCACCGAGCTGCATCATTTTACACCCCTCTGGGGTGGAGAGGGGATGTTCTTAGCAAGGAAGTTTGAGGATGGTCTCAGGAGGGAGATCCACTCGTAGGTGAATATCTTCCAGTTGACTTCCATCACTTCCATCATCAACCAGGCACTAATTGCAGAGCACAATTTGAAAGACTTTGGAGATTCGAGCCAGGGCGGTTCTGCTTCTAGAGCTAGTTTTCCTCCATTTGACAGTAGGAAGCTCCGTAGGGAGTCTATGCATGGTGATCCTAGGAGACGATATACATCTTCAGGTAGCCAAGTAGTATGCTACCAGTGTGGAAGGGTAGGGCACATGAGGCCGCAGTGCCAGAGAGACCTAGTGGAGTGCCGATATTGCAGCAAGATGGGTCACCTTCAGCGTTTCTTCCAGGTTTTCTCACTAGTAGTTGGTGACGGGGGTTCTTCCATGACTCCTTGTTTAAGAGCAGCACCACCAGTTTCTCACCAGTCAGGGAACTAGAGTTCTTCCAGACGTTCGGGCCAAGGTGGAGGTCGAGACGTTACAGTCAGTCACCAGTATTTCAGCGTCAGTAGGGAGGATTAGCTCAGAGTGGTCAGGCAGGGTCACAGGGCCGTGGGGTAGGCCAGACTTTTGCGGTGGAGCAGACCTACCAGGAGCAGGATCTCGGACCTTCTACAGTTCGAGGTACGATTTTAGTAGCCTCAGTTTTATCTTCAACTCTTTTCGATACTAGTGCTACGCATAGATTTATATTTGTTGTTGTTGTGGAGAGCCTTGGGCTCTGTATCTTTTCTTCTTTCGTCTTTTTGACACTAGACACACCTCTGGGGATGATGACATCTAGTGTACGTCAGTGTAGAGAGTTCCCTCTCAAGGTTGCAGGGTATCGTTTCTTATGGGACCTCTATGTCCTAGAGATGATAGGATATGATGTCATTCTCAGGATGGACTGGTTGGTTCCCTTCCAGGCAGTCGTCGACTATTATCACCGCAGGGTGAGTTTTATTTCACCAGAGGGTGATTCTTTTCTTCATAGAGGCGAATGGGATGTTCAGGCGAGTCGAGAAGGACTCGAGAATCATGGGCTGGGAAAGGTGATGGACCAGATTGCTAGACTTTATCTGGGTGATCAAGGGACTTCACAGTTAGACTTTCCTCCTATGGTGGATCGTTTTAGGGATGTCTTCCTAGAGGAATTTTCAGGTTTGCCTCCATAGAATGAGGTAGACTTCTCTATTGAGCTCATTCCAGGAGCGGCATCGGTGTCTATTCCTCCCTATAGGATGGCTACACCTGAGTTGTAGGAGCTCAAGAAGTAGTTGGAGGAGTTACATGCAAAGGCTTTCATCTGACCCAATACTTTTCCTTGGGGTTCTCCTATATTGTTTGTGAAGAAGGAAGATGGTACCATTAGGCTCTGTGTGGATTATCGGAAGCTGAACCAGTTGACGGTCAAGAACCGATATCCCTTGCCGAGTATTGATGATCTTTTCGATCATATTCGAGGAGCCCGGCTACTCTCGAAGATCAATTTGAGGTCCGGTTATCATCAGTTTTACATTAGACCATCAGATATACCTCTGACAGCCTTCAGGAGCAAGTATGGTCTCTACGAGTATACGGTTATGTCGTTCGGTCTCACGAATGTGCCAGCAGTTTTCATGGAACTGATGAACTGAGTGTTCCATCCTTACTTGGATTCCTTCATCGTGGTCTTCGTGGATGATATCTTGGTGTACTCTCACACTCAACACAACCATGCTACCCATCTTGAGATCATTCTGAGTACACTGATAGAGCATCGGCTTTATGTTAACCTCTCAAAGTGCCACTTTTGGATGGATCATATTCACTTCTTGGGTCACGTCATCTCAGAGGCAGGAGTATTAGTGGACCCAGAGAAAGTGAGAGCTATATTTTCATGGGAGTATCAGAAGAACGTTTTTGAGGTACGGAGTTTCCTAGGGCTGGATGGATACTACAGATGCTTCATTAAGGACTTTTTATGCCTAGAAGCACCATTGACAGGTCTGACCAAGAAGGGGGCGAAGATCTTATGGTCAGATTCTTGTGAGTCAGCCTTTCAGGAGCTGAAGGGAAGGTTGACGACAGCACTGATACTAGTCTTTCTAGATCCAGGCAAGATCTATACTATTTATTATGATGCTTCAGGTATCAGGCTGGGCGATGTACTTATGCAGGGAGATGGAGTCGTTGTGTACGGGTCTCGGCAGTTAAGGCCACATGAGAGGAACTACCCGATGTACGATCTGGAGTTGGCAGCTATTGTTCATGCCTTGCGTTGTTGGAGACATTGCCTTCTAGGAGATCACTTTTTGGTTTTCACCGACCACAAGAGTCTCAAGTATATCTTCACTCAATGTGATCTAAATCTGAGACAGCGTGGGTGGGTCGAGTATCTTCAGTCTTTTGATTTCAAGATTGCCTATACACTAGAAAAGGGCAACGCAGTTGCAGATGCGTTGAGCAAAAGAACTCAGATTTAGGAAGTTCAGGAGGCCAGCAGTGAGTGGCAGCTTATATCTCTGTTCTCTGAGATTCATCTGGAAGTACACGACAGACAGGGAAAGACTTTCCTATCTTTTGTAATTGTTACCTCTACACTTCTTGATTGGGTACGGATGAGGCAACTATCAAACTCAGAAGGCTTAGTCCTGCGGGAGAGTGTGTCAGGAGAGGACCCTCTTCCTGGATGGATAGTGGTTGAGGATGAGATCTTGCATTTCTAGGGATGGGTATGGGTGCCAGCAGACATACGCGAGGAGCTGATGCGGGATTTTCATTCCTCAGTTTGTGCAGTTCATCCTGGCGTCACCAAGATGTATCGGGATCTTCATCACCAGTACTGGTGGACAGATATGAAGAGATATTTTGATGGTTTCGACTTGAGGTGTTCTACTTTTCAGCAGGTGAAGGCGGAGCACCAGCGACCAGCAGGCCTTTTACAGTAGTTACCCATTCTGGAGTGGAAGTGGAACGATGTCGCGATGGACTTTGTGACCGGATTTCTGAGGTTGCCTCGAGGTAATGATGTTGTTTGGGTTATCATCGACAGGATTACGAAGGTTTCTCACTTATTACTGATCAAGGATACCTTTAGTGTTGATGATCTGGGACAACTGTACATCTGAGAGATTGTACGTCTGCATGGAGTTTCACACTCCATTATTTCAGACAAGGATGCATGCTTTACTTCTCAGTTCTATCAGGGGATTCAGAGGGATTTGGGTACACAAGTACTTTTGAGTATAGCATACCATCCCTAGACAGATGGCCAGTCCGAGCGTACAATCCAGGTTCTTGAGGATATTCTCCAAGATTGCATTCTAGACTTTGGCGATTCTTGAGAGAAGCATATCCCTCTGGTGGAGTTCTCCTACAACAACAATTTTCAGGCGACTATTCAGATGGAACCTTACGAGGCCTTGTACGGTAGGCCATGTCGATCACCTTTATGCTAGCTGGAGATAGGAGAGGCAGCTTTATTGGGACCTCGTCTGGTTCAAGAGACTTCAGAGCAGATATAAATGATTCGAAAGAGGATGGCTACAGCACAGTCTCGATAGAAGTCTTATGCTGATCAACAGAGACGACCTCTGGAGTTCGAGGTCAGGGATCAGGTTTTCTTGCATGTCGCACAGAGATTAGGACACAAGAGGATTCAGAGAAATGGTAAGATTTCACCACAGTACGTCGGTCCGTTTAAGGTATTGGAGAGAGTTTGGCCGGTTTCCTATAAGTTGCAGTTACCTCAGAGGTACTGGGCCATGCATGACGTCTTCCACATCTCTCAACTTCGACGTTACTTTTCAGGCATGTCTCATGTCTTTCAGCCTGAGGAGGTATAGCTCGAAGTGAATGCATCATTTGAGGAGAATCCTATCCAGATTGTCAATCGCAGTACGAAGGTTCTCCGTGGGTGGTCTGTTCCTCTGGTACAGGTTCTACGGCATCACGGGAAAGTACTGGACGAGACCTCGGAGAGGGAGGCTGATGTACGATCACAGTGGCTGGAGTTGTTTGGGGTTTCTTCTTCTCCCCCTCGTTAGGGAAATTCGGGGACAAATTTATTTAAGTGGGGAAGTTTTTTAGAACTTGTATCTTCGTTTTCTGGTATGTCTTTATTTTCCTTGTGTTTTTGAGAAAAGTGGGTTTTTTGGAAATTTTTGAAGTACACGCCGTGTACTTTCTGAGTACACGCCGTGTACTCCCTTGTCACGCTAGGCCGTGTGCTAGCTGTGTCCAGGCCACACACACGGTGTATAGGGGTGAAGTGGAGGCCGGTTAAAGAAGATTATGGAAAAATGGAGTACACATCGTGTACTCAAGAAGTATATGCCGTGTATTTTCTTTTTTTCACTAAACGGACCGGGGTTGCGCCTGAAGGACAGAACACCTTTCGTCTAGGTTTCATTCATTCGAGAGAAGCTGTATGGCCGCGGATCTTCTCTGAGATCCAGAGCCTTCGCCCATGCCCCGAATCGACCGTCGTCGATTGCATTGGAACCGCATCGGTGAGTTATTCCTTCTCCTAGAGCCTTGTTTTCCAATTCATCCTTTTTATCAAGATATCATGGGTTGAGTGTTTTTGATGTTTTCTCATATCTTCGACGTTATAAGGAGAAACAATCATTGTGGTTCACTTATATCGATCTCCTAGCATCGAGGTAGGTGGTTTGTGCCTTTCTGTAGGAAGTCTATGAATATTTTGTGCAAATTACACCAATACCCTTGAACGGGGTATTGCGTGTTTCCTGTTTTTCCCTTGTTGTTTTCCTACTTTGCTAATATTCCTATGTAGAAGTCATTGCTTGTGAATAGGGTAAATTGTATTGTGCTATGGATGTTTTTCCTTGCATGTTTTTCTTATCAAGAATTTTTTCAGTTGTCATGCTATAAGGCCCCATCATTAAACCTTACTTAATCTCGAGTTATTACAAGATTACACATTGAGGATCTTTTCAGGTTTAGAGTTTTAGAGAATTAGATCATAAAACATTCATTACATCCCACATTTAAACAAAGTGGTTACAATAAAAGATAGTATTCATTTTTTCCCATCAACAGAAACATATTTAAAATAAAACATGGATTATTTCTTGACACATTCGTGACACTATCATCATATCATGTACCCTTCCCTTGACCTGTGAAAACATTTCAAAAACTTGGGATGAGCATAAAAAGATCAGTAAGGGATATAAAAATATGGAAAGGAAACATGATTACATGTATACATAAGAATCAATGAAATCATACTCTACTCATAAAACATAAGCACTTTAACATACCTCATTAAATCATAAATAAATCATAGAAATCATAAGACATAAAGGTAACTTAAGGCATTCATAACATTCTTACGTAGGGAGTAACCCTCTTGGTTACGTTTGGAATACCCATCACAGTATATTCCCTAAATCTCTTCGGAGAAACCTTAAAGTTTAACTCCTTCGCGTTACCCAATACATTGAAGAGCTATATCGGTCTCACCAGCCCTTAGTTTATCACGGAACCACCCGTCTTCATAACAATGACCAATAACCATAACATAATCGTATCACATAAAACATGAATAAATGAAACATAACATTTCCACATTTGAATCACAATATATCAATAACACATTGATATAATAAAAACGTTATCAAAACCATTTTCAATACCAAAATAAAAGAAAAGTAAAACATGGTATTTATTTTTCCTTTAAAAAAGGTATGGCTTGTAGAGGAAGCCGAAACTCAAATAATGGTCACGGCGGCGGAGAAGTCATTGTCGCTGCATACGTACGACAAAAACATTCCCCTTTTCCGTTTAGTAAAACGCTTCGTATAAAAAATATTCCTTTTGGATAAACGTAAAAGTCAAAGGGTTTTATACACCCTATAAAAGAAGGTTGTGTATAAAACAAAATATGCCTCAATGAAAGGAGATTGAGACGAAGTCCCATACCTCGAGTCCGACTTGACTCGATCGTTCTTTAATGTCCTCAATAATAAAATTGAGTTAATTTCTACATTCTTAAGAACCTTTTTAAAGTTAATTATTCCTTTTATATCACTTATTATCATGTCATTAACACTATGTAATTATTTAAGTTAATAACGGTCATTTTAACAATCATTGGTACTTGAGTCAAAAATAAACTCTTTATAATTACAATTTTTTCATGTATCCATTATATCCAGAGTTATAATAATGATGTAGATATCATATATATCATATATATCCAATATATACATTCATTTATAATATTACATAACGTTTAGAGGTAAGAAATGAAATGCACCGTTCATGGAGACGGTAAGCCGTACGTATGCATGAACGCTACTTTGATTTATATTTAGTATTTTATGGAATGGAATCATAATGTTATAAAGGTATATTATAATTAACGTATAATATAATATATAATATCATTAATTACATCCTTTATACGTCCCACATATGGCATTAACGAATCAAATCACTTTGAAGGGGCGCTAGTCCGCACTTCCTAAAATGAATATATCATGTTTACCCATAATGGAAACCATAAAGGTATGCCATAAATGAAAAATACAGAAGCTTAAGTAAAACATAAACATATTATATATCATATATAAATATAGTGACATCTTAATGGCCACCTTTGAAGGTGTTATATGAGTGTTGAACAATCATCGTTTCGTGAGGCAGAAATTCTCCATCCACAGAAACAGTATGTTCTTTAACCATTAGATGTAGGTGTGTGTAATGTAGCTAGAATAATTAATATAACAACATCCTAGTATATGGAAGATACTGGTTTTGTTACAAAATAAAAGAATAAAAAGAGTTTAGAGGGTTGGAGAAGAAAAATAAAACATAAGAACACAAGAGAAGACACTACCTTTAAATTGGGTAACTCTTTTTGATTTGAGCTCAAAGGCTTCCTTGGGAAGACTTCTGCCCAAAGTGAGGCTTCTAAGAGTTAGATAGTGATGTGGAGAGACAAAATGGGCAGGTTTTTGCCGATCCAAAGGCCTTGGAAGTGTGGGTAATGTGGTAGAGGTGGGGGCCTTTTATAAGAGGAGAGGAGGGGCACTCTTGGAAAGTTATAAAACGTTACTTTATTTTCAAATGAGTTTCGGATTTTAAAGGTCCCAAATTGATGTATTTCGAGGATAATGTGATAAGGGTTATAGATATACTCATCCAATAGGTTTTTGACATGTGTAGGTCTTAGATTTTACATTATGTTTTCATTTTATTTAAATCGTTAAATAATGAGGTAATCGCTGCATCATCATGATGTGATAAATAATTTAATTTATTTAATGTCTAAAAATTATAAAAAAAATACTATGATGTAGTAAATCTTTTTATATTTCTAATGAATATTTATATTCAAAAATATTACTTGTATAACCCCATGTAAAAATTGTTTTAGTAAAACAACTTATGTTTGTGTCATTTTTACTTTTACTTTAAATAAAAGGCATTAATATCTTTATCTTACCCAAGTGGCTCCATGGGGTCCCAAAAATAGACCCATGGGTTTTCTTGGTTGGCCATGACACATCCAATAATGGTAGGACATGTGTCTAGGTCATTTAATTTTATTAAAACATTATTCTTACCTTAAAGTACACTAATTACCTCTAATCGCGATTAAAAACTTAAAAGTTACTATTCACCAAAAAATTATTTTAATCCCATTGAACCACATTTTACTTATTAATGACAACCATTTATGTCAGATTTTTGAAATTCAAACCACAGAGGTGGTAAAATTTCATTTAAACGAAAAATCAGTTTTTTAAGTACCACTTAGTGGTTTCACTATTCATCAAAAATTGAAGTTTTTCAGAAAAATACCAAAACTTCACCCTAAGCTATATTTGATATTCCTAATTCAAAAATTATTTATATTTTAAAAAATTCACAACATATAAGTTACATTAATTAATTTAATAATTAATTCCCGTTGTCATAGCAATAGCGTGTTTTTATGAAACAATAAGTATCAAAAGATTGACACTAGTTTAAGTCCAATTTCAAAGTGAAATTAATTCCAATGACCACTATTGGTTTAAATGGTAAAAATATATTCTAATTAAACTTTAAAACCAATTCAAAAGATAATCTAATCATATAAATAAATTATATTAAAAGGAGGTTTTGAATTAAAATACAACATTTTTCACTATTCATTAAAAAATGAACTTTATCGGAAAAATACCAAAAAATTACCCAAAGTAAATTCCAATGTCCCAATCATAAAGAATAAGTTTATTTTGACAAATAGAGCTTATAAAATTGTCAAAAGTTTTATTTAAAAATGGTTTTCCATCAAAAGGCAGTAAAAGAATCTTTTAAAAATATTAGTGTATTCCATGATTAAGATTGGATTTATTCTCATTTTAAGCCTCTAAAACACTATATAATTCATTAATAGACATAGATAAAAAATATCTATTATTCATTACTTACATGGGATGTTACATCCTTCCCCCCTTTATAAAATTATATCCCCGCAATTTATTTACTTATCGAATAAATGGGGGTATTTAGCCCTCATTGCATTTTCATATTCCCATGTTGCCTCTTCAATCATGTGGTTTTTTCACAAAACCTTTACCTGATGAATCACATTATTCCGTAACACTTTCTCCCTGTGGTCAAGAATCTGGACCGGTTGTTCCTCATAAGATAGGTTCTCTTCCAGGTGAACTACCTCTGGACTCAAAACATGAGATGGATTTGGCATGTACTTCCTTAACATTGAAACATGAAAAACATTGTGTACCTGAGATAAACTTGGAGGTAAATCCACTCGGTAAGAAACTGATCCAACTCTCTCCAGAATTTCATATGGTCCAATGAATCTTGGACTCATATTTCCTTTCTTACCAAATCGCATCACACTTTTCCGTGGTGAGACTTTGAGAAAAACATGATCACCTACCTCAAAAGAGAGATCCTTACTCCTGTTGTCCGCATAACTCTTTTGCCTGCTCTGAGCTGTTCTCATGTGTTTCTGTATCAGCTGAACTTTTTCTGCCAACTCTTCTACCAATTCTGGTCCCATCAACTTCCTTTCACCCACTTCATCCCAGAAAGCTGGAGTTCGACATCGCTTCCCATATAACGCCTCAAATGGTTCCATCTGTATACTGGAATGAAAATTGTTATTATTTGAAAATTAAACCAAAGAAATATGTTGGTCCCAACTTCCCTGATAATCCATCGAACAAGCACGTAGCATATCTTCCAAAGTCTGGATTTTTCTTTCTGACTGCCCATCTGATTGAGGATGAAAAGCTGTACTAAAATTTAATTCAGTACCCAACGACTTCTGAAGGCCTTTCCAAAAGTTAGAAGTGAACCTGGGATCACGGTCAGATACAATGGAGATAGGAACTCCATGTAACCTGACTATCTCTTTAAGATACAAACGGGAAAGTTGATCTTGGGAAAAAGTATCTCTTATAGAAGGAAATGATAAGATTTAGTCAAGAGATCAACAATAACCCAGATTGCATTATTACCACGAGGTGTCTTCGGCAATCCCACAACGAAGTCCATGGATATATTTTCCCATTTCCCCTCTGGCACTGGTAAAGGATGAGCATCCCTTACGGTAACTTTCGCTCCACTTTAACCTGCTGACAAGTCAAACACTTCACAGTAAAATCAGCAATATCCCTTTTCATTCCATCCCACCAGTAATACTCTCGAAGATCTCTATACATCTTAGTACTTCCTTGATGAACTGAAAACGGATAACTATGAGATTCACATAATAACTCTCTCTTCAACTGTGAATCACAAGGCACACACAATCTCTTCCCAAATCTCAAAACACAATCATTATCAATGTTGAATTCATGCAACTTACCCTTCTGAACTAGCTCTACCTTTTTCTACAACTCACTATCTTGCTTCTGTGCTTCCTTGATTCTGTCTGATAGAGAAGATTTCACTGATACCTAAAACAAAACAGAAGAACATCCTGCACCAAAAACTTTTATGCCAATGTTCATCAAATCCTTAACCAAAGGATCACATTCTAAACTCAACATTGTTAATGAAGCATTAATTTTTTGACTCAAAGCATCAGCCACTTTATTTGCTTTTCCCGGATGGTAATGAATTGTACAATCATAATCCTTGATTAATTCTAGCCATCTCCTCTGTCTCATGTTCAATTATTTATGAGTGAATATATACTTTAAACTTTTTTGATCGGTATATATTTCACACTTTACTCCATACAAATGATGCCTCTAAATTTTTAAAGCGAAAACAACAGCAGCTAATTCCAAATCATGTGTAGGGTAATTTACCTCATGAGTTTTCAACTGTCATGAAGCATAAGAAATTACCTGATCATTCTGCATTAGGAAACAACCAAGTCCTTTCAATGAAGCATCACTATAGATAACAAACTCACCATTCCTGTAAGGTAGTGCCAAAACTGGAGCATTCACCAATCTTCTTTTCAATTCCTCAAAACAGTCATCACATTATTTTGTCCAGATAAACTTAACATCCTTCCGAGTTAGCTTAGTCATTGGACTAGATAATCGTGAAAAATTTCTAACAAACCTTCAGTAATAACCTGCCAAACCAAGGAAACTATGAATCTCAGTTACATTTGTGGGTCTCGGCCATTCTTCAACAACCTTTGTTTTTGCAGGATCAACAGTTATCCCATATTTAGAAACAATGTGACCAAGGAAAGAAATTTGTTGCAACCAAAACTCACACTTGCTGAATTTCCCATACAATTTCTTTTCTTTCAAGGTTTGCAAAATAACCCTTAAATGACTTTCATGCTCCTCTTTACTTTTAGAAAACACCAAAATATCATCAATGAAAACCACCACAAACTTATCCAAGAACTCATGGAAAATTATATTCATTAAGTCCATGAATACAGAAGGTGCATTGGTTAGACCAAAAGGCATTACTAAAAATTCATAATGGCCATATCTTTTACGAAACACAGTCTTCGGAACATCTGCTTCCTTTACCTTTAGCTGATAGTACCCCAATCTCAGTTCAATCTTTGAAAAATACTGAGCTCCCTGGAGATGATCAAAAAAATCATCAATATGAGGCAAAGGATATTTGTTATTAACAGTGATGTTATTCAAGGATCTATAATCAATGCAAAGTCTCATAGAACCATCTTTATTTTTAACAAATAAAACAGGATCACCCCATGGTGATGTGCTAGGTCGAATGAAACCTTTCTCTAATAAATCTTACAATTGCTCCTTCAACTCTAAAAGTTCAGTTTGAGACATTCGATAAGGGGGTTTTGAAATTGGCTTAGCATCAGGAACTAAGTCAATAGTAAATTCAACTTCCCGATCTGGTATTATTCCAGGCAACTCATCAGGAAAAACATCAGGATATTCATTTACCACTGGCACATCATTAATCTGAATAGTTCCTTTATTTTCAACGATGTGTGCAAGGTAACATTCATTTCCATCTTTTACAAGTTTCTCGGCCTCTTGATAAGTTATCAATAGTAAGGGTTCATTGTTGTACACAAACTGAAAGTCTTTCTGAAAAGAAACTTCTTTAGCTCTATAGTCAATATTATCATGGTAAATAGAGAGCCAATCCATACCCAGGATAACATCAAACTCTACTAGAGGTAAAACAATAAGGTTCTCAAGTAGGTTCTTTCCACGGATAAGGATAGGAAGATTCTTCTAAATTATTTTTCCTCAACATTTCCCCCAGGTGTTTTTACCACAAGTTCAAGAGTCATTTCTTGAGATGGTATTTCCATTTTACTAGAAAATTTTTCAGAGATGAAAGAATGTGTAGACCCCGAATCAAACAACACACTGGCATAATCTGAAAAAACAAACTAAGTACCTGATACAACTTCATTTGATGGTCCGAAATCTGCTGAAGTAGTTACAAAGGATTTCACCACCCCATTCTACTTGTAGTCTAACTGCTTCCCATCACTCAAGCTCTTTGTCGGACACTTGTTTTCATAGTGACCCATCTCATTTCACTTAAAACATTTCACTAACTGTAAATCAAATTTGGTCTTACCTTCACCTTGATCTTTTTCAGTGCAATCACGAGCCTTATGTCCCATCTTACCACATCGGTAGCACTTTCCAGAATTTAGAAGACATTCCCCAGCATTCCTTTTACCACATTTATCACAAACTGGAAACTTAGTTTTCTTACCATTAGACTTTTTTGAAGAATTATTTCCTTTCTCCTTCCACCTCGGTCTCTTCTTCTGTTGGTTGTTATAGAACACTTGATCATCAGAAAAATCCATTTCCACCTTCTCAGCACATCGAACAAGATTTTCATAACTTTTGAACTCACAAGAAGCTAATTCCCTTCGATATTTTGGCTTTAATCCTGAGTAAAAATGATTGATTTTACTACCAAGGTCTCGGATAAAATTTGGAGCATACCTTGCCAATCGAGTGAACCTTTCTTCATAGGCAGCCACTGAGTCTTCCTCTTGCCTCAATTACAAGAATTACTTTTCCATCCTAAGTCGAACAGCCTTAGGAAAATACTTCTCAAGAAACATACCTTTGAATTCATCCCAATTGAGAGCATCAATCTCATCAGCGTCCTTGATATTTTTAACCATCGACCACCACTGATCTGCTTCACCCTCCAAATGGTAAATAGCAAGACTAACCTTTTGATTGTCTGAACACCCCATGACATCGAAAAACTTATCCAGTGCTTTAATACACCCTTCAGCTAGCACAGGGTCAGATGATCCTCTGAATGATGGGGGATGTTTCCTCATGAAATGTTCCACCACTGACATGTTCCTCTGCGGTTGATCTGGCTGATCTCGTGCATGGATACCGCCACCATTTATCGCTTGAGTCAATAGTGCCATTACTACAACAAACTGTTCAGTTCCAATTTCGACCATCTCATGATGCTGATTCGGAAGGTTATTTCCTTCTGTATGCCTTCCTAGCACTGCTTCCCTGTTTCCTCTGTGGAAAACCATTCTGAACAAACATATCTTAGATGAAGAAACATGGTAATCTTCAAATGATATATCATTTCAATTTGACCATAAAAAAAATATTTTTGGATAATCATTTAATAAAATTCTAACTCCTAAAGTTATCTAAACCGACCTCTGATACCAACTATAAGGCCCCAGTCTTAAACCTTACTTAATCTCGAGTTATTACAAGATTACACATTGAGGATCTTTTCAGGTTTAGAGTTTTAGATAATTAGATCATAAAACATGCATTACATCCCACATTTAAACAAAGTGGTTACAATAAAAGATAGTATTCATTTTTTCCCATCAACAGAAATATATTTAAAATAAAATATGGATTCTTTCTTGACACTTCCTTGATACTATCATCATATCATGTACCCTTCCCTTGACCTGTGAAAACATATCAAAAACTTGGGATGAGCATAAAAAGCTCAGTAAGGGATATAAAAATATGGAAAGGAAACATGAGTACATGTATACATAAGAATCAATGAAATCATACTCTACTCATAAAACATAAGCACTTTAACATACCTCATCAAATCATGAATAAATCATAGAAATCATAAGACATAAAGGTAACTTGAGGCATTCATAACATTC
Organism: Viscum album; assembly: GCA_963277665.1. Taxonomy (NCBI): domain Eukaryota; kingdom Viridiplantae; phylum Streptophyta; class Magnoliopsida; order Santalales; family Viscaceae; genus Viscum; species Viscum album. The sequence goes on from OY728163.1 coordinate 1,870,719,424, forward strand.
TTACGTAGGGAGTAACCCTCTTGGTTACGTTTGGAATACCCATCACAGTATATTCCCTAAATCTATTCGGAGAAACCTTAACGTTTAACTCCTTCGTGTTACCCAATGAATTGGAGAGCTATATAGAGCTCACCCGTCCTTAGTTTATCACGGAACCACCCGTCTTCATAACAATTCCCAAGAACCATAACATAATCGTATCACATAAAACATGCATAAAGGAAACATAACATTTCCACATTTCAATCACAAGATATCAATAACACATTGATATAATAAAAATGTAATCAAAACCGTTTTCAATACCAAAATAAAATAAAAGTAAAACATGGTATTTATTTTTCTTTAAAAAAAAGGTATGGCTTGTAGAGGAAGCCGAAACTCAAATAATGGCCACGGCGGCGGAGAAGTCGTTGTCGCTGCATACGTATGACAAAAACATTCCCTTTTGTCATTTAGTAAAACTCTTCGTATAAAAAATATTCCTTTTGGATAAATGTAAAAGTAAAAGGGGTTTATACACCGTATAAAAGAAGGTTGTGTATAAAACAAAATATGCCTCAATGAAAGGAGATTGAGACGAAGTCCCATACCTTAGGTCCGACTTGACTCGATCGTTCTTTAATGTCCTGAATAATAAACTTGAGTTAATTTCTATGTGCTTAAGAACCTTTTTCAAGTTCATTATTCATTTTATATCACTTATTACCATGTCATTAACACTATGTAATTATTTAAGTCAATAACGGTCGTTTTAACGATCATTGGTACTTGAGTCAAAAATAAACTCTTTATAATTAAAGGTTGTTCATGTATCCATTATATCCAGAGTTATACTCATGATTTAGATATCATATATGTCATATATATCCAGTATATACATGAATTTATAATATTACATAACGTTTAGAGGTAAGAAATGAAATGCACCGTTCATGGAGACGGTAAGTCGTACGTACGCATAAATGCTACTTTGATTTCTATTTCGTATTTTATGGAATGGAATCATAATGTTATAAAGGTATATTATAATTCCATTATAATATCATATATAATATCATTAATTTCATCCTTTATACATCCCACATATGGCATTAACAAATCAAATCACTTTGAGGGGGCGGTAGTCCGCACCTCCTAAAATGAAGATATCGCGTTTACCCATAATGGAAACCATAAAGGTATGACATAAATGAAAAATACAGAAGATTAATTAAAACATAAACATATTATATATCATATATAAATATATTGACATCTTAATGGCCACCTTTGAAGGTGTTATATGAGTGTTGAACAATCATCGTTTCATGAGGCAGAAATTCGCCATCCACAGAAACAGTATGTTCTTTAACCATTAGATGTAGGTGTGTGTAAGTGTAGCTCGAATAATTCTTATAAAAACATCCTAGTATATGGAAGATACTGGTTTTGTTACAAAAGAAATTAATAAAAATAGTTTATAGGGTTGTAGAATCAAAATAAAACATAAGAACACAAGAGAAGACACTACCTTTAAATCGGGTAATTCTTTTTTATTTGAGCTCAAAGGATTCCTTGGGAAGACTTCTGCCCACAGTGAGGCTTCAAAGAGTTATAGAGTGATTTTTAGAGACAAAATGGGCAGGGTTTGGCTGATCCAAAGGCTTTTGAATTGTGGGTAAGGTGGTAGAGGTGGGGGCCTTTTATAAGAGGAGAGGAGGGGCACTCTTGGAAAGTTATAAAAGGTTACTTTATTTTCAAATGATTTTCGGATTTGAAAGGTCCAAAATTGATGTATTTCTAGGATAAGTTGATAAGGGTTCTAGATATACTCATACAATAGGTTTTTGACATGTGTATGTCTTAGATTTTACATTATCTTTTCATTTTATTTAAATCGTTAAATAATGAGGTAATCGTTGCATCATCATGATGTGATAAATAATTTAATTTATTTAATGTCTAAAAATTATAAAAAAAATACTCTGATGTAGGAAGTCTTTTTAGATTTCTAATGAATATTTATAGTCAAAAATATGACTTGTATAACCCCATTTAAAAATTGTTTTAGTAAAACAACTCATGTTTGTGTCATTTTTACTTTTACTTTAAATAAAAGGCATTAATGTCTTTATCTTACCCAAGTGGCTCCATGGGGTCCCAAAAATTGACCCATGGGTTGTCTTGGTCGACCATGACATGTCCAATAAGGGTATTACATGTTTTTAGGTCATTTAATTTTATTAAAACATTATTCTTACCTTAAATTACACTAATTACCTCTAATCGCGATTAAAAACTTAAAAGTTACTATTCACCAAAAAATTATTTTAATCCCATTGAACCAAATTTTACTTCTTAATGACAACTATGTATGTCGGATTTTTGAAATTCAAAACACAGAGGTGGTAAAATTTCATTTAAAAGAAAAAACAGTTTTTTAAGTACCACTTAGTGGTTTCACAATTCATCAAAAATTGAAGTTTTTTTGAAAAATACCAAAACTTCACCCTAAGCTATATTTGATATTCCAAATTAAAAAATGATGTCTTTTTTACAAAATTAAAAACATATAAGTTCCATTAACTAATTTAATAATTAATTCCCGCTATCAGAGCAAATAGCATGTTTTTATGAAACAATAAGTATCAAAAGATTGACACTAGTTTAAGTCCAATTTCAAAGTGAAATTAATTCTAATGACCACTATTGGATTAAATGGTAAAAATATATTCTAATTGAACTTTAAACCCAATTGAAAAGATAATCTAATCATATAAATAAATTATATTAAAAAGAGGTTTTGAATTAAAATACAACATTTTCACTATTCATTAAAAAATGAACTTTATCGGAAAAATACCAAAAATTTACCCAAAGTAAATTCTAATGTCCCAATCATAAAGAATAAGTTTATTTTGACAAATAGAGCTTATAAAATTGTCAAAAAAGTTATTTAAAAAATGGTTTTCCATCAAAAGGCAGTAAAACAATCTATTAAAAATATTAGTGCATTCCATGCTTAAGATTGGATTTATTCTCATTTTAAGCCTCTAAAACACTATCTAATTCATTAATAGACATAGATAAAAAAATATCTATTATTCATTACTTACTTGGGATGTTACACATGCCTAGTTGTAGGATAGTGGAATTGTTGTACTATTATGTTGTGGTGCTTTATAATGATAGCCAAGTAGTTTTAGAGGTTTACTTGGGGAGATATGTGTGCTATGCATGTTTGTTTTACATAGGGCTGATAGAACCTAGTGTAGTAGACCATAGGGAGAATGGACGTAAGGGCTTCTCTAGAGTGTCTTTAATTTACGATGCGAGACCACAGGGGGAATTGATGTTGAGTGCTTCCTCATAGAGTATTTGGTTCCTCAATGTGAGCCACAGGGGGAATGAGACATTGAGTACTTCCCCACAGAGCCTTTAGTACGATACGAGACTATAGGGGGAATTAACGGTGAATGCTTCCTCAGAGATTCGATTCTTTAGCAGAACCAGAGGAGCAAGACTATGTGTGCTTCCCAGAGGGTTGCTAGTACTTGTAGGTTGAACCATAAGGGTTAGGCTGTGAGAACTACCCAGGGGGTTACCTGTTGTTCTTCTTGTTGTTTGGCTGTTACTTGTGTACTTTATATGCTAGACACTGTGGATTGTAACTGCTATGTGCTTTCATGTTTACTACTTCCTGTATTTTTACTGCCATGTATTCACTGACTGTTAGGCACAGATCTTTGGGTGGTTTCCTATTGGGACCTTGTCTCACACCCTGTTTGGGCTATGATTTTGGGCCCAAACAGATTATATTGTTGCAGGTATAGATAAGGTCAAGCGCCCTTCTACTTCAGGTACTTGACTTGCTGTGGAGCTGGAGAGCATGGGACCAAGCTATGGCTTGCGATGCTGAGGAGTTTACCTATTTTCTTTTTCACTTTGGTTTAGTATTGTATTCAGCATTGTGGATTGCTTGGCTATTTTCCTAGACATTTGTATCATGCATCATTTTATATACATGTGTGTGTGCTCCAGTTGTTTACTGTTAGTCTTCTACTGTTTATCATTTACTCTTGTATGGATGGTTATGGTTTCTATTGTTATATATTGGTTTTTCTTCTGCTGTGTACTCTGCTAATGAGAGCATAGTTTCCCCACTATCACACCCATGGCCCTCACTGCTAGTCGGCAGCCTCTGGCATTTGGGGAAATGTGCTTGAGGCCATGTGACTAACCGGGTACGGGGCGCCTCTGGGTGGCTTCCGGAACCGGGACGTTACAGTGGAATACCTTTGCTTCTACGTACCAGAGCTCTCCCTCCGTGTACTTCTTGCAGAATTCACTCTCTCACATACTTTAGATTCCTCCTCTGCATATTGAGTCTTAAGCGGTTTTTAGTTCCCTGCAAAAACCTTCAGCATAATTTTTTCCACACGAACCCCTTCATCCTTCACGGGATTATCCCTCATGAACTTCCTTCAGACATTGCCGAATTCCCAGAGAAAAAATGTGTTCTCCAATGATATTCAATCTTCATAGTAACCAGTGGGATTAGCGATTCCTATATAGGTAAAGATAACCACAAAAACTGCTAATCCAAGATTTACCAAATCTTTGATTTAGCCTTCACTGCTTACCGACCCTTCTAACACCGCGAACCGCAAGCCACCTATGAACCGTTTTTCATACAAGGTCCATGTATTGTCTTTGATTTTATTTATTTGATCTCCTTCGCCGACTCCAAGCCATCCACATACCACATCACCTTCCGCTGTGAACCGCTTTCATTTTTGTGAACAGCTCTGATGTATTGTTCCCACCGCTCCGCGTACCGTTATCGAAACAGGGTACGCGGTCCATGAATTATGGTACGTAGTTCTCATCCTTTTCCGATTTTCTTCAACATTATTCATATAGTTCACTCATATGAAGAAATCATTCATTTTCCAATATAAAACTCATGATTTTAAGGCCCAAAAATTTGGCAAACACTAGGAAGCTATGCCACCTTAAAAACCTATCTTCGGTAAACACCAACCACACTCATTTGTAGTCATCTGGATTTTTCAACAAACACAAGCACACCCAAAACATACTGAGAGGACACCTTGAGGTATTTTTTCCCAAAAAATACTCTATTCATCAAATCCATAACTATATAAGGATAATTAGTCAAATCAAAGGGCATAACAACAAACTCATAATACCCATATCTTGATCAGAAGGTCGTCTTTGGAATATCTTCTTTCTTCACCCTCAATTGATGATAACCAAATAAAAGATAAATCTTGGAGAACAATTGATCCCCACAAAGTTGGTCAAATAAATCATCAATTCTTGGAAGAGGGTACTTTTCTTCACTGTGATCCCATTAAGTTCCATGTAATCAATGAATAATCACATTGATCCATCCTTATTATTCACAAAGAGAACAGGTGTAACACCCGAGACTTTTATGAGAAATATTTTGTTTTTATGTTATATAAATCATCAAAGGAATCTTTCACTACACACAACACTAGCTTGGCTTGCTTTACATGCAAGCGCGGCCTTCCTCGATAGCTTGCGTCGTATGCAATACCGAGTTTCACTAAACAATGATATATTATAATACTAGCCGTTATGAATAGTATTAACTGAATTTTTAATTTTATAACATTTTAATTCATCTTATACATTTTCTAGAATGAGGTATGAAAAAAAAATCAGTTTTTTGGATAAACGAAGTATTTTTCAAAAAATGTAGTTTTACCGCCTTTTGATGGCGCACCCACATTAAATCTAGTTTTTGACAAGTTTATAAGTTCAATTTGAAAAAATAAAATTCTTCTTTAGAATCAATATATAAAAATTTACTTTGGATAAATTTTTCATATTATTCTGATAACTTTCATATTTTAATGAATAGTAAAAACACGCTATATTTTAATTAAAAACAACTTTTTTCATCGCAATACTTTATATGGTTAAATTATAATATTGAATGTTTTTAAAGTATAAATAGAATATATTTTTACCATTTAATATAATTTATGTCATTCGTATTAATTTTACATTGAATTCATAGGTAAAAACATTTCAATCTTTGGCAATGTTTTAACTTTTAAAACTTGTTTGCTTAACAATGGGATTAATTTTAAATTAATTACTGCAACTTCTGTGTTTTGAATTTTGAAAAATGGATTCCATATTTGGAATCAGTGGTTCCAAATTATGTTAATAGGTTACTTTTATTTTTTTGATATTATGAATAGTAACTACGGTAATTTTTATTTACTACGGTTAAAGGTAAATAGGGTAATTCAAGGTTAAAAGAATATTATAATAATTCAAAATTACCTTGACACTTGTCCTAACCTTATTTTATGAGTATTGGTCGACCATGGGCATCCTTGGGTCGATTTTGGGACCCCATTAAGCCACTTGGTAGTGACAATGACAATTTAGATTAATTAATTTAATGTAAAGACAAAATTGACATTAACAAAAATATTTTAGTAATTAATTTTTATAAGGAGTTATATAAATTATATTTTAGACTATAAATATTCATTGGAAATATAAAAATATTTCCTACATAATGATATTTTTTTTATAATTTTTAAACACCAAATAAATTAAATTATTTATGACACAATAATGATGAAGTATTTACCTCATTAATAAATGATTTAAATAAATAATATTATAATGATTAAAATATTTTCTAAAACATGTCCAATTCGGATTGGATGATTTTATTTCGACTATGAGTCATCTTATCTTCATATTTAATTATTTTTGGACCTTTTGAAACTGAAGATAAGTTTATAATAAAATAATATTTCCACACTTTCTAAAGGTGCCCCTCTCCTCCCTTATAAAAGGGCACCTCCTCCCTCTCTTCCTCACACCAATTTGAGCCTTCAAGCTCGTCCAACCCCTGAAAATTTCACTTCCACACTTCCTTAGAAACCTACTAGAGGTACTGGTCTTATCAAAAGACCAACTCTAGTGCCTTAAGAGAAAGTTTAAAGGAGGCACTTCGAGAAAGAGGTAATACCTTCTACCATTTTCTTCAAGTTCCATTCTTCTTCTACTCCCTCTTATTTAGTTGTTTCATTATGAGGTAATAACATTGGTATCCCTCATATACTTATATGTTATTATAAATATGAAACAACCCTATTTCACCTCTTATCCATCCTACGGAAAATGAAATCACCGTGCGTGCGTACATACGGAATACCGTCTCCACGCCGTGGTGTAATCTGTTTTCCACCACCACCTTACTTGGATGGGTATAATGGTGTAAATAATAACTATATATGATTATTATAAAGTGATATTTATTCTGAAATAGTATACATACACTTAAATATAATTCCACGATCATGGGAATGATATCATCGCTCGTGCGTACGTACGGCCTACCGTCTCCACGATGTGATGCGACTCATTCTATATGATCTTCATTGAATAATGATTATATAAATGAATTGAATGAATGAATATGATATATATTACACTAATAACATTCTGTAAATGATGTATCTATATCCTATAAATAGTAATAAGAATTTATTCGACAAAACACGCATAAGAACAAAAAGTAATAAACACCCGAATAACAAGTAGTAATGAAATATTACTAATAAGAAGCTAAGAATATGACCATATATGGTATTATAACAATAAATATGATTCTGTAATAATTCAATGACATTATTTAAATCATTATACAGGAGGTTCGGACACGTACAAATCATATCGGACCTGAGGTAAAGGAAATATCACAATCTCATTTTTATCCGAGATTGTTTATACTTTGGAATTTACTGGGGTGTATTTTATCATCCATATCCATGTTTCCTAAATATGTAATATTATTTCCATCCACCTACAATTTTTTAAATCCAATTTTACCCTTCGATGAGTTTTTAGTAAAAGATATGAAAGAAATCTTTTGTCATTTTTCGTACGAGGTACTTTTTGACTTTTCCGACAAAAGTACGAGAAGAATGTTTTTTTTTAACTTATACGGCATGAATGGATTTTTAAAACATTATTTCCAAGAATATTACTTTACAATTTTTTAAGTTTATTTTTAATCAACTTATTTTAGTTTAGAATTGTATGACATGTTAAGAAAGGAAAAGTGTTTTTGAAGTAGAAAGGATATTTTCCTCAAGAATGGAGTTCAGGTGTTTTATCAAAATTATTTTCCATCTAAGATAATAAAAGGTTATATTTATATCCCTATTATTAAATTGATTTGATTATGTTGTGATGGAAATATTTTTATGAATTCCTTTATCTTATATGAATTGTTTTATGATGTCATGATGTTTAAGATTCCCATTTTTATTACATGGGTTATGCTATGATGTATGGTTTATGATTTTGTGGCACACATAAGAATGGTATCATTATGAGATGGGTGGGACCTATATCTCCCTCCAATTCATTGGGAAAAATTTTATATCTCATGAGATAGACATGGCTGGAATGGCAGGTTAAACCGGTTCAGTGAAACAGGACTGAAACGAGGAGTGAACTCGGTTCAGAAATGGACTTTGTCCACTAAGATAGTCTTGGATATGAGTCTTGACTAATAAGAAATGATTCTCTATGATTATATTTGTATGCCACAAAGTTTCATGTTTTAAGTTATGATTATTGGGATTACATTTTACTACCATGATTTATCCCATGTTATGAAATTATGATCTCTTTTGCAGGGTAATATTTCCAAAATGTTATGTTCTTATAAATTTGATGTGATTTATATTTCTTTTTTTTACCCTTACTGAGAATTTGAGCTCACCCTTTTGTATGTTTTCTTTCCCTAGGTCATGAAGAAGGTTATTAAGTAAGATATTCTAAAAAGGGACTATAGATATGATGAAATAAATGGGATACAGTGTAGATGCTTTATGAACCGGTTGTTTATGTTTCCCAATTTCTAAAGACACTATAACTATATGGTCCTTTCATGGTTTTGTTATATGTTGTAATAAGTATGATTCAATTTTGAAGTATTAACCATGTATGTAATGTATGGGTCGTTATAGTTGGTATCAGAGGAAAGGTATAGTCAACCTTTGGAAACTAGGATGTGAAAGCCTTAGTAAGAAACCTAAGGATATGTCTAAGCATAGAACACAATCTTAGTGTTTTAGAAATGGCCATGAACAACCTATGATAAGACCTTAAGTGTGAAATTTTATTCTTGATTATGTGTTTTTCCTATTATAATTAGTGTTGCTCACACTATTATTCTTGGTTTTAGTCAATGGTTGGAACCTGAAGCAACCATGTCAATGCGGAATGCGATGGGAAATGAAATGATTGTCCCCCTGAGCAACCAAATGATATGGGAGTTGGAATGAAAAATATTGTAGCCATGCTCACACAACTTTCTCAAGCTATGAATCATGCAGGACTTCCAAATGAGCAAAGGAAGGAGCAACATTCTGTTGAATCCTTCATGAGGCAGCGTCCACCTTCATTCAGCGGGTCTTCTGATCCATTAGTGGATGAACAATGGATCAGTACCACTGAAAGGATATTTTCAGTTCTTCAATGTTCTGAAAATTATAAATTCATCTTAGTAGTATATATTTTGGAAGGTGATGTTGATCAATGGTGGAATCTTATTAAGAATATGAGGAAAAAGGATGAAATTGAGTCCATGGAAAGGGACGAGTTCAAGAACTTATTTTTCAATAAGTATTTCCCTCGTATTCTTCGAACAAAGATGGAAAAGGAGTTTCTTGAACTAAAGCAAAATTATGATGAATCCATTGGTACCTACGAATCAAATTTTACAAGACTTGCAAGGTACGCTTCTGCAATTATTATCCAACCTGAGAGTAAGATCGATCGATTCTTTAGTGCTTTAAAACCAAGTCTTCGAATGGCGTTAGCCATAAGGTACTTCAATAGCTATGAGGAAATTGTTTGATGTGCTCTCAAGGTTGATATGGAGATTGGTGTAACCCATCAGTCACATGGTTTTGATAAGAAGAGGAAAATGGAATTTAAAGGAAAATCTAAAGACCACACTGAGAAGAAGATGAGTTTTCCCTTATGCTCAAAGTGTGGAAAGAAACATGGAGGAAATTGTCTTAAGTGGACAAGAAAATGTTATAAGTGTGGAAAAGAAGGTCATCGGGTAATTGAATGTCAAAATAATGGTAAGAAGATGTATAATGATGAAAAAAAAGGAAGGGATACACAGAATGAACCTACTACACTTCAATGTTTCAAGTGCAAGGAAATGGGGCATTACACTAATCAATGCCCAAATCCAAGGGTTGATGATGATGATCGACGTCAACAAACTCTTAAGTCCAAAGACAAAGGAAAGTCACATGCAATTACTATCGGCGATGTGGAGTACGACAACGAAGTGGTGAGAGGTACACTTACCATCCACTCTAAAGTAGAAAATGTTTTATTTGATTCTAGATCCACCCACTCTTTTATTTCTGAAGAATTTTCTAAGGGTATCACTGTATTACCTCAACAATTAGATGTTGAGTTGGCTGTGACAACTCCTAATGGCACAATAGTCGCATCAAAAGTTTATAATTCTTCTCCGATTGAAGTTTGTGGGAAAGTGATTCCTGCAAATCTTGTGATCCTTCCTATAGTGGAATTTGATGTGATTCTTGGCATGGATTGGATTTCTTTATATGGAGCTCATATCAATTTCCAAAGAAGGGAAGTCACATTTCATATTCCAGATCAATCTATGATCGTCTATCGATGCAAGGATGAACATAACCTTCCAGTGGAAATTTCTTCCATCTTATGGGTCTTGATCCCACTAAATGAAGGTTATTTATCTCAAATGGTTGGTGAGAAACTCACAATTAATAATATGCCCATTGTACGGGAGTTTGACGATGTCTTTCTGAAGTAATTGCCAGGTCTTTCACCAAATCGTGAAGTTGAGTTTTCAATAGAACTCATACTGGGTGCTTTGCCTATTTCAAATACACCTTATAGAATGGACCCAATTGAGTTGCAGGAATTGAAGAAGCAACTCTAAGAGAATCTTGATAAAGTATTTATACGCCCTAGTGCGTTACCTTGGGAAGCACCTGTTCTGTTTGTTAAGAAGAAAGATAGATCAATGAGACTCTGCATTGATTATCGAGAACTTAACAAGATCACTATCAAGAACAAATATCCTCTCCCACGCATTGATGACCTATTTAGCCAACTACGCAGAGCTCAATAATTTTCCAAGATTGATCTTCGTTCAGGGTATCATCAATTAAGGGTAAAAAGGGAGGATATACCAAATACGGCTTTCCGTACAAGGTATGGACACTATGAATTTATAGTGATGCCATTTGGTCTTACTAATGCCCCTGCTATCTTCATGGATCTGATGAATAGAGTCTTTAGAGACTATCTTGATCAGTTTGTGGTAGTCTTTATAGATGATATTCTTGTCTATTCAAAGAGCAAGGAAGAACATGAAGATCACTTGAGAATTGTATTAAAGACCCTAAGAAAGGAGAAGCTTTATGCCAAATTTACCAATTGTGAATTTTGGCTTCAAAAAGTTTCATTTTTTGGTCATGTAATCTCAAAATAGGGGATATCTGTGGATCCAGCAAAAACAAAGGTTATCGAAAGATGGTCGAGACCAACAACAGTAACTGAGATCCGAAGTTTTCTTGGTTTGGCTAGATATTACCGATATTTTGTGAAATATTTTTCAAGGTTATCTAACCCACTCACCAAGTTAACTCGAAAAGGAGTTAAGTTTGTTTGGATGGAGGAATGTGGAGAAAATTTCAAAGAGCTAAAAAGAAGTTTAGCCAGTGCACCTGTGCTCACACTACCTTGCAGTGGAGAAAGGTTTGTGATCTACAGTTATGCATCCAAGAAGGGACTGGGATGTGTTCTCATGCAAAATGATATGGTGATAGCTTATGTCTCACGACAGTTGAAAATCCATGAGCAAAATTACCCAACTCATGATTTGGAGTTAGCTGCGGTAATATTTTCATTAAAGATTTGGAGGAATTATCTTTATGGAGAAAAGTGTGACATTTATACTGATCATAAAAGTTTAAAGTATATTTTCACACAAAAGGAGCTGAATATGCGCCAAAGAAGATGGTTGGAGCTGATTAAGGATTACGACTGCTCAATTCATTACCACCCTGTGAAAGAAAATAAGGTGGCAGATGCATTAAGTCGACAAGACCATGCTAGCTTATCCATGATGAGGATCACAAAAGATCCAATATTTATGGATTTACAAAGGATGGATCTTGGAATTATAATGAAAGGGGAAAATCGTATCTTTCTCAAATGAATGTTCAACCATCTATACATGTGAAGATTAAAGAGACGCAGAAAGAAGATTTATAGTTACAAAAGAAGGTGAGAAATGTTCCTGAATTCAAACTTGATTTTGATGGGATAATAAAGTTTAGGAATTGGGTTTGTGTTCCTCCCATCCCCGAATTAAAGGATCTGCTGGATGAGGCTCATAGTTCTTCATTCTCTATTCATCCTGGAAGCACGAATATGTATAGGGACCTGAAAGAGTACTTCTGGTGGGATGGCATGAAAAGAGATGTTACTGAATATGTCTCTCGATGCTTGGTTTGTCAGCAGGTTAAAGCTGAGAGATATAAGTCTAAGGGGATGTTACAACCATTACCCACACCTAAATAGAAATGGGAAAACATCACTATGGACTTTGTCACTGGACTTCCTAAAACATCCAAAGGTAATAATGCTATCTGGGTCATAGTTGATCGTCTTACAAAGTCTGCACACTTCATTTATATTAGAGAGGATTTCTCTCTAGATCAGCTTGCCAGGATATATGTAAAGGAAGTGGTAAGATTTCATGGAGAACCACTTTCTATTATATCTGATCGAGATCCGAGGTTTACCTCAAAGTTCAGGTGAAGTCTTCAGTATACTCTAGATACAGAGTTGAGTTTCAGCAATTCTTATCATCCTCAGACAGACGTTCAGTCTGAGAGGACAATTCAAACTCTAGAAGATATGTTGAGAGCTTTCTCTATGGATTTCAAAGGTGGTTGGGATCAACACCTACCTTTGGTGGAATTTTCTTATAATAATATCTTTCACTCCACTATTCAGATGGCTCCTTATGAAGATCTCTATGGAAAGAAATGCAGGACTCCAACTTGCTGGGATGAAGTTGGGGAAAGAAAGCTATTAGGACTTGATCTTGTTGATGAAATGGCAGAAAAGGTCAGATCTATTCAACAACACATAAGAGCATCTTAGAGTCAACAAAAAAAGTTATGCCGAAAACTGAATAAAAGACCTATAGTTTGAAGTGGGTGGTAAAGTGTTCTTACGAATATCTCCTTGGAAAAGAGTAATGAGATTTGGAAAGAAGGGAAAGTTGAGCCCTAGATATATCAGTCCTTTTGAAATTCTGGATCATGTTGGGAAGGTAGCTTACCGATTGGCGCTTCCACCGAATCTCTCTCAAGTTCACAATGTGTTCCATGTATCTCTCCTGAGAAAGTACATACCTGATCCTTCACATGTACTCAGCTCAGAAGTTGTACCACTAGAACAAGATCTTTATTATGAAGAACAGCCGCTAGAGATTCTGGATCATAGTGAAAAAGTCCTACGGAACAAGACCACTCGCTTGGTGAAAGTTTTATGTATGAACCATCATTTATAATAAGCTACATGGGAACTTGAGGATATGATGAGGGAGAGGTATCCTCATCTGTTTGTTACAAAGTGACAAATTTCGAGGGCGAAATTCATTTTAAGGGGGGTAGAATGTAACACCCGAGACTTTTATGAGAAATATTTTGTTTTTATGTTATATAAATCATCAAAGGAATCTTTCACTACACACAACACTAACTTGGCTCGCTTTACACGCAATCGCGGCCTTCCTCAATAGCTTGCGTCGTACGCAATACCGAGTTTCACTAAACAACGATATATTATAATACTAGCCGTTATGAATAGTATTAACTTAATTTTTAATTTTATAACATTTTAATTCATCTTATACATTTTCTAGAATGAGGTATGAAAACAAAATCAGTTTTTTGGATAAAAGAAGTATTTTTCAAAAAAATGCAGTTTTACCGCCTTTTGATGGCGCACCCACATTAAATCTAGTTTTTGACAAGTTTATAAGTTCAATTTGACAAAATAAAATTCTTCTTTAGAATCAAGATATAAAAATTTACTTTGGATAAATTTTTCATATTATTCTAATAACTTTTATATTTTAATGAATAGTAAAAACACGCTATATTTTAATTAAAAACAAATTTTTCATTGCAATACTTTATATGGTTAAATTATAATATTGAATGTTTTTAAAGTATAAATAGAATATATTTTTACCATTTAATATAATTTATGTCATTATCATTAATTTTACATTGAATTCATAGGTAAAAACATTTCAATCTTTAGCAATGTTTTAACTTTTAAAACTCGTTTGCTTAACAACGGGATTAATTTTAAATTAATTACTGCAACTTCTGTGTTTTGAATTTTGAAAAATGGATTCCATATTTGGAATCAGTGGGTCCAAATTATTTTAATATGTTACTTTTATTTTTTTAATATTTTGAATAGTAACTACGGTAATTTTTATTTACTACGGTTAATGGTAAATAGGGTAATTCAAGGTTAAAAGAATATTATAATAATTCTAAATTACCTTGAAACTTATCCTAACCTTATTGGATGAGTAGTGGCCGACCATGGGCATTCTTGGGTCGATTTTGGGACCCCATTTAGCCACTTGGTAGTGACAATGACAATTTGGATTAATTAATTTAATGTAAGGACAAAATTGACATTAACAAAAATCTTTTAGTAATTAATTTTTATAAGGGGTTATATAGATTATATTTTCGACAATAAATATTCATTGGAAAGCTAAAAAGTTTTCCTACATAATGATATTTTTTTATAATTTTTAGACACCAAATAAATTAAATTATTTATGACACAATAATGATGAAGTATTTACCTCATTAATAAATGATTTAAATAAATAAGATTATAATGATTAAAATATTTTTCAAAACATGTACAATTATGATTGGATGATTTTATTTCAACTATGAGTCATCTTATATTCATCTTTAATGATTTTTGGACCTTTTGAAACTGAAGATAAGTTTATAATAAAATAATATTTCCACACTTTCCAAAGGTGCCCCTCTCCTCCCTTATAAAAGGGCACCTCCTCCCTCTCTTCCTCACACCAATTTGAGCCTTCAAGATCGGCAAAACCCTGCCCATATCACTTCCCCACTTCCTTAGGAACCTACTAGAGGTACTGGTCTTATCAAAATACGAACTCTAGTGCCTTAAGAGAAAGTTTAAAGGAGGCACTTCGAGAAAGAGGTAATACCTTCTACCATTTTCTTCAAGTTCCATTCTTCTTCTACTCCCTCTTCTTTAGTTGTTTCATTATGAGGTAATAACATCGGTATCCCTCATATACTGATATGTTATTATAAATATTAAACAATCCTATTTCACCTCTTATCCATCCTACGGAAAACGAAATCACCGCGCGTGCGTAAGTACGGAATACCGCCTCCACGCCGTGGTGTAATCTGTTTTCCACCACCACCTTACTTGGATGGGTATAATGGTGTAAAGAATAACTATATATGATTATTGTAAAGTGATATTTATTCTGAAATAGTATACATACACGTCAATACAATTCCACGATCATGGGAACGATATCATCGCTCGTGCGTACTTACGGCCTACCATCTCCACGATGTGATGCGACTCGTTCTATATGATCTTCATTGAATAATGATTATATAAATGAATTGAATGAATTAATATGATATATATTAAACTAATACCATTATTTAAATGATGTATCTATATCCTATAAATAGTAATAAGAATTTATTCGACAAAACACGCATAAGAACAAAAAGTAATAAACACCCAAATAACAAGTAGTAATGAAATATTACTAATACGAAGCTAATAATATGACCATATATGGTATCATAACAATGAATATGATTCTTTAATAAGTCAATGACATTATTTAAATCATTATACAGGAGTTTTGGATGCGTACAAAGCATATCGGACCTGAGGTAAGGGAAATATCACAATCTCATTTTTATCCGAGATTGTTTATACTTTGGAATTTACAGGGGTGTATTTTATCATACACATCCATGTTTCCTAAATATGTAATATTATTTCCATCCAACTACAATTTTTTAAATCAAATTTTACCCTTCGGTGATTTTTTAGTAAAAGATATGAAAGGAATCTTTTGTCATTTTTCGTACGAGGTACTTTTTGACTTTTCCGACAAAAGTACGAGAAGAACGTTTTTTTTAAATTATACGGCATGAATGGATTTTTAAAACATTATTTCCAAGAAGCTTCCTTTACAAGTTTTCAAGTTTATTTTTAATCAACTTATTTTAGTTTAGAATTGTATGACATGTTAAGAAAGGAAAAGTGTTTTTGAAGTAGAAAGGATATTTTCCTCAAGAATGGAGTTCAGCTGTTTTATCAAAATTATTTTCCTTCTAAGATAATATAGGGTTCTGTTTCTATCCCTATTATTACATTGATTTTATTATGTTGTGATGGAAATATTTTTATGAATTCCTTTATCTTATATGAATTGTTTTATGATGTCATGATGTTTAAGATTCCCATTTTTATTACATGGGTTATGCTATGATGTATGGTTTATGATTGTGTGGCACACATAAGAATGGTATCATTATGAGATGGGTGGGACCTATATATCCCTCCAATGCATTGGGTAATGATTTTATATCTCATGAGATAGACATGGCTGTAAAGGCAGGTTAAACCGGTTCAGTGAAACAGGACTGAAACGAGGAGTGAACTCGGTTCAGAAATGGACTTTTTCCACTAAGATAGTCTTGGATATGATTCTTGACTAATAAGAAATGATTCTCTATGATTATGTGTGTATGCCAAAAAGTTTCATGTTTTAAGTTATGATTATTGGGATTACATTTCACTACCATGATTTATCTCATGTTATGAAATTATGATCTCTTTTGCAGGGTAAGATTTCCAAAATGTTATGTTCTTATAAATTTGATGTGATTGATATTTCTTTTGTTTACCCTTACTGAGCATTTGAGCTCACCCTTTTGTATGTTTTCTTTCCCCAGGTTATGAAGAAGGTTATTAAGTAAGATATGCCAAAAAGGGACTATAAATATGATGAAATAAATGGGAGACAGTGTAGATGCTTTATGAACCAGTTGTTTATGTTTCCCAGTTTCTAAAGACACTATACCTATACGGTCCTTTCATGGTTTTGTTATATGTTGTAATAAGTATGCTTCAATTTTTAAGTATTAACCATGTATGTAATGTATGGGTCGTTATAACAGGGGCTTCCAAAGGAGACACACTTGGTCGGATAAACCCTTTCTCTAAAAGATCTTGGAGTTTTTTTAATTCCTTTATCTCCACATTCTCCATTATATACTGTTTTTTTATATCATATTGGATCTAGGAATAAGTTCAATGGATAACTCTACCTATCTTTCTTGTGGAAGCCTAGGTAGCTCTTTAAGAAGTATGTCAATGTATTCCTTAATGATGGGGAAATTCTTTATCCTTATACTCTCATTTCCTTTCTCTTCTTCACCGGTCAAATCTATAAAGAAGGCTATAGGAGGTACTTCTAGATAAAGATCAGGTTGATATATCTCTCCTTTTAAAACAACTGTGGGTTGTTTATTCAAGACTACTAAGATTTCCTTACTTCTATAGTTGATTTTAGCATTATACTTTGAGAATCAGTATATCCCTATTATAATTTCTAATTCTAGCATGGGAATGACTACTAGATTTATGATGAGATTATGCTCACCAAAGTAAATACTATAGTTTCTATATGTTTTTTATGGTTGGATAATCCCTCTAGGATTCTTGAATAATAACTCTACTTCTAGAAGTTTAGGGATTGATTCTATATAATTTGAAAACTTAGAGGAAATAAAGGAATGCTTAGAACCAAAATCAAACAAATTACTTTCTAGATTTGAGAGAACAATGAGAGTACCTTCCACCACATAATTTAGAGCTTCAACTTCATCCATAATGATAAAAAAATCATAACCTTTCTCCCTTGGTCTATGATGAGGTTGATGGTGATTCCCCTCTACTTCCCTTAGATTTGGATAGTGATTAGAAAAGTACCCAAGCCATCCACACTTGAATCATTGGACTTCAGGTAGGGCATGAATTTTCTTCCCTTTGTTGTTGGTGTTGGGAAGTTGAGGATTCACCTAAATATGAAAATTCTATGTGATATGGACATCTCTTCTACACTTGTAACACTTCCCTCTCCCGATCAGGTAGTTCCCTAAATGCTTCTTACCACATTTATTGCATGTAAAAATTTTCACTTGATTTCCTCTTCTTACTGGGTCAAAGATCATCCTCAAGATTGGCTCCAGATATCTCTTCTTATCATTAAATTTGTGAGACCACTCCATCTCACCAAACTCCAGTTCAACCTTTATAACACTCCTTATGATTTCTTCATAGTTTTCATAGTCTCAGTTGTCTAAATTCTTCCTTATATGAGGTCTTAGTCCACCAAATATTCTAACAACCTTCCCGTTAGGATCCATGACAAAGCTATAGGCATAACGATAAAATCTTGTGAAGTTTATCTCATAGATTCCAACAAATTTTTTCTCCTTTTTCTTCATCTCAAGTAATTTCTTCTTTATTTTCATTCTCATCAAATGAGGGAAATAATTATTGGAGAAGATTCCCCTAAACTATTCCCACTTCGTAGATTCAATATCCCATCTTGGCCTCATGTTTTTAATCAGTTTCCAACACTGATCATCTTCTCCCTCCAAATGGTAAACAATCAAGGTGACTTTATCTTGTTCAGAACAACAAAATACAGAAAAGATATTTTTTATAGAGCTTATCCACTATTCTGAAATCAATGGACTAACAAGTACAATGAATTTTGGTGGTTGATGAAGCATAAAGGACTCAAAGGAAAGTTGTTCCCATCGTGGTGAAATCGGTCTCTCATCTTTATTCAGGTAATTTCCCATAACTTTAGTTAGTTAATTCATCATTCTCATAAAGGTTTCCATTATGAATTCCATTGGAGGGTCATCAGCACATGGTCCGTTGTACTCACCATTTACATGGTTCCTCCTATTTCTTACCATTTTTATAAAATAATAAAACCTTAGTGAGAAACATGTTTCATAATATTATAATTCCAAAGGAACTTTTATGTCATATAACATCATTCTTAAACATATTATTCATTAAAAACAATTAAATTTTCTCTAAATCCTTCATGATGGTTCATAAAAATATTTTGATTAAATAAATATATCCTCCAGGAGTGTCAAACCAAGAGTGCAGCAAGGCCCATTGTTGTGAATCAATTCTCATTCGAGTCTAATTCAAAGCAATGTTTTTGGGTTTTACCTCTAGATATATCTATTCCAGAGCCACATCCACTTCTTCGTATCTAGACAAGGATTACTTTTTTTAGAAACCAATTACTTAATATTTCACCAAAATACCAGGATGTTTTTCTATATTTATACTTTTCATTAGGGTTCTTCCTAAAGTTTTCAAATCCTAATTTTAAAAAATAACTAAACTATTCTGTTATACCAACTATGGCATCCCACTTTTTTATTACATAAATTTTCTTTACAATTTACAAAGAGATGGTATTTAAAGTTTAGTGTCTTAAAAATAAGGTACATAATACATGAAAACATGAAAAAAATTATTATAAACCACTTTAAATGCTTCTTCATTTGTTCATCCTATGTACAATTACTACAACTCATAACCTGGGTATGTACATCAAAGTAAAGGGTGAGAATAATTCCCAGTAAGAGAAAACAATAGAAACAGTTTACATGTGTAATTGAGAGATATCAATAAGAACATGAGGAATTTCATAAAGGAATGAGAAATAGGCATGTAATAAAAATAATTACTTGAAAATTTGGATAAAATATTTAATTTATACATTCATAATCATATCATCAAGGTCCATTCCCAAGGTGTCATAAAAATTATTGAGGTTATTCACCAAGGTATCGTAAAACTTGTCATCTCTAGAGATTGAATTCTTTACCTGGTGCATTAGAGCACTATCAGGGTGCACACTTAATATGTATTTATTTTCATTTGATCCACATATATCATAATAAAACATTTCATAAATAACCTATAGAGAATAAAAAATGGGTTTCATATCAAAATCACGGTGTTTTAAAAAGTGCTTAAAAACATGATCATTATGTCATTTATAACCCACAGAAATTGAATTAGGGTTTTATATATGTAAATTATAGAATAAAATAAATAATTTTTATATATTGATGAATAAACCTATAAATTAAATAGTTTTTGGTATTCACATAAAGAAATAAAATAATTTATTGAGAAAAAGAGATATTTTGATATGAAAATTCTACAGCATAATGGGTATGAAACATGGTTTTATAAAACATTAAAAAGAGAGGGGACAAGATTAAAACATTCATAAAATACTAATAATACATTATATTGATATAATAAAATGTAAATAATAACATTTTATGGAAATTTTAAAGACATACCACAAAAAAGATAACTTGAAAGGAAAAGAGAAATTGAGAATTCTCTTACCTTGAAGAGTAACTTATAAAAATCTAATATCGTGACCTTGGGGACATAATAACACCTTGGTAGGACTCATTGGGAGGTAAAACTATCATAAATTAATGGTGGATGAATTTGTAATGAAATTAAACAAATTAATGAGTGGGTATTTATAGCAAAAGTGAGGGAGTTTTTTATTAATTCATGAGGACTTGCAAAACCATGGCCTTGCCCATGGTATTTACCATGGTATTGGACACTTGGAGAACATATTGAGTTAATTTAACACATAATAGTCGAAAATCATTTTAAATTAATAATTACATCATTATTACATAGCTGTGATTTCATTAAACTTACCGAAAAACTCAAACTGTATTTTTACTATTCACGAAAAACTAAAGTATTTTATAAAATTCCCATAAATTCACCCTAATCTAATATAAACCTTATGAATTCAAAAATGAAATTTATTTTTATCATAATAATTCTATAAATATGATAAAATTAACTTTTAACTCTAAAAAAATAATTATTAAAAATATTAGCAGACAGAAAATACATAGTAAACTGCATAGTAAAATTTTCAACAATTGAAAAAATAAAATTATTTTATCATTTTTAATTAAAAAGGGGTGTTTTTATAACACTATTTCATTATAATAAACATTTTTAATAAAACCTTATCTTAATATAATAATTTATATCTCTAAAAATTACACTTTTTACTCGAAAAAACAATTTATCAAATTTCATCTCAATTTTAAAGAAAAACTATTATTAAAATGAAAATGATGAAATAAAAATTTTATTTAAAAAAATGGAATACATTTTAAGTAACTAGGGACTTGAAACATAACCCCTTAAAACACTTGTATATGACCTAAGGGTAATGTTTGTGATGGTGATGGACTCTTGGGGTGGCACGGATAACATCGTCCAAGTGGTATTATACACAAACTTGAACTTCTCTCGTAGGAGATTTTGTTCAAGATTAACATGTTAAAGCTCAGGTTAGACTTGGTCCAAAGAAAATCCTAGTGATGCTTCCTCCTTCCCAAGCTCCTAAAAATGGTCTTCTTACATCCTGATTCTACTAGATGAGTCCATCGAATCTTCTTTCTACATTAATTAACCATTGTCATTTCTATTTATAAACAATAATTATAACGTTAAAAAAATTATTATTATTTCCAATGGTCATATTAACCAACATTCAAAACATGATGGTCGCATTTCATTTATACATATATATTTTATTGATTATGATATATTAAAATATTCATTTTTAGGAAAAAAATATTATTCAAAAGTTCGGGTTGTTACAAGCAAAGTTCTCATAGAATATAACATGGTAGTGACCTTTAATAAAGGCATATCTTAATATAATCGTGAGTATCATGTGAGATCTAGCGAACTAAAATTTTTTAGCAGTTGGCTCTAGTAAAAGTGGGAGCCTGTTAGATTTGGTGCCCTAGAACCAACTTTTTTTTACTTTATGATAACCTATATTCATAGTTTTAAATATTAATAAAATTATTATCACATCATTATTTTTCTTATTCATAACATAGTATGTGATAATGTCCTAAGAGTAGCTGTCGCACAAAAATTTTATAGAAGTTCCCTGCTATGATGAGAACCCAAAAGTTCCATAACATTATTCTTAAAATATATGTTCTATATCTGGATGAAATCATTTGAGGGAAATAAATGATATAGGATATCCGGGGTGGAGACTCATAGGACTTTGAGTCACCTTCTCATTGTGTACGCCCTTGGTAATATACAATGTATGACATTATTAGAAAGATACCCACGAGTAGGAAATCAACATTTATATATGTCGTTGGATGATTCTATTTAAGGACATGTGTATTGATCCTTAGACTTTAAGATTATTATTATTGAATATTATAATTCGTGCACTTTGATATATTGATGAAAACCATGATAACATATGTTCACAGCGATGTAGGATATATTGGGTGTGTCATGAGTAATACTAAATTAATGAATAATGCAAGAAAGGATTTATCCCTTCTGTTCTTTAATGGAAGTTGATATCTAAATCTCTTTGATGTAAGTGATATATCCTAAATAAATCCATGTCCATGGTGTTCTATAGGAAAGTTTGATTTTTGAAAATTCAAATAAAGAGACATCGAGCTCATGGTTAATGACACCAGTATGAAACCTTCTTGATTATAGATATCATGAAAAAGGAATTATATTATATATTAAGCGTACATATGAGGTATTATTTCATTATGGAAATAAATTATTCTCTATGGGTTCTTTGGCATGTCACTAGATGCTAACCTTGGACTTTAGGCTGTTTCACCTAATGTCGTTGAGAAAGAGGCCTAGAGAATCACACACTAAGTGTATCCAGAATCTATGTTAAAAAATATATTATTATTTATTATGTAACAAGTTGAATAAATATTATTCACACATGTGGTTTAATAATTATTCATTTTTTCTTTATCTCATATATTTTGTCGCCAGTTATTCTAGAGAATATTATCAGAGTGGAATATTTAATAAATATTTATTTCTTATTTAATTAATATAATATTTATTTATTTATTGGTGAATAATGTAGTGATATTTATTTTTTAAATAAAAATTCATTTTTTAAGAATCGATAAATATTGCAGTGGAATAGAAGACAAAGTTTAATGATCTAGTGAGAACTAATATATATTCAATATTATTTTAATAAATAATATTTAATTTTAAATCATGAGTTTAGAGAATGTCAATAAATAATAATAATAATATTATTATTATTATTATAGACATGGTGTTCCACAAGTATTTAATAAATACTAAAGGGAACTTGTGAAATTATTTATTTCTAACCCTATATATATAAACTCAATTATATTATTTTTAAATAGAGCCAAATTCATTTTTTTTGTTGTACACAATGAGTCTGTAAAATCCTCTTGAAGCCCTAAGGATATCCCTTCTCCAATAATTATCCCAATAATGGAGAGAAATATTACTCCAACTTCCACTCTCGCTAGAGAGATCAAGGAGAATACTTTGGAAGATATTCTCATGTCTATTATAGGAGAATGACAAAAGTGATAGGATCTATCATTCTTGCACCTAGATATTCCTACAATGATGTTTAGTGATTTTTGGAACCTGTGTGGATCACTGCTGGATGGAATATACTCTTGATTCCTAAAATGCAATGATAGTATATAATAGATATGTTGTCACGTCCATTAATGAAGAAATAATTTCTAATATGGTAATTATTTAATTGCTTAAATTAACTATAAATAATATCTTATGATCATGATAATTGGTTCAAGAGTTTTATCCATTTTCTATATTATCTGATTCAATTTTTTTATCACATTTTTTATCATTGTGTAAATATCAGATTGATCATCGATCATGAAAAAAATTAAAGTTGGACATGACTCTTCACATGCTTTCATTGTGTCTGAAACCTTTACTTATTCCATGGGGACCTTTGGAATCTATTCCTATACCAACTCTTGTGTATCTTGAGCATCAACTTCATAAAATTAAATCTTTCACCCACTATCTTTTTTAGGATGTTCTACCTCTCAATAAATATGGCTTGTATGGTGACAATAACTTTCTTGTCTATGGGGTTATATAGGTAATATCCATTTTTACTTAGTATTCCCTATAAAGATATACTTTGTGCCCTGGGGTGCTATTTTATTTCCTGAAAATCATTAACAAACACCTTGAAACCACATACACGTGTGTGTGAAAAAATGGGTATCTTTCCATTCCATAAATTAAAGGGAATTCTATTTTCTGCATTTTTGGTACTCAATTTAGTATGTTGGCTGTAGTTTTTAATTCATATCCCCCAAAGTATAATGAAATATCTACATGAATCATCATCAACCTTACCATGTCTAAAAAGGTATGGTTTCTCCTTTAACTAACACCATTTCACTATGGTGTGTAAGGAGGAGTGAGTTGAGATAGAATCCCAAAATCTTGTAAAAAGTCGATAAACACTTGGTTAATATATTCACCACCTCAATTTGATAGAAGCTTCTTTATCTTCATTACAAGTTGATTATCTACTTCATTCTTGAATTCTTTGAATTTTTTAAAGGACTCAGACTTACACCTCATCAAGTATACATAGTCATATCTAATCAAGTCATCAGTAAAAGTTATGAAGTAAGAATATATGCCTTAAGCTTTTACTAGAAATGGTTCACAAACATTAGTGTGTAACAATTTTAAAATATTTGTGTCCCTTTCACCTTTTCCACCAAATAGAAATTTTGTAATTTTTCCTTATAAACAATAATGACATCTTTCAAGTGGTTTTAGATCAAAAGAGTCTAAATAGCTATCTTGGTAGATCTTTGTCAAACACTTCTCGTTTACAAGACAAATTTGATGATGCCATACCTGGGTGTTATATGATTCATGTGAATATGATTCATCATCTATGTTCAACACTTGGGTTTCATAATTTAATGCATAAATACCATCATTTAAATGTTCAATACCATAATATATGTTGCCTTTATAAAATAAACAACTTTTATATCCAAAATTTAAAATAAAACCATTTGAATCTAAGCATGATACATAAATTATGTTCTTGGAAATAGTTGGTACATAATATAAATCACCTAAAACAAATATCATTCCTTTTGTAAATGAAAGGTGGTAGTCACTAATGGCTAGAGCATCCATACTCATGTCATTTTAGCTCTAAAATCCACATATCCTCTAGAAATATTGCATAATATACTTGTTTACGACATTTAGATATAGATGTGAGAACTAAAAGTTTAATCTAATACCTAATGTGTATGTTTTAAAAGATTACACTAGATAAAGAATTCACCTTTATCATTCCCTTGTTTCAGGGTGAATTTCCTCCTCCAGTGGCCTTTCTTGACACATGAAAAATATAATACCTCCTTTTATGAACCATACCTCTGGATATTTATCTTCTTTGAATGATGGTTCTCATAATATTTATACTTGTTATGAGTCTTGGGACCCTTCTCCTTGGTCTTTATTTTCTTATTCACTATATGGACTGTGGGTTTGTCACACCCCATGTGCGAATTAGAGTAAGAATTTTTGGAAGACTCTTCTATTTATTTATCCTATTACAATTAATAACAAAACTAGAGAAGGTCATGAGAAGTGAGGTAAGTCTGATATTTATGTCAACTCATCTAGTAATTTAATCCCTAAGATGTCTAAGCATTCAATGTAGCTAATAATCTTGACTACGTGAGACCCAGATGGTGCTGACTCACTAATATTAGTTGTAAACAGAGCATTGGATATCTCATATCTCTATTGTATCGCCTTCTCTTGATAGAGATCCCAAAGGTGAGACAACATTTTATACACATACATGTCCTCATGTTGCTTCAGAAGCTCATTGGTCGTGGATGATATCATGAAAAATTGAACATCTATGGAATCGTTCAAATGTTTCTCATAGAGAGATAACTCTTTCTCACTAGCCTCATTATGAGGCGCATTAAGAATAGGTTCTTCCAGTATATATAATTTCCTATAATGTGTAAGCACCTTTTCCATTATTGTAGATTTTTTCTAGTGAGAAATTCATCCTTCTCAAGTACGAATCGTAATGATATGTTTGAATTCATTTTTATTATTGCTTCTAAAAATTATATGAGTAAAGTTTTAATACTTTATCTATTGAAATTTAAACAAATAAATAAATATTATATTTATTAATCTCCCACTATTTTATAGAAACTCAATATCCCTCACCATTGTCTTTAGCATATCCCATTTGTTTTATATTCTAGTGGAAATGATCCATATTCTCCTTCTCTTCACCTTGAATTTGGCCGATCAAAATATTTTAAGGGTTTTATGTAGGAATTACAAATGAAAACTATATTAACTCATAGTTCCTTAATCTGTTGAGTGGATTCCACAATCCCGAAATCCTTAAATTGGATTTCCTCAACCATTTACTCTTAGTTGCACTAAGTCCTTATTTGGAGGTTAACCCTTGATGTGAAATAAGTTAATTCAACCCAAAACTTCATGTTAGAATTCATTGATAATTGAAAACACCCCAAATTTGGTTGGGCAAGAACTTTGAGATATGGTTCAATTTTAACTGAAGTAGTAGAAGGATATATCGACTTAATATATATAATTGATGGATTTTTTCTTTTATCCATAAATTTACAATTACTATTTTTATTACATTCATGTTAATATTAATTTGATTTACTTAAGTGATTAACAATGTATTAGGTAATATTTATGCATAATCCAACTTATTTTAATTATATCTTAATGATTATTAATTCATTAATTAATATGATCATGATGAAACATCCATAATAAAATAAACATGAAACTTTATAGAAATAAAATAATAAATTGGTATGATCATGATCTTTTACTAATGTTTAGTTTATCTAGTGGATGATAAACTAACCATCAACCTAGGTGGAAAACACCTCGAACCAATTAAGGCTCATGTTGCAACTTTTCATTTGTCCATCAATGTATCTCTATTAGATTGGTTTCACCTCAACTCCAAACTTGAACTGCCTCCACTAGCTTGGAAGATCCATCCATTATATATTCTTTTACTCACATATAGGCTAGGGGAACCAAATGATTTATTGGGGGTTTATATAAAAGAAACCATGGGAACACATGCCCTTACATAATGAGAGGATAGATGAAACATAGGCCAAAAAAATAATTTAATAATAAATTAAATGAAACCAATGACATAAAAAGGTCTCGTATAGGCTCATTATCATCCATATGCATGTAATGAATTATGTATTTAATAAAATTAGCATTCAATTCTAATCATTATTATTTAAGATAAATCACGCTCGAATTAATTAATTGTCTTCTTTAATTAATCAATTATTTTATATTAATTATCAACTGAATTTACTTGATATTACCATCCATCATAATTTTAAACAAATTAAATAAATTTATTTAAAATTAATTGTGTGCAATAAAATAAATGTACCTTGGGGGAAACATGGTGAGTACCCGTCTGAACTACCCGATGTGTATTATACTTCTATACTGTTTATTCTTGTGACATGTGGAATATACAACTGATCACATAATTTCATGGTGTGTACTATCAACTTAATGAACACATGGAATATATGGTATTTACATCATGTTTTATGCTTCAATGCACATAGAGTAATAACTATAATAAAAATTATACATGATATGAATATCCAAATATTACAGAGAAATTAATTGGACAATTATATATATATTACCAATCACATAGTGTGTACTATAAACTTAATGACCACACAGAACACATGTTGATAATATTTTCACAATATAATAAATTAATTTTAATTCTATATAATTTGGTAAAATTACATAGTTTATAAATTGGAGATATACATCATATATTCTTCTCATCATCTATCCATAGCACACACATAGAGAGTTAAAGTGTAATCATGCAATGTAAAATGTTGGAGAACACGATGTGTACATGGTATACATGGTGTGTGGTTTTCAAGTTACACGTTCACCAGTCATGTAAGCCTTGTAAGAGGATGCATGGCATGTCTATGAGCATAGGAATACATGTTGTGTAATGAAGTTACATGGTGTGTACTCCAGATAACTATGCGCTAGGCTAGCCTATTCAACACATGGTATAAGATTAAATTCACCATGTTTAATAAATTCACATGACTTAAATTAATTCCATATTAATTCAGGGTGAATTAAACACTATTACATGATGTTTACCCCTGGGTTACATGGTGTGTACCTCCGGGTTACATGACATGTACTATTGTGTTATCCATCCAGACTCCTTAGCACATCCAGATGAGATCTCTGAATTTATTTCATTTATAAAATTAATCATTTTGATTATATTTACAATAAATTAAAAATGAAGAAAGTATATCTCACAATTTTGATTAAAAAATTATTAAACTAGAATTGAAAACCAATGAAAAATATGTAAATCAATCAACAATGTTTAAATAATTATAAGTAATTATGTAACCCCTTTGATATCACTTGTAGGTTCCGAGCATAGTGGAAGTATCAGATGGGTTATGCCCAAATTTTATTTTATTTTTCATCGTCAATGATTAATCTGAGATTTACATGATGATGAACACTATGATCAACAAAATTGAATCAAAGAATATAGAAAATGGATAAACACCAAAACCAAAGTTTATGATCATACCATATTATTTATAATTAATTTAACAAATTAAATAATTACCATGTGAGAAATTATTTCTTCAATGAGGGATCTCACAACATCTCTATATTTTACCATCATTGCATTTTTGGAATCAAGAATATATTCCCCACATCAGTTATCCACATGTGTTTCATTAACCCCCAAATGACGCCAAAGTAATTTTTGGGATCTAGCATGGTAGATCCTAAGGCTTGCATTGTTCACCTTTGATTTCCCCAAGAATCACTTCCAAAGGATTCTCCTTGATCACTCTCTAAACTCAAGAGTGGAAGATGGAGGAAGATCACTCTCTATTCTTGAGAGTGTCTTGGGAGAGGGATCTCTCTAGGGCTTGAGAGGATTCTCTCCAAATTTCATTGTGCACAACACAAAAATAAACTAGCTCTAATAAGAGAATAATATAATTGGTTTTATATACCTATAGGGTTAGAAAATAAAAGTTTCAAAATCACCCTTAATATTTCAGTAATCCCTACAAAACCCCATTTCTATAACAATGATATTATTTTTTATTTCTTGAAATATGCTAAACTCACAAATTAAATTAAATATTATTTATTCACATAATATTCAATATATATTATTTCTCTTCGGAACATTAAACTTGGTTTTTTTATTCCTCCATAATATTTATCAGGCCTTGAATAATGAGTATTGATTTAATAAATAAATATCATTGCATTATTCACAAATAAATAAATAAATATTTTATTCACTAAATAGAAAATAAATATTCATTAAATATTCTACTCATAAAATATTCTCTCAAATAACTGGTGTTGGAATATATGAGATCAAGAAAACATTAATAATTATTAAACCATATTTGGGAATAATATTTATTAAAAAGATTAAATAAGAAATAATAATATATTATTTAAATGAGATTTTGGATACACTTAGTGTGTGACCCTATCTTCCTCTTTCTTAGTAGAATTAGGAAAAGCAGGCTAAAGTCCAAGAAGCATCTAGAAACATGTCAAGGCACCCATAGAGAAATAATTCAATACTGCAATGACATAATACCTCATATATATGCTTACTATGTAATATAATCTCTTTATCATGATATATTTAATTAAGCAGGTTGTATCCTAGTGCCATCAACCTATATGTTCGATGTCTCCTTTTTTGACTTTCTAAAAATCAAACTTTCCTATAAAACACCATGTACATGGATTTATTTAGGCTCTATAATTTACATAAAAGGGCACAAGGTATCAACTTCTATTAAAGAATATAAGGTACAAATTCTTTCTCTCATTATTCATTAATGAAATATTACTCATGATGCACCCAACATATAATAACCCTTTTCTTTATTACACATTAATTCATGATTTATTACATAATAATGCACATAATATAACCCATAATATCAATAAGCTTAATGTATTTGTAATATTAGGTACATAACACATAAAATTAACCCATAAATATCTTCTAACTTAGTTAAAGATCTCTAAATTCACCCATAAATATCTTCCCCTTTAGTACTCCTAATTAAAACATTTCTTCATAACCTGGGGAAAGAAAACATAAGAAATGGGTGAGATTAGATTCTCAATAAGGTTAAATAAGGGATATATGTAATCATAACATGAGAATAAGGGTATGATAAAATTATCATATCATTAGAAGATCACACCTTGTATATCAAAGATCATAAACATGAGACATGGAACAAATAATGGCAGTTCACAAAATATGAATCATAAGATAATTGAGATCATAATCCATGAAATCATAACATTTGAATAATATATGTAATTTTTGGAATACACATAAGCATATAAAATCATTCCCTACAAGTCAAGGCTTATTTCCAAAACTTATTAGGGCACTTCATGGGGGATACACTTACAAGGCGAGACACACCATCATCCCCAATTGCAACCCTTTCTTTATATTGGATCTAGTTATACCTTATTCCCATGATGAATCAATCTCATTGACTTGTTCTCATCATTATATTATGATATATAAATATTTATTCTATGCATTGGAGAGATATAAAGGGCTCACCCAGTACTATCTGAGCCACCCCATCGTGTAATCTATAACAGGATTACCCAACACTATCTTGGACACCCCATCATATAAGTTGTAATGGGATTACCTAATGTTATCTGGTCCACCCCATCATATAATCTATAATGGTCTTAACCTATTCTATTTGGACCACCCCATCGTATAAGCTATAACGGGCTTACCAAGTGCTATCTGATACCCACCATCAAATAAACTATAACGGGCTTACCCAATGCTATCTAGGCCACCCCATATTATAAGCTATGTCTATGAACCACAAAATGAATAAATTAAAAATAAATTTAATATAATCATAAAACTCATAAAAATAATTATTCTTTCATAACTTGATTAACCCATTGAAAATAAATTGGTTTCATGTCAATCTATTTGAAGTGTGATTAGCCCATTGAAAAGAAATGGGTTTCATAACAATCTCTTTGTATCATGATTAACCTGTAGAAAATAAAGAGGTTCAATAAAAATCATGCCACAAAAACATAAACCATTCATAGAAATAATATTAATGGTTTCCTTGGATCATATCTCTAGTAAATCATAAACTATATCAAAGGACATCATCTTAGATGGAGAAGGATTTTGAAAGATCACTTGGAAAATAACCTTTCTTTGAAAAATCACTTTTTAAAACATATAACATTTTAAAAATAAATTTATTTTAAATACACTTTGAAAACATATAAATTAAGAATTAAAATTAATTTAAAACATTTCTTGAGTAAAATAACCTTTCCACTTTGAAAAATTCTTTTTAAAACATAAAATTTTTTAAAACCATTTCCATTGAAAATAACCTTGAAAACTTATAAAGGATGATTTGAAAAACATATAAATAACTTTATAAAATTTAAAACATTTTTAAAATAATTTTCCATGAAAATGAGATTAAAATTTCATTTAAAATATTTTTAGAAAAAATTATTTTGAAAGAACAATGATTCCTGACCGAAAGGAGAAATAAAGTTGAATTTTCTTTAAAACATTTTCTTAATTATCTTAAGTGACAAAGAGAGGTAAAATGGTACCATTAATTGAATATATCATGAATAAACATAGTATAGTAATATTAATTAGATTTATTGAGATATTAATCATAGTATTTCCTTAATTGAATCATAATCATAAACAATCCTGATAAACAATGATATTGTAGCAATAAACACTTATCACTTTGGTAAATTTGAATCAAAAATCCCCATGAAATAATAAAATAACATGAAGCTTAAAATATAATTAAAATAATTATATTAGAAATAAAATATAAAAAATGTAATTATATACTCCTTGTAAAATAATATAGTTTCATAACATAACATGGGTCTCAAAGAAAGAAAATTGAGACAAAATTACTTTACTGATTTGGTAACTTTTGAACTGTAAACTACATGAAAGAGAGATCATAAAATGGATATATGTATACATATAAATTTAAGTTTAATAATCATAAAATAAATTCATGTTCATTATAGACACCAAAAATAATAATTTAGTGATGAATAAGTCATAGGTCTCGCATAAATAAAAGTGAGACTAAAAACCTTCTTACTACTTGAGAAACTTTTGAATCATGAGATCCATGAAATAAAAACTTAAATTGAAACTTTTAATGTAATAAAATAAATTAAATTCATTATATAACATTTAATAATTCATTATATACACCCCATAATAAAAATAAGTGTTGAATATAGCATATATCTCATAGAAATAAAAGTAAGACGAGAAAACCCTTACCTTAAGTCTTGACTTTCCTCATACACATTCAAACCTCCTATATAATAAATATAATTTCATTATAAACAAACCAAATAACCATATTGTTATATATAATCTCATATATGATTTTATTATTACTTTATATTACCCATTTATTAACAATTTCATGTTAAAGTTACATTTCGAGTAATAACTACTTTGTTTTTCCTATATGTTTTGACTTGTTATTATCGATCCTCTTACTTAGATAATGATTTACTTATTTAAAGAATTTAAAAAATGATATAAATATCATATAAATTCAATATATAATTATTTATAATAATCTATAAAATATATAAATATGAAATGAAATACACCATTCATGGAGGTGGTAGGTCGTACGTACGCATGAACGTTGTTTCCATTTTCTTATCATGTTTTTTTTAAATAAAAGTAAATGATATATATATATATATAATTAAAATAAAATTATTATTTCATATATATCAAATATGTTTACTAAACTCATCCTTGA
This sequence comes from Viscum album, assembly GCA_963277665.1. NCBI lineage: Eukaryota > Viridiplantae > Streptophyta > Magnoliopsida > Santalales > Viscaceae > Viscum > Viscum album. The sequence continues at coordinate 1,870,752,627 of OY728163.1, forward strand.
TACATTTCATGTAAAGCGTTAACGAATAACATCGCTTTGAGGAGGCGGTAGTCCACACATCCACAAATGATGTTATCATATTCACATAAAATGGAAATAATGAATGTATGTGTTATATAATAATTAAAAAGGAATAAGTAAATCATTAATATCATATATATCATATAAAAACATTAATTCAATTATTATTCCCAACCTTTAAAGGTGGTAATGGATGAACGAACGACATCGGTTCACGAGGAAGTAGTCCTCCATACACATGAATGATGATTGTGTATCCCATTTGATGGAAGTGTTTGTAGGTGTAGTTATAACCATTAAAATAACAATATATAAGTATATTGAGCATAATTATGTTATTATATAAGAATTTAGTATGAATAATTGAGAGAGTGGAGAAAGAAATAAAACAAAAGTGCTTGTTGAAGGATGTTATATATTCCTTGGGTAATTCATTTTGGTTTTCACCAAAAGACTAACTTGGTTTAATTTATTACCAAATTTAGGCTTATATAATGAGATTAGGTATGTTGGGATATTATTTTTTAGTTCTTTTATGATCCAAATGTCTTAATATGTGTGAATAAGTTAGGATGTGAGTACACTTTTATAGTGGAGGAGGAGTGGTGTTCTTGTAAATATAAAAGGTTAAACACTATTGAGAGGTCTTCCTTACATAATGTACCTCCAATAATGATCCATTTTTTATAAAATAGAATATATAGCCTAAATATGCCCATAAATGGATTTTTTACATGTTTCTATGTTATTTTTTCCCTAAAGTTAAAGTTTTACCACTAAGTAAACTCATTTTTTCCTTAATAGATGTAATTAATTTTAATTACTTTCACTAATATTTTTGTTAAAAAATTAATTTGACCTTAATCGAAATTATAAATTATTTTTATTAAAAATATGGAATCTATTTTTTCAAATTTTAAACACAGAAGTGGTATAAATTAATTTAAAATTAATCCTGTAGACAGGAAGCGACAGCGGGTTTTTAAAGTGAAAATGTTCAAAAGTTTGAAATGTTCTTATATACAATTTCAATGTGAAATTGATTATAATTATATAAATTGTATTAATATATGTATAATTTATCCAAATATACTTTAAAAGAAATTTTAAATATAATTTATCTATATTAATAAATTATATGAAAATATAGTTTTCAATAAAAATTCAGTATTTTTCACTGTTCGTCCAAAAATGAAACTTCTATGAAAAAAACCAAAAATTCACCCCAAGATAATTTTGAAATTACAATTTTAAAAATCAAGTTTATTTTATAAAATAGAATTTATAAAATTTTCAATAATTATTTTCAAAATAGGTGCTCTATTAAAAGGTGATAAAATTACCTTTTAGAAAAATATATATCTTTATACATAAAATTGGTTTTATTCTTATATATTGTCTAGAAAAAAACATAATATGAGAATTAATTATTTTAATGAATAATATATATATATATATCATTAGAATCATTTATTAAAAGTTTTTTAATAAATTTATTATGGTAAAATGTGTTTTATTTCATAAATATAGTTTTCCAGCAAAAGATTTCATATATTTTAAAAAGGATTTTATTTTAATTTCCTATTAATTGGTCACCAAATAATTCTTATTATATAAATGTGTAAACCATATTTTAATTATTTAATTAATCTTATCACTAATATCCATTCTAATGCCTAGGTCATAACTATAATAATACTTTAGTAATAATATTAATAATACATTTTAGTTTGGTAAAACTAGGTATTAGGTGTCACACAAATTATTAAAGGAACTCGTCATTGTGTGTAACACAATACAAACATGGTATTGTGTGTACTAAAATCTAACCTAAGTGGTTCATATATCACAAGCTCAACTTGGTGTTATGTATAAAGAAAGAATAACTTGGTGCTTTAATATAACATAAACTATATTCAGTGTTGCATGAAATAAAAAATATCAAAAATAATAAATTAGATAAAATAATAATAATTCATAAAAGATTATGGTATTACATTTTACCCCCCTTAAAACGGATTTTACCCTCTAAAATCATCTGGGTTATTAAAGGTTTAACACTTGAAAGTTTCTTCCATAGAAACCCACATCATAAAAATGAACACTACAACTTTATTTAATAAGGGAAATTTATAAACATAATAGTAACCCAAATTAACTCATAACTAGGTTTATACATAGAAGAACATAGGTGGAAAGTGAAAACATGGACAAGAAAGAGAAATATAACTATCATGTTTTGATGTAGAGTGATAAAGAACCTGGTTAGTATAAAGTTAACAATCATAAATCCATGACCTAAAGAGGCTTGAAAAAAGTCATTAATATCACCAAAAATGATAATAACGACACAATAATTTATTTCAAGACCCTTTTCATAAATTTGATGAATTTTAATGAGAAGATATAATTACTTGATTTCAACACAACATCTCCCTTTATTGCGCCTTGATCATTTTCTACTTTAACACTTATTCCATGAAATAAAGGTAGATTTTTCATTCCTGAAGCATTAGATGATCATGAGATCCATAAATAGAATGATCGGTCATTCCATCTATCTTTATCACAACAAAATGGTTTTCACAAGTTATCCAATATGCATAAATACTCATGTGGAGAGATAATACTTTAACCACTAAACCCTCATTTAATATTTAACATAAACCAATCCATAAATGGTTTACCTTGTAACACTTCTGAAAGATGAAAGTCCAAAAACTTTAAAAATAAGGTCACTGAATTTCTCAAAATAAGATTAACATTGATCCCCCATATATCATAAAGTAGCTCTTGGTTGTCACATACAAAACACGGTAATATCTTTATCATTTTTTCTCTTGAAACATGGTAATAACCTGAATTACCATAAAACATTATTGAAAACATGCAAGATTTATTTTTCAAAATATTATTGGATATATTCCTTAAATCATAAAAAAGGTTGTAAAATTCATCCATGATAACATAAACCACTTTTTTAATAAATAAATAATCAATTCCATGGTAATTATTACTTTCTAATTTACTTTATCCATATCAATCATATCTTTATCCAAGATAAACACAATTTCCTCAAAATTAGGGACACAATAAGGTTACCTTCCCTTAATCAAAATATCACCCTTCCATTAAATACCTTTTCTAGGTCATCATCACCATTCAATATATTTTTGAACATCTTTAATGGAAATAATATACTTCCTGATTCATATAAAATAATTCTTGAATTCAAATACATATATACTTCAATCATCCAACTTTATTCTTAAACCATTATGTAGGATTCATCACCTTATTCCTTAATACCCCTTTCCTAGAATTTTGAAATATGAATCGTGTCTTAAGGTTCCTCAACTTCAATTTAATAATTATTCTTAAGTTAAATGTAAACAATACTATTAGAAAATATCATACCTTTCTCATGTCATTTGTAGTATCTTTATCTTCAGAGGTATAACCAATACTCATACCACCTTCCTGATGCCAACGAGCCCGTACCTAAGTGGTAAGGGCTCCTACTCGGCATCCAAGAGACCCGGGTTCAAAACCGGGTGGAGGTGAATTTTCGGGGGTACTGTAGTAGTATTGTAGCAGTGCTGTAGTAGTCACTGTAGCAATCAATTTAGCAATACTGTAGCAGTCACTGTAGCAGTATTGTTCGGTACTGTAGCAGCCAGAACTATTCACCTGATTTGGGGCTTTGGACCATTGGTTTGGTCCTACGGGTCTCAAGGGCCTTCGGGTCATCAAAGGCCTTCGGGACATAGGGCCTTTGGGCCACGTAGACCATGGAGTATCCCAGTTCACACAGAACAGGCCCCACAAGAGGATCATAGAAACAAAGAGTAGTAGACACCAGATACAAAGCTAATTGGATTGGAAGAATGAGAGGGTATGGAAGCCGCCATCGGGACCAGGCACCGTGCATCTTTTTACGGGGCAATGCTAGCCGATCATAAATTCAAGATGGAGATCTAGGTGATCAATGACGTAGAAGATGGGGAGGGGCAGTTCAAGTGGGATAGGTCTACGGGTCATGTATTGGGCATAGTATGCCTATGGGCCTTCGGGTCATGTATACAGGTTTTTTGGGCCTTATGTCCTAAGACTACGGGTCATGTACGGGTTCCCCTTCAACCCTTAAAAAGGGGATTATCCATAATAAAATAAAAAGAAGGCCTTTGGGACATTCGAGGATACCACCTTCCTGATTATCTTCATGATATTTCCACTTATGAAATCGATTTTTATAATTCTCATACTTTTGACATCTCAAATATAAGGGATCAGATCTATGTGGATTGGCCCTTTGTGTGTTTCCAAAGACTGGGGTTCTTGGAGGAGACTCGGAGGAAGTCTGGAGGAGTTCAGGTGCAGGGAATTGGAAGCAGGGGACTTTCACGGTGTGAAAGTTTGATTCACATCGTGTAATATTTCAGGGTTTGAAAAATAAATAAAATGAAGAGGTGAGTATTTTTTCAAAGAACACAAACCTTGAGGTATTACACAACATGAAATGTGATTACACGTCGTGTAATACCTTGATTATATATGTTTTAAAACATTTCAGTTGCTTGGGTTATCAAACCCTACGGCTACAACATCCCTCTCTCTCAACTCCAGGAGACCCAGTGACCCACTCTTCAATGTTGTAGAGATCCCTTCAATGGGAATCGATATCGGGATTCTGTCTTTGATCTTTAGTGATCCAACTTCAATCTGAGGTATTATATACCTCTGTTCCAATGGTTTCTTTGATCCTTTTCATCTCATTTATCTTTTCCATGTGACGGTACTTGATCTCCATGTTCCTAATGAAGTTTCCTTGGTTTTTGGTTGGTTCAGTTGTGACACGACATCCTTAGGTGGATGCAATTGTTGCAGGAGAGGTGATCGGGATCCATTGCATTGATCTATTCTTGTGTAAAGAACTTCAATGACCTTTTAAGGTAGGGGATTCAGGGTTTCTTTTTTTATTTATGTGAAATTGTAGAGTTATCAATATTTATCCCCTTGGATCGAAATGGAATTGACCTAATTACATACTTAAACCGAATTAAAGAATTGGTATTGATCTCACAATGATGTTGTTTATTTATATCATGATAACGGTTTGCCTCTTGATTTTCAAGATAGTGTGATATCTATTAATTTCTTGGTTTATCATGTTTTTCTTGATGGAAATTAGTAAAGAACTTAAATCTATAATTAATTGATATATTAATTGTCTAATTGGTTAAAGAGGAATGTTTAATAAATCCATTTGTTGTTTTTATAATTCAATGTTAATTAAATTGATGCAAATATGCATATTTAATTGAATTGGTTAAAGAACCTAAAGAATGTTTATTCTTGTTGATAAAATAACTAAAAGAATTTTAAGTTATTTTTTTAAGTAATTTGTGATATCTTGTGATAGCTTATTATTTAGGTTTCCTGTATTTGGAACCTGTGAATAATGAATCAGTTAATTAAAGATGGAATAAGAACAGGTTGTGTGATAAGGATAATTCCTTACTAGGGACCGAGTTTCCCTCTTTCTTGTAAAGTTCAAGTGACTTATGCTTTGGGTCTAATATCCTGTTGCCATTTTTTTCTTACTGCTTGTGATGTGCTATGGATATGAGACTTGTGGTATGTGGGGAAAGGAGACCCAGATGTGACGTGATCCTAGGATGGCTAATCCTGGAGGGCTATTGTGGTACATGGTGTAGGTAGGACTAGTTTTTGTTGCATAAATTGACTCCTAGAGTGAAGATATGCATTGGTTTATGCATGTAGTGTCGAGGAGGACATCGTAGATGATATAATGGGTTGAAGATGGGCTTACTCAATGATATAAAAGTTGGGTTCTTATTGAATCTATTGTTTTTTTATTTACAATACTTTCCCCACTACTGGTGGCAGTTGTTTTTTTACTCTCCTTCCAAGGGAGGCAAAGACTCATGGGGTATGCCACATGATTTCCATGTTTAGATTCTCATAGTTGGATGGGTATATGCTCTTACTATAGGTTTCAAAGACTTGACGAGTAGTTCATAAACTCACCGTGTTGAGCCCTTTGTGTTTGGTATCTTAGAATGTTTTCCTAGAATACCTATAAATATGTAAAGTGGTAATGATTGTTAAATAAATGAATAAATGTTTAATTCATGGGGTTGGAGCTTGCTGGGATGCAATGCTAAGGTTATAATTCTTTGAAACCATGGACTCAATTTAGTTATGCCTATAGGTAATGGATCTTTTTCATTATGCTAATTGAATGAAATTCGGAAATGATAATGGTTAATTAATGATTAAATAATTAATTAACATAAAGTGAAACTGATAAAAATGGATAAATTAAATTAATTTATCTCTTTAAATGGTTGTGTGCTTATAGGATATCTATTCTTAGCAGTGGTAGTTGGGAGTCTGAGAGACGTTATCTGCAGTTGATTCTAAGACCATGTTATGCCCATAGTGTGGTTGTGATCTATATTATATCACTTAATTTTTGTGTTTCATTACGCTACTCCACCCTATAAGTTAGGGAAACCGACACCCTGGGGATTCTGAGCCTTGGGGGTATTTTCTCCAATATACTGGTGGGAGGATGGATGGCTGACTACCCCCTTTGGCCCCAATCTCTTCTCTTGGTAGTTACTTGTGCTGGTATGCATGCAGTTATTTTTCTCCATATATGTGTGTAAAGGGATATAATGGCTTGTAGTTATTTCATACACATATATTATGGATAAAGTTTCCTAAGGAATACTATAGGTATAATGTGTATAGGCTATGATGGCTTGAGGATCCTTACTCGGTGTATAAGCTATGATGGATTGAGGTATAATACCTGATGTATGAAATTATGTGAGCTGTTTTGGCTCCCAGAAACTACCTAGTTACTTTAGTTGTGTGGATGTGGTGGTGTGATGCATGAGGTGCATGTTGTGGTGCTTCGCCCAGGTGTCTTTGGGATAGCCATTTGGGAAAGAGATGCTTAGGATGTCAGACATTGGGGAAGAGTGGAAAACCAGTGGGGAAGTATAAGAATGGTACCCTTGATATTCTTTATTATATAATATGCTTTTGTGTGCGATTCTTGGTGAGAGCAGCCATGGTGATGTTGGGAACTTAGTATACCTGTTTAGTTGACAAGTTAGTTTCACTTGTTGTTCATTGTTCTTTATCATGCTTTCTTTACTCTTGCATAAGAATCTATGGGAAGGATCCTACTAATTATATTATTATACTCACCCTATGTATATATAAACTATTTTTCAATTCAGTTGGAGAAATATCGAGATGAGGCTAGTTACTACTATCTTTTGGATTGTAGGAGCTATTTGGACTTTGTGGTTGTTTTCATCTTTACTTTATTTTGGTACTTATATTTTTTCCTTTAAGTTATAGTAGTTCTTTCATGACATTACATTTGTTTACTTGGGTTTCTTTTATATTGTAGCCTGAGCAGGGGTTGGTTGGTGTATATCTTATCTATCTCTTCTGTATGTGTTTCTCTTAGAGGGTAATGCCTCCCATTTTCATGTTTATTATACCCTCAATGCTAGTCGTCAACCTGGTGCCTATTGGAGGTAGGACTCAGGGTCACTATTTCTCTTCTCCTATTTATGGCCTAAGAGGGGTACACTTTGTAGGGAGAGTGTCATGACAGAGTGGTGTTATAGGGAGGTTTTGGGATAGGATGAAGTTTGGAATTAGGCATAGGTGTGGTTGCATGGGATGATAGAGAAATGGTGTCAAATAAGTTTAGAAAGCATTGTAAAGATGGGAGACTGGCTGGGACATAGGTATTTAGGGCCCTTTGTGATCTGATGTAAGAACCTTTAAGCTTATGGTGAATACTAAATGAGGTGATACTAGTTGCAGGGTAGAGACCTAGGAAAGGATCATGCATCATTATTCATTGTGCCTGTGTTTGAATGGGTAGACCTTGGGATAGGTTTACCTAAAATGAATAAAATAAGATAAAAAATTAATTAATTTTAAGGTCTTCCATATCCCATGTTTAAGATCTCTGTTGTTTGTTCTTTTATAGTTATGGGTCCAGGTCGACATCCTCATCAGGTTCGCACAGAGGATGTTCAGAAGGTTGGGCCAGAAGATCATCACAGAGTAGAGGTTGATGATGATGACACTTGGAGGACGACACTTTGATAGTTTCAACACTAGATTCTATAGATTTATGAGTGATTCATTTCATATATATTCATAGAATACTGGTTAGAGGAGGTTGAGATAGCCTTTAGTTTGATCCATACTTAGAAGGAGCACTAATTTTCATTGGTATTGACGATGTTGTGTAGGGTAGTGATGCAATGGTGGTTCTTATTCCTTGGGGATCATGAGGAGTCTTCACTCTCATGGGAGGAGTTATGAGACCAATTCAAAGCCAAGTTTCTTTCTCTGACCATGAAGGTGGCCAATTGCCAGGAGCTGCTTACCCTTCGGCTGGGGAGCTTCAGTGTGTGAGAGTTTGGAATATATTTCAAGAACCTTTTGTGATATTATTTGGACCTATTTCCCAATGATGAGGCTAGGGAGATTCATTTAGAGGAGGCTTTGCATCCATAGATCCAGTTCCATGTCACCTTGTTTATACTGAAGATGCATCTCGAGGTGATAGTAAGAAAAGAGGTCATTAAGAGGAAATTAGCTAGAACTAGATCATCATGAGAGGGGATTCATTTAGATTCATTAAAAATCATATACATGGTTTGTGATTCCCAATTGTTAGGACAGAAGAGCTTTTGATCAGTCGGGGGTAGGTCCCAGCCCTCAATGTCTCATTTCTCTAGGGGGTGGCTCTCATTCCTATGCTAAGGGATCAAATGCATGTTTTTCTTATATAGGTTGAGGTCATCAGTGGTGAGAGTTCCCGACCTTTCTGAGAAGTCAGCATGTACTATGTGTTCCACATTAGGTTCCTCCATTGAGAAATTTCCATCCTAGGTAGCAACATTAGGTTGCACCGGTTATGGATTAGAAGAGAGTGGATGGGGTAGGAAAAGGATAGCCCTGAGATTCTCCTCATCCTTAGAGAGTAGAGCTATCACGACCCGTCCTCGGGGCCCGTGCCGTGACTACCCCAAGCCCGCCTTCCATAGGCCAGGGGATGGCGACTAGCACCAAAGGCGTAAAATCCCAATAACTGGGAAGGCATTGCCTTTATAAAAGAAAACAAACACCACAGAGTACAAGCGGAAGAAGTAAACACTAAGCAAAAGCAGAGTACAACTGAAAGTACGGAAAAGTAAATGGGCCAGTATACAAACCCAAACTGAAAGTAAAGTAAAACTCGAAAGGGAAAATAGCAACTGAAAAGTAAAAGCCGCTACACCGAGTTGTCCACTGGAAATCCCACCTGAAGGGTGGGTACAGATAGCTCCACTGCTCCACGGGTCCCGCCGTCCGCTCCGAACACGTTCCGCCTAGTGGTCCACCTCCAGGTACCGTCCTGCTCTGCAAGCCTCAGCTAAGATCAACGCTGTCCATCGTCTGCAACCAACACAACGTAGTGCGGGCAAAGCCTGTGCAGGGGTGAGTATAAGCTACTCAGTAGGGACCCCGAGACCCCTGAAGGTCTCACAAATTCTCAAAGGATAAACCACGAAGAAAGATACAATCACGAAGTAACAACCGATACTGCTTAGGTATATGCCCATACATATACCTAAGTCATCAATTTCAAATACGCTCCAACCTCTGAGCCCAAGTACAACTCAGTCCACATAGGAAAGTAAACGTATTCCACACAGGAAAGCAAAACGTAATCCACACAGGATAGCACAACACAATCCACACAGGAAAGCAACAGGATTCAGCTCACACAGGATTTTCATTATCAAAAACGTAACTACTAAAGAGCCCCATCTCTGAAGTGTACAGTGTCCTATCACGACTCTGAGATACTGCTCACTAACCTAAGACTGCTGAGGTACTCCTCCTGTCGAGTACCGCGGGTCTGCCGCCAACTACCGGGCGCTCCGTCCGCTGAGGGTCTGCTGCCAAATACCAGGCGCTCACCCAAATAGCCTACAGAGGTACTCCTCCAGTCGAGTACCGCGGGTCTGCTGCCAACTACCAGGCGCTCCGTCCGCCGTGGGTCTGCCGCCAAATACCGGGCGCTCTGTCCACTGGGCTAGTCGACTCACTCCAAGTCGAGTCGGTCGAGCAGTCTTCAGGTCTCAGCCGGCTACACGGTCTCTGTACTCCGTACGCTCGTCTCCCGTATCGCGGGTCTGCCGCTACAACCAAGCGCACCACCTCTATCGAGTAAAACAGAAGATTCATCTCACACAGGTATACTTCTTCGGATGACGATAAATATGATCACTGAACCATCTAAGTCGTCGGACCCACGAAGGATCGATAGGTACTAACCCCCGCAGTGACCTACACAGGATCGGACCCACACAGGATCGGGCCCACGCAGGACCTGTAGCACTGATCCACGTAGGATCGCTGAGTGCAGTAGTCGTCGCAGTCCACTGCGGATCTCTGCACAGTCGTCGCCGCAGTCCACTGAGGATCTCTGCATGGTCGTCGTCGGAGTCCACGGAGGATCGCTGCACAATCGTCGCTGTCGGAGAAGCAGTCGCAGCCAGCACTAGGGTTCCCGCACACAGCAAGCTCGTTCGGAGGGTCCGCTCCACGAGCCGAGAGGCTGATACATCAACTGTCACAAAGTCCAGAGTTGATGTATCCAAAAATTCTGTATCGTCAACAGGAACTCAACGCAACAGACGGCGCGTCGATCGGACGCCCGGTCTGAGAGTTATTGGCATTTTCGTCCCCGGGGCCCGGTTGGTTTTTAAGGCAAAACCAACCCGACCGTACTCCACCTGCGTCCAAACCTCGGGCGGAGCATGCCAAAAGAACCGTCTCACTAAGAGGAACACAACAAAACTGACGGCACGTCAATCGGACGTCCGTAGCTCAAGATATGAGCGTTTCCGCTCCGAAGGCCCGGTTGGTTTCGTGAATGAACCAACCCGGCCGAACTCAAAGTGTTCCGAAACTTTGAGTGCGATATACCAAAACGACCGTCTCGATCCAAGGATCGCGTTTCCGCAGACGGTTCATCATTCGGAGGTCCGTGGATCAAGTTATGGCAAAAAGACAGAAACCGTCTCGAAAATGGGGGGTCCGGGTCCGGGCCGACCCGGCCCGAGCCCCCCCACTGGGTCGGCCCGAACCGGGTCGACCTGAACCGGGTCGACCCGACCCGGGTCCGACCTGGCGCCGCACGGAGGCAGCGCGCGGGGGGGGGCAAGGCCCCCCGCTTCTTGGTTTGGCGGCGCGGCAATCAGCCGCGCCCCTATTGTCAAACGCCCCCCCCCCCCCTCGTGGGGGGCCTGCTTGTTCGGAAAACGGGGGGCCGCCTGCCCCCCTCAAGGAAACCACCCCCCCCCACAATTAATTGGGGGGGGCTTTGACCGCTGGCCGGGGGAATTAATTTTCCCCGGATTTTGACCATCCGGCCGGCCACTTGGCCGGCCGGTTTTTCTCCAACGGGACCAGCGAACCGGTCCCCCTTCTGTCTTCCGTCGCCGGCGGCCTGGTGTGCCGCCGGTCTTTCCGTCTCACCGCGGCCCGGAACCGGCCGCGGTGTTCGTCGTCCGGCGCGGTGCGACGGCACCGCGCCCCTCCGCCGCGCCTTTTGATATCCTTCGACGCGGCGCGACGGCGTCGCGTTCTTGATGATCCTTCCACGGCGCGGCGCGACGGTACCGCGCAAAATAATCATGCGATTATCCGCGTGGTGCGACGGCACCACGCCACCTTATTTCTACCCGCAAGATATATCAATAAGAACGAAGGAGGGGGTTCGTCCATGTTCATGCGGTCCGGCCCCCCTCACGTTAAACAATAACACATATTTATAATCCTCACGTTAGTCATGCTAGAACCACGAACAAGGATAAATAAATAAACAAATAACAACAACCCCTACCTTGAAAAAAAGACGCCGCACGTCGGTTATCGCGGAGAAAGGCGTCGCGGCTTCGGATGTAGATTTTGTGGACGTCGGGGTGCGTCCGAGGAGAAAACGACGTCTCTTCACTTGTCGCTATGACAAAGAAGGGAGGTACGTTGTTGTTGGCGATGATCACCACGGTCGGCGACTTCTCCCTTGTCGAGGAGAAAGATGAAGACGGAAGAATTCAGGACGCCGAGTCTCGAAGGTCGTGGGATCGATGTTCTTTGTCGGAGAAGAACCGTTCTTCACGTTCTTCGTCGAAGACGAAGAAGATCTTCAAGTCCCTCAACGATTCTCCCAATCCTCTCAAGTAACAAAGGAACTAACCCAAAAATAAATTAAGCTTACACTTAATTTATTAACACAACCCAACCTTTGAAATTCAAGAGTTTGAATTTCAAAAACTCAAAATCAAACTCACTTATTAATAATACATGAGTTGTATAATTAATTAAAAGTTAAGTTGACAAGCCTTTAAGAGGGAGAGAGGGGAGTTAGGGAATTTGAAAAGGTGGGGCTCAGGTGGGCCCCTCCTCACCTTAATCCTCTCTTAGGTGGTTAAACCACCCAACTTCCAACAAAAGATTATAACCACATTAAAGATATAAAATAAATATTGTATAACAAATTTATTTTACTCTTCATTTCATCCAGAAAATTAAACATCTCCTCCTAGGCAAACGCAACTTCAGAAAAGGTCTCCTTAAGCGAATATCGGCGCTGCGAGTTCATCGGTGCCCTCAGATTTCAATTCCGAGCACCGGATCAAAAGTTAGGAAAACCCGCTCGTTCGTTCACTGAACGTACCCGAGCCAAACTTCGGAAATTGATTTCGGGCACACCGGGCCTCGGAATCAGGTGCCGTCAGAAACCGCGCTCTTGTAAAATTCCAAAGAAAATTAAGAAAAAATTTCCCTTGAATTTTACGGGTCTTTACATTACTCCCACCTCAGGGCTTTACGTCCCCGTAAAGATACATCAAAAACTAGGGAAATAAATGAGGGTACTGAGCACGCATCTGAGCCTCCCGCTCCCATGTGCTCTCCTGGAGATTCCCGTGCTGCCATCTGATGCGCACAAGAGGAATCGATCGCCCACGCAGGACCCGCTCCTGTCGATCCTCTATCTCCACCGGGACCTCTGTAAAAGTCTCCCCATCGTCAACGTCAAGCTCCCCATGGTCAAAGATGTGTGTCGGGTCGTGCACGTATCTCCTCAGCTGAGACACGTGGAAGACGTCGTGCACCCGGTGCAACTGAGGTGGTAGAGCCAGGTGATAAGCCACCTCACCAATCCTGCTGAGGACCTGGAAGGGTCCGATGAAGCGTGGAGATAACTTGCTGCCTCGGCCAAATCTCCGAATACCACGTCGAGGTGATACCCGCAAGAAGACGTGGTCGCCATCCTCGAACTCTAGTGGCCTCCGCCTCCTGTCAGCGTATGACTTCTGCTGGCTATGTGTTGTCCTCATCCGCTCCTGGATGACCTGGACCTTCTCTGTCATGGCCTGGACCATCTCCGGTCCCACCAGAGCTGCAAGATTTCTTCTTTGCCGATAAGAGAAAACTGGTCCCATCCCCTGGATGAACCACATTCTTTGCCTAATACAGTCAATCCTAACATGGATGATACTAATCCATACCAAGGATGACGTCGTAAGGCCTCGACGCTACTACTAAGAGATTCAACCATTACTCTCGCCTCCAAGGGTTGAGTCACACTGTCGGCATCAGTGTGTGGTAACTGGGTCTCCTCCAGTAGATGTCTCACAAGTGAGGGTCAAGTCAACAGCCAAAACTGGAACCTCTTAGTAACATCACGAAAGAGGACAGGAACGAAAATATCACAAAGGTATGCGTTTTTTTTTTATTATTGCAGCTCATAATACAAGACGCTACACAAAAGCAACAAGGAACCAGAAGTACAAAGGACGTATCCACTAGTTCTGCTCCTGTCCATCGGCTCCCAGAGCTCCATGATCGAAGGCCTCGGCTGCCTGAAGCTGATCTCTCGCATGTTCACCTACTCCCTATGGTCGGGGTGGACCTCCTGGTGGTGGTGGTGGCAGAGCCTCAAAGCGTCGCCCACCACCGGCTGCTCGTCCAGCTCCTCTGCCTCGTCTGCCTCCTCCCTGCGGACCACCATGGTCGAACCTCTGCCTCTGCCTGGGAGGTTCTTCACTTAACTGCTGATCATCAACATGGCGGGTCGGACAGTCACGAGCCATGTGACCAATCCCGCCACAGGAGTAACACTGCCCACTCTCGGCACGCCTGGCTATGACTCCACCCCGGCTTCCCCGCACAACTGAGCCTGAGTCGTGCAGTCGGCCACTGGTAGGTCTGGTCTGCCTAGAACCCTGAGTCATCCGTCGGCTACCTGTTGCCGAAGACTCCGCTATCTGCCGCCCTGCGGTAGGTCTCGCTGTGGACTCAGCCAGGAAACTCTCAATCAGAAGGGCCCGCTCCAGTACTCCTGTCTGAGTCGGTATGCTGAGGGAGATCAGCGATGCCCTGATCTCGTGTCTCAAACTCTGCTCGAAGGTCCGGGACCGAAAGAATGGGTCCCGTACCATGTCTGTCAAGTACCGAGAAAGGTCGGTGAACCTCGTCGCGTACTGGGCGACCGTCAAGCTGCCCTGCCGCAGCTGAAGAAGCTCCTGGATGCGCACCGCACGGAGGGTGGCCGGGACGAACTCTGAGTGGAAGAGGCTCTCGAAGTCCGTCCAGATGAGGGTGGCCTCATCGTGTACCTGGAGCATCAGGCTCCACCATCGCCCTGCTGCTGCGTGCAGTAGGCTCACCGCGAGGATCACCATGAGGTCTGCTGGTGTCCTCACTAGCCTGAAAACTCGGACGAACGCCTCCAGCCAGTCCTCTGCTGCCTGGGGATCCGTCTCCCCACAAAACCTGGGTGGTCGCTGGCGCTGAAACTCATGCAGTGCGCTGAGGCGACGTGCATCGTCAGCGGCTGGTGCTGGAAGCATCGGGGGCTCGGCGGGTAGAACTACCACCGGTGCCACTGCTGACAAAGGGCCCTACACCGAGGCCTCGTCGCTCGGTGGGTTGTCGTCACACTCGACTCTCAGAACCCTAGTTGGCTGTCGTCGTGGGGCCATCTTGAAAAGGAAACAGGTGCGCCACGGTTAGAACAATATACCTGGTGAGCTGATATAAGTAATCACAAAGAAAACTTTGAAACACACACGCAATCAATGTTTTCGTGCATTAAGTCGAAAATCAGAAGTCAGGGTCCTGGTGTACGGATACGTCGGCCGCCGCACCAACACTGGACTCCCTGGACTGATAACCACACTCAATATGCTAAACATTATTTCTTCACATAGAAAAGATCAGACTTCGCGGTAGAACCGAACTCCTCTGATACCAATTTGTCACGACCCGCCCTCGGGGTCCGTGCCGTGACTACCCCAAGCCCGCCTTCCATAGGCCAGGGGCTGGCGACTAGCACCAAGGCGTAAATCCCGGTAAAAAGGGAAGGCATTGCCTTTGTAAAGTAAAAAAACACCTCAGAGTAAGCAAGCGGAAAGTAAACACTAAGCAAAAGCAGAGTACAACTGAAAGTGCGGAAAAGTAAATGGGCCAGAATACAAACCCAAACTGAAAGTAAAGTACAACTCGAAAGGGAAAACAGCAACTGAAAAGTAAAAGCCGCTACACCGAGCTGTCCACTGGAAATCCCACCTGAAGGGTGGGTACAGATAGCTCCACTGCTCCACGGGTCCCGCCGTCCGCTCCGAGCACGTCCCGCCCAGTGGTCCACCTCCAGGTATCGTCCTGCTCTGCAAGCCTCAGCTAAGATCAACACTGTCCGTCGTCTGCAACCAACACAACGTAGTGCGGGCAAAGCCCGTGCAGGGGTGAGTATAAGCTACTCAGTAGGGACCCCGAGACCCCTGAAGGTCTCTCAAATCCACAAAGGATAAACCACGAAGAAAGGTATAATCACGAAGTAACAACCGACCCTACTTAGGTATATGCCCATACATATACCTAAGTCATCAATTTCAAATACGCTCCAACCTCCGAGCCCAAGTACAACTCAGTCCACACAGGAAAGTAAACGTATTCCACACAGGAAAGTAAAACGTAATCCACACAGGATAGCATAACACAATCCACACAGGAAAGCAGCAGGATTCAGCTCACACAGGATTTTCATTATCAAAAATGTAACTACTGAAGAGCCCCATCTCTGAAGTGTACAGTGTCCTGTCACGTCTCTGAGATACTGCTCACTAACCTAAGACTGCTGAGGTACTCCTCCTGTCGAGTACTGGGGGTCTGCCGCCAACTACCGGGCGCTCCGTCCGCTGAGGGTCTGCTGCCAAATATCGGGCGCTCACCCAAATAGCCTACAGAGGTACTCCTCCAGTCGAGTACCGCGGGTCTGCTACCAACTACCAGGCGCTCCATCCGCCGTGGGTCTGCCGCCAAATACCGGGCGCTCCGTCCACTGGGCTAGTCGACTCACTCCAAGTCGAGTCGGTCGAGCAGTCTTCAGGTCTCAGCCGGCTACACGGTCTCCGTACTCCGTACGCTCGTCTCCAGTATCGCGGGTCTGCCGCTACAACCAAGCGCACCACCTCTATCGAGTAAAACAGAAGATTCAGCTCACACAGGTATACTTCTTCGGATGACGATAAAGATGATCACTGAACCATCTAAGTCGTCGGACCCACGAAGGATCGATAGGTACTAACCCCCGCAGTGACCTACACAGGATCAGACCCACACAGGATCGGGCCCACGCAGGACCTGTAGCACTGATCCACGTAGGATCGCTGAGTGCAGTAGTCGTCGCAGTCCACTGCGGATCTCTGCACAGTCGTCGCCGCAGTCCACTGAGGATCTCTGCATGGTCGTCATCAGAGTCCACGGAGGATCTCTGCACAATCGTCGCTGTCGGAGAAGCAGTCGTAGCCAGCACTAGGGTTCCCGCACACAGCAAGCTCGTTCGGAGGGTCCGCTCCATGAGCTGAGAGGCTGATACATCAAATGTCACAAATTCCAGAGTTGATGTATCCAAAAGTTCCGTATCGTCAACAGGAACTCAACGCAACAGACGGCGCGTCGATCGGACGCCCGGTCTGAGAGTTATTGGCATTTTCGTCCCCGGGGCCCGGTTGGTTTTTAAGGCAAAACCAACCCGACCGTACTCCACCTGTGTCCAAACCTCGAGAGGATCATGCCAAAAGAACCGTCTCACTAAGAGGAACACAACAAAACTAACGGCACATCAATCGGACATCCGTAGCTCAAGATATGAGCGTTTCCGCTCCGAAGGCCCGGTTGGTTTCGTGAACGAACCAACCCGGCCGAACTCAAAGTGTTCCGAAACTTTGAGTGCGATATACCGAAACGACCGTCTCGATCCAAGGATCGCGTTGCCACAGACGGTTTGTCATTCGGAGGTCCGTGGCTCAAGTTATGGCCAAAAGACCGAAACCGTCTCGAAAATGGGGGGTTCGGGTCCGGGCCGACCCGGCCCGGCCGGCCGGCGGCGCGGCGGCCTGGCGCCGCACGGAGGCAACGCGCGGGGGGGGCAAGGCCCCCCGCTTCTTGGTTTGGCGGCGTGGCAATCAGCCGCGCCCCTGTTGTCAAACGCCCCCCCCCCCCCCCCCTCGTGGGGGGCCTGCTTGTTCGGAAAACGGGGGGCCGCCTGCCCCCCTCAAGGAAACCCCCCCCCCCAATTAAATGGGGGGGGCTTTGACCGCTGTCCGGGGGAATTAATTTTCCCCGGATTTTGACCATCCGGCCGGCCAATTGGCCGGCCGGTTTTTCTCCAACGGGACCAGCGAACCGGTCCCCCTTCCGGCTTCCGTCACCGGCGGCCTGGTGTGCCGCCGGTCTTTCCGTCTCGCCGCGGCCCGGAACCGGCCGCGGTTTTCGTCGTCCGGTGCGGTGCGACGGCACCGCGCCCCTCCGCCGCGCCTTTTGATATCCTTTGACGCGGCGCGACGGCGTCGCGTTCTTGATGATCCTTCCACGGCGCGGCGCGACGGCACCGCGCAAAATAATCGTGCGATTATCCGCGTGGTGCGACGGCACCACGCCACCTTGTTTCTACCCGCAAGATATATCAATAAGAACGAAGGAGGGGGTTCGGCCGTGTTCATGCGGTCCGTCCCCCCTCACGTTAAACAATAACACATATTTATAATCCTCACGTTAGTCATGGTAGAACCACGAACAAGGATAAATAAATAAACAAATAACAACAACCCCTACCTTGAAAAAAAGACGCCGCACGTCGGTTATCGCGGAGAAAGGCGTCGCGGCTTCGGACGTAGATTTCGTGGACGTCGGGGTGCGTCCGAGGAGAAAATGACATCTCTTCACTTGTCTCTATGACAAAGAAGGGAGGTACGTTGTCGTTGGCGATGATCACCACGGTCGGCGACTTCTCCCTTGTCGAGGAGAAAGATGAAGACGGAAGAATCCGGGACGCCGAGTCTCGAAGGTCGTGGGATCGATGTTCTTTGTCGGAGAAGAACCGTTCTTCACGTTCTTCGTCGAAGACGAAGAAGATCTTCAAGTCCCTCAACGATTCTCCCAATCCTCTCAAGTAACAAAGGAACTAACCCAAAAATAAATTAAGCTTACACTTAATTTATTAACACAACCCAACCTTTGAAATTCAAGAGTTTGAATTTCAAAAACTCAAAATTAAACTCACTTATTAATAATACATGAGTTGTATAATTAATTAAAAGTTAAGTTGACAAGCCTTTAAGAGGGAGAGAGTGGAGTTAGGGAATTTGAAATGGTGGGGCTCGGGTGGGCCCCTCCTCACCTTAATCCTCTCTTAGGTGGTTAAA
Source organism: Viscum album (assembly GCA_963277665.1). Classification (NCBI taxonomy): domain Eukaryota; kingdom Viridiplantae; phylum Streptophyta; class Magnoliopsida; order Santalales; family Viscaceae; genus Viscum; species Viscum album. The sequence goes on from OY728163.1 coordinate 1,870,771,481, forward strand.
CCACCCAACTTCCAACAAAAGATTATAACCACATTAAAGATATAAAATAAATATTGTATAACAAATTTATTTTACTCTTCATTTCATCCAGAAAATTAAACATCTCCTCCTAGGCAAACGCAACTTCAGAAAAGGTCTCCTTAAGCGAATATCGGCGCTGCGAGTTCATCGGTGCCCTCGGATTTCAATTCCGAGCACCGGATCAAAAGTTAGGAAAACCCGCTCGTTCGTTCACTGAATGTACCCGAGCCAAACTTCGGAAATTGATTCCGGGCACACCGGGCATCAGAATCAGGTGCCGTCAGAAACCGCGCTCTTGTAAAATTCCAAATAAAATTAAGAAATAATTTCCCTTGAATTTTACGGGTCTTTACAAGAGCATAGCCATGGAGGTGGTTGTCAGCATGGTTAGAGAGGTTGTGTAGTAGGTTATGGTCAGCTTCATGCTTTAGTGTTTCCAGTTTTAGGTGATCCATACATTGTTTGAGGTACTCTTTATTTGTTTTCTACTTGGGTTTATGCATTTTTTTTATTCAAGAGTAACACGCTCCTTTAGACCACCTTCCCTTATCTACAATTTGGTACTTTAGGTAGAGAGACTTCCAGTGCCCTTGGAATTTACTATTATAGTTAGAGGTCAAGCTGACTTATTTGAAGTATGTATATATTGTAAGATAGTGTTGGGGAATCACCACTCTTGGAAAGATTTCTTATGTTTATGGATACAACCATATTATATTATCCTTATCATGGATAGGTTGTATTTGATGTAGGTTATTGTAGATTTCTTCATGAGGTAGGATGCATTCTTTGATGATGAAGGAGACCCAACAGTGTTTTTTGGTGAGAGAGACCCTTGAATGGGTCAGAGGCATGTTCCTTCATTATCATCCTTGATGGATGAGCTGATGCTGAGCTCATTGTAATTTCAGTAGTTGGAATTTCCTAGGGTCATGGAAGAGTAACGTAATGTCTTTCTAGAAGAGGCTATAACATTACCCACTCGACAAAAGATTGATTTTGGGATCAAGTTATAGCCAGTAATGTATCATATATTTATGTCTCCATATATGATGGCACCTTCTGAGCTTTGGGAGCTGCGTATAAAGCTCAATGGTCTATTATAGTGTGGTTTTGTTTGGCCGAGTGTGTCACTGTGGGGTGCACCAGTTTTGTTCATAAATAAGGCCGATGGTAGTTTGTGGTTGTGTATCATTTATCATTGCTTGAACCAAGTGACAGTGAAGAACTGATATCCTCTTATGTGGATTGATTATTTATTCTATCAACTAAAGGGTTCAAGTTGTTTCTTGAAGATCTATTTATGGTTGGGATATCATCATATGTGAGTGAAGAATGAGGATATTCCAAAGACTGCTTTCCTTTTTTCGTCATGGGCATTACAAGTTCGTTGTGATGTTTTTCGGTGTGACGAATGCTCCAACTGTGTTCATGTGGTTAATAAACATTGTGTTCTGTGAGTTATTGGATAATATTATAGTGGTTTTTATCGATGACATCTTTGTGTACTCAGCATCTGAAGAATAGAATACATAGCATCTACATGTTGTTTTGGGAGTTCTTTGACATGATAAGTTTTTTGGGAAGTTTCTGAAGTGTGAGTTTTGGGCTCGAAAAGTCCATTTCTTGGGGCATGTTGTATCCCATCAAGGAGTAGTTTTGGATCCTTTGAAGATAGAAGTAGTTGTGTCTTGGGCATCCCCCAATATAGTGGTAGAGGAGTGAAGTTTCCTTGGTATTTCTGGATATTATAGGAGGTTCGTAGCCAATTTATCTTGGTTTGTGACTCCTCTAATAGCATTGACCATAAAGGATTAGGTGTTCTTGTGGATTGGTCAGTGTCAGGTGGATTTTGAGTATATGAAGGATTATTTGGTTAGTTCTCTAGTTCTTTGTCTTCAAATAGAAGAAGTTTAGTTTGAGGTTTTCTATGACACTTTGCGTCTTATGTTGGGTTGTGTTCTTATAAAGTATAGATAGGTCGTTTCTTATGGGTCTTGGCAGTTACATCCCCATGAGCATAACTATGACACCCACAATCTCAAGTTGTTTTCATTAGTGTTTTCCCTGAATCTTTGGATACATTACCTCATCAACGAGTGCTTTCTGGTCTTCACCAATCATAAGAGCCTGAGGTATGATTTCTCCCAGCCTGGCTTGAACCTATGTCAACATAGATGGATGGAGTTCTTATAGGATTACAACTTCAATATTTCATATACACTTAGAAAGGGAAATTTTGTAGCTGATGCACTGAGCAGGAAGTTGTGTAGTGATGCAATGCCTGAATCAGTTGATTCTTGGAGAGTGATGGAAGAACTTTTAACTTTGCACTTAGATATGGGATAATTTTGGGGTAGAGGTATCCTTTTTAAGATGATGGTGCAGTCATCTTTAGTGCAGCAGGTGGAGGAGTCCCAGTTGGGGGATCTTGAGATGGAGGTCTGGAGAGACCAAGTTGTTTATGGCGAGGCCCCTGGTGGTTGGTCTGAATATGAAGAACATTGAGTATTGTTTTAGGGAAGGATTTTTGTTCCTTTGGAGATATGTGATAAGGTTCTCAGAGAGTTCCATAGTTTTCCTTTTGTAGTATATCCTAGTGTGAAAAATATGTACTGATCTTTAAGAGGTTAGTTTTGGTGGCTTGGGTTGAAGGGTGAATTTTCAGGGTTTTTGACTTGAAGTTTGGTTTTCCAGAAGGTAAAGGTTGAGTATCGTGTTCCCGATAGTTTTCACTAGCCGTTATATGTTCCTCAGTGGAATTTAGAGGACATATTGATGGAAATTTTTATCATTTTACATTGATCTCAAGGAGAATATGATGTTATATGGGTAGTATTAGATTTTTTGATAAAATCATCCCACTTTATAGTGATCAAGGAGTCGAGATCAGTGGAGGTCCTATCGAGATAGTATCTTGTGGAGATGGTGAGACTCTATAGAGTCTCAAGGATAATCATTTCATATCAATATCCTTGTTTCACCTCTAGATTCTGGAGAGGTATCTAACATGATTTTGGATCTCATCTATGCCTTAACACTACTTTTCATCCACATATAGATGGTTAGAGATATCAGACCATCCAAACTCTTAAATACATGTTGAACTCTTATGTCCTAGATTTTTGATGTTTTTGGATGAGGTACCTGCCCTTGGTAGAGTTTTCTTACAACAATAGTTTTCACACCACTATCGTTATGGAGCCATTTGAATTCTTATATGGCCAACATTGTCATTTTCTGTTGTGCTGGACTGGGGTCAGAGAGTCCACAATTATCATTATGGAACTAGTAAAAAATATGAAGGAAATAGTCTAGGTGATTCGTAGGTGGATGAAGTTAGAACAAGATTGTAACATCCTGAGTTTTTAAAAGGAAACACAATGTTTAGTAGCATACATGATACACCACATCGAGCTTAAATGAACAACTTAATATTATTATTTAATATGATAGTTATCATATAGCCTTTAGAATGGTGGGAATGAAAAGGATTAAATGAATTAGGAAAATATGGTTTACACATGTTTATATAATGATTCATTGGTTACCAAATTAATTAGAAAATTAAATAAAAACCAACAGAATATAAAGGATTTGTTTTTATGAAAAACTATTTAAATGTAAATAAGTGTGTTTATAAAATAATAAAGTCACTATTTTTGGATTATATTAATGAAACATTAATTAAATATAATGTTTAAAATTCATATTATATATTTTCTATACATTATATAAGAACAAATACAATTTTACAAATAAAATGAGTGTTTTTCTAAAAATATAGTTTTACTGCTTTTTGATGGCGAACCCATTTTACATCTAGTTTTGAAACTTTTATACATTTTATTTGAAAAAATAAACTTCTTATTTTTAATTAGGACATAAAATTTTACTTTGGTTGAAATTTGGGTATTTTTCTAATAAAATTCATATTTAAATAAATAGTGAAAAATACTGCATTTTAATTCAAAACTGCCTTTTCGTCTAATATATTTATATTTTTAGATTATATTTTTAATTGGTTTTAAATTATAATTAGATTAATTTTTTATCATTTAATAAAATTTTGGTTATTTTAAGTAATTTAACATTGAAATTAGATATAAACGCATGTCAATCTTTTGATGGTTTTTACTTTTAAAAAAACTCCTTTTCTCAGTTTGAAAATGGGGATTAATTTTAAATTAATTACTAAAACTTATGTTTATTGAATTTAGAAAAATTTATTCCATATTTATAATCATAATTTCCAAATTATTTAAATAGGTCCCTTTTATTTTTACACATTATGAATAGTAATTTTAGTAATTATTTTTATTACCACGCTTCAAGGTAAATCAGGTAATTAAAGGTAAAAATAATATTATAATAATATAAAACTACCCAAAAACTTGTCCTAATTTAATTTTATGAGTTTATTCTGACCATAATCATCCTTGGGTATATTTCAGGATCACTTTGAACCACTTGGATGACTTTAATGCATTTATAATATTATATTCAATGAATAGTCATTTTTATTACACTTTTTTTTAAAGTAAAGTATTTTAATATGGATTTATAAATGGGATATATTCAACTAAAAATATTCATTGTAAATATAAAACTATTTCCTACATCATTATAATTTATTTATAATTTTTAAAAAATATTTAATTAAATTTAATTATGACACAATGATGATGTAGTAATTTCTTAATTAATGAAAGAATCAAATAAATGATATTATAAATATTAAAATAAATATTATTTGACATAATTAATGTCATACACTAATTTTATAGATATATTTGACATATTGGTGATAATTTTAAGGATTTGGTTTGAAATTATCTTACTTTTATGATATTTTTTAGAATTCAACTAATGAATAATGTCAGAATTCACACTATTGGTATTTTAAAATATAAAATAGTATATTAAATGTTATAAAATTCATAAAAATATAATATTTAGAAATATTTTTGGTATGAGTCTTAATATTTTATAAATAAAACATTTTGTGATCTTTTGACATTTTATGGTAATTACATTAACCCACAAAGTGTAAATAATATGATATCACGGTAAGATTAAAAAGGGTAAAATAAGGGTTAAAACAAAAATGTAAGGATTAAAAAATAATCAAAATGTGTCTAATTTTAATTAGATTCTGTTTATTAGACTCAAAATCATATTATATTTGAAATAAATTAGTTTTGGAAAATTTGGAATTAAAATTGAATTAATATTAATTTAATAATTTTTATAATTCAAAAGGTGCTTCTCCCCTCTCCTATAAAAAGGCGCTCATTCCTCTCTATTACTCACACCTCCAAAACTTTTTTTTCATTCAATCATGGACCAAAACCATTCCTATAATACCTCCTCACATTCTTGATGCCTTATATTAGTCATAACATCCTTCTTAGAGGTGTTAAGGTGTTCTTCAAAGGTGATCAACTAAAGAAGAGGTATCGTTTTATTTAAGTATTTCTATTTTATTTCCTATTACACACCATTAAAATATCCTCCAACCATGATGAAATAATAAATATAGTATTATAAAGATAATTATATGTTTTTATGTTAATATAATCACCTAGATTTATCTCCACTTTCATTAAATGGAAAATTAATTAATCTTTTGTGCGTATGTGTAAACTATCACCTCCAAGAAACGATCTAATTTGTTTTCCATAATCATCTCTCATGACTAGTTATAATAATGGGATTAATGTTAATGTGTAATATTAATGATATATTAATTATTATAAGATAATAATATATTAATTATGTTATTATTTCCATGTACATAAAAATGATAATGTTGTTCATGCGTACGTGTAAACTATCACCTCCACGAGGTGATGTGATTCGTTTTTATTCACTACATCACTTGCATGATATATATATAAGTATATTTAAATTATTAATATTATATTAATTATTTTATGGTAATTTTTTAAAGATAAAATATTACTTACCTTCTTTCCATAATGATCAATGAAAATTGAAGACGTTACTCAAGCATACGTACGACCTACTGTCTCCATGATTAAAACATTTTTCATTTTTCATAATCATAATTAATGGTTTGATTTAAAAGTATAATGGATGTATAACATTGATCCTTATTTCATGAATATTATTCTTTAGATGATGGAAATATGACCACATGGACTATTGATATCATACAATGTTCATTTTCGACTCAAGTATCGAATAACGACAAAACATCCAGTATGAAATTAAATAAATATGTAATTGTTATAACATGGTAATAATTTATACAAAAGGAATAATAAACATTAAAAATTTTCTAAAGAAATTATAAATTAACCTTAGTTTATTATTCAGGATTATAAATATTATATGTGACGAGTCAGACTCAGGTTAAGGGATTTCGTCTCAATCTCATTTCATTGAGGCATTTCTTGTTAATATGCACCTTTATTCTTTTATAAAGTGTATATAAAGACACTATGACATTTCATATCCATATTTTATCTATAATAATGTTATTTATTGTTTTTTCTAATGTATTAATTCATTTATATTGATATTTAAATGTTAAAAGTGGTACAGGATACCTTGAACATTTAAATATTTAATTATCAAATCTTTTTCTTCACGATATTAATTTACATATTTATTTTTATGGATATAAAAGGATTATTCAAGACATTTTATGTCTATTTTTAATTTAATTCAAAGTTTTCAAAAGGAATATTTTTATATGGAGTGATTTACTTTATTTATAAATGACAAAAGGAATGTTTTTTAACATATATGGTGATAATGATTTCTCTGCTATTGTGAACATTATTTGATAGTTGGATTCCTCTACAGGCCTTAATGTTTTGAAAAGAAAAATAAATGCATTATTCCTTTTATGGATATTTTGGTATTGAAATTAGTTTTGAAATATATTGACTATTTCAATATCTTGAAATTATTTATTGTGATTGAAAATGAAATTTTATGATTGAGATGTTGATAATTGCAATCATTTATGTGTTATAATTATGTAATGGTACTTGGACATTTGATAGGTGGTTACGTGATAGGCCAAATATATATGGTTATGTGATAAACCAAATATGGGTGGTTCCATGATAAACTGAGGTCGAGTGAGTCTGTGATATCTCTCCAATGCATTGGGTAATGGGATAGGGTTAACTAGTTGGGTTTCTCCTAGGAGATTTAGAGAATATACTGTGATGGATATTCCAAATGTAACTATGAAGGTTACTCCCTATGTATTTGTGAAAGCTACAATGTAAATATGATATGGATTCCACAAGTTACCTTTATTTTTTATGATTTATATGATGTTTTAAGAGAATCTTATGATTTCATGATGTAATCTAAAGAGTTTAAGTTTTATGGGTGAAAAGTTTGATTTTGTAAAAATGTTATCATGATTTTAAAATATTTATGGACTAATGGATTCATTCCTTATTTTATATCCCTTAATGAGCTTTTTGTGCTCATTACAAGTTTTTGAAATTTTTTTTTCAAGATTTAAGGGAGAATAGATCCAAGGATGGGATCAGGGAAAAGTTATGATGATTTTACATTAAAATAAACCACATTTCATTTTAAAAGTTTATATTTCATGTAATAAATAGATACTGTTGGAAGTTTCCACTTTTTATTTATATGGTTTTTTATATGTGATTTATGGCCTAATTTTCTGGAGCACTAAACTTGAAAAGATAATCAATGTGAAATAAATTCAAATTATTGAATTAACTCAATATTATGTAATGTTTAAGGTTGTGGACTTATAGTTGGTATCAAAGGATGGTTTAGAAAACTTTAGAGATTATGATGTTTTCTAAATAATTAGGGATATCTCCGTGAGTTTATAATTTTAAGGTTGATTAGAATCTTAATGTCTCAGAAGTACCTTTTGAGGCTTTATGTTCCAAAATTTTAAGGTGATTAATAGTATTTTTGGAGACATTTATTTTTTAGGCAATTATAGATTATTACATTTTGGGATTAAAAATTAAAGGCATGAGATAAACCTTGAGGTTAAAATATGTTATGGTTATTTTTGAGTATTTTATCTCATTTTAGTAATGTTATAAGAATTATATAGTTTTAGAAAAAGGACAACCTATGGGAAGGGTGAAAACATGTCATATCGGACAAGGCTATAGGAATCAAACCCACAACTGAAGTGAAAAAAGGATTTATCACCTACTACTATCCTAAGTGAAGTCCCTAATTAGTATGAATTTATCTTTTTAGTTAAAAGATTTGATGAAATATGAATAAGTTGATTTTGGAAACTTACGTTTTATCAAATGGATATCCTTGGTATTAGAAAATGATTTGTGAATTAAGTGATAAATGTTACATTGGAAGACGTTCAGTAATTTGGGAACTTAATATGATTAAGGTAAATAGAATACTATGCAATTTTAATTGAGTATTAGTGTTTTAATTATATTTTATAAGAATATATGATTTAATTTATGTACTTATGTGGAATTAGGTTATTTATTTAAATGATTAACTCATCTTGAAGAATATGTGATTATGTTAATTACTTTTTTGTATGATACATGAATGGTTATTTATGTTATTTTGAGACAAATGTTAAAATTTATCCTAGAATAATATGTGATAAAATCCTTCTGAATTTTTGGTTTCAATCTTATTTTGGATTATTTTGAGGAATTTTAAGGATAGTTATTTGTTGAATAGTCAATCTAGAACTTTGGGTATTACTGTTTAGTTTTGGAGATTAAAAGTAGTATTTATTCTTATAAAGGATTATTATTTTTAGGAAATTATATTATTATATCCTAAACATATTTTTTTTGGTTAATGTTTCAATACAGGAGAAATGGATAGTTAATCTTTTTTTGATTATGTGATTCAATATAAGTTGATTCATCTTGAATATTCATCGTTTGGAGAAAAAGATTAGTTTTTGGTGGAAATTGATTAAAGGATGAAACTCTACTTGTTAAGTAATTATGTTTCCTTATATTATTATTCAAGGAAGTAAAATAATTCCTCAACTTTATTAAAATTATCTTAAAATAAAAACGTTTTTTGTTTACTCTTCATACTACGAAGTCAAAGACCATTTAACCCATCACAAATTTATAGCTTTATGATTTTTAACTTTTTTTCCTGAAATTTTTTTATATCACTATCCATCAGAACATGATGGTTAGTTTTTCTTCCATATCCATGTTTTTTTACATGTAATACTAGTATGTGTTATCTTAGGTGACCTTTGTATTTTCCTTTCTTTCTTTTAAAGTGGAAGTTTTATTAATCCTTTTTCTGATGTGGGAATGAAATATAGGTATTTTGAAGAGTCATAACTTATTTACCGACCACAAATTCAAATTGTGAGGATAAAATTCCCAAAATTGTGGGATAATTTAACATTACAAGTTTCTAAAAGGAAAAACAATGGTTGATATCATACATGATACACCACATCGAGCATAAATGAACAACTTAATATTATTATTTAATATGATAGTTATCATATAGCCTTTAGAATGGTGGGAATGAAAATGATTAAATGAATTAGTAAAATATGGTTTAAAAATGTTTATATAATGATTCATTGGTTACCAAATTAATTAAGAATTTAAATAAAAACCAATGGAATATAAAAGATGTGTTTTTAGGAAAAACTATTTAAATGAGAATAATTGTGTTTATAAAATAATAAAATCACTCTTATTGGATTATATTAATGAAATATTAATTCATTATAATGTTTAAAATTCATCCTATTCGTTTTCAAGACATTATATAAGAATAAATATAATTTTACGGATAAAATCAGTGTTTTTCTAAAAATATAGTTTTACTGTTTTTTAATAGCGAACCAATTTTAAATATTGTTTTTGACACTTTTATATATTATATTTGACAAAATAAACTTCTTATTTATAATCAAGACATAAAAATTTACTTTGGTTGAAATTTTGGTATTTTTCTGGAAAAAAAACTTATTTTAATGAATAGTGAAAAATATTACATTTTAATTCAAAACTGTCTTTTCATCTAATTTGTTTATATTGTTAGATTATATTTTTAATTGGTTTTAAAGTATAAATATATTAATTTTTTATCTTTTAATCCAATTTTTTTAATTTTAAGTAATTTCACATTAAAATTAGATACAAACACATGTCAATCATTTGATGGTTTTTAATTTTAAAAAACCAGTTTTCTCTATTTGACAATGGGGATTAATTTTAAATTAATTACTGAAACTTATGTGTTTTAAATTTATAAAAATGGATTACATATATTTAATCATAAGGTAAAAATTATTTAAATATTTCCCTTTTATTTTTATACATTATGAATAATAACTTTAGTAATTATTTTTATTACCACAGTTGAAGGTAAATCGGGTAATTAAAGGTAAAAATAATATTATAAAAATATAAAACTACCCTAAAATTTGTAATAATTTAATTTTATGAGTTTATTCCAACCATTATCATCCTTGGATCGATTTTAAGACCACTTGGAGCCACTTGTATGACTTTAACTCATTTATAATATTATATTCAATGAATAGTCATTTTTGTTACACTTTTATTTTTAAAAGGTAAAGTATTTTAATATGGAGTTATACATGGGATATATTAGACTATAAATATTCATTGTAAATATAAAACGATTACCTACATCATCTTTATTTATATATAATTTTTAGAAATTAGATAATTTAATTTAATTATGACACAAAGATGATGTAGTAATTTCTTAATTAATGAAAGAATCAAATAAATGGTATTATAAATATTAAAATAAATATTATATGACATAATTTATGTCATATATAAATTTTATGTATATATTTGAAATTTTAGTGATGATTTAAATTATTATTTTTAACTTATTCTATTGTTATAATATTTTTTAAAAGTCAACAAATGAATAGTGTTAGAATTGACACTATTGGTATTTTAAAATATAAAATAGTTTATTAAATGTTATAAAATTCCTAAAAATATAATATTCTTCCAAATGGTTAGGATAAGTCAAAATATGTCGTAAATGACACTTTTTTTATCATTTTACATGTTATGATAATTAAATTAACCCGCAAAATGTAAATAACATGATATCACTGTAAAAATTAAAAAGGGTGAAATAAGGGTTAAAACAAACGGATAATGATTAAAAAATATTTAAAACAAGTCTAATTTTAATTTTATGATGTTTATTCGACCAAAAATAATCTTATATTATAAATAAATTAGTTTGGGACCATTTATAATCAAAATTTAATTTATAATAATTTAATACTTTTAATAATTCCAAAGGTGTCTCTCCCCTCTCCAATAAGAAGGCATTCATTCCTCTCTATTAATCACACTTCAAAAACCTTTTTGTTCAGAAAATATCTACCCAAAACCCTTAGTATAATCCATACCCACATTATTGAGGCCTTATATTAGGCATAACATCCTTCTTAGAGGTGTTAAGGTGTTCTTCAAAGGTGACCAACCGAAGAAGAGGTATTGTTTTCTTTAAGTATTTATATTTTATTTCTTCTTCCATATCATTAAAATATCCTCCAACCATGATGAAATATTATATCCAGTATGATAAATATATTGATATGTCATTATGTTAATATTATCACCTAAATCCATCTCCACTTCTATTAAATGGTAAAGGAATTAATTGTTCATGCGTATGTGTAAACTGTCACCTCAACGAACCAATCTAATTATTTTTACATAATCATATCTCATGAATAGTTATAATAATGTAATTAATTATCATATGTGATATTCATGACATATTAATTATTATAATATAATAATATATCAATTACGTTCTTACTTTTCATTTACATAAAAATTATAATGTCGTTTGTGCGTATGTGTGAACTATTACCTCCATGAAGTGATGTGATTTGTTTTTATTCACTACATCACTTGTTTGATATATATAATTATATTTTAATTATTAATATTATATTAATGATTTTATTATCATTTTTTAAATATAAAATAGTACTTACCTTCTTTCCATAATGATAAATGAAAAATTAAGACGTTATTCATGCGTACATACGGCCTACCATCTCCATGATTATAACATTGTTCATTTTTCATAAACACAATTAATGGTTTGATTTAAATGTATAATGTATGTATAAAATTTATCCTTATTTCACAAATATTATTTTTTAGATGATGGACTTATTACCACATGATCTATTATCATCATACCAAGTTCATTTTCGACTCAAGTACCGAATAACGGAAAAATGTCCAATATGAACTTAAAAAATATGTAATTGTTATAACAAAGTAATAAGTGATATAAAAGGAATAATTAGCATGAAAAATGTTCTAAATCAAGTATAAATTAACCTAATTTTATTATTCAGGATTATAATTATTTTACTCGACGATTCGGACTCAAGGTAAGGGATTCCATCTCAATCTCCTTTCATTGAGTCATCACTTGTTAATATGTACCTTTATTATTTTATAAAGTGTATATACAACCACTATGAAATTTAATATCCATATTTTATCTATAATAATATTATTTATTTATTTTGGTAAATTTATTAATTCATGGATATTAAGATTTAAATGTTCAAAGTGGTATGGGACACCTTGAACCTTTAAAGATTTAACTATCAAATATTTTTCTTCATAATATTAATTTACATATTTATTTCTATGGATATAAAAGTATTATAGAGGAAATTCTATTTCTATTTTGAATTTAATTCAAAGTTTTCAGAATGAATATTTTTATATGAAGTGTTTTACTTTCTTTACAAATGATAAAAGGAATTTTTTTAACATATACGGTGACAATGATTTCTCCACCACTATGACCATTATTTGATATTTGGATTCCACTACAAGCCTTAATATTTTTAAAAGAAAAATAAATCCATTATTCCTTTTTGGGGTATTTTGGTATTTAAAATTTATTTACTATTTCAATATCTTGAAATTATTTCTTGTGATTGAAAATGAAATTTTATGAGTGAGATGTTGATAATTGCAATATTTTATATGTTATGATTATATAATGGTACTTAGAAATTTGACAGGTGGTTACGTAATAAACCAAAGATGGGTGGTTACGTGATAAACCAAAGATGGGTGGTTCCATGATAAACTGAGGGTGGGTGAACCCGTGATAGCTATCCAGTGCATTGGGTAATGAGACAGGGTTAACCAGTTGGGTTTCTCCTAAGAGATTTAGGGAATATATTGTGATGGGTATTCCAAACATAACAATGAAGGTTACTCTCTATGTAGTTGTGAAATCTATAATGTAAGTCTGATATGGATGACACAATTTACCTTTATGTTTTATGATTTCTATGAATTTTTATAGGAATCTTATGATTTCATGAGGTAAGCTAAATAATTAATTTTTTATGGGTGAAAAGTATGATTTTGTGAAAAAAAATTCATGATTTTAAAATATTCATGGAATAATGGATCAATTCCTTATTTTATACCACTTACTGAGCTTTTTGTACTCATCCCAAGTTTTTTAAATTTTTTCATAGGATTTAAGGGAGAATAGAGTCATGGATGGGATCAGGGAAAAGTTATGATGATTCTACATGAAAAGAAACCATGTTTCATTTTAAAAGTTTCTATTTTACAGAATAAATAGATACTATTAGAAGTGACCACTTTGTATTTCTATGGTTTTTTATGTATGAGTTATGGCCTAATTATCTGTATCTCTAAAATTGAAAAATCCTCAATGTGAAATAAATTCAAATTATTGACATAACTCAAGATTGTATAATTTTTAAGGTTGGTGACTTATAAGGATTTCTATAAATCCAATTTAGATCATAAGAGGAGACCTTTGAAGTTTGATGTTGGAGATCATGTGTTCTTGAAGGTGACTCTTCATCATGGGAAGTGAAGGTTTGGTCATGGGATGAAGCTTTCTCCCTAGTTTGTTGGGCCTTTTAAGGTGTTAGATCACGTTGGATTCGTGGATTTTAAGATAGAAGTTTCCACAAAGATAAGCTGGATACATGATGTTTTTTACATGTCGCAGCTCCATAGTTATCTTCATGATAACTCTCACATCATCGATTGGGGTGATCTTTATGTCGATGATGATACAGCCTTCAAGGAGCAGCCTATAGAAATCAAGGACTACAAGGATAAGGTGTTTCATGGGTATGAATTCCCCTTGATTTGTGTCTTGTGGTAACATGATGGCATTGAGAAGAGTACCTAGGAATGTGAGTCACTGATATATTCTCATTACCCGTAGCTATTTTATATTTAGATATTCTCTTGTAAAATTGTTCTTTTGGTGGTTGTAGACCCTTTCTGGTTTTGAGATGGCTTTATCTTATTGGTTGTTGTGTATTTCTCTCTTTTGAGAGGTATCTCTCCTAGGAGAGTGTTTGGGAGATGGTTATGGTTATTGCGTGGTTTTTCTCTTGTTCTTATAGTGAGGTGGTGAGATTCTATGGTGGAGAATTATTTGAGAGGTATCTCATGGGGTGGTTGTTTGGATGTCCCCTTTCTATTTCTTCTCTGGGTTGGTTTTGGATTCTCGATAAAGAGAATTTTTTGAGAGGTATCTAATGTAAGGTCCCAGATCCACATGGATCAACCATTTGAATGTTTCTAAAGACTAAGGCCCTTGGAGGAGGCTCAGAGGAAGTCGAGAGAAGTTGGGGTGCTGGGAACTGGAAGTAGGGGACTTTCACAACATGAAAGTGGGATTCACATAGTGTAATATTTCACGATTTGAAAAATAAATACAATGAAGAGGCGACAGTTTCTTTGGAAAAAACCAACCTCAAGGTATTACACGATGAAAAGTGGTATTACACGTCATGTAATCCCCTAATGTTGTATGTTTTAAAACATTTCATCCACTCGGGTTGTCAAACCCTATAGTTGTAGTATCCCTCTCTCTTGACTCTAGCCAACCCTCTCTTTAAAATTTTGGATATCCCTTCAACAGGAATCGATATTGGGCTTCCATATTTGATCTATAGTGGTCCATCTTCGATCTGAGGTATGATCTAGCTCTATTATTTTGGTTTCTTCAATCCTTTTCATCCTATTTCTCTTTTCCATGTGATGTCACTTGATCTTCATGTTCCTAACGGAGTTTCTTTGGTTTTTGGTTGGTGAAATTGTGATGCAGAATCCTCACGTGGATGTAGTTTTTTGCGGGAGAGGTGATTGGGATCTGTTGTGTTAATCCATTTTCATGCGAAGAATGTCGATAAACTTTTAAGTTTGGGGATTCATGGATTATCTATTTATTTATGTGAAATCATATAGTTATCATGATTTATCCCCTTGTATCATAATGGAATTGACATAATTACATACTTGAACCGGATTAAATAATTGTTATTATTTCATAGCGGTGTTGTTTCATTATATCATGATAATGGTTTGCCTATTGATTTACTTGATAGTGTGATATTTATGCCTTTCTTGGTTTAGCATCTTTTTCTTGATGCAAATTCGTAAATAATGTAAAGATGAAATTAATTGATAAATTAATTGGTTAATTAGTTAAAGATGAATTTTTAATAAATACATTTGTTGTTGTTATAATTTGATGTTAATCAAATTGATGTATATATGCATGTTTAATTAAATTGGTTATTTAACCTGAAGTATGTTGATGCTTGTTGATAAAATAACTAAAGTCGTGTTAAATTTAATTGTTTAATTAATTTTTAATAGATTGTGATATATTGTTGTTTAGTTTTCCTGTATTTGGAACCTATGAATAATTAATTAGTTAATTCAAGATGAAATAAGAACCGATTTTATAATAAGGATAATGCCTTCTTAGGGCCTGAGTTTTTTTCTTTCTTGTAAAGACCAAGAGACTTATGTTTTTGGGTCGAGATCCAATTTCTATGTTTGTTCCTACTTCTTGTGATGTTCTCTAGATATGAGACTTGTGGTATGTGGGGTAGGGAGGCTCAGATGTGGCGTGAGCCTGTGATGGCTGAGCATGGATGGATGTTGTGGTACGTGGGGTAGGTAGGCCCATTTTTTATGGAAGCAGTTGACTCCTAGAGTGGAGAGATGCATTGGTTTATACATTTAGTGTTAGGGAGGACAATGGAAATGGTGAAATGGGTTGAAGTTGGGATTACTCATTGATATGAAATTTGGGTGCTTATTGAATCTGTTGTTTTTTTATCTGATTTACTTTCCCCACTGCTTGAGGTAGCTGGTTTTTTCTTACTCTCCTTCCAAGGGAGGCAAAGATGTGTGGTTTATTCCCTATTATTTCCATGTTTATATTGTCATGGTTAGATGGGTTTATTCTCCTATTATATGTGGAAAAGACTCTATGGGTAGTTCATCTACTTACTGTGTTGAGCCCCTTGTGTTTGGTAGCTTATAATGTTTTCTTAGAATACCTAGAAATATGGAAAGTGGTAATGATTATTGAATAAATGAATAAATGTTTAACCCATGGGGTTGAAGTTTGCTGGGATGCAATGTTGAGGTTATAATTCTAAGAAACTGTGGACTTGGTTTGCTTATGCCTGGAGGGCATGGATCTTTGTCATTATTCCTAGAGAGCATGAATCATAAGATAATTGAGAGAATAATCCATGAAATATTATCATAGGATTAAGACATGGAATTTTTGGCATACACATAATCATATAAGATCATTCCATATAATTCAAGGCTCATTTCCAAAACTTATCAGGGCACTTCATAGGGGCTACACCAACTAGGAGGGACAAACCACCATCCCTAGTTACAGCCCTTTCCTTATAGTGGATCAGGTTATACCTTTTACCCATAGTGGATAAATCCCATCAGCTTTCTCCTATCATTATATTATGAGATATAAATCTTTATACAATTCATTAGAGAGCTATAATGGGATCACCTAGTGCTATCTGGGCATCCCCGTCATATAAACTATAATGAGCTGACCTGATGCTATCTAGGCCACCCCATCATATAATCTATAATGGGCTTACCTGGAACTATATGGTTCACCCCATCATATAATATATAATGGTATTACCTAGTGTTATCTATGCCACCCCATCGTATAAGTTGTAATGGGCTTACCCAATTCTATATGGGTCACCCCATCGTATAAGTTGTAATGGGCTTACCCAGTGCTATTTGGGCCACCCCATTGTATAATATATATACATGAACCGCAACATGAATAAGTTAAAAATATATTTCATATCATCATAAAAATATTAAACACAATTATTCTTTCATAACTTGATTAACCCATTGAAAAAATGGGTTTCATGTTAATCTTTAAAACATGATTATATTATTGAAAATAAACGGGTTTCATAACAATATCTTTGTATCATGATTGTCCCATGGAAAAGAAATGGGTTACATAAACATCATGCCATAAAAACATAAACCATTTAGATAAATAATATTAATGGTATCCTTAGATCATATCCCTATTAAATTATAAACTATATCAAAGGAAATAATCTTGGATAGATAAGGATTTTGAAATATCACTTGAAACATAACCTTTATTTGAAAAATAACTTTTTAAAAGATATTACATTTTCAAAATCCTTTTCTTTGAAATACACTTTGTAAACATATAAAGGAATAATTAAAACTCATTTTAAACATTTCTTGAGAAAAATATTCTTTCCTCTTTGAAAAACTCTTTTTAAAACATAAAAAATTTTGAAAACTATTTCTTTGAAAATAACCTTGAAAACTTATAAAGTATGTTTTGAAAAACATTTAAATAAATTTTTAAAATATAAAACATTTTTAAAATAATTTTCCTTGAAAATTATCTTAAAATTCTATTTAAAACATTTTTATAAAACATTTTTTTGAAAGAACACTGATTTCTGACCGAATAGATAAATAAAGTCGTATTTTCTTAAAAACATTTTATTAATTATCTAAAGTACCAAAGAGTGTAAAATGGTATTATTACTTGAATATATTATGAATAAATAGATTTAAATAAAATTCATGATAATTCTTGAGATGTGGATCATAATATTTCCTTAATGGGAGTACAATAAAAAATAATCCCAATAAACAATGAGATTGTAGCAATATACTCTTACCACTTTGGTAACATTGAATCAAATTCCCCATTAAATAATAAAATTAAATTAAGATTAAAATATATTTAAAATAATTATATTAATTATGAAACACAAAAAATGTAATTATATACACCTTTTAAAAGAATATAGGTGCATAACATAACATGTGTCTCAAAGAAGGAAATTTGAGACAGAATTATTTTACCAATTTGGTAACTTTTGAACTGTAAACTCTATAAATGAGAGATAATAAAATTGATATTTTAATACCCATAAATTTAAGGTTAATAAGAATATAATTAATTAATGGTCATTATATACACCACACAAAATAATCGTGTGGTGAATAATGCATAAGTCTCGTAGAAATAAAAATGAGACTTGAAACCCCCTTACTACTTGAATAACTTTTGAATCATGAGATCCATTAAAGAAAAAAATAAATTGAATATTTTAATATCATTAAAAAAATTAAATTAATTATACAACATTTCATAGGTCAATATATACACCACAAAACAAGAATAAGTTGTGAATATATCATATATCTCACAGAAATAAAAGTGAGATGAGAAAACCCTTACCTTAAGTCTTGGATTTCCTTGTACCCATTAAAAAATCCTATATAATAAAATAATTTTATTATAAATATATCATAGAACCATTTTATTATATATAATACCATATATTATTTTATTATTACTTTATATCACCTTCTTATTAACAATTTCATGTTAAAGTTACGTTTTGGGTAATAAACGCTTTGTTTTTAATATATGTTTTGATTTCTTATTATTGAACCTCTTGATTAGATCATGATTTAATTATTTATATAATTTAAAACATGATATAAATATTATATATATTCATTATATAGTTATTTATAATAATATATAAAAGATGTAAATTTGAAATTAAATACATTATTCATGGAGACGGTAGGTCGTGCGTACGAATAGACATTGTTTCTATTTTCTTGTTATATTTTTAAAGAAAAAAAGTAAATAATATATATATATATATATATATATTATTTAAATTGAAACTATTATTTCATATATATCACATATTTTTATTGAAATCATCCTTAATACATTCCATGTAAAGTGTGAATGAATCACATCGCTTTGAGGAGGCGGTAGTCCACACATCCACAAACGAAGTTATCATATTCCCATAAAATGGAATGCATAAATGTATGTGTTATATATTAATTAAAAAACAATAAATATATCATATATATCATATATATAATATAAAAATAGTAATTATTTCATTATTACCAACCTTTAAAGGTTGTAATGGAAGAACAAATGACATCGATTCACGAGACAATAGTCCACCGTACACACAAATAATGATTGTGTATCCCATTTTATGGAAGTGTGTGTAGGTATAGGTATAACACATAACATAAAAACATATCAATATATTTATTATAATTTGTTTATTATATAATCGTTGAATAAGAAGAATTCATTGGGTGGAAAAATAAATAAAACAAAAGTTCTTTTTGAAGGATGTTACATCTTCTTTGGGTAATTCCTTTTGCTTTGCACCAAAGAAATAACTTGGATTGGTTTAGACCCAAATTCAGGCTTATATAATGATATTATGGATGTTGGGATATTATTTTGGTAGTTTATGTATGATAAAACTGGCTTTAGAGGTGTGAAGAAGTGATGGGGGTGAATACCCTTTTATAGTGAAGGAGGAGTGGCGTTCTTATAAATATAAAAAAGGTAAACACTATTGAGTAATATTTATTACATAATGTGCCTCCAATAATGGTAAATTTTTTATCCAAGAGATTATATGGTATAAATGTGTCCATAAAATGTATTTTTTACATTTTTTTAGGCTATTTTTCCCCTTAAGATAAAGTTTAACCACTAAGTAAACTGGTTTTTTCCTTAATCGTTATAATTAATTTTAATTACTTTCATTAATATTTTTTGTAAAAACTAATTTAACCTTACTATAAATTATAAATTATTCATATTAAAAATATCAAATCCATTTTTTAAAATTATAAACATATAATTGGTGGAAATTAATTTAAAATTAATCTCATAGACGGGACGAGACAATGGGTTTTTAAAGTGAAAATGTTCAAAAGTTTGAAATGTTTGTATATCTAATTTCAATATAAAATTGATTCAAATGAAATAAATTGTATTGATATATGTTTAATTTGTCTAAATATACTTTATAACAATTTAAAATATAATTTTAATATATAAATAAATTAAATGAAAATGTAGTTTTCAATTAAAATTCGGTATTTTTCACTATTCATATAGAAATGAAACTTCTTAGAAAAATACCAAAAAAATAACCCTAAGATAATTTTAAAATTAATATTTCAAAAATGAAGTATATTTTATCAAATATAATTAATAAAAGTGTCAAAATTTATATTTGAATTATCCACACCATTAAAAGGTAGTAAAATTACCTTTTAGAAAAATATATATCTTTATGTGTAAAATTGGTTTTATTTTTATCTATTGTCTAGAAAAAAATAATTAACATTAATTATTTTAATTAATATAATATATATATATATATCATTAAAATCATTTATAAAAAAAATTAATTTATTTATTGAGGTAAAATTTGTTTGATTTCATAAATACATATTTCGAGTAAAATATTTCCTATATTTTCAAAAGGGTTTTATTTTCATTTTTAGTTAATTAGTCACCAAATAATTATTATTATATACATTTGTAAACCATATTTTAATAATTTAATTAATCTTATTGATAACCTTCATTCCAATGTCTAGGTGACAACTGTAATAATATTTTAATAATAATATTAATATTACATTGTAGTTTGGTAAAATTAGGTCTTGTGTGTCACACAAGTTATCGAAGGAAATCAGAATTGTGTGTAGCATAAGAAAAAAATAGTGTTGTGTGTACCAAAATATAATCTAAGTGTTTAATTTGGCACAAGATTGACTTGGTGTTGTGTACAGAGCAATAATAACTTGATTCTTTCATATAATGCAAGCTATATTCAATGTTGCATGAAATAAAAAATATCAAAAAGATTAAATTAAATAAAAAATATAATAATTCATAAAAACTCACAGTGTTACAATAAAAGAGTTTAAAGTAAGAAAAACTAAATGGAAGCATGAGATAAGGGTTTCTCATCTCAGTTTTTCTTTTGTGATATATATGCCTTATTCACCACTTATTTCTTGTGTGTGGTGTATATGCTACCATTTTATATATAATATCATGAATATAATTATCTTAATGTTATTAAATGTTTCAATTGATCATTATTACTTTTATTGATAATACTAATTGACTTATTACAAAGTGGTAATGGAATTCTTAACCTAATTTCCATTCTTTGGGTTGACCTTATACTTCATTGATTATGTCCTTATATGATTATGTGTGAGAGGAATTTTGATTATGTTATGTTGAATTTCTACTTGTTTTATGTTTATGTTGATATGATATTATTAATTCTCACACAATGAAAATCATACATATGTGTTCTGGAAGAAAATAAATGATTCATCAAATTAGAATCCATGCAAAGAAATGAGTTTCATGAACATTTTATCATAACATAACTCATGGAAAATAAATGAGATTCATAAACATTATTTAATGTTATTTATGATTTACTAGGGATATTATTCAAAGATAATATTCTCATTATTCTTATGATTGTTTTATGCTTATGATGGCATGATGTTTATGAATCTCATTTCTTTTCCATGAGTTATGTTATGATAAAATGTTCATGAAACTCATTTCTTTGCATGGATTCTAATTTGATGAATCATTTATTTTCTTCCAGAACACATATGTATGATTTTAATTGTGTGATGGGTGGGACCTATATCTATCTCCAATGCATTGGGTAATGAAAAATGTTCTGTGAGATCAAAGGGTGCACTGGTGGTTAGCCCAATCTCGCAACAAGAGGGCACACGGGAGGTCATCTTAAGCCTGAAAAAAGAGGGTACATAAGAAGTCATCAAAAACCCACAAAAGGAGGGTGAATGGTAGGTAATAATAAGCCCATGACAAGAGGGTAAATGGGAGGTCATCCTAAGCTCTAAACTAGAGGGTACACCGGAGGTTATCCCAAGCCTAAAACAGGTACGCGGGTGAATAGCCCAAGCCTAATATGTTACGAATATCTTGGTAGGTAGCCTTGACATAAGTTTTTATAAGCTTATGTATACCATAAATTCCATGTATTATTCCAGTTATACTCTCATGGCTCATGTTCTTTGATTATATTAGGATTCATGACTTGTGAATTTACAATATTTAATTCCATAATTCAAGATTATGATCTTTGATATACATGGTATGTTTTTTCAAATTTTATGCTCATATTTTCATATCCCTATTTTCATGTTATGATTATGTATATCTAATGTTTACCCTTACTAGGAATCTAATATCACCCTTTATTATTTTTTCTTTTACCCGTGTTATGAGGAAATATGTTAAATGAACTATTTCTAGAATGATTTCACATGGATGATGTTGATGACCTATTGTGAAAGTTGGGTATATTGGGATATAATGTTGATCTTTATGATCCATTTTTTCATGAACCCAATATGTTAAGAGTTTGTAATGATTATTTAAAACTCTTAACCTAAAAGGTCTTTGGGTATGTAAGTGATCTAATATTTCCTTTCGATGTAGTTAGTTTTGTTCGAAAAAAAATGGGTCACCTTTTTCGGTATCAAAGATGAAAATGTAAAGTTTATGAATTTAGAACTAGATTTGGGAGTGCAGGTTCAAGGCTATTATAGTTGGTATTAGAGTAGGGTTTAGAAAACATTGAAGATTATGATGTTTTCTTCTTAAGAGTTATGGATATCATCATGGTTTTAAAATTTTAAGGTTGATAATAATACTAATGTATTAGAAACCCTTTTTGAGGCTTTATTTTATGAAATTTGAAGGTGATTAACAGTATTTTTGGATACATTCATTTTTGTGGTAATTATGGGTTATTACATTTTGGGATGAAAATTGAAAGGTTTGAGATAAAATTTTAGGTTAAAACATATTAAGGTTATTTTTTGGATGTTTCTCATATTTTCATAATTTTATAAGTATTATAATAATACAGTTTTAGGAAAAAGACAACCCATATGATGGGTGAAAACCTGTCGAATCTGTTAAGTACACTATAATTTAACCCACAATCGAAGGGTGAAAATGGTGCATCACCTACCATTGGCCTATGTGAAGTCCCATTTAGTGTGACTTTTTATTTTTATTTAAAAAAATTGATGAAAGAAGAATATGTTGATTTTGGGAGCATATATTTTATCAAATGGATGACCTTGGGATTGGAAAATGATTTGGTGATTAAGTGATTAATCTAATTTTGGAAAAAATTCTATTTTGGGAATCTTATAAAATTAAGGTAAATAGAATATTATGGGATTTTATTTGAGGAATAAAATTTGAATTATATTTTGGGATAATATATGATTTCATAGTAGATTTATGGTGATTTAAGTTATTTATGGAAATGGTTAGAATATATTGAATATTATAAGGGAAATTAATTTTTTGTATGATACTTAAAGAGTAATTGATGTTATTTGGAGATAAATATTAAAATTATCATGGAAGAATATGTGATCAAATCCTTCTAATTTTTGGGTTTCAATTTTAGTCTGGAATATTTTGAGGAATTTTAAGGATAGTTATTTGTTGAATAATCTATGTTGATATTTGGGTATTACAGTTTAATTTTAGATATTAAAGTAATTTTTTCATAATATATAGGTTTATTCATTTTGGTAATTATCTTATATTTTACTATCCATTTTGGGTTTTGTTAATGCCTAAAGACAGAAGGAATATACAGTTAAACTTTTGTGGATTTTTTGATCTATATAAATTGATTCTGATGCTCCAAGTATAAAAAAAGTCATATTTAATACTCATCATTTGGAGAAAAAATGAGGATGAAATTATAATTTTTAATTAAGTATGTTTCCTTATGTTCTTAGTATAGGAAGTAAAATAATTCCTCAATTTTTGGAAATTTATTTTGAAATAAAAAATTTATTTGTTTAATTTTATCAATAGAATTTTAACCCATCACATATTTATGTTTTTTTAATGGTTAACTTTCCCATGATCATTTTATCTGTCACTCTCTATTAGTAATTTAGAGTTAGTTTTATCTTCCATGTCTATGTTATAATATATGGAAACCTAGTGTGTGTTATCTAGTGACCATTATACTTCCTTTTCTTCTTTTTAAGAGGAAGTTTTATTGACCCTTTTTATGATGTGGGTTTCCCATAAAAGAATTTTCAAATGTCCACATTTGATTTTTGATGTGCAAGTTTGAAATTTGTGAGGATGCACTTTTTTGGAATTTTTGATCGTATATGGATAGTATCTCATCTATTAACTCTTCCACCAAATCTATCTCAAGTTCGTGATGTGTTTTGGGTATCTCTCTTAAAAAAATTAAATACCTAGTCCTTCACATATACTAAACTCAGAGGTCATACCATTGAAATAATATTATTCTTATAAAGAACAATCAGTAGAGATTTTGGATCGTAGAGATAAAGTTCTATGAAACAAGAGCACTCATATGGTTAAAGTTTTGTAGTGAAGATACCAATTTCAAGAAGCTACATGAGAACTTGAGGATATGATGAGGCAGAGGTATCATAATCTATTTATATCTGAGTAATTAATTTAGAGGGTGAAATTCATTTTATGGTGGTTAGAATGTAACACTATAATATTTTATGTTATATCCTTTTTAAAAAAATATATAATCCATTTAATTGCTTACTATTCAAAAAATACTTAGCTTAAATGAACTCTGAAATATTATTATTTCAACACAACTATTATCACCTATCCATTAGAATGGTGAGAATGAATGAGATTAACTAAATTATAAAAATGTAGTTTACACGTGTTTATAAAATTAATTCAATGGTTTCCAATTAATTATAAATGAAAATAAACACCAATTGAACATAAAGGCAATGTTTTTTTAAAACTATTTTTATGCCCACAATGGAATTTTATCATAATAAATTAAATTAATCAATATTAGTGAAATATATTCATGAAATTTATATGTTATATATTCAAAAAAATGTTTTCAAATTCATCAAATGAGTTTTATATGCTTAATATAATAATAAATCCAATTTTAATTATCAAAGCTATATTTTTCTAAAAGGAAATTTTGACGCCTTTTAAGGGCACACATATTTTAAAACCAAATTTTGACACTTTTATAAATTTTATTTGAAAAAATAAACTTAATTTTTGAAATATTAATGTAAAAAATTATCTTAATGTTAAATATCTATATTTTTCTAAGAAGTTTCATTTTTTGATGAATAGTGAAAAATAATGAATTTTAATTAAAAACTAACTTTTCATCTAAATAATTTTTAAGGTTAAATTATATTTTTAATTAGTTTTAAATTAAAAATATATAAATTATACATATATTAATCCAATATAGGTCATTGGAATCATTTTCATATTGAATTTGGATATAAAAACATTTCAAACTTTTGAATATTTCCACTTTAAAACCCCATTTTCCCGTCTCGTCTATGGGATTAATTTTAAATATAATTTTTAAAATTAAATAAATTTAATTTGGTAAAATAGATTCCATATTTAGAATAATAAGACCAAAATTATTTTTTAAGGTCATTTTTATTTTTAGGCATAAAAAATTTACCATGGTAAAAAAATTATTTACCGCGATATAGGTAAAATAATGAAATAATTAAAGTTAAAAGGTAAAAGATTAAAATACCTGAAAACTAAAGAATTAAATAGTTTTTTTAAGTATTGATAGACCCTAAAAACATTTAAAACATTAATTATCATCCATATTAGTGTAAACTAATACCACCTCAATGTGGTTGACTTTAATTATAAAATAACCATTATTTAATCACTTAACCCCACCCCCAAGTATAAATGTCACCCCTCACCACCTAATTTCTCCTAAAAAGCTTTTAATATCATCATATATCTACCAAAAACTCTCCATATCACTCTACCCACATCCAATTTCTTCTAATATCACCAAAAGACCAAATAATAAGGGTGCTTCAAGGATGTGATATTCAAGAGGTAATTTTCTCAAAACACCTCTCTTATTTTCTTTTCTTATTATACTTTATTCTCACCTCCTTCATCCATCAAGGAATTATAACTATATAATAATTTATATAATTGAGTTTTTTGTCAAATGGAATATATCATATCCATTTTATTTTTCATCTCCTCTTATTCAAATAAATAAAACTACTATCCAAATTAGGTTGGTTAATCGCATCCATGAATAATTATTTTATTCATTTTCTATTATCAAATTCATGGCTAGTCGTAATACTATTATTCTGACTAAATAATATTTTAATAATTATATTATAACCTATTTCATGTTTTGTAACTAATATATATACATAATATTAAATAAAACAAAACTAGTTTATGATGGTCTGAAAAAACACCAAATAAAACTAAAAATTTATAATTAACATTTTATCAAATGATTCATACAGATGTAAGAAAGAAAAATGATATATGGGACCATTTAAAATTATAAAAATTAATTAATAGAATTTAATTTTACTTCTATATTTTTATTTCCATTTGAAAATAAAATCCATAATTATACACAAATGAACTGATCCTGAAACCATTAAACGAACGCACCCAAAACAATTAAAATAATGAAATATTATCAATGAATGAGTGGTAAGATGTTATAAAAGTATCATATAAGGTATTATAAATATTATTTTAGTTATATAATGAATTAATAGTATTCTTTAAGCCTTTATACATGAGGTTAAATTACAAAAAAAACTAAAGGGAAGTGTGAGATAAGGGTTTCTCGTCTCACTTTTTCTTCTATGAGATATATGTCTTATTCACCACTTATTTTTTTGTGGTGTATATAATTCCATTTTATATATAATATCATGAATCACATTATATTAATATTATTAAATATTTAAATTTATAATTATTACTTTTATGGGGCATACGATTCGACCGGTTGCAAATTGGTAAGGTAATTCATAACCCAATCTCCATTCTTTGGGTTAAACTTATCCTTCATTAATTATTTCATGATATGATTATGTGTAGGATGATTTTTGATTATGTTATGTTTCATTTACACTTTTTTATGTGTATTTACATATAATACACCTAATCTATTAATTTTATTAATGCTCGCTTCAATGATATGATATTTATAAGGATATTTTCCTCAAGAATTATTTCAAGTGATCTTTCAAAATTACTTTCTATCTAAGATAAAATTGTTTGATTTTACTTATTCATTAATAGGTAAATTATTTAAGAATACTATCCTAATTATTTTTATGATTGTTTTATGATTATTATGACATTATTTTTATGAATCTTGTTTCTTTTCCCTAAGTTATGTTATGATAAAATGTTTATAAAACTCATTTCTTTACATGGGTTTTGATGTGATGAATGGTTTATGTTATTGTGGAATAAATATGTATTATTTTCATTGTGTGATGGCTGGTACCTATATATCCCTTAAATTAATTGGGTAATGATAAATATTATATGATCTCAATGGGTATATGGGTGGTCAACCCAAGCATGTAATAAGAGGGTACACAAAATTTCATCCTAATCTCACAATAAGAGGGTACACAGGAGGTCATCCTAAGACTGCAATAATAGGGTACATAGGAGGTCATCTTAATCTTGAAATTAGAGGGTACATGGGAGGTCATACCAATCCTAAAGAAGGTACATAGTTAAATATCCCAATATTAACATGTTATGGATGTCTTGGTAGGTAACCTTGAAATAATATTCTATAAGCTTATGTATGACACACATTCCATGTCTTATGAAATTATTATACTCTCATGGATCATGATATTTTATAATCTTATGACTCATGTATTATAAATTTCCAATACTTAATTCCATGATTAAATATTATGATCTTTGATATACAGGGTATGCTTTTAAAATGTTATGGTCATATTCTCATATGCTACTATTCATGTTATCCTTATATATCTCTTATGTATATCCTTTATAAGAATATAATCTCACCCTTTCTTATGTTGTCTTTTCCCCATGTTATGAGGAAAGATGTTAAATGGATTGTGTCTATAAGTATTTCATATGGATGATGTTGATGACATATTTTTAAAGTTAGGTATAGTGGGAGATAATGTTGATCTTTATGAACTAGTTGTTTATGAACCAAAATGTTAAGAGTTTGTCTTAATTATCTAAAAATATAATCCTAAAAGGTACTTGGGTATGTAAGTGATCCAATATTTCCTTTCAATGTTGTAATTTTTTTTGGAAAAAAATTGGGTCACCTTCTTCAGTATCAAATCTAAAAATGTGAAGTTTATGAATTTATTATGAAATCTGAGAGTGCGGGTTTGGGGCTATTATACCTTCTTTAGTTTAGGATTTAACCCTTGGATTAGTACATTGTCTAGGATAATGACCATATTCTCCAAAAATAATATATTGAACAACAAAGGGTATCGTAGGATGTAATTTATTCCATTCCATCATACTCTTCATTTTTTTACGACAATTATCCATTTTATACACTATTTTTCTACACTTAAAACACCTTCGAGTTCCTTTTTGGAATTTCCCTTGATGTCGTTTTCCAAATTTTTTACACACGGAAAATTTAATATTCTTTCCTTAATCTCATTTATTGGATGAACTTCCTTAAGACGTAATCCTCCTCTTCTTTGATATCTTTGGACATTCAACTATATTCCAGCAATTAATTATGATTTTTGATAGTTGGTTTGGAATAATCACAAGATATGTACTTGATATCACATCATGTTAGGTATCTAATTTGGGATTTCATCACATTTACCATCACATTGGTTGTTCAATTGGTTCCTACTATTTACAGTCGTTAACTTAGAATAAAGGTAAAATTAGGGATGAGTACTTTTAAATTATTAAACACACAAACAAGAATCCAATAACATTAATGGGATAACTTATAAATGACATGTATTTCCTTAACTTGTTAATTTTTAGGCTTCAATATAAGTTATCCATGATCAATTTCATAACATAGACTCCTATGGGAATTTTTTTCCTCTCAATAATGCTTCATAATGAGCTTTTGAGTTTACCAAAGCATGTCCCCCAAGAGTGTCAAACCAAGTGTGCAACAAATCCCATTATCATACACTATTTATCAATCTATTATAGATTAATACGATGTTTTTGGGTTTGTCACCCCTAGGTACATCTATGCCAGATTCACATCCACTTGTAGTATCCAGACAGGGATGTATTTTCTTGTAAACCACTTATATTATAATTTACCAAAACTTTGAGATTTTTTCCTATACTTATTGTTATCCCTAAGTATTTTGATAGAGTTTTATAATCTTAATCCCAAAAATAAATAGACTTTCCTTTGATACCAACTATGAACACTTTTTCTTTAATACACAATAATTCATGATTTATTACATAAGAATACACATAATTCAACCCATAAGATTGATAATCCTAGTGTCTTATGAAGATTAGATATATAACACATAAAATTTATATATAGATACAATAATATTATTTAAAACTTCCTTAACATACTTTTAAAATTCCATATCTTTTAAAACTGCTTGGGATAACTTGGGGATATACATAAGAAATGGGTGAGCTATAAAGCTTAGTAAGGGAATCAAAAAATAAAAACATGAAGAAATTATTAAATTTTGGATAGTATTCATTTAAATGGTACATAAAATGGGTGATAATCATAATCTTGAACAAAGATACATGATATAGCATGATAACATAAATGTAACATATGAAATTGGAAACAAATTTAAACATGAAATAATAAACATGGTTCAAGGCTAACCACCAATACATAATAACATAATGTAATTATGATAACCTCTAATGAACCATACATGGTATATCATGAGACTAAAACATTACCCAATGCATTGGAGCACTCTATAATTCCAGGCACACCCGTCACTTTCATATCGTGTACATACATAAGTGTTCCACATATATCATATAACATAAGATTATATTTCATCACATTTAATCCCATGATTAATAATTTTGGGTTACATACATGTAATTTCCTAATAAAATAATTATAGTTACAACTAGGTGAATACCCTTGAGTGGAAATGGGTATAAGTATACACCTCACAAATGTTTGGTATGGAGATTCGTAGTGACATTTTGACAGCATAATGATAGTACATGAAGATTAAAAAAATGGTTAAATGAGAGAGGAATGGGTCTCTAATCACATATAAGTAAAAAAGGATAGTATGAGGGATATGTAAAAACATAATACAACATGGAAATTTGGTAATTAATAGGTATAAAATAAGGATTGTGCTTGAATAAAAAATTTCATTGGAAAAATCATATGATAATTTCAGTAGCGTAATAGGGGTACATAATGAATCATGGGAGGGATTAATAAGATTGAAAGGGTAAAATCATAACTTTTACATCATAAGGTCAGTAATATGTATTTATAATATCATACCACATCAATAGTCATTGGAATAAAAAATGCATTACATAAAAAGGGTGCTTGAATAAAAGGAGAAAGAGAGGATGTCTTACTAAATTTCAGTATAGTAACAGCTTAGGTAAATTCTATAATGAGAGGGGATAAATGATATCTCATTATTAGGAAAATAATTGTATATTAGAGGTATATTTATAAATTCATGACAACATAACCAATTCATATTCAAAAGGCTAATTACAAGGAATGTGCTTGAAAGGAAAAGAAGATAGGGAGATCCCATACTAAATTTTGGCATAGTAACAGCTTAGGTAAATGCTATAATGAAAGGGGATAAATGATATATAATTATTAGGAAATATATTGGACAGTATAATTATATTTATAAATTTATGACAACATAATCAATTGATATTCAAAAGGATAAACACAAAGAAGATGCTCGAATTGAAAAGAAGAGAGAGAGGTCCCTTACCTTGAGAGGGTGATTCCAAAAGCTTGGGAGGATCTTATGGAGATATTGAGAACACCTTGGGAGGAATCTAGAGTTGGGAAGAGTAAGGAAGTGATATAATTATTTTTATTGAAGAGTATTGGGAGCTTGGGTGGGTTTATATAGGAAAATAGAGGGGAGTTCTTTATTATTTTCCAAACTTAGGTTTTAGACTCTATATAATAAAATAATCAAAACCAAAAACATTAACATGGTTCTTTTCCATGTATTAAACCAAATAATATTGTTTCATTATTTTCTAATTCCAAGTTCTGAAATTATTAAAATATTACCCTTGGTGATGTGGAAGTGAGTCATGTTCATAAAGAAATGATTTTAAAACCTTAAAATATAATATAGGTTTTGGAGGATTCATAAAGGGTTTATAAAATTAATCAAATAACCTAAAAATAAAATTATTTTAAAGAGGAAACATATATTTGATCATATATACCATTTATAGAATGTATTACATCATTTTTGGGTCATTATAATTTCATAATACATAGTGTATATTTATACCATATTTAATTTTTAACTGAAAATTTGACTATCTTTGAAAATTATGAAAAAATAATTTTTGAATAATTTCAACATGATTATTCCAAAAAAAATTATTATATAAAAATAATTTTTTAAATATTTTAATTTTCACTTTTAAAACGAGAATCGATATTTATTGAGAAATGTTAGTTTTTTTCAATAGCAGTTTTTGAACCCTTATAACAATTACATTTGACTTAAAAAAAATTATATTATCATTTAAATTTAATAAAAATTATTTGATAGTAATATTTTATTAAAATACCATTTATTTTGAAAATTCATGAATTCAAAAAAAAGTAATGTCCTAATTTCTTAATACACAAAAATACAATTTGTGTTTCATCGTATCAAAATCATTTCTTAATTATTTATAAAGAAAAAAATATAATAATAATTATATTGAAATGAAAATATAAATATTCATACTATTAGGGTTTCTTTATTTCTAGTCATTGTTAGATTATTTTTTACACTTAATTAACCAATTTTCCTTTTACCGTCGTAAATAATATTTACTACAGTTATTATTCATATTGTCAAAAAATTAAGTTAAACTTATTACCTAATATTAATTATGATTATTTCAAATATTAAATATATTTTATCAAAATAAATTAACATATGTGGAATAATTTAATTTAAAATAAAATCCACAAGCATGATAGAAAGTGGTTTTTCTAAAAAATACATTTTTCAAGGAAAAGATTATTTTAATTTAACTCTATAACTATTAATCATCACTATATTAATTTCAATTAATAATGATAGATATATGACCCATACATTTAATTTAAATCATTCCCCATTAGTGGTTATTTTTAATTAACTAAAAACAAGAAACATTATGCATTTTAAAACAGTTTTTAGAAAAATTTGTTTTCAAGCCTAAAAAAACTTATACTAAAATCTGGTATAAAGATGTTTTAAATGTAATTAATTGGATTAAATATGAATAAATAAAAAATATTTTACTTTAAAATAAAATTAAAATAATAATAATACTTATAAATAAATTAATTTATCAAAATAAATGATAGTTTTACAAAAGAAATCGGTATGTTTCACTATTCATTGGAAAATAAATATTTTTTAAAAAATCCAAAAAAAAATCACCCTAAGTTAATTTTGTTATTATAATTTCAAAAATGATGTTAATTTTGTAAAATACATTTTCTAAGTTTTCTATAAATTAATTATAATATTTTTTCATAGAAATAAAAATCTTTTTTAAAGAAAACATATTTTTAAAGAATAAAATGAAATTACTAAAAATAGAGTGATTATTTACTAATAATTTATAAATATATTTATGTTGAATAAGAAATTTATACATATATTTCATAATTTATTTAATCCTATTCATATATTCAAATTTAATAACTAGGTTAAAATGTTTATATTTAAATAATCATTGTTTGGTTGGGTTCGGTGTTGTGTATCGTATACGCTATCAAACATAGTTTTCTATTTTAAAAACTTAGGGTGTTACATAATGTATTCTCCCTCTCTGTGAACATATATCATCACAATTTTTTTTCAATAAATCAATGTATGTGACTTATAACACTCATTAATAATAATCTTAAAGTCTAATGATCAATACACAAGTTTGCATATAGGAATATCCAATGACACAAATAAATGTAGATTTACTATCAGCGGGTATCGCTCACATAATATCTTACACTAGATTTTACCAAGGGCGTACACCATGAGAAGTTGCATCAAAGTCTTATGAGTCTCTACCCCTGATAGTCAGTATCATTTGTGTCCCTAAAATGATTTCATCTGGCTATAAAACATATATTTAAGAATAATATTGTACCACGTATGGGTTCTCATCATAGAGAGGAACAGCTATAACCTTTCAGTGTGATAGCTACTCTTAAGACATTATCACATACTATGTTACGTAGAAGAACTATCATGATGTGAAAAGGAGTTTATTAATATTCAAAAAAATGAATACAAGTTATCATAAAGTACATAGAAGTTTGTTCTAGGAAACCAACTCTAACAAATATAAGATGTGATGATGTATAAATAAACCCAACCAACCATGTTTAGAAATTTTTTGGATAAATTTAATGTCTTATTTCCTAGTTAGACAACTTTAAAGTCATTTTAACCTTAACTGTGATAACTTAACTTTTTATCATGATAACTTAATTATATGACCAAAAATAAAAGGGGACTTCTAATGGGGTCTTTTAAATAAATTTGGACATGATAATTCTAAATTTTGAAACCATTTTATCATGTTCAATTTCTAAATGTGGAAAAAAATACTTTTAATATAAAAACAAAAAACGCATGAAAAGCAGTTTTTATAAAAACACTTGATTTAAACATAAAAATCATTTTACCTTGAAATCAATTAATAAATCAGTTTCCAAGAATTTATTTGGTTAAATAATAAATGATATAAGGTTTTTAGACTTTTGGAGAAATATAGACCCAAATTAAATCTTCTAACCATGTCATCAAATGCAAATACTCGAAAATAGTTTAAAATTTGAATAAAATATAACTTATCTTCTCAAAAGTCAAGCTTGAGTTCCCAAATTCAAAATGTAATGTCCCCAAACTAGAATCCAATATAACCGGTGCCCCGAACCGAGTTGTCACATGACCTTAGGTGTTCTCCCTGTACGTTGGAGGCTACCAACAAGCAATATGGGTCAAAAGTAAAACATGGGGAGACTGTACCCACTTATTAGAGTGAAGCCACAACAAAAATAACATCAACCAATAAAATAACCAATAGGAAACACTAAATGGACAACATACAATAAAGAACAACAATTAACCATGTACACATGCTAAACAAAATCTAGTGAACACACTATATTCCAGTCATTCATACAGATAAAAATCCAAAAAAAACTACCAAATGATCTTGATCTTGGACCCAGGCTGCAACCTGGTCATGACCACACATGATCTAACCAAATAACCCATGAAAAACCAGACACTAGTACCCTATCCTAAACCAATAATAGAAACAAATATTATTTACTTGGTTACCCAAGTGCCATGGAGGGCCGATCAGGGTGTGAGTACAACTTAGTAGGCCACCACCAACGGTGTCTAAAGCAATAGTTAGTCCATACAATAGTGTATGAAATTAATCAAGTGAATCAAGTAAAAAAAGAAACAAGTAAACCATTAAAGTAATTATCAAATATCCATTTTATCCACTATGTTATCTAGAGTTAACCAATCAACAATTTAATTTAGGTCACACTGGGAGTCTTAATCAAGGAACAAGGGGTTATGCACACTTTTAAATACAAGGGGTGTTTACTAATCAAAAACTATCACATTCCCATTAGTTAACAATGTATATTTGATTATTCTCATTATTCAATTCCATAGGTTAGTAATTTACATCATTTACACTATGACCTAAGCTGGTAAAATACCATGCATAATGGGTTAAGTCAAGTTCCTTATCTCACTTGGGATAAACATATCATAAATAATTATAACACACTTACCTTGGAACATTGGTCTTGGTATTCTATCACACTTACCTGGGAGAATTAGTCTACGTAGTCTATCAACTTACCTTAGAGCAGCAGTCCAAGTACATTGCCTCACTTTGGAGCATTATTCCAAGTGTAACTATCGACATCCCTTAGGGGCCTAGAGCCTCAGTCTGGAACCCTAACCCATGCACTAAATCAGTGGGCCTAGAGAATCAGTCTGGATAACCCATGGGAGGATCCTCATTCCAATACTCCACACTACCATTAATCCATGTTCACACGCTTCTTTAATTATAACACATTCACCTTTCAAAAACACATCCCATTTAACACATAAATCATAGACATTTCATAACTCATTAACACATATGCCATTTTCTAAACATAACCCACTTATCACATATCCCAATCATCTACCTTATCCCATTTACACAAACTCACTCATATACATTAACCCATTTACATATTTCTATCACAACCCATAAATCATTTAACACATTCACTTTAATTCATTTAACCTACTCACAACATTCCAAACAACCTCTTATTCCATGTAATCAACTATACACATTCATCATTTAGTTCATTTCATAAACATGTCAACATGCCAATGTAATCATCATGGGTCCCATCTTTCTAACCCATAAATCAATTTAATGACTACAGTCCCAATAGACCTTTTAAACTACAACATGGTATAAAACACAATTCAAACACTTATTTAAAATCATCTTGAAGCCACCCTTTAAAATACAGGTCATCTATTTGAAAACAAAATCATGCCCCAAGATTTTTGTTTCCCTTTTAAACCATCCTAAACAATCATTAAATCATTTTCGCAAAAGGGAAACCATTCCCTTATTTCAAACATCATTTGGAATCTAATTTGGAACCTATTTTGGAAGCATTACCCATTTTCAAACATCAAATTCATCATTTAAAACCTTAACCAGATCAAAATCCAAAACACAACATTTAATCCAGTTCAAACCACTTAGGAATTTCACAAAATTTAACATAAAATCAATTAATTTACCCTTTATCCAATCCCACACCCCTGATTACAAATTATAACCCCCTTAACTCTCATATTTCCTTTATCTCAACATTCAATAAATTATTCCACCATTTTCAAGGGTTCGGTGTACCTCATGGGTATCCCTAGGTTTGGTTTCACAACATCAACAAACCCAATGGGGCCTATAAAGGGTCTTTCACCTCAATCTGTGGCCCAAATTAATTCCCTTAGTCAAAGACATTAAAATGTAACACGGAAGCGAAATGGAACAACCACATACACATATAAAACACCAATACTATGGTAAGAAGCTTTTAAGACCACCTTCCTCATACTCGAAGATGATTAATAGCCCAAATGCATCCCTTTATTATAACTCAAACCCCTTTCAAATTATGAACATAAAATCTACTATAAAAGTTATGGTTTTAGGGATTCTGAAGGATATGAGAGATTCTAAAATCCATAATCCATAAAATTGATAAAAGAGGAGTGTTAGACTCACCCAAATCTTCGATTTGCACCCAAACACACTCCAAACACCCAATAATTAAAGAAGAATCACCCATGGAGGATGAGGGGGATTTAGATTCATCACCTAGGCTGAAGGGGGTCAAATTGGATGAAAAATCGAGGAAGAACAAAATAGGATCAGGAGGGAAAATATGAATTTACCACTTTTTAAGGGCCACATGGTTTGGCCGCACAGTTAGCCAAACCGTACATCAACAATGTGGATCCCTCTATCTAAGAGGGACCAAGTTACACGGTTTCCTAGAAGAACCTTCATAGTTTGGAAAACTGTGTGCCATCCTTTGTCTGAAGGGGTCCTCAACTCAAATGGTTTCTTAGGACAGGCGCATGGTTTGCACTAATCGTGCGTCAACTATGTGTTATACACTATTTGGCCACTTTTCTTCGCTTTTCATGGCCTGGTCCCCCGAGACACTCCCAAAACATCTCACACAACCAAAACCTACTCCACTAGCCATAAAAAAGGATGTTTAACCAAAATTAAAAAAAGGACATACATTTAAAAAAGGTCGGGATCCTAAAACCTCCACACCATATAACGGATCTTCCTTGAGCCGTACTTCCAAGACTTACTGATCCTCCAAGACCAAAGGTAGGGAAACAAGGCCCACCTATCAACTCTAATTTCCCAAGCTTCCTCCTAGACACGGCCATGCCCTAACAATGCTCATAACAAGGAAACAATCATACCCCGAAAACATTTCCCCTTCCATGATTCATAATCACAAACCTGATTCTCCTAAAGGATGCATCGACCTCAAACTCATCATCACCACAATAAACACATGAGAAAGTTCCAGGTAACACCACTAAACCACCGCACATAAGGATACCCATGAGGCACTACATTACCCTAAGAGAGCCAACCGGAACACCCTTGGTCCAATCCTCTCCATAACTTATGGAACAAATCACTTGGTTCCATCTTACCCACTTCAGTCATGGTTCTACTGGTGACTCACGCCTAGTGTCATCCAAAGGACCATCCAGACTCCAACCACATCTCCCGACCTACACTGATATGAAACTTGGGGTTTATTAGCTGCAATCCATTCCAAACATCTAAAAGTTACAACCCAAGCATGAACTTCATCTCAAGGTACTCAACCGGTCAAAACTCAAGTCAATGATCATTACCAAAATCAAAACACCAAGGAAACACTCATTCAATCTTACTCATCCCATACTACCACTCACAACACTAAGTGACCATTTTCCTACTATGGTTATCCCCACCATGAACTTTATCTCTCCACCTCCATCATCTGGTGTTAACACCTCTATCATCGAAAAGAGACCAATACAGCTTTAACTCAACTTTCACAAATTTCCCGATGCGTTTCTCAAATCATCATGACCAAACATCCATAAAAACTCCAATGAACATTAGAATTCATTCATGCTTTTGAATCTACCTGGATTGGTCACACCTTCATAGTCTATATCTCAACCAAAGACATCTTGGTTCTTTCTCAAAACTCATATCCATTACTAGGGTGCACTTAACATCTCAACATTAACAGAATATAGATTACATCCCACCTCATCCATTCCCTTTTACTCAACTGAGTAGGGTCATCCCTTGTATCCTCATTCGGTTTATTCCCAACTTCCACTGTTGGCACATCACCACTTTACCTGACCATGATTCCCTTTTTCACTTAAGTAATACCACCCTCATCCACACCCACCAACCAAATTCATCCATGACATCCAGTAAACTTTTTCATCACACCATTCGCTACTCTTCAAACCATTGTCATGATTTACAGCACTCCTCAACACATCTCTGAAATGACCACTCTAATTAACTTTATAACTAGATCAATCCTGAATCCATCGCTCGTCTCGATAAACTGTCACACCTAAGGCCAACCTCGTTTTTCTCCAAGGAACCCGAACATTCACTTCATGGGTTTCTTATTGAAATCTCGATTCCACCATGTCTATTCCATCATTTCCTCCACACATACATGATTATCATATTCCCCCCACCTAGAAGTATCGTTCTCACTTCTTTTCTCAATAAATTTCAACCACCAGGTCTCACGCATTGATCACAAGCTGAACCTCAAACCTGGGTATGGTTGTTCAGATTTTCCCGAAACAATAAATCCAATGTCACCCGCTAGTCATTCCCGGGTTTTGACAAAAAAACCCATGAAATTATTCAATATATAGTCCATCTTGAGGACCTCTCCCACAATAAGACGATGGTGTTATCCCCACCACACAACTCCACGTGTTTCACGCCAAGAGAGTAACCTATAGGATGTCCCATATCCAACCAAAACATGTTCTAGTTTCTAGGAATAAAGTCGGATCCTTCTCAGCACACCCGGGACAATGTTAAGATATTGGACATGATTTTAACAAAAGAAAAGTTCACTAAGAAGTCATCAAATAACACCCACACAACTATCCATCACTGGCGTCACCTCCCACTATGGTGACAACTTAACCAGCTGCAAGTCCCAGGCTTCCCCGCTTGTAACGACCCGAACTGTTATGAATAAATTTCCCCTTTTGATTTAATTAAATGTATTATGGTTATAAAAAACACATAAACTTATTTTATTATATAAAATGTGATTTAAAATACCATTACATTTAATAATATATTTTTTTAGTAGTGATCACATGACTAGTGTAAATATAGGGTTTTAACAAATCCGGTTGGCACAAACAAAGGAAGTGATGACCTTGACTAGTAGGATCATACCCTATGAAGCCCATTTATCAAAACTTCTGAGGGATATATAATTTATGGGATTTTCCCAAGACCAATTCCAAGCTGAGATCCAAGAACAAAAGTATGAGAAAATCCATTTACGAGAGAGGTTCAAGCTCATCGAGATCACGGCCCAAACCATGTTCACTTAATGGCCCCATGAAATCCCTAACATCACGCAGAATAAAAGGATATGTATCAATATCATAGAATTAGGAATATGTAAATTATTTTTATAAAGTAATGAATATATTTTCAACCGATTATTTTTAATTTGTAAATGATTTTTAAAGAATAAATTGTATTTTTGATTAATATTAAAATTCAATTAAGAAATATATTTTGATGAATTAATAGATTTTTGAAATTAATAATATTTTAATAAAATGTTATTATTAAATAAATTTTATTAAATATAAATGATCATATAATTTTTATGAAGTCAAATGTAATTTTTATTAGGGTTCGAAAACTATTATTGTCAAAACCAGTCAATTTTCAATAAATGTTAGTTTTTATTTTTAAAAGATAAAATTCATATATTTAGAAAATTATTTAGATAAAATTAATATTGTTTTTGGAATCATGATGTCAAAATTATCTAATGTTCAATTTTTCATAATTTTCTGAGATAGTCAAATTTTTGGGTAAAAATTAAATACTGTATAAATATACGGTGTGTTTTGTGACATCATAAAGGACCAATAGTGATGTAATAAATAATTTAAAAGGTATATTTGTCCAAATATATGTTTTCCCTTTAAAATAATGTAATTTTATGTTTATTTTATTTATTTTATAAATCCTTAATGAATCCTCTAAAACTTATAATATATTTTAAGATTTTAAAATAATTTCTTTGAGAGTGTGACTCACCACCACATAAGAAATGGCATTATTTTATTATATTTTTCCATTTTACTTATAAAATAATGTAAAATACTCCCCTTTTGCAGAAACTATGGGAAAAAACCACGTGATGGTTTGTATTTTTGAATATTTTATTACACAGTGTCCAAAACCAAAATAATAAATAAATCTCCTCCTTTCCTATATAAACTCACCCAAGATCTAATTTATCTTCACTAAAACTCTTTTTATCATGTCCAAATTCTGACCTATACTCCCTAGAGTTCTCCTAAGGTTCCCCCAATCACCCAATAAGCCTCTCTTAAGCCTTTGTATTCACACATCCAAGTAAGGAATTCTCTCTCTCCTTTTTTATCAAGCACTTCATTTATGATATGCCCTTTTGATTTCCATTTTATTAAGTTGGGATACTTTCTTACATATCCCCCTTACTATCCATTTTATTTTTAAATGATGGTAGCCTCTTTAACTTTAATTTATCTCACTTATGAATCCTTATGTTCACCCATTACTATGCCAAAATTTTGTAAGGAATCTTCCACCCTCCTCTTTTATCAAGCATTCCTTTTATGTTATGTATTATAAATTAATTTTGACTATTTTATGATATGTTATTAAATATCCCTATTACTATCCATTTCATGTTTAAATGATGAGAGACCTCTTTCTCTCTCATCAACCCATTTTATGAATTTCTATATGATGTCGTTATGCTGCTGAAATTGCACTATGATTTTCTGTGCCAAAATTATCATGTAGTGAATACCATACTCATTTATCTATAAATGGTATTGACCTTTATGCACATATACTTATTTATTTGGGAGTTATGTGTACATATTCCTCATTACTAGATTGTAGAATAAATTATTATGTTGAATGAATCCATGTTATATGATCTATGTGGCACACTTAAACATGAGAATGAAATGATTATGAAGGGTGCACCTTGATATCACTCCAATACATTGGGTAATGTTTAGTATCATGATACGTCATGTTGGGAGAAGGGTGTACCTGATTTATTTATAGGAATTTTTTCCACCATGATGTCTTTATGGGTTCAACCTTGACATATGTTTATGATATAGTATTTTAAGTTGTTTCCACATTTCTCATGTTATGATTATCATGCTATATCATGCCTTATTATTCATATTCCTTTTATGCTCCATTGATATGTTTATTGTCTAACATGTATTATCTTCCTCATGTTATACCTTGTTTATTCCCTTACTGGGCTTTATATCTCACCCTTTTCTTATATATGTCCTCAGTTTTTCCCATATAGTGTTGAGTATGAAGGAACATTTTGGTCATGTTACAGAATTTTTCAATAAAGATGTTGCTTTTCATGTTTGAAATTATTATGTAATGTACCTAATTTCCCAAATACACTAGACCTATCAAT
Organism: Viscum album; assembly: GCA_963277665.1. Taxonomy (NCBI): domain Eukaryota; kingdom Viridiplantae; phylum Streptophyta; class Magnoliopsida; order Santalales; family Viscaceae; genus Viscum; species Viscum album. The sequence continues at coordinate 1,870,813,242 of OY728163.1, forward strand.
CTTCTAAGTTGTATTAAGTTCAATTTTATATAATAAATCATGATTAAATATGAAATAAAGAGCAGGGTAGTTATATCGTCTTTCATCATTTCATCCACATCCAAACACCACAACTTGAATGGAATCTTCCGACCAAAACTCACTACCACCTCATGACCCTCTATCAAGTGGTCATGGCCCAACATTCTCATTGTCATCATGGTCATTACCCCACTCGATTTTTTTTGTAATGACCCTAGTGATCTACATGGAAACACATCAACCACCACACTAATCCACAACCCAAATATCTCACACATAACTCACACTTCCCACTGTGATCATACAGAAATATGACAAGCATTTATCCATATATTCCTATTCATCCATCCCAACAATATCATGTCTTTCCAAAAACAATCCCACATATGGACCTCCTCATGACCCTCAAGGTCTCTCACCTTCCTACGACCACACACTAAACTTGACTCTATATCACACGATTCGTATATCACCAAAGCTAGGCCCAAACGCCCACCTATACAACTAACCATGCCACCTGGTCTGTCAACCTCATTAGACTTGAGGCATCCTCAACGTTCCCATCCAATAAACCAACCATTCATGAAAGCACTTCCATCCATGTGACTACCACCACCCCATGTTTCACTTTCATACCATAAGCACCCATCCATGCTTTGGTATCCCTTGCCTTGTCTACCCCAAATCAACAATTATTCCCACATCAAACATCGTTAGAACCATAGGGTCATGTCTCTGAATGATCCTGCCCTTCCCAACCACCCTTACAACCAAACGTAAGCACTCAATTGCTTCCCTGAGGTGAGACCAAGGCACAACTATGCACTTTTACCAAAAACTTGATGGAAACCAATTGTTCATCGATTCCACTTCTGAATCAACCTCCCATGTTCCATCATTTTAAGGTACCTGCCATGTTGGCTAACCCCGATCAACCTTTCTCACTAGTCACCCTGAAATTCAAACGATACAAACTCCTTAAACTAGAGTCACATCAAGAAAAGGCCACTAGATATCCCTCTCTAATCCATACCCACCAAACCTCAAACAAATCACTGTTCTCAGGCGACACTCCTACCGCCAATCCAAAACACACTGAATCTAACACACCCCAACATACATTCACTCTAGGTCTCACACCAAGAATACCCGCACACATACGTCATCACCATGATCCAAAAACCCACTCTAGGGTCCAAAACATGCCTCGCATAGTCACAACCCACAAGGGTCACCACACCCAGTTCACTAGACAACATCTCATAACCCAAGGTCATGACCTTATTGAGGGCACAACAAGCACATCTCTTTCACCATACAAAAAAAACCAAAAAAGACTCACGACCCAAAACTAAGGTCTCAAACTAGGGCACTCTCACTACCCAAACCACCCATACACAGTGTCCATAACCATCACAAGGGATACCCACCACTAGTATCCCCAAGTTCCATCATTTTTTCCATTTTCCCACTTAATTAAATTTACCATTTAAACCCACGATTTCTCTTTTTAAAACCTTCCATTTTCAAAATCCAATCATCTATAATTTCCAAAAACCTTTTGTTATCCTGGAATTTCAAAAATCCAACTTTATTCAAAATCACATTTCAAAACATTTCACTTTTTAAAACCCAATGTTTTATGTTTATAAAAACCCCATTTAACCCACTTTTCAACACCCATTGTTTCATTAAATTTCACTATTTATACCCATTTAGTGTATCATCGTGTCATTCACAAATTAATCATAGGAAACATATGGATGACCTATCTATCCTATGTACCTAGAATGATGCATGAACTCACACACTCTCTCTTTCCATGCTGGTCCAAGAGATAAGACCTCATAAATCAATAACATCAAATCCAATTATGCCACCCAAGTCATAAATATTAACCAACTATAAAATCACAAACAAAACATCATTTACCACCCCTAGAAACTTGGGTTTTCACTCATACGTAGGGTTGCAGGCACCCAAGAACGAGCTCATTACCAAGTCCCAACAAGATACTAGTCTCATGTCTAACATGACCAAATAGTAATACAAAAGATGACTTGCTCTTATACCACTTTCTAACATCCCCATCCTAGAATCCACTATAACTGGTGCCCTGAGTTGGGTCGTCACATGACCTCAGGTACGCCTCCCCATGTGTCAGAAACTGCCGACTAGCAGTGTAGGTCAAAAAAGAAACATGGGGAGAATATACCCTCTTATTAGAGTGAAGGAAAAATAGAAATAATATCAACTGATAAAATAACCAACATGAAACAATAAATGGACAACGTACAACAAATACCAACAAGTAACCATGTACACGTGCTAAATAAAATCTAGTGAATACACTACATTCTAGGCAATCATACAGATAAAAATCTCAAAATCAAAACTACCAAAAGATCCCAAGCTCAGACCCATGCTCCAACCCAATACTGAGTACTCATGATCTGACCAAATAGAACATACAAAAACTAGACACTAGGTCCTTGTCCTGAACTTGTAACAGAAACAAATAGTATCTACTCAGTTACCCAAGTGCCATGGTGGCCTGAGAAGGGTATAAGTACAAATCAGTAGACTACCAAAAATGGCGTTTAAAGCAATAGTCAGTCCATACAACAGTGTATGAAATTAATCAATTACAGCAAGAAAACAAAGAAACAAGGAAACCATTTAAGTAATTATCAAATATAAATTTTATCTATTATGTTTTCTAGAGTCAACTAATCAATAATTCTAATCCAGGTCACACTGGGAGTCTAAACCAAGGCATGAGGGGTTACACACACTTTTAACCACAAGGGGGTGTTTAATAATAAAAAACTATCACATTTCTATTATCTAAAAATATTCATTTGATCATTCTGATCATTCAATTCCATAGGTTAGGCATTTACATCATTTACACTACAGATTAAACCGGTAAAATACCATACATAAGGGGATAATTCAAGTTCTTTATCTCACTAGGGATAAACATGTCATAAATAATTATAACACACTTACCTTAGATCCTCAGTCTAGGTAGTCTATCACACTTACCTTGGATCATCATTTCAGGTATTCTATCCACTTACCTTAGATCATCAGTCCAGGTACATTGTCTCACCTTGGAGCATCAGTCTAGGTGAAACCACCAGCATCCATTAGGGTCCTAGAGCCTCAGTCTAGCACCCTAAGCCATGAAATACATCTATGGGGATAGAGAATCAATCTTTCCAACCCATGGGAGGAGCCTCAGTCCAATACCCCACACAAACACTGATCCATGTGCACATGATTATTTAATTATAACACATTTACCATTCACAAACATATCCCATTTAACAAATATATCATAAACATGTCAAAACTCATTAACATGTATTCCATTTTTGAAACATAACCCACTTATCACATATCCCACTCATATGCTTTATCCCATTTACACAAACTCACTCATATACATTAAACCATTTACATATTTCCATCACAACCCATAATTCATTTAACATATTCACTTTAATTCATTTAACCCATTAATAACATTCCAAACAACCCCTTATTCCATGTTATCAACTGTGAATATTCATCTTTTAGTTCATTTCATAAACATGTCAACATTCCAATGTAATCGTCACAGGTCCCATATTACTAGACCATAAATCAATTTAATGACTATGGTCCCAACGGACCTTTTAAACTACATCATGGTATAAAACACAATTCAAACACTTATTTAAAATCATCTTGAATCTATCCTTTAAAATACAGGTATTCTCTTTGAAAACTAAATCATTCCCCAAGACTTCTGTCCCATTTTCAACTATCCAAAACAACCATTAAATCATTTTCAAAAAAGGGGAACCTTGATCTTATTTCAAAACTTATTTGGAACCTCATAAGAAAACCCATTTTTAAATCACATTGAGGTAAAAACCTCTTTGGGAATCATTACCCATTTTCAAACATCAAATTCATCGTTTAAAAACCATAACCAGATCAAAATCCCAAACATGAAATTTAATCCATTTCGAACCACTTAGTAATTTCACAAAATTTAACATATAATCAATTAATTTACCCTTTATCCAAGCCCACACTTCCAATTACAAATTACAACCCCCTTAGCTCTCATATTTCCTTTATCTCAACATTTGCTAAATTATTCCACCATATTCAAGGGTTCGACATACCCCATGAGTAGCACTAGGATTGGTCTCACAACATCAATGAACCCAATGGGGTCCGTGAAGGGTCCCACACCTCAATCTAAGGCCCAAATTAATTCCCTTAGTCAAAGACATTAAAACAAAACATGATAGTGAATTGACACAACCACATACACATATAAAACACCAAGACTATGGGAATAAGGTTTTAAGACCACCTACCTCATGCTAGATGAATACTAGCTTAAACTCATACCTTATTTCGAAATCAAACCCCCTTCAAAGACCCAACTTAGAATATACTTGAAAAGTGAGGGTTTTAGGGCTTTAGAAGGAGAGGAGAGATTCTACAATCCTTAATACATAAAATATAGAAAAGAGGAGTGAATCTCTTGGATGTTATATTTGCACCAAAATTCACTCCAAATTCCCAAGAATTAAAGGAGAATAACCCATGGAGGAAGAGGGGGATTTTGGTTCGTTGCGGCTGGAGGGGGTCGAATGGGGTGAAAATCGAGGAAGAAAGAAATAGGATTAGGAAGGAAAAATAGGAATTTACCACTTTTTAAGGGTCACATGGTTTGGAAGCTGTTAGGTCGGATAGGGTAATGGAAGATGGTCTAGAGGGGGTGAATAGACCAGATTAAAAATGTAAAAAAATGAATTGATTAATTAAAATATTTATCAAAGTTAATTATTGAGGTTTATTAGCAGCGGAAAAAGTAAAAAATACAAGGATGTTTTTTATACTAGTTCATTTCGAAGTGGGACTACTCTACTCTTATACCTCTCTACTCGGAAAAAGATACGTGTGCACTAAAAATTATTTTTATGGGGGAATAATAACTCAATTATAAAATCCATTTCTAGTGGAGGGATAACCACAACACTTACTTTTGTATGGTGATTCACAACCCTTACAACCCGACTTTAGATAAAGGGAGTCACAACCTGAATAGTCCTAACTTTAGATACAGGGTGTCACAACCCTTAGATCATGACTTTAAAATCTAGGAGTCACAGACCAAAGAAATAGAATAAAAAGTAATTCTTTTGTGTGTAAAAGCATAAACATAATAATAGAGTGTGTGTGAGATATTGGAAAAATTGTTATAGACTCAAAACTAGACAGATGAGAAGATAAAATATTAAATCATTAGTACTGGTTATTGAGGATTAGATCATATCATCTCATCAAGGAAATTTTAGCTGAAGTAGAAGAAATTAATCCCTTGATAGATTGTGTAGGTGATGAAATAGAGTGTCATTGGATGTTACAAATGCACAGCAAATTCAAATTTCACAGCACTTTCTCTTTGAAAAAATAGAGTATCAAAAATGTTAATGTATGTCTTGCAATTTGTATCTTATTATATTGTTTTAACCCACAAAAGAGAAAGATATATATATATATATAGTAGATATTCATTAGTTACATTATCTCTGCTTCCCTCAGGTTTTCAAAATAAATTGAGTCAAGAGCATTCATAAATATCTCCATAAAAAATGCAGTATCATTGTCTATTTATTCATTCAGAATAAATATCTAGTAAAAGAATTTAAAATAATTTGAATACATCTTACAATAAAATCTCTAGAATACTAATAGTGTTAAATGATTTAAAAGACCAATTTAAATCCATTCAAACCTCTTTAAATTTAGTCAAAAGAGTTCCTAAAAACAAGCATCACAAGCCAAATGTAAATTCAAATATTTAAAAATAAATAAACTTAAAACCACCAAATTTATAGAAAAAAGACGTTGAAATTATTTATTACTTTTTCTCTTTAAATATTACACCAAAAACATTAAAAACTTTTCAATCATAATCCTTAGATTTTATGTGAATTTTTACAGCAGAAAAATATTTGAAAATAATCTATATATATATATAATCAATTTTCTACAAAAACTCACAGAATGAACACTAACTTTGTGAATGAAAAATAAAGTAATGTAGGGTATGATTAGTAATGTAGCATAGGGTATGAATAGTAAGTTATGGTTGATGAACAATACTTTACAGAATGAATAGTAATGTTGCATAGGGATGATGAACAGTAACGTAGGGTTGATGAACTGTACTTTGCATTATTAATGAACAGTAATGTAGTGTATAGATAATGAATAGTAACATATGGTTGATGAACCATACTTTTCACTATTCATGAATAGTGACGTAACGAAGGATAAACCATACTTTACAAAAAATTGAACATCATACTTTAATAAACTTTAATGATTTTTTAAGGGTTATAAACAAAAGATTAAAACTTTGGTTAAAAATAATTATTTGTAGAAAAACTTAGTATCTTTCCAATGAATCAAGAATCAAATAAATCTAACATCAACTACTCCAAATATAATCAAAAAACAGAAGCAACAACATTCTGGAAAAACAACAGTTCTGAAAAATCAAATCATAACTTCAAATAATTTAATCATCATTCAAACGATATTTTTAGACTTCGATGTAAACTAATGAAATCAATATAAAAATTTTGTCTTTAAATAAAATCAAGTTTCGTGAAAATATGATATATTTAGAAGTTTCAGTAAAATAAATATATAATTTTTTTTAAAACTGGAAACTGTAGAGTTTCTAAAACTGCAGAAACAACTTAATTGAACTTTTAGAGTAATAAAAATGCATTTTCAGACTTCCTCATAAACTAATGAAATGTAGATAAATAGCTGATCTATCCAACGTGATAATAATTACATAAATACATACAGTTTAGTTTAATAAATCATCAAAATACATAAATGTTTTTAAATAAAAAAACACATGTAATTAAACAAGTAATAAAAAAAAGAGAATTCAAATGAACAGACAATATCCCCCTTTTTGTTTGATTAAAAAACCAAAAACATTTAAACCAATTAAAACCAATTTTTTTAAAACAACTAAAACCAATTTATTTCTCCCCAAAACCAATGTTTTAAAATAATTAAAACCAATTTATTTATCAACCTTTTTGTAAATAAACCAAAAGTGATAACAAACTCCCCCTAAACAAATACAGTAATAAAAAATTAAAATTCCAACAGACCAAGTTCAATTTTTTTTTCAAACTGAGCAGAGTCTAAAGGGTTTGTAAAAATATCGGCTAGCTGATTTTCATAAGGCATAAATTCTAAAACAATATCACCCTTGTTTACATGATCTCTAATAAAATGAAATCTAAGATCAATATGATTTGTTCTAGAATGTTGTAATGGGTTTTTAAAAATAGAAATCGTAGAAGTATTATAACAATAAATAGGTATTTTATCAAGATAAACACCAAAATCACATAATGTTTTCTTAATCCATAAAATTTGAGCACAACTACTAGTAGTAGAGATATACTCAGCTTCTGCAGTAGATAAAGAAACCGATAGTTGTTTCTTAGATGACCAAGAAATTAAACTTTTTCCCAAAAAATGGAACATACCTAATGTTTTTTTCTATCAATTATACATCCTCAAAAATCAGAATCAGAATAAGATGTTAAATAAAAATAGTTATATTTTGGATAAAATAAACCATAATCAATATTTATTTTAACATATCTAATTATTCTTTTAACAGCTTTAATATGACTTTATTTAAGATCTTCCTGAAATCTAACATATAAAAAACACTAAAAATGATGTTGGGTCTAGATGCAGTTAAATATAGCAAACTACCTATCATGCCTCTATAAACTTTAAAATCAACATATTTACTAGAAGCATCAATATCTAATTTACAATTAGTACCCATAGGAGTTTTTATAGATTTATCAGAATCAATACCAAATATTTTAACTAACTCTTTATCATACTTATATTGATTAAGAAAAATTCCATATTTTCTTTGAAAAAATTGAAGTCCAAGAAAGAATTTTAGTTCTCTCATTAAACTCATATCAAATTCAAAAGACATAAAAGAAGAAATTAATTATAGAGTATTTTAGTAGATGTTCTAGAAACTATATCATCAACATAAATTTGAACAAATAATATATCATCAGAAGTTATTTTAATAAAAAGAGTTGGATCAACATTGCCTTTCTTGAAATCATTATTTAACAAAAACAAATAAAGGCTTTCATACCAAGCATGAGGTGTTTTTTTGAGACTTTATAAAGCTTTAGATAATTTAAAAACATGGTTAGTAATGTTTTCACTTTCCAAACCATAGGGTTGAGAAATATAAACTTTTTTAGTTATAAAACCATTTAAGAAATCACTTTTTACATCCATTTTATATAATTTAAAACCTTGAAAACAAGAAAAATACAATAAAATTATAATTTCCTCTAACTTAGAAACAGGTGAAAATAATCTTCAAAATCTATACCTTTTTCTTGAGAGTATCATTGAGCAAGAAGCCTAGATTTCTTTTTGAAAATCTGTCTCGATTCATCCAGCTTGTTTCTAAATATCCACTTAGTTCCAATCATCTGTTTATCCTTAGGCAATTCTACTAAAGTCCAAACATTATTTCTAAAAACTTATTTAATTCATCTTGCCTAGCAACAATTCAGTTTGAATCTTTCAAAGCATCATTAACATTAAAAGGAACAAAATAAGAAATAAAAAATCTGAATTGTCACAAAAATTTAAAATAGAATTTCTAGTTTTAACACCATAATTAACATTGTAAATTAAATTTTTAATAGGATGATCTTTGTGAATCTTCCAAAATTTTAGATCTGGTTGAGAACGAGTATGCTCCCCCTCAATTGATTCATTCTTATCTTGAGTAATTTCTTCACTAATATTAAAATCTCTAAACTAATCATCAATAACATTAGAAACATAATTTATTTTAATATTATTTCTATCAAACATAACATGAACAGATTCTTCAATAATCATAGTTATTTTATTATAAACTCTATATGCTTAACTATTATTATAATATCCAAGAAAAATACCTTCAATATTCTCAGTATCAAATTTATCTAAATTATCCTTTAAATTTAAAATAAAAACTTTACAACCAAAAACTCTAAAGTAACCAACTTTAGGCTATTTTTAAATAATTCATAAAGAGTTTTCTTTAATAAAGGTCTAATAAGAATTATATTTGAAATATAACAAGCATAAAAAATAGTCTCAACCCAAAAAATATCTAGGAAAATTATTTTCACTTAACATAGTTTGATACATTTCAATAAGAGTTCTATTTTTTCATTATATAAAACTATTTTTCTCCAGTGTTCTAGGAGCATAAAAATTATGAGAATATTATTTATTTTCACAAAATTTTTCAAAATCTAAATTATGAAATTAACTTATTTTATCACTATGAATAGAAATAATCATACATCCTTTTTCATTTTGAACTAATTTTTTAAAAAAAATAGAAAAAGTGTCATTTTTATGAGCAAGAAATTATACCTAAGTAAATCTACTATAATAGTCAACAATAACTAAGGTATATTTATTTACACCAATACTGAAAATTTCAGTGGAACCAAATAAATTAAGATGTACTAATTGTAAAGTTCTATTAGTACTTCTCTGATTGATGGGTCTAAAATAAATTCTATGTTTCTTCCCTTTCATGTAAGTATCACATACATGAAGATGTTATTTCTTTAAAAAAAGTAATATGTGACACATTCTCATGTTTTGAGAGCTTATGAAACATTATGAAATTGAAATGACCTAAACATCGATGCCAAAGGATGTTGTCATTCTGTACAGCATTCAAACACTTAACATGTTAAATAGTTAGTTCAGAAAAATCAATAGTATAAATATTATCTTTTCGATTAACATAAAATAATAAAGAATCATCTTTAAAAACTAAACATTTATCATTTTGAAATTTAACTTTTATTCCATCATCACATAATTGTGATATACTAATTAAATTATTTTTTTAAAACTTCAATATATAAAACTTTAGAAATAAAAGTATAATTTTAAATACCAACTTTACCAAAACCTTTTACTTTTCCTTTGAAATTATCTCCAAAAGTAATAGTGCATCATCACATGTGTTGTAAGTGGTAAAATTTGATGGGTCTTTAGTCATATGCCTAGAGCATCCACTTTCCATATACCATATGATGTTCCTGAGACATCCAAGTCATTTTTCCTACAAAAATAAATTACTTGACAATTCTGGTACCCAAACTACTTTGGGTAAAATATGATTAATTATACAATTTTTAGGTACCCATAAAATATTTAAACATATATTGTAAGGTACTCTATATAATAAGGATTTAGAAATATTAGTTTTTGTAAATCCCAAGGATTGTTTAAATATAATAGAACATTCATTTTCATAGTGACCTATCATTCCACATTTAAAAAAAATAACAGTTAAAGTAAAAACTTTTTTACTTTTAACAAAATTGGTTTAAAAAAATTGAGGCAAAATTCTATCATAACCAAAACCATATTTATTTTTATCAGTTTTTTCTAAAGACATCATCTCATGATATTTTTCATGACCTTGAATAAAATTAGAAAAACTTTGTTTAAGACATTCAACTTCCTTTTTCAAATTTTCATTAAAATATTGAGTAGATTTAAAATATTAATAAACTATTTAATGAGAAGTGGAAGCAGTGTTTCTTAGTTTTTCATTCTACTACAAAATTATTTTATTTTCAGAAACAATTTTCTCATTGTTTTCTTTAAGCTTATTATATAAATAAGTATCTTTGAAAATATCTTTTCTTAATATTTCAATTTATTTATTTAATTAAAAAACATTGGTATTTTCATAATCACATTCAGAATCAGAATATTCAGAATAAAAACAAGAATTACTATCCTTATCTAGTGATACCATGAAGCAAAATTTAGCACTTTCTTTTTCATTTACAGATAGTTTACTAGAATCAGATTCTTCTGGATAACTTCATCTAGAGGTCAACATCTTTTTTTGCTTATTTTTTTATTTGTCTTTATTATTTAGTTTAGGAAAATTAGGTTTGATATTCCCTTTCTTCATGCACTCATAACAAGTTACATCTAAAGCATTATAATTCATGACAACTTTCTTATCTCCCTTATATTTTTCTTTTTAAGGGTTTCTTCTAAACTGATTCTTGAATCCTTTATTTTTCATTCTTTTGTAAACTCTAGTCACAATATAATCCATATCTTATTTTTCACAATCAAGTAGATCAGAATCATAAGAGGCAGTAGAAACAATATTCACATATTTAGAATCTATAAATTTTCTTTTTATTGTCTCCTCAACAACTATGTTGTTCAATTATAATTCATACTGAATGAGTGATCCAATCAATTTATCAAGTGTGTACTCTTTTAAGTTTTTGTTTTCATCAATGGAAACCTTCTTAGCATGTCACTTCTTTGATAAGGATTTTAGAACTTGTTCAACTAGTACTGGGTTTTCCAGAGCTTCTCCAAGTGAATTCATTCGATTCATAATGCTTGTGAATCTATGGAACATTTGGTTTATTGTTTCATTTGCACTTATCTTGAAGTCTTGGTACTTGGAACGTAGTATTCCAAATTTGGTACGAATTATTTTTGTTAGATCCAAGGTAAGTAACTTGTAGAATCTTCTATATTTCATGAGATGTCTTACAAGTATAAACACGAATAAAAACACTTCTATTAATAATACAATATAAAATATTAACAACTTTTTAATTTAAAACATATCTAGTAGCATCAATTCTGGTAAGAGTATTTGGGTCAGCTTCAGGTAGTATGTATTGTTTTGACATGATAGACCAGGGCTCAATGTTTAACTATTTTAGGTAAGCCTCCATTTGAGATCTCCAATAGTCATAATCATTACCATCAAAGTGTGGGGGTTTTTGAGGAATACAATCATCATTTGGGTTCAATCCTTTCATCTTATAAGATATTTTCCTTAGACTACGAGGTCTAGAAATATGTCAGAAAAAGTAAAATCAAAGAATTATCTAGAGAGGAATTTGATAATTCCAAAAGGAACGATTTTTTGATACAAATTGAAAGGTATAAAAAAGATAATAACACAGATGATCAATTATAAAAAGTATTTCTCTCTGATACCAATTGTTAGGTCAGATAGGGTAATAGAATATGGTCTAGATGGGGTGAATAGACTAGATTAGAAATTTAAACAAATAAATTGATTAATTAAAATAATTATCAAAGTTAATTATTGAGGTTAATTAGCAGTAGAAAAAGCAAAGAACATAAGGATATTTTTTATATTAGTTCAATCTGAAGTGGGTCTACTCTACTCTTATACCACTATACTCATTAAGAGATATGTGTACACTAAAAATAATTTTATGGGGGAATCATAACCCAATTACAAAATCCTTTTCTAATGGAGGGATAACCACAACACTGATTTTTGTATGGAAAGTCGCAACCCTTACAACCTGACTTTAGATAAAGGAAGTCACAACCCGAACAATACTAACTTTAAATATAAGGAGTCACAACCCTTAGATCCTGACTTTAGAATCTGGGAGTCACAACCCGAGGAAACAAAATAACAAATAATAATTTTGTGTGTAAAATCATAAATAGAATAATAGAGTGCATTTGAGAGATGGGAAAAAAATGTTACAAACTTAGAACCAGACGAATGAGAAGATAAAATATTAAAGCGCAGGTACTATTTGTTGATGATTAGATTGTCTCATCTTGTCAAGGAAATTGCAGTCGAAGAAGAAGAAATTCATCCTTTGAGAGATCGTGTAGGTGATGAAATAGTGTCCCTAGATGTTACAAATGCACAGAAGATTCAAAGTTCACAACAATTTCTCTTAAAAAATAGAGTATCATAAATGTTAACATGTGTCTTGCAATTTGTATTCTACTATATTATTTTAACCTAAAAAATAGAAAGATATATATAGAGTAGATATTTAGTAGTTTCAGCAGCTTCACCTCTTTCAAATTTTCAAAATAAATTGATTCAAGAGAATTTATAAATATCTTCATAAAAAATGCAGCATCATTGCCTCTATTCAATCTCTAATAAAAAAATTCAAAATAATTTGAATAATTTTTCTAATAAAATCTCTAGAATAATAATAGCATTGAATGATTTAAAAGACCAATTTAAATTCATTCAAACCTCTTTAAATTTAGTCAAAATAGTTCTTGAAAATTAGCAGCACAAGCCAAATGTAAATTCAAATATTTGAAAATAAATAAACTTGAAACCACCGAATTTATTGGAAAAAGATGTTGAAATAATTTATTAATTTTTTCCTTTAAATATTCCGTTAAAAACATTAAAAACTCTTTGATCATAATCCTTATATATTTAATGTGAATTTTTACAACAGAAAAACATTTGATAATAATCTATATATATGCATAAAATCAATTTTCAGCAAAAACAAACTGGATGAACAGTAACTTCAGGAATGAACAGTAACATAATGTAGGGTATGAATAGTAACATAGCGTATGGTATGAATAGTAATGTATGGTTGATGAACCATACTTTGTGTAATGAACAGTAACGTAGCGTAGGGATGATGAATAATAATGTAGGGTTGATAAACCATACTTTTCACTATTCATAAATAGTAACATATCATATGGATGATGAAAAATAATGTAGGGTTGATGAATCATACTTTTCACTCTTCATGAATAGTAACATAATGAAGGGAATAAACTATACTTTACAAAAAAATGGATAGTATACTTTAACAAACTTCAATAAATTTTTAAGGAATCTAAATAGCATATTCAGACTTTGGTCAAAGAGAATTATTTGTAGAAAAACTTATCATATTTCCAACGAATCAAGAACCAAATAAATATGACATCTATTTCTATAAATTTCATTAAAAAACAGAAGCAACAATATTCTGAAAAAACAGTAGTTTTGAAAAATCAAAGCAGAACTTCAAACAATTTAATCATCATTCAAATGATCTTTTTAGTATTCAATGTAAATTAATGAAATTAATATAAAAATATTTTATTTCTATAAAATAAATTTTCATTAAAATCCTATATCTTTAGAAGTTTCAGTAAAATAAATACATAAATTTTTTTTAAAACTAAAAACTATAGAGTTTAAAACTGCAGCAGCAACTTAATTGAATTTTTAGAGTAATAAAAATGCATTTTCAGACTTTATCATAAACTAATGAAATGTATATAAAACTATTATATATCCAATGTGATAAGAATAATAAAAATACATACACTATATTTTAATAAATCATCAAAATATATAAATATTTTTAAATAAAAAATCACATGTAATCAAACAAAATAGAATGCACATGCACAAACAGCAGCACGGTTAGCCAAACTGTGTGTCAGTTTTGCATCTCTCTATGTCCAGGAGGGATCAAGTTTCACGTTTTCCTAGAGTCACTCATATGATTTGAAAAACCATGCGGTAACCGTACGCCAGCCTTTGTCTGAAGGGGTCCTCAAGCCACACAGTTTCTTGGGTTAGGCGCACGGTTTGCACTAACCATGTGTTAACCGTGCGCTATACACTATTTGGGAACTTTTCTTCGCTTTTTGTATCCTGATACACCCCCCAAAACTTCTGTAGCAGCCAGAACTATTCACCCGATTTGGGCCTTCGGGCCACCGATTTGGGCCTACGGGTCTCCAGGGCCTTCGGGTCATCAAAGGTATTCGAGCCTCAGGGCCTTCAGGCCACAAAGACCATGGAGTAGCCCAGTTCACACAGAGCAAGCCCCATAAGAGGATTAGAGCAACAAGACTAGAATTCACTAGAAGCATAGCTACCGGATTGGAAGAATGAGAGGGTATGGAAACCGCCATCGGGATCAGGCACCGTGCAGCTTTGTACGGGGCAATGCTAGCTGATCAGCAATGCAAGGTGGGGAGCTAGGTGATCAAAGATACAGAAGCTAGGGAAGGGTTAGTTCCTTTGGGTTGGGCCTACGAGTCATGTATTGGGCATAGTATTCCTCTGGGCCTTCAGGTCATGTATTACAAGTCATGTCGGGCCTTGTGCCTTGGGCCTACGGGTTATGTACGGGTTCCCCATCTTCCCTTAAAAAGGTGTATTATCTATAATAAAATAAAAAAGAAGGCATTCGGGCCATTCTGGAAAATAAATTATTGAACTCATTAAATAGATATTTGGTCAAAAATAATCCATACAATAGGATAAAATCAAGTTTCACTACTAGAAATTTAAGTTATAGCAACAGTTTTAGAGGTTCGTCACTATAGCTTATTTATAACCATGGTTTATTTTTGATCTGTGGATACACATTTGCACCCTATTTTTTTTTTCTCGATTCCTATCAGGCTCCTCCTCCTTCCCTGATACTCGACCCTCTCACAACAGCGCCCTCCTCCCCTGATGAACTCTCCTCCTCCCTAATGACCTCTCTCACTGTGCCCTCCTCTCTTCCTCACTTTCCTCTCTCGCCCTTACTGTTGTCATCTCCCTTTCATCCTCGTCATCTTCGGTTCCTCCATCCCTTATCGTGGTTCCTTCATTCATAGTGCGAATTCACCAATTGTGGCTCGACTTCTCCATTCGGGGTTCCTCCATCCCTCACGCAGTACTCCCCTCCTCCATACCGCCTACGCAGCCTCCCTACCTCCCTGTTTACATAGCTCTGATGACCCCCCACCTCACTGCTACCCTTATTCTCCATCGTGGCTCACCACCGCTCAACGCTGCTTTGGCGCGGCTACACCACCTTCCGTAGTCCTCCTCAGATGTGGCCACCCCACCTCCTGGAGATGCTTCTCCTCCGATGCGGCCAGCCCACCTCCATCTGATTTTTTCCATAGGGTTTCTTTGATTTCAGATCGTCAGCCTCTCCGATTTTCACTGGTAATATTTATTTAAGGATGTTCCTTTATATCCTACATGAGAACTAGTTTATGGTAATATCTCAATGTTAATGTTTTGGGTCTGTGAGTTTTCTATCAAGGGAATGTAATATCTGAACATGTTTTTGGGGGGATTACATAAAGTGGGTTGTCATAGAGTTTATATATTGATGTATCAAACATTATCAAGTTAATGTTGATCATCATGTGTCAACAGGCTTGATATAGACTCTTGATATCATATAGTGATAATGGGATTAAATATCACTTGATATTGTGATGCAGAATCCATAGATAGTGATAGGTTGTGATGCTATATTAGCTATTGTTGACCAACTTAATAAGTTGGCATACTTTCATTAAATTGGGTAGAATTTTTTCAGTTGATATATTTGGGTAGCTTTATATAGGGGTTATCATTAGACTTCAAGTGGTACCCTCAATTACTATCTATGAATATAATTCTCAGTTACTATCACATTTTTTGAGAGTCTTGCAGGATGATTTTGGGACCCATTCAATGAAAAAAACATAAATTAAATCCCAAATCTATTTGTAGAGTGATTGCACAATATTGGTATTATAGAATATCTTAAGATCCTTTGTTTTTTACTTTTGATGGATGTGGGGGTCAATTTCCATTGGTATTATTTTCTTATAATAAAATCCATCACTCTAAAATCAGTATAGAACCTTTAAAAGATATATATGAGAGACCCATCATGTCAAAATTTTATTGGACTTTGATTGGTGAGACATAACTTAATGGAATGAAGATTGTGAAAGGTATGTAAATTAAAGAACAAGTGAATTTTGAGGATATGGGGACATCCCAGAGGAGATAGATATCTCATATAGATTGACATCTCTGACCTTCGGAGTATGACTATGGGGATGATTTTTTCTTGAATTTCTCTCCATGATGAGTATTATGGAGGCTTGAATGGGGTAGAAAGCTATCCCCAATGGTCATTATTACATTCAGGATCCTATGGGGGGAAGTGAGTATTCTATCCACGTGGAATTTCCACCAAAGTTTGACCATGTTCATGATCTCTTCCATGTGTTACAGCTAAGGAGGTACATGAAACACCTGATGCACATTATTGACATGGTATATCTAAACATTGATGATGGATATTTCTTTACAAAATAACTGATGTTAATCAATGATCGACATGATATTTTCCTCTGGTTGTAGTAGACATTTCCTTACTGTTGAACTCTCTAGATTCTTTATACACCCATACTAATTATAGTTTTCAAATGAGTTTCTTTAGTTTATGGAATCCTTCTTATAATATGAAGATCATACTCTATATTCTTAATCCATATCTCCTTCTCCTATATTTCTCCTTCTAAATTCTGAATTTGAGAATTCATTTCGCTTTATGTTATCTTAATTTGTTCTTCATATCGTTCCTTGGAGACGATCATGGATATCTCATGTTTTCTCCTCATTCACATGCTTTACTTCTTGAACATGTGACTCAATAATATCACTTTTCCCTACATTTTATTTCCCATAATTTATATGGTTTTCCTAAATTCTTCCATGAGATCACAATTCATTTATTCTTCATCTTTCAAAACTTTCAATTCATTTTTCAAGACTTTAATTTTCTCTTGTGGTTTGTACCAACAATTTCTAGATTTAACAGATGATGTGGTTGCTTCATATTTAACATATTGAAGTGATATAGAATTTCTGTTTTTAGTTTTTCATGAAGCATCTTATATATGTTTAGAAACAAATATGTACAATGAATCATTTTTTAACTAGATAGGAGTATCCAATTTCTTGGTGTCCCTCTTCTGGATCTTCTTCATTTGAATTTTAGAAAAATGAAATTATTCATTAATTTAATGATAATCATTAGAAACAACCCATCTTCCCTTCTTCAAGATAGATTTTTTACCATAAAATTCTTTGAAATTTATTTACATGTCTTTCGAAAGCTTGTAGTGATCTAAAATTTCAAATACATCTTATTCTAAAGAATTTTTCAATGCCTTATTAGAATGATAATCAATTTGAATATTTCATTGATCGAACTCATAAAAACCCCCATACTGACATTCAAATAAATTCACATCCAATAAAATATGATAATTAATTCCAACATATTCATCAAAATATAACAATAATTCCTTTTTCCAAGGGTTAGGGGGTGCAGGGGGTGTGTTCAGGGGGTGCCTGGGGTGTGCAGGGGAGGGGAAGGGGGTGTTCTGGGGGTAGGGAGGGGTAGGGGCAGGGTTCATGGGGTGTGTCGGGGGCAGAGGGTGTTATAGGGAAAGGCATGGGGTGTGCTAGGGGCAGGGGGTGCAGGTGGGGGATGTTGGGGGGAGTGGGGGTGCATTGGGTAGTGTGGTTGTAGGTGGGGTGGGGGTGCTGGGGGGAAATGGGGGTGCAAGGGTAGTGGGGGTGCAGGTGGGGTGCTGGGGGTAGTGGGGGTGCAGGGGTAGTGGGGGGTTGTAGGTGGGGGTGTAGGGGGTTGTGGGGTTATAGGTGGGGGGTGGGGTGCTGGGGGTAGGGGAGGGGGTGTGCTAGGTGCATGGGTGTGCAGGGGGTAGGACGGTGTGCTGGGGGCAGGGCAGGGGGTGTACTGGGGGCAGGGGGTGCAGGTTGGGGGAGTGGGGGTGCAGGTGGGGGTGCAATGGGCAGTGGGGTTGCAGGTTGGGGGTTGTTGGGGGCAGTGGGGGTGCAGGTGGGGGAGTGGGGGTGGGTGGGGGTGGGGGTGGGGCTGCAGGTGGCGGGGGTGTGCAGTGGGCAGTGGGTTTGCATGTGAGGGGGGTGCAGGGGTAGTGAGGTTGTAGGTGGGGGTGGGGGTGAGCCTTACATTATTTCCACTTTCCAACCTTCAAACTAAAAGATATACTCCCAATATTTTGGATGATCTGTTAGGTGTATACTAAAAAATATCTAATCACCCATGATCCCATAGGTATCATTTCCATGATGAAAGACAACTCACTGCCTTAATCGAAGAAAGACAACTCATGTCTCCCTATACCACTAAAACGAACCAAACCAAAGATACATCTGTGGTTATAGCATAGTTTATATCCATGGTTTTAATTAAAATAATGGTTTTATTGTTGTTTAAACCCATGGTGGGATCACTTCTATATGACGGGGATTCATGTGTGACATATAGAGGAGACTTATAAATTTTTAAATCTCATTATTACATGTCATTTGAGTTTAGGTGTACTACTTAGTGGATTTATTTATGGTTTTTCATGAAGTTTTATGAAATTTTAAGTTGTTTTGGGTTGATAAATTTTATTTTTTGTGTTTCTTAGGTCCGGGTGGGTGTCCAAAGTGGACCCCACACTTGGCTTGTTTCCTGAGTGGAGTATATTACCCAGTGAGTTTAGAATCAATTATACCGATTATAGTTCTAATTTTAAAATGTTTTATTGTTTGATTCATATGTATTCATGGATGATATCAGGGATAGAAGGATCATTAGTGGTTGGTACAAGCTTGAGATCGATTTATGGATTATCGTTTGAGGTAGGTGTCCTTTATATTACTAATTCTCTTGATCATTTGGATTATATTATGTTTGTGTAATAATTAATATTATACTTTTTATCATGTTGGTATTGGAGTCATGTATCATTTATCATGTACATTTGACACATCAATCACATATTTAATAAGTCTTTATATCTCACTTATTTTCCCATTATTTCCTTATAGGTGGTTTCTTATGATGAGGTCGGTTTTATCCACCACCATCAAAGGCAGTGAGTTCGACATCAGATTCAAGTAAGGTTTCTTCCATTTTTATTCTTTGACCTAATTTTAAATAGGGATTTTGTGATTTTTGGGTTTCTTATATTTTTGTAGTGTGTTTTGGATCTCTTTAAGGTGGATTCAAGCCACTTGTCGAAGTCGAATCACCACATATTCATAGGTAAGCATATATATAATAAGTTCTCCCGTTATATGTATGTCTTCTCATGGAAGCGCGATTACATATAAGGGTCTAGGTGTGTTTATGTATATATATGGAAAATTCATATGTGGGTGGGTGATAACGGGATTATGCATGTGAGCATATATATAAGGATCCTCTTGTGCGTGTTCAAGGTCATGCCAACGCATACATAGGGGTTAGGGTGTCCTTATGTATATGCAAAGGTGTATATGTCTAGAGGATGGATGGAGCAGATTAGAGTTGTCGCTGATAAAAGTATCAAGCACCGAGTGTAGCTTGGCTCCTTTGAGGTAGGGTCCCTCTCCCAGCCTCTTTAATTCAAGAATGTTTTAAATTGCATTTAGCTGCCTTCTTAATTTTTCTTGTTTATATTAAATTTCAATTCTTGAATAAGTATTAGTTAAGATAATTGTTTCATTTGATAAACAAGTCATGGTTTTGTAATAAAACCCCTCTAATGGAGGTGCGCTTTCTATAAAAACTCACAGTGGTAGTTTATGCTTATATAGCTTTCTTGACATTATTGCGCAGATGTTTCCTATTTTAATCCTTACCCCTTATTCTCTCATTTGAGACACCATGAGCATTTCCAAAGATTTTTTTGACTCACAGTTACTCATAGACAAATTATAAACTTACCACAATCACCAAAACACCCCTTAGTAATTAACTATGGTGTGGCTTCGTTTTCATTTCACAACATCTTATGAAATGGTTTCCATCTCTTCACCATGGATCACAATTACCTTGACACATCTGGCGTAATCCCAAAGTTAACTTTATATAGTTACTGCAAATCATAGATGAACCTTACATAGCCATCATCTTTCTCAGACGACCTTCACATAGGTCACAAGTTACCTTGATATAGTATCCTTTTCTTTAGTGTGACCTTTATGTAGGTCATGAATGACCTTCTCAATAGGATTATTGTATGATACCTCTTTGATTTCATGAGAAACAAAGGCATGTGTATCCTTAGATGATAGCTTCCTCTTCATCATCTTTTCCTATTTTCTTATAATGATTCTGGTCTATGGTCCATGTACTATTTGTTGACCAGATGACCTTAATACCTTTTTTATTATTGAACCTCACCTTCTAGATTTAAAGTTAGGAATTGGTAAAAAAAGTATCTTCCTTTAATTTTACCCTGATACTGAAGACTTATTTAACGTTACATGTGACTTAAGGATGGTTTGTGAAAAACTGTGTATGTATTGTCTATGAAAAATACTGCCTATTACCTAGAATTTTATTAATATTCCCTAGTTACTACCCATGAATAGAATTCCTTTATTAAGGATCATTTTATTCAGTATTGGGATGTATATATTAATGTGAATATTCTTTGTTCATTTTTGGTTATGGAGTCATGTATCATTTATCATGTACAGTTGACACACTGATCACTTATATATAAGAAGTTGTTATATCTCACTTATTTTCCCATTATTTACTTACAGGTGGTTTCTTATGATGAGGTCGTATCTATCCACCGCCATCGAAGGCAGTGAGTTTGATATCAAATTCAGGTAAGGTTTCTTCTGTTTTTATTCTTTGGCCCAATTTTAATTAGGGATTTTGTGATTTTTGGGTTCCTTATATTTTTGCAGTGTGTTTTGGATCTCATTGAGGTGGATTCGAGCAGCAGTTGATGAAGGTGACTTAAATGTGTATACATAGGTAGGAATATATGTATATATAATTTCCCCCTTTATATATATATTCAATCATGACCATATGAATATATATATTGGGTCAAGGTGTGCTTATATATAGATATGAAAAATGCATACATGTGTAAGTGAAAAGAGGTATATGAAAGTATAAACATATATCTAAGGACCCCCTTATGCATATTTGGCCATGAAAATGTGTACATAGGGGCTAGGTGTCCTATATATATGTGAAGGTGAATATGTGTGAAAGCGGAAAAAAAGGAAGATCCGAGTCTTCATCAAAAGCAGCGTGCCTTGAAGTTGAGGTAGGTTCCCTATGCCTAAACCTTTAATTTGAATTCTATAATTTCTTGATTGTTTTAAAAAATGTGTTTTCATTATTAGGGATTAACATTAATCTCCCTTCATGTGGTCATTAGAAAATTTCAGCCAACTCAACATTAAATTTCCTTCAATTTAGAGATGACAATATCCTCATTTTGAGAAAACATGAAGTAAGTATTCTCATAAAAAGATAAAACTTAAAGAAAATATTTTTTTTATTTTCATCAAACACAAACAACCATCCTTGAAAACTTGACACTTTCTTTAGTAACATAAATATGAAATTGAACTAGATAAAATTGACTACTATACCAGGAAGATTTCACCACTTAGTACCTAAGTAATTAGTTTTATTTGAACTGCTTGAAGCGCCTTCATTGGTTCTCTTTGTTTTCCCCACTCGGTTGAAGGTTCAATGTTCAAGTGATAAATTAATAGGGTTCAAAGGGTTTATAATTGAGTGATAAATAGAATAAACTATGGTGTTTTCTCACCGTCTATCCTCTAATTTAATGAAATTGAATCTCCTTGTAGAATGAATAATATCAACTTGAAATAATGAGATTCCTGATAGATGATATCTCAATTGAGAAAGATACAATGATTGTTAAGGCATGACTAGTGAGGGAAATCCTTTAGGGTCACAGTGGGAATGGGTTAGTAATTATCCTAAGGGTGGGATTAAGGGTTGGTTTATTGATGGGATCACTAACATTCATAGGTGAATGATCTTGTTTGTGGAATATACCTTCAGGTTGTAACCAATATAGAAGTAGTACTGAATTGATGATATTAAGAGTGTAACATCGGTAGTACTTTTGAGATGAAAGGGGTATGTTCTATAGTTTATATAATAACCAAGGATGAGAAGTAAAGGAGTTTGTTATAATAGGTATGGAATTTAGTGGGGGTGTATGCTCCTCAATATTGTGCTCCACAGCTGAGGGAGCACAAACTCCCATAGAGGACCAGATCCAAACCAGAGCTCAATGATAGTGGATTACCAATCCACGGTTAGAGGATATTTACCCGGAAATTTTATGGTAGAGTACCAAATCATCCTATAAAAATAGTGTGGGGGACCCATTCCTTGGTGCAAGAAGTTAGTACGAAACCTATCATCTCTCTGATGGTCAATAAGGGTCACTAAAGGGTGATTCAAACTTTTAACACATCATGTCATATCTATAAATCCAAAATGTGGTCTACCATTGTGTACTATGAGGATAACCACTCAGGATAGGCTAGTTTCTAGCCCAAATTCATTTAAAGAACCTTACTCTATCCTTTTTAGATTCACGTCACTCCTTACATCCTTCCACCACATTGAGATATTTATATACATATATATTTTCCATAGTTTTTTTCTTCAACCAAATAGGTTTCATAAATTTAGATGTTGGTCAATGGAATGGAAACTCCACAGGATCCTGTTGCAATTTCATACTTGAAATGAAATCCTTTTGTGCCCCACAACACATATAAATAATACAATATGTGCATGATTACAAGAAAAAAATAGTAGTAACCTGCATTGATGTAGCTATATTCATCTACTCTTGCTCCCCATCTTTCATCTCGGAATGCAGTGTTGAAGAAAAATATAGATCTTGGTGACTAATCAGTTCAGCAGGATCATGTGCTAGTTCAAACACCTCTTTCTACTCCTTTCACTACATCTGTACAGGATATAAATTCCCCATAGCACCCACAGTTTAAGTTTCCTTGATATTTTTAAGTTCTTCTTTTGTTTGAGTAGTCATAGACTCTAATTATTCCACCACCACACCTCTAAATCTCTTAATTGACACTAATTTGAAGTGAATCTAGGTAGGACCATTCTTTTTCAGTTCGAACAAGAAATAACAAACCCAAGGTATTCCATGAATAATTAATTCTTCCATCAATAACTTCATCATTTCCTATGTTTTTCAGTTTGAGAAATTTTCCTCTGTTCTTCCAATCAAGTGTAACTACACACCAGACACCATTTTTGAATGGATTGTTTTTTTGTTGATTTCATCTATTGTGTGAGTAGATAACTACTCCAACTATTGTGTCCATTATGCCACTGATAATTATCCTCCAATGCTATATGGATGAGAGCATGAATCTACTAGGGGGAGGGGGTCTGTCCAGAGGGAGGGGTCTGTCTAGGAGGGGGAGTGTGCAGTGGGGGTGTCCAGTAAGGTTTGTGTAAGGGGGTCCAGCAGGGGTGGTGCAAGGGGGTGTGTGCAAGGGGATAGGGGTGTGCAGTGGGGGTCTACAGCAGGGGTGGTGCAAGGGGGTCCAGCAAGGGTGGTGCAAGGGGGTGCAGGGGGGTGTGCAAGAGGGTGTGTGCAAGGGTACAGGGGTGTGAAGGGGGTGCAAGGGATGTTTGAGGGGGGTGCAAGGGGGTTGTGCAGTGGGTGCAAGGGGGTCCAGCAGGGGTGGTGCAAGGGGTGTCCAGTAGGGTTGTGCAGGTGTGCAGGGGGGGTGCAAGGGGGTGTGTGCAAGGGGACAGGGGTGTGCAGTGGGGGTGTCCAATAGGGGTGGTGCAAGGGGGTGTGCAGGGGGTGTTAAAGGGGGTGTGTACAGGGGAAAAGGGTGTGCAGGGGGTTCAAGGGATGTTTAAGGGGGGTGAAAGGGGGTTGTGTAGGGGGGGTCCAATAGGGGAAGCAAGGGTGGTGCAAGGGGTGTCCAGCAGGGGTGTACAGGTGTGCAGGGGGGTGTGCAAGGGGATAGGGGTGTGCAGTGGGGGTGTCCCACAGGGGTGGTGAAAGGGGGTGTAGGGGGGTGCAAGGGGGTGTGTGAAAGGGTACAAGGGTGTTCAAGGGGGTGAAAGGGATGTTTAAGGGGGTGAAAGGGGGGATTTATAGGGGGGTGTCTAGTAGGGGTGGTGCAAGGGGGTCCAGTAGAGGTGGTGCAAGGGGTGTCCATCAAAGGTGGTGCAAGGGGTGTCCAGTAGGGGTGTGCAGGTGTGCAGGGGAGGTGTGTTCAAGGGGACAGGGGTGTGTAGTGGGGGTGTCCAGCAGGGGTGGTGCAGGGGGGTGGGGGTGCAGGGGGGTGTGCAAGGGGATAGGGGTGTGTAGGGGGTGCAAGGGGGTTGTGCGGGGGGCAAGGGGGGTTGTGCAGGGGGGTGTCCAACAGGGGTGGTGCAAGGGGTGTCCAGTAGAGGTGGGGAAAGGTGTGTCCAGTAGGGGTTTGCAGGTGTGCAAGGGGGTGCAGGGGATAGGGGGTTCAGGGGGAGTGTGCATGGGGGGAGTGCAGGGGACAGGTGGTGCAAGGGGGTCCAATAGGGGTGGTGCAAGGGGGGTCCAGCAGGGGGTTTGTGCAAGGGGACAGGGGGGTGAAAGGGGGCTATGCAGGGGGAGTGTTAGGGGGGCTGTGCAGGGGTGGTGCAAGGGGTGTCCAGTAGGGGTGGTGCATGGGGTGTCTAGTAGGGGTGTCCAGTAGGGGTGTGTAGGTGTGCAAGGGGGGTGCAGGGGATAGGGGGTTCAAGAGGGCAGTGTGTAATGACCCAATATTTTTCAATGAAAATTCATTTCTTATAAATATGTCATAATAACATGAAATCACAACATAATTAACTACTAAGTGTTATGTGGCCCTTAAAACATAAGTTTTTCACTTCTGCGATGTGAATTTTGAAAATCTGACATACACGGTTGCCATCAGTAAGTTATTTGGAGACCAATAAGAAAAAATTAACTTTTATTGAATAGTAACCTAACCTTATGAATAGTGACATACCCTTATGAATAGTGATATACCCTAATGAATAGTAACCTTACCTATGATAGTATATAAATAATATTCAAGTGAATGTACGATATACCTATGCTTTGGAATAAGTAAATAAATGTTTTAAGACTGTTGTTTTTAGAATAAATTATGATTTTAATTAAATATTAAATTAATCATATTTATAAAATTATTTTTGACAAATGGACTTCTTTTTTGGATTCTACACGTCAAAAAATGGTTGGGTTGAATTTTTGGGATTTTTCTGAAATACTTCAATTTTTGATAAATAGTGAAATACGGTAAAATACCATATATCAGTTAAATACACTATTCATGACATCAGAAGTGATGCAAGCCCACTTGATTCGAACTCACATTATAAAATTACTATTATTGGTCAAGGATGACTCACTATTCCTTGTCTTGTGGGTAAATAGTAAATTAATGAATTTTATATTAAGAAATCTCCTCTCCCCTCCACTATAAAAACCCCATCTCACTCCCTCTTATCTTCACTCCTCTAAAGCCTTGTGTCTTCTCCAAATTCTGTCCAAATACCCTCCCAACCTCCTCTCCCATGTCCAGTAAGCCTTGGTCTCATAAAAATACCAAAACCTCTCCCTTAAGGAGGCTCTCAAGGAAGTTTGGTTCAAGAGGTAAATTCCTCTTTTCAATTCTTTGTCTTTCTTTTCAAGTTCATTTGTTTTCTTTTTCTATTACCTCTCTTTATCCAAATTTTGTGATGAATCTAGTACCTTATATGTTCTGGAATGTTGTCATGATATTGTAATAAGTTATCATCATCTCTCCATTTTACCTTTGTTTATACTAGTAGCAAGAACACCATCCGAGATGTGTCAATTTTTGCACATTCAAGGACGATGGGATTTCTATTTATATTATCATTATCAATTATGATTATGAAACCATTATTGTTATGGTTGAACCAGATTATTATATATGTAATATAACCTTTGTAATATTTTGTAATCCCTTTGTACAAATGGTATTAAGTTATAAATAAAAATGATTTCATTGTAATCAAAACCCACAAATTAACCGAAACAATTATCATTAAAGTTATATATAATAATTCATCATCATTACATGTAACCAAGCTATATAAATGACCAATAACACCTATTTATTTTCATAAATAATATATAATTTCAATTCTGGAGATTTACATCCATTCCACGTACTTAAAAACAAGTGAACCGAATATGAAAATAAAGAAAACGAACACTCTGGAATGACGGAATTCAATACAATAAGTTATCAATAAGGACATAAATGAACTAACCATAATTATGATACATGTCTAATAGGTTCTTAAATAAGTTATTAATAAGTATAATTTCATATTCTAGTAGCTTAGGTTCGAGAGTGGAACACATTCGGAGTTAAGGTAAGGGTTTTCCACCCGAACTTCCATTTTCATTCGGGTTAATTTCATTGTCTAATTACCTCAATGAAATTCTTATATATTGTTATTTACTCCTCATAAATTCTTTGTGAGTATTATATATATGTACACCAACCAGAATCCTTCCTTATTTTATGGATTTTTACATTTTTTAAAAGAAACTTTCAAAACTGTTTCCAAAATACAAGCATGATTCAAAGAAATTTCTCAAATTCATATCTATTTTCAAGGGCACTCTATAATCTGTTTTTTTGGAAACCATTATATTTCTAAAAACACTCATTTTATTATGAAAATACTATCTTACCTTACTTTTGGTTTTATACAAAGATTTTCCAAAAGAACTCTTCTTTTCAAAATAAGAGTATTTACCTCAAGGTTGCTTAATGATTTTATAAGAGTATTTTCGTTTGATTCAATGCTCTTATTGATTCTTATGTATTATTTGGTTTAATAATTTATGAATCCATCTACCATATTTGATTTAATGGTTTATGACTAACCCTATTGTGGATGATCTATCCTAAAACCATTCACCATATTACTCGGAATGGTTGGTGCTTTATGTTTAATGATTGGGGAAAGATAGTTACATTTCAAATGATAGTTTCAATATGAATGTATAAGTTGTTTATGTTTATCCCTGCTCATATGAGGAATGCATTAGACTTATTATGTGATTGTTGGGGCCCAATATAGACCCTCGATGTATCAGTAGGTCTTATGAGACAAATAGACGTGGAATTGGTCAAGGCATTTCCCAATGTGATAAATGGATTTTGGTTGAGGCCTTAATAGTTAGACATCTTGGCCAAGGCCTTGACAAAATATTTCTGAATGTTCAGCATATTCACTTCCCTCATTATGAAGCTAATAATTGAAAGTTCATGTGGTTATTTTACTAGTAGAATACCCATGATTATGTTATATTATGTCAATATTTACTCAGCTCATATTCCTGCCATTTTATGTTCAAATTTATTTTTAAAGGCATGTGCTTTAAATTATTCACCATGTATAATGTTTATATTATCTTCCTCTATATTTCTTACTCTTAGTGAGCGTTTGAGCTCACCCCTTTCTTATGTTTCATTTCCACATGGCATGAAGAAGTAAATTATGAATGAATTGCAAGCGTAATTTAGGAGTCATGGATGTTTATAATGGAATAAATTAGTGTTGTTTTTTCCTTCATGATGTAATGATAAAATTATTTACGTATAATGTTTCCAATAATACTAAACTACTTGGTCCTTTGGGATGTTTATTCCTTGTTTGTATGCCAATAAGGCACTGGCTCCAGGCAACTGAGGTCGGGTCCTTACAGTTGGTATCAGATGAAGTTTAGTAGAAAACTTGGAAACCAAATTTAGAAAATGTGGATTAGGGAAGAGTCCCTAAGATAGTTTTGAGGATAAAAATACATGAGTGTCCTGGTATTTTGGTAAGGAATAGATTATGTGGATCTTTCAAGCAATACATTCCTATCTAGATATGAGCAGGTAGAGGTGGCTCTGACACAAATGTATCTAGGGGTAAAACCTGAAAACATCGATTTGAGCTAGACTCGAATGGGAACTGGTGCACGACAACGGGTCTTATTGTACTCTTGGTTATGACACTCCTAGGGGATATGATTAGGATAATTCAAATTTTATTTATAAGCCATTATGAAGGATTTAAATGTAAAATTTTCCTCAAAGAAACCATTTTTGTGATTATGGGATTAGTCATGCCTAGGATTTCAATTTGTGCTAAGTATTTTGTTAAGTTAATATTATGAATTATGATTCATAACCTAATCTAGAGTATGTCATTATCTAGAAATGGCGCCTAGTAGAAGGAATGGAAACCGCATGAATGCATGTGTCCCATGTAGGGATTTTCCTCCAATGCAAGATAATGATGTTGGCTCTTGTATTGTGATTGGTGCTGAGAAACTCATAACCATACTGGGACAACTTAATCAGGTTATGAATAATAACCTTACCCGTATGGAGCATCCGGATCCACCATGTGGAGGAGAAATTTTAGATCACTTTAGGTGACAACATCCTCCATCATTCAATGGGACTACAAACCCATTTGTAGCTGAGCAGTGGATAAGTTTCCTCGAGAAGATAATTCTTGCTTTGGGATGTAATGAAAGAGAGAAGGTCGTCAAGGCAGTTTATCAGCTATCGGGAGATGCGGATCAATGGTGGTCATTAATCCAAAACACAAAGGAGGAAGAAGAAATAGAAGAGATGTAATGGAGAGATTTTAAAGAAATCTTCCTAGAGAAATACTTTCCTTACGAATAGAGAGTAGATATGGAGATACAATTCTTGAATCTGAGGTAGAAGGAAGATGAGAATATTGAAAAGTATGAAGATAACTTCACAAGGTTAGCAAGACATGTTGTGGACTACATACGAAATCCAAGGAGAAAAATTGACCGATTCTTTGATGGCCTAAATCCATTACTCCGACGGGCATTGGTCTCCCAAATTTTTCCATCATATGAGGATATAGTTTCATGTGCTATCAAGATAGAAAAATAATTCTCTAAGTATTACGACTTTAAGGGAAATAAATAGAAGAATAGGGATACTGAAAACTCTAGAAAAGGAAATAAGGAAATAGTGAATAAGGGAAGAGTTGAATTTCCACCTTGTGATAATTGTAGAAGGAAACACCCTAGTTCTTGCTTAAGGGGAAAAGGAGTATGCTACAAATGTGGATAGAAATTACATCTTGCTAGTGATTATGAGGGGAAGAAGGAAGATAATAATGTTCAATTCTATGATTGTTGGGAGATGAGACACTATGATAATGTTTGTCCAAAGCATCAAGGAAACATGTCACAGAAAAGGCTAAGGGAGAAGGGACAAGCTTATGCAATCACAACTGTTGATATTGAAGTTCCTAATGATATGGTGGAATGTACTTTAATAATTTCATCAAAATTATCCAATGCTTTATTTGATTCTGGATCATCACATTCATTTATATCTTCCCAGTTTTCCAATAAAATTAGACATGTCCAATTTAATTTAGTAAAGGATTTATCATTCAAAACTCCTAGTGGATGTATCATTGCAACAAAGGTGTGTCGATTAGTCCCCCTCGTGACACATAAACGTGCTTTAGTTTCTAACCTTATCATCATACCCATGGTTGACTATGATATAATTCTCGTTATGGATTGGCCATCAAATTATGTTGTGAAGATCTATTTCAAGAATAAGGAAGTTGCAATTTTCGAGAATGGTGTAGAATCCCTTATTTTTAGAGCAGAAACCTCACCATGTGATTCTCATCTAGATCCACCCCCATTAGCTTTGATGAATTCAATTATTGGGGAGTAAGGGAATAAAATAAATATGGGTAAGGGGAAGAATGTACAGATAGATGACGTACCTATTGTGAAAGAATACATTGATGTCTTTCTAGAGGATTTACCTGGACATCCTCCAGAGCGGCCACTGTGGAGTTAGTGGAACTAAAGAAATAACTAGAGGAATTGAGTGATAAGGGATTTATTCTCCCTAGAATTTCTCCATGGGGATCCCCTGTTCTTTTCATAAAGAAGAATGATGGGTCTATGATGTTGTGCATTGACTACAGGGAGATCAATGCTATTAAAATAAATAATAAGTATCATTTTCCATGAATTGATGATTTATTTGATCAACTTCATGGAGCCCAATATTTTTCTAAGATTGATATTCGATCTGGATATCATCAATTTCTTGTAAGGAAGGAATAAATTTCAAAAATAGCATTTATAACTAGGTACGGGCATTATGAGTTTACAGTAATGCCTTTTAGACTAAATTATGCATCATTTATCTTCATAGATCTAATTAATGGAGTTTTCAAGGATTATCTTGATGACTTTGTAGTGGTGTTTATTGATGATATCCTGGTATACTCTAAAAGTTATGAAGATCATGAAAATCACTTACGCACTATCCTGAAGACACTTAGAAGAAATAAATTATATGGGAAGTTTAGTAAGTGTGATTTTTGACTCCAATCAGTTTCCTTTATGGACCACATTGTCTCTAAGGATGGAATATCTGTAGATCCTACAAAGACAAAGGTTGTGCAAGAATGTCCTACTCCAATGAACATAACTAAGGTGCATAGTTTTATTGGTTTAGCAGGTTATTATTGGTGTTTCTTTCAGAACTTCGCCCGTTTAGCCAACCCAATGACCAAGCTCACACGAAAAGGGGTTAAGTTTGTATAGACAAAGGAATATGAAGAATGTTTTGAAGAATTGAAAAGGAGGTTAGTGAATGCTCTGATCCTAACCCTACCATCGGGGAATGATGGTTTTGTTATCTATAGCAATGCATCAAAGAAAGGACTTGGTTGTGTCCTTACGCAGAATGATCGAGTGATTGCCAATGCATCTAGGCAGCTAAAAATTCATGAACAAAACTATCCAACTCATGATCTTGAGTTAGCAGCGGTAATCTTTGCTCTGAATATTTAGAGACATTAGCTCTATGGAAAAAAATGTGAGATATATACAGATCATAAGAGTTTGAGATATATATTCTCATAGAAAGAACTTAACATGAGACAAAGGAGATAGATTAAGCTACTCAAAGATTATGATTGCACAATACACTACCACATGGGGAAGGCAAATAAGGTCGCAGATGTCTTGAGAAGAAAGGATTGTGGAGTTCTGAACAAGATGAGAGTTGAAAGGGATTCTTTGTTCATGGATCTAGTAAAGATATATATAGGTATTATCAAGGAAGGTAACACATCACAAATTTTTCAAATGGTTGTCAAACCTTCTTTACTAGAAAGGATAAAATGTTCTTAGGCTGATGATGAGGAGTTTAAAAAGAAAATTAAAGCTATAAATGATGGGAAGTTGACTGAATTGGCATATAAAGGTGGCGTTTTGAAATTCAGGAAGAGACTTTGTGTTCTCATTATTCCTGAGCTAAAGAAGGAACTATTGGATGATGCTCATAGCTCTAATTTCTCTATAAACCATGGTAGCACAAAGATGTATCGAGATCTCCGAGAAAACTTTTGGTGGGACAATATGAAAAGGGAGATTGGTGAATATACATCAAGGTGTCTAGTATGTCAACAAGTGAAGGCTGAGAGGCAAAAGTCTAAGGGGATGATGCAACCACTACCCATACCATCATGGAAGTGGGAGAACATTACCATGGACTTTGTCACTGGACTTCTAAGGAAATCCAGAGGAAACAATGATATATGGGTCGTTGTGGATCGTCTTACAAAGACAAATCACTTTATCGCAATTAGAGAGGACTTATCATTGGATAAACTTGCATGGATTTACATCAAAGAAGTGGTAAGACTGCATGGAGTACCACTATCTATTGTATCCGACTGTGATCCTAGATTCACCTCAAAGTTTTGGAAAATTCTCCAACATGCTCTAAGCACTGAACTGAACTTTAGTACAGCCTATCATCCTCAAACTGATGGAAAATCTAAGCAGACTATTCAAACATTAGAAGACATGTTGAGAGAATGTTCTATGGAATTCAAAGGAGGATGGGACCAACATCTTCCACTGGTTGAATTATCCTACAAAAACAGTTTCCACTCGAGCAACAGAATGGCACCATATGAAGCCCTTTATGAGAAAAGGTGTAGAACATCGGCGTGTTGGGATGAAGTCGGTGAGCGTAAGCTACTAGGACCTGAAATGGTTGAAGAAATGGTGGAGAAGGTGAAAACCATTCAGCAACATATCAAGGCAGCCCAAAGTCGACAGAAGAGTTATGCGGATAACCGTCGACGAGACCTTGAATTCAAAGTTGGAGACCTGGTATTTCTATGCATATTTCCATGGAAGAAGGTCATGAGGTTTGGGAAGAAAGGAAAACTAAGTCCCAGTTATATCAGCCCCTTCGAGATCCTTGATCGAGTCGGAGCCGTGGCCTATCAACTGGCACTTCCACCTACCATGTCGAAAGTACATGATGTCTTTCATGTATCCCTCTTAAGGAAGTACATACCAAACTATTCACATGTACTCTCTTCGGAAGTGGTACAGTTGGAGGATGATCTTTCCTATGAGGAGCAGCCAGTGAAAATCTTGGATCGTAGAGACAAAGTTCTACGCAACAAGACTACTCATCTGGTAAAAAAACTATGGCGAAACCATAAGTACGAAGTGGAAACTTGGGAATTGGAGGAAGTAATGAAGGAAAAGTACCCCGATCTGTTTTTGGCCTAGTTTTTAAAATGAAATTTCGAGGGCGAAATTTATGAAGGGGGGAAGAATGTAATGGATCAATATTTTTCAATGGAAATTATTTTCTTATAAATATGTCATAATCACATTAAATCACAACATAATTAACTAATAAGTGTTATGTGACCCTTAAAACATAAGTTTGTTACTTCTGTGATGTGAATTTTAAAAATCTGATATACACGGTTGTGATCAGTAAGTTACTTGGATACCAATAAGAAAAACTTAACTTTTGGTAAATAGTAATCTACTATTATGAATAGTGACATACCCTCATGAATAGATATATACCCTAATTAATATTAAACTTACCTATGATGGTATACAAATAATATTCAAGTGAATGTACGATATACTTATGCTTTGGAATAAGTAAATAAATGTTTTAAGACTGTTGTTTTTAGAATAAATTATGATTTTAATTAAATATTAAATTAATCATATTTATAAAATTATTTTTGAAAAATAGACTTCATTTTTGGATTCTACACGTCGAAAAAATGGTTGGGGCGAATTTTTGGGATTTTTCTGAAATACTCCAATTTTCGATAAATAATGAAATACGGTAAAATATCATATATCAGTTAAATACACTATTCATGACATCACAAGTGATGCAAGCCCACTTGGTTCGAACTCACATGATAAAATTACTATTCTTGGTTAAGAAATACTTACTATTCCTTGTATTGTGGGGAAATAATAAATTAATGAATTTTATATTAAGAAATCCCCTCTCTCATCCACTATAAAAACCTCCTCTCACTCCCTCTTCTCTTCACTCATCTCAAGCCTTGTGACTTCTCCAAATTATGTCCAAATACCCTCCCAACCTCCTCTCCCATGTCCAGAAAGCATTGGTCTCATAAAAATACCAAAACCTCTCCCTTAAGAAGGCTCTCAAGGAAGTTTGGTTCAAGAGGTAAATTCCTCTTTTCAATTCTTTGTCTTTCTTTTCAAGTTCATTTGTTTTCTTTTTCTATTACCTATCCTTGTCCAAATTTTGTGATGACTCCAGTACCTTATATGTGCTGTAATGTTTTCATGATAGTGGAATAAGTTATCATCATCTCTCCTTTTTACCTTTGTTTATACTATTAACAAGAACACCATCCGAGATGTGTCAATTTTCCACATTCAAGGATGATGGGCTTTCGATTTCTATTATCATTATCAATTATGGTCATGAAACCATTCTTGTTATGGCTGAACCAGATTATTATATATGTAATATAACCTATGTAAGATTCTATAATCCTTTTGTACAAATGGTATTAAGTTATAAAGAAAAATGAGTACATTGTAATCAAAACCCACAAATTAATCGAAACAATTATCATTAAAGTTATATATAATAATTCATCATCATTCCATGTAACCAAGTTATATAAATGACCAATAACACCTATTTATGTTCATAAATAATATATAATTTCAATTATGGAGATTTACATCCATTCCACGTACTTAAAAACAAGTGAACCGAATATGAAAATAAAGAAAACGAACACTTCGGAACGACAGAATTCAATACAATAATTTATCAATAAGAACATAAATGAACTAACCAGAATTATGATAAATGTCTAATAGGTTCTTAAATAATTTATTGATAAGTATAATTTCATATTCCAGGAGATTAGGTTCGATAGTGGAACACGTTCAGAGTTAAGTTAAGGGGGTTAAGGGTTTTTCACCCGAACTTCCATTTTCATTCAGGTTACTTTCATTGTCTAACTACCTCAATGAAATTATTATATATTGTTATGTACTCCTCATAAATTCTGTGTGATTATTCTATATATGTACACCAACCAAAATCCTTCCTTATTTTATGAATTGTTACATGTTTTAAAAGAAACTTTCAAAACTGTTTTTAAAATACAAGTCCGATTCAAAAGAATTTCTCAAATTCATATCTATTTTCAATGGCACTCTATAATCTGTTTTTTTGGAAACCATTATCTTTCTAAAAAAACTCATGTTATTATTAAAATAATATCTTAATTTACTTATGGTTTTATACAAATATTTTCCAAAAGAACTTGTCTTTTCAAAATAAAAGTGTATTTATCTCAAGGTTTCTTAATGATTTTATAAGAGTATTTTCATTTGATTCAATGCTCTTGTTGATTCTTATGTATTATTGGGTTTAATAATTTATAAAGTCGTCTACCATATTTGATTTAATGTTTTATGACTAACCCTATTGTGGATGATCTATCATAAAACCATTCACCATATTACTCAGAATGGTTCATGTTTTATGTTTAATGATTGGGGAAAGATAATTACATTTCATATGATAGTTTAAATATGAATGTTTATGTTGTTTATGTTTATCCTCACTCATATAAGGAATGCATTGGACTTATTATGTTATTGGTGGGGCCCGTTATATCTCATCGATGCATCGGTAGGTCTCATGAGACAAATCGACGTGAAATTGGCCGAGGCCTTTCCCAATGTGATATATGGATTTTGGTCGAGGCCTTAATCATTAGACGTCTTGGACGAGGCCTTGAAAAAATGTTTCTGAATGTCCGGCATATACACTTCCCTCATTATGAATCTAGTAATTGAAAGTTCATTTGGTTATTTGAATAGTAGAATACCTATGATTATGTTATATTATGACAATATTTACTCAGCTCATATTCCTCCCATTTTATGTTCAAATTTATTTTTAAAGGCATGTGCTTTCAATTATTTAACATGTCTAATGTTTATATTATCTTCCACTGTATTGCTTACTCTTACTGAGCATTTGATCTCACCCCTTATGTTTCATTTCCACAGGGCATGAAGAAGTAAATTATGAATGACTTGCAAGTGTAATCTAGGAGTCTTGGATGTTTCTAGTGGAATAAATTAGTGTTGTTTTTTCCTTCATGATGTAATGATAAACTTATTTATGTATCTTGTTTCTAATAATACTAAACTACTCGATCCTTTGGGATGCTTATTCCTTGTTTGTTGCCAATAAGGCACTGGCTCCGGGTAACCGGGGTTGGGTCCTTACACTGTGCATGGGGGTGTGTAGGGGACAGGTGGTGCAAGGGGGGTCCAGCAGGGGTGGTGCAAGGGGGGTCCAGCAGGGGTGGTGAAAGGGGGGTCCCGCGGGGGGGGTGTCCAGCAGGGGGGTTTGTGCAAGGGGACAGGGGGTGCAAGGGGGGTTGTGCAAGGGGGTGCTATGGGTGATGTGTAGGGGTGGGGTGCAAGGGGGCATGGGTGTGCAGGGGGGTTGTACAGGGGGTGTCTGTCTAGGGGGGGTGTTGTCCAGGGGCAGTCCGTCCAGGGGGTGGGGGTGTCCGTCCAGGGGGTGGGGGTGCAAGGGGGTGTCCAGCAGGGGTGGTCCAAGGGGGGTCTAGTAAGGGGGCAAGGGGTGTGCAGTGGGGGTGTGTGCAAGGAGACCGGGGGTGCAACGGGGTGTGCAGGGGGTGCAAGGGATGTGTAAGGGGGTGCAAGGGGGTTGTACAGGGGAGTGGGGTTGTGCAGGGGGTGCGGGGGGTGGTGAAAGGGGGGTCCAATAGGGGGAAAGGGGTGTGTGCAAGGGGATCGGGGGTGCTAGGGGGTGTGCAGGGGGGTGCAAGGGATGTGTAAGGGTTGCAAGGGGAGCTGTGCAGGGGGGGCTGCTGTCCAGGGAGGTGTATGTCTAGAGGTGAGGAGGGGGGTCTATCGAGGGGGTGTCTGTCCTAGGGGTGGGGGGTGCTGTCCAGGGGGTGTCTGTCCAGGGGGGGTCTGTCCAAGGAGTGTCAAGAAGGGGGGTGCAGTGGGGGTGCCCAGCAGGGGTGGTGCAAGGGGTGTGCAGGTGTGCAAGGGGGTGTGTGCAAGGGGACATGGGGTGTGTAGGGGGTGCAAGGGGTGTGTAAGGGGGGTGCAGTGGGGGTGCCCAGCAGGGGTGGTGCAAGGGGTGTGCAGGTGTGCAAGGGGGTGTGTGCAAGGGGACATGGGGTGTGTAGGGGGTGCAAGGGGTGTGTAAGGGGGTGCACTGGGGGATGTGCAGGGGGTGTAAGGGGGCAAGGGGTGCAAGGGGCCAGCACCGGCTGAACGATGTTGGTTTTTTGTAAGAAATGTGAAGACCTATAACCATGGTTCAAATTTGTCACTATATGTCTATAGCCACAGTTCAAAACTGTGGCTATAAATGATGAGTGATTTTAGTCTATGCCATAGTTTTCAAACTGTGGTTATAGGGTTTACCCTATAGCCACGCCAATACCAGCCACGGTTGAGTAAAACGTGACTATAACTTATAGCCATGGTTTAAAACCATGGCTATAGCCTTATTTTCAAGTAGTGTGTTAGTGAGATTTTAAACCTTTATCTCAGTTTTACCTCTTTTACTCTTATCGTGGTGACAAATATTTGTTACAGTTACTATTCATAGTGACAAAAAATTAAATTGAATCTGACATTATGTAAATCATGTTAATTCAAAATATGAAATTCATTTTATCAAATTCAATTCACAAATTGACAAAAATTAATTTAAAATTAAACTTATCTTCTTAAGTATAAAAAGTTTTTATACTAAAATCAACCATAAAATTGATTGCAATGATCTTAATTGGATTATAAACAATTTAATGTTAATTTTAGGGATATTATATCATTTAATAATATAATATTTGTTTTAAAAACTCATTTATGTCAATTTTGACACTATTTGATATTTTGTTTTTGTTAGTCATAAAAACTTTATTACTTCAAACAAAATTTATTTAATCAACACTAACATGTCATATTAACCTAGAAAATTCGTGGAATGCATAAAAAGTATCAATTTACATTTATTTTAATATTTATAATATCAATTATTTTAACCTTTCATTAATAAGGTAATTGTTGCATCATCATTGTGTCAAAAATAAATTTAATTATTTAATGTCTAAAAATTATAAATAAAATACAATTATGTAGGAAATCTTTTTTTCTTTCTAATGAATATTTATATTTGAATTTATATTATTTATAACCCTGTATTAAAAATGTTTTAGTTATGAAAATTTGAATTTAACACTTTTAACTCTTCTTTAAATTAAATAATAATAAATGTCCTAATCTAATCCAAGTGGATCAAAGAAGATCATATTTTATTCCTAAGGTTGATTTTAGTCGAAATACACTTATCCAATAGAATTAGGACATGTGTTAGGGTAATAATAATATCATTATTACCTTTAATTACCCTATTTACTTTAACCGTGGTAAATAAAAGTCAAAAGTTACTATTCACCAAAAAATATTTTCATATTATTGAACCGCATTTTACTTACTAATATCAACCGTGTCTCTTGGATTTTTAAAATTCAATTCACAGAAACGGTAAAATTACATTTTATGCAAATTTGCAAATGTGTCTAGTAGGTGGGTAAAAGACGTTAAAAAAATCAGTAAAATTTTATACATCTAATCTTATTATAAAATGACTCTAATGAATTACATTGAACTAATATAGGTATTATGTATCTATTTTGACTCAAAATAAATTTAAATAAAATAAATAATTGTTTAAATAAAAAGTCACTTTTAAACAATAACGCAGTGTTTTTCATTATTCATCAAAAATTGAAAGTTTTCATAAAAATACAAAAAATTCACCCTAAGTTAATTTTGATATTACGAATCCAAAAATGAAGTCCATTTTGAAAAATAAAATTTATAAAAGTGGGTATTACTATTCATAACGGCTGGTTTGATTGGTCGTGGTGTGCTAGAACTTGAAGTTGCGTACAGCGCAAGCTATTGTATTATTCAAAGGGAAACGTATCGTGGAAGCTTGGGGTGTTACATTCTTCCCTCCTTAAAATAATTTCATCCTTGAAATTTCTAGAATACTACTGCATAAAAAGATTCAGGTGGTTCTTCATCATATGTTTCTCAGGTTCCCACATTGCCTCTTCCATCTTATGGTTTCTCCATAGAACTTTTACTAGACGAGTTGTCCGGATTCTCAACACTTGTTCTCTAGTATCAAGAATCCTGATAGGATCTTCATAATAAGACAGATCGGGTTCCAGTTCTATTTCTTCATAGTTGAGTACATGCATTGGGTCAGGCATGTATTTTCTCAACAGTGATACGTGAAACACATCATGAACTTTGGAGAGACTTGAAGGCATTGTCAAATGGTAAGCTACAACTCCAATTTGTTCTAGTATTTCGAAAGGTCTGATGTACTTGGGACTTAATTTACCCTTCTTACTGAATCGTATAACACCCTTCCATGGAGATACCTTTAAGAAAACATGATCACCCACTTGAAATTTCAAATCCTTCATTCGGTTATCAGCATAGCTCTTTTTCCTATTTTGAGCTGTTTTGATGTGGGTTTGGATAATCTTCACCTTTTTCATTGTTTCCTCAACAAGTTATAGGCCTATGAGTTTTCTTTCACCAGTATCATCCCAAAAAGTTGGTGTGTGACATCTCTTTCTATATAATGCTTCATATGGTGTCATCTGAATACTTGAATGGAAGCTATTATTATAGGAAAATTCTACTAGAGGTAAATACTGATCCTGCATACCTTGAAAGTCAAGTGAGCAAGATCTCAACATGTCTTCTAAGGTTTGAATAGTTTGTTATGATTGTCCGCCAGTTTGAGGGTGGTAGGTAGTGCTTAAACAAAGTTCAGTATCTAGGGCTTTCTGAAGACTTTTCCAGAATATTGATGTAAAACGGGGATCACGATCAGAAACAATTGATATGGGTGCACTATGAAGTATTACAACTTCATTAATATATAGTATTGCTAAACGTTCAAATGGTAAATCTTCTCATATAGCAAAAAAAATGTGTTCACTTGGCAAGACGATCAACAACGACCCATATTGCATCATTCCTTCTAGGAGTTTTTGGTAGGCTCATGACAAAGTACATCGTAATATCATCTCATTTCCACTCAGGTATGGGAAGAGGTTGCATGACTCCTCTATGATGTTGTCTTCCAGCCTTCACCTATTGACAAACCATACATCTTGACACATAATAAGCAATCTCTCTCTTCATGTTGTCCCACCAAAAATGTTCCTTCAAATCTTTATACATCTTAGTGCTACCAGGGTGTATAGAGAAATTAGAGCTATGGGCATCATCCAATAATTCCCTTTTTAGATTAGGTATATCAGGAACACAAAGAATTTTCCCAAATTTCAAAATTCCATCTTAATATATGAAGTCGATCAATCACTCATCATTCACAGCTTTAATTTTCTTTTGAAAATCCTCATCATCAGTCTGGGAACTTCTTATCCCTTCTAGTAAAGATGGTTTGGAAACCATTTGAAAAAGTATCAATGTTTCACCTTCCATGATTATTCTCATATCCATCTTTACTAGATCCATGAACATAGGATCTCTTTCAACTCTCATCTTGTTTAGAACACCATAATCCTTTCTACCCAAAGCATCTTCCACCTTATTTTCCTTCCCTGAGTGGTAGTGTATAGTGCAATCATAATCCTTAAGTAGCTCAAGTCATCGCTTTTGTCTCATGTTGAGTTCTTTTTGTGAGAAAATATACTTCAAACTCTTAAGATCAGTATAAATCTCACATTTTTCACTATATAGATAGTGTCTCCATATCTTTAGAGCAAAGATTACAGCTGCTAACTCAAGATCATGAGTGGGATAGTTTTGCTTTGGTCTTTAAAGGATCAACATAGATTTCATCCTTAGAGACAATATGGGCAAGAAAAGAAATCTCTTGAATCCAGAATTCACACTTGCTAAACATCCCATATAATTCATTTCTTCTAAGAGTCTTTAGAATAATGCGCAAGTGATTTTCATGATCTTCGTAGCTTTTGGATTATGCCAAGATATCATCAATAAATACCACTACAAATTCATCAAGATATTCCTTGAAAAATCTATTCATTAGATCCATGAAGACAGAGGGTGCATTAGTCAGTCCAAAATGAATTACTGTAAACTCGTAATGTTTATACCTGGTTTGAAATGTTATTTTCAAATTGTCTCCCTTCTTCACACACAACTGATGATATCCAGATCGTATGTCAATATTTGAAAAATATTGAGCTCAATGAAGTTGATCGAATAAATCATCAATGCAAGGTAGGGGATACTTGTTCTTTATTGTTATAGCATTGATCACCCTGTAGTCAATGCACAACCTCATAGATCCATGTTTCTTCTTAACAAAAAGAACTGGGGCTCCCCATAGAGAAACACTAGGGCGAATAAATCCTTTATTACTCAACTAATCTAATTGTTTCTTTAGTTCCACTAATTCCATATTGGTTATTCTATAAGGGGTCTTCGATATGGACCTTGAACCAGGAATTAAATCAATGGAAAACTCACTTTCTCGTTCTGGAGGATGTCCAGGTAAATCCTATGGAAACACATCAACATATTCTTTCACAATAGGTACGTCCTCTATTTAAACATTTCTTTCCTCACTCATAGTTATTTCACTCTCTTCCTCCCCAATAATTGAATTTAGTAGAACTATAGGGGGTAGATCTAGATAAGAATCAGATGGTGACGTTTCTGCTCTAAAGATAAGGTACTCTTTATCATCATCGAAAATTGTAACCTCCTTCTTCTTACAATAAATTTTTGCATCATGG
Source organism: Viscum album (assembly GCA_963277665.1). Taxonomy (NCBI): domain Eukaryota; kingdom Viridiplantae; phylum Streptophyta; class Magnoliopsida; order Santalales; family Viscaceae; genus Viscum; species Viscum album. The sequence continues at coordinate 1,870,855,145 of OY728163.1, forward strand.
TCCGAAATTCAATCCATACTGAGTATTATATCAAATTTAATCATGGGTATTATGATGAGATCAGTAGATAAAGCATGTTTATATGACTTAATGAGAACTGATTGACAAAATTTTGTTGCAATGATACTTCTCTTAGGAGTTTTGACTGACAACTCCCTTATTAAATCAAATTGTAAATATCTAATTTTCTTAGAAAACTGAGAAGATATGAAACAATGTGATGATTTAGAATCAAATAAAGCATTGGCTAAATTTGAGGAAACCATTAAATTACCTGGCACCATGTCATTCAGAGCTTCAACCTCAACAGTAGTGATCACATAAGCTTGGCCCTGCTCCCTTGGCCTTTTCTGAGGTAAGTTTCTTTACTGCTTAGGACATTCATTTTCATAATGCCTTATTTCTCTACAATTGTAGCATTCAACATTGACAACCTCTTTCTTCCCTTTGCAATCACGAGCTTGGTGGCCTTTTTCACCACACTTGTAACAGACTATCATTCCCTTCAGGCAAGTACCGGGGTGTTTCTTCCCTCATTTACTATAGAATGGAAATTCAACTTTTCCCTTCTTCTCCTTATTTCCATTTCTAGAGTGTTCAACAAATCTTTTCTTCTCCTGCTTTTCTTTAAAGTCATAAGACTTGGAGAATTATTTTTTTGTCTTGATAGCACATGAAACTATATCTTCATACGATGAGAAGGATTGTGATACTAATGCTCAACGGAGAAATGGTTTTAACCCATCAAAGAAACGATCAATATTACTCTTTCGGTTGCGTATATAATCAGCAATATGTCTTGCTAACCCTGTAAAGTTAGCCTCAAACTTTGCGACATTCTCATCTTTTTTTCCTTAGATTTAGAAATTGCATTTCCATATCCACTCGATAGTCAGGAGAAAAGTATTTTTCTAAGAAAATCTCTTTAAACTCCCTTCATTCCATACTTGATACTTCTTAATCCTCCTTTTTGTTTTGAATTAATGACCACCATTGATCTGCATCTCCTGTGAGACGATAAACTGTCATGACAACTTTTTCTCTTTCGCTACTCCTCAAAGCATGAAATATTTTCTCTAAGGAACTTATTCATTTCTCAGCTACAAATGGATTTTGTAGTCTCATTTAATGTTGGTGGTTGTTGCCTCATGAAGCAGTCTAACATTGATCTTCCACGTTGTAGATCAGGGTACTCCATACGGGTAAGGTTATTATTCATAACCTGAGTGAGTTGTCCCAGTATGGTGATAAGTTGATCAGTACTAGTTGCATCATCAACTCCACTATAATTATCTTGAGTAGGATGGCAGTCCCTACATGGATTATGTGCATTGATATGGTTTACATTCCTTCCACTATGTGTCATTTCTAAACAATGACATACACTAGATTAGTTTATGAATCACAGTACATAATTCCAAACTTGTAAAACACTTAACATAAATTGAACAATTTATGGATATAATCAATAATCATAAAAATATTTTCTTTGAGAAAGTATATACTCATAAATCATTCATAATGGTTTGTAAAGAAAATGTGAATTATCCTAAGCATATCCATCGGGAGTGTCGTAACCAAGAGTGCAGCAAGACCTGTTGTCGTGTACCAGGATACCCTGGGTCAAGTTCGAAACACCTTATCGAAGTTTTCACTCCTAGGTACATTTGTAACAGAACTGCATCTACCTGCTCGTATCCATTCGGGGATATATTGCTTGGAAAATACACAAAATCTATACATTATCAAAACTCTAGGAAGTTCTTTTATACTAATCTTCAAAGTCTATCATAGGGTAATGTTCTCTAATCAGAGTTTTTTTAAATCTTGTTTCCAAAGTTTGTACTAAACTTCCTCTGATACCAACTGTAACGCCTCGGCCCTAGTCACCCAGAGTCGGTGCATTATTACATAACATTGACATGATGACGGGAAATCAAGTCTCTAAAGACTGATTGGTTTAGTATCCTTGAAGTACTAGATACATACATGAGTTTTACATTACATCATGAGATAAAAAACAACATTGTGTCCCTTTTTAAACACACTCATATCTTTTAGCATATCCCTGCAGGTTAATCATAATATACTTCTTCGCATCCTAAGGAAAAATAAAACATAGAAAGGGATGAGCTCAGATGCTCAGTAAGGATAACAATATAGCAGAAATTATCATAAATAAGCATAAACATTTAAGACAATGTATAAAACTAAAACACAAGCCTTTTAAACATAAAATTCAGCATAATATGGCAAAGATAAATCAAATAATGTCATTTACTTATTTACATGGATATTCTACTAGTTGAATAATCACATGCAATATCAATAGCCAATTTCATAATGATGGAATACATAATGTCAGACATCATAACCACATAGTCAAGGCCTCGTGCCAAGACTACAGATAAGGTTTTGTCAAGGCCTTGTGTCAAGACACTAGTTTGTCTCATGAGACCTACCAATGCATCGAGGAGCTATAATGGGCTTCACCCGTCACTTACTAAGTCCAATGCATTCCTCATATGAAAAGGTTGAAACATAACATAGACATTTGTATTAAAAATCGCATACAAAATTTAATACTTTATCCATAAACCATGAATAATATAAAAATAGCACATTCACAATCAAACATATCACAAAACTTTCAATACAATATGGAAGATTGTATCATAAAAAATCAACTTCAAACAAGCGTAAAATCCAATAAATGATGTTGATATAGATGAAATCAAAACTATTTGAGAGAAATTTTGAAATCATTTAAAAGTCACGTAATTATAAAAGAAAATATTTATTTTGAAAATATTCTTATAGGCTTATAAGGGAAGTTTCGAAGGTATTATAATGGCGGAAAATAGTTGCACCCACCGTATAAGTAAAAAAACATTCTTTTCTTAATTTTTCAAAAAGGTCATAAAGTACTTTATTTGGAAAGCGACTGAAAGATTCGTTTCAAACCATTTTATAAAAAGTCAAACAATGGTATAAATGAATTTAACTCATAGTCTAGTAAAAAATGTTTTTGAAATGCATGTTTAAGAAACACGGATGTGAAAGATAAATAGGTCTTAGTAGATACTCACGCATAAACAACCTTGGATAATAAAGAGATTGTAAAATTAACTCTTACCTTGTACTTTTCCTTGGTCAAAGGTACGTTAACCTCCTGTATAATAGTAAAATCATTGTTATTAAATTATACAAGAACCACATACATAAATATGATATCATATATGATCTTTTAATATTGTTTTGTTAATAATATTTTAGTAGTATCATTGTTTCGGGTGTTAACTGATTCGTTTTCTTTTATATGTTTTGTTACATAAGTCATGTTTGTTATGGATAGGATGTATTTGATTCATATCAAGAATGATATTAAGTTCTTAAACATTGTTTTTAATCATAAAATGAAAATTATTCTTGAATGATTACGGTGGGGAATGAATCTCATCGCGTTCATGGAGACAGTAATTCGTACGTACGCACAAGCGACAATACCATTCTATTGATGGTGAAATTGAATGTAATTGGATGATATATCATATATACAGAATCATTAACATGTTATATTTATTATTTAAATCAATTATACTCATTATTATACTCATCCAAATAATGAAGTGTTGAATAACAAACTACACTACGACGTGAAGACGGTAAGCCGTACGTACGCACGTATGGTGACTTTGTCATTCATATGATGGATAGAATAATGAATATGATTGTTACATATTTATAATAACATCACAGTATGTAGAAGGTACTGGAGTTATTATTTTTGGAATGGAAATAACAAAGAAAGAGAAAGTGGAAGAAGAAAAGAACTTTGAAAGAGGTGATGAAATTATTATCTCTTCTTCGGGTGCTTCCTTTTGATTTGATCAAAATGACTCATTAGGTTGGCTTTCTGATCAAAGTAAGGCCTCTAAGTTGAGATGATGGTAGTTGGGAGGATATTTGAGCAGGGGTTGGCCGAGCCAAATGGCTTTGGAGGTGTGATTTTGAGAGAAGGGGAAGCACACTTTTATAAGAGGGGTGAGAGTCACTTAAGGAAAAGCTTGAAATATTAATTTATTATACAATCATATTCAGTTTATAATGGCTCCAAAAGGATTTATTTCGAGGCTAAGGTGGGGCTAGGTCGAAAACCACTCAACCAATAGGTTTTAGACAGGTTTAGGTCACCATATTAACCTTATCTTTTAGATTTAACTCTTAGTTAAATAGTTTAACTTTTACAATGTCTTCTTGTATTTTTATATTACATGGTTAATAAACTTACTATAAAATGTCAAGCGAACCTCAAGTGGTTCATTAATGACATATTTATCATTATATAAGTCTTTTGGCTGAACCTTAGATTTTTAGGAATATTATATCATTTAATAATATAGTATTTGTTTTAAAAACTCATTTATGTCATTTTTTACACTATTTGGTATTCTGTTTTTTTCAAAGTCATAAAAACTTTATTACTTTGAACAAAATTTATTTAATCAACTCTAACATGTCATATTAACCTAGAAAATTCGTGAAATGCATCAAAAGTATCAATTTATGTTTATTTTAATATTTATAATATCAATTATTTTAACCTTTCATTAATAAGGTGATTACTGAATCATCATTGTGTCATAAATAAATTTAATTATTTAATGTATAAAAATTAGAAATAAAATATCATTATGTAGGAAGACTTTTTAGTTTTCTAATGAATAGTTATAGTTGAATTTATCTTAGGTATAACCCTATATTAAAAATATTTTAGTTATGAAAATTTAAATTTAACACTTAACTCTTCTTTAAATTAAATAATAATAAATGTCCTAATCTAATCCAAGTGGATCAAAGAAGGTCATATTATTCCTAAGGTTGATTTTGGTTGAAATACACGTATCCAATAGAATTAGGACATATGTTAGGGTAATAATAATATCATTTTTACATTTAATTGCCCTATTTACTTTTAACCGTAGTAAATAAAAGTCAAAAATTATTATTCACCAAAAAATATTTTCATCTTATTGAACCACATTTTACTTACTGATATCAACTGTGTCTCTCGAATTTTTGAAATTCAATTCACAAAAACATTGAACTAATATAGGTATTATGTATCTATTTTGACTTAAAATAAATTTAAATAAAATAAATAATTATTTAAATAAAAAGTCAGTTTTAAACAATAACAGTGTTTTCCACTATTCATCAAAAATTAAAAGTTTTCAGAAAAATGCCAAAAATTCACCCTAAGCTAATTTTGATATTCTGAATCCAAAAATGAAGTCCATTTTGAAAAATAAAATTAATAAAAGTGGGTATTACTATTCATAACGGCTAGTTTGATTTGTCGTGGTGTGCTAGAACTCGAAGCTGCGTACAGCACAAGCTATTGTATTATTCAAAAGGTAACGTATCGTGAAATCTTGGGGTGTTTCAGTGAATGATTGAAATGAAAAGACCGTTTTCAATAAAAATTAATGTTTTTCAATATTCACTGAAAAATCAATTTTTTCAGAAAAATCTAAAAAATTCATCTTAAACCAATTTTGATATGTTGAATACAAAAATGAAGTTTGTTTTATAAAATACATTTTCTAAAAGTGATAGAAATTAATTATAATATATTTTTCACAAAAAACAATAGAAATCATTTTTGAGGGAAAATGTATTTTTAAAGTATAAAATGACTTTACTAAAAATTGAATGTTTGTTTATTAAGCATTTATGAGTACATTTTTATTGATTAGAACCTTTATATATATATATATATTATAATTTGATTATTTCTATGCATACTCGTCAATTCAACGACTGTTATAATGATAATATTTAAATAATAACATTTCATGATTCGTTTAAGCTTGGTATTGCATGTCGTATACACCATCGAACAAAGTGCTTTTTTTTAAACTCGGGGTGTTACACCGCATGACATAATTAAGTTGCATAAAAGATGAAAAAAATCATGAAAAAAGGTGTGAGCATGATGAATATTACCAAGTTACATGTAACATTCTAGGGAGAAGTTTTTGAGTTGAATGTTTCCCCATCAAAAATCAGTATGTTGGATTGGTGTAATTCGATCTGTTTCGGCACTACCACAAAACTGGGCAAGGCCAGCGCCACCCCTTTATCAGCGCTTGTTTAGTAGCGCTGATAAAGGGTCGACTTCAAAAAAAAAATTAAAAAATATATTAATATATAAATATAGTTATATAGTTATATTGATATAAATATAATATATAATTTTTAAATATATTTTAGATAAGTATAAATGTACATTTACACTTAATATACTTAATATATAAGATATTTAGTGAAAATGGATTCTTAAAAAATTAAAAAAAAAGATATTTTTAATTAATAATTTGATAATTATTATGGAGTAATAGTCATTTAATAACAATTTGAAGAATAAAAAAATTAAAAAAATTAAAAAAAGATCCAAAATATGTTGAAAACGCAACTCAAACTTCAAACGGTCATAACTTTTGATCCGGGTGTCCGTTTGAGCTCTACCACATATCAAATCGAAGTCTACGACGAGCTCTACGTCGCTGTGACCCGAGAAACCCCGATCAAGCGTTTTTCGAAGCCAAAAAAGGCCCAGAAGGCCTCCAAAACTGAGTTTTTTGTCGGGGTACCCAGATTTTTTAACATTTTGTGGATTTTCAGCCTCGTTTAAGGGGGTATTATTGGATTTTTTTGATGGGGACTGAATTTATTTCAAGGTATTACATTCATATTGATATTATGTCTTTGAAATTTTATCATTTTTTATAATGCACTGCTATTTATAATCAAATATATAACTATATGTACATATTTTTTATATATTCACACCTGAAAATTATATTTTTTAAATAAATAATTAAACATATTTACATATAAAATATACTAGCTTTATCTAAATAATAACTAATATCCATTTTATTTAAAATATCAATATATGAATATTTATATAACTACTATATATTAATATAACTATATATATATTAATATAACTATATATATATATATATATTAATATAACTATATATATATATATATATTAATATAACTATATATATTAATATAAATATATATTACTGTACGAACAAATATAACGAAATATATATATAAATAAATAGATATATCATGAATAAGAGAACAAATCAATATAGGGTAGTGGCAAAGGCTTTAGGTGCGCATGAGGGGGGTCTCGAGATCAAATTCGGGTGGAGGAAAGGGCGCGCGTGCAAGGGTGATTTAAAGGGTTAGCGCTGATAAAGGGTGTAGGCAGTGCGGGCGGACGCTGGATGTGCGGGAAAGCGCTGATAAAGGGGGGGCTCAAGTGTTGTAAAAAGCCCCCCCACGAGATTGGTAGTATTTTTTTATTTTTTTTATTTTTTTTATTTTTTTATTTTTATCAGCGCTAAAAAAAAGCGCTGATAAAATGGGTCTTTATCAGCGCTTTTTGAAGCGCTGATAAAGGGGACCCCCCTTTATCTTCGCCGGCATTATCAGCGCTTTTTCTAGCGTTGTTAATGGCCATTTTTAGCACTGATAAAAGCCATATTTGTAGTAGCGCGGATTATGATTGGGTCGAATGCTTCTAACTCAACTGTGCATCAGGCTAAAACTTCCGCAGGCAGAGCTTCGCGATGAGCTCGTTGGGGATTGCAGGGGCAACGCGCCCCTGCTCCGGGGGTTTGGGAGTCGAAGGGCCCCAGCCCAAATGTTTTGAGCACTGTAACAACTCTGACCATTGTAGCATAGTTGACCGGCCGACACTGACAAGGCATTGTAGCAATGCGGACTTCTGGAGTCAACGGTACTATAGCTCCTTGGAATTCCAGTCGTCAACCACTGTAACACTTTTGATTTCGGTGGTCACCTTTTACTGTAACGATGTGGACTTTATGTGCGGTTGGTGGAACAGTAGAATGTCTTCCTCCTTTTTTAACTCATTTCAAGCTAAGGTTTAGTAAGTGACTGAGAACCCTGAAACTCCCTATAAATTGTGCTCCCGAATCATAATGAAATTCTGTCTCTCCCTGAACGTAAGGATTATTCTCAAGTGTTGTAAAAAGCCCCCCCACGAGATTGGTAGTATTTTTTTATTTTTTTTTTATTTTTTTTATTTTTTTATTTTTATCAGCGCTAAAAAAAAGCGCTGATAAAATGGGTCTTTATCAGCGCTTTTTGGAGCGCTGATAAAGGGGACCCCCCTTTATCTTCGCCGGCATTATCAGCGCTTTTTCTAGCGCTGTTAATGGTCATTTTTAGCGCTGATAAAAGCCATATTTGTAGTAGCGCGGATTATGATTGGGTCAAATGCTTCTAACCCAACTGTGCATCAGGCTAAAACTTCCGCAGGCAGAGCTTCGCGATGAGCTTGTTGGGGATTGCAGGGGCAACGCGCCCCTGCTCCGGGGGTTTGGGAGTCGAAGGGCCCCAGCCCAAATGTTTTGAGCACTGTAACAACTCTGACCACTGTAGCATAGTTGACCGACCGACACTGACAAGGCATTGTAGCAATGCGGACTTCTGGAGTCAACGGTACTATAGCTCCTTGGAATTCCAGTTGTCAACCACTGTAACACTTTTGATTTCGGTGGTCACCTTTTACTGTAACGATGTGGACTTTATGTGCGGTTGGTGGAACAGTAGAATGTCTTCCTCCTCTTTTAACTCATTTTAAGCTAAGGTTTAGTAAGTGACTGAGAACCCTGAAACTCCCTATAAATTGTGCTCCCGAATCATAATGAAATTTTGTCTCTCCCTGAACATAAGGATTATTCTCAAGTGTTGTAAAAAGCCCCCCCACGAGATTGGTAATATTTTTTTATTTTTTTTATTTTTTTTATTTTTTTATTTTTATCAGCGCTAAAAAAAAGCGCTGATAAAAGCCGTATTTGTAGTAGCGCGGATTATGATTGGGTCGAATGCTTCTAACCCAACTGTGCATCAGGCTAAAACTTCCGCAGGCAGAGCTTCACGATGAGCTCGTTGGGGATTGCAGGGGCAACGCGCCCCTGCTCCGGGGGTTTGGGAGTCGAAGGGCCCCAGCCCAAATGTTTTGAGCACTGTAACAACTCTGACCACTGTAGCATAGTCGACCGACCGACACCGACAAGGCATTGTAGCAATGCGGACTTCTGGAGTCAACGGTACTATAGCTCCTTGGAATTCCAGTCGCCAACCACTGTAACACTTTTGATTTCGGTGGTCACCTTTTACTGTAACGATGTGGACTTTATGTGCGGTTGGTGGAACAGTATAATGTCTTCCTCCTTTTTTAACTCATTTCAAGCTAAGGTTTAGTAAGTGACTGAGAACCCTGAAACTCCCTATAAATTGTGCTCCCGAATCATAATGAAATTCTGTCTCTCCCTGAACGTAAGGATTATTCTCAAACCACGTAAATCTCTATATTCTCATTCTTTTATTTTGTTTTTCCTTTTACTCTTGTGATTCGTTTTTTCGCTTTGTTGATGTTTTCGCAACACACTATCCATATAATTGATGTTTGAAATTTAGATGAAGTAATTTGGAAAACATGTTTCCTACTCACTTATTTTGATGTCATTCATTTGACCATGTGTCCAAAGAGAAATGATGGAAGTTAGAAGCATGGTCAATCTCATTTGTCTTCATTAAATATGGAGATAAGGAGTTAAGATACTCTAGGTTTAGAATGAGAATAAAGTGGTCAAAATCAAACTAAATGATTGAGTGCATTCAAATTCCCTAAAATGTACAAGAAAAAAGGTAATAAAAAACAAATTCTATATTCAACACCAGTTACAACCAACCGTGGTAAATGAAAAGGTACAAGAAGACTCAACAACAATAATTTATGAGGAAGTGTTAAATGAGTTTGGACAATGAGAGACTCAATCGTCCATCAGAAGTCATAGAACCATCAAGTGAGATGATGTTATGAAGTCATCGGTTCTCAAATTTGAAGATATACACATCAATAAAGAATGCCTAGATATACAATTTAGTTTAAGTACCTTAAGAAACAATGCACCTGCAAACAAATGAGCGTTTGAGCTTAAAAAAGATAATGGTGGAGAGGAATCCAAGCACAAATGTCAATAGATGTTCAAAAACATTCTTGAAAAGAAATCAGTTGGCTCTGATGAGAACACATTACGAGAGATTAAAAATGTCTTCCATTCAACTGGAACACTTCGGATGCAGTTAATAAACATAGCTTATTTCGAACATCCCCAGAACAGAAGAAATCCAAACGATGGTTTCAGTGGGGCATTAAATCGAACACTTGGGATGCAGTTCATAAACATACCGTATTTCGTACATCCCCGGAACAGAAGAAATCCAGACGATGCAGGGCCTCGAGATACAAGCTCCGTCTCTGCCATCTGCGCACACGCGCACATACAGGGATCCATCCAATCGAACGTGGGAGAAATCAATCGAAGAATTCGGAGCTAGCAGAAGAGGTGGGAGGAGGATCGAAGGTCTCCCACTGTGTCGATACCACCACTCTCTTTAATCTCGCGTTCGATACTTTCAGTGCATCCAGAGTTCCCACGCACCGCTGCACTCTCTTTCCCTGCCCATCACAACAACAAGCAACCAATCATTACAAAGATGAAGAACAGGATAATTGTATCAGCAGATGCATCCAAACCTGTGCCTGTGAACACCGAACAGCAGCAGCATCTCCTTCGGCGGAAATGCCGTCCAGCTTCAGGGCTTCTCTCATGAGCATCTCTGTCAGCACGGTGATCTGGATTTCCGGAACCTTGGCTCCACTGGAGATGGACTCCTTGACAAAATCAACCTAAATTGTTCCAAATCATCAGAACAGCAGACAGTTCGGCGATATCACTCAAGACTGGAGGGGAAGAAAACTCGAATCGTCGTCCACACCTGCTTCGCCAGCCTATCGACTTCGGCCGACGCGTCGGAGATGGCGCGATGGAGGTTGTGCATCTTCGTCCTCCTCCGCATCTCGGCCACTCGTATCTCCCTGCTCCGCTCATCCTCCATCACCACCACCTTCGATCCCTGCTTTACCCCGCACACGTCCAGGTACTCCCCGTTCCCGCGATCCCTCCCCCGCACGATCACCCGCTGCTCCTCCGGCCGCAGCCCCGTCTCCGCCGCAACCGCCTTCTTCAGCTCACCTGCGTTTGCACTTAGAATTTAAAGATTAAAATTAACAGAGAATTGTGAATTATCAAACGCCGTCGTTTTCCTATTTGGAAAAAACCAAGACGGCGGTTAAAACGTCACCGGCGCCGGCAACGGCACCGGCGCACCGGCCTCATCCTCCCCGTCCGTTTTACCCTAACCTTTTCTCTGTAGCAGAGGAGGAGGAGGAGTATGATGATCAGAGCCTGTATCTGACTGAGAACGACGGATTAGACTCACCAATGGTGGATTGAGAGTTGACGGAGACGGCGTATCGGAGGGCACCGTAGGCGACGCGAATCCGGAGGTCGGGAGCCGGAGCAGAGTCCGCCTTCGCCGCTCGTTTCTGCACCAGCATTCCTCCTGGCCGCATCTCCCACTCGATGTCTTCCTCGATTTCCGTCGCGGTCCCGACGGACGACTCCCGGATTCTGGCGAGGAATCCCGTCTTCATTCTCATCATATCGTTTTCCGGCGCGCCGTGGCGGCGCGTGACTGTAGGAATGGTGTGCGACTCCCCGGTGCCGACACTGATGGAGAGCAGGAGAGTGGGGGGGGGGGGGCTTTATACGTCTGAGCATAAAAAGAACTCCGAATCTCCTTTTTCTTGCCGACACTTGGCCTCGTGGTGGGAATAACCAAAATAATGATATTATTAAAAATATCTATTATTTAAAACCAAATAATTGTAGTTAAATTTAAATAATTGATAAATATCTATTATTTAAATAGTTGTATCTGAATATAATAATATTTGATAAATATGGTCCGGATATAATAAATTAGTTATTGTCACGCCATACTTATATTGACGGCTGCCGTATGACGTGGGGTGTGCAGATCTTTCGGGACGGTTGTGGTGGCGAGTATTCAGGCCCATGTCGCGCTTTTTGTCTAATAGTACTGGGAAATTAATGAATGTCGAGCAGCGAAATGTAAAATAAAAAATATAAATAATCATCATTTATAATATGTTTTATTACATTGTTTTTTCTAGATTATTTATTAAAAGAATTATGCTGGCTTGCTTTGTTTAATTTTTCACGATTTTATATTTAGATATTTTGTTATAATCATACTCTGTCGCTAAATACTGTTATAGACATTATAAATTGATTAAGTTTTTACAATTTTAAATGAGTGAATAACGTTTCCCCTTTTAAAAATGTTTGTAGGTTTGTTATGTTTTTATACCTGTATGGTACTTTCTATTCCATTTTCAAAATTGTTGGACATTTGTTTATGTTTTTTAAAATTAAAGTTAGCTGGCACGTAAGGACAGGACCGGCCCAGAAAACCCTTAAAATTTTTGTTGCCCAAGATTAGGAGCATAAATTTTGCCCCTTCCAAGGTGTTACAGTCCACAAGAACTATATGTACAGTAAAAATCGTGCATGTTGCCCTAGCCCAGGGGCTTGCTGGGCTTGCCCCAGGGCCGGCCCTGCGTAAGGACACAATCAAACACTACAAAAAAAAAAAAACGCCTTAAAGTCGTTTTATTAGCGACGGTTCTAATAACCTCCACAAAATAAATTGTATTTAAAAAAAATATAATATAACATTAGTTTAATATTCCCGCCTTTATATTTTTTTAATTTTTTTTTAATTTAGCGGGTGTTTTATTTAAAACACCACTAAATCTTTTAAACAAACCTAATTTGAACCCCCTCCTGCTCCGGTCAGCGACCCCCAACCCCCGAACCCCCCTTCTCCTGACAACAACCATCCCTCCTCCCCAATGATCTCTATGACCGCGACCACCCTGCTCCCCAACGAGGACCTTGTCGCGACCCCCCCCCCCCCCCTCGCTACTCAACGACGACCCCCCAAAGGCCTCTCTTCCCCCTATTCCTGTGACTCCAACATCTGACATCGTTGAATGTACGATTAATTGAATTTTTCTAAGAGTTTTAAATAAATTATATAATGATTTGTGAAATTGAGTGTTGTTTTTTTAGGGTTTTTTCTTAGGATGATGTCGGGGTTACATTGCAGACCTTCCATCGACAGTTGGTTACGGTTTTGGAGAGTTGATGCACCTCAATGTTCTTTCAGACAAGTATTCCTATTTTTTAAAATTTGAATAATTAATTATAAATTGTTATAATTATTTATTTATTTCACGTGGTATGATACAAGTGCCTAGGGGTGTTGTCGGTGTGTGGTGTAAGACTTGAAACTTTTACATTTTCATAAGGGGTAGGTCAATCTTTTGGTTTTATGTCGCTTCCCCATTTAATAATCATTTAAATGTTTTTAAAATGATAATTTTCCAATTGAGGTTTATCTTAATGGTCATTATGGGTTGGCTTGGGGAGAATAGTGGGTTTAGAAGTTTTGTAAAGGGGTTTTCGTTCGAAAAAACCAATTATTTAGCCTGCGGTTTAAGAACACAACCCACATGTAATTTACCGCTCTTTTTTTAAAATGATATCATGAAATTAATATATAAAATAACAAATACTCTTAACCATGAGTACAATTAGCTTCAGATTACATGAAGCTTTCTGTATGTGCTACTCTCTTCAAGTTGAGTATTGTTTTTCAAATCGATTCTGAAAATGTTGTAAAATCATAATTGCATGCAATGCTATGACACATATGGAAACACATGTACTAGGTATCACAGTGTCAAGTTCTTGTTTTGAGATACAACAAATGTTGATTTGCATAATTATCGAAGCAAAAACTAGTTATAGAGACAATCATGTTTATGCAATATAAAATAAGAAATGATAATATGAAAAGTAGAAATGTTAGAGATCTTTTAATAAAAGAATTATTTTCATGTATTATTGTGGATTGATAACAGTATGCTCGACATTACAGTAACATCTCTCATTGGCTCAATGAACTTATTTCACGACATCCGACTATATTATTGTGAGGGGTAATATTTATTCATTTATGCTATTTATGTTTTTAATGTTGGATTAAAACATATTTATATTGAATTTGTGTTATGTCAAATCAAGACCCTACCCTGCTCAATGACGAAGTTGGGTGATCTTTAAATTTGATTGTACTTGTTTGATTAAACATTCATATCTTTATATCCGAATGTATAGGGAAAAGAGTGACAATCCAATACCTATGGATAAAAGTTTGATTAATTTACCTCAAAACACACCTCGGTATGCCAAGGTTTGGAAGAATTTTTAGATTATGCTATTGCAAACTGATAAGTGGATGATGGAATAAAATGTTTGTGTCCTGATTGTAAATTCAAGCGATGGTTGAATAGAAATGAAGTACATGACATTTGATATTGAAACAGTTTCCTGCTTGATATGTATGTTGGATTTGACATGGTGAATCGAATGTTATGGAAAGTCAAAACAATGACAATCCGATCAATGAAACACAAAGTGACCTGCCATAGGAAAATTCAGTTCGGAATTTGATATATGATGCATTTGGCTTTGCAAGATATAATGTCCAAGATTTTAAAAGATCAATATAACCTTCAGTTGATCTTGAGTAGGTTAATCTTGCTCAGAACTTCCATGACAAAAAAAATGAGTTTTATGAATTATTTGAAAATGGAAAACAAGAATTGTATGAAGGGTGTGACAGGTATTCAAAGTTGTTTTTTCTACATAAGTTGTAGCATATCAACTGTCTCTGTGGAGTTACTGAAAAAGCAATGTCTGTGATTGTAATGGCTTGAACCTCTCTGGTCTATTCCTTTGTGAAAAATCTAGCGTTCAAGGTGTTCTCGGAGGTCAAGGTGACTTATTTCCAACACTTTTCCAAATTTCTAGTTCTGTGAACAGTGTTTCCAGTTCTTTGAACAGTGTCATCGGTAGGTCATCTATCGGTAGGTTGAACAGTGTTTCCAGGACGATAGGTCATCTATCGGTAGATTGAACAGTGTTTCCAGATCAGTGAGTCATCCAACGGTCGGTGACTCACGTTGGTGAGTCGCATTGGTAAGTCGCATCGGTGACTCGTGTCGGTGAGTCACGTCGGTGACTCCATGGCGGTGACTCACATCGGTGAGTTGTCGGGGAACAATGTTTCCAGCATCCTACAGTTCACCCCTTTTACGTTATCTTTGATGTAAAATGCATTCAAAGCCTTGTTTTAATGGATTTAAGGATGATTAAAAACCCATAACTCCTATCATAATTTTTCTAAGGGTTCGGGTGCCTTTACTCGATCAAACCACATAGTCTTGATCAGATCCTCCTTTAATGGAAAATCTAAACTGTTTCTCTATTTAGATTTTCAAAAGGGATGAGATACCTTCCGCCCTTGTTCTTCCTTCTCCTTTATCTTGGTGTGAGGTTCCCCGGACATTTGTTTCAGAGGAATTGTGTGATTGTGCTATCCTTGGATCGTTTCCCCTTGGAGCTTTTCCTGCTGCATGCGCACCCCATGTTTTGGTGCAACCAGGAAGTATCGATCCCTCTTCGATATAAGGTATGTTCTACCTCCATTCTTCGGGGTTCCTCAATCAGTTTCCTCTCATTCTCCTTTCCATGTTATGGCATGTGATCTCCATGTTTCTAATGGAGCTTTCTTGGGTGTTGGTTGATGTGGTTGTGTCGCGGCGTCCTTGAGTGGATGCAGTCATTGCGGGAGAGGTGGTCGTGATCCATTGTGTTGGCCCATTCTCATGCAAAGAATGTCAAAAACCTTTTAAGGTAGATGATTCGTGGATTCTCTATTATTTTTATGTGAAATTGTAGAGTTAACATGGTTTAGACCCTGAATCACAATGGAATTGACATAATAAATATTGAACCAGATTAAAGAATTGGTATCAATTGTTTAGCGATGTTATTGCCTCTTGATTTGCTAGATAGTGTGATATCTATGCTTTGCTTGTTTATCATGTCGTTCTTGATGGAAATCAGTAAACAACATAAAATCAGGATTAATTGTAAATTAATTAGCTAAAGATAAATAGGCATGGTTAATGAATCCAGTTGTTGTTGTTGTGATTTTATGATAATAAAATGGATGAATTTATGCATGTTTAATTGAATCGGATAATTCAATATGGAATAAAGAACCTGTTGTGTGTTAAAAGATAATGCCTTGTAGGGTTCTGAGTTACCTGCTTTCTTGTAAAGGACAAGCACTTTATGCTTTGGAGCTATGAGTGCTCCTTGTGTGTGAAGGTTGAATGCCTTGTTTAGGGCCAAGAGCCCAGTTGCTATGTTGTTTATTTCCTGCTATTTGTGATATGATGTGAGCCTGGGATGGCTGAGTCTGGAGGGCTATTGTGGTATGTGGGGGCAGGGAGGCCCAATGGTTGTTATGACATCAGTTGACGCCTAGAGTGGCGAGATGCATCGACTTATGCATATGAGTGTCGAGGAGGACACCAAAGATGATATAACGAGTTTATGCTGGGCTTTCTCATTGAGATGAAAGTGGATTCTTGTTGAATCTGTTGTTTGTTTATCTACTTTACTTTCCCCACTACTGGAGGTAGATGGTCTTGCTTACCATTCTTCCAAAAGATGCGAAGACGCACGAGGGTATGCCATGTGATTTCTGTGTTTAGCTTCCCGAGCATGGATAGGCCTGTGCTCCTTCTATAGGTTGAAAAGACTCGATATGTAGTTAATCTACTCACCGTACTGAGCCCCTTGCGTTTGGTAGCCTAGAATGCTTTCTTAGAATACCAGGATTATGTAAAATGGTAATGTTTTTAAATAAATGAATAAATGATGTTGAACCCATGGGGTTAGAGATTTCTAGGATGCAATGCTGAGGTTATACTTCCGAGGAACTATGTACTTGGTTTGGTTATTCCTGGAGGGCATGGAACTTTGTTGTGATGCTAATGAAATGTAATGTAGAAATGGAAATGGTTAATTAATATTTAAAGAATTAATTAATGTAAAGTGTAACTGATAAAAATGGATAAATTAACTTAATATAGCTCTTTAAATGGTTGTTTTCTTATAGGATATCTAGTCTTAGTGGTGGAAGGGGGTGTCTGAGAGACGTTAGATATAGTTGAGTCTAAGACTAGGTTTTTCCCATAGTGTGATTATGAGCTATATTATATTATGTACTTTTGTATTTCTATATGCTACTCCACCCTATCGGTTAGGGCGATTGACACCCTGAGGATTCTGATCCCTGGGGGTGTTTTCCTCAACATCCCGGTGGGAGGATAGATGGCTGACTACCCCCTTTGGCCCCACTCTCTTCTCTTGGTAGTTACTTGTGCTGGTATACACAATGGTTAGTTTTCCCCATATATGTGTAGAGGTATGTAATGGCTTGTGGTTATTTCACACACATCTATTTTGGATATAGTTTCCTATGGACTACTATAGGTGTAATGTGTATAGGTAGTGATGGCTTGAGGATCCTTACTCGGTGTATGGGTTGTGGTGGCTTGAGGTATAATACCCGATGTATGATAAACATTATGCGAGTTGCAGTGGCTCCCATAAACTTCCTGGTTACTTTGGTTACGTGGATGTGGTGGTGTGATGCATGAGGTGCATGTTGACGCATGAGGTGCGTGTTGTGGTGCTTTGACCAGGTGTCCGCGGGCAAGCCTTTTTGGAGAGATATGCTCAAGACGTGCAATGTTGAGGCAAATAGGCAAACCGGTGGGGAAGTGGTAACGAGGTACCCTTGATATTCTTTATTATATTATATACTCTTTTATGCGATACTTGTTGAGAGTATCCATAGTGAGTTTGAGAACATAGTATACCTATTTAGGTGATGAGTTAGTTTCACTTGTTGTTTACTATGCTTTAGCATGCTTTATTTACTTTTGCACAAGAGGCTCCAGGGAGGATCCTATTGAGTATATTGTTATACTCACCCTACATTATATAAACTATTTTTCAGGTCACTTGAAGTAGGTTGGAGATTAGGCCGATTACTACTAGCTTAGGGGGTTTTGCAGGATCTGTTTGGGCTTTATGGTCACTACTATTTTACTTTCTTTTGGTACCTGTAGTTTTCCCCTTTCAGTTGTATTAGTTTTTCATGACATTATATATGTGTACTTGAGATTTCTTTTATATTTTAGTCTGAGTAGGAGTTGGTTGGTGTCTTTTTTATCTCTCTCTTTCACATGTGTTTTATTAGAGGGTAATTCCTCCCATCAGTGTGTTTACTATACCCTCAGTGCTAGTCGCCAACCTGAGGCCTACTGGAGGAGGGACTTGGGGGTCATTATCTCTCTTCTCACATTTCTGGACCAGGAGGGGTACACTTTGTGGGGAGGGGGTCATGACAGAGTGGTATCAGAGGGAGGTTGAGATAACTTTCAGTTCGATTCATGCTCAGAATAAGCACTGGGTGTCGTTGGTTGTGAGGATGTCGTGTCGAGCAGCAATGTAGTGGTGGTTCTGGTTCCTTGGAGATTGCGAGGATTTTGTAGTCTCATGAGAGGAGTTCTGAGACCAATTCAGAGTCGAGTTTCTTTCTTTGACTGTGAAGGAAGCTAGTCACAAGGAGCTGCTTACCCTTCGATAAGGGATCTACGATGTGTGAGAGTTTGGAATCTGTTTTAGGAACCTTTTGCGATATTTTTCAGACTTGTTTCCAAATGAGGAGGCTAGGGTAAGGCATTTAGAGGAGTCTTTGTGTCCAAAGATCCAGTTCCAGGTCACCTCATTTATGATGAAGACATATCTTGAGGTGTTGGCGAGGACAGAGATCATCAAGATGATGTTAGCTAAAACTAGATTTTTATGAGAGGGGAGTCTTCATGATTCTTCATGAAGTAGAGTTGTGGTCTGGGGTTCCTTATTTTCAGGTTAGAAGAGTTTCCATTCGGCTGGGGGCAAGTCTCACCCCTCAATATCTCATTTCTCTAGGGGAAGAGGCTCTTAGACCTATAATAAGGGATCACACAATTTTTTTCTTATGGAGGTTGAGGTCATCGGTAATGAGAGTTCCTGAACTTTCTAAGCAGTCAGCTTGCATCAGGTGTTCTGCTTCAGGTTCCTTTGTTGAGGTAGTTCCAGCTGAGGCAGCAGCAGTAGGTTACACCAGTTTTGGATCAATAGAGAGCATATGGGGAAGGTAGAGGATATCCCCAGGATGCTCCTCATCCTTAGAGAGCATAGTGAGACTGTGGGGGTGGTTGCTGTTAGGGTCAGGGAGGTCATAAAGTAAGTTGTGGTCAACTTCATGCATTAGCGTTGTCAGCATTAGTCAATCTAGATGTCGTTCGAGGTACCATTTTCTTGTTTTCTACTTGGGTGTATTCCTTGTTTGATAAAAGAGAGACACACTCCTTCACATCACCTACCCTTTTCCATGCCTTGAGACTTGAGGTAGAGAGGCTTCTATTTCCATTGGCATTGACTACTCCAGTTAGAGGCCAAACTGACTTGTTTGAAGTATATAGAGACTATGAGCTAGTTCTGGGGTAGCACTGCTCTTGGGGAGATTTCCTATGTTTATGAATACAACCATATGATGTCATACTTAGCATGGATTGGTTTTATTCAATGCAAGATATCATGGATTTCTTCAGGAGGCAGGTGGTGTTCTTCAATGATGATGGAGAGACAACAATGTTTTTTGGTGAGCGAGACCCTCAGATGAGTTAGAGGCATATTTTATCCTTATCATCCTTGATGGATGAGCTGATGCTGAGTTTGTTGGAGGTTCAGTAGTCATCATTTCCCAGGGTTATAGAAGAGTACCCTGAAGTCTTTCCAGAAGAGGTTGTAGCATTACCCCCTCAATGAGAAATCAAGTTTAGGATCGAGCTACAACCAGGCGTGTCTCCTATCTCGATGTATTCATATAGGATGACACCTTTTGAGTTGCAGAAGCTGCGTATACAGATCGATGGTCTGTTATAGTGTGGTTTTGTTCATCCAAGTGTGTCACTGTGGGGTGCACCAGTTTTGTTCATAAAGAAGGTTGATTGTAGTTTGCGATTGTGTGTCGATTATCATCATTTAAATAAAGTGACAGGGAAGAACCGTTATCCTCTTCCACGGATTGATGACTTATTCAATCAACTGAAGGGTGCATTTTGGTTCTTGAAGATCGAATTGTGGTCAGGATATCATCAGATGCATGTGAAGGATGATGATATCCCAAAAAATGCTTTCTATTGTCGTCATGGGCATTGCAAGTTCGTGGTGGTTCCATTCAGTGTGATTAATGATTTATCTATGTTCATGGGGTTGATGAATGTTGTGTTCCATGAGTTCTTAGATACGTTTATGGTGGTCTTCATCGATGAAATCCTTGTGTACTCCGCATCTGAGGAGGAGCATGCAGAGCATCTACATGTCGTTTTGGGAGTTCTTTGTCAACAACAACTATTTGGGGAAGTTTTCGAAGTGTGAGTTTTGGGATCGAGAAATCCATTTCTTGGGGCATGTTGTATCCCATCAGGGAGTAGCTATAGATCCATCTAAAATAGAAGCAGTTGTGTCTTGGGTAGTCCCCAATACAGTGGCATATGTGTGAAGTTTCCTTGGTCCTGAAGGCTATTACTGGAGGTTTATAGCCGATTTATCTCGGGTTGTGACCCCTCTAACAATGTTGAATAGAAAGGATCAACCATTCTTTTAGACTAATCAGTTTCAAGAATATTTTGAGTATCTGAAGGAGAATTTGTTCAGTGCTCTGGTTCTTTTTCTCCTAGCAGAAGGAGTTCAATTTGAGGTTTTCTATAATTCTTCTCATCTGGGGTTAGGTTGTGTTATGATACAACATAGATCAATCATTTCTTATGAGTCTCTGAAGTTTCATCCCCACACACGTAACTATGCCGCCCACGAT
The DNA here is from genome assembly GCA_963277665.1 of Viscum album. NCBI lineage: Eukaryota > Viridiplantae > Streptophyta > Magnoliopsida > Santalales > Viscaceae > Viscum > Viscum album. The sequence continues at coordinate 1,870,876,049 of OY728163.1, forward strand.
CTAGAGTTGGTGACATTGGTGTTTGCCTTGAACTTGTGGAGACATTACCACATTGGCGAGTGTTTTGTGGTCTTCATCAATCATAAGAGCCTAAAGTATGTTTTCTCCCAACGTGACTTGAACTTTCGACAGCGTCGGTGGATGGAGTTCTTACAGGATTATGACTTTGATGAAATTTTGTATACACCTGGAAAGGGGAATGTTATAGCCGATGTGCTGAGTAAGAAGTTGCGTAGTGATGTAGTGCGTGAATTGAGTGATTCATGGAGAGTGATGGAAGAACTTTCAAAATTACATATCGATATGGGAGAAGTTGGGGGAATATGTTGTCTTTTTCAGATGATGATGCAATCATCTCTGGTGAAGTAGGTGGAAGAGTCTCAATTGGGGGGGGGGTCTTGAGGTGGAGGTCTAGAGAGACTGAGTTATTTGTGGTGTGGCTTCTGATGGTTAGTTTGAGGATGAAAAACACCATGTGTTGTTTCAGGGGAGGCTTTTCATTCCTTTGGCATCGCGTGAGATGGTTCTCAGAGAGTTTCATAGTTTTCCTTTAGCGGTACATCCTGGCGTGACAAAGATGTACCGAGATTTGAGGACTCAGTTTTGGTGGCTTGGGTTGAAGCGTGCAATTAAAGAGTTTGTGTCTCGATGTTTGGTCTGGTAAAAGGTGAAGACCAAGCACTGTGTTCCCAGTGGTTTTCTCTAGCCTTTATATGTTCCTCAATGGAAGTGAGAGGACATCTCGATGGACTTTTTTACTAGTTTACCTCGAGCTCAAGGAGGAAATGACTCTATATGGGTGGTAGTGGATAGTTTGACGAAATTATCCCACTTTATAGCGATCAAGGAGTCGATATCAGTGGAGTATTTTTCGAGGCATTATCTAGAGGAGGTGGTGAGACTCCATAGAGTCCCGAGGACGATCATTTTTGATCAAGATCCTCATTTTACCTCCAGAGCGTGGAGAGGTCTCCAACATGCTTTTGGTTCTCAACAATGCCTTATCACTACTTTTCATCCACTGACAGACGGTCATACAAAGCGGACCATCCAAACCCTTGAAGACATGTTGCGCTCTTGTGTCATGGATTTTGGAGGTTCGTGGATGAGGAAATTACCCTTGGTAGAGTTCACTTAAAATAATAGTTTTCACTCCACAATCATTATGGAACTATTTTAAGCCTTATATGGACAAGATTACCATTCTCTATTTTTATGGACTGGGTTCAGAGAGTCTTCAATTCTCGAGCTAGAACTGGTACAAAGTATGACAGAGATGGTTTAGGTGATTCGTGAGTGGATGAAGGCAGCATAAGATTGTCAAAAATCCCATGTCGATCATAGGAGGAGACCTCTGGAGTTTGATGTTGGGGATCACATGTTTTTGAAGGTGACTCCCCATCGTGGGTAGCGAAGGTTTGTTCGTGGGATTAATCTTTCTCCCTAGTTTGTTGGACCTTTATAAGTGTTGGGTCATATTGGAGTCGTGGCGTATTAGGTAGCACTTCCCCCTCAGATGAGCAGGATACAAGATGTTTTTCATGCATCACAACTTCATCGTTATATTCATGATGACTCTCACATCATTGATTGGGACAAGATCAATGTTGATGATGATGCAACCTTATAGGATCAACCTGTAGAGATCTAGGACCGCAAGGGGAAGGTGTTATGCGGGTGTGATATCCCCATGGTTCGTGTCATGTGGTGGCATGGTGGCGTGGAAGAGAGTACCTGGGAACGTGAGTCACAAATACACGCTCAGTACCCTGACCTATTTTATGTTTATCCCTTTATTTGTAACGATGTTCATTTTGGTGTTTGTAGACCCTTTCCATTATGAGATGACTTTCTCTTATTGCTTGTTGTGGCTTTCTCTCTTCTAAGAGGTATCTAACCCTAGGAGAGTGGTTATGAGATGGTTGTAGTTTTCACATGGTTTCACATTGTTCCTTTGATGAAGCGGTTGAGATCCTATGGTGGAGAGAGCCTTGAGAGGTATCTCAAAGGGTGGTTGTTCAGACCCCTTTTTCTATTTCCTCTAGGTTGGTTTTGGATTCTTGAGGATGAGAATGTTTTGAGAGGTATCTGGTGTAATGGGTTGGACCTCTCTAGTACATTCCTTTGTAAAAATCTAGTGTTTGAGGTGTTTTGGGAGGTCAAGGTGACTTATTTATAACATTTTCCCAAATTTCTAGTTCCGTGAACAGTGTTTCCAGTTTTGTGAATAGTGTTTTCAGTTCTGTGAATAGTGTCATTAGTAGGTCATCTATCGATAGGTCATCTATTAGTAGGTAATCTATTGGTAGGTAATCTATTGGTAGGTCATCTATCATTAGGCCATCTATCAATAGGCTGAACAGTGTTTCTAGGATGGTAGGTCATCTATCGGTAGGTCATCTATCGGCAGGTTGAACAATGTTTCTAGGATGGTAGTTCATTTATCGGTAGGTTGAACAATGTTTCTAGATTGGTGATTCATACAATGGTTGATGAGTCGCATCAGTGACTCGTGTAGGTGAGTCGCGTCGATAAGTCGCATTAGTGACTCGTGTTGGTGAGTCCCGTCGGTGACTCCCCGTCGGTGAGTCACGTTGGTGAGTCACATCGATGACTCCCTATCGGTCAGTTGCATCGGTAAGTCGCGTCAGTGAGTCACGTTGGTGAGTCGCATCAGTGATTCACGTCGGTGAGTCTTCGGTGAACAGTGTTTCCAACATCCTATAGTTTCACCCCTTTTATGTAAAATGCTTTCAAAGCCTTTTTTTAATGGATTTAAGGCTGATTCAAACCCCATAACTCCTATCTTAATTTTTCCAAGGGTCTAGGTGCCTTTACTCGGTCATACCATGTAGTCTTGACCAGATCCACCTTTAATGGAAAATTTAAACCGCTTCTCTGTTTAGATTTTCAAAAGGGTTGAGATACCTTCCGCCCTTGTTCTTCCTCTGATTTCTCTTGGTGTGAGGTTCCTTAAACCTTTTTTCCAAAGGAGTTGTGTGATTGTGATATCCTTGGATCATTTCCCCTTAGATCTTTTCCTACAGCATGTGCACCCCCTGTTTTGGTGCAACCTGAAAGTGCCGATCTGTCTTCGATATAAGCTATGTTATAGCTCCATTCTTTTGGGCTCCTCAATCTGTTTCCTCCCATTCTCCTTACCATGTCATGTCATGTGATCTCCATGTTTCTAATGGGGCTTTCTTGGGTGTTGGTTGATACGGTTGGGTCACGACGTCCTCGAGTGGATGCAGTCGTTGTGGGATAGGTGATCGTGATCCATTGTGTTGGCCTGTTCTTGTGCAAATAACATCAAAAACCTATTGAGGTAGGAGATTCATGGATTCTCTATTCTTTTTACATGAAACTGTAGAGTCATCATGGTTTAGCCTTTGGATCACAATGGAATTGACATAATAAATATTGAACTAGATTAAAGAATTGGTATCAATTTCTTAATGATGTTATTACCTCTTGATTTTCTAGAAAGTGTTATATCTATGCTTTGCTTGTTTAGCATGTCGTTCTTAATAGAAGTTAGTAAACAACATAAAGTCGGGATTAATTTTAAATTAATTAGCTAAAGATAAATAGACATGGTTAATGAATCCATCTATTTTTGTCGTGATTTGATGATAATAAAATGGATGCAATTATGCATGTTTAATTGAATCGGCTAATTCAAGATGGAATAAAGAACCTATTATGTGTTAAAATATAATGCCTTATAGGGTTCTGAGTTACCCGCTTTCTTGTAAATTCCATGTGCTTTATGCTTTGGAGTTATGAGTGCTCGTTGTGTGTGAAGGTTGAATGCCTTGTTTAGGTCCAAGAGCCCAGTTTCTATGTTGTTTGTTTCCTATTACTTGTGATATGATGTGATCCTGGGATGGCTGAGTTTGGAGGGCTGTTGTGGTATGTGGGGGCAGGGAGGCCCAATGGTTGTTATGGCAGTAGTTGATGCCTAGAGTGGATAGATGCATCAACTTATGCATATGGGTGTCGGGGAGGACAACATAGATGATGGAACAGGTTTATTCTAGGCTTACCCATTGAGATGAAATTGGATTCTTATTGAATATGTTGTTTGTTTATCTGGTTTACTTTCCCCACTGCTGGAGGTATATGGTCTTGCTTACCTTCCTTCTAAAAGAGGTGAAGATGCATGGGGGTATGCCACATGATTTCCATGTTTATATTCCCGAGCATGTATGGACTTGCACTCCTTCTCTTAAAGGGTAATGCCTCCCATCGGTGTGTTTATTATACCCTCAGTGATAGTTTCCAACCCAAGGCTTACTGGAGGCAGGTCTCAGGAGTCATTATCTCTCTTCTCATATTGCCGGCCTAGGAGGGGTACACTTTGTGGGGAGGGGGTCATGAAAATGATTTTAGAGTTGCTTCATGATTCATTTAGTAAAGCTAAGATCCCTACATCATTATATGAGATGAATAAAGTCATAAAGAAACACGTACTTGATTATACAAAGATACATGCATGCCTTAATGATTACATGATTTACTAGGGAGAGGTGTTTGATAAAGAAAAATTCATAATATGTCATACAAGAAAATGAAATTCAATGAAAAACAATGAAAGTATAAATCAATGAAACCATAAGAAGAAACAAAAGAATAAAAATCATGTAAAGGTATTGCGTTACTTTCCTCTGAAACCATGCTTGTAAAGATTATTCATGTCATCTAAGACTGCATACGACATGAAGTGGCATGCTTAAGATAGTAATGATGGATTGATTAGACATCCAAATGATTCAAAATTATGGAAGGTGTTTGATTCATTAAATACAAATTTTTCTTCTTATCCTAGGAATGTATGTTTGGGATTGGATTTTGATGGTTTTAACCCTTTTGGTACTTTAAGTACTAATTATAGAATTTTTCAAGTTGTTTTGATCCCCTATAATCTACTTCCATGGATGTTTATGAAGAATAATTCTTTTATTATTTCGATGATTATTCCTATAAAGAAAATATTTGGAAATGACATTAATGTATACCTTCAACCTCTAATTAAATAATTGAAATAATTATGGGATGATGGTGTGGAAACATATGATGGTTCAATTATAAAACTATTCAAAATGCATGGTTCTTTAATGTGGACAATTAGTGACTTTCTTGGGCTATGAAACTTATCTGGTTGGAACACTCATACTGGTTTGGCTTGTCCAGTTTGTAATTTTGATTTTGAACCTCAATGATTACCTCATAGTAGAAAATGGTGTTTTATGTGTCATCATTGATTTCTTGATGCTTCTCATAAATTTAGGTTTAACAAGACACAATTCAACGAAGATATTAAATTGATAAATCCACTGTAGGTGTTATCTAGTTCAGAAGTCTTAGGGGAATTAATGAATGTCAATGTAGAATTTGAAAAATGTAATCAATTTAAAGAGGGGGGAAGGGTATGAGGTACAATATCTGAAGCAACTGGAACACAAAAATGAAAAAATGAGTATATTTTTCAAACTTCCTTGTTGGGAGTTAAATTTGATATGTCGTACTCTTAATATAATTCATATTGAGAAGAACGTATGCATTAACGTAATTTTTACATTTCTTAATGAGAATGGTAAATAGAAGGATCACCTTAATGCTTGCAAGGATTTAGAATCAATGAATATAAAGCATGGCTTGTGGTAAAATGACAATGGAAAGTATCCTTCAGCTATTTTTACAATGAAAAATCATAATAAAGACGCATTCCTTCAAACTTTAAAGAATATATAAGTTTTGGATGGATATTCAAGTAAAATATCAAGGCGTGTTGACTTAAAACATTGAAATTTGCATGGATTGAAAAGTCACGACTCACATATTTTGATGGAGAAGTTGTTGTCTTTGGAATTTCATAATACATTACCTGAAAAATTAACTACAATTATATTTGAGTTGTGTACCTTTTTAAAAGAGATTTGTGGAAAAACTCTAAATCCAACTGATCTTGATAAACTTTAAGAAAGAATTGTTTTGACACTTTTTCATTTGGAGATGTTATTTCCCCCTTCATTCTTAATAGTCATAATTCATTTGATTTTTTATTTAGTTGAAGAAGCTAAACTCAGTGGACCGATACACTATTTATGGATGTATCCAATTGATATTATTTTTATTGTCATTGGTGAATTCAATTTTATCGAATCATTACATATTTTTTTAATATTTTTCTTATTTTTTTCAATAGGTACTTAGGTCATTTGAAATCAGTCTGGAACCCCATGGGTATTTGGAGCATCAATCCCTAACCCACACCTCATTATTAACATGTATATACACATATCATGGTTCCACATTCATAACTCATTTATCAACCATTCTTAACACAATGTACCAATTCACTTATAAAACACAACCATGGTTCTTCACTTTCATCACAAGGAACAACATGAACAATTTACCCATTAATCCATTTATAATTATTTATTTCACATCCCATTAACCCTTCAAGGTTAATCTGAAAACCATTTAAACCCCATTAACAATATAAAACAAGGATTTAATTAAATTCCATACTCCCATTATTCCAATTTTCACACTTCATAATTATAATTTAAAGGATAATTGGCACACCCCATGGGTTTCCATCAAACCGATCTCATAATATCCAATGGGTCTAACATGATCCATGAAGGGTATCTAAATTTAATGTAAATATATCAATTTTTTTAAATTAAATTAAATTTCACAACGTGGAAATGAAACAATACAACTACTACATAAGATCAATATCAAGAATATGGGATTTAGGAATTAGAAAACCTACCTCAATATCATTAACAAACACTCACCAAACTGTAAACCTTAATTTGGTGTAGAATGACCGAAATCAAAATGAAGAGGAAGATCTATGATCAAAACCTAGGATCAATGTAAGGACCCCAACCCTAGTTTCCTAGAGCCGATGCCTTATATTAATATATTATTATGTTTACAAGGACATCACATTCCAAAGGACCAAATAGTTTAGAATTTTTGTAAAACCAGATACAAACATAAGATTTATGTTACAACTTAAAAAAACAACATTTCAACTCTATTGGAAACACCCATAAACTCTTAGATTATTCCTATAAGTCATTCATAATAATATTCATCTTCACATATTGGGGGAAAATAAAACACAAGAAAGGGGTGAGTTTAGATTCTCAGTAAGGGTAAGTAATATAGTGGAAGTTATCATAAACATAAAAATTAAGCATAATTAATAACTAAAAACACATGCATTTAAAAATAAACTTGAGCATAATATGGAAGGAATGAAAGATGGATACATAAATCCATATAAATGATTATAAGAGAATGAAACTTAATCATGGATATTATACTAGTAAAATATCGCATGGTTTTTCAATTAATAATATCATAATGAGGGAATGCATAATGTTGGACATCTGAAACATATTATTAAGGCCTCGACTAAGACATCTAAAAATACTAGGGTAAGGCCTCGGCCAAAACCCAATTATGTTTTGTCTCATGAGACATACCGATGCATCGAGGGGCTATAGTGGTACCCAACCATAACTTTTTAAGTCCAATTCATTCCTCATATTAATGGGGATAAACATAAACAACATAAACATATGAAATCACTTTCCCCAATCCTTAGACATAATCACTAATCATTCCGAGTAGTATGGTGAATGGTATCAAGATAGCACATCCACAGTCAAACTAACCATAAAAAATATAATAAAATATGGTAGATTATAATCACAATAGGTTAATTTCAATAAAAAATAAGATTCAATAGGGGTTTTTAAATAGATGAAAATGCTCTAATAAAATTATCGAATAATTCTTGAGAGCAATACTCTTTTACTTTGAAAAGAAGAGTTCTTTTGGAAAAATATTTGAATAAAACTAGAAATGAAATAAGATATTTTTTCTATGATAAAATGAGTGGTTTTAGAAAAATAATGGTGGATAAAAACAAATTATATAGTGCACTTGAAAATAGGTAATAAATCAGGAAGTTCCCTTTAATCGGGCTTGCTTATCATGAAAAATTGAGAAGGGGACCCTTTTAAAACATGTATTTTCCAAAAATGAAAGATGAACTGATAAAAATACATGATTTTGGAACATATACCCATAATTTAGAATAATTATATAAAATAAATGAATAATCACATTGGTTTATAGAGGAAGAAATCACAACCTGAATGAAAATGGAGGTTCGGAAAGAAAACCCTTACCTTATGTCCGAATGAGTTCTGTACTTGACCTTAACATCCTAGATAATCAAATTAAATCCATTAATTAATTAAATCAAAACCTTTTCTATAAGTATTTGATTCATTATAGTTTTATTAAGTTCATTTATTTCCTTATTGATGAGTTATAGAGTTTAATTTCATCATTCGAGAGCATTCGTATTCTGGGTTTTCATGACCGGTTCACTTGTTTATAAGTAATGGAGTTCTTGTAAAATGGGTATAATTCTACATAATTGGAATTAGATGTTATTAATGAGAATATATAAGTTTAAATGTTTATATATATCATATTTTTATATGGTATTAGGATGAATCATTAGATAATACATTTAGTGATAATCATTTAGATTATTATAGTGGTATTTCGATCACCATGAACTACTTTTGTCGTATGAATTAGTATTATATAGATATAATAGTTCCAAAACATTAAATAGGTTATAATACATATATTATATTCTGGTTTAACCATAAAAATGGTATCATTACCATCCTTGAGAAAAAATGAAGAACGAAAGTTCATTGTCCATGAAGGTTGTAAATCGGCACCTCCTAGACGATGATTTTGTTTTTAAAATAAATGAGAGAGAGTAAGAAGATTGATGATGGTTCTTACATTAAAATAATATAATTATAGTATATAAATTATACTGGATTTATCGTTCTCATTTGGACATATTAGTTGTGTATAAAATAATAAAATAATGAACTTGAAAAGAAAATAGAAGGAAAAGGAAGAGGATTTTACCTCCTGAATACTCCTCCTTGAGAATCTTCTTAAGGGGATTGGTTTTGGTCTTTTGATGATACCAAGATATTCTGGACTTGGGGGAGGATATTGGGGAGAGAATTTGGAAGAAATTTTACAAGGATAAAATCTCAGAAGGTGTGAGGAGAAGAGGGGGTGAGGGGTGGTTTTTATAGTGGAGGAGAGGGGTAATTTCTTATTATTTTATTCATTATTTTATTATTTTTCTCAAGACAATAAATAGTATTGATTTTTGTGACTAAATAAAGTAATAATTTCATGTGAGTTCTAACCAAGGGTTCTTACATCATCCATGACTCAAGTAACAGTGTATTTATCTTATAATTTATTTATACTGTAAATTATCGTATTTTACTATTCACTAAAAATTCAAGTATTTCAGAAAAATTCCAAAAATTCAACCTAACCATTTTTCGACATGTAGAATTAAAAAATGAACTCTATTTTAGTAAAATAATTTTCTAAATATGATAAATTTAATTTTTAATTAAAATCATCATTTACTAGAAAAATAAAGTTTTTAAAGTTAAAACTGATTTTATAACACCCTGAAAATTTAACAAAGGTCTTATTAGATTATCCTAAAATCATAGGACAATAAAAAATTTATTTATGAATACATTTTATCAAAATTAATTTTCTTTTAAATAAATTTATTAATTATAAAATTTTAATTAAATATTTATTACTCACAAAAATACCAACACTTAATTATTAAATTTGAAATATTCACTTACTTGTACTATGATATAATTAAATAATACTTTCATTTATAAGGTGCATAAATTTTATTTATACTCTCATGGATGAGTTTGCTATTCATTTGGCCGATTTACTATTCATAAGGGTCATATTACTATTCATAAGGGTATATTACTATTCTAAAGGGTCAAGTTACTATTCATAAAAATGTAAGTTGATCCTATTAGGGTCTAAATATCTTAATAATAACAACCATTTATGTCCATTTTTCAAAATTAAAAAAAAGCAACACAATTATGTTTAACTGCTAGGTTATAACCATCTCCTATAAATAAAAAAGTGTTGTTTTGTAGAGACTCAATGTTGCATACATTTCATTCTATATTAAATTTATTTGTAAATACTTGGGGTGTTACAATCAGGATCCAATGAAACAAGATCAATTAAAACCTAGATCTAAACCATCAACAATAGAGTAATTCATCCCTCTCTAAAGGGGAATAAAGATATGATATAGAGGAATCTAAATAAGGAGGAAATTTCATACTGTAGAGTGTTTGATTTCTTTCATCGGATCTTCAATTAATACCAAAAGTGGTTCAATAATCCTAGGAATCCTTTTGGGAGACTCCAAGATCAAAGGAATTAATTTTAGTTATATCATGGGTGATTAGGGATATAAACTGGGGTTTGTTAGTTTTTAATTAAATACTTGGGGGTTTAAAATCCAACATGCACAGTTTCCTGGGTGGGCCGTACGGTTTGACAAACCATGCACTTTAACCACACACCCCTATTATCTAGGGTGCATGATTACTACAAGGTTGATGCATGGACTGAAATAACATGCACCAAATGTGTAAACCCCCTCTATCTAAGGGTGCACAATTTTCTGGGGTGGGCACACAGTTTGGGAAAACTGTGGGCTAGCCATTCATGCCTAAAAACCCTCTAAAAATTTCTAAAACTCACCTGAACACACCCAAGAAAAACATCAAACAAAAGGGGATTAAAAAGGGTAAAAGAATACCTGAAAATGAGTATGATACATCTGTAGAAATGTCTATATCTTACAATAGGTGATGAGTTGGACATAAGGTAAGATAATTTCTTTTAAAAATCCTCTTTTAAAGTTTCCCTTCCAATGTTTTTTTCTTTCATGTACATGCTCTTTTAAATGTTTCAAGGAAATTATTATTAGTGATTCTATAGTTTCTAAATTCTATTTGTGAAGTTTATTTTAATTTATTTACAATGGTTTAAAAATCAATCTTTTTAATGTTTTCCATATGGGTCACTTTTAACTCTTTTTACCAAAGTGTAAAAGAATGTTTTTCTTTAACATATATGACATGAAAATAATTTCCCACTATCACGAATTTTAATTACATTGAAGATCACTTTACAAGTTTCCATAGATATTTTCAAATGAAATTATTTCCATAATATTTGTGGAATTTTTCATTTTAAAGAGTTTTCAAGAGAAATGGGCATTTCTCACCATTTTTATGTGAAAATGGAAAGGTATTTACTGATGAGTTCAAAAAAAATTCAAGGGTTTTATGAAAAAAAGGTGAAATATTAAATTTTTTATCTGTGATATGGTATTTGATCATTATAGATAATGATGGGTGAGCCCGATACAACTTATACGATGGGTGATCCTGATACATCTTATACGACGGGTGATCCCAATACAACTCTCCAATGCATTAGGGAATATTCCTTATCTTAAAAGGAAAGAAGGAGATAATTAACCAAGAGGGTTTCTTCTATAGATTTAACTTCTCTCTAGTTATTTATAACATGATTTATGAATATGATTCCCTAAGTTTCCTAAAATGGTTTCTATTTTCTTGCTATGGGGTTTAAAGGTTTTATTTGAGAAACATGTGTGTGTTATTCATGTGGTTATGATTTATTTCATACGATCAAATAATATTTTGATAAAGGTAAACATTTTATGGGTTTTCATGTTTTTCACTAGACTAACAGATTTATTAATTTATGTCCCTTATTGAGATTTTTGTGTTCATACCACATTTTAAATTGTTTTTTCATAGGGTTTAAAGATGAGTAAGAATAAATAAGAATTCAACTTGAAAGTCAAGAAGATTTTTCATGTAAAGAAAATGTGTTTCACTTTAACAGTTTTATATTATGGAAAAAATGGATACTGATTAGAAGTGTACACTTTTTAATATATGGGTTTTTATGTACGATTTATGAACTAATTCTAAAAAAATATTAATTCTAAAGATTCTCAAAATGAAATAAAGTAAATTATTAACTAAAAACTCAAGATTATGAAATGTTTTAAGTCTATGTATTTATAGAAATGGATTGATTTCTCATCAGTTTACCCAAATCACATCAATATACAAGGAATTGATTATGAGTTAAATTAGTGATTTATTTCTCCAATTGGTTTTGAAATTATGGGTATATTTACATTTTAATTAATGATTTCTTGATAAGAAGTTTTCTTTTGTTTTATCTCTTGATTCTATACTCAAATTGTGTTTGAAATTTATGTGAAACCATGTTAATGGTGAATGATGTTCATCTTTGATTCTCTATGGGGTTTTTTATGAGAAGTTGAAGGAAAGAAAAAAATTATTATCATTTAAAAGGGAATCAAACTATCTTTGATTTAGTAAGGTAGGTTTTTATCTTAGTATGATTGGTAAAAAAATTAGTAATGGGAAAGAAATTTTCCACATACATCACTTATTTTGACTTTTTATGCCAATTATTAGAATAATGTGAATATATATATATATATATATATATATTCTTTGTGTGTGTGTGGACACCATATTTTAATCTGATTGTTTCTTTTTTCATTTTTAAAAACTTATTTTTCACAATCAAAGTTTAACATCCCCCATTTAAGCGAAATTAAGGACGTGTTTTTATTGATATTCTAGAATGCATTTTTTCATTTTAAAAATTGACCGCGGAGATTGATTTGTGTTATGGAGGTTTGGATGGTCAAAATTGATCAGGTTCATATGGAGTATTTTAGTTTTGTATGTGGTTTACAAAGAAACTGATTTGGGATAGTTGGAGTGACTGGTTGGTTAGGTTGTGTAATGACTCGCACCAGTAAGTGTCAGTGGAATTAGGAAGTAGGCAAGTTTCAATGGAAGTGGAACCATGTCTAATTAGAATTCTTGGGTTCATATCAAGCATTATCATTGGTAGACATGTTTTAAAATCTGGAAAGCCAGTTCTCAAGGTGGTAACTTGGTTGGAGGGGGATCAAAGAAAGTTAGGGGTTTGGGTGTTAGAAAAACATAGATTTTCAATTTTAGAGAGCCACCAAGCATCCAATTTGGGATCATTGGGTATCCTATGGGGGTGTTGGGGGTGTAACCACTCTAGTTTGATCCACTGAGTGGATCATGATTGTGGATCGAGCACTCAATGTAGACCAAAACCCATTTTTAGTGGTTAAGGGGGGCAGGGGGTGGGGGTGATTATTTTTATTTTTTAAATGAGGAACCCACTTGGGGTTCCCCATTTGGTGGTTGTCCAAAGCAAATGAGGTCGAGCTCCTTCACCCGTCTTCCCTTCCCATTGTTATTCTTGGTTCTCGGTGGATTGATAGAGGATTATTCATGTATTGAGGTTGTTTTTATAACCCCTACTACTATTCTATTTATCCTTACCCTCTTTCTTATGATTTTTTTGGATGATACCCAAAGATTTTATAAGATCATGTGTCCGTACGGGTTGAAAATTTTTAGAAGGAATTTAAGTCTTCAGTTGGTTGAGGGGTTATATTTTAAAACAGTGTTCAAAATTAAATTATGAAGTTTGGAACCTCTTAAAAGTGGTTTTTTGTACATGGAATGAGGCTCAGAGGGTGACATGATAGATTTTGGAGAGTGGTGGAGGCATCCCAGGTTAGTCGAGGCTACAACAGTGGTGTTGCAGCCACTGGCAAGCTACTGGCTCAAGGATGACTAGCTGATGTGGGGGGGGGGGGGGGTTAAGGGAGAATAATTACCATTATTCCCCCTCAGTTTTTTTTATAAAGGGTAATCACCTTCCCCTTTTATTTTTTCACATAAACCAAGGGGTCTGAGACCCCTCCCCTTCTTTACTTCCCCTTACTTTGGGGCATTTTTCCTTAGTGTTATTTGACGATTCGAGGTGAGTTCTACCCTTTAACAATCCCTATTTTTCCTTACATCATTTTATTTTAATTTCTTTATTCTCTAGCTAGGGTTTTAAAGATTATTCCACTGGATCATGGTGGAATTGAAAGAGCATGATGGGGTTTCTGCTCCACCAAGGAAGAGGGTGCCCCATAATGTCATCTATATAGCGATTGTAAGAACCTGATTTTTGTCTATAAAGGACTTTTTAATATTCTTGATATTATTCCAGAGCAGCACCTTCAGACGGCGTGCGATTCTGAGCCCCGGTGTGGCCGGAATTAAATTTTCAGTGCGTTCACACTGAGAATGCCAAATAAATGGGATAACTCCTAAAAGGAGTTTCGGATCAGAAATATGAGTGTACGGATGGGTCGGGAATGAGGTTTTTACCCTGGGAACGACATAAAACATGTTGGTGCGGGACGTTTGGACCCCTCGCTCTCTATCGGAACGTGAAACAGATAAATTAAATAATTAATTTATTCGTTTAACGGCTTAACTCAAGTATCTCTTAAAAGGTGGATCGGATTGGGAAACCAAGAGAACCTTTGAGTCTGGAACGTGCCGTTTACCCTAGGAGGGGTGTAACTTTCACAGGATCAGACCTTCTGTGAAAAATGCCGCCAAGGGCATTTTCGTAATTTAGCGGCTTCGGTCGTTAAATTTTATAACTTTTGAATGGGGCCTCAGATTAAAATTATGAGACAAATGTTGCGCTCGGAGTATCGTGTTTAACCCAGGGGTGCCCTCCTTTTTGTCTGTGTCGGGAGTGAAGTCGGGGGCGTGCCGGGCGGGGGGTTTAAGTGTTTTCTACTTAAACACCCCCTCCCTCTTCTTCTTCTTCTTCCTCGCCTGGACAACGGCAGGCGATAGCCCCTCCCTCTCCTCCTCCACTCCGGTGAGGCGACTCTGGCAAGGTTCAACCACTCCGACGGGTCAACGACGAAGCATCGGGCTACGCCCAAGAGGTAGGCGGTGTTTGTTTGAGTTTTAAATCCCGAACCCCTCTTTGAATCCCAATTTTAGCATCGATTTGTTGTTTTATCTTCGAACAAATCCCATGGTCGTGTAGTATAAATTTTCTTCTTTCCATTGCATCTTTCGAAATTGAAATCCGAGTTCGGAGGATGCCATAGTGGTCCAGATAAGTTTGGGGAAATTTTGGGAGTTTTGGGGGTTTTTCGGCGGTCCGGCAAGGCCCAGGCGGCGGCGCGCGGTGGCTCCAGGCAGCGGGGGTCCCTCGACAGCGGCGGTCCGACTTCGGTGTCCTTCGGCTCCTCAGCAGGGCGGTCAGTGCGAGCGACTCCTCGGCAGGGAAGGCGGTGGGCTCGACGACGATAGGCGGCAGCGGCCCCTCAGCGCGGCGGTGCGGGCGGCTCAGGCGGCGCGGCGGGCCGAGCTCGCCGGTACGAGGCAGTGACCGGGGTCGCGACGCGACTCCGGCGGACAGAGACCCGCAAAACGCGGGTCTACGTATGGGGATGCGGACCGGCCACTCTGGACGGTCGGGTGACGACGGGCCGCGTGAAGCAGCTGGGCCGCGGGCTCAGCGGGCCGGCCGGTGCGGGCCGGCCCAAGCAGGGCGGACCGGCCGGACCGGCCCAAGGGGTTTCTCCCCTCCAACTTCGGGCACCCGTATCTTGATCTACGGGCGTCCGTTTTGTGTGCAGTCAGTGGAAGCACGGACCTCGCGTCGAGAGGAACCTTTTGAGATGGTTTCAGGAAATTTTAATTCCCAAAACGAGGGGCCTTGGAGGCGCGACGCGTCTTTAAGCGAATTGACGTTTTTTGGGGGGATCTTGTTTTGGACGGCGCGGACGCGTCTGACGTCCGTTTTGAGCGCCATCGGCGGCATTGGGACCCTGGCGCTGGGGCGAAGCTTTCCAGGGTGATTTCGGGCGTTAAAGCCAGAGTTGAGGCATGGGCCCCACGGCCCGTCTTTTGAGCTGTGAGCAGCGTTTAGCGACTTTCTCAGCGGGCGTCTGTTTGGGGCGTACGAGCAGTCGATTCTGGATGTTTTTCCGAGGGGATTGCAATGGTGCAATTCACCCGCTCTAATTCGGAACGATGGTGCGGGCCCCATGAGGGCCATTTGGGCGTTGACAGTGATTTTCCATCTCTATCACCGGGTGTCCGTTTTGGACAAGTGAATAGTCCACCTTGTGTACTTTTTCGAGATGATCGTAACGGTGCGATCCGTTGGCAGTGCTTCGGAACCGGGGTGCAGGTTCCGCGTGTTACCGCTTGTGCACGGTAAGCCGGATTGTATCTTTTTCTCCGGATATCCGTTCCACTCAAGTGAGTAGTGATTTTGATGTGTTTTTCTGAGATCATTGCAATGGCGCAGTTCGCCCAACCTTTTTCGGGATCTTGGTGTGGGCCCCACACGGGTTGGTTATGGTAAATAGTACCTTTTCCACCGGTTGACCGTCTTGGGCGAGTAAGTAGTCTATCTTGCGTGTTTTTCCATAGGGATTACAACGGTGTAATCTATTTAGGCGAGCAGAGCCTCATACGCGATCTTATTTAATTTAGAAATACGAAAGGTGTACCGGTGGAGGTTCTTCCTGCTATGTTTGTAGCGGACCCTTGGCGTGTGATCTCGTGCACTCCCGTGTGAGTGATGTAAATGCTTGAAGAGATGTGGTTAGCCATGCCTTAGCCATTGAGGTGGAAAGTTAGAGTTGTTATGTTTATTCCTTCACGTTGACGATGGGTGCCGTGTGCACGTTAGCCTTTTTGGATGGAGATGTGGTATACTCTGGGAGTATGTGAGAACACTAGGAGGTACATGTGGATGTTTGTACCTGAGAACGTTTGTGCACCTGGTTGGTGTTGACTTGGGGCCACACGTCTGTGGGCCCCAGGTGCGTGTCATGTTCTTATTTGCGTACTTTTGACCTCTCGCGATGTAGAGGGTCCCTCGGTTCTCGATTGTTGACCAGCAGGGTTGAGTTTTTCCCCAGGCTCTGTGCTCGATGGTTTAGATTAGCAGGGTTGAGTGGTTTCCCCTGGTTTTGTTCCGAAGTAAGATGGTTGCGCGATACCCACTTCGTGTTCGGTTGGACAGTGTTGTATCATCCAGTAGAGATGGCCAGAGCAGTTCTGGGTTTACCGTCCAACGGGACTGGGAAGTGGGTTACTCATCGACTTCTTCGGGTTTACCCTCCAGCAGGGATGAGTAGTGGGTTGCTCATGGAATTCTCAGGATTTACCCTCAAGCAGAGACTAGGCAGTGGGTCACCCGACAACTCTTGAGGGTCTACCCTCCAGTAGGACTGGGCAGTGGGTCGCCCGTCATTTTGTTTCAGGTCTACCCTCCAGCAGGGCTGGGCAGTGGGTCGCCTGTCGACTTGCTCCGGGTTTACCCTCCAGCAGGGCTGGGCAGTGGGTCACTCGTCGACTCCTTCTAGGTCTACCCTCTAGCAGGGTTGGGCAGTGGGTCGCCTGACGACTTATTCCAGGTTTACCCTCCAGCAAGGCTGGGCAGTGGGTCGCCTGACGACTTATTCTAGGTTTACCCTCCAGCAGGGCTGGGCAGTGGGTCTCCTGATGATGTATTAGGGTTTACCCTCCAACAGGGCTGGGCAGTGGGTCACCTGATATCTTATTATGAATTACCCTCCAGCAGGGCTGGGCAGTGGGTTACCCGTTGACATTTTAGACTCAGTCCTTTATACGAGGCTAGTCTGTGGCTTTGCTCCGTGACTACCGGAGCAAGACCCTTGTTTGTACGGGTCAGTGATGTCACATCTTTGACTTTGAACAGACCTCTCGACTGCGGGGTAGTGACGTGGTGTGGTTTGATGTTCCCCCAGAACTCTCAAGTATGAGGGGCACTTTCCCCACCGAGACACGTCCTTGTGACGTGACCTAAACCCATGCGGACGATTTAGTGCTACCCAAAGCGGATAGTGTCAAGGTGCAGTGATTTGAGCCCCTTTACTTGCAGTTCGGGGCAGACGTGCGGGATGCTGGGCATCGATGGTGTTTACTTCTGGGATTGTTGACTACTCACCTTCTTGGGCTGAGCTACGGGATGGAGATCCCTTTACGAACTTGTTAGGGATTCTTGTTGAGAATATGTATATGTATATACCTTGTTCTAGTACCCACTTCTTGGGTTTGGTTACTCTCCTTCCAGGAGAGGCGAAGACGCACGAGGTATGCCACATGCTTTCCGTGTCTAGCTTATCGTGGTTAGACGAGTCTACTCTCCTGCTATAGGTAGCGAAGACTCGACAGGAAGTTCATATTCTCACCGTTTCTAGCTCCTTGTGTCTGGATGAGTCTACCTTCTTTCCTCTTGTTGGGTTGAACTAGTCTCTTTACTACAATCTTTACTGCACTTTCGGTTGTACTCCTTTACTTTTCCCTGTTCTCTCTACTGCTCATCCTTTGATACCTCCTTTGTTTCTCCCTCGAGCCTTCGGGGCATCTTAATGAGTATTTTTATACTCACCCCTGCTTGGGCTTTGCCTGCACTTGGTGTGCCCTTGTAGACGACGGACAGGTTGTCCGTGACTTCAGCGGAGCTTAGGAGTTCAGGAGCTTGGACCGCATGTGGTGGTCGGAGTTGGGTTCCAGGTGGGGGACCCTTCCAGTTGTTTTTCTTTTGTTTACCTATTGTTGGGTTGTGGAACCTTTTTTGGTTGGGCACATGTTTTTCCTCTTTTCTTTTCGGTGTACCTTCTGCTTTTACTTTGTACTTTTAGAGGTTGATGCACTTTGTTGTTTATTTATAGCAATTTCCCTTTACTTTACTTGTCTTTTCTCTTTTACTTTGCACTTATGCATTGAGTGTGCTGCGTGTGTGTGTGTGTACAGGTACTCAGGAAAAGGCCTCCCCGAGTTGTTTAGCCTTCGGCACTTGTCGCCAGCCCCTGGCCTATGGAGGTGGGCTTGGGGTAGTTGCGGATCGAGCCCAGGTAGGGTCGGGTCGTGACAAAGTGATATCAGAGGTGGTTCATTCCTTGGGAAATTATTCGGACGTCCCTAAAAAGGAATTAGTTGGAATTTAGGGCAACAATGTTAATGTGTCTCGAGAGTGGCTCTCAGTCCAGGGAGTCCAGTGATGGTGTGGTGGCCGACATATCCATTCACCAGGACCCTGATAACCCGCTTGTCGAATCGGCATGCTGAGACACTTGTTTCGGGGAAAATTTGTTTGTGCATCACATAGGATTGAGTCTTTTACTGTCCTTATTGAGTCATCTCCCCATCATTGTTATTGGTATATAAATATATGCTCATCTGACCGTATCAATCCTTGATAATATTTAGGATGTCTCCGCGAAGAAATCCAGCCAAGATACCAGCTTTGGTGTGTGATGATGACCCTGTGAGCTACGAGGCCTCAGTCCAGGACCCATCATGTGAGCTCCTTTCTTCGAGTGGGCCGGGTAGCAGCACCCCCACCTGTTGAGCAGCAGACATCTTCATTAGAGAAGGCTGAGCTTGAGCGCAGGCTGAGCGCGCTCCGTGAGTTCCAGCGGTAGAGACCACTGAGGTTCAGTGGTGAGCCAGACCCTCAGGCAGAATAGGTTTGGCTAGAGACAGTGGTTCTCCTTTTTAGGCTTGTGTAGACGCCGACAGATCAGAGAGTGGCTTTGGCAGCCAAACTTTTTTTTGTGGAGCAGCTTGACATTGGTGGAGTCTGGTGACTCAGTTTCTTGACGAGTTGTTGCTTTCGTGGGGCGACTTTCAGTTTTTGTTCCATGAGGAGTTTTTCCCCTCCTGCTTGTGCTCTGTTCGGATTCAGGATCTCCTGCAGTTTCAGCAGGGAGGGATGACGGTGGCCGAGTACACGGCTAGTTTCGCAGACCGTGCACGCTTTTACCCGGACTTGGTCCATGACGACAACAATCGAGCGCGGAAGTTTGAGCAGGGTCTCCGCTGAGAGATTCGTGTTTTCATAGTACCCTTGGGTATTTCCACATATGTCGGGGTTCTAGAGTAGGCGCTGGTGATAGAGAGCTTCCTGTCGCATTCTAGAGTTGGTGGTGGCAGCAAGCACGTTGGAGCCAAGACGTCTGCCGCAGCTAGCGGGCGTCGACGAGCAGAACCTCGACACGGGTGGCTTTCTGACAACTGGACTCAGGGGCATGGTCGTACACCACAGTGGCACCGGAGGCCACCAGTGCAGCTCGGGGAGAGTCGGTGTTATGCTTGCGATGAGCGAGGTCACTTGGCACGAGACTGCCCGACCAGGCATGCTGAGAATGTCGGGCAGGCAGCGGGTGCACCACCATGACAGAGGTAGTGCCGTGATCGGAGTAGTACCTAGAGAGGTGGTTCTAGAAGAGGAGAAGGAGTAGCTGGAAGTGGAGGAAGACCATACGAGGTCTTCCCATCACTGCTAGGTGGTCCACATCAGGCTCCGGGAGCTGACAGTTGGGACCACAGACAGCCGCGAGCTTTGGATGTCTATGATCCTACAGAGCATGAGGTGATAAGAGGTATGCCCTACAACTCTTCTAATTTTTTCAGTATAATTGTTAGACTTTGTGTGTGGAATGATTTTTATCCCTCCTCCTTGCTTGGGTTGTTACCAGGGTGATGTGGGGCATCGGTGTAACCCTATGTTGGTAAGGAAAAAGGTGTGTAAACCTTCCTCTTTAGTCGATGGCATCGACTCCATCGCTCTCCGAGCGTGTAAGAGAGTCTTGGTTGAGAGACATCGACTGTGGAATATTACGTGACCAGATATCCTTGGGTGTTCCACCATATGGATATTCTGAAGGAGGGAATCACCGGGCCTTGTTCCAGGTGCAGGCGGTGATTCCAGTCGCGGCATGCGATGTAGAGGTTTGATCGGGGAGGTGAGCTAGCCCTGAGATTCTTCGGGCCGTTTTAGACTGTGCAAAGGGATGGAGAGGTTCCCTACCGCCTTGCCTAACCCCAAAGTCTGGAGTGGGTGCACGATGTCTCTCGTGTGACTCACCCGAGAAGAGGTGTGCGTTCTCCTATGAACAACATCGACAAAGGCAGACCTCACGTGAACAGATAAAATCTTTTGGTCTGTGTGCAGGGAAACAGAAATGTGCAAAAGTTCTTCTGGGTACGGGAGAGCCAGGTGCGGGCTTGGTACCTTGAGTTGTTCCCTGGTTTTGCTTTTCGGGGAAGAAAATCTTGAAGGATAGAATGATGTAAGAACCCAGTTTTTGGCTATAAAAGACTTTGGAATATTCTTGATATTATTCTAGAGCAGCGCCTTCAGACGGCGTGCGATTCTGAGCCACGGTGTGGCCAGAATTTAATTTTTAGTGCGTTCACACTAAGAACGCCAAATAAATGGGATAACTCCTAAAAGGAGTTTCGGATCAGAAATCTGAGTCTAAAGATGGGTTCAGAATGGGATTTTTACCCTAGGAACGACATAAAACATGTCGGCGTGGGACGTTTGGACCCCTCGCTCACTATCGGAACGTGAAACGGATAAATTAAATAATTAATTTATTCATTTAACAGATTAACTCAAGTATATCTTAAACAGTGGATCGTATTGGGAAACTTAGGGCACCGTTGAGTCCGTAACATGCCTTTTACCCTAGGAGGGGTGTAACTTTCACAGGCACGGACCTTCTGTGAAAAACGCCGCCAAGGGCGTTTTCGTAATTTAGCGGCTTCAGTTGTTAAATTTTATAACTTTTGAATGGGGCCTCAGATTAAAATTCTGAGACCACTGTTGTGCTCGGAGCGTCGTTTTTACCCCAGGGGTTCCCTCCTTTTTGTCTGTGTTGGGAGTGGAGTCGGGGGCGTGCCGGGCGGGGGGTTTAAGTGTTTTCTACTTAAACACACCCCATCCCTCTTCTTCTTCTTCTTCCTCGATTAGACAGCGGCAGGCAGCAGCCCCTCCCTCTCCTCCTCTACTCCGGAGAGGTGACTCCGGCGAAGTGCGGCCACTCTGACGGGTCAATAAAGAAGCATCGGGCTACGCCCAAGAGGTAGGCGGTGTTCGTTTGAGTTTTAAATCCCGAACCCCTATTTGAATGCCAATTTTAGCGTCGATTTGTTGTTTTATCTTTGAAAAAATCCCATGTTCGTGTATTATACATTTTCTTCTTTCCATCGCATCTTTCAGAATTGAAATCCGAGTTCGGAGGAGGCCGCAGCGGTCCGGTGAAGTTTGCAGAAATTTCGGGAGTTTTGGGGGTTTTCCGGCGGTCCGGCGAGGCCCAGGCGGCGGCGCGCGGTGGATCCAGGCGGCGGGGGTCCCTCGGCAGCGACGGTCCAGCTTCGGCGTCCTTTGGCTCCTTGACAGGGCGGTCGGCACGAGCGGATCCTTGGTAGGGCAGGCGGCGGGCTCGACGGTGGCAGGCGGCGATGACCCCTCAGCGCGGCGGTGCGGGCGGCTCAGGCGGCGCGGCAGTCCGTGCTCGCCGGTACGAGGCAGCGACTGGGGTCGCAGCGCGACCCCAGCGGATAGAGACCCTCAAAACGCGGGTCCCCGCGTGGGGCTGCGGACCAGCCACTCTGGCCGGTCGGGTGACGGCGGGCCGCGCGAAGCGGCTGGGCCGCGGGCTCAGCGGGCCGGTCCGGCCCAAGGGGTTTCTCCTCTCCAACTTTGGGCGCCCGTATCTTGAGCTACGAGCGTCCGTTTTGTGTGCAGTCAGCGGCAGCGCGGACCTCGAGTCGAGGGGAACATTTTTATATGGTTTTGGGAATTTTTAATTCCCAAAACGAGGGGCCTCGGAGGTGCGACACGTCTTTAAGCGAATTGACGTTTTTCCGGGGGATCTTGTTTTGGACGGCGTGGATGCGTCTGACATCCGTTTTGAGCGCCGTCGGCAGTGTTGGGACCCTGGCGCTAGGGCGAAACTTTCCAGAGTGTTTTTGGGCATTAAAGTCGGAGTTGAGGCATGGGCCCCACGACCCATCTTTTGAGCTGCGAGCAGCGTTTAACAACTTTCTCAGCGGGCGTCCGTTCGGGGCGTGCGGGCAGTCGATTCTGGATGTTTTTCCGAGGGGATTGCAATGGTACAATCCGCCCGCTCTAATTCGGCATGATGGTGCGGGCCCCATGAGGGCCGTTTGGGCGTTAACGGTGATTTTCCATCTCTATCATCGGGCGTCCGTTTTGGACAAGTGAATAGTCCACCTTGTGTACTTTTTTGAGAGGATCACAACGGTGCGATCCGTTGGCAGTGCTTCGGAACCGGGGTGCAGGTTTCGTGTGTTATCGCTTGTGTGCGGTAAGCCGCAATGTATCTTTTTCTCCGGATATCCATTCCACTCAAGTGAGTAGTGCTTTTGATGCGTTTTTCCGAGAGCATTGTGATGGCACAGTTCGCCCAACCTTTTTCGGGATCTTGGGGTGGTCCCCACATGGGTTGGTTACGGTAAATAGTACCTTTTCCACCGGTTGACCGTTTCTGGCACGTAAGTAGTCTATCTTGCGTGTTTTTCTACAGGGATTACAATGGTGTAATATTTTTAGGCGAACGGAGCCTCATATGTGATCTTATTAAATGTGGAAATACGAAAGGTGTACCGGTAGAGGTTCTTCCTACTGTGTTTGTAGTGGACCCTTGGCATGTGATCGCATGCACTCCCGTGTGAGTGATGTAAATGTTTGAAGAGATGTGGTTGGTCGTGACTCAATCGTTGAGGTGGCAAGTTAGAGTTGTTACGTTTATGCCTTCGCGTTGACGATGGGTGCCGTGTGCACATTAGCCTTTTTGGCTGGAGACGTGGTATACTCTGGGAGTATGTGAGAACACTGGGAGGTACATGTGGATGTTTGTACCTGAGAACGTTTGTGCGCCTGGTTGGGTTTGACTTGGGGCCACACGTCGTGTGGTCCCCAGGTACGTTCCATGTTCTGCTTTACGTACTTTTGACCTCTCTCAACGTAGAGGGTCCCTCATTTATCGATTGTTGACCAGCGGGGTTGAGTTTTCCCCCCAAATCTGTGCTCGATGGTTTAGATCAGCAGGGTTGAGTGGTTTCCCCTGGTTTTGTTCTGGAGTCGGATGGTTGCGCGATATCCACTCCGTGTTCAGTTGGCCAGTGTTGTACCATCCAGTAGAGATGGCCAGAGCGGTTCTGGGTTTACCCTCTAGTGGGTTGGGCAGTGGGTTACTCGTCGACTTCTTCGGGTTTACCCTCTATCAGGGCTGGGTAGTGGGTTGCTCATGGACTTCTCAGGGTTTAACCTCTAGCAGACACTAGGTAGTGGGTCACCCGACAACTCTTGAGGGTCTACCCTCCAGTAGGGCTGGACAGTTGGTCGTCCGTCATCTTGTTTCAGGTCTACCCTCCAGCAGGGCTGGGCAGTGTGTCTCCTGTCGACTTGCTCCGGGTTTACCCTCCAGCAGGGCTGGGCAGTGGGTCACCCGTCGACTCCTTCTAGGTCTACCCTCCAACAGGGCTGGGTAGTGGGTCGCCCGACGACTTATTCCAGGTTTACCCTCCAGCAGGGCTGGGTAGTGGGTCGCCTGATGAATTATTCTAGGTTTACCCTCCAGCAGGGCTGGGCAGTGGGTTGCCTGATGATGTATTAGGGTTTACCCTCCAGCAGGGCTGGGCAGTGGGTCACCCGATATCTTATTATGAATTACCCTCCAACAGGGCTGGGCAGTGGGTTACCCATTGACATTTCAGACTCAGTCCTTTATACTAGGCTTCTCTGTGGCTTTGCTCCATGACTACCAGGGCGAGACCCTTTTTTGTACGGGTCAGTGATGTGACAGCTTTGACTTTGAACAGACCTCTCGACTGTGGGGCAGTGACGTGGTGTGGTTTGACGTTCCCCCAGAACTCTCAAGTATGAGGAGCACTTTCCCCACCGAGATGCATCCTTGTGACGTGACCTAAAACCGTGCAGGCGAGTCAGTGCCGCCCAAAGTGGATAGTGTCAAGGTGTGGTGATTTGAGCTCCTTGACTTGCAGTTCGGGGCAGACGTGCGGGATGCTGGGCATTAATGGTGTTTACTTCTGGGAATATTAACTACTCACCTTCTTGGGATGATCTATGGGATGGAGATCCCCTTACAACCTGGTTCGGGATTCTTGTTGAGCATATGTATATGTATATACCTTGTTCTAGTACCCACTTCTTGGGTTTGGTTACTCTCCTTCCAGGAGAGGCGAAGACGCGCGGGGTATGCCACGTGCTTTCCATGTCTAGCTTCTCGTGGTTGGCTGAGTCTACTCTTATGCTATAGGTAGCGAAGACTCGACGGGAATTTCATCTTCTCACCGTTTCCAGCTCCTTTTTTCTGGACGAGTCTACCTTCTTTCCTATTGTTGGGTTGAGCTGGACTCTTTACTGCACTTTCGGTTGTACTCCTTTACTTTTCCCTATTCTCTCTACTGCTCACCCTTCGGTACCTTCTTTGTTGCTCCCTCGAGCCTTCGGGGTATCATACTAAGTATTTTTATACTCACCCCTACTTGGTATTTTCCCGCACTTGGTGTACCCTTGCATACGACAGACAGGTTGGCCGTGACTTTAACGGAGCTTAGGAGTTCAGGATCTTGGACCACGTGCGGTGGTCGGAGTCGGGTTTTAGGTGGGGGACCCTTCCAGCTGTTTTTCTTTTGTTTACCTATTGCCGGTTTGTGGCACCTTTTCTAGTTGGGCGCGTGTTTTTCCCCTTTTCTTTTCAGTGTACCTTCATCTTTTACTTTGTACTTTTAGAGGTCGATGCACTTTGTGGTTTATTTATAGCAGTTGCCCTTTACTTTACTTGTCTTTTCTCTTTTACTCTGCACTTCTATATTGAGTGTGCTACGTGTGTGTGTATACAGGTACTCAGTCAAAGGCCTCCCCGAGTTGTTTAGCCTTCGGCGCTTGTCGCTAGCCCCTGGCCTATGGAGGCGGGCTTGGGGTAGTTGCGGCTCGAGCCCGGGTAGGGTCAGGTCGTGACATCGACCCTTTATTTTCAAACATAAACATTACATAACTTTGTGGAATACATAAACATTATACAAAATGATACCCAAAGACCATAATTGGTCTAGTGCCTTTGGAAACATGGAAATGTAAACACTAGTACATGAGTGAGGTACATTATCTCCTACTAGGTTCTCAAAGACTAGAATCCCTCTTAGACATAACATACAAAAAATATCTTCATAACCTGGGGAAGAAAACATGAAAAGGGGAAAGATCATATGCTTTGTAAGGATAAAAAAGGGAGACATGTAAACATAATCATGATCATAAGTGTATGAGAACATGATCATGAAAATAGAAGATCATACCATGCATGTCAAAGATCATAAACATGAATCATGAGATAAATATTGGTAGTTCATAAGATATGAATCATAAGGAAATAAATAACATAATCCATGAAATCATAACATAGGAATAAAACATGGAATTATGCCAAACAGATAAGCATATAATATGATTTCCATAGTAGCCAAAACATTTCTGCCAATACCATCCTGGTAGTATGGGTTCACTCCCCATACCATATTGGTAGTCATGGTTCACTCCCATGGCTATCTCAATAGAATTATTTCACTCCTCATACCATCTTGGTAGTCATGGTTCACTCCCATGACCATCTTAGTCTATCTCATGAGATATAAATTGTTACCCAATGCATTGGAGGAAGATATAGGTCCCACCCATATCATAATGAAATCATACATACATATGCCACACGATCATAAATAATAATATCATAACCCATGAAATTAAATAGGTATTATAAACATGTAATCATATCATAACCTATGGAAAAAGATAGGTTTCATAATCATTTCATCATAAACACAACCCGTGAAAAGAAGCAGGTTTTAAAATCATATAACCTGTGAAATAGAAATGGGTTTCATAAAGAACATGAAATTAATAATAATCCATTCATAGAAAGAATATTAATGGAAGCTTTATATTATTTTCTAAAAGGGAATGAGTACCATCAACAGATGTCATCATCGATGAAACATAATTTTGAAATATCTTTCAAAAACATTTCTTGAGGAAAATATCCTTTATTAATTGAAAAATCATTTTTAATACATAAAAACATTTGATAATCATTTTCATATAAAATACATTTAAAACTTATAAAGAATACTTGAAATCATTTAAAAACCTTTTCCCTTGAAAACTTATAAAATAAGCTTCAAAACATTTTAAAAACCTTTTTCTTGAAAACTTATAAAAGAAGATTGAAAAAATTTTGAAGACCATTTTCTTTGAAAATATATTTTAAAAACATTTTTTTTAAAAAAATAACCTTTAAACATGAAAAAAAATCTTTAAAGGATTGATAATGGATAAATTCGTACATGTCGTATGAGGTAAAAAGAACATTCATTTTTCACGGTAAAAAGGATAGAAAATTGCCTCATTCAGATTGTGACAAGAAGATTACTTTTAAAGGTAATAGAAAAAAAGGGTAAAAATTTATTTTAATGATAACAGGATATTATTATAATATTATTGGAAACCCTTTTTAGAAAACATGGTTTTTAAGGAACATAGATTTCTGACCAAAGAGAGGGTAAATTTGGGATTTCTTAAAAACACTTTCTTAACTGTATTATGTATCAAAGAGTATAAAATGGTACCAGTATATGAATATAGCATGAATAACCATAGGATAATAAATTTCATTAATGTCTTGAGAGATGTAACATAATAATTCCTTAAAAGAGTCATAAACATAAATAATCTCTAAAAGCGATGAGATTGTTTCAATAAACTCTTATCACTTGGTAACTTGAGATCATACTCTCCATGTAAGAAAATAAAATTAAATAAAGCTTAAAATATCATAAAAATAAGGAGGAACATTATATAACATGTAAAATTTAAGTATATACACCTCAAAAATAATAATTTAAGTTCATAACAAAACATGAGTCTCAAAGACGGAAAATTGAGACAAAACTATTTTACCGATATGGTAACTTTTGAAACTTAAAACCCATGAAAGAAGGATCATAAAATGGATATGTAAATACCCATAAATTTAAGTATAATAATAATTGGATAAAATCATGGGTATTATATACACCACACAAAAGGAAAGAGTGACAAACATAGCTCGCATCTCACGGGAATTAAAAATGAGATGAAATCCCCTTACCTCGTGTCTTGACTCTCTTCATACTCATAAAATATTCATATATAATAAATATAAGTATATTATACATATTTTACAAAAAAATATTTTTATACATAATACCATATATTTTTTTATTACGACCTTATATTACCCATTTGTTAACAATCCTATGTTAAGGTTTCACTTCAGGTAATATTCGATTTGTTCTTCGCATGTGTCTTAATTTTTTATATCGTTGGTCCTTATACTTATATCATGATTACAGAATGTAAATTATGATATAAATATAATTTTTATACAGTATATGTATATTATAATAATCTATAGCATAATGAAGTATGAAATATAATACACCGTTCATGGAGACGGTATATCGTACGTATGCATGAACGTTGTTTATATTTTTATTGTCATATTGAAAGAAAGTATGTAAATGAAATGTGTATATATATGTATGTATATATATATATCATTATTATAGTATAATTATAATATCATATAAGTTTATTGAACTCATCCTTAATACATTCCATGTGGTGTGTGAACGAATCACATTGCTTTGAGGGGGCAGTAGTCCACACTTCCTCAAATGAGATTATCACATTAACACCAAATGGAAGGTAAAAACGAATGAGTTTTAAAATGGAATAAATAAGATTAAATAAATAATAAATATTTTATATAACATATATAAACATATTATACATCATAATGGCCACCATGATTGGTGCTAAAGGAAAAATGAACAATCATTGTTTCGTGTGGCAGTAGTTCGCCGTACACACAAACAATATGTTCGATATCCATTAGATAGAGGTGTGTGTAAGTTTAGGTATAAAACTTAGTATAAAAATATCATAGTATAATTATGATACTGGTGTTTTCATACAATAATGGAATAAAGAGAGTGGATGGGGTGGAGAAGGAAAATAAATGAAAGAAGCTTGAGAGAAGACGTTACTTCTTAATCGGGTAACTCCTTTTGGTTTGTGCCAAAAGGATTCCTTGAGTTTCCTTATTCCCAAGGGAAGGATTATAGGAGGAAGGGAGGGAAGTTGGGATCTTATTTTATTAGAGTTTTGGTGAGAAAATGGGTTTGAGATGTGTGAGGAAGTGGGTAGAGGTGGTGACCTTTTATAGGAAAAGGAAAGGACACACTTGATATTTTTGAAAACAAGTTAGGTGTACCCATGTTTTTACCTAAAACATCCACACCAAACCAACCAAACTCAATAATTTAAGGTTAATAGCTGAATAATTTCCAGATAATGGGTGTTGGACCAGTGTCTAGGTCTTTTTGGGTCTTATATTTATGGTTTAGTACTTTATTAACCTTATTTTTCTCTTAACTGGTATAATTAATTTTAATCACTTTCACTAATATTTTTGATAAAAAACAAAGTTTACATTATTATGAATTATAAATCATGATTATTTCAAATATTGAATCCATTTTTTAAAATTCTAATCAAATAATTGGTAGAAATTAATTTAAAATTAACCCTACTGACAGAACGACACTATGAGTTTCTAACGTAAAAACGTCCAAAACTTTTCTAAGTTTTTATATCCAATTTCAATGAGAAATTAGTTACAATGACATAAATTTAATTATTTTGTAAAAATATTATATAACTAAACTATTAAACCAATTAAAAATATAATTTAATCTTATAAATAAATTAGATGAAAAAGCAGTTTTTAATTAAAATCCAGTATTTTTAACTATTCATTAAAAGATGAAACCTTACATAAAAATTAAAAAATTATCCTAACCTAATTATTATGTTTTTTAAAAAATATAAAGTTTTTTTTGACACATTAAATCTATAAAAGTTATAAATTTTTTATTTTAAATGGGTTCTCCATTAAAGGCTGTAAAAATGCCTTAATAAAAATATATGTTTTTAAGCATAAAATTGGGTTTGTTTTTATCTTATGTCTATCAAATATATTGGATGAATATAAAAAATATTTTATTAGATATATATAATATTTATTAAATTAATATTACTCACTAATTATAATTAATTTAATTTATTAGGTTGAAACAGGTTTGTGACCATAATAATATTTTCCTTTATATTCAATGAGTTTTCATATTCATTTCTAATTAATTGAAAAACTTATGAATTCATCTTATATTTGTGTAAAACACATATTTTAATAATTTAGTTAATAATATTCATATCCATCAACTTAACCGATAGGTTATATCTCATTAAAATAATATTTTTAATAATATATTATAGTTAGGTAATACTCGGTCTTGCGTGTTATGCAAGCCATCGAGGAAGGTCAATATTGCATGTAAAGTATGATAACCTCATTATTCCGTGTAATGTATGACAATTCATTATTTCATGTAACATATGCCAAGATGGTTCCATGTGAAAGGAATGTTTGACTTAGTGAAGGACTATTTTCAGTGTTGTGTGAAATGAAAAAATATCAAAAGATTAAATTAATTCAAAAAAATACATTTCACAAAATCTTGAGGTGTTATAATCTGCATGCATCAACTCATTGATTTGGTTTAGGTATGTCATGACATAAATTTTTATATGTGTTTTCATTAAATTAATTTAATTTAATGATGTAAATTGAGGTGTATGTTGGGGATTTGGATATATGTAGGTTCAGGGGTGTGCTGATGATGGTCAAAACCTCATTGCTCAAATAATCAGAAATTGTTGGATACCTAGTGAGTTAATAGAAAATATTTCTATTTGAAATTAAGTTGATTAATTAATTATATTTATTTTTATTAATTTTTTTGGATGTATTGGACTGATACAGGAGCCTACAACTTGGGTATGGGATTGTGTGGTCATAGAAAAGCTCAGGCAACAACTACCATGCTGTGGAATTAAATAGATTTGGATTTCTTTGAGGTAAGTGGTCCTGGTACTAGACCTATGACATTATGTATGATTCTTATAGGCATGTGTATGTGAGGTATCACCACTAAGGTGATGAACCTATTTTTATTAATTAAATCTTTTAATTTAATTTAAATAGTTTAATTTAAATTAAATTGTTAAACTTACATGAGCACCTAAAAATAAAAGGAACAAAGTTCCTAGGGAACCATGAACATAGTGCACTAGCTTAACACCTTAGCACCGATTGGTAAGGATTAGAATAATGGTATGCCTTTACATTTGAACCCCTTGAGGGGTTTTAATCAAATTAATTGAGTTAGATAATACTTAATGACCCTTGCTCAAGTGTCCTTGATATTGACTAGCCTTAGTAGGTCGTATCATGGACCTTATGAAACCTTGGAGCTGTTAGGCTTGAAGAATTGAGTATGGGGTAAGCGATCCTTCCCATCAAATTATGTTTGGACTAGTTGGATGGACCATAGGATAGGGAGAGTTGGTTGGGTGAGTGGACCAGCCTATCTATACCCTAGAGACATTGATATGGACCATGATCTATCTTTATAGGATGATGCTAGTATGGATTACCCTGTGAGGTCTATGAGGTTGTTGTGTATTCATGACAATACTGAAGAGCGTGATACCCATGAGATATGTGTGATGACTCGATACTTGGCTGATACCGATCACCCTTAGCAGGGATCCTCCACTCAATTATATTACCTAGGGACCCCTGTAAGTTCCCATTGAGAGATAGACCTTGAGTGGGGACATGTGGTAAGGGATAGATGGTCATGGGTTTCACCTTAGAACCCAAATTAGTGTTATGGTCATGCGTTTATGGTGATTTTTAGGGTCTCTCTCCCAGGGGAATCTATTTATGCATGTCGAGTTTAGGTGTATTACCAACCCTTGTTTCCATTATTTTTATAAATGATATGGGAAACACCCCATGAGGTGGTCGTGAAACTGTTGTCATATGCCTTATAAGTGGTTTTAACGAGATAGGGAATATCCACTTATGGTGGTTTAATTATGTATATAAAACATTGTTGGGATGGTTGTGGTATTATGTAAATAAAATTCCATAAAAGGTAGTCATTACACAAAAAATTCCCAAATATGGGGTCATTATATAGAAAATTTCAATGAGGTGGTCTTTATACGATTAGTGGAGCTCCCATGGATTTTGAATTGATACGTTACAAAGCGGTATTAGTGATTTTATTTTTCTTTTGTTTTACTATTTGGGATATGATAGCTAGGAGATATAACAGTGCATTGGAGCCTAATTTGGATATCATAATGGTGCATCAGGAACAACTTTTCTAATAGGAAGTCAAGGTTACTAGGGGATTTAGATTTAAATTCTTGGTGTTTTGATTTTATTATTATATGATTTTCACTTTATATAATGCACATGATGTTATAGGTTTAGGATTTATTATAGATTTGGGTTCTTGGCCCATAGAGGCAAGAGGCATCTCATGCATCATGACTAGGCACATAGTGATTCAATTGACATGTAGGCCTAGTAGTGTGATTTTTATCACTGAATATAGAGGATCAGCTATTTAAAGTGTCAAAAATAGTTTATATTATGTTTTCCTATATAATTTCTTGGTGTCATTATACCCATCTAGACCATCATGTACTTGATTTTCTTATGATGGAAGGCTATGTTGATCTATGGTGAGATTATCATTAACAATGAAAATAATGAATTTCCATGTGAAAAGAAGGTGAAGTGGCCCTAGTGGTTTGGTACAAGTGTATGAAACCTAAGTATTGGACCCTATGTGAGTTTTTATTCTATATGTTCAGTTATTTAAAGTTTTGGTAACAACCTATAAGGTTTTTTTACTATATATATTGGAATTTCATTATATCTAATCAAACCTCATGATTATGGATCTCTGATATAGATTATCTTGGATGAAATAATTATAATTATATATATATATAGACCATGAAAGATAATAATTTGATCCTCGATGGGGTGACTCCCATCTATGGAGGCCTAGTGATGATTGGACAAGGTATGTGATTCTCGAAGTGGTAGTCCAGTGTGAAAATGATCCACAAGAATCCGAAGACATGGGTAGGATGGTGTTTGGATTATGATGTTAGTTTGTATGTGAGACCCTAGAGTGGGTTCTTGACATATGACATGCCCTGGTATGGACCCTTATGAGTTTTTGAATCATGAGGCATTGCCATGAGTTTTTAATTTTTTGTGTTTTGGTTTACAGTCTATGTGAGAAGACCTAGTGACCTTTGGATGTGAATCCGTGTTTTGGTAATTCAGTACTTATTTATTCTTGTAAGGGTAACCATGAGATGGGTTATCCTAGTTTGTGGGAACCTTATCGGTGGGAAGAAACAATAATTTTTTTTGGGTGAGATCGATGCATGAGAGGTTCTATCAAGTATAAGAAGTAGGCTCATTAA
Source organism: Viscum album (assembly GCA_963277665.1). Lineage (NCBI taxonomy): Eukaryota > Viridiplantae > Streptophyta > Magnoliopsida > Santalales > Viscaceae > Viscum > Viscum album. The sequence continues at coordinate 1,870,909,307 of OY728163.1, forward strand.
ATGCCTTGGTATTTCATGAGGAAAATAACCTTGAGTGTTAGTGTTTTGGAATTTTAGGCACATAGAGTATTGGTATTGAGGAGAAAATTTGACAGAAAGAACAATTGAGTGTCTGACCCTGTTGAATTTGGATGCACTTTAGTAGCATGGTTAAAGCTTGTGTAGGTGCTTATGGTTTTAGAAAAACACTAGTTATAAAGTATTTGTGTGATTAACCATGGCATAGGTGAAGTGACAATTTTGAAGAGGAGTGTCCAGGGAACTCCGAGTCGATGAAATTAACATGCCACAGAACATTTCTAGCCAGATTTTGATGATGAGAGTCTCCTAGAGTTGTAAATCAGCATGTGTTGGTCATAGAAGAGCATGATACCCATGGGTTAAGATGAAGTTGATGTAACATTATGGTTACACGTGGGACCTATAGAGATATAAATCGGTGAGTGGCATTATACTAGCTGAGGAATAATAGAATTTTGATGTGATGCTTATAGTCTTGAATGCCTGAGGGTTTATGGGAGTAATGAATGTATCTCCATGATAGAGGAGACATAAAAATGGATTGGGTTCCATGGGATGATAAACATGAGTGTGGGAATTAACACATATCATTAGGTAGATGGAGTGTCAAAGGTTGTAAATGGATGCATGTGACTCAAGTGGAGTGAAACACACATGATCTTGTAACCAGATAAAGTAATGATTGAGGAGTGGTATATGGAAAGTCAAATAGTGGGGAGTAAACCATCAACCATTGGAGGGTGAAACCCTTATTGTGGATGAGGTTTTAGTTGATGTCTATAATGATATTCACATGATCTAGGAATATATATAATTTGATATTTTATGATATTTCTTATGTATCAGAGAGATTAGACACATCCAACCATTGTGTTCGGTGACTGATGGGATATGAGTTATGGAGATCGAAATTTGATCCAATTGAGCAATGTTAAAGACACCCCCATGGTGGGGAGCTTTACATTGGCCATAGGTGATACAACCCCATGCAGGTAGGGTCTTGGATTCATGTGAATGGTTGTTGGAAGGTCATCATGGAATTTTGATACTAGTGGGAAAATGGATACGAATTTATTTGGATTCCTCAATGAATGTCAAGCATAAATTAATATGTAATATTATATGGAGTTTGAGCATTGAATTCAAGCTTGAGATGAAATTTGAGGTAATTCAAGCATGGATCAGTTATTCAATGCATCATTACTTTCATGAGAGCATGATGACAATTTTATTTAATTAATAAATCAACTTTGGAATTACACTGGAGGTTGGGAGATTTTACTAAGGTCACATAGAGCCACTAGTCCGTATACTATTCATAGTGATCCAGTATGGGACATCATAGATTTGGTTATGATTCCGTCGAAGCATGGTGGAATAGAGCTGGGACAATGAGGCCTTAGTATTGATTGGCTAGAGAAGGCCCCAAGGGGATGAACACACGTGGTTGCATGTAGTTTCTCTTAAGGTAAGTTATTGGCCTAATTTTTTTTTTTGATTTTATATCAAATTATAATGGATTAAATTGATGGATTAATGTATGATGTTAGGGTTTGGGATGGCAGTGGACTTGAGGGTGTGCTGGGAGTAATCTACACCCCATTTCTTGAGGTTTTGGTGTTATTACACCATATAATAAGATATTATACATTTATTACTAATTGAATTAATATGGATAAATTGAATTAATTAATTATAATTGTTTCACAATTAATTAAAGAGATTATTTTTTAGAGATAGGTCCACTTGCATATTGTTGATGGTCGATATGGTCTTAGGGGATCTTGGCCAATAATAGATCAAGCATGCTTAAGGGGATAACTCTATATCGAGGTGGATGGTTACTAATATTACCACTTTATATATGTTTACCTATATTATATGGATGGTAGGAACAAGTGATAAAGTGTGAGTGACCTGAGAGGGAAACGTGTGTGGGTTCTTCTATGTGAGATTGGTATAGGGTTATGGTTAGTCTTTTAGTGAAACCTTAGGTGCTATGCATATACACATAGATACTGATGGCTATTTAGCCTATATGAGAGTCTTGTTTAAAGGGATATGGAACTATTATGGGTTTCCATTCCTTAGTATACATCTCTCATGACCTAGGAGGTCATGTAGTGGTAAGTGGTTCTCACATAGAGTGATTTCTAGGGGCAAGTCTATTCGATTGTTATAAAATTTCTCATGTAGGTTATGAGCTTGAGTGGGTATGTGAGAATGAACTGGGTTGGAACCAAATGTGGTTCTCTTGTCTCTTTAATGATGAGTTTGGATACCTAGATCATGTTGGTTCCCTTAAACCTTACGTTTTGAGGATATGACCACTATTGGGAATGATGCCTTGGGAAATGGAGAGATACTTAGGTAATGGAATCATGAGGGGGTGTCCTGGTCCCTATCATATGAGTTTTGTATGAAATTGTCAAGAATTCCTTGGATATGGAATTCATGTGTCAGTTAGGCTAAGTGGTGAGCTAGTATTTAGGATATGATTTTGGCCTATAAAGTACTATTATGACATGACCCTTATGATACAGGTAGTTGTATAAAATCTTAAGTCAATCCATGGAAGGTAGAGTTGAAGGAGATATGTCTTAAATCCTTATATGTATACGATATATATAAGTTAATTTTTTTATTTCATGAAAATTATAATTTTCATGCATGGGGTGCATTGTTTCATGTAGCCTAAGGATTCATTATTAATCTTCCACGTAGCTATCATTAAATAACCATTTAATAATATGAAACAGTAGGAAGGAAATCTATTCAATGCATTCTTGCATGAATGTATGTATAGATAATGGAATTTATTTATGCATTTTAATACATGAATAAATTATACATCACCCAAGGAACATCCTTGGGTAATTATATAAACTTATTTTGTGTGATGGTAGTGTGTGAGGATTCCTTGTTCGATGATTTAGTCAAACTCCTCATCATCCAAATCTCACTTTCTCCTAACTTATTTTTATCACGAGATACTATCACATATAAATGATGTAGAGTTTTACATGTAGAACATGTGATTCAGTTGGCTTGTGGATACCATCACATGTCATGCCCCGACCTCGGACTTCCCCTAAGCTGGTGCGGAGTTGAAATAAAACATGGTGTGTAATTTTTTTTGTAAAAAGGAAAGCTGAAATCACACACACATGTTCCACTAGAGAGGATAATTTTGGTTTAGGTCCTGGAGAACCAGATACAATTATTACAATTCTTTAAAAACTGAACAAAAATGTCTTCATTAAGCAGTCACCAAACAAAGGGACTCAAATCTACCAAACCTCTAAAAGAAAACAGATTGAAAACATAGGATGAGCATACAAATGCCTAGTAAGGGGTTTTAAAATTAATATAATATAACAATTAAAACCTTTTGAAAACATTACTTTAAAATTATTTATAAAACATTTTCTTAAGGAATGATGTAACACATGTATCATAACTTAACACTTTGTATAAGAATTATAAGATCACAATTCAAGGAATACTTACAGAGTTACAAGGAAACATGATTCAATTATAAGCATGCTCATTCAAAATAATAAGTAATATACATTCTAAATTTAATAGGTCTGACATGTGAATATGAAAGTACAAAATTTATAACTAAGAGTAATACATGTTCATAGTTGCGCATAAAATAATAACTTTAATTTCATCCTTTACTATTGTGAAGCATACACTGGCTGATAAATCTCTGAGTGCTGAATAATTAATAAGCCATAAGCTTTTACTTTATTCTGATTCTCATAAACATAAGCTCTTTAACTAAGAGTATTCTACTAGTCGAATATTCTTTTGTTTAATTAAGTTACATAGTCATAATGAGGGAAGTGCATATGCCAGACTGTGTCAAGGCCTCAGCCAGGACGTCTAAAATAATTAAGGCCTCGACCAAAATCCATAAATCATAATCGGGAAAGGCCTAAGCCAATTCCACATCTAGTTGTCTCATGAGACCTACCGATGCATCGAGAGGCTATAACAGGCCCCACCCAACAACAAATAAGTCCAATGCATTCCTCATTTCTCTAAATCAAAGTGCTCATACCACTTTGATTTATTAAATTACTTATCACTTATCGTTCTAAGTGTCATATATTACTTGGTTTCTTATTTATTATTATTCAAAGTGTCCCATACCACCTTGAATAATTTAATTTCTCATTTCATATTATTCAAAGTGTCCCATACCACTTTGAATAATTTACACTCTTTATTTCATAAAAGGACATTTTGAGTTTAGAATTTATATATACAAAGTGAATCATGCATATCAGTGTTAATAATAATACTATCAACTACATGGATATGGAAATAAATGGAAAGTATGATAAGTATATTATAGTATATGTGATGAAAACTAATGCAGAAAAATTAAATACAAGTTTTGTCACATGAAATGATAACCCTAAATTCTAAAATCTTATTAATAAAATACATATTGGAAATTCATCATGGATTGGATGCATAAATAATTTAAAGGTAAACCAAATATTTCATGTGGGGTATTAAACATATAGATGCCCAAACATTTATTACTGGTATACATAAGTTTAACATATCACAAGGGTACGCACAATGTTAAAAGTGAAAAGCATGAAATTCAACCATACATAATACCATTAAATATTTATAAAAATATGTGATTCATACATATGTATATAAGAGTAGCAAAACCCAAAAATTATACTCAATAATTCTCTATGATTACTAAATGATTAGGGTTTAGTGTTGTGTAAAACTGTTCATACACAAGGGTGTATATAGAGGTTTGTATAAAAACCTTTCATATTTCAAAAACCACATTTTCCATTCATTCACAACAATATTGGAAAATATAAATTAGATTTAGGATCCAAATCTATTTTTACATAATTATATATAAATTTATAACAAAAAATACATGGTGTATATAATGGGCTTACACAAAAAATCTAATGACACCTATAATGACATAAATATATTAAGCACAATAATTAACAAGAGTCTCTAAATTTTAAATTGTGTTATAAAATTTAAATGGTTTATTTACTAAACAGGTTCATAGATATGTTTATGTAAACATAGATATACATATATAATTTATGTGTACAATCGATTATACATAGTCTATATAAGGGTTTTACACCAAGATTAAATGAAACTTACATGTTTTAAATATATTAGGGGCATTAGTTAAAACTAGGGTTATTTAATTTCAAAACATGAAATTAAATATAAAAAGTTTTGTTAATGAAATATGTATACATATATATATGTTTATGTATATTTAAAATTATAGAGAATCACAAAACATTACACCTCCTTTGCATGAGCTAGAATTTGGAACTACTTGTAGGATTAAGGACACACTATCTTAGAAGGAATTGACTGTCTTATACTCAACCTTATATATATATACAAGTAAATATATCTATATGTATATAGATATAAAAAATCCCAATCGAAGCATGGAAAGAAAATAAAGGACCCTTACATGATTTGAGGAGGAGGAGAGGTTCGGGAAACTCGAAGGAGGCACTAGAGAACTAACTGGAGGCTTGAGAGGAAGAGGACCCAGAAGGTTAGGGGTGAAACAGTTGTATATAAACTATATTATATAAATTATCTTTATTTCCACTTTCTGGAAAACCGAGACCTAATCAATTTATAATATGACCGAGGCTGAGTCTTGTGGAAAACGAGCGAAGGGAGGGGCCACCGGTGTCATGGGTGGAGAAAAAAAATGGAGAAAGTGGAAAAGGAAACTGGTGTAGTGCATGTTGAGGAAGAAGAAGAGGGAGACGGGGGAGAAAACTGAAAAAATAATGAATGTCTGGGATCTAACCGCGAGCTGATCCAACGGCTGTGGAGCATCCCCATATTTTAAAAGGAATGAACGATTGTGATCTGAGGGGGAGATGATCAGACAACTACGGGTGAAGCAGCGTTTTAAAAAGAGATGGACGAATGTGATTAGATCTGTCATGATCAGATGATGCAAAAAAACATAGAAGGTAAACCACGACCACCGGGGGTCGAAAGACAAACTGATCGAACGGATCAGATCGCGCGTGGTGTGATCGGACGACCCAGATCTGCTCCGAGAAGAAAAATGGTCATCCCACATCGAAATGGGGAGGCTTCTGCAGCTTCTTTATAAGCCTGGGGCGTCCGAACTTATGCCAGATTACTCCCTCTCCCCTCCCAGTACCGCCCCGTACCGGGTTCTCTACGGGCGTGCTCCTTCACCCACCGATGCCGTCGTGCCGCCCCGCACGGTGGCTCACTTTGGTTCCTTGCACATTCACCCATGTGCACCCTTAGGGGTAACTATTCTTCATGTGCACACTAGACCTAGCACACACCATGCATGCACACCGCCCCTAGGCCATTGCCAGGGGGTTGTGGGTGATAATCCCATCAAGGCCTAGAGGGATGCCTTCAAGGTGGCCCTTGGCTAGGTGGCGTACTCACCTAAATTTTAACAAAGTAAATGATTATATTTTTGTTAAATATAAAAATAGGTTTTCATATATATATATATATATAGGTATCTTAAAAATATGAATTCTATATTATAACTAAACGAAGTCCTAAAACCAATATTTACCTTAGTTTTATAAAACACAAAGTTATAAATCAAAGTTTTAGAAACCCTTATACTAGTATTAAATTTCAAAATACAAAACATATTTTTAGATAAGACCTTATTTTAAACATCAATAATGAAAACATTTATAAAAGATTTTCAACACATTTGAAATATTTGAAAAAATATTTGAAATCCATACCCTATTTTGAAATCATACTAAGTGTAGCTAAAATATTAAATCATTATCCTTTTTAAAGTTTATAAAAAAAGTTTATATATTTAAAGTTATAATTTCAATGTGTACTTTAAATATTTTTGAAAACTAATTATACCTAGGTATTTTAAATTGATCCACCAGAATTACCAATGACTATAATTATAGCCGTTAGAAACTCAATGGTATCCTAAGGGAAACGGTCAAATTGAGGCCCTTATAAATACATGTTTAGGTTCAATCCACTTATATAAGACCTGATGAAAATGGTGCTCATTATACCACTGATGCTCAGTGCGATTGCAGTGGCTCTAGCCATAATAATGTTTATTGTGATGGATCTAAAAGATCCTTACTATATGCTTGGGTTCTTTGTTGTATTGGGTGGTCTCCCTATAATTCTAATAGGTCTCTTAGCAGGTATTTTTGGTTAGTTGGATTCTCTTAGTTTTGAAGGAATGTAATAATTTCAATGTTTTATTTAAATAAATAAGGTCTTATTTTTTATTTGCGAGTATTGTTTCATACTGTATGGAAATTTAAATGAAGTAAAACCATACAACATTATTATTACATAAGAAATAAGTTTGGGGTGTCACATCAGAAGTGGTAGGAATTCATCTTCCACTTTATGATATTTATCAAGAACATCATATAATGATCAACATTTTTTTAATGCTCTTTTGTGAATGTTACACATGTTTTATGACGTGTTATTCATTTTATTTTTACATAGATTTAATATTTCTAAAGATCTTGGGCTTGGGATTTTTTATCTTTCTATTGATCTAATAATTTTTATTAGACTTGTTTGATCCCAAAAGTGGTATAAAATATGTCCCATGTGTTAGATTTGTGAAATCATGTATGAAATGAAGAAATCTTGAAGAAAAGAGCATCACATTTTGAATATTAGAGATTATAGGAAAATGTATCACCTGTATGTAGAAGAGTTCTATGTAAAGGTTATTTATATTTAACCTTACAGTGAGTAGTATACTTAAGGATCAATCCATTTTACCCTTACATAGAGTGGTCTATGTGTAGGTCATCCATGGCCACCTTTACATTGAAAAGTTCTATATCATTGTTGTTTTACCTTTACATAGAGGTTCCATGTGAAGGTTATGGAAGAGTAACTTTATGTAGATGGGTATATGTAAAGGTAACACTTATGTACCACCACATAGAAGGTGCCACATAAAGGTCATTTTATTGTACCTTTATGTAGTGGGGGTGTACATAAAGGTAATCATTTATACCTTTATGTAATGGACTTGTGTAAAGGTAGTTTCTATATTACATTTACATAAGAGGTAAATCTCATGCTACCCTTACACAAAGGAGGATACATAAAGGTAATATCCATGTTACCTTTACATAGATGAAAACTCATGCATTACCTTTATATAGGTCCCCTAAGTAAAGGTAATGGATTTTACCTTCATGAAGGGAATCCCTCCTATGCATGGGTAATGATAAAATTTAAAAATTTCTATTTTATAAAATTTGATTATAATTTATAAATTGTGTATAATATATAATAAATTTTATTCATGGGATATTTATTAATTAATAAAGAGTTAATTAATTAATTAATAATTGTTTATGAAGCATTTATTATTAAATATTATTTAAATATTAAGTGTTACTATTTTAAATACCTTTTAAAAAAATTATATGGCATGTCTTATGATTTTGAAATAAAAGTTTTTTATTTAGAAATAATTAGATAAATTTATGATGTGTTTATAAATTAAATAAATAAGTCCAAAATATAAAGGTATTTATATTTAATTTATGAATTTTTCATAGTTAATTAATTTGAATTGTTCAAATTAAAGAGCCTTATTAGGAATATTATTTAAGCCACACTAAAAGGGTTTTTATTATTGATTTAATCATGGTTTAAATAATGTTAAGTACATGATATTTATATTATATAAAATGTTTATATAATATAAATTGAATTATAAATTATTTATAATTCATAAAATATCATATATTTAAAATAAAAATGCCATATAATGAAGAATATGTAAGATTTGATATTAAAGTGAATATAAAGTGTTTATATTCAAAATTATGGAATGTATATAATGATAAGCATGATTATAAAATATTTATATTTATCTTTCATTTATGAATTGTTTATAAATGATTATACCATGTTTAAATATTTTAATTGTTTGTTTATTTAATGGCTATTCCCTACTTCATTAAAAGTTATAAATTTTTTTATATGATGAACGATATATTCTTTAATTTAAATGTTAATGTAATTCTAGGAAATAAAGCCTTGAATTACATTCTAGGTATGAAAATGAATTTATTTTTTCACCTACCTTAACCAAATTTTTTAATTGAAGTTATAAACTTGAATTTAGTTATTGAAAATAGTTTATTCATATTAGGTTTTAGAGTTATGATGAATTTAATTTTATCTTGAGTAAAGTCTCCTCAGGAAGAGGGGCTTGAGGTTAGAATACCTATTTTCTTAGAAGCTTATACCTTGTTTAAAAAGGTGAATGAGGCTAGATATCTGTCACTCTGGGAAAACTCATGCATATATTTTAAATTTAAAATAACTCTATTCCTTTAAATTAAATGTTCATTCACCTTATACATATTATGAATTTTAATATGTGTAAATATACTTAACTTTTATTTATGGGTGAGTAACATTAACACATATATTGTGCAAAAGAGTTACACATTAATATGGTTTGAACATACTAGTTTGGTGGAGGTAATAATATTACAAACTAAATAACTAGAATCATGCATACATAAAAGGGAATAACATGGGATAAGATTGTGAGATTAAAATCCCCTAAAATACTAAGTGTAAGATTCCTTCCAAAGTGACACTTATCAATAACTCGATCATCCAACCGAGTATGTTATGTGATAGATGGGTGCCCATGGATTATCTTGTGAAATGAAAGCAAGGATAGGTGACATTGGAATGTCCTTGGGTAGGTCATTTGATATTTGGGTGCCAAAATATTTTTCTTTATAAGCTTGTTCTTGGTGTTTTCTTTGGGTTATAATTGTCTTGAGACCCTAATAGGATTATGTTACCAGAGGAATAAGTTGAGTTTATTTATATGATGGATTAGACAAAGAGTTTTCCTCCTAAATATCCAAGAGTCATACATGATATGATTGGGATGATACCCAAACTAAATAGCTAAGTGGTGAGAAAAATTCCTTAAAAGAAACATTTCTTAGTGAAATATATATCTTAGTCCACTAATGGATATGATGGATTTTAAAAGGGGTCATAATTTTAGTGGGAGACCATTTAATAAAATTCCTTTTTAAATGGTCGTAAAATATAATACTCATCTTATAAAAGATCCATTGTAGATTAATAACATCATCATCATCAAAGTAAACTTTGAGATTAATCCTTATATAAGTTTAATGTATTATAATCCTAAAATTAGTACCTAAAGAAACATTATTAAGTAATATTGGTGATCTTAGAAAATCTCTTAAGGAAAATTATATGTGTTGAAATAGTTACTTCTTAAGTAACTTACTTACTTAACATTACTTTTTTATTCAAAAAGAGGAAACAAGGGGAGAGAGAAACCAAGGCCTAAGGGTGCAGAAATAGTGAAAACCAAGGGAATAACCTCAGATTAGATTCACCCCCTCAGGTTTTAATTGAGAAACATCATAAAGACAATAAACCAGATTTCCAGGGACCGCTAGGGTGGCCAAGTGTTCTGCCACTTTGTTCCCCTCGCGCTAGGTGTGGGAGACAATGATGTTGTTGCTCAAGAGGGCCTTGCATTGCTTAATGGTATAATAGATCAACCAGGGGATGGTGCCTTTTCCAAGTAAAGCATTGTGGATGATCATTGAGTCAGTCTCAAGATGATAAAAGTGAATTCCCCTTTGTTTTCAAATGTTAATACCTGTGAGAGCAGTAATGGCCTCCACTCGAACTGAACTGCCACCATCGAAATGAGCTGTGAAAGCCAGAACCGCACTCCCTCTGCCATCACGAATGACCCCACCTCCATTCATGTCACCCAGGACACAAGACCTATCTGTGTTGAGCTTGAGTCCATCCTCTGGTAGAGTCCAATGAATCTAGCACCCCCTGGAGATGTTTTGATCGACCGTAACAGGTAAAGAGAACATTGCGCGGAGAGAAGGAGCCTCCTTCCAGTTGTTGTCATGACTAATCAGATTGATCAAGATACTCCTTATTATTTCCATGATAGACCTTCCTATAGAGGAAATCCCCTTGAACATAGACAAGTTACTTCCTTTCCAGAGGCACCAGAAGCCCATGTTGAAGATAATAGATCATGCCACTTTTTCCAACTCTAAACCATCTGATCCCTAGAACTAGCAATCCATGAAAAAGTCACAGCTGATCGCTTGATAGGAGAAAGCTATGAACTCCACAAAGGATATCAAAATCATGCGATCCTAGTCACCTTTTAAGAAGATGTGACTCAATCTCTCTTCTCTTTGATACGAACAACAGTGGCAGCAGGAGGCCATGCTGATTCCAAGACATTTAACGTTAATATCAGAGGGAAGGGCATTGTGTCGAATCCAACAGGTGAGAAAGTTATGTTTGGCAGGAATTTTTTTACACAAATCCATTTCATTCCATCTATAGTGCTACCCGTGAGATTTGCACAGCCTGCAGAATTCCTTCGAATTAAATTTACCCTAGGTAGAAGGAGTGAAAATACACATGTCCAGTTCTGGGTTGATGAGAACGAAGTCGAAAACCGCTTGCTGAGACGCTGTAAGAATTGTTCTGAAAAACGATGGGTAACAGCTAGACTCTTTGAAGGAGATCGTTGGGGCGGGCCACCCTGGATAGGCGAGCACATTGCCCAACCAGTTGTGAGACCAGTAGATAGTGTTTCCTTCTTCGATGATCCATTGCGAATGTGGAAGGATGATCGGTACAATGTTGCAAATAGAGGACCAAAGGGTAGACCTGTTGGGTGATGAATCAGAAGTACTGGTCCTAATATTTCGGGACATAATATTCCCCCATAGGGTTTTCTCTTCAAGAATTTCCCATGAAAACTTCGCGTGCATGGAATGAATGGTATCCTCCAGACTTTTAACATTAATACCTCCCTCTCAGATGGGCCTTTCCATCTTACACCATGAAACCCAACATCTCTTACCCTAAAAAAGCGCATCCCAGATGAAATGGGAAAGGATTCTATCAATAGAACTAATGACACCCTTCGACACATTGGTAGAGGTAAGAGCATGCACTGAGATTGCTGAAAGGACACTGTTGACGAGAGTGATACGACCCCCAAAGGATAAGAAGTGATTTTTCCAATTCAGAATGCGTCCCATGATTTAAATTTTTCAACAAGTATTTAAATTTTTCAACAAGTAAATCTAGATTCTTATGAAAGAATAAAGTGATTCACTTAGGTTTTCAAAGGAATTATATGAAAATTGATCTAATGAATCTTATTATACACTCATATAATAAATATGATTGAGTATGATAATGATATTCAATATGATTGGATATTCTAATGACTCAGTGGGACTAATGGTTTCCTTAAACCATTAATGGTTATTGAATTAAATTATTTTATTTTGATCGATATGTGACATCAATTGTATGATTTAAAAATGTTGTAAATATACAAAAGGTTATAAAGAGAAAATAATTTAAGATTAGAGCTTGAATTAATGGAGAAAAGGAGTTGCTATTTTATTAACTTGGATGCTTTAATATTAGGTGAAATTTTCATAAGACGTGTATTATCCCATTATTCTCTTAAGAAGATCATATAAATAATTTTTTTAATAACATGAGTTGTGTGTTATTAATAAACATAGTTTATTATTTGTTTAACTATATATTATAATTTAAATGGGGACTAAAATGGATTTTTATGGTTAAGGAATTTATCCTAATTTTATTTATGGAATTTTTTTGATATTGTGAATGAATTCAAGAAAAGTTTACTTGATATTCTAAAAGTGTTGAGAATAAATGAATCAGGCATATGATGTCTGTTTTTTGGGGTTGTATAAATAGTAAAAGTGGGTAAAAGTTCAAATTTTAAGAAGAAAAGTTGGTTGAAAAGTTCAAAAATGTTTCTCCAAGTAGCTAGTCAAGATCATAAAAACCTAGGGTTATTAGGAAGGAGTATGAATAATTCCATATGATGGGATTATTCTAAATACCTGAATAATTTTAGGGAACTCCAAGGAGTTTCTATGTGAGGTATAGGGGTTATAGAAATTAATTCTTTGGTTTTGAAGGGCATGTGACACCAAATGTATATTTGAAAAAGTTTTTTTAATATAAAAGAGTTAAAAATGAAAAGGAAGAATTAAAAGAGCTTGTAGTTTTCATTCAAGTGATGGAATAAAAGTTATTACATAAAAAATTTAAATGTAAAATAATATGGCAATCTCATTTGAATCTAAGTAAAAGATGTGTGTCTTTATACTTTTCTCTTATATGATAAGATAATCAGTTAGCTAACAAATATCTATTATAAATAATATGAGATGATTGTATATATATACATGGTTTAAGATTCAAAAAATTATATAACATATTTTGAGAATAATATAAGGATAGAAATGTTTTATCTAGGATAAAGTGTTTATCTAGATGTTTGTTAAAATATAAGGGAATGTGTTCCTGCCTCCCATATATGATATATTTTAATAAAATATTCTTTTCAAAAAGGAAAAAATCTTTAAGAACCTAGAATACCATAGAGTATTTGGAACAATAGTTCATTTTTTATGTATTACTTTTAAAAAATAAATAAATATTATTTTCTAAATAAAAAGTAGTTAGTGTATATTAGAAAGATATTCTAAAAGGAATATTGTAATGAACCACAATGGGCTACTATCCTACTCAGCACCCGACCCAATTTTCCACAAGGCTTGAAGGGTATTCTTGATCTCCATAGACTGGAGACAAGAGAATGCGCATACTAGAAGCTCTTTGGGAATGGTTTTTCCCAAAATAGGGATACAACAGTGGAATAAATGAATTCAAAATCCAAGATAAATAAACAACATGCCAAACCGGTCATAAAAAACTACTATGATCCAAACCATTTTCATATACATGATCAATATGCATAAATAAATAAAGGTATATAGGAAAAATTAGGAATAAGACAAACCAAAAAGAAAACCACTATGAACCAACCAACTTGAGATGATCCCAAAACCAACTCCATGTAACATCTGGTTGCTCACCACATCCCAACTCACTCCATGTGGCCATGATGAACTAGAAAGATACAAATGAGAACCTAGAGATTGAAATTTTGTAGGTGTGAGCTAAAAATATTACTAGGTAACCACAACCCACCAAAGATATGAAAATCATTTCATAAGGAAATTCATAAATTCTAGTTTTAAAATAAATCCAAAATGTAATCTTTACATACATATAGTTTATAGAAAACAAAAAAAATTCATAAAGAACTTTCAAAAAAATTTATTTTGTTTAAAAAAAACATACATTTTTTGAAAGAAAATACACATGCCTAATCCATTTCTAAAATCCACACATACATATTTCATTTCTAAAAAAAACTCACATGTTTTATTTAAATGAAAATGGTTTCTTAAAATATTTCACCAGTCGAATCCATCTTTAAACCAGAACCCATTTTGAGATCCACTTTAAATCACTCACACAAGAGTCCTTAAAATCCCAAAATAGGTTTTCAAAAATATCTTTGAAAACTCATTTTCAAAAGAAACAACTCAACTCACATGGGTTTAGTATATCAAGTAGGCACTAAAAAATTATCTCAAGTCATATAAACATGAAACATAAAAAGGGAAGGTTTCCATATAAAATAAAGTAGGGTAAATAATAAAAACAGTCACTAGATCAAACTAACTCCAATTAATAACTCGTTGATAAAATGAATATTTCATGGTCTTAACTGAAGTCACTAACGTTCCAATAATCTAACCATAAGGTTAAAACCACCAAAACTAGCTACCAACATATTCTAAGTCCATATTGTTATATAAGTAGTCTACACAAGCCTTATTGAAATGAAAAACCGACACCTATCCCTTGTGCCTAACATGAATGGTGGGAAAATAGTGTCATGTTAACCAAATAGAGAAGCAAGATAGATATGGCTACAGTGCTAGTTATATTTTTCCTTCGGGTAGTGGGGAGTTCAGATTCAGCCTCTGGCGATAGTGAGCACAGATTTGGTCATGGCAGGGTCCTTTGGATTGTGTGGTTGTGGGCAGAATCTGGGTCATTTATTGGGCCTTGGGCCTCTTTTAATCACTGTTCTTGGGTCTATGGGAATTTGGGACATGTGTTTTGTAAAGTTTTTTATTCCACTAGGATTTTAGGCCATTATTCTCTGAGGTCTATGTGCCTATGGGTTTTCAGATTTCTGTTGGGTTCTCCCTTTTCTCACAAAAGGGTTTTATGTGTTTTTTTCTCTTTTTTAATAAAGGGGATTTCCCACAAATTTCCTAGTACATAACCATAACTACCCACACACATACCACCTAATGATGAAGAGCCCCATACACATAACGTGCACTCTAGGAATAACAGAAACATTCCCACACAATGGGAGCTACAAGCAACACATAGTGATCACAAACACACACAAGGGGTACATAAGCAAGGGAAAATTATGGGTTCCATCCACATACACCATTTAAAACCAAAGTTAAAAATGGTCCTTTAACACCAAACACAACTTAGAACACCAAACCCTTTCACATTTCATAAAATACTTTCCAAACACCATTTGGAAAATGATAGAAATCACCCAAATGTTTAAAACATTTCAAAGTCACCCATACAAAAGGGATATATTATTTGAAAATCCAAACATGGACAAATTTCTTAATTTCCATCACTATTTTCACAAAATTCCACTTAAAATTTTTTAAGAGGTCTAAATAAATCACCCATTTCTTTAAAATGTTTCAAAGCTACCCTTTAACGAGGGTATTCCCATTTGAAAATAAAAAACAAGGCCAAAGGGCCATCCATTTTCCAACTACCAAATAAAACAAGCTAATAAGGTATTTCACAAGGGCTAAAACACATATAAATTTCAAATCACCATTGGAAAATACAATAAAAATCCCCTTTACAACACATTTAGTGGTCAACACCTCAATTTCAACCCAAATTCCCTTTAAAACAATATTTTCACTCATTGAAAACCAAAAAACAAGTCAAATACAATTGTATCACATGGAAACCATTTCAAAATACAAAATAATTTCCCAAGAGACTTATCATAATTAAAAAATTCTATTTCAAGCATGAAAAACATGGAATTTTCATGAAAACAAATTATTCCAAGTTCAAAAAATTAATAAATGGTTCCAAATTCCCTTAGGATATCACATATAATCATAATTTCATAAAAAGTGAATTTATATAGTTCAATAATTATTAGAATTCCAAAATGAAAAAATTTCATAGTAACACCTACCTCAAAGAAACATAAACCAAGCTAAAACATCATGAAACATGTCAACTTCAATGGAAACCACACCCATGGGAGAAGCAATGATGTATTAAACCCCATATACACAAAAATCACTATAATTAGAAGCACCCAAAACCCTAAAATTAAGCCACATGATAGTTAAGTTTCATGGGGGAATCCAAATCTAAGAGAAGATAGGGAGATATTAAAGGAGGGAATGAGAGGATAAAATCACCTCAAACCACTTGGAAAACAACATTGGAAGGGAAAAATCCAATATAGAGGAGGTTGTAACTCCTATTTGTCTCCAAGAAGGACATCTGAATCATTTGGGGAAGAAGAGGGGTGAAAGACCTCTTAATTTAGGAGGGAAATTTGGGAATTACCCAAAATTTTAAACACCTAGAAAACTTGCATGGTTTGGATGAAATGTTAGGAAAATCATACCCCAACTGTGTGGGAAACACTACCTCCCCAACTTTTGAAACCTTATTGTTACTCCTAAGAGGCTGCACAGTTTCTCTATAATGCCCCGACCCTAGTTACCTAGAGTTTGTGCATTATTACATAACATTGACATGATACAAGGAATCATGTCCCGAAAGACCAATCAGTTTAGTAGCCTTGGAAGTACTAGATATATACATAAGTTTTACATTACATTATGAAATGAAAAACAACAACATTTTGTATCCTTAAAACACATTCATCTCCCTTGGAATATCCCTGTAGGTCAGTCATAATATACTTCTTCACATCTTGGGAAAAATTAAACATATAAAGGGGTGAGCTCAGATGCTCAGTAAGGATAACAATGTATCGGAAACTTTCATAAATAAGCATAAAAATTTAAGGAAATGTATAAGACTAAAACATAAGACTTTTAACTTCAGCATAATATGGAAAATATAAATCAAATAATTCTATTTACTTATTCACATGGATATTCTACTATTTGAATAATCACATGCAATATCAATAACTAATTTCATAATGATGGAATGCATAACGCCAGACTTCATAACCACATAGTCAAGGCCTCGCTCCAAGACTACAAATAAGATTTTGTCAAGGCCTTGTTCCAAGACACTAGTTTGTCTCATGAGACCTATCGATTCATCGAGGAGCTATAACGAGTTCCACCCATCACTTACTAAGTCCAATGCATTCCTCATATGAAAAGGTTGAAACATAACATAAACATTCGTATTAAAAATAGCATGTAAAATGTTAATAATTTAACCATAAACCATGAATGGTATAAAAATAACACATACATATTCAAACATATGCCAAAACCTTCAATACAATATGGAAGATTGTATCATAATAAATCAACTTCAAACAAGTGTAAAATCCATCAAAGGATGTTGACATAGATGAAATCAAAACTATTTGATAGAAATATCTATTTATATTTTGAAATCATTTAAAAGTCATATAATTATAAAAGAAATAATTTATTTTTAAAATTTTCATATAATTTTTTAAGGGAGGATTTGAATATGTTATAATGACGGAAAATAGTCGCACTCCCCGTATAAGTTAAAAAACATTCTTTCCTTAATTTTTTTGAAAAGGTAGTAAAGGACCTTGTTTGGAAAACGATGGAAAGATTACTTTATAAACATTTTATAAAAAGTCAAAAAAGGTTATAAATTAATTTAAACCATAGTCTATAAAATAGTAAAAATGTTTTGAAATACATTTTTATGAAACACGGATTGGATGATAAAGAGGTCCCAGTAGATACTCACGTATAAACAACCTCGAATAATGAAGAGATTGTATAATTAACCCTTACTTTGTACTTTTCCTTGATAGAGGTTATGTTAACCTCCTGTATAATAGTTAAACCATTTTTATTAAATTATACAAGAACCAAATACATAAATATGATATCATATATGATCTTCTAACATTGCTTTGTTAATAATATTTCAGTAGTATCACTGTTTCGGGTGTTAACTGATTTGTTTTCCTTTATATACTTGGTTACTTAAGCCATGTTTGTTATGGATAGGATGTATTTAATTCATATACATAATGATATTTAGTTCTTAAACATTATTTTTAATCATAAAATGAAAATTATTCTTGAATGATTATGATGGGGAATGAATCTCATTGCATTCGTGGAGATGATAATCCGTACGTACGCACGAGCGACAATATCATTATATTGATGATAAAATCATATGTAATTGGATAGTATATCATATATAAATAATCCTTAACATATTATATTTATTATTTACATAAGTTACACTCATTATTATACCCATCCAAATAATGAAGTGTTTGAATAACAAACTACACCATGACGTGGAGATGGTAAGCCATACGTACGCACGTATGGTGACTTGTCATTCATAGGATGGATAGAATAATGAATATGGTTGTACCATATTTATAATAACATCATAGTATGTATATTATACTGAATTTATTATTTTGGTATGGAAACAACAAATAAATAAGAAGTAGAAGAATAAAAGAACTTTGAAAGAGGTGGTGAAATTATTACCTCTTCTTCAGGTGTTTCCTTTTGAGTTGATCAAAAGGGCTCCCTAGGCTGATTTTCTGATCAAAGTAAGGCCTCTAAGTCAAATTTAGGGTAGTGGGGAGGATATTTGATCATGTTTTGGCCAATCCAAATGGATTTTGAGGTGTGAAATTAAGAGAAGGGGAAATACACTTTTATAAGAGAGGTGAGGGTCACTTTAGGAAAAGTTTGAAATATTATTTTATAATAAACTCATTTTCAGTTTCTAATGTCTCCAAAAGGATTTATTTATAGGATAAGGTAATTATGGGTCGAAAAACACTCAACCAATAGGTTTTAGACAGTTATAGGTCACCATATTAACCTTATCTTTTAGATTTAACTCTTAGTTAAATAGTTTAACTTTTACCGTGTCTTATTGTATTCTTACACTATATGGTTAATAAACTTAATATAAAAATCCAAGAGAACCCCAAGTGGTTCATTATTGATGTATCTAAGCTTATAAAAGTCCTTTGGATGAACCTTAGATTTTTAGGAATATTGTATCAATTAATAATATAGTATTTGTTTTAAAAACTCATTTATGTCAATTTCTACACTATTTAGTATTTGATTTTTTTAAAGTCCTAAAACTTGATTACTTAGAAAGAAATTTATTTAATCAACCCTAACATGTCATATTAACCTATAAAATTCTCTGAATTCATAAAAAGTCTCAATTTACATTTATTTGGATATTTATAATATCAATTATTTTAATCTTTCATTAACAAGGTAATTAATGCATCATCATTATATCATAAATAAATTTAATTATTTAATGTCTAAAAATTATAAATAAAATACAATTATGTAGGAATTTTTTTTATATTTCTAATGAATATTTATAGTCTAATTTATCTTATGTATAACCCTATATTAAAAATGGTTTAGTTATTAAACTTTGAATTTAACACTTTTAACTCTTCTTTAAATAAAATAATAATAAATGTCCTAATCTAATACAAGTGGACCAAAAGGATCATATTTTATTACTAAGGTTTGTTTTGATCAAAATACACATATCCAGTAGAATTAGGACATGTTTTAGGGTAATTATAATATCATTTTTACCTTAATTACACTATTTACTTTTAACCGTGGTAAATAAAAGTCAAAAGTTATTATTCACAAAAAATTATTTTCATCTTATTGAACCACATTTTACTTACTAATGTCAACTTTTTCTCTTAGGTTTTTGAAATTAAATTCACATAAGTGGTAAAATTACATTTTATGAAAATTTTCAAGTGTGCCTAGAAGGTGGGTAAAAGACGGTAAAAAGTTCAATAAAATTTTATTTATCTAATATTATTATAAAATGATTCCAATGAATTACATTGAAAATATATAGGTATTATGTATCAATTTTTATCTAATATAAATTTAAATAAAATAACTAATTATTTAAATAAAAAGTCGGTTTTAAACAACAACACAACATTTTCACTATTCATAAAAAATTGAAAGTTTTCAGAAAAATAACAAAAATTCACCCTAAGCTAATTTTGATATTCCAAATCCAAAAATGAAGTCCATTTTGAAAAATAAAATTTATAAAATTTCAAAAAGTGGGTATTACTATTCATAACAACTAGTTTGATTTTTCGTGGTGTGTTAAAAATCCAAGTTGTGTACAACACAAGCTATTTCATTATTCAAAGGGAAACCTACTGTGGAAGCTTGGGGTGTTACATTACCAAACCACGAGCCTCACTCCAAAACCACCCCAAGCCTCGCATGACCTTTTGGGGTTCCTCGTGCGGTTTGAAAAACCATATAGAATCTATGAAAATGGATCTATCAAAATTTATAGAGCCAACCACATTCTTTCCAAATGGTTTACCAAACCGTGCACAAGCCATGCACCACACCTCAAACACACCAAGTAACCCACATGATTTCTCCTAGGGGTCGCACGGTTTGGACTTAATCATGCATAGCACATGCTGAAAAACCATAAACAGTTTAGAATGAACTGAAAATGATCCTCACAAATAGAGGCCACACGGTTTCCCACTAACCTTGTACCTTAACTATGAAAAGTAGTAAAATCCTAAAAAAAATCCAATTTTTAATCTAGAACTCTATATAAATACAACATGGACCTCCATTTTTCAAAAGAACACAAAAATAACAATAATGTGACATGAAGATGTTACAAACTCCCCACCAAGCCACTTTCTACCCCTAGAAAGTCCTAGTTGAAATGAGAGACAAAGGAAATGGAAAATTCCAAAAAATAACTAAACCAAACAAACTTCTTAACATTGATTAACCTCAAATATAACAACCAAAATCCTCAAAAGGATCAAAATGATAAACCATAAAATATCAAACTTCTCCAAGAACAAATGAGATGAGAACCTCTAACAAGAACCCCTATGAAGCACGAGAGACTTTACATGGTCTCCCCACCATTTATAATTCCTATAAAAATGCTATCCCCATAATTTAGAGTCATCTAACCTGGTAGCACAAAGGAACCACTACCGAGAACACAACCTCAAACAACCGTTAAACCAAGAGATAAACACTATCTCAGCCACAAGCCCTTTCAAACCCAATAGAAGAAAGAAAAACCGCAAAGACCCTAAAAATAATGACAAGATGACTCAACTAGGGCCACGACATGTATGAATAACCTAGGGTTAACACTAGATCACTCTCACATGGTGAATCCAACAAAAGGACCATATCCAAATACCAATTAGTATTTCAAAATCAACTAGTGTATCACACACCTTAATTATGCAATCATACACCCAAAGTCCTCTCTCAAGTCTAAACAATGATCACCACTTGTCTCAACAAAAAGAAAGGGTGAAACAAACTATCACCAAGAGAGGTTTTCCAAAACAACAAGGCTCAAAGAAATGACACTCATATCCTAACCACAAAACACCCAAGAGGGCATGATAGGGGGAAATTCCTCAATAGAAAAAAACACACCATAAAATAACATTCAAACCATCCATAAAAAATCCCAGTGAATAATCCATAAGAAACATCCCAAAAGGGAAAAACATCCAAAAAAACAACCACAACTAAGGATCATGAAACCAAGGCCACAACCTCCAAGGGAAAAGTCCCAAAAAAAACCAACCCATCCTCAAAAGGATCAAACCTGAGAGCTCTTACCAAAACCAAGCTTACAAAACTTTCATAAGGTATAAAAAACCAACAAGATCTCAAAATATTTTACCCAAGAGGCTTCAGGTGTCCCAAGAGAATTGGGGGCCACCTAAATCTCTTCCAACCACCTATTTTCTTCCAAAATTGATGAAAGTTCCACATAAACTACTTCACTTAGATTCTGGTTAGGCACCAAAACTAGATAAAACTTTTAATCCATTCCTGGGGACAAACAAACAAGTACATGAATTACCTCGATCTATGTCTCAAAACAAAAACCAATCAATTACATTACAAAGAAGGAATAAAAACAAAACCAATAATCCCTCAATGAAGAAAAATTTTCACACACAAAAGAATTTTTTTTTGGAAACCACCATTTAGACAAGGGATTTTGAAATCACCCTCCACAAAGGTGAACAAAAAAAAGCCAAACCATGACAGGTTTTAAAAAGAAACAACATCAGTAGAACCCACACATTTTCCAAATAAGGAAATCCACAAAATTCCTTTTAAAATACCATTTCACTATGAAAACCAAGAAACCAAAAATTATTTTCAAAACCCATTTCACTTTTTTTTAAAAAAATCAAAATTATTTAATTTTTTTTTTGAAAGATTCATTTTCCAAATACAATAAGGAAAACCACTATTTTAATAAAACATAACCATGTAAATTAACTCTTCCCATTATTCAAAAAACATTGTTTGAAAATAAGCATTTAAAAAAACCCATTTATTTTAAAAAACATGGTTTCCAAAACTAAGTTCACACAAGAACTACACAAGAAAAAATAAAGGGTCACATGAACCACATCACAAATAGGAAACAGAACACTCCTCAAGATCTGACAACCTTAATCTCCATTCTACTAGAACATTCCCAAATAATAAGGGCTACACCAGAAGCTTAGGCTCCTACTAAGGAAACTCAAACCTCTGATACCATTTTGTAATGAATCAGACTAGGATTCTGTCTTACCTAGCACCCGACTTGATTCACTACAAGGATCAAAGGGAATTCTCGATCCCCACATGCTGGAGACAAGTGCCTGGGCATATTAAGAACTCCTTTGGGAACTTTTTCCCCAAAATAGAGATACAAAAATGGAATAAATGAATACATAAGCTAAAATAAATAAACAAAATTCCAAATAGGTCATAACCAACTACCAAGATCTAACCCATTTTTATATACATGATCAACATTCATAAATAAAGAAATACTAGCAGGTAGAAAAAATAAAGAATAGAACAAACCGGAAAGAAAACCACTACAAACCAAATAACTTGATCCGATCCCTAAACTAAATCCATGAAACCTCCGGTTTCTCACCATTACCCAACTTACTCCATGTCAACCACAATGAACAAGAAAGATACAATTGAGAAACTAGAACCTAAATTTTTTTTGGTGTGAGCTAAAAACCCAGCAAGTCACCATAACCTTCCAAAACTATGAAAATATTTTTGTAAGGAAATTCAAAAATGCTAGTTAGAAAATAAATATAAAAATTAAGATTTATATAAATACAACATATGGAAAACAAAAAAAATCCATAAATAAATTTCAAAACAATTTAATTTGTTTTCCGAAACTAAACACACATGCTTTGAAAGAAAATCCATTGACCTAATCCATTTCAAAAATTCACACATACATGTTTCACTTCTCAAAAATAACTCACTTGTTTTATTTAAATGAAAAATATTTCTTAAAACATTTCACTGACCTAAGCCATCTTTAAACCAAAACCCATTTTGAGATCCACTTTAAATCACTCACATAATAGTCTTCAAAAAATAAAAATATGTTTTCAAAAACATCTTTCAAAAATCATTTTAAAAGCAAACAACCAAACTCACATAGTTTAGGCCTATCAGGTAGGCCCAAATTTTTTTTCTCAAGAAATGTAAAAAGTAACATGAAAAAGGAAGGGTGTCATATCAATAAAAGTAGGGGAAATGATAAAAATAAGTACTAGATCAAACTCCATCAATCAATAACTTACCAAGAAAATGAATGATTCATAGTCCTACCCAAAGTCACTAACATTCCAAGCATCTAACAGTAAGGGAATAACCACCTGAACTAGATACCAACATATTCTAAGTCAATACCATCATCCAAGTATCCCACACAAGCCTTATTGGAATGAAAACCCCCACCTAGATCTTGTTCTTAGCATGACTAGTGGGCAACTAGTGGCATGTGGACTAACTAGAAGAATAAACTAAGTCTTACACTTAGTACCTGACATCCCATGACCAATAAAGAAAGTGAGGTGTACTGAAAAAATACAAGTCTACCCACAAAGCATAAACATAACTACCATCACCCTAACACCCAATGATTAAGATCCACATACACATAACATGAACACTAGGAATAATAGTCCCATTACCACACAAGGAGAGAAACAAGCATCACATAGTGATCACAAACCCACATAATGGGTATATAATCAAGGGGAAATCAAGGGTTCCATAGAAATACACTATTTAAAACCAAAGTTACAAATGATCCTTTAACACCAAAAAACAACTCAGAACACTAATACCTTTCACATTTCATAAAATACTTTCAAAACACCATTTGGAAAATGATGGATATCACCGACACATTTAAAAATGTTCAAAGTCACCCTTACATAAGGGTTATCTTATTTAAAAATAAAAAAAATGGCCAATGGACTTCATTTCCATCACTATTTTTACAAAACACCACTTAAAAAATTTAAGAGGTCTAAATAAATCACTCATTTCTTTAAAAAATTTCAAAGTTACCCTTCAATAAGGGTCTTCCCCTTTAAAAACCAAAAATAGGGACAAAGGGCCAACCATTCTGCAACAACCAAATACAATAATCCAACAAGCCATTTTATAAGGGGTAAAACACACATACATTTCAATTAACCATTTAAAAATACAATAAATATCCCTTTTACAACCCATTTAAAACCCAACACCTCAATTTCAACCCAAATTTCTTTTAAAGCATTGTTTTCTCTCATTAAAAACCAAAAACTAGGTCAATTACCATTACATCACATGTAAAACATTTCAAAATCCATAATAAATTTCAAAAGAGACTTATAATAATTAATGAATTCTATTTAAAGTATGAAAAACATGTAATTTACATGAAAACCAATTATTCCAAGTTCAACACATTAAGAAATGGTTCCAAAATTCCATAAGGCTATCACATATAACTGTACTTTTAGAAAAAGGGAATTTATAAAGCGCAACATGCTTATAATTCCAAAATGAAACAATTTCATAGTAACACATACCTCAAAGAATAATAAATCAAGGAAAAACATCCTGAAACATGTTTCCTTTAAGGGAAACCACACCCACAGGAGAATCAATGGTGTCTACAACCCATAGAAATTCAAATCCCTATCATTGGAACCAACCAGAACCCTAAAATTTTGCAACATGATAGTTAGGGTTTTGGGGTAATCCACATCCAAGAGAAGAGAGGGATAGAAGGAATAATGAGGGAAATAGAGTAGAAAACCACCTCAAAACTCTTGGAAAACACCATTGGAAGGGAATTAATCCAAGATGGAGGAGGTTGGAACTCTTCCTTAGCTCCAAGAGGGTCGGATGAATTATGGGGGGGGGGGTGAAAGACCTCTTAATTAGGTTAGGGGAAATTTTTTTAGAATTACCCAAATTTTTAAACACTTGGACAACTCACATGTTTTGGCTACACAGTTAGAAAAATCATGTGCCAATAGTGTGGGTGCCACTGCCTCCTAAAAATTTTAATCTAAACAGTTACTCTTGAAAGGCCACACGGTTTCTAAAACTATGTGTCTCACTCTATAACCACACCAAGACTTACAATACATTTTGGGGGTGCCCCGTATGGTTTGAAAAACCATGCAGAAGATAAAAAAATAACTCTATCAAAAGTTACTGATCCAACCACACTCTTGTTTCATAGTTTACCAACTGTGTACAAGTCATGTGACACACCTTAAACACACTAAGGAACCCACATGGTTTCTCCCAGGGGTCGTATGGTTTGGACTTAACCATGAAAAACCCATGCTAAAAAACTATGTGTAGTTCAAAATAAACTGAAAAGGATCCTCATTAAGGGAGGCTACACAATTTCCCTCTAACTGTTTAACTTATCCATGCATAGTATCAAAACCGTAAAAAATTTCCAAGTTTTGAGGTGAAAATCCATGGAAACACAACCCAAACCTCCACTTCTAAAAAGAAAATAAAAATAATAACACCATGACATGGGGGTGTAATAAATATAGTGACTAAGATACTAGTGAGACTGTGTTTGGAATTAGAGAAGTTCAAAGTTAAAAAATAAATGAGTATGCCAGTATAAAGTTTTAGAGAATTATAATTAATATCCTAAAGAGTTTAGGAAGTGTGGTGATAAATTAAAAATGTAAGGAGTTACATTTAGTTTCCATAAAAAGTGGATATCATTATTTTCTAATGGATTATACAAGTCTATGATTAAAATGTTTTTTACTTGATATCCTAAAGAGTTTAGGATATGTGATGACAAAGAAAAATGTAAAGAGTTATATTTAGTTATAGTGAATAATTGAACATAAATTTTTTCTGTAGGATTATACTAGTTGAAGACTAATGTGTTTTCCACTTAATATCATAAATTTTTTAGGATATGTGATGGTAAAGAAAAATATAAAAGTTACATTTAGTTACCATGAGAATGTGAATATAACTATTTCCATAAGGTTTATTCCAGTCAATATTTCAAAGTGAATTATTATTGACACCCTAAAAGAGTTTAGTGTATGATAGCAAAGAGAAATATAAAATAGTTACATTAGTTACTATAAAAAAGTAAATGTCACTTAATCTTAAATGGGTTTAGTATATGCTAGTAAAGTAAAAATGTAAAAGTTACATTATTTGAAGAATTTCATGGAATTTTTTGATGGAAAGAGTGTCAAGGATGACGATGATGATGAAATTAGAAATATTTATAAGAAAACAAAATAAGTAGACATAATAACAGTTGTTGTGATGAAGTTAAGAAGTATGAATATGTTCAAAGAATTAAACAGTTAGTAATATGATTCATAAATCTCATCATTATTAAAACGATCACACTTCATCGATGTTTTTCACTAATGAGTAAGTGGGAGGGTTTTATTATATGGTCACATAGAGATGTTCTAGGAATTATATATGATGTAATGAGTTAAAAAACCCCAAAAATTACAACATACATAAGTCTAATCTAGATATTTATTGTATATGATATGATATACATATAGTTATATTGGGTTTCTTAAGTATTCATAAAAGAGTTTAAGTATATAAACCCTCATTTTTCATATATTAACATTATATAACATTTGAGGAATACTTAAAACATTATACAAATAGACTCCCAAAGTCTGTACTAGTCTAGTACCTTTGGAAATGTGGAAACATAAACACAGGTGATTAAGTGATCTACATTATCTCCCACTAGGTTATTATTGACTAGAATAATTCTTAGACACATCAAACATAATATATATCTTCATAAAACAGGGAAGGAAACATAAAAATGGGTGAGCTCAGATGCTTAGTAAGGGTAAACAAGGGAGATATGAAAGCATAATCATGAGAATAAGGGCATGATAACATGATCATGAAAATATAAGATCATACCCTGCATTTCAAAGATCATATGCATGAAACATGGAATAAAGCTTGGAAGTTCATAAGACATGAATCATAATGAAGTAAAGAACATAATCCATAAAAAATAATACATATCTTCATAACCAGGGGAAGGAAACATAAAAAGGGGTGAACTTAGATGCTCAGTAAGGATAAACAAGAGAGATATATAAGAATAATCATTGTAAGAGCCTGGGTTTTTAGAACGGGTCAAAATCCCAACCCTGTTTGAATTTTTGACTTGTCCCTGAGAAAACTGGAGAAATTGGGTAGTTTTTGGAAATTCCCAGACTACACGCCGTGTAATTTAAGTACACGCTGTGTGTATGTTAAGCGAGTGACCGGCCGTGTGCTCGCCGAGTACATGCCGTGTGATGACCGTGTAGAAATTTCTTTCTACACAGTGTGTAGTTTTAGACACGTCATGTACCCTTGACCGTGTGGAGGCCATACATGGAATGTGGGCCTATTAGATGGGTAGAACCAAGTGTACATCATGTTCCCCTTGGATACGCCGTGTAGTCTAGTCGTGTATGGGGAATATACATGGCATGTGAGAAAGTCAGCTAGGTATATTCCTCGATCATTTGGGTGACATGACCTTCGGCGTGTTTTTGGGTATTTTTAGTGGGACCCACTTTTATCTGATATTGGTTATTACATTGTTTATGGACCTATGAGATGCCTTTGTGTATGCCCTTTTACCAGTTTTTCTTGAGCGGGGCTGGGCCAGGGGTCGTTGCTCATCGGGGCATTTTGGCTGGGGGATGCCAAAATGGTTAAATTTGAATTATATTGTTATAAACTATTGAGTTTAATTTATTAAGCCTGATATAAATTGTTATATTCATTCAAGTCCTCAGTACCATTGATTTATAACCGTTGGGTTAGGGCAATTCAACTGTTTAGAATGTTTTTCCAGCTTACGTTTTTTGTTTAAATATGTTATATATGAAATTGCTGAATTGCATATGCTGTACCATTTTGGGTGGTGTTGGGAATGGCCTGGATATTCTTGAGTGATGCTGATCATAGGTTGGGCTTGGACCGGGTTACTTTGGGTGGTTTTGACCACGGGATTGGGCATCATGCACGCCGACTTGAGTTAGTACGACTATCAGGTTGGGCATGGCCTGGGTTACTTGGATGGAGAGGCCATCCGAATTGATCTGCATGGTCATAGGGATATAAGGTGTTAGATGTGTGGTTTCTTAGGTACTATTTTGGTGATTACTGCTCACCAGAAACTTTGAGTAGCGTGCACACAAACATACTCTGTGATGAGGTGGTTTTGACCACTCATGTAAGTAGAGGTCCCCGTAGATGCGGTTTAGGAACTTTTGTTAGGGGTTCTTGCCATAGAAATCCACATGGGAGGTGAGGAGCCTTAAGGGGATACCATTGAGGCTATCGGGTTGGGGGCAGAGGTTCGCCGTTATTTGAGGGCAGAAATCGTTGTCCCTCCAGTTACGTTATTTGAGGGCAGACATCGCTGTCCCTCTGGTACTTATTTGAGGACAGACATCGCTGTTCCTCCAGGTTATTCTTGGGCGTGCCTTCGAGATGTCAGTACTTGAGACATGCAGTGTCAAGGGGCACAAGGTGCTAGGTTACTTGACAGAGATTCCACCATTGGCTGAAGCAGGTGACACTCCATGGTGGTTGCTGAGCACTAGTGGAGTTTGTGTTTATTTGTACATCATTCTGTTTACTGCTTTCCTTATAAATTCATGCATGTGTAAACACTTATATTAGGTACGCACCATTGGGTGGTATCCTACTGAGATTTGTCTCACACCCTACACGGGCCCTTCGGGACACATGTAGACTTTATGGAATTACGTGCAGGAAAGAGGCCAGCCTCAGGAGCTGGGCTACGTTAGTTGTTTCATGGAGATGGTATGGACCTTGAGGTCTTACCTAACTGGAGTTACTCTGTTTTGTTTTCTTTACTTGTATCAGCATGCTTACCTGTTGTAGATACAATTGGTTAGACATCGATGCCTTTTTATATTCGTATGTGTATGACCTGCTTTGGATGCATGTTTTGTTGCTTAGTAGTAGTTACATGTGATCAACATGCTGTTGTGTTTATTTCCGCTACTGTTGATTATGTTTATTTCTTCCGCTGCTTATTGAGATTGAATGTGATTCTGCTCTGCGAGTCTGGTTTGAGTCTACTGAGTTGTTTATTCCGCTGCATCTCTATAGTTATACATGGACCAGTACCATTTTTATTATCCTACGAGAGGCTATAGCCTCCCCACTATACCTATCAGACCCTCACTACTAGTCGGCATCCTTTAACGTTCAGGGAGGTGCGCCTAAGGTAGTATCACCCGACCCGTTTATCATTGTTCGGGTTGTTGTTCAGGTCCGGGTCATTACAAAGTGATATCATAGGAGTTCTTGACAGGGATTTAGTAGCAACATTTTACTGGCTACTAATGAGACTGAGACTTATCTTTTATTTCTGCTGGTTTTACTATTTTGGATATGGTAGACTGGAGATAGGTTGTTACTGGAACTGGGTTTCTAGCTTGTGCTTGGGTGCCTGTAGCCCTAGGTACAAGGGATGGACCAAGTTACCTTGGGGGAGAATTTCCATTTTCTTTTTGCTTAGATTACAGTTTATATGATTTCCACCTTGGTGGCTCACTTGGTGTGTGAGGTTATTGATTGTGATATGTAACCCTTGACCCAGTGTGGTAAGGGAGACTTGGACCTTGGCCTAGTATGGCAAGTCTTGTTTTCTTGGCTTTTGATAGGCACGTTTTTAGGGTATTTCAATTTCATAGCTGCATGTATGCTTTTTGAAGTGATAATACCATGTGAATAAAATCAATTTCCATGCTTGTATGCTCTGAAATGTGAATTGGTGAAATTCCTGATAGAATTTCTTGTTGTTGAAATGTGTATTCCATGCTTTATATTTTTGTAGAATTGCATGTGGCAAGATATTTGGGTCTGGCTCTTGTACGAGAAGGCAGGTACTATAGTTGAGGTGATTTTGATCACCAGGATTGGGTGACTCGGTCGTCGGTTTGAGGCAATGTTAGTTTTCAGGATGGGCATGACCCGAGGTACTTTTGATACTTGGCTCTGTTAGGGACGGGTAAGGAGGCCATAAGTCTGGGATGCCGTGGGGCATGGGTTGTGGTGGGGGAGAGTAAGGGTAGTAGTTATGCACTGCCTTTTACTGCTTTCCTTATCTGCATTGAATATATATTGTTATGCATATATATGGGTTGTCTGACCATTTACGGTATTCAGCGAGTTCCTTTTTGGGAGACTCAAATGGAGCATCAGACATGAAATAGTACAGTGCCGTAGGTGCTAGATCAGGTTCCAGATTCGGTGAAGGCAGAGCATGAGCCATAGGTACAGGATCAGGGACAGGATCAGGTCCAGGATCCAGTGTAGACCGGACA
Source organism: Viscum album (assembly GCA_963277665.1). Lineage (NCBI taxonomy): Eukaryota > Viridiplantae > Streptophyta > Magnoliopsida > Santalales > Viscaceae > Viscum > Viscum album. The sequence continues at coordinate 1,870,940,415 of OY728163.1, forward strand.
ATATCCGGGTTTGACAGCATTCGGACCATGGCTCGACGAGCAGCTTCGAGCTAGCCTGGTATGTGTCTTGCAGGGGATGGATAGAGGCGCGCAGGGTACAGATCCATCTATGGCATATCTGACGTGGGAATTCTAGTCGCAGCACTCTCCACTTTTTCAGAGTGAGGGTGGTCCACAGGCAGCTAAGAACTGGATAGAGAGCATGCAGATGATCTTCGAGCAGCTCGAGACACCTCCAAGGTGGAGGGTCAAGCTGGGGACATACATGCTATGAGGACTGGCAAAGCGTTGTTGGGGTGTGCAGTTTCAGGCTTGTAGGCACGAGGGACTAGCATGGAAGGACTTCGAGGACAGGTTCTTTGAGCACTTTTACCCAGAGACACTGAGGGCAGAGAGAGCTCGATAGTTCTTGAGTCTTCAACAGGGAGACATGTCCGTCTAGGACTATGCAACTACTTTCACAGAGCTGTATCGCTTTTCACCTGGTATGGTGAGCGATGGCACGACAAGGCTGCGGCGCTTCGAGGATGGATTGCGACATGTCATTCGGGTCCAGGTGAATATTTTCAGGTTGTGTTCTTTCTCATAGGCGGTGAACCAGGCGCTCATGGCGGAGGGCAACCAGAGGGATAGGCCCCAGGTTGGCTGGACAACGGCTTTAGGCGATGGTTCAGATAGCAGGAAGTGAGGATGAGATGAGTTCTAGTAGGGCAGTCAGGACAAGGACTCATCTAGACCACCTCATGGCAGTTCTATAGTGGTTTTTTTCCAGTGTGGACAGCCAAGGCATTTTTGGACTCAGTGCGGTAGGCCTCCAAAGAAGTTTCGGGCATGTGGATAGGCCAGACACCTTGAGAGGTTTTGCAGGAATCCTTCTCAGACAGCCGGCAGGAAGGGACCAGGACAGACGGTGGCTTCTGGAGTTGGTTCAAGTTCGTTACCAAGAGAGGGTAGATGAGGTTCAGCTGCACATGGAGGACGTGACAGAGACAACGAGATACAGCTGAGGGGTCAGTGGTCGGTGGCTGGAGCAGCACCGCAGGGAGGTCAGGCATTAGGTAACCGTACTTCAGGATAGGTGCATGCTGTGGAGATGCCATAGGCTGAGCAGGCTAGTGAGTCGACGATGGTTAGAGGTACATTGGGGTGTGGCCGTGATTCCCATGTTTCCTTTTTGGAATGACCTGTAAAGGCATGTACGTTTTGAGTGCACAGGGTGCACGAGATCTATGTGGACTGACTAGATGCTAGTCAGTGGGATTAGCTCCATATCGGGTGTGTGATATATATATATATATATATATATGTGTGTGTGTGTGTGTGTGTGTGTGTGTGTGTGTGAGAGAGAGAGATGCATAGCATCAGGGGCATCAAGGATGCAGGTTACTTGGGGTGATGAGGGCATCAGGGCATCGAGGATGCCAGTTACTTGAGGTGCCGAGGGCATCAGGGCATCGAGGATGCGCGTTACTAGAGGTTCTAGGTACCAGGACCTCGTGGAGGCGGACACCGATGCGATGCAGGATATGTTGGGTGTCGGGAATGACACAGGAGCACCAATGAGGTGGAGGGGTGAGGATGTGTCAGAGAAAGACTATGTGTTTAGAAAATAGGTTAGTGTACCTTGTTTACTTTGAGTTTTGTTGTGTTGAGACTGAGTTAGAAGATTCCTAAGGTGGGGATCCCTTGAGGAATTTAACCGGGACCTTTGAGACCGGGGAAGTCCAGGTTACTTTGATCGGGGTAGTGCATTTGGTGCCATCTCCGGGTTTCGTTTGATAGCTCGGGGACGAGCTATGTTAAGGTGGGGAGATTGTAAGAACCCGAGTTTTTAGAATGGGTCAAAATCCCAACCCAGTTTGAATTTTTGACTTGTCCCTGAGAAAACTGGAGAAATTGGGTAGTTTATGGAAATTCTTAGACTACACGCCGTGTACTTTAAGTACACACCATGTATATGTTAAGAGAGTGACTGGCCATGTGCTCTCTGAGTACATTCCATGTGATGACTGTGTAGAAATTTTCTACTACACAGCGTGTAGTTTTAGACACATCATGTACCCTTGACCGTGTGGAGTCCATACATGGCGTGTGGGACTATTGGCCAAGTAGAACCAAGTGCACGCCATGTTACCCTTGGACACGTCATGTAGTCTGGCCATGTATGGTGAATATACATGGCGTGTGAGAAAGTCGGCGAGGAAGAGAAGGAAAACCATGTACACGCTGTGTACCCCTCGGTACACGCCGTGTACGCATGTAGGCAGGTTCTGGAAAGTAAGTTAGTGGAATTCTAGCTACCAAATGAACAATTAAATGATATACATGGCATTTAGTCATAAAGTACACGCCGTGTACTTTCTTTTTTTCACTAAAATGGGCAGTAGCCTTATTTTTGAGGCAGAACACATTTGTGTTTCCTGGTTTCGCAAACCAAGCTGACCAGAGCTCATTTTATCTCCCGGTTCTTCATCCGAAGTTGGATTCGATCACGGTTGGATGTGTTGGAACCCCCTTGGTAAGGCCTCAATTCCTCTTGATCCATTTTGTTTGATTTCTACTATAGAACGAGTTATAGGGGTTTGAGCAGTTTTGACTTTTTTGTAGATCTACCGCGTTTTAGACCTAATTAGAGGCTTTTACCGGAGGAGTATCATCGTACGAGTCTCAGGTAGGTGGTGCATACCTATTTTTTTGTTTTCGTGGTCATTTGGGTGACGCGGCCTTTGGTGCATTTTCAGGTATTTTGAGAGGGACCCACTTTTATCTGATATTGCTTATTACATTGTTTATGGACCTATGGGATGCCTTTGGGTATGCCCTTTTACCAGTTTTTCTTAAGCGGGGCTGGGCGAGGGGTCGTTGCTCATCGGGGCATTTTGTCCTGGGGATACCAAAATGGTTAAATTTGAATTATATTGTTATAAAATATTGAGTTTAATTTATTAAGCCTGATATAAATTGTTATAGGCATTCAAGACCTCAGTGCTGTTGATTGATAACCATTGGGTTAGGGCAATTCAACTGTTTAGAATGTTTTGCCTGATTAGGTTTTTTGTTTAAATATGTTATATATGCAATTGTTGAATTGCATATGATGTACCCTTTTGGGTGGTGTTGGGCATGGCCCGAATATTATTGAGTGATGATGATCATAGGTTGGGCTTAGCCCGGGTTACTTTGGGTGGTTTTGACCACGAGATTGGGCGTCATGGACGTCGTCTTGAGGCAGTACGACTGTCAGGTTGGGCATTGCCCAGGTTACTTGGATGGCGAGGCCATCATACTTGAGCGGCATGGTCATAGGGACATGAGGGGTTAGATGTGTGGTGGCTTAGGTACTATTTTAGTGATTACCGCTCACCCAGAACTTTGAGTAGTGTGCAAACAGAGATACTCCGTGATGAGGTGGTTTTGACCACTTATGTGGGTAGAGGCCCCCGTAGATGCAGTTTGGGTACTTTTGTTGGGGGTGCTTTCCGTAGAAAGCCACGTGGGAGGTGAGGAGCCTTCAGGGGATAACATTGAGGCTATTGGGTTGGTGCCAGAGGCTCATTGTTATTTGAGGGCAGACATCGTTGTCCCTTCGGTACTTATTTGAGGACAGAAATTGCTGTTCCTTCGGGTTATTCCTAGGCATGCCTTCAAGATGTTGGTACTTGAGACACATAGTGTCAGGGGGAACATGGTGCTGGGTTACATGACAGAGATTCTAGCGTTGGCCGAAGCAGGTGACACTCCATGGTGGTTGCTGAGCACTAGTGGAGTTTGTGTTTATTTTTGCATCATTTTGTTTACTGATTTCCTTATAAATTCATGCCTGCGTAAACACTTATATTAGGCACGCACTGTTGGGTGGTATCCTACTAAGATTTGTCTCACACCCTGCACGGGCCCTTCGGGATGCATGTAGACTTTATGGAATTACGTGCAGGAAAGAGGCTAGCCTCAGGAGCTGGGCTACGTTAGTTGTTGCATGGAGATGGTATGGACCTTGAGGTCTTACCTAGCTGGAGTTACTCTGTTTTTTTTTCTTTAATTGTATCAACATGCTTACCTATTGTAGCTACAGTTGGTTAGCCATCAATGCCTTTTTATATTCGTATGTGTATGACCTGCTTTGGATGCATGTTTTGTTGCTCAGTAGTAGTTAAATGTGATTAACATGCTATTGTGTTTATTTCCGTTGGTGTTGATTATGTTTATTGCTTCTGCTGTTTATTGACATTGAATGTGCTTCCGCTCTGCGGGTCTGGTTCGAGTTTACTGAGTCATTTATTCCGCTACATCTCTAGAGTTATACTTGGACCAGTACCATTTTTATTATCCTTCAAGAGGGTATATCCTCCCCACTATACCTATCAGACCCTCACTTCTAGTCAACAGCCTTCGGCATTCAGGGAGGTGCACCTAAGGTAGTAGCACCCGACCCATTTAGCACTGTTCGGGTGGCTGTTCGGGTCCGGGTCATTACAATAATGATCATAAGGGCATGATAATATGATCATAAAAATAGAAGATCATACCCTACATATCAAAGATCATATGCATGAAATATGACATAAAGCTTGGCAGTTCATAAGACATGAATTGTAATGAAGTAAATAACATAATCCATGAAATCATAATTGTAACAACTAGGCTCTACTGACAGCATAGACACCCCGCCTTAACATAGTCGTCAGGTCCTGGCCCAACAGGTACCACCGGTTTCCCTATAGACACATGGTCCCCACCCTAGGGACCACCCACCTGCCCGAACTGGTCATCTGACTAACGACTGTCCCCATAGACCAAAACATGTTCTTTTCATCATGATTTTTCCTCACTCGTACACACATTGAGAAACTTCCCAGAAGGTCACCCATCCTGATAACTAATCCAAACCAAGCACAATTAATTGTAGAGTTCTAATCAGGTAGGATCCCAAAAATAAAGGTTCACCTTGTTGACATGAGTCATATCATTTAGTTATTTAACCCTTTTTCAGTCTAGGGTGTTACATTCACCCCATTTAGAGCACAACGTCCTCATTGTGGACCCTATATCGCAACTGAGGCAGTGCACCACACTTAAGGATGAGTTCCTCCTCTAATACCAAATGTAACAACTAGGCACCACTAACATCACAAACACCTCGCCTTAACATGATCATTGAGTCCTGGCCCAACAGGTACCACTAGTTGCCCTACAGACACGTGGTACCCACCTTGGGGCCCACCCATGTTCCCAAATGAATAATCTAACCAATGAATGCCCCCATAGACCAATACATGTTCTTTCCATTGTGCCTTTTCCTCACTTAGGCACATACCTTGGGAAACTTACCAGGTACCACCAGTTGCCCCGTAGACACATGGTCCCCACCTTTGGGACCACCCACCTGCCCGAACGGGTCATTTGACTAATGACTATCCCCATAGGCCAAAATACATTCTTTACAATGTGATCTATCCTCATTTGACTAATTAATGTCCCCATATGCAAAAACATGTTCTTTCCAATGTGATTTTTCCTCACTCGTACACACCTTGGGAAACTTCCCAGAAGGTCATCCATCCTGATCACTACTCTAGATCGAACACACTTAACTGTGGAGTTCTAATCAGGTAGACTCCTGAAAATAAAGTTGTACCTTGTTGACATGAGTCATATCATCTATTAATTTAACCCTTTTTCATTCTAGGGTGTTACATTCACCCCCTTTATAGCACAACGTCCTCATTGTGGACCCTACATCGAAACTGAGGCAGTGCACCAAACATAAGGATGATTTCCTCCTCTAATACCAAATGTAACAACTAGGCACCACTCACAGCACAAACACCTCACCTTAACATGGTCATCAGGTCCTGGCCCAACGAGTACCACCAGTTTCCCTGCAAACATATGGTACCCACCCTGGGGCCCTCCCATGTACCCGAACGAGTCATCTAACTAATTACAGCCCCCATATACCAACACATGTTCTTTCCATTGTGCCTTTTCCTCACTCAGAAACACACCTTGGGAAACTTCCCAGAAGGTCACCCATCATGATCACTAATCCAGGACAAGAACGCTTAACTTTGGAGTTCTAATCAGGTAGGCCCCCAAAAACAAAGGTTCACCTTGTTTACATGAGTCATATCATTTAGTCATTTAAACTTTTTCAGTTTGGGGTGTTACATTCACCCCCTTCAGAGCACAATGTCCTCATTGTGGACCCTACATCGCAATTGAGGCAGTGCACCACACTTAAGGATGAGTTCCTCCTCTAATAACAAATGTAACAACTAGGAACCACTGACATCACAGACACCTCGCCTTAACATGATCATTGAGTCCTAGCCCAACGGGTACCACCGGTTTCCCTACAGACACGTGGTACCCACCATGGGGCCCACCCATGTGCCTGAATGGATCATCTAACCAATGAATTCCCCCATAGACCAATACATGTTCTTTCCATTGTTCCTTTTCCTCACTCAGGCACATACCTTGGGAAACTTCCCAGGTACCACCAGTTGCCCCGTAGACACATGGTCCCCACCTTAGGGACCACTCACCTTCCCAAATGGGTCATTTGACTAATGACTGTCCCCATAGGCCAAAACATGTTCTTTACAATGTGATTTGTCCTCATTTGACTAATGAATGTCCCCATATTCCAAAACATGTTCTTTCCAATGTGACTTGTCCTCACTCGTACAAACCCTAGGAAACTTCCCAAAAGTTCATCCATCCTGATCACTAATCTAGACCGAGCACACTTAACTGTGAAGTTCTAATTAGGTAGACTTCTAAAAATAAAGGTTCACCTTGTTGACATGAGTCATATCATTTATTCATTTAACCCTTTTTCATTCTGGGGTGTTACATTCACCCCCTTTATAGCACAACATCCTCATTGTGGACCCTACATCGGAACCGAGGTAGTGCACCAAACTTAATTTACTCCTCTAGTACCAAATGTAACAACTAGGCACCACTCACAGCACAAACACCTCACCTTAACATAGTAATCAGGTCTTGGCCCAACGAGTACCACCAGTTGCCCTGCAAACATGTGGTACCCACCCCAGGGCCCTCCCATGTACCCGAACGAGTCATCTAACTAATTACAACCCCCATAGACCAACACATGTTCTTTCCATTGTGCCTTTTCCTCACTCAGACACATACCTTGGGAAACTTCCCAGAAGGTCACCCATCATGATCACTAATCCAGGACAAGCACACTTAACTTTTGAGTTCTAATCAGGTAGGCCCCCTAAAAAAAGGTTCACCTTGTTTACATGAGTCATATCATTTAGTCATTTAACCCCTTTTCATTCTGGGGTGTTACAATAACATAGGAATAAAACATGGAATTGTGGCACACACATAAGCATATAGTATGATCTTTATAGTAGGCAATGAATCACTGCCAATATCATCTTAGTAGTATGAGTTCACTTCCCATACTATCTTGGTAGTCATGGTTCACTCCCATGATCATCTTAGTAGCACGAGTTCACTCCTCATACCATCTCGGTAGTCATGGTTCACAACCATGACCATCTTAGTAGTCAAAATTCACTTACAAGAATATCTTTATAGAGAACCTAGCCTTTTATATATAACATTACTTGATTTTAATCATAATTATACATCATATTACAAGCCAAGGATCGTAAAGTCTTGTGTCTTGGAAGACTAGGTACATAATTAAACATTATAAAAACAACTTTTTATTTAAACTCCATAATGAGATCCTATATTCCATTGTGATCATATATATATAAAGAATAACCTGGGGATAACATGAGGGATGAGATAAAATCCCAGTAAGGGAATAGCCATAAGAACAAAGCATTATCACATGGGATAGAGGGCATGAAATGATGATATAAAAAGGCATGTAACATATGGAATCATAACATATAAACAAGGGATAATTTAGACATGGAATCATATAAATGTGGCAAAAATATAAAACATAAATTTAGTACGAGTCAAGGCTAACCACTAATACCATTTCCCATAGCATCACAAGCCAAGACTAGCTGCCAAGACCGTTGCACATAGTAGCACAAGCCAAGGCTAACCGCTAAGACTGTCGCACATAACGTCTCATGAGACTCAACTTTACCCAATGCATTAGAGCTATATCTAGGTGAACCCATATTAAATTTCATGAATATTTTTTCCACATAAATAATCATACATAATCAATATTACATAAACATAAGGGTTACCCATGGAAAGAATTGGGTACCACAATCATGACATAAAGCATAACCAATGGGCGTATCATGAAAGTATCCATGAAAGAAAGGAATTAGAAAATACATAGACGTTCATAAGGTAAAATATGCATATATCATGTAAATTTATGTCAAAAATAAGTTACAACATATAATAAATGTATTTGATAAATTTTAGCATTAAAACATTTTTGTGCGGTTTTAAGGAAAATATTATAGAGATTTTAAAATTGAAAAGGGAACAATATTTTATATAAAACCATAAGTGAACCAAGAAAGGTTTAATAATAAAAATACTGATTTTATAAAGACAATGGTTGATTAAAATAGAGGATAGTGTGCACTTTAAATTGGGTAAAAATTTGGTATGTTTCCGTAAAACGAGTTTGCTTATTGGGAAGTATCGAGGAGGGAATCACTTAAAAGAATGTATATCCCCAAAAGATAATGAGGGATGGATATTGAAACATGATTTTGGAGCATATAAATATCAATTATAAGTTGTACATAAAAATAAAATATGACTTCAATTGGATAAAAATAAATATAGATCAACCCGAAGGAATAAAGTCGGTTCAGATAGAATTCCTTACGGATTATCAGCATGGTACCGGGTGTACTTAAGGGGGATTCATGAGAGAGAATGGGGTTTATTATCACTTATAAATCATTATGTAAGTAAGGGTTATGTGAAAAATCATACCCCGTCCTTTGGGATTTCACATAAAAATTCATAGTATAGAGGACATTCTTGAATAAAAGTGAAATGGAGAGGATCCCTTACCTTAAATCTGATGGTGATCTTTTCTTGAGCTTAATGAACTGAATAATCAAATTAGGTTCATTATTTAGTAATTAAAGAACCTATTATATATGTAAAATATTTATTATAACCTTTTTAAGTTCATTTATAAACATTTTTATTGGTTAAGAGGTTCAATTTCATTGTTTGGGTCCGTTTGCTTACTTGGGTTTAATGATCGGTTCACTTATATTCATGTTCGGATAAACATGTATGATGATAGTGGTTGTCTAGAATTAAAGTTATATTTTATTATTGAACATCCATAATTTTACATGGTTGAAAACTTAATTTGGTTACTTGAAGTGAATTTGAATCATTATACAAAACTTTAGTGATATCCTTTTGGGTTAATTGGTGGTTTTTAACCACAAAGAACACGTTTTGTTTTATAAACCAAAACCATGTGTAAAAAAGGATTACAGAACCAAATATGAGGCATAATACATATATTATGGTCCGTTTCAACCATGAAAATGGTTTCATGACCATAATTAAAGACGGTAATGAAAATTAATAACTCGTCGTCCTTGATTGTGCTAAATTAACACATCTCAAACAGGGTTTTCATTTCTTTCAAATAAAAGATGGGGAAAGGAGGGAAGATAATGAATTATCCCATCAGAATAATATAATTCCAGTACATTTATGTTACTGGAGTTATCATACCATTTGGGTTGAGGGAGGTGAGTAAAGAAACAACAAAAGGAAAGAACTTAAAAGAAATAAAAGAATTGGAAATATGGATTTACCTCTTGAGTTTACCTCCTTTGAGAGCTTCTTAAGGGAAGAGGATTTGGTATTTTGAAGAGACTATGGGCTGCTGGATGTGGAGAAGGAGCTTGGGAAGATATTTGGGTAGAATATTGTCAAGGAACAAGGCTTGAGAGGAGTGAAGAGAAGAGGTAAGGATGGGTAGTATTTATAGTGGAGGGGAGGAGGGTTTTCATAATATTATAATCATTAATTTATTATTTCTTCACAATACAAGAAATAACGAGTATTTCATGACCTATAATAGTAATAAATGTATGTGAGTTTGATATTTGGGTGCTTACATCACTTATGATGTTAGTAATAGTGTATTTAAATTATAATGTATTTATATGGTAAATTAATGTATTTTACTATTCACCAAAAATTCAAATATTTCAGAAAAATACCAAAAATTCACCATAACCATTTTTAGATGCATAGAATGTAAAGACCCGCAAATTTCAAGGAAATTTTTTTTTAATTTTCTTTGGAATTTTACAAGAGCGCAGCTTCAGACGACACCTGATTCCGAGGCCCGGTGTGCCCGGAATCAATTTCCGAAGTTTGGCTCGGGTACGTTCAGTGAACGGACGAGCGGGTTTTTCTATCTTTTGAACCGGTGCCCGGAATCGAATTCTGAGGGCACCGATGAAATCGCAGCGCCGGTATTTGCTTAGAAACGCCTCTTCCGGAGTTGCGTTTGCTCAGACGTGGTTTTTAAATTTTGGGGCTTTAAGTCAGAAATAAAATAAAGTTTGTGCGACAACTTTATTTTATTTCACTTAAGCTGCTTGGAAGCCACTTGAAGCCACTTAAAGACGGCTTGAACTGTGTTGAACTGGATAGGATGCTATCCAGAAATATCCTACCCCCTTGGTAGGATATTTGTGAGGTGGGGCCCGCACGAGCCCCGCCGTTTCTTTCGCTAAGTAACGCACCCGCGAAAATCCGTCAAGTAACTGAAAAGTCAACCGACGTGTTTTCTTTAATTCTTAACAGACCATTTAATTGGGCGGTTTATTTCGTGAATTAAATGGGCTGTTTCATTCGTTGAATTAATTCAACGAATTTAATGGGTCGTTACTTACGCGTTTGCGTTCGTTGGCAAAATAATAAAATAAGACCAACTCTTTCTTTTGGAGGATTACTCGTTGTGCGAGATTCTCTGGGCCTCCACCTTCCCCGCGAAGAACGCGAAGAACGCGAAGAACGCGAAGAACGCCGGCGACCGGAATTCGACGACGCACACCGTGATCTGCGACGTCGACGAGCTCTACCCGCGACGTTCTTCGGCGACACCTCTTCTTCCGCGGCCGATCCTCGTTCGGCAACTAAGGTGAGAATCGGATTGTTTAAATTCTCCCTTTTTTTTAAAATTTCATGGCAACGGATTTAATTAATTAAATCCGTTTGTTCTTGATCCGGAGATTGGCGACGCGACGCCAGATACCGCGACGACGCGTCGATCCCCTTCTTCCGCGACGATCTCACGTCCGACGACGACTTCGAGGTAGGGGTTTATTTTCTTGATGATTCTTTCCCGTGTTTATTCTTTTGAAATAAAGAACCCGATCCCAGAACAATTTTAAATTATTTTAAAATTGTTGATTGGTTGTTTTTATTCCTCCCGTTATTTATGACTAACGCGGAGGGTGCGGATCTAACAAACAAGACCCGGCAACCCTCCGCCGATCTTCCTTTTTTTGTGCCGATTTGGCGGACGACGACGAACCGCGCGGCAAGGGCGATCCGTTGATCCCGCAGTGAAGATCGGCCCCCGGGAGGAGCAACGACGCAGTCGGGAGGCAAAACGGGCCACCGGAGCAACTCCGGCGGCCCGCGGAAGGTGGTGGCGGCGCGGGTCGCCGGCGACCGGAGGCGGCGGCGCCCGGCGCGCCGCCGGAGGAGTCCGCCGTGGCCGAGCCGCGGTGGCGGAGAACCGCCGGACCGCGTCCGCGGTCCGGCCACCCCGCACGCGGCCCGCGCGGGCCGCGTTTCTCCAAAGCCGCGGGTCAAACCCGCGGCGGCTCACTCGGCCGCTCGGCCGAAGCCGAGCCGGCCGGTCCGGTCGGCCGGGCTGCGCCCAGGCCGGACCGGACCCGGCCTAGCCGGGTCGGGCCGGGTTGGGCCGACCCGGTTCGGCCGACCCAGGGGGGGTTCGGGCCGGGTCGCCCCGGGCCCAGAACCCCCGTTTCGGGCCCTCTTCGGTCTTTCGCCCATATCTTGGGCCTGGGACCTCCGATTGACGAACTGTCAGCGGCTACGCGATCCTTGGATCGAGAGGGTCGTTTCGGTATATTATACTCAAGGTTTCGGAAGACTTTGGGTTCGGCCGGGTTGGTTCGTACACGAAACCAACCGGGCCCTCGGAGCGGAAACGCTCATAACTTGAGCTACGGACGTCCGAACGACGTACCGTCAGCTGTGGTAGTTTTCTCTAAGTGAGACGGAACTTTTGGCATACTCCGCCCGAGGATCGGATACAGGCGGAGTACGGTCGGGTTGGTTTTGCCCTAAAAACCAACCGGGCCCCTGGGACGAAAATGCCAATAACTCTCAGACCGGGCGTCCGATTGACGCGCCGTCTGTTGCGTTGAGATCCTGTTGTCGATACGGAACTTTGGGATACATCAACTTCGGACTACGTGTCAGTTGATGTATCAGCCTCTCGGCTCGTGGAGCGGACCCTCCTAAACGAGCTCTCTATGTGCGGGAACCCTAGCGCTGGCTGTGACTTCGACGACAGAGCAGAGATCCTCCGTGGACTGCGACGACGGCAGAGCAGAGATCCTCCGTGGACTGCGGCGACGGCAGAGCAGAGATCCTTCGTGGACTGCGGCGATGACTTTGCAGAGATCCTCAGTGGACTGCGTCGACTACTGCACCCAGCGATCCTACGTGGATCAGTGCTACAGGTTCTGTGTGAGCCCGATCCTATGTGGGTCCTTACTACCGGTTCTGTGTGAGCCACTGCCTACAGGTTCTGTGTGAGCCCGATCCTACGTGGGTCTTTTGCGGGGGTTAGTACCTATCGATCCTTCGTGGGTCCGACGACTTAGATGGATCAGTGATCATCTTTGACGTCATCTGAAAAAGTATACCTGGTTGAGCTGAATCTTATGTTACTCTCCTTTGTGGATTCTGTTGAACTATCCTATGTGGATTTACTGTTTACTCTCCTTGTGGATTTGAGTCTTGCTTTCCTTTGTGGATTGAGTTGTTCTTGAGCTCGTGAGCAGAGCTAGAATTGGGGACTTAGGTATATGTATGGGCATATACCTAAGTCGAGTCAGATGTTACTTCGTGATTGCATCTTTCCTTTGTGCTATATCCTTTGTGGATTTCGGGAGACCTTCGGGGGTCTCGGGGTCCTTACTGAGTAGCTTATACTCACCCCTGCACGGGCTATGCCCGCACTTCGTGGTGTTGGTTGCAGACGACGGACAGCGCTGATCGTGGAGGAGGCGCGTGGAGCAGGACGGTACCTGGAGGTGGACCACTGGGCGGGACGTGCTCGGAGCGGACGTGGGACCCGAGGAGCCTGGAGGCTATCTGTACCCACCCTTCAGGTGGGATTGCCAGTGGACGACACGAGGCCTCCGTCTTTTCTTCAGTTGCTGTACTTTACTTTTCAGTTGTACTTTACAGTTGGGCTTGTATTTCCGGCCCCCTTTACTTTTTTGCACTTTGTAGTTACTTTCCGCTTGCTGACTCTGTGTGGTTGTTACTTATAAAGGCAATGCCTTCCCTGTTTACTGGGATTTTACGCCTTGGTGCTAGTCGCCAGCCCCTGGCCTATGGAAGGCGGGCTTGGGGTAGTCACGGCACGGGCCCCGAGGACGGGTCGTGACAAATTGGTATCAGAGGTGGTCGGTTCTACCGCAAACTCTGATCGTCTTTTCCTTCTATATGAAGCAATAGTGTTTAGTGTATTGAGTGTGGTTATCAGTTCAGGGAGCCCAGTGTTGGTGCGGCGGCCGACGTATCCGTACACCAGGACCCTGACTCCTGATTTCCGACTTAATGCATGAAAACATTGATTGCGTGTGTGTTTCAAGTTTTCTTTGTGATTACTTGTGTCAGCTCACCGGGTATACTGATCTGCTTTATGAAAGTCTCAAGTTTTCCTTGTGATTACTTGTGCCAGCTCACCAGGTATACTGTTCTGACTGTGGTGCTCTTGTTCTCCTTTCAGGATGGCCCTGCGACGACAGCCAGCTAGGGTTCCGAGTGTAGGGCGCGACGGCAGCCCACCGAGCGACGAGGCCTCGGTGCAGGGCCCTTTTCCAGCAGTGGCACCGGCGGTAGCTTTACCCGCCGAGCCACCGATGCTTCCAGTACCAGACGCTGACGATGCACGTCGCCTCAGGGCACTGCATGAGTTTCAGAGCCAGCGACCGCCCAGGTTTCGCGGTGAGGCGGACCCCCAGGCCGCCGAGGACTGGATAGAGGCGGTGGTACGGATCTTTAGGCTAGTGAGGACACCAGCGGATCTCATGGTGATTCTCGCGGCGAGCCTCCTGCAGGAGGCGGAAGGACGATGGTGGAGCTTGATGCTCCAGGTTCACGATGAGGCATCCTTGCTCTGGACGGACTTCGAGAGCCTCTTCCGCTCTGAGTTCGTCCCGGCCACCCTCCGAGCGGTGCGCATCCAGGAGCTTCTCCAGCTGCGCCAGGGCAGCATGACGGTCGCTCAGTACGCGGCGAGATTCACTGACCTATCTCGCTACTCGACCGACATGGTACGGGACCCCTTCTTCCGGGCCCGGACCTTCGAGCAGGGCTTGCGACAGGAGATTCGGGCGTCGCTGATCTCCCTCAGCATTCCGACCCAGGCGGGAGTGCTGGAGCGAGCCCTCCTGATCGAGAGCTTCCTGGCAGAGCCTTCTTCAGCGGCGAGACCTAGCGCAGGGCGGCAGGTAGCTGAGTCTTCGGCAGCAGGTAGCCGACGGATGACTCTGGGGTCCAGGCAGACCAGACCCCCACGCAGACGGCCTCAGGACACCGGCTCAGCGGTGCGGGGCACACAGCGGAGTGCCAGCCTTCCGAGAGGCAGGCTGTGCTACTCCTGCGGCGGGCAGGGTCACATGGCTCATGACTGCCCGACTCGCCGATCAGAGGAGCAGCAGACGGTGGAGGGGCCACCCAGGCAGAGGCAGAGGGTCGACCGTGGCGGTCCGCAGGGAGGAGGCGGACGAGGCAGAGGAGCTGGCCGAGCAGCGGGTGGTGGGCGACGCTTCCAGGCTCTACCCCCACCACCACCAGGAGGGCCACCTCGACCACATGGAGCTGGCGGGCAGGGACAGGCCC
Source organism: Viscum album (assembly GCA_963277665.1). NCBI lineage: Eukaryota > Viridiplantae > Streptophyta > Magnoliopsida > Santalales > Viscaceae > Viscum > Viscum album. The sequence continues at coordinate 1,870,955,511 of OY728163.1, forward strand.
AGCTCCAGGCAGTGGAGGCCTACGACCCCGACTTGCCAGAGATGATTCGAGGTACGATCTGTGTCTATTCCACCCTTGCTGCAGTACTTATAGACACAGGAGCGAGTCACTCTTTCATAGCCTCTGCCCTTGTTCGGAGCTCGGAGATTCCGACTGAGCCGTTGGCTCGATCCTTACGGCTAGAGACTCCTACGGGAGCAGACTCGACGATTACGCACTGGTGCCGGCAGTGTGAGCTTACTCTAGGAGGCGAGAGCTTCGGCTGGGATCTCCTTGTAGCGGCGTCGAGGCCTTACGACGTCATCTTGGGCATGGATTGGCTATCCACGGTTCATGCCCAGATCGACTGTTTTAGGCGCAAGGTGCGATGTGTTCGCACCGACGGGAGCAGGTTTACCTTCACCGGCGAGAAGGGAACCTTTGCAGCACAGAATGGACTTCCGCGGAGGAGAGTGCAGCCCATCTCTCATCAGTTGGCTAGCCTCATCCTAGGAGCAGTGGACGTGCGGAGTCCAGCTTTTCCTGCAGTGGTGGACCAGTACGTGGACGTCTTTCCCGACGACGTTCCAGGGCTACCTCCTCGTAGAGAGGTAGACTTTTACATCGACTTGTACCCCGGGACAGCCCCGATATCTACTCCAGCATATCGGATGGCCCCCGCCGAGCTTCGGGAGCTGCGGGTACAGTTGGAGGACTTGCAGAGCAAGGGGTTTATCCGACCCAGTGTTTCACCCTGGGCTTCCCCGATTTTGTTCGCCAAGAAGGCGGACGGGAGCTTGCGACTGTGTGTCGACTATCGTCGCCTGAACCAGGTGACAGTGAGGAACAAGTATCCGCTGCCACGGATTGATGACCTCTTCGATCAGCTCAAGGGAGCACGGTGGTTCTCGAAGATAGACCTCCGGTCAGGCTATCATCAGCTCAGAGTTCGAGACGAGGACGTGCAGAAGACGGCCTTCAGGTGTCGGTATGGCCATTATGAGTTCTTGGTTATGCCGTTCGGCGTAACCAATGCTCCAGCAGTGTTCATGAGCCTCATGAACAGGATCTTCCAGCCATACCTCGACCGATTTGTCGTTGTCTTCATTGACGACATTTTGGTATACTCGACGACTGAGGAGGAGCATGCCTACCACCTGCGAGTTGTGCTAGACACACTCCGAGAGCACCAGCTTTATGGCAACTCAAAATGCCAGTTCTGGTTACGTGAGGTCCATTTCTTGGGGCACATCATCTCTGAGGCGGGAGTTGCAGTGGATCCCGCGAAGATCGAGGCAGTGCTAGCTTGGGAGCCACCCAGGAGCGTGACAGAGGTGCGGAGCTTCTTGGGCCTAGCGGGATACTATCGGAGATTCGTGCCAGACTTCTCCAGAGTTGCGGCACCACTCTCAGCGTTGACGAAGAAGGGGAAACCCTTCGTGTGGTCAGACAGATGTCAGCAGAGCTTCCAGGAGCTGAGACAGAGATTGACCAGTGCACCTATCTTGAGGTTGCCTGAGGAGGGAGTTGGATACGTAGTTTACTGCGATGCATCAGGGACTGGACTCGGGTGCGTCCTGATGCAGGAGTGGGCCGTGATCGCCTACGGATCACGTCAGTTGAGGCCGCATGAGAAGAACTACGCCACTCATGACCTGGAGTTAGCAGCAGTGGTCTTCGCTCTGAAGACTTGGCGGCACTATCTGATGGGCGAGCGCTTCACAGTCTTTTCTGACCACCAGAGTCTCAGGTATATCTTCTCTTAGAAGGACCTGAACCTGAGACAGCGGAGATGGATTGAGTTCCTCCAGGACTATGACTTTGAGATAGTCTATACTCCTGGGAAGGGGAACGTGGTAGCCGATGCCCTCAGCAGGAGGACGGGCATTCAGCTACTTGAGGAGGCGACGGAGTAGCTAGCCTCCTTGCAGATATCCTTCGTGGATAGAGACGGAGCAGCCTTTCTTCAGTCTCTCACAGTCTCTCCTCCACTTCTACAGCGGGTCAGAGAGGCTCAGCGTGGGGACGCTGACTGTGAGACCCGGCGTGCACTGATATCCTCAGGTCAGGCGCCTGATGGTTTCTCCCTTGGAGCAGAGCACGACATCCTTTTCAGAGGACGTACCTTCGTACCATTCGCTTTACGAGAGGAGGTGCTGAGAGAGTTTCACACTTCTCCCTTGGCGGTGCATCCCGGAGTGGCGAAGATGTACCAGGATCTCAGACGACAGCATTGGTGGCCGGGTATGAAGAAGGCTGTAGCAGAGTTCGTTTCTCGATGCCTCACCTGTCAGCAGGTGAAGGCAGAGCATCAGGTACCAGCAGGCTTGGTACAGCCCTTGGAGGTCCCGGAGTGGAAGTGGGACGACATATCTATGGACTTCGTGACTGGACTTCCACGCACTTCCAGAGGTCACGACTCCATTTGGGTGATTGTCGACCGACTCACCAAGTCGGCACACTTCTTACCCATCAGAGAGCAGGGCTCAGTGGAGAGCTTGGGACGTCTTTACGTCCAGGAGATCGTACGGATTCACGGTGTTCCATCGTCTATCGTCTCCGATCGAGATGCTCGTTTCACTTCCCGGCTTTGGAAGGGGTTGCAGGAGGCGTTCGGGACGCGGCTCCACCTGAGCACAACCTTCCACCCTCAGACGGATGGTCAGACGGAGAGGACCATACAGACACTCGAGGACATGCTCCGTACATGTGTTCTCGACTTTGGTCGCAGCTGGGAGGACCACCTACCCTTGGTGGAGTTCGCGTACAACAACAGCTACCACTCCACCATCGGGATGGCACCATACGAGGCGTTGTACGACAGACCCTGCAGATCACCGTTGTGCTGGACAGACCCTGGGGAGTCAGCACTCGTGGGACCAGAGATGGTCCGAGCCACGACAGAGAAGGTCCAGATCATCCAGGAGAGGATGAGGACAGCTCAGAGCCGGCAGAAGTCATATGCTGACAGGAGGCGGAGGCCACTAGAGTTCGAGGATGGCGACCACGTCTTTTTGCGTGTCTCACCTCGACGTGGTTTACGAAGATTTGGCCGAGGCGGCAAGTTGTCTCCACGCTTCATCGGGCCTTTCCAGGTCCTCAGCAGGATAGGAGAGGTGGCTTATCGCCTGGCTCTACCACCTCAGTTGCACCGGGTGCACGACGTCTTCCACGTGTCTCAGTTGAGAAGATACGTGCACGACCCGACGCACATCATCGACTTTGGGGAGCTGGACGTGGACGATGGGGCGACTTTTGCGGAGGTCCCAGTGGAGATCGAGGATCGAAAGGAGCGGGTCCTACGTGGGCGGTCGATTCCTCTTGTGCGCGTCAGATGGCAGCACGGGAACCTCCAGGAGAGCACTTGGGAGCGGGAGGCTCAGATGCGTGCTCAGTACCCCCATTTGTTCCCCTAGTTTTTGTTGTATCTTTACAGGGACGTAAAGCCCTGAGGTGGGAGTAATGTAAAGACCCGCAAATTTCAAGGAAATTTTTTTCTTAATTTTCTTTGGAATTTTACAAGAGCGCAGCTTCAGACGGCACCTGATTCCAAGGCCCGGTGTGCCCGGAATCAATTTCCGAAGTTTGGCTCGGGTACGTTCAGTGAACGGACGAGCGGGTTTTTCTATCTTTTGAACCGGTGCCCGGAATCGAATTCTGAGGGCACCGATGAAATCGCAGCGCCGGTATTTGCTTAGAAACGCCTCTTCCGGAGTTGCGTTTGCTCAGACGTGGTTTTTAAATTTTGGGGCTTTAAGTCAGAAATAAAATAAAGTTTGTGCGACAACTTTATTTTATTTCACTTAAGCTGCTTGGAAGCCACTTGAAGCCACTTAAAGATGGCTTGAACTATGTTGAACTGGATAGGATGCAATCCAGAAATATCCTACCCCCTTGGTAGGATATTTGTGAGGTGGGGCCCGCACGAGCCCCGCCGTTTCTTTTGCTAAGTAACGCACCCGCGAAAACCCGTCAAGTAACTGAAAAGTCAACCGATGCGTTTTCTTTAATTCTTAACAGACCATTTAATTGGGCGGTTTATTTCGTGAATTAAATGGGTTGTTTCATTCGTTGAATTAATTCAACGAATTTAATGGGTCGTTACTTACGCGTTTGCGTTCGTTGGCAAAATAATAAAATAAGACCAACTCTTTCTTTTGGAGGATTACTCGTTGTGTGAGATTCTCTGGGCCTCCACCTTCCCCGCGAAGAACGCGAAGAACGCGAAGAACGCGAAGAACGCGAAGAACGCCGGCGACCGGAATTCGACGACGCACACCGTGATCTGCGACGTCGACGAGCTCTACCCGCGACGTTCTTCGGTGACGCCTCTTCTTCCGCGGCCGATCCTCGTTCGGCAACTAAGGTGAGAATCGGATCGTTTAAATTCTCCCTTTTTTTTAAAATTTCATGGCAACGGATTTAATTAATTAAATCCGTTTGTTCTTGATCCGGAGATTGGCGACGCGACGCCAGATACCGCGACGACGCGTCGATCCCCTTCTTCCGCGACGATCTCACGTCCGACGACGACTTCGAGGTAGGGGTTTATTTTCTTGATGATTCTTTCCCGTGTTTATTCTTTTGAAATAAAGAACCCGATCCCAGAACAATTTTAAATTATTTTAAAATTGTTGATTGGTTGTTTTTATTCCTCCCGTTATTTATGACTAACGCGGAGGGTGCGGATCTAACAAACAAGACCCGGCAACCCTCCGCCAATCTTCCTTTTTTTGTGCCGATTTGGCAGACGACGACGAACCGCGCGGCAAGGGCGATCCGTTGATCCCGCAATGAAGATCGGCCCCCGGGAGGAGCAACGACGCAGTCGGGAGGCAAAACGGGCCACCGGAGCAACTCCGGCGGCCCGCGGAAGGTGGTGGCGGCGCGGGTCGCCGGCGCGGCGCGGGTCGCCGGCGCGGCGCGGGTCGCCGGCGCGGCGGCGGCGAACCGCCGGACCGCTTCCGCGGTCCGGCCACCCAGCACGCGGCCCGCGCGGGCCGCGTTTCTCCAAAGCCGCGGGTCAAACCCGCGGCGGCTCACTCGGCCGCTCGGCCGAAGCCGAGCCGGCCGGTCCGGTCGGCCGGGCTGCGCCCAGGCCGGACCGGACCCGGTTCGGCCGACCCAGGGGGGGTTCGGGCCGGGTCGCCCCGGGCCCAGAACCCCCGTTTCGGGCCCTCTTCGGTCTTTCGCCCATATCTTGGGCCTGGGACCTCCGATTGACGAACCGTCAGCGGCTACGCGATCCTTGGATCGAGACGGTCGTTTCGGTATATTATAATCAAGGTTTCGGAAGACTTTGGGTTCGGCCGGGTTGGTTCGTACACGAAACCAACCGGGCCCTCGGAGCGGAAACGCTCATAACTTGAGCTACGGACGTCCGAACGACGTACCGTCAGCTGTGGTAGTTTCCTCTAAGTGAGACGGAACTTTTGGCATACTCCGCCCGAGGATCGGATACAAGCGGAGTACGGTCGGGTTGGTTTTGCCCTAAAAACCAACCGGGCCCCTGGGACGAAAATGCCAATAACTCTCAGACCGGGCGTCCGATTGACGCGCCGTCTGTTGCGTTGAGATCCTGTTGTCGATACGGAACTTTGGGATATATCAACTTCGGACTATGTGTCAGTTGATGTATCAGCCTCTCGGATCGTGGAGCGGACCCTCCTAAACGAGCTCGCTATGTGCGGGAACCCTAGCGCTGGCTGTGACTTCGACGACAGAGCAGAGATCCTCCGTGGACTGCGACGACGGCAGAGCAGAGATCCTCCGTGGACTGCGGCGACGGCAGAGCAGAGATCCTTCGTGGACTGCGGCGACGACTGTGCAGAGATCCTCAGTGGACTGCGTCGACTACTGCACCCAGCGATCCTACGTGGATCAGTGCTACAGGTTCTGTGTGAGCCCGATCCTATGTGGGTCCTTACTACCGGTTCTGTGTGAGCCACTGCCTACAGGTTCTGTGTGAGCCCGATCCTACGTGGGTCTTTTGCGGGGGTTAGTACCTATCGATCCTTCGTGGGTCCGACGACTTAGATGGATCAGTGATCATCTTTGACGTCATCTGAAAAAGTATACCTGGTTGAGCTGAATCTTATGTTACTCTCCTTTGTGGATTCTGTTGAACTATCCTATGTGGATTTACTGTTTACTCTCCTTGTGGATTTGAGTCTTGCTTTCCTTTGTGGATTGAGTTGTTCTTGAGCTCGTGAGCAGAGCTAGAATTGGGGACTTAGGTATATGTATGGGCATATACCTAAGTCGAGTCAGATGTTACTTCGTGATTGCATCTTTCCTTTGTGCTATATCCTTTGTGGATTTCGGGAGACCTTCGGGGGTCTCGGGGTCCTTACTGAGTAGCTTATACTCACCCCTGCACGGGCTATGCCCGCACTTCGTGGTGTTGGTTGCAGACGACGGACAGCGCTGATCGTGGAGGAGGCGCGTGGAGCAGGACGGTACCTGGAGGTGGACCACTGGGCGGGACGTGCTCGGAGCGGACGTGGGACCCGAGGAGCCTGGAGGCTATCTGTACCCACCCTTCAGGTGGGATTGCCAGTGGACGACACGAGGCCACCGTCTTTTCTTCAGTTGCTGTACTTTACTTTTCAGTTGTACTTTACAGTTGGGCTTGTATTTCCGGCCCCCTTTACTTTTCTGCACTTTGTAGTTACTTTCCGCTTGCTGACTCTGTGTGGTTGTTACTTATAAAGGCAATGCCTTCCCTGTTTACTGGGATTTTACGCCTTGGTGCTAGTCGCCAGCCCCTGGCCTATGGAAGGCGGGCTTGGGGTAGTCACGGCACGGGCCCCGAGGACGGGTCGTGACATAGAATCCAAAAATAAAATCCATTTTTCAAAAATATTTTTCTACATATGATTAATTTAATATTTAATTAAAATCATAATTTATTCAAAAAAATAACATTTTTAAAATATTTATTTTCTTATTCCAAGATATAGGTATATCATACTCCCACTTGAATCTTATTTATATACTATCATAGGTAAGTTTAACATTAACTAGGGTATTTTAATATTAATAAGGGTAACATTAATATTCATAAGGGTATGTTAATATCCATAAAAAATTAAGTTGGTCATATTATACTCCAAACATCTTACTGATTGCAATTGTGTATGTCAGATTTTCAAAATTCAAAATATAGAAGTGAAAAAATTATGTTTAAAGGTCACATAGTACATAGTAGTTTATTGTGTTGTGATTTCATGTGATTATATGAAAAATTTATAAGAAAGTAATTTCCATTGAAAAACATTAGGTCGTTACAATCTTAGTCTATCTCATGAGATATAAATCTTTACCCAATGCATTAGAGTGAGATATAGGTCCCACACATCACATAAAAAAATCATACATACATGTTCCAAAAACTTATAAAATAATATTATCTTAACTCGTGAAATGAAATGGGTATCATAAACATGTAATCATATCATAACCTATGGAAAAAATACACGATTTATAATCATTTCATCAAAAACATAACCCGTGAAAGAGAAACAGATTTCATAAATATCATGACATTAATCATAACCAACCAGAGAAATAATATGAATGGAAACATTGAATAATTCCCCCAGAAAGGCATGAGTAATGCCAAATAATGTTATTTTAGATGGTAAATAATTTTGAAATATATTTAAAAAAAATTCTTGAGGAAAATATCTTTTATTATTTGAAAAATTATTTTTAAAACATAAATCCTTTTGAAAACATTTTTCTTTGAAAACAACATTGAAAATTTATCAAGGAATATTTGAAAATAATAACACATTTTTAAATCCCCTTTTCCTTGAAAATTATCTTCAATTATCATTTTAATACATTTTTTAAAGCATTTTTGAAAACATGGTTTTTGAAATAAACAAATTTCTGACTGAAGAGAGAAATACAGTCAAGTTTTTCTTAAAAACACTTTCTTAATTATCTTAAGTACCAAATAGTTTAAAAATGTACCAATATATTAGGATATCTTTAATAACCAGAGTATAATAAAATTAATGAGTGTTCTTGAGATATGGATCATGATATTTCATTAATTGAAGCATAATCACAAACAATCTCAAAATGCAATGAGATTGTTTCAATAAACTCTTATCACTTGGTAACTTGGGATCATACTATCCATGTAAGAAAAGTAAATTACATGAATCTTAAAATATAATTAAAATAAGGAGATTAATTATATAACATGTAAAATGGAAGTATATACACCTCAAAAAAAGGTGCACAACAAAACATGAGTCTCAAAGAAGGCAAATTGAGACAAAACTATTTTACCGATTTAGTAACTTTTGAAACATAAATAACATGAATAAAATATCATATAATGGATATTTAAATACCTATAAATTTAAGTATAAGAATCATTGAATACATCCATGGGTAGTATACACACCACACAAAAGGAATGGATGGTGAATAAAGCATGTATCTCACAGAAATAACAAGTGAGATGAAATCTCCTTACCTTATGTCTTGACTCTCATCGTACTCATTCAAACCACCTGTATAATAAATATAAATTTATTATAAATATTTTATGGAAAATATTCTTATATATAATTTTATATATGGTTTGATCATGACTTTATATTACCCTTTTATTAAGAATCCTATGTTAAGATCTCACTTCAGGTAATATCAGCTTTGTTCTTCACGTGTATTAATTTGTTATATCTTTGGTACTTATACTTATATCATGATTAAATAATTTAAAACATGATATAAATATCATTTATATTCATTATATTTTTATTATAATAATCTATATAATATATAAGTACAAAATGGAATACACCATTCATGGAGACAGTAAGTTGTACGTACGCATGAACATTATTTCCGTTTTTATTATTGCATTGAAAAAAATAAAGTAAATGACATATGTATATATATATATATCATTATTAAAGTATAATTAAAATATATTATATATAATTTAATTTCATTAAACCCATCATTAATACATTCCATGTAGTGTGTGAATAAATCACATCACTTTGAGGGGGTGGTGGTCCACACTTTCTCAAACAAAATTACCATATTTAAACCAAATTTAAAGTATAAATATATGTGTTGTAAAAGTATCAAATAAGATTAAATAAATAATAAATATAATATATAAAAAATATAAATATAGTTTCCATCATAATTTCCACCATGAGAGGCGGTAAGAAAAAATGAACAATCATCGTTTTGTGAGGTGGTAGTTCGCCCTACACATAAACAGTATGTTCGTTACCCATTATATAGAGGTGCGTGTAAGTGTAGGTAGAAACCTTAGCATAAAAAATCATAATATATTTAATATACCTGTGTTTTTATACAATCATGAAATAAATAGAGTATTGGGGGTGGAGAAATAAAATAATTGAAAGGAGTTTGAGAGAAGTCGTTACCTCTTAATCGGGTAACTCCTTTTGGTTTGTGTCAAAAAGATTCATTGGAATACTTTCTGCCCAAGTTTAGGCCTCTATAATTAATTTAGGGATATTGGTAAGTGTATTGAGAAAATATTGGACTAAAATAATTGGTCTTAGAGGTGTTAATAAGAGGAATAGGTGGTGGAATTTTATAGGGAAGGGAAAGGACACACTTTGCATTTTTGAAAACAAGTTAGGTGTACCCACATTTTTACCTAAACAAAGTCATAAAAAACAAAAAACACTCAATCATAGAAGGTTAATGGATGAATAATTTTCATAAAATGGGTGCTTGAAAATTCTCTAAGTCGTTTTGGGTCTTAAATTTAAGGTTTAGTACTTTATTAATCCCATTTTTCTCTTAACCATTATAATTAATTTTAATCACTTTTACTAATCTTTTTGGTAAAAAAGTTGACCTTATTATAAATTATAAATTATTATGATTAAAAATATGAAATATATTTTTTCAAATTATAATCACAGAAGTGGTAGAAATTAATTTAAAATTAATTTCTCTGACGGGATGACACTGAGGGTTTTTAAAGTAAAAACGTCCAAACTTTTGTTAAGTTTTTATACCAAATTTCAAAGTGAAATTGATTCCAAAAACCTTAATTGGATTAATTGATAAAAATATGATCTAATTAAACCTTTAAACCAAATTAAAATATAATTTAACCTTATAAACAATTTTTAATTAAATTTCGGTGTTTTTCACTATTCATCTAAAAATAAAGTTTCTCATAAAAATCCCAAAAATTCACCCTAAGATAATTTAGACCTTATGAATTTAAAAATGTAGTTTATTTTATAAATTTAAATTTCTAAATATTTCTAAAATTAATTTTATTGTTTTTCATAGAAGGACATGAAAAGTATTTTATTTGAGAAAATAGTATTTTTAGACATATAAGGACTTTACCAAAAATTATATCTTTCATTATCAATATGTTTTATTTATATAAAAATATTATAAAAAATATTTTAAAATTACTTATCAGTATTCATATTACTAAGTTCAACGGATATATTATAATTACACCATTTAAATAATTATAACAATAAAATGACATTTTGTAGAAACCCAGTGTTGCGTATAACGTATGCCAATTTGGTATTGCATGTTTCATTTGCCAAGTTAGTGTTGCATGTAATGTACGCCAAGTCAAAAAATAACCTCGATGTTCCATATAGATCACGCTAAGATTTATGTTGTGTGTAGTGTATGATTAACTTGGTGTTGCGTATAACACAATCCAAACATAGTGATTTAATATAAAATAAACTATTTTCGGTGTTACATGAAATGAAAAATATTGCAAAGGTTAAATTAATTTGAAAAAAATAATTCAAAAAATCTCGGGGTGTTACATTTTACACCCCTTAAAATGAATTTCACCCTCGAAATTTTTTTGGGTTATCAAAGGTTTAATACTTGAAATTTTCATTCATTGAAACACACATCGTAAAAATGGATATTAAAACTTTCCCTTAAAAAGGGAAAGTTGGAGCCATAATGGTTACCCAAAGTAACATTTCACTAGGTTTACACATAGGATAACATAGGTTGGGATTGAAGCTTGGACATGGAGTAAAAGTGTAAATATTTATAGATATTGATTGGGGTAATCAATAAAAAACAAGTGAATGATCATATAAAAGTTGAGGGCCTTAAAGTCATGAATCTGTGATGATTTAAAGGCCACAGGTTCAACAACATTAAGGTATTAAGACAACAAATTTTCTTTTGATCATTATCCTAATGTTGAGTAATTATTTTATTGACCAAGAATATAAGGAAATATACTTAATTGATATATTTCTATAAACAAAATTTCATTCTTTAGTCGTGCTTTTATCAATTTTTAATTCATACATTACTTTATGTAACGGACATATAGAAATTAACATTGATGTCTGAAGTGCTAAAATACACTTTTAGCAGATCTTAAGGCCTACAAAAGAATTAAAAGTACAACTATTTATCTATAACTATTCTTAAAAATCAATATAGTTAATACATTAATCTCTAAACATAAAAAGTAACACTACTGTTTCATCATAAATAATTATTCATCAAAAGTAATTATACTTTAACCAATACATCATGTAGGCCAGTGGTAGGTGTGAAACCCTTATCGTCCTTCGGTCATTGGTTCAAGACCCATGGCCTTACCATACTTGATTGTTTGTCACCTAACATACATGATGTCTTTTTCTAAAACCACACTAATATAATTTACAAAATAAATAATATGTAAATCCTTGAAATAAGGTTAATCACTAAATAGCCTTTTAACCAAGGTTTTCAATACAAACTCAGTTCATAAATACTTCCTCCTAGGTTTAACTAAATCTTTTCATGAATAGTTAACCTTATAACCCTTATGAAAGATGAAAATCCAAAAATTTATAAATAAAGTCACAAAATAATCTTAACATTGATTACCTCACATTTGAAACATGTGAATAACCTTATCATATATTCTCTTGAAACATAGTAATAACTTGAATTACCATAAATACTTTTGGAAAACATTCATGCTTCATTATTCCATAGATTACTAGATATATTCCATAAACCCAAGTGGTTGTAAAATTTATCCATGATAGCATAAAATACTTTTCAACAAGTCCTTAATTAGTTCCAAGGTAATTAGTACCATCCAATTTACCTATATCCAACATATATTTATCCAAACAACATTATCATAACATAAGGAACATATTAATGGTTATATTTCCCTTAATCATGTGTTTTCCATGGAAATAACCTTTCCATTAAATCAATTTTCTATTCCATTGGATCTATTCAATGTATTATGGTAAATCATTAGTAAAAAAACATAAACTTGAAAATCCTTATATATTTCACCTTTAATATAACATAATTCTTGAATCCAAATACATAAAAATTTTATTATTCCACTTCATCCTTATTCCATTAACAAGGATACCTCATCCTATTACATAATACCTATTTCCTTTCACATTTCATATGTAGTCTCAATATCATCTGCAATGTATCCATTACTCACACCATCTTGCTGATTCTCTTCAACAGATTTCCTCTTGGGACATTGAGTTTAATAATTAACATTTATTACACAATTAAAACACTTAACCTTTAATGACTACTTAGAGAATCCAATATTCTCATCCATTTCATTAACCGAATTCTTCATTTTTTCCTTGCAGTCACTTGCTTTGTGTCCTTGTTTTCCAAAGTCAAATCATCTTATTATTTCTCTAATACATTCACTTTGGTTATTCTTTCTAAATTCTTGACACAAAGTAAACCAAATCTTATTTTCTCTATGGCCTCTATTACCTGAACTCTCAGCGAACTCCTTCTTTCTATTCCTTGGGGAGTCTGAGAGTTGGTTAAGGTACATGTTGTTAAACATGTTCCATGAAAACTGGTTAGGCATGATCATAATGTCTTTCAATCCAGTGATCACCCCACATGACTGATCATTAGAAAATCATCCATCACATTCAACATTAATCCAATTCCTTACGGTTCCCTCCATTGACTAAAACCCAAATCATAGTGTGAGCAACACTTATCATAGCAGAAAACCACACACTCATGAATGGAATTACTTATAGTATATCTAAATCATGACACCTTCCTTAATATATGACACCCTAGGTTCATCCTAGGTTATTCATAGACAAATTGTATTTAAATCCTTCATAATGGTTTGTGAATAGTTTTTGAATTCCCAATGTATATCCCCCAGGAGTGTCAAACCATGTGTGTAGTAAGACCCATTGTTGTGTACCAGATTACCCTGAGTTAGGCCCAGAATATCTTTTCAGAGTTGTTACCACTAGGTACATCTGTTTCATAAACACATCCACATGCAGTATCCAGACATGGATTTATTTATAGTAAACCACTCACTCTATCCTTTACCAAAATTCCATAAAATTTTCCTAAATGTTAACTCATCCTTATACTTATCCTTATAGACATCCATATACATATCCTTAGAAATATACCTAGGGATCTCACTAAAGTTTCCTCATCCTAGTTTCCAAAAGTTAACTAAACCTTTTCTATGATACCAAATATAGAGACCCTCGCTTTTCATACATTAACATTACATAACATTTGAAGAATATTTAAAAAATTATACAAATAGATGCCCAAAGACCATACTAGTCAAGTGGCTTTGGAAACATGGAAACATAAACACAGATACATAATTGATCTACATTATCTCCCACTAGGTTCTTCCTAACTAACACCCTTATTAGACACATCAAACATAATAAATATCTTCATAACATGGGGAAGGAAACATAAAAAGTGGTGATCTCAAATGCCAAGTAAGGGTAACAAGGGAGATATGTAAGCATAATCAAGAGCATAGGGGTATGATAACATGATCATGAAAATAGAAGATCACACCCTACATATCAAGGATCATATGAATGAAACATGGCATAAATATTGGAATTTAATAAGACATTAATTGCAAGGAAGTAAAGAAAAAAATCCATGAAATTATAACATAGGAATAAAACATGGAATTGTGGTAGAAAAATAAGTATATAATATTATTTCCACAGTATCCAAGGCATCGCTTCCAAGACCATGTTCGTAGTATGGGTCCACTCTCCATACTATCTTGGTAGTCATGTTTTACTCATATGGCCATCTTAGTAGCATGTGTTCACTCCTCATGCCATCTTGGTAGCCATGGTTCATTACCATGGCCATCTCAGTAGTCAAGGTTCACTCCCAATACTATCTTATTTTATCTCATGAGATATAAATCTTTACCCAATGCACTAGAGAAATATATAAGTCCCACCAATATTATAAAGAAATCATACATACATGTTCTAAAAAATCATACAAAAATACTATATTAACCCATTAAATTAAATGGGTATCATAAAAATGTAATCATATCATAACCTATTAAAAAATATATAGGTTTAATAATCATTTCATCAAAAGCATAACCTGTGAAAGAGAAATGGATTTCATAAAGACCATGACATTAAGCATAACCATTAAGAGAAATGATATAAATGAAAAAATTTAATAATTTCTCCAAAAAGGCATGAGTAACACCAAATTTTTTTATTTTAGATGATAAATAATTTTGAATTATCTATTAAAAACATTTCTTTAGGAAAATATCATTTCTTCTTTGAAAAATGCTTTTTAAAACATAAAGCCTTTTGAAAACCTTTTTATTTGAAAATAGATTTGAAAAATTATAAAGGAAGATTTTAAAACAATAAAACATTTTTAAAATCCTTTTTCCTTGAAAATGATCTTCAAGGATCATTTGAAAACATTTTTTAAGACATTTTGGAAAACACGGTTTTTGAAATAAAATAGATTTTCGATCGAAGAGAGAAATATGGTCATATTTTTCTTAAAAACATTTTATTAATTATATTAAGTACCAAAGAGTGGGAAAACAGTACAAATACATGAGGATATCTTTAATAACCATATTATAATAAAATTCATGAGTTTTCTTGATAGATTAATCATGATATTTCATTAATTTAAGCATAATCATAAACAATCTTGAAAAGTGGTGAGATTGTTTCAATAAACTCTTATCCCTTGGTAACTTGGTATCAAACTCTCCAAGTAAGAAAAGGAAATTAAATTAAGTTTAAAATATCATGAAAATAAGTATATTCATGATATAACATGTAAAATTTAAGTATATACACCTTGAAAATAATCTAGGTGCATAACAAAACATGAGTCTCAAAGAAGGAAAATTGAGACAAAACTATTTTACCGATTTGATAACTTTTGAAATGCAAGTCCCATGAAATAAATATCATATAATGGATATGTAAATACCTATAAAAATAATTATAATAATCATTAAATACATTTTTGGTTAGTATACACACCACATAAAAGGAATGGATGGTGAATAAAGCATGTATCTCACATGAATATCAAGTGAGATGAAATCCCCTTACCTTATGTCTTGAATATCGTCGTGCTTGTTCAAGACACCTGTATAACAAATATAAATTTATTATAAATAATTTACAGAATAATATTATTATATATAATACCATATATGGTTTGATCATGATGTTATATTACCCTCTTGTAAACAATCCTATTTTAAGGTCTCACTTTGGGTAATATCCACTTTGTTCTTCGCATGTGTCTTAATTTGTTATATATTTGGTCCTCATACTTATATCCTGATACAAAATGTAAAACCATGATATAAATATCATGTATATTCTGTATATGTTTATTATAATAATCTATAGAATATATAAGTATGAAATGGAATACACCGTTCATGGAGACGGTAAGTCGTACGTACACATGAACACTGTTTCCATTTTTATTGTCGTATTGAAATAAAGAAGGTAAAAAAATATGTGTATATGTATATATATATATATCATTATTATACTATCATTATTATATCTTATATATCATATAATTTCATAAAACCAATTCTTAATACATTCCATGTAGTGTGTAAACAGATCACATCGTTTTGAGGGGGCGATAGTCCACACTTCCTCAAATGAAATTATCGTATTTACACCGAATAGAAATTATAAAGATATGTGTTTTAAAAGGATTAAATAATCTTAAATACATAATAAATATAATATATAACATATATAAACATATTTTTCATCATAATTTCCACCACGAGAGGCGTTAAGGAAAAATGAACAACCATCATTTTGTGAGGCGGTAGTTTTCCATACACATAAATAGTATGTTCATTACCCATTAGATGGAGGTGTGTGTAAGTTTAGGTCAAAAAATTAGAATAAAAAACCTAATATATTGAATATACTTGTTTTTTATACAATCATGGAATAAAGAGAGTGGAGGGGGTGGATAAAGAAAATAAAAGAAAGGATCTTGAGAGAATTTTCCACCTCTTAATTGGGTAACTTCTTTTGGTTTGTGCCAAAAGTCTTCCTTGGATTTATTTATGCCCAAGTAAAAGCTTCTAAGATTAAGGGAGGGATTTTGGGAATTTTATTTGGAAGATCTTGGCCAAAACTAAGTGGTTTGAGAGGTGTGAAGAATAGGAAGAGGTAGTGGCCTTTTATAGGGAAGGGAAAGGACACACTTTTCATTTTTGAAAACAAGTTAGGCGTACCCACATTTTTACCTAAAAAAATCATAATAAACCTAAAAACTCAATAATGAAAGGTTAATGGACAAATAATTACCAGAAAATAGGTGTTGGACTAGTGTCTATACAACAACCCTTCTTTTTATTACACATTAATACATGATTTAATTACATAAAATTACACTTAATACAACCCTAAATATTAATAAGTCTAGTGTATTTAAGAATTAGGTACATTTCATTAAAATTTTAAACATGAATGACAACATATTTATGAAAAACTTCTTTAACATTCTTGAGCTTAAAACTACATTGGATAACTCGAGGAAAATACATAAGAAATGGGTGATCCATAAATCCCAATAAGGAAATAAACATGGAATAACCTAAAGATAATAATATATGTTAGAAAAGGCATATCAATGAGTCATAAAGGAACATGAACAATAAGGTGTGATATAGCATGATAATCATAACATGGAAAATGTGGAAACAACTTAAAACACCACATCATAAATATAAGTCAAGGCTAAGCCACCAAGACTTCATGGTGGAAAAGTCCCATAAAGGAATCGGGTACACCCTTGTCCCAATATGATGAATCATGATACTAAACATTACCCAATTCTTTGGAGTTATATATAATTCCGGGCGTGCCCGTCACTTTCATTTAATTCTCATGCTTAAGTGTGCCACATAGATCATAAAACATGGATTCATTCATCATTATAATTTATTTCACAATCAAGGAGTGCAGAATACATACATGTAATTACCCAATAAAAATGCATATATTCATAAAAGTGAACACCATTGATAGGAAATGGGTATGGTATTCACTACACATTTAGTTTATCATGGAAAATCACAATGAAAATTCGACAACATAACAACATCACTTAAAAGTTCATAAAATGGGTTGATAAGAGAGAAATGGATCTATCATCATTTGTAAATTAATTGGACAGTAATAGGGACATGAAAATACATGTCTACACATTTATAATTAGAAAAATATGGCATACAATAATAAATAAGATTGAATATAAAGGGAGAGGAAAGGATGCTTATGAAATTTTGACATGGTAATGGGTGTACATGGGAGGGATTAATGAGAGAGAAAGGGGTATCTCATCATTTTTAAATAATAAGGGAATTATAGTGGAGGTTTTAAAACATACCCCATCATTAAAAATTAAAAATAGAAGGGAATAATATAGAGGATATTCTTGAATAAAAGTGAGAAAGAGAGGATCCCTTACCTTAAGAGTATGACACAAAAAGATTGAAAGGGGATTATTGAGAGCTTGGGGGAACCTTGGGAGGATTATAGAGAGATTAGGGAATATTAAGGTCATTCTAAGAGGATTTTTAGTGAAGAGAAGTGGGAGACTGGGTGGGTTTATATAGGAAAAGAGAGGGATTTATTTAATATTTAGGTTTTGGACTATGCAAAATAAAATATTTCAAAACAAAAACCTTCCCATGGTTTTTACCCCTGTTTTTTTACAAAGTGGATAAGTTTTCATTATTTTATTAGGAAAAGGGTCGAACATATTAAAATAATTCCCTTGCTTATGTGGTGATGAGTCACACATTTAAATAAATGAATTTAAAACTCTAAAATATATTAAATGTTTTGGAGGATTCATAAAGGCTTAATAAAATTAATCAAATAAACTTAAAATAATATTATTTTAAGGTGAAAACATATATTTTTCCTATTATACCCATTATAGTATTTATTACATCATTTTTGGGTCATTATGATGTCATAAAACACACTGTATATTTATACGGTATTTAATTTTTACCCAAAAATTCAACTATCTCAGAAAATTATGAAAAATACACTATTTGATAATTTCTATGTTCTAATTCAAAAAATAATATTCATTTTATATAAATAATTTTTTAAATATGTTCATTTTCACTTTTAATATAATATTTGACATTTATTAAAAAATGATGGGTTTTTGACAATAATAGTTTTTGAACCCTTATAAAAAGTACATTTCAATTCATAAAAAATTATATGACCATTTATAATTAATAAACCTTATTTAATAATACTATTTATTTAAAAAATCCATTAATTGGTCCAAATAAATCCCTTAATTTAATTTGAATATTACATGAAAATACAATTTGTGTTTAATTGAATCAAAATCAAAATCATTTATAAAGTAACAATAAAAATGAAAAAAAATCCTTATTCTATACAATATACATATTTATATTTTTAAGGTCTTGATACATATACCCTTATTACATTGGAATACACCCTAAGAGTAAGGTGCGTGATAGTGAGACTTTCATGGGGCCGTTCGACAAACATGGTTTGGGCTATGATCTCGATGATCTCAAACTTATCCCGTAAATAGTTTTGCTCATGATTAAGTTATTTGATCTCAACTTGGGATTGTTCAAGGAAAAATAAAGGTGATTATATCTCCCTTTTAAGCTCTGATAAATGGGCTTCATAGGGTATAATCGTATTGGATGAGTCCATCACTTTCTTTGTTTGAGTCAATTGGATTCGTTAAAGCCCTATATTTATACTAATCATGTGATCATTGTTTAATGACTATATTTATAATGATAATATTCTTAATGGTCTTTTAAATATAAATATATAACCAAGTAAGTGTATTTTTTTTCTATAACCATATTACATAACAATACATTTAATTAAAACACAAAGGGAATCTTTATTTATAACAGTTTGGATCATTAAAATCTCCCCCCTCGAGAAATTTCACCCTCAAAATTTTCATTTAACTCCCACTTAAAACAGATGAGTGTAATTTTGTCTCATCACTTCCTCTGGTTCCCATGTTACTTATTCAAACTTGTGGTTTCTCCACATCACTTTGACAAGGTGTATTTTCTTATTTCCTAGAACATTGTCTCTACGATCTGAGATCTTCATCGGATGCTCCTCATAGGACAGATTATTATCCAATGGTACCACCTATGGTTTGAGTACATTTGAGGGTTCATGTATGTACTTCCTCAAGTGTGATACATGGAATACATCATTAACTCAAGATAGGTTAAGTGGGAGTGCAAATCGATAGGCCACCGCTCCAATGTGATCAAGTACCTCAAAGAGGCCGATCTATCTTAGAATAATCTTTACCTTCTTCCCAAATCGTATCACTTTATTCCATGGAGATATGAAGAGGAATATTGTGTCTCCAATATCAAACTCTAGGTCTCATCAACGATTATGAGCATAACTCTTATTCCAACTCTAAGAAGCCTTGATGTGTTGTTGAATAGTCTTAACCTTTTTCACCATTTCCTTAACCATTTCAGAACCTAGCAATTTTTGTTCCCCAACTTCATCCCAACATGAAGGTGTCCTGCACCTATTCCCATAAAGGGCTTCATAGGGATCCATTTGTATGCTCGTTTGGAAACTGTTGTTGTAAGAGAACTCGTCCAGAGGAAGATTTTGATCCCATCATCCTTTAAAGTTTATTGAGTATGATCTTAGCATGTACTCAAGTGTTTGGATAGTTTTCTTAGATTTGCCATTAGTTTGAGGGTGATCGGCCTTGCTAAAGTTCAACTATATATTATATCATGTTAGAGACTATTCCAGAACTTAGAGGTGAATCTTGAATCTCAATCATATACAATCGATAGTAGTACTCCATACAACCTGACCACTTCCCTGATGTATATCCATGAAAGTAGATTCAATGATAATTACTCTATTATCATAATTAATTGTGTAGTGTTTTGAAGACAATCCAGCAAAATCCATATAGCATTATTCCATCCTGATGTCTTTAGATGATTAGTGACAATGTCCATGGTGATGTTTTCCCATTTTCATGTAGGTATGGGTAATGGGTGCATCATCCCCTTGGATTTTTGTCTTTACACTTTCACTTGTTGACATACAAGACATCTTGGTATATATTATTTGATCTTCTTCTTCATATTATCACACCAATAGTTTTCTCAGAGATCTCGACACATCTTCATGCATCCTGGGTGGATAAAGAAGGTTGAGCTATGTGCATCATCCAAATACTCCTTATTTAACTTAGGATTTGATGGTACACATAGTCTTTCCCCAAATATCACAAAACCTTCATAATTAACATTAAAATATGAGGATTTACCTTTCCTTATAGCTTCTACTTTCTTTTAAATTTCCAAATCAACTATTTGGGCATCCTTTAACCTCTCTAGAAGAGATGGTTGAGCAATCATTTGTGAAAGGATTGATGATGTTCCTTCCTTTATGATTACCATGTCCATACTTCCCTGTAGTGACCCTAGACTTTTTCACATAACATTACATGATTTTATGCATAATTATACATCAAAATACAAGCCATGTATGGTGAAGTCTAGTGTCTTTGAAGACTAGGTACATAAAACTGAAAACATAAACATTTTTTAATTTAATCTTCATATTGAGCTCATAACTTCCATTGTGCTCATACATCAGAATAGGATAACCTAGGGATAACATAAAAAAAGGGCTGAGATAAAAATCCCAGTAAAGGAACAAGAAAAAGAATAAATCTTTAGCACATTGGTTAGGAAGCATGACATAATGATATAAAAAGGCACATAACGTAATTGAACATATGGAACTATAACATTTATAACTTGAGATAATATAAACATGGAATCATAGTAATTTTGAAGAAACATAAAACATGAATTTAGAATGATTCAAGGCTTGTTTTACTTAGAGGAGCATAAGTCAAGGTTAACCACCTAGACCGTCGCACATGGTAGCACAAGTCAAGGCTACCTGCGAAGACCGTTGCATATGGTAGTAAAAGTCAAGGATAACCACCAAGACCATTGCACATAATGTATAATGAGACTCAACTTCACCCAATTTATTGGAACACTATTTGGGAACACCCATCTTAACATGTTCATTAATATTCTTTCTAAATAATGAATCATACATAATCAATCATATAAAAACATAAGGGAACCCATGGAAAGAAACGGGTATCACAATCATGTCATAAAGCATAATTTAATGGGAGTATCATAAAAGTATCCATGAAGGAAAGGAATTAAAACATATATAGGAATATATCATGGTAAGTTATACCAAATATAAGTGATAACATATAAAAAGAGTATTTCTGAAATTTTAGCATTAAAACATTTTAGTTTGGTTTTAAGGAAAATACTAAAGAGCATTTAAAATCGAAAAAGAAGTAATATTTTATATAAAACCAGAAGTGAAACAAGAAGGTTTTTATAATATAGAGACATATTTTATAAAAAAATGGTGTCTTAAAATAGATGGTAGTGTGCACTTGAAATTGGGTAAAAATTCAAGAAGTTTCCTTAAAATGACTTTGCTTATCGGGAAGTATTGAGGAGGGAAAGCATGTATATCTCCAAAATAGAATGATTAATGGATATTGATACATGATTTTGTACATATAAACAGAAATTATAATTTGTACATAAATAAAATATATTATTTCATTTGGGTAAAAAGAGAGTAAGAACAACCTGAAGGAATAATGGAGGTTCAGGTAGAATCCCTTACCTTAAGTCTGATGGTGTTCTACACTTGATATTAATAACCTGAATAATAAAATTATGTTAATTAATTAATAATTACAGAACCTATTTTACATGTAATTTATTTATTGTAACCCTTTTTAGTTCATTAATAACCTTTTTGATTGGTTATGAGGTTCAATTTCATTGTTTGGGTCCATTTGTTTCATAATCAGTTTACTTATATACATGAACAAATAATCATGAAAAATGAATATGGTTGTCCAGAATTGGATTTATATTATTAAAAATAGATTATGTTACATGGTTTTAAATTTCATTTTGTTACTTGGAGTGAAGATGATTCATTATATAAAACTTTAGTGATAACCTTTTGGGTTAATTGGTGGTTTTTTATCACAATGAACACATTTTGTTTTATAACTCAAAACCATGTGTACGAAAAGATTCAAAAACCATAGATGAAAAATAATAAATATATTATAGTCTAGTTTAACCATAATAATGGTTTAATTACCAGAATTTAATATGCTAATGGAAATTGAAAACCCGTCATCCTTGAATGTGGTAAATTAACACATCTCAGATAGTGTTTTTACTACTAGTATAAAAGAAGGGTAAAAGAGAGACGATAATAAATTATTAAATTATAATAACAAAATTATAGTAAATATAAGTTATTGGAGTTTTAATAAAATTTGGGTGAGGATAGGTAAGGATAAAAAAGAAAACAAAGAAAATTGAAAGGAAAGTAAAAGAATTGAAAAGAGGAACTTACCTCTTAAATTAATATCCCTTGAGAGCCTCTTAAGGGTAAATGATTTGATCTTTTGAGGAAAGAAAGGGCCAGTGGATGTGGGGGAGGAGTTTGGGGAGAGATTTGAGCAGAATTTAGGCTAGGCACAAGGCTTTATAGGAGTGAAGGTAAGAGGGGAGTGTGGGTGGTTTTTAAAGTGGAGAGGAGGAGGGTTTTATTAATATTTAAATAATTAGTTTATTGTCTTTTAATAAGACAAGAAATAGTGATGAATATATGACCAAAAATAGTAATATGTACATGTGAGTTAGAACCAATGGTGCTTACATCAGTATAACATCACCCATGACATAATAATTAATGTATTTAGCTTATTTTGTAAATTATAGTATTTCACTATTCATAAAAATTCAAGTATTTCAGAAAAATAAAAAAAATCTACCCTAAAAACTTTTAGATGTGTAGAATCCAAAAATGAAATCCATTTTTAAAAAATAATTTTCTAAATATGATTAATTTAATCTTTAATTAAAATCATAATTTTCTTGAAAAATACAGATTTTAAAACTATAACTGATTTTATAATGTTTTCAAAAATTACATAAGGTCTTATAAAATTAACTTAAAAATAGATTTTTTTTTAATTTATGAAAACCTTTTTGGAAAATAAATTTTCTTTTAAATTAATTAATTAATTATAATTATTTATTTATGACTTACAAAAATACCGATACTTTTACTACGGTCATATTATCACTTATAAGATGCCTAAATTTTATTTATACATTAAAGGGTGTGGTTAATATTCTTTTGGATGATTTAACATTCATAAGTGACATATTACTATTTATAAGGGTAGGTTACTATTCACCAAAAATTAAGTTTGTTCCATCATACCCCAAAAATCACCCTGAACACAATCGTATATGTCAGATTTTCAAAATTCAAGACAAAAAAGTGGAAAAATTATTTTTAATGGTCACATAGTATTTATTACCATGATATGTCATTGTGTTACTTAATGTGATTATACTATAAGGCATAATTATAAGAATGAAATTCCATTGATTAAACTTTGGGTCGTTACATTCTTCCCCCCTTATGAAATTTCTCCATCGAAGTTTCATTTTACATTCTAAGCCATAAACAGGTGTGGGTACTTTTCCTTATTTGCCTCCTCTAGTTCCCATGTTACCTCTTCGTACTTATGGTTCCATCATATTACTTTGACCAGATGAGTAGTCTTGTTACGTATAAATTTATATCTACGATCCAAGATCTTCACTGGCTACTCCTCGTAAGAAAGATCATTCTCCAACTGTACCACCTCCGAAGATAGTGCATGCGAAGGATCTGGTATGTACTTAATTAAGAGGGATACAATGAAGACATTGTGCATTTTAGAAATGGTAGGTGGAATTTCTAGTCGATAGGCCAAAACTCTAACATGATCAAGGATCTTAAAGGAGATGATTTACTTGAGACATAGCTTTCCTTTCTTTCCAAACCTCACGACCTTCTTCTATAGAGATATGCAGAGAAATAACATGTCTCCAACTTTAAACTCAAGGTATTGTCGACGATTGTATGTATAACTCTTTTATTGACTTTGGGATGCCTTGATGTGATGCCGAATGGTTTTCACATTCTCCACCATTTCTTTGACCATTTCAGGTCCTAGTAGCTTACACTCACCGACTTTATCCCAACACGACAGTGTTATGAACCTTTTCCCATAAAGGGCTTCGTATGGTGCCATTTGGATGCTGGAGTGGAAACTATTGTTGTAGGAGAATTAAACTTGTGTAAGATGTTGGTCCCATCCTCCTTTGAAGTAAATAGAACATGATCTCAACATATATTCTAGTGTTTGAATAGTTCACTTAGATTATCTATTAGTTTGAGGATGATAGGCCGTACTGAAGTTCAGTTCAGTGCTTAGTCATGTTGGATAATTTTACAGAACTTTGAGATAAATCTCAGATCTTTATCAGATACAATAAATAGTGGTACTCCATGCAACCTTACCATCTCTTTGATATATATCTGTGAAATTTTATCCAATGAGAAGTCCCCCTGAATTGCGATAAAGTGAGATATATTTTTAAGACGATCCACAATGATCCATATAGCATTGTTTCCTCTAGATATCATTGGAAGTCCAATGACAAAGTACATGGTGATATTCTCCCACTTCCATATTGGTATGGGTAGTGGTTTCATCATCCCCTTAGACTTATGTCTTTCAGCCTTCACTTGTTGATATACCAGACACTTTGATATATACTCAGTAATCTCTTTCTTCATATTGTCCCACAAAAAGTACTCTTGGAGATATCGATACATCTTTGTGCTTCCTGGGTGAATAGAGAAGGTTAAGCTATGTGTGTCGTTAAAAATATCCTTCTTTATATCTAGATAGGATGGTACACATAATCATGACCTAAATATTACAACTCCTTCCTCATTAATCTTGAACTCATAGGATTTCCCATTTCTAATAGCTTCCACCCTTTTCTGAATTTCCACATCTTTTCTTTGAGCATCCTTTATTTTCTCCATGAGGGATAGTCGAGCAATCATTTGAGAAAGAATTCATGTTGTTCCTCCCTTAATAATTCCCTTGTCTATCCTCTAAAAATCTAAGAAGATTAAATCCTTTTCAATTATCATTATTGATAAAGATGTAGGATCATTTCTACTTAGAGCATCTTCCACCTTATTTTCCTTACCGGGATGGTAGTGGATTGAGCTATCATAATCCTTGATGAGATCTAACCATCTTCACTAGAACATATTGAGATATTTTTGTGTGAATATATATTTGAGACTCTTGTGATCAGTATATATCTCACACTTCTCCCCATAGAGATAATGCTGCCAGATTTTCAACGCAAAGATCACAACCGCCAACTCCAGATCATGCATGTGATGGTTTTACTGATTGATTTTCAGTTTCCTTAAAGTGTAGGCTATCACTTTATCATTTTTCATCAGAAAATATCCAAAGAATTTTTTTAAGCATTACTGTACACAAAAAATAGTTCTCCACCTATTGGGAGTGTGAGTACTAGTGTAGTGATAAGACTCCTTTTGAGATTCTTAAAGATTTCCTCACATTCTGGAGTCCAGAAAAACTTCACCCCCTTCCATGTTAGCTTGTTCACTGGGTTTGAAAATTGTGAAAAGTTCTCCATAAATCGTCAGTAATACCCAACTAGACCAAGGAAGCTACGGTTATCCATTACAAATGTTAGCCTGGGCTACTCTTCAATTTCCATTATCTTAGAAGGATCTAAAAATATACCTTTTCTAGTGATAACATGCCCCAAGAATGATACTCCCTCCATCTAGAACTCACATTTACTATACTTTGAATATAGAATCTCCCTTCACAAAGTCTTTAGCACAATATTGAATTGATCCTCATATTTCTCCTTTCTCTTAGAGTATATTAGAATATGATCGATAAATACTACCACAATTTTTTTGAGGTAATCTCTAAAGACTCTATTCATTAAATCCATGAAAATTGATAGATCATTAGTGAGTCTGAAGGGAATCTCTATGAATTCATAGTGTCCATACCTCATTCAAAAGGTAGTCTTGGTAATATCTTCCTTCCTCACCTTTAATTGGCGATATCCCGACCGAAGGTCCACCTTAGAGAAATAACTGCTCCCATGAAGCTTATTGAACAAGTCATCTATCTATGGAAGGGGATAATTGTTGTTTATTGTAATTTTATTGAGATCACAATATTCAATTCATAGGTGCATTGATCCATCCTTCTTCTTGATAAAGAGGACTAGCGCACCCCATGGTGAAGCACTCAGACATATAAAACCCTTCTCCAGATTCTCCTGTAACTGCCTCTTCATCTCTTCCAGCTCTACGGTGGCCATTATATAAGGTGTCTTTGATATAGGCAGATATCCAAGAATAATTTCAATTGAGAACTCAACCTATCGATTAGGAGGAAGACCAAGAAACTCTTTAGGGAATACATCAGTGTAATCCATCATGATGGGAATATCTTTGAGAAGTATCATCTCATTCATTTCAATCATTTGATCTAGACATGATTACTCATAAGGCAGTAATATCCATACTTTAGATAATTATTATAAAATAGATTCATCTTACTTCTTACACTTGTAAAGAATTGGAGGGTGCTTTGGGATGTGAAGAGTGATCTTCCTTTACCGACAGTTAATGTTGGATTTGTATAAAGATAGAAAATCCATGACCAAGATTACATCGAACTATACTAAAGGAAGTATAACGAGATTTTTTGGGAGATTCAATCCACATAAATTAATTAGGGAGGAGTTATAAATCTTGGATTCAATAATTTCCCCATTTTTTGTTCTCACAGATAACTTATCCTCTAAATTTTGAGGTGGTGTTTGAATAGTTCTAATAAGCATGAAATATATTAAAAGAATGTGTAGAACCAGAATCAAATAGTACATTAACTATTCTTGAATGAATAACTTGCATACCTGTCACCACATAATTTTCCAGCTCCACCTCAGTAGTAGTGATAGCATGATCCCTTCCTTGTTGCCTTAGAGGTTGTTGTTGATTTCCTCTGACAACCCTCATTTTATGGTAATTGTTCGCATAATGCCCATGTTCCTTGTAGTTGTAACACTACACCACTGGCTGATCATTTATCAGATTCTTCCTTTATTCTTCCACATTAGTGGTATTCTTCATATCCCCTTGGCAGTTTTTAGCTAGATATCCCATTCTTCCACATTTGAAGCAATTTCAGGTTCTCTTTAGACAGTTCCCAGGATGCTTCTTCCTACAATTTTGACACGTGGGATGTTTGATCTTCTTTCTATCATGAGATTTATTTGCCGAACCATCCATATTAGATTCATTTTCTACTTCTTTTCATTGGGACAATGAGACCATTTTGAGTCTCCGATCTCTATTTCAACCTTGAGGGAACAACATACAATATTCTAATAACTTTCAAAATATTGAATCGCCAACTCTTTTCTTAGACTTAGATTTAGTCCTCTAAATAAGTGATCCACCTTGCTTTCAGTGTTCATGACAAAGCCAGAGACGTTCCTTATAAGCCTTGTAAAGTGTGATTCATAAATCCCGATGGACTCATCTTTATTATGCTTGAGTCTAAGGAACCCCCTTTCCATATTGAGATGGAGGGTTCAGGGGAAAATATTTATTAAAAAACATTTTCATGAATTCCTCCCAATCCATGGAATCAATTTACTTTTGGGACTTCTTATTCTTGATCAGTGTCCACCATTGATCAGATTCCCCATAAAAACGATAGTCCACTAGTATCAATTTCTCTTCTTTTGAGGAATGGATGATGAATAATATATATATTTTCAATGGAGTTAATATAATATTCCACAAGGAGGGGAAAAGAAGATCCACTAAACATGGGAGGCCTTTTCCGTATGAATTATTCAATGAAAACTTTATCTTTACTTTTAGGAGGAGGGAATTCCACATGATTCAAGTTATTATTCATAACTTGAGTCAGCTGAGCAAGTACTATCATGAAGTTTTGAGCACCCATTCTAATTGTATTTGGCATATCACTTGAGAAATATTCACATTTCCTATCACATTGATTTTTGGTACATGTTTTTATATTTCCCACCATTAACTATGAAAAATAACATACAATTAAGGGGCTTGAATACTTAGCTAATAATCATAAAAAGAAAACTTTAAACATAAAAGGATAAACTCTTAAAGGAAAATTATATCCTACCCTGTGATTCCCTAGGTTTCAATCTAGGTTATCCATGATCTATTTCCTAACATATATTCTTATTGGATTTTGTTGTCCCCTTAATAATGGTTTGTACTAAGCTCATGAATTTACTAAAGCATATCCCCTGGGAGTGTCAAACCAAGAGTGCAGCAAGGCCTGTTGTTGTGCACCGGTTCCCATTTGAGTCTAGATCAATGCGATGTTTTCAAGTTTTACCCCTAGAAACATCTGTGCTAGATCCAACTCTACCTATTTTTATCTAGATAAGGATGTATTTTCTTGATAAACTAGTTAATCTATACTTACCAAAATCTAGGTATGTTTTCATATACTCAGTCTCATCCTTAAAGTTCTTACTAAAGTGATCTATTCCGAATCTAAAAAAATAACTAGACCATCCTATGATACCAACTATAGTGACACTATCCTTTTGAACATAACATTACATGATTTAATGCATAATTATACATTGTAATACAAGACAAGTATCGTGAAGTCTAGTGTTTTTAAAGACTAGGTACATAAAACTGAAAACATAGAACATTTCTTAATTTAATATTCATATTGAGCTCCTAACTTCCACTATTCTCATACATAGGCATAGTATGACCTAGGAATAACATGAACAAAGGGGTGATAAAAAAAGACCAATAATGGAATAAGCATAAGAATAAAGCTTTAGCACATTGGTTAGGAATCCTGACATAATAATATAAAAAGGCACATAACATAATTGAACATATGGAACCATAACATGTATAACTTTGGATCATATAAACTTGGAATCATAGTAATGTAGAAGAAACATAAAAGATGAATTTAGAATGATTCAAGCCTCATTTCACTTAGAGGATCACAAGTCAATGTTAACCACCAAGACCACTGCACATGGTAGCACAAGTCAAGGCTAACCACCAAGATCGTTGCACATGGTAGCACAAGTCAAGGCTAACCACCAAGACTGTTGCACATAAAATCTCATGAGACTAAACTTTACCCAATTAATTGGAGAGCTATCTGGGTACACCCATATTAACCTTTTCATGAATATTCTTTCCACATAATGAATCATACATAATCAATCATATATAAACACAAGGGAACCCATGGAAATAAATGGGTATCACAATCTTGTCATAAAGAATAATTTAATGGGTGTATCATAAAAGTATAAATGAATGAAAAAAATTAGAACATACATTGAAATATATAATGGTATGTGATGTTAAACAAAATTGATAACATGTAAAGAGCATTTAATAAATTTTAGCATTAAAACATTTTAGTGCGGTTTTAAGGAAAATACTAAAGATCATTTAAAAAAAATGTTTTCATAATATAAATAATTAATTTATAAAAAAACAATGGTGGCTTAAAACAGATGTTAGATTGCACTTGAAATTGGGTAAAAATTTGGGAAGTTCCCACAAAACAGGTTTGTTTATCCGAAGGTATTGAGGAGGGAATCACTTAAAAGAATGTATATCCCCAAAAGGTAATGATAAATGGATATTGATACATGAGTTTGGACATATAAATAGAAATTATAAGATGTACATAAACAAAATATAGGATTTCATTTGGCTAAAAAGAGAGTAAGAACAACCCGAAGGAATAATGGAGGTTTGGGTAGAATCCCTAACCTTAAGTCTGATGGTGTTCTCCACTTGATATTAATGAAATTAATAATAAAATTTGGTAAATTAATTAATAATTACATAACCTATTTTATATGTAATTGATTTAGTATAAACTTTTTGAGTTCATTCATAACCTTTTTTATTAGTTATGAGGTTCAATTTCATTGTTTAGGTCTGTTTGTTTCATGATCGGATTACTTATATACATGAACAGATAATCATGTAAAATGAAGATGGTTGTCAAAAAATTGAGTTATATTATTGAACATACAGAAGTTTACATTGTTTTAAATTTCATTTGGTTACTTGGAGTGAAGATGATTCATTATATAAAACTGTAGTGATAACCTTTTGGGTTAATTGGTGGTTTTTTATTACAACGAACACATTTTGTTTTATAAATAAAAACCATGTGTAAAAAATATTCCAAAGCCATAGATGAGACATAATAAATATATTATAGTCTGGTTAAAGAATAATAATGTTTTTATGACCAAAATTGAAGATATTAGTGGAAATTGAAAAACCACTGTCCTTGAATGTGGTAATTTAACACATCTCAAATGGTGTTTTTACTACTAGTATAAAATAAGGGTAAAGGATAGAAAATAATAACTTATTCCATTATCATAACAAAATTACAGTATATATAAGTTACTGTAGTTGTCATAAAATTTTTATGAGGAGAGGTAAGGATAGAAAATAAAACAAAGGAACTTGAAAGGAAAGTAAAAGAATTGAAAAGAGGAATTTACCTCTCAAATTAATATTCCTTGAGAGCCTCTTAAGGGGAGAGGATTTGGTTTTTTGAGGTTACCAAGGGCTTATGTACATAGGGTAGGATCTTGGGTAGATATTTGAGAAAAATTTAGGTAAGTAACAAGGCTTGAGAAGAGTGAAGAGTAGAGGGGAGTGTGAGTGGTTTTTATAGTGGGGGGGAGGAGGGTTTTCTTAATATTTAAATAATTAGTTTATTATTTTTCTATAAAACAAGAAATAGTGATGAATTCATGACCAAAAATAGTAATATGTAAATGTGAGTTTGAACCAATGGTGCTTACATCATCAGGACAACACCCATGACTCAATTATTAATGTATTTAACTTACTCTATTAATTATCCTATTTTACTATTCATAAAAAATTCAAGTATTTCAGAAAAATACCAAAAATTCACCCTAACAATTTTTTGATTTTTAGAATATAAAAATTAAATCCATTTTTAGAAAATAATTTTCTAAATATGATTAATTTAATCTTTAATTAAAATTATAATTTTCCTGAAAAATATAGATTTTAAAACTTTAACTGATTTTATAATGTTTTCAAAAATTAAATAGGATATTATAAAATTATCTTAAAACCAAAAGACATAAAATTATTGATTTATGAAAACCTTTTAGGAAAATAAATTTTCTTTTGAATTAATTAATTAATTGTAATTAATTATTTATGACTTACAAAAATACCAATACTTTTATTATGGTCATATTATCACTTATAAGATGCCTAAATTTTATTTATACATTCAAGGGTGAAGTTACTATTATTTTAGATGACTTAATATTCATAAGGGTTGTATTAATATTCATAAGGGTAGGTTACTATTCACCAAAAATTAAGTTTGTTCTATCAGACCCCAAAAATCACCTTAAAAGCAACTGTGTATGTCATATTTTTGAAATTCAAGACACAAAAGTGGAAAATTTATGTTTAATGTTCACATAGTATTTATTATCATGATATTTCATTGTGTTAACTAATGTGATTATACTATAAGGCATAATTATAAGAAGGGAATTTTCCAAATCTAAGAAGATCAGATCCCTTTCAATTGTCATAAATGATAGAATTTTTGGATCTTTTCTCTTTATAGCATCTTCTACTTTATTCACTTTCCCAAGATGGTAGTGGATGAAATAGTCATAGTCTTTGATAAGCTCTAACCATCTTCATTGGTGCATATTCATATCTTTTTGTGTGAATATATACTTAAGGCTTTTGCGATCTGTATATATTTCACAGTTCTCCCCAAAGAGATCGGGCCACTAAAATTTTAAAGAAAAAATCACTGCATCCAACTCCAGATCATGTGTTGGGTAGTTCTGTTCATGAAATTACAACTACCTTGAAGAATAGGCAACAAATTTTTAATTTTTCATCAACACACCACCCAAGACCTTCTTCAAAGCATCATTTAATACCACAAAAATATCTCCAATTATGGGTAGTGTGATCACCAGTGCAGTGATAATACTTATTTTCAACTCTTTGAATCTTTCTTCACATTAATCATTCCAAGAAAACTTGACTCTATTTCGAGTTAGTTTAGTGATAGGGTTTGACAATCATGAGAAATTTCTCATGAATTGGCATTAATACCCAGCTAACCCAAGGAAACTATGGATATTATCACAGATGTTATCCTCATCCATCCTTTAATTTTTTTTCTAAGGGTCTTCGAATATCCCATTTCTTATGATGATATTCCCCAAGAAAGAGACTTAATTCAACTAAAACTCACATTTTATGTACTTGGCATACATCTTTTCCTTTTTCAATGTCTTTATCATAGTATTCAAATGCTCCTCATGTTCCTATTTACTTTTGGAGTATATTCGAATATCATATATAAATACTACCATAAATTTTTTGTGGTAATATCTAAAGACTCTATTCATTAAGTCCATGAAGATTTTTGGAGCATTAGTGAGTCCTAAAGGCATTACTATGAATTCATAGTGCATGTACCTTGTACGAAATGCAGTCTTGAAGATATAAACCTTCTTCAATCTGACTTGGTAATATCCCGACCACAGATCAACCTTATAAAAGTATTGTTCTCCACATAGCAGATCAAACAAATCATCAATCCAAGGCAGGGGATACTTTTTCTTTATCATGATCTTGTTGAGGTCATGATAATTAATGAAAAGGTGCATTGAACCATCCTTCTTCTTAGTGAAGAGGACTGGTGCACCCAATGGTGAATCACTTGGGTGTATGAAACCTTTATCTGGATTCTCATGTAGTTGTTTCTTTAGATCCTTAAGTTCCATAACATCCATTCTATAGAGTCTTGGATAATGGTAACACCTCAGGTATAAGCTCAATTGAAAATTCAACATCTCGTTTAGGAGGAAGACCAAGAAATTCCTCAAAAAACACATCAATGTATTCCCTCATAATGGGAATTTATTCAAGGATTATTCTTTCCTTAGACTCAATCATTTAAGCTGGATATTCTTTATCATAGGACAATAATATCCATTTTGAGATGATTTTGCTAAAGAAGATTCATCCCCCTCCTTGCACTTTTATTGAATCGGGAGTTCGATTTGTAATATAGAGAGTGATTTCCTTTTCATGGAAATTTATGTTGGCTATATATAGGGAAAGACAATCCATGTCTAGAATTGAATCAAATACCACCAAAGGGTGTACAACAAGGTTTGATGGGAAATTAATCCCACAAAATTTGATAGGGGAGGAGTTATATACTTGGGATGCAATAATTTCTCTATTTCCATTTTCACTGACATCTCTACTTCCATGATTTTTAGTGGTTTTTGAATAGTTCTACAAAACTTTCGTGATATGAAGTACTGCATAGAACCAGAATAAAAAATTACATTTTCAATTCTTGAATGAATAACTAGAATACTTGTCACTACTTCATTATCAGGATTCAATTTAGCAGTAGTGATGAAAAAATCTTTCCCTTGCAACCTTGGAGGCTGTTGGTTGTCAATGAAAACCCTTGTATTAGTGAATTATTTTGAAAAATGCCCTGGTTCCTTGTAGTTGTAGAAATGAACAATATGATGAGGGTTGACTGGAGCATTTATTTCCTCCATAATAGTATTGGGTTTCTCCTATTGGAAATCATTGTCTATGTTCCCTTTCTTCCCACAACTAAAGAATTTCCTTATCCCCTTCAAGAGAGTTTTGGGGTGCTTTGTTCCACACCTTTGGAAAGTGGGATGCTGAAATTTCTTAGAACCATTAGATCTCTCTGTCGGACCACCAGAATTTATCTCCACTTTCCTCTTCTTTTCCTCACAATACCCCTGTGATTTGTTGATCTCTATTTCGACTTTGATGTCACATCTGAATATTTCCTTATAGCTATTAAAGTAATGGATCACCAGGTCTTTCCGTAGGCTAGGTTTTATCCCACCAAAGAAGTGATCAACCTTGCATTTGGGTGTAAGGAAAAATTCATAGTCATATCATGAAAGCGTTTTGAATTTTGCTTCATATTCCCTGATATATTCATTGTCTTTATTCTTGAGGGTAAGAAAATCCCTTTCCATTTTAAGTCAGAGGGTGTAGGGAAAATATTTATCAATTTTTTTTTCAAAAATCCATCCACACCATTGCTTTGATATCTTCCTCTGACATCATATTTTTTATCAATGTCCACCATTTATTGGCTTCACCCTCCATACAATAAACATCTAAAATAACCTTATCTTTTTTGGAGCATTGAAGGATGGAGAAGATATTCTCAATGGATTTTATCCATTTTTTGGCAATTAAGGGATCAGATGATCCATTAAAAGTTGGAGGCCTTTTTCATATGAAGCTCTTGATTATGGATTGTTCTCTTTTAGGGGGATTTGGACACTCCTACTGATCTAGGTTTCTATTCAAAACTTGAGTTAGTTGAAAGAGTATCATCATGAAGTGTGTGATTTCTGCTCCCATCAGGTTGGGCATCTCATTGGGAAAGTCATCAAATTATTCTTAATATTGATTTTTTACCTGATTCCTCCTTTTTTATGGTCATTGTCTAGAATAAAAGTAAAATTAAGTATGAGTATATTTAACTTTAAAAAAAATGTAAATTTAATGACATTAAAGGGATAACTTATAACTTACATGTATTTCTTTAACTTATGGATTTATAGACTTCAATATTTATTATCCATGATCTATTTCTTAACATATAATCTTATGTATATTTTTTTAATCCCTTAATAATGGTTCGTAATGAGCTTATGAATTATTAAATCATATCCCTCAGGAGTGTCAAACCCGGTGCGTAGTAAGGCCCGTTGTTATGTACCAGGTTACCCAAAGTCAAGCCCGAAACACCTTATCAGAGTTGTTACTCCTAGGTACATCTATACCAAAACCACATCCAATTGTAGTTTCCAGACAAGGATGTATTTTCTTAATAAAACATTTAATCTATAATCACAAAAAATTTTAGGGATATATTCTTATACTTAGCCTTATCTCTAAGGAATTTTCTGTAGTTTTCTAATCGTAATCACAAAAATAACTAAACTTTTCATTTAATACAAACTATAACAACCCTTCATTTTATTACACATTAATACATGATTTAATTACATAAAATTACACTTAATACAACCTGAAAGGTTGATAATTCTAGTGTCTTTATAAATTAAGTACATTATATTATAATTTTAAACATGAATTACAACATCATTATTGAAAACTTCTTCAACATTATTGATCTTAAAACTGTATTGGATAACTTGGGGAAAATACATAAGAAATGGGTGAGCCATAAATCCTAGTATGGTAATAAACATGGCATAACATGAAGATAATAATACATGTTATAAAAGGCATATCAATGAGGCATAAAGTAACATGAATAATATGGAGTGATATAACATGATAATTATAACATGGGAAATGTGTCAACAACTTAAAACACTACATCATAAACATAAGTCAAGGATAAACCACCAAGAATTCATGGTGTACATAGTCCCATAAAGGAATCAGGTACACCGCTATCCCAGTATGATGTATCATGATGCTAAACATTACCCAATGCATTGGAGCACTATATAATTTCAGGTGCACCCATCACTTTTATTTCATTCTCATACTTAAGTGTGCCACATAGATCATAAAACATGGATTCATTCATAATCATAATTTATTCCATGAAAAAGGAGTGTGGAATAAATAAATTTAATTCCCCAATCCAAATTTATATGTGTATAAAAGTGAACACCCTTGATAGGAAATGGGTATTGTATTCACTACACATTTGGTTTGGCATGGAAAATCACGGTGAAAATTCAGCAACATAATGACATCACTTAAAAGTTCATAAAATGGGTTGATGAGAGAGAAATGAGTCTATAATAAATTTTAAATTAATTTTACATAAATAGGTACATGTAAGTACATGTCCACACATTTATAATTAGAAATATGGGGTATTCGATAATAAATAATCTTGAAGAAAAAGGGATAGGAAATGATACTTATGAAATTTCAGTAAGGTAACGAGTGTAAATGGGAGGGATTAATGAGAAATAAAGGGTTATATAATAATTTTTCATAATAAGGTCAGTATGGGGGAGGTTAAAAACATACCCCATCATTAGGAATTAAAAATAAAAGGGAATAACATAGAGGAGATTTATGAATAACAGTGTGAAAGAGAGGATCCCTTACCATAAGAGTATGACACCAAAAGCTTGAAAGGGACTTCTTGGGAGCTTGGGGGAACCTTGGGAGGATTATAGATAGAGAGTGAAAGATTAAGGTTATGATCCAAGTATTTTGAGAGAATATAAGTGGGATCTTGGGTGGTTTTATATAGAAAAAGAGAGGGATTTCTTTAATATTTAGGTTTTGGACTCTACGAAATAAAATATTTTAAACCACAAACCTTTCCATGGTTTTTTCCAAAGTGGAGAGTTTTTCATTATTTTATTAGGTAAATGTACGAACATATTAAAATAAATCCCTTTTTTATTTGGAGGTGAGTCATACTTTTAAGTAAATGAATTTAAAACTCTAAAATATATTAAATGTTTTGGAGGATTCATAAATGTTTAATAAAATTAATTAAGTAAACTTAAAATCAAATTATTTTAAGGGTAAAACATATATTTTGACGAGGATAACAATTATATTATTTATTACATCATTTTTGGTCATTATGATGTCATAAAACACACAATATATTTATATGGTATTTAATTTTTACCTGAAAATTGGACTGACTCAGAAAATTATGAAAAATTCAGAATTGGATAATTTCAATGTTTTACTTCCAAAAATAATATTAATTTTATCTAAATAATTTTTTAAATATGTTCATTTTCACTTTTAAAATAAGATTTTACATTTTTTGAAAAATGATGGGTTTTTTAACAATAATAGTTTTTTAACCCTTATAAAAAGTACATTTCACTTCATAAAAAATTATATAACCATTTATAATTAATAAACCTTATTTAATAATACTATTTAATTAAAAAAATACATTAATTCATAAAAATAAATACCTTAATTAAATTTGAATATTACCTGAAAATAAAACTTGTGTTTAATTGAATAAAAATCAAAATCATTTATAAAGTAACAATCAAAATTAAAATAAATTCATTATTCTATACAATATATATTTATTCATATTAATAATGTCTTGATTCATATACCATTATTACACCAGAATACACCCTAAGAGTAAGGTTTGCGATGGTGATACTTTCATGGGCCCATTTGGAAAACATGGTTTGGGTCATGATCTCATTGAGCTTGAACTTCTCCCATAAAAGGTTTTTCTCATGCTTAAGTTATTGGATCTCAACTTGGGTTTGGTCAAGGACAAATCCCAGTGATGCTATCTCCCTCAAAATCTCTGATAAATGGACTTCACAGGGTAAAATCCTACTGGATGAGGCCATAAATTCTTTTTTTATGAGTCAATTGGATTCGTTAAAGACCTATATTTATACTAATCATGTGATCACTATTTAACGGCTATATTAACAACATTAATATTCTTAATGATCTTTTTAAATCTAAAGATATAACCAAGGAAGTGCATGTGTTTTCAATAACTATATTACATAATAATACATTTAATTAAAAAAAGGGAAACTTCATCTATAATAGTTTGGGTCGTTACATTCTAGGTCATTTTGGGTCTTAAATTTAAGGTTTAGTAATTTATTAACCTAATTTTTCTCTTAACCATTGTAATTAATTTTAATCACTTTTACAAATATTTTAGTTCAATTTTTTTTACATTATTAGACATTATAAATTATTCTGATTACAAATATGAATTCCATTTTTCCAAATTATAATCACATAAATGGGAAAAATTAATTTAAAATTAGTCCCGCTGACGGGACGATATTGCGGGTTTTTAAAGTGAAAACGTCCAAACTTTTGCTAAGTTTTTATACCCAATTTCAAAGTGAAAATAATTACAATGACCTAAATTAGATTAATTGATAAAAATATGATCTAATTAAACTATTAAACCAAATTATAATATAATTTAAACTTATAAATAAATTAGATGGAAAGGCGGTTTTGAATTAAAATCTAGAAGATTTCACTATTCATCCAAAAATGATGTTTCTCAGAAAAATCCCAAAAATTAACCCTAAGATAATTTAGAAATTATAAATTAAAAAATTAAGTTTATTTTATCAAATTTAATTTTTTAATATGTCTAAAATTAATTTTATTATTTTTTATATAAGGATATGAAAAGTAGTTTATTTTAGAAAATAGTATTTTTAAACATATAAGGACTTTAGTGAAAATTATATCTTTTATTATCAATATGTTTTATTTATATAAAAAAATTATAAAAAATATTTGAAAAGTATTTATCTTTATTCATATTACTAAGTTCGATAGCTAGATTATAATCATATCATTTAAATAATTATAAAAATAAAAAGACGTTTCATAGAAACTCAATGTTGCATATAACGTACACCAAGTTGGTGTTGAATGTTGCGTACACCAAGTCGGTGTTGCATGTAATGTATGCCAAGTCACAATCTGAACTCAGTGTTTCATGTAGAACAAGCTAAAATTTATGTTGTGTGTAGTGCATGATTAACTTGGTGTTTCATATAATGTAAACCAAACATAGTGCTTTAATATAAAATAAACTGTTTTTAGTGTTATGTGAAATGAAAAATATCGCAAAGGTTAAATTAATTATACAAAAAATAATTCACAAACTCTCAGGGTGTTC
The DNA here is from genome assembly GCA_963277665.1 of Viscum album. NCBI lineage: Eukaryota > Viridiplantae > Streptophyta > Magnoliopsida > Santalales > Viscaceae > Viscum > Viscum album. The sequence continues at coordinate 1,870,994,751 of OY728163.1, forward strand.
CATTAAGAATATTAAAATTTATCATCTAAAAAATCATTATTTTGTCATTATTTCACATTGGTTTTAAAAATGTATATATAGATTTGCATTTTATTAAGTGTAATGATAATTGAACTCTCAAAGTACAAATTTTAATTTTCTATAAATGATGTACATCATGGAGTATTATAGGTTTTCAAAAAATTTTAAGGTTAAAGTGAGTAGGATTTTTGTATATAGATACAGAATATGCTCATGAGGCACAAAACAAATAAAAAAAATTCTTTGTGTGTGTTGGATGACCCATTGGGTACACCACATGGAGTGTCATACAAATGTCTTTAGTATACTAAGGGTACATGGATAATATTTAATTCCCTAGTACTTGAGGTTAGTGAGATACCTAACATGAGAACCTTCATACTTTGATACCCTATACACACAAGTCTGCATATCGAATGTTCAAATACGTGGGTGGTTGGGTATGTTGTTGATCATGCTATTAGTTAGAGCTCAAAAAAGGAGGGATTTGTCTTCTCATGTGATAACTATGACATTTGGGACCTCAATTTATATAGAAAATGGAGTGTGCATCCACACCTAGATAGTATATATGATGTTCTTGTCTATTTGGATAATGGGCATGTGATGTATTTATCCATAAGGGTGAATGACATGTGATGTATTCACTTAACAGTTTAGTCTATACTCGAAGAATTGAGAACGTATGAGTTGGTTCTAAAGGATTGACATGATCCATGTCCCATGGTCACTTGATGTCTTGTATAGAAGGAAAATATGATAGTTTATATCTTCATATGATGTAGATTGGTGTACATAACTATAGATAGATATTTTTTTTAATGGGGATCACGTCGAATCCGTTTATATCTTGAGTGACATTGGCACTTTTCTAGAGGATGATATTTGTTTACATTTATGAATTCAAAGATTACTATTTTTTATCAACTCTATAAAGGCCTGTGGGGTCACACTTTACTATTTATTGAATGGGTATTGAATTTAACTCATAGTGTTGATCTAAAAATGTTTTAAGATTAAATAAAAAGTGTTTTATATGGGTTTTAATAATGTATTTCATATGATGTGATATAAAGTGAAGTTAATGATAGATTTCTAAAATCATTTTGGAAAATATCCAAAATGATTTTTGGATATAATTTCATGAGTTATTGTATATGATATAATATAAGTATAAATAACATAAATTCTATTAGGATTTAGTGAAAGTAATATATTTAAGGAGAAATTCCCTAAAGCCTTATATTCATATTATATATATAATCTAATTTTGTATTTCATGAAAATTATGATTTTCATGCATGGGGTGTATGTAATAAACCAGCCAAGAATGACACATTAACTATCACCCAACCCATATCTCCACTAACCCAAGGGGTATTCCTAATCCACAAGAGATAGAAACAAGATCCAGGGCATCAATAAATAATAAGTGGGATTGATTTTCCCTATAAAAACATAATTTAAACTACAACAATTTTTTTTAGAAAAATTTGGCATGAACTGTCCATATATCGGACATCCGAACCAAAAATAGATAAGGAAAAAAATATTTTAAACAATTTATAACAAATAAACTGATAACAAAAATGTAGAAATAAATTCCTTAGATTACCCCAAACACCCTTTCATGAAAATACAACCACCAACAGAATCCCTGGTCTCTATAGATATAGTTTAATCCACCAAGAACAACAAATTAAAGTAAAAAATGGTCTATGTGGCTAGATCTACTAAAGAAATAAAAATAAACACTAAAATACTTGATCAAAACACCCCATGTGACCCATGGTCACTCTTTATCCAAAATCGGAATCCAATCCAAGGGATCAATCTAGAACTTGAAAACGGGCACTTGGTCTATAAAGATTAGGTATTTTGAGTAGGGTGTGAGCTCAAAAACCTAATAGGTAATCATCATAGCATCCATGCTTTTCTTTTCCAAAACAAACAATAAATTATTGTTTGAAAATAAATTTTGAAAATTGATTTTACAATAGAGAATATGAAAACCAAACATTACAATCAACCATTTTCTAAAACTTCCTTTTATTTTTATTTAAATGAAAAAAATAATTTGGAAATCGATTTTATTATCCTAATCATCTTTTGTAAAAAACACACATATTTAAAAAAAATATTTTAAATTTTTTTTTGAAACATGCCTCGAAATCCCCTTTTTAGCTAATTTCTAAAACAATAGTAAATGAATAAACCAAAATAATGAAATAGAATGATGATAAAAGCAATAAATAAGATAATATAAATAAAAGTTCAAATGTAGTATAAGTAAACTATAAAGGTAACCAAAGATAGTAAACCATAATCCCAACATAATCCATAATAATTAGAGTGGGCACCAAATAAGATGTAATCTGAGATGCATGGGGAGAGCTCTAGCCTATAGGTTCTAAAGGTAATTAACTCGCTCATAGAACACTAGCTGACCATGTGACCTAAACTAAATTCAGTAGTACCCTCAATCTCACCTATCAATGAACTATAACTAGCCTAATGCCTAAATCTAGGGATACCCCATCCTATTACCTTCCTACCTATATTCTCCCATCTTCCAAACACAAAACATGCAATGTAATAATCATCATGTCCAGTAAAAATAACCATTGAAACTCAAGAACTAAATATGAAACCATGTATTATTTATAAAACCACCTTTTAAAGCTCACTTTAAAAATCAATTTTTTTTATTAAGGCTATTTAAAAAATTTAATAAGATCAAACCTATTTTAAGATGAAAACATAATCATTTAAAACTCCACTTTGATTTTTTTTTGGAAAACCAAGTACAAGAATCAAATTTAAATTTCAAACTCTCCTTTTTAATTTTATACACATATTAAATTACACACACACACATATATATATATAAACACATCTCAGTGCACATATTCACATATTATCATGTGAATATGTGCACAAGTATATATATATACCCATATATATGTGTATAAGCAGCAAATATATCAAGAGGAATCCAAAACATCAAACATAAATGAATAAAATAATACAAACCAATTAAACATCATAAAACTTCTCAAACAAGGAGTTACCAATTAATTAATCCATAAAACTCATATGTCACCCAATTAAATTTAATAAACAACTTCAATAATTTTAAAACACCCAATTAATTTTTGAAAACCATCAAAAATATTTTTATCAGCCAAAAATATATTTTATTCTTTAAATTTAGATAAGACAAGACCCAAAACCATAAAAACCCATTTAGAAACCAATTTAAATCATTGAAAACATTAAGCAACACACTTACTTAGATTTAATAAAGCCTAAAAATATTTTTTAATTTTAAAGAAATCTAATTGAAGCACCCAAGAATGTGCAGTAAATTTAGGAAAATCAAAAGAATGGAAACACCTACCTTAGGTTTGCACGAACATTGTGAATCCTCCAACAATGTCAAGAGGATGGATGCAAGATAATATCACACACCCAAAGAAAATGAGTGATGTGAAGTCAAAAAAAATGAACCACCTATGGTTTAACCATAGAACGTAAAAAAAATGGGTGGAGAAAAATCATGGGAAAATAATTGGAAGAAGGAGGATGGTAAAGAGGCTCACCTAGACAGATTTCCAACATAAATCATGAATAAAAATACCAAGAAGAGGAGGCCAGAGGAGGAGGGAGGGAATGGAAGAGTGGGGAATCACCCATGAGTCATGAACATGATAAGAGAGAGGGAGGGTACATAAACTAGGAAAATAGGATAAGATTTTGTACTTTTAATTCCTTAAAAATTTTCAATATGGGTGTATCGTATGGTTTTCCAAATTGTGTGTCAACCATGAACCCTTTACTGAGAACACAAGTGAACTCTCACTATTGGATCACATGGTTTGGGAAACCATATACCCACCATGTAAAACACCAATTTCACTTGACAGACCCCACTTGGATGATATCCCCACTGTTATCACTAACTATGCATTAGCTGTGAGGCAGACTAAAAAATCAAAGAATTTCAAAAATTAAAAAATATCCTTGAAACTCCTCAGAAAAATTAATAACCAATTAATTAAGGAATTAAGGAATTAAAAATTAGGGTGTCACAATCCTCCCCACCATAACACTTTCTTCCCCTATAAATCCACCAAAATTAAAGAGGTAACTCCAAGAAGAATCTCAAATGATAAAAAAAGATAGGACATGATTCCCTAAATCCAAGTTAACTGAAACCAAATTTAACCCAATACATAAAAAGGAATCTAAAAATATCCAAAAATTTATAAATCTTCATGGTACCACTAATATTTGACATCTAACATGAAAATAAAGAAATGGTGACCCATAGTGGGTCTCTCCACTATTTAAGAACTTCTATGGTATGGTAGTTTAAAATAGAAAACTCTCTTCAAAAGGGTTTTCATGATCCAAAACTCAAATCCTCAATTGAAAAAAACTTGACCCAAACAAAAAAAATGATCATAAAGAGGAGAATTAATGGATTAAGTGACCTTAAAAGTTATAATAAACTACTCTCAAAGGATATCACATCTCTAAGGATTGTGCTAATGCTTCTAAAACAATCATCCCAAAACCCATCTCCATCCTCTAACTAAGAACAAAGATAATAATGCACAACCCATGAATATGACACTTTAAACAATATGTGTTTGAACCATATGGTCAAGAATAAAGAGGTGATAAACTAGGACCTTATACCTGAGACACTGACCACAGTGATCCCATCAAATCAAACTGATACCAGTCATTGCATAATCTCATCAACTTCAGCATCCGTCCTAGATACCCGAAGCACACCCAAGGCTTTCCCCCAAATCATGGAACTGGGATCCAACCTCACCACCCAAAGGCACACACAAACTCTAAAGATCTCATCCACTTCAAAAAGACATGATGGAAACCCAAAAGCACCACAATTTACTGAAAGAAATCAAGAAATAACCCAATAAGTCACACTCAAAAAGAATTACCTCAAAAACACAATTAACTATACCCTTGAAATAAAAGATCAACAAAACCCAAAAATGATCACAAATTTCCCGAGAGGTCTAATTTAAGTAACTAGGAGAACACAAGACCTGAACAATCAAAAATAAAAACAATAATAACCATCCCCCAAAATCATTTTCCAATCTCAAAAAACCATTGCAAAGGAATCTACCAAAAACACTACAAGAAAGAGCCACACATCAAAAAAATAAAAATCCACCCTTTTCAACCACTTTAAAAATGACAGTCATAAATTTTAAAATAAAAAAACCAGTTTTAAAACCCTTTTGAACTCAACATTTCCTCCATTAAAAACATTTATAATTTTTTCAAACTTCGATTTCATTTTTAATTTATTTCGAAAATCTATTTAATAGTTTCAAAACCACTTTTCCTTATCAAAAAGAAAATTATTTATTTAAAACCAAAAATTTACAATGCAAAATTCCAAAAAATTACCTCCCATAAAACATATTACAAACAAAAAAATTCATTTGAAATGTTTAAGATCACCATAGGACATCAATTCTACTTGGGTTTCCACATGAACTAACACTCGAACTAGCATACCACTGACCCTAGGAGTTTTTTCGATCCCCATAGGATATAATTAAGCACTAGTGTATCATTATACCATAAATGGGAATTATTTTTCCAATATAGACATGATTTAAATGGTAATAAAAGTTTATTGAAATTTTGGCATGACCCATCCGTATATCAGACGTCCATTCCAAAGAAGATAAGTATAAAAATAGTTTAAACAATTTATAATAAATAACTATATAATATAGATTTATAAATAAATCCCCCATCTCACCTCAAACATCCTCAATAGTAGAAATAATCACCACTAGAATCTCTGGTCCCTATATATATAGTGCAATACACCAAGAACCATAATTGAAAGTAGGAAATCACCAATGTGGTTGGAGATACTAAAGTAGTAAAAATAATCACCGACATACCTAATAAAAACATCCCATGTGACCTGTGGTTACTCTCCAACCATAATCATATTCTAATCCAAAATATCAAGCTATATCCTCCAAAAGGCCACTATGTCTACAAAAACTATGTTTTGTGAGTAGGGTGTGAGATTGAAAGATTAGCAGGTAAGAAATATAAAGTCCATACTTTTATTTTCCAAAAAACTATAAATTATAGTTTTAAAATTCATTTAGAAAATATATTTTATAAGAGTGCATATGAAAACCAAACATCGTGATCAACCATTTTCTAAAACTTCATTTTATTATTTATTTAAATGAAAACAATCAATTATAAATCCATTTTCTTAGCCTAAGCCTCTTTTGTTGAAAACATGAACATTTAAAACAAATCCATTTCTAAATAAAATCAATCTATGTAACAAATTACCTGAAATACCCTTTTGTTTTATTTTTAAAATGATACTAAAAGTGAAATGACCAATTAGGATTTATCTGATCATTGAGAGGGGAAGGGGTGAATCAGTGATATTCTCTCTTTTTATGTTTTATTACTTATAAAACAACCTTATCCTCCTGTTAGTGAGAAATGAATCTATTGGTAAACAAAAAAAAATCAAAACCATAAGAACATATATATATTTATAAGGTTTACCACTCAAAAATATTATCTAGTCTTTGGAATTATTTGGAAGAATTCCAAGAACAAAAAAACAAAAAAATCCTTTATGTCACAACCTGGCCCATCGAGGCCCCGCCTGGGCTGATAGAAAACTGAGAGTGACACGCTGAGTCTAGATCTAATAGAATAGAAGTTAGAGACAAGAACCAAGTATGAAATACTAATATGGAAGGCCTTATCCTAAAATACCTAAACTGACATGTACCCAAAACTCCATAAAATAGTGCAGAGATATATAAAAGACTAAAACATCTAGAGAGTAATCAATTCTTGAAACAAAATATATTAAATAAATTATATTACATAAAGGTAATAAAAGATATAATAGAAAAAATACATAGACAACTATTAAATAGGTTTTAGCCTTATAATAACTAATAAAAGGGGAAACTGAAGAGTGCCCTGCTCACAATCCTCGAGACTGACCACTGGACATGGTTAGTGACTCTAAGTACTATTATGATCCACCAAAACCATGTCCACCAAATTTAGTATCGATCTTCCTATCATATGCATAAGACATGTCATGTTTGGGAGTAACCCATGAAGGGGTGAGTATATACATACCCTGTAGGATGTCTTGAAAACAATGATGAAAGAAATAGAATTAAATAGTCAGATCAACCCAAAGATAAAGGTTAAATGAAAACCAAATCATTATATATGATCATATTAAAACCCCAATAAAAAAAGGGAGAAGTATCAATATCCACAATAAGATAAGGACAATGAGTCTTAATATATCTCTAAAGGTCCCATATCTAATTCTAACCAGCACAAATAACCTCATAATAAATCAGGGTGGAGGATCTGCACCTCACCACTATACTCCACAGTCGGGGGATCACTAAATCTAGTGGAGGACCCAATCCCCACTAGATCTCAGTTAAGGAGGAGTACCACTACATATATAGAGGAATCATTCCCTCTGTGTGTGGGGAATTACCAACTCTATTTATAATAAGAGTACAGGGAACCCATTCCTTGGTGTTTCAAGGGAGTACCAACCCTAACATCTCTCTGATGACCAAACCCGATCACTGTCATCAGACAAGCATCACTAGATGAAGAGTATCACTCAAAAAACCTTGTTTCATATCTATGATTCCAAAATTAAGGCCACAATCTCATCCTATGCGGAAAACTACTCAAAATAGACTACTTCTGGGCCCAAATCTGAGTCCTAAAGAAAGAGATACACAAGGAAGAAGTTCGAGAGGAAATTAAATGATGTGTGTTTATAGGGTCACATGGCATGTGACCTCACTCGAATGCCTAGGAATATCCTCCCATAGACATGGATTGGCCATCCATGTGCCTCCATATGTCTTATCCATGCATGTGGCCCTACACGGTGTGTCCCTATAAGGGCATGGTGTATATGTCCACCTGTGGTCTTGGGAATGTGTTCTCGACACATGAATTGACTTTCTATATACATCCACACATCATGTCCCAATGGGGACACAACATGTCTATTCACTTGGTGTCTTGGGAATGTGGGACTGGACACACAACATGTTATACTTAACTTGGGAAAAAACCCTATCCATCATGAGAACTCGAGAAACAAAATGTGTGTTCCTCCAAAATACATGGCGCGTAGTCATGTTTTTCATATCCAATGAATCCTAGGCTTCCCAAATCACTAGATAAACCATTCCCAACACTTATATTGTCATTTTACTCACCTGGAATATCTAAATTTTTTTGGGGAAGTTCTCTTATTTTCAACCTTTATCCTTCAATGACCAAAAATCATATCTCTGATCTCCCAAGCGTTGTCCATCGCACCCTCATCACCATTTAGGGTCCCGATCCATGAATCCATCATCTTCATCCTACCAATCCATATTGATCTATCCAAAAAACACATATCCAAAAGTAATACATGAATCTATCATGGATTAGGGGGTTTGATCACACCTGAATCTAGCTCGACAATGTCGAATCATGACCCCATGTAAAATGATAAAAGAGCACAAAAAACAGCGGTGGGAAAAGAAACATGAATGAGGTAAGATCATCATTTAATGATGCGATCCTAGCCAAAAATAATAAATTATAAAAAACAAGGTGGTGAAAAATAGGTGCAACAAATACAATGAATATCTCTCTACATTCATCATTCGTCTCATTAATCCCCTCGATCATTCATTGTCGATGCACACCCCCCGAGTCACCAATGCCAATAGAGCTCTCACTTCCTCCTCTCTAATCTCATAGGGTTATGTGGATAACCTTGGAGATATTTCATAACGATATATATATATATATATATATATATTAGGTTTTTTGACTATTAAGTAGAATAAATAAATAAATTATTAAATTTATTTAACACACACACCGACGTATGGCCTCCATATAACTTCTGGAAATGACCAACCATATGACGCACCTAGGGTAAACCCCATGTTTCAGAAACAATTGTAGTCTTAGATTTTCCATCTGAGGTCCTGATCAATGGTAAAACCATTTATTCAAAAAAAATGTTTGCACATGATTTAATATATATCAATATTTTTAGTATATTAATTATAAGGTCATTAAACACCCAAATACAATGCCAACTCCAATAAAAAATCTAGAGATATATGTATAAATATTTGATGGATCAAACTATGGAAACCAAAGTTGTTATAATTTTGGTGGTTAAAATAATCATGGAATATTCATCACTTATGTAACACTATATTCCTTCTAAAAATTCATGTGCACCTCACATAGATAAAATGATATAATAATATTTTGTAACAACATTAAGAACCTTCACCAATATGATTTAGTATTTGTCATTATGTTGTTTGAAATTTTTTCACACATTCCTTTATTATAAGTACTTCTTATTCCTCTTCAATTTCCTAAACAAAAAAAAGTAAGAACTTTCTTCCATCCAGTAGTAGTCTGTCTAGTAATCTTCATCTCGTACACTCAGTTCAATATATCATTCTGATACCCTCTATCTGGTACCTCATCTGATAGATACCAACTAATAATAAACTCTATTTTGTACCACTTTAACTGATATCAATTGAATCTATGTTCATCTTATCTCTTATCCACGCTATTTTTCAGATGATTATACACAATGTTCGTTCGATCTATTTTCTACACATTGTTCGTCTAATACTAGAATATTGGAAAGCTCTAATGAGTATATCTTTCTCAACCAATAGATTCCTTGGTTGGAAACTTATACTAAAAAATCTCCAAAACTTCCAACCTCTCATGTGTAATAATATTTTTACTTCATATAGTTCCTTAACCCATTTATATAGGAATATATCCAATGAAACTCCATGAGAAAGTACAAACTTATAGAAAATCGAATTCGGATTTTCCTACACATATTTTGGGAATCCCACTTAAAAATTTCAGAATTTGACCACCTTCAAAATTCATTAAAGTTAGGAAGATTCCTTAATAATAAATTTCAATTATCTTCTTCAAACTTTCTATAATATTGGCCAGAATAATGAATCTTCCCTTTTTATCAATGAAACATTGAACATCTAGCTCAAATTCATCACATTTGATGACTTTACAAAAATTTCATAAATATATTTTATCCTTTTGTTTGTTAAAACTTCATAACACCTCTTCCGTCTGGTGTTCCTTCACAAATTTTTAGGAACATCTTGAAATTTTTCTCAAGATACTTCCTTTGTCCGATGAATTTCTTCAAGAACCTTCATTTTTTCCTTCTCTAGGAAACCTATGTTTGATGACTTCATATGAAGACTTATATCCAATAAATCATAGAATTATGTCTGATCATTATATAACCTATTCACTTCGCATATTTTTAAAAGTAAATCCAATAGACACCATGCAGAAGTAAGCATTCTTCTATCCAATGAACATATAAAATTTTGTTCATTAGCCTCACAACATTTTCTCTAACTGATGAACTAATAAAATTTGGTTCATTTGGTGGACTATATAAGATGGATTTTTAAAATTTCATCCAATAGACACCATATAATTACATTACCCAAAGTCCTCTATTAAATAATTCATTAAACATGCACTAATAGGAAGATGTACTATTTTTCTATCTAATAACACTTTATACCATTGCAACTCCATATCTTTATAAACTATAAAATTTTCACAGCCACACCTCTGTCTAATAACATCACTCTAGTGTAATTCAAAATACTTCACAAATTGGACTTCATACAACCGAACCTCCATCTCCCCATTTGTACTCAATCTTAGATCATGATAACTTTCAGTAATCATGATGTTTGATACTTTGAATATCAGCAAAGTACCGCCTAATTTACTTTATCAAACATATCTATCTAATAGACCATGTGATCATATTTAGACAAGAATTAAATACCATACTCTATTTGATTACATTGATCCATGAGGATTTGTCTACTATGATCATCATGTTAGACTTTGTCAGATCACCTTTGCAAAGAAATAAACAAGGTTAACTGATTTATGCTGAACAAAAAAAATACAATACAAAACTAATCCTTCTTCCTTAATTTAAAAGCTTATTATTATCATAGAAACACCTCCAAACCTCTTGACATCAATAATCCACCATTTTATATTTTTTTGGAAAAAAAGGAACACAAATAACTAAACCTTTATAACTCAAGAAATGGATCACTTATCTAACAATTCTAATCCTATGTGAGTAAACTCAGTGTTGGAAACAAGAATCATTGAACAATAATACCATGATATCCATAAGTAGTGATTTAAGAATATTTTATTAATTTTTTTAACTTCTTCCATTTAATCTAAACTTAATCAATGATACAAACATTGAACTATACAAAAAAAATTCCTACATTGACTTCAAAAAAATGTTAAAATAGTTTATATATATTGAAATCACAACTTACCCCTTTTAAAAAATACACATAAATATATGCTCTCCCTAGATAGGTAAAGCACATACAAATGGATAGATTTATATTACATATTTTCTACCCCTTTGACAACACTATCCAATGAAAAGATGCGAGATGATACACATATCAGATACCTTATCTTTGAAGAGAGTGTGTTTGTACACCCATGATCAACCTCAACTAATGAAATTTTTCCTTTGAAAATGGTTTTGTAAAGATATCAAAAACTTGATCCATTGTAGGAAAGAACTCTAGATTTAGTTCATTTCTTTCCACATGCTCTTTGATGAAGTTATATTTAATATCAATGGGCTTAGAATAAGAATGTTTCATTGGATTATTAGTAAGATTTATAGAACTTTGATTATCATAACCTAAGAGAAGGGGAAACTTAACATCAACCAAAAATTATTCTAATTATGTATTCATCCATATTAATTGAGTGGAAGATCCATAATTAGCTTCACCGATACTGAGAGTTCCAGAATTGTTTTCTTTTTTTGCCAACTCACCCATATTTCTCTTAATAAGAAAACTAAACTATATTTGGATCTTCTCTCATTAACATAACCTACCCAATCTGTATCTTTGTAAAAAAACAGATCAATATTTCCTAAGATTTCATATTTTATTATGAAATAAATGGTTCTTTTGAAATATATGAGAATTATTTTTCAATCCATAAGATGATATTCCTTTGGTGCACTTTGATACCTAGAACAAAGAGTAAAATCATACACTATATTTGTCCATGAATCCGATAGATATAAAAAGCTTACAATAATCTTTGAAAATCTCTTTATGATCAACCTCCTCTACTTCACCATATTTTTTCAACTTTTTTCCCGCTAAAATGTGTGTGGAAATAGGCTTTGAATATTCCATGACAAACTTATTTAGAATTTTCTTATCAGACATTTCTTGAGATAAGAAAATGTAATTATTCTTTTAAGGGATTTATAAGCTAAGAAAATATTTTATTTCACCTAGAATAGAAATTTCAAATAACTTCTTCATCTACTTAGAAAACTTTTCACACATTTCTTCATAATTCCTCCTAAATATGATATCATGAATATAAACAATCACAATAAGGGAAAATTCTTGATCTTATTTTATGTAAAGGTTACTAACAACTCTTCATTTCTTGAATTTCCACTTTTTAAAGAAAGTATCCAATTAAGAATACCAATATATCAAAGCTCACTTCACTACTAGATTATGGGATATTTGCAAAGAGATCCCATTGCAAAAGATCTTTTACGTTGGGGTCCTATCGCAAATAGCCCATTGCAGAAAACGACGTCACAACTAGTATTTTTTGTAACGGGCCCATCAAAAAAAGATCTCTGATTATTTACATGATATATATAAAATACTTGTTGTGACGGGCCCATCACAAAACATATCACTACTAGAAAAGCAGGTATTTGCGACGGGATCCCGTCGCAAATAGCCATTTGCGACGGGGTCCCGTCGCAAATAGCCCGTTGCTGAAAACGCCATCGCAACTAAACTTATTTGCGACGGGCCCGTCGCTAAAGCCTTTTTTTGCGACGGGCATTCTCCCCGTCGCAAATAGTATTCCGTATTTTTGTAAAAAACTTTTTAAACAGTTTTTGCGACGGTTCCGTCGCAAAAACTCTTTTTTAAAAAAATAAAAAAAAATTAATAATACTAGTATTTGCGACGGGAACCGGGACCCATCGCAAATACTCTTTTAAAAAAAAATAAAAAACTATTAATAATACTAGTATTTACGACGGGCATAGTATCCCGTCGCAAATACTATAAAAAAAATAAAAAAAATAAATTATTAATAAATTATTTTAATTAATATAATAATAGAATTATAATTTACAAATGAAAATAATAAATTATTTTAATTACTATAATAATAGTAGAATTATAATTCAAAAATAAAAATAATAAAATATTAATAAATAATTTAATTAATATAATAATATTACAATTATAATTCATAAATAAAAAAAATATTAATAAGTTATTTTAATTAATATAAAAATAATAGAATTATTTTACATTCAAATATTAAAATAATTCAAGTATTACAAAAAAATAATTAAATTATAATATTATAAAATTTTAATATATATATAAAATTTTATTATATAAATAAAATTTTAATATATATATAAAATTTAATATTATAAAATATAAATATTATTATTATTCATATTAATATTGTTATTTAAAAATATAATATTATTAATATTTTATAATGAGACAGAAACTACGAATAGAAAAAAAAAATATTTTGATTTCACAAATTTTATAACAGAAATAAAAACTCTAATCTGTAGGAGGGGGGGGGGGAGGGGGGGGGAGGTGGGGGATCTGCAGATGGTGGTGGAGGAAACTCCATCCCTAAAGCATGAGTGAGTCGGCGCATGTACTCCATCTGCTCCTGATGCTGCTGCTGCCACCGACTCGTCTGCTCCTCGTACAGCTGCTGCTGGCGTCGACGCTCCTCCTCATGCTGCTGACGCATCTGCTCCTGCTCCTGTCGGAGACTCTCTATCTGTGCAGTCTGAGATCGCAACTGCTCCTCATACTGTGTAGAAGAAGATGCACGAGCTCCCCTCGAGCTGGACGCCGACATCGCAGCACTGCCATAATAATCTTCGGGAGTCAGTCGAGAGCCGATACCAACTACCCGACCCTTCTCGAAGGCATACTGGGTGGCCTGCATCCATGCCGCCTCATCAAACTGACGGGCAGTGGTCTGATCTGATGACTCGGCCTGACTCTCAGGCCGGGCCTGTGCCGCTGCGGCCTCATATGACTCCTATAGTTGCAATTTAAAATTAAAATTGTGAATATATTATATGCAGTTAATTTTTAAACTTGAAAACAAATAATACTGACCACGATGTGATGCTGACGATCACCTCTGAGCTACCCAGTAGCAGGATCACTATACATCCACCGATATACGTCGTACTCTGTAATATCGGGGTGCTCGACAGCCTATAAGAATAAAAAATAAACTGTTAATATTTATAGTTATATAAAATATTTATAAATAATGTACGTACCAGATGCTGTCTATGAGTACTGAAAGAACGACTCCCAGCTCGATGAGTCACCTCCTGCCTCCCCCGATTCTGCCTCCCCACCGATGATCTCCTCTGAAAGGCACCACTCAACCAGTGCGCACATAATCCATCCCATACATGGGATGAAATGTACTCTGGTCGGTGTGCTCTACATGACTCATCAAAATCTGACACTCCTGCTTTCTTCATCGCAGCTTTTCTTAAATTGTGCAAAAACTGACGAAGGCGATCACGCATGGCCACCTCCCATGCCTCGTGGATGGCGTCACGCATGGTATCCTCGATCGGATACCATAAACCCTACAAATAAATCAAAATATCAAGTTAGAAATGAAATAATTTTCAAAATAAAAATTATTTATTTACGTACGTACCAACCAATGGCCGAACATGGCCTGCTGCACATCAATGGGAATCTGCTCCCATGTGTTCCACGGCTGAGAGAAATAGTTGCGCAAAATAGCGCTGCCCTGTCCGACTGCTATATGCGAAAAACTGAAAAAATAATAAACATTTATTATGTGAATAGATTAATGAAATCTTAGTCAAATTCACAGGTTATTACACAGGTTATCACACCTCCGGGTGCGCGGATCAAACCCAAGACGTGGACGTCGCTCGAGGACGGGGTCAGGAATCATCAATCGTGCAAGACCGCGCCCCCTCCGCGTACTCCCTGGAGCGCCTGCAGGCTGAGGGTCATCTGCCAGCAACTCATCCGCATCGAAAGGCAGGTCAGCCTCCGCCAACTCACGAAATGTGGCCTCGTCCATCTGAAACAGAAAATGTTAATATTAGCAAATAATTGATAATTACTATTATATATACATATATACATATTATGATTCTATATAAATACCATGGAATTCTATAAGTGTTCATCTTCATCATCATCTTCATATATGTCAATGTTATCTTCATATTCCTCCTCAACATCATCGATATCCATTCGAGTTGCAGTTGCTTCATCTCTTACCATTTCAAATTCATGTGTGACATCATTAACATCATCGTCATCACCGACTCTTAAATGTGGGGTGTCGTCATCGATACTCGTATCTCTTTGTAAAAAAGATTGATTTTGAGTACTCTCTTGAAAAACTTCAATTCTTTGCACATCAGTGAAAGCACATTCACTTTGACTAAACTGATTGTCTCGAATTTTGATTTTTATTACACTCCACCAATCAGTCAAGTCTCTTGATGTTGCACAGTACTTTGCATAATAAACTTGATATGCCTGTTGAGCCAATAAGAATGGTTCATTTACTGCGAGAACACTTTTACATTTAATATCGATGATTCCATGAGTCGGATGAACACGCACGCCTCTCTCTGTATCCAACCACCGACATTTGAACATGGTTATGTAATGTTGTCCAAGATAACAGAGTTCAATGATTTCATCAAGTATGCCATAAAATTCAACTTCATTTTCTCGATGATGAGATCCTCTCAAGCTAACTCCACTGTTCATTGTTTTTTTCGATTCCCCATATGCATGTGTGTGGAATCGAAATCCATTCACCACATATGCATTATAAGTTTTAACAAGTTTGGAAGGTGGGTTACTCAATACACACATCCGTTTGTCAATTTTATCAGCATGTCGAGACACCTGAAGATTTGTGAAATAATTATCAATATAGTAAACTATACATTGAATGAGTTGCTAAATGATAAAGAATTTATGTTACCAGTTTTTGAAACCACTGAGAGAAATTTTTCAGTCGCCGTTCTTCGAGAGAAGCTGCTGTAATTTGTGGAATTTGTTTCTTGATATGATTATCATACAACCTATAAAAACCAAAGTTATTTACTGTAACATAAATGATAGAATAAGTGATATAAACACTTACAGTACAACTGATGTCATCTCTTCACAGTTGAGCAGAACATACGTATGAGCTCTATGATGTTCATCATCTGAAAGCCAGCGTTCAGAAACTCCACCAAAACCAAGCTCTGACTGGTTGAAAACAGATAATTGATTGTCGATTTCATTAATATTCCTCTCATTCCGTCCCATTAGGTTGTGTTTTGAAGGATACTCAGATTCAAAATAATGGGAGCAGAAAAAAGATATTTCCTCTTGCAAATAAGCTTCTGCAATAGATCCTTCAACAGATGCTTTGTTGCGTACTTTTCTTTTCAATTTTTGCATGCATCTTTCAAATGGGTACATCCATCGAAACTGTACCGGACCTCCACATTTGGCTTCATATGGCAAATGTAACATCAAATGTTCCATTGAGTCGAAGAAAGACGGCGGAAATATTTTTTCCAGTTTACATATAATTACAACAACATCTTTTTCAAGTTTTCCTAGAGCATCATAATCTGCCGTAGCCGCACAAATTTCCCGAAAAAAATGAGACATGTCTGTTATGGAATCCCAAATCACAGAATTCAACAGACCTCTTAATCCAATGGGTAGAAGTCTCTCCATTATAACATGACAATCATGACTTTTCAATCCAGTAATATGACCATTCTTTACACATCTACCCAAATTGGAAGCACAGCCATCTGGAAGTCTCAAATCTGCAATCCACTGACAAAATAATAAACGGTTTTCTTTAGACAGTGTATAAGCTGCTTTTGGTTTCAGTAACCTTTCTGTTCTGACATTCTCAAATAGTTCCAATTCTGGACGCCTGCAAATTTGGGCAAGATCTAAACGTGCATTTACATTGTCTTTGCTCTTTCCTGGCGTATCCAAAACTGTATGAAACAAATTATCAAAACAGTTCTTCTCAATATGCATGACATCTAACATGTGTCGGACCAACAAATCAGACCAATATGGCAAATCCCAAAATATGCTACGTTTAATCCAATTGTGTTCTTTCCCAAAACCAGAAATTTTCTGTTGGTTTATTGTGGGACCAAAAGTGATGAGGTAATGAAAATACAACCGATTTTAACTCCGAACCTGATAGCATTTTTGGAGGTCCATCCCTTTCAGCTGTTCCTTTTCTGAAATGAGATCTGTTTCTGCGAAAAGGATGATCAGCTGGAAGAAATCTGCGATGACAGTCAAAATAACAAGGTTTCTTTCCATGAATGAGCATAAATGCTTTGTTATCTCCCATACAGTAAGGACATGATTTCTGACCATGTGTACTCCAGCCAGATAACATCCCATAAGCCGGGAAGTCACTTATTGTCCACATCAATACTGCTCTCAGTATGAAATTCTGTTTCGTTGCAACATCATATGTACTGACACCAGTACTCCACAATAAATTTAATTCATCAATCAATGGCTTCAAATAAACATCAATATTTTTCTTAGGATGTCCTGGAATTAGTAAAGTCAAAAAGATATATGGCTCCTTCATCAACATCCATGGAGGTAAATTATACGGAGTTAAAAAAAAAGGCCAACATGAATATTGACTACCATAAGATCCAAACGGACAGAAACCATCAGTGGAAAGGCCCAGTCGAACATTTCTAGCTTCTAAAGCAAATGATGGATGCACTCTATCAAAATGTTTCCATGAATCACCATCGGCTGGATGATTCAAGCTTTTATCGGTTGAAATATTCTCTTTATGACATGACATCATTGTCGCTGTATTCTTAGACATGAATAAACGCTGAAGTCTGGATGTAAGCGGATAATATCTCAACTGTTTTACAGGAATCAAACCAGACTTCCCGTGTTGTCCTTCTTTATATCTCAGTTGCCCACATGTGGGACAACTATCCAATGACTCATTTTCCCCTGAATATAAAATGCAGTCATTTGAACATGCATGAATCTTCTGACAAGTAAGTCCCAAATTTCGAACCAACCTCTTACTTTCATAGTAATTTGCAGGTAAAACATTTCCTTCGGGTAACAGTGTTTTCAGCAAAGAAAATATCTGGTCAAAACATGTGTTTGACATTCCGTTATCTGATTTGATAGCCATAAATTTTGCAACTGCTTCTAATTTGCTCATCTTGCAGCCAGGATATAATGCATCCTCAGCAGACTTCAACAACTCATAAAATTCAGACGGTCCCAACTCAGTATTTGAAGCTATATCAGCCGGGGTTTCTGTATGTTGAACAGATGAACCTGCAACATCATGTACTAAATCTTGAAACTGGGATGGATCCGGAATCAAGTTGGTATCACCTACTCTGGAACTGCGTTCACCGTGTTGATACCAAAAAACATAATCTGCTTGAAAACCAAAATGCAAGAGATGTTCCCCCACTTTGTCAAACGTGTCAAACGTTCTCAATGCACATTTTCTACAAGGGCATTTTATCTTTCCTTCTGAAACAAATTCTGGATTTGATGCCACAAATGATAAAAAACTCTCCACACCCTCTATATATACTGGATTTAAACCAGAACCATTTGGATTTCTACGTTGATTTATCCATATGCGGTCATCTAATAATGACTGTTGACGACCTCGTTGTTCCATATTTTTCTATAAAATATAAAAGCATTACTGGTTTTGAATAATTTGTTAGAAAAAACACAAGCAAGGATTGAATATATTGAGAATAAAGCAAAACCTGTTACAAATATTGATAATTTTAATATTATATTGATTTTTTATTTTTTTAATAATACTAATATAATTTTTTTTCATAAATATTAATTATATAATAATAACATCATTACATTATTAGTATATTTTATTATTAATATTAAAATAATATAATTTTCTATATTATATACAATTCTCCTTTCATCAGTGTGTTTCACATTCTGTCTCCACATGTAATATTGGCATTCACTTTCACCTCTCCATTGGCGAGTAGGTTGATAATTTTGAAAAAGAATGCCAATATTACATGTGGAGACAGAAAAAACACAGAAGAAAAGAGAATTGTATATAATATAGAAAATTATATTATTTTAATATTAATAATAAAATATACAAATAATGTAATAAGGTAATTATTCCAAATTATTGGTAAGTATTTCAAATTATTGGTAATTATTCCAAATTATTGGTAATTATTCCAAATTATTGGTAATTATTCCAAATTATTGGTAATTATTCCAAAATATTGGTAGTTATTCCTAATTATTGGTAAATATTGGTAATTATTGGTAAATATTGGTAATTATTGGAAAATATTGGTAATTATTGGTAATTATTGGTCATTATTGGAAAATATTGGTCATTATTGGTAATTATTGGTGATTATTGGTAATTATTGGTGATTATTGGTAATTATTGGTGATTATTGGTAATTATTGGTGATTATTGGTAATTATTGGTGATTATTGGTAATTAATACTAATTATTGGTAATTAATAATCATTATTACTAATTATTGGTAATTATTACTAATTATTCCTAATTAATACTAATTATTCCTAATTATTACTAATTATTCCTAATTATTACTAATTATTGTTAATTATTACTAATTATTACTAATTATTACTAATTCATACTAATTATTTCTAATTGTTACTAATTATTTCTAATTGTTACTAATTATTCCTAATTGTTACTAATTATTGCTAATTATTACTAATTATTGATAATTATTATTAATTATTGATAATTATTGGTAATTATTGATAATTATTGGTAATTATTACTAATTATTGTTAATTATTACTAATTATTGTTAATTATTGGCAATTATTGGTAATTATTACTAAATATTG
The DNA here is from genome assembly GCA_963277665.1 of Viscum album. Taxonomy (NCBI): domain Eukaryota; kingdom Viridiplantae; phylum Streptophyta; class Magnoliopsida; order Santalales; family Viscaceae; genus Viscum; species Viscum album. The sequence goes on from OY728163.1 coordinate 1,871,014,997, forward strand.
TTAATTATTGGCAATTATTGCTAATTATTGGCAATTATTGCTAATTAATACTAATTATTGCTAATTAATACTAATTATTGCTAATTAATACTAATTATTGCTAATTAATACTAATTATTGCTAATTAATACTAATTATTGCTAATTATTGCTAATTATTGCTAATTATTGCTAATTATTGCTAATTATTACTAATTATTGCTAATTATTGCTAATTATTGCTAATTATTGCTAATTATTGCTAATTATTGCTAATTATTGCTAATTATTTCTAATTATTGCTAATTATTGCTAATTATTGCTAATTATTTCTAATTATTGATAATTATTGCTAATTATTGCTAATTATTGCTAATTATTGCTAATTATTGCTAATTATTGCTAATTATTGCTAATTATTTCTAATTATTGCTAATTATTGATAATTATTGCTAATTATTGCTAATTATTAGTAATTATTGCTAATTATTGTTAATTATTACTAATTATTGTTAATTATTGGCAATTATTGTTAATTATTGACAATTATTGTTAATTATTGACAATTATTGTTAATTATTGACAATTATTGTTAATTAATACTAATTATTAGTAATTAATACTAATTATTGGTAATTAATACTAATTATTGGTAATTAATACTAATTATTGGTAATTAATACTAATTATTGGTAATTAATACTAATTATTGGTAATTAATACTAATTATTGGTAATTAATAATCATTATTGGTAATTAATAATCATTATTACTAATTATTGGTAATTATTACTAATTATTCCTAATTAATACTAATTATTCCTAATTAATCCTAATTATTCCTAATTATTGTTAATTATTACTAATTATTGTTAATTATTTCTAATTATTACTAATTATTTCTAATTATTACTAATTATTTCTAATTATTACTAATTATTTCTAATTATTTCTAATTATTTCTAATTATTACTAATTATTTCTAATTATTACTAATTATTTCTAATTATTACTAATTATTTCTAATTATTACTAATTATTTCTAATTATTACTAATTATTTCTAATTATTACTAATTATTGCTAATTATTACTAATTATTGCTAATTATTTCTAATTATTGCTAATTATTACTAATTATTGCTAATTATTATTAATTATTGATAATTATTCGTAATTATTACTAATTATTGGTAATTATTACTAATTATTGGTAATTATTGGCAATTATTGTTAATTATTCCTAAATATTGATAATTATTGGTAATTATTAATAATTAATACTAATTATTGGTAATTAATACTAATTATTGGTAATTAATACTAATTATTGGTAATTAATACTAATTATTGGTAATTAATACTAATTATTGGTAATTAATACTAATTATTGGTAATTAATACTAATTATTGGTAATTAATACTAATTATTGATAATTAATACTAATTATTGGTAATTAATACTAATTATTGGTAATTAATACTAATTATTCCTAATTAATACTAATTATTCCTAATTATTACTAATTATTACTAATTATTGTTAATTATTCCTAATTATTACTAATTATTGGTAATTAATACTAATTATTGGTAATTAATACTAATTATTGGTAATTAATACTAATTATAGGTAATTATTACTAATTATTGTTAATTATTGGTAATTATTACTAATTATTGGTAATTAATACTAATTATTGGTAATTAATACTAATTATAGGTAATTAATACTAATTATAGGTAATTAATACTAATTATTGGTAATTATTACTAATTATTACTAATTATTCTTAATTATTGATAATTATTGATAATTGTTTCTAATTATTAGTAATTAAATGAATAATTATCAATAATTAGAAATAATTACCAATAATTATAAATAATAACATTATTAATATATTTTATTATTAATATTAAAATAATATAATTTTCTAATTTATATACAATTCTTCTTTCATCTGTGCGTTTTCTCTCTCCACATACAAATAATACATGTGAAGACAGCAAACACACAGATGAAAAAAGAATTGTATATATATAAAAAATTATATTATTTTAATATTAATAATAAAATAAACTAATAATGTAATAATGTTCTTATTCCTAATTATTGGTATTTATTACTAATTATTAATATTTATTCTTAATTATTAAAAATTATTACTAATTATTCCTAATTACCAAACAATACTAATAATTTAAATTTATTAAATAATAAAACAATGTAAACATAATTAAATTACAACTAATTAATAATAATTGAAACTAATAAAAAATTAAAAATAAATAAAAAATTAAAATGAAGATAAATACCTTGAAAATTGATCTGTTCTGATCGTTCTTCAAAACTTTAATATCAGCTCCGGAGAAAAAAATTAAACTGGAGAAAAACTCAACTCTAGAAATATAATTTTCAGAGAAGGAGAAGATAAGGAATGAGAATAAAATGAAAAAAAACGGATGGAGGTATTTATAGGTTAGATTATTTGCGACGGGTACCGTCGCAAATACCATAGCCAACATTTATTACGGTCAACCGGTAAATAGTTATTTGCGACGGGGGGATATTCCCGTCGCAAATACATTTTACCGCCGCCGGTTATTTGCGACGGGATTGCTTTCCCCGTCGCAAATAGTTTTCCCGCGATGCGCGCCAAATCGCGGGAAAACTATTTGCGACGGGGAAAGCAATCTCGTCGCAAAAGCCTCCTTATTTGCGACGGGGAAATACCCCCGTCGCAAATAAGTTTTTAACATGACTATTTGCGACGGGAATAAATCCCGTCGCAAATAACCCGTCGCAATTGCTCATTTTTCCCGTAGTGTATTAGGGATGGGTCTGCCATCTTGTCGAAAATAGTTATCTGTTTATATATGTTATATATACCTAAACCTTTGGCGACGGGCCCGCCGCAAAAAATTATTTGCGACAGGTCCTTGTGCCGTCGCAAATAATTTTTAAAAAAATATATATAAACCATTTGTGATGGGGTCCCATCGAAAATATTGAATAAAATAAAAAAATATATTTAATAAAATTATGATTAATGAAAAATAATATTAGTATTATTAACATAACAAAAAAAATCAAAATTCTTAATATTTGTAAAAAATATAAAAAAATCATAAAATATTATTATTAGTAGTAAAATAAATGAAAATTAAAAAATATAATACTAATAATAAGTAATAAAATATTAAAAATAATAAAAAATAATAAAAAATTTAAATTATGCAATATTTACACCAATATAAAAGACAAAACTATAAATAATTCATATTACAAAAAATGTTGAATTAAAATGTTTTTAACATAACAAAAAAATCATTGGGGGGGGGGGGGGTAGTCTTCTAAAGGTGGTGGAGAAGTTGGAGGAGACGGTGGAGGAAACTTCATTCCTAAACTACGAGTCAGATGACACATGTACTCCATCTGCTTGTACTGCTACTGTTGCCATTGATGCATCTCCTCCTCATGCTACTGATCCTACTGTTGCTGCCATCAATGCATATTCTCCTCATATTGTTGCTGTTGCTACTACTGCTATTGATGCATCTCTTCTTTCTGCTTCTGCAAACTCTCTATAAGCTTAGTTTGAGCTCGCAACTGCTATGGATACTATGAGCAATAAGATGATGCATCTCCATGAGCTCCTCTCGAGCTGGACGCCGACATTGCAACAGTACCACAATAAGTCCCATGAGTCAAATGAGAGCTGATACCAACTACTCAACCTTTCTCGAAGGCATACTGGGTCGCCTGCATCTATGTTGCATCATCGAAATGGTGAGCACTAGTCTGATCAACCGTCTCGGCCTGACTCTCAACTTGTGTCTGAGAGGTCGCAGCCTCATATAACTCCTTGAGTTCCAATTTGAAATTAAAATAGTGAAAATATTATATGCAGTTAATTTTCTAACTGAAAAAAGAAATAATTCTGACCATAGTCTGACGTTGGTGATCACCTCTAATCTCTCCAGTGGCTGGATCACTGTACATCCACGGATAAAAGTCTTACTCTGTAATATCGGGATATTTTACTGCCTATATAAATATAGAATAAAATGTTCCCATGAGATCCATGGCTGAGAAACTATGAAAAAAGAATAAATAATCAAAGAATTATTATATAAATAAATTAATGAAAGCTAACTAAAATACATAGGTTACCATACCTCTGTGTGCGTGGATCAAAGCCAAGAGGTGGACATCGCTCGTCGATAGGGTCAAGGATCATCAGTCATGCAAGACCATTCCCCCTCTACGTACCCCCTAAACCGCCAGTAGGCTGAGAGTCAGATGATCCCAAATCCTCCTCATCCAAAGGTAGCTCAGCCTCCTGCAACTCATGAAGTAGATTAGGATCCATCTGAAACACAAAATTATTTTTGTTAGCAGATAGTTGAAAATAACTATTACATATAGATATATATTAGTTATGATTATAACTAGCATTTAACTGTGTCAATGTTCACCTTTATCACCATCTTCATATTTGACGATGTCAATGTCTTCATATTCCTCCTTGGCATCCTCAATGTAACAGCCCGAGATTTTATAAAAAAATGTTCTTTTTAATTTCATTAATGTCTTGTGTTGTACGCTACACCAAAAGGAGCTTGCTCAACACGCATCCTTTACTTGCCTTGCATTACACGTAATCGCGACCTTCCTCGATAGCATGTGTAGTACGCAATACCGAGTTTCACTAAACAACGATATGCTATTAAAATATTATTAAAACTAGCCGTTATGAATAGTAATAACCACCTTTTAAAATTTTAGAAATTTTATCTCTCAAAATGGACTTCATTTTTGGATTCGGAGTATCGAATTTAGCCTAAGGTTAAATTTTGGTACTTTTCAGATAACTTTCATATTCTGATGAATAGTGAAAATTACTAAATTATAATTAAAAACAACTTTTTTTTAATTGAAATAATTAATAGTGATAAATTATTAATTTGAGTGGTTTTAAAGTATATTTAGAATATATTTTTACAATTTAATACAATGTTGGTCATTGGATGTAATTTCACATTTAAACCAGTCATAAACAAGTGTCAATCTTTTGATAGTTATTATCTCTTAAGAACACGCTATTTGTTTTGACGACGGGAATTAATTTTTAAATTAATTAATGCAACTGATATGTTTTGAATCTGATAAAATAGACATCATTTTTGAATTCATAATATCAAATATATCTTAGATCTAATTTTTGGTATTTTTCTGGAAACTTTCATTTTTTGATGAATAGTGAAACCACTAATTGGTAGTTAAAAAAACTGAATTTTTCATAAAACTTAATTTTACCACTTCTGTGAGTGGAATTTCGAAAATCCGAGAGACACGGTTGATGTCAGTAAGTAAAATGTGGTTCAATGAGATGAAAATAATTTTTTTTGGTGAATAGTAACTTTTTACTTTTTTTTACCACAGTTAAAAGTAAATAGGGTAATTAAGGGTAAAAATGATATTACTATTACACTAAAACATGTCCTAATTCTATTGTAAAAGTGTAATTCAACCAAAAACAACCTTAGGAATAAAATATGACCATTTAGGCCCACTTGGATTAGATTAGGACATTTATTATTAATTTATTTAAAGAAGGGTTAAAATAGTTAAAATCAAAGTTTAATAAGTAAATCATTTTTAATATGGGGTTATGCATAAGATAAATTAGACTATAAATATTCATTAGAAAGATAAAAAGATTTCTTACATAATGGTATTTTATTTGTAATTTTTATACATTAAATAATTTAATTTATTTATGACACAACGATGATGCAGTAATTGTCTTATTAATGAAATATTGACATAATTGATGTTATAAATACCCAAATAAATGTAATTTGAGACTTTTTATGACTTATATTAATTTTATAGGTTAATATGAAATGTTATTTTTGATATAAGTAACTTGTTTCGAACTTATCATTCTGTTATGAATTTCATAAAAATCATGTACCAAATAGTGTCAAAATTGACATAAATTAGTTTTTTAAAAAAATATTATATTATTAATTGTTATTTAATTCCTAAAAATCTAAGGTTCAGAAAAATGACTTAGATAAGGATATATATATTAATAATAAACAACTTGGGGTTCTTTTCGCTTGTTATGGTAAGTTTATTAACCATATAGTGTAAGAAAACAAAAAGACATGGTAAAAGTTAAATTATTTAACTTAGAGTTAAATCTAATTGATAAGGTTAAAATAATAACCTAAACTTGTCTAAATCCTATTGTATGAGAGTCTTTAGACCCATACACACTTTATCTTGAAAATAAGACCCTTTGGAACCATTATAAACCAAATTTGACCTTAATATAAAATAATATTTTGAGATTTTCCTAAGGTGCCCCTCTCCTCCCTTATAAAAGGGCACCTCCTCCCTCTCCTCCTCACACCAATTTGAGCATTCAAGCTCGGCCAACCCCTGACAAAATCTATTCTCCACTTCCCTAGTATCATCCTAGAGGTCCTGGTCTTCTTCAAAGACCATCCTTAGTTCTTTAAGTGGAGGTTAAGTGAAGGCGCGTCAAAAAGAGGTAATATCCATTACCGATATTTTTCAATTTCTTTCTTCTTAAACTTATTCTTATTTAGTTGTTTCATTATAAAAGTAATAACATAAGTATTTAATATATACTGATATGTTATTATAAATATGAAACAACTCTAATTAACCTTCTATCCATCCTACGGAAAAAGGAAATCACCGCGCGTGCGTACGTACAGAATACCGTCTCCACGCCGTGGTGTAATCTATTTTCCACCACCACCTTAATTGGATGGGTATAATGGTGTAATGAGTAAATATATATGATTATTATAAAGTGATATTGATACTGAAATAGTATACATACACTTCAACACAATTCCATGACCATGAGAACGATATCATCGCTCGTGCGTACGTACGGACTACCGTCTCCACGACGCGATGAGATTCATTCTCCACATTAACCATTCATGAATGATTATAAAGTATATATAATGAATAATAATGAAATATATGACATGTTAAATCTACTGGATTTATGTATATATATATATATATGTATGTCATCTACTTACTTCCATTCAAGACAATAAGGAAAGGAAAACAGCGTTCATGCGTACGTACGGACTACCGTCTCCATGAACGGTGTGTTTCATTTCATTTATCTATCTATTATATATATATATACTGAATATATATGATATATAAATCATGTTTTATATTCTGGAAGAAAGTAAATCATGATATAAGTAATAATAATGTCAAGAACAACAAGTCCAAACACCTACGATAAATGAAACGATTTTACCCAAAACGCTTCTTTAACATGGAATTTACAAAAGAACGGGTAATATAAAGTCATAAGTGAACCATATATGATATCATAACAGTGAATATGAGTCTGTAATAAGTTAATGACATTATTTAAATCATTATACAGGAGGTTTGAATACATACAAAGCATATCGGACATAAGGTAAGGGAAATATCACAATCTCATTTTTATCCGAGATTGTTTATACTTTGGTATTTACTGGGGTGTATTTTATCATCCACATCCATGTTTCCTCAATATTTAATGTTATTTCCATCCACCTAAAATTGTTTAAATCCAATTTTACTCTTCAGTGAGTTTTTATTAAAGGATATGAAAGGAATCTTTTGTCGTTTTTCATACGAGGTACTTTTTGACTTTTCCGAAAAAAGTACGAAGAATGTTTTTTTTAAACTTATATGGCATGAATGGATTTTTAAAACATTATTTCCCAAAAATATTCCTTTAAAAGTTTTCAAGTTTATTTTTAATCAACTTCTTTTAGTTTATAATTGTACGACATGTTAAGAAAGGAAAAGTGTTTTTGAAGTAGAAAGGATATTTTTCTCAAGAATGGAGTTCAAGTGTTTTATGACAATTATTTTCCATCTAAGATAATAAAGGGTTCTGTTTTTATCCCTATTATTACATTGATTTGATTATGTTGTGATGGAATTATTTTTATGAATTCCTTTATCGTATATGAATTGTTTTATGATGTCATGATGTTTAAGATTCCCATTTTTATTACATGGGTTATGCAATGATGTATGGTTTATGATTTTGTGGCACGCATAAGAATGGTATCATTATGAGATGGGTGGGACCTATATCTCCCTCCAATGCATTGGGTAAAGATTTTATATCTCATGAGATAGACATGGATGGAACGGTAGGTTATACCGGTTCAGTGAAACAGGACTAAAACGAGGGTGACTCGGTTCAAAAATGGACTTTATCCACTAAGATAGTCTTGGCAATGAGTCTTGACTAATAAGATATGATTCTCTATGATTATGTGTGTATGCCACAAAGTTTCATGTTTTAAGTTATGATTATTGGGATTTCATTTCACTACTATGATTTATCCCATGTTATGATATTATGATCTCTTTTGCAGGTTAAGATTTCCAAAATGTTATGTTCTTATGAATATGATGTGATTGATTTTTCTTTTGTTTACCCTTACTGAGCATTTGAGATCACCATTTTATGTTTTCTTTTCCCCAGGATATAAAGAAAGGTTTTAGGTAAGAAAAAAAAGGGAAGATCTTTATGGGAGATGTTGAAGATCTTTCACCATGATCAGAAGATTACGTTCCGAGTTTCCAAAGACACTAAACTATTACGGTCCTTGTGTGTGTGTTTTTGTTATGTAATAAGTATTCCACAAAAGTAATGTAATATCCTTGTACGTTAAGCTTCAGGTCTCTACAGTTGGTATTAGAGGAAAGGTTTAGTCAACCTTTGGAAACTAGGATGTGAAAACGTTAGTGAGATCTCTAGAGATATTACTAAGGTATGTCTAGGGATGTCCCTTAGGATAAGTATATGTATAGGATATAGTCCTAGAACTACGGTAACGATCTTAGAATTTAACCTAAGATGTTATTAAGGGTACTCCCCCTTTACTATGTTGTTTTCCCTAGCATTATTTTTTCCTCTCACACTATTCTTTTTGGGTTTTAGACGATGGTTGGAACCCGAAGGAACCGCGTTGATCACTGTAATGGACAATGAAATGATTGTCCTCCTGAACAAACAAGTGTTATGGGAGATGGAGTGAAAAATCTTATTGCCATACTTACACAAGCTATGAATCATTCTGGACTTCCAAATGAGCAGAGAAGGGAACAATATTCTATTGAGTCCTTCATGAGGCAACGTCCACCTTCTTTCAGTGGGTCTTCCGATCCACTTGTTGTTGAACAATGGATCAGTACCACTGAAAAGATATTTTCAGTTCTTCAATGTTCTGAACATGATAAAGTCATCTTAGCAGTATATCGTTTGGAAGGTGAAGCTGATCAATGGTGGAATCTTATCAAGAATATGAGGCCAAGAGATGAAATTGAGTCCATGGAATGGGATGAGTTTAAGAACTTGTTTTTCAGTAAGTCCTTCCCTCGTATTCTTCAAACAAAGATGGAAAAGGAGTTTCTCGAGCTGAAGCAGAAGGATGATGAATCTGTTGGTATATACGAAGCGGATTTTACAAGACTTGCAAGGTATGCATCTGGCATTATCATCCAACCTGAAAGTAAAGTTGATCAATTTTTTCGTGGCTTAAAACCAAGTCTTCGAAGGGCATTAGCTATAAGAGACTTCAGTAGCTATGAAGAAATTGTGCATTGTGCTATCAAGGTAGAAATGGAAGTTGGTGTTACATATCCATCTCATGGTTTTGACAAGAAACGAAAGATGAAGTTCAAGGAGAAATCTCAGAATAATGGTGAAAAGAAGATGAATGTTTCCTTATACTCAAAGTGTGGAAAGAAGCATGGTGGAGATTGTCTTAAAGGGACTAGAAAATGTTTTAAATGTGGAAAATGAGGTCATCGAGCAGCTGAGTGTCGAAGTAATGGAAAAAGGGTTTCTAATGATGTGAATAAAGCAAACACTGCAGAGAACGCACCACCAACACTTCAATGCTTCAAGTGCAAGGAAATGGGGCATTATTCTAATAAATGCCCTAATACAAGGGTTAGTGATGATCGACATGAGCAACCGCTTAAGGCAAAGGACAAAGGGAAGTCACATGCGATCACTATTGGCGATGTTGAATATGACAACGATGTGGTGGAATGATTAAGTGTTTATGTAATGGGATTCCAAAATAATGTTGTATCATGGAGTATTGGAATATTTATGTATTGGTCTAATGTGGTATTCAAAGTGATTGAGATATTTTTGGAAATAAGATGATATGCGCATAATGAAGGGAAAACGAGAAAACAAAATGTTTAATAGTATTCATGAGCTCATGATTGATATAAGGACTAAGTGATATCATGGTTTGAGTATATAGAATTTTGAGGATTTTGGTATGTGGAAAGTGTTAACTTTTAACTGCATTCAAGTTTTCACTATGGTTCAATGGATATTCATTTTTTCAAGAGAATACATGATTAAGGTATTCACATGATTGGAATGTGACCAACAATATATATATATGGGGGATAAATGATGGTATTCACATGCTTGGTTGATGACATTTCAAGTAATCATTTTCTTTATACTCTGAGCTTGGAACGAAGTATTTTAGATAAGCCTAAATATTGGAATGGATTATGTTGGACATATGCTAAGTATTGTTTAAGGATAGAACTTTTTTTGATATTACTGATGGGATTTTATAGTAATGTAGTTTTAGAAAAAGGACAACCTGCAGGACGGGTGACAGCCCATCGCGTCGGACAAGGCTGTGGGAATCGAACCCACAACCGAAGTGCGACTGGACTTTATCGCCTACCACTGGCCTACAGGAAGTCCCTGTTTAGTAGAAACTAGTTTTATTATATTAAGCAGTATAAGTCCATTTTAGGAACTATATAAGATTAATCTCACTATAGATGGACTTATGTAATTTTTTTGATAACTTTTCTAACCTTTTGTTTGAGACAGATGGAATGACCCATCATTCTATCACATGATCTGCTAACACATCACGAATGACAAATTCAACTTCATTTCTTTAAGAGATGAAGTGGAAATTGTCCAAAGAATGACAAACAGTGAGACTATACCAAAATCACGAAAGTATTTCTTCTAATTCCAATTTCATCAACTTTAGGGAAATGATCTTGAAAACAAAAAATGTTGTCCTAGTGCTCTTATATCTAATGAATCAGATGGTACCTTAGATCGTCACAAATTTATGGCTTTGTGATTGCTGGCTTTTCCATAGCCATGTTCTCTACCACTCTCCATCAGAACATGATGGTTAGATTTCTCTTCCATATCCATATTTTCACCTATGTGGAAACTCAGTGATTAGTTTATTTGGGTAATCGTTACATTTCATACTTTAGTTTTTAAAGCCAAGTTATGGTATTCCATTTTACGATGTGGGTTTCTATTAAAGAAACTTTCGAGTAGTAAACCATTTATAACCCCGACGAATTTCGAGGGAGAAATTCATTTTAAGGGGGGTAGAATGTAACAGCCCGAGATTTTATAAAAAAATATTCTTTTTAATTTCATTAATATCTTGTGTTGTACGCTACACCAAAAGGAGCTTGCTCAACACGCATCCTTGACTTGCCTTTCATTACACACAATCGCGACCTTCCTTGATAGTGTGTGTATTACGCAATACCGAATTTCACTAAACAACGATATGCTATTAAAATATTATTAAAACTAGCCGTTATGAATAGTAATAACCACCTTTTAAAATTTTAAAAATTTTAGCTCTCAAAATGGACTTCATTTTTGGATTTGGAGTATTGAATTTAGCCTAAGGTTAAATTTTGGTACTTTTCGGATAACTTTCATATTCTGATGAATAGTGAAAATTACTAAATTATAATTAAAAACAACTTTTTTTTAATTGAAATAATTAATAGTGATAAATTATTAATTTGAGTGGTTTTAAAGTATATTTAGAATATATTTTTACAATTTAATACAATTTTGGTCATTGGATGTAATTTCACATTTAAACCAGTCATAAACAAGTGTCAATATTTTGATAGTTATTATCTCTTAAGAACACGCTATTTGTTTTGATGACGTGAATTAATTTTTAAATTAATTAATGCAACTGATATGTTTTGAATTTGATAAAATAGTCATCATTTTTGAATTCATAATATCAAATATATCTTAGATCTAATTTTTGGTATTTTTCTGGAAACTTTCATTTTTTGATGAATAGTGAAACCACTAAGCGGTAGTTAAAAAAACTGAATTTTTCATAAAACTTAATTTTACCGCTTCTGTGAGTGGAATTTCGAAAATCCGAGAGACACGGTTGATGTCAGTAAGTAAAATGTGGTTCAATGAGATGAAAATAATTTTTGGGTGAATAGTAACTTTTTACTTTTTTTTACCACGGTTAAAAGTAAATTGGGTAATTAAGGGTAAAAATGATATTATTATTACCCTAACAAATGTCCTAATTCTATTGGACAAGTGTAATTCGACCAAAAACAACCTTAGGAATAAAATATGACCATTTAGGCCCACTTGGATTAGATGAGGACATTTATTATTAATTTATTTAAAGAAGGGTTAAAATAGTTAAAATCAAAGTTTAATAAGTAAATCATTTTTAATATGGGTTTATACATAATATAAATTAGACTATAAATATTCATTAGAAAGATAAAAATATTTCCTACATAATTGTATTTTATTTTTAATTTTTAGACATTAAATAATTTAATTTATTTATGACACAACGATGATGCAGTAATTCTCTTATTAATGAAATATTGACATAATTGATGTTATAAATACCCAAATAAATGTAATTTGAGACTTTTTATGACTTAAATTAATTTTCTAGGTTAATATGACATGTTATTGTTGATATAAGTAACTTTTTTAGAATTTATCATTCTGTTATGAATTTCATAAAAATCATGTACCAAATAGTGTCAAAATTGACATAAATTAGTTTTTAAAACAAATATTATATTATTAATTGTTATTTAATTCCTAAAAATATAAGGTTCGGCCAAATGACTTAGATAAGGATATATATATTAATAATAAACAACTTGGGGTTCTTTTGGCTTGTTATGGTAAGTTTATTAACCATATAGGGTAAGAAAACAAAAAGACACGGTAAAAGTTAAATTATTTAACTTAGAGTTAAATCTAATTGATAAGGTTAAAATAATAACCTAAACTTGTCTAAATCCTACTGGATGAGATTATTATGATCCATCCCCACTTTATATTCTAAATAATACCCTTTGGAACCATTATAAACCGAATTTGACCTTAATATAAAATACTATTTTGAGATTTTCCTAAGGTGCCCCTCTCCTCCCTTATAAAAGGGCACCTCCTCCCTCTCCTCCTCACACCAATTTGAGAATTCAAGCTCGGACAACCCCTACCAAAATCTATTATAAACTTCACTAGTATCATCCTAGAGGTCCTGGTCTTCTTCAAAGACTATCCTTAGTTCTTTAAGTGGAGGTTAAGTGAAGGCGCGTCAAAAAGAGGTAATATCCATTACCGATCTTTTTCAATTTCTTTCTTCTTAAAATTATTCTTATTTAGTTGTTTCATGATAAAATTAATAACATAAGTATTTAATATATACTGATATGTTATTATAAATATGAAACAACTCTAATTAACCTTCTATCCATCATACGAAAAAAGGAAATCACCGCGCGTGCGTACGTACGGAATACCGTCTCCACGCCGTGGTGTAATCTATTTTCCGCCACCACCTTAATTGGATGGGTATAATGGTGTAATGAGTAAATATATATGATTATTATAAAGTGATATTGATACTGAAATAGTATACATACACTTCAACACAATTCCACGACCATGGGAACGATATCATCGCTCGTGCGTACGTACGGACTACCGTCTCCAAGACGCGATGAGATTCATTCTCCACATTAACCATTCATGAATGATTATAAAGTATATATAATGAATAATAATGAAATATATGACATGTTAAATCTACTGGATTTATGTATATATATATATGTAGGTCATATACTTACTTCCATTCAAGATAATAAGGAAAGGAAAACAGCGTTCATGCGTACGTACGGACTACCGTCTCCATGAACGGTGTGTTTCATTTCATTTATCTATCTATTATATATATATATACTGAATATATATGATATATAAATCATGTTTTATATTCTGGAAGTAATTAAATTATGATATAAGTAATAATAATGTCAAGAAAAACAAGTCCAAACACCTACGATAAATGAAACGATTTTACCCAAAACGCTTCTTTAACATGAAATTTACAAAAGAACGGGTAATATAAAGTCATAAGTGAACCATATATGATATCATAACAATGAATGTGATTCTGTAATAAGTTAATGACATTATTTAAATCATTATACAGGAGGTTCGGATACATACAAAGCATATCGGACATAAGGTAAGGGAAATATCACAATCTCATTTTTATCCGAGATTGTTTATACTTTGGTATTTACTGGGGTGTATTTTATCATCCACATACATGTTTCCTCAATGTGTAATGTTATTTCCATCCACCTACAATTTTTTAAATCCAATTTTACTCTTTGATGAGTTTTTAGTAAAGGATATGAAAGTAATCTTTTGTCGTTTTTCGTACGAGGTACTTTTTGACTTTTCCGACAAAAGTACAAAGAATGTTTTTTTAAACTTATACGGAATGAATGGATTTTTAAAACATTATTTCCCAAAAAGATTAATTTACAAGTTTTCAAGTTTATTTTTAATCAACTTCTTTTATTTTATAATTGTACGACATGTTAAGAAAGGAAAAGTGTTTTTGAAGCAGAAAGGATATTTTCCTCAAGAATGGAGTTCAAGTGTTTTATGAAAATTATTTTCCATCTAAGATAATAAAGGGTTCTGTTTTTATCCCTATTATTACATTGATTTGATTATGTTGTGATGGAATTATTTTTATGAATTCCTTTATTGTATATGAATTGTTTTATGATGTCATGATGTTTAAGATTCCCATTTTTATTACATGGGTTATGCAATGATGTATGGTTTATGATTTTGTGGCACACATAAGAATGGTATCATTATGAGATGGGTGGGACCTATATCTCCCTCCAATGCATTGGGTAAAGATTTTATATCTCATGAGATAGACATGGCTGGAACGGTAGGTTATACCGGTTCAGTGAAACAGGACTGAAACGAGGGTGACTCGGTTCAGAAATGGACTTTGTACACTAAGATAGTCTTGGCAATGAGTCTTGACTAATAAGATATGATTCTCTATGATTATGTGTGTATTCCACAAAGTTTCATGTTTTAAGTTATGAATATTGGGATTTCATTTCACTACTATGATTTATCCCATGTTATGATATTATGATCTCTTTTGCAGGTTAAGATTTCCAAAATGTTATGTTCTTATGAATATGATGTGATTGATTTTTCTTTTGTTTACCCTTACTGAGCATTTGAGCTCACCCTTTTATGTTTTCTTTTCCCCAGGATATAAAGAAAGGTTTTAGGTAAGAAAAAAAAGGGAAGATATTTATGGGAGATGTTGAAGATCTTTCACCATGATTAGAAGATTACGTTCCAAGTTTCCAAAGACACTAAACTATTAAGGTCCTTGTGTGTGTGTTTTTGTTATGTAATAAGTATTCCACAAAAGTAATGTAATATCCTTGTACGTTAAGCTTCAGGTCTCTACAATAAATATCCATATGAGTTTCAGTTTCATCATCTCTTGCTATTTCAAATTCATTTGTAACATCATTAACATCATCGTCACCATTGACCCTTAATTGTGGGGTGTCATCATCGATATCCATGTGTCTTTGTGAAAAAGATGGATTTTGAGTAGTCTCTTGAAAAATTTCAATTCCTTGTACTTAAACAGAAGCACATTTAGTTTGAGTAAACTGATTTTCCTAAGATTTTATTTTTATTATGCTCCACCAATCACTCAGGTCACTTCAAGTAGCATAGTACTTTGTGTAATATATTTGATGTTCATGTTGATCCAATAAAAATGGTTCAATTACTGCAAGAAGAATTTTATATTTAAAATCGATGATTCCATGATTCAAATGAACACACAAGTCTCTCTCAGTATCCAACCACCAACATTTAAACATCGTTATGTAATATTTCCCTAGATAAAACAGTTCAATAATTTCATCCAGCATGCTATAAATTTAAACTTTAGTTTCTCTATGATGCGATCTTATCAATAAAACTCCACTGTCCATTGTTTTTTTTTGATTCCCCATATGCATGTGTATGAAATCTAAAACCATTCACCACATATGCATTATAAGATTTAACCATTTTGGATGGTGGGTTACTCAATATACCCAGTCCCTTATCAATTTTATCAACATGTTGAGACACCTGAATTTTTTTAAAAAAATTATCAATATAATAAATAATAAACTAAATTGATATGTTAAACTATCAATAATTTATATTACCAGTTTTTGAAACCATTGAGAATTTTTTTTACCGGCGTTCTTCAAGAGAAACTACTATAATTTGTGGAAGCTGTTTATTGATATAATAATCATATAACTTACAAATAAAATAATTTAAATTACTATAACATAAATTATAGAATAAGTAACAAAAGCACTCACAGTACAAATGATGTCATTTCTTCACAGTTGAGCAGAACATATGTTTGAGCTCTGTGATATTCATCATCTGAAAGTCATCATTCATGAACTCCACTGAAGCCAAGCTTTGAATGATTAAAAAATGATAATTTATTTTCCATTTCATCGTCAAAATTCCCCTCATTCTGCCCCATGAGGTTGTGTTTTGAGGGATATTCAGATTCAAAATATTGAGAGCAGAAAAAAGAAATTTCCTCTTGTAAATAAGATTCAACAATTGATCCTTCAACTGATGCTTTGTTACATACTTTTTTCTTCAATGTTTGCATGCCTCTCTCGAATGGGTACATCTATCAAAACTATATCAGACCTCAAAATTTAGCTTAATGTGGAAAATGTAATACTAGATATTCCATTGAGTCAAAGAAATCCAACATGAAGATTTTTTCTAGTTTACATATAATTACAAAAACATCTTCTTCCAGTTTTCTTAGTGCATCGTAGTCTATTTTCACTGCATAAATGTCTCAAAAAAATATGATATGTCTATTATCGAATCCCAAATCATAGAATTCAACAAACCACTAACTCCAATCAGCATAATTCTTTCCATTATAACATGACAATCATGACTTTTTAATCTGGTAATATGACCATTCTTAACACATCTACCCAAATTGGGAGCATATCCATATGGAAGTCTCAAATCTATAATCCACTAAAAAAATAACAAGCGACTCTCTTTGGATAGTGTATAAGCTTATTTTGGCTTCATTAACCTCTGTGATCAGACATTTTGAAACAGTTTAAGTTCTGGTCGCCTGCAAATTTGGGAAAGATCTAATTGTGCCTTTACATTATCTTTGGTCTTACCTGATGTATCCAAAACTGTATAAAATAAAATATCAAATCAGTTCTTCTCAATATGCATTACATCTAACATGTGGCAGACCAACAAATCAGACCAATATGGCAGATCTTAAAAAATGCACCATTTTATCCAATTGTGTTCTTTCCCAAAGCCATGAATTTTCTGTTGGTTTACTATCGGCCCAAATTTGATGGGAGGTAATGAAAATAAAAATGATTTTAACTCTATACCTGAGATCATTTTTGAAGGTTCATCCCTTTCAATTATGCCTTTTCTAAAATGAGATTTGTTCCACCGAAAAGGATGATCAGTTGGAAGAAATATGCGATGACAGTCAAAATAGAAAGTTTTTTTTTCATTGACGAGCATAAATGATTTTTTCTCTTTCATACAGCAAGGAAATGATTTCAGACCATGTGTACTCCAGTCAAATAACATGCTATATGCCAGGAAGTCACTAATTGTCAACATCATTGCAAATTTTAATATGAAATTTTGTTTCGCATCAACATCATATGTACTAACACCATTAATCCACAATGAATTTAACTTATCAATCAATGGTTTCAAATAAACATCAATATTTTTTTCCGGATGTCCAGGGATTAATAAAGTCAAAAAGACATAGGGATCCTTCATCAACATCCATGGATGTAAATTGCACGGAGTTATAAAGACAGGACAATATGAATACTAACTACCATAAGAAGAAAACGGATAGAAAATATTAGTAGAAAGACCTAATCACACATTCCGGGCTTCTAAAGCAAAAGACGGATGCAGTTTGTCAAAATGTTTCCATCAATCACCATCATATGGATGATTCAAGCTTTTACCAGTTGAAATCTTGGTTTTGTGCCATGACATCATTGATGTTGTGTTCTAAGACATAAATAAATGATGAAACCTGGGTGTAAGTAGAAAATATCTCAACTATTTTACAGGAATTGATCCAAACTTCCCCGGTTGAGCTTCTTTATACCTTGATTTTCCACATGTGAACGACTCGTTTTCACTAGAATATAATATGCAATCATTTGCACATGCATGAATCTTCTGATAACTAAGGCCTAGATTACGAACTAGCCTCTTTCTCTAATAGTAATTTGTAGGAAAAAATTTCCTTCAGGTAATAGTGTTTTAACCAAAAAATATATATGATCAAAATAGTTGTTTAAAATTTCATTATCTGATTTAATAGTTATAAATTTTGTAACCGCTTCAAATTTTCTTATCTTGCAACTAGGATATGATGCATCCTCAACATACCTCAACAAATCATAAAATTCAGATGGTGCCAACTCAGGAGCTAAATCAATATCATCCCGAGTTTTAGTTTGTTGAACAAATGAACCTGCAACATCATGTACTAAATTTTGAAAGTGTTATAGATCTGGAATTAAGTTATTAGTATCTTTTCTGGAACTGTGTTCACCGTGTTGATACCAAAAAATATAATCTGGTTGAAAACCAGAATGCATGAGATGTCCCCCAACCTTGTCAAATGTGTCAAACGTTCTCAGGGCACATGTTTTACAAGGACACTTAATTGTGCCTTCTAAAACAAATTCTGTTTTTGATGATGCTAATGATAAGAAAGCTTCAACACCCTCAGTATATACATGATTTAAACCAGAACCATTTGTATTTCTGCATTGATTTATCCAAGCACGATCATCTAATAATGAATGTTTTTGACTTTCTTATTCTATATTTTTCTACAAAATATAAAATCATTACTGTTTTTTAATAATTTGAAATTAGAAAAATAGTATCCAAAAAAAGAAGATAAATAATTACAACTACTTCTTAATAATTACCATTAATTACGGGTGACACAATTTCCTATGGATTGACGTATACTCTTTTGTCTGATGGCTCATTTACTTGAAACTTTCTCACATTGAAACTATAATGAAGAATCTACTCGGAGGTACGCATATCCATTCTCATGCATATGAGAATGCATAAGCGTATCTCTAAGCAGATTTATCATTTTAATTTCAGTGTGAGAAAGATGCAAGTAAATGAGGCGTCAGACAAAAGAGCCCCATTTTCATCGATGACTCTTCTCTTTACAACTGTCACTGCCTAAAAACATTATGAAAAATATGGTCCTACAAATGAATAACCAAACTCGTGCATACGAGATTGAATATGCATACGTAGAATCATATTTTTTATAATGTTTTGAGTCGGTGAGAGTTGAAAAGAGAAGATTCGTCGAGCAAAAGGAGTGCCGCCAATCCACTAGAAATTGTATCAAGTTATTACAAGTTATCACAATTGATTTTATTCCTAAATATTCCTAATTATTCCTAATTATTCCTAATTATTCCTAATTATTTCTAATTATTCCTAATTATTCCTAATTATTCCTAATTATTCCTAATTATTCTAAATTATTCCCAATTATTCCTAATTATTTCTAATTATTCCTAATTATTCCTATTTATTGGTAATTATTGCTAATTATTGCTAATTATTGCTAATTATTGCTAATTATTCCTAATTATTCCTAATTATTACTAATTATTCCTAATTATTCCTATTTATTCCTATTTATTACTAATTATTGCTAATTATTGCTAATTATTGCTAATTATCGCTATTTATTTCTATTTATTCCTAATTATTGCTAATTATTGATAATTATTGCTATTTATTCCTATTTATTTCTATTTATTGCAATTGATTCCTATTTATTGCTAATTATTCCTATTTATTCCTATTTATTGCTATTTATTGCTATTTATTGGTAATTATTGCTAATTATTGCTAATTATTTCTAATTATTGTTAATTATTGTTAATCATTTCTAATTATTGCTAATTATTGCTATTTATTACTATTTATTACTATTTATTACTATTTATTACTATTTATTACTAATTATTACTAATTATTACTATTTATTACTATTTATTACTATTTATTACTGATTATTACTAATTATTACTATTTATCACTATTTCTTACTATTTCTTACTATTTATTACTAATTATTACTAATTATTACAAATTATTACTATTTATTACTATTTATTACTGTTTAATACTGTTTATTACTAATTATTACAAATTATTACTATTTATTACTATTTATTACTAATTATTACTAATTATTACTATTTGTTACAAATTACTCGTATTTATTTCTAATTATTACCAATTATTACTAATTATTACTAATTGTAAATATTTATTACTATTTTTTCCTAATCATTACTATTTTTTCCTAATTATTACCAGTTTTTCTAATTTTTGCTAAATATTATTATTTTTTACTATTTATTACTAATTATTACTAATTATTACTATTTATTACTAATTGTTACTATTTATTACTAATTATTACCATTTATTACTAATTAATAGTATTTATTACTAATTATTAGTATTTATTACTTGTTATTACCATTTGTTACTAATTATTAGTATTTATTACTAATTATTAGTATTTATTGCTAATTAATATTATTTATTACTAATTGTAAATATTTATTGCTATTGTTTCCTAATTATTAATATTTTTTCTAATTATTACTATATTTTCCTAATTATTACTAATTAGCGTTAATTACTATTAATTGCTACAAATTACAGCTACTAATTACTAATTACTGCCAATTATTTATATATATTACTAATTAACGTTATTAATTTTTAATTATTACTAATTACTAAGAATTAGTACTATTAATTTCAATTTATTATTACAAATAAATAATGAGGATAAAACAATTTAAATCTAATTTAATTACAACTAATCTAAAATAATTAAAATTAATATAAAAAATGAAATAAATATTAAATTATATAAAACATAAATACCTTTAAACTTGATCTCTTATAATTGTAGACGGCTTCACAACTTCTTCGTAAAAAAAACTAACTCTGAAAAAATTTCACTCTAAAATTAGAGTTTAGAGAGGCAGAGAAAGTAGGAATTGAGGGGAAGGAAGGAAAAAATGGATGGGGGTATATATAGGTTAGATTAGTTGCGACGAGACTATTTGTGACGAGATTCCCGTCCCAAATAGTAGTATTTGCAATGAGACTCGTCGCAAATACCTTCGGCCGCATTAATTACTGTCGGTGGTTAAAAGGTTATTTGCGACGTGTCTCGTTGCAAAAGGTGACCTGCTGACACACTATTTGCGACGGGAAAAAATCCTGTCCCAAATTGTATTTACCATCATCGGGTTTTTGCGATGGGACCCGTCGCAAATACACTCCAGCGGACGCAGTATTTGTGACGGGGAATTCCCCATCACAAACAGTCTTTACCGCCTCCCGGTATTTGTGACGGGGCCTGTCGCAAAAGGTGACCTGCCGACACACTATTTGCGACGGGACAAAATCCCGTCGCAAATAGTATTTACCACCACCCGGTATTTACGATGGGAGAATCAACCCGTCACAAATAACATATTCGATAGACTATTTGCGACGAGAAAAAATCCCATCGCAAAAAACCGTTTTTCTCGTAGTGCTTTAACCCATACAAATAATTCTTCATCTTATATACATAGCTTTAATTTTCATAAAGAATGAAGCCGCACAGTTGTTCAATATAAAATTCTTCATCGATCTCTCCATTGAGAAAATAAAAATGGACACCCACCGAGAATATCTTACACCTTCATTGTACAGTAACAAAATATTATAATGGGTTCAAGTCTCGATACTATGGAAAAGTTCTCATCAAAATCAATGCCTTAAATCCATGAGTAGCCTTTAAAAACTAGTTGTGCCTTATTTCTTATCACTTCACCCTTTTTATTCAATTTGTTTCAAAAAACTCATTTTGTTCCAATCACATTATTATTTTCTAGTTTGGGTAAAAGTTACCATGTATCATTCTTCTCAATCTGATCTAGCTCTTTATTCATGGCATTAATCCACTATTGATACTCTAAATATTCTTCAACATCGCTTAGATCAACTTTTAAATATAAGGAATTATACAAAACTAACCTCAATGTTCTTCTGGTTTGAACCTTTTTTCCTTGATCTACAATGATGTTTTAGACTTCCAACAGTTTCCTCATCCTAAGACGAGATTAACAAGATTGTGCTTCATCACTTGAAATAGATGAGTCAGAATCCTTATCTTGAAAAACTTATACATTTTTACCTGTGTCATAAACTTTATTATATTATTCAACAACAAAAAATCCATCTTCACTTTATCTTATATCTACAGCTCAATGTGAAAATTTTCTATTAGAATGTTCTAAAACTTTCTCATATGTTGAGTCAAAAATATTTCTTATTTATTTATTATAGAATATGTATCCTCTACCATAAGGAGGGTAATCAAGAAATATTCCATCAAAATCTATTTGATCAAACTTACAAGATTTTCACCATTTATTTTGATAATGCAGGGACTACCAAACACCTTTAGGTATTTTAAACTTGGGGATTATTTGTAATACATCTCATAAGGAGTCATATTAGAGTTTGTTTTGTAGAAATAGTGATTTTTAATGTGAACATATACTCTAATCGCTTTCCTCAAAAACTATCGAGAAGTATCATGTTCAATCAACATATTTCATTCCATCTCGACCAAAATTTTATTTATTCTTTCAAAAACACCATTCTATCATAGTTTCTATGGTTCACTAAACTTGTGATGAATGAAATTATTTTCAAGATAGACTCTAAACTTCCCATTTGTTTATTCGACGCCATTATTAGTTTGATTTTTCTTAACAAAATAATCACATTCCTTTTTAGTGCTTCTCCTAAAAATCTTAAATGATTTCTGATATTAATACTTATGTTTCAAACACAAAATACATATAATATGAGTAAAATCATCAATAAAGGAAATAATTCACTTAGCTCTGTTTGTTGATTACTTTTTCATGGGCAAGTATATGTTATAATTTATAATCTCTAAGGGACGAGTTGAATGTATCTCAAAATTTTTATATACTATATTTGAATTCTTCCCTCTATAGAATATGAAATAATACAAATATATTCTTATTAACAGGTTAGGAGTTTCACAAATTCTTTCTCTCTTTTTCAACTTCCTTATATTCCTCTAGCACATATATCCCATCCACTTATTCCATAATTTATTTTCCTCCATCACACTCAGATAACATGAACTCTACACATTACTAACTTGAAATAAGTTTACCTTAGTTCATTCCCTATTGTAATAATTTCCAAATACTCAAGTTTTTTGAAAAAAAAGTCATCTCTTCTGAAAAAAACTTCATTTCCTTCATCATAGAGTTGTAAAACACTTAATAAGTTATGTTTCAGCGCATTGAAAAATAAACCGCTTTTGGATTTTAACTTTTCTTTTCCATTGATAGCAGATCCAATGCCATTAATTATGAGAGTATCATACTTTCAAAACTTTATTTTACCTTATTTTTAATCTTTCACATTCTTGAAAAACTTTAAATATCCATTCATATTTAAAGAACATCCACTATCCAATATCCATGTCCATTCTCCTTTTGTAGCTTTGATAGTAGTTTCAATAACTATGGATTTCTCCTTACCTTTTTAATCCTTATCATATATATTTTTGATATTTTTCATATAAATTTTTTATGTTGTTAACATAAAAAAACATACTTTAGTAATATGCCTTAGCTGATCACAAATTTCACAAGAGGTTGAAATCTATTTCAGTTTTCAAACTAGATTTTTCAGGTTACCTTTTTTTAGTGGGTTGACTCCCCCTCATACTCTATTTCTAGTTCCTCCTAGATTTATTATAATTTACATGATTTGACTATAATATTTTTTTTATTCCCAAATCATCCACAATACGAGCAGTAACCATAAAAATCAGATTTTCTTCTATAACTTACATTATATCTAGAACTGTGAACTTACATTCCATTATCTTTCTTACCATCCACCTTGGCACTTTGTTGTGTTCCAAAATTTTGTATCCACCTGACATATTCTTCTTCAGTTTATATTCCTTCTCAGTCTTAACAATATTTTTAGTAGTAATAACTTTTGGTTCATACTTTGTAACCTTATAATTTTTAGGATTTTCAAACTTTCTAGTTTTGGATACATATATGTTTTCTTAACTTTATTTTTCTTATGAACATATTCAAACTTGTTGTTAACCTAAAAGGATTTTTTTATAGATTCTATTGGGATTTACATTTTTTAGAACTTTCACCAACATACGAGACCAGGTTTTGGAAACTTTTAATTCCTTGCTCAGCTCAAACACATTTTTGTTGAACAAGATAAAATTATTTCTCATTCACCTTTATCATTTCTTCAAGTTTAATGTTTTTATTTTTATCTTCACCAAGTAACTTATTCAGATCATAAATATATTTTAGAAAATTGTATTTTTCTTCAAGAAAATTATAATATCCTGGTCCTAGACACCACTCAATAGTACTTAGAGCATGGTTGGTCACATGGCCTCAAGAACATCTCCCTAAATACCAGAGGCTACCGACCAGTAGCGAGGGCCTAGGGTGTGTCCATGGGGAGACTATTACCTCATTACCAGAGTGTAACATAGTGTAATATCAATAACACACAAGTAGTAGAAGAAAATATAAGAATCATACAACTGATAAATAAACAAGATAAGAATATATGAAAAATCCATAAGTGTCTCATAAACAGTGATGATGATACATGTCTCTACAAATAAGCCAAAATAGGTACATAATAGTACAATATGATACATGTATCCAAAATACCAAAAATTCCAAAAAAGTGCTATCTCTGAATAGCATCACGAGCCTCATCTCGATCCCATGCTCCCCTGCTCCTAAGCATGGCACAAAATCAACTCTTGAACTATGGGCACCTTCCTCTGTCCCTACCTGCATCCAAATAGTCTGTTCAGGTACCCAAAAATAGCCTGAATAAGGTGTGAGATACAATCCTCGTAGGTAAACTTCCAAAGATCTATACAAGTCCTAGATGTTCAATATAACAAGAAAAATAGTGTGTAGGTAAACAAGTAAGTATTAAAGTAAAATAAAGATGCCATGGAATGGAATCTACTGAACCAGTAATACTGAAATAGCCTCTCAAGGCTCCCTATAAATGATGGTTAATCTCATATAACAATAAATCTATAAACAATACATAAATAACCAACATGACCTTGACATTCATCCACACATTTCATGTCAACCATGGCCTTGTCGTACAGCCTAAAGTGTCAAAGAACCATGACCGAGCCGTTCAACCAACCACACCACATATTCCACGATCATACCATATAAATAAATTGTTATAAAATTAAGGGTCATATACAAGGTGTAAAAGACCAAGTAATTCTCATCGAGTTCTAGGAGCATCTCAATGGAAACTCGGTTAGGCACTGGTTGGAGTCCCAGGAGCATCTCAACAAAACATGTCCTACATGATCCCAACCAAGCCAGATCCAAGGGGTACCAAAGACCAAGTCATACCACAGAATAAATACCAAAGGATCATACTCTATCCAAGATGTCCAGTACTTCATTAAAGATCCAAGGAGGAACATACAAGGCATCTATGGAATTAATTACCATTTCATACCATTTACCATTTCATACCATATGAGTTTACCCAATAATATTATCATTTACATTCAATTTCATCTCATGAGTATACCCACTCATATATCACAATTAAAATTTAAATGCAACCAATGACAATACCTACTCATTGTTCACAATTCACTTTTAAACATATCACAAGAGTTTACCCACTAGTTTCCACATTTTCCCAACAAATGATTTAAGCAATTCGAGTGCAATATAAACCATTTAATTAAGCATAACCTAAAGGGGGAAAAATCTCCTAAAAATCCATTTAATTCATTTAATTTATATATGGTCTTCCTCTTACTAGGAAATCTCAAGAACACACCCCATGGGTGGTTCAACAAAGGGAAAAATCAAAGTAAATACATGGAATTCCCCATGGGTGGCCTTTGGTTAGGAAAAAACCACAATTACATCACAATGGAATTTAAGGGAATCCATAACAAGTCCAATCTCAATTAATTCAATTTATTATTTCAATTTCGGGGTCGTACCGAAAAGTCTGGTTGGTAGCACAATGACAGCTAGCCTTATAAAGCACCAAAACTCAAGGAAAATGTTTAGAACACCAATCGTAGTTTGGTAGTAGAGTGATCATATAGTATCAAATATTTATTTGACTTAGATCAGGAGGAAAATGAAGAATGGAAAAAGAACATGAAATTAGTGAAAATCAGCTTTCACCTAAATTGTGTCATCGATACCAAGAAAAATGAAGAACAACTAAAAAGGAATTTAGTACTCACCAATGCGGATCCAATGAGACGTTTCAAACTTGAATTGGAGATCAAAGAAAGGATTTACCTCAAATCCAAGAGTAGTCACCCAAGTGAGATCTCTAAACTTGAGTTTTTTGTCTGGGAGAGTAAAAGTGAGAAATTTATATTTAAATTAGAATTTAATTTGATTTAAAACTATAAAATTAACCAAAATAAATGGGTCTCATGGTTTGAGCTGATGGTTTGAAAAACTGTAAGATAACTATGCATGGTTAGCTGTAGGGAAGGGCACCTACATGTTTTCCTCACACAATTTGACTAATCGTGCAGAAACTACGCAAAAATCCTCTATTAAAATTATAGAGGCTACTGCATGGATTTGTGGACCAAATCACATGGTTTATTTTAAATGTATATCCTGTAGCTCCCCATTATCCATCCTCACATGTTTTGATATAATCTTGTGGCCTTCCCTACATAGATTACTCTAACCCCATGTTAGGCCTATTTCACCCCAAAACTTGGGTTTCGGACTCTGAACAAGCCTCATACACCCCCAATACCTCCATGAACTCAAAGGGAATTCACATTAGGACGTATTCAAAAATTAAAACTGAAAATAAAGGGACCTGTATATTATATAAAAACCTAAGTTCTTACAATATTCCCCTTTAAAGTAACTCAACCCCAAATTTCCCTCTGAAGGGTGGTCAAGATTGGTCTGAGAAAAAATCTGACCACTGGGAATGTATGTCGGCCTCCCACACACAAGTCTCATCATGTAAATGGTCATGCTACCATAGCACCCATACTAGAGGAACTGACCAGCCTCAGAGAACCTTCATGCTCATATCCATGATATTAATAGTCTTCTCCTCAAAGGAAACATCTTTCTATAACTCAATCTCCTCATTTTTAAAAACATGATATGGGTCTTAATGTTAGCGGCACATCTGATATATGTGGAAAACATCATGCATGGATTGGTACCTATGAGATAATTTCAACTAATTGGCTACTGACCCAGATCTCTCAATATTCTCAAACGGAAAGATATAATGCAAAACTTAACCTCTCTCCTGATCGGTCTGTGTCCCAACCTTGGTGAAATACATAGAAAGAACCAATCCCCAACCTTGAATTCTAAAGGATGTGTTTGGTGATCAGTGTAAGATTTTTTTCAAGAATATATAGTATCCATATACTTCTAAATAAACTAGATCTTCTCAAAAGTCTCTTGCATAAGACGTGGTCCCAGTAAAGCTGTCTCTCCTAACTCTAACTAGTACATGTGTGATTAGCATGGACTATCATACAAATCCACATAAGGTTCCATATGTATTGTCTCCTGATAGCTTTTATTGTATGAAAACTTAATTAGGGGTATATTCCTCTCCTAAGATCCCCTAAAATCTTGGATGCATGCTCGCAGCATGTCCTCAAGCACTTGTATCATATGATTTGACTGGTCATTAGTCCGAGGGTGGTATATTGTGCTCAGAAGCACCTGTGTATCCAACACCCTCTGAAAAATCTTCCAAGAAAGAGATGTATAATGGGTGTACCTATCTGAAACAATAGTGTGAAAGACCCTGTGAAGTCATACTATCTCACAGATATACAATCTTCTAATCTCATCCACACTGAAGGTCTCCTTGATTGGAAATAATTGGGAAAATTTCATGAGATTTTCAATAATAACCCATACAAAATTGATACCCCACGGTGACCTTAGTAAACCGGTCACAAAATCCATCACAAAATTATCCAATTTTCACTCAAGAATAGGTAACTGTTGTAAAGGTTTGGATGGTCATTGGTGTTCTACCTTCACTTGCTAATAGGCGGAACACCTCATAACAAAACCAGCTACCTCATGCTTTATACCCATCCACCAGTACTGATGGCGCAAGTCACGATATATCTTGGTGACTTCGAGATTCACTTCCCAAGACAAGGCATGGAACTCCTACATCAACTCTTTATGTATATCCCATGGAACCCAAACGTGATCATAGATATGTAGAATCTCATCCTCACCTACGGTTCAACCAGGCCCTCACCTTCCACACTCTCTCGTAGGACTGGGCCCTCTGAATCTGATAGCTGCCTCATCCTCACTCTATCCAGTAGGGTAGAGGTTACATCTAAGGATAATAGATAAATCTATTCCTGACTATCCTTCACCTTCAGGTGAATCTCTAAGAACAAATTCATAAGCTACCACTCACTACTAGCCTACAGAACAACCTCTATCCGAGTCCTCGTACTCAGTGCATCAGCCACTACATTACCATTAAAAGGCATATGGGCAAGCTCAAAGTCAAAAGACTATATGTTCTCTACCCACCTTCACTACCTCAAATTCAAATAATGCTTTGTAAAAGTGTACTTGAGGCTTTTATGGTTTGTGCACACCAAAAAATCTCTCCAAGTAAGTAATTTCACTAACCGCGCAATGTGTGAACAACCAAAGCTAACTCAAGATTATGCGTCGGGTAATTCTTATCGTGTAGCCTCAAATTACGAGATCCATATACCACAAATCTATCCCCCTATATCAGTACTTCTCCAATACCATTTTCTGATACGACATAATACACAACGTAGATCCTACCATACTCTAGAAGTATCAGGACCGATGTTAAAGTTAATCTCCCTTTCAACTCCTGAAAGGTTGTTTCGTAGGTATTTGACCATATAAACTTAACACCCTTCTTATTCATGCCCATAAATTACACTCCTAATCTTGATAAGTCCTACATGAAATTCTTGTAATATCCAGCAATCCCTAAGAAACTTCGTAAATCAAATATGTTCTTGGGATCCTCCTAGAAAACTATAGTGACCATCTTCTCTAGTTCTACTGATACTACTGTCTTTGAGATAATGTGACCTAGGAAGTGAATTTGATGCATCCAGAAGTGGTAATTTTTGAGCTTAACATATAAATGATTCTATATTAGTGTATCCAAAATGATCTCAAGATTTTTGTCTTGGCTATGTTGATTGTGAGAATGCACCAAGATATTGTCTATGAAAACCACCATGAACAAATACAGATAAGGATGAAAGACTTTGTTCATCAGTTCCATAAAAACTACTTGTGCATTCATAAGACCAAATGACATAACCATATACTCATATAGATCGTACCTACTACAAAATTCTATAAGAGGTATTTCTATAGGTTGAACATGTACCTGGTGATATTTGGATCTCAAATAAATTTTTGAGAACACCTAAGCTCCTTGAAGATAATCAAATAGGTCATATATCTACAAAAAGAGATACCAGTTTTTAACCATCAACTAGTTTAGTTTCTAGTAATCCATGCATACCCTAAGGGTACCATCCACCTTTTTCCCAAAAAGGACAAAAGTACCCCCACAAAGAAGTATTTGGTTTAATGAACCTCTTTTCCTACAAATGCTCTAGCTTCCTCTTGATTTCCTTCAACTCCATCATAGCCATCCTAAGAGGAATGGATACCGGTGCAGATCCTAGAACTAGATCAATAGAGAACTCCACCACTCTCTCTATAGGTAAACCAGAAAAGTCATCTAGGAACACATCCTGGAAATAATAGAACACTAGAGTAAAGTGTGTTTGATGTGTTCCATGATCATCCAGATACAAACTAGTGATCTAGGCTATCATCTCACCCAGCCCATGATGCTCTGGTCCATCTCGGATCACCTAGACAACCTATTCACCCTTATAACTATAAAATGCACCCTCTGGTGATGCGAATTTTACCCTCTGATGATAACAGTAAATGTAAGCTCGGTAAGATACTAGCCAGTTCACCCTTTGTATGATGTCAAACCCTATCATATCGAGGATATAAATATTCTAGGTGAGGTGACACCCACCAAATTCAAGGGGTCACTCCCTGCACTAGCATACATCCTCTGTTATGATTCCCAATAGAGTTTATAGTGTTATAACACCCTCAAAATATAGTATAATGAGCATAAGGATTTTCACCACAAGTTCAAATATGAAACTATACGATTCACTTATATCAAAAAGAGAAGATGAAATAGTAGAGGATATTAAAATCATACCTCTCATCATAGATGGTCCGAAACCCTACTCCTCAGGGGTAGGCAGAATATAAAAGATCTGGCCTAAACCACAACCCTGTGATATAGCCTCGCTGCCCAGAGTAGGCCCACTTTGATGTCTCGGTGTAACTAATGTTTGGATGCCTCAACCATAACCACCATTAACTTAGCCTGATCGACCGACAATGTTCCAACTTACATCCTGTCTCAGAGCTGAGAAACCTACTCCCAAACTTGGTGTCGGATATAACCCCCTACCACTCACAGTTGGAGGTAAATTCCTACAGAAATTATGCACGTTTCCTATCCTTCCGCAATCTTAGAATTAAACTGGGTCATAGTCACACTGATTCTTCATGTGGCCTCATATTCCACATTGATGATAAAACACTGATCTAGCATCACTCACCGCTTGATTGGTACTCATTTCATGGGAATCCTCAAAATGACACTTCCTTTTAGAAGACGCTGAACCACTAGGTTGAGAGACTATATTACTCTACTCAACACCCCCATCTTCCCTCAGGTTATACTACGTAATCAGTGCCTGATACAAAATTTCAATAATAGAGGTCAATCTAATCATGTTGACATGAGATCTGATAGTAAGTCAGATACCTTCCTCGAAGCCTCTCTATCTCGATAGTTTATCAGTAAGGTACATCATCACAAAACACTACAACTCTATAAAGCATGTTGAGTACTCCATAACTATCATAGTGCCCTACTCCAAATGAATGAACACACTAGCCTGCTCTGCCCATAGAGACTCGGGGTAGAAATAGTCATAGAACCTGGTTTGAAAATCATCCCATACTATATCTTACAGCCTATCAGCGTGGTTCAGAACATCCTACCAGTGCTTTTCTACTCCACGAAGCATGTAAGTGATTAGCTTCACACTCCTCTAAGGAGGTGTCTTCATATGCTTGAAAATTGATAACATAGTCTCCATCCATAGATCAGTAGCCTATACACTGCCATCCCTGTAAAACATGTGAGGATTATACTGTTGGAACACACACGTCATCTTAGACATAGACAAGGAAATCTGTGGTGCTCCTTGAAAATTCTATATGAAGCAATATAATCCCTCGCAGAACTGTGCCTCAACACCTGTGTCCGGAACAATAGCTAATGCCACAGTTGGAACTAAAGGAGGATCCACCAGTAGCCTATGGCCCATCACATCTGGAGTGTGGTGTAACACCCCTAGATTTTGTGGTTACCTATTTTAAAATTTAATATCGTTGATATTTTATTCTTCATGCAATACTGAGTTTAAAACCATAATATACTAATAAATATGACTATTGGAATAGTAATATGACTATTAGGAATAGTATATGACCAATAGAATAGTAACTTCACTTATAAAAGTATATATAAAATTTAAGTATCTTATAAATGAAAATAATATATATATATATATATATATATATATATCAAGGAATAAGTAAATAAATGTTTTAAAATGATAAATTAAGTGTCAGTATTTTTGTGAGACCTAAATATTTATTTACAATTTTATAATTAATATAATGATTTGAAATAAAATTTATTTTCATGAAATTTATTCATAAATTAGTTTTTTTATTATTATTATAAGATAATTTTATAAGACCTTAATTAATTTTTGAAAGTGTCATAAAATCCGTTATAATATTAAAATTAGTATATTTCGAGTAAATGATGATTTTATTTAAAAATAAAATTTATCATATTTAGATATTTTTTTCATAAAATGGATTCCATTTTTTTAATTCTATATGTTGAAAAATAGTTTGGTTAATTTTTAGTATTTTTTTAAAATAGTTGAATTTTTGATGAATAGTGGAATACGGTAATTTATGGTATTTAAAAAATAAATGAATTGTTGAGTCATAGATGATTTATGGATGATGTAAGACCATATTCTTGAACTCTCCTTAATTATTTTTATATATGTAGGGATAACACTCAAACTATTCATAGTCTTTATCCAAAATAATAAACAACTGAATAAAATATTCAAAAAAACAGCCCTCTCACCACTATAAATACCACCCCTCACCAGCCATTCTCCTCACACCTCCAAATAATTGAAGCTTTATTATACTCTACCCATTTCCTCTCCTAAACCTCTCCCCCACTTTTTTGTTTTTCTGGTCTCATCCAAAAGTCCATTTCAAAGTTCCTTAAGGAGGTTCTCAAGGAGAGGAATTCAAGAGGTAAAATCCCGTTTTGTTCTTTTAATTTTATTTTATTTTATTTTCTTATACTTTCCTTACCTTCTCTATCCAAACATGAATATAAACCATCAATTATCTTCTCTTCTCTTTTTTATTCTAAAAATGAAAACATCGTCCTTGAGGTGCCGATTTACCACCCTCATGGATGATGAGTTTTCATTTTTTAATTCCTCCTTCAAGGCTGGTCATAAAACCATTTTTATGGTTAAACTAGACTTATAATATATTTATTAAGACTTATTTAATTTTCAGTAACCAATATATATACATAATACAAAACTAGTTTGTGATGATCAAAAAACACTAAAATAATCTAAATGGTTATCATTAACGCTTTATCTAATGAATCATTCTCATATATGAAAAAATGATATATAAGAGAATCCAATATTATGGAGGTTGATTAATAATAAATAATTTCAATTATGGACAACTCTTCCCATTTTACATGATCTTTCATACATGTATACAAGTGAAGCAATCATGAAAACCAAGGAAATGAATACTTCCAAACAATGAAATTGAATCTTATAAATCTTCAAAAAGTCCATAAATGAACTTAATTAAATTATAATAAATAAAATACATGTTTAATTTGTTCTAAATTAAATTATTAATTAATCTAATTTCATTATCTAGGGCATTAAGCGCAAGTGGAGAATACTTTCAGACATAACATAAGAGATTCTCCCCGAACCTCCATTTTCATTTGGGTTACATTTTATCCCTCTTAACCCCAAATTAATTCTTATTTATTTTTATATAATTCTTCTAAATTATGTTTATATGTTCAAAACTCATTTATGTATACCATTTCATCTTTCTTTTATGGGGAAGTATATGTTTTATAAGGTTCCCTTTTCAATTTCTCCAGATAAGCAAGCCTGATTAAAGAGAACTTCCTAATTTCTTACCCATTTTTAAGTACACTTCATAATATATTCTAATACCCAAATATTTCTATAAAATATTTATTTTTATCATGAAAAAATACCTTAGTTCATTTATGGTTTTATGAAAACAATTATTCCTTTGTATGCTTCAAAGACTCGTTTATATTTTCCCTTAAACTGCACTAATAAAGTTTCTTAAACACTCTTTTTACATGTTTTCACCTTAGTTTCCAAATTTATGTATGAACATTATTTTAATATTCCAAAAATATAATTCAATTCCTTTTTTAGGATATACATGTTTAAAATATTATTTTATGACAAATATAAATTATTTTTCCAAAATAACTTTTATTTGAAAAGTAAAAATGATATTTCTCTCAAGAATTCTTCGATGATTCTATTAGAGCATTTTAATCTATTTCAAAACCCTTTATTAAATATTATACTTAATTGGGATTTATCTTTTATGATATCATCTACCATATTTTATTAAATGGTTTATGATCAGTTTGATTATAGATGTGGAATCATGATACCATTCACCATATTACTCAAAATGGTTAGTGATTATGTTTACTGATTGGGGAAAGTTATTTACATTTCATATGTATATGTTGTTTATGTTTCACACAATTTAAATTAGGAATTCATTTGACTTAGTAAGTGATGTATGGGACCCTCTATATCCCCTCGATGCATCAGTAGGTCTCATGAGACAAAACAAATATGGATTTGGCTGAGGCCTTAACCATTTATTTCCAAATATCTTGGTCGAGGCATCGACGAAATGTTTTAGATGTACATAATTATATATTCAATCATTATGATATTATTATTTGATAATCCATTCGATTATTCGACTAGTAGAGTATCCATGGTTGAGTTTTATTCTCATGTGATTATTTATATGTCATTATTTTGATAATATTTTATTCCGACCATATTATGTTCTAGTTTATGTTTTAATGATATGTGTTGTTAGACATTCACCTTGCTTTATTATTTATGTTTATGATATATTCCAATGTATTTATTACCCTTATTGATCATCTAATTTCACCGATTTCTTTTGTTTTATTTTTCCCCAGGTTGTGAAGATGTATATTATGAATGACTTGCAGGGATAATCTAGGATTTTATGGATGTTTTCTATGGAGTTTCTATATTGTATTTCATTTCAAGTTGTAATGTAGAACTTATTTTTGTATATGGTTTTCCAAATATAATAAACTTTGGGATGTGACTTCCTTGTTTATTATACCAAGGTAACAAATTAAGCCATTGGATCTGGGCTACTAAGGTCATGGTCTTTACACATAGTCATCACCACCCTCTTGGCGTACAATAGGAAGTCGCCATATTGGCATGAATTTACAATTCCAAACACACATCTTAGAAAATAACAATACAAAATTTCACAATGCAAAAGCATAAGATAGGTCAAAATTATCCTTAAACCATTTCATACAACAAAACATGCTCCTAATGCCAGTACTGTAAAAAGAATAGTCACCAAAAACCACTAGAGACACTGCCTCTTGCCCACTCAAAATTCAGGTCTAGGTAAAGTCTATATTTCCTTTCCCACTTTCCCATTTTAGTTCATTTAATATTCATTTAAATTATATCTCAATTTAATTTAAAGGTTAAAATGAATGGTTCAACAAATTTCAACCCATGGGGGCCCATAATAATCATGAACCAAAGCATGGAATCCACCCAATTCACACCATAACACATTCCAAAAATTATATCAAAACAACAGGCATAACCATCACAACAGAATGGAATAAGTAATGCATTCTAAATGTAATGACATAATGCATGAAATGTAATTCATGTAAAGTTCCTAAAATGATGCATGAGATTGCATACCCTCATCTCATCGGGTTTCAACATAAATATAACCCTAAATCATATCAATATTAACTTCACAATTCAAGTACATCACCCAACAATGGAATCAAATCATCTGTAATAATCAAAATCTAAAAAACAAAAAATTCATTTGAGGTAATTTGACCTTTTCCTATACGTGGGTTATCTACACCTAGGAACAACTCATTAACAAACTCCACTTCATTCCTATCTCTTTCTATTGTCTTTAAATAGTAAATTAAACTACAAAAGAACCGCTGATACCAATTTGTAACGTCCTAGATCTAGACACCACTCGACAGTGCCCCAAGCCCAGTTGGTCATAAGTCTCAATCACATATCCTAAAATTCCAAAGGATTCCCACTAGGCTTGAGGGCCTAGGGGGTGTACATGGGGAGTATATTCCCTCATTATAGTGTAACACAACAGAATATCAATAACACACAAGTAGTGGAAGTAGATATAAGAAGTAGACAACTTATAAATAAACAAGACAAGAATATATGAAAAAATAGAAGTGTATGATAAACAATGATGATGATACATGTCTCTACAAAGCATCCAAAATGGGTACATTATGGTACAATACAATACATGTATCCCAAATACCAAAAATACCAAAAAAAGTGCCATATCTGAATAATATCATGAGCCTCATCTTGATCTCATTCTCCCCTACTCCGAAGAAAGGAATATAATCAACCCTCAAACTATGGGCACTTTTTCCTGTACCTACCTATATTCAAATAGTATGTTCAAGTACCCAATGATGTCCCGAACATAGTGTGAGATATAATCCGAATAGGTAACCACCCAAAGATCTATACAATTCTTGGCTATGCAATATAACAAGCTAAACAGTGTATAGGTAAATAGGTAAGTAGTAAAGAAAATTAAAGATGCCATGGCATGGAATCTACTGAAGTAGTAATATTGAAATAGCCTCTCATGCCTCCCTACAAAAGTTTTTCAAGATCCTCTAACAAGGTAGCTATGAACAATACATAAATAACCAACATGACCTTTCCATTTATCCAAACATTTCATGTCAACCACGACCTTGTTGTATAACCTGAAGTTTCAAACAACCATAGATGAGCCTTTTAACCAATCATATCATATATTCCATGGTCGTACTATATAAACAAAGTGTCCGACCATGAAGGGTCAGATCCAAGGTGTAAAAGACCAAGGTATCCTTGTCGGTTCTTAGGAGTATCTCGATGAAAACTCAGTTAGGTACTGGTTAGATTCCTTGGAGCATGTCAATCAAACATGTCTTATGCAAGTCTAAGGAAGCCATATCCAAGGAGTAGAAAAGCCCAAGTCATCCCATAGAATCAAGACCCAAGGAGCATACTCTATCAAAGGCACCCACTACTACATTCAAGATCCAAGGAGAAACATCTAAGGCATATATAGAATCAATCACCATTTCATACCATTTACCGTTTTATACTATATGAGTCTAACCACTCATATAACCATTCAAATTAAATTTCTTCTCATGAGTATACCCACTCATATATCATAATTTAAATTAAAAGGAAATAAATGAGTATACCCACTCATTATTCAAAATTCACTTTTAAAAATATCACATGAGTTTACCCACTCATTTCCACATCTTCCTAATAAACCATTTAAGAAATTCAAGTGCAATATAAACCATTTAATTAAGCATCAAATGAAATGGGAGGAAAAACATCTCCTAACAATCCATTTAATTCATTTCATTTATATATGGGATTAATCTTACTTGTAAATATCAAGAACACAACACTTGCGTGGTTAAAAAGAGGAAAAAAGTAGGGTGAATACTTGGAAAACCCCATGGGTGACCTTTGGTTGGGGAAACAACCACCATTACATAACAATAAAACCTAAGGGCATCCCAAACAGGTCTAATCTCAATTAATTCAATTTTGAGGCCATGATAGAAATTTGGGCAGGTAGAACAATGACAACTAGCCTTATAAACCCCCAAAACTAAATAAAATTATATAGACCACCTACCATAGTTATGTAGTAGAGTGATTGTCCAATATCAACTCCTGATTCAACTCAGATCGATAGAAAAATGAATAACGAACAAAGAAATTGAAATTAGGGAAAATAATCTTGCACCTAAATAGAAACATTGATACTAAGAAAAATGAAGAACGGAAAAATGGAATTGAGTACTCACCGATGTGGAACCAATGAGATGTTCTACGCTTAAATCACAGATTGGATAGAGGAGTTACCTCAAATATAATAGTAATCACCCAAGGGAGCTCTCCAAACACAAGTTTTTTGTGTGGGAGGGTAAAAGTGATAAAATTAGGTTTAAATTAGAATTTGATTTGATTTAAAATTATAAATCACCCAAAATAAAGGGGTCTTATAGTTTAAATACACGATTTGGAAAACCATGAGCCAATCATGCACGATTAGCTATAGGGAAGGTCACCCACATGATTTCCTCAAATGGTTTGACTAACCATGCATAAACTGTGAAAAAATACTCTATTAAAATTGTATAGGTAATCGCACGTCCATGTGGCCCAAATTGCATGGTTTGGCCTAATAATGTGTCCAATAGTTCTCCACTATGCATCCTTGAACAATTTTAGCTATCCATGTGGTCATCCCCTCATGGTTTACTCTAATCATGTGATAGGCCTATTTCGCCACAAAAATTGGGTTTCGGGCTCTGAACAAGCCTCGAACACCCCAGATACCTCCATGACCTCAAAGTGAATTAAAATTAGGCCATATTTAAACATTAAAACTAAAAATAAAGGGATCTATACATCATATGAAAACTTGGGTTCTTACAAAAATATTCTTGTTTGGTTGCTGAAAGATCTCATTTATTTAACTTTTTATTCTATCTTTCAAGTTCAACAATACATCAGAGACATTATCTCAAATCTCTTTTAAGCAAAGAAAATATTTATGTCTTCTATTCTTATTCTTCCTCAGAGCTACTACTTTCATCATTCACTTTTTCAATAAGTAATTTTTCATTAGTATCATCACCGGAGTTTCCAGTTTCCTCTTCACTGCCATCATCTTCCTCACATATAGACAAAAATTTTATCCTTATTTTATTTAGATAATTTCTTATACTTTACATATGTATAAGACTTTGATATTTCTACCTTCTTATTCAAATATATTCTTAACTTTTTATCTTCTTCCTTATAATATTCATCTTCCTTTAATCTTGGACAATTAAGAGAAAAGTTTACAATGGATCTATAGACAAATAATTTCAAAGTTAAATTTCTTTTGTAATCCCCTATACGTCTTTTCATTTTTCTAGAAAATAAAGACAAAGATTTATTAATTTTTTTTACTGAAATAACCTTTGATTTTAGAGTCACTAACTTTTTATTTGGGAACTTTATTTGATTTTCCTTTCCTTGCATATTTGAAAGAGATTTCCATATCAACCTTATATTTATTCTTGTCAGCCGTTTCTAGTCTAATTTCTTAACTGATGAGAATGTTTTAAAGATTATCCAGATATATAGTTTCAAGATCTCAATCTTATAAATATGATATCTTGGTATTGAATTTATTTGGAATAATTCTTATAATATTTTAAAAAAAAATTCAATATTTTAACTTCTCACCAAAAATTTTTATGGTGCTTATAATATCATTAAATATTGTAAAGAAGTCACCAATAGATTTATTATTAGATATTTTAATGTCTTCATACTTCAATCTCCAGATTTTTAACTTCTCTATCTTCACTTTTGAATTTAATTCATAAATATTCTTCAAATTATCAAAGAATCATTTAGTTGTTCCAATACCATTCACCCTCAAAAATTCAATTATGGATAGAGAAGAAAGTACAATATTTCTAACTCTCCCATAATTCTCTATATTTTTATTATTATCCACTATTAAGG
This sequence comes from Viscum album, assembly GCA_963277665.1. Taxonomy (NCBI): domain Eukaryota; kingdom Viridiplantae; phylum Streptophyta; class Magnoliopsida; order Santalales; family Viscaceae; genus Viscum; species Viscum album. Next base: position 1,871,054,721 of record OY728163.1, read on the forward strand.
TAACATGCTCATTTGGAGGAGGTAAACAATCTATAAAAGCTTAAAGAACTTTAAAAAATGAATATAAGATAAATTAACATTCTATCCTTACATATTTTATAGTTTTTTCCATCGAAGATAGGAATCCACTTACTATTAATAGTGTTCTGAACATCTATATTAACCTTCCTTCAAACTTTAGAAAAGAGATAGTGAAAGAATCCTCCACTATAATACCATTTTAAAGGACCAGTCAAGATTTGTGTGATCACTATGAGTGGGGGTTGAATTAGTGATATTATCTATTTTTAGGGTTTCCCAATTCAAAAACAAATTTCACCACATATTTGTGAGAAATTACTCTTCTATAAAACAATAAAAGAGAATAACCATAGGAACATAGGTATTTACAAGGTTCAATATTTGATAAGAGTAGCTAGTCCTTACAATGATTTGGAAGAAATCTAAAACCACACAAACTGCTTGAAAATAATCCTTTTGGTGGTTATATCAAGAAAATAATATCCATTACTTGCGTAAAGTTATAGTCCTTTTTATAGTTCATGTTCTCTTTACATTGAAAAAATGATATAATAATGTTTTCTAATAATAATAAGTACCTTCACCAATAGGCTTTAGTATATTTTCACTATGTTTCTCTAAATTTATTTATAATTGTTTTTATTTCAAGTACTTATTCTTCCTCTTCACTTTCTTTCACAATAATGTGAAAGAAATTTCTTCCATCTAGTAGTATTTTATCAGGTTATCTTCATCCGATACACTCAATATGATACCCTCAGCCTAGTACCTTATGTAACAGATACCAATAGTTAAGAAACTCTGTCTGGTACCACTTTGACTAATATTAAATGAATCCCTATTCATCTTGTCTCTACTCCACACTATTTTTCCAATACCTCTTCACCCCGTTAATATAATCTCTTCTCTGTACACTGTTCATTCGATACTAGAATATTTGAAAACTCTTACTGGTATCTGTTAGGACTAAACTAACGATGAAGGTGTTTTTTGTTGTATTTTGCTGTCAAGGAATGTTTTGAAAGAAGGAAATCACTTCACTTTGTTTCTATAAAAAATCTTATTAATAATGGTATTGATAAAAATCGGACTCATGGGATTAATAAAATTCAGACTCATGGTATTGAATCAGACTCATGGTATTGATAAAAATTAGACTCATGTTTTGTAAAGAATTGAACTCATTGTGATAGGCCATCATAATGAGAAGAAGCTATTTTGAATGATGTGTTTGTTTTGATGGAGAATCAGAGTCTCTGTGACTATGATGTTTTAAATGTGATGATGCTTTGCTAATTCATATTTCATATAGATCATGATTTGAATTGAGAACTTGTGATTTAATATTAATGAAAGAAAGAGGGATTTAAATAGATGCTTCCAATCTAAAAAATATTGTATCCAGATTTATCGTATCCAGGTGGAAGATAGAAAGAAGTGATATCGATTGTTTTTCAATATGATCGGATTTTGGGTGGATAAAAATTGGTATTGATTAACTATAGAATTTTGTTTCCCATCTACCCCAATAGTTAAATATCAATATCAAGAAAATCATACCCATAATGATTGAAAAAGTAGTATTGATCAAAAAGCCGGTATTGATTGAAAAGGTGATACTGATTGAAAAGGTGGTACTGATTTAAGGTAGAACCATGTTTTACATTGGATGATATAAAAACTTTTCATACCCATAAATGATCAATATCAGAATGACCAATCTCAAAATGATCAATATCAGAATGATCAATATTAGAATGATCAATATCAGAATGATCAATAACAGAATGATCGATATCAGAATGATCATATCCAGGATAATCATAGCAAGGGTGGAAGAGATAGATGAACTCTATTTTTTTCAAATGTCTTCATCATTTCATTCAAGATTTGATTTATTTTTTCCATCCTTTGAAGTGGTGTTCAACTAGATCAAGATAAGAGTATAAAAAGATGCCTTTCATTTGAAGTGGGTCAAGATTTTGATTCAAATCAGTCTCAACAATTGTAATCGGTATCTACAATTAAAATCAAACCTAGAAATTGAAATCATACTGACATTTGAATTGGAAGTCTAGATAAGAAGAGGTGAATATTTTAAAAAAAATTAGAAGAATCGAGAAGCGTTTACAAAGTCATAATTGCTCTGAGATTTTAGGGGAAATTGCATTTTGGGTGAATTTGTGTGAGTGGGAATGGTTTTTGGGTTTCCTACCAAACCCTCAAAGGTCACTTATAAAAAGAAAAAAAGTACATTGTACTTGATGGATGACGGTGTACTGTTCATAGTAATAGAGAGAGAATTTCTGAGTTTTTAAATAGAAGAATAAGTCTTTATATCGATCTTTTGTTGAATAGGTTTTTGTGGAGAAGTGATATTTGTATTCAGTTGATCATCGTATTGGGATGAATTAATGTTCTTCGGGGTTTTATGTATTGGGTATTTACATACTGATGATTTATGGACTAAGAAAGTTGTATTGAAGTGGTACTGATTCATTTATATTGTATTCTATTAGAGAATTGGACTAGGAGAATCATACTCGAAGGAATTGGACTTGGAAAATCAGACCTAGAAAAATCAAACTGAGTTTTCTGTAACAATTTCCATGAGGTTATTACCTTTATTTTGGGTAAGGAGTTGAAGAATTGTATTTCAATTGAATGAATTTGTTGAATTGGAAATAATTGCAGGTAACATGATTTATTCCATGACAATTGTATTACCTTATTTGTACTAAGAGGGTGCACACACACTTTTGGATTGTCTTCAAAGTGATACACGAGTGAAAAGGGCATAATCTACTCATTGTAATCTAGGTATTGTTTTCTAGTGGATTCTATGGTATTGGATTGTCTCCAAACCATACCAAGGATGTAGTTATTCATATTGAATAGTGAACCTTGTAAATACTTGTGTTCCTATGGATGTGTGTTTTTTTTGTTTTCAACAGGGAATTGAATCTTTAATAGGAGCCAAAGGTTGTTTCAATTGAAAGGAAACATAAAAGAAAAAGTATCAATAATTCACCCCTCCCCCTCTTAGTAATAAAAATACACCGACTGGGCACTTAGAAGTGGTATTAGAGCTAGGATCCCTTCGATTATTCTCTTCTGATAGAGAATTTGAACTATGTGAACATTAAATGTATTATGGTCTTTGATGGAAATAATTATTATATCTAGAAGGATAAAATGCTACCTTATTTTATATATATCAGTTATGATGTTCTTGAAGCTTCAACAGTTGGGTTTCCACCCATTTATGATAAATCTCATCTTACATATGTTGATATGAAGAATCTAGAGAATGATGGAAGGGAGACGAATTCTATATTGTCATCACTTTCTTAAAGTGAATTCTTAAGAGTGAAAGGTGTTTCCACTGCTAAAGGTATATAGGAAAAATTGAAATATATATATGAAGGCAGGAAAAAATTCAAGAAGTCAAAACTTAAAATCTGGAGATTGAATTATGAATACTTGAAGATGGGTGAGCATGAATCTATTGGGGACTTCTTTACCAGGGTAAATGATATTGTGAGTACTATCATATGTCTTGGTAAAAAGTTGGATGAATCTATAGTTGTTGAAAAGATATTGAGAATCCTACCTGAAAAATTCTATGAAAAAGTTTCTTTATTGGAAAACAAATATCTTACAACATTATCTCTTGACGATTTGAATAACACTCTTATTAATTATGAAATTAGACGAGAGAAATCTATAAAGATAAAAACAAAAGTTTATATAGAAATGCATTTCAATAACGCAAAGAAAGAAAAATCAAAGAAGATTTTTATTGAATAAGAAGATGGTGATTCTAAATCTAAAAATGAGGTATGTAAAAATATCAATGATATTTTATCCTTGTTTTCTAAAAATATGAAAAGAGGTATGGGAAAAAAAGGGAAACTTCCCTTGAAATGTTTTTAATGTGGAAGAGTTGGTCAGTTTACGGAAAACTATCCTCGAAGAATGAATGAAGATGATATTGATGATGAAGAAATAAATCCAAGAAGATCGTGGAAGAAATAGGGAGACAAAGAAAAATTTAAATACATAGGAACAAAAAAGAAATTCTATAAATCTAAAATAATAAGTTTCTTGTCTAAAGATGATGAAGAAGAAGGCAGTGATACTGGATCTGAAAAATTAGTTGAGTATGATATTGAAAATGATTTTATAGAAATAGTGAATGATGAAGAATATAGAAGCATTAGTTCTAAAGAAGAAGAAACTCAACTTGAAAAACATTTGAAATAATAATTGAAAGAATGTTTGAGAAAGATCATAAGGCTTGAAAAGAAAAACAAAAAGTTAGAAGATGAACATTCTTCAACAAAAAATCAAGAATTTTTTTCTGATGAGAAAGAAAATATGGTGAAAGAGATTGATTATTTGAAGAAATATATTGAATAAGAAAAGAATCATAATGATTATTTAGAGGTGAAACCAAAAGTGAAAGAAGAAGAGTTGGAACTTGTTCAAGAGAAACTTTCTAAAGCTGAATTGAGAAACAGAAGCTTCCAAAAATCTATCATGAAAGTTGGTGAAAGTTCTCAGAAAAATAAACTTGAGAAGTTTAAAAAAAAGATACCTTCAGAGGTTTAGAATAAGAATGTAATTTTTTCTGAAAATAAGAATGTTGGTAAAGTGGTGTATGTGGCCAAGACCGACAAAATTGAGAATTCTTAAGTCTCAAAGAAACCTGAGTCCAAAAATGTTTTGAAATAACCTAAATCTGGAAAGGTTTATAATAATGATAATTCTAACAAGACTGAAAAGAATAATAATAATAAAATTGAAAACAAAAAGGTTGGAGTATTAGAAAAGAAAGAAAAGAAATTGGTTGAGAATCATATTCACAATTCTGATCAGTATGGAGGTTTCAGAGGAAAATACTCATTCTATGGCCATTGCTAGTATTTTGATGGATTTAGACATACTTAAAGTTTGTTGTGGTATAACTGAAAACATTACTATTATACCACAAGTTATGTAAGGCATATTTTTAGTGGGAGTAAATCTCCACAAAGAAATAATACTGAGAGTGATTTTTTGAAGAAGAAGTCTGAAAAGAAAAGAATAAAGATTTAAAATAGGTTTCAACACCTGGAAACTATTTTTGAAAGGTGTGATGACCTAAAAACCTTGAAAAAGGATGTATTATTTTTTTACTGGCTCAATAGAAGAATCTTAATTATCAAAATATGAAGGTGAAGAAATAAAAGAAATGAGAGAAAGCTCTTTTTGTTGAAACTGCATTGAAATCCACAAAATGAGAATGACCCTAGATACTTGATAGTGGGTGTTTCTCACACATGAAATGAGACTTGAATTTTTTTATGGATGTGAAATATTTTAGAGAAGGAACTGTGACATTTGGAAAAGAATAATCATTAAAAATCAAAGGTGTTGGTTCATCCATCATTGGAAAAGAAAAGATTAAATCCAAAAAACCATTATACATTGATGGGATGAAACACAATCTGCTAAGTGTTTCAAAATTGTGTGATGAGGGAAATGAATTTATCTTTAATAAAGATGGGTTTTTTGTTAAAAGTGAAGAAGTTGTAAATATAGTTACAATAGTACAACATACAAAAGGAAACTTGTTTCAGGTTGGTGAGATAAAAAACTCTTGTTACATAATTATGGTGGAAGAGAATCAATTGTGGCATAAAAGGTTGGGACACATGGGGTAGAAAAACATGAGAATGTTATCTAATAATAACAATGTCCTGGATGTTCTTTATTTGATAAGAAGAAGAGATTGGTGTTACACTATCTGTGAGAAAGGAAAGATTACAAATGTTGTGCACAAGAAAGTTGAGATTTGTTCAAGACAATGCTTGGAGCTTATTCATTCTAATATATGTGGGCCAATGAAAAAAAAATCAACAAATGAAGATAGGTACTTCATCACTTTCATTGATGATTTTACTCACATTACTTGTGTTATGTATATGAAATACAATTCATAATCTTTGAAAATGTTTAAAAGTTTCAGAATGAAAGCTGAGAAAGAATGTGACTATTCAGTGAAGAAGTTGAGAATAGAAAATGGTGATGAATATAGAAGTGAAGAATTTAAAATCTATCTTGAGAATCATGGAATTTGGTATTAATATTTCTCCATATACACTTAACAAAATGGGTTTGATGAAATAAATAATTGAATCTTGGTGGAAATGGGAAGAACTGTGTTACTTGAACATGGTATTTCTCATTACTTTTGGAGGCAAGTCATGAGTACTGCTGTTTACATTCATAACCATTTTTTCTATAGGAATCAATCAGGTATGACTCCATATGAATTATTTTTTGGAAAAACTCCAAGTTTGAAACACTTAAGACTTTTCAGAAGTCCTTGTATTATATATAAGAAAGGTGGAAACTATGGAAAATTCGAGCAGAAAGGTGAAGATGGAATCTTTCTTGGCTATGCTCTAGAAGGAAGAGGATATAGATGCTTCAATAAAGAAACAAAATGAATTTTTTATTATATTGATGTGAAGGTAATTTAAATAAGTAGGAAGGAAAAAACTACCGACATAGAAAAGGAATTTGATGAAGTTGAAGAAAAAAAATTTGACAAGGATTCAAACAATTGTATTCTGAATCAAGAAGAAGAATCAGACTCAGTTATTTCAAGTGATGAAGATGATTCTTGAAAAACTCATCCCAGGATAAGGAAACAAGCAGAAGCTCAGAATGTAGTTGGTGGTCAACATCAAAAGGTTCAAACCAGAAGAACAATAAATGCTATCACACATACTTCATTATATTCAAAAGTGGAACCAAATGATGTGAAAGAAGCTTTTGAGCATCCAAAATGGGTTCAATCCATGAATGAATAATTGGATTAGATTGAAAAGAACAATACATGGGAACTCATAACCAAGCCTGAAAACAAAAACATCATTGGCACAAAATGGATTTTTCAGAACAAGATGAATGAAGAAGGTGAAGTTGTAAGAAATAAAGAAAAATTGGTTTACAAAGGGTATTCATAGATCAAAATAATTGATTTTGATGAAACCTTTTCTCCAGTGGATAGATTGGAAACAATTAGAATATTTATTTCTATTACTGCACAATGAGGCTATAAGATCTTTCAAATGGATGTAAAATCTGTATTCCAAAATGGTGAGCTTGAAGAAGAGGTTTATATTGAAAACATTATGGATTTTTTGTTGTAAAATATGAAAGGTATGTATGCAGATTGAAGAAGGCCTTATATGGGCTAAAAAATCTCTGAGGGAATGTTATTACAAATTGGATAATTTCTTAAGGAAGATGTATTTCAATAAAGGATGAGTGGATAACAATATATACATAAGATAAATTCAAGAGTATTACCTCATTATGAATATATATTTTGATGATATTATCTTTTCTGGAAATGATGAAAGAAGTTTTGAAAGATTTAAGGTATTTGAAATGTCCATGTTGGGGGAAATGAAATGCTTTCTCAGGTTACAAATATTACAAAAGAAAGAATACATTTTTCTCTCCCAAGATAAGTATACTAAAGAAATTCTAAAGAGGTTCGGCATGGAAAACTCGAAACCTGTTTCCACACTAATTTTAGTAGGAAAAAATTTGAGTAAAGATAGAGAAGGAAAAGAAGTTTATTAGAAAGAGTATTAAAATCTGATTGGAAGCCTATTGTATTTTACTTCCTCAAGACCTGATATTGTTTACGATGTTTCCTTATGTGAAATATTCCAGAGTGCTCTAAAATAATCACATATTATTGTTAGAAAAATAATTCTCAGATATATCAAAGGCACAAATGAATTCAGGATTAGGTATTTCATCTTAGATAGTATTGATTTGTTTGGGTATTCAAATGAATATTGGGTATGTAATATTGATTATAGAATATTTTCATCTAATGGAGTATTCTTTAAGGGAAATAATTGTGTTAGTTGAAATTCAAAGAAACATAATTTGGTAACTATCAGTACGAATGAAGTTGAGTTTTTTTCTGCTACTCAAGATGCTACTCAAATCTTGTGGATAAGAACTCAATTAGAAGATCTACTTTTTGAAGTGAAATTACCCTTACTCTTGGGTTGTGATAATCCAAGAAAAATCAATATCACCAGAATTCCATTTCAACATTATCGTTTGAAACATATTGATATCAAATATAATTTCATCAAATATCAGGTGGAGAATAATTTACTGAAGTTGGAGCATGCTCCAACATCAGAATAAGTGGTTTACATTTTCACAAAACCATTATTGAAGGAATCATTTTTTAAACTGAGGTTGAACATGGGTGTTTAACCTCTTTGTCATCAAGGCTGAGGTATGTGGTTCTATCCCCTCTATAATCTTACATTTGGATTGTATTGTCAAGGGGATAATTGTATTGTTTCATAAATCAATCCCAAGTGATGCATGTAAAAAGGGGGAATTGTGGTTAAGATGTGAATTCATCATTGTTTAGTGTGTGAACTATTCTAACTATTTGTTGGAGTGGTTGTAAGAAATAATTTGTTTTGTATTCTGTTGTGGTTAAAAAATATCTGAGGAATAAAGATGAAGATGTTTTCATAATCACTACTTTTTGATAGCATGGAATGGCTATCAATTATCTTGTTTCCTACATTGAGTTAGCTTACGTAGGCTTAGAATTGTAGCTAAGTAATCCATTTCTTGAGGATACAAAGTTCAGTGATTTATGAAAAATTGGTTGACAAAAAAATCCAAATGGAGAGATTGTTAAGACCATGATGATGATGAAGGTGTTTTGTGTTGCCTTTTGTTGTAAAGTTATGTTTTGAAGGAAATCACTTCACTTTGTTTCTGCAAAAAATCATGCTACTCATGGTATTAATAAAAATCAGACTCATGGGATTGATAAAAATCAGAATCATGGTATTGATAAAAATTGGACACATTTTTTTAAAGAATCGGACTCACCATGATAGTCCATCATAATTAGAAGAAGTTGTTTTGAAAGATGTGTTTGTTTTGATGGAGAATCAGAGTCTTTGTGACTACGATGTTTTAAATGTGACGATGCCTTGCTGATTCATATTTCTTATAGATCATGAGTTTAATTGTAACTTGTGATTCAATATTGATGGAATAAAGGGAGAGTGAAATATATGTTTCCATCCAAAAAAGATTGTTTCCAGATTTGTCGTATCTAGGTGGTATAGAGAAAGAAGTGATATCAATTGTTTTTCAATACGACTAGATTCTATGTGGATTAAAAATAAGTGGTATCAATTCATTGTAGCATTTTTTCCCTATACCCTAACACTTAAAGATCGATATTAAGATAATCATACCCAAAATGATTGAAAAGGGGGTATTTATTGAAAAGGTTGTGTTGATTGAAAAGGTGATACTGATTGAAAAGGTGGTATTGATTTACTGTAGCATTGAGGTTATCCATCAGATGATATAAAAAAATTTCGTACCTAGAAATGATCAATATCAGAATGAACAATCTCAGAATGACCAATATCAAAATGATCAATTTTAGAATGATCGATATCAGAATGATCATATCCAGGCTAATCGTAGCAAGGGTGGAAGAGATAGATGAACTCTGATTTGTTTTCATAATTCTTCATCATATGGGTCAAGAGTTGATTTATTTTTTCTATCATTTGAAGTGGTGTTCAAATAGATCAAGATAATAGGAGAATAATATTCCTTGTATTTTAATTGGGTCAAGATTTTGATTCAAATCAGTCTCAGTAATTGAAATCAGTCTTAGCAACTGAAATAGGAACCAACAATTAAAATCATACTGACATTTGAATTGGAAGTCTGGAGAAGAATTGGGGAAGATTGTATAAGTTTTGAGAAGAATCAATAAGTGTTGATGAAGTCATAATTTCTCTAATATTTCAGGGGAAATTTAATTTTGGGTGAATTTGTGTGAGTGGGAATGGTTTTTGGGTTTCCTACCAAAACCCTCTAAGGTTGCCTGTAAAAGGCAAAAAAGTAAATTGTAATTGACTGACAATGGTGTACTGCTCATCAAAGTAGAGAGAGAAGCTTTGAGTTTTTAGAGAGAATAAGAAGTCTCTGTATTGATCTTTTATTGAAGAGGTTTTTGCAGAGAAGTGATATTTATATTCGGTTGATCATTGTATCAGGCTGAATTAATCAACTTCTGGGTTTTCTATATAGGGTATTTCCATACTGAGGATTTTTGGACTGAGAAAATTTTATTGAAGTGGTACCGAGTCATTTATATTATATTCTATTAGAGAATAGGACAGGGAGAATCGTACTTGGAGGAATCAGACTAGGAAAATTAGACCCATAAAAATCAGACTGAGTTTTCTACAACAAAGTCTAGGAGATTCTTACCTTTATTCTAGGTAAGTAATTAAAGAATTGTATTTCAATTGAATACATTTGTTGAATTGTAATGAAGCACAGGTAACATGAGTTGTTACATGATGATTGTATTACCCTATTTATGTTAGGAGGGTGCACACACACTTTTGGATTGTCTTCAAAGTGCTACATGAGTGAAATGGAATATCCTACTCATTGTAATCCAGGGGTTGTTTTTTAGTGAATTGTATGGTATTGAATTGTCTCCAAACCATTCCAAGGACATAATTATTCGTATTGAATAGTTAACCTTTTAAATACCTAAGTTCCTATGGATGTATATTTTTTTCATAAGGGAATTGAATCTTTAATTGGATTCGAAGGTTATTTCAATTGAAAGGAAACATAAAAGAAAAATTATCACTGATTCACCCCTCCCCCTCTCAGTGATACAAATACACTGACTGGGCACTTACAGTATCTCTTCCTTAAGCAAGAGATTCCTTAGTTGGAAACTTGCACAATACAACCTCTATAACTTCCACTCCCTCATGCATAACAATAGTGTTACTTTATATGGTTCCTTTACCCCTTTATATAGACACCCATCCTCCAAAAATTCATAAGAAAGTATGGACTTCTAAAAAGTTCAAATTTTAATTTTACCTCTCATATTTTGCAAAGCCATCTCAAAACATTCAACATTTGACCTCCTTCAGAGTACCTGAAATTTAGGAATTTTCCTTAACAATTGGTGTCAACTATCTTCTTTAAAATTCCTACAATATCAGCTAAAATCACAAATATCCCCTTCATGATTAATAAAAGGTTGAACTTATAGATCAAAATTATCACATTTAATGTTTTTACAAAAACTTCATAGCAATATTTAATCCTTCCATATATTAAAACTTCATAACACCTCTTCTGTATAATGAAAAATCTATCTAGTATTCCCTAACAACTTTATAGGATTATCTCAACAAAATTCACAAGACTCTTGCTTTATCTGATGAATTTCTTTGTAAACCTTTGTCTATTGCCTTTACTAGGAAACCTCTATCTAATGAACTTCATTTAGAAACATTTTTCTGATGACTTAATAGAGATACTTTTATTTCATGACTCAGAGAATTTTTTCCAATCATTGTATAACTTCTTCACTTCACATATTTATATAATCCTATTTTATAGAATTCACACACAAGTAAAAATTATTCTATAAAATGAACATATAAAAGATCATTAAATGGACTCAGAACCTTTTCTTTTACTAATGAATTGATAAAATTTTATTTATATGGTGGAATATGTAAGATGAATTTGTAAAATTCCTTCTAGTAGACATCATATGATAACATTACCCAAAGACCAATATTTGATATTTATTCAAAAATCCTCTGATCGAAAAACTTAGTAAATGTTTGTCTGATAACACATTATACCACTGAAACTACATATCTTTATAAACCATAAAATTTTCACAATCATACCTATCTCTAAAAAAATAAGTTTTATGTACTTCAAAATACTTCATATCACAAAATTCATATAACAAAACATCAATCTCCCCCTTTTTACTCAATCTTGGATCATGATAACTTTCAATAATCATGTTATTTAGTACTTTGAAGATTAGTAAATAATTTTTATAATTTATTTTATCAAACATATCTATCCAATAGAACTTGTGAGCATATTTGGATAAAAAATTAGTACCATACTCTATCTGATTACATTGATCCACTGAACTCCATTTATTAAACTAAGTTTTTTGGAATCCATCTATTCACCTTTGTAAGGAAAGAAACAAATTTAAGTGATTTATGGTCTCAAAAATGTTAAGTGATTTATATTGAATAGAAAACTGAAATACAAAATCATTCCTTATTCCTTCATTAACAAGCTTCTTATTGTTATAGAAAAACCTCAAAACCACTCAGCCTAAAAAAAAAAACCAATATAATGAAATAGAACATTGATGGAAGTAATAAATAAAAAAAGATAAATAAAAGATAAAATTAAAAAAAATTCAACTATAAAGGTAACTAAAGGTAGTAAATCATTATCCCAACATCATACATAATAATAATAGTGTCCACAAAATAGAGTCTAATTCGAGACACATGGGAAGAGCTTTGGCCCATAGGCTCTAGTGGTAACTAACTCACTCACAGAACACTAGATGACTATGTGAACTAAACCAAATATGTGAGTACCCTCAGTCTCATTGGTTAATGATCCCTAACTAGTATTATACCTAAAGCTATGTTAGTACTCATCTTGTCACCCACCTAACTATGGTCTTCTATATACCAACCAAAAAATATGTAACATAGCAATCATCATATCTAGTAACAATAACCCTTCACACTCAGGAACCAAATTTGAAACCAAGCCTAATTTCTAAAACCCCATTTTAAATCCCACTTTAAAATTCAACCATTTTTTAATACCATTTCAAATATTTAATAATCTCAAACCTATTCTAAAATGAAAACGTAATCATTTAGAACCCCTATTTGAAAGTATTTTGGAAAACCAAGATTTTGAATTGAATTTAAATTTTAAAATTCCCTTTTAATTTTATACATATATTAAATTACATATATGTATATATATAAATACCCATAAATAAATATATTCATATATTCTCATGTGAATATGTGAACATTTTTATTTATATATATACCCATAAAAATGTGTTTAATCATAAAATATAACAAGAAGGATCCATAAAATTGATCATAAATAAATAAAACAATAAGAACCATTATATATAATAAAACTTATCAAACAAGCAATTACCAATTAATTAATCCATAAAACTTATACATCACCCAATTAAATTTGATAAATAACTTCAATAATTTAATAACACCCAATTCCATTGTGAAATTATCTCAAATATTTTTATTGATTGAAAATATATTTTATTCTTTAAAGGAAGATAAAATAAGGTCCAAAACTATAAAAACCAATTTGGAAACCAATTGAAACCATTTAAAACCTTAATCAACATGATACCTTAGATTTAATTTATCCAAAAAATAATTTATAATTTAAAATAAATCCAATTGAAACACCCAAGTATGTGCGTTAAATTTAGGAAACTCATAATCATAGAAACACATAGTTAGGTCTTGTATATATGATATTAATCCTCCCAAAAAAATCAAGAGTAAGGATCTAAGAGAAAATCACACACCCTAGGAACAATATCTATGAGAAATAAAAACCAAAATAACCACTTAAGTTTATTCTGGGCCATGTATAGAAAAAGGAAGAATAAAAAACATGGTAAAAGAAGGAAAATTCCAAGGAGGAGGAGAAGGAAGCTCACCCAAACTGATTTCCTCTTGAAATCACAAAGAGAAACACCACAAGGATGACATTAGAGGAGGAGGGATCACATTGGAGAGGTGAGCATTATCCATGGGTCGTGAATAAGAGAGGGGGATAGGGAGGGGTTATGACCTTGGTAAAAAGGAGAGGAGGGCATAATTATAATTCCTTTAAAATTTTAAAACTAGGTGTATCACATTGTTGTCACACAATTTACTCAAACCATGTTCCAACCATGACCATTCACTAGGAACAAAAGCACACATGCATGGTTTGGGAAACCATGCACCAACCATGAAAAATGGCACTTTCACTTGATAGACCCCACTTGCACGGTCTCTTCATGGTTATCACTAACCATTCACTAATTATGAGACAAGACAAAATTATAAACATTTAAAAATTAAAAAGGAATGGGCCCAAAACCCCACAACAAAAATAATAACCAATTAATTAATTAATTAAGGGATTAAAAATCAGGGTGTCACAATGTATCATTTTATGAATCTTACGACTTCATTATTAATCATCCACAAAATTATCACTAAAGAACTATTTCACAATATGATACAACATGGAGGAAATGTATTTATTTTATTCTTTCATGAATTCATTTATAGTTCATATAATTTATTCATGAGTTATTTCACATGAATAAATGATATAACACCCAAGGAATATCTATAGGTGATTATATAAACTACTTCCATGTGATTCTAGAGTGTGAGGATGTCATACATAATACCATTCAAAAACTCCCCATCACCCGAATATCTCTTTATGATACCTCTTTTACATCATTAGATGATAGAACATTATTAATGATGGGGATTCCTATGTGTATGAAATGTGATTCAGTTGGCCCATGGATAACTTTGGAGGTGGGAGACTATCATCTTTCACTTTGTGATATTTATCAAGAACATAAAATAATGATCAAGACTATTGTTGATTCTCTTTATTGGATGGTACACATGTTTTATAGTGGTTTCTTAATTTTAGTTTTTACCAAGATTTCATATTTATAGTTTGGGAGATCTTGGGATTGAGATTTTATTACTTCTACTTAATATAATATTTTTATTAGACTCATTTTATTTCAATATGAGATTCATGTATGTGTTCAAGGTAGTATATTGAGGAAACGTGTAACCTAGTAAGATGTTGGGTTAGTGATCCTGATGACTAGATTCCAAACTCATTCACTATGGTTATGATACGTGTTGGTGTGTTATATGTGTTAATATGTTTGTGTTTATAGTGATTATTTGTTCCCTAAAATTGTTATGCTTGTAGTGATGGATCATTCACCATGTGTGTGGTATTGGTAATTCATAATTCACCATGGTTGGTATGATGGTGGTAGATTTTACACCCTGGTTCATGACTATATATTTTTTGTTAGTGAAAATTTGTTTATATTTTTGTTTTATGGTGATACATCATTCACTCGATGATACATTATTTTTTCTAATGATATGGGTATGGTGGAATGTATCTCACTTGGTGAGGCATCTTTCACTTTTTTATGTGTAGTGGAACATCATTCACCTGAAGATCCATCATTCATACTTTTGATATGAGTATGGTGATATTTTATTCACCTGGCGATGCATCATCTGCCTTGTTGTGTGTGGTGATATACCATTCACTTAGTGATACATCATTTTCCCTTATGATATGTGCATAGTGATATATCTTTCACTTGTAGATATGTTGTTCACTCTATTATAGATTTGATTAGTGCTAAATCAATCTATAGGAAATACCTCATTCATCATATTGATTTTGGTGGGGTGTCGTCTTTCTTTTCTAAAGAGTATAATGATATATTATTCACCATAGATATAAGTTAGTGATATATTGTTCACCTTGACCTTTATATTAGTGATAAATTTATCACCCCTATATTATGATATAGTGATAACACGTTCATATTTACTAATGATTTTAGTGATTATATATCATTCACACTTAGGTTGCTTTCAGACTATAGGAGTATCATCTCATTCTGACACTAGGTGAAGCAGGTATGAGTTGGCTACTAGGGTGACTTCTTGAGTACCCAATGGTGTGCCAGCTGTATGTATGTGAGGTTACAACTTAATTTTCATTCAATACATTCATGAACATATATACTATATTTTATTAGGAATTTTGTTAATGGTGTCCTACTAAGTTTTATACTCACATATCGCATAGTCACTTTGGTGCATGTCCAGACTTTATGTTTGACATGCTGGTTTGGGATATGTCCTGGGTATAGGTTGATGATCTTAGTAAGCTTAGTGGGGGTAAGGGATAAAAATCTACAACTATTCTTGGAACCATGTTTAGGTCTCTATTTATTTTATTTTTAGTTTATTTGGTACTATTTATAATTTTTCATGGGGCGATCATTTATCCACTTTAAAAGTTCATGACCCACATGAGTTATATTTTGTTATATCATGAATATGTTATTATTATAGTTTTCTCTCTACTATAATTCTATATTCTATACTCAGATGTTATATCTATTATGGATGTTTTCATTATTGGTTGTTATTTTTTATGATGATACTAGAGGGTATAGTCTCCCCATGTGTTTCATCATATCCTCACTACTAGTCAATAACATCCGACATATGGGGAGGTGTGCCTAAGATCATGTGGCACCACTAGTTTGGTCACTTTTTAGGTTGGATGGATTAATAAATTATAAAGTTTTATTAGAGATTTATTTTATTTGTATTTAAATTTTGGGATATGGAAGTTGGGAGTAGGATTAGTCAAAAATTGGGATATACATTATGCTTATGCTTGGATAACACTATAATGAGTTGAAGCCCAAGTTTCTGTCAAGTTGGAATTGATGTTGTTGTTTTTTTTCTATGGTTAAGATAATTTTTCTAAGTATAGTGTTTTGATTTATTGATTTATGGTTTTCTATTAACCTAAGGTAGAAAGATGTGTGTGTTTATGTATCATATTTTACACTTAGGATTCATATGACATTTATGTGAATGTATGTGATCAGTGGATTGATTATGAGGAGAGTTTATTTATTTAAAGTTTCAAAACCAGTTTATATGATGTATTATTATAACAAACCAGCTCAATTTGACCTTCCACATCACTCAGGTTGGCCTTCCATTAGGCCTGAAGGGTGTTCCCTATCCCCATGGGCTGGCGAAAAGCACTAGGGAATCAAATGAGACTATATGGGAATTATTTCACCGTCAAATAAAAGTAAATAATGAAATATATATTTAATTGAAAATTTGAAATGGTGTGTTCATGCATTGGGCTTCCATGAAAAAAATATATACAAATAAATGAAAGAACTAAATGAGTCACAACCAAAAAATAGGATTCAAGCCATTTTTATCAACATAAAACATCTTATAGAAATAAATATATGACCAAGAATAATAAAATGAAAACTGAATATAGATAAAAATGAGGTCTTCTTGGATGATACATCAATTTCCCAAAATAATACCAAAACTCAAACCATAATGCAAGAAAACCTCCATGAAACCCATAATTTCCCCCCAACTCCTAACTCACCCGTCAATGACCCAAGGTAAATAAATATAATATAAGAATGAAACCTAGAACCTATATAAAACATGAGAGTTTCATGCACACATGAGGATGTATATAGGGTGTGAGAAAAAATGCTTAGTAAGATCTCACCAAAGAGTCGATGAAATTACTTAGAAATAAAATTTCAATAATTCTATTTTGAACTTAAAATAGAAAATATACTTTCAAATAAGACTACATAATATAAATCAAGAAACAATTATTTCCTTTTAAAAAATACTTTCTTTAAAATATACTTTCATTTGAAATAAAAAACAAATTCTTTACTTTAAAATGAAAAATTTATGAACCAGAAAGAAAAGCTATATGTTTTATAAAATTAAAAATTTCCATGAAAACCCTTTTTCATTTATAAAAACAATTATCAAAACCCTAATTTTAAATAACCCATTTAAAATATAAACCATGCCATGAGATAAATTAATTAACCATCAAATGGGAAACATTTATTGAAGAATCATGAAAATAGATAGCAATAATAAAATGAAAGCATAATCAAAGTGAACAAGGGGGAATGTAATAAACATAAGGTGGGAATACCCCAATGTAATCATCACTAATAAACAATAAATATGGGAAACTCACTAGATCATAAAGGGAGATGGTCATATATAATACATAACATAAGACCAACTACTAAACTATGTTGCATCATAAAAAATACACAATCCACATGACTTACCCACATTGTATTCATCACGGGGCACTTTCTTAGTTTGATAAAACCATAAAAATAGGGGGAAACTAGTTATTTGTCACATTCCTACCCATCAAGGTCACTTATCTGACTAATTACTATCCATATAGGCCAATACATGTTATTTTAGTGTATATTTTCACCACTCACAAATGGCCTAGGAAACTTCCTAATAATCCAATCATCTTAACACTGCTCTAGGCTAAGCATGTTTAACTATGGAGTTTTATGATAATATCTCAAAAAGAAATATGCACCTTGTTGATATGGATAGTAACATGTATTCTTTCAAGTCTCTCCTTTCTAGGGGTGTTACACTCTCCAACCATTAATAGAAAAATGTCTTGTAATACCTTTGTTTCATTCCCAATGCAGCAAAGTTTATTACCCATTATGTTCACCTATCAAAATAATGACTATCCCAACAACCCAACACTTATTCTTTTAGTGTGATTTGATCTCATTCACAAGCACCCTAATAAACTTCCTAGGAGGTCACCTATCATGAAACTAATCTAGGCCAATCATGCTTGACTATAAAGTCCAAATTAGATAGGATCTAAAAAAAATTTCACCTTGTTGACATGGGTAATAAAAATTAGACTTTTAAGCCTCACTTTTCCATGGGTGTTACAATTCCTAAATAAATTCTTGGGGGAATTCTACTCAATCATGTTAGTTCTATTAGATCAAATGGATACACTAAGAGGGGGGGGGGGTGAATCGATGTAGCCTAACTTTTCTAATTTGTTTTTTTTCTTTATTATTAACCTATATGGCTAGTTGAGATATGATTTCATCTCTTGAATATATACACTCAAAGTTTTACGATAAATGTAGAAAATAAAGGGGAATAAGGCACACACCAATTTTTATAATGTTCAACCTCTGTGTGAGAGCCTACTACTTCTCACATCCAGTTGTTATAAAAATATATAGATCTTATAATATAGATACAACACCTAGTTGCAATGGATAACAAGGTATTAACTTTGACTGAATATTCATAACTCCCATTGGTTATAAGATTTTTTTACTAACTAATTCTAGTTTTAATGAAACACAAACACTACTGGTTGAGAAATAACTTTATTTAGTTTTAGGTTACTTCAATAATAAATAAGAAATCTTTATCTTAAAGACAACATAAAAATATCTTGAGTATATATATCACTATTCAAGAATAATGACTACAAAAATTACTAGAAAATAATCAATAAATATCTTAGTCTATTCTTTCCCACTAAATACAAAACCTTGAAGGTCTTATTCTTCTTATCAACTCTAAAATCTCTAGAAAAAATAGATTTTAAAATCCCATACACCTAATCTTTTGTCACTCACTCTTTTTCATCTTATAGTGTCCTTCTCCTTGATGTACTCTCTTCACTTTTTCTCAGTTTTATTCTTCTTCTCTCTACTTGGACCACTTTTTATATACATGTGACATATTTAATTCAAGTTTTATTTTAGGATATCATAAATGAAAATATTTTAGGATGTATCACACCTCCTTGTAGGAAGCTCAATTATTAACTAACCATTTTCATCACACATGATCTTTCATGCACCACTCACTAAACTTTTTATGCATTCCAATATCCCACATCCTATCATATAACATTCTAAAAGTACCATTTTATTTCTAAGTGAATAAAAGTTTTTTAGAACATAAAATATAAATTTTCAATAAAAATAATACAAATTAATGTATTTGTGAATTCCAAAAATTCATGTTAGATATATCTTATTATTTATAACATTGCAACCTAAAATCTCTTAATATTCAACTTAATAGTGATAAGAAGTAGTTTCACATTGAACAAAAACACTTAATATCTCAACTTCTTGATTATTCAGACATTTTAAATGTTAACTTGAATCATAGAAATATTTGTAAGTGATTATAGAAATTTGGATCAACAAATCATCATCAAAATTACATCTGTATTATTCTTAAAAACATATCAAATTTCCTTTAAGTTCTCCATCATTCAGTTTTTCTCATAGTGGATCTTTCTATTTATGATATGAATATCACAACCCCATCATAAAACTTGAATAATATTCTAATTATAAAGTTTTAAATAATTAATATTATCTCTAGTATCATTTGGTTTTATTTCCTTTAATAGAATATTAAATCTAGAAATTCATATTTTCTTCCGATAGAATTCTCAAATTTCAAAAAGGGATGATCCTTAAGGTTTTGTAAAATGACCCTTATGATCTAAAAATAATCCTTAGGTTGGGACAAAATGATGTTTATATAGTCCTGAATGATGCTTACATAGAGAAAATGGTGATTATGCAGAGTTGGAATGATTCTTACACATAAAAAGTGATTCTCATATAGAGGGATGATCCTTAGGAAGTTTATGATTCAATATTATGAAACTCTATAATCATTCTTATGATTTAATCCTCCACCTAAAAATCATCCTTATTATTAATGGATAACTCCATGATTTTTCCATATTTTTGGTTTTAACTGTGATCATGATCCATGTACAAAAAGGACTTGGATATTATTAATTAAAACCCTAGAATTAAATATTTCATAAAATATTCATAGAACTCCTTGAAATAATCCCAGGTCCACTCAAACCTTATCAAAAACATTCCAAATACCTTTAAAAACAACTCATAAATATCCAACGATTCTCAAACATGGTTTTCAACATAGAAAAATTCTTCAACAATCCTATAGGGAACTTCAATATCTACCTTTTGATTTATTGGAAAATCCATTAAATTATTTTCTTATCCACTCATAAATTTTTATAAGAATCATAAAATCACATACTTTCTCATGTGAGAAGTGTTCTTCACCACACCACTAGACAAGATAGTTTTTTTTGAGAATTATGGATCTCGAGGATGAGTAGTTGTTTCCAAGTGATATGAATGAACCCTTCCTAAATTTATAATTCCATTATTTTTTCTCCTTTATCTAATCACAAAATTATCTCACCCTTTTTTCAACAACCACATCTCTAGATCAACAAGTAGTACAAACTCCCCATTTAACAAATATTTTATCCCCCTTAAATAAAGAGTTGTGTCACTATTTCTCCCACTATGATTACATAATCCAAAGCCTTGTGGGAGGTTATTTATATATATATATATATATATATATATATATTTTATAGGTTAAGGTTGAGCATGGAGTTTCAACCTTATATTAGTAAACCTCTCCTTTAAGATGCCTTTAGTGAATTTTTTTGTAATTTGTTCCTTGGTGAAAATATATTCCAACTTTACATCACCATTAGATACCTTTTCTTTGATAAAATTATATCTAATATCAATGTACTTTGATCTTGAGTGTTTACTAGATAATTTTAAATATAAATGAAACTTTAATTGTTAAAATCACTTTTAAGTAGCTTCTCAACACCAAATCTCGAGTCTTCAAGTTTTACTTAAATCCATAGAACCTGTGTGCATGCATCTGTGACCACTATATACTCCACTTAAACTATAATCAATGCTATTGAATTTTTATTATTACTATTCCATGAAAAATAAATTTCACCAAGAAATAAGGATCCACCTGATGTGGACTTCCTATCAGTGAAATCTCCAGCCCAGTCTATATTTGTATAGCCCTACAATATAAAATCATATATGTATTTATAAATTATATTGTAGTTTAGTGTACTTTTCTTATATATTAGAATTTTTTTATATAAAAATATGTGAGACGCTTTTGGATCACTTTGAAATATGGAACATAGAGTCATAAAAATATAATATCATGCCTTGAAGCTCTTAAATAGAGAAGATTGCTAATGATTTTTTTAAATCTCTTTGACTAAAAATATGAATAGACTCATAATTATTAAATTTAATTCTAATATACATGGGTGTAGGAGTTCCTTGAAAATCTATATTCCAATTATTTTCAAAAATTACTTACCATATTTCTCTTGAGATAGAAAAATATAATAATCCCATTGAACAATTTGCAATCTCAGAAAGTAAGTCATTTCACCCGGCATGGACATCTCAAAATTTATTTTAATCTCCTAAAATAATTATTTAAAAAGATAAACTTTGTCATATATAAAAATAATGTCATAAATATATTAAATGACAGTAAGATTACCCATGTAAAACTCTTTCACATAAAGAATACTATCAAATTTTCCCTTTGAAAAGTCCATGATTCTTAATAAACTGTCCATCTTTCTGTACTAGGATCTAGGAGTCTGTTTTAATCTATATAATTCTTTATTAATATTGAATACCATGATTCCATCCTCATAAAGAATAAAACCCTTATTTTTATAAATTAATAAATCTTCCTTAATATCAACATTTAAGATGAAATATTTCACATTCATTTGGTAGATTTTGTAATTTTGGTGTGCTTCCACTTCTAAGAACATACTAATGGTCTCAGGTTCTAATATAGGTGAAGATGTTTCTTTAAAGTCAACTCCTTCAATCTGTGAGAATCCATTAAATACCATCATATCTTTATTCCTTGTGACTTGTTTTTTCATTCATCTTATTTATAAAACCCCACTTGTTTCCAATCACATTTTTATGGTTAATTCTTGGAACAAGTTTACAAGTGGAGTTATTTTAAATTTAACCAAATTATTTATTCATAGCAGTAATCCATTCATTATACTCAAATGATTTATAAATTGTTTGTGGTTAAATATTTAAAATAAGTGTATTTTTCTTCTCAAATCTCAACCTCCTTATTGTTTGTACTAATTAATCTTGATTGAAAATAGTGTTATTAGAATCAAAATGTTTCTTTAATATTTGATGCCTAAGACTTTAAATTTCAACACTATTTTAATCAATAGTTTGATATGAATCAATATTAACCATAATATTCTCATTTTCATCCTTCTCAACAATCTATTTTTTTTTTGAAATATGCATGTTTATAGCTTCAATAGTATCATATTCAACCTCAAAAATCACAATTTGTTTTGTAGTGATTTTCAATGATTTTAATATCAAATCATTCAAATTGATTTTTTTTATTTTTTACCTAAAATTTTTATCCAATTACATATGATAGATAGACCTTGAATATTCCTTCTTCAACTTTTTATTCAAACATTCTTATATTTTTTTATGATCTTCATATAATAAGGTCTTATAATCACTTTAAAGTATTTGATAGTTGGATTTATTTTATACCATTTTTTATAAGGTGTATTCTGTTTTTTAGGACTCAAAATGATTTTTTGGGATATGAACAATAGTTTAAATAACTTCTCTCCAAAGTAATTTTGAATATTTATTTTTATCTATCATGGTTCTTCCCATCTCCACTATGTTTATGTTTTTCCTTTCAGATGCACAATTTTTTTGGGGGTGTATATTGTGGTATATTGATGTTTTATCCCATAATTTTCTAGTTAGATCTCAAAATAACTTCATGGTTATTATTTTACATTATTATACCTCACCTTTTTTATATAGTCATTCAAATCTGTTTGAAATTTTATTTTACAAAATTTAAACATTTAAATTGCTTATTATTTGTACTTCATAAAAATAAAACTAATCATCCAGGTGTGTTAATGAATGAATGTAATAAAATAAAGATCACTCTTAGTTGACTTATTTATTATAGGACCACACACATTTGAATATATAAGTTCTATTAGTCTAGTAGACATAATTTCAACACTCTCGTGTGTCCCTTGAACCATATTCCCATTTGGAATGTTTCAAAAATAACATCCCTTTCTCTTTGGAGTTTGGTAAGAACTCTCACCACTTCATGTTCTAAAATATTTCTTATGTTTATTTAGAATAGATGGATAAATATTATATTCCATAGATTATTCTCACATGTTCCACTCATATATCATGAATTGGATGGATCAGAAATTTATAATGAGTTTTTACTTATTCTTTCACCTCTTGTAATAAACCCTCCATATTTTTAATTATTGATGATGTGTGAGTTTTTTTAAGATAAATTCATTAATATAATCCCAAATATATCTCAAAATTAATATATTATGTTTTATACCTTTGAAAAATAAAACATCTTTTCATTTGAGTCTATTAGACTCAATTTCAATAGTTCTTACACCATTAATCTTCAAAGAACTATCATTTACAGATGTCACTATTACTTAATCTTTTTATACTATATGTTTTAATATATATGTGTCTCTATTAACATGTGAGTAATAGCCACTATAAAGTTTCCATGGATTTCATCTATTGATATAATTCGATTATACTTCCATAATAAATGACTATTCTTTCTTACTATTCCTTTGAACTTATTTGTCATTTTCTTTGTAGGGGAACCATCTTGGGGAATTTTTCACACACGTATCAGTAAAATGTACCTGATAATCAGATATCTCATATATTTCTTTTAATAATTTAAATCTTTTTTGATTGACAATACTATAACCTTTTTTTACAACCTTATACTTTGGCGACTCATCCTTTTCCATTTTTGAACTACTCCCCCTTAATTGAAATCTTCTTTTAGGTAAATAAATGTTGTACTAAAATGTTTTGGATTTATGATCAAGAATACTAAAGAAAAAAATATATATTTTCTAAAATAATGGACTTTTTCTTGAAAAAACATTATCCAAATTTCTTCTATTTCTATACAGATCTAGACTGATCTTGCTTCTCTTTAAAAGCATATTTATTTCTTGGATTTTTTATTTCTAATTCAGATATGGGTGAGTTTTTATTCCCATTTTTTTGGGTTCAAACAAGAACAAATTTTGAATTTTATCCTAAAATTTTATAAAAATATGATTTAATGGTTTGATATGTTTTACATATAGATTTATTCTAATTTTTTTATGCTTAAAATCTCATCTATTTTAGATAATTCATCTCTAAATTCAATATATTTCCTAAAATCTTGTTTAAACTTTTTAAACTCATTTTTAACTAAAATATGATTTTATTCTAACTTTCTTATATATTTTAATTTAAAATTTAGTTTGGATTTAAGATCTATCAAGATATTCTCATTCTCAAAAAAAATAACTTGGATTTCTTGAGTTCTTCAATAAGCTTAGTTTCCATTTTTAAATACTCTTCATGTTAATAAATTTTATTCCCATGAAATTTCCCTAGAACTTTAATCTCATTCTTGAGATTTTTACATTTATCATGAAATTATTCTAATTCTAGTTTGATCATGTTTCCAATGTATGTTTCTTTACCTCCTTCCTCATCATTGCTTTAGGAGGTTTCTTTCCTCCTTACAGGTGCCATCAAAATTTTAAATTTCTCAAAAATTTCATCCTCTGATTGGCTTCAAGATAAAATGTATTAATCTTATTTTCTACTCTTAAAAGTCTTTATTTTCATCCTTCAAAACTTTTTCTTACCATAATTTATCTTGTTCAATGATTTAGATCCTTTTCACAGCCTCTTCATTTTTAGTTTCTCATCATGTTCCTTAGACTCAAAATAAATATTGTTCTTAGTAGAGAAGTTAATAAAAAAGTGATATATACCTACAAACTTTAATTATTTCAAAGGTATCTTTACTTTATATTTTTATTTATATTTTATGAATTTTTTAGAGAAAAGAGGCATCAACATTTGTTGGTTTTCATCTTTCTCATCTTGATTATCAAAATCACTAGATTCTTCAGGTTATTATTACTTCAACTTGCGTTTTTAATGGCCTCCAAATCCATATCTACTTTTATGTTCTTTTTAAATATAGGATTATTTCTAATTTTATAGGAAATGAGAATATTTTTTATATCACTAAGTGAAATATCCTCCCTATCTTCAAGATCATAAATCATAAGATCAAACATATCATGGAAGTTCCTTATGAGTTTATTTAAAATGGTGTAATCATATTATTTTTCACCAAAACCTATAATATTGATTACAATTTCATTCAACCTAGTAAAGTAATTATTAATGATTTACTATTAATCTATTTTAATATCCTAAAACCAAATTCTCCAAATTTTTAGCTTAATTTCTTTGACTTTAACATTTCCCACATAATTTCTTTCAAGTTTATCCCAATCTTCCTTGGTAGTCTTAAGTCACAACACCTTAGTGAATAATTTCTCAAAAATTGACATGAGAATGGAATTTCAAGGTTTTCCATAAAAATCATGAGTCATTTTATAAATAAATAACATTTTTTGAAACCCTTTTTATAGTTGGAAAACCCATTGAAGTGTAATTGAGAACTTCAGTACCGAGTGAAAAAAAGTATGGAAACATTCTACTCTTCTAACCATGAAACTTATTTTTATTGAATATGGGCACTCTTCTACTGTTAAAAAATTGATATTATTAATTTTTCAACATAAATAGATAATCCAAAATATGGAAAGACCTTAGTTTAGATTTAGCCTTAGTATGAGATCCTACTCATTACTACATTTATTTGGTATCGTAGTTAATAAATTTTACACTATAAATGTAACACCAGAATACAATGGGTAGGAAGGTATCATCCTTCACTTACAATTAAAAAATTAAATTGGTTACAAGATTTTTATATTTATTCTCATAATTTGCAATGAAACACAAACACCAATAGTTAATAAAGACCTTAGTTCAGATTTAGGTTACTTTATTAGTAAATAAGAAATATTCCTATTCAATCCTATATAAAAATATCTAGAGTATGCAACTCACTCTTTAAAAATAATAATACCATAAATTTCCTGGTGAATAATCACTAAAGATCTCAGTTCATTCTTACTCTCTACATGAAAAACCTTAGAGGCCTACTTATTCTTCTCTACTTTTAAAGCACAAGAAATAATGTTTTTGAATCACATACACCTTGAATTTAGGCAATCACTCTTATTCTTCTCATAGAGTCTCTCTCCTTGATGTACTCTTTTATCTTTTTCTTTGTCTCTCTCTCTCTCTCCTCAATCCACTTTTTATATATAAGAGACATTTTTAATTAAAGTTTCATTTATATATACCATAAATGGATATTTTTCGGTATGTATTGAGCCTCCCTATAGAAATCACAATGATTAAATAACTATTTTCACCACACATGATATTTCATGCACTTTTCGCCAAACTCTTCATGTGGGCCAGTCTCCCATATTCTCTCATATATCATTCTAAACATACCTTATTATTACCAAGTTAATAAATGAATTTATGAAAAATATATATTTATATCTAATAAAAATAACACAAACAAATGTATTTGAAAATTACAAACAAAACCCATCAGATATATCTTCTCTTTTCCACTGTTTCAACCTTAACTGTCATCATGATAAACCTAATAGCATTGAGAAGAAGTTTTTCACTATAGAAAAAAAATTAATATCTTAGTCTCTTGAAACTTCATATTTAATCATAAAAATACTTTCATGTGATCATGGAAATGGGTATCAACAAAGCATCATCATAATTACACCTAAATTATTCTTGAAAGCATATCAAATTTTCTTTAAGTTATCCCTTATTCTATTTTTCTCATTTTGGATCATGTTATTCATGATATGAATATCACAAAACATTCATAAAACATGAATTAAAATCTAATTTTAATGTTTTAAATAATTAATATTTTCTCTATCATCATATTATTCTATTTCCTTTAGTATAATATTAAATCTAGATGTTTAGACTTTCATCCTATATCATTCTCAAAATTTAAAAAATGGATGATCTTTACAGTGTTATAAAATGAACCTTATAATACTTAACTAGAGAAAAAAATATTTATATAGGATTTAATGATTATTACATAGATACAATGGTGCTTGTGAAGAGTTAAAATGATACTTATGAAAACAGAGTGATGCTTACATAAAAGGATGATCCTTACAAAGTTCATGATTCATCCTTATACAATCCAAGATTCATCCTTGCGAAAATATGGAATTATAATTATGAATTCATGTTTTACCACAAAATGATCCATATTCTTATAGGGATAGCTCCATTTATTTTCCATATTTTTGGTCTTAAAGGGGAGCATGATCCTTACATAAAACAGACTTATCAATTTTCAACTAAAATTACAAAATTATAGATTTTAGTAAATATTCACCTAACTCCCTAAAATCACCTCAAGTCCTCTCAAACATTCTCAAGACATCTCAACTACCATCAGACACATATATTCAACCTCTAATTATTCTCAAACATGGTATTCAACAAATTAAAACTTCATCAATAATCTTATAGGGAACATTAATCTCTACCTTTGGATTTATTGGAAGATCCATTCAACTTGTTTCATCTCCAGAAAATAATGTTTATAAGAATTTTAAAATCATAGCCTTTCACATATGAGAAGTGTCTTACACCACACTACTAGAAAATATAATGTTTTTATATAATTCCAACTCTTGATAACAAGTAATTGTGTAAAAGTGATATATATTAACCCCTATTAATTTACACTTCGATTCCTTTTTATCCATCAACCCATCATAAAATTCTCTCACCCTTTTTGAAATATCCATTACTCTATATCAATAAGTATTATATACTCCTAATTTGAAAAAAACTCCCCCTTAGATAAATAATTGTCTCTATTTATTCCCATTTTCTAACTTAATCTAAAGACTTGTGGGGGATGGGGTATTTCTTCAAAAATTTAGGTGAAAGGTGAAGGATGAACATAAAGATATATCCTTGGATCAGAAATCCTCCCCTTTGGCATGCCTTTAGTAAACATGTCTACAATTTTTTTCTTGGTGAAAATGAATGCTAGATTTACATCACCATTGGCCACATTTTCTTTAATGAAATGATGTCTAATATCAATTTGAGTTGATCTTCAGTGTTGAACTTGATTATTTTAAAGATAAATGGAACTTTTATTATTAAAATGTATTTCAAGTGGATTTTCACTATCAACTCTTAGGTATGCTAGTTATACTTTCATCCATATAACATGTGTATAATATTGTGTAGATGATATATACTCTTATTTAGATATGATTTGTGATACTAAATTCTTTTTCATGCTATACCATGACACACATTATTTACTAAGAAATAAGGTTCCACTTAAAGTGAAATTCCTATTAAGGAAATCTCTAAATCATTCAGTGTCTATATAACCCTTCAACATAAAATAATATTTTTTTATAAGTTAGCATAAATTTTAGTGTTAGGATCTAACTTGATTAGGTAATTGAGAGGGGGAGGGGTGAATCAATGATTATTTTTTCTTTTAAAATTTTCTCCTCTTAAAACTCTACCTCTTGAACTGGTGAAGGTTCTTAATCCACTCATTATAAACTACAATCCTTGTTTCATAGGTATAAATGAAAGATAAAGGTTTTAACATGAAATTTACAAGGATTGGTACCCATTCATACCCCTTTCCATATTGGTTAGTCTCCTCAACATGGATTCATCAACTACTTCACAAACATCATAAAAAATCATAATGGTGTCCGCACAATACTTTTAGAATCCACTATAAGATACAGTGTCTCTACAAAATATGATCCAACAAGGATAGACAAAACACAGCGATCACTTCACCACTTGACGATTGTCCTTTATAAATGATCAATAGATTAATACGTTTACTTCTTCTTTAATAACTTCAATAGTTGATGTCAATGATCAGATCGTTGGTCTCAAAACTTCCACTAGAATCTGTGTGATATTGAATTTTTCAATTTATGAAGATTTACTACCGCATGATCTATGATTCATGCATGAAACTATTCACAAAACTCGTTTTCTTAGAGACTGACTCTCAAAAAATGCATAGATTCTTATCTCACGTATTTCTTCTCTCTTCTTTTTCTGGTGTTAATCCACCAACATCAAATATTGAGGTAATTCACCCAATAAAATATACACATGTAATCACTATAATGAACTATAAAACAGCCTATTAAATCCTCAAAAAATATGAAAAGTTTCCTCCATAATTATATCCAAGTGCCACTCATGGGTCTTCTCTCTACTCTTTATTACATGGAATAATTACACATTTATTCCAGCAAATGTAACACAATAATATCCTCTAATTTATGATTGAATCATGACCTAAAATGAATCCAATGAATATAGAATCATTCAATATCCATTTGAGCATCACTATAATTAATTTTCCAAAGTTCCATAAATCACGGACCAACATGCATTGGACCATGTCTTGGTTCAAAAGTCATGATCATTTTTCCCTTAACACGCTAACCACCATGAGCCTTGTCTCCTACTGCTAGCCATTTTTTCTTGTCAAACCATTTTTTGACTATGAATTCCTTTACCACAGGTGTTGGGATGGACATTTTTTCATCTTAAACTATATATTATCACATGTAGACCATGTAATCCTTTAGTTATCAACACCCATTTTGGGCATCCCTATTTTTCAAAGGTAGACTTCACAAACACCATGGATTTCACCACAAACATGTTCAAGCCTGTTTCTACCTTCTCAAAACTATAAATCATCTATGAAGTAAAACTTCCATACCACAACCTTCATTATGACCATTATAGTCTTAGTTGTGTTTCACCACAAGGTCTACTACAATGTGGTCCCTAACTCATTTTCCCATGTTAAGCTTATTTATAGCAAAATACTCTCTACTATATGTGTGGAAAACTCTTGGATTCTTCTCAAGATTTAGCATGAACACCTCTAGTGAGTGTCCTTTATTGTGTTGGGAAATACCTTCTCCAAGATGACTTTGGCCCACCTCTTGACCATGTAAACCACGTAGGATTCTTATTATTAAATACCTTCTCATTTCTATATTTCCATCGAATCTCATAGGCCATCACTATACCTCCCAAGCATCACTTCATCACTTTAGTCATTTTAAAAATGTTTTTCAACAATGTTATTGTCAATATATTAAACTTTATTAATTGATATTACAACACCCATATTCACATAAATCTTCATATTATCAATAAATCCAATGTAACCCTTTGGTATTTCTAACAATACCCCACTTTATATTTTATTGATAATACAAAATTTACTCTCAATAATGTATCTTTTCCAATTTAAAGTATCTTATCCCCCTCATTAATAATAAAATACAAAGGGTAAATAATGGTGTCTTCTTCATATTTTCTTCTCATAACCATCTTCTCCTTCTTTTTCACTTCAAAGAGAGGTATGACATCACATGGTTCCTTAGAAAAGATCCTTTGATCTATCCACTCTAAGTATGTATGGGATTCAATAGTGTAGAAAATAAGAGATATATAACCAAGGTATTATAATATTTCCATAAAAAAATTAATGTGTGATAACATGCTCAGAAAGGCTTTAGATGTCTCATCATGGTGATGTTATAAACAAATTTAATTTTAACTTCTATCACACATCGCAACACACCATCAAAATAGTTCATGTGCATGAAATATAGCCCCCCCCCATTTATCACCCAAATATTAACACTCCCCCTTGAAAAATATTTTGTATATATTCATAATAATGGAATGAAAGTGTGGTTTTTTATACCTCATTCATGTTATTCAGAATGTCTATATTCGAAAAATTTCTTCTCAAAAGATATCCCATCATGGGATGCACTCATATATTTTTTATCATGGGGAAGTACTAAATATTCAACTCATCATATTTATTATCCAAAAATTATAGCCTCAATCATATCCTTCAAATACCTATATGTTAGCACAAGATATACAAAAGATTAAGGGAATAAAGAGGGACCTCTTTATGCCACAAGGTAAATCCTTAGGATAAGATATTCCTCTCAACCTAGGACAATATTTCCTTCTAATATCAATATATATCTTGTGTGAAAGATATTCATTAACCTTAGGAATTAATAAATCATCACTTACTTATGATTGAAGTGCACTTACCACAAGCCCATTTTAATTATATCTTTCACACTTATTCATCTTATCACATGTGGATTTAGTTTTAAATACCTTCTCCTCTTATTTCAACAAAATTTTATTTCTTCAATTTTTCATCATAATATTCTCATAACCCCACCACCCCTTCTTTCCTCTTACCAGGTAAAGACATGTTGAACCAACATGAGTAGGCTTTGTGTTTGTACTTTCCACAACACCAAAATATCACTTGAATTGAGATTTCCTTAACTGATTCCAGATTTATTCAGAATTTTATTGATGTTTTCCTCCTTGAGCATTAATTTTTTAGGGGGTTTCCATTTTCTTGGAACATTCCTTTCTTTATCCTTTGTGAAGGTTTTCCTCTCAATATGTCACGACCCGTCTGAGAGGGGTTCGTGCTACAACTACCCAAAGCCCGCCTATGATAGGCCAAGGGTTGGTTTCTAGAACCGAGTAGGAATATCCCACAAATTGGAGGCATTTTACTAAGTACATGTACACCTGAACACATATCCAAACCCAAAATGCTGAAATATAAAAAAAATGTTATGTAAAAAATGCATAGATACACTAAGATCCCAACCACAGAGTACGATAGTAGAAAAATAGAAATTAAATAGGGCCAGAATACAAGCCTACCAAAAGAAAGAGTCTTTAAAAGTGAACATAAAAGTTCTTGAAACTAATCCATAGAAAACTATACCTGAAGGGTTTGTTTATGATAGCTGTTAGAAGTTGTATAAGAACACCACGTTCGTCTGATATATCTAAGAACCACCTGGTCCCGGTCCACCTAGGACTCCATTAAAGCGTCGATTGTCTTCACAAGACATGACACGTGTGGGAAAAACCCATGCAAAGGTTCATAAAACAATACTCAGTAGGAAACCCCTAAAACAAAAAAGGAATACCATAAAGAAATATACGAATTATACCACAAATAAATATATAAAGTATAGTCATATCTATATAGGTATATGTTTGTAACACATATACCAAGGATATTTAGATATACTCATAACCATCCACAAAGTAAATAGGTAAGTCACAACCAATCACTTCCACAGGGTTCTTCTCGAGGCACACTTGTTCCAAGGTAACTTACTCCTAGATCCATGATATCATAGAAGACTCTCGCAAAGAGGTCCCACTAATTTGGCCTCTGTACAAAGAGAAATATATTGGTCAAGCATCATAACATACATAGAGAGGATCCTTCTTAGATAATACTAACAACCCAATATGTATTAGACCGTAATGTAGGGGATCCTTCTCATCGAATATTAACAACCCTACCAATGTGGATCGTAATGTAGGGGATCCATCTCATAGAATACCAAAAACCCTATTCATACGACCCAGTATATGGAGGACTAATTCCCTGCACTCTGAGGTCCTATCAATTCCCACAAAACTTCATCAGGGATGATAGAGGACTACTCTAGTCCCAAGGAGGGATACCATAACTCTATCCGGGACTTTGACTCTAGAGGGGACTACTATCCAGTGATATAGATGTAATGCCATAATGAACCCTCAAGGAAAGGACCAAGGGAATGCACTCAACCTATACTTGTCCAAGATAGGAAAATGAAGATTCTAAATCACTCTTTATGGGTGTACACGGTGTGTCCCTGGTGTCACATGGCGTTTCTAGCTATCCCAAGTCTTTCCCACATGGAAGAGCCTCACACAACATGTAGTCTCCATATACATGGTGCGTAGAAGGGTACACATGGCCTGTAGAGACACATGGTATCATGTCCGTGTATCCTGTCTGTGTTAGTGTGGGAGTACATGGTGTGCCTCATTAAGTCTGGAACTGCCTATGTCTGGGTCTGGAAAAAGCTTGACGAAAACGCGAGGATCGTCGTCGTCCTGAAGAGATAAAACATAATTAAACTTATATTTCTCTTCAAAAGGTCTCATATTTCCAAACTGATCACACCATTGTGATACTTGTGAAAAAATTCTTTAAATAGACTATTCATGTTCCCCAAATGGACACCTGGTGAAAAGGTCACATTTCATCATATAACGCATGAATGATAATTCGTGAGGCCCATGTCTCGATCCCAAAATAAAATATATGGATCACACCATTGTGATCCTCATGAAAAAATTCACATGATCGACTGTTCATTTGTCCAAATTGAACACCCAATGAAAAGGTCATATTTCACCGCATTATGCTCAAATGACATCTCGTGGGCCGGAGCCACGAGTCTGAATTAAATATTGATCCTTGGTCCTGAATTTACCATCTCAATACCACAATTGATTTACTACTAATGGATCTCCAATATTATTCCATACGAAGGAATGGAATCAAAAATAAGGTTTAGGAATAATAATAGTACTAACAAATATAATATTATTATTTACTTTCTTATAACCTAAGGAGAGGACTCTCTCTCTAATCACAATTCTTTTTAAGCCCCCTTATTTTCCCTCTCATGCCCAACACATCATACAATTTCACTTTATTTTTTTTACCTTATTTCCAAAATTATTATCATAATAATATATAATATCACCACAATGAAGGAGTGGGACGTTACTACACACGCACCTCCTTTCAGGCTGCAAGGGAGTGTGCTCCCCACCTAAAGGTTACTCATTTATTTTTATTTCTTTTTTTTTAATATTATCATTATCAATACTATTGATAATAAATATCTTCAATCAACTGTGTGGGAGGTAATCATGCACCATCAAACTCCCCTTCATGTGGAAACCACATGGTTCATTGAACATATGTTTTATTTTAATATATCATTATTATCCTATGATCACACTTATCATGTTGCACCAAACACGTGACAGTGCTATTTGTTGAACCTCGAACTGCCTTTGATCCACCATGACCCAATCCATTATTGGGTTCCCACTACCATTGTAAAACATTCTCCATGTCTTTGAATCTCAATCTAGAACTTGTGATCATGATCATTATGCCAATAAATGAATACACAATAATCAGTACTCTAAAATATCATTGAATCATTGATCAACTGATTACTAATGATAAACGCATGTATAACATAGAAATAAAAGCATGAAATGTAAACTTGAGGAACAAAAATCAACCAATGTTTATGTTGTCCTTAATTCATTTTCACAGTATGAAGAAAGAAGAGAAATAAGTAAACTAAAGAAATATCAATTCCAACACCACAGGAAGATAAAGCAATTACCTGAATAAAACAATCAATCCATAAATTAATTTTTTAGGTGATTAATTAGTATTCATTGTAGATAAAGAAAATGGGGATAAATCCACAAAACAAACATCCTACCTCGATTTTGATCGATCATTAGTGAAGAACACATATGCTAGTGACGAAGATAATCTGTTACGTTCGCCATCTGTCGATTCAGCTCGACCCGATCACTGGTCGTCGTCCAGTCTCAACCTACCAATGGAGATGGGGTGGAAGATCCCCTAAAAAATCCCAGTTTTATGCAGTTAACCCTAATAATTTTCCAAAATATATTATTTATATAGGAAAGCAGTTTAGGTCATTTAATTTAAAATAAATAAATAAATAATTTATTTTAACTAAACACACCTGTCAA
The DNA here is from genome assembly GCA_963277665.1 of Viscum album. Lineage (NCBI taxonomy): Eukaryota > Viridiplantae > Streptophyta > Magnoliopsida > Santalales > Viscaceae > Viscum > Viscum album. The sequence continues at coordinate 1,871,090,077 of OY728163.1, forward strand.
CAACCGATTCATCCAAACGTCCTGCACCGACCAAATTTAGGTCACACCTAGAAAAAAATGAATTAAGAACTTAATGTTGGTCTCAGATTTATGATCTGAGTCCTTGGTCATGAGTTATTAGGATTTGAAAATAAAATAATTTTTATTTTATTATTTTATTTACGGTTACATCCAAAAACTATTTTCACAACCGGCCCATGTCGTCTGATGTTAGGGCTCGCCTAAGGTAAAGTCACTACTATGAGCACAACGTTGCCCTCAAATTTCTGATATGGTCACCCATTTAAGAGTTATTCCACTTTTTTAGGAAAACCACACTTGTGTGCTATTAAAAACTTAACATTTTTCAATTAACTATTATGGGCACACCAAGCCTCAAAATTGCACACCGTCTCAGTTCTTTGTCTAGGAATTTTCCCAAATAATTTGTAAAAATAAATTCTAGAAAATCTAAGTCATTAAATTCTCCCCAACATAGGGCTTTATGTCCCCAAAAATCCAAACCATGTACTACCCAAACAGATGAGGGTATTGAGCACAAATCTAAGCCTCCTGCTCTCATGTTCTCTCTTGGAGATTCCTGTGCCCCCACTGAACTCACACTCAAGGAATCGATCACCCACAAAGAATCCTCCCAACATCAGCCAAAAATTTAACATGAAATCCCATAGCATTCCTTCTAGAACCTGAATGGCCCACTTAGTCCGGTCATCCATCTGTGGGTAAAATGCTATGCACAAGTGAAACTAAGTCCCAAATGCATCCCACAATCTCTTCCAAAACTGGGATGTAAGGAGAGAATCACAATATGAAACTATCAACTAAGGGACTCCATGGATCCTAAATATATCTTACACATAGAGGCATCTCATGCTCTCCAATGAACTCTACTCCTGAAATTCTAGGAAGTGGGCCAACATGGTGAGTTAGCCAATGATTACTTAGATTATATCATGTCCCCTAGATGTACGTGTTAAACCCATCACGAAGTCCATCGAAATCTCATCCCACTTCCATTTTGTAACTTTGAGGTGTTGAGTTAAACCTGCTGGAACTTGGTGCTCTGACTCCAATTGCTGAAAAGTGAGGAATCGAGAGACAATCTCTGCAACTCCCTTATTCATTCCTAGATTCCAGAACTAACATCGAAGGTCATAGTATACCCTTTTCCCACCTGAATGTACTACCAAATGGTATGTGTGGAACTCTCTCAAGACCTCCTCCTATAACACCACTGGTACCACTATGCATCCTCTGAAAATAATGATGTGCTCCCAACCTTTTGAATATCCATCAAGGTCATTCCCTATGGACATCTGAGCATGTAAGGTCTCATAGTTGGTATCTCTGAGTTGTGTCTCCTTGAATCGCTATAAGAGTTTAGGGATGATAACCATTGACTAGAGATAAGATACTCCATCTCCATCCATAAAGGATATCTACAGTGAGGCTAACTACTCTGATGCCTTGTTCAGTAGTTGCGAACTGGATCTCATGCTGAGAGAATCTTCCACCATGTTCCCCTTTCCAAGAGTATATAAAATCTCAAATCCATAGTCTTAGAGGAACTATAGCCAATGTATCTATCTCAATCTTCACTGGATCTAATGGAACTCTACCACCACTGTAGGAAATTGAGGACCCATAACATCCACTACACTGAGAGTTGGGCTAGCCAATTTATGAGTAATCAACTACACCCTCCTATGCATGTGTCCATCTTATGATTCTTGGGTTTCCTTTTCACTGAGAAAATAAAACTAGGTTCTATCTCTTCAGACACACCACACTCCTCAGCTAAAACAATCAATCTAAGCATGGACTTTAGATAACTATTCCATACCGAGAATGATGTCATAAGGTATCAACGATGGTAATAAGGGATCCCAACTGAAACTCTCACCTCCAAGAGTAAGGTCACACTATCAGAACCAGTCTGTGATCATTAAATCAACTCTCAAAGGACTCTCTAAATGTAAGGTTCAAGTCAACAGTTCAACTGGAATGTTCGATCCCCGAATAAGGTTCGTGGAAAAAAATACCGGTACCTGTGTCTATCAAAACTACAGATAGGGTGGAAAAAAAATACACAGATCATACCTCTAATAATCCCTAGAGTACCAGGTTCATAAGCATCCATCGCTTGCAGCTATCCTCATCCCTATCCACTAACTACATGTTCCTAGTGTGGACCACCTGGGGGTGGTGGTGGTAACACGTTGAACCTCCACCCACCTCCTGCTACTCTACCTACTCCTCTTCCACATCTTCCACCCTATGGACCACCTTACTCATGTCCCTGCCTCTACCTCAGTAGTCCCTCAACCATCCCCTGATTATCCATATGTCGAGTCATGAAATCTCGAGCTATATTCCCCTTACCGCCATATGTAAAACACTGCCTATCTCTGGGATGACTCGAGCCACCTTGGGATCCCTACACTACTGACCCAGTATCCTAGGGTCATCTCCTGAAATTCCTAGCTCTCTTGGGTCCCTGCGACTAATGTCAGCTACCTACTATTGAAGACTCAACTTTTTGTGGCTTTTCCAAAGCTCTCACAGTTAGTGTCTGCTCTGCTAGAAAGATATCCACTAATAGATCTCTCTCTAGTGCCCTAGCATATATATGAATTATAAGGGATATCATAGAGGACCACTCAAGTCCCAAGGAGGGATACCATAACTCTATCTGATACTTAGCCTCTAGAGGGGACTACAATGTAGTGATGTGGACGTAATACCATACTGAAATTTCAAGGAAAGGACCAAGGGAATGCACTCAAACTATACTGGTCTAAACTAGGAAAACAAAGAGCCTAAATCACTCTTGATGGGAGTACACGGCATGTCCCTAAGGTCACACGGTGTGTCCAGCTATCCCAAGTCTTTCCCATGTGGAAGAGACTGACATGAAATGTAGTCTCAATATAAATGGTGTATAGAAGGGTACACACAGCATATAGAGACACATAATATCATGTTTTTATAGCCTGAATGTGTCAGTATGGGAGTACATGGTGTGCCTCATTAAGTCTGGGACTTCTTGTGTCTGGTTATGGCAAAAGCCTGATGAACACTCAGGGATCGTCACCGACCTGAAGGGATAAAACATAATTCCATTGATATGCCTCTTAAAAAGGTATCATATTTCCAAACTGATCACACCATTGTGATACTTTCATAAAAACACTCGAAATAGACTTTTCATGTGCCCCAAATGGACACCTAGTGAAAAAGTCACATTTCACCATATAACACATGAACGATAATTTGTGGGGCCAATATCTTGATCCCAAAATAAAATATATGGATTGCTCTATTTCGATCCTCATAGAATAATGCATGGGATCTACTATTTATTTTTCCAAATCGAATACCCTATGAAAAGGTCGTATTTCACCACATTATGCTTGAATGACGTCTCATGGGCATGAGTAATGAGTCTGAATTAAATATCGATCCTTGGTCTTGAATTGACCGTCTGAATACCACAATCCTATTTCTGCTAAAGGATCTCTAATCCGACATCATACAAAGTAATTACATCAGAAACAAAGATTAATAATAATAATAATATTAATAATAATACTATTATTATTAAATTTCTTATAACCTAAGGAGAGGACACTCTCTCCAATCACAATTTTTTTAAGCTCCCTTATTTCCCCTTTAATTCCCAGCACATCATATTATTTCAATTTGTTTTGTTTTACTATATTTAAAAAATTATTATCATAATAATAATCAATATTACCACAATGAATGAGTGGTTTGTTACTCCACACACACCTCCTTTCATGCTTTAAGGGAGTGTGCGCCCCCACCTAAAGGTTCCTCATTTATTTTTATTTTATTTTTTTAAAATATTATCATTATCAATATTATTGATAATAAATATCTTCAATCAATTTCATGGGAGGTAATCTGGCACAATCAAACTCCACTTTATGTGGAAACCACATGGTTCGTTGAACATTTATTTTATTTTAATATATCATTATTATCCATTGATCACACTTATCACGTTACACTACACATGTGACAACACTGGCCGTTGAACATCGAACTGCCTTCGATCCATAGTTACCCAATCCATCATTGTGTTCCCACTACTATTTTCAAACCTTTTTTTCATCCCTGAATCCCAATCCTAAACTCATGACCATGATCCTTATTCCAAAAAATGAATGCACAATGATCGGTACTCTCGAATATCGACGAATCACTATCAACTGATTGCTGATGATAAACACATGTAGAACAGAGAGAGAAAATCATGAAACACAAACTTGAGGAACATACCTTGACCAATGTTTTTGTTGTCCTTGATTCATTGTCATTGGATGATAAATTAATAGAAATAATTAAACTAAAGAAATATTAATTCCAACACTGCAGGAAGATAAAGAAATTACCTGAATAAAATGATTGATCCATGAATTAATTTGTTAGGTGATTAATATGCATTTTTTATAGTTAAATAAAATGGGGATAAATCCACAAAACAAACATCCTACCTAGATTTTGATTGATTATTGGTGAAGAATGCATCTGTTAGTGATAAAGATGATATGCTCCATCTACTGCCTATCGATTCACCTCGATCTAATCACCGGTCATCATCTGGTCTCAACCCACCATCAGAGAAGGGTTGAAATATCCTCTTAATGATCCTAGGGTTATGCATATAACCCTAGTGATTTTCCAATATAGCTTATTTATAGAGGAAAGCAGTTTAGTTCATTTGATTTAAAATAAATAAATTATTTATTTATTTTAACTGAACGCACCCACCAGCAACTACTTCATCCAAATGTCCTACACCGACTAAATTTAGGTCATGCCTAGAGAAAAAAATGCATTAAAAACTCAACTATGGTCTTGAATTTTCAATTTGAGTCCTCGTTCATGAGTTATTAGGATTTGAAAATAAAATAATTTTTATTTAATTATTTTATTTACGGTTGCTTCCAAAAAATATCTTTCACAACTGGCCTATGTCGGCCGATGTTAGGGCTTGCCTAAGGTAAATTCACTACTATGAACACAATGGTGCTCTCAAATTTCTGATCTAGGAACCTGTTTAAGAGTTATTTTACTTTTTTAGGAAAACTGTGCGCACATGCTATTAAAAACTTAACATTTTTCAACGAACTGTTCTGGGAACACTGAGCCTCGGAATCACACTCGGTCTTAGCACCTGGTTTCATAATTTTCCCAAATAATTTCTAAAAATAAATTTGGGGAAATCTGGGTCATTACATAATCATCTTAGATTCAATTTGTTCACCTACACTATTGGAAATAAAAGTTATATTTTTAGGTTAAATAGGTGTATGATTACCTTGCTCCTTTGTTCCTCTCTTTCTAGAGAAGATTCTCTTTTAATATCAATAGATTTAATTAAATCCTCTCTAGACTTTTTAAAATCATATTGAGTTACAAACTAGATTTAGTGTTCCTCAGATAGTTCTTCTTTTTCTATAATTAATTTCTCATTAAGATCACATATCATATTCTCTTTCTCAAACATCTTCAATTTTTTGTTCCTTGATTTATTGAACATGGGCTAACTCCATTTTGATTGACTCCTCTTTTTCATCACTAATAAACCCTTTTACCTTTTTAGAAAACTTACTCATTTGAGTATCCGTTACCTTGTTCTCCTTTTCTGGATTTTCTTTTCTTTCTCAAGTTGTGAAATCTAATCAAGACAATATTCCAAAATTACCTTAAGTTACCAATCAAGTTATATTATTTATTCTCTATAATCTTTACTTTTTGAAAAAAAATTAACTTTTCTCCAATAAGAAAAATTTTCCTTCATTAATAGAATTGCAAGATGAGTCTTTATCCTTTAAAAAAATCTTCTTCGATTGGTACTGGAATGTTTCTCCTTATTATTACCTTTTTATTCATTTGAGAGATTTATTCTTACTCATAATATTTAGATTCCTCAACCTGATTTTTTGATAAAAATTAGGAAATATGACCAATATTATTTCAATTAATGCATATGATAAATTTCTTACCTTTACCCTTATATATTTTTTCAAGAATCTCTTTAACATGGGAGTGAAAATATGATTGATATATTTATCATCTTTTAAATATTTTATGTCTTAAACTTTTTTATTATTTCATTTTCTCATGTCTTATAAAATAACTTTTACTCTCTCTTTCTTCTTGTAAACCGGTGCCTTCCTTATTTCATACGAAATAAGAATATTGTGTAGCTCATCCAATGAGATATCTTCTAAATATTACAAAACTAATAATTTTGAATCAAACCAATATGAAAAGTTACTCATAAGCTTCTTTATAATGGTGGAGTCTTAAATTTTCTCACAAAATCCATTAATATTTCTAACTATTTAATTTAATTTAGTGAAATATCTATCAACACATTCATCTTCATCCATCATAATGTACTCAAATCTACCCCTATAAATTTGAATCTTGGCTTCCTTCACTTTGAAATTTTACTCATAGATTCTCATTTATTTTTCCCATATCTCCTTTACATTTTAAAGACCCATAAACTTGGGGTAGACCTTCTCTAACAAAGACATAAAATGGAATTTTTTTCCTTTACATCCATATCCATATTTCTTTTAACTTCATTTTCTATATAATCATTATTCTAAAATGGTGAAAAAACAATTATAGAAGAATCATGCGCCTAAAGGAAGATATAAAGGAGGTGATGGAGCATCCTATTCCAACAACTGTTGTAGTTTGTTCCATTAAATATAGGAATTCCTTGACTATTCATAGAATTTTTATTCTTTATTGATCAGAAAATTCTCTTTAATTTTTAGAGGGAATCCCCTTTGATACCAATAATTATGATTCAAGTTGATGGATTTCTGAGAGGGGGAGGGGTGAATCAGTAATCTTATTTTCTTTTACAAGTTTTTTCTCTTAAAATTAAACCTATTAAACTAGTGAAGGTTCTCAATTCACTCATTATAAAATCTAAACCTTGCTTCATATGTATAAATGAAAGATGAATATCATCACATAATATTTACAGCATTTGACACCCATTCCTACTCCTTTGTGGGTTGATTAGTCCCCCTAGTATGGATTCATCCACTACTTCACAAATTTCATACAACACAGAGTCCTCACCGTGTCAACACGCCACTTCTAGGATCCACTATAAGTTAAAAAACCTCTATAAAATATGATAAAATAAGGATAAACAACACTCAATGATCAATTAACCTATTGGTTCTACTTCTCTATTAATAGATGGATCAATAGATCTATATGTTCACTTCTTCTTCAAGAACTTCAATAGCTGATGTCAATGTGCAACATGTTGGGCTCGAAGCTTCGACTCAAATATGAGTGATATAGTCTACCCTAATTTATGTGGATGTACTGCCTCCTGAGCTCTGCTTCATGCATGATCCACTTCAAAAGGATTCTTTTCTTGGAGTCTTCCTATCATGAAATTAATAGAGTCTTCTCACATGTATTTCTTCCCTCTTTTGTTGCAGGTGTCGATCCTCTAGCCTAAAATAGAAAGGTTGTACACCCAATAAAATGAAAACTTATTATCACCATATTGGGATATAAAAACATCCCATTAACTCCTTTAAAACTCCCATAAATTTCCTCTATAACTATAGCATGGAATAATTCTACATTTAGTCCACTAAATATAATGGTGTTCGGTGGGAGAGTTCATTTCCTTGGTGTGGTCCTAAATGTTAACCTTGGACTTTAGGCGGTTATACCTAATTCCACTGAGAAAGAGGCCTAGAGGTTCACACACTAAGTATATCTACAATCTTATTTAAATTAAATTAATGAACTTAATAAGTAAGAATAAATAATATTTAATCAGGTTTGGTTGATTGCCATAATTTAATCGCAAGTTGTTTGAAAGAATAAAGTGAGTTAAATAGTAAATAATAAATATTAGTTTGCAATTTTAGTGGATATAATATTAATTATATTTATCATAAAGATAATGTATTGACATTTATTTAATTAAATAGTTACTATTATTTTATCGATAAATGTTGATGAGGGAAAGTGGATCGAGTTTAATGGTTCAATTAGAAATATTTGATATTTATTTATATTATTAATGTGTTTCACATGTCAAACAATTACTAATATTATTATCATTATTAATGTACATGGGCTCAATTAAGAATATTATAATTGGTTAAGGTCTTGTGTGTAATTTTCCTACCCTAAACCTTCCATAATAGATATCTAATTGTATCTAATTATATCTAAATATATCACTTTCCTAGAGTGACTTTTTGGGTGTGTATAATGAATAAGAGAGATATCTAGAGATATATCGATATATATATATATATAAATAAGTCAACAGATATATATAGATAGAGATATCTATAGTTCTATAAATAGCTTTATCTTCCTCCTCTCTCACGTCTTTGAGAGAGAACCAAAAGTTTTCCCTCTTTGAGAAGAAAATTACTACGGTCAATCATGAATAATGCAAGTGATCAGGATCATCCATTATAGCACCCTATGATTCGATGATGTTGATTAGAGATTTTGGTTCACATGTTTATCACTATTTGAGATATTCTACACTTGAATCCTATTGCGCAACAATGGTGCGGCGAAATCTATTCCATCGAATCATCAATGAAATAAGAATTACAAATTGTGGTAATTATTCATCTACTTATATAAATTAATTATAAATTACATCTGAATATCCTCTCCCTACTATATTAATGTAGTATATTAATATACTATTTTCATTGGACATGATCTTATAATCATTTAAAGTAAATATTACATGTGATTTAAGACTAAAAGTTGAGTTGGCCATACCTCTAAATTACGCTTCCACTATATCGAATACCTACAAGTGGTATCAAAGTGGTCACATGTTTAATTTATAATTATTTATTATTCATTTATTGATTTCATGTGTTATAATTTTATTTTAATTAAAATTATTTGTTTTAATAATCCAACACCATCGTCTATTATTTTCTTTGTTTTCAATAAAATAATCTGTAATCAGTTAATGATTAAAAAAATATTCATTTGGATAGTACATGTGGTTTCCCAAGCATTTTGTGTATTAGATACATGATACGAGGACTGGAATGATGTGGACATGGGTTGAAGACAAGTACACGTCATGTAAAATACTATACTTCGTGTAGTATACTACCAACAATGTTCTCAAATTTTCTTGTAAATAAGTATTAAATGCATAATAAAACCTATTAATTTTGAGTTCCATGAATATTTCATTCGGTAGTACATGACATGTCATAAGATTACAAATTATTTATTAAATTAATTTTTGTATTAAACTTTTGATGAACACATGAGGTTTCTTCTAAGTACACTTGCGTACTTCATTAATTTTAAATGAGAGTAATTTTGTTAAAATTTATAGATGATGGTAAGTTAAGGATGCTTAGATGGAATTAAGATAGATTTAATTAATTATATTAATTCACGTCACATTATCTTAATTAAATAATGAATTGAAGTAATTGATAATAAGATTTCAAATTTATGTTTGTTTCTTGATGTGTTGATGATCATGGGATTAGACCAACATTTTTGTGTGATTATTTTCTTCAAATTTATTATGGTTAAATTATTATTGATGGCATGTGTCTCATCCCTTCCATATTATGTAAGGGATTGTGTGCCTACTTTTTCTTTTATGTAAACCCACTTTCATTCAATCCATTAAATCCCCTCACCAACATATGAGTAAAAGATTATGTAAGTATAGTGATCCTAAATGAGTATAGGTAGTCTAGGTCAAGGAGCTAAGTTTAAACCAATCAAGGTGATACAATGGAACCAAAGGAGGAATGCTGCAACATGAACCAATCTCGGTTCAAGGTGTTTTACACTGGGTTAGAGGGTTGGTTTATCATCTTCTAGACAAACTAACCACTATAAAAATCTCATGATCATGCCATTTATATTTTATTTCTATTAGTTTCATGGTTAATTATTTATTTTTGTGAATGATGTGTGATCACCTAATAAATGAATTAACAAACATGTAAGATGGAATAAAATATAATTGTATTATACGTAAATGTTTTATCATACATGGTTAATCACTTAAGTAAACTCCACTTAATATTAACAAGGCATGTAAAAAGATAAAAATGGGATTTATGCATGAGTATAAAAATTCCCCAATTAAAATATCAAGTCAACTTAGCCTTACAATACTTAAGTTAGAATCAAACTCATAGTTCAAAGTTCTTGACCAACCCAAGTTAGGGTGATTTCAATTATCATAGAAATTTTAGCTTCATGTTTTGGGTTGACTTAACTTAGATTACATAAATGGTTGACTTCCTAAGTAGGACTTGGTGTAACTAAGATGAAAATAATGATGAATTCCTAAAATGGGGTTTCAGGATTGGGGATTCCACTCAAATGATCAAGGAACTATGACTTAATGTAGTTGGAAAGTTAATCCTACCTAAAACCCTTCAAATAACTTGTCAGTCCAAATTATTGGTTATGATAAGGGAACATGGATCCATACCACAATAATATCTAATTGAAAAGATATTCCAAAATTGATGGTGAGGGCTATTAGGTTTCGAAAAATAGTGGGATATTAATAAATAATTTAATCAAATTTAAATTTATTAATCTATTTTTGTAATAAAAAGTACTAATTATCTATTCTTAATTTGTATAAAATGGAAAATCAAATGAAATCAACAATATCATTCTGATCCATACTAAAGAAGTATAACCTTATCACCAGTGATAATTTATAGAAATGGTATAAACTCTTACACATTATACTCTGCCCTGAAAGAAAATTGTATGTGTTAGAAACCCCGCTTCCGGAGTTGTTTCCAAATAGGCTAGTGAGGAAGTGGTATCTCTCTATATAAAGCATGTGGACGATGCATTGTATGTCTAATGTTTTTTTTTTCACCATGACCAATGATATTTTAAAGTAATCTAAGGATATTGATGTGTATAACATAGTTCCTCACCTTTGGTATCTCTATCAAGAGAAGGATAGATTAGATAGATACAAGATCTCCAATGTGCTATTCACATGCAAGCTTGGAGAGTCGGTGCTAGATGCGGAACAATTAGTCAAGATGATTGGCTACATTGTACACCTGTACATCTTGGGTTTTAAGATCCCTTATGAGCTGCGCACAAATCTCATTCTGTCCTTACTACACAAAAACTTCCCCAATTTTATTGTGAATTATAATATAAGCAATAGAGAGAAGACACCATCATAACTTCTTACTATTATCTACCAAGTTGTTAAATACATGGGGTGTGAAAAATATGTTATTCTTATGGTGAATAAGAAGAATATAAATAGGGAAAAGGGGCTATAGAATCATCCCAAGTCCAAGGTACTGAATCACCATCCCTATAAGAAAAATAAAATCTAAAGGCAAGGAAAGAAACAAGGTGAAATATGTTTTTCATGTGGAAAGTAGGTCCACTAGAAGAGGAATTGAATGAATCCAAATAAGAAAGGGGAAGCCTTAGTTTCATTAATTATTGAGTTTAATCTTTATATATATATATATATAAGTTGGATATTAGATACTGCATGTGGTTCTCACATTTGTATCCAAATATAGGAACAACATAGATCTCAAATGGTTTCAAGAGGTGAGGTGGATCTACGGGATGCTAATGGATCAAGGCTAGATTCTCTTTCCATTGGAGAATACCATCTCACATTTCTAACAAGATTGATTTTTGTTTTAAAGAACCATTATTATGTGCCTAGTGTTACCAAGAACATTATTTATGTTTCTTGTTTAGGTATGGATGGATTTATTTTAAGCTTTGGAAATAAAGGTTTCTACTTTTATAAATATAGAATATGTTATGGTATGGTACAATTGAATAATAGTATTTATATATTGAATTATCAAAACTAAATATTGGAAATTGATAATGAAACTAATATGCATGACTCATATGACACATAGTTGTTGCATCATTTTTATGGTCATGTAAATGAGAATCGTTTGACAAATCTACATCAAGATAGTTATTTAGACACTTTTGAGCTAAATCCACTTGAAAGATGTCATTCTTGTTTACAAGTAAAGATAAACAAACCACCATTCAGTGATAAATGTGAAAGGGACACAAATATTCTAGAATTGGTACTCACTAATCTGTGTGGACCTTTTCTATTAGAATTTAGAGGTGGATTATCATAATTTATTACTTTTACCAATGACTTGAATAGGTATGGATATATCTACTTAATGAGGTACAAGTATGAATAATTTGAGAAGATTAAAGGGTTTAAGAATGAGGTTGAGAATCATCTTGGTAAGAATATATTCTCATCAAGTGGAATAGAGATAGTGAAAGGAGGAATTGTACCTTGTTGGACATAGTAAGTATGATGATGAGTCGTGAATGTCTTCCATTATCCTTTTGAGGATATGCATTACAAACAACATTATACCTATGAAACCAAGTACCAACAAAAGTAGAAAACACTATTCCCATCAAGTTATGGAGTGGAAAGAAACCTGTTTTGTCACATGTTCATGCATGGGGTTGTGAGGTATTTTTTAAGGCTAGCTTAAGAAACAAACTATCACCCAGAGGCATAAATTGTATATTTATAAGGTATCCCAAGGAAACCAAGGGATACTACCTATAAAACCCTTCAGATAATAAAGTGATTATTATAAGACAAGATATATTTCCTTAAGGAGCACATAATCAAAGAGGATAGTGGGAGAAATATTTACTTTTATAAATTTTATTCTCAATATATGTAAGTGTTGGTATAGGAACCGATTCCATAGGTCCCTGTGGAAGAAGGTGTTCCTAAAACACAAGTAATGTGTAGGAGTGATAGAGAGGTAAGAGAACTAGATAGATATGTTTTTCTAACCACTAATGATAGTGAATCATTATTAGTTGATGATAATGATCCTCTATATTATAATTAGGAAGTAGAGAGATTAGAATCTACAAGATGATAAGAATCCACAGATTCTAAGATAGATTCCATGTATGAAAACAAAGTTTGGGTTTTGATCGATTTTCTAGTTAGTGTAAAACCTATTGGTTGTAGATGGGTATTAAATATAAATATAGACATATAAGGTAAATTGAAGACCTATAAATCATTTCTAGTGGATAAAGGGTTTAGAAAATATCAATGAATTGAATACAATAAAGCCTTTTCTCCAGTTTCCATGTTTAAATCCATTAGATTTTTTTCTGTAGTAGCTTACCATGACTATGAGATTTGGAAAATGGATGTCAAAACTAAATTCCTTAACAGGAACCTTCAAGAGGATATGTATATGACATGACTTAAAGGTTTTGTTACTCTAGGAAATTCAAAAAAGGTATACCAGTTTCAGAGATCCATTTATGGATTAAAGAAAGCATCTAGGTCATAGAACATTCAAATTGATAAATCCATAAAGAAATTCAGTTTCATTAAGAAAAAATGTGAGTTATGTGTTTACAAATAGTTTAGTGGGAGTATAGTTTTTTTCATAATAGTGTATGTTGATGACATATTACTAATTAGAAATGATATACCAACCTTACAAGAGGTTAAGAAATAGTTTAGAAAGTGCTTCTCCATGAATGACTTAGGTGAAGCAGCAAACAATATATGGATAAAGATCATGCATGACAGATCCAAGAGTCTTCTTAGACTAATTCAAGGTACATACATAAACCATATGTTTAAGAGGTATAGTATGGAATAATCTAAGAGAGGATTGGTTTCAATGTCACATGATATATATTTTCCAAAAAGATGTTTCCTCAAACACAAGATAAAAGATAGAGAATTAGTAAGATCTCATATGCTTATATGATAGGATCTATCATGTATTCCATGTTGTGTATGAGGATCAATGTTGCTTATGCTTTGAGAATGGTAGGTAGATATCAAGAAGATATAGGTGAACAACATCGGACTATTTTCAATACTATCCTTAAGTATATAATGAAAACTAAGGATATGTTCATGGTATATGGAGGACATGAAGAGCTAGTCATCCACTACAACATAAATCTCCTTTAGAGACAATCTTTTAGTGGTAGTTTAGTAAAAACTGCCGCTAAACCCCATTATTTTTTTTCTATCCATGACACTCCCCCCAACCCTGAATCCCCTTCTCCCTCAAACACCCCCCCCACGAGCGATCCCCAAACCCCAGCTCCACTGGCCGGCCATCCATGCCACTTCCCCCTAACACCCAACCCCGAACCCCCTTCTTCCCCTGACCCATATGACCCCATCTTCTTCTCCCGACCCCCGTGAGACCCGAACCCTAGCTCACCTCCCTGCCACCGAAGAATTTTATTTAAGTCAGTGTTTCCATTTCATTGAATTTTATTTAAGAGATTTATGTGTTCTTGGATTCTAAGGATGATTGTGATGGTGGGTTGTTCCCTTTACTAGAATTTGGTAATGTTTTTTTGTTTGTGGATTTGGATGAGTAAGCCTTCAATATTTTTGATTATGACTAAAAATGTGCACATTTACTAGCCTATCCTCCCAAATGATTAGATTTGAATTAACTCTAGATGATTCAGTAGTATATTTATAATCTTTATGAGAACGTGCTTGTCTTTGTATTTTTGTAAAAAATATAGCCTATATATAAAAGGTACATGAGTGTCGAAGTCTATTTTAGCTTTACCTTCCTTGCCTCCTTTGCCTCTATAACCTCATTCAAAAAATTTTGGGGGAACTTTGGTTTATATCTAGTTTCTTCATTAGATAAGTGGTTCATCATGTGGATTGTTTTGGTAGAACCATATTGTGAACCTTCATCTAACAAGGATCTTGTTTAATTTTATGGTTCCCTTATTCCTAGTGATGGAGGTAACAACTCTAGAAAAGTATATATTATCTTGGTAACTAACATGGGTTCTTCATCCCATGCCTAATACTTTCTATTCTATTCACACCTTCTCTTAAGAGATTGTAATTCCAATTAAGTTGGATCAATTATCGAAGAGGGAATCAAGGTTGTGACTGGATGATTTAGTTTTTTATTGATGATGGAAAGCTCTCAGCTGATCAATTTTCTCAACATCCATTCATAATTTACTTCCATTCTTCTTCAGTTTTTGGTGGTATGGAGATGGAAAAATCCACCTTTGTGAGTTTTTCTCAATTTTACGTGTTGAAATTCAACCATATTCTAAAGGATTCCTTTAAAGATGAATAAATACTAGATATTTTGTCCTAGAATCCAACAAAATGGGTATTAGTTAGGGAGTTCAGTGAGACTGAATTCATTTTGATTTTAAACCTTTTAAAACCTTTTTAGGTTATTCTCTATAACATTGATCAAGTACCCTAATAATTTCCCCTTTTAGAAGGAACACAGATTATTATATGAATATTTAAAACCTATAAGACCCAATTCCTTTTCTCACTCATAATAGGGGTGTTGTTACTATTTTTTGTTGTTTAAGAGGTGAAACCAAAAGATATTTAATAGGTATGGGGGCTAGAGGTGGTGAAAGTATTAGTTTAACCATAACCATTTCCGCTTTTACTTTTCAAACCATCTTTCCTTGAGTTATGAGTACCAGCTGTGATTTTTCATTTGAGCATCGAATAAAATCCTCCAAACATTACAAAACTTCTATAAACTCTAGGTATCTTTTTTGGATATTTTAGTGGGATCAACCATGTATGTAACTCATCAAAGATATTTTCTATATAGATCTATAGTAGCTACTCTTATAGAAGTTTCATATTAAATATATAGTAATGACTTTTGTATTTGTAAATGAAATCTTAAACCCTGTCAATTTTAAATTGCATGCATATTAAGAGATCAAGGAATATAGTCTTCCTAAATGTGAATCTAAATTGATATATGAATTTCAAATGAAGGACTTCCCATCATAAAACTAACCCTATTGGTTTTTTGTTAAACCAAATAACACTACCCCATCTTGGGTATTTAAAAATAAGATGAGCATATTTGGTTATTTTTTCTCAATTTTTCCCATAATGGGACCGCATCGTGTCACAAAGTGTGTGTTATACATTTTTTAAATCTCCCATGCCATTGTAGATCAGGAAATACGGGTTCCCAAAGTGGGTTGAAGGAGTATTCACATCCACACACTCTGAATAAAACTTTTATTTTGGTTTGACTGGTTTTCATCTCCCTTCCATGACATCCTTTTTAGCTATCAAAGACTCAATAGAGATTAGGAATTCTTGCAGGACATTCAAATGAGAAGACACTCAAGTATAGGCAGCAAGAAAAGATTGATTTTGTTAGATCACCCTTGTTTATTGATGATATATAGTATTATCCAACCAGAGGAACCTTATTGACATTACTATTTCTATAGCCCTGGTATAAGGAATTATTAATTATCTTCATCTACTGAGTTTAGATACACCTATTGTCTAGACCTAGATCCTATTAGGTAATTACACTTTTCCCTCATAGGTGGAGAAGTTTTAACAGGTCAAGGAATATTCATTTGAGGATATTTATCGGTCTCCTTCTAGATGTTATACATATTAAGAATATTTCTCTAGATTAATTTGACATTGATTCACCTTAATTACTCTTTAGTTTCATATTGGGTTAACCTATCCTTAATAATGACTGTCTAAGAGTCCTAGGTGATGGGTGGGATGTGGAAACAACCTTTTATTTTTTCTTTGGTATAATCTCATTGGGAAGGTGCTAGATTAATATTTTTTTTGGCTCCCAAATTTTGAATCTTTCTCAGTTCATATGTATAAAAACATTCTTCAAGCATTTTTGTGTGGACCAAATTCTAAACAAACATTTCTTCATCATATTCTTTTGTATTTACATCATAATCTGAGTTATATTTGGGTCCAACACTAATGGAAATCACAAATTCAAATTATTCCATAGAAATCATAACTTAATTAGAAGGGTAGTGGGATTTAACATCCTTTAAATATTTTATGAAGGAAAAATAAAAATTCTCCTTGTTCATCACCTTATTGGTTTACTATTTTAGTTTATGAACCCTATGAGGATTTACCTTCTCCACTCGATGCTCACCCAAAAGTGATTTATAGTGGTGATCCTAAGGGAGACCCCATCAACATTCACTAAGCACATCCCAAATGAGAAGGTTGGGTCATGAAATGAAAGAAATTGTGAGATATTTTGGTGTAAAGATCCTCCAATATATAAAAGACCAACATATATAGATGATGATAGGGTAATAATACCCCCATCCTAATGAGATAGGTTTGTATCAAATCCCCTAATATAATAACATAGATCCTACAGGTATGTTATTGTAAGGACCAGAATATAATTAATAAATTTGCATGAAAGTCGGTTCATTATACTCTCATGAATTGTAGAATATAATACTTCCAATTCAACTAACTGCTATATCAGAATGATCAACTTGAAAATATCACAATGCTCTGCAAGTTGAATTCTAATATAATGCTTCAGCTTAACTCTTAACTTTTTTATTAATTGTGGACTTTCTCAAATATATCCGGAAATACTCATTATCTTCTTAAAATGTATACTTCCTAAGAAAATACTCACTATCTTCTTGTTTATTCAAGTGATTTTGTAATCACATGTGTATAAGCATACACATGCATGCACACATGTACTTTGGTTTTCTAGTGGGTGATTTACCATATGTATTTATATAGGAAAACCTTATGTAACATATTTATATATTTTTTCAACTAGTATATATGAATCTCTTTCCCTATTTAGTAGAAACTATGTGTTTTAATTTTTTTAATATTGTGTAGGCACATTGTGATATATATGGATAAAAGATGAATCACATTATTGAGGAACACAGCTCAGTATGTTAAGGGTTTGAAGGAGTTTTTATATTTTGAAATTTCCAATCGATCCGTTGAAGGGAGAATAAGATGTCCATGTACTAAATGTAAATTTAGAAGATGGTTGAAGAGAGATGAATTTTATGAACATTTAATACTGAAGCAATTCCCTGGTCAATATTTTTTGTTGGATTTGGCATGGAGAATTGAACGTTACAGAAAGGTTGAGAACTTATGTTAATCCACAGAATGAGATCCCAAAAATTCAAAATCATTTAGTTTTCAAACTTTTATTGGTTTTAAGTTTAAATATAAATATTCAGCACTATTTAATTTTCAATATAATGTTCTTACAGGTGGTAACAGAAAGTGGAGATGGAGGTGGAGATGGTGACGATATTTGTTCATAATTGGACAGTGATTAGTAGTATTGTTGATATGTGGAAAAATATTGATAGTTAGTTTGTATATGTATCATGTGTGGCACATAGTTTCCTCTAAACATTTTCAGGACCTAACATTTTCTTGATTTCTCATGTTTCCTTTTATGTATTTTATTGATTTTTGATGTTTCCTTTTATGTCTTGATTTCTCGAGTGTAGTATGAACCATATATATCGACTCTTTATTGTGATGATTAATTTTTTATGATTCATTTTTCCTAAATTCATTTTTTCATTACAATAACTTATCCAACATTTTCTAGCCCAATGAATTTACCACTACATTTCCATTTCTAAGAAGTACTTATTAGTTATGCTCTTATATCAATCCCTAGGGATGAGAATGTGTGTCTCACTAACATGTTTAAGATAGATAACCCTTTAGTGTGGCATAATCATAGTATCCAAAATTTCAAAAAATAGTTGGAATCCATAGATACTGATACGAGATTAGGGTAAATTTTGCTACACTGTCTGAAATGGGGTTTTCCCACCATTTCCAAAGTGGCCTCCAAGAATAGTTAGGTAGTGTGAATAGACCATGGCATAACTCAGACATCCCTAACTAGTATAATGAGCCAATGTGCTCATGTAATTGGGTACATTCCCTATATCCCAATAGAGTGAGAGACGCCATGAAACAACACATGGGATGTTGAGTGCGCCATCAGGTCAAAATTCTAGTCATGGAATGTGGTGAGTAAATCACGATACTTATATAGTAACATTTTTGTGATACACCATTCTCAACACCTGATGTAAGGAATTGTGATATCTCCTTTCTCAACAATCTCATACCATCATACCACAACCTCTATAAAGGCATATATTAAATATAACTAGCAAGGGGAATTACCTCAAATACATCTCTTCTATCTACACCATATACATAATAAAGGCATAATCATTTGTGTTATAATAGATAAGGAATAACCTCTTATTCATGTCTTTATCCATGTTCAATTCCCATTTAAAATATTACAGTTCGTATGAAGAATTTTATAAAGCATAAATCAAGAGCATGACATTATAATTACTTGGGGTTATTCCATTTAAAACTAATTGATTTATTTTAAGAAAGGAAACCCATCATTAATTATCCATTTCAAATTATTAGTTACATTTAACTCATTCAATTCATTAAAACATTGGAAACCCATATATAATCTCAATGGATTCACTTAGATGGGGGCATGTTAATCTAAGAAATTTCCCACTTTATAAATTTCAACTATAAGTGGTCCAAACACCTAAGGGATGCCTTGGGTTATATCAAATAATCATATATAAAGGGATATTAAATTCTTGAACAATTCCAGAAGATATGTGGGAGTACCAACATTTGAGAAAAAATCATATTTTCCCATTTCACCTAGATCACCCAATGGGTGACCATATAAGTTACACACAACATGTGAACATCCAATCAAGGATCAACTTGTACATATGAGTCTTCAATGGTCAATTTTAAATACATAATTCACCACTAAATTTTATTGGATAGGAGGATTATGCCATTTGATATGTTTATTTTCATTCCTTTACTCACTAAATGATGCATTTGGTTATACTTAGTTAAGCATATCTTTTCATATTTACTGTAGTATGTATTTTGTTTGTGTTTTGGTATTCTTGGAATGGTTTTTTTTCCAGGGCACTGGTACAGGGGCTCCAAAAACTGGTTCTTTTTTTTTTCTAAATCTTCTCTTTAGTGGCAGTTTTAACCACCGCTAACTATAAGAGGTACATTTATCGGTGGTTTTAAATTCCACTAAATGTCGATATATTTCTATTAGAGGTAGTTTTAATCGCTAATACCATATTAAATTTAGCGGGGGTTTTAACCGCTGCTATAGTGTCCCATCTTCTGCGCATTTTCATGGCGGTTATATTGTTTGTCCTGGCGGTCTGTCCCGATAGGGCATTACTTTTTTTAGTGGTGGTTAAAACCCCCGCTAAAAAAATTAATCCCCTGCCCAGGAAAACCTCCACGAGAAACAATATAACCGCCCCGAAAATGTTCTAACTATGATAGTTCCCATAAACCGCTTCTAAATCACTTTAACCCCCACAAATAGTTTCCCGACACGCAATTTAGCAGCAGTTTTCAGAAACCGCCGCCATAGCGAAAAAAAACCGCCGTGAAATTGCAATTTTTCTATAGTGATCAGGGGTTATACATATGATATCTTTCATACTGATCATAATGATCAGAAGTCATAGTATAAATATATCTTTTGTCTCAATGGAGGATATTTGAGATGGAAGAGTACAAAGCAACCAATTTTCATCGATTCTATAGTAGAGTCTGAGTATATTGATGCTTCTGATGCAGCCAAGGAAGTAGTTTGGATTCTAAACTTTGTCCAAGAGTTTGATGTGGTTATTATAAGTAAAGACCCTATCACTTTTTACTATGATTACACTACAGTGATGTCTCTCTCTAAGGATCCAAGGTCACACCAAAAGACAAAGTACACACTTTGAATGTTTTATCTCTTGAGGGATTTTTTCTTAATGAGGTGAATTTCCAGTGAGAAGAGTATACATGGAGTAAAATGTGGTGGACCCCTTAACAAAGGATTTATCTCAGCAGAATCATGAGTATCTTCTAAGAGCTAGTGGATTGAAATATGTTGTAAGTTTGATCTAGTTCAAATGGGATTCTGTTAGAATCAGTTCCCTGGAGAAAACTTGTTTAGTACTTGATTACATGTTTTTCTTAATTAAATTAGTTTTATTATCAAATATTTATTATTATTTTCATGATATTTATATGTGATAATGTCCTTAGAAAATATGTCACACTAAAAGGTAGTAGCAATTCCCCGCTATGATGATAACCTAGAGGTGCTAGGAAATTATTTTTGAATATTGTTATATGGATGGATGATATTGTATAATGACACATAGACGATGTATGATATTAATAATATGAGGATAATAGGACATTAAGACACATTTTCATGACTTTATGCCTTAGTAATCTCCAAGATAAGAGGTTATGAGAATAATATGATCAATAGAAAATCCAAATTTCCATGTTTCATCGGATGTTTCTATCTATGGATGTGTGTTTATATCCTTAGACTTTATTATTACCATTAATATATATCAAGAATTGCATACTTTTATGTGTTTATGAAAACGGTAACACCATATGTTCACATAGAAGTAGGATATACTGAGTGTGTCACAAGTGATATAGCATTAATAGAAAATGCGAGAAAGGATTTATCCCTTCTATAATATAATAGAAGTTGATATCTTAGGACCTTTGATAGAATATAACTACCTATATAAATCCATGATCATGGTGTTCAATGGGTGAGTTCACTTGTGAAAATTCAATGGAAGAGAAATCAAGTATATAAGTTAATGGCACCAGTATGAAACATGCTTGATTAGTGATATCATGATAAAAGGATTATATTACATGATAAATTTTAATAGGAGGTTAGATGTTGTTATGAAGTTAAATTCTTTCTCTATAGATGTCTTGGAATGTTTCTAAATGCTAACCATGGACTTTAGGTGATTATGCCTAATGCCATTGAAAAAAGGCCTAGATGGTCACACACTAAGTGTATCCATAATCTCAGTTAAATTCAAGAAATGAATTTAATAAGTAAGAATAAATATTATTTATTTATTTTGCTTTGATCACCACAATTTAATCAGAATTTATTTAAAAGAATAAAGTTAGTTAAATAATAAATAATAAATATTAGTTTTCAAGTTTATTGAATATTATATTTATTATATTTATCATAGAAATAATGTAGTGATATTTATGTAATTAAATAGTCATTGTTAGAGGATCTATAAATGTTGATGAGGGAAAGTGGGCCGAGTTTAATGGTCTAATTTGAAATAATTAATAATTATTTATATTATTATTGTGTTTCACATTTCAAGTGATTAATAATAATTTTATTATTATTAATGCATATGGGATTAATTAAGAATATTATAACTGGTTAAGGGATTGTGTGCAATTTTACAACCCTAAACCTTCTATAATAAATATTTAATTATATCTAAATATATCACTTTCCTAAAGTGAATTGTTTGGTGTGCAAAATGGATAAGAGAGATATCTAGATATATATCTAGAAATATATGTATAAATATATGTAGAGATATATCTATATAGATATATCTAGAGAGATATCTATATAGATATATCTAGAGAGATATCTAGATTTCTATAAATAGTTATCCCTTCCTCCTATCTCATATCTTTGAGAGAGAACCAAGAGTTCTCCCTCTTTGAGAATAAAATTGATGTGGTCAACCACGAACAAATAAAGTGATCGGGATTGGCTATGCTATCACACAAAAATTCGATGACATTTACCAGATATTTTGGTGCACATGTGGTTCATCTCTAGAGGAATTCTTCACTTAAATCATACAGCGCAATGACAGTGTGGTGAAATATATTCCATCAGATCATCAATGAAAGAAAAATTACAAGTTAAGGTAATTCTTTATTTTCTTATATAAATTAATTATAAATTACATGTGAAGATCCTCTCCCTCCAGTTTAGGCATGTTAATATAGTATATTAATCCACTATTTTCATTAGACATGATCTTGTGATCATACAAAGAAATGGTTTCACTTGATTTAAGACTAAAATTTGAGTTGTTCATAACTTCAAAGGATACTTCTATTGTGCCTGGACCCAACAATGTTGACCATGAATTCCTTCACCATAGGCATGGGTCTGGCCATTTTGTCCATCCTAAATTGTAGATCATCACCTATTGACCATGATCTCCTTTAATGCTCAATTCCCATTTTGGGAATACTCATTTCTCACATTTAGAATTTACAAGTACCAAAACTTCCACCATGGGGGTGGTCAAGTCCATTTCAGCCTTCTTAAAACTCCATATCATTGATGTAATAAAACTCTCAGACCAAAACATTCATTATGTCCATAGTGGTCTTAGCTATGTTGTGCCATAGAGACCACTACGACATTGTTCCTATCTAGGTTGCTTGTGTTGGGAATCTTCATAACAACACAACCTCTACTATAGGTGTGGCCTACTCATAGATTATTTTCAAGATTCACCATGACCACCTCTTGGGAATGGAATTATCCATGTTGAGAAATACCATCTCTAAGATGTATTTGGCACACCTGTTGGAAATATAGACCATGTAGTCTTCTTCTTATTGAATACCTTATCACTTATATATCTCCATCATTATTCCTTGGACATAATTATAACTCTCAATCATCAATTCATAACTTTTTTTTATCTTCAACATGTGTTTTCAATAATTTTATTGTCAACAAAACCAACTTGCTTCATTGAGATACAAAACCCCTTCTTCTCATCATCCTTTCTATTGTGAAAAAATCCAACAAAATCCTTTGGTATTGCTAAAATTTAGTCTAATTTTAAAATATATCATAATTATTTTGGCCTAAAACATATGATACTTTTTTAGTCCACCTTGAAATCTAGCACGTAGAGTCAAAACAAATACAATATCAGATCTATAATCTATTAAATATAGAATATCACCAATGAGTTTTTCAAAATATCTTTGATTAGCACTATGACAAGCCTTATTTGTAGTTAGTTTAGTTTTAATATCTAAGAGTTCATATATTTCCTTACAATTCTTCATGCTAAATCACTTTAACCATTCCTTGACATATTTCTCTTGGGATAAGAAAATATAATCATCCCCTTGAATAATTTTCAATCCAAAAAAGTAATTCATTTCACCAAACATAAACATATAAAAATATCTTTTCATCTCCTCAAAAAATTCTTCACAAATATAATCTTTTTTTCTTTTAAAAATAATTTCATCAACATATATAATGCTAATAATAGTATCAGTGGAAGACTCATTCATATAAAGATTATTATCAACACTTTCCTTTAAAAATTCCATGCTTCTTAGGAAACCATCGATCTTGGAATACTAGGTAATAGGGTTTTGTTTTATTCTATATAATGCCTTATGAATATTATATACCATTCCACTATACTCATCAATAGTAAAACCTTCACATTTTTCAATGAATACCTATTCCTCAATATCGCTATTTAGAAAGGTGTATTTCAAATCTATTGAAAATATTTTTATAATTTTTTGTGTAATGCCACCCCTAAGAACATCCTAATGGTATGGAGTATAATAAATGGTGAAAATGTTCCTATAAATTCAACTCCTTTCATATGTGAGTATCCTTTATAGAAAATCTTAGCTTTGGTTCTTATGATATCTTCTTTTTTCATTCAACTTATTTCTTATAACCCACTTGGTTCCAATCATGTTTTTGTGTTTAGGTCTTGGAATAAGCAACCAAGTGGAGTTATTTTTAGTCCAATCAAGTTCTCCATTCATATAAGCAATCCATTCCTCATTATAAACTAGTTCAGAAACATTTTTAGGGTTAGCACGTGAAATAAGTTTACTTTTTTCCCAAGTCTCGTCCTTTTTCTTGTTTGGACTATTGAATATTAATTACAATAATGATATTAGAATAAAAAAAATTATTCAATATTTGATACCCTGGCCTCTAATTTTCTACACTATCTTCATCACTGGTTTGACTTAAATAAATATAAACCATAATCTTCTCATTTACATCCTACTCAGAAATTTGATTTTTTTTAAATCTTCATGTTTCTAACTTCAAAAATATCATCTTCTTTCTCAATAATCACTTATATTTTGTATTGATTTTAAATTATTTTAAAATCATATAATTCAACCAAATTTTGTTGATTTATCCTTATAATTTTTAGCCACTTCTATTTGATATATATCCCATGAAGATTCCTTCTTCACCTTTTTTTCAAACTTATTGAGATCTTTTGTTTTTTATATTCATGTAACAAGGGCTATCGAACTCTTTAAAGTATTTGATAGTCGTATTTATGTTATACAAAATCTAATAAGGTGTCTTATTTATTTCACATCCCAATAAGAATCTATTTTGAATATGTACAATAGTGAAAACAATATCTCTCCAAAATAATTTTGAATGTCTATTTTCATCTAGTATGGTTCTTCCCATCTCCACAATGCTTATGTTTCTCCATTAATCTACACCATTTTTGGGGGGAGTGGGGTTATTGAAGGGTTTTTTAGAGTCTAATAAAAATAATTAGATCAAGTATGAGAAATTGAAAAAAAAATTACAAGTATCTACCATGAAAGATAACATTAAACCGCATATAAAATACTAAAATAAAGATCTGCTGTTGTAAATGAGATATCATACCCTCGAGAGCATATGCTGCTTCTTCTTCATCATCATATGGTTTTATAAAGATCACTGAGTGGAAAATTAATCCAACTTATTTGGTGTATCCATAGGTTAATCTGAATCATATGTCATACATGTGGGACTCTCCATCCTTCATGACGTGCTAACATATCATGATACAAACAAGGTAGGGGAAAGAGAGATTCAGGTGAGAAGGATTCAATGGCCAAATATCAACACACACCTTTCCATCACCTGGAAAATATTTATATAACACCCGAGGAAACTCCAAATCTATTTTTTGTATTGACTCGTATGTTAAACCATATGTATAAATCCCATTCCTTATTCATTCATTGTATTAATTTACTCCATATGAATTTTATATAAATATGAAACAATTTTATTTAATGATATATTACATGGGTGAATGGTTTGGGTGTCTAGAACAAATGAAATAATATACCCAATATATGAAAATCGTAATTTTTATTCAAGATGATAAACATCCAATAAATATATCATATATAAATATGGCTTTAGGTCATATATCCTTAAATCTCCCACTTAAACTATAGCTTAATAGACTTTTTTCCATTTCAACTTATATTGTGTCATATGCAATAACTTGTGAAACCATACCTAAAAATTATTTTGTATATCTTCCAAAAAACTTTTGGAAATTTATCATTAACTCAACCTTGTATAACATCAAATGAAATACCTTGTGAACACCCATCCAAAACACTTATGGATTAACTTTAAATCACTTTTAGAGTAACTCTCTGAGTGAAACACAATCACCATTTAGTCAACAAAAAATACCCTAGAATAATTTATAACATTGATAATAAATAAGAATCTTTGGATCCATTTATGTAAGTAAAAAGAGACCTCCAAAAAAGCATCAATATTACTCAAGCTATAAAGGAATATTTCATGATCTCCATCAAAAACATGTATCTCTATACCTGTTTCCACTAATATATATCATATGAAAACATTCATTCTCATATTTTTCATTTTTACAAGACATTGAGTGACTGTGGGACATAGAACATTTCAATCCCATAGAGCCAACTCATCTATTCTCAATTCTTAGAGTGTAGTCTGAACTATATGATAAATACTCCACATTTCATTCATCCTTATGGATATTTACATCACATGACCCTTATCTAGATATGTATATATAATATCTATGTGTGACTACACACTCCCATATTCTATATCAATCAAGGGACCTGATGCTATATTCATTATATGAGAGGAAAAATCTCATCTTGTCTAACCTCCAACTGATGACATGATCAAAAATATATGCAACCACACCCATATTAGATAATTAAATATATATACTTGAGTAAGTAGGTTATCGAAGTATTAAGGATCTCATGCTATGTATCTTTCCATCATTAGGTAATGGGAAATCAAATATGATTCATGCACCTCTAGTATACCAAATACATCTTTATGACACTCTTTGTTGTATACTTAGTAGGTCATCCAACACACAAAAGGTATCATATTCTTTATTTTATGCCTCATGAGTATATTTTATATCTCTATATAATAATCCAACTCATCCTAACCTTATCATTTCTTCACAGCCTAAAATTCTCTATGGTGAACATTAGTTAGGGATAAACTCAAAGTTGTACTTTGAGATGTCAATTATCATTTCACTTTATGAAATGTATATATATATATATATTTATGTATCAAACATGAGATAATGATAAAATAAAGATTTCATTTAATATAAAACATTTTAATATTCTTAAACTCTTTAAGAATATTTATCAAACCCAATATAAGCATTAGTTTAACATACCATATATGATAAACTTCCAAATCAGCATTATCATTACTATAATTTTTGTAATTTTTAACAAATTATATCATATGAAATACTTATCGCATATCTATGCTACCATATGAAAAACCCTCCCACTAAACTCTTTAGTGAGAAACATATATGAATTAATCTAGTTTGAATAATGGTGAGACTTAGGAATCATATTCCTAACTATTCAACTTCTTGAACATATTCAAACAACTTAACTTCACAACATAAAATGTTACAATGTCAACATTTTTTTTTCTATTTATAATTATTTCTAAGTTTATCATCATCATCCTTATAACCCTATTCCATCAAAATTTTCCTCGAAACAATGTAACTACTTACATTATTGTTTACTGGCCCTCCTAAACTCTTTTAGGATAAAGTTAAAACCATTTTTTTATGGTAGCTAATGTAATTATTTACATTTATATTTATCACCATTCCCTAAAAACTTTTAGGATATAAAATATAATTCACTTTCATTTTTACTCGTATAATCCTTTAATAAATAATGTCTTTCATTTTTTATGATAACTAAATGTAAATCTTTTCATTTTTTTACTTTATAATAACAGATCCTAACCTCTTTTAGGATATTGAGTGAAAAAAACATTAATCTTAAACTGGTATAATTCTTTAGAAAATAGTGATATCCACTTTTAAATGGTAACTAAATGTAACATTTTACATTTTTATTTACCATCACATATCCTAAAAATTTTAGGATATTAAGTGGAAAACACTTTAACTTTATATTGGTGTTATTATTAATTTATTAATTTTGAAATTCTCTAAGTCAAAAAATACTCCCACTGGCCTCTTATACACTATCTTTTTTAAGAATATCTTACTAATTTCCATAAACCCTTTTTTGTTAGGAAATAAAATTTATTTCCTTTTATTAAGATTATTGAACAAATAAACTATTTTTTCCATATCATATATTTTATTTTGTGTGTTTGGAACATTTTCCATTTTAAAAGAAGCCGTTATTTAGATATACCACTAATTGGTGGTGGTAAAACATTCCAACCTAATTTAACATATACTTGGATAAACATGTTATCCCAAATAAAACACTTTTATCAAAATATTCTTCTTAAAACATGTTATAGAAATTTTTGAATCATAAACCATGTGTATACAATAAATCATCTCATACTTGTTCAAAAAAAATCTTTTTAATCAAAAAAATTCTATTATCACATAAGAGAAATAATATGAAGATACACATATTTTACTCAGATTCATTAGAGATTGATAAAATCATTTACATTCAAATCATTGACATAGTAACTATTTACTTCATCTCATGAATATAAACTACAAGATCAATCAATTTTTCCTCTTATTTTGAACTCTTGTATATTTACAACACTTGTAAAATATACATTCAGTATCATATACCTTTCAAAACTGAAGAATAAATTTCTATAACATTCATAACTGACATGGACATTACATGGAGTTTCACAAACTCTTTCAGGTATATCTTGTATAATCCAATCATATTGAATTATTACTATTCCTTTATAACAACCCTAGATTTCAATGACCTTGATTAGATTCTTGAAGAAACGTTGTTGAAGTTTTCAACCAGTTTTTCTTCTTTCGGTTTGAAATTTTACCTACATATACTATTTATATAGTACATTAGAACCTATACATCATATGCCTAGTTCATATTTATATTCTAAATACTTTGAGAATATTGGGTAAAAAATATTTTAATTCAATCATATTGTTGTAATATTTCTATAAATGAAAATAGGATAAATTCCATAACCAAAAAAATCCATTTTTAGTCTCCCCTTAAAGCATGTTATAGAATTAAACAAACCATAAACCATGTGTATTTAAAACACCCATATCATTTCATATAAACAACTATTGTTTACATGCTCTTATCATTAGCTAAATGAGATAAAAATACACATCATATGACATGTTTATACAGGCTTTAAATATCTAAGTTATCAATTTATAAACTCCTTTTCTTTATTACATGAACGAAAAATTCAACCTTCAATTATTTTTATCTTCTATCCTTCTGTATATTTAAAACAATTGTAAATTAGATTTTCAATATCATATATCTGTCAGAACAATAGAATTTATTTATATAAATAATAAAGTTTTAAGGAAACCATGTAGTCTCATCTATTCATCAAAATATTAAATCATATTGAATATAATTTTACATACCCAGTCATATCAAGTATATGAGACTAAAATTTATAGTACCTAATCATACTGAGTAGAAAATTTGGTTATTTTGCATCTGATTCCTTTTAAATCTTAAATAAATCACTATATGCTTCCATAAGCATCAAGATTCATTTGTTGAGAAACTACAATACTTGGTTACCAAGGAAGGAACTATTTTGACACATAGAATTTTCCTTAAGAACTTTTCTTAAATCACCAATCTAAATTAAGAATTTTTCTTAAGTTACCAATCTTAGGAGTAACTTTCTTTAAGATTCTCTTTTCAAGGATTGATCACAAATTTTATCTTGATGATAATGATGATATTATATAAAATAGAAACTTTTATGAGATGAATATCGTGTATTTTTAACCATTTAATAAGTGATTTTATTAAACAGGCTCCCACTAAAATGATAACCCCTTTTAAAATCCATCATATCCATTAGAAGTCTAAGATTCATATTTCACCATGACTTACACCAATTATCACATAAATAATCTATTACTATATTAGGTATAAAATAATTTTCAATAATATCATATACAACTATAGGATTATTGAGGGGGGAAATCTTTGTCCAATCCATTATATAAATATTCTAAAATATATTCCTCTGGTATCTTAATCGTTAGGGATTCGTAGCTAGTGTAAGACAAAGCAAACTCTGAGAATAAGCCAATACAATAAAATAAAGGGATACTCATTATTATCTCAACAATACCTGAAAAATAATCCAAGTTACTTATATCTTTCTTTCCTATACCAAGATAATTCAAGGGTACTCATGTTGAGCTCGACAATGCCCAATTTAATGATCAAGTTCTTGAAAGGTGTTTCTTTGGAAGGAATATCACACTTAGTATTTGTAAGGTACTTTAATCTCACCATATTATCTCATGTTATTCTATTTATGTATGCATTATTTCCATAATTTAGTATGGAATCCTATTATCTCTACCAAATAAAAATGTTCAAACCATATTGATGTGTAAATCTTTACACATACCATAAGTTTGTGTCACTTAGGAAAAAATAGAAGTCAGGCATATTCATATATATCCAGAAAGATCATATTCATAAGTTACATGAACACCTCATGTAAATGCATAGATTTTTATGACATTCATAGTCTACACATGAGTAATCCTATAGAAATAGGTACCCAGCCCCATCTAGCATCCTAGATAAGGCACATGTATCTGGGTAGTTAGGTAGTCTAACCCTAGTTCCCTCAACTCAAGGATACTTTAATCAAGAGATAATTCACTTCATCATAACTCTAAAACCAAATATGCACAAACTATATCCAACAACTAAATTTAAGTTCATAAATTCAATTACAAACTAAGGTTAAGTTAGATGAAAAACTAAATTCATTATTATACCTTTAATGTAATATAAGGCTCTATTTAGAAACAATTTAATAATTAAACTAAATCATACACCATACATCATATAAAAAAATTATAATTATGAATAAAATAGGGATAAACCTTTAAATAAATTAAAAATTCATATATTTAAACATGAGATAAAAAATTATGAACAATTTATAAATAGAATCTAACTATAAAACCTTTTATAATATTAACCTTAAAATTTTATAAATTCCATAATTATGAATATAAACATTTTATATTCATTCCAATATAAACTCTTTCATATTAATCATCATAAAGAATTTCCATTCTAAATACATGATATTATATGAATTATAAACTATTTATAATCCAATTTCTATTATGTAAGCATTTTATGTAATCTAAATATCATATACTTAATCATTATTTAAACATTTACCATATCAATCATCAAAAAACTTTTTAATGTGGCTTCAATAATATCCAAATAAGGCCCCCATTTATTTTTAATAATTTAAAATAATTAATTATGAAAAAATCATAAATTAAATATAAATTTTTTATATTTTGGACTTATTTCATAATTTATAACCCTTTGTAAATTATTACTTATAATTTTGAAATAAACACTTTTATTTTTATATCATAAGTTATGTCATATAATTTGGTTAAAAGGTATTTTAAGTATTAACATTAAATATTTGGGAATAAAAAAAGTTTCATAAACATTTAATTAATTAATTATAAACCATTTATAATTAATTAAATAATTTGTAAACCCATTGATACATGACTATCATGGGGCATGGGAAAAAATATTTAAATTACTTAAGTATAGTATAGAAGTTAACTCAAAGAAGTATCTTAAATAGGAGTGCACACAAAATGAGGTTGTCACTTTTTATTAGTTTTATGAAAATAATTCATTTTAATAAATTTTAAAAAAAGTGAGAGAAATAAATAGTCTGATTTGATTGGTTTTAAACAATTGAGAAAGATAGTGATCAGAGTGGGTTTGGCTAGAACTAGTGTTGTGATATCATGGTTTCCAAGTTTTTTCCTTTTTTCTTTCTTTGTATAGTTAGAGAGAGATTCATCTACTAAGTCATTTATCTCCCTTGTCCAAATAATTATGATAAGAATATTTCCATTTAAAACCTCAGGTAGGTCTATTCTCCATCTCATTCGCATAACAACCCTCAAACACTCACCACCCAACCCTAATCTATTACACCGCATACAGAAAAGAATTAGGTGGAGCGAGATATGGATTATTGACCAAAGTAATTAAAAATAACAGAATCAAAACCTAATGCAACTACATTCAGAATTTAAAACTAAATTATGGATTGAAACCATATTTAGAAAGAAGAAGATATCTTATTAATTTGAATCACAAGAACTCAAGCAAATCACATAGGTATAGCCTCTCCCTTTTCCGATCACTCAATGAAACTACCCCTCTATGGATGGGGAAGTCGAGATGATGCGGGAGAAGGGATAAATTAAAATAAAATAAAGAATAAAGAATAAAAAGAAATTTTTATGAGTTCATCATCTAATTCTTCCCTCACCGATGGATTGGATGGTGTGGGGATGATTTGGGAGAGAGGATCTCTCCTCCTTTTATAGGATATAATTTTCCTTCTAAAGTTGACACATTGTATCCCAAATAAATGACTGAATCAAATGTTGAATACTTAATAAAATTTGTTCATAAATGTATTTTCGGTATTCCATACAACTTTTAGTATATTTTTCCATGTGTGGATAGAGTTATGTCCATTTTAATCTGAGAATTTATTCTTCCCACTCAGACTCTCCATATTTTAAATCTTTGGATTATCATGCATTAATAACCATGAAAACGAAAGATTCACACAATATATCCTTCATGGATGTTGTTCCCAAACATCTTGATTTTCCACCCACTTAATTTTAGAGTTATTGGGCCCTCCAATAATGATATATGGTCCCAACACCAAAAATCTCCAGATCTGTGAACAGTTTTCATGGCCCAAATTGTGATCTTCTTTTGAGCTTCCATATGGTCAATTCAGCTTTTGGTCCAGAAGAATTAAATGAATCCCATGATGTATAGAATCCTAAAAAGAAAAAAATTCACTATTTTTATTAATATATAATATTTTATTTCCAAAATATATAAATAATTTAAAACTATTAAAAATCCAAAATGGGTCATTTTTACGATTAAGCACAAAATACCACAAAAATCATAAAATGTGACAATTTATCTTAAAATAAATTTTTTTGGGATTTAAAATATTTAAATTCAATGTAAAATTATTGAAAATATTTGTTCTATCACCCATTATAAATGAAATATTCCCAAAATACCTTTTATAATGATTTATAAACCATTTATAAACCATTAAAAAAACTCAGAATTTAAAATAATTTTTAAATACTTTTCTATTTACCCTTATATAGGAACCCATTCCAACATAAATGTAATATTTATCTAGCCTTAAGAAGACACTCTACATAAGGTTAATCCGATTATGGATACCTTGTATAAATTTAATCGATTGGTTACCTTTACATATCTGCATTTCTCATAAGGGTAAGTCCAGCTGACCCTTACATAACCCCAATTATGAAAGTGTAAGGAGGGGAAAAACCTTACACAGTGTCATGTGTATAGGTAATACCTTTATGAATGCCATTTTCATAAATAAAATATTTAATTTTCTTACACCTCATAAAGGTAAACTTCAAGGATCTTTACACAGCATCTCTAGGGTGTTTGGGGCGTGTTTGAAGCCCATAGCCCCATCTTTTGGAGGAAACAGTCGGGCCGCACAGTTAGTAGAATTTATCCAACCCAATACACATGGTTAGAGAAAACCACGTGGGGTGTTTCAGTGTATAGAATAGGGATGTATGATTTTCCATAACTGTGCAACCCAGTTCGTATGGCCATGTGTTTTGTCTCGGAAATGTGACAGAGAGGATTCACATGGGCATCTTATGATTAGTTAAAACGTTCACTTAGCCTATGAGAGGGGTGGCTTGAGGAAAAAATGAATGCATGGTTGGAACATGGTTTGGCCAAATGTGTGTCCAAACCATGCACCTCTTTAAAAATTTAGTTAAATGAAAGTTTTTTCCTTACTTTTTTAAAGCATCACACCTCCTTTTCGTTTCTTCCTCCAGCGGACAACACCTCTCCCATCTCTATCATTGTAAAATCTCAAGCCTCCTAACCTAGGGTTTGATCTTATTTATCCATTCGACCTTTGAATCGATATCTATTCATCTCATCATATTCTTCATGGTAAGTTCTCTAATCTTTAGTCTCCTTTCATCTTTCTTCTTTCTAGAGATGATTCTATTTTGATGCAAGCTCAAATGCCCTATTTTTATGGAATTCATTTATGCTTCTATTTTCTTATGATCCAAGTGAAAATAAGGGTCAATACTAGATAAGACATCTACTACAGGCATAAGGTAGGTGTTCTATGACTTATCTCTAAAATTATCACTATTTATAAATTTTTCCCATTTTGAGCACACCGGTTTCAGAGGGCATTTCCCCTTAAATTCATATGCCTTAAATTCAATCGACTAAATTGTGTTTTAAATCCCTATTAAAACATTTTAACATCAATGGAGGTTGAAATCAAAATATTAACCACCCTGAGTAGGATGCATTATCTTCTATGCCTCTGGTGACTTATTTGATATTTTTTGGGACATTGTTCGGTTGTTCTCTACTTGCCCTTTATTAAGGTAGGTGTTCTATAAGAATTAATTGAAACTTTAAATTGTTAAATGGAAAGTATATATATGTATAGGTACCACTTGGCCTTGATAAATTATTATTGAATTGGAAATTGGTTGCATGTTCTTATTTTACCTTATCGTATATGATGAAAGGTAATGGAATGTACTAAATGAATTGATATTGTCATGATTATTACATGGACTATGATGACATATGTATATAAATGAAATGAGTATAAGTTGAATACTAATTTTTGACCTTATTCATCTTTATTGTAATGTTTAGACTTGATCCTTCCTTGGATTCCTGAGGGAATTCCCTGAGCAGTCATAGGACGGAATTTCGATTCATTGAGTTGATTTCTGTGGGAGATACCCACCACGGAATTTGGTCCTTGTCTTATTACATGAATGCCTCAGTATTGAATTAATTTTTCACTTAACTATTTTCTAGAAATTAGAAAACCTTGGATACACTCCTTGTATTATGATTGATGTCTTCGAACATGTGGCACCATGGATTCACCCCTTTGGGATCAGTTATGCTTAGCCCGAGATTATTTTAGATGAGCTCTATGGAAAAGGTTAGACTCTTTTACAATGGAATTACTTGGGTTTACCCCTTGTATTACACTTATACACGTATTTCAAATCTTCATGAGTTACTTCTCTAAGTTGGATTGACCCCTAAGGTCAAGGATACCTTGGTTACACATTGGATCCTCTATTATTATTATCTCCTATTACAGTACTGATGATACCTTTACATATGATCTCATTATTATAAATTGATCCATAATTTTATAATTTTAAATGAATAAATGTTCAGAGGCATCACCATCTAAGGCTGAAGATGTCACGACCCGACCAATATGGGGCTCGAGCCACAATTACCCCAAGCCCGCCTCCATAGGCCAGGGGCTGGTGACTAGCACTGAAGGCATAACTAACATGGGAAGGCCTTTGCCTAAGTACATGTATGCACACATATCCATCTCAATGAAGAAGTGCAAAGGGAGTAAAAGTAAAAGAAAAATAAATCTAAGGGAAAAACCATGCATGAAAAACCTCTCGGGTGTATAAGAGTGCGAGTAAAAATTGAAAATTAAAGGGCGAAAATACACGCCCAACCAGAAATATGTCCCAACCTAAAAATTTTGGAAAAGTAAACTACTGAGAGAGTCCACCTCTTAAAACCCAAGCTACGACTACCATAAGCAATCCAAAGCATCCAGTATTCCTAAGCTCCTCTGAAGTCACTGTCGACTTGTCTGTTGTCTACATAAGACATGAAAAGTGTGGGAAAATCCCATACAGGGGTGAGTATATACATACCCAGTAGGACTCCTTGAAAGATGAAGGGGGAGCAGTAAGAGATACAATAGTAAAGAAATATAGTAGATGCAATATATAGTCAAAGAGAATAGCTCAACCCAACCAATATTGAAATTAACATCATCCAAACACAAGGGGCTTGACATAGTGAGTAGATGTACTATACTACGAATATTTGTCACCTATAGCAAGAGAGTATACTCATATAACCATGTGAAGATAAACATGAAAATCATATGGCATACCTCACACGTCTTCACCTCTCCTAAAAGGAGAGAACCCAAATCCAAGGTGTGGATAAAAAAGGACACATATATATATATATGCTTAGTCAAAAGAAGGCCAAATGATAGAGTTAGGGTATCTCCATATCAAAGCTAATCCTAAGAAAAAGAGTATCTAATAGCTCCAAAAGTCCATCAAAAATACTAAATATCTCATGTGTCTACCTAGAAGTGACCATCTAAGTCTAACCATGCCTCATTAGTGTGTCGTATAGTCAATTGGGTGCAAACTCAAAGTAGAAGACTCATGTCCTAGTGTATTAGGGGGTTCCACTCTGTAATTATTCATAGAGGACATGTGCCCAGGCCGATAGGGGTTCCACTCTAGTGTCACGAGGACCCATTACCTATTCTAATAGGGGATTCCAAATGGTAAAGTAGATGACTCGTGCCCATGATGATGGGGGTTTCCACTCTAATGATCAAGAACCCTCGCCCTAGTGTGACAGGGGGTTCCACACTGTTTATCAAGGTCATGTGTTCTATATGATAGGGGGTTCTACTCGGAAGTTAAGGTCCCATGCCTTAATACCATAGGGGGATTCCACTCTAGTCATTGTGGACCTGAGCCTTAGTGCATCAGGGGGGTTCCACTTGGATGGTATCTTTAGAGGACTTGCGCCCATGCTGATAGGGGGTTACACTCTAGTCATCGAGGACCCACGCTTTATCCGATAGGGTGTTCCACTTGGAAGAATCCTCTAGTTAACCTAACTGGTCATTGTCATCGTCAGATGTTGCCTCAAAAAATTGTGTGCTCAGAACATTTCACATCGTATCTCAAAAGCCAAAATTGAGGGAACCATCACATTCTACATGGAAAGACACTCAGGATAGGCTACCCATGGGCCAAAATTGGATTCCAAACAAAAGAGATATGGAACCTTGAAGTTTCATCAAAAGAGGTCAAGGGGTATACGACATGTGAGGGGGGGGGCACATGGTGTGTGGTCCCACTCCACCACCTGGTTGTGTCCATAGATGGAACATAAATCCTAATTGTATATGAGGACAAGCTATGAAGGTGGAATACATGGCATGTACAGGCTACTCGAGACCAGGCTGTGTGTTTCTAGTCATGTTTGTGTACCGGAACCCATGTCTGTGTACTCTGATACATGAACGTGTACCTGGATGGTAACTTCCACATGATTCCCCACCCTTGTAATCCTCCACACCGGTCTTCTAATTAGGTAAGGGGTGCATGGTGTGTTGGAGGGATACAAATCATGTCATCCTTAACTTTTCCCAAACCCCTAGTCACCATCGCAGAGGGTCTATACACCATGTGTTCATCCTTATACATGGCATGTAGTCGGGTTTTCTTTAGAATTGTAGATCCATGATCCACATTCCATATTTGGCCATTTCACTCTATTTTACCATATATCCCACCTTGATTCCACCTGAAACTTATAGATCTAGACCAAATCTATCATTTCTAGACACCGTTCACCAAAAATCAACATACATTCATCCATCAGAGTTCCACTATTTAACCCATAAGTTTCCAAGACTTCCACTATTGATTAATCACCAACTGATCGTCCAAATGATCATAAACCACCTATAAACATCTCAAATCTACCCCTATTTTTTTTATCTTTTCCTCACAGGTGATTCTTTCATGGTTCAGGGGGGCCGATCAAGCTTAGTACCACCTGGAAATGTTGAACTGGTACCGTGGGGTCCAATCAGTGAAGAATGTGGAGAAAACAAGGGGTAAAGGCACAAGAACAAAGTTTTAAATATCACTAGCCAATAGTTCTTGTCCAACAATAAAAAATGGGCATCTGGGGTTAGAAACCAATGAAATAATCAAATTAAACCCGGTACGTAGGTGCATGCTTAGGCCACAATTGGTGAATATCCAAGAACAGGGATCGATCTAATTGATCAATTTAATCAAAGGGTATAAATCACCAATTGAAGAGTCCTACCAGGATATAGGATCATTCTTCATTGAATAATGCACCTACCAATGATTATCGAATTTTTTTGTGTTCATTGTGTCCTGCTCTACTCTGATCTAGAGTTTCATCGTCATCTGATGTGATCCACCAACAGAAGGAGGAAGGATGTATTTATCAATTATTTCAATATTATGAGGCTAAACATGGTCAAATCGCCATGGCAGTATATTTATTAACATTTTATTTTAGGTCAAATGAATGAAGTAATTAATTAATTAATTAATCCACTAAACGTACCTCCAATGAGTGAGGAGTATGAACGTCCTGTGCTGACTCATTTTATGTCTCTCCTAGGGTAAACTCCCTATTTTGAACTCAATTGTGGTCTCATATTTCTTATCTGAGATTTTGTTTAATATTTATACCCTTTTCTTCAAGAATATATACATGCTTGATATAAAATATATTAAATATTTTTATAAAATTAATTATGGCCACACCGAGATTTGGAATCTCATGTCGTATCAACACCTAGCTCTGGAAATATATATATAAATATTTTAAAGTCTTACATGTAAAAAAATGGGTCTATAAATTATTCCCTCCTTCAAACATTTCATCCCGAAAAGAAAAAACTAAATAAGAAACTCGGATACTAAGCCCTCACTTAGCTATCTTTCTCCCTGGAACTCCTCTATATGTTCCCATATTTCCACAATATACAAACCAATGAGATGATCTATCTATGCAGGGTCCTCTTCTATTAATCCTTGATCACCACTGAGTGCTCTACAAAGGTGGATCCATCCTCAATGTCTAGCTTTACCCAATCAATAACTTGCATAGGTTCATGAACGTATCTCCTCATATGTGACACGTGGAAGACATCAGGAACCCACTCTAACTGTGGGGGTAGGGTGGGGCGATAAGCTACCTATCCAACCCTCTGCACAATCTCAAACCGCCCAATGAACATCAGGGATAGCTTGCCTCCCCAGATGAACCTCTATAATCCTCATCATGGGGAGACTCTTAGGAAAATGCAGTCTCCCTGATTTTACTCCAAGGGACTATGACAGAGATATGTGTAAGATTTATGTCTGCTCTGGGTCATCCTCATCGGCTCACGAATGGCCTGGACTTTCTTCGTCGTCACCTGCACCATCTCCAGGCCCACAAGAGATGTCTCATCGATCTCTATCCAGCACAGGGGTGAACTTCAGGGTCTCCCACACAGGGCCTCAAAAGGTGTCATTCTAATGGTAGTGTGATAGATATTATTGTACATAAACTCTAACAAGGATGGTATATCCTACCAACTCTAGAAAAAGTCTAACATACAAGACCTCAGGATATCATCCAACACCTAGATAGTGCACTCAGTCTTCCCATCGATCTGGGCTTGAGCTGGGGCTTGAGCTGCAACTACCCCAAGACCTCCTCCATAGGCCAGGAGCTGGATACTAGTGTTGAAGGCATAACTAACATTGTGAGGCATTTTCCTAAGTACTTGTATGATCACACACAACCATCTCGATGCAGAAGTGAAACGGAAGTAAAATTAAAAGAAACAGAAATGTAAGGGAACATCCATGCATATAAAACATATAGGGTGTACAAGACTAAGATAGTGAAAACTGAAAAGTAAATGTGAAAAATACACACCCAACCCAAAATATGTATCAACATAAAAAAACTAGAAAATTAAACTACTGAGAAATCCCAGCTCCTGAATCCCAATCTAGGATCACCATACGTGATCCAAATCACCCAGTATCTCTAAGATACTCTAAAGTCACCCCTGACCTTTCTATCATCTTCATAAGGAATGACGCATGTAGGAAAATCCTATGCAGAGGTGAGTATATACATACCCAATAGGATGACCTGAAATATAAAGTGGAGAAGTAAGAGATAAAATAGGAAAGAAAGATAGTAGATGCAAGATCCATTCAAAGAGAATAGATCAACCCAACTAGGAATAAAATTAACATCATCTGATCACAAGGGGCTCGGCACAGTGAGTAGATGAACTACACGTAGAATATTCTCCACCTACAGTAGGAGAGTGTAATCATCAAACTATGAGAACATAAACATGGAAAGCACATGGAATACCATGCATGTATTCACCTCTCCTGGAAAGAGAATACCCAAATACAAGGTGTGGGTACAAAAGGATATATGTGTGTGAGTGTGTGTGCTCAGTAAAAAGAATCCCAAACAAGAGAGTAAGGGGATCTCTATCTCACAACCCATCCTAAGAAGAATAGTATCCAATATTTCCAAAAGTCTGACAATGATGCTCAACATCTCATGCGTCTATCCAGAAGTAACCATCCAAGTCTAACCATGCCTCTTCAATGTGTCTCATAGTCGAGCTGAAAAAAACTTGAAGTAGATTACTTACACCCGAGTGCATCAATCGGATCACACTCTATAAGTATCTTTATATAAATTGTGCCCATGCTGATGATGAGTTCCAATCTAGTGTCATGAGGACCTATGCCCTATGCTGATAGTGTTCCTCTCGTTAAGGTAGAGGACCCACACCCATACTGATGGGGGTTACACTCTATAGATAAATGAACCATGCCTTGGTGTGACAAGGGTGTTCCACTATAATCATTGAGGATTTATATCCTATTTGATAGGGGTTTCTACTCGGAAGTTGAAAAACCACACCCTGATACCACTGGGGGTTCCACTCTAGTCATCAAGGACTTGTGCTCTAGTATGTCATGGGGGTTCCACTCAGAACATAGCTATAGAGGACCCATATCCATGCTGATGAGGGGGGGTTCCACTCTAGTCATCGAGGACCCACACCCTATCTGATAGGGGTTCCACTCAGAATAAGCCTCTAGTGATCCTGCCTGATCACTACCATCATCAGGAGAATCACCTCAAAAAACGTCATGCCTGGAACATTTCACATTGTATCTCAAAATCCACAATAGAGGAAATCATCATGTTCTATGTGGAAAAACACACAGGAAAGGCTACTCTCAATCCAAAATCTGATTTAAATGATATAGAACCTTGAAGTTTTCTAAAAAGAGGTCAAGGGGTACACGATGTGTAAGGGGGAACCACACGACGTGTGGTCCCGCCCCACCGCCTGGTCATGTCCCTGGATGAGAATTGGATCCTGGCCATGTAGGAGTATATGCCATGAAGGTGGACTGCATGGTGTGTTTAGGCTACCCAGTACCAGGCCATGTGCTATTGGTCGTGTCTATGTACTAGAATATGTGTCTCTGTACTCTGGTACATGGTCATGTATCTGGTTGTGTAATTCCACACGAGTCCCCACCCCATGTAATCCTCCACACAGGTTGTTCAGCTGGGGATGGGTTACATGGTGTGTATGAGGGATAAACACCGTATCATCCTTAACTTTTCCCACACCCCTATCCACAGCCACTGAGGGCCTACACTCTGTGTGTTCATCCTTGTATACGACGTGTATTCAGGTTTTCTCCAAAATTCTAGATCTATGATACACATGCTAGAACTGGCTATTTCACTCACTTTTTTCATAGATCCCACCTTGATTCCACCCCAAACTTATAGATCTAGACTAGATCTATTATTTATGGTCGTTTTTTATTGGAAATTGATCTTCATTCATCCATAAAAGTTCTGTCGTTTAACACATACATTTTAAATCCTTATTTCACTAATTTATCACAAACCAATCATCTAAATGATCATAAACCACCCATAAAAATCCTATATATACCCCTCATTTGTTGATACGCTCCTTGTACACAATTCCATCATGGTTACAGGGGCCTGATTTGGCTCATTACCACCTGAAAAAGTCAAACTAGGACTGTGGGGTCCAACCAGTGAAGAACAAAAATAAAACAAGTGTGAAAGGCATAAGAATAAAGTTTTAAACATCATTGGAAAAGCATTCTTGGCCAAAAATCTAGAATGGGAATTCAGTGTTAGAAACCAATGAAATAATCAAATTAAACCTAGTACATAGGCATATGCTTAGGCCACAATTAGCATAAATCCAAGGACAAGGATTGATATACTTAATTAATTTAATAAAATAGAATAAATTATAAATTGATGAGTCCTACATAGATATTGGGTCATTATTCATCAAATAATGTGCCCTCCAATGATCGAAGGAATTCATTGGGTTCACTGTGTCCTGATCTCCTTCGATCTGATGTTTCATCGTCATCTGACCTGATCCGCAAATGGAAGGAGGAAGAAGAGCATCTTCAACAATTTTAGGATTATGAGAATAACCTTGAGAAAATATCAATGACAATATATTTATAAAAAATTCAGTTTAGGTTAAATGAATGAATGAATTAATTAATTAATCCACCAAACATACTGCCGACGAGTGAGGAGTCCTGATGCCCCGTGCCAACTCATTTTATGTCACATCAAGGGTAAACTCTACATTTCGGCCTCAACTGTGGTCTCATATTTCTGATCTGATATTTTTTAATAGTTATCTCATTTTCCTCAAGAAACTTCACACACGCAGTATAAAATATATTTAATATTTTTATAAAATTAATTTTGGGCACACCGAGCCTCAGAATTGCATGCTCTCTCAGCGCCTAGATATGGAAATATATATAGAAATATTTCAATGTATTATAAGGAAAAAATTGGGTCTCCACAGAAGTAGGTATGTGTTGTATATTATACTACTATAATTTTATATATTTTCACACTATTACAGTTTATAGTCACAGACTGGATTTGTATAGATGTCATTGGTGGTGGCCTACTGAGATTTATCTCATGCTTTATCTGGGCTGTCATTGGCACCTAAAAAAATTATATGATCACAGGTTTGGAAAAATGGAAGCATCCTACTTTGGAAACCTGGCTTCTTACTTTAGGATGGGATATTGGTAGCAGATGAATGAGCAGATGCTCAAGATTCATGGATAGTTTTTTCCCTTTTTGATTCTTTTATATATCATGTATTATAATATCTTCCTAATACCTTGCATACTTGTTATTCCTTTTTGTAGATACATTCCATCATTTTTGTATATGATATCGAATTAGTTGATTTGATTATTTATTGTGTGGATGTTTATTATTACTTTAGTTATCTTATTTATTATTATTATTCCACTATTATTCATATATTATCTCTGATGTGATCCACTATGACCTAAGTGAATTGTCTCCCCATGTACACATCCTAGTTTATCACTGCTATTCGGTAGCCTATAGCATATCGGGAGATGCACTTGAGGCCATGTGGCCAACTGGGTTCAGTTACTCGGGAGTGAACTAGGCTTGGGAAGTCACAAAGTGGTATCAAAGACTTTTCATTCCTTTTATTATTGTTTGGAAAATTAGACAGGAGATTGGTAATGTGTTAGAACTTGGTCATAAGTCATGCTTGGGAGTAGCTAACCCATGTTTGGGGTAAACACCAAGTTTCCTGGCAATGGTGAATTATTGTTTATATTTCACTTATTATTGTTGATATATTTTCACCATTGGTTGATGCAGATGAATTGTGGTGTTTTTTCTATTTTATGGATATTCTATATTGGCCGGTATGTCAAGTAGAATTGTTACATTCATCATTAAAGGAATCTAGGACTCACATTTCAGGCATATTATAGTTCATATATGTTCATTTCATTGCTTACATTTCCAGTGTTTCCTATGATTTTTTAGTGTGCATTGGTTTTAATATTTTCCTATTGTAAGGACCCGACCCCAGTTTCCCAGATCTGGTTCCTTATTTGGCTACATTGGCATATAAACAAGGAATATGAATCTTGAAGGACCAACTAGTTTAGTATTATTGGAAACAAGATACATACATAAGTTCAACATTGCAACTTGAAATGAAAAAAAACTTAGAAACTACTTAGACAACTTTCATAACTCTTAGGTTATTTCAGCATGTCATTCATAATAAAATTCTTCATGTTCTGAGAAAATGAAACATAAGAAAGGGGTGAGCTCAAACACTTAGAAAGAGTAAGCAATACAGTAGAAGATATCATAACATAAACATTAGGCATGTTGAATAAATAAAAAATATATTCCTTTAAAAATAAACTTGAACATAATATGGTAGAAATATAAGCTGAGTAAATATTGACATAACATAACATAATCATGGGTATTCTACTAGTCAAATAACCACATAAACCATCAATACTATTTTCATTATGAGGGAATGCATAATGTGGGACAATATAACCATACCATCAAGGCCTCATGCCAAACCCATAAATAATCGTTTTGTCAAGGCCTTGTGCCAAGAACTTAGTTTGTCTCATGAGACCTACCGATGCAGCGAGGGGCTATAGTGGGCCCTACCTGATACTAAATATGTACAATGCATTCCTCATATGAATGGGTATAAACATAAACAACATATACATTCATATTGAAATTAATATATGAAATGCAAATAACTTTCCCCGAACATTAAGCATAAACACTAACCATTCGGAGTAAATTGGTGAATGGTTTTAAGATA
This sequence comes from Viscum album, assembly GCA_963277665.1. Taxonomy (NCBI): domain Eukaryota; kingdom Viridiplantae; phylum Streptophyta; class Magnoliopsida; order Santalales; family Viscaceae; genus Viscum; species Viscum album. The sequence goes on from OY728163.1 coordinate 1,871,134,791, forward strand.
GAACATCCACAACCAAAATAATCATAAAAAATTAAATTAAATATGGTATATGATAACATGGAATACTAATCCCAATAATACATAATAATCAACAAGAGTGTTGAAATAGATGAAGGTACTCTTATAAAATCTTCGAGTAAATCTTGAGATAAATACTCATTTACTTTGAAAAGAAGAGTTCTTGTTAGGTCCACAAGGCTGAATACCTTGAGAAGGGGGTGAATCAGGGTATGACTAATTCAAAATAAAATCCTGTTCTGATCTTGTTTCGTTGTTAAGCAAAACACTCTTCTCTCTCTTTCCTGTTGCACAATATAAACAGAGAGTAAAGCATGCACAGGACACAGTGATTTTTACTTGGTTCACCCTCACTGGGATACATCCAAGGAGAATACACCGGCAATGTGCCGATGTACCAATTCACTAAAAGCACACTGCTATTTACAAGGTTCGGGCTAGATCACTTCTATGCCCAGGCTCACTGCCTTTACAAAGTTTAGGGTCATCTCACTGCTTTCCCAAGGGTCACTCCCTGTCTCTCTCTCTGGCTCACTGCTAGTGGAGAGGATCATCTTATTTCTCTTCCTTTTCTCACTGCTCTGGAATTAATCCACTCACAGTTTATAGACTTTTAGGTCTCTTCATTTGCATGAAGGAATGCATCTTCCTCTGTACGTAGATGCTTTGTTGAATCCCAACTTTCACCCGTAGATGAATATCACTTTGCACCAAAGGTATCGGGCAATCTTACAGCTTTCACACAGCCCTGAATAACTACCGTGAATCAACCCTTACTTGGCGCACAAGTCTAACTCGGCGTGAAATTATCGGCGTGCAGGTCACAACTGGCATGCAGGTCCACCTCAACCACCTGCGCGACACAACCTTCTTCAACTCCAAACCTGTGCGACTCACTTCCTTTTACACCCAAACCAGTATTGGAACGCAACTAACAACTGGCGCGCAACTTCAAACACTGGCGCGCAAGTTCACCTGCGCGACCGCACACCACTTGCGTGACTTCCACACCTGCGCGAAGAAAGCTCTGATTTTTCTAAGTGATTAAATCCATTGAAAATGAGAAGGGGTGGTCCTGTATTTATAGGAATTTGGCCACCCTGCGCGACGGCGTGCAAGTCTCCCCTCAGTGGTCAAGTTTCGGCGTGCAAGTCTCTGCCATTGCAAGTCACCTGTGCGACCAACCCAATACTTGAGCGACCCTCTTTCCTTTTCCATATTTTGATCTTATAATCTTGAAAAACAACAGGCGCGCAAGTTCCCAAGCCTTCCAGGCATTGGCGTGCAAGTATCTTCACAGCGCGCAAGTCACCTGCACGACCACACCAATACCTGCGAGACCTTATTTCATTTTCCATATTTTGACCTTATGATCCTGAAAAACATTAGGCATGCAAGTTTCTTCTCCTTCAAGTAAAGGGCGCGCAAGTCTCTTTTCCAAAACCACTTTTCTCATTTTGTCGATTTTCAGGCCCAAAAATTTGGAAAACACTGGAAAACGGTGCCACCTCGTATCTGTTATTTTTTTACCACCTCCAGATCATCCATTCCTTTGTCAATGTTCTTGAATCAAACATGGATCGTTGACCAAAACTCTTGAACTCAACAAGACACCATGAAATACACTTTTTCAACAATTTTGTATTGCATTTTTTTCTTTGTCAAGAATTGCATCACAGTTGTCCACTTTGTCAACAAACACAATCACCTCAAAAATGCTTTAATGATACCTTGAGGGATTTTTACTCAACAGTTCTTTTGGAAAATATTTGTATAAAACTAGAAGTGAAGTAAGATATTATTTTAATAATAAAATGAGGGATTTTATAAATATAATGGTTTCCAAAAACATATTATAGAGTGTCCTTGAAAATATGTAAGAATTAAAGAAATTCCATTGGATCGGGCTTGTATTTCAGAAACAATTTTGAAAGTTCCTTTTAAAAAGTGTAAACATATATAAAATAAGGAAATATTCTGGTTGGTAAACATATATATATAACCCATACACATAATTTTTGAAGATTACATAATAATACACAATATTTTCATTGAGATTATTAGACAATAAAAGTAAACCGAATGAAAATGGAAGTTCGGGTGGAAAAACCCTTACCTTAAGTCTGAACATGTTCTTCTCTTGAACTTAAGATCCTGGAATATGAAATTAAACTTATTAATAACTTATTTATGAATCTTAAGTTCAAGAGCGGAACACATTCAGACTTAAGGTAAGGGTTTTTTCACCCGAACTTCCATTTTCATTCGGTTTAATTTTATTGTCTAATTACCTCAATGAAACTCTTGTGTATTATTATGTAATCCTAAAAAATTATGTGTTTGGGTTATATATATATGTTTAAAAACCATATTATTTCTTTATTTTATGGATGGTTACACATTTTAAAAGGAAATTTCGATATTCTTTCTGAAATACAAGCCTGGTCCAATAGAATTTCTCTAATTCTTACTTATTTTCAAGGGCACTCTATAATCTGTTTTTGGAAAACATTATCTTTATAAAATCACTAATTTTATTATGAAAATATTATCTTACTTAAATTCTGGTTTTATACAAATATTTTTTCAAAATAACTCTTCTTTTCAAAGTAAAATAGTATTTATCTCAAGATTTACTTGAATATTTTATAAGAGTATCTTCATCTATTTCATCACTCTTTTTGATTATTATATATAATTGGGATTATAATTCCAAGTTATCATATACCATATTCAATTTAATGTTTTATGATTATTTTGGCTATCGATGTGCTATCTTAAAACCATTCACTAATTTACTCCGAATGGTTAGTGTTTATGCTTAATGTTTGGGGAAATTTATTTGCATTTCATATATTAATTTCAATATGAATGTATATGTTGTTTATGTTTATCCCAGTTAATATGAGGAATTAATTAGACATAGTAAGTGTCATTTGGGGCCTTCTATATCCCCTCGATGCTTCGGTACGTCTCATGAGACAAACTACGGTCTTGGCACAAGGCCTTGACAAAATGATTATTTATGGTCTTGGCACGAGGCCTTGATGGTATGGTTATATTGTCCCTCATTATGAATTCCCTCATAATGAAAATAGTATTGATGGTTCATGTGGTTATTCTATTAGCATAATATCCATGATTATGTTATGTTATGTCAATATTTACTCAACTCATATTTCTACCATATTATGTTTAAGTTTATTTTTAAAGAAATATGTTTTTATTTATTCAACATGCCTAATGTTTGTGTTATAAAATCTTATATTATATTGTTTACTCTTACTGAGCATTTGAGCTCACCCCTTTATTATGTTTAATTTTCTCAGGACATGAAGAATTTTATTATGAATGACATGCTAAAATAACCTAGGAGTTATGGAAGTTGTCTAAGGAGTTTCTAAGTTGTTTTTCATTTCAAGTTGTAATGATGAACTTATGTATGTATCTTGTTTCCAATAATAATAAACTACTCGGTCCTTCAGGATTCATATTCCTTGTTTATATTCCAATGTATCTAAATAAGGCACTGGCTTTGAGAAATTGGGGTCGAGTCCTTACAATTGGTATCACAGGAAGTTTAGTAGAAAACTTGGAAACTGGATTTAGAAAACATTGATTAGGGAAAAAATCCCTAAGATAGTCTTTGAGGATGAGCATACAAGAACATCCTAGTATTTTGGTAAGGAATATATTATGTGGATATTTCTAGAAAATACATCCCTGTCTAGATACAAACAAGTAGAGGTGGCTCTGGTATAGATGTACCTAGGAGTGAAAGCTCCAACAAGAAGTTTTGGGCTTAACTCGGGGTATCTTGGTACACGAAAATGGGCCTTGTTTCGCTCTTGGTATTGACACTCTCGGGGGATATTCTTAGGATAATTCACATTTTATTTACAAGCCATTATGAAGGATTTAAATGTAAATTTTTCCTCAAAGATACCATGTTTATGATTAAGAGATTAGCTATGCATAAAATTTTGATTTATACTAAGTATTTTTCCACATTAAGATTATACATTATGATTCATACCCTAATATAGTGTATTACATTATTTAGAAATAGTGCCTAGTGGAAGGAATGGAAACCGCATGAATGCGTGTGTCCCATATAGGGATTTCCCACTGATGTAAGATAATGATGTTGGATTTGGTGTTGTGACTGGTGCTGAGCAACTTATAACTATATTGGGACAACTTACTTAGGTTATGAATAGTAACCTTACCTGTATGGAGCATCCAGATCCACCACATGGAGGAGATATGTTAGATTGATTTATGTGACAATAGACTCTGTCATTCAGTGGGACTACAAACCCATTTGTAGATGAACAGTGGATAAGTTATCTAGAGAAGATATTCCTAGCTTTGGGATTTAACGAAAGAGAGAAGGTTGTCATGGAATTTTATCATCTATCAGGAGATTCAGATCAGTGGTGGTCGTTAATCCAAAACCCAAAGGAGGAGGAAGAAATAAAAGAGATGGAATGGATGGATTTTAAGAAAATATTCCTAGAAAAATATTTCCCTTGTGAATAGAGAGAAAATATGGAGAGGAAATTCTTGAATCTGAGGCAGATAGAGGATGAAAATATTTCCAAGTATGAATCCAACTTTACAAGGATAGCAAGGAATTCTACAGACTATATACACAATCCAAGGAGCAAAATTGATTGATTCTTTAATGGTTTAAAACCATTCCTCTGAAGGGGTATTGTCTCCCAAAGTTTCTCTTCATATGAAGATATAGTCTCAAGTGCTATCAAGATAGAAAATGATTTTTTTAAGTCTTATGAATTTAAAGAAAAACAAGAGAAGAAGAGGGCTGATGAAAACTCTAGAAAAGGAAATAAGGAAATGTGGAATAAGGGAAGAGTTGAATTTCCATCACGAAGTAATTGTGGGAAGAAACACCTAGGCACTTGCTTGAAGGGAATGGGAGTCTGTTACAAGTGCGAACAAAAAAGGCCACCTATCTCAGGATTTTAAGGGGAAGAAAGAAGCTACCAATGTTTTGTGCTAAAATTATAGAGACATGGGACATTATTCACATGAATGTCCTAAGTTTTAGGGATACATTCCCCAAATAAGGCCAAAGGAGAAAGTCCAAGCTTATATGGTCACAACAGCGGAGGTTGAAGTTCCTAACAAAGTGGTGGCAGGTACATTGATCATTTCATCAAACATAGCCAATGATTTATTTGATTCTGGATCATCGCATTCATTTATATCTTCCCATTTTTTCAAGAAAATTATAAATGTCCAATTTTATTTAATAAAGGATATATCAGTCAAAACTCTTAGTGTATGTATCATTGCAACAAAGGCATGTCGATTAGTCACCCTCATGACACATTAATGTGATTTAGTTGCTAACCTTATCATCATACCAATGGTTGAATATGATATAATTATCAGTATGAATTAGCTATCAAATTATGATGCAAAGATCTATTGCAAGAAGAAGAAGGTTACAATTTTTGAGAATGGTGTAGAATCCCTTATTTTTAGAGCAGAAACCTCACCATTTGATTCTCATATAGATCCACCCCCAGTAGCTCTACTGAATTAAATTATTGGGGAGGAAAAGAATGAAATAAATATGGGTTAGGAGAATAATTTATAGATAGAGTATGTACCTATTGTGAAATAATATGTTGACGCCTTTCCAGAGGATTTACCTGGACATCCTCCAGAGCAGGAAATTGAGTTTTCCATTGACTTAATTTCTAGTTCAAGGCCCATATCAAAGACCCCTTATAGAATGTCCACTGTGGAGTTAGTGGAACTAAAGAAACAACTAGAGTAATTGAGTGATGAAGGAGTTATTCGACCTAGTGTTTCTCCATGGGGATCCCCTATCCTCTTTGTCAAGAAGAAAGATAGATTCATGAGGTTGTGCATTGATTACGGGGAAATCAATGTTATTACAATAAATAATAGGTATTATATTCCACAAATTGATGATTTATTTGATCAAATTCATGGAGCGCAATATTTTTCAAAGATTGATCTTTGATCTGGATATCATCAGTTGCTTGTGAGGAAGGAAGATGTTCCAAAAATAGCATTTCGAACCAGGTATGGGCATTATGAGTTTACAGTAATGCCTTTTGGACTAACTAATGCACCATCTATTTTCATGGATCTAATGAACAGAGTTTTTAAGGAATATCTTTATGACTTTGTAGTGATGTTTATTGATGATATCCTGGTATACTATGAAAATCTATGAAGATCATGAAAATCACTTGCGCACTATTCTGAAGACACTTAGAGGAAATAGATTATATGGGAAGTTTAGAAAGTGTGATTTTTGGATCTAATCAGTTTCCTTTCTGGGACACATTGTCTCTAAGGATAGAATATCTGTAGATCCTGCAAAGACAAAGGCTGTGAAATAATGGCCTACTCCAACAAACGTAACTGAGGTATGTAGTTTTATTGGTTTAGCAGGTTATTATCGGAATTTCGTTCTGAAGTTTGCCTGTTTAGATAACCCAATGACCAAGCTTACATGAAAAGGGGTTAAATTCATATGGACAAAGGAATTTGAATAATGTTTTAAATAATTGAAGAGAATATTATTAAATTCTCCAATCTTGACTCTACCATTAGGGAATAATGGATTTGTGATCTTTAGTGATGCATCAAAGAAAGGAATTGGTTGTGTCCTTATGCGTAATGATAGAGTGATTGCCTATACATCTAGGCAGCTAAAAATTCATGAACAAAACTATCCAACTCGTGATCTTGAGTTAGCAGTGGTAATCTTTGCTCTGAAGATTTGGAGACATTACCTCTATGGTGAAAATGTGAGATATATATAGATCAAAAGAGTTTGAAATATATATTCTCACAAAAAGAACTCAACATGATATAAAGGAGATGGATTGAGCTAATCAAGGATTATGATTTCATAATACACTACCACCTAGGGAAGGAAAATAAGGTGGCAGATGCTTTGAGTAGAAAGTACCACAGAATTCTGAATAAGTTGAGAGTTGAAAGGGATCCTTTTTTTTATAGATATAGTAAAGATGGATATGAGAATTATCAAGGAAGGTAACACATCACTAATTTTTTAAATGGTTTCCAAACATTATTTACTAAAAAGGATAAAAAGTTATCAGGCTGATGATGAGGAGTTTCAAAAGAAAATTAAAGCTGTAAATGATGGGGATTTGATTGAATTCGTATATGGAGGTGGCATTTTAAAATTAGGAAAGAGGCTTTGTGCTCCTGCTATTCATGAGCTAAAGAGTGAACTATTGGATGATGATAATAGCTCTAATTTCTCTATACACCCTGGTAGCACAAAGATGTATAGAGATCTAAAGGAGAATTTTTTGTGGGAAAACATGAAGAGAGAGATTGTTGATTATGTGTCAAGATGATTGGTATTTCAACAGGTGAAGGCTATAAGACAATGTCCTAGAGGATTCATGCAACCCCTTCCTATTCCTATGTGTAAATGGATGATATTACAATGGAATTTTCCATGGGACTACCAAAGAATCCAAGAAAGAATGATGCGATATGGGTCATTATTGACCGTCTTACAAAATTATCACATTTTCTTGCTATAAGAGAAGATTTACCATTTGAGAATTTAGAAAGACTATATATTAATGAAGTTTTAAGACTTCATGGTCTACCCTTATCAATTTTTTCTGATCGGGATCCCCATTTTACATCACAATTCTGGAAGAGTCTTCAGAAGGCCCTAGATACTGATCTTTGTTTGAGTATTGCCTACCACCCACAAACTGATGGACAATCATAACAGACTATTCAAACATTGGAAGACATGTTGAGGTATTGTTCACTTGACTTTAAAGGCATGTGGGATCAGTATTTACCTCTCGTAGAATTTTCCTATAACAATAGCTTCCATTCAAGTATTCAGATGGCACCATATGAAGCATTGTATTGAAAGAGATGTCACACACCAACTTGTTGGGATGATGTTGGTGAAAGAAAGCTCGTAGGCCCAGAAATTGTTGATGAAACAAAGGTAAAGGAGAATATTATCCAAGACCATATCAAAACAACTCAAAGAAGGCAAAATTGATATTCTGACAACTAAAGGAAGGATTTTTAATTTCAAGAAGGATATCACATTTTCTTACAGGTATCTCCATGGAAGGGTATTATACAATTCAGTAAGAATGGAAAATTAAGTCCCAGGTACATAGGACCTTTTGAAATTTTGGATCGAATAGGAGTCATAGCTTACCATTTAGAAATTCCTCCAAGTCTCTCCAAAGTTCAAAATGTGTTCCATGTGTCAATGTTAAGGAAATACATGCCATACCCAACACACATACTCACCTATGAAGAAATAAAACTTGAGCCCGATCTGTCTTATTGTGAAGATCCTATCAAGATTCTTGATACCAAAGAACAAGTATTGAGAAATCAAACGACTCATCTGGTAAAGGTTCTTTGGAGGAACCATAAGATGGAAGAGGCAACATGGGAGCCTGAGGAGCTTATGTTGAAGACATACCCAAGTCCTTTTAGGTGACATTTTGTAAATTCCGAGGATGAAATTTTTGTGAGGGGAGAATGTAACGACCCAATATTTTTCAATGGAAATTCCTTTATTATAAACATGTCATAATCACATGAAATCACAACATAATGAATTACTAAGTGCTATGTGACCTTTAAACATAAGTTTGTCACTTATGTGAATAGTGATATAGCCTAATGAATAGTAACCTACCCTTATTAATAGTAACATAACCTTATGAATAGTGATATACCCTAATGAATAGAAACCTTACATATGATAGTATAAAAATAATATTCAATTTGAAGTATGGTATACCTATGTTTTGGAATAAGTAAATAAATGTTTTAAAACTGTTTTTTAGAATAAATTAAGATTTTAATTAAATATTAAATTAATCATGTTTGGAAAATTATTTTAAAAAAATAGACTTTATATTTGGATTCTACACATCAAGAAATTGTTGGGGTAAATTTTTGGCATTTTTTTGAAATACTTTAATTTTTTATAAATAGTGAAAAACCATAATTTACAAGATAATCTAAATACACTAATTATAGAGTCATGTATTATGTTCTGCTGATGTAAGCCCAATTGATTCGGATTCACATGATAAAATTACTATTCTTGGTCATGGAAGACTCACTATTCCTTATCTTGTGGAGAAATAATAAATTAATGAATATAATATTGAGAGATCCCCTCTCCCCTCCACTATAAAACCCCCCATCACTCCTTCTTCTCTTTACTCCTCTAAGCCTTGAAGCTCCTAAAAGTTCTTCCCAAATAGACTTCCCTAGTCACTCCCCACATCCATGAAGATCTTGGTATTTCCAAAAGACCAAAATACCTTCCCTTAAGGAGGTTCTCAAGGAGGTTATTTCAAGAGGTAAAGCAGCTTTCTTTTTCATTTAGTCTCATTTCAATTTATCTTATTTTGTTATCCTCTCCCCACATTATCTATCCAAATGACCATGGTAAATCAAGAATCATATATATACTGGAATTATATCACAATAATGTAAGAACCATCATCAATATTTTTACTCTCTCCCTTTTATTTTATAAATGAAATCAACGTCCATGAGGTTCCAATTTATAACCTTCGTGGACGATGAAGTTTTGTTCTTCAATTTCTCCTTCATTACTAGTCATGAAACCATTTTGATGGTTTAACCAGACTTTAATATATGTATTATAACCTAATTAAGATTTAGTAACCAGTATACGTACGTATTATTAAATCGTATGACCAAACTATTTCCTAATAATCAAAATACTGTTAAATAATCTAAGTGAATGTCATAAATAATTCATCTAATGATTCATCCTATTTCCATGTAACCAAATGATATAAATGACCATTAACACTTATGGATGTTCATAAATAATATGTAATTTTAATTTTGTATATTTACATCCATTCCACTCCATTACAAAAGAACAAGTAAACCGATTATGAAAATAAAGAAAACGAACACTCTGGAACAATGAAATTCAATATAATAACTTATCACTAAGGGAATAAATGAACTAAATATAATTATGATAAAATAAATACATTTATAATATGTTCTAAAATAATTTATTATTAAGTCTAATTTCATATTCCAGGATCTTAAGTTCATGATCAGAACACATTCAGACTTAAGGTAAGGGTTTTCCCACCCGACCTTCCATTTTCATTCGGGTTACTTTTATTGTCTAATTACCTCAATGAAACTCTTGTGTATTATTATGTACCCCTCAAAAATTATGTGTTTGTGTTATATATATATATATGTGTGTGTGTGTGTTTGTGTGTGTGTGTGTTTACCAACCAAAATCTTTCCTTATTTTATTGATGGTTACACATTTTAAAATGAACTTTCAAAATTGTTTTCGAAATACAAGCTCGATCCAATGGAATTTCTCTAATTTTAACCTATTTTCAAGGGCACTCTATAATATATTTTTGGAAAATATTATATTTTTAAAATCACTCATTTTATTATAAAAATACTATCTTACTTCACTTTTGGTTTTATACAAATATTTTTCCCAAATAACTCTTCTTTTCAAAGTAAAAGAGTATTTATCTCAAGATTTACTCAAATATTTTATAAGAGTATCTTCATCTATCTCAACACTCTTGTTTATTATTATTTATTATTGGGATTAGTATTCCATGTTATCATATACCATATTTAATTTAATGGTTTATGATTATTTTGTCTATGAATGTGCTATCATAAAACCATTCACCAATTTACTCTGAATGGTTAGTGTTTATGCTTAATGTATGGGGAAAGTTATTTTCATTTAATATATTAATTTCAATATGAATTTATATGTTGTTTATGTTTATCATAGTTCATATGAGTAATTAATTGGACATATTAAGTGTCGGTTGGGGCCCATTATAGCCCCTTTGTGCATCTGTAGGTCTCATGAGACAAACTACAGTCTTGGCACAAGGCCTTGACAAAACGATTATTTATGGTTTTGTCATGAAGCCTTGACGGTACGGTTATATTGTCCCACATTATGGATTCCCTCATAATGAAAATAGTATTTATGGTTCATGTGGTTATTCTAATAATATAATACCCATGATTATGTTATGTTATGTCAATATTTACTCAGCTCATATTTCTACCATATTATGTTCAAGTTTATTTTTAAAGGCATATGTTTTTATTTATTCAACATGACTAATGTTTATGTTATGATATCTTCCACTGTATTTCTTACTCTTACTGAGCATTTGAGCTCACCCATTTCTTATGTTTAATTTTCTCAAGACATGAAGAATTTTATTATGAATGACATGCTGAAATAACCTAGGAGTTATGGAAGTTGTCTAAGGATTTTATAAGTTGTTTTTCATTTCAAGTTGTAATATTGAACTTATGTATGTATATTGTTTCCAATAATACTAAAATACTCGGTCCTTTAGGATTCATATTCCTTGTTTATATTCCAATGTAGCCAAATAAGGCACATGATCCGGGAAACTAGGGTTGGGTCCTTACACCAGTTCCACTAATGAATTTTTTAGGGAATGTAAATTGGATGTTTAAAGTGTTAGAATCAACTTAAATGGTTTTTCCCATATTTATTGATGGTGGAATCTTAAATAGAAAATTTCAGCCCATGTAAGCTATGTAACCCTGGTTACATGACCTGGGATTTGGATTTGATTACACTATTAACATTTCAATTTATAAAGTTTATGGTCCTTTATAAATTGGAAAGGGTAATTAAATGAATCAAATCATCATATTTTACTTTTTATATTTTGAGTATGAATATAAATGGGATGGTTGTAATTAAATGGGTGTAAATTTAAATTGATAAAGAGTATGTCCCTTTATAAACTAGGAATAAAAATCCATTTAATTTAACCTTGTGATATATATGAACTCAATTATAGACTCAATATATAAATTATAGCTTATAAATGAAATGGTTTCTAGTAAATGGAGAGACCAAGTTCAACTTGAAGAGTGATTCCCTCCTTAAATTTCAATTGACCCCCCATATACCAAAACCCCTATAAATCAAATCTTTAATACTTACCAATACCCTGGTCATCTAAGTGGATAGTTGGGGTAGTGTCTTGGGTAATGATATATTTTTATTTTGTTATGTTCCCATTAGAGATCCTATCTTATTTTGAATATTGTTATGAAGTGCGTGTTTGTCATTTGTAGAGATATGACACTATGATGTCCTTGAGTCGTGCACCAGGAGGGTGGTGATAATCATGCTCCATATATGGTGTTCCCTAAGCCACTAGTTATACCTCTAGGAGTTCCACTAGGTATTTCGGAACTAGGCACTGACACTCATCTTTGAGAGAGTTTTCTATAAGTTATGTAGTCTATCTATGGTGATCCATGACCTACACCTATGATGTTTAATCTTACTCGTGATTTATAGCAGCAACATCCTCTCATCTTCTTAGGGGATGTCGGTCCTCGGGCTGCTAATTCATGGATAGAATACATTTTATCTATCTTTGATCATTTGGATATTCCTCTATAGAGGAGGTTAAATCTCTCCACCTACTTACTATGTGATTTCTCCAAGCACTAGTAGGATGTGATTACCCAAGTTGGTCGTCATCAGGGTATGGCCTGGGTGGACTTCCAAACTACCTTATATCATTAATTTTTTCCTCAAATGCTGAGATCTGACTAAGTCGGGGAGTTCATGCACCTAGAACAGGGTGTTATGTCTATCATGGACTATTTAGTGTGTTTTAATGAGCTTCAATGTTTTGCACGACTACTTACCGGTGATAAGATATCATGAAAAATATGTTTTAAGTATGGTATTAGGTATTACATATACTATCATGTGAATTTATTTTTCCTATCTACATTTTTTGAGATCCTTAACCAAGCTCTTATCACTGACCACAACATGGGAGAAGCTGATAATACAGGGAACAGTGGGTCAGTGCCAAGATAGTGCAGTAGTTCTTCTAGCTGTAGGAAGTATAGCCTTGAGGTTTCTCCTCAGAACAGTGGCAGACATAGTATCTTTACCGATAGTTCTATTATATTCCATTAGTGTAGAAAACAGGGGATATGTGAAGCCTTAGTGTGATGGAAAAGGACTCACATCAACTCCACCTTTAGGAGTAAGATCATTGAATCTGTGTAAGGTAGGATGTTAGAGTAGTACCGACTGAGCATGCTAAAAAGGATTTTGTGGTTGAGGTAGTCAGACTTCTAATTTTCAATGCTAGTAGATCAGACCTACTCAGGGTAGTCTAGTTATAGCTCAAGGTTGTGTATCAGTCCAGTTGCACACATTACAGCAGATACCCGAAGAGCATATAACAGAACTGTTTACTATACAATGTACTATTCTTGTATCCTATACTATCATATCTAGTTTGTTCGATATAGGTGTTTCGCACTTCTTTATCATAGTATCAGTCATGGAAAGTCTTGGTCTTGAAATTATATGCTTTTTTAGGGTGATGAACCTAGACACACTATTGGGTGTACGATCAGAATGTATATTCCAATTCAAGGATTGTACTCTTGATATTAGAGGTTATCGCTTCTTGTGTAATTTGTTTATCCTTAAGATGACAGGTTTTGTTTCCATACTTTGGATGTATTGGCTCATGCCTTATCATTCCCACATTGACTATTATTTTTAAAGGGTGACTTTCACATCACCCAAGAGTGATAGATATGTGCATAAGGGTGAATGGGATGTCTACAATGATCGATCCAAACTAGAGAATCATCGATTGGGAGGAGTGACTACCTAGATTGAAAACCTTTTATTGAATGATTGGATGGTGTGTCTGATATATTTTCCTACAATGGTGGATCATTTCAGGGATGTTTTCCCAAATTAATTATCTGGATTACCTCTTGAGAGAGGTGGGTTTTACAATTGAACTCATTCTAAGAGCTACTCCAGTGCCTATTCCTCCATACAATATGGCCCCTACTGAGCTCCAGGATCTCAAGAAATAGTTGAAGGATTTAGAATCTAAGGGTTTTATCTGACCCAGTACTTCTCCTTGGGGTTCATCTATCTTTTTCGCTAAGAAGGTGGATGGAACCCTCCAGCTTTTCATAGACTATTGATAGTTGAACCAACTTATATTTAAGAAGTGATATCCTTTTCCATAAATAGATGATCTATTTAACTAGTTCTGAGGAGCTAGAGTGTTCTTGAAGGTTGACCTGAGATCAGGCTATCATCAAGTGCGAGTCAGGCCTTTAGACACTGCAAAAAATAGTAGATTAGAGGGGGTTATTTAGATGGGGTTATGCACAACCCCCTATAAATTCATTTTCTATATAATTAGAGGGGCTTATACATAACCCCCTCTAAATTAATTTTTTTTATAAATTAGAGAGGGTTATGTGTAACCATCACTAATCGTCGAATTTAGAGGGCTTTTAAACCCCCTATATATTTTTAATATTATTTTTTTAATATCTAGTTGGATTTTAGAGGGGGTTTTGAACCCCCTTTAATTTATGAAAATAGAGGGGCTTCATAAATATCTCTAATCAATGAGATTAATGATGGTTCACAACCCCCTCTAATATCTTAAATTAGTGGGGGTTAAAACCCCCTCTAATGTCTTAGAGGGGGTTCTGAAGCCTCGCTATTTAAAAAAACAAATTCCATAATATATATATATATAATTAAAACACTATATATATTTATTTATTTATTTTAAAACATTATATGAAAATATTATATAAAATATTTATATGATTGTATTTAATTTTATTTATATATATACATAAATTTAATTATATAATATTATGTACATTAATATATATTTATTTGTATAAATTGTATTTTATATAATATTAATTATATATAATATAAAATCATAAAAATATCATGTAAATATATGTGTAAATATATATGTAAATATAATTTATTTAAAAAGTATATCATGTAAAAACCCAAGCTTTTAGTTTTTATAATTTATATAATAATAATACTAAATTTATTTTTAAATAATATGTTAATGATTTTATATTATATATAATTACTATCATATGAAATACAATTTGTAAAAATAAATATATATTAATGTACACAATATTATAAAATTATATTTATTGAAATACATATACATTAATGTTCATAATAATAAATATATGAATCGAAATACATTATATAAATATTTGTATAAATTTTATTTCATATAATATTAATTATATATAATATATATATTAATTATATATAATATACATATTAATTATATATAATATAAAATAATATTTCATGTAACATTATATAAATATTTCTATAAATTGTATTTCATATAATATTAATTATATATAATATAATTTTTTTATAAATTGAATTTAATTTATATGTATTTCATATAATATTAATTATATATTAATTATATATAATAGTATACAATTTATACAATAAATATATATTAATGTGCATAATAATAAATATATGGATTGAGATGCATTATATAATTTTTTTTAAATACATTATATAAATATATTAAATAAATACTTTTATATGTATATATTATATAAATAAACATTTATATAATATATAAATATGTGTTTAAGTATATAAATAATTTACATAAATATAATTATAAATATATAAATATATGTGTATGTACATAACACAAATAGAATTATAAAATATATTTACTCAAATGTATGTAAATACACATATAAAACATATATAAATGTATAAACTTAATACAATATAAATGTTTTATAATATAAATACATAAATACATAATATAAAAATGTATTAATTAATTTATATAAATATATATAGGTTATATATTTTTATGTATTTAAATATTTATTTAAAAAATATTTATTTGAATAAGAATCATAATATATATAAATATTATAATGTGTAATAATAAACGTGAAATTGAGTTGGCATAGTGGTGGAGTGGTAGTTGTACAGTTCAGCAAATCCTATCTTCGATTCCTATTGGCGGCAATTTTTAAAGGGATTAAGATACGGTGGACTAGCTTAACATGGGGGGGGACGCTGGTGGATAGGGGTGGGAGGGGGGCCAAGTGTTAGAGTTGGTGGTCTAGAACCAACTACTTTGTACTTTATTCATTAAATAAAAGCTTTATCACGTCTTGATTGTTCGTCTGCGTGACATGTCATGTGATAATGTCCTAAGGACAGCTGTTGCATTAAAGGGTCGTAGAGGATCCCTGCTATGATGAGAACCTGAAAGTGCCATAACACTGTTCTTGAATGTATGTTCTATGGCCGGATGAAATTATTTGAGGGACACAAATAATACAGGTCATTAGGGGTTAGGACTCATAAAACTTTGAGGCACCTTCTCATAGTGTGCGCCCTTGGAAATATCCAGGAGGATATTATGAGAACGAGACCTGCCAGTAGGAAATCCACATTTCATAGTGTCATTGGATGTTCCTATCTGCGAACGTGTGTATTGGTCCTTAGACTTTAAGATTATTATTAATAGGTATTACAACTCGCGCACTTAGATGTATTGACGAAAACTATGACGACACACTGTTCGCAGCGAGGTAGGATATGTTGGGTGCATCACGAGTAATACCACATTAATAGATAATGCGAGAAAGGATTTGTCCCTTACATTCCATAATGGAAGTAGATATCTCATGCCCTTTGATGGAATTGATATATCCTAAATAAATCCATGGCCATGGTAAGGTATGGGAAAGTTCAATTCCGGGAAGTCAAAGAAAGAATAATCAAGCACATGGGTTGATGGCACTAGAATGCAACCCACTTGATTGGAGATATCGATACAAATGGATTATATTACATGGTAAGCATTCGTAGGAGGTGAAACGTCATTACGGCGTTAACTTATTTCTCTATGGGTGCCTTGGCGTGTTTCTAGACGCTAACCTTGGACTTTAGGCAGGCTCAGCCTAATGCCACTGAGAAAGAGGCCTAGAGGGTCACACACTAAGTGTGTCCATGTATCTCAGTTAAATATTAATTTAACAAGTTAAATAAATATTATTCCCGAATGTGGTTTACTAATTATTTAAGGATTCCTGATCGTATTTTTTTCGACACTAGTTATTTGAGAGAATATAGTGTGGGCGAAATAATATATATTTATTAGCGAGTAATGCAGTTACATTTATTTAAGAAATAAATAGTCATTACTCAAGGTCTGATAAATATGGTGGAGGAAATAAATAAAATGAAAAAATAAAAGTACACACCGTGTATATTTATATACACGCCGTGTAGTTTGTTTTTCAAGATTCATGAGAAAATATTGTTTATTTAATTAAATTATATTGAATGTAATACGTTGGGCGCATGTCAAGTAATAATGATGGTCAAATATCATTATTAAGACATGTGGTATTACTAAGAATTAAATGAAATGATTAAATTCTTTCAGGCAATTAATTCATTTTATTATTCTAAGTATTATAATCCCAATTACATTATTCTCATAGAATTAGAGCCATTGTTGTGCAAAACGGATTTGGAAATACTCTCAAGCCAAAGAGAGAATTCCCTTTCCACTAAGAACGCCCTCAAGTTACGAGAGCAAGATCCTCCACCGGATCATGGCGGTCAAAGGCGGACATCGCAAGCGAAGGTTCTTCCGCACTAGCACCCGGAGATCCCTTCGACGACGTCCAGAGATACATGACACACGTGTGGATCACCGCTAGAGGAATCCTACACTTGGATTCTATGACGCAACGACGGATCACCGAATTGTGACCGGACACATCAACGAAGAAAGAATTCCAACGAGGTAATTCTTATGCATTAATTAAATTAATTATAATCAACATATGATGATCCTCCTCAAGGATTTCAGGACTCTTCTTTTCTTTTCATTCTTCATTCTATTCCAAAGATTCGGTGTTTTATATCATGACGGATCTCGGATTGAATGTTGTTTAACATTAAAATTAAAGTTGGGAAAACCCACCAACATGCTTCCGCTGCGCCCGGAACCTACAAGTGGTATCAGAGGGGGTCATATCGTTGATTATAATTATTTATTTTTTTGTTGGTAATTTACACATTTAATAATTTAGTTATTTCAATTCAAGTTTAATCATTCTGGAAATCTGAATATCGAGATCTATTCCTCCACCCTCGTTTCTCGTTCACCTCACAGAAACAAATTTTTCTTTTAATGTTGATTAAAATAAAATAGAGGAACTCATCCGGAGAAGCCAAATGTTTCTGGCCGTATAAAACCAGAATAAACGGCGTGTATTCAGAAGTACACTCCATGTAGTCTAGGTTCAATGCATTGACTGATCCGCCAAATCAGGCCGTGTATTGGATTTTTTCTATGAATTTAAGACACCATGTGTTGACTAGAAATAGGTGGAACACGGTTTCCAGAATACATGTTGTGTGGTCCAATGAACACGGCGTGTAGTCCCTTCGGGTTAGGGATGGGTCGTGTACTCCGTACACGGCCTGCCCGGATGGAAACCGTGTAACGCGGAAACTACACGGCGTGTGTCCCACTGTACACATCGTGTACTCTGAAAATTTCCGAAGTACATTAACACGCCCTGTCCCCGAGCGTGTACTTCGGATGAACGTTGAAGAAAAGTACACGCTGTGTAGTCGGAACTACACGTCGTGTACTCCAAAAATTTCCGAAGTACATTAACACGCCCTATCCTCGGGCGTGTACTTCGGATGGACGGTGAAGAAAAGTACACGCCGTGTATTCAGAACTACACGCCGTGTACTCACCCAAATTACGCAGATTTATTAAAATTTATTATTATATTATACAAACCCTTTGAGACGTGTACCATGGTGCAGGCATAAAGCTGAGGCACAACGCGTGATAGGTGTTTTATATATATGTGTTTAATTTAACATCTGCGTAATAAATGGGAATTCACCGGGTTGCCTCCAAGGTACAAGTTACGTACAAGGATAATTTTAAATAAATTTATTTGTTTAAAATTATTATGGATGAAAATATCAAGGAAATTCAGAAAAGGGATTTAAGATAAAAGGATTGATTAATTAAAGATAATTAATTGATTCGAGCGTGATTTATCTTAAACAAGAACAATTAAAGAATTGAATGCTAGTTTTATTTATGCGTAAATATCATTGCATGTATGGATGATCATGAGCTAGACCGAGACCTTTGTATGTGAATGGTTTCTTTTAATTTATTTATTTAAATTAAATTTTTTGGCCTGCGAGCCATCTCCTCATTAATATGTAGGGCTTGTACGCCCAAGGATTATTTTATGTAAAAACCCATTTTACCCCTCACCTGCATGTGAGAAAAATTCATATGTAATGGACGGAGCTCCCAAGCTAGTGGAGGCGGCTCAAGTCAGAAGTCATGGTGAAACCAATCCAAGGAGATACAAAGGTGGACAGGTGGAAAGCTGTAAATACGAACCCGAAAGGTTCAAGGTGTTTCTCCCCTAGGTCTTGGGTTAGTTTATCAACCGCTAGATAAACTAACCAATAGAAAAGATCATGATCATACAATTTATTTTATTTCTGTCAGTTTCATGGTTTATTTATTGTGGGTGTGTTGTCACGATCACACAATTAATGAATTAAACGAGCATGCAAGATGGAACTAAAATAAAACCAGCTTATACGTAAATATTATCTTAGACATGGTTAATCACTTAAGTATATCCCACTTAATATTAACAAGCATGTAATCAAATATAATAAAATGGAAATTTACGTATAAGGATAAAATCCCTCAAAATAAATATTAAGTCGGCATAGCCTTCCATAATCTTTTTTAGAATCGAACCATAGTTCAAAGTGCTTGACCAACCCTAGTTGGGGTGCTTTCAATTATCAGGGAATTCTAATTCAAGGTTTTGGGTTGACTTGACTTGGTTCACATCAAGGGTTGACTGCCACAGCAGGAGTTGGTGTGACCAAGAGGCAAAGGTTGAGGAAATCCAATAAAAAGATTTCAGGATTGGGGAGTCCACTCAGCGGATCAAGGAGCTGCGAGTTAATGCAGTTGGCATTTGGAATGCCTACCTAAAACCCTTCAAGTTTCTTGACCAACCCTAGTTGGGGTAATGCGAAAGGAAATATGGATCCTTGCCATTAGAATATTCACGCAACAGAATATTCTAAATTCAATGGTGAGGGCTATTGGATTTCGATAAAATAGTGGGAGACTAATAAGTATTAATTTATTTATTTGTCTCAATTTTTGTAATAAAGTAATAAACCTTTGCTCATCTTAAATTGTAGAAATGGAAAGAAAATGACTTCAAACATATAATTGATCACCATACTCAAAAAAGAAAACCTTCTCACCGACACCAATTTTCAAGAGTGGCATAGGTGTTTACGCGTCATCCTTCGCCACGAAAGGAAATTATATGTGCTGGAAGAGCCTATTCTAGTTGCGCCTGGGAAAGAGTCTAGTGATGAGGAATTATCTCTCTACATGAAACACATGGATGATGCCACAGATGTCCAGTGTTTCATGCTATCAGCCATGTCTAATGAGCTCTTGAAGCAACATGAAAACATGGACGTGTATAGCATGATGTCTCACCTTAAAGATCTCTACCAAGAGAAGGCGAGACAGGAGAGGTATAAGATATCCAACGCTTTGTTTACCATGAAGCTTGGAGAGTCTTCGCTAGCTGGGCCTCATGTAGTCAAGCTTATTGGCTATATTGAACGCCTGGACATCTTAGGGATTAAATTCCTGAATGAGTTGCGTACAGATCTCAACCTATCATCACTGCCCAAGACCTTCTCTAGCTTCATTGTCAACTATAACATGTGCGGAAATGAGAAGAGTCTATCAGAGCTTCTGACCTTGATTCTCCAGGTAGATAAGGACATGGGGCGTGACAAACCCACGATCCTTATGGTGAACATGAAAAGGAAGGACAAGGAAAAGGGGCCAAAAACTTATAAATGGTCTGAAGCCCCCAAGCACCGTCCCTCCAAGAAGGGGAAGATCCAGAGGCAGGGCAAGGAACGAGAGGCAGTGTGTTTTGCAAGTGGCAAGCAGGGCCACTGGAAGAGGAACTGCACCCAGAAGCGTGGGGACACTAAAGGTGCATTTGTTATCGAGTGAAATCTTTCTATTTCTACACATTGGGTATTAGATACAGCTTGTGGGGATCACATCTGTATTAAAATGCAGGAACCAAGTAGATTTAGAAATATTGCCAGAGGAGAGGTGGATCTTCGAGCTGCCAATGGCGCAAGGCTGGCTGCGTTGGCTATTGGAGACTACCACCTCTCATTGCCAACTGGGATGATTTTGGTTTTACATAACTGTTATTATGTGCCTACTGTTACCAAGAAAATAATTTCTGTATCTTTTTTGGATATGGATGGATTTTTTTCAAATTTGGAAATAAGGGTTGTCTCTTTTATAAGAACAATGTATGTTATGGTATGGCACATTTAAATAATGGTTTGTATGTATTGAATTACGAAAACCAAGTGTTGGCAATTGATAATGAAATAAACTCACATGACTCATACATCACCCAGTTATGGAATCACCGCCTTGGTCATGTGAACGAGAAGCGTTTGACAAAGCTCTGCTAAGATGGCTATTTAGACTCTACTGAGCTAAAACCACTTGATAGATGTCACGCTTGTTTACAAGGAAAAATGACCAAGCTGCCTTTTGGTGGACAAGGTGAAAGGGCCACAGAGCTTTTAGGATTGGTACACACGGATGTGTGTGGAACATTTCCAGTAGAAGCTAGAGGTGGATATTCTTACTTCATTACTTTTACTGATGATTTGAGTAGATATGGCTATGTATACTTAATGAGGTATAAGTCAGAGTCCTTAGAGAAATTTAAGGAATTCAAGAATGAAGTAGAGAATCAGCTTGGTAAGAAGATAAAGAAGCTTCGATCGGATCGAGGTGGAGAATATCTGAACCAAGAGTTCATCGATCTTCTATGGGAGTCTGGGATTCTATCTTATCTCACTCCTCCTTATACACCATAGTGGAATGGTGTTAGTGAAAGTAGGAACCGCACCTTGTTGGACATGGTGAGGTCGATGATGAGTCATGCGGATCTTCTATTATCCTTTTGGGGATATGCATTACAAACTGCAGCATACACATTAAACTGAGTACCAACTAAGGCGGAAAATGGAATTCCATCCGAGTTATAGAATGGAAGGAAACCCACTTTGTCGCACACACATGTATGGGGATGCGAGGCATTTGTTAAGGCCTTCTCAAGAAACAAACTAGAACCCTGGGGCACGAAGTGTATCTTTATAGGATATCCCAAGGAAACGAAAGGATATTACCTATATAACCCTCAAGACAAGAAAGTGACTGTCGCCAGACAAGCCATCTTTCTTGAGAGGGAACACATCCTCAAGAAGGATAGTGGGAGCAAGATTGACTTCGACGAAGTTGATGCTCAAGATACACAGGAGTTGGTACAGGAACAAGTTCCATAGGTCCCTGTGGAAGAGGTTCTAGAAACACAAGTACTGCGTAGGAGCTCAAGAGAGGTAAAGGAACCAGAGAGATTTGGTTTCCTAGTCACCGAGGATGGTGAATCATTATTGTTGGACAATGATGAAACTCTCTCCTACAAGGAAGTAGTAGAAATCTTAGAAGCTGCAAGATGGCTAGAAGCTATGAATTCTGAGATGGATTCCATGTATCAGAACCAAGTTTGGGTTCTGGTTGATGATCCAGTTGATGTAAAGCCTGTTGGATGAAAATGGATATTCAAAAGAAAGCTGGACATGGAAGGTCAAGTTAACACCTATAAAGAAAGGCTAGTGGCTAAAGGATTTAGACAGCATCAAGGAATTGACTATGATGAAACCTTCTTGCCAGTTTCCATGTTTAAATCCATAAGAATCATACTTTCCATAGCAGCTTACCATGACTACGAGATTTGGAAGATGGATGTCAAAACAGCATTCCTTAACAGGAACCTTGAGGAAGATGTCTATATGACACAACCAGTAGGGTTTGTGACACCAGGTGAAGCCAAACGGGTTTTCAAGTTGCAGAAATCCATTTATGGATTGAAGCAAGCATTCAGGTCATGGAACATTCAATTTGATGAAGCCATAAAGGAATTTGGTTTCATTGAGAACGAATGTGAGCCATGTGTTTATAAGTGGTTTAATGGGAATGCGGTCGTCATCCTAGTGGTATATGTTGATGACATATTGCTTATTGGAAACGACGTACCAGCCTTACAGTCAGTTAAGGACTGGTTGAACAAGTGTTTCTCCATGAAGGACTTAGGATAAGCAACCTACATTCTAGGGATCAATATCATTCGTGACAGATCCAAGAGGCTGCTTGGACTAAGTCAGGGTACATACATTGACCAGATACTAAAGAGATTTAGTATGGAAAAATCCAAGAGGGGATTGGTTCCAGTGTCACATGGCTTACATATTTCTAAGAAAATGTGTCCCCAGACACAACAGGAGAAAGATATGATGAGAAAGATCCCATACGCTTTGGCTATAGGATCCATCATGTATGCCATGTTATGTACCAGGCTTGATGTTGCCTATGCACTGAGCATGGTAGGCAGATATCAAGCAGATCCAGGAGAACAGCATTGGACTGCTGTTAAGACAATCCTTAAGTATCTAAGAAGAACTAAGGATATGTTCCTGGTGTATGGAGGAGACGAGGAGCTTTTCATCAGAGGGTATGCTGATGCTGGTTTTCAAACAGATCAGAATGATCTGAAATCGCAACTGGATATGTTTTCTGTCTCAATGGAGGAGCTGTGAGCTGGAAGAGTTCAAAGCAGCCAGTTGTCGTTGATTCTACAGTGGAGTCCGAGTATATAGAGGCTTCTGATGCAGCCAAGTAAGTCGTCTGGATTCGGAAATTTGTCCAGGAGATTGATGTGGTGCCTAGCAGTAAAGATCCCATTACATTGTATTGTGATAATACTGCATTGTTAGCTCTTGTAAAAGAACCAAGGTCACATCAACGGACAAAGAACATACTCTGGAAGTATCACCTCTTGATGGATTTCTATCAAAGGGGTGAAGTTGCAGTGAGCAGAGTGTCCACGGAAGAGAACGTGGTGGACCCCATGACTAAAGGCCTATCTCAGCAGAAGCATGAATATCAGGTGAGAGCTAGCGGGTTAAAGGTTGTTAGCAGTTGGCTCTAGTCCAAGTGGGATTCTATTAGAGTTGGTGGTCTAGAACCAACTAATTTGTACTTTATTCATTAAATAAAAGCCTTATCACATCTTGATTGTTCTTCTGCGTGACATGTCATATGATAATGTCCTAAGGAAAGCTGTTGCATTAAAGGGTCGTAGCGGATCCCTGCTATGATGAGAACCCGAAAGTGCCATAACACTGTTCTTGAATGTATGTTATATGGTCGGATGATATTATTTGAGGGACACAAATAATACAGGTCATTAGGGGTGAGGACTCATAAAACTTTGAGTCACCTTCTCATGGTGTGCGCCCTTGGTAATATCAAGGAGGATATTATGAGAACGAGACCCGCCAGTAGGAAATCCACATTTCATAGTGTCATTGGATGTTCCTATCAGCAGACGTGTGTATTGGTCCTTAGACTTTAAGATTATTATTAATAGGTATTATAACTCACACACTTAGATGTATTGACGAAAACTGTGACGACACACTGTTCGCAGCGAGGTAGGATACGTTGGGTGTGTCACGAGTAATACCACATTAATAGATAATGCGAGAAAGGATTTGTCCCTTTCGTTCCATAACGGAAGTAGATATCTTAGTCCCTTTAATGGAATTGATATAGCCAAAATAAATCCATGGCCATGGTAAGGTATGGGCAAGTTCAATTCTGGGAAGTCAAAGAAAGAATAATCAAGCACATGGGTTGATGGCACTAGCATGCAACCCGCTTGATTGGAGATATCAAGACAAAGGGATTATATTACACGGTAAGCGTTTGTAGGAGGTGACACGTCATTGCGGCGTTAACTTCTTTATCTATGGGTGTCTTGGCGTGTTTCTAGACGCTAACCTTGGACTTTAGGCAGGCTCAGCCTAATGCCACTAAGAAAGAGGCCTAGAGGGTCACACACTATGTGTGTCCATGTATCTTAGTTAAATATTAATTTAACAAGTTAAATAAATATTATTCCCGACTGTGGTTTAATAATTATTTAAGGATGCCTGATCGCATTTGTTTCAACACTAGTTATTCGAGAGAATATAGTGTGGGAGAAATAATATATATTTATTAGCGAGTAATGCAGTTACATTTATTTAAGAAATAAATAGTCATTACTCAAGGTCTAATAAATATGGTGGAGGAAATAAATAAAATGAAAAAATAAAAGTACACTCCGTGTATATTTATATACACGCCGTGTAGTTTGTTTTTCAGGATTCATCAGAAAATATTGTTTATTTAATTAAATGATATTGAATGTAATACGTTGGGTGCATGTCAAGTAATAATGATGGTCAACTATCATTATTAAGACATGTGGTATTACTAAGAATTAAATGAAATTATTAAATGCTTTCGGGCAATTAATTCATTTTATTATTCTAAGTATTATAATGTCAATTACATTATTCTCATAGAATTAGAGCCATTATTGTGCACAAAGGATTTGGAAATACTCTCAAGCCAAAGAGAGAATTCCCTTTCCACCAAGAACGCCCTCAAGTTACGAGAGGAAGATCCTCCACCGGATCAAGGTGGTCGAAGGCGGACATCGCAAGCGAAGGTTCTTTCGCACTAGCACCCGGAGATCCCTTCGGCGGCGTCCGGAGATACGTGACACACGTGTGGATCACCGCTAGAGGAATCCTACACTTGGATTCTACGACGCAACGACGGATCACCGAATCATGACCAGACACATCAACGAAGAAAGAATTCCAACGAGGTAATTCTTATGCATTAATTAAATTAATTATAATCAACATATGATGATCCTCCTCAAGGGTTTTGGGACTCTTCTTTTCTTTTCGTTCTTCATTCTATTCCGAAGATTCGGCGTTTTATATCATGATGGATCTTGGATTGAACGTTGTTTGACGTTAAAATTAAAGTTGGGAAAACCCACCAACTTGCTTCTACTGCGCCCGGAACCTACACCAAGGACATGGGACGAACTCGCATTGGTGGACAAGAGGTTTCAGGGACTAGGACATGGGGGCAAGGACATAGTGGTCTAGCTGAGGGAGTGGTAAGAATGGGAGGTACCGGGTCCATGCACCGGGGGGGTCTCTAGAGAGAGGGTGGCAGGGAATGAGAGGGAGCTGGCTAGGTTGGGCGAGGGGTGCTGGGTGTGGTGGTGTATTTAAAAAAAATTATTAAAGGCAATTTTCAACTGCCCCTAAAATGGTAAATAAATTAAAGGGGGTTTTAACCCCCTCTAATATGAAATTTTTATAGTGAAATTAGAGGGGATTTTATCCCCCTCTGAACTAGATGCCACTGATTACAAGTTACTTTACCATTGGTTTAGCAAAATCAACTCTAATACCATGTTGCGGAAAAATTATTTGTGGTTATGAGTAACCACCGCTAATGCATTTAGAGGGGGTTATAACCCCCTCTAATCTAAAAAATAATCCCTTCTAATATGGGAATTTTTTGTAGTGAGATATGCCATATACAATTTTCTGAATTCGTTATGGTTTATATGAGTACCTGGTTATGTCATTTGGTATTTTGAACATACCCTCTATTTTCATAGACTTGATGAATAGGGTTTTCCACCCCTACCTAGATTCATTCATCGTGGTTTTTTTTGAAAAACATCTTGGTGTATTCTCATACTCGAGGAAACCATGCCAAACATCTTGAGAACATTTTGAATACAGTGTGAGGGTATCATTTATATGCTAAGATCATAAAGTTCCACTTCTAGATCAACAAGGTTCACTTATTGGGTTATATGATCTTAGAATCAGGAGTATCAGTTGACCCAAAAAAGGTGAGTGTTGTTGTTTCTTGGGAGCATCCCAAGAATGTGTTTGATATAATAAGTTTCTTGGGGATAGATGGATATTACAGACATTTCATACAGGACTTATCAAACCTTGTGACACTGATTACCAATATGACTAAGAAGGGTGTGAAATTCTTTTAGTCTGAAGTGTGTGAGAAGGTATTTGATGATCTGAAAGGAAGGCTTACTTAGGTATCAATCCTGCTACTTCTTATCCTATCAAAGGTTATACCATTTTCTATGATGAATCAGGAATTGAGCTGGGTGTAGTACTGATACAGAAGGATCGAGTCATTGTGTATGGGTCTCAGAAGTTGAGACCTCATGAGCGTAATTACCCGATGCACAACCTTGAGATTTCATTAGTCATTTGTGCCTTGTATTTCTAGAGACACTATTTTCTAGGAGAGTGATTTTTAGTATTTACAAAACACAAGAGCCTCAAATATATCTATTCTTAGCGTGACTTTAATCTCATACAGTGAAGCTAAGTTTAATAGCTTCAGTCCTTCAAATGTGATCTTGCCTATATGACTAGAAAGGTAAATGCGGTAACTGATGCTTTGAGCTGGAAAACTCGGGCACAATCCATTCAGGAAGCTAGTGATGAATGGAAGTTTATGTCCCTATTTTTTTAGATACATATGAACTTTTAAGAGAGTCACGAGTGGCCTTTTCTTGCAGCCTTAGTAGTAACCTATTCACTACCAGAAAGGGTGAAGAGAAGACATTTTTCAAACCCTGAGAGGTTTTCCTATGGGAAAGTATTAATGGTGGGGACCCACCTCTATATTGGTATACTGGTGGAGACAACATCTTGTGTATACATGGATGTATCTATGTTCCTACAAACATGTGATAGGATATGATGTGATAATCCCATGCTTCTAAATGGGAAGTGCACCCATGTATCTCTAAGATGTATCATGATATAATCCATTAGTATTAGTGGTCTCAGATGAAATGTTAGATCGCAGGTATTATCACTAGGTGCTCCACCTATCAGCAGGTGAAGACGGAACACCAATGACTCGTTGGCTCGTTATTGTCGTTAACGGTTTCAGAATGGAAATGGGATGATGTCATGATGGATTTTGCTATTAGTTTACTAAGTTCACCTTGATGTAGTGACATGGTTTGGGTAGTTATTGATTAAATGATGAAGGTATCCCACTTACTTCCTATCCAGGACACTTTCTCATTTGATGATTGAGCAAGTGCTTGAGATGCTTGGATAATTTTTTTCCTTTTTGATTCTTTTTTATATCATGTATTGTACTATCTTCTTGCTACCAAGTATTCATGTAATTACTTTTTGGAGGCATGCCATCATTTTCTATATGATATCGATTCAGATGAGTTGATTATTTATTGTGTGGATGTTTATTCTTAATTTCAATGTCTTATTTATTATTATGCTTCCATTATCATTCATATATTATCTCAGTTGTACGCTACTCTAACCTGAGGGAATAGTCTCCCCACAGACACACCCTAGGACCTCACTACTCGGTGACAACCTCTAGCATACAAAGAGGCACGCATGAGGCTATGTGGCCAATCGAGTTTTCTTTCCCAAAAGTAAACTGAGTCTAGGATGTCACAACGCTTAAGGTTAAAGAACCATCTTACCTTTACATAACCCTTTTAAAAACATGACTACCTTTATAAAACCCTTACTTTATGTAAAGGTAAGTTGCAATGATCCTTATATAGAACAATCTATATAAGGGTAAGGTGATATGACCCTTGCATAGACCACTCTACATAAGGGTGATCCCTTGGTTACCCTTACGCATCTCGGATGCATAAGGGTAAGGCCATCATTACCTTTACATAGCCCCTCTATTTAAGGGTAAACCCTTATTCTAGATTTTCAAAAAAACTTAAAACAATACTTTATTTTTTGTTTTCTTATTCATTTCCATACACAATTTAATAAAACTTAGCATGGATCCCTCTAATACTAATTAAGTGTTTTATTAGAGTCTAATAATAATTATTTGATCAAGCATAAGCAATTAAAACCTTTATACGAGGATCACTCATGAAATATAATATAAAACTATGTATAAAATTGTGAAATGAAGACTTGATATTGTAAATGATAATATTGTACACCTGGAATAATTTTCCACATATTCATCATCATCATATGGTTTGATGAAGATCACTGGGTGGAAAAAGCATCCTACCTCTGTGGTGTATCCGCGGGCTAATATAAATCACATGTCACACATGTGGGACTCTCTATCCTTCACGATATGTTATCATGTCATGATGAAAAGAAGGTATGAGAAAGAGTGGTTCAAAAGAGAATGATTCATTGGTCAAATATCCACATACACCTTTCCATTGCATGACATAGATTTATATACCACCCGAGGATGCTCCAAAGGTGTTGTATTCATTAACTCATATGTTAAAACACATGTATAAATGTCATGGCCAATTCATGCATCGTATTAATTTACTCTCTATATGTTTCATATATATATGAAAAGATTTTATTTAATGATAACTTACATGGGTGAATGTTTTGGGTGTCCAACACACACGATAAAATACACCAATGCATGAAAATTATAATTTTCATGCTAGCTGATATACAAGCCACAAATATATCATATATAAATATGGATTTAGAGAATATCTTCTTTATTTATAGTGTGCTATATTGATTTCCTATCCCATGATTTTATAGATAGATCTAAAAATCATTGCATGTTTATTATTTGCTATTATTAGGCCTCACCTTCTTGATGTAGACACCTAATTCCTTTTCAACTTGTCTTTAAAAAAAATTAAACAT
Source organism: Viscum album (assembly GCA_963277665.1). Classification (NCBI taxonomy): domain Eukaryota; kingdom Viridiplantae; phylum Streptophyta; class Magnoliopsida; order Santalales; family Viscaceae; genus Viscum; species Viscum album. The sequence continues at coordinate 1,871,164,591 of OY728163.1, forward strand.
ATGAATAACTTCTAATTTGTGTTTAATAAAAATAAAATTAGTTACTCGAGTGTAATAATCAATGAATTTAATAAAATAAATAAAACTCTTGGTTGAATTATGCATCATAATACCACATATATATGAATATATATGTCATGACCCGACCCGACCCGGGCTCGAGTCGCAACTACCCCAAGCCCGCCTCCATAGGCCAGGGGATGGCGAATAGCGCCGAAGGCACAACAACTCGGGGAGGCCTTTGCCTAAGTACCTGTATGCACACATGAAGCACACTCAATGCAAAAGTGTAGAGTAAAAGAAAAGACAAGCAGAGTAAAGTGCAACTACTATATATAAACCACCAAAAGTGAATCGACCTCTAATCAGTACAAAGAAAGTGATAAAAGTAAACTGAAAAGAAAAGGGGAAAAACACGTGCCCAACCAGAAAAGTGCCACAACCCGGCAACAGGTAAACAAAAGAAAAATAGCTGGAAGGGTCCTCCACCTGGAACCTGACTCCGACCACCGCATGTGGTCTAAGCTCCTGAACTTCTAAGATCCGCTGAAGTCACGACCAACCTGTCTGTCGACTGCAAGGGCACACCAAGTGTAGGCAAAGCCCAAGAAGGGGTGAGTATAAAAATTCTCATTAGGATACCCCGAATGCTCGAGGGAGCAACAAATGAGGTACCGAAGGGTGAGCAGTAGATCGAATAGGGAATAGTAAAGGAGTACAACAGAGAGTGCAGTAGAGAGTATAGCTCAACCCAACAAGAGGTAGGAAGTAGAATCATCCAAACACAAGGAGCTAGAAGCGGTGAGAAGGTGAACTTCTCATCGAGTCTTCGCTACCTATAGCAGGAGAGTATAATCGTCCAACCACGAGAAGCTATACATGGAAAGCACGTGGCATACCCCGCGCATCTTCGCCTCTCCTGAAAGGAGAGTAACCAAAACCCAAGGAGTGGGTACTAGAACCAGGTATACATATATATTCATATATATATATATATATATATATGCTCTGACAAGAAACCCAAACAAGATCGTAAGGGGATCCATATCCTGTAGCTCAGCCCAGGAAAGTGAGTAGCCAATAGTCCCAGAAGTAAACATCATCGATGCCCATCATCCCACATGCCTACCCCAAACTGCAAGCCAAGAGGCTCAAATCACCGCACCTTGACACTATCCGCTTTGGGCGGCACTGACTCACCCGCACGGTTTTAGGTTGCGTCACAAGGACGCGTCTCGGTGGGGAAATCACCCCTCATACTTGAGAGTTCTGGGGAAAGTCCAACCACACCTCGTCACCGCCCTGCAGTCGAGAGGTCTTCTCAAATTCAATTTGTCACAACACTAACCCGTATAACCAAGGGTATCGCTCCGGTAGTCACGGAGTAAAACCACAGACTAGCCTAGTATAAAGGACTGACTCTGAAACACCAACGGGTGACCCACTACCCAGCCCTGCTGGAGGGTAATTCATAATAAGATATCGGGTAACCCACTGCCCAGCCCTGCTGGAGGGTAAACCCTAATACATCATCAGGCGACCCACTGCCCAGCCCTACTGGAAGGTATACCTGGGATAAGTTGACAGGCAACCCACTGCCCAACCCTACTGGAGGGTAGACCTGGGATAAGTCGACAGGTGACTCACTGCCCAGCCCTACCGGAGGGTAGACCCTCAAGAGTCATCGGGTGACCCACTGCCCAGTCTCTGCTGGAGGGTAAACCCTAAGAGGTCGTCGGGTGATGCACTGCCCAGTCTCTGCTGGAGGGTAAACACTAAGAGTGTCGGGTGACCCACTGCCCAGTCTTTGCTTGAGGGTAAACCCTAAGAGTGTCGGGTGACCCACTACCCAGTCTCTGCTGGAGGGTAAACCCTAAGAGTGTCGGGTGACCCACTACCCAGTCTCTGTTGGAGGGTAAACCCTAAGAGTGTAGGGTGACCCACTGCCCAGTATCTGCTGGAGGGTAAACCCTAAGAGTGTCGGGTGACCCACTGCCCAGTCTCTACTGGAGGGTAAACCCTAAGAGTGTCGGGTGACCCACTGCCTAGTCTCTACTGGAGGGTAAACCCTAGAAGTCAGTGAGAAACCCAATGTCCAGTCCCGTAAAAGGGTAATCCACTGGAGGGAGGCTCGGAACCGTCATCGGGGACCACTTCTCAGCCCCGCTGGAGGTAAACCCGGCATCGGGGACCACTTCCCAGCCCCGCTGGAGGTAAACCCGAAACCGCTCTGGCCATCCCTGCTGGATGGTACTGCTCGGTGAACACCACTGTACTGGCCAACAGAACTCGGAGTGGGTATCGTGCATCCACCCAACTCCAGAATAAAACCAGGGGAAAACACTCAACCCTGCTGGTCTAAACCATCATGAACAGGAGGACCCTCTACGTCATGAGAGGTCAAAAGTACGCAAAGCAGAACACGACACGCATAAGGGGCCCACACGACGTGTGGCCCCAAGTCAACCCCAACCGAACGCACAAACGTTCTCAGGTACAAACAACCACATGTACCTCCAAGTGTTCCCGTATAATCCCAGAGTATGCCATGTTCCAACCCAAAGGCTATCGTGCACACAGCACCCAACGTCAACGCGAAGGCGTAACGTAACAACTCCAACCTGCCACCTCAACGGCTGAGGCACAGCCAACAACATCTCTTCAAGCATTTACATCACTCACACGGGAGTGCATGTTATCACACACCAAGGGTCCGCTACAAACACGGTAGAAGAACCGCCACCGAGGCACCTTCATATTTCCACATTTAATAAGATCACGTAAGAGGATCCGCTTGCCTGAACAGATTACACCATTGTAATCCTCGTGGAAAAACACACGAGATAGACTACTTACTCACCCGAAACGGTCAACCGGTGAAAAATGTACTATTCACCGTACCAACCCATGTGGGGCCCACCCCTAGATCCAGAAACTGAACAAACGGATCACAACACTGTGATCCCCTCGGAAAAACACATGGGATTCACTACTCAATCGCCCAAAATGGACACCCGGTGAAAAAGTTACTATTCACCGTAGCCAGGTCGGGTGGGACCCACACCACGTCCCCGAAAAAGGTCGGGCGATCTGCATCATCACAATGCTCTCGGAAAAACATGTCAAAAGCACTACTCACTTGATTGGAACAGATATCCAGAGAAAAAGATACATTCCGGCTTACCGCGCACGAGTGGTACACGCGGAACCCGCACCCCGGTCCCGAAGCGCTGCCAACGGATCGCACCATTGTGATCCTCTCGAAAAAGTACACAAGGTGGACTATTCAGTTTTCCAGAACTGACACCCAGTGATAAAGTTGGAAATCACCGTCAACTCCTGAAACGGCCCTCGCGGGGCCCGCACCATCGTGCCGAATTAGAGCGGGCGGATTGCACCGTTGCAATCCCCACAGAAAAACACCCTGAATCGATTACTCACATGCCCCGAGAAGACGTCCGATGAAAAAGTTGTAAAGCGCCGCACACAGCTCGAAATAAGGGTCATGGGTCCCACACCTCAACTCTGGTTTCAACACCCGAAACCACACTGGAAAACTCCTACTCGGCACCAGGGTCCCAACGCCGCCGACGGTGCTCAAAACGGACGTCGGACGCGTCCACGTCGTCCAAAATAAGATCCCCCGGAAAAAACGTCAAACCACTTAAAGTCGCGTCGCACCTCTGAGGCCCCTCGTTTCGGGAATTGAAAGTTACCGAAACCATCTCAAAAAGTCCGCCTTGATATGAGCTCTGCGCTGCCGCAGACGGCGCGCAAAACGGACGCCCGTAGCGAATGTTACAGGCGTCGGAAATTCAAAGGGGGAAACCCCCCCTCTTGGGCCGGACCGGCCCGGTCCGGCCGGTCCGCCCCACTCCGGCCGGCCCGCCTCCACCAACCGGCCAACACGTCCGGTCCGCTTTCCATGCGGAGACCCGCATCACGCGGGTCCCGGTCGCCCTGCACAGGGCCGCGCGTCGCGGCCCCTCAGTCTCGCGCCCCACCGTCGGCGCCCGCCACCTGGGACCCCGCCTGCGCTGCCGCCTGCCGGAAGGGCTCACCGCCGCGCCGACCTCCACCGACGACGCTGCCCGAAGCGCCCGCCGCCGCCGCAGAAAGGGCTCACTGCCGCTGCCATCAAACCCTCGCCGGAAACCAGCCTCGTGGCTGAAATACTTCAGAGGACCACCAGAAACGATCCGGTGGTCGAAAATTCAATCCGGATAGCATTCCAAAAATCTCAGGACAGGACCTATGAAATTATGGGCTTCGTTCAATGATCCAATGGCACGATTGAGCATAAATGGAAATTAATGCGGGGAAAAGGGTGTAAAACTCAAATCTGCCTACCTGCGGGCGGAACATCGACGCTTCTATGCTCGATCCAAGCTCCGCCGCGGCCAAAACTACCTCCAATCCGTCATTGTCGTCTTGGAGGAGGAGGAAGGAGGAGAGGGAGGGTGCTGCTGCCTGCCGTGAGTCCAGGTAAGGGATGTAAGGGGGAGGGGGGAAGTAAGCAGATATTAAGCAAATATCTGCTAAATCCCCCGGCCCGACTCGCCCCCGATTCCGCTCCCGACGCAGACAAAGAAGAGTGTGCCCCTAGGGTAAAAACGATGCTCCGAGCGCAATGGCAGTCTTGGAATCTTAATCTGAAGCCCCGTTCAAAAGTTACAACGACCACGCCTGAGGCCGCCAAATTATGAAAACGCCCCTGGCGGCGATTTTTCACAGAAAGTCTGCGCCCGAGAAAATTACACCCCTACTAGGGTAAACGGCACGTTCCGAACTCAAAGGTGCCCCCGGTTTCCCAATCCGAGCCACCGTTTAAGAGATACTTGAGTTAAGTCGTTAAATGAATAAATTAATTATTTAATTTATCCGTTCCACACTCCGATAGTGAGCGAGGGGTCCAAACGTCGTGCACCAACATGTTTCATGTTGTTCCTAGGGTAAAAACCCCATTCCGGACCCATCCGTGCACTCAGATCTCTAATCCTAAAAACTGTTTAGGAGTTATCCCATTTATTTGGCATGTCTAGTGTGAACGCACTGAAAAAATTTAATTTCGGCCACTCCGGGGCTTGGAATTGCACGTCGTCTGAAGGCAATGCTCTGGAATAACATCAAGAATATTCCAAAGTCTTTTGCAGAAAAAAATGTGTTCTTACATCATTCCCTCCTACAAGATTTTCGTCCCCGAAAATCAAAACCAGGGAACAACTCAGGGTACTAAGCCCGCATCTGGCTCTCCCGTACCCAGAAGAACTCATGCACGGTTCCGGGTCACTGCACACAGACCAAAGGATTTGATCTGTTCACGCGAGGTCTGCTCTCGCTGATGACGTGCATAGGAGCAGCCACACGTCTCCTCAGGTGAGTCACGCGGGAGACGCTATGCACCCAAATCGGCCTTTGGGGTTAGGGCAAGGCGGTAGACAACCTCGTCATCCCTTCGCACATTCTCAAACAGCCCAAAGGCCCTCGGGGGTAGCTCACCTCCCCGGCCGAACCTCTACGTCACATGTCACGACTGGAATCACCGCTCGCACCTGGAACAAGGCCCGATGATTCCCTCCTTCAGAATATCCATATGGTGAAACACCCAAGGATATCTGGTCACGCAAGATTTCACAGTCGATATCCCACGAGAAAGACTCTCTTACATGCTCGAAAGGCGAAGGAGTCGCTACCATCGACTAAAGAGGAAGGTTCCACACCTTCTACTCTACCAACACAAGGTTACACCGATGCCCCTCATCACCCTGGTAACAACCCTAGCAAGGATCAGGGAGAAAAAACATTTCACACGCAGGGCCTAACAATTATACTGCAAAAAGTAGAAGAGTTGTATAGCGTACCTCTTATCACCTCATGCTCTGCAGGATCGTAGACATCCAAAGCTCGCGGTTGTCCGCGGTCCCAACCGTCAGCTCTCGAAGCCTAACGTGGATCGCCTATTAGTGATGGGAAGACCTCTTGATGTCGTCCCCCACTCCCAGCTCCTCCTGCTCCTCTGCTAGCACCACCTCTCTGGGTACTACTCCGATCACGGCGCTTCCTCTATCGTGGTGGTGCACCTGCTGCCTGCCCGATACTCTCAGTGCGCCTGGTCGGGCAGTCTCACACCAGGTGACCTCAACCATCACAAGCATAGAACCGAATCTCTTTAGGCTGCACTGGTGCCCTCTGACTCCACTGTGGTGTACAACCACGCCCCTGAGTCCGGTTGTCAGAAAGCCACCTACGTCGAGGTTCTGCTTGCCAACACCCGCTAGCTACGGCAGAAGTCTCGGCTCCAACGTGCCTGCTGCCACCACAAACTCTAGAACGTGACAGGAAGCTCTCTGTCAACAGCACCTACTCTAGCACCCCGACATATGTGGAAATTCCCAAGGGTACTATTACAGCATGAATCTCTCGGCGGAGACCCTGCTCAAACTTCCACGCTCGGATGTTGTCGTCATGGACCAAGTCCGGGTAAAAGCGTGCACAGTTTGTGAAACTAGCAGCGTACTCGGCCACCATCATCCCTCCCTACTGAAACTGTAGGAGCTTCTGAATCCAAACGGAGCGTAAGCAGGAGGGTAAAAACTCCTCACGAAACAAAAACTGAAAGTCACCCCACGAAAGAGACAACTCGTCAAGAAACTGAGACACCAGACTCCACCAACGCCAAGCTGCTCTATGAAAAAGGTTGGCTGCCAAAGCCACTCTATGATCTTCCGGTGTCTGCACAAGCCTGAAAAGGCAAACCACTGTCTCCAGCCAAACCTCTGCTGCATGAGGTTCTGGCTCACCACTAAACCTCAACGGTCTCTGCCACTGGAACTCACGGAGTGCGCTCAAGCTCAGCCTGCTATGCTGAAACTGTCTGCTACTCAATAGGTGGGGGTGTTGCTACCGGCCCACCCGGAGAAAGGGGCTCGCATGATGGGTCCTGGACTGTGGCCTCATAGCTCACAGGGTCGTCGTCACGAACCCAAGCTGGTATCTTGGCTAGCTATATTCACGGAGACATCCTGAATACTATCAAGGAGTGTCGTGGTCAGATGAGCATATATGTACATAACAAAATCAACCATGGGGAGCTGACTCAAGAAGGATAGTCAAATACTCAATCCTATGTGATGCACAACCAATTTTTCCCTGAAAAAAGTGTCTCAGCATGCCGAGTTGACAAGCAGGTTATCAGGGTCCTGGTGAATGGATACGTCGGCCGCCACACCATCACTGGACTCCCTGGCCTGAGAGCAGCTCTCGAGACATGTTAACACTATTTCCCTAAATCCCAACCAATTCCTTTTTAGGGACGTCCTAACAACTTCCCAAGGAACGAACCACCTTTGATACCACTTTGTCATGACCCGACCCAACCCGGGCTCGAGCCGCAACTACCCCAAGCTCGCCTCCATAGGCCAGGGGCTGGTGACCAACGCTGAAGGCACAACAACATGGGGAGGCCTTTGCCTAAGTACCTGTACACAAACACGCAGCACACTCAATGCACAAGTGCAGAGTAAAATAAAAGACAAGCAGATTAAAGTGAAACTGCTATATATAAACCACCAAAAGTGCATCGACCTCTAATCAGTACAAAGAAAGTGCTGAAAGTAAACTGGAAATAAAAGGGGAAAAACACGTGCCTAAACAAAAAAGTGACACAACCCGGAAATAGGTAAACAAAAGAAAAACAGCTGGAAGGGTCCCCCACCTGGAACCCGACTCCGACCACCGCACGCGGTCCAAGCTCCCGAACTCCTAAGCTCCACTGAGGTCAGGACCAACCTGTTCGTCGACTGCAAGGGCACACCAGGTGTGGGAAAAGCCCAAGTAGGGGTGAGTATAAAAATACTCAGTAGGATATCCAGAAGGCTCAAGGGAGCAATAAAGGAGGTATTGAAGGGTGAGTAGTAGATCGAACAGGGAATAGTAAAGGAGTACAACAGAGAATGTAGTAGAGATTACAGCTCAACCCAACAAGCGATAGGAAGTAGACTCATCCAAACACAAGGATTTAGAAGCGGTGAGAAGGTGAACTTATCATCGAGTCTTCACTACCTATAGCAGGAGAGTAGACTCATCCAACCACGAGAAGCTAGACACGGAAATCACGTGGCATACCCCGTGCGTCTTCACCTCTCCTGGAAGGAGAGTAACCAAAACCCAAGGAGTGGGTATTGGAACCAGGTATACATATATATATATGCTCTAACAAGAAACCCGAACAAGATCGTAAGGGGATCCCCATCCCGTAGCTCAGCCCAGGAAAGCGAGTAGCCAATAGTCCCAGAAGTAAACATCATCGATGCCCAGCATCCCACATGCCTGCCCCGAACTGCAAGCCAAGAGGCTCAAATCACCACACCTTGAAACTATCCGGTTTGGGCGGCACTGACTCGCCTGCATGGTTTTAGGTCGCGTCACAAGGACGCATCTCAGTGGGAAAAGCGCCCCTCGTACTTGAGAGTTCTGGGTAAAGTAGAACCACACCTCGTCACCACCCTGAAGTTAAGAGTTATTCTCAAATTCAAGTCGTCACAAAACTAACCCGTACAACCAAGGGTCCCGCTCCGGTAGTCACAGAGTAAATCCACATACTAGCCTAGTATAAAGGACTGAGTCTGAAATGCCAATGGGTGACCCACTGCCCAGCCCTACTGGAGGGAAATTCATAATAAGATATCGAGTGACCCACTACCCAGCCCTGCTGGAGGGTAAACCCTAATACATCATTAGGCGACCCACTGCCCAGCCCTGCTGGAGGGTAGACCTGGGATAATTCGACAGGAGACCCAATGCCCAGTCCTGCTGGAGGGTAGACCTGGGATAATTCGACAGGAGACCCACTGCCCAGCCCTGCTAGAGGGTAGAACTGAGATAAGTCGCCAGGCGACCCACTGCCCATCCCTGCTGGAGGGTAGACCCTCAAGAGTCATCAAGTGACCCGCTACCTAGTCTCTGCTAGAGGATAAACCCTAAGAGGTCATTAGGTGACCCACTGCCCAGTATCTGCTGTAGGGTAAACCCTAAGAGTGTCGGGTGACCCACTGCCCAGTCTCTGCTGGAGGGTAAACCCTAAGAGTGTCGGGTGACCCGATGCCCAGTCTCTACTAGAGGGTAAACCCTAAGAGTGTCAGGTGACCCACTGCCTAGTATTTGTTGGAGGGTAAACCCTAAGAGTGTCGGGTGACCCACTGACCAGTCTCTACTGGAGGGTAAACCCTAGAAGTCAGTGAGAAACCCAATGCCCAGTCCCGTAAAAGGGTACTCTACTGGAGGGAAGCTCGGAACCGTCATCGGGGACCACTTCCCAACATCGCTGGAGGTAAACTCGGCATCGGGGACCACTTCCCAGCCCCACTGGAGGTAAACCCGGAACCACTCTGGTCATCCCTACTGGATGGTACTGCTCGGTGAACATCGTTGTACTGGCCAACAGAACTCAGAGTGGGTATCGTGCAACCACCCAACTCCAGAACAAAACCAGGTGAAAACACTCAACCCTGCTGGTCTAAACCATCATGAACAGGAGGACCCTCTACGTCGCGAGAGGTCAAAAGTACGCAAAGCAAAACAAGGCACGCACATGGGGCCCACACGACGTGTGGCCCCAAGTCAACCCCAACCGAACGCACAAACGTTCTCAGGTACAAACAACCACATGTACCTCCAAGCGTTCTCGTATACTCCCAGAGTATGCCATGTTCCAGCCTAAAGGATATCGTGCACACGACACCCAACGTCAACGTGAAGGCGTAACGTAACAACTCCAACCTGCCACCTCAACAGTCGAGGCACATCCAACCACATCTCTTCAATCATTTACATCACTCACACGGGAGTGCACGCGATCACACGCCAAGGGTCCGCTATAAACACGGTAGAAGAACCGCCACCGGGGCACCTTCATATTTCCACATTTAATAAGATCATGTAAGTGGATCTGCTTGCCTGAACAGATTACACCGTTGTAATCCTCACAGAAAAACACGTGAGATAGACTACTTACTCGGCCGAAACGGTCAACCGGTGAAAAAGGTACTATTCACAGTACCAACCCGTGTGGGGCCCACCCCTAGATCTCGAAACTGAACAAACAGATCACACCACTGTGATCCCCTTGGAAAAACAAACGGGATTCACTACTCAATCACCCAAAATGGACACCCGGTGAAAAATGTACTATTCACCGTAGTCAGGTCAGGTGGGACCCACACCACGTCCCCGAAAAAGGTCGGGCGATCTGCGCCATCGCAATGCTCTCGGAAAAACAAGTCAAAAGCACTACTCACTTGAGTGGAACAGATATCCAGAGAAAAAGATACATTTCGGCTTACCGTGCATGAGCGGTACCACGCGGAACCCGCACCCCGGTCCTAAAGCGCTACCAACGGATCGCACCGTTGCGATCCTCTCGAAAAAGTACACAAGGTGGACTATTCACCTGTCCAAAACCGACACCCAGTGATAAAGTTGGAAATCACTGTCAACTCCTGACCCTCATGGGGGTCGCACCATCGTGCCGAATTAGAGCGGGTGGATTGCACCGTTGCAATCCCCACGGAAAAACACCCCGAATCGACTACTCGCACGCCCCGAGCGGACGTCCGATGAAAAAGTTGTAAAGTGCCGCACACAGCTCGAAAGATGGGCCGTGGGGCCCATGCCTCAACTCCGGTTTCAACGCCCAAAACCACACTAGAAAACACTGCCTCGGCACCAGGGTCATAACGCCGCCGACGGCGCTCAAAACGGACGTCGGACGCGTCCGTGCCGTCCAAAACGAGATCCCCAGGAAAAACGTCAAACCACTTAAAGTCACATCATGCCTCAGAGACCCCTCATTTTGGGAATTAAAAATTCCCGAAACCATCTCAAAACGTTTGCCTTGACACGAGCTCCGCGCTGCTGGTTGCGCCCAAATTTACCCTACTGGTAAAAGCAGTCGATGTAGTACATGTAGGGGTCGAATCCACGGGGACCGAAGAAGTAACCTTGAGACGCTATGATTTGGTGAAGGATGGGCTATGAAGTAGCCAACTTTGGATTTAATTTTGGATGGTTTAAAGAACACTAAGAAAACTTAGTGAATTCAATTCAAATAAAATGGGTTGATGTTAGGATTATGCTCGGGGTGGATTGAATGAATTTTACTTCTTTAGACAATTTTGGTTTTATTAATTCTTGATGAATCCATTTTTCAAAGATAACACTACATTCATAATTTTCTGGTTTGGTACTTACTAAAAACAATTAATAATCTCCTATACACTTAGAGAACCAAATTCATGATCTCTCCGAGGTATATGGTCATTAATAATTGAATTTAGTTTGCTCAAACACAGTAAAGATGAAGAGTAGAAATAACTGAAGAATGGATGTCTTAAATTAATTATCCAATTAACAACAATTCGTTCATAAAATAACATTCAATCCAGCCTTTTCATCCTTCTAAGATCAACCCATTAAAGGGTTAGCCCTCCATTGATGGTATACTCTCAATGGTGGGCGGAAGATGGCTAACAAGAATTGGATTGAAGAAATTAAAACCGCGGAAATAACGAGCACTCCTCCGTGCGTGTGATGAATTCACATGTGCGGGTGTGAATAAATTCACACAACGATTCAATGGTATCAACGTGTGAAGAAAAGGAAAATAAAAAGTCAATAAGAATAAATTTTATTAAAATACTAAACGTGAATGAAAAACTTACATTAGAGAAATCGACGATGCCATTACAAAACGAAAGCGGGAAATTACAATTGAAAGAAAAACTTGGATTCAAAGGAAAATGTTAGATGATTATTCCCTTCACCAACAGATCCTTATATAGTCATATTAGGAGCCTTAGGTCCACCCCCAACAATTAAGAGAGTCAAAAGGAGGGTGAATAATCAAAAGAAAATTAACGTTACAAAGTTGACCACAAAACCAGCCAGATTCATCCTCCATTTTGACGTGTGCATTTGACACTTCATACGGCAGAAACTGAAGGTGTCATAAATAGAAAATATATTCTTCCCTGTGTCTTATAGAAGCTCTAAAAATTTTCAGGTGATTTGGTTTATCCTTTTTGGAGTTATGTTCAAAATGGTGGGCTGTTTTTATGAGAATTCTGCTATGGCCCACCATTTTAATTCAAAACTTCATCCCCTTGTATCTCATTGAAATATTCTGAATTAGCTCTGACCACAGTTTAATAAAATGATCCATATATTTTTCTCTTTCTACTGTAAAAATTTTAGCTTCATTGGGATTGGTTTGTGGGCCCCACATTTGTTTGATGGGCCTTAGGCCCATTATGCTTTCTCCGGAAAATTTCTGCATTCAGGTGCAAAATTCTCCATCTTCCCTTGGGATTAATCCATCGGACCTTAAAGATAAAATGTTTCAAACAAAGAGATCAATCATATCCTAAAATTTTAAATTCATAAAATGAATATAATGTTATCCACAAAAAATTGAATGATTGGGCCCAAATTTTCATTTTAAACATGAATTGCATTTAAGATGAGAAATGAATTTCTATTTATATAATGCACTAAAAAAAATGTTTATGGACTTTGGAAGAATGAATATAAAGATATTAAAAATGAATATTATCCACTTTCAGTGACTAATCACACCCCCCAACTTGATTTTTTCTAGTCCCGAGCAAAATAAATTACAAATATGAAATTCAAATCCCCTTTTCCAAAAACATTTTAATACACATTGCTCACCCAAATATCTCATACCAAAAAATTTATGGAACCTATAAAAATAATTTAAAAAAATCTAGTTCCATAATCATATCCCAAGCCCAAGCTCATTCCTTTGTTCAAATTCATCACCACATTTCATCCAATTTCAATTAAGCATGATAAAGTGTCGTGCATCACAAAAGATATGGGGCCCATTTTATTGTTCAAGGGGGAAAAAGGGAAGCGCTGGGTGGGAATCACATTAAACCTTAATATGAGTATCCATTTTTTTTATTTTTTTTGATGATTTTTTTTATCCACAATAGATATGAAAAGACTAACTCTGGTCAAGACAACTATGGAGTCGCGATCCCCAAGTGTCGGACGCCACACATATTGTCAATTCCATTCTCTACAATATAGATATAAAGCCTAACTCTGGGCAAGACAACTATAGAGTCATGATCCCCAAGTGCCAGACGCCACACATTTGGACAAAACATTGCTCTATGTGGTCATTATTTTTTTTTTATAATTTTTTTTTTGTTTTTTTTTAATACTCAAATTAAACTAAAAGTGACCCCAGAACCCTATTCTATAATAAAAGGGACCCAAGAACTCAAATTTATACCCACAATCCAGTAGACGTCCATTGTGGCATTTTTATTAAGAGGATGAAAATGTAAACTTTGAAAAATCACATCGGACAACCGCACTTTCCAAAAACTATGCTCATGAACTTAAACTTGCATTAAAATCAGAATCAAGGCATACAAAATTATTTTATATCCAATTTTAGAGTTTGCAATGTGTTTTATCATGTTCAAGGTTAGTGGAATTTTTCTTTTCATGCATGTTTTTATTCACGAAAAAAATCATTTTTTATCTCCCCCAACTTAGAATAACACCGTCCCCAGTGTTTAAAGAAAAGAAAAGTTAGAAGGGGGTAGGATAGGAGTTAAAAGATGCAATTGAGAATGATAAACATGGAAAAAATTCACCTGGTTTTTGAAGTTGAAGTTCGTGATGCTCCAGATTACTCCTTTGATCTCTTAGGGGATGTAGTCACCTCCTTGATTGAACATGTATCACCCAAAATAGTTCATGAACCATAAAAAGAAGGACAAAGCAGACAAAACAAACAACACATTGATTTATTTAATTCAAAGTATCATCATTTTTATGGGTTTTCATGTTTTTTTTAAATCAAACTAATGATATATTGTCTTCTTTTAAATTTCTAGGTAAGGTATTACTCAGGGATCACACCACGTGACATGGATGAATACAGTGATCCCCTTTCATACCCATCCATACTCATAAAAGAAGAACAGGTCAAGAGTCTAAATTTTTTTTAACCTACAAAAACATAAATAAAATAAACTAATGATACATTGTCTTCTTTATATTTTCTGGGTAAGGTATTACTCAGGGATCACACCGCGTGACATGGATGAATACGGTGCTCCCCTTTCATACCCATCCTTACTCATAAAAGAAGAACATGTCAATAGTCTATGGTAATATATTATATAAAAAAGAAAATGATACAAAATGATTAGAAACATAAAAACCATGGGTTGCCTCCCGTGCATCGCTTTTGTTTAACGTCGTTAGCTCAACTTGAACCCCCCAACTTATCCAATTCCAACTTTCAACATTTTTAAGATCCCATTTTTGTCCACTTCAACTTGATTTAGATTGATTTTTTTAGAATTTGATTCATGTGAAATCTCATGGTCAATAATGAGTGTGGAAGTCCAAGGAAATTTGGTAATGGTTGATTCAGTTGAATTTATAGTCTTTCCTAAGACATCAATGATCAAACCCCATTTTTGGGTTTCATGAGACGAATGAATGAAAACCAGAAGCTCTTGTTTATCACAAATGATGGGATACTCGAGTGGGGAAGGAAGGACAATTGTTTTGAGTTCAGGAAGATTGAAATTTCCTAAAGAATATTTTCAATTTGAATGAAAATCAGTTTCTTCTCCAAAAAATTTAGAATGAATTGATTCCTTATAAAAATATGTTTCATCCCCAAAAGTGTGCACTTGAATTATAGGAGTAGTTATGGGCTCAATGTTTGGGATTTCTCTCAATTGTTTAGTGATTGGTGGTCCTAAAAATTCACTAATGGAGCCATGTTTAGGAAACTCAATCCATGATGTCAAGTTATTATCTTTTGAATTCAAAAAAATCAATTTCTTCCTGATTTAAACACTCTTCAACTTGAATTTCAACATTACTTGACCAATTCACTTCATTATCTAACTCTGATTTCTCATTCTCTAAAGTGGGTTCTTTACATGTTTTAAAGTTTTGTAGTTCTAACCTCAAAGATGAAACCTCAGAATTCATTATCTCCGTATGATTACACAATTGTTCAAGAATTTTTTCAGAATTTTGGCTGATAGATGTTTGTACATCATGGATTTCCTCATTATTTATCTTTTTAATCATTCTTGATTGGTATGGAAATTGATCTTTTAAACATTCAGCATCCCATTGATTGTACATATCATCTGGTGTGGTGTATTCAATTAAGGTTTAGTCTATGAAATTATCTATGTGAGGTGTTTCCCAATATTGATTTCTAACATGATTATAGAATTGGTTTATGAAGGGGTATTTTGGAGGATAATCCATTTTAATTGATTGAAAATTGGTTTTGGTATTTTTCGGACACATAGAAACAGAAAAGGGAAAAGAGAAGATAAAGTAGGGTGAGAATAGAGAATTTGGGTGAGAAAAGAAGACGTGGGTCTAAGGTACTTACTTGGGTCCCCGGCAAGGGTGCCAAAATTTGGTTGCGCCCAAATTTACCCTACTGGTAAAAGCGGTCGATGTAGTACATGTAGGGGTCGAATCCACAGGGACCGAAGAAGTAACCTTGAGACGCTATGATTTGGTGAAGGATGGGCTATGAAGTAGCCAACTTTGGATTTTATTTTGTATGGTTTAAATAACACTAAGAAACCTAAGTGAATTCAATTCAAATAAAATGGTTTGATCTTAGGATTATGCTCGGGGTGGATTGAATGAATTTTACTTCTTTAGACAATTTTGGTTTTATTAATTCTTGATGAATCCATTTTTCAAAAATAACACTAGATTCATCATTTTTTGGTTTGGTACTTACTAAACACAATTAATAATCCCCTATACATTTAGAGAACCAAATTCATGATCTCTACGAGGTATATGGTCATTAATAATTGAATTTAGTTTGCTCAAACACAGTAAAGATGAAGAGTAGAAATAACTGAAGAATGGATGTTAAATTAATTATCCAATTAACAACAATTCGTTCATAAATTAACATTCAATCCAGCCTTTGCATACTTCTAAGATAAACCAATTAAAGGGTTATCCCTCCATTGATGGTATACACTAAATGGTGGGTGGAAGATGGCTAACAAGAATTGGATTGAAGAAATTAAAACCGCGGAAATAACGAGCACTCCTCCGTGTGTGTGATGAATTCACATGTGCGGGTGTGAATAAATTCACACTACGATTAAATGGTATCAATGTGTGAAGAAAAAGAAAATAAAAAGTGAATAAGAATAAATTTTATTAAAATACTAAACAGGAATGAAAAACTTACATTAGAAAAATCGACGATGCCATTACAAAACGAAAGCGGGAAATTACAATTGAAAGAAAAACTTGGATTCAAAGGAAAATGTTAGATGATTATTCCCTTCACCAAAAGCTCCTTATATAGGCATATTAGGAGACTTATGTCCACCCCCAACAATAAATTCACCCCCCCAACAATTAAGAGAGTCAAAAGGAGGGTGAAGAATCAAAAGGAAATTAACGTTAGAAATTTGACCACAAAACCAACCAGATTCATCCTCCATTTTGATGTGTGAGTTTGACACTTCATACGGCAGAAACTGAAGGTTTCATAAATAGAAAATATCTTCTTCCATGTGTCTTATATAATCCCTAAAAATTTCAGGTGATTTGGTTTATCCTTTTTGGAGTTATGTTCAAAATGGTGGGCGGTTTTTATGAGAATTCTGCTATGGCCCACCATTTTAATTCTAAACTTCAGATCCTTGTATCTCATTGAAATCTTCTGAATTAGCTCTGACCACAGTTGAATAAAATGATCCATATATTTTTATATTTCTACTGTAAAAATTTTAGCTTCATTGGGGTTGGTTTTTGGGCCCCACATTTGTTTGATGGGCCTTAGGCCCATTATGCTTTCTCCAGCAAATTTTTGCATTCAGGTGCAAAATTATCCATCTTCCCTTGCGATTCATCCATCAGACCTAAAAGATAAAATATTCCAAAACAGAGTGATCAATAATATCCCAAAATTTCAAATTCATAAAATGAATATAATGTTGTCCACAAACAATTGAATGATTGGGACCAAATTTTCATTTTAAACATGAATTGCTTTTAAGATGAGAAATAAAGTTCTATTTATGTAATGCACTAAAAACAATGTTTATGGACTTTGGAAGAATGAATATAAAGATATTAACAATGAATATTATCCACTTTCAGTGACTAATCACACCCCCCAACTTGAGTTTTTCTAATCCCGAGCAAAATAAATTACAAATATGAAATTCAAATCCCCTTTTCCAAAAACATTTTAATACACATTTCTCGCCCAAATATCTCATACCAAAAAAATTATGGAACCTATAAAAATCATTTAAAACAACCTAGTTCCATAAGCATATCCCAAGCCCAAGCCCATTCCTTTGTTCAAATTCATCCCCACATTTTATCCAATTTCAATTAAGCATGATAAAGTGTTGTGCATCACAAAAGATATGGGGCCCATTTTATTGTTCAAGGGGAAAAATGGAAGCACTGGGTGAGAATCACATTAAACCTTAATATGAGTATCCTTTTTTTTATTTATTTTTTGATGATTTTTTTTATCCACAATAGATACGAAAAGACTAACTCTGGTCAAGACAACTATGGATTCACGATCCCCAAGTGTCGGACGCCACACATATTGTCAATTCCATTCTCTACAATAGAGATATAAAGCCTAACTCTGGGTAAGACAACTATAGAGTCACGATCCCCAAGTGTCGAACACCACACATTTGGACAAAACATTGCTCTATGTGGTCATTATTTTTTTTATAATTTTTTTTTGAATACTCAAATTAAACTAAAAGTGACCCCAAAACCCTATGCTATAATAAAAGGGACCCAAGAACTCAAATTTACACCCACAATCCAGTAGATGTCCATTGTGGCATTTTTATTAAGAGGATGAAAATGTAAACTTTGAAAAATAACATCGGACAACCGCACTTTCCAAAAACTATGCTCATGAACTTAAAATTGCATTAAAATCAGAATCAAGGCATACAAAATTATTTGATATCCAATTTTAGAGTTTTCAATGTGTGTTATCATGTTCAAGGTTAGTGGAATTTTTCTTTTCATGCATGTTTTTATTCACAAAAAAAATCATTTTTTATCTCCCCCCAACTTAGAATAACACTATCCCCAGTGTTTAAAGAAAAGAAAAGTTAGAAGGGGGTAGGATAGGAGTTAAAAGATGAAATTGAGAATGATAAACATGGAAAAAATTTACCTGGTTTTTGAAGTTGAAGTTCATGATGCTCCAGATTACTCCTTTGATCTCTTGGGGGATGTAGGCACCTACTTGATTGAACATGTATCACCCAAAATAGTTCCTGAACCATAAAAAGAAGGACAAATCAGACAAAATAACCAACACATTGATTTATTTAATTCCAAGTATCATCATTTTTATGGGTTTTCATGTTTTTTTTAAATCAAACTAATGATACATTATCTTCTTTTAAATTTCTGGGTAAGGTATTACTCAGGGATCACACCTCGTGACATGGATGAATACGGTGATCCCCTTTCATACCCATCCATACTCATAAAAGAAGAACATGTCAAGAGTCTAAATTTTTTTTTAACCTACAAAAACATAAATAAAATAAACTGATGATACATTGTCTTCTTTATATTTTCTGGGTAAAGTATTACTCAGGGATCACACCGCCTGACATGGATGAATATGGTACTCCCCTTTCATACCCATCCTTACTCATAAAAGAAGAACAGGTCAAAAGACTGTGGTAATTTATTATATGAAAAAGAAAATGATACAAAATGATTAGAAACATGAAAACCATGGGTTGCCACCCATGCAACGCTTTTGTTTAACGTCGTTATCTCGACTTGAACCCCCCAACTTATCCAATTCCAAATTTCAACATTTTTAGGATCCCATTTTTGTCCACTTCAACTTGATTTAGATTGATTTTTTTAGAATTTGATTCATGTGAAATCTCATGGTCAATAATGAGTGTGGAAGTACAAGGAAATTTGGTAATGGTTGATTCAGTTGAATTTATAGTATTTACTAAGACATCAATGATCAAACCCCCTTTTTGGGTTTCATGAGACAAATGAATAAAAACCCGAAGCTCTTGTTTATCACAAATGATGGGATACTCGAGTGGGGAAGGAAGGACAATTGTTTTGAGTTCAGGAAGATTGAAATTTCCTAAAGAAGATTTGTAATTTGAATGAAAATCAGTTTCTTCTCCAAAAACATTAGAATGAATTGGTTCCTTATAAAAATATGTTTCATCCCCAAAAGTGTGCATTTGAATTATAGGAGTAGGTATGGGATCAATGTTTGGGATTTCTCCCAATTGTTCAGTGATTGGTGGTCCTAAAAATTCACTAATGGAGCCATGTTTAGGAAACTCAATCCATGATGTCAAGTTATTATCTTTTGAATTCAAAAAATCAATTTCTTCCTGATTTAAACACTCTTCAACTTGAATTTCAACATTACTTGACCAATTCACTTCATTATCTAACTCTGATTTCCCATTCTCTAAAGTGGGTTCTTCACATGTTTTAAAGTTTTGTAGTTCTAACCTCAAAGATGAAACCTCAGAATTCATTATCTCCATATGATTACACAATTGTTCAATAATTTTTTCAGGATTAGGGCTGATAGATGTTTGTACATCATGGATTTCCTCATTATTTATCTTTTCAATCATTCTTGATTGGTATGGAAATTGATCTTTTAAACATTCAGCATCCCATTGATTGTACATCTCATCTGGTGTGGTGTATTGGTCTATGAAATTATCTATGTGAGGTGTTTCCCAATATTGATTTCTGACTTGATTACAGAATTGGTTTATGAAGGGGTATTTTTGAGGATAATCCATTTGAATTGATTGAAAATTGGTTTTGGTATTTTTCGGACACACAGAAACAGAAAAGGGAAAAGAGAAGATAAAGTAGTGTGAGAATAGAGAATTTGGGTGAGAAAAGAAGACGTGGGTCTAAGGTACTTACTTGGGTCCCTGGAAACGGCGCCAAAATTTGGTTGCACCCAAATTTACCCTACTGGTAAAAGCGGTCGATGTAGTACATGTATGGGTCGAATCCACAGGGACCGAAGAAGTAACCTTGAGATGCTATGATTTGGTGAAGGATGGGCTATGAAGTAGCCAACTTTGGATTTGATTTTGGATGGTTTAAAGAACACTAAGAAACCTAAGTGAATTCAATTCAAATAAAATGGGTTGATCTTAGGATTATGCTTGGGGTGGATTGAATGAATTTTACTTCTTTAGAAAATTTTGGTTTTATTAATTCTTGATGAATCCATTTTTCAAAAATAACACTACATTCATCATTTTTTGGTTTGGTACTTACTAAACACAATTAATAATCCCCTATACACTTAGAGAACCAAATTCATGATCTCTTCGAGGTATATGGTCATTAATAATTGAATTTAGTTTGCTCAAACACAGTAAAGATGAAGAGTAGAAATAACTGAAGAATGGATGTCTTAAATTAATTATCCAATTAACAACAATTCGTTCATAAAATAACATTCAATCCAGGATTTGCATCCTTCTAAGATCAACCCATTAAAGGGTTAGACCTCCATTTATGGTATACTCTCAATGGTGTGTGGAAGATGGCTAACAATAATTGGATTGAAGAAATTAAAACCGCGGAAATAACGAGCACTCCTCCGTGTGTGTGATGAATTCACATGTGCGAGTGTGAATAAATTCACACTACGATTCAAAGGTATCAATGTGTGAAGAAAAGGAAAATAAAATTTTAATAAGAATAAATTTTATTAAAATACTAAACGTGAATGAAAAACTTACATTAGAGAGATCGACGATGTCATTACAAAACGAAAGCGGGAAATTAAAATTAAAAGAAAAATTTGGATTCAAAGGAAAATCTTAGATGATTATTCCCTTCACCAAAAGCTCCTTATATAGGCATATTAGGAGCCTTAGTTCCACCCACAATAATAAATTCACCCCCCAACAATTAAGAGAGTCAAAAGGAGGGTCAAGAATCAAAAGGAAATTAACGTTACAAAGTTGACCACAAAACCAGCCAGATTCATCCTCTGTTTTGACATGTGCGTTTGACACTACATAAGGCATAAACTGAAGGTGTCATAAATAGAAAATATCTTCTTCCTTGTGTATTATAGAATCTCTAAAAATTTCAGGTGATTTGGTTTATCCGTTTTTGGGTTATGTTCAAAATGGTGCGATGTTTTTATGAGAATTCTGCTATGGCCCACCATTTTAATTCTAAACTTCATCCCCTTGTATCTCATTGAAATCTTCTAAATTAGCTCTAATCACAGTTGAATAAAATGATCCATATATTTTTCTCTTTCTACTGTAAAAATTTTAGCTTCATTGGGATTGTTTTGTGGGCCCCACATTTGTTTGATGGGCCTTAGGCCCATTATTCTTTCTCCAACAAATTTCTGCATTTAGGTGAAAAATTCTCCATATTTCCTTGGGATTAATCCATAGGACCTAAAAGATAAAATGATTCAAACAAAGTGATCAATCATATCCCAAAATTTCAAATTCATAAAATGAATATAATGTTGTCCACAAACAATTGAATGATTGGGCCCAAATTTGCATTTTAAACATGAATTGCATTTAAGATGAGAAATGAAGTTCTATTTATGTAATGCACTAAAAACAATGTTTATGGACTTTGGAACAATGGATATAAAGATATTAAAAATGAATATTAGCCACTTTTAGTGACTAATCAGCTGCCGCAGACGGCGCACAAAACGGACGCCCGTAGCGAAAGGTACGGGCGTCGAAAATTCAATGGGGGAAACCCCCCTAATGGGTCGGACCGGCCCGGTCCGGCCGGTCTGCCCCGCTCCGACCGGCCCGCCTCCAACAACTGTCTGACATGGCCCGTCCTATTTCCACGCACAGACCCACGTCACGTGGAGACCCGCGTCACGCGGGTCCTGGTCGCCCTGCACCGGGCCGCGCGCCGCGGCCCCTCGGTCTCGCGCCCCACCGTCGGCGCCCACCGCCTGGGACCCCGCCTGCGCTGCCGCCTGCCAGAAGGGCTCATCGCCGCGCCGACCTCCACCGACGCCACTGCCTGAAGCGCCCTCCGCCGCCGACAAAAGGGCTCACCGCCGCCGCCATCAAACCCTCGCCGGAAACCGGCCTCGTGGCCGGAAAACTTCAGAGGACCACCGGAAACGATCCGGTGGTCGAAAATTTGATCCGGATAACATTCCGGAAAGCTCAAGACAGGATCTACACAATTATGGGCTTAGTTCTATGATCCAATAGCGTGATTGAGCATAAATGGAAATTAATGCGGAGAAAAGGGTGTAAAACTCAAATCCGCCTACCTGCGGGCGAAACGCAAACGCTTCTATGCTCGATCTGAGCTCCGCCGCGGCCAAAACTGCCTTCAATCTGTTGTTTCCGTCTTGGAGGAGGAGGAAGGAGGAGAGGGAGGGTATTAGTTCCTTCCATGCTTCCAGGTAAGGGAGGTAAGGGGGAAGGGGGGAAGTAGCAGATATTAAGCAAATATCTGCTAAATCCCCCGGCCCGACTCGCCCCCGATTCCGCTCCCAACGCAAACAAAGAGGAGGGTGCCCATAGGGTAAACACGATGCTCCAAGTGCAACGGAGGTCTCGGAATATTAATCCAAGGCCCCGTTCAAAAATTACAACGACCACACCCGAGGCCGCCAAATTACGAAAACGCCCCTGGCGGCGATTTTTCACAAAAAGTCCGCGCCCAAGAAAATTACACCCCTCCTAGGGTAAATGGCACATTCCGAACTCAACAGTGCCCTTGGTTTCTCAATCCGAGCCACCATTTAAGAGATACTTTAGTTAAATTGTTAAACGAATAAATTAATTATTTAATTTATCCGTTCCACGCTCCGATAGCGAGTGAGGGGTCCAAAAGTCCCGCGCCGACATGTTTCATGTCGTTCCTAGGGTAAACACCCCATTCCGGACCCATCCATGCACTCAGATCTCTAATATAAAACACCATTTAGGAGTTATACCATTTATTTGATGTGTTCAGTGTGAACGCACTGAAAAAATTTAATTCCGACCACTCCAGGGCTCGGAATTGCACGCCGTCTGAAGGCGCTACTCTGGAATAACATAAAGAATATTCCAAATTCTTTCGTAGAAAAAACTAGGTTCTTAAAATATAATCTCCAATGGTCTAATGGACTGAATTTACACTCTCTTGTGTGTCCCTTGAACCATCTTCCCCTTTTAGAATGTTTCACAAATAAATTATCTTTCTATTTTGAGTTTAAGAAGGTCTCTCACCACTCCATGTTTGGAAATATTTCTCATGTTACTTTATCCTAAATGGAAAAGTCCCCTATACCACATATTACTCTTATCCTTCCACTCATATAACATGAATTGGATGGATTACCAATTTGAAAAAGTTTCCACTTATTCTTTCACCTCTTGTAATGAATATTCCATCATTGAAATTATTAATGGTACATGATTTATTTTGAAAGATAACTTTATTACAATCATCAAAAAACTAGATCACACTTAATTAATTTTGTTTCATACCTTTCATAAATGAATCATTTTTTTATTTGATTCCCTTAGACTCAATTTCAGCAGTTCCAACAACACTGATATAAAGGAACTATCAGTGTTGAATGTCACTTCTCCTCTGTCATGTTCATTTATATGTTTTAATATATTTATATCTCTAGTCATGTGTGAGTAACAAAAACTATCAAGTATCCATGACTTTCCTTTATTATCAGCCTTCAATGTCAGTTCGATAATAAATAACTATTCTTCTTGACTTTTCCTTTAAACTTATTTGACCTTTTATTTTTAGGAGAACTGTCCAAGGGGATTCTTCATACACTTGTCAACATAATTTCCCCACCGATAACATCTCCCATAGATTTATTCCAAGTATTCAATTTGGTTTTGAGTGGCTATACTTGAACCATTTTTATTTACAACCTTCTTCTTTATAGACTCATCCTTTTACATATTAGAGTTATTACCCCTTGATTCAAACCATTTTCTAGGTAAATAAATTTTACACCAGAAATTGTGGGCTTTATTGAAAAACATCCCACAACACCAGAAATAACCATTTAATTTATATCTTTTAGAATAATTGAAATTTTTCTTGGAAAACTGTTATCTAGATTTATAATTTTACAGTACAAATTTGGTTTAACTTGCCTCTATTTGTGAGTAGATAAATTTCATGGCTTTATATTTTTTAATTTAGATATGGGAGGATATTTATCCCTATTTTTCATAGAAAAATCAGATTTTATATTTTGATGTTTTAAAAGTATATATTTAACCTAATTTTTTTATTCTTGTAATCTCACTTGTTGTAGATCATTCATATATAACTTCAATATTTTTCATCAAGTCTTCTTTCAACTTTTTCAACTCATTTTTAGCTGTAAGATGTTTTGATTAAAAATTGTTTAGATCTTCTTCTTTCAAATCTAATTTATCTTCATGATCCTTCAGTATCTTCTCATTATTAGAAAATTTCAACTTGGATTTCTTGAGTTCTTTAATAAGATTATTTTACCTTTTTATATACTCTTCATTTGACACAATATTCTTCCCATTAACTTTCTTCAAAAATTTAATCTACTTCTTGATCTTTGTATTTTTTTCAATACATTCTTCCAATTCTTATTTGATCATGTGAACCATGTAAGTTTCTTCACCTCTTTCCTTGTCACTTCTTGAGGATTTTTCTTTCCTCTCCACATATGCTATAGAATTTTTAAATTTCTTAGAAACATAATTCCTTGATTGGCCTCAAGATGAAGTGTTTTCATCTTATTCTTTACTTGTCAAACTTATTTTTTCCTCAAGAAACTTTTTCATATTATCACCATCCTTGTTCACTGATTTAGATCCATTTCCCCACTTACTATTTTTAGGTTTTACATCAGGTTGCTCATAATCATACTCAAGAGTATCCTTATTAAAATAGTTAATAACAAAGTTCCCTATACCTCCATACTTAAATCATTTCAAATGTATCTTTCCTTTATATTTTCCTTTTACTTTTCTGAAATTTTTAGAGATAGGAGATACCACCCTTTATAGTCGCCATTTTTTATCATATCTATCATTAAAATCACTAGATTCTTCAGTAGATTTTTTATTTCAACTTGATTTTCCTCATGACCTAAAAATCCATTTCTTCTTTCACCTTATTTTTAATTTCATAATCCTTTCATATTTTATAGGCAATGATAATATTTTGTAGCTTATCAAGTGAAAGACACCCCTTGTATTTAAGAGTATAGATCTTAAGATCAAACCTTTCAGAGAAGTTCCTCATGATTTTCTTTGCAATGGTGTGATCATCTAGTTTGTCACTAAAGCCTCTATTATTGCTCATAATTTCATTGAAACTAGTGAATGAATCATCAATGATTTCCTCTTCATCCATTTTAATATCCTAAAACCTGATTCTCTATATTTATAGCTTTGATTATCTGACTTTAACATTTACCTCATAATGAATTTAAATTTTACCACTAAATTCTTGGGCAGTTTAAAGCCCCACCACCTTATTGAAGACTATATCATAATGTAACATGAAAATGGAATTTCTATTTTTCCATCAACCTCAAGATTCCTTTTATCTATAAATAAAAATCATCCACCCCTTTGTATAGGTGGAAAACACACTGAAGAAGCATCAAGAACTTCAATACTAAGATATAACAAGTAAGACAACATTATATCCTTCCATCCATGAAAGTTATTTGCATCAAATTTAGTAAATCCTCTACTGTTCAAAGAATTTATATTTGTCATCTTTCAGTAAAAATCAAGAATCTAACAGAGGTAACCTTCAGCCCTAATAACAATTTTTAGTGCCAGTGGATCGAATGGATACATTTAGAGGGGGTGAATTAGTGTAGCCTAACATTTATAAATTTTTTCTTTAGAAATTAACCTATATGATTGATTAAGATATAATTATATATCTTGAATTTTTACACCAATCCTTGCATAATAAATGTATAAAATAAAGAGGAATAAGCCACACCCCAATTTTTATAAGGTTCAACCTCCATGTGAGAGCCTACTCATTATTTTATCCAGTTATTATCCTCATCCAATGATTTTATACTATACATGTTACACAAAATTAAAGTGGGTATGGAGGTATCATTCTCCAAAATTTCACAACTCCCATTGGTTAAAATATTTTTATATTGACTCATACCAATTACAATGAAACAAAAACACTGTCAGTTAAGAAATAAATTCATTCAGATTTTAATTTCTTTAACAATAAAAAATAAATCCTTCTATTCAAACTAGAATGAAAATATACAGGGTATACAACTCACTCTTCAAGAACAATGACCCTATAAATTACTTGGTGAATAATCACTTAAGATATCATTATATTCTTTCCCACTGCATGCAAACCATCGAAGGTAGGTTTCTTCTCCT
This sequence comes from Viscum album, assembly GCA_963277665.1. Taxonomy (NCBI): domain Eukaryota; kingdom Viridiplantae; phylum Streptophyta; class Magnoliopsida; order Santalales; family Viscaceae; genus Viscum; species Viscum album. Next base: position 1,871,191,119 of record OY728163.1, read on the forward strand.
CAACTCTAAAATATGGAGAAGGTATATTTTTTTATCACGTACGCCTTAGATTTAGATACCCACTATTATTATTTTCAGAGAGTCCCTCTCCTCGACATACTCTCTTATATCTTTCTCAGTTTTTTTATTCTCTTTCTCATTGATCCACTTTTTCTATACAGATGATGCATTTAAATCAAGGTTCACTTAAATATACCACAAATGAATATATTTCAGGATGTCTCAAGACTACTTATATAAATCACAATGATCAAATAACCAGTTTCATCACACATAATCATTCATGAATTACTCATTAAACTCTTCACATGGGTTAGACTCTCATGTCCTCTCATGAATTATTCCAAAAACATACTTTTATTTCTAAGATAATAAAATATTTTAGGAACACGATAGATCAATTTCCAATAAAAATAATACAAACACATGTATTTTTGAATTCTATAAATTCCCATCAAAGATATATTCTTCTTTCCAATGTTTTAGCCTCAACTCTCATCATCTTCAACCAGCTAATGGAGAAAATTGGTTTTTCACTATACAAAAATACTTAATATCTTGTCAGTTTTTTAATTCAAACATTTGAAACATAATCTTAAATTACAACAAGATTTTCATGTGATTATATAAATTAGGATCAGTGAAGAATTATCACAATTACTTCTACATTATTCTTAAAAACATATCAAATTTATTTTAAATTCTCCCTTATTCAGTTATTTTCATGTTGTATTGTGTTCTTCATGACATGAATATCACAACCCCTTTATAAATCTTAAATCAAAATCCTATTGTGATGTTTTAAACTATAAATAATAGCTTTAACATCATCCAGTTTTGTTTCCTTCATAAGAATTTTAAATAAAGGGAATTCCATCTTTTATCCTATAGTGTTCTCAAAAGTTCACAAAGGGGTGATCCTTACAATGTTGGTAAAATAAACCTTACAATCTAGAAATCATCTTTACATAGATAAAAAATAATGTTTATGCAGTCCTGAATAATGCTTAAGTTGATATTATAATGGTTGTGTAGAGTTAAAATGATATTTATATGGATAGAGTGACTCTAACACAAGGGGATAATACTTACAAAGTTAATTATTCACCCATATGAAATCCATGAATCTTCATTAAACAACTTTATAACCATCCTTATAAAGTCATCCTTTGCATCAAAATGATCTGTATTCTTACAAGGAAAACTCTATGTGTTTTATATATTTTTGGTATTAAAGGTGAGCATAATCCTTATGAAAAAATGACTTATCCATTTTTTTAAGAAATCTATAATTCCATAATTCATCAAATATTTATCAAACTCCCTAAAATCATCTCAGATCCACTCAAACCTTCTAAAAAACATTCCAAATACCTTCAAACGCATCTCATCAACCTTCAATGATTCTCAAACATAGTATTCAATAAACACCACCTTATTTAACAATCCCATATGGAACTTCAGTCTCCACCTTTGGATTTGTTTGGAACTATATTTAACCCTTTTTAGGTCCACTCAATAATGTTTACAAGAACCATCAAATAAAGAACTTTTTCTTATGATAATTTTCCTGTACCACACCACCAGATAAGATAATGTTTTTTTAGAGAATTAAAACTCTTGGTGATAAGAAATTATGGAAAAATGGCATAGATAAACCCACCTCAATTTACACTTCCATTCTTTTTTCTCCTTCAGCTCATCACAATATTATCTCCCCATTTTTTCAATAACCATAGCTCCAGATCAATAAATATTGCACATTCTTCCTTTCAAAAAGATTTTTTCCCATTTAGATAAAGATTTGTTTCATTATCCCCCATGAATATATAATCTAAAGAATAGTGGGGGTTATTTATATACATATTTAGGTGAGAAGTGAATACTAAACATAAAGGCATGGCCTTATATCAGAAAAAATCTATTTTGTCATGCATTTAGTGAAAATTTCTACAATTTTTTTCTTAGTGAAAATGTATTCCAGGTTTACATCACCATTAACCACATTTTCATTGATGAAATGATACTTAATATCAATGTGACTTGATATTGAGTATTGAACTGGATTATTTGAAAGATCAATGAAACTTTGATTGTCACAAGAGATTTTAAGTTGATTGTCAACATGAACTGTCAGGTTTTCCAGTTGTACTTGCATCCACAAAACCTGTGTGAATGATTTTATAGTTTCTATAGACTCTACTTTAGTCGCTCTTAATACTACAAAATTATTCTTGTTGGTACACCATAGCACACAAATTTATCCAAGAAATAATCATCCACTTTATGTAGACCTTCTATTAGTGTAATATCCAACCCAATCAATGTCTTTATAGCTCTGCAACATAAAATCAAATCTGTTTTTATAGTGTAGGCTAGAGTTTGGTGTGAATTTCACATATCTTAAAAAAAATGACTTCCAACATGTGAGAATATTTTGGATCACTTTGAAATATAGAACATATAGACACATAAAATAAAATATCAGGTCTAAAATCTATTAAATAAAGAATATTTCTAATATGTTTTCTGAAATCTATTTGATTAATACTACGCCCAGCCTATCTTTTTACAATTTAGTTCCAATAGATATGGGTGTAGAGGTTTCCTTGAAAATTACCATACCAAATATCTTAATCAATTTATTGGTATATCTATATTGGGATAAGAAAATATAATCATCCCCTTGAATAATTTGAAATTGAAAAGGCCTACCCAAGATTGTTGTATCACTAAGAGGGGGGTGAATCAAAGATACCCTTTTTCTTTTAAGTTTAATTTTTTAAAACAGACTTTTCCTCCTATTAAAGGTTTATCACTTTTCAAAAAATAAAAAATTCACATATACACAGGACCACAGATATTTACAAGGTTCAATACTCAACAATAGTAGCTACATCCTTGGTATGGTATAGAATCAATCCAATGCCACATAATCCATTAGAAAAAAAATATTTTGTGTGGATAAAAACAAGTAGGATATACCCTTACACTTGTGTAGCACTATGATCAATACAATAGTGTATGTGATACTTCTAGAACAAACGATGTAATAAAAGTTTGTGTAATGATATAAGAAACTTTCACTAATTTCTTCCAAACATGTTACTGCACCACCTTATCAACTTTTACTTTTGATAAATGTCAAAACAATTCTTCACTTTCCTACCCAGCAATAGGTAATAACTTCTTCATACAAACACTGAATCTAATGGATCAATCTTATTCTTCGGTCTTATTTCTCAGTCTAGAAATATAAATATTCTAGAATACTCCTAAAACAATTCTAAACTGCTTCTATCTTAGTCTAAAAATCTCAGTCTGATTGCATAGTCTAATATAAGAAACTCTTACATATAACTTTCTTCTGTCTGAAAAACATTTTCAGGTAAACTCTATCTGAAAAATTCTTCTCACTAGAACTTCATAACTTCTCTCTCTTCTTCCACACATGAATAGTGTTATAATCTATCAGAAATTACTATATACTTCCTTCCTTTTATAGGTGCACCAAAAGTGGAAAGGGAAGGAACTTACTTTCATTTTCCAGCTCAATGAAATTTCCTTAACTTTGAATCTTACTTCTTTGACTTCTTCAACACTTCTTAACACTTCTTGAATCTTTTTGAAACTTCTCTAATCTTCTCACAACTTCATCTGGATTCAAAATTTCTAACCATTTTTCAATTTGATTCCAATTTTCATTTCAATTTCTTCATTATGATGAATACATATATATGATAGTAGACTCTTCATTATGTTGCTCTATACTAATTGATCATATGAAAAGAAAATGACTTCTCATTATGATGATCAGTACCAAATGAAATCAAAATTCTCACTAAAATTCTCTTTACTGACTGTTAGAAATAAAACATTGAAACCATTCTACCATAAACATAACTACAACTTCGTTAGTCTTCAGTTTCCTTTATTTTTTCATAAACATAGTCGCAACTTCTAAAGATGTTAGCAAACCTCGGCAACACTTAAACATTGACTTCAAACCCTCTTGAAACAAAATTACATAAGACTCCTTTTCTTCTTTTCTTTATACTGATGATCCTACATCTCATGACTTTATTGGTGTCAGATCATGTCTGATGGATCAGTCTCTACCTCACTCCAATTGATTTTTGTCAGTGCTAGTCTGATGAGTCAGCACCACTTCTTGTCTGATGACTCTTGGCCCAACTGTAAAAAATAAAATTTATTCATTCATTCATAACCCAAATGAAAAATTAATCAACCAGGTGGAAATGGTTGACTACATTTTTGATCATCATCCAGTTGATCAGTCTCTCGCTTTCTTACATGCATAAGTTCCAATAAACTCCACTTTATTATCTATCTCCACAAACTTTCCTACCTCCAATTGATCGGTGGCATACGGTGTCTGATGTATCGGTGTCAGCAACTTATTTCCTTATCTAATTATAGAAAAAACAATCTTCTATCATTCTCTAAATTCTTTATTCAAATATTTGTATCTTTAGGCTTATTGGTCTGAATGAAAACAAGAACCTTTATCTTTTCACATTTCAAAAAAAACTTTGCATCCTTTAAACAATTTTGTATCTGGTGATCTCACACTAATGAACTAAGACTGGAAGAATTTTTCTTCAAACTTTCTTCTTTCAAAAACTCCTACTTTTATCATGACTTGGAGAACTTAGAATCATTGTAGCATCATCTGGCTAGAATTGGAAAGTATTATAACTTCTCATCATTCCATGAATTCCTTCTTTCTAATCAAACCTCAACCTAATTGGAAGCACTTATTCTCCCCCTTTCCTTCACAAGGCTTGCATCCCAAGTTTCTTAGACAAATTATGATATTTGGGAACTTAACGAACAACAAAGCATCATAAGATTTATATTGGATCCATTCAGAATCTGGTACATATTCTTATACCGATTCAAACTTTCATTTTGAACCCAAGGTGAGTCAGATGAACAACTTCACTTTCAAAGTATCTCCAGAATATAAAATTAAAAAAATAAACTTTCTTATGAAAAGTTCATCTGATGTTTTGATTACAATTCATCATTATGTCCCAATCACCTGACCACCAAATCCTGCAAAGTGAGGTGATTTATTTTTCTTGAAAACAAAATACAACATAATGTAAAACAAACATCACAACCTTCTTTTAGCTTTAAAAAACTCTTCTAGCCAACTTGGTCCCAACAATATCCCCCTTTGGATTTTTTTTTCAACCAAGGTTAATAAATCAATGAAATTTTTAACCTCAAACAATGGATCACTTATCAACAATTCTAAGCCTACATGATCTAACTCGTTATAGAAAACACGAATCATTGAAATCAAAATCATGTTGTCCAAAATTAGTGACTTACAAAAATTTATCATATTTCAAATATTATTTGTATTTCACCTTTCAAAACTTATTGATATTTCATATACATGTACAAAGTTTCCTAAAACTACTCCAACAAAATTTTAGAGTTATTCACACACTTACATTCTAAGTTCACAACTTACCCACAACTCCCCCTACATACATGCTTTCTTAAAAGGTTTAGCACATATCAATGGACGGATTTATGAAACAATTCTCCCCCTTGATGAAAATATCCAAATACTAGATGAGATAGGGGACATGAACGCATTCCTAAACCTTGGATAAAAAGAGTTTTGATGACCATGTTCAACCTCATCTTGAAAAATGCTTCCTTCGGTAAATGTTTTATGAACATGTCAGCAAAATGTTTTGATTAGGGAACATACTCTAGCTTCAATTTATTATTCTACACATGCTCTATGATGAATTGTTATTTGATGTCAATATATTTTGAACAATAATTTTATACAGGTTTTCTTGTAAGTTTGATGGAACTCTGATTATCACAACCCAAGAGAAAGGGTACCAACATACTCAACTTGAGTGGCAACTGAGTCTTCTAACTCAGCCTTTTTACACATAATTTGGGTAAAATATTGAGTGTAAACAACATACTCAGGTTTAGTTATGCTAAGATTTACTAAATTTTGTTTCTTAGTGTTCCAACTAACACAAATTTTCCCCATAAAAAATCCACCTAATTTGGATCTTATATCATCAATATTTCTTACCCAATCATCATTTTAATACCCAAAAAAATCAATACTTTATTAGATATCATACCATATTCTAAAATCTATTGTGCCTTTGATATCTGAGAATTCTTTTTCCAGCTAATAGATGTGATTCTTTTGGATCACTATAAAATATTTCACATAAGGTAATAGCATAAATAATGTTTGGTCTTGAGGTAGTCAGATACAAAAAACTTACAATAAACTTTTGAAACTCTATAGAGTCAACTTCCTTACCTTCTACATATTTAGTCAACTTGGCTACCAATTAAATTGGTGTGGAAACAGGTTTTTAATTTTCTATACCAAACTTCTTAAGAAGTTCCTTAATATACTTTTCTTAAGAAAGAAATATATTTTTCTTCTTTTGTGATATTTTTAACCCAAGAAAGTATTTTATTTATCCTAGAATGGAAATGTCAAACAACTTTTTCATCTCTTCAGCAAGTCTTTCACAAGTTATTTCATAATTCCCAACAAAGATAATGCCATCAACATGAACAATTACCATGAGGGAAAAATCCTGAATTTATTTAATGTACATATTACTATCAACACTTCCTTTCTTAAAACTCATCTTTCTTAAGAAAATATCCAATTTGGAATACCATGACCTCAAAACTTTCTTTATCCCATACAATGATTTATTTTACTTACACACATAAATTTAATTCCTCTAAACAACAAATCTTAGTGGTTGTTCAATATAAACTTCTTTATCAAGTTATCTATTCAGAAATGTCGACTTCACATCCATCTGAAATATTTTGTAACTTTGTTGTGCGGTAATAGAAAGAAAGATTATAATTGTTTCTAATCTTTCCATCAGAGAAAAATTATCATAAAATTTAATTCCCTATATCTATGTGTAACCTTTGTACACTAATCTTACTCTCTTTCTTATCAATTCACCATATTCATTTATCTTGTTTCATAAAACCCATTTTGTACCAAAAACATTTCTATATTTTGGTTTAGGTATGATTTCCCAAGTGTCATTCTTCTCAATCTGATCTAACTCTTCATGTATAGCTTAAACCCATTCTGGATGCTCAAATGATCTGTTCACATATTTCGAATCCACTTCTGAATAAAAAGAAGTATGTGTAATAACTTATGATGTTATTCTTGTTTGACCCATTTTATGTTGATTGTAGAGACCCGATTTTTGCCTTGTAAGACTTTGAAATATTTCTATATATATTTACAGAGCTAGGAGCTAAGAAGGAATGTGATTTCGAGGTCTGGTGTGCCTATAATTAATTTTATAATAATATTAAATATATTTTATATCACACACACATAGATTCTTAAAGAAAATATGATAAATATAAAATGGAAGCTCAGATCAGAAATCTGAGACTACCATTGAGTCTGGAACACATTTTTTACCCTAGGTGCAACCTAAAATGAGTCAGCACGGGGCATTCATACATATCTCCTATTGGCGGTATGTCCAATGGATCAATTAATTGTTTAATTCATTCATTCATTCATTTTAACCTAAATGAAATTTCTATAAGTATATTGTTATGGAAATTCACCTAGGGTTAGCCTCATAATCCTGAGATCTTCTTAAAGCTTCTCATTCCTCCTTTTGTTGGCGGATCAAATAGAACAATGATGAAACTCTGGATCATAGCATATCAAGATGTAGTGAATTCAAAAACTTCCTTCGATCATTGGTTAGCACGTTCTTTGAAGAAGAAGAATCCAATATCCAAGTAGGAATTTTTCAATTTTTGTCTTTCACCCTCTTTGATTAAATTTATTGAGAAGATTGATCCTTATTTTAGATTTGCGCTAATTACAGCCTTTCCATGTGCCTGAGTACTGATTCAATTGATTTTCCTTTGGTTTTATAACCCGGATATCCATTTTATTAATCATTTTACAAGAAATCTTGGCCAATGATGTTTAACAATCTGTTATTTTTCTTTTCTCTCTCAATTTCTTCACATTCATCACCGGTTTGACTCTAAGGTCTCAGTTTGACATTTTTGGGTAGTACCGAGCCTGATCAGACCCCCAAAATCACAATGGTTTCATGAATGATAGAGGGATCAATGAAGTGTGGATAGATCCTAATTTTTTACGGGCAATGGAAGATCATTTCAATGATATATAGCCGAATCATTGTCTATGGAAGGTGAGGTGTGTACGAGTCGAACGACAAAACCACCGAGGAACAAAGAAATCCAATTTCTGATGAACAAAGGATGGAAATGATGAACCGTGGCTAGATATACCAATTTCATGTGGAAAAAGGGTGGGATCTATAGCAAAATGGCTTGAATTGTGGTGTGGGAAGCAGATATGAAATTTTTTGAAAATACCAACTACACGTTGTGTATCATGATGAACAAACAACGTGTAGACCCTTGGATGAGGTTACTAGGGTTTTGTAATTCTATAAAAATGGCACAATGTGTATCCCTCCTACACGTTTTGCACCTCATCCTTAGTTGGATGAGTCATGTGATATATCACACGGGAAAGAACCCATGTGGAAGTACATGGCCAGGCACATGGGCATGTACCGAAGCACACAGACACTTCCAAGGTGCATGGGAAGGGGGACTCTTAGTACTAGTACATGTAGTATGGAATCCATACACTCCTTGTAACCCTACATGGGAAGTGATTCATGTTCCATATAGGAACACAGCTAGGCAGAGGAGCGGGACCACATGTCGTGTGGTTCCCCTCACACGCTATGTATCTATTGGCTCCTTTTTAGAAAACTTCAAGATTCCATAACTCCTTTGTTTAGACTCGTATTTTGGCCTGTGAGTAGCCTATACTAAGTTTTTTTCCACATAGTAGGTGATGGTTCCCTATATTGTGGATTTTGAGATACAATGTGAAATGGTCTGTACATGATGCTTATTTGAGGTAACGCCCAATGATGATAGTGGCCAGGAAGGATTATCATAGGCTTTATATATAGTGAAACTCCCCATCAGCATAGGTGTGGGTCCTCTATAGTGTTGGGAATTGGGTCCTCAATGACTTCCAAGTGGAACCCTCCAGTAGAGAAGGGTAGTGGGTCCTCGATGAAAACTGATTGGACCCTCCAATAGAGTTGGGCAGTAGGCCCTCAATCACTCCTGAGTGGAAACCTCCAGTAGAGCTGGGAAGTGGGTCATCAATAAATTTCGAGTGGAACCCTCCAGTAGAGATAGGAAGTGGTTCCTCAGAGACTTCTGAGTGGAACACTCCAGTAGAGCTGGGAAGTGGGTCCTCGAAGACTTATACAGTAGAACCCTCCTGTCAGGCAGAGCATAGGTCCTCCATCGACTATTAGGGTGGAGTACAAGGGTCCTATACCTAAAGATTGTAGGCCCTCAATTGTGTGGCATAGTGACGAGGTGTGGATTGAATTGGACGGTTACTTCTAGGAAAATGTATGAGATATTTGGCATCATTTATGGAATTTTGGAACTATTGGTGACTCTTATTCCTAGGTTGAGCTGTGAGATATAGATCCCCTTTCTCTCTCATTTGGAATTATTTTTACTGAGTATATATATATATATATACTTTTGTATCCATGCCTTTGGATTTGGTTACTCTCTTTCTATGAGATGAAAAGACATGTGGGGTTTTCCATGTCCTTTATGTGTTTAGATTCTCATGGTTGGATGAGTATACTCTCCTACTATAGGTGGAAAATACTCGATGTGTAGTTCATTCACACGCTGTATTGATCCCTTTGTGTTTGGATGAGGTTACTTTACCTCTTGGTTTGGGTTGAGTTGTTCTCTTTCACAATATCTTGCATCCTGTGTATTATCTACTGTCTTTATATTCTTGTTGTATCTCTTACTTCTCCCCCTTCAACTTTTGGGGATTCCTACTGGGTATGTATATAATCACCCCTATATGGGATTTTCTTGCATGCCTCATGTCTTATGAAGATGATGGATAGGTCGGTTGCGACTTCTAAGGATCTTAGAGATGCCTGTTACTTTGGACCGCATACAGTGGTCGCAGCTTAGAGATTAGGAACTGGGCTCTCTCAGCATTTTACTTTCCAATTTTTTTAGGTTGGGATATATTTCTAGTTGGGCATGTGTCGTTTCCCTTTACTTTTCAGTTTAAACTATCGTACTCTTGTACTTTATAGAGGTTTTTCATGCATAGTTGTTCCCTTAGCTTTTTCTTCTTTTACTTTTACTCCCTATACACTTTTGTAAAGAGATGGTTGTGTGTATTCATATAGGTACTTAGGAAAAGGCCTCCCCATGTTAGTTATACCTTCAGTGTTGTTCGCCATCCCCGGGCCTATGGAGGTGGGCTTGGGGTAGTTGTGGCTCGATCCCAAACTTGGGTAGGGTCATGACATTGATAATCAATTATGTTTTGAGCTTCCTCTTACTTCCTTAGCCTAGGATGAGATTTTTTAGATTCTTCCTCATCACTAGAAATAGCTGAGTCTGATTCTTCTTCTTGAGTAGGATTACAATTGTTTTAATCCTTATTATAACTCTTAACAAAAAAATATTTTATCTTGTTCATCTTCCTTATATACAAGAGTTTGTTTAGCATATTCCTCAAATTTTTCAATAACTTTCACATCAACAGAGACAACTAATCTTCTTGTATATTTATTGAAACATATATATCTTCTTCCTTCTAGATCATATCTAAGAAAATTTTCATCTTCACATCTCTATTCAAACTTTCCAAGGTTTTCACCTTTCTTCTTTATGATGTATAGACTCTCAAAAACTCTTAAGTTTTTAAAACTTGGTGTTTTGTTATAAAAAATTTCATATGGATTCATATATGAACTTGTCCCATAGAAACATTGATTTTGAATATAAACATTTGTACTCATAGATTTCTTCCAAAATTAATGAGAGATATCATATTCAAGTAACATAGTTTTCCCCATTTCAACCAGAATTCTATTTTTTATTTCATCAACACCATTTTGTTAAGGATTTTATGGTGTACTAAAATCATGATTAATTCCATGCTTCTCAAGAAAACTTTAAAACTATTCATTTTTTTTATTGAACACCATTATCTATTCTCAACTTCTTCACTAAATATTCACATTCATTCTCATCTTTTCTCTTGAAACTTTTAAACATTTGTAGAGCATCTGAATTATGTTTCATATACATAACACAAGTAATGAGAGTAAATTAATCAACTAAAGTAATGAAGTACTTATTTCTGTGATTTGATTTTTTTATCATTGGCCTGCATATATCAGAATGAATAAGTTCCATGGGTTGTTTTGAACAAATATCGACTTTCTTATGCACATAGTTTCTAATCTTTCCTTTTTGAAAAATTATGCAACACCAATATATTCTTCTTGAAATTTTAGGAATACCATAGTCACTATCTTGCTTTGATAACTTTCTCATGTTTCTCTGACACATGTATCCCAATCTTTTATACTGAATTTTATTTTCTTCCATCTACTTAAGTAACAAGAATTTTTAACATTACCAACTTGAAACAAGTTTCCTTTCATATGTTAGCCTATTGTAACAATTTTCCCATCTTCCTCTCTTTTCACAACAAAGCCACCTTTTCTAAAAAAAACTTTATTACATTCATCGCAAAGTTGTGAAACACTTAGCAAGTTGTGTTTCATTACATCTACAAACAAATCTTTCTTAGATTTCAACTTTTCTTCCCCAATGATGGATGATCCAACACCTTTGATTCTGAGAGATTAATCATTACCAAATGTCATTGTTATTTACTTGGAATATTTCACATTATTAAAAGGTTTTAAGTCTCCTTTCATATGAGAAGAAAACCCACTATCCAAGATCCATGGTTTTTCTCCTTTTGAATCTTTGAGTATGGTTTCGATAAAAAGATATTTCTATTTCCCCTTATATTTGTTCACATTCGGCTTTTAAAAATTGTTGTAAGTATGTTGTTGTGCCGGTAACAATACAAGGCATCCTTTTGAAAGATATCTAGCTTATTCACATATTTCAAAAAAACTTCCAAAGGTTGAAACCTATTTTCAAATTTCAAACAAGATTTCTTGGATTTCTTCATTTGGGAGTATTGATTCCTTCATGATATTTTACTTATATAACTTTTGGAATAGTTATAATGATGTTGATTAAACCAACACATGTTTTTCATATTCCCAAATCCACCATAATACCAACAATACTCATAGAATGAATACTTTACTCTATAACTTCCATATTTTCCAAATTCATGAACATGTTTCTCAGCAACTTTATTGTCTTTAATATCATATATTTTTTTAGTCCTAAACTTTCTATTCTCACCTAAAACCTTCTTCTTCAGCTCGGTTTTCTTTTCAACCTTATTAGAACCAGAAGTTGTAGAAACTTTTTTGGACTCGGAATTTTTAGAAACTTCTGAATTTTCCACTTTGTTAATTTTGGCCACATACATAAATTTCTCAGCTTTCTTCTTCTTGGGAAAAATTTTAATTTTATTTATAACCTTTGAAGGTAAATTTTTTTGACCCTTCTCGGGTTTATCCTCCCTAGTGCTTTTACCAACTTCAAAAATATGGTTATTGAAACTTTTAACACTCTTCTTGTCTTTAGAATGTTTTTGTTGAACAAGTTCCAATTATTATTCTTTTTATTTTAACTTAACTTCCTTGTGTTCATTCTAATTATTTTTTTCTCAATATATTTCTTCAAGTCATCAATATATTCCATAAGATTAACTTTCTCATAAGGAAAACATTGATTGTTAATTAAGGAACTGTCATTTTTAAATTTCCTGATTTCTTTATCAATCCTTCTGATATTTATCAGGCATTATTTCAATTATTCTCTCATATGAAATTCTAACTGAGTTTCTTCTTCTTCAGAACTGTTGTTTCCAAAATTTTCATTGCTAACTATTACAATGAAATTATTCTCTCCATAATTATTATTGGACCTTTCAAATTCAACTTCACTATCTTTTTCTTCATTATCTTTAGACAAAAAACTTATCCTTTTGGATTTGGAGAAATTTTTTATCTTTCCCTATAGAATAATATTTAGCCTTATCACCATGTTTCTTCCACGATTTTCTCAACCTTATTTCATCTTCATCACTATCCTCTTCTTTTTTCCTTCGAGGACAATTAGCCACAAAGTTCCCAACGGCTCTGCATTGAAAACATTTCAAGGGAAGTTCCCCTTTATATTTAATCGTACCTCTTTTCACATTTTTATAAAACAAGGATAAAATTTCATTAATATTTTTCTAAACCTCGTTTTTCGGATTTAAAATATCCAGCTTCTACTTATTCAAGAATATTCTTAGGTTTTTCTTTCTTGGTAGCCTTGAAATACATTTATATATCAAATTTTATTTTTCCTTTCATAACTTTGTCCCTTCTCATTTCATAAGTAATAAGAGTAATATGAAAATTTTCCAGAGAGAACGTTTCAAGATCGTTGTCTTCCAACAATGATACTTTGGCATCAAACATTTCAGGAAGAATTCTCAATATATTTTCAACAATATTAGAATCTTACAACTTTCCACTAAGACATCTAATAGTGCTAACAATGTCATTCACCTTGTAAAGAATTCACCAACTGATTCATACCCACCCATATTGATATCTTCATACTTCAATATTTAGATTTGTAACTTTTCCTTCTTTACTTTTATATTTACTTCATAAATTTTCTTCAGTTTATCCCAGATACATTTGTTAGTGGAAACACCCTTCACTATTAGGAATTCACTTTCAGAAAGAGATGAGAGTAATGCATTTATAACTCTTAAATGATTCTTTTTTATTATTCTTATCCGCAACTGTGAGAGGATTATTTTCAAAAAGGGGAGGAAATCCAATTGTGACAGCTTCCAAAACATCATACCAAAGAGACATAAGATATGGAAACATTCTATCATTCTAGATATGATAGCTCTTTCCATAAAAATTAAAATTACCTTATTGTTCACACAATTCAAATTCTCTATAACAAATTCTCTTCAAAAAAAATCAATAAAGATAAAAACAAAGGGAACCAAGGCTCTGATACTAATTAAAAAGGTCCACCCAAGATTTTTGAATCACTGAGAGGGGGTGAATCAGTGATGCGTTTTTTCTTTAAAGTTTCCTTTTTGAAACAAAATTTTCCTCCTATTAAAGATTTATCACTTTGCTGAAAGTAAACCATTCACACATCCACATGAACATAGGTATTTAAAAGTTTCACTACTCAAAAATACTAGATACATCCTTGGTATGGTATGGAAATAATCCAATACCACACAATCCACTTGAAAAAAAATCCTTTGTGTGGATACAAACAAGTAGGATATACCCTTACACTTGTGTAGCACTATGATAAATAAAACAGTGCATGTGCTTATTCTAGAAAAAAATATGTAATATAAGTTTGTATAAAAGTTTAAGAAATTTTCACTAATTGATTCCAAACAAGTTACTTTGTTTCCTTATCAACTTTCACATTTGATAATTGTTAAAACAATTCTTCACTTTCCAACCCAGTAGTAGGTAAGAACTTCTTCATCAAACACTGAGTCTAATGGCTCAGTCCGATTTCTCATTCCAAAAATATAAATCTTCCATAATACTACTCAAAAAATTTTGAACTACTTCCATCTCAATCCATAAATCTCAGTTTGTTTTCCCAAACTGATTTGAGAAACTCTAACCACTAACTTTCTTCTTTCCATAAAACATCATTAGGTAAACTCTATCCGGAAACTTCTTTGCACTAGAACTTCAGAGCTTCTCTCTCTTCTTCAACACGTGAACTTGTTTTGATCCATTAAAGAGTACCATGTATGTTATCCCTTTTATAGGTGCACCAAAATTGGAAAGGGTAGGAACTTACATTCATTTTCATGCTCAATGAAATTTCCTTAACTTCAAATTTTACTTTCATTTAAAATTTATCTTTGACTTCTTCAATGCTTCTGAACTCTTCTTGAATCTTCTCACAACTTTAGTTAGCTTCAAAATTTTTAACCATTTCTCAGTCTAATTCCAATTTTCATTCCAATTTATTCATTACAATGAAGAAATATGTACGCCATTAGACTCTTCATTATGTTTCTTCGTACCAATTGATCATATGAAAAGAAAATGACTTTGATTAGCCACTGGAAGTGGATAATATTCATTGTTAATATCTTTATATTCATTGTTCCAAAGTCCATAAACATCGTTTTTAGTGCATTATATAAATAGAACTTCATTTCTCATCTCAAATGCAATTCATATTTAAAATGAAAATTTGGGCCCAATCAATCATCTTTTTGTGGAGAACATTATATTCATTTTTTAAATTTGATATTTTTTTATATGATTGATCACTTTGTTTAGAATATTTTATCTTTTAGGATTGATGGATTAATCCCAAGAGATGATGGATATTTTTCAGCATGAATGCCGAAATTTTGCGGACAAAGCATAATAGGCCTAAGGCCCATCAAATAGAAGTGGGGACCATAACCCAAGTTCAATGAAGCTAAAAAATTTACAGTAGAAATAGAAAAATATGGGGATCATTTATTTCAACTATGTTTAGAGATAATTCCGAAGTTTTCATGGAGATATATGGATCCGAATTATACATTTAAATGGTGGGACCGATATGAACGCCCATAAATTCTTCCCACCATTTTGGGCATAACATTCAAACGGATGCACCAAATGACTTGAAATTAGGAAAGATGATATATGAAACATGGAAGAATATATTTTTCTTCTATGACACCTGATGATTTGTCCATATATAATTTCAAGTTCAAATGTCTAAAAGGAGGATGAATCTGGACAGTTTTCTGGTTCAACTTCGAAACGTCCAATTCCTTTGATTTTTTTACCCTCATTTTGAATCTCTAAATTAATGGGGATGGAATTTATTGTTGTGGGGTGTATTTAAGGCTTCTAATATTCCTATATAAGGTGTTGATGGTGAATGGAATTATCATCTAATATTTCTCTTTCAATCTATGTTTTTCTTTCATCTATTGTATTTCTTTCAATTGTAATTTTCTGCTTTCATTTTTTAATCACATCATCAATTTCCCTAATGTAAGTTTTTATTTCACATTAAATATCTTAATAAAATTTGTTCTTATTATTAACTTTTTATTTTCCTTTTCTTCACATGTTGATACCGTTGAATCAAGGTGTGAATTTATTCACACCAACACTTGTGAATTTCTCACACAACGGTGGAGTGTTCATTTTTATTAATGTTTTTCTTCTTCAATCTCACTTCTTTAAGTAGATTTATCACTTAAATTGATATAATAACATCTATAAAGGGATAAAAATTTATGGTTCGGTCCTAGAGAGTTTTATGAGATGGATTGGATGTTATTTCATGTACTTTAATTTTTAAATCTATTTGTTATTTTAAGATTTCCATTCGATGAGTTATGTTCTTCTTCGTATTTTCCAAGTTTAATGACGACACATTACGAGTTCTAGTACGATCCAATTCCTTAGAGTGATCATGTAATTGGTCCTATAAGTGAATTGGTGATTAGCCTTGTAATTGTTTAAGAACTAAATTAGTGAATGAGGTTGTGGAATTATCTCATTTTGTGGATTCATCTTGAATTAGTGATGTCAAACCTTCTAAGAAACAAATGCATCCAATCCACCCCAAGCAACAACCTAGGATCAACCCATATTATTGAATTGTTTTAGATCAAGTAAATTTGTATTTTTTTGCTCTTTAAATTAAATAATTAGTTACCCAATCAATTCAATACCAAGTTGGCCACTTCACAGCCCATCCTCCAACAAATCATAGTGTCTCAAGGTTACTTCTTTGGTTCCTATGGATTCGACCCCTACATGTACTACATCGACCGCTTTTACCAGTAGGGTAAATTTGGTCACAACCAAATTTTGGTGGTTGCGCCCAAATTTACCCTATTGGTAAAAGCGGTCGATGTAGTACATGTAGGGGTTGAATCCATCGGGGCCAAATAAGTAACCTTGAGATACTATGATTTGTTCGAGGATGGGCTGTGAAGTGGCCAACTTGGGATTAAATTGATTTTATAACTAATTATTTAATATAAAGAATAAAAAAAGACAAATTTAATTTATCTAAAACAATTAAATAATATGGGTTGATCCTAGGTTGTTTCTTGGGGTGGATTGGATGCATTTGTTTCTTAGAAGGTTTGACATCACTAATTCAAGATGAATCCACAAAATGATATAATTCCACAACCTCATTCACTAATTTAGTTCTTAAACAATTACAAGGATAATCACCAATGCACTTATAGGACCAATTACATGATCACTCTAAGGAATTGGATCGTACTAGAACTCGTAATGTGTCGTCATTAAACTTGGAAAATACGAAGAAGAACATAACTCATCGAATGGAAATCTTAAAATAACAAATAGATTTAAAAATTAAGGTACATGAAATAACATCCAATCCATCTCATGAAACTCTCTAGGACCAAACCATAAATTTGTATCCCTCCATCGATGCTATTATATCAATGTAAGTGATAATTATACTTAAATAAGAGGAATTGAAGAAGAAAAACATTAATAAAAATGAACACTCCACCGTTGTGTGAGAAATTCACAAGTGTTGGTGTGAATAAATTTAAACCTTGATTCAATGGTATCAACATGTGAAGAAAAGGAAAATAAAAAGTGAAGAAGAAGAAAAACTTTTATTAAGATATTTAACATGAAATAAAATCTTACATTAGGGAATTTGATAATGCGATTACAAAACGAAAGCATGAAATTACAATTGAAAGAAATACAATGGATGAAAGAAAAACATAGATTAAAAGAGAAATATTAGATGATAATTCCCTTCACCACCAGATACTTATATAGGAATATTAGGATCCTTATATACACCCCACAACAATAAATTCTATCCCCATTAATTTATAGAGTCAAAAGGAGGGTGAAAAAATCAAAGGAATTGGACGTTTCGAAGTTGACCCAGAAAACTGTCCAGATTCATCCTCCTTTTGGACGTTCAAATTTGACATTATATATGGAAGAATCACCAGGGGTTGTATAAGACAAATATATTCTTCCATGTTTCCTATATCATATTTCCTAATTTCAGGTCATTTTATGCATTCTTTTTAATGTTATGCCCGAAATGGTGGGAAGAATTTATGGGCGTTCATATCGGTCCCACCATTTAAATGTAAACTTCAGATCCATATATCTCCATGAAAACTTTGGAATTATCTCTGGCCACAGTTGAATTAAATTATCCCCATATTTTTATATTTCTAATATAAAAATTTGAGCTTCATTGGGCTTGGTTTGTGGGTCCCACTTCTATTTGATGGGCCTTAGGCCCATTATGCTTTGTCCGCAAAATTTCTGCATTCATGCTGAAAAATTTCCATCATCTCTTGGGACTCATCCATCAATCCTAAAAGATAAAATATTCCAAAAAAATTGATCAATCATATACAAAAAATATCAAATTTAAAAAATGAATATAATGTTCTCTACAAAAAGATGATTGATTGGGCCCAAATTTTCACTTTAAACATGAATTGCATTTGAGATGATAAATGAAGTTATATTTATATAATGAAATAAAAATAATGTTTATGGACTTTGGAACAATGAATATAAATATATTAACAATGAATATTAGCCACTTCAAGTGGCTAATCACACCCCCCAACTTGACTTTTGTTAGTCCTGAGCAAAAAGTATCTCAAAAATATGAAATTCAATTCTATTTCTAAAAGTATTTTAACATTAATTGCTCATAAAAACATCATTACAAACAATCATGAAACTTTTCAAAATTATTTCACACAAGATAATTCTATAAGAATATCCCAAGACCAATCCCATTCCTTTGTTAAAATTCATCATCATGTTTCATCCAATTTCAATTAAGCATGATGATGTTTTTTGCATCACAAAAGATATGGGGCCCATTTTCTTGTTCAAGGGGGAAAATGGAAGTGATAGGTGGGAATCACATTAAATCTTAAAATGAGTATCCAATTATTATTTTTTTGATTTTTTTTTTGTTGCTTTTTTTGATTTTTTTTCACAATGGATATGAAAAGACTAACTCTGGGCAAGAAAACTATGGAGTCACGATCCCCAAGTGTCAGACACCACACATATTGTCAATTACATGCTCTAAAATAGAGATATAAAGCCTAAATCTGGGAAAGAAAACTATAGAGTCACGATCCCCAAGTACCAGATGCCACACATTTGGATAAAACATTGCTCTATGTGGTCATTATTTTTTTTCAAATTTTTTTTATGTTTTTTTGAATACTCAAATTAAACTAAAAGTGACCCCAAACCCTATGCTATGATGAAAGGGAACCAAGAACTCAAACTTACACCCAATATCAAATGGACATGCATTGTGGCATTTTAATTAGGAGGATGAAAAAAATGTAAACTTTGAAAAATCACAAAGGACAACCGTACTTTCCAAAAACAATGCTCATGAACTTAAACATGCATTAAAATCATAATCAAGGCATTCAAAATCATTTGAAAATAATTTTTCATGTTTCAAAATTTACATTAATGCATTCAATGATGATGAATTGAAAAAAAAAATATCATAAAATTACTTTTTTTTTTTGAAATCTCAGATTTTCACTCCCCCGAACTTAGAATGAAACTACCCTAAGTTTTGAAAGAGAAGAGAAAAGAGAGATTAGTATTGGGAAGAAGGAGGGGATATGTGATTTGAAATAAATTTATGGAACTAAATCACCTGTTTTAAATTTGATGACCATAAAAATGTAGTTGATCACATTTGCTTCATGTCCAAGTGGACTCCTCGGGGTGATTGAAGGGTTGGTTTGAACTCTAGATGGAAGGGGTTTTATTTGAAACGGTCAAAATTATTAAACTATTAAATATCACTAAAAAATATTAGATCACATTGGAAAACCCAAGGGGATCCCATGAAAAAAAACACAAAAACACACAAAATAAAATAAAAAATGGAGAAGCTGGGTTGCCTCCTAGAAAGAGCTTAATTTAAAGTCTTTAGCTCGACTTGGAGCCACCAAATTATTCAACACCAACTTTCAACATTTTTAGGACCCCATTCTTGTCCACTTCAACTTGAATGAGATTGATTCTTTTTTTAGATTTTTTTTTAAGTTCCAAGGATCGAATAACAACTGAGAAGGGGGTTGAATTAGTTGTTTAACTTTTTATGAGTTTCAAAACTTTAAGAAACTTAACCCTTACAACCGGTTAAGATTTATTTCCTTATCAACCTTTAGCAAGAAACTCAAGCATGCAAGAAAGTTAAATCAAGAAAGGCAGACAAGATTTACAAGGTTCGGCCTCAATAAGATAACCTACGTCCTTTCCATAGCCACTCATGTGGGTCTATGGAAATCCACTATAATGAAGAAGTGAATACAAATTGTGTCAACTCCCGTTGGAAACCTTCTATCTCCCGATAGGAAAGATTATACTGACTCTCTTCAGTTTACAATGTTTCCTTAAACAATAAATGAGTCAAACACAAGAATAAGAACTTTGTTAATCTTCTCCACAAATGCTCACTCTGAATCTTCAATCCGATTTCTTGAATTTGATTTTCTGAAACTGGTCATCTCAGCAGGATAAGATGATTCCGCACAAGTTCTCACTCCGAATCTTCAATCCGGTTTCTTGAATCTGATTTTCTAAAAGCGGTCTTCTCAGAAAGATAAGATGATTCCGCACAAGTGTTCACTCTAAATCTTCAATCCGATTTCTTGAATCTAATTTTCTGAAACCGATCTTCTCAGCAAGATAAGATAATTCTGATTCTATTATTCTCAAAAACTCAAGGAAACTTCTTCAAGATGGTAGGAACTTTTCACTTATAATTCTCCAGTGCTCTTATTTTTATGTGTATATAAAAGTTGTGAATGAGTGAATGATCTGAGCACATATTTATAGGTAACTCAGAAAACAAAGGCGAGAATCTTGAAAAACTTTCCCGCTTCCTCAAATTTCAAAACTCCGAAAATCTCTCGCATTTAATCTTCAATCTTTGACTTCTTCAAATCTCCTTAAATTTCTCCGAGATTTATGAAAAGTTGAAATTCAGGTTTTCTTGAACTCTTCATATCTTCCTCAGAATGATAAGGCTGGATCTTGGTTCTGATTTTAGGTTCAGGAAACAGGTTCAGGAAAACTGGTTTAGGAAAACTGGTTCAGGAAAACAGGTTCCGAATTTTAGGTTCAGGAAACAGACTCTGAATTTCAGGTTCAAGAATTAGACTCCGAATTTCTGGCTCAGGAATTAGACTCTGAATTTCTGGCTCAGGAAGTTGACTCCGAATTTCTAGATCAGGAAGTAGACTCCAAATTTCTGGCTCAGGAAGTAGACTCTGAATTTATGGCTCAGTAAGTAGACTCCGAATTTCTAGCTTAGGAAGTAGACTCTGAATTTCTGGCTCATGAAGTAGACTCCAAATTTCTGGCTCAAGAAGTAGACCCCAAAATTTTTGGCTCAGGAAGTAGACTCCGAATTTCTGGCTCAGGAAGTAGACTCCAAATTTCTAGCTCAGGAAAAACTGGTTCTAAAAAACTGGTTCCGAATTTTCTCAGAATTTTTCTTAGTGAAACACATCAATCCTCTTCACCATTTCTTCAACAGCTTTTATCATGAAGATTTTTATGATTTGTGAGAACTTTAAGATCAGAAAATCATCGTCTGATTAAGTTTAGAAAGTTGGAGACACTTTCTTAACTTCTGACTTTTTATTCTTTAACATAATCTTCTTTAAGGAAATATTCAGAAACCAGAAAATTCAACTTTCTATAACTCAAAAACATTCTTTAACAAAAATATTAATTGTCAACAAATAAAAAAATTTGTTAAACAAAACACCAAAAAGGTTCTTCAATCTCCCCCTTTGGATTTTTTGGAAACCCTTGGTAACAAGTTTTCACCTCTCAAAAATTTTACATCTCAAGTTCTTGAATTTTACCAAAACATAGCCTTTCTCAAAAAGTGTTTCCTGACACCACACTATTGGATAAAGTAATGTTTTTGAAGGATTTCCATCCCTCGGTGACAAGAAAAATTTGCGGCCATGTAAAGATAAACTTCACCTTACTCAAACTCCCCCTCAACTTTTATCTTTTTCTTTCTCACTTTTCTTTTTTTCTCTAATTTTTTTCTCTCTCTCATTTTTCTTTCTCTCTCCCCCATTATATGATAACCACAGCTTTAGATTCATAAAATAAAACTTACTCTCCCCCTTTTTCAACATAATCCAAAGCACGGTGGGGGTTACTTCCTTATGAGTTCTAGGAAGTCATGGGAGGAGGCTAAACATGGAGTTGCAGCCTCAGTTCAACAAACCTTTCCTTTGACATTGCTTTTGTAAAAATATCAGCAATCTGATATTTTTTTGAAATATATTCCATCAAGAATTCTCCAGCAGCAGCTTTCTCTTTTAAAAAGTGATACTTTATATCAATGTGTTTTGATATTGAATGTTGAATAGGATTCTTGGAAATATCAATGGCACTTTTATTATCACAGAGTATCTTCAAAGGTTTAGAAACTATCACTTTCAAATATTCTATCTAAACTTTCATCCACATCATTTGAGTACAAGCCTGAGTAATTGCAACATATTTGGATTCAGCTGTACTTAAAGTTACTAAACTTTGTTTCTTGCTGTTCCAACTCACACAGCATTCCCCTAAGAAAAATGTTCCTCCTGATGTTGATTTTCTATCATTACAATCACCATCCCAATCAGCATCAGTATAACCATGAAACTTAATCTCATTGTTTCTCTTGTATAATAGCCCATGTGAAGTTGTTCCTTTAACATATCTCAAAATCTTCTTAACTTCCAACATGTGTGATTATTTTGTATTACTTTGATATCGAGAACAGAGAGTCACAGCATAAGCAATATCAGGCCTTGAAGTTGTAAGATAAAGAAGACTTCCTATCAACTTTTGAAAGTCTTTCTGATTCACACTGTTCCCTGACTCATCTTTTCTCAACTTTGTGTTCAATGATATAGGAGTTGAAACTTCCTTTGATTCTTCCATCCCAAACTTATTTAAAAATTCCTTGGCATACTTTTCTTGGGACAAGAAAATGTAGTTTTCTAGTTGTTAAACTTTTAATCCAAGGAAGAAAGTTAATTCTCCCAACATTGACATTTCAAAAAATTCTTCATCTCTTCAGCAAACTTTTCACAGACCTTTTCTTCATCTCCAGCAAAAAATATATCATCTAAATAAATGATTACAATTAAAGTTCCGGAGTCAACATCTTTAACATACAAGTTTCTATCAACCTTTTCTTTAGAAAAGTTCATCTTTCTTAGAGAATTGTCAAGCTTCGAATACTATGATCGTGGAGCTTTTTTCATCCCATACAAGGCTTTCTTAAATTTTCAAACTTTGTTTTCATCCTCATCAAGTAAAAACCCACAAGGTTGTTCAATGTAAACTTCTTCCTCAATCTCACCATTTAAGAAAGCTGACTTTACATCCATATGATAAACCTTGTAATTCTGATGAGCATCCACTGCAAGAAACATTTGAATAGTTTCCAACCTTACAACAGGGGCAAAGGTTTCATCAAAATCCACTCCTTCCACTTGTGCATATCCTTTACAAACAAGCCTTGCTTTGTTTCTTGTAACTTCTCCATGCTCATTCAATTTATTTCTGTAAACCCACTTGGTTCCGATAACATTCTTATTTGCTGGCCTTGGAACAAGTTCCCATGTTTCGTTCTTCTCAATTTGATCCAGTTATTCATTCATAGCATCCACCCATTCTTTATATTGAATAGATTCTGAAACTGATTCTAGTTTAACTTTTGTGATAAGAGAAGTATGATTTTTTAATCTTAACTTCCTTCTTGTCTGAACTGGAGACTTCTGATCCCCAATAATATTTTCAGATTCAATATGTTTTTGTAAGGTAGGAAAACTCACATTTCCTTTCCCAGCATCACTTTCTTCCTCATGTGACTCATCTAAGTCACTTTCACTCTGGTGGGGATTCTCTGATTTATCTTCCTTAGTATTCTTAACAGATTTTGTATAGGAACTTGGATTTTCAATTACCTCCACATCATATGAGTCCCCCAACTTCTGCAAATGTTTGTTCCAGCATCTGTAACTTATTCCATTTGGTGAATAACCCATAAATATTCCTTCTTCAGCTTTCTCATCAATCTTTCCTAAGTCTGTATTTTTTATTTTGAGAAAGCATGGACTTCCAAAAACTTTGAAGTAATTAAAAGAATGTTTTTTGTTATACCACATCTCGTAAGGATTCATGTTGGTTTCTGGTCTCAACAAGCATCTATTTTGAACATGTACAGCAGTGCTAATGGATTCGCTCCAAAAGAATTTCGAAATTTTGTATTCTGATAACATACTTCTTCCCATTTCTACCAAACTTCTATTTTTCCTTTCTGCTACTCCATTTTGTTGTGGAGTATAGGGAGTACTATACTGATTTTTGATACCATGCTTCCTTAGATAAGTTTCAAAAGCATTGCTTGTGAATTCGATACCATTGTCTGTTCTCAAATTCTTTATGGAAACTCCTAATTCTTTCTCAATATCTCTTCTAAAGAATTTAAACATTTCAATAGCCTCTGACTTATGCTTAATGAAAATGATGTTTGTCATCTGAGTGAAATCATCAATAAAGGTGATAAATTATAAATCTCTTTTTGTTGATTGATGTATCATCGACCCACAA
Source organism: Viscum album (assembly GCA_963277665.1). Lineage (NCBI taxonomy): Eukaryota > Viridiplantae > Streptophyta > Magnoliopsida > Santalales > Viscaceae > Viscum > Viscum album. The sequence goes on from OY728163.1 coordinate 1,871,215,931, forward strand.
AGATCGGAATGAATAATCTCAAGTGGTTTGTAAGATTCAATCTCAACTCTTTTATGACTTTTGTTAGTTATCTTTCCTTTCTGGAAAGTAATAAAAACATCTTCATCTCTTCTTTTCATTTCTGGAAAATTTCGAATTGCATCAACTTTAGAAAGCTTACTCATGTTCTTCTGCCCAAGGTGGACAAGTCTTCAGTGCCACAACTTGTTTTCATCTTCAGCACTCAAATAACAAGAGTTATTGGATTCTTCGATTTGAAAGAGATTATCACTGGTTCTTTCTCCTTTTTTAATAACTTTTCCATTTTTCACACTTTTGATGATACACGAATCCTTTATGAAGATAACTTCTTTTCCATCATCACAAATTTGAATTAAACTAATTAAGTTATGTTTTAGCCCATCAACAAGTAATACTTCCTTAGATTTCAGTTTCTCTGGTTCAATCTCTGTCGTTCTGATTCCCTTAATTTTTAAGGAACTATCATTTCCAAAAGTAATCGCTCCTCCATCATGACTTTAAACATGCTCCAAGATTTTTATATCACCTGTCATGTGTGAGGAACAACCACTATCAAGAATCCATGGTTTGTTCCTCTTACTTGCTTTCAAAGTTGTCTCAACAACAAAAGCTCTTTCATCAACCTCCTTATTTTCAGCTTTCTTTTCTTTCATATCATAGGAAACTTGTTCTGGAAGGAGAGCCATAAATCGTTCGGCATGATGACCAGACTGATCACATCTTCCACAAACTTCTTCCAAACATTCAAATTTATTCTTTGTTGGAATGTTTTTGACATCTTGAGAATTCACCTTTTCAACATTCTGTGAGTATGGAAAGTTACTCATTCTTCTTTCACTATTTCTTCCACTTTACTCAAACCTTATTTCGGGTAGAGATAAATTGTGCCAAAAATTATAAGCTCTATGCACATAAATTCCACAACACCAGCAATAGCCCTCAAATCTTGATTTTCTATTAAATAATGATCTTTATTTATAGAAACTTTGTTGAGGTTGATAACTTCTTTCAGCTCTAAAAAACTCAGGATGTAGGCCATCTCTACTTTTGAGTGAGTTTTCTAATTTTGTAGGATTGATAGGTTTCTCACATCCTTTATCCACCCAAGTTTTACTAATTCTTTTTCCATAAACTGAAATGTTAAAAGAATCAGGTAAAAAAAAAATTTCTATAGGAGAAGATTTCACCTGATTCTCATGGTAAGCCTTCTTAGCAATCTTGGAAGTCTCAACTTTGTGGAATTTTTCATTCATCTTCCTTAGGTTATTTTTAGATTAAATAACTTTTGATTGAAACTTGTTGATCTCTTCTTCTTTAGTTTCCATCTTCTTGCTAAGATATTCAATCATCTTTCCTTGTTCATAAATTCTAAGTTTGTAACTTAAAATTTCTTGAATGTATTCATCTTCCTTCTTGGTAACATCTTTACTTCCATCATGAACTTATTCCTGATTTTTCTTCATCACATGAATTTCTTTCTTGAGAGATTTGTTTTTCTCAATACATGAAAGAAGTTCGGATCTTAGTTAATATTCTCTGTAAGATTCTTCACCACCTTCTTCACTCTCTGAGGAAACATTTGTTTTCTCAACTTTTGCAATGAAGGTTTTGAATCTTTATTTACTTTCATCTTCTGAGGAATCATTTTTAGATGATTCTGATTCAACCTTCTTGCTCAACATACTTATTTTCTTTCTAGAAAACTTCTTCTTGAATTATTTAGAAGTATTCTCTTCTTTTTCATTTTTGTTATACTTCTTCCATTGAGGATTCTCATTAGAAACATCTTGATATTATCCAACTTTATTCTTAGGAAAATTCATTGCAAAGTGTCTGATTCCACCACACACAAAACATTTGAGAGGAAGTTTCCCTTTATACTTTCCTCTTCCTCTTCAATAGTTCTTGGATATAAGAGACGTGATTTTTTCATTCAACTCTTCATCTTCCTTATCAACAAACTCGCAAGGATCAACTTCATCATCATCTTGGATTTTCATCTTTGTCATAGCTTCAAAATCTATTTCATATTTCATCTTCTTATTAAATATTGGAGCTTTCCTCATTTCATAAGAAACAAGAAAGTTATGCAGTTCATCAAGAGATAAATCATCCTTATCTTCTAAAGATGAAATTTTAGAATCAAACCTGTCTGGAAAGTTTCTCATAAGTTTTTTCACAATGGTAGAATCTTCCAAGTCTTCTCTGAATCTCTTGATGTTGCATACAATTTCATTAACTCTAGTGAAGTATTCATCAATTATTTCGTCATCTCTCATCCTGATGTCTTCAAACTTACTACGCCAGATTTGTAGCTTGGCCTCCTTGACTTTTTTGTTTCCTTCAAAAACACTTTCCAGCTTATCCCATGTGATTTTTGATGTTGTGAGACCCATCACCTTCGGATAAAAATTTTCTGATAAGGACATGAGAATAGAATTTCTAGCCTTTCCATCAAATTCTATGTTCCTCTTATCAACAAATTTCATAGGAGAAATTTTCTCAATAGGTGGAAAGCCAATAGTAGCAGTATCAACAACTTCAAGGCCAAGATATAGGAGATAAGGAATCATCCTATTTTTCCTTCCATAATAATTATTGCCATCAAATTTAGTAATTCCTCTACTGTTGAAAAAATTGATATTCTCCATGATAAGGATTAAACAAGGGAACCTCCCTCTGATACCACTTGAAGTTCCAAGGATCGAATAACAACTGAGAAGGGGGGTTAAATCATTTGTTTAACTTTTTATGAGTTTCAAAACTTTAAGAAACTTAACCCTTGCAACCTGTTAAGATTTATTTCCTTATCAACCTTTAGCAAGAAACTCAAGCATGCAAGAAAGGTAAATCAAGAAAGGCACACAATATTTACAAGGTTCGGCCTCAATAAGAGAACCTACGTCCTTGACATAGCCACTCACATGGGTCTATGGAAATCCACTATAATGAAGAAGTGAATACAACCTATGCCAACTCCTGTTGGACACCTTCTATCTCCCGATAGGAAAGATTATACTGACTCCCATCAGTTTACAATGTTTCCATAAAGAATAAATGATCCAAACACAAGAATAAGAACTTTGTTAAGCTTCTCCACAAATGCTCACTCCGAATCTTCAATCTGATTTCTTGAATCCAATTTTTTTAAACTGGTCTTCTTAGTAGGATAAGATGATTCTGCACAAGTGCTCACTCAAAATCTTTAATCCGATTTCTTGAATCCAATTTTCTAAAAGCGGTCTTCTCAGCAAGATAAGATGATTCCGCACAAGTGTTCACTCTGAATATTCAATCTGATTTCTTGAATCTGATTTTCTGAAACCGATCTTCTCAGCAAGATAAGATAATTCTGATTCTCTTCTTCTCAAACACTCAAGGAAACTTCTTCAAGATGGTAGGAACTTTTCACTTAGAATTCTCCAGTGCTCCGCCTTTTCCGCGCTTATAAAATTTGTGAATGAGCGAATGATCTAAGCACATATTTTTAGGCAAATCTGAAAACAAAGGTAGGAATCTTGAAAAACTTTCTCGCTTCCTCAAATCTCAACTTGGGAAGAAAGTTGACTGAGATTGATTCTTTTTTTAGAATTTGTTTCATATGCAATCCTTTGTTCTACAATGAGTGGGAAAATCCATGTAATATCATAAATGGTTGATTCGGTTGAATTTCTTGTCTATCCTAAGAAATCAATAACCATTCCAACATTATTGGTTTCTTGAGAAGAATGAACTAGAACTACAGGGTCTTTATTATCTTCTATTGTGGGATTCTTGAGTTGGGAATAAAGTAAAATAATTTTGAGCTCGGATTCATTGAAATTTCCTAAAGAAGATTGATAAATTAAATCAAAATCAGTTTCTTTTCCAAAACATTTAGAAAGAATTGGTTCATTTTGAAAATAATATTCATCCTGAAAATTTTCCAGTTGAATATCAGGAATGGGCATGGACTCATTGTTTGTGATCTCTTCTAATGGTTCAATGATTGATGATTATTAAAATTTATCAATGGATTTATATTAAAGAAACTCAATCCATGATGTCAAATTTTCCTCTTTTGATTCCAAAAAATCAATTTCCTCCTGATTTAAAGACCCTTCAACATTTCCTTCATCCTCTTCAGTTATCCCATATCCAAAGGTTAGTTATTTTGTAAATTAATGAGAGGTTTTTGGGATAAAATATTCATCTATCATTTATGAGTAAAGGACATCTTGAATGGGAATAGGTTCCTCAAAAGTTTTAATGCTTTGTACTTCTATTCTCAAATTTGAAACTTCTGAATTCATTATATCCATTTGTTAGCACAATTTTTCAAGGATTTTTTTAGGATTAGGTTGGAAATGAGTTTTTTCATCATTAACTTCATTAAGTTTGATCTCTTCAATCATCCTCAATAGGGCTGGAAATTGATCCTTTAAACAATCATCATCCCATTGATTGTACAACTCATCGGGTGTGGTGTATTCAATCAAGGTTTGGTCAATGAAATTTCCTATGTGAGGTGTTTCCCAATATTGATTTCCAACTTGATTGCATCATTGGTTTATGAAGGGTTATTTTAGAGTATAATACATTGGATTTGATTGAAAATTGGTTTTAGGATTCTTTGTACGCACAGAAACAGAAAGGAGAAAAGAGAAGAGAAATTAGGGTGAGAATAGAGAATTTGGGGTGAGAAAAGAAGAAGAGGGTCTAAGGTACTTACTTGGGTCCCTGGAAATGGCGCCAAAATTTGGTTGCACCCAAATTTACCCTACTGGTAAAAGTGTTCGATGTAGTACATGTAGGGTTCGAATCCACAGGGACCGAAGAAGTAACCTTGAGACACTATGATTTGTTGGAGGGTGGGCTGTGAAGTGGCCAACTTGGGATTGAATTGATTGAATAACTAATTATTTAATTTAAAGAAAAAAAGGAAAAATTTACTTGATCTAAAACAATTAAATAATATGGTTTGATCCTAGGTTGTTGCTTGGGGTGTATTGGATGCATTTGTTTCTTAGAAGGTTTGACATCACTAATTCAAGATGAATCCAAAAAACGAGATAATTCCACAACCTCATTCACAAATTTAGTTCTTAAACAATTACAAGGCTAATCACCAATGCACTTATAGGACCAATTCCATGATCACTCTAAAAAAATAGATCGTACTAGCACTCGGAATGTGTCATCGTTAAACTTGGTAAAGACGAAGAAGAATATAACTCATCGAATGGAAATCTTAAAATAAAAAACAAATTTAAAAATTAAAGTACATGAAATAACATCCAATCCATCTCATGCAACTCTCTAGGACCAAACCATAAATTTTTAGCCCTCCATCGATGTTATTCTATCAATGTAAGTGAGAAGTATACTTAATTAAGTGGGATTGAAGAAGAAAAACATTAATAAAAATGAACACTCCACCGTTGTTTTAGAAATTCACAAGTGTTGGTGTGAATAAATTCACACCTTGATTCAACGGTATCAACGTGTGAAGAAAAGGAAAATAAAAAGTGAAGAATAAGAACAAATTTTATTAAGATATTTAACGTGAAAGAAAAACTTACATTAGGGAAATTGATGATGCGATTATAAAATGAAAGCAGGAAATTACAATTGAAAGAAATAGACTTCTCATTACGATGTTCAGTACTAACTGAAAACAAACTGGTCACTCCGATGCTTTGTACCAACTATTAGACATAAACCTTTGAAACAATTCTTCCATAAACATAGTTACAACTTCATTAGAATTAAGTTTTCTTCCTTTTTCCATAAACATAGTCGCAACTTCTAATGATTTCCACACCCCTCTGCACCACTTTAACATCGACTTCAAACCCTCTTGACAAACACTTCTGCAAAACTTATTTTCTTATTTTCTTCAGATCGATGATCCTGCATATAATGAATTTATTAGAATCAAACCACATTTGATGGATCATTCTCTACTTCACTCTAATTCATAGTTGTTAGTGTTGGTTCGATGAGTTGGTGCAACTTCTTATCCGATGACTCTTGACCCAATTGTAAAACAAATCAGAGTTCTTCTTTCATACTTAACCCAAATGACAAATGAATCAACCAGATAGAAATGGTTGACTACATTGTTGATCATCATCCAATTGATTAGTATCCAACTTTCATACATGAATTAGTCCCAACAAACTCCTCTTTCTTATCCACGTCCACAAAATTTACTACCTCTGACTGATTGGTGGAAAACTGCGTCCGATGTATCAGTGTCATCAACAACTTCTTTCCATTTCTGATTATGGTACAAACAAACTCCCAACATTCACTAACTTCTTTCTCTAAATATTTTTATCTTATTGGTTATTTGTCTGACTAAAAACCAGTACCTTTGTTTTCTCATGTTTCAAACAAAACTTCTCAGCCTTTAAACAATGCTACATCTGATGATCTCACACCGATGAACTGAGACTAGAAGACTTTGTCTTCAAACTTTCTTCTTCCACAAACTATTGCTTGTATCATGAATTCTTCATGACTTTTAGAACTTTATAATTAGATTAGTATAGTATGACTTATATTGGAAAGTATTATAACTTCCCATCCTTCCAACACTTACTTCTTTCCAATCAAACCTCAAACCGATTGGCAACACTTGTTCTCCCCCTTTCATTCATAAGGAATGCATCACAAGTTTCTTAGACAACTTATGATATTTGAGAACTTATTGTTAGGTTCTGAGGCCCACAACAAAAGCCGGTGGGTCGGGGATTTTAAAATTTTCGTCGGCGGATTGACGGTACTTGACGATTCCAACAATCTGATCCCTGGAGAGGTCCGAGGATCTCACGTAAATTGTAAAGAGCATAAAATTAAAATGAAAATGTACCTGTTTCAAATCCTAAGTTGCGGTCGACTGTAACTAGTCAATGGCGATCATCGCTTGAAGGATCCAAATAAGGAAAACTCTAGATTGTCTACATGCGCTTCAAAAACCCACAGGAGCGTTGATCATCGAATTCCAGATGCTGGCGCGGAGATTTAATGGCGGTTTCGACATCCCGACGATCACTGGATCGAGATGCCTTCGATGCTAAAGAGAGATCTTCATTCGAGAATTTTGGATCGAGAGCTTCTCTCTATAGAGAGCGGGAGGAGAGAGAGGATATCAACTTTCATTCCATTAATGAATGAATATTTATTTTCTCAACATAAGAGAGAGCCTCCTCCTGTATTTATAGTGGAGTTGAGAAATACCCGGTTGGGTTCCACGACTCCCGTTTATTTCAACATCCACTAAATAAATAATTTTTACAAAATAAATTGTGTCAATATTATTTATTATTTTATCACATACTTTTAATATATATATAATATATTACGTGATAAAATCCGAGCCATTTAACTCAACTCGTTGTCCCGCTTAATATTAAATGAACCTTGAATATTAAAATAATATTTGTTCGATTAATATTTTTCTCGTATTTACTAAGATTATAAATATATTAAATAAATTCAATCCCAAATTTTCATAACTTGAATATTAATGAATTTATTTAATTCTTTTTGGTGATCTATAACTTGAAAAACACTCGGACCACATGGTGGGGCCCATCGTGTCCATATATATATTAAACTGAATATGGCTAATTCTTGAATACGCTATTGTGTGTGACCCTATAGGCCCTTACCTCGATAGTAGTGAATAAAATCCACAGACCAAGAGTGGAGTCTATCAACCCATCATGGCCCCTAAAGAGATAAGGATAGTCATAACAACGACTACTATCCTATGAACATTGATTGTGTACTATAATCTCTTTGTCATTAAATATCTCATAAAGCAGGACACACACTTGTGTCATCGTCCTTTTCTTTCTTTATTATTTGTTGATCTAACCAGATGGATTTACCTTTATATTTCTTTAGCCAAAGACTTATGAAGGCATCACCATCCTGATCAACCAGACCTAAGATATACAAATTCCTAAACATGGAAGCGACAAATCCTTTCTTGATCATTCAACCAATGTCATACCACCAACGATGCACCCAACACAAGCTACCTCATCACAATTTCAATACCATGGTTTTCACCTTGCATCAAAGTACGTAATCAAATGATACACATTGGTAATGTTATCAAGTGAGGAGACCAATACACATGTCTGTAGATAGAAACAACCAATGACACACAAAACAAGTGGTGTTCCTATTGGCAGGTCTTTCCTCATGATCTCACTACTAGAGATCACGAAGTGTGAACTTCATGAGAAGAAGTCTCAATGATTATGAGTCCCCAACATCTAATATTCAAACATCTACTGTGTCTAGTCAGTAATATGTATCTATACTATAGAACATATATTTAAAATTAATGTCATAGTATCTTGAGGTTCTCATTATAGCCTGGGATCTGCTATAACCTCTTGACATGAAAATTAAGCTTTGGACATTACCATTATTATAGTGGATGCAGAAAAGTCTACACTCTACTGGTAAGATGACATCATGTATAACTAATTGTACACATGATATGGTAATCAAAAGTACTGCATAGTTGGGTCTAGGTCACCCACTATTTCAACACTCTCACTTGCACTAGATCCAACTTTCCAACTAAACTTGTCAGCTACTCACATGATAAAATCATGCTTCTGCTGAGTTATGGATTTAACTGCTGGACCTGTCACATTTTCTCCACGTGTCATATCTGCTATATGCGACCTCATATTCTTGAGTAAAACTTCTCAAGATGAGGTATCCCTGAGTATATCACTTTTTTTACATTGTCATAACTTGAGAACTTGGCTAGTAAGAATATCATAATTTATATTATGACAATACTTTTATTACTAGGTGTGAATCTAAGAAATGGAACAAATCGTTTCATTTAACTACTTCTTAGTTGCCTTAGAAGCTGCAACGTACTTTTTATTTATAGGTATGACTACCAATAGCTTTTTTGAGCTTGACTTTCTCATAACCTTTGCCTAACTACGATACTAGATCAAATTAATCTAAGGATTACTAGTTTTGGTCTCACCATAACTAGTATTCCTTCTTCTCCATATACCAGGTACATATCATTTGTACTTTCTGAAGTACAAGATGATAGTTCTGATTGCATCACTTGCAGTGCTCCTAGAAACAATTGATATATTCCTACAATAAAGTATATCCTGGAAATATCAATTATTGTACATAACATGGCATATGTGATTGATCCATCGCTGAAACGTATGGTACTCAACTCACAACTTTAATCTCTTCCCATGTTCCGAACATGTTAATTTTAAGAGATTAAGCCATGTGACGTTGACAATAATTCTGAACTTGAATTGTTCCAACTTTTATTTTTCAATACAATGTCACTTTATGTATGATTGACTAGGTTCAAGCAACCGTTAGATCCACCCCAGTAGATCTAGTTCCCTAGAAATTAGGTTACTACTTTAATTAAATCATTGGATAATTACTTTTAACCTGGTATTATCTAATAGTAAGACCAATATCTATTTTCCATATGTTGTCGAACATATTTTACTTGGAAAACATTGGTGATCCCACTAACCTTTGGTAGACACAAGGAAAAGATTTATTTATGATGAATGCTCTAAGATCTTGTTGCTTAATTTAATCCAGAACTGGATTTCAGTAACTTGCAACCTTCATTGGCATTCGATGGTGTCATCATCCCTTTCTGGTTGCGTTGTATAGACACCATCCCCGAAAGATTATCTCGACATACAATGACCAATAGAATGATCTTAGAAGTTTATCTATGACAAGTAAAATTCTAATGGATTTAAGCGTACTGACTTGGTATAACCAATCGATCCTTATTGGTACCAAGCTTGTACCATCCATGTATCTTCTCATTTGAATAACCACCAAAGTATTCAATTTATAATCCCCTTTGCAATTTGATACATGGAATCCATTATTGAATTTTAGTTGATCTTGTTAATATTATCTCATTGACATATACTGCTTACTTATAGGATTTATTATTCTCAATTAATAAAGTATCACCGACCGCGGTGAACTTAGAACCATCACCATGCTTTCATCCTTCCTATGAAGTATGTGTCACTAGAACATTACTATTCCACATGTACATGTGTAACTTGTTCCTATGTCAACCATATGTGCATCTTGAGCATTGACTTAACCCAAGTCAATCTTTTTTCCACTGTCTCTAATAGATATGTGCACCCTTATATAGAAATATATTCTAATACTTGACTACATCTTTTTCTATGTTAGGGATTTAGGTAATATCCTAAGAAATCATTAGGATAATTACCTTAGATTTATCATGTGTTCAGCTTGATGCATGTTTGTTTATATCTTAACAAACTCTTTGCACCTTAACACATGATCTATGACATAATGAATTTTCATCATACTAGGACTCATATGATATCCATTTTTCATTTTAGTTGGCATATTGGTTATAGGTTTACGCTGTTATTTTCAAAACACATCTTGAAATATAATGGAAGTTACTACAGGTTGTAACATTGATACTCCATACATCATAAATTTGATGTATAAAATGTGCATTTAGGAATTGATCCACACTAAATTTTGTTGTTCAATGTAAAAATGTAAGACTTTATCATCGATCCTCCTTGTGAACATCAATACGGTGATGTAGATAAGGTAACATGCATTGAGGAATCACTCCACGCTACATTATCATGATCGATGAATGCATGGTCAAGATATTCTTCGGCATGCCAATCCGAAGCAACACATATCTTCTGACCAAACATATATATACTTCATTATTACATTCCTTAATAACTTAAAGGAATCTTATGAAGCATCTTTACCTCTATATTTATTTGGAATAGTTCATACTCTCTTATTGGACTAACCTTGAAATCTTTGTGGCATACCTTTATTTCTAAAGGTTTCTTTGTCTAAACTAAGGATGTCAATAATACTAAAGGTGTTTAGATATACTGAGCCTAAATACCATACTGGGTATATTCTTGACATACACTTTTATTTTTACTTGACAAAGAACTTTATTTCCATAGCTGGATAGGTCTTACATTTTATATTCATCATGTATTGTCTTCGATTCAAGTAGCAGTGAACTATTTATTGAGTATGTTGCCACGAACAACATTCATTCCAAAACATGGAATAATGTCTCATCATGTCCAAAAGGTCACTTAAGATAAATTTTTTGGTTATACTCAACAACTTGTTTAATTTGAATCAATCACTTAGCAATTAGAAGTTATGTGTTTCTCACTGCTGACATAGGAATCACCCTTTCTCAGCTGCTTAGAGAAGACACCTTACTGCTAGTAATGTTTCTCTACTTACTTGGTTATTGTATTTCAATACATATATGTGAAAAGAATATTGTATTTGATACCCAAGAAGTATTTTAGAATACAATAATTCTATTTTATGAATATAAACTGAATGAGAAGTGGGTACTTGCTTCTTGTATCTCAGTTTATTGCCTTTTAAACTTCCATAAATTTATTAAAATATGTGATGAAAATAACCTCCTATTAAATAACCAACCACTTTTCTTTAAAGGACATGACGAAGGTGACTTTGGCGTAACTTTACATAGGTCTATTCTCTTTTTCTTTCAATTTATTCCCCATAAGAATAAAATATGGCGTTTTCTCCAATATTATTATTATTTGGTGAATGTTACCTTAAAGGTAATAAAGCACTTACTCTATATTGTTCGTTTGTATCCTTAAATGAAACTAGAGTAATTGGGTTTAAAAGGTAAAAGAATGGGATGACATGAAATATTGTGAACTGTCTTTCACTTTACACAAAGTGAGTATAATCATCACATTCAAATCTTGCTTTGCTTTCTCCTCATAAACTTCTTGGAGATGAGACTTCATGTAATTTCATCCATGTTGTGATGTAGCGACCGCAACTAACATCAGACTTTGATGATAGCATTATGAAAGAACTATCATATGCTTGGTCCATGAGTCTCCTATAAGTAGTTTTACACCCTTGCTTCTTGAGGTTGCTTAATAGGTTGGGACATAGGCACCTTTGAATTTTCGTTATAATAATAATGTGTACACGAACCTATACTACACTTGGAATGTTTTTCTTGTTTGGACATTAACTTTGTCCAATATTTATCGTAGTTTTATTTGTGGTATTACTTTCCATTCTCTACAAATAATCTTTAGCATATTATTACCTTTAATATTGATTACCAAAAGTGACATTACTGGTTAATTTAATCATTAAATGTCTCCCAATAATTTTTCAAATTCTAGGAACCCTCTATACTAGAATCGAAATACTCTTGAGTATTCTAGTGGCAAGGATCCCTGAACCTCCCTCATAGTCTACAAGCTATGGCTATGCCACTACTCGGAGGGTTCAAGGTAGGCTTATGACTGGCCAACCGCATTAACTCACGGTTCCTTGATCTGTTGAGTGAAGTCTCAACTTCAAAAATATTTACTAGATTTAATCAATGTTTGCCTCTAAAATTACAAAAATATAGCTATGGCTATTTCTTTGCTGCAATTTTAGTTAAGTAGACCCACCATCCTAATAAGAACTCCCCGGTAGTAAGAGGCACCCTCAGCTATGGCATGACCGACACCTTGAACACCTGGTTTTGTTCAAACTTGAATGATGGAAGGATGTTGTGACTTAATATTTTCTTTGAGGGTTTTATTGGTTTCTCTCGATGAATGTAATCCATTTCTATTAAAATTGTTCATCTATATTGTCGCACTCACAACTGAACTTTAATAGAAAAACATATGCCGCTTCTTTATGCATTTTATTATCTATTATTTTATGTATTTTTTTCCGATGTTCTAAAATGCATAAAATAATAAATAAATGCATAAAGGAAAACTACTGCTTGACTGGTCTTGAGCATCTAAACGACCTAAGGGTGTCGTATCTGAGTCGAAGCTTGACTCATAATACAGCTAGCCCCCGTCTTGTATGTTCGCTTTGCATCTAAAGTATCGTCTCGTCTTGGTGCGGTCCACGTCACGTCTTGGAGTATCGTCTCATCTTGGCAGGGTCCACGCCACGTCTTGCATCGTCTACGTCATTCACCATCTTCGTCTGAAGTACAAAATTACTCGCACACAGGTGAGGGGAACGAGTGAGATAAATGTACATCGGGTAAATTGGGCGCGTAGGCCCTTACACATTTCAACTGAAAATAAAGACGATGTGAAAACCATCTATTTAATTAATTACAATCATCACACGTAATTAAAATAATTAATTAAATAAAATCAACATACACGGGTCGATGCTCAAGACCAGTAGACGGGTAAATGATGTGTGATAAAATTAAAATGTATTAGATAAGTACAAGGGTTTATTTAATTAAATTAAATGAATTAATAAATTCAAATAATTTAATTAATTATCAGTCCACTAATTAATTTAATTTTTAATGCCAAAATTAAATTAATTAATTGATTTAATTTCATTAAAAAATTAAATTAATTTATATCCCGGGTATTAAAATAATTAACCAAAATTAATTTTAATTAATTTAATTTAGATAGTAAAATTAAATTAATTAAATTAATTTATTTGGATTAATTTAATTGATCGGTCTCTGAAACGTTATTGCTTGGCCTGTGCGGGGCGGGCCAAACCCGCGCAGGACGCTAGCAGTGCCAAACTGGGCTGGGTCGATTCTCCCAAAACCCGTTCCGGGTTGGGCAGGTCTTCCCGGACCACTTTAGAGAAAAAAAAATCCTATGGAAAAAAACTTGCACAAAAAAGGAATACCTTGCGGGTCTTGACCGAGGGAGATGGTGAGGTGCGGAGCTCCTGCGCCCAATACAAAGGTGGTGCCTGGTTGGATTACACCGACGTCGAGTGCAGCGGAGCTCAGCAGACGAGGGTAACGGCTAGTCGTTGCGGAAGCGGCCACCATTGTCTGGTGAAAGGGAGGCTGGAGGCATACCTACTGCACTGGGGAGCTGTTGGTCGGCCGGGATCTGACCTAGTCAGGTTGTCCGGATAGCCTGTGCACGGCTGCTACGAGATGACGGCGAGGGTGGCCGCTATAGGTGCACCAGCGAAAATTGGGAACAGGCTGGGACGCGACTGCGTAGGGCGGGGTGCACCATTCCAGCCGGTGGGTGTGGCCGGGAGGTGGATACCGGCTCCGACAGGAGCCGAGTTGCAGATGGTGTGGTGAGGTCCGGGGCACCGGCCACACGGGGAGGCCAGCGACGGCCTCGCCTGGTGCTGATGGTGTACGCTACAATGATACCGAGCATGGTTTGGGTGGAGCGGTGTCAGCCTAGTTTGCAGGCTGGGGTTCAGCGCCTCTGCAGGTCGGGGTCGCCTAGGATGGGCAGAAGGTGAGGCCAGGTCGCAGAGTGCGCCGGCGTCCCAGAGCCATTCCATGCATGCCACTACAGGAAGGCCAGTCTGGTGATTGCGGGCAAGCTAGATATGGCATGTTGGAGAAGCCACACAAGGGTTGTGGTTGGGCGGGAGGTCGGAGACCTGGGCAACGTGATGGCGTAGGCGCTGGAGCAGGCTTGCTGGCCAGAAGTTGAAGGGGGAGTCGCAACGGCCTTCTGGTCTAGGCGGCGGTGGCCCTCTTCTGGCATACCAAGGAATCCAACACAAGGGGTCTACGCAGACCCCCTTTTCCAAACCTTTTATTTTGTTTTTTTAGGCGCCGGCCCCACCACTCCCTTCTCCCTTTTAATTTTTTTTTTAATTTGAGGAGTCAAGTCTCCTATCCCTTTTTTAATAAAAAAATTACACACCCATTTTAATTAAATTTATGAATTCTTTATAAGTCAAGCCCTCCCCAAAAGAATTTTTCAAGTCTCCCTTCAATTTAAAATAAATTCCAAAATCTAATATTAGCCTTTAAAATTAAATAATAATATAATTATTAGAATGAAATAATAATTTATTATTATTACATTATTATAACAATAAAATTATTGTGAAAATTATTTAATTGTTAAAATAAAATTTGCACATTATTGGAACTAATTACAATTAACCAAAACCGATCGAAACTTGATCGGTTTTTCGGTATGAAATAAATCTTAATAACCGAGATCAAACCCCAAATTTGATCCAATCTAAAAATTTAAAATGACCATAACTCGGTCATTCGGCATCGGATCGCCGTGCGGTTTGAACCATTGGGACCGTCTTCTAACCCTGTAATTAATTTTATGAAAATTAATTTTATTTGGATCATAAAATTTACGTAATACCTTTGATACCACTGTTAGGTTTTGGGGCCCGCAGCGGAAGCCGATGGGCTGAGGATTTTAAAATTTTCGTTGACGGATCGACGGTACTTGTCGACGCCGATTATCCGAGCCCCAGATATGTCCGAGGATCTCGCGTAAATTGTAAATAACACAAAATTAAAATGAAAACGTACCTATTTCAAATTTGAAGTTGCGGTTAACTGTAACTAGTCGATGATGATCGTCGCTTGAAGGATCCAAAGTAGGAACCTTCTATATCATCCACACGCACTTCAAAAACCTGTGGGAGCGTCGATCATCGAATTTCGGGTGCTAGTACGGAGATCCGACGGTGCTTTCGATGTCTCGAAGATCACTACATCGATATGCCTTTGATACTAAAGTGAGATCATGATCTGAGCATCTTGGATTGAGAGCTTCTCTCTCTAGAGAGTGGGAGGAGAGATAGGCTCTCAACTTTCATTCCATGAATGAATGAATAGTGATATTATCAACATAAGAGAGAGCCTCCTCCTATATTAAGAGTGGAGTTGAGAAATATCGGGTTGGGTTCCCCAGCCCCCGTTTATTTCAACGTCCACTAAATAAATAATTTTGACAAACTAAACTACGTCAATATTATTTATTATTTTATCACATACTTTTAATATATAAAAAATATATTACATGATTAAATCCAATACATTTAACTCGACTCGGTGTCTCACTTAATATTAAACGAACCTTAAATATTAAAATAATATTCGTTTGATTAATATTTTTCTCGTATTTACTAAGCTTGTAAAGACATTAAGTAAATTTGATCCCAAATATTCATAACTTGAATATTAATGAATTTATTTAATTATTTTTAATGATCGATAACTTGGACAACACTCGGACCCCGTGGCGGGGCCCACCATGTCCATATATGTAATGTCCCGATTCCGAAAGCTGCCCAGAGACGCTCCATACCCAGTTGGTCACATGACCTCAAGCACATTTCCCCAAATGCCAGAGCCTACCGACTAGCAGCGAGTGTCTTGGGTCTGATAGTGGATAAAATATGCCCTCATTGGCAGAGTAACACAGTGGAAATAAACAAATGGCAGTAACGGAAGAAGTAATAATCATGCAAAAGTGAAAAACGGAAGACTGACAGTAATAAACTGGAGCACACACACACATATATATATATAAGGATGATGCATGATACATATGTCTAGGAAAACATCCAAACACATCATAATGCTGGAATACAAATAGTACTAAACCAAAGTACAAAAGAAAGATAGATAATAGCTCCTCAGCATCGCACGCCTTAGCTTGGTCCTATGCTCTCTAGCTCCAAAGCAGTCAAGTACCTGAAGTAGAAGGGTGTTTTCCCTTATCTATACCTGCAACAATATAATATGTTTGGGCCAAAAGCATGGCCCAAACAGGGTGTGAGACTAAATCCAAATAGGCAACCACCATAAGATTTTTGCCTAACAGCCAGTGAATATATGGAAGGTAATAAGTAAAAGGAAGCAGTGAACAAGAAAGTACTCAGCAATAAACAATCCACAGTTTCAATGCATTCAATTTCATATACCAGGAAACAGCTAATCAAATCAGGTAAACACAAACAGGTAACCCACTGGGAAGTACTCACAGTCTATCCCCTCTGGTTCAAATTACAAAGATATAACAAAGAATCTCTGAGGAAGCACTCATATTCAATTCCCATTATAGTCTAATATAAATAAATAATCTATGAGGAAGCACTCACAGTCAATTCCACTCATATCCAAAAGTGATTAACAACACTCTGAGGAAGCACTCACAGTCAATTCCCCGTATAGTCAACTACAGCAGGTTCTCACAGCCCAGTGTAAATAAATCGAACATAGTACTACAATACGGCCAAGGAAACCCTCAAGAACTACTTGGCTAAATAGTCTACAGCATAACAGCATGTAAGAATACAATTTACACCATCCTATAAGACTAGGCATGGGAAAAACAACAAGGCAACCTAACAGGCTAAACAGGACCAAATGGTCATAAATAGAACATGAATGGGAAACCACGTCCAAAGCATAACAATCAACCCTATTCACATTCAATTTACCTCTACACAAGCACACAATCATGATAGGCAATTAGAAGGGCTAAAATAGTAAACACGCAATACCTCATTCAAGGGTATTGGACAAATTTTCACATATAACTCAAATACTTTCAACAGAAAGGCACAAACCACCTATCTCAATGTTGTTAGATCTCTATACGTGAACCTCAAGCCTTGAATCACCCAAGAACATGGTATATCTACAAAAATGATCAAAACATTCAACCGAGGATAACTTGAGAAAGAGGAATGATCATGAAACAAAGCTTTAGAAGAAAGAAGAGCTTACCGAGGCGATCCCGATGCAATCGACGGTGGTCGAATGGGAGATCGGATGCTTGGTCGGGGGCTCGGAGGAAGATCATGGTCATACAGGTTCTCTCGGAAAAAATAGGTCGATAAGAAGGCCCTTTTAGAGATTATACATGACCCCGATACGTTTAATGAAAAAAAAAATACACGGCATGTACTTTGGAAGTACATGACGTGTACTTTCCGTTTCTGTACTCTGCTTTAGGCGGTCTCTAGGTCACCCCACACGGTTGGGTGTGTGTCCATTACATGTCCAGCACACAGCTTCATGCGGCTACTGAGTACATGACGTGTACTCATAAAGTACACATCGTGTACTTCAAAAATTTCCAGAAATTCTTCTTTTTCTCAAAAATGACCAGAAAAGGAAAACATACCTGAAAAGAAGATCTGAATTCTTACAAACTTATCCCCTTAAATAAATTCATCCAAAAATTTCCCTAGCAAGGCGGTGTAGAAGAAGAAACCCTGAACAGCTCTGGCCACTACGATCGTACATCCGCTTCCCTCTCCCAAGTCTCGTCCTGTACTCGCCCGTGCTGCTATAGCACTTGTACCAGAGGAATAGACCAACCACGGAGAACCTTCGTACTTTGGTCGACAATTTGGATAGGATGCTCCTCAAAAGATTCATCCACATCTAACTCAACCTCATTGGGTTGTAAGACATGAGATGGGTCTGAGAAGTAACATCGAAGCTGAGAAACGTGGAAGACGTCATGCATAGACCGATACCTCTGAGGTAACTCTAACTGATAGGCAACCGGCCCAACTCTCTCCAACACCTCAAACGGTCTGACGTACCTCGGTGAAAGCTTTCCCTATCTCCTAATCCTTGTTTTCCCCAACCTCTGTGTGACATGTAGGAAAACCTAATCCCCAACCTCAAACTCCAAAGGTCATCTCCACTGATCAGCATAATATTTCTATCGAGACTATGCGGTAGCCATCCTCTTCTGAATCAACTCTATCTTCTCCGTGGCCTCCTAAACAAGATGAGGTCCCAGCATAGCTGCCTCTCCTGCCTCTAGCCAACATAAGGTTGATCAGCATGGCCTACCGTACAAAGCCTCATAAGGTTCCATTTGAATAGTTTCTTGAAAATTATTATTGTAGAAAAACTCCACAAGGGGTATGTGCTTCTCCCAATAACCTCCAAAATCTAGAATGCATGCTCGTAGAATGTCCTCAAGAACCTGAGTTGTATGATCAGACTGGCCATCTGTCTAGGGATGGTAAGCTGTACTCAAAAGTACATGTGTACCCAAAGCCTTCTGAAGCCCCTTCCAGACCCGGGAAGTAAAACGTGCATCTTTTTCTGAAACAATAGAGTGTGGAACTCCATGCAAGCACACAATCTCTCGGATGTACAACTGTCCCAACTCATCAACACTGAAGGTATCCTTGATCAGAAAGAAGTGATAAACCTTTGTGAGTTTGTCAATGACAACCCATACTGCATCATTCCATCGAGGTGACCTCGGTAACCCTATCACAAAATCCATCGCGACATCATTCCACTTCAACTTGGGAATGGGTAACTAATAAAAAATCCCTACTGGTCATTGATGCTCCACCTTCACCTGCTGACATGTGGAACACTTCATGATGAAACCAATAACATCTCTTTTCATACCAGGCCACCAATACTGATGGTGTAGATCATGATACATCTTGGTGACACTAGGATGAACTGCCCAAACTAAGGAATGAAAGACCCATATCAGCTCTTCATGTATGTTTGATGTCACCCACATGCGCCCCTGGAAACACAAGATCTCCTCCTCACCTATGGTCCATCCAGGAATAGGGTCCTCTACTAACACGATTTCCTATAAGAATAGGCCTTCAGAATCTGATAGTTGCCTCATTCGCACTCGATAAATTAGAGTAGAGGTAACAGCTATGGAAGAAAAAAATGTCTTCCCCTGTCTGTCATGCACCTCCAAATGCATCTCAGAGAATATATCCATAAGCTGACACTCACTATTGGCCTCTTGAACTTCCTATATCTGAGTCCTCCTACTCAGTGTATCATCTACTACATTGCCTTTCCTAGGTGTATAGGCAAGCTCAAATTCAAAAGACTGAAGGTACTTGACCCACCTACGTTGTCTCAGATTCAGGTCACGCTGAGTGAAGATGTACTTGAGGTTTTTGTGGTCGATGAAAACCATAAAATCTTCTCCCATAATATAATGTCTCCAACAACTTAAGGCATGAAAAACTGCTGCCAAATCAAGATCGTGCATCGGGTAATTTCTCTCATGTGGCCTCAACTGCTGAGACCCGTACATGACAACTCCTTCCCCCTGCATAAGCATAGCTCCCAGCCCGATACCTGAAGCATCATAGTAAACAGTATAGCTCTTTCCCAGCTCTGGCAAGACTAGTATCAGTGCTGAAGTCAATCTCCCTTTCAGCTCCTGAAAGGCTGAATCACAATAATCTAACCATGAGAACCTTGAACCCTTCTTAGTCAAACCCGTTAGTGGTGCTGCAAAGAATGAAAAGTCCTGTATGAAACGTCTTTAGTAACCAGCCAGCCCTAGAAAACTCCATAACACAAAGACGTTATTCGGATGCTCCCATGAAACTATTTCTCTCACTTTCTCTCGGTTTACTAATAATCTTGACTCTGAGATAACATGACTCAATAAGTGAATATCATCCATCCAAAAGTGGCATTTTGAGAGCTTAGCATATAATTGATGCTCTCTCAGTGTACTCAGAACAATCTCAAGATGGGTAGCATGGTCGTGTCGAGTGTGAGAGTACACCAAGATATTGTCTATGAAGACCACCACCGAAGAATCCAAGTATGGATAGAACAATCAGTTCATCAGTTCCATGAAGACCGCAGGCGCGTTTGTGAGACCGAACGGCATAACCACATAATCGTATAGATCATACCTGCTTCGGAAAGCTGTAAGATTTATATCAGATGGTCTAACGCACAACTGATGATAACTGGATCTCAATTCAATCTTCGAGAACACCTAGTCTCCTTGAAGCTGATCAAAGAGATCATCAATTCTCAGCAAGGGATATCAATTCTTGACCATCAACTGGTTTAGATTCTGATAATACACACAAATCATGAGGGTACCGTCTGCCTTCTTCGCAAACAGGACAGGTAAACCCCACAGAGAAGTACTGGGTCAGATGAAACCCTTTGCCTGCAACTCCTCAAACTACTTCTTGAGCTCCTGTAACTCTAGTGTAGCCATCCTATAAGGATGAATTGACACTGGTTCCACTCCTGGAATGAGCTCAAAAGAAAATTACACCTATCTCTCCAGAGGCAAACCTGAAAAGTCCTCTAGAAAGATATCCCTAAAATGATCCACCACTGGAGGAAAGTCTAACTGTGAAGTCCCCTGGTCATCCAGATATATACTAGCAATCAGGGTTGTAAATCCTCCCAACTCATGATGCTCGGGTCCCGCTCTACTCACCTAGACATCCCATTCACCCTTATGAAGAAAAAATTTTCCTTTTGGTGATGTGAAACTCACCCTACGATGATAACAGTCGACAAATTCTTGGAAGGGAACTAACCAGTCCATTCTGAGAATGACATCATAAACCGTCATCTCTAACACATAGAGGTCCCATAAAAAGTGACACCCACCAACCTCTAGAGGGAACTCCTTACACTGATGAACACTAGCCGTTCTAGTCCCCAACGGAGTGTCTAGCATCAAGATATCGGTAGAAGAAAAGATGTAGAGCCCAAGGCTCTCCACAATAGCAACAGATATAAAGTTATGGGAAGCCCCTGTATCAAAAAGAGAAGAAGCTAAAACTGAGGCAACTAAGATCATACCTTGAACTGTAGAAGGTTTGGGATCCTGATTCTACTGGGTCTTCTCCACTGCAAAAGTCTGGCCCGTACCACGGCCCTGCGACCCTACCTGAACACTCTGAGCTGATCTGCCCTGATGTCACTGAAAACCGGGTGACCGGCTACCACAGCCACGACCTCCACCTTGGCCTGAACGGCCAGAAAAACTCCAGTTCCCAGACTGGTGAGGAACTAGCGGTGCTACTCTTGAATGATGAGTCATAGAAGAACCCATGTCACCAGCTGCTGGTGAAAATAACTGATAGAAATGCTAAAGATGACCCATCTTTCCACAAGATCAGCACTCCACTGGGTCCCTCAGGCAATGTGGCCTCATATTCCTGCTCTTCCCGCACTGGTAGCACACCACCTGGATACCAGAAGATGCATCACACCTACTCAGATCATCACATGAAGTCTCCCTATGACGCTTCCTGCTATCAGCTGGAGGAGCACTAACTCTAGATGTTGAACTTCCATGGATCACAGCTCCAGAATCCCTCATATTACACTTGATGATTAGTGCCTGGTTGATTATAGGAGATATCGAAGTCAACCTGAAGATATTCACCTGAGATCGGATATCCTGCCTGAGACCATCCTCAAACTTTTGTGCAAGGAACAACTCATCTCCCCCTATAAAGGTTGTAAAGCACTATAGCTCAATGAAGTGAGAGGAATACTCCAAAACAGAAAGAGTACCCTTCTCCAAACTCATCAACTCCCGGCCTTGATTGGCCCTCAACGTCTCTGGGTAGAAGTAGTCATAGAAGATGTGATGAAACTCATCCCAATCCATGAATTACTAGCGTCCTATCTATGAGATCACATCCCACCACCTCTTGGAAGAGTCTCGAAGAATGTACATAGAGAGATTCACCCTCCTCTCTGGATGTATCTCCAGATGCTCGAAGATCGTCAGCATGGCTTCTAGCCATGACTCTGCAGCCTGAGGTCCTTTTTCCCCTATGAAGGTGGAAGGATACTGTTGCTGGAAAACCCACGTCATCTCTGCCATCAATGGGGAAGGATGTAGTGCTCCCTGAAAGGTCTGCATCATCCTCATAAATCCCTCTCTGAACTGTGCATCAGCACCTACGTCAGGTATAATAGCTGGTGACAAGACCGGCATGACTGGAGGATCTGATGGAAGTCCCTGATCAGCCATGTCTGGTGTCTGATCACCGCCTGGAAACTAGCATACGACCGGAGGATGTATCGGTGGAATGACTCTGTAAGGTCAAATGTACACCTTAGAACAAAATTATCAAGGACTGAAAACTGAAAGCGTAAGAAGGGAACAGAATAAAGAAAGCATTCAAGTTTTTCAAAACAAGACTATACGGCATGTATAATTACTATATAGCATGTTCCCTTAAGCCTTTCACATGGGCATGTACTTCTTCCAGAACTGGTCATGTAACACCCCAAAAACATGGCGTGTTATCCTAACACATGACGTGTACTTGGATTCTCTTCCCATGCCTGATTCCTTCTATACGGCTAGGCCACATGGTTCTCCAAACCCAAGACTACACGGCGTGTTAGTTCCAGACACGGTGTGTAATAGATGAACTTCACTGACCTGTGTTGTTAGATACATGGCAGGTTTCCAGGATTACACTACACGGCGTGTTCCAGATAGACATGGTGTGTACTAGAAAAGACTCAACTGACCCGTGTTGTTCGTGACACGGCTGGATACTAGTATTACAATACATGGTGTCTTCAATACTAACACGGCGTGTATTACTTTAAGTTTTTTTATCCATCTGTGTTATTAGTCACACGGGTGGACACGAGGTCAACACAACACGGTGTGTATAGAAGGTACACGGCGTGTTCACCCAAAGAAATCCCTATCCCGTGTCTCTGCCCACACGACCTATGACATGGTTAGAGACTACATGGAATGTACATATGGTACACGGTGTGTATGTAAGAAAAACAGTTTCTTCATGAACAGAAGAACACATGGCGTGTAGTCAAAACTACACGGTGTGTATTCTGGGTTTTTCCAGACAGTAAGCCCAAAAAACTACTCTAGAGCCTAGAAAAACACTGAAACGAATACCAAAGTACCAAAATCTAATCTGTGAGAGCCCATACTCCCCACGAATCAAATTTTGGCATCTTATACATGTTATAACAAGCAAAAACAAGGTAATGATCCACCAAATTCTGATCCATGAGGGACCATAACACCTCAAGAACCAAAGTTTTGCATTCATTCAAGAAAAAACTCCACAAATCAATACCCTATCAAACAGAAGGTATTCTATCAAGGCATCTATCACAACAGCATGCATATCTAGCACAACATCTATCACAACAACATGCAATCACTAATGCACCCTAAATGGTATAGCAAGTATGAATGACATGTGATTTCTAGCAAGTACCTATATGATGCATGAGATGGAATACCCTCATCTCATCAGGTTTCAACAGAAATAGAACCTTAATAATGTCAACAATAACAGCACAATACATGTGAGTCAACCAACGGTGAAAATCAAATCAACTGTAAAATTGAAAAACCAAAAAAAATGCAATAAACGTGGTTGATTGGATTTTCCCTGTACACGGGTTAGCTACTCCCGAGCACAGCTCATTACCAAGTACCTATTTTGTCCTATCCCAGGCTAAAGGCTCCAAATAGTAAGTCAATAAGAAAAGAGTTTCTCTGATACCACTTTGTAACATCATGGTTCCGGAAGCCACCCAAAGATGCCCCGTACCCGGTTGGTCACATGGCCTTAAGCGCATTTCCCCAAACGTTAGAGGCTGCCGACTAGCAGTGAGGGCCTTGGGTGTGATAGTAGAGAAACTATGCCCTCATTGGTAGAGTAACACAACAGAAGTAAACAAATAGTAGTAACAGAAGCAGCAATAATCATGAAAAAGTGAACAGTAGAAGACTGACAGTAATAAACTGGAGAATGCATATATATATATAAGGATGATTCATGATACATATGTCTAGGAAAATAGCCAAACACATTACAATGCTAGAATACAAACAGTACTAAACCAAAGTACAAAAGAAAGACAGATACCATCTCCTCAGCATCGCAAGCCTCAGCTTGGTCTCATGCTTTCCAGCTCCAAAGTAGTCAAGTACCTGAAGTAGAAGGGTGTTTTCCCTTATCTATACCTGCATCAATCTAATACGTTTGGGACAAAAGCATGGCCCAAACAGGGTGTGAGACTAAATCCCAGTAGGCAACCACCACAATATCTATGCCTAACAGTCAATGAATATATGGCAGGTAATAAGTAAAAGGAAGCAGTGAACAAGAAAGTACTAAGCAGTAAATAATCCATAGTTTCAATGAATTCAATTTCATATACCAGGCAACAGCTAATCAAAGCAGGTAAACACAAACTGGTAACCCTTTGGGAAGTACTCACAGCCTATCCCCTCTGGTTCAAATTACAAGGATATAACAAAGACTCTCTGAGGAAACACTCACAGTCAATTCCCCTTATAGTCTAATATAAATAAAGAATCTTTGAGGAATCACTCACAGTCAATTCCCCTCATAGCCAAAATGATTAACGACTCTCTGAGGAAGCACTCACAGTTAATTCCCCTTATAGTCAACTACACCAGGTTCTCATGGCCTTGTGTAAATCAATCGAGCATAGTAGTGCAATATGGCCAAGGTAACCCTTAAGAACTACTTGGCTAAATAGTCTATAGCATAACAGCATGTTAGAATACAATTTAAACCATCCTACAAGACTAGGCATGGGAAAAACAATAAGGCAGCCTAACAGGCTAAATAGGACCAAACAGTCCTAAACAGAACATGCATGGTAAACCAATTTCAAAGCATAATAATCAACCCTATTCACATTCAATTAACCTCTACACAAGCACACAAGCATGGAATGCAATTAACAGGGCTAAAACAGTAAACATGCAATACCATGTTCAAGGGTATTGGACAAATTTGCACATATAACTCAAATACTTTCAACAGAAAGGTGAAAACCACCTACCTCGATGTTGGGAGATCACTATACGTGAACCTCAAGCCTTGAATCACCCAAGAACACGGTAGATATACAAAAACGCTCAAAATGTTCAAACGAGGATAACTTGAGAAAGAAGAGGAATAATGAAACGAAGCTCTAGAATAAGGAAGATCTTACTGAGGCGATCCCAATGCAATCGATGGTAGTTGAATCAGAGATTGGATGCTCGGTCAGGGGCTTGGAGGAAGATCGCGACTGTACGGGTTCTCTCAGACGAACTAGGTCAAGAAGAAGGTCTTTTTGGCGATTAGACACGACCCCAGTACGTTTAATGAAAAAAAAGAAAATACATGGCGTGTACTTTGGAAGTACATGACTTGTACTTGCTGTTTCCGTACTCCACTTTAGGCAGTCTCTGGGTCACCCCCACATGGCCGGGTGTGCAGCCATTACACGGCTTGCACACAGCTTCATGCGGCAACTGAGTACATGGCGTGTACTCATAAAGTACATGGCATGTACTTCAAAAATTTCCAGAAATTCCTCTTTTTATCAAAAATGACTAGAAAAGGAAAACATACCTGAAAAGAAGATCCGAGTTCTTATAATATACCTATTCAGCTGAATAGGGCAGATTCTTGAATATGTTATTGTGTGTGACCCTCTAGGCCCTTACCTCGATAGTAGTGAATAAAATCCATAGACTAGGAGCGGAGTCTAGAAATCCATCATGGCCCCTAAAGAGGTAAGGATAGACATAGCAACGACTACCATCCTACGAACACTAACTGTGTACTATAATCTCTTTGTCATTAAATATCTCATAAAGCAGGATGCACACTTGTGTCGTTGTCCTTTTCTTGATTTATTATTTTTTGATCTAACCAGATGGATTTACCTTTGTACTAATTTGGCCAAAGACTTATGAAGGCAACACCATCCTGATCAACCAGTCCTAAGATATACAATTTCCTAAACTTGGAAGCGACAAATCCTTTCTTGACCATTCAACCAATGTTATACCACCAACGATGCACCCAACACAATCTACCTCGCCACAATTTCAATACCATGGTTTTCACCTTGAAAAAAAGTACATAATCAAATGATACACATTGGTAATGGTATCAAGTCAGGAGACCAATACACATTTTCATAGATAGGAACAACAAATGACACCCAAAATATGTGGTGTTCCTATTGGTGGGTCTATCCTCATGATCTCACTACTAGAGATAACCAAGTGCGAACTTCATGAGAATAAGTCTCAATGCTTATGAGCCCCCAACACCTGATATTCAAACATCTACTTTGTCCAGTAAGTAAGATGTATCTATACTATAAAACATATATTTAAGATTAATGTCTGTTATGCCCGACCCCAGAATCCCATAGCAGGTGCATTATTTTAATACATTGGCATGATTATAGGGAATCAAGTTCAGAAGGACCGATCAGTTTAGTAGTCTTGGAAAATAGATTACATATATGAAAGTTATATTACACATTCAAACATAAAACACAACATAAATAATCCATTGAGAATGCCATTATTCCCCTAGCCTAACCCTGCATACCAAACATAACACACTTCTTGGAATCCTAGGAAAACAAAACATAAGAAATGGGTGAGCTCACATGCTCAATAAGGGTAAATAATTTAGAGAAAGCTATAAACTTTTAAGGAAAGATGTGTAATAAAAACAATAGACTTTTAAAAATAAACTTTATCAGTTCTTTTTTTAGCGCTGATAAAGGCCCCCCCTATATCAGCGCTTTTTTTAGCGCTGATAAAGGGGACCCTTTTATCAGCTCTTCTTTTAGTAGCATTGATAAAGGGGCAATTTATCAGCGCTTTTCCCGAGCGCTGATAAATGTTAATTTTAAAAAAAAAATCATGAAAAATAATATTTTGTTATATAAGTATATTTATATTGATATAAATACAATATATATTTTTTAAATATGTTATAGATATGTATAAATAGACTATTACATTTAATATATAAGAAATTTAATGAAAATGGCTTCAAAATATTTTAAAAAAATATTATTAATTAATAATTTTCTAATTATTATCGATTAAAAATCATTTAATAACAATTTGAGGACACAAAAAATCAAAACAATTAATAAAAGATCTAAAATATCTTGAAAATGTAACTCAAACTTCAAACGGCCATAACTTTTGATTCGGGTGTCCGTTTGAGCTCTACAACATATCAAATC
Organism: Viscum album; assembly: GCA_963277665.1. NCBI lineage: Eukaryota > Viridiplantae > Streptophyta > Magnoliopsida > Santalales > Viscaceae > Viscum > Viscum album. The sequence goes on from OY728163.1 coordinate 1,871,243,631, forward strand.
GAAGTCTGCGATGAGCTCTATGTGATAATGACTTAGGAAAAGCCTCAGTCACATTTTTAAATCCCAAAAAAGGCTTATAAGGCTTCCAAAACTGAGTTTTTAGTCGGGATACCCTGATTTGTTAACATTCAAACAAGTATAACTTATGATCCGGATGTCCGTTAGGCCTGTACCACATATCATATCAAAGATTGTTTCATTTTCTTCTATTTTACTAGTTGTGGCGTTGAAACAGAATTCTAGATTATAAGTTATGTTTGTTTTAACATTCTATGGCTTTTCAAATACACATATATATGTATTTATTCATAAATATATATGTGTCTGTGTGTGTGTGGGTGTCTATGTGTGTGTTTGTGTGTTGTATATATGTATATATGTATGTATTTATTTATTTACTTATAAACACACATCAAAAACATATCTTTTCATAAATTTATTTAAAACTAATCTTATAAGTACATTCTATGGCTTTTCAAATACACATATATATGTATTTATTCATAAATATATGTGTGTGTGTGTGTGTCTCTGTGTGTGTCTATGTGTTGTATATATCTATGTATGTATGTATTTATTTATTTATTTATAAACACACATAAAAATCATATTTTTTCCTAAATGTATTTAAAACTAATCTTATAGGTATATATTAATATACAAATAAATATACGTATAAAAAATTATAACTAAAAATATATATATTAATATATTAATATACGAATTAATATATATATACTAATACATGAATAAATATATTTATATTAATATGAATCTATATCAATATATGAATAAATACAACTATATGTATATATATCATTAAATAGAGAACAAAACGAAATGGCTTAGTGGTAAAGGTGCGGCCGCGAAAGGGGGGAGGTCCCGGGTTCGAGTTCGGGTGGAAGCGAAGGGGGTGCACGCGTATGAGGATCCGTGGGAAGGGAAGCGCGCGGGAGACCTCCTAGCGCTGATAAAGTGGGTCCCCACATTATTTTTTATTTTTTATTTTTTTTACCTTTATCAGTGCTTTTTAAAAGCGCTGATAAAAGGGACCCCCCTATATTAGCGTTGAGCTTTACGGTGCTTTTTTAGCACTGTTAAAGCCCGTTTTGAGCACTGATATATGCCGTTTTTGTAGTAGTGAAACATTGCCATATAAACATGCACATTGATATTCTACTAGTTGAATAATCACATGTAATAATTAATTTCATAATGAGGGAATGCCTAAAGCCGAACATCATTACCACGTAGTCAAGGCCTTGTGTCAAGACTACAAATAAAATTTTTTCAAGGCCTTGTGCCAATACACTAGTTTGTCTCATGATACCTACCGATGCATCGAGGAGCTATAGCGGGCTTCACCCATCACTTACTAAGTCCACTGCATTCCTCATATGAAATTGTTGAAACATAATATACACATTCGTATTAAAACTAGCATACAAAATTTCAATACTTTATCCATAAACCATGAATGGTATAAAAAAAGCACATCCATAGTAAAACATATCATAACTCATTCAATACAATAAGAAAGATTGTATTATAATAAATCAACCTCAATCAAGAACAATATCGAGTAAAGGATGATGATATAGTTGAAAATGATCAGTAAAACTCTTTGAGTGAAATACCCCTTTTTCATGAAATCATTTAAAAGTTGCACAATTTATAAACGATGAAATTTAAAAGATATTTTTGAATAAAAGTGTACCATAACACTTTGAAACTATTTAAAGGAATTAACATTTTAAAACATTCATGTCCACATAAATAAATCCTTAAAACCATTTTAAAAACATGGACATTAATGAGAAATATTTATAAGAATAAATATTTAAAATGATGTTTTAGTTAAATATTACCTTAAAAGAATCATTTTGAAATGTATTTTATGAAACATGGGCATGGATGATAAATATGTCCCATAAAATACTCACACATAAACAATCTCAGATAATAATGAGATTGAGGAATTAACCCTTACCTTGCACTTTTCTTTGGTCGAGGGTACGTTTAAACTCATATATAATGACCATAGTATGTTATTAAATTATAACAGAACTATATTAATATTTATTATATCATACATGATTCATTTATTACTTTATACTACCCATTTAATAATTATTTCCATGTTAAATTAACATTTTTGGTAATAATTGCTTTCTTTATTACACGTGTTTAAACTTGTTATTCTTGATTGTATCATTTAGATCATGATTTAAATAATTCTAGAATATAAAACATGATTTATATATAATATATATTTAGAATATAAATATGTATAATATATAGATATATGAAATGGAAAACACCGTTTATGGAGACAGTAGGTCGTACGTACGCATAAACATTGTTTCCGTTTTCATATTGTATTGAACGGAAGTAAGTGAATAAGATATATGTAAGTACATACATACATATATATATATATACAGTAGCATTATTGTGTCATATATTACATACTTATTAATAATATGTATTTTTATAATCATAGTTGAATGGTGAACTTGGAAATGAATCTCATCGCGTCATGGAGACAGTAAGCCGTACGTACACACGAGCGACGATATCATTTCCTTAATGATTAAAAGGTGTGTAATTGGATGGTATATTAATTGTACAGAGAAATTAGCATGTTATTTTCATTATTTATATAAATATTACTCATCATTATATCCATCCAAATAACATAGTGTTTAATAACAAATTACACCACGGTGTGGAGACGGTATGCCATACATACGCACACATGGTGACATTATCATTCATAGGATGGATAGAATATTGAGTATGGTTGTACCATATTTATAATAACATAAAATTATGTAGAAGGTAATGGATTTATTATTTTTTTATGGAAATAACAAAGAAAAGGAAAGTGGAAGAAGAAAAGAACTTTGAAAGAGGTGATAAAATAATTACCTCTTCTTTGGGCGTTTCCTTTTGATTTGAACAAAAGGGATCCTTAGGTTGGCTTTATGCTCAAGAGAAGGCCTCTAGGATGAATTTAAGTAAGTTGGGAGGATATTTGGGCAGGGGTTGGCCGATCCAAATGGCTTTGTAGGTGCTATTTTGTGATAAGGGGAAGTACACTTTTATAAGAGAGGTCAGGGTCACTTTAGGAAAAGTTTAAAATATTATTTTATTATAAAATCATTTTCGGTTTCTAATAGATCCAAATTGATTTATTTATAATATAATGTGGGTATGGGTCTAAATAATCTCAACTAAAAGGTTTTATACAAGTTTCGGTCACCATATTAACCCTATCTTTTAGATTTAACTCTTAGTTAAATAGTTTAACTTTTACCATGTCCTCTTGTATTATTATAATAAATGGTTAATAAACTTACTATAAAATCCAAGTGAACTCCAAGTGGTTCATTATTGATATATATAACCTTATATAAGTCATTTTTTCAAACCTTAGATTTTAGAAATATTACATCAATTAATAATATAGTATTTGTTTTAAAAACTCATTTTTGTCAATTTTGACACTATTTGGTATTTTGTTTTTGTTAAAGTCATAAAAAATTTATCACTTCAAACAAAATTTATTTAATCAACCCTAAAATGTAATATTAACCTATAAAATTCGTGGATTTCATCAAAATCCTCAATCTACGTTTATTTTTATATTTATAATATCATTTATTTTAATCTTTCATTGATAAAGTAATTATTGCATCGTCATTGTATCATATATAAATTTAATTATTTAATCTCTAAAAATTAAAAATAAAATACCATTATGTATGAAATATTTTTATCTTTCTAATTAATATTTATAGTGTAATTTATCTTATGTATAACCCTATATTAAAAATGGTTTAGTTATTAAAATTTGAATTTAACACTTTTAACTCTTCTTTAAGTAAAATAATGATAAATGTCCTAATATAATTCAAGTATACCAAAAGGATCATATTTTATTCCAAAGGTTGGTTTTGGTCGAAATAAACTTATCCAATAGAATTAGGATACGTGTTAGGGTAATTATAATATCATTTTTACCTTTAATTACCCTATTTACTTTTTATCGTGGTAAATAAAAGTCAAAAGTTATTATTCACCAAAAATTATTTTCACCTTATTGAACCAAGTTTTACTTACTGATGTCAACTGTGTCTCTCATATTTTTGAAATTCAATTCACAGAAGCGGTAAAATTATGTTTTATGCAAATTTGAAAATGTGTCTAGAAGGTGGCTAAAAGACGTTAAAAATTCAATAAAATTTTATACATCTAAATTTATTATAAAATGACTCCAATGAATTAAATTGTACTTATATAGGTATTATATATCTATTTTGACTTAAAATAAATTTAAATAAAATAAATAATTATTTAAATAAAAATTCAGTTTTAAACAATAACGTAGTGTTTTTCACTATTCATCAAAAATTGAAAGTTTTCAGAAAAATAAAAAAAATTCACCCTAAGATAATTTTTGATATTCCAAATTCAAAAATGAATTCTATTTTACCAAATTCAAAACATATAAGTTTCATTAATTAATTTAAAATTAATTCTCATTGTCAAAACCAAAAAGCGGGTTTTTAAAAAGTAAAAACTATCAAAAGATTGACATGTGTTTATGTCAAATTTAAATGTGAAATTACTTATAATGACCTAAATTGTATTAAATAATAAAAATATAGTCTAATTATACTTCCAAACCATTAAAATTCCTAATTTAACACTATAAATTATTTCAATTAAAAAAAATTCAATTAAAATTTAGTATTTTTCACTATTCATCAAAATATGAAAGTTATCAGAAAAGTACAAAAAATTTATCCAAACTAAGTTTTTATGTCCCGATTATAAAGAAGAATTTATTTTAATTAAATTGAATATATAAAAGTGTCAAATATTGGTTTTAAAAAGGGTTCGCCATTAAAAGACGGTAAAATTGTATTTTTTGAAAAATACTTATTTTATCTAAAAAAATGAATTTGTTCTTATATTATGTCTAAGAAACACACAATATGGATTATAAAATTATATGGAGTATATAAAATTCAAAATTTAATTAATACTATTCATAACCGCTTTTTGAACGGCTAGTTTGGTAAGTCATGGTGCGCTCGAACTCGGCGTTGCGTGTAGCGCAAGTTATTGAATTACTTTGAAGAGATAACGTACTATGAAATCTTGGGGTGTTACATTCTCCCCTACTTCAATAAATTGCGTCCTCGCAATTTGAAATTTTTCTTCAAAAATAAAAGGTTTAAAATAGAAAAATACCTTTGTGGAAAACCCACATCAGAAATTGGGTTAATAAAATTTAGTCTTAATAAGAGGGAAAGAGAAATGAAAAAGTCACCACCAAATTATGATCTCGATTAGGAGAAAATTGGTGGTAATTAGAGACACATAATTGGAGGAAAAACATAAATATTTATAGGGAGTGATTGAGGTCATCAGTCACAAACAACTGTAAAATTAAGGGCCTCAAATCCATCAATCTATGATGATTTAAAATATCATCGGTTCAACAAAACATAAGGTATTAAGATAACACATTTTTGGTTTTAATATCTATTCCCTAAAGTTTAATAATTAATTTATTCATAGAATAAGATGAAAAATATATATACTTGACAAGTAGAGTTTCATCATTCAACTAATTTCTACCACAAACTCATCTTTCACTCCAAAAGATAATAGAATTCAAAAATATTTTATTTATCCTAATCGTATAGGATTCCAAAAATAATGAATTTATAATTCATTTGTCAGACTATTTAAAAAAACTACATTATACAAACTAGGACATCACATAGGCCAGTGGTAGGTGATGCACTATTGTCGCCCTTCGGTTGCGGGTTCAAGTCTCACGGCCTTGCCGGACGCGATGGGTTGTCACGTGACCTTCGGGTTGTCTCTTTTATAACAATAAAAAAACAATCTTAAGAAATGATTTAACCTTAACAATAATATCCAATTTCAAACTTAATCCATTCCAACCTTTATACTTATCCAAAATAATTCTGTCCAAACTCACAGTCCAAAATTTATAAGGAAGGTAAACACAATGAAGATCTTTTTTTCCACGTAATAACATGTGAATACCTTCATCATGTATTCTTTTAAAACACAGTAACACCTTGAATTACCATAAAACCTTATTTATTACATTCATGCTCCCTTATTCCTTATAGAATACTAGATATACTCCTTATATCCAAAAATGTTGTAAACTCCAACAATAATGGAATAAAAAAACAATTAATTAGTTTCAAAGTAGTCCAGAATATCGAATATAATTTATCCAAATCAATCATATCTTATTCCAAAATCACTACCTCAGTATCAAAACCATATTAAGGTTTATCTTTCCTTCAACCGTGTATTTTTCAAAAAGTTTAACTTGCTATTGAGCCACTTTTCTTAGAACCATATAATCTCAAATCCTCAATGAAATAGTACTGCAGTACAATCCTTATTTATTTTTATAATTCATATAACCAATACATTGTTGATACAACACTCAAATGAAATAATTCTTTAATAACAACATAAGAACACTAGTCATTACTCTTGATCTATGGTAGTATCATAACTTGATTATTATCCAATAGCATCATTTGGGGAATACTCTGATGATTTGGACATTGATTCATATAATGTCGTAACTCCTTGTAGATGAAGCATTGTACATTTGAAACTTTTTTCTTACCCTTGTAATCATGTACTTGGTGTCCTTTTTCTCAACACTTATAACAAACTCTCATTCCCTTCAAGTATTTACCAAGGTGATTCTTTCCATAGTTATCACGTATGGGAAAATCCTTCTTTCCCCTCTTCCCTTTATCCATCTTTCTCTCTACTATCCTTTTCTTCTCTTGATTCCCTTCAAAGCCATAGGACTTAGAGAATTATTTACTTATCTTATTAACACATGATACCATTTCTTCATATGATGAGAATATGTGGGAAACTATTTCCCTTCTAAATGTTGGATTAATACCATGAAAGATTTGATCCTTCTCACTCTTTGGATCATGTGTATTCTTGGAGTTCTCATTCCTTCTACTGGGTGCCATTTCTAAATGACGAAATACACTAGGTTAGATCATATCATACTGTATAATCCAAAAACTAGAAAAATTCTCTAAATTAATTGAATATTTTCAAACATCTAGTATCATAATCATAAAAATGGTTTCTTTGCTGGCATATTTACTCATAAATCCTTCATAATGGTTTGTAAATAAAATGTGAATTATCCTAAGCATATCCCTTGGGAGTGTTGTAACCAAAAGTGCAGCAAGGCATGTTGTTGTGTACCAGGATATCCCAGGTCAAGACCGAAACTCCTTTTCAAAGTTTTCACTCATAGGTACATCTGTGGCAGAGTCGCCTCTGCCTTCTCATATCCAAACAGGGATTTATTGCTTAGAAAATACACAAAATCTCTACATTACCAAAATTCTAGGAAGTTCTTCTATACTAATCCTCAAAGTCTATATTAGGATAATGTTCTCTAATAAGAGTTTTTATAAATATAGTTTTCAATGTTTGTACTAAACTTCCTCTGATACCAACTGTCACGCCCGACCCCACAAGCCTGGAGCCGGTGCATTATTTTAATACATTGGCATGATTACAAGGAATCAAGTCCTGAAGGACCAATCAATTTAGTAATCTTAGAAAATAGATTACATACATGAGCATTACATTACACATTAAAAAATAAAACACAACATAAATAATCCATTGAGAATGTCATTATTACCCTAGATTAACCCTACATATCAAACATAATACACTTCTTGGAATCTTTTGAAAACAATACATAAGAAAGGGGTGATCTTAGATGCTCGGTAAGGGTAAATAATTTAGCATAAGTTATAAACTTTTAAGGCAAGACATGTAATAAAAACAACAACATTTTAAACATAAACTTAAACATAATATGGAGAAAATAAAACAAACATTTTCATATAAACATGCACATTGATATTCTACTAGTCGAATAATCACATGTAATAATTAATTTCATAATGAGGGAATGCCTAACGCCGGACATCATTACCACATAGTCAAGGCCTTGTGCCAAGACTACAAATAAAATTTTGTCAAGGCCTTGTGCCAATACACTAGTTTATATCATGAGACCTACTGATGCACTGAGGAGCTATAGCGGGCTCCTCCCATCACTTACTAAGTCCACTGCATTCCTCGTATGAAATTATTGAAACATAACATAAACATTCGTATTAAAACTAGCATACGAAATGTCAATATTTTAACCATAAACCATGAATGGTATAAAAATAGCACATCCATAGTAAAACATATCATAACTCATTCAATACAATATGGAATATTGTATTATAATAAATCAACATCAATCAAGAATAATATCCAGTAAATGATGATGATATAGTTGAAAATGATCAGTAAAACTCTTTGAGTGAAATACCCCTTTTTCATGAAATCATTTAAAATTTGTCCAATTTATAAAGGATGAAATTTAAAAGATATTTTTGAATCAAAGTGTCCCATACCACTTTGAAACTTTTTAAAGTAATTAACATTTTAAAACATTCATGTCCATATAAATAAATCTTTAAAACCATTTTGAAAACATGGACATTAATGAGAAAGATTTATAAGAATAAATATTTAAAATATTTAAAATGATGTTTTAGTTATAGAGTCTCTTAAAAGAATCATTTTGAAATGTATTTTATGAAACATGGATATGGATGATAAATATTGTCACGAACCAAATCTGGTCGCCGCCTGATGTTATTAATATTTTCACGACTTATTATATTCCCCCTTTACTTATTTTATATGAAATGTGCATAATTTGTGTGAAATATTAATGTTTTAATATTAAGTATAATATTTGAGCATTTTTAGAAGTAGTCAAATTGAGTCAGTTTAATGTTTTAATTATAACTATCACTATACTGATCCAAATTGTGTGGTTCTTGTTTTGTAGGATTCTCCTTTCAATATACAACATTTCATTAGAAGGAACCATGATCCAATTCTACCATTTGAAGGGTCATATGGTCCTCACAAACAAGACCAAAGAATCTGTGAAGAAACTGGACTATTCATGAAGATTGATTTACTGGGCTCCATCCAGAAGTTCAAAAACCTTAACTCTCCACCATAATTCGGGGGACACTACATTTCATCTTGGATAAAAATTTCATGGCCCAAATCCAAGTACAAGGGGCCCAAATGAATCTTTGAAGTCCAGCCCACCATTCTGGCCGAGAATGAAAATCAGTATAGTATGCATGAAATATCTCCTGATGTAATCATCAAAGAGAGCTGAGAGTTTGCAGTGTGAAAGAGGGGATGTAGGCGGCCGACTTTGTTGAAGAAACCATTCGGATTTGAAGGCATCTTAATATTCAAAAACCCTTTCACATTATGGACTTCAAAAAGACTGGATTGAAATGGACAGTTTAAGTTTGTTTATGCAACCGGCCATAACTTTTTATCCTTACGTCCAAATGACTCCAAATTTTGAGAGTAGTCGGCCAACATTATTGCCTACAACTTTGAAGAAGAAGATATTTGAAGATTAGGCTGTCTGAATTGTCAAATTGGCGATGCAAGTGGAGGGACAGATTGGGAATGCAAACAGTCCACTCCTTGGGCTATAAATACTCTTCCCTTCTCTCCTTGAGAGGGGTTGGCATTTAAGAAGAGAGGAGATCACATTGGCACGACCAAAGCTTTGCCAAAGGCTTGGGAGGACCTGCCATACTCAAGTTTTCACTTGAGAGACCTTTCCTCCTCTCTTTCTTTTCACTTACTTTTGAGTTCTTCATTTTTGTAATCTTGTAATTCTCTTTCTTTGTAATTCTGTTTTAATGCAAGTTACTTCTTCAATATCTCTTATTCTCTTCCACCTTCTGTATTTTAATATTAATGTTCTTAAAATAGTTTAAATTCAGTTCAATCCCCTTCCCTTCTTAAGCTTCCTCATTCAATCGAAATTCCATTTTTGATTCTTAAATTATTTCGTGTGTGTGTTCGGCACACTACTCTTATCTTGTCCCTTTATTTTTCTTCTCTTTATAATTCATCACCATAAACATATATTACCAGATTATTAAACATCCAAATGGCTGAGTAAATCTCTCATTGGGGTGAGTTATAATTTGGGGATGTTAATTGATTGAGAGTTTTGCTCGATGAGTATTCTTTAAATTAATATTGTGTATGTTAAACTTAATATGTCATGGATTAATGATATGTTTTGTTTAACAAGTGGTTTCCATGGATTATTGGAACCATAAATACACTACCATAAATAAGTTTTGATTGAGATTAGAACCCTAAGTTAAGTTAAGGCTTGGATTAAAGCCTTCACACTTAGGAATTCCAATCAACGTCAACTTATGACATGGGTGTTAATTTAATGCAATACAAAGTAAGGCTCAAGGATATCACATGCTTAACTCCCCAATGATGAACTCACCCCAATCTTTATCAATTTGGTAAATCAAACATCATCCATAAATCATTTCAATTAAGCTCTGCAAACAAACCCCCCTAATCAAAATACAATCAACTAAAAACAATCGACTATTACGAAGTACCATCACCGAGGATTCGACCCGAGTGCTGCTATACACATTAGCAGAGCACCAGAACTTTGAACGGTCGATAGGCGACAATCGGCCGCACTTTCACCGCCAAAACCGACACCAAACCTAGCCCGTGACATGACCCGAAGGGCGTTCCCTATCCCCACGGTCTGGCACAAGTGACCGGGTATCATTTATTTTTGTTTGGGAACGGTTTACCCGAATATGAAGGCATAAAACATTAAAAACAATCAATAAAATGAATCTGAAAAATGTAAACCAAACTATGTTTAAACAAAAACCAGAACTGAATACATATTTTTAAAGACACTAAAAGTGGTTTAAAAACAAATAATGACAACATAAAGACATCCCCATGGACTCCACATGACAAGGGGGTCATCACCCACAAGCCTTCTCCGCAACTCCGCCCCAACGATGGGGACTAACACCCTGAACCACCATCACCCTTAGCCTTCCCTTTACCTGAGTCAAGCATAAGCAGGTCTACTTACACCCAAGGGGTGTAAGTAGGGTGTGAGCCTAAGCCCAATAGGATACCACCAGATGATTCCAAAGATCATGCAATACAATGTGAACAAAACAAGCAATTTTAATACATAAGGTGAAACAGTGTTAAAATTCAAAGAAATGCAACTTTCAAATGAAAACAGTTTTCAATCCAAGAATTCCAGTATGTTAACAAATTAAATAGATATGTGAGCTATTGTAAAGTACTGCCAAAACACCCCAAAACAAGGGTAAATACCACAAATCCAATGAGCATCAAAATCGGGAACACCCCTAAGCACTAGGTTGTCTCGGGCCCTATGTACCTCGTACCTCAATGTAGAGTAACCATAGAAAAATCCGTTCTCGTGCACGATCCACTAGTAGGGAACATACCCATAAATTAGTGGTCCCCAATCATCATCCACATATTTTATTTAGAGTTTTCTTTATCCAAATGCTAAGTGGAACATGGACAAAACTCATCCGATCCACTAGCCGTACTAGTACAAATCCGCCCCACCTAGGTACCCGGGCTTCCCCTTTTGTGCTCAAACAATTTTAGCAAACAAAACACATCCTTTTTCATATAAAATGTCACTAATGGTCACAAACAAATAGTACAGTAGCTACACACATTTTATACCATTTAAAACACACAATAAAATAATTTTATTTTCAATAAAACAACCTCTCAAAACATCACATTGTTTTGCACCCAAAGCTCTTTAAGATATCCACTTTGCACACTATGTGAACACTTGTAAGTCATTAAAACAAAATTTCAGTTCAATACCCTTTAATGAAACAAACAATTCAGTTCTAGGGCAGCCCAATGTGAACCAAGAAGTTATATCTTTTAAAAACCACCATTTTCACACAAACATGGCACTTAAAGCCCATTTGCTTCCCAAACACCATTTAAGAAAACTTTCACAGCAACAAAAAAAAGAATAAACATTATAAAATCAACTAAGTAATTATAGGTCAGCCCAAAATTAATCAATGAAAGATTTGAATGAAAAACCCCCAATTTCACCAAAAATTGGAACTTAAAATTCATTTTCATTATAAATGCAACTAAAACCAATTTTTACATAAACATTCAAGGGAAATAAACATTAAGGTACCATGAAAACAGAAAGATAATTCACAAAAATTTCACACAAAATGGAATCACCTACCAAAACCAAGGAAACCATTGAACCCTTTGTGCGAAAACTCAAACGCACCATCGCCGCACCTCAAGGAAGGTAAACCAGACCTAAAACCAGAATTTCAGACCATGAAACACAAGATAAAACCCTAATTTTTAAACCATAATCCCTGGATATTAGGAACCTCAATGATAAGGAAATAGACCCTAAGTAAATTGGATGTAACCCTAAACAAATTGAAAGAAGAAAGAAGGAGAACAACTTACTTAAAATATCTTGTAGAAATCGCCCCAAAAAATACCAGTATCTGATTTTAAAAATACTCAAACCTTTAAGGGAGATTCTAACAAGGATATGTAGATCATTTAGGAATTTGAATGGATGAAAAATGTTGAAAAATGAAAAAGTTATAGAAGATACAAAATTTATTTTTTAATCTGAAATTGGGCTCACGGTTTGGCCCAATTCATGAATACTCATCTATTCCTCCCTAAAACCTAGGTAAACCCCCAAAACAAAGCAAGGATGTAAATTAAATGAAAAAAAATACCTTTAAAATATGTCTTGTATGTGACAAATATGTCCCAAAAAATATTTACACATAAACAATTTCGGATAATAATGAGATCGAGTAATTAACTCTTACCTTGCACTTTCCTTTGGTCGAGGGTACTTTTAACCTCATGTATAATGACCATAGTATGTTATTAAATTATAATAGAACCATATTAATATTTATTATATAATACATGGCTCATTTATTACTTTATACTACCTATTTAATAATGATTTCCATGATAAATTAACATTTTGAGTAATAATCGCTTTCTTTATCGTATGTGTTTTAACTTGTTATTCTTGATCGTATCATTTAGATCATGATTTAAATACTTCCAAAATATAAAACATTATTTATATATAATATATATTCAGAATATAAATATGTATAATAGATAGATATATGAAATAGAAAACACCGTTTATGGAGACGGTAGGTCGTACGTGCGCATAAACGTTGTTTCCGTTTTCATATCGTATTGAACGGAAGTAAGTGAATAAGATATATGTAAGTACATACATAAATACATACATACATATATATATATATATCCACTAGAATTATTATGTCATATATTAAATACTTATTAATAATATATATTTTTATAATCATAATTGAATAGTGAACCTGGAAATGAATCTCATCGCATCGTGGAGATGGTAAGCCGTATGTACACACGAGCGATGATATCATTTCCTTAATGATTAAAAGGTGTAGAATTGGATGGTATATTAAATGTACAGAGAAATTAGCATGTTATTTTCATTATTTATATACATATTACTCATCATTATATCCATCCAAATAACATAGTGTTGAATAACAAATTACACCACGACGTGGAGACGGTAAGTCGTGCGTACGCACGCATGGTGACATTATCATTCATAGGATTGATAGAATAATGAGTATGGTTGTATCATATTTATAATAAAATCACAGTATGTAGAAGGTACTGGAGTTATTATTTTGGTATGGAAATAACAAAGAAAAATAAAGTGGAAGAAGAAAAGAACTTTGAAAGAAGTGATAAAATAATTATATCTTCTTTGGGTGTTTCCTTTTGATTTGAACAAAATGGATCCTTAGGTTGGATTTATGCTTAAGGGGAGGCCTCTAAGTTGAATTGAGGGAATTTTGGAGGATATTTGGGCAGGGTTTAGCCGAGCCAAATGGATTTGGAGGTGTGATTTTGAGAGAAGGGGAAGTACCCTTTTATAAGAGAGGTGAGAGTCACTTTAGGAAAAGTTTGAAATATTATTTTATTATAAAATCATTTTCAGTTTCTAATGGCTCCAAATTGATTTATTTCGAATCTATAGTGGGGATGGGTCGAAATCCTATCAACCAATAGGTTTTAGATAAGTTTAGGTCACCATATTAACCCTATCTTTTAAATTTAACTCTTAGTTAAATAGTTTAACTTTTACCATGTCCTCTTGTATTATTATAATAAATGGTTAATAAACTTACTATAAAATGCCAAGAGAATCCCAAGTAGTTTATTATTGATATATATAACCTTATTTAAGTCCTTTGGTCGAATCTTATATTTTTACAAATATTATATCAATTAATAATATAGTATTTGTTTTAAAAACTCATTTATGTCAATTTTGACACTATTTGGTATTTTGTTTTTGTTAAAGTCATAACAACTTTATCACTTCAAAAAAAATTATTTAATCAACCATAACATGTCCTATTAACCTAAAAAATTTATGGATGGAATCAAAAGCATCAATCTACATTTATTTTTATATTTATAATATCAATTATTTTAATCTTTCATTGATAAAGTAATTACTGCATCATCATTGTGTCATATATAAATTTAATTATCTAATATCTAAAAATTATAAATAAAATACCATTATATAGAAAATATTTTTATCTTTCTAATGAATATTTATAGTCGAATTTATCTTATGTATAACCCTATATTAAAAATGGTTTAGTTACTAAACTTTGAATTTAACACTTTTAACTCTTCTTTAAATAAAATAATAATAAATGTCTTAATCTAATCGAAGTGGACCAGAAGAATCATATTTTATTCTTAAGGTTGTTTTTGGTCAAAATATGTTTATCCAATAGAATTAAGACATGTGTTAGGGTAATTATAATATCATTTTTACCTTTAATTACCATATTTACTTTTAATCGTGGTAAATAAAAGTCAAAAGTTACTATTCACCAAAAATTATTTTCAACTTATCGAACCACATTTATTTACTGATTTCAACCATGCCTCTCAGATTTTTGAAATTCAATTCATAAAAGCGATAAAATTATGTTTTATGCAAATTTGCAAATGTGCATAAAAGGTGGGTAAAAGGCATTAAAAAGTTCAATAAAATTTTATACATCTAATTTTATTATAAAATAACTCTAATGAATTACACTGAACTTATATAGGTATTATATATCTATTTTTACTTAAAATAAATTTAAATAAAATAAATAATTATTTAAATAAAAATTCAGTTTTAAACAATAACACAGTGTTTTCACTATTCATTAAAAATTGAAAGTTTTCAGAAAAATACCAAAAAATCACCCTTAGCAAATTTTGATATTATAAATTCAAAAAATGAATTCTATTTTACCAAATTCAAAACATAAAAGTTGCATTAATTAATTTAAAATTAATTCTCGTTGTCGGAACCAAAAGACGGGTTTTTAAAAAGTAAAAACTTTCAAAGGATTAACATGTGTTTATGTCAAATTTAAATGTGAAATTACTTATAATGACCTACATTGTATTAAATGATAAAAATATAATCTAATTATACTTCCAAACCATTCAAATTCATAATTTAACACTATAAATTATTTCGATTAAAAAAGTTGTTTTCAATTAAAATTTGTTATTTTTCACTATTCATCAAAATATGAAAGTTATCAGAAAAGTACTAAAAATTTATCAAAACTAAATTTTGATGTCCCGATTCTAAAGAAGAATTTAATTTCATTAAATTGAATATATAAAAGTGTCAAATATTGATTTTAAAAAGGGTTCGCCATTAAAAAGGCGGTAAAATTATATTTTTTTGAAAAATACTTCTTTTATCTTAAAAAATGAATTTGTTCATATATTATGTCTAAAAAACACATGATATGGATTCTAAAATTATATGGAGTATATAAAATTCAAAATTCAGTTAATACTATTCATAACCGCTTTTTGAACGTCTGGTTTGGTAAGTTGTGGTGCGCTTGAACTCAGTGTTGCGTGTAGCGCAAGTTATTAAATTATTTTGAAGAGATAACGTACTATGAAAACTTGGGGTGTTACAATGTCATTGTATCTTGAGGTTCTCATTATAGTCTGGGATCTGCTATAACCTTTCGACACGACAATCAACCTTTAGACATTACCATTATTATAGTGGACGCAGAAAAATCTACACTATAATAGTAAGATGACATCATGTATAACTAACTGTACACATGATATGGTAATCAAAAGTACTGCATAGTTGAGTCTAGGACACCCACTATTTCAACACTTACCGAACAATAAAGCATTGTCAGATTTACATTGGAGTCATTCAGACTCTGATACATCTTCTCATACCGATTCAAACTTTCATTTCAGACCCAAGGTGAGTTTGATGATCAACTTCGCTTGCAAAATTTCTCCAGCATAGAAAATCAAAACAAAGAAAATTTCTTATGAAAAGTGCATCCGATTCTTTGATTACGATTCATCCTTATGTCCCAATCATCCGATCACCAAATCTTACAAAGTGGGGTGATTTATTTTTCTTGACAACAAAAGACAACACGATGTTAAACAATCAGCACAACCTTCTTTCAGCTTCCAAAAACACTTCCAGCCAACTTGGTCCCAACAGAAATTCTAGAAAGTAAGTAATTTCACCCAATATATACTTCTCAAATTGTCTTTTCATCTGCTTAGCAAAATCTTTACAAAGATACTATTTTTTACTTATGAAAATAATGTCATCAACATATAAAATGATAGTAAGAGCACCTATAGACAACTCTTTCAAATAAGAATTGCTATCAACTTTGCCCATTGAAAAGTCCATACTTTTCAAGAAACCATCCATCTTGTCATACCAAAATCTGGGGCATGTTTTAAGTCATATGGCGCCTTCTTAAGCTTTGCATACCATGGTACTATACTTATCAAGAATAAAATTCTTAGGTTGTTCAATGAATACCTCTTCCTCAAGATCACCATTTAGGAAGACAGATTTCACATCTATATGGTGTATTTTGTAATTTTTGTGTGGTGGTGACGTGAGATTATTTTAGTGCATTTTCCACATTTGTTTTTATGAATTTAATTGTGCTTTTGAGGGTGAAAGTGTGTTTTAATAAAGAAATTATTTATAAAATTTTATTTTTAAAAATTATATTAAATAATTTTAATTTTATAATAAAAATTTATATTATTTTTTTAATAAAAAATTATAAAATTTTAAAATTTTAAATAATAATTTTAAAAAATTTAAATATAAAATTTTATTAAATTTGTTTAATTGAGGTGTTTTGGGTGTTGAAATCATATTTTCAAAATTCAGTGATTTAATTATTTACATATTTTTTTTGTGGAATTTAAATATTTTGTGGAAGTGAGAAATGTCATCCATTTTTATTCACATTTCATTTTTCAATTTCATTGTAAGTCTGAAATTTTCTGTTTTAGGTCCCCTCCGATCACGCCTGAGGTCCTTGCTCACGGAACCACCTCCACTAACTCACTCCCATGGATCCAAGTGCAACCGTTCCTTGGATGAATCGAGTCCGATCCAAGCATGAAGATCCGTCCCAATTGCCGAAGCCGAGTTCGTGGTTCGAACAGGCGAAGATGAAGCCCGTTTGCAATTTCAGATCTGAAGAAGAACACCCACAAAACTGGAAATAAAAAATCACTGATATGAAGTCAAACTTGTTCTCGAGAGATCCAAGACTCATCAACCTGCATCGGCCAAAACCTAATCTGGTGATGTCCCTTCGATTCTTGAAGACCGAACCCTAAGATGACGACGAGCTGGAACCTCATCGCGTGCCGAGAAGCGAATCACAAGGGTGTGACGTCCGGTGACAAGAAGAAGGGGACATCGAATGCGGATCCTCCGGTTGAAGATGAACCGTGACCGATCGATCAATTACAGTGGGGTGCTGAGCTGTGGAGGCCTGATCGATTCGGATAAAGATCGCAATTGGGGTGATGTTGACTGATTGAATCGAGCCAAGCTGTTGAAGTGAGAATTTGATTGAAGCCGGCATCTCCAGTTGAAGCTCGTCCATCCAGAGATGTGGGTGCATTTCTTGTGCAGGTGCTCGAGGAAGATGATGGGCATCGCCGCTTCCCTACGCACCGGTTGTGAAGATGAAAAGTAATGCGCACCAGGTGTTTGAGGTAATGCGCACCAATTGCAAATATTGATGGAGTGGCTCGACCGAAGCTCGAAGCTCGAATTGGGAAGATTATTGATGAAACCGAGAGGCATGAGGACCTCTGTGACTGTGAGCTCATATTGGGTTTTGGCATGAAATTTCATTATATTCAGGCAGCAGCATCTGGAAGAGACAGCAGAGACTTGGGCAGAACAGAAATGAGGAGACGAACCGATTTAAGAACGGGGGTCAAATTACTGGAGCAATCAGAGCAGGAGTTGAAGGTAATCAAACAGAGAAGATTCTTCTTCTTTCTCTCTTCAATATATTTTCAATGTATTAGTTTGTAATAACTTTCATAACTATTGATGAATCAACTATGATCTTCAGCTAAATTCTAGTTGGAGAATGTCATTGTGCTGGTGATTTTTATTACTTCATTCATGAATCGATTTGATTGCATACTTCTCTAAATTTTTATTCCACATGAAATTTTCCAAAACATTGAGTATCAGTGACAACTGATCTTGATCGAAATTCATCTCAAACCGTTTAATCATTTGAGGATTTAATTGACAAGTAAATCAAGCTCATGATAGTATCACTCTTGGATCAACTGACAATTTGATTTAGGAGCAATGTTGCTTTCATCATTTTGTGATTGAGTGAGTTTTACAGTTGAAAAACGGTAGGATTCATGAGATCATAAGTTGACCAGCCTACCAGTTGGTTAGCCACTTTCAAAATCAGTTCCAATGTTTCATTTGTATGCATGAATGAGGGAAAACATATTTAAAACGTGACAATCAAATTCACCTCTATCATCAATCGGTGGTCGCTTGCTTGTGATCTATTCTCTGTTTTGTGCCTTTGCTCTTGTTGTGCTAGTTACTTCATTATCACCATAATCTATTCCCATCACTATCATTTCTTGCAACCATCATAACTATTTTCATTGTTTTTTTTTGTTTTCTTGGTCATGCAAAATTCTTGGAAGTCCTTTCTTGTGGATCGATCCCTATTCACCACTGCACTAGTTATTCACAGGGTTATAAATAATTAATTTGGCCCAAGCCTAGTCAATGACCTAGGTTTCACAAACAAATTTTGGTACCGTTGTTGGGGAGGACATGTAGGGCCAAGGAAATGAAAAAACACATATAAAAAACAATACAAAACAACAAAACTATTTTTAGAAAAATATGCTAAAAAATCCATTGAATCTGTTAACGCATACAAGATCTACTGGGATTCACCAAAAGCCTTTCATACCTAAAATCAATGGGCATTTAGGTTCCCTCAAACTAAAAAAGAAAATTGAGATGGAAGATCTTTATGAAAACAGAGAGAATTAGAATAATCAACAACTTGAAAACCTCAATCCACCTGGAAATGTATTGATAAAGAGGCATAGTTTGAGAAAATTTTGGTAGCTTGTTGTTTCTAACAATCCATCATGAATTAGGCTTTCACCATAGTTTAGGAATTATGAGATAAAACAATCAATTGTGTTCCACCTACCAACATTCAATGGAATGCCCAATAAAGACTCCCTTTACTTCATTGGGAACTTTTGATCTAGTGTTCAGCAGCGACCATTGAGAGGACTTAGTGAGGAAGAACTTAAGCTGTGAGTATTCCCATTTTGCCTCAAAGGGAATTATAGGACTTGGTTTCAACAGTTGAAAGAGAAAAAATTTGACACTTGAGATCAGGTTTACAATGCTTTTTCCATGAAATTTTATCTTAGGAGAATGACATCTGAAACCCAATACAAAATCACTGGATTTTTACAAGATGAGGGAGAATTATTCCATGAAGCTTGTGACAAATTTAAGGGATTAATTAGAAAATGACCAAATCATAAATGCACTCCCTAATTCTTCGTATACACTTTCTACAATAGCTTCACCCCTTACCACCAAACATTGGTGGACCAATCTACTGGTGAAGATTTCAATTATAGAACTGCCAAAAGAGCCGATTTTTTTAACACTAGCACAAAACTCACAACACTAATCACTACTAAAAAAACCTCCTATAGCGACCGCCAAAAGCGGTCGCTATAGGGCTCTAACGGCCGCCCAGCGACCGCCATTGGCGGTCGCTTTAGCCTCGTCGCTAGAGGCCTATAGCGACCGCCAAGCGGTCGCTGCAGGCCTTCTGCCGGGCAACCTATAGCGACCGCTTTTGGCGGTCGCTATAGGAGGCCCGGATTTCGGCCTCCAGCGACCGCCAAAAGCGGTCGCTATAGTGAATTTTTTTTTAAAAAAAAATGTCCGCTGAAATAAATAAATAAATAAATAAATAAATAAATAAATAAATAAATATATATATATATATATATATAATATATTTTAAATGTTTTAATATATATAATATTAAATATATGTATAATATCGAATCATTGTGCTATAATAATTTAAAACCCCCGATTTAATAAATGCTATCATTTCAGGTTTTTCGGAGCATGTTTGCTCCGAATTCGACCGTCGCACGCCGTTTTGGTGTTTTATGACTCCGGAAACGCGTTTCCGGCCGCCGCGGTCAAACGACACCTCCGATTGACGTGCCGTCTCTCCGACCATTTCACAATTCACGCAACGGATGTTGTCGTGCGGTTTCGTGGCATTCGGAGGTCGTTCGGGTGGTTTTGACCCCCCAACGCTCCATTTCAGCGCGCGCCGAGCTGCTGAAAACGACGCATTCGGTCGTGCCGCGCGCACCGCACGTCCGATGGACGTGCCGCCTCCTCCTGCATCTCAGGAATAATATTTCTATCGTTCTCGTGCGGTTTCAGGTCGTTCGGAGCACGTTTGCTCCGAATTGGACCGCCGCACGCCGTTTTGATGTTTTATGGCGCCGGAAACGCGTATCCGGCTGCCGCGGTCAAACGGCACCTCCGAATGACGTGCCGTCTGGCCGACCACTTCAGAATTCACGCACCGGCTGTTGTCGTACGGTTTCGTGGCATTCGGAGGTCGTTCGGGTGGTTTTGACCCTCCAACGCGGCATTTCAGCGTGCGCCGCGCTGCTGAAAACGACACATTCGATCGTGCCGCGCGCACCGCACGTCCGATGGACGTGCCGCCTCCTCCTGCATCTCATGAATAATATTTCTATCGTTCTCGTGCGGTTTCAGGTCGTTCGGAGCACGTTTGCTCCGAATTGGACCGCCGCACGCCGTTTTGGTGTTTTATGGCGCCGGAAACGCGTATCCGGCCGCTGCGGTCAAACGGCACCTCCGAATGACGTGCCGTCTGGCCGACCATTTCACAATTCACGCACTGGCTGTTGTCGTACGGTTTCGTGGCATTCAGAGGTCGTTCAGGTGGTTTTGACCCTGCGACGCGGCATTTCAGCGCGCGCCGCGCTGTTGAAAACGACACATTCGGTTGTACCGCGCGCACCGCACGTCCGATGGACGTGCCGCCTCCTCCTGCATCTTAGGAATAATATTTCTATCGTTCTCGTGCGGTTTCAGGTCGTTCGGAGCACGTTTGCTCCGAATTGGACCGCCGCACGCCGTTTTGGTGTTTTATGGCGCCGGAAACGCGTATCCGGCCGCCGCGGTCAAACGGCACTTCCGAATGACGTGCCGTCTGGCCGACCATTTCACAATTCACGCACCAGATGTTGTCGTGCGGTTTCGTGGCATTCAGAGGTCGTTCGGGTGGTTTTGACCCCCCGACGCGCAATTTCAGTGCGCGCCGCGCTGCTGAAAACGACACATTCGGTTGTGCCGCGCGCACCGCACGTCTGATGGACGTGCCGCCTCCTCCTGCATCCCAGGAATAATATTTCTATCGTTCTCGTGCGGTTTCAGGTCGTTCGGAGCATGTTTGCTCCGAATTGACCGCCGCACGCCGTTTTGGTGTTTTATGGCGCCGGAAACGCGTATCCGGCCGCCGCGGTCAAACGGCACCTCCGAATGACGTGCCGTCTGGCCGACCATTTCACAATTCACGCACCGGCTGTTGTCGTGCGGTTTCGTGGCATTCGGAGGTCGTTCGGGTGGTTTTGACCCCCCGACGCGGCATTTCAGCGCGCGCCGCGCTGCTGAAAACGACACATTCGGTCGTGCCGCGCGCACCGCACGTCCGATGGACGTGCCGCCTCCTCCCGCATCTCAGGAAAAATATTTCTATCGTTCTCGTGCGGTTTCAGGTCGTTCGGAGCACGTTTGCTCCGAATTGGACCGCCGCACGCTGTTTTGGTGTTTTATGGCGCCGGAAACGCGTATCCGGCCGCCGCGGTCAAACGGCACCTCCGAATGACGTGCCGTCTGGCCGACCATTTCACAATTCACGCACCGGCTATTGTCGTGCGGTTTTGTGGCATTCGGAGGTCGTTCGGGTGGTTTTGACCCCACGACGCGGCATTTCAGCGCGCGCCGCGCTGCTGAAAACGACACATTCGGTTGTGCCGCGCGCACCGCACGTCCGATGGACGTGCCGCCTCCTTTTGCATCTCAGGAATAATATTTCTATCGTTCTCGTGCGGTTTCAGGTCGTTCGGAGCACGTTTGCTCCGAATTGGACCGCAGCACGCCGTTTTGGTGTTTTATGGCGCCGGAAACGCGTTTCCGGCCGCCACGGTCAAACAACACCTCCGAATGATGTGTCGTCTGGCCGACCATTTCACAATTCACGTATCGGCTGTTGTCGTGCGGTTTCGTGGCATTCGGAGGTCGTTCGGGTGGTTTTGATCCCCCGACGCGCAATTTCAGCGCGCGCCGCACTGCTGAAAACGACACATTCGGTTGTGTCGCGCGCACCGCACGTTCGATAGACGTGCCGCCTCCTCCTGCATCTCAGGAATAATATTTCTATCGTTCTCGTGCGGTTTCAGGTCGTTCGGAACACGTTTGCTCCGAATTGGACCGCCACACGCCGTTTTGGTCTTTTATGGCGCCAGAAACGCGTATCCGGCCGCTGCGGTCAAACGGCACCTCCAAATGACGTGTCGTCTGGCCGACCATTTCACAATTCATGCATCGGCTGTTGTCGTGCGGTTTCGTGACATTCGGAGGTCGTTCGGGTGGTTTTGACCCCCCGATGCGCAATTTCAGCGCGCGCCGCGCTGCTGAAAACGACACATTCGGTCGTGCCGCGCGCACCGCACGTCCGATGGACGTGCCGCCTCCTCCTGCATCTCAGGAATAATATTTCTATCGTTCTCGTGCGGTTTCAGGTCGTTTGGTGCACGTTTGCTCCGAATTGGACCGCCGCACGCCGTTTTGGTGTTTTATGGCGCCGGAAACGCGTATCCGGCCGCCGCGGTCAAACGACACCTCCGAATGACGTGCCGTCTGGCCGACCATTTCAGAATTCACGCACCGGCTTTTGTCGTACGGTTTCGTGACATTCGGAGGTCGTTCGGGTGGTTTTGACCCCGCGACGCGGCATTTCAGCGCACGCCGCGCTGTTGAAAACGACACATTCGGTCGTGCCGCGCGCACCGCACGTCCGATGGACGTGCCGCCGCCTCCTGCATCTCAGGAATAATATTTCTATCGTTCTCGTGCGGTTTCAGGTCGTTTGGAGCACGTTTGCTCCGAATTGGACCGCCGCACACCGTTTTGGTGTTTTATGGCGCCGGAAACGCGTATCCGGCCGCCGCGGTCAAATGGCACCTCCGAATGACGTGTCGTCTGGCCGACCATTTCACAATTCACGCACCGGCTGTTGTCGTGCGGTTTTGGTGGCATTCGGAGGTCGTTCGGGTGGTTTTTACCCCCCGACGCGGCATTTCAGCGCGCGCCGCGCTGCTGAAAACGACACATTCGGTCGTGCCGCGCGCACCGCACGTCCGATGGACGTGCCGTCTCCTCCCGCATCTCAGGAAAAATATTTCTATCGTTCTCGTGCGGTTTCAGGTCGTTCGGAGCACGTTTGCTCCGAATTGGACCGCCGCACGCCGTTTTGGTGTTTTATGGCGCCGGAAACGCGTATCCGGCCGCCGCGGTCAAACGGCACCTCCGAATGACGTGCCGTCTGGCCGACCATTTCACAATTCACGCACCGGCTATTGTCGTGCGGTTTTGTGGCATTCGGAGGTCGTTCGGGTGGTTTTGACCCCCCGACGCGGCATTTCAGCGCGCGCCGCGCTGCTGAAAACGACACATTCGGTCGTGCCGCGCGCACCGCACGTCCGATGGACGTGCCGCTCCCTTTTGCATCTCAGGAATAATATTTCTATCGTTCTCGTGCGGTTTCAGGTCGTTCGGAGCACGTTTGCTCCGAATTGGACCGCAACACGCCGTTTTGGTGTTTTATGGCGCCGGAAACGCGTTTTCGGCCGCCGCGGTCAAACGGCACCTCCGAATGACGTGTCGTCTGGCCGACCATTTCACAATTCACGTACCGGCTGTTGTCGTGCGGTTTCGTGGCATTCGGAGGTCGTTCGGGTGGTTTTGATCCCCGACGCGCAATTTCAGCGCGCGCCGCGCTGCTGAAAACGACACATTCGGTTGTGCCGCGCGCACCGCACGTTCGATAGACGTGCCGCCTCCTCCTGCATCTCAGGAATAATATTTCTATCGTTCTCGTGCGGTTTCAGGTCGTTCGGAACACGTTTGCTCCGAATTGGACCGCCACACGCCGTTTTGGTGTTTTATGGCGCCGGAAACGCGTATCCGGCCGCCGCGGTCAAACGGCACCTCCAAATGACGTGTCGTCTGGCCGACCATTTCACAATTCATGCACCGGCTGTTGTCGTGGGGTTTCGTGACATTCGGAGGTCGTTCGGGTGGTTTTGACCCCCCGATGCGCAATTTCAGCGCGCGCCGCGCTGCTGAAAACGACACATTCGGTCGTGCCGCGCGCACTGCACGTCCGATGGACGTGCCGCCTCCTTCTGCATCTCAGGAATAATATTTCTATCGTTCTCGTGCGGTTTCAGGTCGTTTGGTGCACGTTTGCTCCGAATTGGACCGCCGCACGCCGTTTTGGTGTTTTATGGCGCCAGAAACGCGTATCCGGCCGCCGCGGTCAAACGACACCTCCGAATGACGTGCCGTCTGGCCGACCATTTCAGAATTCACGCACCGGCTGTTGTCGTACGGTTTCGTGACATTCGGAGGTCGTTCGGGTGGTTTTGACCCCGCGACGCGGCATTTCAGCGCGCGCCGCGCTGCAGAAAACGACACATTCGGTCGTACGGCGCGTACCGCACGTCCGATGGAAGTGCCGCCTCCTCCTGCATGTCAGGAATAATATTTCTATCGTTCTCGTGCGGTTTCAGGTCGTTTGGAGCACGTTTGCTCCGAATTGGACCGCCGCACGCCGTTTTGGTGTTTTATGGCGCCAGAAACGCGTATCCGGCCGCCGCGGTCAAACGGCACCTCCGAATGACGTGCCGTCTGGCCGACCATTTCACAATTCACGCACCAGATGTTGTCGTGCGGTTTCGTGGCATTCAGAGGTCGTTCGGCTGGTTTTGACCCCCCGACGCGCAATTTCAGCGCGCGCTGCGCTGCTGAAAACGACACATTCGGTTGTGCCGCGCGCACCGCACGTCCGATGGACGTGCCGCCTACTCCTGCATCTCAGGAATAATATTTCTATCGTTCTCGTGCGGTTTCAGGTCGTTCGGAGCACGTTTGCTCCGAATTGGACTGCCGCACGCCATTTTGGTGTTTTATGGCGCCGGAAACGCGTATCCGGCCGCCGCGGTCAAACGGCACCTCCGAATGACGTGCCGTCTGGCCGACCATTTCACAACTCACGCACCGGATATTGTTGTCCGGTTTTGTGGCATTCGGAGGACGTTCGGGTGGTTTTGACCCCCGGACGCGCCATTTCAGCGCGCGCCGCGCTGCTGAAAACGACACATTCGGTCGTGCCGCGCGCACCGCTCGTCCGATGGACGTGCCGCCTCCTCTGCATATCAGGAATTATATTTCTATCGTTTTCGTGCGGTTTCAGGTCGTTCGGAGCACGTTTGCTCCGAATTGGACTGCCGCACGCCGTTTTGGTGTTTTATGGTGTCAGAAACGCGTTTCCGCCCGCTGCGGTCAAACGGTACCTCCGAATGACGTGCCGTCTGGCCTACCATTTCACAATTCACGCACCGGATGTTGTCGTGCGGTTTCGTGGCATTCGGAGGTCGTTCGGGTGGTTTTGACCCCCCGAGGCGGCATTTCAGCGCGCGCCGCGCTGCTGAAAACGACACATTCGGTCGTGCGGCGCGCACCGCACATCCGATGGACGTGCCGCCTCTTCCTGCATCTCAGGAATAATATTTCTATCGTTCTCGTGCGGTTTCAGGTCGTTCGGAGCATGTTTGCTCCGAATTGGACCGTCGCACGCCGTTTTGGTGTTTTATGGCGCCGGAAACGCGTATCCGGCCGCCGCGGTCAAACGACACCTCCGAATGACGTGCCGTCTGCCCGACCATTTCACAATTCACGCACCGGCTGTTGTCGTGTGGTTTCGTGGCATTCAGAGGTCGTTCGGGTGGTTTTGACCCCCCGACGCGGCATTTCAGCGCGCGTCGTGCTGCTGAAAACGACACATTCGGTTGTGCCGCGCGCACCGCACGTCCGATGGACGTGCCACCTCCTCCTGCATCTCAGGAATAATATATCTATCGTTCTCGTGTGGTTTCAGGTCGTTCGGAGCACGTTTGCTTTGAATTGGACCGCCGCACGCCGTTTTGGTGTTTTATGGCGTCGGAAACGCGTATCCGGCCGCCGCGGTCAAACGACACCTCCGAATGACGTGCTTCTGGCCCACCATTTCACAATTCACGCACCGGATGTTGTCGTGCGGTTTTGTGACATTCGGAGGTCGTTCGGATGGTTTTGACCCCCCGACGCGCCATTTCAGCGCGCGCCGCGCTGCTGAAAACGACACATTCGGTCGTGTCGCGCGCACCGCACGTCCGATGGACGTGCCGCCTCTTCCTGCATCTCAGGAATAATATTTCTATCGTTCTCGTGCGGTTTCAGGTCGTTCGGAGCACGTTTGCTCCGAATTGGACCGCCGCACGCCGTTTTGGTGTTTTATTGCGCCGGAAACGCGTTTCCGGCCGCTGCGGTCAAACGGCATTTCCGAATGACGTGCCGTCTGGCCGACCATTTCACAATTCACGCACCGGCTGTTGTCGTACGGTTTCGTGGCATTCAGAGGTCGTTCCGGTGGTGCAGGAGTGCGGGGAGCTGTTCAGGGGGTGCGTGGGGGGGGTGTACGGGGGGTGCGGGGGGGGGGGGGTGTACGGGGGTGCGGGGGGGGGGGGGTGTACGGGGGTGCGGGGGGCTGTACGGGGGTGCGGGGGGGCTGTACGGGGGTGCCGGGGGGGGGGGGGGGGCTGTACGGGGGGGCGGGGGGCTGTACGGGGGGGCTGTACGGGGGTGCGGGGGGGATGTACGGGGGTGCGGGGGGTTGTACGGGGGTGTGGGGTGGCTGTCCGGGGGTGCGGGGGTCTGTACGGGGGTGCCGGGGGGCTGTACGGGGGGGCGGGGGGCTGTACGGGGGTGCGGGGGGGGGGGGGGGGGGGTTGTACGGGGGTGCAGGGGGGGGGGGGGCTGTACGGGGGTGCGGGGGGGCTGTACGGGGGTGCGGGGGGCTGCACGGGGGTGCAGGGGGGCTGTCCGTGGGTGCGGGGGGCTGCACGGGGCTGCACGGTGGTGCGGGCGGGTTGCACGGTGGTGCGGGCGGGCTGGACGGGGGTGCGGGCGGGCTGGACGGGGGTGCGGGGGGCTGTACGGGGGGGGCGTTCCGGGGGTGCGGGGTCTGTCCGGGGGTGCGGGGGGCTGTCCGGGGGTGCGGGGGGTGGGGGGGGGGTGGTGCGGGGGGGTGGTGCGGGGGTGCCGGGGGGCTGTACGGGGGTGCGGGGGGCTGTACGGGTGTGCTGGGGGGGCTGTACGGGGGTGCGGGGGGCTGTACGGGGGTGCGGGGCCTGTCCGGGGGTGCGGGGCTTGTCCGGGGGTGCGGGGGGGCTGTACGGGGGTGCGGGGGGCTGTCCGGGGGTGCGGGGGGGCTGTACGGGGGTGCGGGGGGGGGGGGGGGGGTAGGGGGTTGTTCGGTTGTGCGGGGGGCTGTTCGGGGGTGCGGGGGGGCTGTACGGGGGTGTGGGGGGTTAGAGTTTTTAAATGCACGCCTTAGATAATATTAGCTATCATATAATAAACAAGAAAAGAAAGAAATTATAAGTACACAACCTTCTAATTTAAATTAAATGAATAAATACAGTACATCAATGTCAACCCCACCAGTAAAAACAAAAAACATATCTCGTGAATATATGATGCGTCACGCGTTGTCATCACTGCTACCTCCTTCTGGTGGGCCAGGGGCCTACAACAAATAAACATTATAAATATTTTAATAACAAAAATAATTTAAAATAAATAAATAAATACAGTATATACCTGCGTCGTATGATCCCCTGCAGCATCAGCTCGACGCACATATTCCCGCAGTGCTCTAACCTCAGCTGTCAATTGCGCATTTGCCTCCTCGGAAGCGCGCAACCGTGCCTCAAAATCTGACATCTGCTGTGTCATATGAGCAACAACAGGACCGACAACCGCAGCGCGTGACACTACAGAACGAGGAATCCCTGCTTCGTAGGTCAAACTATAGTCATGCCCGTCCCGACCGATAATGCGATGAAAGATCTCATCCCGTCGCATGGGAAGCTGTCGCTGGTCCTCTGGCAGATGTTCTAACTCAGCTTCAAATTGAGCCTGTGAAATATTTAAATATATATAAATATATATATGTTAATATATAGATTTATGTAATTATTGGTAAGTACAGACACTTACTATCAATGCTGCAACCTCTGGATCATTGCAATCACGAGTCCTCATCCACACCGACATTTTATCAGTTGCTGCACCTTGCTCTCGCAACTGTATATTAAAAGAATATAAACACAAAACCATATTAATTAATAAATTAAAAAATGAATAATATATACCTCATGTCGGATCTGAGACACGTGACGAGTCCCGAGCCTGTGAGGTGGTCCCTGCAACGCTCGATTCTCAGAATGGCGTGTTGACACCTCCTACATTCAATTCATTCAAATTTCAAACAAATCACATATTCTTGAAAATATATATACACCAAAATAATTCATATACAAACCGCAACACCCTCAGTAGACCAATATGCAACCAAGTCACGCCACTGAGCCAGAAGGACACCTCTCGGGACTTTTTCCAAAATGTTTAGGGCACCCACATTTGGTACCCAGTGGTCCCTCTTCACTTTGCCTTTATAATCTTTCCACATCTTACGGCATTTGCTCATACACACAGGCCGAAACTCTTCAGGGCATACTTTCAAATTTTGCTATAAAGAAAATAATCAAACATATTAGTATTCTTTATACATAGAAAATAAAGTAAAATGATTTTCTTACCTGAACCTCCCTCCATAGACGATCTAATGTGTCCTGAGGGATAGAAGCCCAGTCACGCGTGGTCAATGGAAATCGATGTGGGTCACGTATGATATGACCCAGCTGACGAATAAATGCCGGGGCATTCGGTCCCACATGATGAAAAACCTCATCAAATGAAACATCTATCGTCGTGTTGGAATTCCATGATAATATGCCACGATCAGGGCCTCTCCTGCGAGAGGAAGAAGCAACCGAGTCTGATCCTGTTGAAAACAATTTTATATATAAATTGACAAATGTTATATATATATATATATATATGTATGTCAATTACATAAAAAATATAGACAATGACATTCAAACATACCTCGACCCTGAGACGTAGATGCCTCAGATGGATGATGTGGATCTTCTGCCTCTTCCCCTGACATGTCTGCAGTCATAGAAAACATCAGTAATGAGTCCAAAGTGTTTAAAAGATAAATTGGATTGTTCTTAAAAAATCAAACTTGTACAACTGTTAATCAAACAAAAAATGGATTGAATAATTAGTTGTGAATGAATTTTAAAAAATCAGAAAGTTAACAAAACAGATATACAAATTATGTACAAAACCAGTCAATGCATAGCCAAATTTCAGATAGAACTAATAAAAATTCAAGCAGCACATGAATCAGATGAAGAATACCTCAAAGGGATGATACACCGACCATAACATCAATAAATCAAGAGTAAAAACAACCTAAATATTTATGATTGAATTAACTTACAAAAGCGAGGATTAAAACTTATAAAGATTTATAAAATGATTAGATAATTTATGATATCCTAGGACATTCTACTGAATAGCGGGAAAACAATTATACCTTTCATTAAGCATGCAAATCGATCGTTTCTCCTTCAACAGCCGCTCTGACCCAATAAATATCTTCTTCACGTTGAACTACGGTATGTTGATCAAGTTGTTGGTAAACAAACGGAATAGTCTCGGGTTCATCTTCTTCAAATAAAAACACTCCTCACCGAGACATTTTGACAACAACTTGCCAACTTGGATCCGAAGGCAAAGTAATGAAGAATACTTGTTCCGCTTGTGATGTCAAAATGAAAGGTTCATTCTCAACTCGTTCATTATTTCTGTATAACATATAGTTAAAATTCACCAATGAAAACTGATATTGATCGACTTTACATCCACGCATTGGATCAACCCAATTACACTTTAACAATATGTACTTCAAACCGTGTGTGTATACAACTTCAATGATGTCTATCAATTGACCATAGTAATAACCAGAATCGACAAAGGGACAACCGATGCCACTATTTTGTGTTGCTCGTTTGTCGTTAACATCTTTAATGCGAAATCGAAAACCATTAGCATCAATAGCTTTATAACGACGAGCCGTTATAGATGGACCCTCAGCCAGTTGGATAAATACTTCAGGTAGCGTGGGGTCCCCTAACTCCCTCAGCTTACGAACCTACATAATTTATAAAAATCAATACTGATATATGCAGAAAGAATTAGTATAATACTTCACTCATAATGAAAATCAATTTATACATACATAATCCTTGAACCAATCATGAAATGACGCATAATGAGATTGTTGAATTTGCAACTCAGTCGCACGATGCATCTCTTCTTTTATCTCATTAATGTGTTTCCTGTAAATGATAACGCAATGTTTAAAAGATCATCTTATGCAAACAAAACATGTAAAAGTTATACAAGCACATTGATAAGATACTTACTGCATTAATGGTGCAACTGATGGAGTATTGAACAAGATATATCGATGTGCTTGTATCCACTCGATGTTGTCCATATCAAATGTGGTTCTTTCTCCAACTGGACCATCATGAATCCGAGAGGGCTTATCTAATTTTGTTTCAACATCCGTAAGATATTCTGCACAAAAGGTAGTACACGCATCCATCAAATAACCATTGGCTATTGATGCCTCTGGACGAGCTCTGTTGCGTACAAATCTTTTCAATGTACTCAAATATCGTTCAATAGGATACATCCACCTGAATTGCACTGGACCAGCAGCCATTACTTCATCAGTTAGGTGCACTGTCAAGTGGACCATAACATCGAAAAATGAGGGGGGGGGGGAGTTTCTCAAAGTGACAAAGCGTAAGTACAATTCGGTCCTGCAAACTTTTTAAATCACTCATTCGTTGATTTCTTAAACAAAGCTGTCTAAAAAAAATTACTCATCTCAATCAAGGGATGAACAACATTGGGGGATAAACAATCACAAATTGCGATTGGAATCAACTGCTGAAGTAATATGTGATTGTCATGACTTTTCAACCCTTGCAATGTCTTGCTCGTCAGATTCACACACTTTGAAATATTAGAAGAATAACCATCAGACACCTTGACCATCTTCAAAATGGAAAGAAATGTCTCTTTCTCCTCTGTAGTCATCGTATACTGTGCAACAGACATATATGCCTTGTTTCCCTCAGCTAACTGTAAATGCAACTGTTTCCTTAAACCCATTTCTTCTAAATCACGGCGTGCATTAATATGGTCCTTTGATTTTCCACTGACACCTAAAATGGTCCACAATATGTTATCACAAACATTTTTTTCAATGTGCATGACATCCAAATTATGCCTCAACATGTTAGTTTTCCAATACGGAAGACTATAAAAAATACTTTTCTTTTTCCAATTGTGACTGCGCTGCCTACCCGCAACACGAATATTACGTATTGGAGGAGCCACCAAATCCTGAATTTCATATACCGTGCGGATATTTTCTTCCTCAATCTGCGATAACATTTCGACTCCTATCATGATCTTTGGTGCTGGGCTGAACTCTCTAAAACCATCAAATGCCACTCTGTCCTTTCTGAATCTGTGCTGAGGAGGGAGAAAACGCCTGTGACCCATGTATGCCCATTTTTTGGAATGTTTAAGCCATACAGATTTTTTACTTTTATTGCAACAAGGGCAAGCAAATTCCCCTTTCGTACTCCAGCCTGATAAATTTGCATAAGCTGGGAAGTCATTGATTGTCCACAATAAAGCAGCATGCAGTTTGAACATTTCATTCGTTTCGCAGTCATAAGTCATCACACCATCGCCCCAAAATTCATTCAACTCATCAATCAATGGCTGAAGGTAAACATCAATCTTATCCCCCGGACTTTTAGGTCCATCAATAAGAGTGGAAAGTAATATAAATTGTTGCTTCATACAAAGCCACGGAGGAAGATTATATGGAACC
Source organism: Viscum album (assembly GCA_963277665.1). Taxonomy (NCBI): domain Eukaryota; kingdom Viridiplantae; phylum Streptophyta; class Magnoliopsida; order Santalales; family Viscaceae; genus Viscum; species Viscum album. The sequence goes on from OY728163.1 coordinate 1,871,276,425, forward strand.
AACACCACGGGCCATGTGCTATGAGTTGCACCAACGATAGACTTGAATGGATTGAAACCATCTGCTGTCAATCCCAATCGGACATTACGAACATCTTTAGCAAAGTCGGGATGTCTCTTATCAAAATCCTTCCATGCATGAGAGTCTGCCGGGTGGGTTAACATATCACTTTCATGAACTCTTTCTGCATGCCATCTCATTAAATTAGAAACTTTAGATGACATAAAAAATCTTTTCAACCTCGGTTTAAGGGGAAAGTAACGCATTTGCTTTACGGCAATCGGTTTCCCCTGTATCGCAATCTGACTTTGATGAGTATTATTTCCCCTGTTCTCTTTCCACATGGAAGCACCACAAACCGTACAAATATCCAAATGGGCAGTTTCTTTTCTAAACAACATACAGTTGTTTGCACATGCATCTATGGTCTCATATGTAAAACCTAAGTTCTCTGTCAACTTACGAGCATAGTAATACGACTCAGGAATCTTAGCATTGACATGAAGAACTTTTTTCAATAAAACCAAAAGCATGTCGAATGATGTGTCTGACCAATTATTCAAAGTCTTCAAATGCAACAACTCCACGATAAACGACAGTTTATTGTAAGAAGTACGTCCAGGATATAATTCTGTTTTCGCATCATCAAGTGCTTCATAAAACCTCCTCGAATCACGATCTGCACCAGAGCGAAGATTTATCTCACCGGTCTCAAGATTCTGGATGTCAATGCCTTCAAGATCAAACCCACGTACCATTTCAGTAAGCATTTCATGCATTGGATCAGTCATCCTTGCATCAACATCCATCTGAGATGCATCTGTATTTTGACAACGAACATATTCTTCTCCATGACGAGTCCAACTCTTATAATTTTTCAGAAATCCATTAAAGAAAAGGTGCTCCCTCACAGTATCTGATGTGAATTGATATCTGTTAGCACATTTTCTACATGGGCAACTAATATAGTCACTTTCAAATCCTCTCGTGAAGTCAATAAACTGCATAATGCCATTGAAATATTCTCTAGACGTTCGATTTGGAAGATCAATCCAACTCTTATCCATAATTATATCTGTATAACAAACATTTACACAATACTTATTACATTTACATTTTTCAAATCAACTATATTTAAAATAAATATTAATCATTTGTTTATGAACCATTGATAAAATAATAATGTAACTAAAAGCCCATGTTACCTGATTGAGCTACAAACCTGAAAGGGAGGGGAGCCGAATGCGGTGCAACGAGAGAGAGGAGGCAGCGAAGGGGAGCCGGAGCCAAAGGCGGTGCAGCAAGGGAGGGGACGGGCGGCGGCGGCGGCGAGGAGCTGGAGGAGAGGAGGCGGTGAGGGGACGGGGGACGGGCAACGAGGGGGGGGGGGGGGGGTTGTCCGGGGTCGGGGGGGGGGTGTTTGAGGTGCGGGGGGGGCGTCCGGGGTGCGGGGAGCGGTCCGGGGTGCGGGGGGGGGGGGGCTGTCCGGGGTGCCGGAGCCGTCCGGGGTGGGGGGGAGGGCTGAGGGGGCGGGGGCGGAGAGCGGATGGCAGATGGCGGAGGGCGGAGGGCGTGCGACGAGGGAGGTCGGGCGACGGGGCAGGCCGAGCGGCGGGCGGGGGGGGGGGGAGGAGGGCGGCGTCGGGGGCGGGGGAGGCCGGGCGGCGGTGGAGGCCGGGAGGCGGGGGGCGGCGACGGGGGGGGGGGGGGCGGCGGCGGGGGGGCGGCGACGGGGGGCGGGGGAGGCCGGGAGGCGGGGGGGGGGGGGGCGTCGGGGGGGGGGGGGGCAGCGACAGGGGGGGGGGGGCGGGGGAGGCCGGGCGGCGGGGGGCCGGGAGGCGGGGGGGGGGGGCGTCGGGGGGGGCGACGACGGGGGGCGGGGGAGGCCGGGCGGCGGGGGGGCCGGGAGGCGGGGGGGGGGGGGGGGGGGCGGCGTCGGGGGGGCGGCGACGAGGGGGGGGGGGAGCAGGGTTCGATCGAGAGGGGGGCGCAAAAAGGCTCGTTTTTTTATCAAGGCCAGCGACCGCCATTGGCGGTCGCTATTAGATATCTATAGCGACCGCCAATGGCGATCGCCCGATTCTGGGGGGCTTCAATGCCCCCTTTTCTAGTAGTGAATGATATAGAATAAGAACCATTGTGATGGAAGAGACCAATTCTTCTCACCAAGATGAGGCTCAATTTGCTGTATTTTTCAATGAAAACTATCAAAACACATATTGGGATAGTGTCATCACTGTGGCATGTTTGGGCATTCACAATCATGTTGTTCTGATTTTGATATTCCTGGCCAAGCTCCAGAAAATGCAACTTTTGTAGGCTATGGTCCTAGGATGAAGCCTAGGGATGATTTATTTTCAAATACCTACAATCACGGGTATAAAAAACATCCAAACCTCTCCTAGAAGGAACCAGGAGTTCTGAGACCTACTGCACCCTATAAAACTCAACAACAGTCTAGGCAACCATTTCAAAATCAATAAAAGGTCGAATCCTCTAATTCTAAAGAGGAAGTGGGGGGTATGTTCCAGTAATTTATTGGTAGGTTTGATGAATAGGCGACCAAAAATGTTTTTGATAAAGTACAAATTGATGTTAGGTAGAAAAATATGGAATTAAAAATGGGGCAATTAGCTTGAAATATTAGTGGTAAAGATAAGGGTAAGCTACCAAGAACCACTGAAGTAAACCCTAGAGAGAATGTTATACCTCTAATAATTAGAAGTGGTCTCCAAACCCACTAGAAAGCTAGGAATGCTCCCAAAACTGCTCAATATGGGAAACTTGATGAAATTTGAAATTCAAATCTGGAAGATGTTGAATATGAAATTTTGGATATAAGGACTAAAAACTCATTGAAACCTATTGTTCTTGCTGAAAACCAAGGGAAATGACTTTAAAAACAAAGACAATAAAGGGAAGAAAAATATTGAACAATATGTTGAGGGGATGGCCACCATTTTAAAGAATTTTACCGCAACCATTCTATTCCCTAAAAGGCTTTAAAAGAACCAAGAACCTGAACTAGTTAGTTTTTTAAGATTTTTTAAGAAATTCCAAATCACCATACCATTTCTTGAAGCCTTAACTCAATGCCCATCATACCTCTAGACATTGAATAAAATTTGTTCCAACAAGAAAATTTTGGAAGAATTTTCAACATATTATCTCACATAAGACTGTAGTTATTTCTTGAAAAATATGGAACCTTATAAACTTTAAGTCCTAGGAAGATTTGTCATCTCATGCACCTTAGGAGGGAGTAGTTCGTTTAACTACTTGTGTGACCTTGGGACCATCATCAATTTTGTACCCTTGTAATTGTTTCAACACTTTGGATTAGGGGCACCACAACCCACTGTTGTAGTCCTATAACTAATCGATCGATCTCTTACCCATCTAGTTTGAATAGTTGATAATCTGTTAGTTGTGGTTGGGAATTTTTTTCTACTCGTTGATTATCTTATACTTGACATGAAATGTGACAAGGAAGTTCTTATCATTATTGGTAGTCCCTTTCATGCCATGGAAGGGGTTGTTATTGATGTGTTAAAAGGTACGTTGATCTTTAATTTCGGAGAGAAAAATAAAGAATTAAATGTCTTTGGAAATGCTAAGGAAACATCACTTGGAAAGAATTGTTCAAGGGTGGAGATGTTAGAAGGTGATAATTCATCTGAACATTTTGAGGAATTAGAAATCAATCTGTGGATGAAGAAATACATTTGGAAATTTAAAATGAATATTCTCATCTTGATGAGAGTGTTAGAGATGAGGTTCTTAACACTTTTTCAGAAAGGGAAAGTAGGGAGAATCCTGATTTGATGAGTTGTTTTGAGGATGGGTTTTTTGTTTCTTAACTTAGGAATTTTTTGGGAGAACTAGGGGACTCTTTCATTGCTTCAAACATTTAGGAGGAATTTTTTGATAACTTTAAAGGGAGAGTTGATGGAACACTTTGATCATTTTGATGAGGAAGTTATTTTTAAACAAGATCTTGACACACAAATAGTGGGTTGTCTACTTTGGTCAACAGTGACGAGAAATTCAATTCTAGCCTTGAAATTCAAAATATTTCTAGGTTTCACACTCTTTTCAAGAAACACATTGAATATCTTGGGACACTTTGACCCAAAAAACTTTCTTCTTGTGAACAAGAACCACAAATTGCGCCCAAACCCTTTCCCTATCATCTGAAATATTCATTTTTGGGTGAAAATTATTCAATGTCTGTCATCAATTGATCCAATCTCAAGGAAATTCAAGAGGAGAGTTTGTTGAATATTTTGAGTAAATTTAAATTTGTCAATGGATGGTCCATAACTGACATAAAGGGAATCAACCTATCATACTACATGCACAAAATCCTCATGGAACCTATGTGTAAACCAAGAGTGGAGGGGTAGAGAATACTAAACCCAAACATTGAAAGAAATGGTCTGAGAGGAAGTGATTAGGTTTTATGATACTAGAATAATATTTCCCATTTCAGATAGTCATGAGCGAGTTATGTATAAGTAGTTACTAAGAAGAGTGGAGTTGTAATTATTATTAATGAAAAGTATGAGCAAACCTAAACCTGAACTGTGAACAAAAGGAGGGTCTTCATAGTCTAAAGGAAACTAAATTCTTCCACTAAGAAAGACCATTTCCCAATGCCATTTTAGGATAAAATTCTTGAGTGGTTGACAGGTAATGAGTTCTTCTACTTTATTGATGGATATTCTAGATACATCCAGATTTCCATAGCTCTTGAGGATTAGGAGAAGACCACTTTCACTTATCCATTTGAGAGATTTTCCTACCGGTGAATGCCCTTTGGACTGTGTGGTGCTCCAACCACTTTTCCATGATGCATGATTTTCATTTTCTCTAACATTATTTAAAGAATAATTGATATTTTTATGAATGATTTCTCAATTGTTGGAAGTGACATTGAAAACTGCCTTAAAAATATGGAAACTATTTTAGAGAGATTCCAAGAAACAAACCTTGTTTTAAATTGGGGAAAATGTTAATTCATGGTTACTGATGGGATTATTTTGGGTCACAAGGTTTCTGAGAAGGGGATAGAGGCGGAGAATGCTAAAATTGAGGTTATTTAGAAGCATCCCACTCTTGAAAATGAGAAAGGAATTATGAGTTTCCTAGGACGTTCCAGTTTTTACCAGAGATTCATCAAGGATTTTTCTATGATCACTAGGCCATTGCGTTCACTACTTGTTAAGGATACACCCATTTTGTTTGGTGAAAAGTATCGAGAGTCATTTAATTTTCTTCAAGAAAAGCTAACAAATTCACCCGTGATCACTTCCCTGGATTGGAAACTTAATTTTTAGGTGATATGTGATGCGGGTGATGTGGTAGTTGGTGCTGTTTTGGGGTAAAAGAAAGATAAGAGGTTGCATGCCATTTATTATGCTAGCAAGTTGCTAGATGATACCCAAAAAAACTATTCTACAACTAAAAAAGTGTTAGATACTGCTATGTTTTCCCTAGATAAATTTAGACAATACCTAATAGGGTTCAAGATTATAATTTTCATAGATCATTCATTCCTCAAGTACCATCTAGTTAGGAAAGACTTAAAACTATGGCTCATGAGATGTACCCTTCAGTTATATGAGTCTAATTTAAGAATAAAGTATAGTAAAGTGTCTAAAAATGTAGTTGTACACTATTTGTCAAGGCTTCCCAACACCAAAATTGAGGAACCAAAAGAAATCATGACCTTATTCCCATATGAGAAATTTTATGTTGCCTCAGTGAGGCAATCTTCTTGGTTTGCATACTATACTAACTTTCATGATGTTGGCATCATGCCTAAAGATCATTCACAAAACCAAAGGAAGAAGTTTAAAATCTGAGTTGGAATAATACTTCTTGGATGTCCTTATTCTTTTTAGAAGATTTGCTGATGGTATTTTGAGGAGGTGTGTGCCTTAGGAGAAAATGTTACCCATCTTTGAGAGTTTTCATTCATCTCCTTGGGGTGGACAACATGGAGGAGAAAGGACAACCTAAAAGGTCATACAAGCTAGTTTCTACTAGAAAATATTGTTCAAGGATGCTTTGAGTATTGTGATTGGTCGTGACAAGTGTCAAAGGTTTGGAAATATAGGAAGGAGACATGAACTTCCCCAAAAGGGAATTCTTAAGGTTGAAATATGTGATGTGTGTGGCTTGTATTTCATGGGACCTTTCCCATATTCTTATGGAAATGAATATATTCTTGTGGTTGTGGACTATGTGTCTAAGTGTGTTGAAGAAGTATCCCTTCTAAATAAATTATGTGCCCGATTTGTGTATACATTTTCATATATTTTATCAAGTATCAAAACATGTTTTCACCAGATATATATGTTGTTTTGGAAATAAAATGCTTTAATTCAGTGATCATGATGATTTTCAGTAGTTTTACAGCCAAAGTCACAAATTCGGGAATGATAAGAACAAAAGTTCACAAATACACGGCGCGTACTTTTCATATACATGCCATGTACCTTTTCCCAGACATGGATCGACTAGACCAAGTACACACCCATATTATCGTCCAAATATTGCACGTCGTGTACTTCACTTGACACACCGTGTACCCCCTTCCAGAAGTGGTTGGTGGCTAAAATTGACACTACACGCCATGTGGGGCGACGCTACACACAGTGTACTCCCACCAACTGACCACTGACGCCTTCGAAGTCAAGGGCAGTGCGGCAGATCACCTACCAGCGGAGAAAGAAGAGCCAAGTCAAGTTGACTTGGTTACACAGTGTGTACTTTATGGTACACACCGTGTAGTTTTGAATACTATAAATAAGAAGGCATGCCTTCTTAATTCGGACACACTAAAGGAGGGGAGAACTAGAGACACCAAATGGGAGAAGAAATGAGAGAGAAGAAGAGGGAGAAAGAGAAAGAGGGAAGAGAAGAGAGGAGGTGATGCCACTCTACCCTCCCAATGATCTTCAATCCAAAGCTGTTGTGATGTTTTATTCGGTTATTAAGAGTTTGTTAGTCATTAGTTACTCCATGTGTAGCTAAATCCCCTATGTGTTGGGGCTGTGATTGATTATGCTTCATTATTAATCAATTGTCTTATTATATTTGTGTTATTTATGTTTCTCTCATAATTCCTCAAAATCTTTTGCTAGATATTGCTGGAAACCCCGTATCAGACCAAGAATGGAATTTCTAACGATCTTCAAAGGAATTATGAAAAAGTTCACCCATGATCATTGGGTGTACTTATCATCTCAAAAGGGTTTATAATTAATAAAATTTATAGGAATCAAATTCCAGACAAAGTAATTGGTCCCTATTGATTCAAACGAAACTTACCAGATCAAGGGAGTTTCGTTATATTCGAAACATGGAGATGCGAGTTATTATGAACAATACAACATGATAATCAAATTGATTTATTAATAACCTTAAAAAAAATCCATAGCCCCGACGCATTCTTCCCATTTATCATCAGAATCAATTTTATGTTTCTCTTTATCTTTAAAGAAATTTATCAAGAAATAGAAGAATCGGTTACTTTATATTTGAAATAGTAAATATCGACTCTAAATTTAGTTAATCTTCACCTAATTAAATACAAACTAGAGAAACAAAACGCAATGAACCTCTCTCCCTATGAATTGTCCCCATACTTGCACTGTACTTATAATAAGTTTGGGTGTTTCAATTTGGGATGCCAAACGCAACACTTTGGATAAAACGATACCAAATTATGGTGTCGTTTCTGAGGATCGAACCCGGGTCACCCACGTGACAGGCAGAGATCAAACCCGAGTCACCCACGTAACACTTTGTAGTACTGCACATTTTTATTTATTTTTAATAATTAAAGTACGAGACGAAGAAAAACACACGACGTGCAGTTTTAATTTGAATGATAGGGATGAAGTAGGGAGATTATCTGAGTTCGAACCCGGGTCTTTTGAATCTAGAACCGAAACTCTTCCAATCAACCAACTTTACCCGCATGTGTTTTCTTATTTTGAAAACCATTTAAATTATGAATGAAAACATGGAACACACGATGTATATCGAAATGCACACTGTGTGGTTTTATTAATATGAAAAATGATGGAACTGAGCCGGTTGTTAGGATTCGAACTCGGGTCTTTTGGATTCAATTTACAACTCTAGCCAGTCGGTCCATCCCCATCATGGGTTTTCTTTTATATGAAAAAACTTATATATTTTTTTGAAAATGCCTCACACACCATTTAATTAATCACGGGTTCAAAAAGGATGAACCATGTACCGAAGGTAGGTATGGAGTGATTTGAACTAGTGACAACTCAGATATATTTCAGTGACCTTACCATCGGCACATGTATCATCTCTGTTTATTAACTTAATTAATATATACTCATACTACTGGTTCTATTAGAATATACATTAAAAAGGAAAGTACACACTGTGTGAAAAGGTGATACACAACATGTAGTCTCTAGGTTGCCTCCCAGGAAGCACCATTGTTTTAGGTCTTTGGCTCGTCCTTACCTAATCCTTTAGCTATCCGAATTGTATGGTGGAGATTGTACCCACCATGTCCTCCATGTGAAGATAGGTTTTGAGACACTTCCTATTCACCTTAAATGGTTGACCATATGCTCCAGCAACTTCCACCGCACCATAGTGGAAGACTTTGATCACTCAGAAAGGTCCCGACCACCAGGAATTCAATTTTCTTGGAAACAATCTCAAACGGGAGTTAAACAATAGTACCTAATCACTGTGATGAAATGACTTCTGAGAGATCATACGGTCATAGACTGCCTTTGTCTTTTCTTTATACATCTTGGCATTCTCATATGCCTCCTGTCGAATTTCATTGAGCTCCATCAGTTGAAACTTGTGTTTCTCTTCAACGACCTTTAGATCATAATTTAAGGCCTTTATAGCCCAATAGGCTTTGTGATCAAGTTCCACCGGTAAATGAAATAGCTTTCCGTAGATTAAACGGAATGGGGACATACCTAGAGGTGTCTTGAAGGTGGTCTGGTATGCCCATAAGGCATCATCAAGCTTCTTGGACCAGTCCTTCCTTGAGGCGCTCACTGCCTTCTCTAGGATTTTCTTCAGTTCTCAGTTAGATACCTCCACTTGGCCACTAGATTGGGGATGATAAGGTGTCCCTATGTTATACCTCACTCCATGCTTCATGAGCACATTCCGCATCAATGCATTGTCAAAATGCATCCCTCTATCACTTATTAGAACCTGTGGAACACCAAACCTACTTAAAATATTCTTCTTCAAAAAGGCAATGATGACCTTTGTTGTGTTGTGTGTCGTGGTAGCAGAACCTACCCATTTGGATACATAATCCACACAAACCAGAATGTAGAAGTTTCTAAATGATGGGGGAAAGGGGCCCATGAAAGCAATTCCCCATACGTCGAAGATCTCAACCTCAAGAATGGGATTTTGTGGCATTTCAGCTCGATGCCCCATGTTACTTGTTCGTTGACACTTATCACAACGTTCTACAAAATATCGAGCATCCTTGTGCATGGTGGGCCAGAAAAATCCAGATTGCATAATTTTTGCTATTATTCGGTCTGGCCTGTGATGCCCCCCAGCTGGGGAAGAATGAAAAAAGTCTAGAATTTCTTTAATTTCTTCTTCTGGGATGCAGCGGTGGATCACTCTATCTCCACATGAACGGAAGATCAACGGGTATTCCCAAAAATATCTCTTTACTTCAGACACAAATTGTTTCTTTTGTTGGAATATAAGATTATGATGAATGATTCCTGTAACCAAGTAATTGGCGATGTCATCATACCATGGACGATGTGTAACTCCATTGAGAAAAGATTCTCATCTAGGAAGTCCTCCTTGATTTCTCTGTCAACTTCTCTTTACAAATGAGGCAATTCAAGATGGGAGAGATGATCAGTGACAACGTTCTCACTAGCCTTCCTGTCACAGATTTCTAAGTCAAATTCTTGGAGCAGAAGCACCCAACGGATGAGACGTGGTTTCACATCCTTCTTGTTCAGCAAATATTTGAGTGTTGTATGGTCAGTATAAACAACAACTTTTGATAGCACCAAATAAGATCAGAACTCGTTGAATGCGAAAACCACCGCCAACATCTCCTTCACGGTGGTGGTGTAGTTAATTTTTGCTTCATTTAGGGCTCTTCTGGCATAGTAGATAGGTATGAAGATACGATTAAGCTACTGTCCAAGAACTGGTCCCACCACATAATCACTTGTGCCACACATGATTTCAAATTGTTCCTCCCAGTTTGGGGTAATCATGATAGGAGCTTCAACTAATCATTGCTTCAAAAGCTGAAAGGCTACGGTGCATGTTTTGTTAAATTCAAAGATAACATCTTTTGAAAGGAGATTGGTTAGTGGTTGAGCTATCTTTGAAAATTCACGAACAAATCTTCTGTAAAAACCTGCATGCCCAAGAAAACTTCAGATTGCTTGGACTGAAGTTGGAATGGGAAATTGTGATATGACTTCAATCTTCACAGGGTCAACTTCGATTCCTTTGATGGAAATCTGGTGGCCTAAGACAATACCATTCTTCACCATAAAGTGACATTTTTCCTAGTTTAGAACCAGATTGGTGTGTTCACACCATTCCAGGACCAATTCTAGATTTCTCAAGTAGGTGTTGAATGATTTTCCATAGACTGAAAAATCGTCCATAAATACTTCTAAAATTTTCTCTTCCATGTCATATAATATTGTGAACATGCATCGTTGGAAGGTGGCTAGAGCATTGCACATGCCAAAAGACATTCATCAATAGGAAAAAGTTCCATATGGGCATGTGAAAGTGCTCTTATCTTGTTCTTTAGGGGCAATAAATATTTGGTTATATCTAGAATAACCATCTATAAAGTAATAGAATTCATGCCCTGCCAATCGCTCCAACATCTGATCCATGAAAGGTAGTGGGAAGTGATCTTTCCATGTGGCATCGTTAAGCTTTCGGTAGTCCACACACACTCTCCATCCCATGACTGTTCTTGTAGGGATGAGTTCATTTTTATCATTGGTAATCATGGTGATACCCCCCTTTTTGGGCACCACTTGTAAAGGACTCACCCATGGGCTGTCGTAGATGGGGTAGATGATACCCGCATATAATAACTTGATCACTTCTTTCTTCACGACCTCCTTCATTGGAGGTTTTAGTCATCATTGTAGTTGCTGAGAGGGTTGGATCCTTCTTCAAATAGTACCTTATGGGTGCAAATGGTCGGACTAATCCCTTTAAGATCAGTGACTGTCCACCCAATAGCCCGTTTTATTTGTTTTAAAACTTGTAGAAGTTCTTGTTACTACTCTTGTGAGATAGATGCATTGAGTATAACTGGTAGTGTGTGTTTATCACCAAAGTACCCATATTTTAAAGAATATGGGAGTGGTTTCAGTTCAATTTTTGGGGCTTTAAGAACTGAAGGAACAATCGATTCTACCCTTCAGAATGTCTAGAACAAGTGTGCACTACCAATAAAGACCGCCCTAGCCTATGATGAATTGCAGCTCCTCTGGTTTATAATCAGGTTGTATGTCTTCTATGATTAGTTCATCGGTGATAAAACAACATCTCATGTCATCTTCCATGTGGAAAAAGTGATTGGCCACTGTAGTTAACGCATAACAGTCCCCATTTTCCATAAGTGATACTTGCTTAATAGCTTTGAAGGCGTTTTAGGATACCTTTTTCATCTCCTACTCTGAAGATCAATTCGCCTTGGTGAACATCGATCAAGACTTTCCCAATAGTCAAGAAGGGTCTTCCCAGAATAATAGGTGCCTCTTGATCTTCCTCCATGTTAAGTATGATAAAATCAACAGGAAGAATCAGCCTTCCCACTTTCACTAGCACATCCTCAAGTATCCCTTTAAGATATTTAATGGAACAATCTGCTAGATATAGTGCCACTCGAGTAGATTTTAAATCATTCAGCCCCAACTTCTTAAATAATCCATAGGGAATAAGATTGACACTAGTCCCCAAGTCACAAAGGTCCTTCCCAAACTCACAAGATCCGATGGTTTAAGGGATTGTAAAACTTTCTGGATCTTGGAGTTTTGAAGGAAGAGAGCGGTGTACCACTACTGAGCATTCCTTAGTGAGAGGAATGGTTCCCAAATCTTCTATATTCCTCTTGTTTGAGAGTATTTACTTCATGAACTTTGTATATGTTGGCATTTGAGTCAATGCCTCTGCGAAAGGAATATTAATGTGAAGTTTCCAGAATACCTCCATAAATTTTGCAAATTGTTGGTTCAGCTTCCTCTACTTCATTCGTACGGGAAATGGTAAGGTGGGTTCATAAGGTTCGACCACCTCTCTTTCCTTACCATGTGCATCCTCCTCTTTTGATAGGCCTTGTGTTGAGGGGGACTCCTTGATCTCAGATTCATTATTCGAAGAGGGTGTAGGTGGAGATGGATTTTCACCTCGATTTGTAGTTATTTTCTGGGGTATCTCCTTCCCACTTCATAAAGTGATAGCATTGGCCTCCTCTCGCGGGTTCTTCTCAGTGTTACCTGGTAGTGTACCAAGTTTCCCTGAAGATATTTGATTAAAAAGCTGCCCAATTTGATTCTCAAGGCTTCTAATAGATGCATCTTGATTCTGAAATCATGTCTCAGCAGTTGTTATGATTTTTGACATCATTTCTTCTAGCTTTGATGGGGGTTCCTACTGGGGTTGTTGTGCATCTAGTTGAGGTTGTGGCTACTGAGGTTGTTGCACCGGATGAGGGTTTTAACATCCTTTATGTTAGAAAGATCCTTGTTTCTACTGTCTGGGATATGGATTCTGGTATTTCTGTTGACCATAATTGGTTGGCCTTTAGGGGCGGGGTTGAGAATTTTGTTTTTGTTGCCCCCAGCCCGTGTTCGTGTTATCTTGTCAATCCAGGTTTTGGTATTGAGGGTACATGTTTGGACCTCTGTTTTGAGAAACATAGCTTACCTCACTTGTTGAAGGACCAACACTTGTCCCCGAGCATTCACCCATGGCGTGATTATCACCACATTTGCTACATGTTGGGTGATTTACTACTTGAACTTGAGATGCGTTTTTCAGATTCAACACATCAATCTTCTTGGACACATCATCAATTTGGGAAGCAAGCATCGTAGTGGCATCAATGTTATGCATTCCCCTCTTTTGAGTACCCCGCTCTGAGTTCCATTGGAAGCTATTCGCTAACATATCTTCTAGCAAGTCGAAGAGTTCATCCATGGATTTCCTCATCACTGTTCCTCCTACAGCTACATCCACCACTGATTTGGTGTTTGTCGTAAGACCTTTATAGAAAGTTTGGACTTTCATCCACAATGGAAGGCCATGATGAGGGAACTTCCTCAACATTTCTTTTAAATGCTCTTAGGATTCATACAATGATTTCGAATCATGCTGCTGAAAATTGTGAATTTCGTTCCGCAATGTCACCGTCTTGGAGGGTGGTAAATATTTTGACAAAAATACCTAAGACAATACCTCCCAAGTGAGGATAGAGTGTTGAGACAATCCTTTAATCTAGTCCTTTGCTTTATCCCTTAATGATAATGGGAATAAGCAAAGGTGAATGGAATCCATAAACACCCCATGATAACAGAATGTGTCACAAATCTCCAAAAAATTAGAGAGATGAGCATTGGGGTCTTCACTTGGTAAACCTCCAAACTTAACCATATTTTGGATGAGCTGCATGATGGATGACTTGATCTTAAAGTGTTGGGATTGCACTGGTGGTCTAACAATACCTGTATCTGCTCTATGGATAGAAGGAAGACCGTACTCAATAAGGGTATGACATGGGGGCGGTTGTTCTTGAGGAGGTGGGGGCATAAATTTCTGCCCATGAGCAAAATAAGGCCCATGATTTGGCTTCATGTATGGAAACTGCTCTGGTGGACGGTACTGCTGGGGTTGCTGCGAGCCATAACCCAGAAGAAATGGAGCTGATTATCATTGCTGGTTCCATGGCATGAACTCCATGATGTTTGTTGGTGGAAGTTGGTTTTTCTCATCCTCGGCAGTGAGATGTTGGTTCCGATTGTCATCAGGTATGAATTGTTGTCCAATGCCTTGGACAACATCTGATTCTCCCTCTTCGATATTTGTCATGAGGGCGTTTTGGTTGTGGTCGACCATAAGTGCCCGATGTCACCTCAAAATTGTTCGTTTGATCTCCAGATCAAGCGAAAGGATATCTGATGACTCGGCGCTCTTGGAACGATTGATTTGGCTACTCAAGCACCTGTGATCCTGCATAACACTAAATAACACACCAAGCATAAAATAGGAAGACTAAAATAATGAAAAATAAAAATGAGATTAAGAACATAATTTTTAGACATTTTTTATTTTTATTTTCACTTTAATTGATACAAACTTGAGTTTACAAAACACTGTTAACTTTCTTCCCTAAAAATGATGCCATAATTTGGTGTTGTTTTAGCCAAAGTGTTATGTTTGGCATCCTAAATTGAAATACCCAAACTTATTATTAGTACAATACAAGTATGAGGTCGATCCACAAGGAGAGAGGGTCACTGTGTTTTTTTCTCTAGTTTGTATTTAATTAGGTGAATATTAACTGAATTTAGAGTCGATATTTGATGTTTCAAAGATAAAGTAACTGATTCTTCTATTTCTTGATGAATTTCTTTAAAGATAAGAGAAATGTAAAATTGATTCTGATGATAAATGGGAAGAATGTGTCGGGGCTGTGGATTTTTTAAGGTTATTAATAAATCAATTTTCTTATCATATTGTGTTGTTCATAATAACTCACACATCTAGGTTTCGAATATAACAGAACCCCTTTGATCTAGTAAGTTTCGTTTGAATCAATAGGGACCAATTCCTTGGTATGGAATTTGATTGCTATAAATTTTATTAATTATAATCCCTTTTGAGATGATAAGTACACCCAATGATCATGGGTGAAATATTTCATAATTCCTCTAAAGATCCCTAGAAATTTCATTCTTGGTTTGATACGGGGTTTCCAGCGATATTTAGAGGAATTACGACAAAGTTCATCCATGATCATTGGGTGTACTTATTGTCTCAAAAGGGCTTATAATTAATAAAACTTATAGGAATCAAATTCCAAACCAAGGAATTGGTCCCTATTGATTTAAACTAAACTCACAAGATCAAGAGGGTTCCGTTATATTCAAATCATGCCCCAAGCTCCGGACTGAAGGTTGTAGTTCTCTTTTTCAAATTTTAGAACACGCAATGTGTCATCCTTTGATACACTACGTGTATAGGTTTATTTTTTTATTGTATTATGTTCTTTTATATATAAATAATTGTGTTGTAAATAAATATATTGTGTTAAAAAAAACTCATACACAGTGTGTATGCTTTATGAAATGCCGTGTAGTTCGGGTATAAATGCGGGGACCCTTGGGACCCTACCCAGCCTAAGCCTATGTCGCGCAACCCCCCCCTCCCTATTTTCTTATCCCGCACGTCGTCATCGTGCCTCCCTCCTTCCAATCCTCCATTTTTTTGTGTTATTTATTCTGATTTTTTTTCATTTTGATCCTCACTCCAGGTACGCCATTTTCCACTCTTTCTTTCTATGTTTTCCTTGCGTTTAAGGTGGATTTGGGATCGGCCAACCGTTCGACTTCCACCCGCAGTACACGGGGTGGATGAAGAACACACGCCGTGTACACATTGTACACGACCACACAAGGGATGTTTTATAATTTGAAATATACATGGTGTGTATGTTCGGTGCACGCCATGTATAATGCCTTCCCCTAGCCTTCCGGCCTAGCCTTTGTCATCTGGCACACGACCTCCATCCCATGTCTTCCCACACGGCGTGTATGTTCGATGCACGCTGTGTCCCCCATCCTTTCGAGGGAATCCATGTGGAGTCCATACACACCTTAGCATGCCATGTTCATACACACAGTGTGTATGACCTTCAAATGGTGTGTCCTTTGTTGTCTGGCCCCTCATAGTCGAGCCGTGTAGGGGCACTTACATAGGATCCACCCCATGTTCATACACATAGTGTGTACGCTGTATGACACACCATGTACTGGCCAAATCACTATATTTTTCTTGCTCGGCGTGTCTATCCAGAGTACACGGGTTCTTACCAGCTCACACTATACGCCATGTACCCTAGATCAACACACAATGTATATTTGATTTTCTACTTTCTCACATTTTCTTCTTCTTCTTCCTTTTTTTCCCTTTCTTTCTTTCAGCTATGGAAGGTGATGATCCCACGAGTGGGAAGTGGCCTGCATCCACTAAAGAGTGAGACAAACCGACTCACCGCCAAATACAACTTTGCCCTTCCATGACATCATCGCCAAATTTCTCAGTCTGCCAGCCCCTAGCATTGGCATCACTACCACCTCTCCTACTAGCACCCACATCATCCATAGTTGTAGAGGGCTCCAGTACCGCAGCTCCGACATCCAGCATGGAACCTTCAGAGCCATTCGCAACAGCGGTGGACCCCACTATGCCAGCACCTCCATCCACTGCTGGCCTAACCTCTGAGCCAGCTCTGACATCATCAGCTACTCCATCCGCTACCACCACAGCTGGACCTTCCAGCTCAGTAGCTGCAGTCCCACCTCAGCCTGCACCGACAGCTACCTGAACTCAACCACATCCCTGTCTACTCTTTGCTGAGGGTCATCCTACGACTGACAGATTGTGGCATCTTTCACGACGCATGATCCAGTTGAGTGGTTGTTTCCTAGATACCATAGTGTCATAGCGTCTCGGTGTCTGAAAGGAGATAGAGGAGCTCCTCGACCACACACATCTTTTGGACACAGTCTAGGTCAACACTCCTACATTCATAGATTTATTTTTGTAGTTTTTAGCGACCTTCAAGTTTGATGAGCCTATTTACCACCATACGCCCACCAATACGGCTACTTTGGTCTGATTTAGGCTAGGCGACTGCCACTTTTCATTGACCATGGCCGAGTTTGGCCGAGGGTGTGGCTTATATCCCCATCATGACACTCCACCCCTTGTATCCACCCTCACCTGCCCTGGGCACTCTGACTTTGTTACCATGTGGTGGGAACTTGCTAGGTCTGACCATAGGTATACCCCAACTTCTCAGAAGAGCACACTCATCATTTCCCCTCCCATTCATTTCATTCATCGGTGCTTTAACGCCATCCTTTTCCCACATCACGAGGACATGAGTGTCATGTCCGCCCGCTGCATGGACCTTCTTACTTGTATTTTCTGGCACGACCACCCTAACCTTCCTTGTCTAGCTACTTCTTACTTCCACTCCATGATCCATGGCTGTCAGGGCAACCTGAACGACAATTTCTATGCCACCCGGTTGACCCACTATTTTGGAGTTTTTGAGCCATCTCTCCCTCACGACCACTTAGGCTCTCCTCAACGTATGGAATTCATCATGCTTATCCGTATGAGGATGGTCAAGCATCGAGGAGATGATTTTTTTCTCGTGCAGGATGCCCCCGCTCCTACATGGGCAGGAGATGACCCAGCTGCTGTCGCTGGTGTTGCTGACCCGGACCCACCCCATCCACCAGCGGATGTTCCTTCTTCCACTATCTACTCTTCTTCTGGCCTGTCAACATACCCACCTCCACCTACACCCTCAGATGACCCCCCATTTCACTTCACCTGGACGCACTGGACTGTCGTCTGGACCTTCTTCAGCACCACCAGGCTGTCATTACTCAGACACAGACACAAATGGAGGGTATGTTACTGCTCATCCTCCAGCACTTGGGCCTTTCACCACCAGTAGCACATGCTCCTCCATCCGCTCCTCATCCTTCCACAGCACAACCACCATTGACAACACCGACCACATATTCAGTTCTCTTATCCACTACCGGCCCGACTGCTATTACTACTGCCGCCCACCAGGATATGTCAATAGAGCCTCCCATGCCGGGTGCCAATGTTGTGTCTCCATCTATTGTTCCTCCTACTACCGCGATGGATTTTCCCATTACGCCTTCCATTTAGAGCACAGATCTGATGCCTCCGGTTTCCCCTATGGTTGATCCTCCTCTTGCTGATGATGCCTCTTCTGAGGTCACCCAATGACTGGTTTTTGGCACATTTGTTTCCTTTATATATCTCTCTTTTTGTGCTATGCATGTGTTATGATGATGTATGTCTCTACAGATTTCTTTTTCTTTTTCCCTCACTATTCATAAGTTCCATAGAGCATTGCTTGGAACTTTTCTTTCTACCACTTCCCATCTTTGTCGACTCACTGCAAGGGGAGTATTTTTTCGAAGTTTCTTTTTCCTTTTTCATTCAACTTTACTTATTTAATTTTTTCCCCTTGTCCTGACCACCCATGTGTCCACCTCCTCTCATCTTCCTTGTTGTTGCACTTGGGGGACCATGTGGCTTATTAAGTGTTAGGGAGGGTCTCTGACTATACTACTCTTTGCCCTTGAACTGATCTAGGATACATCATTAATAGTTGAAATATTTTAAAATGTGAATTTTTTTGATTAATTATAATTATAAATAATAGACACTTAAAAGGAAATTTTAAAAGTTACATGCTTATTTTAAATTTCCAATTATTTTTAAATGATTTCTAATATAGTTTGATTTTGGATTTAAAGTCTTGGATATTTACATTTATTAGACTGATCATTTGTACTCATGTCATGAACTGATTGACCTTTTATTTTTACTCATTCTCGAGAGGTATTCTAATCCCTTTTGACATATTCTTTCTTATACCCTCTTTCTTGAGAGATTCTTGGGATATGCATAACTACTGGAACTTTCTAGTCTTTCTCTTCAAAACATGAAGATTTTTGAATCACATTAAAATGATTAAGGCATTTGATTGTTTTTCAGCCCCTTTGACCTTGAGATCTACCCTACATCTGATCTTCGTAAAACCCATAGAAACCATGAACTGCCTCGATAGGAAGCCACATTACAAGCATATTTTCCCTTCCTACCCTAATTCTTTTATAATTTTGCATGATTATTCATTTGAGCTTTAGAGAGGGAGTTTTGGCCATTCATGGTATATTTTGGTGAGAAACCATGTATTTAAGTGTGGGGGAGAGTGACACTTGTTTATTTGGGTAGAAGGGTTCCAAAACCACTATTCATTGTATTCCTGGTGGTCCCTATCATAAAAAAAAGTATTGAAAATTTTAAAAGATGGATCAGATTCATTTGTTACACATTATTGATGGTTTATGGACCCATGTTTGTAAGGGAATATCACGGTGATGATACCCTTTGAGAGATCTTGATTGGGGATTCATTTTCATTGAGCTCTATTTTTGAATATCATGCATTATTGTTTAAGAATTCAGCCTCCTTTTTCATGCCTCTGAGATTATTTTTCACATCATTACCTACCAACCCTTAGCCTCGAAAACATTTGAACCTTATTGAAATCCCTCGTGATTTTTGTGATTTGACTTCTGAAGTGGGGAATGATAACACTTTCAAGCCTATAAATAAAATGCATATACTTTAGATTGATCAAAACTCTGATTAAATGATCTTGAGTGATGAGTGTGGTACTTTTTAGTGTGGTAAATCATCAAGTGGCATGTTTATTTATGAAAAGTTGAACAATTTGGATGAAAGGGTATGCAAATATTTAATTGAATTATATAGGAGGCATGATTAGAATATCTTTGGAATTGAAATATGTTTTGTGCCTTCTAAAATCCTCTGTTATGGCTATAGTATTTACAATTATAATTAGTTGAATGCTTCCCTTTTTATAGTATGGATTCTGTTTATTTGATGTTGAGATTTTGCTTGAGGACAAGAAAATTACTAAGTGTGGGGGAATTTGATGTGCCTGATTTGTGTATACATTTTCATATATTTTATTGAGTATCAAAACATGTTTTCACCAGATATATATGTTGTTTTGGAAATAAAATGCTTTAATTCAGTGATCATGATGATTTTTAGGAGTTTTACAGCCAAAGTCACAAATCGGGAATGATAAGAACAAAAGTTCACAAATACACAACATGTACTTTTCATATACACACTGTGTACCTTTTCCCAAACATAGATCGACTAGACCAAGTACACGCCCATGTTGTCGGCCAAATGTTGCACGTCCTATACTTCACTTTACATGTTGTGTACCCCCTTCCAGAAGCAGTCGGTTGCTGAAATTGACACTACACACCATGTGGGGCGATGCTACACACTGTGTGCTCCCACCAACTGACCACTGACGCCTTCAAAGTCAAGGGCGACACGACATATCACTTATCAACGAATAAAGAAGAGCCAAGTCAAGTTGACTTGTTACACGATGTGTACTTTATGGTACATGCTGTGTAGTATTGAATACTATAAATAAGAGGGCAGACCCTCTTAATTCAGACACACTGTAGGAGGGGAGAACTAGAGACACCAAATGGGAGAAGAAAGGAGAGAGAAGAAGAGAGAGAAAGAGAAAGAGGGAAGAGAAGAGAGGAGGTACTGCCGCTCTACCTTCCTGATGATCTTCAATACAAAGCTGATGTGATGTTTTATTCATTTATTAAGAGTTTGTTAGTCATTAGATACTCCATGTGTAGCTAAATCCCCCATGTGTTGGGGTTTTGGATGATTATGGTTCATTATTAATCAACAGTCTTATTATATTTTTGTTATTTATGTTTCTCTCATAATTCCTCAAAATCTTTTGCTAAATATCACTGGAAACCCCATATCAAACCAAGAACATAATTTCCAGGGATTTTCAGAGGAATTGCGACAAAGTTCACCCATGATCATTGGGTGTACTTATCGTCTCAAAAGGTCTTATAATTAATAAAATTTATAGGAATCAAATTCGAAACCAAGGAATTGGTCCCCATTGATTCAAACAAAACTTACCAGATCAAGGGGGTTCCATTATATTTGAAACCCAAAGATGTGAGTTATTATGAACAACACAACATGATAAGAAAATTTATTTATTAATAAACTTAAAAAAGTCCACATCCCTGACACATTCTTCCCATTTATCATCAGAAACAATTTTACGTTTCTCTTTATCTTTAAATCAATTCATCAAGAAATAGAAGAATCAGTTACTTTATCTTCGAAACATCAAATATCGATTCTAAATACAGTTAATCTTCACCTAATTAAATACAAACTAGAGAAACAAATTGTAGTGACCCTCTCTCCCTGTGGATCGACCCCATACTTGCACTGTACTAATAATTAGTTTGGGTATTTCAATTTGGGACGCCAAATGTAACACTTTGGCTAAAACAACACCAATAATCTTGTTTCTAATGTTGTAAAATTCATCAAGAAGAATATTTTTTTTAGGTTTGGGGTTCCCAAATCATTTGTTACTGATAATGGAACACATTTTAAAAATTATAAGTTTAATTCATTAATGGAGAAATATGGACGTGCTCATAGGACTGGCACTACTTACCCCCCACAATGTAGTGGACATGCTAAAGTTTCAAGCAGAGTGCTCAAACATATTTTGAAAAAGAAAATTTATATGTCAAGAAAGGATTGGTCTCTTAAGATGGATAAAACCTTGTGGGTCAATGGGACTTCTTAGAAAACTCTCATAGGGATGTCCCCTTACATACTTCTCTTTAAAAGGACATGTCATCTTCCTATGGAATTTCATCAAAAGTATCATTAGGTCGTGAAGTCCCTAAACATTGAAATCAAATCTACTAGTGAGAGATGGTTACTAGAGGTGAGTGAGTTAGAGAAAATTAAGAGGGAATCATATGATAATATTGAAATTTACAAGGAGATAAAAAAGGCCCTTCATGATTCTATCATTCAAAATAAGGATTTCAAGGTTGGTTAAAGGATCTTTTTATTTAATTATAGACAGAATATTTTCCCAGGAAAACTGAGAACTGAGTGGTTTGGACCCTTCACTATTCTAAGAGTGATTGTTAATGGGGATATAGAGCTAGTTGAAGAGGAAAAGAGACCATTTTTTTTCAATAGCTAGAGAACCAAATATTTCTTTGAAGGGAATCCAAAGGGATTGACTTCAATCTCCTTGCTTGAGAGTTGAATGTGTCTCATTTCTAACTGAGGACTATAAGATTAGTGATTCATGGGAACTAACCCATGGTTCTTGTATTATTTTATTTTTAATTTCTATTTTTCAAAAAAAACTCCTGTTGTTGATTCTCTAGTTTGTAATTCCTTGAAATCTTGCTCCAAGTGATCAGCTTGGTGCTGCACTATGGGACTTACACACTTTCTCACAATAGTATATGATTATATCTAGTTGGGTGGAATGATTGGAGGAGTTATTGTGGCATGAAGTCCTCAACTGTCTGTGGCATGAAGTGACACATTGACCAAATGTTGGCAGACTTATGCGACCATGGAAAGCTTCAATGTCTAGGAATTCAGAAAAGGCAAACAACCCCATGATAAAATCAAGAGACCGAATGACCAAAGTCAAATAATTTTGGATCTATGGGAAATTTCAACCACTCTTCAAAACCAAGGGAACAACACAATGGATCATCTGGATAATACCTCATAAACTCAAACCTTGGTTGAAATTTTTTTTAAACTTTAAATTCTATATTCTTATGTCTATATTTTTATCTTTGTAGGAAATTGAAAGGACCATCCAGAGGACTTCACTCAGGGTTACAAAGGAGATACTTTTGAATGAACTTAAATTATCAAAGCTCCCATATTCAGGGAAGTGTTGTTTTAGTATTGCATTTAATTTCTTCTCAATATTCATTGTGTGATGCTTAGAACTAAGTGTGAGGAGGGGATACCCATTCTTTTTGTACATGAATTGAAATTGTGAATCTATTTTCTTGCCTACGTGTTTAGCTTGTTGATTACTTGGGTGTTGAAAATCATTTTGAGCTGAATTTCAAACATGTTTAACACTATTTCAAATACCTTTGGATTTAACACTTGTAGTTTCACATAATTGTCACCATGCTACATTTTGATCCAAATTGTAAATTCATACTTTTGTTATTAAAATAAAAAGCATTTAATTTTGTAAATATGCTCTATCTATTTTGGTTAATGAGGAAAACATTCTGTGAATATTCTTATACCCCTTCAATATTCTTTGAAATGTTGAGTCATAAACTTGTCTTGAATAAAAATATTCTCCCACCTTATGATTCAATATTGGAGACAATGTTGGGTTATAAGTATGGGGGAGAGAGATCTTTCACTATGTTAAGCAGTGCTTCAATGATTTCACACATTAAGCTCCCCTACTTTAAAAAAATCATTTTTTTTAAACATGAGGTTCTTTGGGATTCAATTTTCACTTAAATGGTGTCCTGACTAGTGGATAATAACATACTGGTTATTAAGGATTACATTGATTCTGATTTTTTTGGGTGTGTGTGATTGTTGAGTGTTGTTGACCAATGTTTCTTTTGGAAATTTTGTTAGGGATGGAGGAAGGGGTGTGATAGGATATATATTTTTGGAGTTGGAATTAGAACTTGAGTAAACTTGATGTTTGAACTTGAACTTAGGGGACACAACCTATTTGAAAAAAAACACCTTAGAGAACCAAACTAAAATATAATCATATAAGTCCTTTGAAACTGAAGTAAAATGAGAAATTGAGATTCCACAATGAGTCACTAAGGCATTAGGCACAAAAAAAATCCACTTATACGTTCAATAAGTGATTTGCATAGTCCTACGCACAAATTCACTGCTTCAAACAAAAAATCAAAAAAGGCTCCTAATTGTCAAAAATGAGTTCATTAAGGTGATGAGAATATTTAATTCAAATGAAGGAGACAACTGACTTATAAGAAAATCTTTTGAGTTGTATCGATTAATTGAAAAATGGATGTTTGTTTTTTGGGAACATAGGGGAGAGTGATAATTGAAGGTTCCTTTTGTTATGTTTTTAATTCCACTTAAACCTAACTTTTTTTCACTCTCGGAGTTAGAACTTGAATTGGAATTGAAGTAGGATAGTGGGTAACTTCATATAGGAGGCATGAAATTTTCAATGGTGAATGAATTTGTGTTTCCTTGATTTCCAGTGTGTATTTGAATTTAGATAGGACTTGTTTTGAATATTCTTTGAAAAGCTCGGACCATCTAAAAATCGTATTCCTATGAAAATTAACGTTTGAAAATGCTTCATTTTGAGCTAATATATGAAATCTTGTTTTCTAATTACAAAGAAAAAACATGGATTGTTTGAGTACAAACAAATGTTTAAGTGTGAAGGAATTTGATGTGACCACATTTTAGTGCATTTTTTCACATCTATTTTTATGGATTTAATTTTGCTTTTGTGGGTGAAAGTGTGTTTTAATGAAGAATTTATTATTTTTTGTTAATCTGTGATGGTTTTGTTATTCAATGAATATTCTTGAATGAAGTAGGTGATTTTGGGCATAACTGGTTAAAAAGTTCTTGAATGAAGTAGGTGATTTAAGAACTTATATTTTTTTTATTAAAATGTTTTTATTAAATTTGTTTAATTGAGGTGTTTTGAGTGTTGAAATCATATTTTTAAAATTTACTACCATAAAAACCAGTTTTCGCAACGCCATCCTTTAACAGCGCTAAAAAAAAGCGCTGATAAAGGGGGTACATTTATCAGGGCTAAAAAAACGCTGATAAAAGACACTTTTAACAACACTAAAAAAGTGATGTTAAAAGCACCCCTTTTTTCAACGGTGATAAAGGTACCCCGTTTATAAGTGCTTTTTTTAGCGCTGTTAAATGAACTCCCGTTATCAGCGTTATTTTTAGAAGCGGTGATAAAGATCTCTCTTTATCAGTGCTTTTTTACAAGTGCTGATAAAAGTATACTTCAAAAAAATTATATTTCATTAAAAATAACATATTAATATATAAATATATTTATATTGATATAAATATAATATATATATTTTAAATATGTTTTAAATAAAGCTAAATAGACTTTTACACTTAATATAAAAGATAATTAGTGAAAATGACTTATAAAATAAATAAAAATATTTTTTTAATTAATAATTTGTTAATTATTATCGAGTAATAGTCATTTAATAACAATTTGAATATAAAAAAATAAAAAAATTAATAAAAGACAAAAAACAAGTTGAAAATGTAACTCGAACTTCAAACGACCATAACTTTTGATCCGAGTGTTTGTTTGAGCTCAACCACATATCAAATCGAAGCCTGCGACGAGCTCTACGCCCTCAGTGACATAAGTAAACCTCTATCACATTTTTCGTGACCCAAAAAAGCCCAGAAGGCCTCCAAAATTGAGTTTTTTGTCGGGGTACCCCAATTTTTTAACATTTGATGGATTTTCAACCTCGTTTAAGAGGATCTTATTGCCTTTTTTTTGTGGAGATTAAATTTATTTTCAGGGCTTACATTCATATTAATATCATGGTTTTGAAATTTTATTGTTTTTCATAATGTATTGTTATTTGTAATCAAATATATAACAATATATACATATATTTTTTTATATATTCACCCATAAAAATTTAATTTTATAAATAAATAATTAAACATATTTACATATAAAATATATTTCTCAATATATTAACCTTATCTAAATAAATAATAGTACTCATTTTATTTAAAATACAAATGTATGAATATTTATATACATATACATATACAATTAATGTATATATAATGTTTTTTATATATATTTATATATTTGTGTGTGTATTGACAAAAATATATATTTATCTACATATTCTAATATATGTATATAAATATTAATATATAATATATGTAAATATGTATAATTATATTTATAGATGCACACGCATATATAAATATATGTATTTATGTATTTATAAACACACACACAAAACAAATTTTATATGTATATTTATATATATATATATCTGGATAAAAAAAACAATGAAAAATATATAAATATGTAGATATGTTGTGAAATGAAAGACAAAACAATATAGGTGAGTGACGGAGTCACGGGTGTATGAGGAGGAGGTCTCAGGTTCAAAACCCAACAAAGGCATGAGCGCGTGGGCAGGGGGTGAGTAGGTGGGTAGCGCTGATGGGGGGGGCACTGTTAAAAGGGGGGTCGAGCACTGATAAAAGGGGGTGGTCTACCCTTCTATTTGTAGATTTTTTTTTTTTTATCAACAATTTTTTTTAGTGTTGATGAAAGAGACCCATTTTAATAGCGTCTCGATTATCAACGTTTTTGTAACGCTGATAAATGTTTTTTTTAACACTGATAAAAGGGGTGGTCTACCCACCGATTTGTAGATTTTTTTTTAAATTTTTTTATCTTTATCAACAATTTTTTTTAGTGCTAATAAAAGAGATCTCTTTTAATAGCGTCTCGATTATCAACGTTTTTTTAATGCTGATAAATTCTTTTTTTAACGCTGTTTGGTTGTTGTGATTCTATGATTTAATCATTTGCATATATTTTTTTTGTGGAATTTAAATATTTTGTGGAAGTGAGAAATGTCATTGATTTTTATTCGCATTTCATTTTTAAATTTAATTCAAGTATAAAATTTCCTGTTTTAGGTCCCCTCCGATCGGGCCTGGGGTGCGATCAAAAACCATTGATCCGAAGTCAAGATTGTTCTCAAGAGATCCCGAACTCATCAACTTGCATCGCCCAAAACCTAATCTGGTGATGGCTTGTCGATGGTGGAAGACCGAACCCCGAGCTTGCTTGTGATGATGAAGAGCCGGAACCTCATCACCTACCAGGAACAAGCCTCAAGCCGAGAAGTGATTCACCAAGGGTGCGGCGTCCAGCGATAAGAAGAAGACATTGAATGCGGATCCGCTGCTTAAAGATGAGCCATGGCCGATCGATCAATGATAGCGGGGCGCTGAGCTGTGGAGGCACCTAGAATCGACCCAAGCTGTTGAAGTGAGAATTTGATTGAAGCCGACGCCACCAGTTGAAGGTCGTCCAACCAGAGATGTGGGAGTATTTCTTGCGCAGGTGCTCGATGAAGAAGATGGACATCGCTGCTTCCCTATGTACCGGTTGTGAAGATGGAAAGTAATGCGCACTAGGTGTTTGAGGTATTTCCTCTATGGAGGATCCGAGCAAGTCATGGGGGAATCAACATTGAGTTTGGGCCAATTTCAAATATTGATGGAGTGACTCGACTGCAGCTTGAAGCACGAATTGGGAAGATTATTGATGAAACTGAGAAGCCTGAGCACTGTTGAGTTTTGGCATGAAAATTTCTTGATATTCAGGCAGAAGCATCTGGAAAAGAGAACGGCAAATTGGGTAGAACAGAGACGTGGAGATGAACTGATTTGCGAACGAGGCTGAAATTACTTGAGCAATCAGAGTAGGAGTTGAAGCTAATCAAACAGGGAAGATTCTTCTTCTTTCTCCCTTCGATCTACTTTTAATGGATTTCTTTGTAGTAAATTTCATTACCATTGATGAATCAACTATGATCTTCAGCTAAATTCTAGTTAAGGAATGAGACTGTGCTGGTGTTTTTTATTACTTCGTTCATGTACGGATTTGATTGGATGTTACTCTCAATTCTTTTTAGACAGTAAATTTTACAAAAATATCAAGTATCAGTGGAAACTGATCTTGATTGAAATTCATCTCAACTGTTTAATCATTTGAGGTTTTAACTGAAGTAAATCATGCTCATGAGAGTAGCGCTCTTGGATCGACTGACAATTTGATTCAGGAGCAATGCTGGTTTCATCATTTTGTGATTGAGCGGGTTCTATAGTTGAAGAACTCTAGGAGTTATCATATCACAGGTTAACTAGCCTACCAATTGGTTAACCACTTTTAAAATCAGTTACAATGTTTCATTAGTATGCATGAATGAGGGAAAACATATTTAAAACCAGCCAATCAAATCCCCCTCTATTATCAATTAGTTGTCTCTTTCTTGTTATCCATTTCTTGTTTTGTGCCTCTACTCCTGCTCTGCTAGTTACTTACTCATAACCGCAATCTATTCTCATCTATGTCATTTCTTGTTGCCATCATCACCATTTTCATTGTTTTCTTTTGTTTTGTTTGCTTGTTTTCTTGGCCACGCACAAACTTTGGAAGTTCTTTCCAGTGGATCGACCCTTATTCACCGCTGCACTGATTCTTAATAGCGTTTATAAATAATTAATTTGACCCAATTCTAGTCAATGACCTATGTTTCATGGTCAACTTCCACTCCCAAGAACATACAAATGGTCTCAAGTCTTGCTATTGGTGAAAATGCTCATTTAAAGTCAACTCCTTCCATTTTTGAGTAACCTTTGAAGGCGAACCTAGCTTTGTCCCTAGCGACTTCTCCTTTTTTTCATTCAGCTTATTTCTAAAAACCAACTTAGTGCGGATCACATTTTTATATTTAGATCTCAGAATAAGCTCTCAATGGATTTATTTTCAATCTGATCAAATAATTCATTCATAGTAGTAATACATTCATCATGCTTGACTGCTTCAGAAACAGTTTTTGGTTCAACCCGTGAAATAAGTGCAGTTTGGTTCGCAAGTGTCAACCTCCTTCTTTGGACTTGTGCATCTTGAATGAAGATAACATTATCAAAATCAACATGTTTCTTCAATATATAATTTCTCATCCTCTAATTTTCATTGCTATCCTCTTCAATGGTTTGATCAAAACCAATATCAACCACAATCTTCTCATTTCCATCTGCCCATCAATATGTTTTTTTATGAATTTTGCATGTTTTCAACTACAACAATATCTTCTTCCTTAATAATCTCATATATTTTGTGCTGATTTTCAATGATTTTAACATCAGAGAATTTTACCAGCTTGTATTGATTTTTTATCCTTCATTTTAAGGTACTTCCATTTGATAAATAGTCCATGAAGATGCTTTCTACAACTTATTCTTCAAAATTTCCCATATTTTTGTTTTTGATTTTCATGTAATAAGGGATTCAAAACACTTTAAAGCATTTTATAGTTGGGTTATTGTTATAATACATTTAATAAGGTGTATTTTGTGTTATAGTGATGTTTTTTATCCCACGATTTTCTAGGTATCTCTCAATATCATTGCATGCATATTCTTTTCCATTATCAAACATCACCTGTAGACGCCTAAATCCATTTCAACTTGTCTTCAAAAAATTTTAAACATCTGAATAGCTTCTAATTTATAATTTATAAAAACAACATTAGTCATTTGGGTGTAGTCATCAATGAATGCAATGAAATAAAGTTCACTCTTGGTTGACTTATGCCCCATAGGACCACATATATTTGAATATATAGGTTCCAATGGTTTAGTGGACTAAATTTCTACCCTTTTGTGTATCCCTTAACCATTTTCCCCTTTTGGAATGTTTCACAAACAACTTCTATTTATGTTTTGAGTTTTAGAAGGTCTCTCAAAACTTCATTTTTTGAAATATTTATCATGTTCCTTTGTCATATATGGGTAAGTCTTCTATGCCATATATTATTCTCATACTTTCCACTCATATAGAATGAATTGGACAGATCACTAATTTGAAAAAAAGTTTTCACTTGTTCTTTCTCCTCTTATAATGACCCTTCCATCATTGGAATTATTGATGATATATGATTTCAACTGATAGATAGCTTCATTCCCATAATCAAAAAACTAGTTCACACTTAATCAATTGTGTTTCAACCCTTCCACAAACAAAGCATCTTTTCATTTGAGTCCTTTAGACTCAATTTCAGTAGTTCAAACACTACTAAGCTTCACAGAACTGTCATTGATGAATGCCACTGCTCCTACATCAATTTATTTTATATATTTTAATATATTTATGTCTCTAGTCATGTGTGAGGAACAAATACTATCAAGTATCCATGAACTTCCTCTCTTTTTAGCCTTTAATTCTACTTCCACATTAAATGGCTTTTCGTTTTTTACTTTTCCTTTGAACTCCCCCCCTTTTTCTATAAGAGAACTGTCCAGGGAGATTTTTCATTAAATTTTCAAGATAATGACTATGCTAATCACATCTTCCATTGATCTCTTTAAATCATTCAAATCTATTTTGAGTAGCCATACATGAACCATTTTTGTTTATAACCTTATTCTTTGAAGACTCATCCTTTTCCATCTTAGAGATAACCCCTGATTCAAACCTTATTCTTGGTAAAGTCTTGTTGCACCATCAAGTGTAGGATTTATAACCAAACATCCCAAAATACCAATAATAGCCATTGAATTTATATCTTCTAAAATAATGGAAATTTTTATTGGAAAACCATTGTCCAAATATCTACTTTTACTGTATAGGTTTGGTTTGATCTTGATTTTGTTTTAGAGAGATGAATTTCTCATAGTTATCCAATCTAATTCAGATATTGTAAAGTGTTTTCCCAAATATTCTTAGCCAATACCTGAACAGATTTGGAATTAAGACTTGCATTGTTAGACAAATCTGATTTAATATTTTTGGAGTTTTCAAGTATAGATTTAACCTAATATATCATACTTGGAATCTCAACTGTTATATATTATTCATATCCAACTTCAATAAATTTCTTGAAGTCTTCTTTTAGTTTATTCAACTCATTTTACCTGTAAGATTCTTTAATTCCCACTTAGCTTCTCTTCTTTTAAAGTTAGATTATCTTCTTATTCTCAACAACTTTCAACTTGGATTTCTTGAGTTCTTCAAGAAGCTCAGTTTCCCTTTTTAGAGACTCTTCATTTGACTCAATCTTTTTCCCTTCAACTTTCTTGAGAACCTTAATATTCTTCTTGAGATTTGTATTTTTTTCAAGACATGATTCTAATTAGGATATGTGTAACACCCTAAAATTCTAAAATAATGACATTGTATTCAATAGTGTGTATGACACACAACACCAAACCCAGAAGAAAATATAACACCCCAAGACTTTATGATATTTTATTTTTAAATAAATTCAATCTCTTCAATACCTTATATTACACACAAAACCAAGTTTATCTTATATTACATGGAACACTGAGTTTAGATTGCATTTCATGCAACATTGAGTTTAGTTTTCTTTACATGCAACACTAAGTTTAGCTTTCGTTATATGAAACATTGAGTTTAGCTTGTGTTGCATGCAACATTGAGTTTAAACGAAACATGACATATTATTAAAATATTATTTTTTAAATATGACAAGTATACCTATTCGTTAAATTGGAGGGGATTAATAGTACTAACTAAATAATGAATATTATGCTTATCTGTTGATTATGAATAAAATAAGAATCATTTAAATGAAAAATAAATGTTTTTAGAAGTATATTTTTTTCAAAAGGACGGTTTAGTCGTGCTTTGTGCACATAATTTAAAATTAAATTTAAACAAATTTAGAAAATTTATTTGAAAAAATAAACTTCATTTTTGAAATCATAATATAAAAATTATCTTAGGGTGAATTTTTGATATTTTTATAGAATGTTATTTTTCAATGAATAGTGAAAAATACTGAATTTTAATTGAAAACAACCTTTTTGTTGAAATTATTTATAAGGATAAATTATATTTTAAACTAGTTTTAAATTAAAATTAGTTCATTTATATATTAATTAATACAATTGAGGTCATTGGAATCATTTTCATATTGAATTTTGATATAAAAACTTTGTAAACTTTTGAACATTTTCTCTTTAAAAACCATCTTTCTTATCGTGTCTATGAGATTAATTTTAAATTAAAATTTTCCACTTATGTGAATATAATTTAGAAAAATAGATTTCATATTTAGAATAATAATAATTTATATTTTATAATAATTTCAACTTAATTTTTGACCAAAATGAATAGTGAAAACAGTAAAAATTAATTATAGCGGTTAAGGTAAAATTGGATTTACCAGGGGGTTAAACTAAGATGATAAAGGTTAAAAATGACCTTTCAACTTATCCAACACCCATTTTATGGCCATATTTAGTCCTTATATTTTATAGGATAGATAATGGACCATTTTGGAAGATTTTGACATGATAAAAATGTGGGTATGATTGAATCTTTTCAAAAAATTACAAGTGCGCCACTCACCTCACTTATAAAAGGTCACCCACCCTCTTCTCCACTTCACACATTAAAACCATTTTTTAGTCAAATACCTACCCAAATAACTTCCAAAATTCCACATTTTCATCCTATAAGCCTTAATTTGGGTAGAAATCTAACATATGAAGGCTTTTTGTTCAAACCTAAGGAGGATACCCGAAGAAGAGGTAACATTCTTCAACGAGCGTTTTTATTTTTTTCTTTCTCTACCTCCTTAAATTCTTGTTAAGACACACTGATATAATAACCATAATATCTTCCATATATTGAGATGATTTTATAATAAGTTCATTACCTAAAACCATCTCCACTTCCATCAAATGGGTTACAAAATCATCATTCATGTGTACGGAGGACTACCACCTCGCGAACCGATGTCATTCGTTTTTCCATTACCACCTCTCATGATTGAGTATGATGATGGATATAAAGTATATATATGATATTTATATAAAAATCATACCTATGGATTCAGTATACCATATATACCTTTTTTTACATTTCATTCGACAGGGGATACAATAACGTTGTTTGTGTGTACGATGAACTTCTGCCTTGAGAAGCGATGTGATTTATTTTTCACTAACACTTAACATGGAAGGTGATAAAGATAAATTTAATAATTATATATAATATAAATGACATAATTATTATATTAATTACATATTTACCATTCTAAAAATATGATATATCATTTTTTTACCTTTTCACTCACTCAAAGATGATAACATCATTCGTGTACGTGTAAACTACCGCATTCACGAAGCGATGTGACTCTCTTTTTATCAACACACCACATAGATGATATATATAAGTATATTTAAAGAAATTATATGGTTTATATGATATTATGATCATTCTATAAAGATAAAAAATTGCTTAACTCCTTTACATAATGATCATTGAAATAGAAATATCACTCATGCGTACGTACGACCTACCATCTCCATGATTGTAACATAGTCCATTTTTCATAACCATATTTCATGATTGGATTTAAAAGTATAATTGATGTAAAAATATGATAATTATGTCATTATTATATTCTAGATATGATATAATTATATAATATGCATAAGAACCAGCTGTTTCATGACGAAACATGCATGAGAAAATAAGGCAATTAACACCCGAAACAATTAAAATAATGAAAGATTATTAACAAAATGGTGATAAGATGTTATAAAAGAATCATATATGATATTATAAATATTAATATGGTTTTGGAATAAGTTAATAACACACTTATAAGCACTATAATAGAGGTTAATTCATGTTCAACCAAAAGGAAGTATGAGATAAGGGACTTCGTCTCAATTTCCCTATATTGAGGCAAATTGTAATGTTATGAACCTAATTTTTTTATATGGTGTCTAAAATTCCCATTTCACATGTAATATCATTAATAATTACTACTTCATGATATATTAAGATTGAATTTTAATTATTTCATCCAAGTGTATTTGACTTGAATATTTCTAAGCAGTAAGGGATTTCATCTCAATTTAATTTCATTTAGGAATATTATAATGTTATGCACCTAATTTCTTTTATATGATGTATATAATATCCCTTTGATATGAAATATCATGAAAAATTAATTCTTCATGGTATTTCAAGTTTCACTTTGAATCATTTCATCCAAGGAGATTTGACTTGAAAATTATTAAGCGGTAAAAGTTATTGTACAACCTCACTTTATTTTGTGATTGCTAACTTTATCACGAAACAATCATTTTCTTATAATCATTTTTCATTATAAATTAAATTTTTATTAAAAACATATATTCTTTCATGATTTATATGATTATTTCCTAAACAATATACCATTTTTACATACAGTGTTTACTTTTAAATTTATTTGATTAACTGAAGAAATATTGAAAAATTCATATACTTTACTCAATGTGAATATTTGATGATAAAATACATTATTCATGAATTAAATTGATTTTTCGATATATGAGGAATGATTTAGACATACAGACATGAGTGAGGCCTAGATATAACCCTTTGATGCATTAATAGGTCTTATGATACAAATCAGTTAGCCAAGCCCTATGAGTTTGTATCTAGTAGTTTTAAACTGTCTTGTGAAAGGTCTTTACAGTAGAAGTATAGTTGGTCAAACTGGATTGGTTTGTACCCAATAGTTTTAAACTATTTTGTGAAAGGTTTTTATAGTAGAGGTATCATGTGCCTAAGACATGACGTCCAATAATTAAGCATTTCCTTTATTATGAATTTAGTTATTATTATTATCAATGATATATTCACAATGATATTATCTAAGGATGTATTTAATTCTCAGTTTATTGATTAAATGTTATGCATTTTCAGTAATTTACCTTGCCATATTTATTATGTCTTATCTTATCACGATAGTCAAGTTATTTAAATGGAATGTGTGTTCAATTATTTACCTTTCCATGTTGATTATGCTTATTGATTCATGATAGCTTCCGGTATACTTAACCTTTATGGATAATTTGAGCTCACCATTTTTTGCCTTTCCCTAGGAATCCATGATGTATACAATGATTGTTATTTAAGGATATACTAGATAGAATAATGTTATTGTCAAAAAAATTATATTATAATTTTTATTTTCAAATGTAATATGGGAATCATTTATATATCTAGTTTACCAAGACTTCTAAACTATTCGGTCATTCGGGATGTGATTCCTTATATATTATGCCAATGTAATAAAGTAGACATCGACTCGGGGCTACTGGGGTTAGGGTCAATATAGTTGGTATTAGAGGAACTTTAGTTGAAACCTCAGGAACTAGATTTAGGAAAATATATACTAGGGATCATAACCCTATGATAGAATTTGAAGATAAGTATAGAAGAACATCCTAATGTTTTGGTATGGAAGATATTATGCGGTTTTCCTTGCAATACATCCCTATCTGGATACTATAAGTGAATCGTGATTCTAGCACAGATGCACCTAGGAGAAATAACTCTAAAAAGAGCACATGGGGATTGACCCGATCATCACCTGGTGTATGACAACATGCCTTTCTATGCACCTATTTTGACACTCATGGGGGATATTATTTGGATAATTAATATTTTATTTACAAACCATTATGAAGAATTCGAAATAGAGATATCCCCAATGAAGTCATGTTTATGATTATGAAATTAGTTATGCATAATTTTTTTAATTTATGTTAAAATTTTCACCAGTTTTAGGATTATATATTATATTTCATAATGAAATGATCTAATCTAGTGTATTCCATCATTTATAAATGGAACCTAGCAGAAGAAATGAGAACTGCATCAATGTACATAATCCAAAGAGTAAGAATGATCGCTTCTTTGACGGGCTTAAGAAAATCTTTCGAATGGAACTAGTCTCCCAAACATTCTCATTAGATGAGGATATAATATCATGTGTTAACAAGACAGAGAAATAATTCTCTAAGTATTATGGATTCTAAGGGAAGTACAAGAAGAAGAGGATGGAAGGGAAAATGATGGATAAAGGAAAAAGGGAAATAAGGATTTTCACACATGTGATAATTGTGGAAAGAAACACACTGGTAATTTCTTAAAAGGAATGAGAGTTTGCTACAAGTGTGGAGATAATGAACACCATGATTGTGATTACAAGTGTAAGAAAAAAATGTTTCCAATGTAAAATGCTTCAACTCTAATGAGATGAGGTACTACGCAAATAAATTTGTTAAGCATTAAAGGAATATACCTCAAAAGAAGCTAATGGATCATGGTCAAGATTATTCTCATACCTCAAAAGAATTATGTTATTTGAGTATTTTATTAATGATATTATGGTTATAAGAATTATAAAATGTATAAGCATTTTAATATATTACCTTTTGTTTAAGGATTTGAAAGGGTGTGTTGAACGATACTGATAACCAAGAAAAATGATTCAGTAGAAAGTTGAACTTCTTGAAAAACACAATATTGATGGAAATATAACCCTTAATATGTTCTAGATGTTGATATAATGATGTTGGGATAAAGAGATGATTGATATGGATAAATTAAATTGGATAATACTGACTACCTTTTAACTGATTAATGACAAGTTCATTTTGGAAATTTAGTGACCTCCTTTATAAAGTTATGGACCTCAATATTTTGGAAGGTCCATAAGGTTAACCATTTATAAAATGGTTTAAGTTAAAATTTGGATGAGGTTTTAGAGGTTAGTTTATTATATTGGATAACTTGTGCGGACTATATTGGTTTTGGAAAATAGTTAGAGACAAATGAAATGACTTGTCACTCTTTTATGAGATGATATGCTACTATGACCTTTTTATACTAACATGAAATCCCAAATGCTATCGTGAAGTGTTCTACTACTGTAAGGAAGATAAAAATCCCACTTTAGTGAAATTAAAGTTCTACCATCGTACTCACTACCCTAATACCATGAAAATCATCTACCATGGAATGCCCATGGTATCACCATCCCCAAATCCATCCGCAATCACACATGAAGGAACTGATCTTGGATAATCAATCAGCCACACACCCCTATTTCCATCCAACCATTCATCCTTTCTCACAAAACCACCTTCACACTACCGCCATTATATACTCACTCCCAAGGATTGATGTACAACCATGCCATAGATGAATCAATTCCAAACTTAGAAAAAATATCCATCCCAATTTCCAAATCCAATTTTGAAGAAGTATCTAGATTTTCTAAATTACTTGAAAATGAAAATTCTAAACTTAAGAAAAATCTTGATAAAGAAAATTCTAGAATTTCAGTTTTAAATAAAGTATCAGATCTTTCCAATGATCTTGATAAAAAAACTTCTGATTTTGAAAGTATTTTAAAAACCCTTGAGAAAGCCAAATCTAATAAGGATAAAATTTCTAAGGATCTAGAAAATTTTATTTCTAAGAAAAATGTTTTAGAGCCTAACTCTAATTTAAAATCAAATGTTTTGGAAGATAAAAACATAGTTTTAAAACTAAAGTCAGAAATTTTCTCTTTAAAGAAATGTTTGTCAAACTTTACTCATGGAAAGGAAAACTTTGACAAGATGTATTCTCAAATTAGACCTTTGAGGAATCATTCTGGACTTGGTTATACTTATTCCAAACCGGTTTTTAGTAGTAACTATTTTGTTCCACAAAAAACACCTTTTTGTTCTAAGTGTCAATGTGGTGGACACTGGAAAAGAGAGTGTTATATTAATAAAACTCAATCTTTAGGATTTAATAAATCTCATTTTGTAAAAAAAATGTGGATTCCTAAAATTCTCTTATCTAACCCTTCTGGATCCAAACAAGTTTGGATTCCGAAAAACTAATTGTTTCTTTTTTAGGAAAATGAGAAGTGTACCAACAAGAAAATTTGGTACATGGATAGTGGTTGTTCTCGACACATGATCGAAAACAAAGATCTTTTTGAAAAGATTATCAAAACAAAAGGAGGAAAGGTTACCTTCGGAGATAATGCTCAAGGAAATATTGTTGGTATAGGTAATATTGTTTTTCTTGGAAAATTTCTTATCTCAAATGTTTTGTTTGTTAAAGGTCTTAGGCACAATCTCATCAACATAAGTCAATTATGTGATGAATGTTACCTTGTGAATTTTAGAAATGATAAGTGTCTAGTTCACAATTCCAAGGATGAGTTCATTCTATCTGCCCATAGGCAAGAGAATGTATACACTATTAACTTAAAAGACCTTAGAAGCCAAAATTTACTCTGCTTAAGTGCAATAGAAGACCATTCATGGCTATGGCATAGAAGACTGGGACACTGCAATCTAAGAAACCTTTGTAAACTCTCAAAGAAAAGACTTGTAAAGGGACTACCAGATCTTAGATATGAATCTTCAAAAGTCTGTGATCCCTGTCAATTTGACAAGCAACATAAAACTAGCTTTAAATCAATTAATGAAGTTTCAACTTCTAATGCATTACAGCTAGTGCACATGGATCTTTTTGGTCCTTCAAAAACTGGAAGCATTGGAGACAAATACTATGTATTTGTTTTAGTTGATGACTTTACTAGATTCACATGGGTATATTTTCTAACAAATAAATCTAAAGCCTTTTCCTATTTCAAAACTTTTAGAGCCCAAGTTAAAAATGAGAAAAACCTACCATTGATAACTATTCATAGTGATCATGGTGGTGAATTTCAAAATTCTGAATTTGAAATTTTTTGTAGTAAGAAAGGTATTACTCACAATTTTTCAGATCCAAGAACTCCTCAGCAAAATAGTGTTGTTGAAAGAGGAAATTGTATTCTTCAGGAAATGACTAGAACCATGTTGAGTGAGTACTCAATTGCTAATCACTTCTGGGCTGAAGCTGTTAGTACTGCTTGTTATACTATAAATCATGTTTTAACTAGACCCTTTCTTAATAAAACACCTTATGAGTTATGGACTGGCCGAAAACCTAAAGTTTCATACTTCAAAGTTTTTGGGTGCAAAGTATTCATTCTGAATACAAAAGATAATCTACAAAAATTCGCATTAAAATCTAATGAAGGAATATTTCTAGGTTACTCTACAACTTCTAAGGCTTATAGAGTTTTCAATAAAAACACTTGTACTGTTGAGGAAACAGTACATGTAAAATTTGACGAATCTGATCCTTTTGTTTTTAAATCATCCCAACCTACATCCTCAGATGTGTTTTCAAAAACTGATTACCAACCTTTGTTAGAAGATCCTTCTGATAAGGAAAATGTTCAAGAAGATACTTCTAAAACATTTACCACAGAAGAATTTATACCATATGTTGATGAACAGGTTTTACAAAATCCAAATCAATTGTTTCTTAGGAATCATCCTATTGATAATATCATTGGTGATGTAAATCAACTTGTAAGGACCAGAAATTCCTTAAGAAATGAAATAGAACATCTTTCTTTTCTTTCCCAATTTGAACCTAAAAGTCCAAGTGAGGCCTTAGGTGATGAAGATTGGATCAAAGCAATGCAAGATGAACTAAATGAATCCGAGAGGAATCAAGTCTGGACTTTAGTTGAAAGACCTAAAGAAACAACTATAATTAGAGTAAAATGGGTTTTCAGAAACAAATGTGATGAAAATGGAATCATTGTTCGAAATAAAGCAAGACTTGTTTCTAAGGTCTATAATCAACAAGAAGGAATATACTATGAAGAAACATATGCTCCGGTAGCTAGACTTGAATCTATTCGTATTCTATTAGCCTTTGCAGCATACTTTAACTTCAAACAATTTCAAATGGATGTTAAATGTGCTTTTCTAAATGGTTTTGTCCAAGAAGAAGTTTTTGTCGAACAACCTCCTGGTTTTCTAGACCCAAAACATCCTAATCATGTTTTTAAACTTACCAAAGCTCTATATGGTCTTAAACAAGCCCCTAGAGCATGGTATGATAGACTTACAAAATTTATTTTACAAAACAATTATACAAAAGGTACAGCAAATCCAACCCTTTTTATAAAAATGGAAAATAAAAATGTTTTAATTGTTCAAATTTATGTTGATGACATCATATTTGGCTCAAATCAGAAATCTTTAACTGATTCTTTTGATAATTTAATTAAATATGAGTTTGAAATGAGTATGATGGGTGAGTTAACATTCTTTTTAGGTCTTCAAATTTCTCAAAAACCAGAAGGGACATATATATCTCAACATAAGTATATTAAAGACTTACTCAAAAAGTATGGATATGACAAAACTAAAAGTATTAGCACTCCAATTGGTACCTCAAATACACTTGATATTGATGAAACTGGGAAACTAGTAGATCAAACAATCTTTAGAGGTATGATAGGAAGTTTTCTATACTTGACAGCTAGTCGACCAGACTTAATGTTTTCTGTATGCTTATGTGAAAGATATCAATCTAACCCAAAAGAGTCTCATTTAAAAGCCGTAAAGAGAATCTTTCGGTATTTGAAAGGCACTATGGATTTAGGACTTTTTTAATCTTCTGGAAATGATTTTGTTTTAAATTTTTTTTCAGATGTTGACTTTGGTGGTTGTAGAATGGATAGAAAAAGTACATCTGGAACATTTCATTTCTTAGGAGATTCTCTGGTTTCTTGGTCCTACAAGAAACAACACTCGGTAGCACTTTCCACTACTGAAGATAAATATGTAGCAGCTGGAAGTTGTTGTGCCCAAGTGTTGTGGATGCAACACACACTCACTGACTATGGTTTGAGTTTTTCAAAAACCCAAATTTTATGTGATAATACTAGTGTCATAGTTCTTAGTAAGAACCCATCACATCACTCTCGTGCAAAACACATAGATGTTAGACATCAGTTTCTTAGGGATCACACACAAAAAGGAGATATTATTTTACAATTTATCGGAACGCAAGAACAACTTGCTGACATTTTCACAAAACCATTACCTTCTGATAGATTTGAGTTTATAAAACAGAAGCTAGGAATGATTACATTAAAATAATCATTCATATCCACTTCCTGTTTTACATTTCTCCTTATATCAAACAACTCCTCTAGAAAGGGGGAGAACATTTATTACTATGTTTCTTACTATGTTTCTTCTTATCTTATGATATTTAATTATTTATTCTCTTGGTATGTGTTTTTACTTTTCTGTTTATCATATTGACAGTTTTATCGTATCATTTACTTTTCTGTTTATCGTATTGACAGTTTTATCGTATCATTTACTTTTTTGTTTATCGTATTGATAGTTTTATCGTATCATTTACTTTTCTGTTTATCGTATTGATAGTTTTATCGTGTCATTTACTTTTATGTTTATCATATAGTTTTATCGTATCGACCGATCATGGTAATGAATTTCTTTTCCATCGTATAGACCGATCATGGTAATGAATTTCTTTTCCATCGTATCGACCATTCATGGTAACAAGATTGTTTTCCATCGGCTCGTCAGTTAATGGCAACAAGATTGTTTTCCATCGGCTTGTCAGTTCATGGTAACAAGATTGTTTTCCACCGGCTTGTCAGTTCATGGTAACAAGATTGTTTTCCATCGGCTCGTCAGTTAATGGTAACAAGATTGTTTTCCATCGGCTCGTCAGTTAATGGTAACAAGATTGTTTTCCATCGGTTTGTTAGTTCATGGTAACAAGATTGTTTTCCATCGGCTTGTCAGTTCATAGTAACAAGATTGTTTTTCATCGGCTCGTCAGTTAATGGTAACAAGATTGTTTTCCATTGGCTTGTCAGTTAATGGTAACAACTTTTTTTTCTATCGGTATGACGATTGATAGTATTCTTTTACTTCGTATGCATGTGTTTTTTTTCTTTCACTTAATACTATCTAAAACCAACAATTACCTTACGATCTCCGGCAGGTACATACTTTCTTCATTTTTTTTAATTTTTTTCCATTTTTTTTGTTTTAATTCTATCCTTTGATCTTATTTCTTCTAATATCAACCGTAGAAGATCAACGGTCACCCTTTTTGCCGCCTATAAATATCCCCACCTCCCCAAACCCACATTGGTTTTTCAGATTTTTTGGCGAAGCTCTGCTCCACCGATTTAAGTCATCGTACGATCTTTCAAGCGGCTTCGCCTATATGTCTCAATCCTCTACTAATACTCCCGCCAAAATGTCTTCAAAGAATTTTATATAGAAATACTTTTTCAGAGAAAGGTTAGTTTCTTGGGACTTTTTTGATTCGTACGATTCTACAATCAGAAGAATCA
Organism: Viscum album; assembly: GCA_963277665.1. Classification (NCBI taxonomy): domain Eukaryota; kingdom Viridiplantae; phylum Streptophyta; class Magnoliopsida; order Santalales; family Viscaceae; genus Viscum; species Viscum album. The sequence continues at coordinate 1,871,318,118 of OY728163.1, forward strand.
TTTTGTTTCAAGGATGGGAACATCTATGTGTTAAAAAACCAGTATCTCAAGATCCAGTTCTTTTTGATGAAGTCACTCAGTTTTATAAAACCGTATCGTTTGATAAAAATATGACTATCAACTTTGCTGTGTATGATAGAAAGATTTCTATGTCTGTGAGTCAAGCAGCTCATTTTCTGAATGTTTCGATAGAAGGTGACTCTTTCTGTCCATCTCATAAACTACCAGAGGAAGTTGGTATGTTTAACAAAGAGAATGCTGAAAAGTATTTATTTATAATAAATGAAGAAAAGAGGAAAGTAGCTCATCTTTCTCCGGACAATAGGTTTGTGACTCTTTGGATGCAAGGTTTTCTTATCCCAAGGAAAGGAGATAGAGAAACTCTGAAAGTTTCTGATGTTTTTATGCTTGACTATCTTGTAAATATGAGAAAAGTAAATCTCATGGGATATGTTTTTGAAAATATCAAGAATGTTAAGTCAGGAGGAATTAAGTCCCAAATGATTATGTATCCATATATTCTTACAAAATTCATTCTCGAGAGTATGAAGTTTTGTAATATTCCTTTTAAAGGAAATCTGATAGATTTGAAGCCCTCCTGGATTAGGAAATGTACTTTGAAGAAGTTGAATGTTTGTTTTAACCCAAATTCAAAACTTTTTATAAGAGATTTAGAAGCAGAATCGGCTCAGAATCAATCGGCACCTATGCTAGCCAAAGACAATCATTCTATTGGTGTTCCTCAAAAGTCAGATCCCCAAACCAGTTCAAAGCCAAATAAGAAACCAAAGTACAAAAAGGAGGTTGTGGCCAAGTGGAGAAAAGAAAGAGAACATAGAAAGGAAGGTGATACAAAGTTCGGTCTTGACCCAGCTGAAGCTTTTGCAGAAAGAATAAGGGTAGAGGAAACCCTTCAAGCTGAAAAGAAAAAGAAGTCTGTTTTGAAAAGAAAGGCTCAAGACTTTGATATCTCTAAAGTACTCAGAATGGTTGAGGATGCTAGTGCTCAACTAACATAATAAATACATCAGGAACCAATCGTACAGAGTCTTCCAGATAAAGAAAAAGGAAAACAAATGTTGCAAGAAATAGAAGAAGTTGAAGAAGAGGAAGGAGATTTTCTTCTGGAATTCCTTCAAAGTTCGAAAAAGAGTAGAGAAGAATCGGTTCAAAAGCAGAGTGAAGATATTCAACAAGTTCCTCATGCCGATCAAGCACCTATTGAAACTTCTAAAACTCCATATAAAACACCCCCTCAAGTGAAGCAAGGTGCTCAATCCTCTCATACTAAAAAAGTTATTGTCATTAGTGACAAAGTAGAAGAAGAAATAAGGGAGAAAGAAAAAGAAAAAGGGAAACAACCAGTTGTTGACTCAAGACGATCAAATGAACTGCTTTCGTACGATGAAGACACTGATTCAGAACAAAAAATTTCTCTCAAGAGAAATGATTACATTGTTCATGTTTTAAGGAGGGTTGAAAAGACTATTCCTTACTTTCCCAGGCTGGAAGGGAAAATTGATTTTATTACTGACAATCAGAAAAAGAAGTTTGATTCTGTAAGAGAATTGAGAAAGAAAGTTTTGTCAGTTGAAGATGATTTGAAAGTTCTTTCTGAAACTTTGACTACTCATAAGAAGGCTTGCAACAGGATGACCAAGTGGTCATATAAAACAGAAAGCTCGGTGAATGACTATGAGATAGAAATTGAAGATATAAGGAGGTTGTCAAATGATCTTGCGATTGCTTTAAATAAGCTTGACAAAGAAACTGTTGAAAGGCTGAATCAAGTAACTCATGGAGCCGATATTCCTTTAGTAAAAGAATTGCAAGAGAGAATGAATGCTTTTCAGTCTGAATTCTCAAAGGTTTCATCTTTCAAAGATGAAATGGTGTTGTTAAAGAAACAAAATTCTGTGTTATCCAAAGATAACAAGAATCTGCAAGACAGAATTGATACCCTTGAGGAAGTAATCAGAGTCCAGGAGGAGACTATCATAAATCAAGATCAACTTTTTTCCGACTAACAAGAGATTCTCAGATCTCAGGGCGATTCAATTTCTAAAGACAAGAAAGAAATAAAAAAGATGAAAGCTGTTCTTCATGAGCTGATAAATAAGGAAAAGGAAAGAGAAAACAAATGACTCTTGTATTTGTTTTTCTTTTCTAATGGAACCTCTTTGTTTTGTAATGAATTTTATGATATCTTTTCTTTTGTCCTGCATTTATTTTATCTAACTCTTTCAGGAAACCCAAGGTTACCCCATTCTTTTTGTAAATCACAAAGGGGGAGAATGTTTTATAAAGAGGGAGAATTTTTTACAAAGGGATAATGTTTTAATCAAATACTTCAAAACCAAGGAAAGTCTGTGAATACAATCCTTAAGAAAGTATACACCTAAGGGGGAGTTAGTTGTATTCAAATTCATATTCAGAAGAGTTTCCAATAACTCAGGGGGAGATAAGTATTTCTTGTTGTCTTTACTTTGTGTTTTGTGCTTTCCAAAAAGGGGGATATTGTTGAGTCAAAAGTTTTCCTTTGACTTCTATATCATGTTTTGGAAATCAAAAATGTCTTTTATCTTGTATCGTACTGACTCTGTCAATCATATCATACTGACTCTGTCAATCGTATCGTATTGACTCTTTCAATCATATCGTACTGACTCTATCAATCGTATCATACTGACTCTGTCAATCATATCGTACTGACTCTATCAATCATATCGTACTGACTCTATCAATCGTATCGTACCGACTCTGTCAATCAGATCGTACTGACTCTGTCAATTGCATCGTACTGACTCTGTCAATCGTATCGTACTAACTCTGTCAATCATACTCACTTTTTTGTATCTTACTTTGTATGATATCAATACATTACATTTAGTAATACTTATAATACTCATACTTTCATACTTGCTTGTTTTGGTACTTAGTCAAAAAACACATGTTTCATATTAATCGTACTCTTGTTTATCATCTTTATATGTCTTGTTTTAACCAATACGATTTCGTTGAGTTAGTTACAAACTAATCAAAACAATGTCATGCTTTCTATTTCAATGTGACCATTATAATGCCAAGTGTCCAAGTCCCTCCAAGCTTTTCAGAGAAATATGACCGTTGGAGGAAATGTGACCGTTGGAACCTGAGGCCTATAAATAGGAGGTCATTTGAAGCTGAGAAAGGACGACGGTGATATAACTGTGATACTTTTCTTATATCAAGTTCTAGAGAGAGACGTTGTGACTTCTCTCATGCTTTGTGCTTTGTGCGTCCGATCATCATATCAAGGGCTTTCAACTAATTGAAAGACAGAGGTGCCGATTACCTACAAAATCGAGGGCTGTCGGGGATAGGCAAACAGACGTTCCGATCATCGTATCGAGGGCTGTCGGGGATAGGCAGACAGACGTTCCGATCATCGTATCGAGGGCTGTCGGGGATAGACAGACAGAAGAACCGATCATCGTATCGAGGGCTTACCAAGGTGGTGATAAGACATACCTCTTATCCTAGGTGAAAGGATAACCCTTCTCTTTGGGTTAAAAATAATTGTAATACTTTTACATTTCTGCTGCTGTTTGTATTAGAAAGGAATTTGTATAGTTTCCTTTCTTCATTACACTTTCAATTGTAATTGTTTCAATTACAATTATTTTATTACAATTTGTATTAAAAGATTCTATATGCTTTATGGTATAATATCTCACACTTGTATTACTCTGATTATTGTATTCATCTTGAATACAATTACTTTACTTTTCTAATAGTATTACATTACTTCATACCTTTATATTCAATACAATTGTGGTTGTTTGAATTGTATTAGTTTAAGATCTTTTAAACTAATCTCTAAGTGTTTAAACTCAAAGTTTTAAACCTACAATTCACCCCCCTCTTGTATTGTTCCATCTAATATACATATACATCTACATATTCGATCCAACATCACCATGGGTGTGGAATCCAAAGATAAGAAGAAGAGGACATTGAATATAGATCTGCTACTTAAAGATGAACCATGACCGATCAATAAATGATATAAGAGTGGTGATCTGTGGAGGCCTGATCGATTTGGATGAAGATCATATTTTGGGTGATGTTAACATATAGAATTAACCCAAGCTGTTGAAGTGGGAATTTTATTGAAGCTGATGCCATTAGTTGAAGGTTGTCTAACATGAGATGTGGGATCATTTCTTGAATAGGTGTTTGATGAAGATGATGGACATCACCGCTTCCTTATATACCCATTGTTCTCAAAATCATTTTTTTTGAATTTTATGAAATCCACTTTATGGTATTGGAAACCATACATTCAATCAGCATCCCAACATCCCACATATAGATGATTTCAAAATTCAAAACTCAAAATTCAAACAAAACCATTCAAAATTTAGAGCCCTTGAGCCCAGTACCTCCACGTGCCCGCTGCGAGGCGAGACTACCTCGGGACACGGATCCACGAGCAGGCTCCTCGAGCTGCGTACCCGACGCCATCATCACCATTGTACCATCAACAGAACATCGAAAACAACATCACCTTGGAAACTGTTTCCGTCGCCACCCATCGCCGGAGCCGATGACCGGAACCAACTGAGGAAGAACATTCAACATTAGTAAACTTCATTCGTCTCCGTAGTCGAAACTACCCCACGAAACAGTCAACATGTTAAACGTTATCTTGTCACCGCCCGAACCACCCTGCAACACGTCGAGTCAGCTACGCCATCCACGTCACTGCCGCCATTATCACATAATCTTCATCGTCTTCCCGTCTCCGTCGTTCACTCCAAACATTGGCGTCAACGCCATTGCCGGTGTCCACTCGAAACCACGTTCACAACATCATCGAGAATCCACGCTTGTCGACACCACCGAACATCCGAGAACATCGCCGTCGTCACTGGGGTACCGAACTAGCAAACATCACAAAATCACCAAAAAAAATAAAAACCACAAAATATGGAACAGAAACCATTGTCAGTGAAGAAGAACTCGAGCCAAAACGATGAATCAGTTGGAACCAGGAAAAGATTCGCCATCCAAACCCTAAAGGAAGGACCGAATCCTACTCCGGTCACGTCTCCTGGAACACCATCAAGAGCTGAACCAACACATCCCAAAACCTCGTAGTAAACTACCACACCACACCGACCAGGTGGGGTGGTAGAACATGAGGCAAGAGAAGAGATTGAAGCAAGAAATGGTCTCAATAGAGATCCACAACCTTCACCAGGCAACAAATCCTTCCTTTGAAATGAACACCAAGAGAAACTGGAACCACCAAGTGCTAGCCGGGCCATCGCACTGAGCCTACTCACCATCCCAATCCAGCATAAGAACCCTCGCGCTGGACCATAGATGGAGTCTAGCACGAAGGGAAGGAAGAAAAGAGCAGAGAAGGTGCGATAAGGTAGCGGCTACGACGATCAATGTCCCAAAAACTAGGAAGGAAGAAAAAAACGAGAATGGGAGAAAACGGGAAACAGCGGAGATGAGCACCAGTAGAGGAAGGAAGTAAAAAGAATAGGAGAGGGGGAGACGATGCCGGAGGGCTGCGCAATGGCCTCCCCCACTCTGAACCACCGTCGAGGAGAAACCCTAGCGCGAGAGAGAAACAGACGAGACGCCGCTCAGAGGCCAGGGGAAAGTGATGCACAATAGGTGTTTGACACATTTACTCTTAGAGGATCCAAGAAAGTTAAGGGGGAATTAACATTGAGCATGGGCCAATTTCAAATATTAATGGAGTGACTCAACTAAAGAACAAAGCATGAATTGGGAAGATTATTGTTGAAATTGAGAGGCCCAAGCACTGTTGAAGAGAAAATAAAGATCTATGTTCACTACAAGAAATCGGAGTATTTGCGACAGGATCCCGTCGTAAATGGACATTTGCGACGGGATCTCATTGCAAATAACCCATCGCGGAAAACAGCATCGCAATTAAAACTATTAGCAACAGTCCCGTCGCTAATAATATTAATAGGGACGGGAAAGATTACCATCGCGAATACTTCTCGGGTTATTTTTAAAAAACCTATTTGCGACGGGCCTGTCGCAAAGAACTTTTGTGACGGGTATCTTTGCCTGCTGCAAATAGTTATTTCAAAATAACTATTGGCGACGGGCCCGTCGCAAATACCTTTTGTGACGGGCTCCTATTCCCGCCGAAAATACCTTTTCGAAAAACCCTATTTGCGACGGCCCCGTCGCAAATACCTTTTGCGATGGGCCTCTTTTCCCGCCGCAAATAGTTATTTCGAAATAACTATTTGCGACGGGCCCGACGCAAATACCTTTTGCGACGGGTCCTTATTCTCGTCGCAAATAAGTATAAAAAAATAAAAAAAATGAAATAATAATATAATAAAAAAAATAATATTTTAATAATAATAATAATAATAAAATTATAATTCAATCAAATATTAAAATAAAAAATAATTACAATATTTAAAACATTATAATTAATTATAATTTTAAATATATTTAAAATTCTTAATATAATAAAATATGAATAATATTAAAAACTATTAACAATCATATTAATACTATAATATAAAAAATATAATATTATATAATATAATAATGTTATTATTACTATTAATATTTATGAAAATCTATTATTAATATTATTAAAATAATTAAAATATGAAAATTATCAATATTTACAAAAAAATATATAAAAAAACATTAAAAAAATAATACTAATAATAAATCATAATTTTTTTAAATAATAAATCATAATTTTTTATCAATATTTGCAAAAAAAATATAAAAAAATAATAAAATAATAAGAGTAATATTATTATTAATAAAATAAACAAACATTAAAAAAATAATACTGATAATAAATAATAAACTATTAAAAATAAATATAAATTAAATAATGCAACATTAACACCAATATAAAAAAGACAGAAACTATAAATAGAAAATAATTCATATTTTGAATTCAAAAAACTTTATAACATCAAAATAAATCACTGGTCCGAAGGAGGGGGGGAGCTGGTCACTGGTCCGAAGGAGGGGGGGGAGCTAGAGGATCTGGAGGAGCTGGTGGAGGAAACCCTATCCCTAATGCATAAGTCAGACGACGCATGTACTCCATCTGCTCCTGATGCTACTGCTGCCACTGACTCATATGCTCCTCGTACTCCTGCTGCTGTCGTCGACGCTCCTCCTCATGCTGCTGCTGCGGCTGACACATCTCCTCCTGCTCCTTACAGAGACTCTCTATCAGCTCAGTCTGTGATCGCAACTGATCCTCATACTGTGATGCGGAAGATGATGCACGAGCTCCTCTCGAGCTGGACATCGACATCGCAACACTACCATAATAAGCCGCAGGAGTCAACTGAGAGCTGATACCAACTACTCGGCCCTTCTTGAAGCCATACTGGGTAGCCTGCATCCATGCGGCCTCATCAAAATGATGGCCACTGGTCTGATTAGATGTCTCGGCCTGACCCTCAGCCCGAGTCTATGACGTCGCGACCTCATATAACTCATTCAGTTTCAATTTAAAATTAAAATTATGAATATATTATATGTAGTTAATTTTCAAATTGAAAAACAAATAATACTGACCACAATCTAACGCTGGAAATCACCTCTAATCTCCCCAGTAACTGGATCACTATACATCCTCCGATATACGTCGTACTCTGTAATATCGGGCTGCTCGACAGCCTATAAGAATATAAAATAAACTGTTAATATTTAAAGTTACATAAAATATTTTTAAAAAATGTACATACTGGATGCTGTCTATGCGTACTGAATGTACAACTCCCAGCTCGATGAGTCACCTCCTGTCTCCCCCGATTCTGCCTCCCCAACGATGATCTCCTCTGAAAGCCACCACTCAACCAGTGTGAACATAATCTATCTCATATGTGGGATGAAATATACTCTGGTCAGTGGGCTCTATAGGACTCATCAAACACGGTCACTCCAGCTTTTTTCATGGTCATTTTTCTTAAATTGTGTAAAAACTGACGTAATCGCTGACGCATCACCACCTCCCATGCCTCGTGGATGGCGTCACGCATGATATCATCGATCAGATACCATAAACTGTAAAAATAATTTACAATATCAAGTTATAAATGAAATAAATTTCAAAATAAAAACTATTTATTTATGTACCAACCAATAGCTGAACATGGCCTGCTGCACATCAACGAGAATCTGTTCCCACATGGTCCATCATTGAGAAAAATAGTTGCCCAAAATAGCGCTGCCCTATCCGACTGCTATATGCGGAAAACTGTAAAAAAAATAATCAAACATTTATTATGTAAATAAATTAATGAAATATTAATAAAATGCACAGGTTATCATACCTCCGCGTGCATGGATCGAACCCAAGACGCGGACGTCGCTCAGGGATGGGGTCAGGGATCATCAATCGTGCAAGAGCACGCCCCCTCCATGTACTCCCTGAAGCGCCAATAGGCTGAGGGTCAGATGACCCAAAATCATCCTCATCCAAAGGTAGGTCAGCCTCCGACAACTGACGAAATATCTCATCGTTCATCTGAAACATAAAATGAATGTTGTTAGCAAATAATTAAAAATTATTATTATATATACATATATATAAGTTATGATTATATATAACTAGCATTGAATTGTACTAATGTTCACCTTCATCATCATCTTCATATCTGACGATGTCATCTTCATATTCCTCCTCAATATCATCGATATCCATTTGTATTAATGTCCACCTTCATCATCATATTCTTCGAGAGCAGCTTCTGTAATTTGTGGAAGTTGTTTCTTGATATGATTATCATATAACCTAAAAAAATAAAGTTACTTATTGTAACATAAATGATAGAATAAGTGATAGAAGCACTTACAGTACAAATGATGTAACCTCTTCACAGTTGAGCAGAACATATGTATGAGCTCTGTGATGTTCATCATCCGAAAACCATCGTTTATGAACTCCACTGAAACCAAGCTCCGACTGATTAAAAACTGATAATTGATTGTCCATTCTATCATCAACATTCCCCTCATTTTGTCCCATGAGGTTGTGTTTTGAGGGATACTCAGATTCAAAATAGTGAGAGCAGAAAAAAGATATTTCTTCTTGCAAATAAGCTTCAATAATTGATCCTTCAACATATGCTTTGTTACGTACTTTTTTTTTCAACTTCTGGATGCATCTTTCGAATGGGTACATCCATCAAAATTTTACTGGACCTCCACACTTTGCTTCACGTGGCAAATGTAATATCAAATGTTCCATTGAGTCAAAGAAAGATGGAGGAAATATTTTTTCTAGTTTACATATAATTACAACAACATCTTCTTCAAGTTTTCTTAGAACATTGTAATCTGCTGTCACTGCACAAATGTCTCAAAAAAAATATGACATGTCTGTTATCGAATCCCAAATCATGGAATTCAACAGACCTCTTAATCCAATTAGCATAAGTCTTTCCATTATAAAATGAAAATCATGGCTTTTTAATCCTCTAATATAACCATTCTTTACACATCTACCCAAATTGGAAGCACAACCATCTAGAAGTCTCAAATATGCAACCCACTGACAAAATAATAAGCGACTTTCTTTGGATAGTGTATAAGCTGCTTTTGGATTCATTAACCTTTGTGTTCTGACATTCTCAAACAGTTCGAGTTCTGGGTGCCTGCAAATTTGGGAAAGATCTAATCATGCCTTTACATTATCTTTGCTCTTACCAGGTGTATCCAAAACTGTATGAAATAAATTATCAAAACAGTTCTTCTCAATATGCATAACATCCAGCATGTGGTGGAACAACAAATCAGACCAATATGGCAAATCCCAAAAAATGCTCCGTTTTATCCAATTGTGTTCTTTCCCAAAGCTAGAAATTTTCTGTTGGTTTATTGTGGGTCCAAATGTGATGGGAGGTAATGAAAATACAACTGATTTTAACTCCGTACCTGATAGCATTTTAGGAGGTCCATCCCTTTCAATTGTACCTTTTCTAAAATGAGATTTTTTCCTCTGAAAAGGATGATCAGTTGGAAGAAATATGCAATGACAGTCAAAATAACAAGGTTTTTTTCCATGGAAAAGCATAAATGCTTTGTTCTCTCCCATACAGTAAGGACATGATTTCGGTCCATGTGCACTCCAGCCAGATAACAAGCCATATGCCTGGAAGTCACTAATTTTCCACATCAATGCTGCTCTTAGTATGAAATTCTGTTTCACAGCAACATCATATGTATTGACACCAGTACTCCACAATAAATTTAATTCATCAATCAATGGTTTCAAATATACATCAATATTATTTTTCAGATATCCTGGGATTAATAAGGTCAAAAAGATATAGGGATCCTTCATCAGCATCCATGGAGGTAAATTGTACAGAGTTATAAAGATAGGCCAACATGAATACTGACTACCATAAGATCCAAACGGATAAAAACCATCAGTGGAAAGACCCAGTCGCATGTTTCGAGATTCTAAAGAAAATGACAGATGCACTCTATCAAAATGTTTCCATGAATCACCATCGGCTGGATGATTCAAGCTTTTACTGGTTGAAATATTCATTTTGTGCCATGACATCATTGTCGCTGTATTCTTAGACATGAATAAACGCTGCAGTCTGGATGTAAGCAGAAAATATCTCAACTGTTTTACAGGAATCAAGCTAGACTTCCCATGTTGAGCTTCTTTATACCTCAGTTGTCCACATGTGAGACAACTATCCAACGACTCATTTTCACCAGAATATAAAATGCAATAATTTGAACATGCATGAATCTTCTGACAACTAAGTCCCAAATTCCGAACTATCCTCTTACTCTCATAGTAATTTGCAGGCAAAACATTTCCTTCGGGTAACAGTGTTTTAACCAAAGAAAATATCTGATCAAAACAGTTGTTTGAAATTCCATTATCTGATTTGATAGCCATAAATTTTGCAACTGCTTCTAACTTTCTTATCTTGCAATCAGGATATAACGCATCCTCAGCAGACCTTAGCAACTCATAAAATTCAGATGGTGCCAACTCAGGAGTTGAATCAATATCATCCCGATTTTTAGTATGTTGAATAGATGGACCTGAAAAATCATGTACTAAATTTTGAAACTGCGATGGATCTATAATCAAGTTAGTATCACCTTCTATGGAACTGCATTCACCCTATTGATACCAAAAAACATAATTCGGTTGAAAACCAAAACGCAAGAGATGTCCCCCAACTTTATCAAATGTATTAAACATTCTCAGTGCACATTTTTTACAAGGACATTTTATTGTGCCTTCTGAAACAAATTCTGGATTTGATGATGCAAATGATAATAAAGTCTCTACACCCTCAATATATATAGGATTTAAACCAGAACCGTTTGGATTTCTACGTTGATTTATCCATACATAGTCTTCTAATAATGACTGTTGCCGACTTCGTTGTTCCATATTTTTCTACAAAACATTAAAACATTACTGGTTTTGAATAATTTGATATTAGAAAAATTCCCAAAAAGAGAAGATATTAGAACTACTTATTAATAATTACCACTATTTACAAGCGACACAATTTTCAGTGAAATTACTGCTAATTACTGCTAATTATTGGTAATTATCGGTAATTATTACTAATTATTGGTAATTATCGATAATTATTACTAATTATTGGTAATTACTGATAATTATTCGCAACATGATTTGATCTATTCTTAACATGTTCAAATCTTAAAGGGTCTTTAATATTTAGGTCATTCTCAATAAAAAGTTTGCGTCAACTGTGTACAATGTTAACTTAGAAAAATCCCCAAAAAGAGAAGATATTAGAACTACTTATTAATAATTACCACTACTTACGAGCGACACATTTTTCAGTGAAATTACTGCTAATTACTGCTAATTATTGGTAATTATCAGTAATTATTACTAATTATTGGTAATTACTGATAATTATTTGAAACATGATTTGATCTATTCTTAACATGTTCGTATCTTAAAGGGTCGTTAATATTTAGGTCATGCTCAATAAAAGTTTGCGTCAGCCGCGTACAATGTAAACTCTATAATTGTCCTTGCTTGGTTGATCACCTCGCAAGTAGCGTTGCAATAAGACGACCCAAGTCATGTCGTTCACGTCTCTAAGAATCATCTCGCATTACCGTTTACATAGATCATTTTCCTTAAAAATTTAATCCCTTAAATTTTCAAGGAACAATGGTATGTAAAGGGTCATGTGATATGATTCTTATAGACGAGAAAGACATGACTTGGATCGTCTTATTGCAACGCTACTTACAAGGTGATCAACCAAGCAAGGACAATTATAGAGTTTACATTGGACACGGCTGATGCAAAATTTTTATTGAACATGACCTAAATATTAATATTATTTTTTCATAAATATTAATCATATAATAATAACATATGTTACTAATTATATACTAATTATGTTACTAATTAGTAATGGGAAGATATGCAAAGACTAGGTGATTAACCACTCGTTCAATGGAAAAGCAAACGTGATTGACCACTCATCCACCTCAATTCTCTTTTTATCTATGTGTTGACACTTGACCTGAAACTTCTATCTCCACATGTAATATTCACATTCACTGGAAGGTTGATTTTGAAAGTGAATGAAAATATTACATGTGGAGACAGAAGTTTCCTATCAAGTGTCAACACATAGATGAAAATAGAATTGAGGTGGATGAGTGGTCAATCACGTTTGCTTTTCCATTGAACGAGTGGTCAATCACGTTTTCTTTTCCATTGAACGAGTGGTCAATCACGTTTTCTAATTATTTTAATCACGTTTTCTAATTATTTTAATCACATTTGCTAATTATTTTAATCACGTTTGCTAATTATTTTAATCACTTGATAATTATTTTAATCACTTGCTAATTATTTTAATCACTTGCTAATTATTTTAATCACTTGCTAATTATTTTAATCACTTGCTAATTATTTTAATCCCTTGCTAATTATTTTAATCACTTGCTAATTATTTTAATCACTTGTTAATTATTTTAATCACTTGCTAATTATTTTAATCACTTGCTAATTATTTTAATCACTTTCTAATTATTTTAATCACTTGCTAATTATTTTAATCACTTTCTAATTATTTTAATCATTTGAATTAAATCACTATTTATTTTAATTCCTAATTATTTGAATTAAATCGCTATTTATTTTATTTGATAATTATTTTAATTATTTGCTAATTATTTTAATTAATTATTTGAATTAAATCACTATTTATTTTAATTACTTGCTAATTATTTGAATAAATATAATTAAATCGCTATTTATTTTAATTGCTAATTATTTTAATTATTTGCTAATTATTTTAATTATTTGATAATTATTTTAATTATTTGAATTAAATCGCTATTTATTTTAATTATTTGCTAATTATTTGAATAAATCTAATTATTTGAATAAATCTAATTATTTTAATTATTTGCAAATTATTTTAATTATTTTCAAATTTCTAATTAAATCTAATTATTACCAAATAAATATCCCCCGGGAGTGTCAAACCAAGAGTGCAGCAAGACCCATTGTCGTGTACCAGGATACCCCGGGTCAAGCCCGAAAACTCCTTGTCAGAGTTTTCACTCCTAGGTACATCTGTGCCAGAGCCACATCTACTTGTTCGTATCCAGACAAGGATTTATTTGATTGATAAACCAAAAACTATACTTAACTACTAATTATACCAAATTAATTATGACTAATTATTACTAATTATTTATAATTATTTATAACAATTTCATTTTATTAATAAAACTAAATATAAATAATAAATTAATTTAAATCTAATTTAATTAGAAAAACAATTAAAATTAATATAAAAAATGAAATAAATATAAAATTAAATAAAACGTAAATACCTTTGAAATCTTGAAGCTATGGACCCCTTTGATTGCCTTCCGATGGTCTCACAAAAAGAATCGATTTTTTTTTGCTTAAAACTAAAGCTTCAAGGAGAAGAGAGGAGAAGAAGAAGATTTGAATGTTTTCAAAATTGAAACGGTTGGGGGTATATATAGGTTAACGTATTTGCGACGGGATTATTTGCGACGGGTCCCGTCGCAAATTCCCGCCGCCCGCATTAATTACGGTTGGCGTTTAAAAAGGATTTTTCGATGGGAAGCGTCTCAAATAATTACCTGCCGACATAATGTTAGCAACAGGCGGATTTTCCCGTCGCAAATACCCTGACGCTGTAAATACTATTTGTGATGGGTAAATCCTCCATCGCTACTGTTTACTTATTTACGAAGGTCCCATCGCAATTACTATTTGCGACGCATAAAGCTGCCCACCGCTAATTTTATGTCTGTCGATAAGTATTTATGACGGACCATTGCAAATACCCTCATCTGTGAAAAGGTTATTGCGATGGGCCCGTCGAAAAATAATTATAGACTGACATAACATTAGCGGCGGGCAGCTTTAACTGTCGTAAATAGTATTTACCGCGGCAGTGTATTTGCGACGGGGAGTAGCCACCCGTCCTAAGTACTTTTCCCGCGTTTTGGCGCGAAATTTGTGCCAAACCTATTGCGATGGTGACATTGTCCCCGTCGCAAATGATCAGTTATTTGCGACGGGAATATATTCATGTCGCAAATAAGCCTTTCGTTGGACCTGTTGCGACAGGACATATTCCCGTCGCAAATAACCCGTCGCAATAAACCCTTTTTCTCATAGTGGTTATTACACATACCAAACATAGATCGAATACAATTATTTGATTTAATTTTATATTCAGATCAGTGGAGGGAAGTTTGATGGTTAATCATGTAAATGTCGACTAGATATTTGAATAGAAAATATATTGTGCTACTCATGTGATGATTAAATATAGATAACAAAGCCCTAATTTTTAAGATTCCAAAAATGTGATGATGATCTTAGGTCTGAAGAATTTCACTGAAATTATCTAGAATTTTCCTAAAATAATCATAAAGATTGATACAATCTAGGGAATCATCTATGTAGGTCACATGGAGCTAAAAAAACTTATGTAATGAGACAAACATTCCATTTTGAGAGTTTTTATTTAGTTACCTATGAGGAGAAAAATGTACTATGACATTACCACACAGAGTCCAAGAATATAATCTCAGAGTAGGAGTTGAAGCTAATCAAATAGAGAAGTTGAAGCTAATCAAATAGAGATTTGAAGCTAATAAAACAGAGAAGATTATTCTCATTTCTCCCTTTAATATATTTTTAATGGATTTATTTTTAAAAAATTTCATTACTATTTATGAATAAACTACGGTCTTTAGTTAACTTCCAATTAGGGAATGTGATTATGCTGGTGTTTTTTTATTACTCCATTCATGCATCAATTTGATTAGATGATACTATCAATTATTTTTAGATAGTAAATTTTTAAAAATATAAAATTTCAGTGAAAATGATGTTGATTTAAATTCATCTCAAACTATTTAATCATTTGGGGAATTAACTTACAAGTAAATCAAGATCATGAGAGTAACACTGCTATATCGACTAAAAATTTGATTCAGGAGCAATGATGGTTTCTACATTTTGTGATTGAGTGGGTTCAATAGTTGAAGAACTGCAGGATTCATCCCGTCACATGTTAACTAGCTTACTAGTTGGTTAACCACTTTTAAAATTAGTTACACTGTTTCATTTTTATGCATGAATAAGGGAAATCATATTTAAAACCATCCAATCAAATTCCCATCTATTATCAATTCATTGTCTCTTTTTTGTTATCTATTACCTATTTTGTGCCTCTACTCCTGATATGCTAGTTACTTCCTCATAACCCTAATCAATTCTCATAACTATCATTTATTACTTCCATCATCACCATTTTCATTGTTTACTTTTGTTTGGTTTGCTTGTTTTCTTGGTCAAAAATAAATTTTAGAAGTCCTTACCTATGGATAGACCCCTATTCCCCACTACACTAGTTCTTAATAGTGTTTATAAATTATTAATTTAACCCAAGCCTAGTCAATGAACTAGGTTTCATAGAAAACTACCACTACTAAGAACATACTAATGGTCTCATTTCTTGGTATTGGTGAAAATTATCATTTAATGTCAAATCCTTCCATTTTTTGAGTAACCTTTGATGACCAACCTAGATTTGTCCCTTGGGACTTCTCCTTTTTCATTCATATTATTTCTGAAAACCCACTTAGTGCCAATAAAATTTTCTATTTGGATCTTAGAATAAAATCACAATGAAGTTATTTTCAATCTGATCATGTTATTCATTCATAGTAGTAATAAATTCCTTATTCTCAACTACTTCAGAAACAGTTTTTGGTTCAACCTATGAAATAAGTTCAGTTTGGTTCCTAAGCATCAGCATCCTTCTTCTTTAGACTAGTGCATCTTTAATGAAAATAATATCATCAAAATCAACATGTTTCTTTAATCTATAATTTCGTAGCCTCTATTTTTCATCACTATCTTCATCACTAGTTTTATCTAAATAAATATCAACCATAATCTTCTCATTTATAGTCTACTTATCAATATGTATTTTTATGAAATTTTCAGGTTTTTAGATGAAACAATATCATCTTATTCCTAAATAATATCATCCATTTTTTTTCCTGATTTTCAATGATTTTAACATCAGATAAATTTACCAGCTTTTGTTTATTTTTTATCTATCAATTTTTGGAGCTTTCATTTGATAAATATTCTACGAAGATTATTTTTACAACTTATTATTCAAACATTCATTTTTTTGTTTTTGATCTTCATGTAATAATGGATTCCAAACACTTTAAAGTATTTTATAGTTGGGTTTCTATTATAATACATTTCACAAGGTGTATTTTGTGTTTCAGATCTCAACAAGAGTCTATATCAAATATTCATAGTAGTGTAAACAACTTCTCACCAAAATAATTTTTAAAGATTATTTTTAGTAATATTTTTTCCCATCTCCATAATTCTACTGTTTTCCTTTGATCTACAACATTTTTTTATAGGGAGGGGGGTATGATGTACTATAGTGATGTTTTATCCCATTATTTTATAGGTATCCCTCAATATCATTTCATGTGTATTATTTTCCATTATAATATCTCACCATCTTGATGTAGACAACTAAATCCCTTAAAAAGTCTCTTATAAAAATTCTAAACATCTAAATAGATTCTAATTTATACTTTATAAAAACAACATTATTCATTTGGGTGTAGTGATCAATTAATGTAATGAAATAAAGATCAATATTAGTTGACTTATGCCTCATAGGATCACATGTATCTGAATATATAGGTTCCAATGGTCTAATGGACTAAATTTATATCCTCTTGTGTATCCCTTAAACCATTTCCCTTTTTAGAATGTTTCACAAACAATTTCTATTTATGCTATTAGTTTGATAAGGTCTCTCACAATGTCACGTATTGAAATATTTTTCATGTTTCTTTGTCCTAGATGGATAAATATTCTATTCCATTGATTATTATCATCCTTTACACTCATATAGAATGAATTAGAAAGATCACTAATTAAAAAAAAATAATTATTTATCCTCTTGTGAAGACCCTTCCATCATTGGAATTATTGATGATACATATTTTCTTCTGAAAGATATATTCATTCTCATCATAAAAAAATTAGACTACACTTAATTAATTGTGTTTTAGACCTTCCAAAAACAAATAATATTTTCATTTGAGTCATTTAGACTCAATTTTAATAGTTTAAACACTAATAATCTTCATTGAACTATCATTGATGAATGTCACTACTCCTCCATCGGTTTATTCTATATGTTTTAAGATATTTGTGTCTCTAATAACGTGTGATGAATAACCACTATCAAGTACACATGACCTTCCTCTCTTTATATAAATTTATTATACTTCCAAATTAAATTACTATTTTTATTTAATTTTCCTTGGAACTTTCCCCCACTTTTCTTTTTTGGAGAAATGTCCAAGGATATTTTTCATAAAATTATCAACATAATGACCATGATAATCACATATACCATTGATATATTTAAATCATTCAAATATATTTTGAGTAGTTAAACTTGAACCATTTTTGTTTATAACATTCTTCTTTGAATACTGATCCATTTTCATCTTAATGATACCCCCTGATTCAAACCTTCTTCTTGATAAAGTCATGTTTTACCACCAAGTGCAAGATTTGTAACCAAACATCCTAAAACACCAATAATATCCATTGAATTTATATCTTCTAGAATAATGGTTTTTTTAAACCCATTGTCTAAATTTCTACTTTTACTATATATATTTGGTCTAATCTTTATTATTTTTGGAGAAGATGAATTTCTTGGAGTTATCTATTCTAATTTAGATATTATGAAGTTTTTTCTATAATTTTCTTCATCCAGACCTGAATTGATTTACAATTAAGACTTACATATTTAGAAAAATTAGATTTAATAGTTTAATATTTTTAAAGTATATATTTAAATTGATTTATTATGCTTGGAATCTTACTTTTTGTATATTATTCCTGTATATCTTCAATATATTTCTTAAACTATTCTATTAGTTTTTTCAATTCATTTTATTTGTAAGATTATTTGATTCCCACTTACTCATCTCTTCTTCTTTTAAGGTTAGTTTATCTTCTTATTCTCAACAACTTTCAACTTGGATTTCTTGAGCACTTCAAGAAGCCCAATTTCCCTTTTTAGAGCCTCTTCATTTGATTCAATCTTTTTCCCATTAACTTTCTTCATAAATTTAATATTCTTTTTGAGCGTTGTATTTTTCTCAAGACATGCTTCCATTTCTGATATAATCATGTGGTCCATGCGAGTTTCTATAAATTTGTAACATCCCAAACCTAGTTCACTCATAAGTAACTAAACTCGGTTGTCCATAAGGCCTCAAGAATTCCTCCCCATATTCCAGAGGCTACCGAATAGTAGTGAGGGTCCATGGTGGTATAATGGGGAGAGTATACCCTCATAATCAGAGTAACACAATAATGTAATAAATGAATAAATAGAAAAATCATAATATAAGCTAACAAGGGAAAATAAATCATCTAGATAAACTAAAAATTCATCAATAGTAACACTCAATGCCATATACAGAATTATGTAATATCATGTCTCTGATCATAAAGGAATATACAAACAAGAAAGTTGGTAGAAATACATTCAAATAAATCAAAATAACCAAAAAGAACAAAATCCTATCTCTAGATTGCATCACAAAATATAACTCAATCATGCTCTCCCCCACTCTCTTGATATAATCAAATCAAGCATAAAAAACTAGGAACTTTCCCATGTCCCTACCTGCATCCAAGAAATATATCAGGGTGCTGAACGACGAACCGAACAGGGTGTGATATATACTCAGTAGTCCACCACCAATTATGTATATAAGTATCAAATTAGTCTATTTAATATGATAAGTGTGCTGGTATAATAATGATGAATCAGTAATAAAAACTATAAGGGGTCATCCCATACCAGGAAAACCACCAAACATATGTCACCATAAACATATACATAAAAGTGTATATGCACGTATGTATATATATACTCTATAAATGAAGTGATGTTTATATCCATTTGTATGCATATATAATGATATCTAGGACACAAGGCATAATAACAGAAGTGTCCATGTATAGTCATTAGAGTATCACAAGGAAGTAGGGGGATTCCAGGCCTAGGAATCATAGATCATAAGTGTCTCCATGACCAGGTATCATAGATCATAAGGGTTTCCATGCCCAAATTTCATGAGTATAAGGGATTCTATGTCTGAGTATCACAAGTATAAGGGACACCATGCCCGAGTATCACAAGTATAAGGGATTCCATGTCCAAGTATCACAAGTATAAGGTATTCTATTCCTGAGTATTATAAGTATAAGGGACATAATTCCTAAGTTTTACAAGCATTAGGGATCCATTCTCGAGTATCACAAGTATAAGGGATGCCATTCCTGAGTATCACAAGTATAAGTAGTCAAATATGATTTATAGTTTATTAACATTCCATTAAAAAAGGGCATAACCATTATTTATTCTAAGTCACATGATGCGGTCGTACCACCCATTTACCACTTGATTCATTATATTCATAACTTTTAGGAGTCATGCCAAAACCATATAGAAGATGTCTTGGTCACTTAAGTATTTATAATACCATGGGAAAATCTTGGGGTAGAAATAGTCAATGGGGGCCTATTCCAACATGAATAAGGAGACACTTAGTCAATATATCATGAACAAAAAATTAAACAAGGGATAAATAAGAAGAAATATTTGAGGGATAATTACTAGACCACCTACATTAAGCCTATAATAGAGAACTCATCATGTATCAACCCTTGGTTTAGTACATATTGGAAGAAAACTGAAAAATAGAAAAACATACTAAAAATAGAGCATAGGAGATTTCACCAAAATGACTCTGTCGACAGGAATAAGAAAAAAGAAAGGAGCCAAAGGAATAGAGAGCTTACCAGTGGTGATCCAATGTGATAGATGAATCCTGAATCGGATTACAGATAGAATAATGGGTCCAAGGACTAGATTTAGGCTTGAGAGATCTCAAAAGGAAGGAGGGGATAACTTCTGTTCATTGTAAAATAATAAAAAAGGAGGTGATTATCCCTTTAAAATAAAGGATGGAAAAAAATTCATTACAACCATAAATTAAAAGTCACACGGTTTGGCTGCAGGGTTGAAAAACCATGTGAAAAAATCTATCCCAAGACACCCCTAAAATGGATTTTAGTGCATAGTTAGATAAACCATGCATAGTCCATGTGCACCCTCTGCCTCATCCCAGAATGGATGTGATTCCCGATTTCAGGATTTTATCAAACTGTGCAACCCTCTTCTATGCCCTGAAAGGCCCTGTATGATTTGTTCTAACTATGTGGATTGAGATTCATAGTTTATACTAATCACGTGGTCTAGCTATTTCCTCAAAAACCTAGGTATCCAAGCTCTGAACAAGCCCTAGACACCCTTGTTTCCTCCTTGAACACATTAGGTATTTCCTTTAAGACCAAAATAAGAAATCAAACTAAAATTGACAGGTTTTTTTCCTAAAATAAAATCCAGAATCTAATGGTCTTCCTATCGTAAAGAAACACATCCCCAAGTTTCCCTTACAAGGGTGGTAAAACATCATCTGATAATAACTATGACCACTAAGCATGTACGTCGGCCTCTCACCCCCATGTCTCATCATGTACGTGGCCGTGCTTCCAAATCACCCATACCAGATGAAACGATCTACCTCAGAAATCCTTCATGCGCCGGTCCAAAATACGGATTATATGCTCCTCAAATGACGCATATAGTTATAACTCAACCTCATCAGGATGAATGACATGAGACATATTTGGAAAGTACCAACGAAGTTGTGAAACATGGAAGACGTCGTGTGTAGCCTGATACCTATAAGGCAAATGAAAATGACAGGCTACCAACCTGAATCTCTCTACAACCTTAACATTTATAATAAGTTTATGTGAAATCATTCCATTCTTTCTATACCATTGATTTCCTAGTCTAGTTGAAACACATAATAATACTCAATCCCCAACCTCAAAGTTTAGTGGTTGATGATGACAATTGGTGTATGACTTATGCCTAGACTGAGCTTTAGACATTTGATAATTGATCAGCTAAACCTTCTCCAAAGTATCCAAAGAAATATGATGTCCAAGTAAGTATACCTCACCTATCTCTAACCAGAAAAAAGGTGAATGACATGGCCTACTATATAAATCCTCATAGAGAGCCATATGCATCGTTTCTTAAAATATGTTATTGTATGAAAGGTCGACAAGAGGTATAAGTTTCTACCAAGAACCTAAAAAATCAAGGACACATGCTTTGACCATGTCCTCTAATACTAATATCATCTTTTCTGATTGACCATCAGTCTAAGGGTGAAAGGTTGTGCTCAAAAGTACCTACATACCCAAAAATTTCTATAACCCCTTCCAGAACCTCGACATGAAATGAGAATCCCAATCTAAAATGATTGTGAAAGGTAACTCATTTAGGAGTATAATATAATGGACATATATTATTTCAAGACCATCCATTGATAATGTATCTATAATAGGTAAGAAATAGGTGACCTTCATGATCTTGTCGATGATCACCCATACCACATCACTGCCTTGAGAGAATCTCGGTAAGCCAATCCCAAAATCCATAATGATATCATCCCATTTCCACTCAGGAATAGGAAAGGGATATAAAATCCCTACTATACACTTGTGCTCTATCTTAACCTATTTACAGATGGAACATTGAGTAACAAAACTAGCTAACTCCCTTTTCATACCAGACCACTAATATTGGCAATGTAGATCATGATATATCTTTGTAAGACTAGGGTGTACTGCCCAAGAAGAAGCATGAGACCATTGCATCAACTCTTCTCAGATATCTATAGGAACCCAAACACAACCATGGATGAATAAGATATCATCCTCATCCACAACCCAACCAGAAGGTGGGTCATTTTCTAAAATACTCTCCCTTGGGACTAAGCCCTCAAGGTTTGATAACTACCTTATCTTCACTCTCTATAGAAGTGAAGAGTTCACTGATAAAGATTCAAGTATAGAATATCAATAATGGTTCTACACCTCTAAGTGCATCTCAAATAATAGGGACATGAGTTTCCACTCATCACCAGACTCTCAAACTGCATGTGTTTGTGTCATTCTGCTTAAAGAATATGTTAAAACATTGCCTTTCCCAAGAGTATATAGAAGATCAAAATCAAAGGATTGTAGGTATTCAACCTAGCTTCTCTTCCTAAGGTTCAAGACACACTGTGTAAAGATATAATTGAGGATTTTTTGGTTTTTAAACACAAAAAAATGATCTCCCAGTAGGTAATTTCTTCAACATCACAATGCATGAACCACAACTTCCAACTCAAGATCAGGTGTTGGGTAATTCCTCTCATGTGGTCTCAACTGACGAGACCCGTACACCATGAATCGATCATCCTGCATCATAAATATTCCTACACTAATACTTTATGCATCAGAATAGACCATATAAATTCTATTTGACTCTGGAAGAATCATGATCGGTTCTAAATTCAATCTTCCTTTCATCTCCCAAAAGGCTTTTTTTAAGGCTCCTTAACAAATAAACTTCACACTGTTCTTAGTCAAACCCATGATAGGTGTTTCAAGGTACGATAAGAATAAAGTGCCTATAATAGCCATATAGTATCAAGAAACTCAATATATCAAAGACTTTATTAGGATGCTCCCAAGTAAATATGACACTCACCTTCTTTAGGCCAATAAACACTCTAGAATCTAAAATAATATGACCCATGAAGTTCACCTTATTGATCCAAAAGTGGAATTTAATGATCTTAGCATATAGTTGGTGCTCTCTTAGTGTATTCATAATTATCTCCAACTGTTTATCATGTTCGAGTCAAGTATGAGAATACACTAAGATATCATCCATGAAGACTACCACAAATTATTCCAAATATGGGTGGAAAACTAGATTAATCAAATACATGAAAACTACCAGTTCGTTCATCAAGACAAATCACATAACCAAATGCTTATAAAGACCATACCCATTACAGAATTATATACAAGGTATGTCCAAAGTTCTAACATGTAGCCAATGATATCTTGACCTCAAATAAATCTTCAAGAAAACCCTCACTCTTTAGAGCTGGTCAAATAGGTCGTTGATACGAGGCAATGAATACCAATTATTAATTATGAGTTAGTTCAACTAACGATAATTTATAAAAATTACGAGGGTACCGTTTTCATTATCAGTGAAAAGGATGGGTGAAACCCATGGTGAAGTGATAATTTATATAAAACCATTAGATTATAAGTCTTATAGTTGTCTCTTGAGCTTCTTCAACTCAGTAGTGGCCATCCTGTAAAGAGGAATGGATACTGGTGTAGCTCCTAGAACCATATAAATGGAGAACTCCACCTATCACTCAAGAGATTGAAAAGAAAAGTATTCAGGGAAGACATCCCTAAAATGATCTACTATAGGAGGAATATCATCCTGATGTATTACCTAATCCTCTATATAAAGACTAACAATCTGGGCTGTCACTTAACCCATCCCACAATGTTCTGGTCTGGTCCTACTTTCTTGGTCATACCATTCACCCTTTTGAAGGTAACTACTACCCTCTGGTGATGAAAAAAAATACCTTGTAGCAATAGAAGTCCACATAAGCATGATAGGGGACCAACCAATCCATCCTGAGAATAACATCAAATCCCATCATATAGAGGATGAAGAGATTTCATAAGAAATGATAACTACCTACCTCAAGGGTGTATTCATTACATTGGAATACACTCTTTGATTGAATCCCCACCGAAGTATCAGGTGTCATAACACCATAGAAATAATCAAGACCAGTCCCAAGGATTTCCACAATATCCACAAAGATAAAAGAATGTGAAGCACCCGTATCGAATAAGGTAGGCATAATTGTAGATGGTAGTACCTCAAATAGTAGATGGTCTGGAACCCTGCTCCTCAGGTATAATATGCACTAAATAAATATATCTTAATCCCCAACCCTACATTGCAACCTGACTACCCTGAGTGGCTTTTCTATGCTAGAACTATGTATCTGAAGCCTGGATACCTTGGCTACAACCACTTCCTTTACCTGAGTGACCGATATTACTCTAGGTACCTATATGAAGAAGTGATACAAATCACACTCCTTAAGGTGGAACTAATATAGATCATCTCCCACTAGTCATAGACAAAATTTTCCTACAAAAATGATGAAGATACACCAATATACATAGCCTTGGCACTCAACTAGGTCTCTAGGACACTGGAGCCTCTTATGCCCTAGCTTCCCACATAAGTGACAAACCACATAATTGTTAGTGAGTTCCATCTGGATCCCACTACTCCCACATATAGTCTCAAATCAAAATTTTCACCATCTAGTTGAACCAATTCCCAATCTTGGTTCTAAACCACCCTAGACCACACCATCTACTTCCCTTAAGTTTCACTCAGTGATGTGGACCTAGTTTACTATTTTCAAAATGGTATTCAACTGATAGAAATTTACCTGGGATCAGATGGAGTATATGATCCCATCATTAAAATGTATCACTATTTCCAAAATGTTACCAATAAGAGTCAGTGAAAAGTGCTGAAGCTCCATGAACCAAGTAGAGTAGTCCATCACAGACATAGTACCCTACTACATATGCATAAAATCTATAGCTTGGTCCACTCTCTATGTCTAAGTAAATAAATAGTCACAGAGGACTGTATGAAAACCATCCTAGGTTATACCCCGATGATGATCTACCTAGGTAATAACATCCCACCATCTCTTGGAATAATCTCTAACAATATACATATCAAGATTCAATATCCTCTCAAAATGTGTCTCAAGGTGCTCGAAGATAGTTAGCATGGACTCCATCCATGACTCTGCAGCCTAAGGACCTCCATACCCTAAAAATGTGAGTGGTTTCTACTACTAAAACTCTCACGTTATCTCTTCCA
Organism: Viscum album; assembly: GCA_963277665.1. Classification (NCBI taxonomy): domain Eukaryota; kingdom Viridiplantae; phylum Streptophyta; class Magnoliopsida; order Santalales; family Viscaceae; genus Viscum; species Viscum album. The sequence continues at coordinate 1,871,343,677 of OY728163.1, forward strand.
TATAAGGGGAAATATATAGAGCTCCCTGAATATTCTGTATAAGTGGAAGAAAACCCTCACTAAATTGGGCATCAGTGCCCAAATTAGGTACAATAGGAGGTTCCTCAAGTGGAACTACTAGAAGTATTACTGGAGGACCAGTACTATAAAATAATCCTTTAATAGTGCTAAAAATGGCCTTTATTAGTTCTAGAGAAGCATTGACTACTGGAGTGAGATTAAAATCCCAAGTCGTTTATCAATGCTAAAAAAGAACTAATAAAGGGGCATACTGTAGTGTGCTGTAAAAAACACTACAACACCAAAAACACCAAAAAATTAGAAAAATAAAGTATGAATACAAAATTTAAATGAAGAGAAAACAATCTTGGATCGTTTTCTCAGTTTTGGTGATGTGATGCACATTTTAAACTAAAATGATACTTATATATTGGAAAGACTCACTTAGATTAATACTGGTCACACCATGTATCTAATTGAGGCATTTCTAATTCTTACACGTCTCAAATTACTTATGGATCATTTCATAAAGTATCAAAACAATCCAAACGTGTTTTCTTGTTTTTGAGTACGTTGCTTTTATTTTTTACTAAAATTTCATTTTAAACTCAAAACACACACTTTAAGACATAACAATAACATCATTCATCAGTTTGACATGATACTCATTCTTACACATCATAAATGACTTATGAATTGTTTTCCTAAATTATAAAGTCAATCTGACCACTTTGCTATGTTTTTAGCGAGTGAAACTTTTTGAACTAAAATTTAGATTTTAAACTTATAATGGACACATTGAGTCATACCAGTAACACCATGTATCATATTGAGGTGAGGCTGATTCCTACACATCAAAAATTACTTATGGATTATTTTTATAATGTATCAAAATAATCCAAACGTGTTTTCTCAGTTTTGATTAGGTTAGTTGTCCTTTTTACTAAAATTGATGTCAATTTTAAATAAAAAGATGCACTTGGAGTCATATAGGTCGTACCATGAATCAGATTAAGGTGAATATAATTTTTAAACATCCCAAATGTCTTATGTATTGTTTTCATAAAGTATTAAAAAAATACGAATGCGTTTACTCAGTTTTGAGTACACCACTTATCTTTATTACTAAAATGTCATTTTAAACTAGAAACACACACTTTGACTTATAAAAATCACACCGTGTATCAGTTTTATAGGAGACTGATTCTTACATATCAAAAATTACTTATGAATCAATGTCCTAAATTATCAATAAAATATGAGTATTTTTATCAGTTTTCAGTGAGCGACATTTTTTGAACCAAACTATCAATTTTAAATTGATAATGGAAACATTGAGTCATACAGGGAACATCATGTATCGTATTGAGGTTATGCTGATTCATACATGTTAAAAATGATTTATGGGTTAATTACCTAAATTATAAAAACAATCCTAATGCATTTTCTTAGTTTTGAGTAGGTCAATTGTCTTTTTTACTAAAATTGATGTAAATTTTAATTAAAAAGACACACTTGGAGTCATACTGGTCAAACCATGAATCATATTGAGGTGTGACCAACTCCTAAATATAAAAAAAATGACTTATAGATCATTTTACTAAAGTATAAAAACAATTCGAAAGCATTTTATCAGTTTTGAGGGGGTTAATTTTCCTTTTTACTAAAATTGATGTTAATTTTAAATAAAAAGATACACTTGGAGTCATAATGGTCACACTGTGTATCAGATTGAGGTAATAATGATTTATACATGTCTCAAATTACTTATGTATCATTTTAATAAAGTATTAAAACAATATAAATTCTTTTTATTGGTTTTGAGTACGTCATTTTTTACTAAAATGTCATTTTAAACTGGAAACACATACTTTGACCCATACTAATCACATCATGTATCATTTTGACATGAAACTGATTACTACATGTCAAAAATGACTTATTAATAGATGTACTAAATTATCAAGAAAATTTGAGAGTTTTTACTTTTTTTTAGTGAGTGACATTTTTTGAACTAAACTGTCGATTTTAAATTGACAACAAACACATTGAGTCATAGCGGTCACACCACGTGTTTAATTGAAGTGTGATTGATTTATACACATCCCAAATGAATTATATATATTTTCCTAAAGTATCAAAATAATCATAATATGTTTGATCTGTTTCTAGTATTTTAGTTTTCATTTTTACTAAAATTAATGTTACTTTTAAATAAAAATAAGAACTTGGAGTCATATCGGTCACACCGTGTGTCATATTGAGGTGTGGTTGATTTTACACATCCCAAATTCTAAAAAAAATCCTAAATTCCAATGTAACCACGTTTCCATTATCTTTATATATCAAACTTACAACACTTCATATTGAAACGATGCTCTTAGACAATTTTTTTTCTCTTTGTTGAAAGTCAGAAGAGAAGTGGAAGCTTATATGCCCATTATATCACGAGAATTCACCACAATGAGCACATGAGATTCCTATAATCTTCTGGATTTCAACAATGAGAAATTTTTTTCAGCTAACAACATCAAATCAATTTTCATTGTTGGTAGTTCGACAAAGAAAGGCAATGAAAATGGAAAATGTGGTTACATTTTTAGAAAGAATCATTTTATCTCTTTTGTGTCTTATTATAGATAGTTGAAAGAAAAATATGAATTCCCAAAATATTTGTGAAAAAATTAAATAATTATGGGATAAAATTAATAAGGAAATTAACTCAAAAATACTAGATAAAATGATAAAAAAATTAATTAAATAAGTAGTATGAATTCAACTTTTTCTGATGGTTGTATTCATTCTTGACACATTTCTTTGTTTTCATTATCTCAGTTGTTAGTTCAAAGTCCAATCTCTCATGAGCATGAGAATCTTTGAACAAGCCACCCCAAATCAAACAAAAGAATCCACTTTTACAAGAAAACAATTATTATATGAGTAATACTAAAAAGAAATATATTAAACATAAATATGAAAAAATAAATTAATTTTATGGTTACTGATTTTATTGTGAAAACATTGTTGACTATAGGGATACTCCAATGGTAAAACAAGAATGATTATAAAAAACACAAATAAATATTTCCAAAAAATCAATCAACAAGTGAGGAGGATAAGTAGAAAATAATATACAATGGATTGAAGCTTTTAATCATCCAAGAGAAAGTAAATATATCCTATTGGGTTCATAAAATATTAATTTTGTACAATAAATAAATAAATACACATAAGATATTCATTATCAAAGGTGAAAGTTATATATAATTCTAATAAGGGAAACTCTTCAAATAATTTTAGTATGCTTCGAAGAAAATGGGTAATTAAATTTAAGAAAATAACTACTCCACTATGGTAGGTGTTATCCTTTGAATTCATTAAAAGGTGAAAGTTATAGACAATTATCATCCTCATCAGATCATCTTCCAAACAATTATCATTTCATTTTGTTGTTTGGCACTCATCCTCCATCTCTTGTGGGCATGCACCTATATTTCTTGAAATACTCAAAGCACTAGTCATCCATATGATGACTACTACTCAAAGTAGTAGAAGAAATATAAAAGAGATGGGGGATGATTCCCAAGAAAAAAATTGGAATAATAACTGTTTGGGAGATGAAACTAACAAGGATAAAAGTTGTACTACATTGTGTTCTCTAAAAGGGGTAATGCCTCCCATTTGTGATAATTACATGGATGGTAATTAAATATTCCTAAGGGTGGAACCAAAAGGTAATGTTAAAGAATGATATGTTTTTAGATGGATTAAAGTAAAACATACATAGTGCTTATTAGACGTGTGATGAAAGAAATGAAGTGATTTTTAAGAAGTATTAATGAGTGGGTTATCATTTCAAATATGGATATATTTTTATCAACTAAAATAAATAAAAGAAAGGCTGAAATCAATGAATAAAATTTCATTGGTGATTGGAAAGTTTCGGTGAAAACTTAAAGGCTTATGACTCTAAAAAAACCCTCATTTTTCCCAAGTAGATCCTAAATCATTTGGAGAGGCTTACAAAGATGATAATTGGATCAAATCTATGCATAAGGAGCTTGATTTGAATAAGAATAATGTGACATGGGAAATTTTATCAAGGATTGAAGATATAAATGTTATTAGAACTAAGTGGGTGTTCAGTAGTAAACTCATTGACTATGGAAAAGTGACTCAAAATAAAGAATATATAGTGTTCAAGGGGAAATCCTATATTAAAGGAATTTATATTTATGATAAATTTAATCCCATATCCCAGTTGGAAACTATTTGACTTTTTTGGCTGTTTCAGTGCAAATGTAGTTAAAATTATACCAAATGGATTTCAAATCTATATTCCTCAATGGAGTTATTATGGGGGGAGTATATATTGAGAAACCATATGGGTTTATTATGGATGAAAATGAGAGAAATTTGGGACAATTAAATATTTCATTATATAAGATAAAGAAACCAATGAGGACTTAGTATTTAAGGCTGGATCAATACCTAAGAAAGCTTGGTTTTTAGTGAGATAGAGTTGTTCACACCCTCTACATCAAGAAGGAGAATGATCAAAGTATGTTGGTACTCATATATGTATAATATATAATATTTGAGGATTGGACAAAGCATAATGTAGTTTTTTTTTGGATCATATGAGGTATGATATCAAAATATCTATGATTGGTGAAACATTTTCCTTGGTTTATAAGAGAATAAAGGAAATCATAGCACATTAATTTTTCAATCAAAATATAAAAAATAGGTTCGTATGTGATTTCCAATGTAATATTCCAAACCAATGACAACACTGACTACTATATGGATGAATTTTTCAAAAGTTGACAATTGCAAAGAGGTATATGTCATGGAATATTGGTATTGGGAGCCTATCATACCTCAAAAAAACATGACCCAACATTGGGTTTGATATATTTCAAGTATCAAAATACCAATGCTGTCTTAAGTAGAGCCACATGCTATCAGGGAAGATTATACTTCAATATATCTAAAAAATAATGAATTTTGGGTTGTTTTATTATAGGATAGTGTAACTAGACTTATTGGGATACCCAGATGTGGGATGAGAAGGTTCAGTGGATAACCAAGGGAAATTAGAGATATCAAAAAAACTGAATTTCATTCGATCCTTGGTTTCGTTCAACCCTTGAATCCTTCAAGCCCTTGCTTCAAGCCTTGGGATAGTTGGAGCCACGATTCTACCCTAGATCCGATCTTGGATTCGACAACAAGAAGCACCAAGAAGAGGTCTATTCTATAGAGAGATTCAGATAATGTGAACTGGTTCGTGATGGTTAGAGTTCTTAAAATATATCATGACACTTTTATTAGCACTTCAAAAAAGCGTTGATAAAGATAATATTTATTATCGCTAAGTTAATAAGCACTGATAAAATAAAACTTTATCAGAGCTTTTTTTAGCGATGATAAATACTTATAATATTTTTTTAAATAATATTTTTTCAAAAAAATATAATTATTATATATAATTATAATACTTATAATAATACTTTTTATAAAATAATATTTTTTATAATTCTTTGAAAATATAATTATTTATTTATAATTATATAAATAATTTTTTAAAAAATATTATTTTTATCATTATATATATTTATATAATTATATATATATAAACATAGTAAATAAATTTATTATTTAAATAAATTTATTATAAATTTATAATTATTTATTTATAATTATATAAATACTTTTTAAACAAATATTATTTATTTATTTATAAATATAAACGTATAAAAATAGTAAATATACATTTATAAATATATTTATTTATAAATATTTTTTACAAATGTATTTTTAACATTATTAATGAATATTTAATCTTAAGTGCATGCATGTTAAAAACGAGTAAAATTGATTAATTAAAAATGAGTACAATATTGAAAATTTGGATAAGTTTGATTAATATAAATCATTAAAAAATGGATATATATTCAAATAAAGATGAATACATATTGAAAATATTAAAATATAGTAAATAAATAAATATAAAATAAATAATATATATTGATTTAATTCCCCAAAAAATATTTGTGTATGTGGGTATGTATATAAAAATTCATTAATTACGTATATGTGAAATCAATATAATACATTTGATCTATGTTAAATTGAAAAATCAAATGACATACAATTATATCTATTACTCGATGAAATTAGTCAGTATTTTTAATTCACATTAATTTTTATTTATAAACCATTATTCACTAAATATATTACTATTTAATGTAAAAAATAAATAATATTTTTTATTATATAAATCATATTTATATACATTCATATATATATATATATCTATACATTTAATATATACTATTTATTAACATTATCAATAATTATTTAATTAATAAAATGTTTAATACTTTTCTCAATTTACTTGTTTTTAATTTTTATTTTACACATATATATATATTTAATATATACTATTTGTAATTTATATATAGTATAATAAATATATTCATTTTTATTAATAATTATTTAATTAATAAAATTGTTAATATTATTTTAATAAAATCATTTTTATTTTTATTTATTTATTTATTTCATTTTATTCGTACTTTTATCAGAGCTAAAAAAGCGCTGATAAAGTATTTATTTATAGGTGTTAAAAATAAGGAACTGATAAAGGGCGTCTCTTATCAGGGCTAAACATAAAGCACTGATAAAAGACACCCTTTATCAGTGCTAAAAAATGCATTGATAAAGGTTGCCTTTTATCAGAGCTAAAAAAATGCACTGATAAAGGGTGCCTTTTATCAGCACTGAAAAACAAGCAATAATAAAAGGTAACCTTTATGAGCACCTATTTTAGCATCGATAAAGGACATCTTTATCAGCATTTTTTATACTGTTGATAATGGCTTGTGTTGTTAAAGGCCTATTTTGTAGTAGTGGATCTAGGCCCATCACATTTTGGAGCATGGTCATAACCACCCTCTTGGTGCATGTCTCAAGGACACCATGGTGGCGTAGATCTGAAAATTATAAGCTTACGCCTTAGATAAGTTTTCATAATGGCATAATCCACAAGTATAAGAACAAAATAGATACAAATTCATTCTATATAAATGTCACATCCCTCTTCCTTCTCCTAAAGCTAGGTCTGGGCACCATATAGATCATAAGAATCAAAAGTGACACTGCCTACTTTCCACTACTAAGGTCAATAAATTTTAAATCTCTCTACTATAAGATAGGGATCTCAGTATATATAATCTCAATTTCACGTTATATAGGAAACACCCTTTAAGTTTCAATTTTCATCTATATTTAATGGAGACCATTTCATTTCAAGATTTAAATTCATTTAAGTTTGTATTTATTAATATAATAATTTTTTAATGGATGGATTATATTGATCACCACTTCCAATTTACAAAGGCCCATACAATTTATAAATTGAAATATATCATCCACTTAATTCTAACCATAAACACATTCTAGCCCATAAGACCAATAATCCATGACTCAATGTGACATAATTGACTACTCAAGGTGTCAACATCAAGATATGAAGGAAAAAATTTGTTATTATTATGTAGGAACTTTAATTAATCTATTATGTTTCTCATTTACCTAAAATAAACTTTAACACAATTCTATTTATAGATATCAAGGCACTCATAGAAATCGTAGGCAATAAAAGAAGTGATATACCCCCATATGGCATGACATAATGCATGACATGTGAATCTCTACATGCCTATAATGATTCATGATCCAATACTTCATTTCCATACCAGGACAAGGGTAAAAATTGAACCCCCAATCATAATAATAAACATCACATATCATGTGTATCACCTAATGGTGGAATCAAATCAATCGTAACAAGCGAAATCAAAACTAGCAATTCCTAACACCGGTAATTTGGATTTTCTTAGTACATGGGTTAGATACTCCAAAGCACAATCTCATAACCAAACTACGACACATCATAGTATCCTTTCTACCATCCCAAAATAACAATAAGGCAAATTAAATAAACCTCTTATACCAATTTTTAATTCCTGAACCCAGTTCAATCATAAGTAACCAAACCCAGTTACCCACATGGCCTCAAACATGCCTCCTCATATGCCAAAGGCTTCCTAATAGTAGTGAATGTCCACAATGGTATAGTGGGGGAGACTATACCCTCATAATTAGAGTAACATAGTGGTGTAATAAATGGATAAATATTAGAATCATAATATCAACTAACAATGGAAAGTAAATCATCCAGATAAACTAAATAGTCATCAATAGCAATATCTAATACCATATATAGAATGATGTAATGTCATGTCTCTAATAAAAGAAAAACAAAAAAAAAGGAAGAAGGCACAAATACATATAGGTGTATCAAAATAATGAAAAGGTCCAAATGACTATATACAAATAGCATCACAAGCCATAGCTCGGTCCTATGCACCCCCTCTCCTATGCTACAATCAAATCAAGCATTGAAAACTGAGCACTTTCCCCTATCCATACCTGTATCCATGAAATTTGTATGGGTACTGAACAAAAAATTGAATAGGGTGAGAGATATACTCAGTAGGCCATTGCCAATGATGTATATAATTATCCAACCAGTTCATATGATATGAGTAGTATGCGGGTATAATAACGGTGAAGCTGTAATAAAAATTATAAAGGGTCGAATCTGATTCCTAAAGGATACCAGGATGACACTACCTACTTTGGCCTGTGCGGAGAAAACCTTTGAACATATTTCACCATAAACATATACATAAAAGTGTATACACATGTATTTATATATATGTACTGTAAACAAAACAATTTTTATATCCATATGTATACAAACATGGTGCTATCTAGGACTCAAGGCATAACTCAAGCATGCATGTCTAGTCACTAGAGTCTCACAAGGCAGTAAGGGACACCATTCCCAAGTATCATAGATCATAAAGGTCTCCATTAAAAAGTATCATAGATCATAAGGGTCTCTATTCCAAAGTATCATGAGTATATAGGACACCATTCTTGAGTATCACAAGTATAAGGGACACATGTCTGAGTATCACAAGTATAAGGGACTCCATACCCAAGTATCACAAGTTTATGGGACTCCATTTTCAAGTATCAAAAGTATAAGAGATGCCATGCCTGATTATCACAAGTATAATAGACTCTATGATCAAGTATCAGAAGTATAAGGGATTCCATACTTGAATATCATAAGCATAATAATTCAAATAAGATTTATAGTTTATTATCATTCCATTAAAATAAGGGCGTAACCATTTTTTATTCTAAGGAACGTGACATAGTCATACCACCCACTTACCACTTGATTCATTATAGTCATCAATTTTAGAATTCACTCCAAAACCATATAGAAGATGTCTTAGTCACTTAGTAATTTATAATATCACAGTAAAATCCATAGGCACACCTCAAGGGTTGGATATAGACAATGGTGTCCTATTCCAATAAGAATAAGAAGATTCTAAGTCAATCTATCAAAATTAACAAATTAAATAAGGGATAAATGTATTTTTATGGAATTGCATGGGAGTTATGACATGTGGCATCAAAACACATATGATAAAGCTCCAAAAATTTAGGGATAATCACTAGACCACCTATAGAGACTCATGATTTTAAAATAGTAACATTACATAACTTTTTCAGAAAAGAAAAATCATTACACAAACAGACGTAAGAAGAACATACTAGTCTAGTGCCTTTGGAAACATGGAATACATAAACAATGATACATAAGTGAGCTACATTATCTCCCACTAGGATATTCTTAACTAGAACCCTTCTTAGACACCTCAAACATAATACATATCTTCACAACCTAGGGAAGGAAACATAAAAAAGGGGTGAACTCAAATACCCAGTAAGGGTAAAAAAGGGAGACATGTAAGAATAAACATGAGAATAAGGGTATGAGAATGTGATCATGAAAATATAAGATCATACCCTGTATATCAAAGATCACATACATGAATCATGGCATAAATCATGGAAGTTCATAAGACATGAATAAAAAGGAAGTAAAGGACATAATCCATGAAAGAATAACATAGGAGTAAGAAATGGAATTGTGTAAAAATAGAAGCATATAATGATTTCCATAGTACCCAAGGCATCAATACCAAGACCATATTAAAAGTATGGGTTCACTCCCCATACCATCATAGTAGTCATGGTTCATTCCCATGGAAATCATAGTAACATGAGTTCACTCCTCATACCATATTAATAGTCATGGTTTACTCTCATGGACATCATAGTAGTCAAGATTCACTCCCAATACAATATTAGTTTATCTCATGAGATATAAAACTTTACCTAATGCGTTGTAGGGAGATATAGGTCCCACCCATCACAAAATGAAATCATACATACATGTGACACAAAATCCTAAATAAACATATCATAACCCATAAAATGAAATGGGTATCATAAACATGTAAGCATATCATAACATGTGGAAATATATAGGTTTCATAATAATTTCATTATAAGACAAACCGTGAAAAGAAGTGGGTTTCAATAGTATATAACCCATAAAAGAGATACAGGCTTCATAAGCATCATGTAATCAAAAAAATAATCTATTAAAAGAAATAATATGAATTAAAACATTGAATAATTTCCCTATAAAGTCATGAGTAAAACCAATGGATGTTATATTAGATGGTAAATAATGTTTAATTATCTTTTAAAAACATTTCTTGAGGAAAATATCCTTTCTTCTTTGAAAAATTCTTTTTATAACATTAAACCTTTAGAAAACCTTTTTCATTGAAAATAGATTTGAAAAATTATAATGGAAGCTTTGAAAACAATAAAAAAATTTAAAATTATTTTTCATTTAAAATGACATTCAAGGATCTTTTGAAATCATTTTTAAACAATTTTCGAAATCATGGTTTTTGAATATAATAGATTTCCGGCCGAAGAGAGAGACAATCATATTTTACATAAAAAAATATTATCTTAAGTACCAAAGAGTGAAAAAATGGTACTAAAAATAGATTATATCATGAATAAACATAGGATAAGTATAATCATGAATATTCTTGAGATATAGATCATAATATTTCATTAATGGAATCATAAACATAAACAATCTCATAAATCGATGAGATTGTCTCAATAAACTCTTATAACTAGGTAAATTGGGATCATACTCTCCATGTAAAGAATTTAAATTAAATTAAGATTAAAATACCATTAATGAAGGGAATTCATGATATAATATGTAAAATGGAGGTATATACACCTTGAAAGAGAGTTTAGGTGCATAAAAAAACTTGAGTCTCAAAGAAGGAAAATTGAGACAAAACATTTTTACCAATTTGGTATCTTTTGAAACTTAAACCCCATGAAATAAGGATCATAAAAGGGAAATTTGAATAACCATAAATTTAAGTATGAGATTATTATAATACAATAATTGTAATTACATACACCATAGAAAATAAAAGAGTGGTGAACATAACATGTATCTCACAGAAATTAAAAGTGAGATGAAATTCCATTACCTTGTGTCTTGTCTCTCTCTATAATCATACAATATTACTGTATAATAAATATAATCTTATTATAAATATTTTAAATAAACATATTATTATATATAATACCATATATTACCTTATATTACCCTCTTGTTAACAATCCGATGCTAAGTTTTCACTTCGGGTAATATTCGCTTTGTTTTTCGCATGTGTCTTAATTTGTTATATCATTGGTCCTTATACTTATATCATGATTCCAAAATTTAGATCATTAAAAAATATCATTTATATCCAGTATATGTGTATTATAATAATATATAGAATATATGAGTAAAATATGGAATACATTGTTCATGGAGATGGTAAACCGTACGTACGCATGAACACTATTTCCGTTTTTATTATCGTATTGAAAGAAAGTATGTAAATGAAATATATATATATATATATGTATGTATATATATATAATTATTAAATTATAATTAATATATAATATATATAATATAAGTTCATTAAACCCATCCTTAATACATTCCATGTGGTGTGTGAATGAATCACATCGCTTTGAGGGGGAGGTAGTCCACACTTACTCAAACAAGATTATCATATTAACACCAACTGGAAAGTAAAGAAAATTTATATTGTAAAAGTAATAAAGAAGATTAAATACATAGTAAATATAATATATGACACATATAAACAAATTTTCCATTATAATGGACACCATTATTGGTGATAAATGAGAAATGAACAATCATTGTTTCGTGAGACAGTAGTTCACTATATATAGAAACAATATGTTCCACATCCATTATATAGAGGTGTGTATAAGTGTAGGTCAGAAAAGTTTAATAAAAACATAATAGTATATGGAGGATACTAGTTTTTTCACACAATAATGGAATAAATATATTTGGGGGGGGGGGGGTGAAGAAGGGAAATAAAGGAAAGAAGCTTGAGAGAAGACGTTACCTCTTCATCGGGTAACTCCTTTTGGTTTGTGCCAAACGGATTCCTTGAGAAGGTTTATGCCTAAAGTGAGGATTCAAGTTTAAAGGTATGATATTTTAGGCTAATTGGGTATATATTTGAATAAATTAAAAGTTTTTAGAGTTTTGAGTAATGGGTAGAGGTGGTGTCCTTTTATAGTGAAGGAAAAAGACTCACTTGGAATTTTTAGAAACAAGTTAGGTGTGCACATGTTATTACCTAAAAAAAGTCATAAAAAACCAAAAACACTCAATAAAGTAAGGTTTATGGATGAAATATTTACATAAAATGGGTTTTGGACAAGTGTCTAGTTCATTTGGGCCCTTAATTTTAAGGTTTAGTTCCTAATTAAGCTTAATTTGGCCTTAACTGCTGTGATTAATTTTAATCACTTTTACTAATCATTTTGGTAAAAAATTAACATGGTATTATTAAAATATAAATATTATACTGAATAAAATGGTTTATGTATGATTTTTTTAAATTTAATTCACACAAGTGGAAAAATTAATATGAGTGCTAATCCTGCATATGAGACGAAATAACAAGGTTTTAAAGTAGAAAAAAGTTCAAAAGTTTATTAAGATTTTATATTCAGTTTCAAAGTGAAATTGATTAAAATGAATTAAATTGTATTAATATATGTAATATTTATCTAATATAACCTTAAAAAATATTTATAATATCATTTATCATTAATAATTAATTAGAAAAAAGGCAGTTGCAATATTTTCACTATTCATCAAAAAATAAAGTTTCTCAGAAAAATACTAAAAATTCACCCTAGGATAATTTTGACATTATGAATTCAAAAATAAAGTTTATTTTATAAAATTCAATTCCCAAATTTTTCTAAAATTACTTTGATTATTATAAGTAGTTCATTCAAGAAAACGATGTTTTTAAACACGGAAGGACTTTACCAAAAATCATATCTTTCATTATCAATATGTTTTATTTATATAAAATAATTATAGATAATATTAATATTTATATAAATATGTTTAATGGCTAGGTTATAATTATCTCCGTTAAATTATAACAAAAAATATATTCTTCATAGAAACTCAGTGTTGAGTGTATCGTACACCAAGTCGGTGTTGTGTCTAACATATTCCATGTCAGTGTTGCGTGTAAAAGAAATATTTAAATTAGTGTATTGAAATACATAAATAAAAATTATAAATTTATCAAAAAAATAAGTCCATAATAACTCAGGGTGTTATATTATACCTCCCTTAAAATGAATTTCTCACTCGAAATTAATCACTTAGGTAAAAACAAGTGAGAATACTTCTATTTAATCATATCCTCAAGTTCCCACGTAGCTTCCTCTAACTGGTGTTTTTTACACAAAACTTTGACTAGGTGAGTGGCCTTGTTTCGTAGAACTTTCTCTGATCGGTCCATAATTTCAATAGGTTATTCCTCATAAGAAATATCTTTCTCTAGTGGTATGAACTCTGAGTTCAATACATGTGAAGGGTCAGGTATGTACTTACTTAGGATCAATACATGGAACACATAATGAACTTGAGAGAGATTTGGAGGAAGTTCCAACCGATAGGCTACTATCCTGATATGATCAAGAATTTCAAAGGGGTTGATATACCTAGGTCTTAGTTTCCCTTTCTTCCTGAATCTCATAACTTTATTATAGGGTGATATTCATAGAAACACCATTTCACCAAATTCAAATTCTATATCACACCGATGTTTATCAACATAAATTTTATACCAGCTTTGATCTTCCTTGATATGATGCTGAATGGTTCTAACCTTCTCGACCATTTATTTAGCGATCTCAGGTTCTAATAGATTTCTTTCTCCAACCTCATACCAGCACATTGGAGCTCTACATTTCTTCCCATAAAGGGCTTCATAAGGTGTCATCTTAATGCTTGTGTGAAATCTATTGTTGTAAGAAAACTCAACTAGAGCAGGGTGTTGATCCCAACCACCTTTGAAATCCATAGAACAAGATCTCAACATATCCTCTAGGGTTTGAATTTTTCTTTTAGACTCTCCATCTATTTGAGGATGATAAGTAGTGATGAAACTCAATTCTGTATCAAGTGCTTTCTAAAGATTTTTCTAGAACTTTGAGGTAAAACTCAGATCCCAATGTGATATAATATAATGTGGTACTCCATGCAACCTTACCACTTCCTTAATGTATATTTTGGAAAGCTGATCAAGAGAGAAATTTTCTCAAATAATAATGAAGTGTGTTGATTTAGTAATGAGATCAAATGCCACCCATATAACATTAAACCCTTTAGAGGTTTTGGGTAGTCCAATGAAAAAATCCATAATGATGTTCTCCCATTTCCATTATGGTATGGGTAATGGATACAACATCCCATTAGACCTTTGTCTTTTAGCCTTAACTTGCTAGCATACCAAACACCGAGATAAAAACTTCACAATATCTCTCTTCATGCCATCCCACCAGAAGTATTCTTTTAAGTCCCTATACATATTCACACTTCTAGGATGAATAGAGAATGAAGAACCATGAGCTTCATCTTAAAAATACTTCTTAAAATCTGGCATGGAATTAACACATACATTGTTCCTAAACCTTATCATTTCTGATCAATGTTAAACTTAGGAACATTTCTAAACTTATTTTATAGTTCTTCATCTTCCTTCTATGCCTCCTTAATCTTCACATGGATAGAGAACTGAACATTAATTTGAGAAAGATAATATTTTTACCATTCCTTCAAGATTTCTAGATCCATACTTTGTAAATCCAGAAATATTAGATCTTTTGTGATCCTCATCATAGATATGCTATCATGATCTTTTTGACTCAAAGCATCGACCACCTTGTTCAATTTCCTAGGGTGGTAATGTATTGAACAATCATAATCCTTTATCAACTCTAACCATCTTCTCCAGTGCAAATACTTCCATGTGAATATATATTTCATAATTTTATGATCGGTATATATATCACACTTTTCCCCATAAATATAATGCCTCTATATCTTTAATGAAAAAATTACCGCTGTTAACTCCAAATCATGATTTTGGGTCATTTTTCTCATGAATATTCAAATGTCATGAGGCATAGGCTATAACCATGTTATTTTTCATAAGAACACATCTCAATACCTTCTTGGATACATACAAAAAATTAAAAACCCTTATCTACTATAGGGTAATGTAAGCACAAGTGTACTGACCAACCTTCTTTTCAGTTTCTTGAAATTTTCCTCACATTTATCTATCCATAGGAACTTAACACCCTTCCTAGTTAACTTGTTTAGAGGATTAGATAGTCATGATAAATTATCCAAAAAATATCAATAATATCCAACTAAACCAAGAAATATACGGATCTCAATCACTATGGTTGGTCTAGTCCAGCTTTCAATAGCCTCTGTTTTTGATGGATCTACTGCTATACCATCTCTTGAGATTATGTAACCTGAAAATAAAACCTTTTGCCTCCAAACTTCACACTTTTTAAAATTTTCATATAACTTCTCCTTCCTTAGGGTATTCAGTAAAATTCTCAAGTGATCTTCATGATCTTCCTTTATCTTTTAATATGTAATAATATCATCTATAAATACTACCAAATAGTAATACCAAAAGGAATCAATATATATTCATAATGACCATACCTTGTACAGAATTCTATCTTGGGTATATCCTCCTTATTGACCTTCAATTAATGATATCTATAACGAATTCCAATCTTGAAAAATTATTGAGATCTATGTAGTTGATCAAAAAATTCATCAATATGGGGAAGAGGAAACTTTTTCTTGATTGTGATCTTGTTCAAATCCCAATAATCAATGAAGAGTTGCATTGATCCATATTTATTTTTCACAAAAATAATTGGTGCACCGCAAAGTGAAACACTTGGCCAAATGAATCCTTTATCAAGGTTTTATTAGAGTTTCTTCTTCAATTTCCATAACTTAATCGGGGCCATTCTATAAAGTGTCTTTGAAATTGGTGTGAAAACATGTATAATTTCTATTGAGAACTCAACTTCACGTTTTGGTGGAAGACTAGGCAACTCTTCTGTAAATAAATCCACAAAATCCTGAACAACATTCATATCATCAATGTCGATCTTCACCCCAACCGTTTGAGATAAAAAAACCCTTTTGAATGGGAATTAAGACCCATACACTGGATGTAATCTCCATAGGAAGTTCATACTTATCATCACATTTATGGATGATCATAGGATGGTTTGAAATATCGAACATAACTTCCCTTCCTTAACAATTGATGTGGTCTTTGTGCAAAGAAATCCAATCCATTCCTAGGATGACATCAAACTCAACCAAAGGAAGAATGATAAGATTTTTTGAAATCACATTCCCAAAAAATCAGCTGGAGAGGAATCGTAGACTTGAGATTCAATAATCATACCATTAGGGGTTTTCACTACTAATTCCACCTCTAATTGTTTTGGAGGAATCTTAACACCCTTATAAAATTATTTAGATACAAAAGAGTGGTAGATCCATAATCAAATATGATATTACCAGTTCTAGAGTAGATGATAAGTTTACCTTTCATCACATTGTTATCACACCCCTCATTAGATATAGCGATTACATGAGATTTCCCCTTGTCCCTTAGCTTAAGAGGTTTCTGATGTCGATCATCATCACCAAACCTTGAGTTTGGGAAATAGTTAGAATAATGCCCATTTTCCTTACACTTGTAGCACTGAATCATGGGAGGTTCATTCTGTGTGGCTCTTCCTCCATTAGCATTTTGAGCCAACTTCTTCCCATCACCTTAGTAGTAAATTTCCCAATATCATTCCTTTCCACAATTAAAAAATTTATTATACCAATTAAGGTAATTTCCTCCATGCTTCTTCCCACACTTAGAGCATAAAGTAAAGTTCATCTTCTTTTCTCCATGGTTTTTAGTGTTTCATTTAAACTCTATCTTCCTATTATTGTCAAAACCATGATATTGATATGTGACTCCTACCTCTATTTCAACCTTGATTGTACAATTCATAATCTCTTCATAGCCGCTAAAGTCTCTTATGACCAACACCCTTCTGAGACTTGGATTTAATCCACCAAAGAAAATATCATCTTTACTTTTGGGTTGGATGATAATTCCTAAAGCGTACCTCGCAAGTCTCATGAAAATAGGCTCTTAGGTATCAATAGACTTATCATCCCTTTTCTTCAACTCAAGGGACTCTTTCTACATCTTGGTACAAAGAATTATAGGAAATTACTTAATAAAAAAATAAGTTCTTGAACTTTTACCAAACCATGGATTCAATCTCATCATACTTCCTTGTATTCTTGATTAGAGTCCACCACTGATCTACTTTCCTTATAACCTATAAACATACAAAATTACTTTCTCATTCTTCGAACACTAAACAATGGAGAATATATTTTCATTGGTACTAATCCATTGTTCAGCATCAAGTGTATTAGAAGACCCTCTAAAAGAAGGTGGACGTTGACTCATGAAAGACTCAACAAAATGTTGTTCCCTACTTTTCTCATTTGGAAGTACACCATGATATATAGATTGAGAAATATGTGTGAGTATAACAACAAGTTTTTTCATTCCATCTCCCATATCATTCGTTTTTTCTGGAGGACAATCATTGCATTGTCCATTGAAATCACCATTAATTTGGTTCCTTAGGGTTCCAACCATTGACTAAAACCAAAAGCATATATTAAGAAATAATTATCATAATGAGGAACCACATAATCATGAAAAATAACTTATAGGATGTCAAACTTATGAAAAATTACTCAATCTATGAAACCTTAGGTTTATCCTAGGTTATTCATAGCCAACTTATATTTAAATCCTTCATAATGGTTCATGAAGAGTTTTTGAATTCCCAAAGCATATTCCCTGGGATTGTCAAACTAGGTGTGCAACAAGGCTCGTTGTCATGTACCATATTACCCCGAGTCAAGCCCAGAACATATTTTTAGAGTTGTTACCCCTAGGTACATCTATACCAGATCCACATCCACTTATAGTATCTAGATAGGAATGTTTTTCTAGGAATCCACTCACTGTATCCTTCACCAAAATTCTAGGACATTTTCCTATACTTTAAAAAAACCCTATAATTATCCTTAGACATATACTTAGGGTTATCAACAAGGTTTTATCATCACAATTTACAAAGTTTAACTAAAATTTTCCTCTGATACAAACTATAGCGGCCCGTTCTTTTCAAACATTAACATGACATAACTTTTTTAGAAAACAAAAACATTATACAAATAGACACAAGAATACTGTACTAGTCTAGTGCCTTTGGAAACATAGAATACATAAATACTAATACATAAGTGATCTAAATTATCTCCCACTAGGTTCTTCTTGACTAGCACCCTTCTTAGACACCTCAAACATAAAACATATCTTCACAACCTGGGGAAGGAAACATAAAAAAGGGTGAGGTCAAATGCTTAGTAAGGGTAAACAAGGGATACATGTAAGCATAAACATAATCATAAGGGTATGAGAATGTGATCATGAAAATATAAGATCATACCCTTCATATCAAAGATCATATACATGAATCATGTCATAAAGCTTGTAAGTTCATAATACATGAATAAAAAGGAAGTAAAGGACATAATCCATGAAAGAATAACATAGGATCAAGACATGGAATTGTGGAAAACACATAAGCATATAATTATTTCCATAGTAGCCAAGTCATCTCTTCTAAGACCATTTTAAAAGTATGTGTTCACTCCCCATACCATCATAGTACTTATGGTTCACTCCCATGGCCATCATAGTAGCATGGGTTCACTTCTCATACTATCTTAGTAGTCATGGTTTACTCCCATGGCCATAATAGTAGTAAAGGTTCAATCCCAATACCATATTAGTTTATCTCATGAGATATAAAATTTTACCCAATGCATTGAAGATAGATATAGGCCCCACCCGTCGCATAATGAAATCATACATACATGTGCCACAAGATCATAATTAAACACATAGTAACCCATGAAATGAAATTGGTATCATAAACATGTAAACATATCATAACCTATGTAAAGATAAAGGTTTCATAATCATTTCATCATAATCAAAACCCATGAAAAGAAGAGGGTTTCAAAAGCATATAACTCGTGAAAGAGATACAAGCTTCAAAAGTATCATCCCATCAAAAAAAATAATACATTCAAATACAGAATATGAATGGAAACATTGAATAATTTCCCCATAAAGGAATTAGTAACACCAATGAATTTTATCTTATATGGGAAATAATTTTGAATGATATTTTAAAAAAATTTCTTGATGAAAATATCATTTATTATTTGATTTTTTTATAAAATAAAACCTTTTGAAAACATTTTTATTTGAAAATAGATTTAAAAATTTATAATGGAAGCTTTGAAAACAATAAAAAAAATTTAAAATCCTTTTTCATTGAAAATGATCTTCAAGGATATTTTAAAATTATTTTGAAAACATTTTTGAATCATGGTTTTTGAATACAATAGATTTTTGACCAAAGAGAGAGATGATCATATTTTACATAAAAACACATTATATTAAGTACCATAGAGTGGGAAAATGGTAATAAAAATAGATTATATAATTAATAAATAGAGTATAAGTAAACTCATTAATATTCTTGAGATATGTATCATAATATTTCATCAAGGTAATTATAAACATAAACAATCTTGGAAAGCAATGAGATTGTCTCAATAAACTCTTATAACTAGGTAACTTGGGATCATACTCTCCATGTAAGTAATGGAAATTGAATTAAGATTAAAATATAATTAATTAAGTAAATTCATTATATAAAATTTAAAATTGAATTATATACACCTCTAAAGAGAGTTTAGGTGCATAACAAAACATGAGTCTCAAAGAAGGAAAATTGAGACAAAACATTTTTATCGATTTGGTATCTTTTGAAACTTAAAACCCTTTAAAGAAGGATCATAAAAGGGACATTTGAATACCCATAAATTTAAGAATTATATTCTTATAATACAATAATTATCATTACATACAATATACAAAAGGAAATAATGGTGAACATAACATGTATCTCATAGAAATTAAAAGTGAGATGAAATTCCCTTACCTTGTGTCTTGACTCTCTCCGTACTCATACAATATTCCTATATAATAAATATTAGTTTATTATAAATATTTTAAAGAATAATATTATTATACATAATACCATATATGACCTTATATTACCCTATTGTTAATGATCCTATGTTAAGGTTTTACTTCGGGTAATATTTGCTTTGTTCTTTGCATGCGTCTTAATTTGTTATATCGTCAGTCCTTATAATTATATCATTTTTATAGAACCTATATAATGAAATAGATATCATTAATATAAATTATATTTTTATTATAATAGTATATATAATATAGGAGTATGAAATGTAATACACTGTTCATGGAGACGGTAAGTCGTACGCATGCATGAACGTTGTTTCCATCTTTATTTTCATATTGAAATAAAGTATGTAAATGAAATATGTATATATATATATGTATATATATATATATAATTATTATAGTAGCATTAATATATCATATAATTTCATTAAAACCATCCTTAATACATTCCATGTGGTGTGTGAACTATTCACATCGCTTTGAGGGGGCTGTAATCCACACTTCCTCAAACGAGAGTATCGTATTAACACTAAATGGAAAGTAAAGTGATGCGTGTTATAAAATGAATAAAGAAGATTAAATACATAGTAAATATAATATATTACATATATAAATATATTTTCCATCATAATGGCCACCATTATTGGTGGTAAAGGATAAATGAATAATCATCATTTTTTGTGGTAGTAGTTCGGCGTACAAAGAAACAATATGTTCAACATCCATTAGATAGAGGTGTGTGTAAGTGTAGGTTAGAACATTTTCATAAAAAATACTATTATATATATTATACTTATGTTTTCACATAATAATTTAATAAATATAGTGGGGGTGGGGGTGGGGGTGGGGTGAAGAAGGTAAATAAAGGAAAGGAGCTTGAGAGAATACGTTACCTCTTCACTGAGTAACCCCTTTTGGTTTGTACCAAAAGGATTCCTTGAGAAGATTTATGAATAAAGGGAGGATTCAAGATATAATGAGGAATTTTTTAGAGGTTACTCAGGAAGATATTGGAAGAAATTAAAAGGTTTTATAGGTGTGAGGAATGGGTAGAGGTGCTGGCCTTTTATAGTGATGGAAAAGGACTCACTTGGAATTTTTAGAAACAAATTAGGCGTGCACATGTTATTACCAAAAAAAAGTCATAAAAAACTAAAAAAAATCATTAATGGAAGGTTTATGGATTAAATATGGATATAAAATGGGGTTTGGACAAGTGTATAGTTCATTTGGGCCCTTAATTTTAAGGTTTTGTCCCTAATTAAGCTTAATTTGGCCTTAACTACCATGATTAATTTTAATCACTTTTACTAATCATTTTGGTCAAAAATTAACATGGTATCATTATAATATAAATATTAGACTAAATACAATGTTTTATGTAATAATTTTTATATTCAATTCATATAAGAAGAAAGATTAAGATTAGTGCTAATCCCGCAGATGAGACGAAATAATGGGGTTTTAAAGTAGAAAAAAGTTCAAAAGTTTGTTAAGATTTTATATTGAGTTTCAAAGTGAAATTTATTATAATGAATTAAATTTTATTAATATATTTAATATTTATCTTATTATACCTTTAAAAATATTTATAATATCATTTATCATTAATAATTAATTAGAAAAAGGTAGTTTTTATCTAAAAAGCAGTATTTTTCCCTATTCATCAAAAAATGAAGTTTCTCAGAAAAATCCCAAAAATTCTCCCTAGGATAATTTTAAAATTATGAATTAAAAAATTAATTTTATTTTATAAAATTAAATTTATAAATTATTCTAAAATTACTTTCATTATTAGACGTGGTTCATTCGAGAAGATGATGTTTTAAACACAGAAGGACATTACCAAAAATAATATCTTTAATTATCAATATGTTTTATTTATATAAAAAAATTATAGAAAATATTAATATTTATATAAATATTTTAAATGGATAGGTTATAATTATATACTTTAAATTTTAACAAAAAAGAGATGTTTCGTAGAAACCTAATATTGCGTGTATCGTACGCCAAGTCGGTGTTGCATGTAACGTATGTGAAGTCGTTGTTGTGTGTAAAAGAAATTTTGGAATTAGTGTATTGCAATATATAATTGAAAATGTAAATTTATTAGAAAAAATAAGTTCATAAAAACTCGGGTTATTACACCACCTACCTTAAGCCTGCAGTAGATAAATCATCCAATATCGTCCCTTGTTTGGTCCATATTAGAGGAAAATGGAAAAATAGAAAAACACCCTGAAAATAGGGCATAAGTTCTTACACCAAAATAACTCGATCAACAAGAAGAAGAATGATTAAAGGAGCTAAAAAATGGAGGATCTTACCAATGGTTATCCGACATGATATATGAATCCTAAATTAGAGTTCAGATGAAAAAACAAGATCAAGGCCTAGATTTAGGCTTGAGAGAGATCAAAAGGGAGGGGGGAGAGATGCTGTCCACTAGAAATGAATAAATATGGAGGGGGATATAGCTTTAAAACAAAGGAGGTTAAAAAATGTCACTTATTCCACAAATTAAAATTTTCATGGTTTGGCTGCATGGTTGGACAAACCGTGCACCAATCATGCACCCAGATCTATCCTAAGACACCCCTTAGATGGCTTGCAGTGAACTATTGTAAAAATTATGCATGGACCATGTGAACCCTCTACCTAAACCCCGCACAACCATGTGGCCTGGTTTCATGGTTTCATTAAACTATGTGTCCCTCTTATGTTCCCTAAAATGCCCCACACAGTGTGTTTTAACCATGAGGACTGGGAGGCACAATTTTTACTAACCACACAACCCTATTGTTTCTTCCAAAACTTAGGACTTCAGGATTCGAACATGCCCTAGACAACCTAATTTCTTTCATGACATCGTTATGCATTTCCATTAGGACCAAAATAAGGAATCAAATCAAAATTAAAAGGTTCCATTCCTAAAAGAAAATATAGGATGTTACAACCTTCACTCTCATCACTACTTGAGGAGTTTTCTTACCTCTCTACATGTTCTACAAAATTAGATTTTTTTTTAAAAACATCAAACTCCAATTTTTTTCATGATGTAGCATCATTACTATCTTCTTTATACACCAAAATCCTTCTTTTCATCCTTGAAAACTTATTCTTGATATCACTTATCCTGCTTACCAATTTAGAGCCTTTATTCAACTTATTCTATTCAGGGTTCTCATTAGGTTCCTTAATATAGAAACCCAAGTATTTTATACACTTTATTTGTCACGACCCGCCCTCGGGGTCCGTGCCGTGACTACCCCAAGCCCGCCTTCCATAGGCCAGGGGCTGGCGACTAGCACCAAGGCGTAAATCCCGGTAAAAAGGGAAGGCATTGCCTTTGAAAAGTAAACACACACCACAGAGTAAACAAGCGGAAAGTAAGCACTAAACAAAGCAGAGTACGACTGAAAGTGCGGAAAGGTAAATGGGCCAGAATACAAACCCAAACTGAAAGTAAAGTACAACTCGAAAGGGAAAACAACAACTGAAAAGTAAAAGCCGCTACTCCGAGCTGTCCACTGGAAATCACACCTGAAGGGTGGGTACAGATAGCTCCTCTGCTCCACGGGTCCCGCCGTCCGCTCCGTGCACGTCCCGCCCAGTGGTCCACCTCCGGGTACCGTCCCGCTCTGCAAGCCTCAGCTAAGGTCAACGCTGTCCGTCGTCTGCAACCAACACAACGTAGTGCGGGCAAAGCCCGTGCAGGGGTGAGTATAAGCTACTCAGTAGGGACCCCGAGACCCCTGAAGGTCTCTCAAATCCACAAAGGATAAACCACGAAGAAAAGTAACAATCACGAAGTAACAACCGACACTGCTTAGGTATATGCCCATACATATACCTATGTCATCAATTCAAATACGCTCCAACCTCCGAGCCCAAGTACAACTCAGTCCACGCAGGAAAGTATACGTATTCCACATAGGAAAGCAAAACATAATCCACACAGGATTGCAGAACACAATCCACTCAGGAAAGCAAAAGGATTCAGCTCACACAGGATTTTCATTAACGAAACCGTAACTGTTGAAGAGTCCCATCTCTGATGTGTACAATGGTCCTGTCACGACTCCGAGGTACTGCTCACTAACCTAAGACTGCTGAAGTACTCCTCCTGTCAAGTACCGCAGGTCTGCTGCCAACTACCGGGCGCTCCGTCCGCTGAGGGTCTGCTGCCAAATACTGGGCGCTCACCCAGATAGCCTACAGAGGTACTCCTCCAGTCGAGTACCGCGGGTCTGCTGCCAACTACCAGGCGCTCCGTCCACCGTGGGTCTGCCGCCGAATACCGGGCGCTCCGTCCACTGGGCTAGTCGACTCACTCCAAGTTGAGTCGGTCGAGCAGTCTTCAGGTCTCAGCCGGTTTCACGGTCTCCGTACTCTGTACGCTCATCTCCAGTATCGCAGGTCTGCCGCTACAACCGAGCGCTCCACTGCCAAGGATATGCTGCTACAACCAAGCGCTCCCCGCCCAAGGTAAACAGAAGATTCAGCTCACACAGGTTCGGAAGCACTGTTCCACGTAGGATCGCTGAGTGCTGTAGTCGTCGTCGTCGAATCCACACAGGATTTCTGTACTGTCGTCGTCGCAGTCACAGTAGCAGTCGTAGCAGTAGCAGTCGCAGCAGTAGCAGTCGCAGCCAGCACTAGGGTTCCCGCACACAGCAAGCTCGTTCGGAGGGTCCGCTCCACGAGCCGAGAGGCTGATACATCAACTGTCACAAAGACTAAAGTTGATGTATCCAAAAGTTCCGTATCGTCAACAGGAACTCAACGCAACGGACGGCGCGTCGATCGGACGCCCGGTCTGAGAGTTATTGGCATTTTCATCTCCGGGGCCCGGTTGGTTTTTAAGGAAAAACCAACCCGACCATACTCCACATGCGTTCAAACCTCGGGCGGAGTATGCCAAAAGATCCGTCTCACTAAGAGGAACACAACGCGACTGACGGCGCGTCAATCGGACGTTCGTAGCTCAAGATATGAGCGTTTCCGCTCCGAAGGCCCGGTTGGTTTCGTGAACGAACCAACCCGGCCGAACTCAAAGTAATCCGAAACCTTGAGTGCGATATACCGAAACGACCGTCTCGATCCAAGGATCGCGTTGCCGCTAACGGTTCGTCGATCGGAGGTCCGAGCCTCAAGTTATGGGCCAAAAACTGATTCTGGTTCGAAACGGGGGGGTCCGGGTCCGGGCCGACCCGGCCCGACCCCCCCCCCCCAATGGGGCGGCGCGGCGGCGCAGGGTTTCGCGGCGGCGCGGCGGCGCGGGGTGCCGCGGCGGCTGTTGCCGCAAGGAGGCCGCGCGGGGGAATTAAATCCCCCGCTGATTGATTAGGCGGCGCGGCCTTGTGCCGCGCCATTTGCATGAAACGGCCCCCGCACGTGGGGGCCGGCTGGACACGAACCGGGGGGCTGCTGCCCCTCCCTCCTTTGAAGAACCGCCCCCTCAGAAAGAGGGGGGTTTTTAGTGTTGGCCGGGGGAATTAATTCCCCCGGTTTTAATGACTTCCGGCCGGCCAGCTGGCCGGCCGGTTTTCTCCAACGGACCGGAAATTTACGGTCCCCCCTTCAGCTTCCGACGCCGGCGGCCCGGCCGCCGGTCTTCTCTTCCGCCGCGGCCCGGAACCGGCCGCGGTCTCCTCGTTCCGCCGCGGCCCGGAACCGGCCGCGGTGTTCGTCGTCCGGCGCGGTGCGACGGCACCGCGCCCCTTCGCCGTGCTTTGATATTCATTCAACGCGGCGCGACGGCGTCGCGTTCTTGTTGTTTCTTCCATGGTGCGCGCGCGACGGCATCGCGTAAGTTAAACGTACAATTATCCGCGTGGTGCGACGGCACCACGCCACCTTGCTTCCGCCCGCAAGAATAAACAACATGAACGATGGAGGGGGGTTCGGCCGTGTTCATGCGGTCCGGCCCCCCTCACGTTAAACAATAACACTTATATAAAATATTCAAAAGCCACACGTAGACATGCGATCCACGAGCAAGAAATGGAATAAATTATCAATATTCAACAACCCCTACCTCGGGTAAAAGATCGAAGATTTGACAACGTCCCGCGGAAGACAACGTCGCGGAGGTCGGGCGTCGCGGTCGTCGTTCGTCAAATCCGTTGACGAAGAGATGTGCCCGAAGAGATACGTCGTTGGCGAATCTTCGTATGCCGACGAAGAAGGTCCGAGGAGGAAGCGGCGTTCCCTCTCGTTGACACGGAGGACGAAGAAGAGAGGCGTCGTTCTTCGTCGGAGCTTGAGCGTTCTTCGTGTTCTTCGTCAGAGCTTGAAGATGAAGAAGAAGCTCTCAAAAGCTCTCAAGGTGGCCAAAGCGTTCTCACCCAACAAAAAGAGAGAAGAGCTTAATTTAATCAAAAACTAAACAAATAATTTCAAAGGTTTGAAATTCAAAATGGATAACTCCAAAATTAACTCACTTATTTAATATACATGAGTTGTATAATTAAATAGAAGTTAAGATATCAAGCCATTAAGAGGGAGAGAGGGGAGTTGAAAAGGTGGGGGTTCGTGTGGGCCCCACCACACTTAATCCTCCCAAGGGAGGTTAAGTGGGTGTGGGTCCCACTTCCAACCCCCTTTGGTAGGTTTTTAACAAGTTATAATAAAATTTGTTCTATACAAATTTTATTTAACTCAAACTAAAAACCCCAAAACTAACTTTCAACCCGCAACAAACGCAACTCCTGAAAAGGTCTCTTTAAGCGAATATCGGCGCTGCGAGTTCATCGGTGCCCTCGGATTTCAATTCCGAGCACCGGATCAAAAGTTAGGAATTCCCGCTCGTTCGTTCACTGAACGTACCCGAGCCAAACTTCGGAAATTAATTCCGGGCACTCCGGGCCTCGGAATCAGGTGCCGTCTGAAACCGCGCTCTTGTAAAATTCTAAAGAAAATTAAGAAAAAATTTCCCTTGAATTTTACGGGTCTTTACATTACTCCCACCTCAGGGCTTTACGTCCCCGTAAAGATACATCAAAAACTAGGGAAACAAATGAGGGTACTGAGCACGCATCTGAGCCTCCCGCTCCCATGTGCTCTCCTGGAGATTCCCGTGCTGCCATCTGATGCGCACAAGAGGAATCGATCGGCCACGCAGGACCCGCTCCTGTCGATCCTCTATCTCCACCAGGACCTCCGCAAAAGTCGCCCCATCGTCAACGTCAAGCTCCCCATGATCAATGATGTGCGTCGGGTCGTGCACGTATCTCCTCAGCTGGGACACGTGGAAGACGTCGTGCACCCGGTGCAACTGAGGTGGTAGAGCCAGGCGATAAGCCACCTCGCCAATCCTGCTGAGAATCTGGAAGGGTCCGATGAAGCGCGGAGATAACTTGCCGCCTCGGCCAAATCTCCGAATACCACGTCGAGGTGAGACCCGCAAGAAGACGTGGTCGCCATCCTCGAACTCCAGTGGCCTCCGACTCCTGTCAGCATATGACTTCTGCCGGCTCTGTGCTGTCCTCATCCGCTCCTGGATGACCTGGACCTTCTCTGTCGTGGCCTGGACCATCTCCGGTCCCACCAGAGCTGCAAGATTTCTTCATTGCCGAAAAGAGAAATCTGGTCTCATCCCCTGGATGAACCACATTCTTTGCCTAAAACAGTCAATCCTAACATGGATGATACTAATCCATACCAAGTATGACGTCGTAAGGCCTCGACGCTACTACTAAGAGATTCAACCGTTACTCTCGCCTCCAAGGGTTGAGTCACACTGTCGGCATCAGTGTGTGGTAACTGGGTCTCCTCCAGTAGATGTCTCACAAGTGAGGGTCAAGTCAACAGTCAAAACTGGAACCTCTTAGTAACATCACGAAAGATGACAGGAACGAAAATATCACAAAGGTATACGTCTTTTATTATTGCAGCTCATAATACAAGACGCTACACAAATGCAACAAAGAACCAGAAGTACAAAGGATGTATCCACTAGTTCATCTCCTGTCCATCGGCTCCCAGAGCTCCATGATCAAAGGCCTCGGCTGCCTGAAGTTGAGCTCTCGCATGTTCACCTACTCCCTGCGGACCGCCACGGTCGAACCTCTGCCTCTGCCTGGGAGGTTCTTCACTTAACTGTTGATCATCAGCATGGCGGGTCGGACAGTCACGAGCCATGTGACCAATCCCGCCACAGGAGTAACACTGCCCACTCTCGGCACGCCTGGCTCTGACTCCACCCCGGCTTCCCCGTACAACTGAGCCTGAGTCGTGCAGTCGGCCACCGGTAGGTCTGGTCTGCCTGGAACCCTGAGTCATCCGTCGGCTACCTGCTGCAGATGACTCTGCCACGTGCCGCCCTGCGGTGAGTTGCTGTGCTGGTGTAGACTCAGCAAGGAAACTCTCGATCAGAAGTGCCCGCTCCAGTACTCCTGTCTGAGTCGGTATGCTGAGGGAGATCAGCGATGCCCTGATCTCGTGTCTCAAACCCTGCTCGAAGGTCCGGGCCCGGAAGAAGGGGTCCCGTACCATGTCTGTCGAGTACCGAGAAAGGTCGGTGAACCTCGCCGCGTACTGAGTGACCGTCATGCTGCCCTGCCGCAGCTGTAGAAGCTCCTGGATACGCACCACACGAAGGGTGGCTGGGACGAACTCCGAGCGGAAGATGCTCTCAAAGTCCGTCCAAAGTAGAGATGCCTCATCGTGCACCTGGAGCATCAAGCTCCACCATCGTCCTGCTGCTGCGTGTAGTAGGCTCGCAGCGAGGATCACCATGAGGTCTGCTGGTGTCCTCACTAGCCTAAACACTCGAACTACTGCCTCCAGCCAGTCCTCTGCTGCCTGGGGATCCGTCTCCCCATGAAACCTGGGCGGTCGCTGGCGCTGAAACTCATGCAGTGCGCTGAGGCGACGTGCATCGTCAGCGGCTGCTGCTGGAAGCATCGGGGGCTCGGCGGGTAGAGCTACCGCCAGTGCCACTACTGGCAAAGGGCCCTGTACCGAGGCCTCGTCGCTCGGTGGGCTGTCGTCTCGCTCGACTCTCGGAACCCTAGCTGGCTGCCGTCGTGGGGCCATCCTGAAAGGAAACAGGTGTGCCACGGTCAAACAGTATACCTGGTGAGCTGACACAAAGAAATCACAAAGAAAACTTTGAAATACACACGCAATCAATGTTTTCGTGCATCAAGTCGGAAATCAGAAGTCAGGGTCCTGGTGTACGGATACGTCGGCCGCCGCACCAACACTGGACTCCCTGGACTGATAACCACACTCAATACGCTAAACATTATTGCTTCACATAGAAAGATCAGAGTTCACGGTAGAACCGAACTCCTTTGATACCAATTTGTCACGACCCGCCCTCGGGGTCCGTGCCGTGACTACCCCAAGCCCGCCTTCCATAGGCCAGGGGCTGGCGACTAGCACCAAGGCGTAAATCCCGGTAAAAAGGGAAGGCATTGCCTTTGAAAAGTAAACACACACCACAGAGTAAACAAGCGGAAAGTAAGCACTAAACAAAGCAGAGTACGACTGAAAGTGCGGAAAGGTAAATGGGCCAGAATACAAACCCAAACTGAAAGTAAAGTACAACTCGAAAGGGAAAACAACAACTGAAAAGTAAAAGCCGCTACTCCGAGCTGTCCACTAGAAATCCCACCTGAAGGGTGGGTATAGATAGCTCCTCTGCTCCACGGGTCCCGCCGTCCGCTCCGTGCACGTCCCGCCCAGTGGTCCACCTCCGGGTACCGTCCCGCTCTGCAAGCCTCAGCTAAGGTCAACGCTGTCCGTCGTCTGCAACCAACACAACGTAGTGCGGGCAAAGCCCGTGCAGGGGTGAGTATAAGCTACTCAGTAGGGACCCCGAGACCCCTGAAGGTCTCTCAAATCCACAAAGGATAAACCACGAAGAAAAGTAACAATCACGAAGTAACAACCGACACTGCTTAGGTATATGCCCATACATATACCTATGTCATCAATTCAAATACGCTCCAACCTCCGAGCCCAAGTACAACTCAGTCCACGCAGGAAAGTATACGTATTCCACATAGGAAAGCAAAACATAATCCACACAGGATTGCACAACACAATCCACTCAGGAAAGAAAAAGGATTCAGCTCACACAAGATTTTCATTAACGAAACCGTAACTGTTGAAGAGTCCCATCTCTGATGTGTACAGTGGTCCTGTCACGACTCTGAGGTACTGCTCACTAACCTAAGACTGCTGAAGTACTCCTCCTGTCAAGTACCGCGGGTCTGCTACCAACTACCGGGCGCTCTGTCCGCTGAGGGTCTGCTGCCAAATACTGGGCGCTCACCCAGATAGCCTACAGAGGTACTCCTCCAGTCGAGTACCGCGGGTCTGCTGCCAACTACCAGGCGCTCCGTCCGCCGTGGGTCTGCCGCCGAATACCGGGCGCTCCGTCCACTGGGCTAGTCGACTCACTCCAAGTTGAGTCGGTCGAGCAGTCTTCAGGTCTCAGCCGGTTTCACGGTCTCCGTACTCTGTACGCTCGTCTCCAGTATCGCAGGTCTGCCACTACAACCGAGCGCTCCACTGCCAAGGATATGCTGCTACAACCAAGCGCTCCCCGCCCAAGGTAAACAGAAGATTCAGCTCACACAGGTTCGGAAGCACTGTTCCACGTAGGATCGCTGAGTGCTGTAGTCGTCGTCGTCGAATCCACACAGGATTTCTGTACTGTCGTCGTCGCAGTCACAGTAGCAGTCGTAGCAGTAGCAGTCGCAGCAGTAGCAGTCGCAGCCAACACTAGGGTTCCCGCACACAGCAAGCTCGTTCGGAGGGTCCGCTCCACGAGCCGAGAGGCTGATACATAAACTGTCACAAAGACTAGAGTTGATGTATCCAAAAGTTCCGTATCGTCAACAGGAACTCAACGCAACAGACGGCGCGTCGATCGGACGCCCGGTCTGAGAGTTATTGGCATTTTCATCTCCGGGGCCCGGTTGGTTTTTAAGGCAAAACCAACCCGACCATACTCCACATGCGTCCAAACCTCGGGAGGAGTATGCCAAAAGATTCGTCTCACTAAGAGGAACACAACGCGACTGACGGCGCGTCAATCGGACGTTCGTAGCTCAAGATATGAGCGTTTCCGCTCCGAAGGCCCGGTTGGTTTCGTGAACGAACCAACCCGGCCGAACTCAAAGTAATCCAAAACCTTGAGTGCGATATACCAAAACGACCGTCTCGATCCAAGGATCGCGTTGCCGCTGACGGTTCGTCGATCGGAGGTCCGAGCCTCAAGTTATGGGCCAAAAACCGATTCTGGTTCGAAACGGGGGGGTCCGGGTCCGGGCCGACCCGGCCCGACCCCCCCCCCCCCCCTGGGGCGGCGCGGCGGCGCGGGGTGCCACGGCGGCTGTCGCCGCAAGGAGGCCGCGCGGGGGAATTAAATCCCCCGCTGATTGATTAGGCGGCGCGGCCTTGTGCCGCGCCATTTGCATGAAACGGCCCCCGCACGTGGGGGCCGGCTGGACACGAACCGGGGGGCTGCTGCCCCCCCCTCCTTTGAAGAACCGCCCCCCTCATAAAGAGGGGGGTTTTTAGTGTTGGCCGGGGGAATTAATTCCCCCGGTTTTAATGACTTCCGGCCGGCCAGCTGGCCGGCCGGTTTTCTCCAACGGACCGGAAATTTCCGGTCCCCCCTTCGGCTTCCGACGCCGGCGGCCCGGCCGCCGGTCTTCTCTTCCGCCACGGCCCGGAACCGGCCGCGTTCTCCTCGTTCCGCCGCGGCTCGGAACCGGCCGCGGTGTTCGTCGTCCGGCGCGGTGCGACGGCACCGCGCCCCTTCGCCGTGCTTTGATATTCATTCAACGCGGCGCGACGGCGTCGCGTTCTTGTTGTTTCTTCCATGGTGCGCGCGCGACGGCATCGCGTAAGTTAAACGTACAATTATCCGCGTGGTGCAACGGCACCACGCCACCTTGCTTCCGCCCGCAAGAATAAACAACATGAACGATGGAGGGGGGTTCGGCCGTGTTCATGCGGTCCGGCCCCCCTCACGTTAAACAATAACACTTATATAAAATATTCAAAAGCCACACGTAGACATGCGATCCACGAGCAAGAAATGGAATAAATTATCAATATTCAACAACCCCTACCTCGGGTAAAAGATCGAAGATTTGACAACGTCCCGCGGAAGACAACGTCGCGGAGGTCGGGCGTCGCGGTCGTCGTTCGTCAAATCCGTTGACGAAGAGATGTGCCCGAAGAGATACGTCGTTGGCGAATCTTCGTATGCCGACGAAGAAGGTCCGAGGAGGAAGCGGCGTTCCCTCTCGTTGACACGGAGGACGAAGAAGAGAGGCGTCGTTCTTCGTCGGAGCTTGAGCGTTCTTCGTGTTCTTCGTCAGAGCTTGAAGATGAAGAAGAAGCTCTCAAAAGCTCTCAAGGTGGCCAAAGCGTTCTCACCCAACAAAAAGAGAGAAGAGCTTAATTTAATCAAAAACTAAACAAATAATTTCAAAGGTTTGAAATTCAAAATGGATAACTCCAAAATTAACTCACTTATTTAATATACATGAGTTGTATAATTAAATAGAAGTTAAGATATCAAGCCATTAAGAGGGAGAGAGGGGAGTTGAAAAGGTGGGGGTTCGTGTGGGCCCCACCACACTTAATCCTCCCAAGGGAGGTTAAGTGGGTGTGGGTCCCACTTCCAACCCCCTTTGGTAGGTTTTTAACAAGTTATAATAAAATTTGTTCTATACAAATTTTATTTAACTCAAACTAAAAACCCCAAAACTAACTTTCAACCCGCAACAAACGCAACTCCCGAAAAGGTCTCTTTAAGCGAATATCGGCGCTGCGAGTTCATCGGTGCCCTTGGATTTCAATTCTGAGCACCGGATCAAAAGTTAGGAATTCCCGCTCGTTCGTTCACTGAACGTACCCGAGCCAAACTTTGGAAATTAATTCCGGGCACTCCGGGCCTCGGAATCAGGTGCCGTCTGAAACCGCGCTCTTGTAAAATTCTAAAGAAAATTAAGAAAAAATTTCCCTTGAATTTTACGGGTCTTTACATTATTCTAGGATTATTTTATCATAAAAATCCATTAATTACAGCCCAATGATTGTGAATCATAGTGTATTTAGAATACTAGGTTCATAATGCATCAAATTGATACTAAAATATATATTTTATTTTACTCTCCATAATGATCTCCTAAATCCTTTAGATCTCTGAAATTACATGGGATAACCATAAGAATACATAGAAAAAAGGGGTGAGCTAAAAAACCCAGTAAGGTAATAAAAATGATAAGGAATCATAACTTATGAGTCAAAGGTATAACATAATATCATAAAAGAGAAGTCTTGACAGTAATAAAATGGGAGCATAACATATATTACCTGGTATCATATGATCATGGTAACATATGAAATTTGGAATCAACTTATAACATGACATAAACATGAGTCAAGTATAATGCCTAAACAATATCACATGGCATAAAAAGTCCCATAATATATTAGGTTTACTCTCTAATCCCATACATGAAGTCTCATGAGACTAAAGATTTACCCAATGCATTGAAGCGCTATCTAGGTGAACCCATCATAACATGTTCATGATTATGTGTTCCACAAAATAAAATCAATCATAAGGCGTAAACATAATAATTTCCCATGAAAAGAAATGGGTTTCATAATCTTGTCTCATATCACAACCAAAGGAAATTTCATAGTAAAGAAATTTGAGAGATGAACATAAGGAATGTTGGGACCAAGGGTGTTCTTTTCTGGAAATGGAGTTTGGTTTGTGTTTGTTATCAATCCACACTGGGTTGATCAAGGAGTTTTCAAGATAAGTGATCTTACAGTACTGGCTAATAATAGTGTTGAAGGTGGGATAATTTCTCAATGTTTACCAGATTTTTGGGCTCAAAATTCAGAGGAAGAGGATCTCATCATGGAAGGTTGTTTTCTAGAATCAAATCTTCATAAATATGATAAAGGCATGTGTTTTTCAATGAATAGGTTTTAAAAAGGTGAGTTTTATTAGTTCATGATGGGTGAATAGTGTTATTTGTAACTACTAGAGGTGGAGTATCATGGATTAATGATGAGTTGATGGTGATCTCTGTGACTATGGCAAGTCTAACTAGAGATTCGTGAATGGAGGATCTTTGTGAATATTTTTTTAAAAGATCAAAAAAATATGGTAAAGGCGGTGGGGCATCGAGAATGGATGATACTATAATATGAGGAAACCCCCACATAATTTATCACAATAAGAATTGAAGAAAATATAGAATCACTTTGATTTCATAAAGGTCAGGAGCTTCATGAATCTAGTTTTCTATGTGAGCTTGAGCATCACAAAAATACTAGTTAAGTCTTGAATAATTCCAATGCCTCCGAGTAATGGGTGCTTCACTATGATGGGGAATTCTGTGATAACATAGTGATCTTTGTGAAGGAATTTTGCTTCATGAAGGTAGTGACGTTAGTGAAGGATCTTTGAGAATGGTAGTTTTTAACATTTGTTTTTTAGTGAACAATGATTTTAGAGTGCATAAACTTAGGTCTATAGTGTAGGAAAAGTTGCGTGCTAGTAAGGTAAAAAGACTTTAATGCCAATATACTAAAGAAAACTTCAATTCGATAAATTGGGTATTAATTCACCCAAGACAATGAGCTAGGGGGATTCAACATTAGTGTTATAAGGGACGCAATATACTATACCTAAAATTTTGTAAAGGTAGTGTGCCTGACATAGAGTGACTATGTCAAAACTTATGTATTAAAAAACTAGTAAAGATTAGTGTATTTTGGTATAACAAACACACTATTGGTATATGATACTTGGACCATCCATTAGTAGTGAACTAAGTAAAATTGTTATGTTGCCTATATGCATGTGAATGTTTTAATTAATTCATATTACCATCAGATATGTTCAATAGGTTCTTACCAACATGAGAACAATATCTCTAACTTTTAAAGAAAAAGTTTACACCTTGATTTACCCCTCCCCTCTCATGGTGTTTTGGGGTCCTTCAAGAAATTTATTACCCCATAAAAGCAAGGGATATTAAGCTAGGTATATATGTGAGAAACATATATACATAATTTAAAAGAAATTCCTAACATAAAAGGTTTTCATTGTTGATGAAAATGTTTTTAAAAGATCATATGGATTATTTCTTGAGGAAATTAAACTTTTCACTTTGAAATCACTTCTTCAAAATATAATTTTTTTCTAGAATATTATAAAAAACATTTTCTTTAAAAATAATCATGGATTATTATAAAATAAGCATCAAATAATTGAGTTTTTAGTACAAGTTAAAAAAAATTCCTTTTAAACTGAATTAAAAAGGTTAAAAAGTATCATGTTCATAAAATGACAAGAATATTCCTTTCAAACCATTATTTAAAAAGTAAAACAGGGTAAAAATGTCTTTAATAAATAATTTGGAGAATGTTAAAATCATTTTTGAAAATATTTTTAGTAAACATAGATATGGAAGAAAAAACATTTTTGACCAAAGAGAGAAACCAAGTCATGTTTTCTTAAAATATTTTCTTAATTTTTTTAAGTACCAAAGAGAGGAAAATGAAACTATTACTTGAAAATTTCAAGAATAACCAGATGAGAAAAAAATGGAAGGGTTTTATTAGATAATGATCAAATAATTTTCTATAATGGAATTTCAAGATTAAAAAATATCGATTAAAATGAGATTGAAACATAAACCCTTACCACTTTGGTTACTTTTGAATCATTGCTTCCATGAATGAAGTTTAAAAAGTCCTATTTTTTTATTTATTATTTTTGGAATATTATATAGATTATTTTCAGATCTAGGAACTAAGATGATGTGAGATCCCAAGGCCTGGTGTTCCTAGAAATAAATTTTGAAATATATAAAATATATTAAATATCACGTGTGTACAAATTTCCTAAAATAGTGGAATAACTCATAAATAGAGGCTCTGATTAGAAATCATAATCTTCCATTGAGTTAATAGTGAGGGTTTTTCCCTAGGCATGATATAACCTTGGAATTCATCAGATGTTCGGGTTGGCCACAGTCTTGGGTGGACATTTAAATAAATAAATTGAATAAATTTATTTATTTAATTAATTTCCATGACCTAGGTTTTTTCTTTATAAATGATGTTATGAAAAATATCTAATTTTAGTCGCATAACCTTGAGAATTTTGTGGAGTAGTCGAAGATCATTGGAGTAGCTTCTATTGGTGGGTGACGATCAAATTATGAATCAACGATTGGTGTGTAATGAAACTCGAGGATATCTCCAATGAAAAAGACACAAAATATTTCTTCACCAGTGATTAATCCAAATCAAGGTATAAGATTATTTTATTTGGATTCTTTTCATGCCTTTTTATTTCTATGAAAAATTAAAATCAATCCACCAATGAATTGATTTGCGGATCGATCGTATTTCTCATACGAGATTATCTATGGGGATTATTGGGAGAATTTTTTATTTTAATTTAGATCTTAATTTGTAGTTCTAGTGGAAAAATATTGAGTCCAACTAAAAACGATTGAGGTTCATTACTCTAAAGTTTTTTTCTTGGTTTTCTCCCACCATTCTTCATTCATTAATCACTGGTATTTGTTTTGACTGGTGGTTTGAAAAATAATAGATAATCAATCATTGTTCACCCATTTTAGGGCATAAAATATTGATACTAAAAATCTGGGTATATTTTGATAGAAGGATCGAGCTATGATGATGGATGATCGATCAGAGATGGATTTAGGGATATCATACTTATAATATTTGGTGTGCGATGATGAGAGACATGTGTGGATGATCTTCAAACGGATTTGAAGTGCTAGAACTCAGTGATCAATGATTTCAAGGATTGACCGGTTTTGTTCCTTAATTTTTGACAAGATGAATTGTCGGATCAGAGACTAGAGGAGTAGATAATGACATGTGAACCAGATCTGGAATTCTGGAAAATTCCAGGTTACACGACGTGCAATATGAGATCACACACCCTGTGGGACCCCCATGTGCAGTGCTAGGGTTATGATGATAAGATGAATATCATGAGATGTGTGAACCTTTACTTAGCATATTGGCATGTAATTCATAGGGTAAACAGACATGGCTAGGAGTACATGGAGTTAGACATGCCGTGTACTCGAGCACAAACATGGAAAACGAGACACAAACACATCCATCAAAAAACAAACATAGTCAGGAGTACACAAGCTTGGACACACTGTGTACTTAGACACAGGCATGGGAATGGGCCATGATAAACTACTAGAAGATAATATCAAAGGGAAAGACCAAGTACTACTAGTACATGCTATTTACTCCTTCAAATAAGTCTTAAAGCCCTTGTAATCTTTAGCTTAGACAAGTTTCATTAGGGTGTGTTCCCTTGTTTCATTCTTTGAGGGCTTAATATGAAATCACATCTTATACATAATATGTTGATCCCTTCAGAAGGACTTTAGTCTTGGATAGAGTTGTTGGAATCCTTCCATGAGGCCCAAAATGAGATCCTCTATCATCATCTTTTCCCTAAGTGGACTTATTGGTATCTTTGTGACCAAAACTATAAGAGAATCAATATTATACTTAGTAGTTTAATACAAATTGGGTAGTTAGTATAACCCATGGATATAAGAGTGATCCCCTTTTTGTATATCAATATTTTCAAACTTACAACATGTACTTATTATGGTGAGACCTGATGATCCTGACATCTCAGAAAGACGCCATCAATGCTCTGTGACTCATCAAGTGAGTTATCCCTGACAAGTGTTTTGTAGAACCTTCAATTATAAATCCTAGGCTAGAATTATGGTTTTGAATTTACCTTGAGACTGTGTGTCTTGTTGAGTATATTTGTATTTTCTTTTTATATATTCTAAATACATATACCTGTGACAAGTTTACTATTATTCTTGATGTTATATTCTTAGTGATTTTAGGGTGTCCTACTGGGTATTATTATACTCATCCCTACATGGGATTTTCCCACATGTTTCATGTCTTATACAGATGATCAAACTTTTTATAGAGTCCTAGAGGGACCAAGACTGGGAAGATCTTAGTGAGATGGACAAACTGAGGTTCATTCCTACAGTTACCTTGACAACAATTCCATTCTATACTTTCAGGTTGGAATTATTTCCAGTTTCTTTGTGGTGGGTTTGTATTTTTCCTTATTCTTTCTAGTACTTGTTATAATTTTATGGTGGGATTTAGATGTATGTATTCATGTTTTATCAGATGTTTTAAATTTTATCATGGTATAATCTTGGAGATGTGTGTTTGTTTACATGTACTTTTGGCTAAGTCCTCCCATGTGAGTGATATGCCTAATCAGTTCTAGTCACCATCCCCAGGCCTATTGGTGGCTGGATTGGGGTAGTCATGGAAAGAGCCCCATTGTGATGGGTCATGATAGAGTTGTATTAGAGTAGTCATTTATACCTTAGGACTAGAGTCTGTGAGATTGGTTTGGGGAAATGTTATTATGTGTTTTGAGTTTAGATTTTAGGCTAGGGACTCTAGTGTTGGTGCGACGACTAACATATCTATATATCATGACTCTGATAGCATGCTTTTTAACTCGATACAAGTAGAAAATGGTTGTAGGAAAAAACATTGGTACATGAATCATATAGGAATGGGTTGTGGTTTCCATATCATTCTTGAGTTAGCTTTCCAGATATACTCATTAACCGAGGTATATCTTGTCTATTTCAGGACGTGTTAGTGATGTTTTCTAACTGGGATTAAGTATTAGGATCACAAGGATGATCCCCTCAGTGATGAGGCTTCGATGCAGGGACCTGTCTTGGAGGTGCTACAACCAGGTGGTGTTCCAATTATACTACCACCTGTCAAGTAGTATATGATACCGATAGTACTAGCGGATGAGGTGAGTAGGCTAAGAATGCTTCATGAGTTTCAACAATAGTGATCCCTTAGGTTATGAGGTGAGCCTAACCCATAAGTGGTTGAGGACTGGATTGAGACAGTGAAGTGAGTTTTCCATCTCATCAAACACCAGTAGATCATACGGTGGTTCCGGAAGTAAGCCTTATACACATATCTACATGATGATGGTGGGGCTTAGTGACCTAGACATATGATGTGGAAACTCTAGCATGGTTAGAGTTCAAGCACATTTTTATAGAGGAGTTATATCTATCTACATTGAGGGATATGTGAATCTGTAATATATTAAAACTTCATAAAGTAAGTATGACTATGGCTGAGTATTCAATGAGGTTCAACAACCTCTCTCAGCACTCGATGGATATGGTACATGTTTAGTTTTTTAGGATCATACTTTCAAGTGAGGACTATGTAGAGACATATGATACAATGTGATACCTCTATGCATTCCTACCTATGATGGGGTGATAGAGCATGCTTTGGTATTCAAGAGCTTTCTAGATGAGAAGAAATAGATAGTTGGTTCCATCAATGGGCACGTGGGAGATGAGACTTCGGTTGAAGGTAGATGACACTAGAAACAAGGTTCAGGATGTCTGAGACATTTTTGGAGGAGGTATCATGATAGAGGGTATGTAGTTTAGGGATCATAGTATGGATCTAGTTAGTCTAAGGATAGGCGGTGATACTCTTGTGATAACATGAGACATCTCATGTAGGATTGTATGACCTTCCATATGATTGACAGAGAGTTAGCGGATGGGCTTCCCAGGTAGAGGTAGTGATATGAGTAGGAAGTTCAGTAGAGTGAAGTATGTGGAATAGGAGCTGGGAGAGTAGTCAGAGGTGGTAGACGTTTAAACTAGTTACCACCACCACCCCCAGGTGGTCCATTATAGGCTTAGGTAGCTGGTGTACAGGGGTGAGGGATGATTTAGGCAGTCAAGGATTATAACCTAGAGGCTCTAGGGATGATATGAGGTATGGTCTATGTATTTTTCACCTTAGATAAAGTATTGATAGACACAAGTGCGAGTCATTAATTTATTTCCACTTATCTGGTTCAAGACTTATAAATTTTTAATGAGCCCTTGGATCGACCCTTGTGCTTGGAGACTCCTACTGGAGGTGACTCAGTGATCATACACTTGTGTTGACAGTGTTATATGACTCTTGTAGGTGAGAGTTTCTTTTAGAATCTCTTGGTAGCAACAATGAGGCATTTTAAATTCATCTTAGGTGTTGATTGGTTATCTATAGTTCATGCCCAAATAGATGTCTCTATGGTAACTATGAGTACTTGATGATGTCCTTTGGTGTGAAAAAATACCCATTAGTGTTTATGGAACTCATGAACCAGATCTTTTAGCCTTTATTATACCAGTTTTTAGTAGTATTCATTGATGACATCCTAATGTACTCAGTGTTCAAGGAGGAGCATGAAAACCACTTGAATATGATTCTAGATGTACTCTGAGAACACCATATTTATGAGAATATCTCTAAGTTCCAATTTTGGATTTAGAAGGTCCACTTTCTAGGATATTTTATCTTAGTAAATGGTGTAGCAGTTGACTCGGTGAAGGTCAAGGCAGTGTTATCTTTGGATCCACACAAGATCCCAATGGAGATTCGAAGCTTCCTTGGGTTGGTAGACTACTATTTGAGATTCATTCCTAATTTCTACAGGATATAATCTCCCATGATATATTTTAACTAAAAGGGGAATCCTTTCATGTTGATAGAGAGGTTCCAATAATCTTTCTAGGAGTTGAGGCAGAGATTGATGAACTTTCTCATCTTGAGATTTACAGAGGAGGGTGTCGAGTACATAATGTTCTGTGACGCATCAGGGACCAAGATAGGTTGTGTTATAATGTAGAGGTATGTAGTGATTTCCTATAGTTCATGCTAGTTGAGATTAAATGATAAGAACTATGTGACCCATGATCTTGAGTTAGTAGAGGTAGTGTTCGCACTGAAGATGAGGTGACACTAACTGATGGGTGAGCGATTTTTCATATATTATGAACAAAAGAGTCTAAATTATATTTTATTTCATAAGGATATTAACATGAGATAGAGGTTATGGCTATATTTCCTCCATGATTATGACTTCAAGATTATCTATACTCCTGGGAAGGGGAACATAGTGGCAGATTCTCTCACTAGGAGATCATGTTCACAGTTACTGAGCGAGGTGTCAGATTAGTTGCCCTCATTGCAGTTATCCTTTATAGATGAGGATGGAGAAAATTACCTATAATAGATGGTTTTTATCCCTATGCTTTTATAGTGAGTCCATAAGTCACATCTTAGGGATACCGACTGTGAGACCCTACACACTCAGATATCTACTGAACATGCTCCTGATGGATTTTATGATGGTGGGGATCATGTCATTATTCTCAGAGGAGGGACAATGGTACCAATGAAATTGTGGGAGGAAGTTCTAAGATAGTTTTATACACATCCTTTGGCAGTACATCTAGGTGTGTAAAATATGTACCATAACTCATGACATCCATTTTGGTGGTAAGGGATAAAGAATAGAGTTGCAATGTTTGTCTCTTGATGCCTTACTTTTTAGTAAGTGAAGGCTAAGCATTAG
Organism: Viscum album; assembly: GCA_963277665.1. NCBI lineage: Eukaryota > Viridiplantae > Streptophyta > Magnoliopsida > Santalales > Viscaceae > Viscum > Viscum album. The sequence goes on from OY728163.1 coordinate 1,871,385,854, forward strand.
GTTATATTGGGTTTAGATCAAAACCTTGAGGTAATAAAGTGTAAGTGTGATGATATATCCATGTAATTCATGATGGGGTTACTATGCACATCCATGGGACACGATTATATCTGAGTGATCATAGAAAAACCCACCAAGTCAGCCCAATTCCTATATATTCGAGAGAAGAGTTCAGTAGAGTGCTTGGGAAACCTCTACATGAATTATATAGTATAAATCCATGGATTTACTTATATGATCATTTATAACCATGATTCCCACTTCACATCTTAGTTATGGAAGGGACCACATGATGCCTTTTAGACTCAGTTGCATTTGAGCATAGCATTTCACCCTCCAATAGATGACTAAACTGAGTGGCCCATTCCGGTCTTGGAGGAAATGATATGATATTGAATGTTATACTTTGGATGTAGTTTGGATGATCAACTACTATTGGTGTATTTTTCATAAAACAACAACTTCCATTGCATAATCAGTATGACACCATTAAAGACGTTGTATGGGTGACCTTTTAGGTCATTTGTATACTGGACCAACCCTGTAGAGTTAGAAGTTATCGGACTAGAGTTGGTGTGAGCCACTATAGAGAAGGTGAAAACCATCCAAGAGAAGATGAGTACTACATAGATCTTCTAAAAGTCTAATGAAGATCGACTATAGAGGCCTTAGGAGTGTGAGGAGAGAGACGATGTGTTTCTAAGGGTCTCACCTTGATATGGATTATATAGATTTGGCAGGGGTGGAAAGATATCCATGAGATTCATTGAACCTTTACAGATACTATGTAGAGTTGGTGAGGTGTCATACCACTTAGATCTTCCACCGTAGTTAGACCGAGTATATGATGTCTTCCACATGTTGCAGCTAAGGAGGAACATACATGACCTATTGAATGTTATCGAACAGGATGAGATGAACAATGAGGATGAAGATAAATTTTTTGAGTACCCAATAGAGATTGAGGATCAGCATTAGAGTATCCTTCATGGGTGATTGATTCACCTAGTGAGTGTTCGGTGGAAGCATGAGAATCTTCAAGAGAGCACATGGGAGAGAGAGACTCAGATGCATTCTCAGTACCCACATATATTTGTGTAGATTTTTTTTGGATTTATGGGATGTAAATCCCAAAGGTGGGGAGAATATAACAACTATGTCAGAACTTTGGGGGAGGTGTCACCAAGACCAATCTTTTCTTCAATAAGTGAAGCTTGAATGAAAAAACCCTTCAAGAGAAGTTCAAGTTAGTGAAGATTACCACTAAGGATATATTAACCGAGTCACCCCATGAATCTATCAACATCACAAACCTTACCCATAGGTCGTATGCGAGTGTTATAAGGGGTTATGTGTTGAGGCCCTAGTTACTTAAATTTTAATTCCAGTGTACAAATAAAATTATTATTATATCAATTTCGTTTTAAGAATAGAAATTCTTAATAAAATTGAAATGGAATTTGATAAATTGATTTTTTAGTCATAAATTGTAATTTTTAGAAAAGATATAAATATTTATAATAAACTGAGATATTATTAATAATACATATTTTAATTAAATAGTATAATAAATCACTCTTATTTAAAATTAAATGATATTTTTTTTCAAGTGTCATAAATTTTACTACGCATTTTCAATCAGCTATTATTTTTAAGAAATAAGGATTTTTATATTTAAAAGTTAGAATTTTTATGTTTAGATAATTATTATGATACAATAAACATCATTTTTAAATCAGCATGTCGATTTTGGGTTAGGGTGAATTTATGAGAATTTTATTAAATACTTTATTTTTTCATGAATAATAAAAATACCATTTTGTGTTTTTGGTATGATTAATTACTTCATAATTATTTCATAATGTTTTAATAATTATTTAACCACAATAAAAATATTAAAATATTTTATTTTACTAATATAATTTTTTAAATATATTTTAATCAATTTTAAAACCTATAATTTACTCTCTAAATTCTAAAATGGGAACTTTAACATTAAAAACATTATTTTTTTGAAAACTTTACTTTTACATGCCAAAAGAAGTAATATAAATTTATGATCAACTATTTTGGATTAAAATAACATAAAATATGACCCAAGTGTCCAAAACCATGTGAAAATAACTTGGGAAAGCCTATGGTTTTTCATTTTCTACACACTAGATTTCCAAGGCCTATATTTTAAAATTATTAAAAAAATCCTCCATTTTTTCTAAAAATACCCACCCATTTCTCCATTTCTTTTTTGGAGCCATCATCTCAAATGTAGATATTATTTCCTTATGATTAATCATATATAGCTCAAATGATTGAGGAATGGGAGAGAAAAATTCTCTAAGACAAGACCATTGTGAGGGACTACACTGACATGTTCCCCAAATAATTACTTGGCCTTTCTCATGACCGATAGGTTGAGTTATAAATTGAAATCATTCTTGGATCTCTTCCTATATCAAAGACACATTATATAATGACCACTATTGAGTTGAAGGAACTTAAGAAGCAGTTAAAAGAGAATATAGAAAAGGGTTTTATACTCCCAAGTGCTTTACCATGGGGTGCACTAATCATCTTTGTCAAGAAGAAGGTTGGATCAATGTGCCTTTGCATTGATTATCATGAACTCAAAATAATCATGATAAAAAATAATTATCACCATTCATGGATAAATAAATTATTTGATCAACTATGTGGGGCCAAGTATTTCTCTATGGTGGAACTTCGGTTGAGATATCACCAATTAAAGGTCAGGAAGGAATATGTTCCCAATATTTCCTTTTGAATGAGGTATGGACACTATGAGTTCATAGAGATTACCTTTAGAATGCTCAAAAAATATTCATGGACTTGATAAATATAGTCTTTATATATTACCACAATAAATTTGTGGTAGTCTTTATTGATGATATTTTGATATACTCTAAGAGAAAGGGGGAACATGGGAAGAATTTGAATACTATGATAAAGACTTTTCAAAGGGAGAAACTTTATGAAAATTATAGTAAATGTGATTTTTAAACGAAGGAAGTATCATTATTGGGGAATGTTATCACTAGTAAAAGAATATCTATGGACCATTCTAAGACAAAGGCAGTCGAGGAGTGGCCTAAACGAACATCTATCATAGAGATCCATAGTTTCCTTGGTTAAGCTGGGTATTACTGTAGATTTTTTTAGAACTAATCATGATTTTCAAACCCACAAACCAAGATGACTAATAAGGGAGAAAATTTTTTCTGAACCAGTGAATGTGAAGACTATTTCAATGAGTTGAAAAAGAGGCTTATCACCATGCCAATACTCACACTTTTGAAAAGTGTGTAACTATTTGTGGTGTCACACCCTGACATTTAATTCATTTTTATTTATTTAATTATTGGCCTTAAGTTCTCTCACCAAGGTCCGAGCGGGGTCCCGGGTCAAAATTTGTTGGCGTTTAATGTTTTTACTGGGTTTCAGACCCGTGCGCGGTCACCCCAAGTTTGGCGGTAGCAGTGCAACCAACCCTAGTGTCATGAAATTGCTTATTACTATTATTATTATTATTATTATTTTATTATCATTATTCTATATATTATTATTATTATTATTTTAATTACTATTATAATGGTTAATAAATTTTATTGATATTATCTTTATTATTGTTAATTTTATTATTATTATTCTGGTATTATTATTAGTATTATTATTTCATTTCTATTTTTATTATTATATTTCAGAATTTATTATTATTATTATTATATTATAATAAAATGAAAAAATATATATAAACTAACCTAACCCTAATACCTGGCGTCGCCCCCCCTTTTCCCCATTCGCTGTGCGGCGCCCCCTCCCTCCCTGGTTCCTCGCTCGCGTGCCCCTCCCCCCCATCCCTCATGCTCACCAGCCGCCCTCTAGACCCCAGGCCTCGTGTGCCCCTAATTTCCCTCCTCCTTACCCCGGCCGGACCCTCCGCACACCCACCTCCCGGCTCGCCCCTCCTGCATCCAACTCCCGCTTCCCTGCTCGCTCCCCAGATTCCCCTGCCCAGCTACCTCCAGGTTGCCTCCACCTTGCCACCTCGCCAGCGCCCAACCGAATAGCTGGAATTCCAGCCAAGCCCCACCGCCTTCACCCTTGCAGCCTCCTACTCTCGGCCGGTTCTCCACCATCTGCGACCAACTCCAGTGACCAACCACACCCCCTGTCCAGCAGGTGCGATACTTCGGCGCACACAACCCTCCTCCGGTGAACCTTTCTAGTGCGGCCTCCTCTCCGAGTTTAATTAAAATTCTAAAGTGTGCAATTGAGGTGCAAATGGTGTTTCACGCCACTTTTGGGGTCTTCTTCATCGATTGAGGTGAGTTTTCCCTTTGTAAAAATCTTCTTGATTTAGTATTCACTTGTTTCATATTTTATGCTTTGTATGTGATAATAAATTGGTGGCTTGCGATGTTATTAAAATTGTTTTATAACCTTTTAACTAGTTTAATAAATATTATATGTGGTTCAGATTGTGTTTTGGGAGTTTTTTGAGGCGCGCTTGATTTCAAAGGTAGAATTTTGGTTTACGGTTTTTAAAGCGGTGTGTGCATGGTTTCAAAATGGATTTTAAGAGTGTTTGGAAGGTGTGAAATGTGCATTACAATTGTTTTGTCATGCGTGTGTGATGAAATTGTATTTTATATTAGAAATGGTGTGTTTCCCATTTTGGTTTTATTTTGGGTTATTTTATAGAAGTGTTTAATCAATTGTTTATTTGGTGTGAATTATATTTTTAAGGTGGTGAACATGTTTAAGTGTTGTGAACATAATTTTTAATTGAAATCAGTGATGTTTTGTGTGTGTAAACAGGTGCGTTATTTTATAAAATGTTTTATGGGTTGGTTGTTAGGTGCGAGACATGTTTTGGGTGTAATGATGTGGTGTGTTTTATTTTAAAGTGTTTTCTTATGTGAAACTAAGTATGTTTTGATGTGAACCTTGGTTTCACCTTTTTCAGATGTTTTATAAATTATTCAAATGGTTTATTACTTTAATAATGTGGTGCGTATGATGTCTGTAAAGTGGTTGGTGTGTCTAAAGGTCGTAATTGGATTCTAATAAAGATATTGGTTGTGTTTTGATACGTGTTTTGATGTGATATTTTCCAAACATGTCGAGCTAGTTATTTTGCGTTGATTGTTCATTTGGATCATTTTAAGTCCATGTTTATGTGTTTTAGTTGTTTGTGCAGTTTTTGCAGCGTGTTAGTGAGGAAACCCACGATATCGCGATCATCGGTTTGTGCGTGCTTGTGCGCCTGTGTGAGGCATGTCGCGCTGTCGCGTTGTCGTGTTCGAGCTGCGAGTCGAGGTAGGTTCCCATTGCACTTCTTTTTAAAATTTAAGGTACATTATTTTCTGCTGTTTACGCACACTATTTTTTCAGATTAAATATTTTATTAATTTTAATAAATGTGAGATAATATAATAAAATTAATTTTTAAATGATTATTTGGTGTAAAAAGAGCATTTTATTTTATATAGGACACTTGAAATATTTTCTTTATGAATGGACACCCAGTAGTCAAAGAATTCAAGTTTTTATTTTAAACATAATTCACATAATTTCAAGTATAGTTCTAGTTTTAATGATAAATGATTTCTTCTGAAGCTTGAACAAGTGTTTTGGTTCGTTTTAAAGTGGTGATTGTGAAATTTATTTAATTCCCGTTTGGAACTTTATAGAAAACGATGAAAATGTTTTTATAAAAACCATCCTAGGATAACTCTCCTGCCTTGGTTGCAATTGATTGTTTGGGAGGCCACTCTTAGAGGCTCCTAGGTGCTTGAGTTTTTTAAAGTAAAGAGGTTGTCCCATGGAGTGGCTCAGGGTGATTCCTATTGTGCTTTATATATATATATATGATTGGATGCTCAGTTGGCATCGGTTGGATCACCCCCTTTCCAAACACTTGATACATGGGAATCTGGCATATTGAGAGAATATTCTAAGAATGATTGCTACACTGGTAGGTTATGGTACTGACCAGTAGCCCATATTAGGTGGATATATTGGGTTTATTACTATGGGATTTTCCCTCGGCCTGCCTGAGAAAGGATGGTCGATTGTTTTGGGCGTTTTGATTTCATCGTGTGTGACCTATCAACGAGGATGATATCTCATGTATTGGTGTCTTCTAGTTTATTCTTGATCTTCTAGGTTCACCCATTTATGTTGGCTTTTAGTTACTTGCAGTGATGTCTTGGTACTTGTATGTATTTTTACATTTCCCTTATTGTGTACTTACTTTGTGCATTGTTTTCCTTGGAAAGTGATAAATTGGTTTTGACTTGGTTTCTAATAATGGTTTTCAAATGAAAGTATTTAATCCTCTTTGTAAAAATTTGAAAATGTGAACATCACTTTCCCTTTGAAAATGTTAATGTCTCACTAAAAGAATGGCCTGTATTTTTGAGAAATGAATAGGGGCAATGAATCGTACTTTGTTTTTGAGTAACATGCAGAAAACCCTACTTTCATAAATTGTAGTTCAAAGTTGAAATGGTGTTTCTTTTGTTTTAAAGGTAGTTCATTGAGAATAGATGTCAGGATATCATACTGAGTTTTAATACTCACGCCTATAGTGTTTTCCTATTTTTAGTTTTGTTGCAAGTTTGACTTGACATTGCCCGCTATGGGCGAGAGTCGGTTGTGGACTGATGAGCGAATCTCAGAGTCATGAGGAGTTTTGGTCGTGATCAGGTTAGTTGGTTATTGTTGATCGTTCTTTCTTTTCGTGTCGTTTACTTTGTGTTATTCTAGTTTTTTTGCTGCTTTACTTGTCTTTAATTTATGGGCCAAATCGTTCCCTCTTGTTTAGTTCTGATACCCGACACTAGTTGCCAGCCCGTGGGGACCAGGAACACCCCTCAGGCCATGTCGCGGACCGACTTGGGTGACCAGTTCCGGGTCCACCCGGGTTGGTTCATGAAAAAATGGTATCAGAGGAGGTTCTTGTTATTTGGGGTGTCCTATAGATGGAGATTAGGACTGTCGGGGCTCGGGAAGTAGGTACGAGAAGGACTTCATGAACCCTCACCTGTTCCGAACCTCAAGTCGCCAGGGGTAGTCCAGGAATTGAGTTCTTGTTTCGTTCTGATTTGTTTTGGATTGAGGGATGACAATAGAGGCAAACCGATGTTACATTGTGATTTTACATGGAGTAGTGACCCATGTGGAGTCCACGTACACAGTTTAAGTTCTTCCTTGTCATTGACGCTTACTTGGGGCATGACCCACTACCATGTCGCTAGGTTAAGCATGACTACTAGTCCCTCTCTTTGGTGATTTGATGAAAGTTGTGTATTGTCTTGGTTCATGTGGGTGTAAGTGAAATTTTGGAAATGAAAAAGAGTTTTTGAAATGAGAACGTTTTCTTTTAAATGGCTTTAAATTTCTGAAAGGGATTTTCAAAACTGAAAGCTCTTGGACTAAAAATCCAGTGGTTGCTTGGAACTGGTAGAGATATGGTTTGGGTGAAACCTCGGGTACTCTTTATGAATGTTTGCACATGAGATGGAATACATTAGAAGTGTGTGTTGGTGCGTATGGATGAAAGCAGATGAAGACATGTGCAACGGTTCATGGGATTACTGGGGTGTGTACTTGGAATTAAAAAATTGACCTTGTTTTTTTAAAGCGATTCTAAAAAGGGAAAACTGATTTTTTGAAACTGAAATTGGCTTGAAAAGTGGGTTTGGTATTTGGGAAATGACCTTCAAAGAAATTAGTTTTGAAATCTAAAATAAAAAGGTATTTTTTTGTTGTGTTGGAATTTGTTAGGTTTTTGATTTAGATGTTTTTGGATGAAAATGCTTTCAATGATATTGCTTTAGCTTGATATTGGTATTGGCTCTGTGTTTTATATTTTGTTCAGAACATGCCACCCAGAAAGGTCCCCAGAGTTTCTGATAAGTCATGTCCAGTTTTTGGTCCTTCTCGGACATTGTCTGTGCTTAACGGTGATTGAGATCTGTTAAGGGTAGTTATGTGGTTTGAAGAGGTTGAGTGTGCTTTTAGGATGTTGGGAACTCCCGAATCTATCATAGTGTGTGCCGTTTTGGGCATGTTTGAAGGTCCATCCTTGGACGAATGGGAGTTGCTCGCCCTACCATCAATGCAAGTTGGGATAATATGGGATATCTTCAAATATGTCTTCATACAATGGTTTATACCTAAAGAGGTGAAGATAAAGAAAATTAAAGAACTTATGCGCTTTTAATAAGGCTAACGGACGGTGAAGGAATATGTTGACCATTTCAAGGAGCTTGTGTCCTTTTCTCTGGAGGTAACATCACATGATTTGATGAAGACTTCTCTCTTCATCGGGGGTCTTCATCTAGAGATCAAGGAGCGTTTCCTCCCTTCTAGGGACCACCATTTTTAGAATTTAGTGGACGAGGCGATTTTAGCTAAGTTGTTCTCTGGAGCATAGATGGTTGGAAGTACAGCGTATTCGGTTTCTTGCAAAGGTTCCCCATCTGGCGAGCAGGGCGTTCCAGAGGAACCCATTTCTAAAGAGTCATCTGTAGTGGTTCTGGTTTCCAGTTCAATGGACTGTTCAGTGGTGTGCCACCAGTGTGGCCGTTTTGGGCACACGAAGTCTTCATGTCACATCCCTCCGAAGACGTGTCATCATTGCAGATGTCTGGGTCATCTAGATAAGTTTTGCAGGAAGAATCGCCTGAAGAAGATGCTATGACTGAAGGATTATAGTTCATGACTGTGAGGAAGGATATGCTTCAGCCATCAGAGCCCCAACCACAGGTCTTGGGGTGAAGCTCGCGCGCAGTCAGAAGTTTCCAGGGGTGTGGAGCCTTAGTTCGGGTTTTGTGTTCCATGTTGGCAGTGGAACATTTAAAGTCTTTTCATTCTTGTTTTTATGCTGTTAAATTTATGACGTTGTTGTAGGTCCATTTTTTTATCATGGAGTTATGAAAAACATGTTTTGTTGTAATCCAAATAGTTTTGTTTGTCTGGTCATGGTTTTCGGAATCGTACGCTTTTCTTAAAAGTGTGTTTGGCCCTTGTCTGGATTGTTTTTGGTTTAGCTGTGTTTGTTTGGAGATGTAAGTGCCTATGAAAGAGTCTATGTTTGTGTTTGTGCTTGGGTTTACTTTTTGGGTTAGGTTCTGCTCGAAGGTTTTCCCCTAGTGTTGGGAGTGTTTGGTCTGGGTCGAGAGTTCTAGGTTTTAGTGGAGGTGTTGTTTGTTCGTGCCATAGAACTTAGTTTAGATCGGTTGAGATTTCCTACAACCCCCCTCCTAGGGTGGTATTTTTGGGTGTTAAAATTTGCGCATTAGTTGAGCTCTTGTGGTAGAGAGAACCCTCTCGTGTTCTCCTATTCTCTCATATTGTGGTTTCTTTTGGTCTCAGTCGAGCATGTACTCTTGTTTTGTCTATTTTTCGGCCGGGTAACTTTCTGGGGGAAGAAAGTGTCTGTGGTGGGGAGAATTGTCACACCCTGACATTTATTTTATTTTTATTTATTTAATTATAGTCCTTGAGTTCTCTCACCAAGGTTTGAGCAGGGTCCTGGGTCAAAATTTGTCGGCGTTTAATGTTTTTACTGGGTTTCAGACCCGTGCGCAGTCACCCCACGTTTGGTGGTAGTAGCGCAACCGGCCCTAGTGTAGTGCAATTTCTTATTATTATTATTATTATTTTATTATAATTATTCTAAATATTATTATTTTTATTATTATTTTAATTACTATTTTAATGGTTAATAAATTTTATTAATATTATCTTTATTATTGTTAATTTTATTATTATTATTATTCTGGTATTATTATTAGTATTATTATTTTATTTCTATTTTTATTATTCTATTTCAAACTTTATTATTATTATTATTATTATTATATTATAATAAAATGAAAAAAAATATAAACTAACCTAACCCTAATACCCGGCGTCGCCCCCCCTTTTCCACATTCGCTGTGCGGCGCCCCCTCCCTCCCTGGTTCCTCGCTCGCGCGCCTCTCACCCTGACCCTCAAGCTCGCCAGCCACCCTCTAGACCCCAGGACTTGTCCACCCCTAATTTCCCTCCTCCTTGCCCCTGTCGGACCCTCCGAAAACCCGCCTCCCTGCTCGCCCCTCCTGCATCCGGCTCCCGCTTCCCTGCTCGCTCCCCGACTTCCCCTACCCAGCTGCCTCCAGGTTGCCTCCACATTTCCACCTCGCCAGTGCCCAGTTGACCATCCGACATGCCAACCAAGCCCCGCCGCCTTCACCCTTGCATCCTCCTACTCCCAGCCGGTTCTCCACCATCCACGACCACCTCCCGCGACCAACCACACCCCTGGCCAGCAGGTGCGACCCTCCAGCGCACACAACCCTCCTATGGCGAACCTTGCTGGTGCGGCCTCCCCTTCGGGTTTAATTAAAATTCAAAAGTGTGCAATTGAGGTTATAACGGTGTTTTGCGCCACTTTCGGGGTCTTCTTCATCTATTGAGGTGAGTTTCCCCATTGTACAAATCTTCTTGATTTAGTATTCACTTGTTTCATGTTTTGCGCTTTGTCTGTGATAATAAATTGGTGGCTTGAAATGTTATAAAAATTGTTTTATAACCTTTTAACTAGTTTGATAAATATTATATGTGGTGTGGATTGTGTTTTGGGAGTTTTTTTAGGCGCGCTTTATTTCAAAGGTATACTTTTGGTTTATGATTTTTAAAGCGGTGTGTACATGGTTTTAAAATGGGTTTTAAGAGTGTTTGGAAGGTTTGAAATGTGCTTTACAATTTTTTTGGCGTGCATGTGTGATTAAATTGTATTTTATATTAGAAATGGTGTGTTTCTCATTTTGGTTTTGTTTTGGGTTCTTTTATAGAAGTTTTTAATCAATTGTTTATTGGGTGTGAATTATATTTTAAGGTGGTGAACATGTTTAAGTGTTGCGAACATAATTTTTAATTGAAAGAGGCAATGTTTTGTGTGTACAAATGGTTGCGTTATTTTATAAAATGTTTTATGGGTTTTTTGTTAGGTGCGAGACATATTTTGGGTGTAATGATGTGGTGTGTTTTATTTTAAAGTGTTTTCTTATGTTAAACTGAGTATGTTTTGATGTGAACCTTGGTTTCACCTTTTGCAGATGTTTTATAAATTATTCAAATGGTTTATTACTTTAATCACATGGTGCGTATGATGTCTGTAAAGTGGTTGGTGTGTCTAAAGGTCATAATTGTATTATAATAAAGAGATTGGTTGTGTTTTGATACGTGTTTTGATGTGATATTTTCAAAACATGTCTAGCTAGTTATTTTGCGATGATTGTTCGTTTAGATCATTTTAAGTCCATGTTTATGTGTTTTAGTTGTTTGTGTGGTTGTTGTAGTGTTTCAGTGAGGAAACCCGTGATACCGCGATCATCGGTTTGTGTGTGCTTGTGCACCCGTGCGAGGCGTGACGCGCTGTCGCGTTGTCGCATTTGAGCTGCGAGTCGAGGTAGGTTTCCATTACACTGCTTTTTAAAATTTAAGTTACATTATTTACGGCTATTTACACACACTATTTGTTCAGATTAAATATTTTATTAATTTTAATAAATGTGAGATAATATATGAAAATTAATTTTTAAATTATTATTTTGTGTAAAAAGATCCATTTATTTTATACAGGACACTTGAAATATTTTCTTAATGAACGGACACCCATTAGGGAAAGAATTCCAGTTTGGCTTTTAAAAATAATTCACAAAATTTCAATTATAGTTCTAGTTTTAATGATAAATGATTTCTTCTGAATCTTGAAAAAGTGTTTTGGTTCTTTTTAAAGTGGTGACTGTGAAATTTATTTAATGCCCATTTGGTACTTTATGGAAAACGATGAAAATGTTTTGATAAAAACCCTCCTAGGATAACTCTCCTACCTTGGTTGCAATTGATTGTTTGGGAGGTCATTCTTAGTGGCTCTCAGGTGCTTGAGTAGTTTAAAGTCAAGAGGTTGTCCCATGGAGTGGATCAGGGTGATGCTTGTTGTGCTTTATATATATATATATGATTGGATGCTCAATTGGCATCAGTTGGCTCACCCCCTTTCCAGACACTTGAGACATGGGAATCTAGCATATTGAGAGAATATTCTAAGAATGATTTCTACACTGATTGGTTATGGTACTGACCAATGGACCATAGTAGGTGGATATATTGGGTTTATTAACTATGGGATTTTCCCTCGTCCTGCCTGAGAAAGGATGGTCGAGCGTATTGGGCTTTTTGATTTCATCATGTGTGACATGTCAACGAGGATGATATCTCATGTATTGGTGTATTCTGGTTTATTCTTGATCTCCAAGGTTCACCCATGTCTGTTGGATTTCAGTTACTTGTAGTGATATCTTGGTACTTGTATGTATTTTTATATTGCCCTTATTGTGTACTTACTTTGTGCATTGTTTTCCTTGGAAAGTGATAAATTGATTTTGACTTTGTTTCTAATAATGGTTTTCAAATGAAAGTATTTAATCCTCTTTGTACAAATTTGAAAATTTAAATATCACTTTCCCTTTGAAAATGCTAATGTCTCACTAAAAGAATGACTTGGATTTTTGAGAAATGAATAGGGGAAATGACTCCTACTTTGTTTTTGAGTAACATGTAGAAAACCCTACTTTCATAAATTGTAGTTCAAAATTGAAATTGTGTTTATTTTATTTTAAAGGTAGTGCATTGGGAATAGATGTCGGGCTAGCCTACTGAGTTTTAATACTCATTCCTATAATGTTTTCCTGTTTTTAGTTTTGTTGCAGGTTTGACTTGAGCTTGCTCACCGTGGGAGAGAGTTGGTTGTGGATTGGTGAGCGACTCTCAAAGTCGCGAGGAGTTTTGGTCATGGTCAGGTTAGTTAGTTTTTGTTGATCATTATTTATTTTCATGTAGTTTACTTTGCATTATTCTACTTTTTCTGCTTCTTTACTTGTCTTTCATTTATGGGCCAAATCGTTCCCTCTTGTTTAGTTCTGATGCCCAACACTAGTTTCCAGCCCGTGGGGATCGGAAACGCCCCTCAGGCCATGTCGTGGACTGGCTTGGGTGACCGGTTCAGGGTCGACCTGGGTTGGTTCGTGACATGTGGTATACATTAATTCTTATAAGAAGGTATTCGGCTATTTACTAATTAAAAATGATAAAGTGATAGCCTACACCTCTAGGCAGTTAAAAATTCATGAGTAAAACTTTTCTACGCATGATTTGGAGTTTACGGATTTGATCTTCACGTTGAAAATATGGTGACATTATCTCTATGGGGAGAAGTGTGAAATATATAATGACTATAAGAGACTCGAATATATATTCACATAGAAGGAGAATAATATTAACCAATGAGTATGATTAGATATCATCAAGGATTATGACTCCTCAATCCACTACCATCATGGAAAAAAGAATAAAGTGGCAGATACTATCAGTAGAAAGGATCTTGCAACATTATAAATGAAGAGAATGGAGAAGGATCCAATATTATTATATTTTTAATGAATGGACATGGGAATAATTAAGTAAGGGTAATCATCAATCCTTTCTCAAATGATTTTTGAAACGTCACTCAGGAAGAAAATAAAGTGTAACGACCCAAAATGTTATGAATAAAATTACACTTTTTGATTTAATTAAATGTCTTATGGATATAGAAGACACATGAACTTATTTTGTTTATCTATTTGGATTTAAATTACCATTAAGTATCATTACCATTGATAATATATTCATTTAACAGTGATCACATGATTAGTATAAATATAGGGTTTTAAAAAATCTTTTTGGCACAAACAAAGTAAGTGATGAACTCAACTAGTAGAATCATTCCATATAAATACCATTTATTAGAGCTTATGAAGGAGATATAATTTATATACTTTTACCTAGACTAAGACCAAGCTAAGATCCAACAACTTAAGTACGATCAAAACCATTTACGGGAGAAGTTCAATATCATCGAGATCATGGCCCAAACCATGTTCCCCGAGCAAACCCATGAAAGCCCCATCGTCGCACACCTTACTCTTAGGTCATATGCTGGTGTAATAAAGGGATATGTAACAATACCCTAGAATTATTATTATGTACATTATTTTTTATAGAATAATTAATATACTTCCATTCTATTATTGTTACTTTGTAAAATAATTTTAAAGCAAAAATAGTATTTTTGGTTAATATTCAAATTCAATTAAGAAATCTATTTTTAATGAATTAATAGTTTTTTGAAATAAATAATATTCTAATAAAATATTATTATTAAATTACTTTCATTAAATATAAATAATCATATAATTTTTATGAAGTCAAAAGTTATTTTTTTAAGGTTTAAAAACTGTTTATGTCAAAACACATTAATTTTCAATAAATGTCAGTTTTTATGTTAAAAGTGAAAATTCACATATTTAGAAAATTAATTAGATAAAATTAATATTATTTTTGGAATTAGGATGTCAAAATTATCCAACAATGATTTTTTCAAAACTTTCTAAGATAGTTGAGTTTTTTGGTAAAAATTAAATATTTTATAAATATACAGTGTATTTAATGACATCATAATACCCCAATAATAATGTAAAAAATACTATAAAATGAATATTAGTCCAAATATATGTTTTTTTACTTTAAAATAATGTAATTTTAAGTTTATTTTATAATGCCTTAGTGAATCCTCCAAAACATATAATCTATTTTAAGATTTTAAAATCATTTTCTTGAAAGTATGACTCACCTTTTCATAAGAAAGGGAAATATTTTAATATATTCATCCCTTTACATTATAAAATAATGTATACCAATCCCATTTTCTAGAAACTATGGGCAAAAACCATGATATGGTTTGTTGTTTTGAATATTTTATTATGAGTTGTCCAAAACCAAAATAATAAAGAAATCCCCCTACTTTCCTATATAAACTCACCCATGATCCCATTTCTATTTACTAAATATATTTGAATCTTGAAAAACCTCTTCCACCTACTCTATAGAGTCCTCCCAAGGATCCCCAAGCTCCCAAGAAGCCTCTCTCAAGCCTTTAGAGTCACACATCTAAGTGAGGGATCTTTCACTCTTCTCTTTTATCAAGCACTCCTTTTGTGATATGCCTTTTAATTTCTATTTACATATATTGGGATATGTTAATACACACCCCCTTACTATAAATTTTATTTTTAAATAATGAGAGCTTCCATACACTCTCATTAAGGCATCCATGATCCTTTATATACACCCATTACCATGTTGAAATTCCGTAAGAGATTTCTCTCTTCACATTTCCATTCAAGCACTTATTTTATATTATACATCTTAATTAAATTTAATATGTTGGGATATTATGTTACATGATCCCATTACTGTCCATTTAATGTATAAATTATGAGATACCCCCTTCAATCTCATCAACCCATTTTATGAATTTTCATATGACACCATTCTAATGCTCAAATTGCACCTCAATTTTTCATTCCAAAAATCATCATGTAGTGAATACCATACCCATTCCTCTATCAAGGGGATTCAACTTTTTTAACATATACTTATTAATTGAGGAATTAAATTTATTTATTCCACATTTCTTTATCTTGGAATAAATTATGATGTTGAATGAATCCATGTTATATGATCTAAGTGGCACACTTAAGCATGGGATTGAAATGATTATGAAGGGTGCACCATGATAGTGATCCAATGCATTGGGTAATGTTTAGTATCATGATACATCATGTTGGGATAGGGTTTTACCTAATTTCTTTATGGTAATTTTTTCCACCATATTGGGAAAGGGGTTTACCTGATTACTTTTTGTTTATGTTGCAGTGTTTTAAGTTGTTTCCACATTTCCATGTTATGAATATTATGTTATATCATACCTTTATATTCATGTTCCTTCATGCCTCAATGATATGAATTGTATAACATGCATTATTATCCTCATGTTATGAAATTTTTATTACCTTAATGGTATTTATATCTCACCCCTTTCTTATGTATGTCCTCAGGCTATCCCATGCAGTGTTAAGTATGAAAGAATGATGTGGTCATGTAAAAGAAGTTTTCAATAAAGATGTTGTATTTCATGTTTTATGTTGTTATGTAATGTTCATGATTTCCGAAGAAACTATACCTCTCAATATTATGAGTTTTATCAATTTCAATTTTATGTAATAAATCATGTTTAAATATGAAATAAAGAGCAGGGTTGTTATATAGAGGATGCTCAAAAAATGGTGTATAAATTAAGAATAAGGTGGAAGCTATCAGAATGGGTAAATCCTTAGAGTTTAAAATTGACGAGGAAGGAGTTTTAAGTTTTGGGTATTGACTATGTGTACCATAAAATCCATAGATAATGAAATATATTCTTAATGAAACACATAACTCAACCTTATCTATTCACCCTAGGAGTACAAAAATGTATTGAGATCTATAAGAGAACTATTGGTGGGGTAATATGAAGAAGGAGATCACTAAATATACATCAAAGTGACTAGTATGTTATCAAGTGAAGGCTGAAAGATAAAAGTTCTAGGGTATGATGAAACCATTACCCATACCATCATGGAAATGGGAAAACATCACCATGGACTTTTTCACCAGAATTATGAAGACATCTAAAGGAAACAATACTATATGGGTTGTTGTGGATTGTCTCAAAAAGACAGCTCACTTTATCACAATTTTAGAAGACTTCTCACTGGATCAAATTGCATGGATATATATCAAAGAAATGGTAAGGCTGCATGAAGTACCACTAATTATTGTATCTGATCAAGATCCAAGATTCACCTCAAAATTCTAGAAAATCCTCTAACATTCTCTAAACACTGAACTCAACTTTAGTATGACTGATCTTCCTCAAACTGATGGAAAATATAAATGAAATATTCATACATTGGAAGACATGTTGATAGCATGTTCTATAGACTTCAAATAAAGATGATACTAACATATACCTCTGGCTAAGTTCTCTTACAACAATAATTTCCACTCGAGCATCCAAATGGATCCATATGAATCCATTTATGGGAATATATGGAGAACACTAGTATGTTGGGATGAATTCAATGAACATAAGCTACTTGGACTTGAAATGGTTTAAGAAATGGTGAAAAAGGTGAAAACTATTCAATAACATATCAAGGAAACCCAAAGTTAACAGAAGAGATATTTAGACAATCATTAATGAGACTTAGCGTTTGAGGTTAGATACATGGTATTTTTCTGAATATATCCATGGGAGAAGATCAAGAGATTTGGGAAGAAATGAAAGCCAAGTCCCAGGCACATCTCCCCCTTAGTGATTCTTGACCGTGTCAGAGATGTGGCCTATTGACTAGCACTTCCACCTAACATATATCAAGTACTTGATATATTCCATGCATCCCACTTATAGAAGTACATACTAGATCCCCCTCATGTACTGAATCTAGAGGTTGTGTAGTTGTAAACTGATATCTCTTATTAGGAGAAGCTAGTAAAGATCTTGGACCATAGAGATAATATTCCACACAAAAATACTACTCACACGGTCAAAGTACCATGAAGAAAAGTATGAAGAGACAACATGGAAACTGGAGGAAGTGATAAAGTATAAGTACCCTCACTTGTTTTCACCATAGTTTGTAAAATGAAAATTCAAGGGTGAAATTTCATAAGGGGGGGGAGAATGAAACAACCCATAATTATATCAATGGAAATCCCCTTATTATAATTATTTCAAATAGTATAAATCATATAAAACCACATAGATAACACAATAAAAACTTTATAAATGAAGAATGAATTAAATAAGAGGTATTCTTATAACTTAAGGAACTTATCCCATTGAAATAGTAACATGACCCTTGGAATAGTAACATGACTATTAGGAATAGTAATTCATCCAATAGAATTGTAACCACATATATGAAAGTATAAATAAAATTTAGGAATCTTATAAAGGATAATATGATAGAATTATACCATGGTATAAGTAAGTAAATATTTTAAAAATTATTAATTAAGTATTGGTATTTGCGTAAGTTATAAATATTTGATTAAAATTTTATAATTAATATAATGATTTAAAATAAAATTTATTTTCATAAATTTATTCATAAATTAGTATTTTTTTTTCTTATTGTTATAAAATAATTTTATAATACCTTAACTAATTTTTCAATGTATTATAAAATCTGCTAAAATTTTTAAATTGGTATTTTCCAAGTAAATGATGATTTTAATTAAAAATTAAATTTCCCATATTTATAAAATAATTTTCATAAAATGGAGTTAATTTTTTATTCTACATTTCAAAAAATGGTTAGGGTAATTTTTTGGTACTTTTCTAAAATACTTGAATTTTTTGTGAATAGTAAAATACGATAGTTTACGATAAAAGCTAAATACCAAAATTTTTGAGTAATTTTTGATGTAAGGATAATATAAGCCCAAAATATTGAACTATACTTAATTATTTTAATATATTTATTGACAAGGTTCAATCTATTCACAACCTTGAGCTAAAATAATAAAGTAATGAATAAAATAATGAGAAAACACTCCTCTCCTCCCCTCTAAATGCCACCCCTCACCACCTCTTCTCCTCAAACCTTCCAAGACTTTAATATTGTTCAAGATCTAGCAAATAATCCTCCAAATACTCTCCCCCACATAAAATATACCTTGGTATCATTAAAATACCAAACCCTTTTCCCTAAGGAGGTTATGTAGAGGTAAAAATCCTCTTTCTTTTTATTTTAATCTCCTTTCAATTTCATTTTTTTCTTATCTTATCCTCACCTAAAATTATCCAAGTGGCCTGATAAATTGATTATATTTTATATACTATAATATTATTATAGTAATTGAATAATTTATCTTTAAATATCTTTCCTTTTCATTTTATTCTAAAAATGAAAATATCATTCGTGGTGTATCGATTTACCGCCACTGTGGATGATGCATTTTCATTTTCCAGTACCACCTTCAAGGATGGTTATAAAACCATTATAATGGTTTAATAATATTTTAAAATTTATTTTATAACCTTTTTTATGTTTTTTAACTAACTTATATACATAATATTAAATAATAAAACAAAAAGAGTCTGGTGTGATCAAAAAACTGCAAAATCAATCAAAATGATTATCATTAACATTTTATCTAATGAATCGTCATAATATATGAAAAAAAATATATACGAACAATAAAAATTATTCAAGTTCATTAATAACATATAATATCAATTCTAGATAATTCTCCTCAATTTACATGATCTTCTATACATGTATACAAGTGAACCGATCATGAAAACCAAGAAAACGAACACTCTCAAACGATGAAATGGAACACCATAACTCATAAAAATGGACATAAAAGAACTTAATAAAATTATAATGAATAAAATAAATGTATAATAGGTTATAAATTTATTAATTTATGAATCTAATTTGATTATCTAGGATATTAAAGTGAATAAATCATTCATACTTAAGGTAAGGGGATTCTCGAACCTAATTTCCTTTCTTTGGGTTATTCCTCTTTTATGCCAAATTTCAATGTGAATGTTCTTTAATATTACTAAAATATAATTTATTTTTCCTCCCCATTTATATATTAAGATATACATTCTTCTAATCTTATTTTATGTTAAATGCAATGATTTTTCCAAAATAACTCTTCTTTACAAAAACACATCTTTTACTTCTCTTAAGATTTTTTATTCTTTACTCTACCACAAACCTTTTTTTTATTTTATTGAAAATCCACTTTGATGGTAAGTGGGAACCTACAAAATATAATCAATCAACAAGTCACACCCATAAAAAAACATTCAAAGTTCAAAAGATAAAACATATCCCTTCATCGCGCCAAGCCCACCTATTCCAAAATTCAAAAAAACCTTCATCATAGCAAATCCCATATTTCCCGCTTCGGACTGCGCTTCTAGAGAAACCAACCATTGAAACTTCAAAATTCAAAAGGCACTTCTCGGACCTCCTTGGGCTGTGAAATACTAGGCGGTGAGTTAGAAAAACTCCAACATCGATAAATGTCCCATCGATTAATACACGCCTACCACACTGTCATCTCCATCAGACCAGTCACCGTCATTGTCTCCTTAGAAAAAGCATGTTATTCCATTTTTTGGGAACCCCAATGTTTATTTATTAATTTATGATTTATTAAATTCTTATGAAACCCATTTCCTTTCCATGGGTTATTTTATATCAAATATTATAATACATTCTATGTGCCATGCATGATTATGTAGATGTTATGATGTGATGGGTGTAACTACAATTATATAGCTCTATAATGCATTAGGTAATATGAATTATCTCATTAGATAATGTGAAATATACATGAAAATTATGCAATATTTTTTCACAAGGATGATTTTATAATTATTCACATATGTTATGAGCAAGCATGATACTAGCTTTGTTCACAACTATGTGCGGTATTTGACCACTAAGACATGATGTTTCATTTTTATGCATTTCCACATACCATGATTTTATATAATGATTCCTATATTTATTTTAATGATTATCCCATTCTTTTATCATGATTATTATTAATATTATCACCCATGTTATATTGATTCATGTTCTTATCTATCCTCTTATTGGGCATCTCACCCCTTTATTTGATGTATATCCTGAGGTGAATACTTGTACTAAAGAGAATGTCAATTCCAAGAAGAAGATAGAGAAGAAGGAATTAAATAATGTTTATGTTTTATTATGTAAATGTTATGTTTGGTCCTAATTTTCCCAAGACACTAAACCATTGGATCCTAGTTTTGTAACACTATTATATTGTTTATCTTTAAAATGATGTAATAGTAATGTAAGAAAAGTTAGGTTGATATATGTATTAACCTATCAATGTAAGAGAGATTAAGATAGTTATATATGTTAGAAACACATATACATAATTTATAATAAATCCATAACATAAAAGGTTTTAATCATTGATGAAAGTGTCTTTATAAGATTATATAGAATATTTTGTGAGAAAATTACACTTTTCACTTTGAAATCACTTCTTCAAAATATAAAACATTTCACAAGAAATATAGAATTTTTTTATTTAAAAATAATCACGGATTCTTATAAAGTAATATTAAAATAATTTAATGGTCATGATGATGGGTGATTTCATACATGTTGTGAAATTTTAAAAAACATTCATTTCACACTGATATAAAAAAGTTAAAAAGTACCTTATTCAGAAAACAATTAGAATATAACTTACAAACCATTTTTTAAAAAGTAAAACATGGGTAAAATTTATTTAATAAATATTTTTTATAATGTTAAAAACATTTTTGAAAATATATTTAGAAAACATGGATATGGAATATAAATAATTTTTGACCAGAGAGTACAATAATGTCATCTTTTCTTATGAATATTTACCCAATTTTTTTTAATTACCAAAGAGAGGAAAATTGAACTATTAATTGAATATTTTATGAATAAAAAAAGGAGAATAAAATTAAAGGTTTTTTTTATAAAATTATCAAATAAATTTTTACAATGGAAATTCAATCACAAACAATCTTGATTAAAATGAGATCGAAACATAAACCCTAACCACTTTGGTAAAGTTTGAATCTTAACTACCATGAATGAAGTAAAATAATTATTACTTAAAAATATCATTAATTATTAATTATTTGTGATATAATATGTAAATGTTCAGTATATACACCATTTAAAATAAATTAGATGCATAAAATAACATGTGTCTCAAAGAAGGAAATTTTGAGATGAAACCCTTACCTCGAGTCCAAACTTTGTCATTAAAGAATTTTATATCTTATATAATAAACTTATATAAATGATCTTTTTCTTAATAAAATTTTAATGGTTTAATCCCTTATAATTAAACCATTTTATTAATTTATTTTAATGTCATATTTAATCACTTATTGAGTTATGTCCATGTTGGGTGTTTTGAGGATGCTTTGTTCATAATTTCAAAACAACATCAGTGTGTTGACCTTGCTCAAGGGGGTCATTGTTTCATAATATTAAAGATAAAAATAATGAAATAATTATAATTTTTATACATAAATTATAATTTTAAAACCAACCATGAAATATGGTTACGAAAAATGAACTACGTTACAATTATAGAGACGATAGGTTGTACGTACACACCTATAATGTTTCAATTTTTCATTGATTATAATAGAAAGAAGATAATTATTATTATATTTGTAAAATTATAATTATAACATAAATATCATATTATTTCTTTAAATACACTTTCATATACAATATATTTAATACCGTAATAAAAAATGAATCACTTCGCTTCGCGAGGTAGTAGTCTACCGTACACATGAATGATGTTGTCATTTTTCAATGGATGGTAAGGTAGGAAGATATATGATATGTTAATTTTATATAAATATTAATATATAATGAATATAATATATAAAAATTAAGTCCATCATCATGAAAAAACATAAGAGGTGATTATAGAAAATGAATTACATTGATCCATGAGGTGGTAATCCATTTTACACACAAATGATGGTTTCATTTCCCATTTGATGGAAGAGGATATTAATAAATATAATTACATAAACATAATAACATATAAGTATATATTATATACTAGTTTCATTATATTGTAATTGTTTTTAAAAAATTTAATGTGGAAAAAGAAGAAGTAAAAAGAAGAAGCTTGGTGAAGATGATTACATTCTCTTAGAGGAACCTCATTCGGATCTCTTATTAAGGACCCCAAGGTTGGTATTTTGGGAAGAAAATAAACTCTATAACATGTATAGAATGTTGGGGAGATATTTTAACATGTTTTTTTTGAAGAAAAATGTCTTGATTGTTGTGAATAATTGAGGGGATGGGTGACCTTTTATAATTGAGGAGGAGTGTAATTTTAGTAAATACCTAAAACTATTCAATAGTGGGCAGTCACTATGAATCCAAGTGAATCAAAAATAAATAAATAATGGATTTTAAGTGTTATATTATTTATAAAAATATCACCCATTTAAAAATAAACATGTTTTAAACATTTTATTCCATTTACTTCTAAGGTTACTCACTTTTACCATTTTGATTTTTCACCACGGTCACTAGTTTTTTTACTGTTTGTACTATTCATTATGACCAAAATTAAGTTGAAATTATTTCATAATATTAATTATTTTGATTAAAAATATGTAATCCATTTTATCAAATTTATAAAATATAAGTGGTAAAATTAAATTTAAAAATAAACCTACAAAACACGTCGAAAGGTAGTTTTTCAAGAAATCCATTTTTCAAGTAATAGATGAAATTTTGTTAACTCTATCACCAGTAATCATAATTAAACGAATTTAAATTAATATTTTTTAAAGACCTGTAAATTTTAAGTAAAGTTTTTTCTTAAATTATTTGATATTTTACGAGTACGCATTTTCTGACGGCACCCGAATCCGAGGCCCGGTGTGCCCGGAAACAATTTTCGAAGTTTAGCTCGGGTACGTTCAGTGAACGAACGAGCAAGTTTTTCTAACTTTTGAACCAGTGCTCAGAATCTAAATCTGAGGGCACCGATGGAACCGCAGCGCCGATAATCGCTTAATAAGATCTTTGTTGGAGTTGCATTTGCTCAGGAGGAGTTGTTAAAAAAAGGATTAAGTGTAAAGTGAAATAAAGTTGTGTTACAATTTTATTTCACTATTCTAGTGGTTATAACCTATGTGTGGAAGTTAGGGTGGGTACCACTAGGTTGCTAACTTCTCTTGAGAGAATAAATGATAGGTGGGTCCCACACAAGCCCCCGTCTCTTCACATTCTCCATAACCCCTTAAACTCCCTTTAAACCTCCCTTGATATTAATTATGCGGCTTCTCCTCTTCCACATTAATTTTGCAAACTTAACTCTCCATTTAATTTGACAACTCAAGTTTAATTAATTAAGTGGATTCAATTTTGAATTTTGTATTTTTGAAATGCATTCCAAGCTTTAATAAAATAAGGAGAGTCTTATTTTATTTGGCTTGGCTTGTTGTGTGAAGATTTTGGGGAAAGGGAGAGTTCTAACTCTTGAAGAACTTCATCTTCTTTGTTGAAGAACGCCAAGACTTCGACGAAGAACGCCGACACCGAGTAGAGAAGACGTACCGTTCTTTCCCCTCTCTGCAGCTGGTGTGAGACGCCATCCCTTCCTTGGATGCACGCCAAAGTCGTCATCGAAACCACCCCCATGACGCTAGCTTCTGCGAACTTCTTTGAGGTAGGGGTTAAGTTCAAATTTAATCAATTAAATTTGTGCTTTGTCTATCGTTGAGCATGTCGTATTTTTGGCAGCTTATTCTCAATATAATGGGAGGAGGTCGGACCGCACAAACATGACCGATCCTCCTCCCCTTTTGTTGTTGGTTTTCTTTGTGGATGGAAATGGAGGTGACGCGGTGCCGATGCACCGCGCGGGGACAAGAGAACCACGACCGAAGCGGGCCGCGGTGGTGATGTGCGGCGCCATCGCGCCACGCCGGAGAATCCTAAGGAGCCGCGGCCGGAGCAGGCCGCGGTGGTGGTGTGCGGCACTGTCGCGTCGCGCCGAAGTACCAATAGGTCGTGGCCAGGGTGGGCCGCGACGGTTGCAGAGGAGGCGGTCGGACTCGGCCGGCCGCCGGCCCACCAGGAGGTGGGACTTGCGGGTCCCGCGACAGCCACACCGGCCGACCAATATGGCCGGCCGTTCCAAGAAGTTCAGGGGTTCAAAACCCCCTACCAGCATAGCTAGGGTGGACCCCACAGGGGTCCGCCGTTTTGGGAAAACAGGGGGGCGCCCCCCCCCCCTTCCGCGTCCGCTCAGCGCACGAGCGCCCATGCCGGGTCGGTTCGCTTGCGCCGGGCCAGACCGCCCGCATCGGGCCGGACCGACCGTGCCATGCTGGGATGGACCCCCGTGTCAGTCCGGGCCATGCTGACTGGGCCGGGCCGCGCCAGCCGGGCCGGGCCGACCCAGTGGGTATTGGGCCGGGTCGGACCGGGCCCAAACCCCCTGTTTACGGACTGATTCGTTCAAACAACCATAACTTGGGATACAGACCTCTGATCAATGCACCGTCAGTTGCATTGGGATCCTTGGATCGAGAAGGTCATTTAGGTATATTAAACTCAAGGTTTCGGAAAACTTTGTGTATGGATGGATTGGTTCGAACACGAAACCAACCAGGCCCTCGGAGCGAAAATGCTTATAACTTGAGCTCTGGACGTCCGATTGACGTGCTGTTGACTTTTTTGGATTCGTCTTAGTGAGAAGGTTATTTTGGCTTACTCCGCTCGAGGTTTGGATGCAGATGGAGTACATTCGGGTTGGTTTTAGCTTAAAAACCAACCGGGTCCTTGGGACGAAAAAGCCAATAACTCTCAGACCGGGCGTCCGATTGACGCGCCGTCTATCGCGTTGAGTTCCTATTGACGAGACAGAACTTTGTGATACATCAAATATGGACTTCATGATAGTTGATGTATCGACCCCCTTGGATTGTGGAGCGGACCCTCCTGGAATCGAGCATGCTGTGTGCGGGAACCCTAGAGCTGGCTGCGACTGCGACGACGATGACAACTGTACTTGGATCCTTCATGGGTTCGGCAGTGAGGACAACTGTACTTGGATCCTACGTGGGTTCGGCAGCGAGGACGTCTGTACTTGGATCCTCCGTGGGTTCGGTAGCGATGACGACTGTACTTGGATCCTACGTGGGTTCGGCAGCAACAATTACTGTACTTGGATCCTACATGGGTTTGGTAGCGACGACATCTGTACTTCGATCCTATGCGGGTTCGGCAGAGGAGATGATTCAGAGTCTACATCAATCATCTCCACCCCTCTTCGTGATTAATATACATGTGTGAGATGAGTCTTGACTTTCAATCTTTATCTTCGATAATATTGACTTGCTTTCCTGAGTGGATTGGGACGTACTTTCCTGTGTGGATTGAGTTATACTTTCCTGTGTGGACTGGGTTGTACTTGAGCTCGTGAGTTGGAGCAGAACTGGAATTGATGAGTTAGGTATATGTATGGTTATATACCTAAGTAGTGTTGGTTGATACTTGTGTTCGTATATCTCCTTTTTGGTTTATCCTCTGTGGATTCTGGGAGACCTACGGGAGTCTCGGGGTCCCTATTGAGTATCTTATACTCACCCCTGCACGGGCTACACCCGCACTACATTGTGTTGGATGTAGACGATGGACAACACTGATCGTGGTTGAGGCTTGAGGAGCGGGATGGTACCCAGAGGTGGTCTATCAAGTGGGACGTACACGGAGAGGACGACTGGACTCGAGGAGCTGACGAGACTGTCTGTACTCACCCTTCATGTGGGAGTTCTGGAGGACGACTTAGTGGTTGCTACTTAATTTTCAGTTGTTGTACTTTCTTTTCAGTTGTACTGCACTTTCAGTTGGGTTTGTATACTAGCCCATTACTTTCTAGCACTTACTTGTATTTTCAGTTTACTTTGTATTTACTTCAGTTTGTGTACTCTTTGGTGTTTGTTTTCTTTATAAAGGCAATGACTTCCCTTTTATCGGGATTCACGCCTTTGGTGCTAGTCGCCAGCTCCTGGCCTATGGGAGGCGGGCTTGGGGTAGTCACGACACGGGTCCCGAGGACGGGTCGTGACATATTTATAAATATATGATATATAAATTTTATTTATATCATTCAACATTAGTGGTTATTTTAATTAATTAAAATGGATAACTATTATGCACTTTAAAATAGTTTTCATAAAAATGCGTTTTAATCCTAAAAATAAACTTATACTAAAATATAGTATAAATATGGTTTAAATATAAATAATTGGATGAAATATTAACTAAATAATACATATTTTAATTTTAAAATAAAATAAAATAATAATGAAACTTTTAAATTACTTAATTTATTAATTTAAATGACTGTTTTACAAAAATCGGTATTTTTCACCATTCATTGAAAAAACAATATTTTCCAAAAAAATCCCATAATTTCAGCCCAAGTAAATTTTAATATGATGATTTAAAAAATTAATTTAATTTTTTAAAATAAAATTTCTAAAATTTATAAATATTAATTATAATATTTTCTCATAAAAAGCAATAAAAATCATTTTTGAAGAAAACATATTTTTGAAGAAAACATATTTTTGAAGAAAACATATTTTTGAAGCATAAAATGACTCTAATGAAATTTGAGTAATTATTGTCACAAATTATTCTATACATTTATATGGTATAAAAATTTTTGATACATTTTTCATAATATGTTTATTCATATTCATACCACTAGTTTTGATATCTAGCTTATAATAGTCATGTTTAAATAATAACATTTTTATAATACATCATGATTTGTTTAATATCAGTGTTGTGTGTTGTAAATACTCTAGAACATAGTGTGATTGTAAAATCTTGGGGTTTTATACTTAAACTAATTTTTAAGAGTCTTATTATTATAATATTTAATAAAAAAGTTCCCTATACCTCCACACTTGAAGGATTTAAAAGGCAATTTTACTTTACATTTTCCTTTTCCTTTTCTGAATTTTTTGGATATAAGAGACATAACCCTTTTGTAGTCACCATATATCTCATATTTATCATCAAAATAACTATATTATTTAGGTTTTTCTTTTAAATAGAGTTTCCTTATGGCCTTAAAATCCATTTCTTCTTTCACCTTCTTTTTAAATGCATGATATTTTCTCATTTTATGGAAAATGTGAATATTATGTAGCTTATCAAGTAAAAGAGCATCCATATATTCAAGACAAGAGATATTAGGATAAAAAATATCAAGTAAATTCCTCATGAGTTTCTTTAAAATGGTGAAATCATCTTTTTTACCACCAAATCCTCTAATATTGATCAAAATTTCATTGATCGAGGTGAAGTAATCCTCAATGATTTCCTCTTCAGTATTTTAATATCATCAAACCCACTTATCTATATTTCCAGCTTATCTTTTTTGAATTTAACATTTAACTCATAACTAATTTCAATTTTATCCAATACTTTCTTGGTAGTTTGAAGTTTTATCACCTTAGTGAATACATTCTTTGTAAGTGACACAAGAATGAAATTTTTGGTGTTTCCATCAACTATAAGAATTCTTTTATAAAAAATTAAAATCTATTTACCCCTATATATAGGTGTAAAACCTAATTGATCAGAATCAAGAATTTCAGGACCAAGATATAACAAGTATGGAGGTATTCTATTCTTCTATAAATGAAATTTATGTTAATCAAATCTATGAAATCCTATACTATTCATAGAATTAATATCTCCCATTTTAATCACAAACACAGAGTATTAAAAATTGAATCTTTCACTCTAATACCAATTTTTAGTTATAATGGATCAAATGGCTACATTTATGGGGGGGGATTGATGTACCACAAATTTTAAAATCTCTTTTTTTATTTAGAAATTATTCTCTGGTAATGGTTAAGATCTAATTCCTTTTATTGAATATTTACACCCATACTTACATAATAAATGTTGAAAATAAACAAGAAAAAGGAATGTACCAATTTTTACAAGTTTCATCCTCAATGTGTAAGCTTACTCTTTTCTGTAGTTAGTTTTTATACCAATCTATTGATTTTACATTATAAATATAACACCAAATTTCACCGAGTAGGAAGGTATCCTCCTTATCTCCCACTAATTTCAATATTTTTATAATGATACCTCTAGTTATAATGAAACAAAAACATCACATATTGAGAAATAACTTAATCTAGATTCAGGTTACCTCAATAACAAATAACAAATCCTCCTCTTCGATTCAACATAAAAATATCCAGAGTATACAACTCACTCTTCAAGAATGGTCAACCCATATATTACCTAGAGAATAATCAATAAAGATATCGGTATATTCTTTCTGATTACATGAAAACCTTCAAAGGATTGTGTCTTCTTCTCATCTATGAAAAAATGGGAAAATAGATTTTTAAATTACATATAGCTTGATTTTAGGAACTAAATATTATTATTCATAGAGAGTTACCACCCTGGATGTTCTCTCTTATCTTTTTCTAAGTTTTTTCTTCTCTCAATCACCATACACTTTTTCTGTACAAGTGAAAAATTTAATTCAATATTCATTTCAATATTCCATAAATGGACATATTTCATGATGTCTCGAGCCTCCCTAAAAAAATTAAAATGATTAAATATCTATTTTAGTAACACACTATATTTTATACACTCCTCAGTAAACTGTTAATGTGGGTTAGTCTCCAATTCCCTCTCATATAAATTTCCAAATGTACCCTTTTTCTAATAGATTAAAGGAATTATGAAACACAACATATCAATGTCCAATAAAAATATATTTAAAAAAATTATTTGTGAATTCCATAAATTCCCATTCAATATCTCATCTTCTTTCTACCACCAAAGCCTAAAATCTACTCATCTTTAACATTCTATTGGATATAAGTATTTTTTTTCTACACACAATAACAATTAATATCTCAAAATCATTATTATTCAGACATTTAAAATCTCAACTTGAACCACAATAAGATTTTCATGTGATTATGGAATTTGGTTCTACAAAGAATTACATTTACATTATTATTTAAAACATATCAAATTTTAGTTATGTTCTCCCTTATTCAGTTTTTTAATGAAGGATCTTGTTCTTCATGATGTTAATATCGCAACCCCTTCATAAAGATTAAATCAAAATCCAATTATGATGTTTTAAACAAATAATATTGTCTTGTTTCCTATAGAATAATACTAAATCTAGAAATTCAGAATTTTATCTTATATAATTCTCAAAATATTAAAAATGGATGATCCTTTGGGGTTGGAAATTGAACCTTGTAATCCATAAATCATCCTTATATATAGAAAAAATGATCTTCATATAGTATTAAATGATTCTTAAACATAGATAGCGATTCTTTTGAAAAGTTTGAATAATTATTAAACAAACAAAGTGATGCTTATATAGAGGGATAAACCTTATAAATTTTATGATTCATCCTTACAAAATATAAGATTCATCCTTATAAATTCATCCATTACCTAAAAATGATCCATATACTTGAAGGGATATCTACATGCATTTTCCATATTTATGGCCTCAAAAGAGTGCATGATCCTTACATAAAAAGTTCTTAACCATTTTTCTACTAAAATTATAGCTTTCTATATTTCATAAAAACATATAACACAAGTTTAGATGGCCCCGCACTCGCCTGGTCCCCTCGCCTCGGCCCTTCTCTAGGGTTTCTCCCTTGGTTCTTCGCGGCGGCGGATCCTCATGGCGTTCCATGTCCTCGATCCGATTTGTCTCCTGTAGGTTCTTCATTTCATTTTTCTTTGTTTCACACTTGGTTTTATGTATTTTCTTCCCCGCGGTTCCTCTCCCAGGGGCGTCATCATCATTCGTCTTAGGGTTTTTCCCATGTGTTTCCCTTTTCTTTCTCCCTCTACGGCGATTTGAAGATCATTCCTTCTTCTCCTTGCCTCCGGCTCTATCATGTTTCCTTCGCCCTGGTTCGATCTTTGTCTCTTCCCTCGTGCAGCCCGAGTTTCATGCTTCCTCCTCCTCTGCCCTTTTGGACTTTACCATCGTATTAAGACCCAATCTTGGTCTAATAAGATGGTGACCTAGACTATTTGGTATGGTGACAGTGGAGTGCTGGTATGGATCTTTGGATGCTCGGGTGTTGGTTTGGCGTTGTCCGTTTTCTTAGGATCTGTTCGATTTATAGCCCTGTGATTTTTCTCGACTGTTCCCCCTTGATAGTGATGTGGTTTTCGACGGTCTGGTTTTGGAGGAGTTTGGTATTTCATCCTCATCAACGACGATGGTCTATGTTTGGAATGTTATGATGGTTGGTGTTTATGGTTTCAGTGATTTTGTTTCTATTGTAGTGACAAATGGAAGACGACAGCAAAGTGGTGATGTTTTTCGGTGGGTCGATGGTCTTCTACGGTTTCCGGTGGTTCCAGATCCCTTCCTCATCATTTTCCCTCTCTGTTCTCTGCCCTAGATCCAGATTCCACCATTATCTCCGAGGTGGAGCTGCGCGGTGGTATTCAAGGGCCTTTGGGATGCGAGTCTGAATGGGCAGCGTCGAGAGGTGGACGGTGACGACGAATCGACCGTCGATGGAATGGTTGTGTTCAGCTCTGGCGAGCCGTTGATGGTGGCTGGCATTGATGAGTGATGCCGACAACGTGATGATGGCAGTTTGGTGTTCGAGGGTTGGTCTCTCGGGCGGCTCAGCAGCACGTGGTCTGTAATCCGTTTTGACAGCTTCTTTGAATTTAAATATGAATTTTTAAAATCTTCGGGCACGGTTCTTAAATTCAGCAGTTGTGGGACGTGATGTTCTATTTCCTGGACTATGATATTTTTTTTACCAGATGGGTTGAATCTGGTGGTCTTATGTTAGGGTTCACACTCACCCCCTTAAAAGTGTTATTAGAAAATACAAAAATATGGATTGTGAGGATATTTCATAAAAAATTTATGAAACTCCCTAAAATCGTTTTTGTGCCTCTTAATTATTATAAAAAACATTCAAAATACCATCAATCAAATCTCATCAACCTTTGATAAATTTCAAACATTGTTGTAAATAAATACAACCTTTTTAACAATATCATTAGTCACTTCAAACTGTACCATGGTTTTTGGTTCTTGCTTCTTATACAATGAATAGTTATGTGAACCTATGTGTATTTCATACTTGGGTTGAGAGTGGTTTGGTTGGACTAGAGTTCTTCCTGAGTGATATGGAACCATTATGTTGTAGTGTTTTTACAAAGTATAGAGACATTTTTTTTATGATTTCTTTAAATGTCATGTAAGAATGTGAGTTTTAATATGACCTTAGAGTTTTTAGTTTGGTTTGAGTATAGGGATACCCAATTTTTATGGGAGACTTGGGATGGGGTGTAACCTAAAGAGTTTACTTGAAATAATTGAGATTGAATTTTGAGATTTTTTTCATGGGATGTTAACTATGTGGGATACAATCTATATACTAGGTTTGAGAGATCAATTATAACGAGTTTCCACTCAAAATAGAGGTAATTTGAATCTTAGCTATATGGTAGGGAACTTTCCCAACATATGCTTAGGACAAGTTTCGCTGTTATGAGGTTTTTTGAGAGAGAGGGCTAGCCCATACTTGTGGATACCTTATAGATAGTAAGCATGAGTGGATTATTTATATGATGAAAATGATATATGTTTATGGTGTGATCATGTTTTGTTCTAGGAATAATGGGTGATTTGTATGGGTGTAGAGTTGGGAAACACAATGGGTGTTTTTTACTAGAGGTACTTGACATGATCAGAGTGAATTATTTATTTATTAGGCATGTGACCCTAGTATTAATGGAATGTTACTCCTGGTATAATGAGTTTATTGGTATGATAGCATAACACTAGGGTGTGTACTTTCTCAGGTATGAGTTTTGTTAGGCAATGATGACCATTGTGTACCATTGGGAGAATAGTTTGTTATAAAGTCTCCTACAATGAGAGAGATAAAGAGTGTGTGAGTTTGATACTATCCACATGGTAGGTGGAATGGTATAATCTAAAATTGACCTTAGGTGGTGATATCTGTGATTTATTAGGAAAGATATTCTCCTAATGGAATGCGGGACATGCTAATTGAGAAGATTTAGATAATATTTGAGAAAATGAGATTTGGATGTTTGAGTCATGTTCCCTCTTGGTATGATCCATGATGATGATCATAAATGTTTGGTGGTTTCAAGAGATATCCTTCAAGTAGGAATATTAGGTCATCTGAATTGGGACATATGTTTAGTTCCTTGAGAACCGTATGAGGTGTAGGACCTTGAGAGTTGACTTTATGTTGGATAGGGTTTAATATTCCTTAGTTCCCTAGATTCTCATAGCGAGACCATGGTTTTTTTATGTAACTTAGAGGATTATCACACTTAGGATGTGATAAAAAATTATATGACCTTTGAAAAGGTTGTAGACACCTTGATTTGGTTAGAAGTGGATAAATAATTCAATCATTACAACACCATGATGTGTGTGAGTGAGAAAAGTAATTATCTAAGAATATTAATGCATGGATTAACCAGTGATAATTTGTGTATTGTGGTATTATTGTTGTAGGAAACGTGGCCTCTATGGGTGTATAATAGAATGAATGTGCTATAACCCTTAATGTTTGGAAATCATGGTGGGATGAATATTGGATGATGCGGTATGCCGACGATTTGGATAGTTTGTTAGAATAATCAAGGAGGTTAGATAGTACCGCAACTATAGAAATTTCATTGAAAGTGACTTAATGAAACATTTAATGGTAGTGTGAATTCTGTATTAGGGTGGAATTCAAGTGTCACATGGTTTCAAGTTAGGTTACTGATACTAAAATATGTCTTCTAGGAATAGGTACTGTGAAAGAAGATCATTAATATATCTTAGATAGTGGATTTTTAGAGAACTATGATGTAACCAACCCTAGAGAAAGTCTCAAGGTATGGGTATATTAGAATATAACATGTAAGTATTATGATTACTAGAACTTGGTTGATAAAAAATTTCATGTAGTATCATGATCATGAATCAGGAATGGGAGAAATTTTATAGTGGGGACACACTATAGATGGAAAAAGTGTGCAATTATAATTTCAAGATAATCTTTGTAGAAGTTGAAGGTGATGTTCTAGTAGACCCAACTCGAGGGTGGTTGTGGTTTTTATATCATGGATTTAATTAAAGAGGCCATATTTTTTTCAGTAAATAGAAAATACCCAGATATGAGTATTGATTGATGATGTTCTGGTAGATTTATTATGTTTGGAAACTAATGGGTTTGATTTTTGGGTTATGGTTTGGTGGAATGATTGGGTATGAATCTAGAGAAATGAACTATTAGGGTGATTGGGTCTGTATAATTTTATTACTTTTAGGGAATAATTACAACTAATGAAAGAGAGTGTGTATTTTCATTATAAGTATAGTCTTAGGTGTGAGGTTGTATTTTCTAATGTGAATAGATGGTATGTGGTTAGACATATCACCAAGCAAGTGATATTATGGTTTAAACCAATTACATAACTACTAGTGTATGAAATCAATGAATTGATAATTCATGAATGTCATCGAGAGTTGGGAACCATTGTAGAGTTAGAGAAAGTATTCGGAACTGCGATACGTAACCCATTAGGTTTTTTAGAGGCAGTTGGTGTCATGGGGTATTGAATAGTTTATTTCACACATGATTTATCATGATTAATTATATGAGTATTGACACAAATCATAAGGGTGATGACTATCCTTTATGATGGTCCAAAGTACATGCATCTAAGATTCACATGTTTTTCTAGTTTGGGTGTAATATTGGGTCAACCATAACCAATGGAAGATCAAAAGTTTGAGAATGCATCTAATATTAGTGATTCATCCAATTCATAGAAAATATATGGAGAGGCTTCTTGGTGATGATAAGGGTTCTAGTGGGGAGTTTCTAATGAACCACAATAGTAAGTGTTGTTGGAATTAAGAATTATTCACTTTTCCATAAAAGTGGAACCTAGTGTGATTTGAATTCCTGAGTTTGGATCAATAATTTGACTTTTTATACATGTTTGAAATATTGTAAAGGAAGTTAATAAGGTTTAATCTTTGGTAGATGGGGCTTGAATAATGTTTTAAGGGTTCAGGAGTCGGTAGAATATTAGCTGATGGCTATAGAGGACTACCGTGTACCTGATCTGGGTTTATCGAGTACACGGTGAAGGTGAATAGAGTGTAGGACCTATGGCTAGTTCTATATGGTGTCTAGTGATGGTGTACTAAGAACACAATTCTTCCAAGACCCTTTTTTAGTGGGGGGATGGTAATTTTTCCTTTTAAAATGATGAACTATTTAGGGGTTTCCCTTTTGGTGGTCATCTGAAGTAGGGGAGGCCAAGCTTATATACCCCTCTTTTATTATCCTTATTGTTATAGGTTCTTGGTATCTAGGTAGATATTTATTATTAGATCAAGGTTAGTTATCTTCCCTCTCATCATATTCCTTTAGTACTTTCCCTCTTATTCTAATTTTGGAAAATATTACCAAGGGATTTAGAGATGGTTCCACCGAAGCATGGTGGAATCGGGTTAGGGTGATAGGAATTAACATGGCTTGGAAAGAGGAGGCATCAAGAGGATGAAAACACATGTATTCATGCAATTTTTATTAAGGTAAGTTTATTCCCTATTTTTTTTATTTTCTATAAAATTTGTGTGGATTCAATTATTGAATTTATATTGGGTGTTGTGTTTTTGGTCAATAGTGGACTCAGGGGTGTGTTGGGAGTAATGCACACCTAATTACTCATGGTTTTGGTGTCATTACACTATTGGGTGAGATATTCCTCATTTATTCCTAATTTAATTAATATAGTTTAATTATCTTAATTAATTCTATTTTTTTATAATTAATTAAATAGGTTATTTATTAGATATAGGGCCTTATGTGGATGGTTGATAGTTGGTATGGGATTAATAAAGTTTAACTAATGATTGAGTAACTATGCTTTAGGGGATACTTTTTTATTGAGGTAAGTGGTTCCTAATATTATCAATTTATATTTTTTTTACTATATTTAATGGATGAAAGGCATGGGTAGGCTGGTGTAAGTGACCTGATAGGGAACCATGAGTCAGTTTCCCTATATGATCCTAGGTTAAGGAGTTAGTTAGGATCTTATAAAAACCTTAGGTATTATACATATGTGCTGATCCACTGATTTCTATTTAAACTAAATGAGAGGCTTGTTTGGTAGGATAAGAAACTATGAGGGGGTTCCCCTTCCTTGAGATTTGTCTCTTTGGACTTAGTATATTGAGTGTTAAGTTGGTATAATTATTTCATATCGATTCCCCTGATCCTTTTGTGTTGAGTATATGGCCATGATGCCTTGATAAATAGAGATATACTAAGGGAATGGAACTATGTGGGGGTGTCTTAGTCCCTATCTTATATCGTGAGACTTGATTTGAATTATCAAGTATTCCTAAATGATATAACTCATGTGTTTGTTAGAAATAGTGGTGATCTACCATTTTTTATAAGAATTTTGTTTAGAAATGTCACGACCCGACCCTACCCGGGCTCGAGCCGCAACTACCCCAAGCCCGCCTCCATAGGCCAGGGGATGGAGACCAGCGCCAAAGGCATAATAACTCGGGGATTCCTTTTCTTAAGTACCTGTACACACACACGCAGCACACTCAATGAAAAAGTGCAGAGTAAAAAGAAAAGACAAGTAGAGTAAAGTGAAACTGCTATATATAAACCACAAAATGCATCGACCTCTAAAAGTACAAAGTAAAAGCTAAAGGTACACTGAAAAGAAAAGGGAAAAACATGCACCCAACCAGAAAAGGTGCCACAACCCGGAAACAAGTAAACAAAAGAAAAACAGCTCGAAGAGTTCCCCACCTGGAACCCGACTCCGACCACCGCACGCGGTCCAAGCTCCTGAACTCCTAAGATCCGCTGAAGTCACGACCCACCTGTCTGTCGTCTGCAAGGGCACACCAAGTGCGGACAAATCCCAAGCAGGGGTGAGTATAAAAATACTTAGTAGGATACCCTGAAGGCTCGAGGGAGCAACAAAGGAGGTACCGAAGGGTGAGCAGTAGAGCGAACAGGGAAAAGTAAAGGGGTACAACCGAGAGTGCAATAAGAGTACAACAAGGAGTGCAGTAAAGAGTACAGCTCAACCCAACAAGAGGAAAGACGGTAGACTCGTACAGACACAAGGAGCTGGAAACGGTGTGAAGGTGAACTTTCCGTCGAGTTTTCGCTACCTATAGTAGGAGAGTAGACTCATCCAACCAAGAGAAGCTAGACACGGAAAGCACGTGGCATACCCCGCGCGTCTTCGCCTCTCCTGGAAGGAGAGTAGACAAAACCCAAGAAGTGGGTACTGGAACAAGGTATACATACATATATGCTCTGTCAAGAAGCCCGAACAAGATCGTAAGGGGATCTCCATCCCGTATCTCAGCCCAAGAAGGTGAGTAGCCAAAAGTCCCAAAAGTAAACACCATCGATGCCCAGCATCCTGCATGTCTGCCTCGAACTGCAAGTCAAAAGGGCTCAAATCACCGCACCTTGACACTATCCTCTTTGGAAGGGACTGACTCACCCACACGGTTTTAGGTCGCATCGCAAGGACACATCTCGGCGGGGAAAGTGCCCCTCGTACTTGAGAGTTCTGGGGGAACGTCAAGCCACACCTCGTCACTGCCCTGTAGTCGAGAGGTCTCCTCAAAGTCGACAGGCAAACCCCTGCCCAGCCCCGCTGGAGGGTCCTTGGAAGTCGATGGGTTCCCACTACAGGGAGACCCGGCAAGAGTCGACGGGTGCCACACTCTCCAGCCCGTAACATGGTAAACCACTGGAGGGTGACCCGGCTAAAGTCGATGACAGGACCACTGCCCAGCCCAGCTGAAGGTAACCCGGAATCGGGGACCACTGCCCAGTCCAGCTGGAGGTAAGCCCGACATCGGGGACCACTTCCCAGCCCAGCTGGAGGTAAGCCCGACATCGGCGACCACTTCCCAGCCCAGTTGGAGGTAAGCCCGACATCGGGGACCCCTGCCCAGCCCCGATGGAGGTAAACCCGGAACTGCTCTGGCCATCCCTGCTGGATGGTACTGCTCGGTGAACACCACTATACTGGCCATCCCTGCTGGATGATACAACTGGCGAGCCCTGCTCGAAACAACCTCAGCCCTGCTGGTAACAACCTTAGCCCTGTTGGAAACAACCTCAGCCCTGCTGGAAACAACCTCAGCCCTGCTGGAAACAACCTCAGCCCTGCTGGAAACAACCTCAGCCCTGCTGATAACAATCTATTGGGTAGAGGACCGGTGCCCACGTAAAGTGTTGGTCACACCGAATCCACAAGAACTCAACCAGGGAACACAGAGTGACGAGAGAATCTCCCCAGGCCTCACAAGGTGATCAGTATCCAATCCGCTGAGTCACTGTCGAAGCGGACTAAGACAACTCATCCCAGAAAGTGGGAAAACACCCACACTGTATGAACACCCATAGTCGCAAGCGGTGCTGCAGTCCGATGAAAGGGCACGGTACTGAAACCCCTCACAGATGAAGAAACAGAGGAACCAAACCATCTATGCCAGCCAAACGAGAACAGCACCAGGGGAAAACTCAACACTGCTGGTCAACAGATGAGAACAGGACCAGGGGAAAACTCAACCCTGCTGGTCAACAGACGAGAACAGGACCAGAGGAAAACTCAACCCTGCTGGTCAACAAAGGGACCCTCCACGTCGCGAGAGGTCAAAAGTACGTAAAGCAGAACACAGAATGCACATGGGGCCCACACAACGTGTGACCCCAAGTCCACCCCAACCAAGCGCACAAACATTCTCAGGTAAAAAAAACCACCTGTACCTCCAAGCGTTCCCGTATACTCCCAGAGTATACCACGTTCCAGCCCAAAGGCTATCGTGCACATGGAACCCAACGTCAATGCAAAGGCATAACATAACAACTCCAAAATGCCACCTCAACGAATGAGGCATAGCCAACCACATCTCTTTAAACACCAACATCACTCTCCCAGGAGTGAACACGATCTCACGCCAAGGGTTCTCTACAAACACCGTAGGAAGAACCAACACCGTTACACCTTTCATATTCCACATTTAAATAAAATCTCAAAGGAGACTCCACACATCCCAACGAATTTCACCATTGTAATCTTCTCGGAAAAACACGCGAGATATACTACTTACTCGCCTCAAACGGATATCCGACAGAAAAAGCGCCAACACCGCCTTACACCCGAACGACGTCCCATGATCCCGAGCCTCGGCCCCAAAAATAGTCGGGCACATCGCTCCATTGCGATCCCCTTGGGAAACACGTCAAAAAGACTGCTCCCTTGAGCGCAACAAAAATTTGGAGAAAAAGATGCATTCTGGCGCACCACACATGAGCGGTTATACATGGGACCTGCATCCCGGTCCTGAAACATAACTAACAGATCGCATCGTTGCGATCCTCTCAAAAAAGTACACAAGATGGACTATTAACTTGTCCAAAACGGTCACCTGATGATAGAGATGGAAAATCACCGTCAGCGCCCAAACAAACCTCATGGGGCCCGCACCATCGTGCAGAATTAGAGCGGGCGGATTGCACCATTGCAATCCCCTCGGAAAAACATCCAGAATCGACTGCTCGTACACCCCGAACGGATGCCCGATGAGAAATTCGCTAAACACTGCTCGCAGCTCAACAGACGGGTTGTGGGGTCCACGGCTCAACTCTGGCTTCAATGCCCAAAACCACAATGGAAAACTCCGGCTCGATGCCAGGGTCGCAACATCACTGACGGCGCTCAAAACGGACGTCGGACGCGTCCGCGCCGTCCAAAACAAGCCCCCCCGGGAAAACATCAATTCACTTAACGGTCATGCCACGCTCCCGAGCCCCTCGTTTAGGGAATTAAAGTTCCCCTAAACCATCTCAAAAAATTCCTCTCATCACTACGGTTCCACTTCCGCAGACGGCGCATCAAACAGACGCGCCGTTTAGGAGATACGGCCCCCCGAATGCAAGGGGGCCAAAAGGGCCGGTCCAGACCGGCCGGCCCCGTCCAGACCGGCAGTTCGAACCAACCAGCCGCGGCCCGCACCAAATCCACCAGACCCTACCTCGGGCCCGGTTTTCAAATGGACTGGCCACCCTGGCCGATCCCCCTTGGTCGCGTCGCGTCAACAAAGACCCATGAAGCACGGGTCTTGCTCCCCTGGGGTCACCGCCTGCTACCGAAGACCCGCCGCGCGCCGCCTCCGCCAGCCTCCGCCGGCCTCCGCCCGCCATCCGTGATCCCCGACCGACACCGCACGCCGCAGCTCGCCCACAGTCACCTCCGTCGGCCTCACCCACTCGCCCTCACGCCGACGCCCTTAGGAGACCGAGTCTGAACACCCCACAGTCGCGCCTCGCTGCTCACCCGACCACCGCACTCGGCGGCTCGAACCCGCCGGAAAAAACAAACCCAAATACCCACGAACTTCGACGGACGACGGGGATCAGCTCCGAACTCCGATTTCAATTCCGAAAAGAGTGATGGAAAGAACATTAATTATAATACACTATTATGGGATTTGTTCGAAGATCAAACAACAACTTGATGCATATAATCAAACTCAAAGAGGGGTTCGGGATTGAAAACTCAAACGAACACCGCCTACCTCGATGGGCTTCGCCTGACGCTTCCCGCGCGATCCGCCACCGTGCCGCTGCCTTGCTGGAGGGGAGGAGGAGCTTGAGGGGGCTTCCTTGAAAGTTCTTCCACCAGAGGGGTGCCAAAGGAGAAGGATGGGGTGGGGTTGTTTTAAAAAGAAAATTAAATTAATTAAATTTTAATTAATTTGATCCTTAATTTTAACCTGCATCCGAAACTCTCAACGGGGTCGAGGTTAAACCTCCCCTAGGGTAAACACCACTTCCCGAGCACAACGGCGGTCTCAGAATTTCAATCCGAGGCCCGTTCAAAAGTTATTAAACTTAACACCCGCAGCTGCCAAATTATGAAAGTGCCCCTGGGGCCATTCTTCACAGACGGGCTACGCCCGCAAAAGTTACACCCATTCTAGGGTAAACGGAATGCTCCGAACTCAATGGTGCCCTCAGTTTTCCAATCCGAGCCACCATTTAAGATATACTTGAGTTAATCCATTAAATGAATAAATTAATTATTTAATTTATCCATTCCACGCTCCGATAGAAAGCGAGGGGTCCAAACGTCCCATGCCGACATACTTTATGTCTTTCCTAGGGTAAAAACCCCATTTTGGACCCATCCGTGTACTCAGATCTCTGATCTGAAACTCCATTTAGTAGTTATCCCATTTATTTGGTGTTCCCAACGTGAACGCACTAAAAATTTAATTCCAGCCACACCGGGGCTCGGAATCGCACGCCGTCTGAAGGAGCTGCTCTGGAATAACATCAAGAATAATCCGAAGTCTTTTATAACAAAAACCGAGTTCTTAAATAATTCCCTCCTTCAAGCTTTTCGTCCCCGAAAAGCAAAACTAGGGAACAACTCAGGGTACTAAGCCCACACCTGGCTCTCCCGTACCCAGAAGAACTCTTGCACAGTTCTGTACCACCGCACACAGACCAAAAGATTTGATCTGTTCAAGTGAGGTCTGCCCTTGTCGATGACTCGCCTAGGAGCACGCACACATCTCCTCAGGTAATCCTTGCGGGAGATGTCGTGCACCCACTCCTGACTTTGGGGGTCAGGGCAAGGCGGTAGACAGCATCTCCATCCCTTCGCACGGTCTCCAATGGCCCGAAGGCCCTCGGGGGTAGCTCACCTCCACGGATGAACCCCTACGTCGCACACCACGACTGGAATCACCGCCCGCTCCTGGAACAAGGCCCGGTGATTCCCTCCTTCAGAATACCCATCTGGTGAAACACCTAATGATATCTGGTCACACAAGTTTTCATAGTCGATGTCTCTCAACCAAGACTCTCTTACACGACCGGAAGTGAAGGTGTCAACACCATCGACTAAAGCGGAAGGTTACACACCACTACAAGAAAACTGCCGTTTAGCGGCGGTTTGCGTTTCGGGCCGGCATTTTGCAGCGGTTTTTAAAACTGCCGCGAAAAAACCGCCGCTAAACGGCAATTTTTTTTTTATTTTTTTTATTTTTTTAATTTTATTCGAGGATTAGCAGCGATTTTTTAAAAAACCGCTGCGAAATAGCGGCGGTTTTAGTAAAACCGCCGCGAAATGAAATGAAAAAATAAAAAAACATGAAAAACCCCGAAATCACTAAAACAACCATAACTTTTGATCCGGGCGTCCGTTGAAGTGCCACGACCAGTCAAATCGAAGCTCATGAAGAGATATAGAGGCACATATAATCAAAACTGTGAGACGGTCTAAGGTGCAGAAGATATTAGAGTTATAAGAAAGTTGAAAAAAGTTATCTAACTTCAAACAGCCATAACTTTCGCTCCGGGTGTCCGTTTGGGCTCTACCACATATCAAATCGAAGCCAGCGAAAAGATCTATGCACCAGATCAACACAAGCTAGCTTCTGTCATGTTTTTCGACCCCAAAACCCTGTTTTCGTCACCAGTGTCCCGTCAAACTTGTCTTCAAACGGACCTAACTTTCGATCCACGTGTCAGTTCGGCCTTCTCCACCTGCCAGATCATAGCTCGTTCCATGAGCTTCAGTTTGACTGGTCGCGGCGCCCACATGCACTCCTAGATCATATGTTATGACCTTTTTAGTGGGTATCAGGTTTGTTATATTTTTCAATACCTCGTTTCTAGCAACCGTTCCCCGTCAGCTTTTTTTTAAATGGTCATAACTTCCGATCTGCCTGTCCATTCGGACACTTTCACCTTTCAGGTCGAAGATCGTTTCAGGATCTTTGATTTGATAGGTCGTGGATCTAAAACAGACTCTCGGATAATAAGTTATCTCCGTTAAAGTGAGTCAAATGTTTTTGTCTCTTTATGACCGTTTTGACGGGTTTTAACGGTAGCTCCATTTATTACTGTTTATTTGGGTTTCCATGACTTGTTATCTTTATCAATGGTTTTTTTGTGGGTTATTATGATGATTATGTTAAATTATTAAAGAGTTTTCCAGAGTTGTCATGAGTTTTCATGCGTTCTCATTCTTTCTAATGCCTCATTCTTCATATGCTTCTCCATTCTTTTTCATGCGTTTTCATGATTTTTCATCCCTTATCACGTCTTTTCATACTTTTTCATGTGTTTCCTTTATTATTTATTATTTATTATTTATAATATACTTTAATTTATTTATTATCTTATTTGTAACTGGTAATTTATTATTTATTATTTATTATTTATTATTTATTATTTATTATTTATTATTTATTCTTTATATTTATTAATTATTTATGTTTATTAATTATTTATGTTTATTAATTATTAATTATTTATTATTTATATTTATTTATTAGTTATTAGTTATTAGTTATTATTTATTATTTATTATTTATTATTTATATTTATTTATTATTTAT
Source organism: Viscum album (assembly GCA_963277665.1). Lineage (NCBI taxonomy): Eukaryota > Viridiplantae > Streptophyta > Magnoliopsida > Santalales > Viscaceae > Viscum > Viscum album. The sequence continues at coordinate 1,871,428,979 of OY728163.1, forward strand.
TATTTATTATTTATTATTTATTATTTATTTTTTATTTTTTATTTTTTATTATTTATATTTATTTATCATTTATATTTATTTATCATTTATATTTATTTATTATTTATTATTTATATTTATTTATTATTTATTATTTATATTTATTTATTATTTATTATTTATATTTATTTATTATTTATTATTTATTATTTATTATTTATTATTTATTATTTATTATTTATTATTTATATTTATTTATTATTTATTATTTATATTTATTTATTATTTATTATTTATTATTTATATTTATTTATTATTTATTATTTATTATTTATTATTTATTATTCGTTATTCATTATCGATTATTGATTATTGATTATTGATTATTGATTATTGATTATTGATTATTGATTATTGATTATTTATTATTTAATATTTAATATTTAATATTTATTATTTACTATTTATTATTTATTATTTATATTTATTTATTAGTTATTATTTATTAGTTATTATTTATTATTTATTATTCTTTATTTATTATTTATTATTTATTATTTATTATTTATATTTATTTATTATTTATATATATTTATTATTTATTATTTATATTTATTTATTATTTATGATTTATTATTTATTATTTATATTTATTTATTATTTATTATTTATTATTTATTATTTATTATTTATTATTTATTATTTATTATTTATTATTTATTATTTATTATTTATATTTATTTATTTAATATTTAATATTTAATATTTAATATTTAATATTTAATATTTATTATTCATTATTGATTATTGATTATTGATTATTGATTATTGATTATTGATTATTGATTATTGATTATTGATTATTTATTATTTACTATTTACTATTTTTTATTTTTTTATTTTTTATTTATATCTATTATTTATTATTTATTATTTATTATTTATATCTATTATGTATTATGTATTTATTATTTATTATTTATTATTTACTATTTAATATTTAATATTTATTATTTATTATTCCTTATTTATTATTTATTATTTATTATTATCGAGTTTATATCTATTATTTATGTATTATTTGTTTTTTCAATTAATATATATAAGTATATTAAATTCTATTTATTAACCACATGGCGAGCTTGCTGGAATGGTAAAGTCTTTGAAAAATATGCAAGAGGTTAGGGGTTCAAATCTCACCAAATGCAGAATTTCTTTATATTGCATGGGCATGCATGGGAATGGGATGTGCATGCATGGATAAATAAAGTAAATAAAATAATATGAAATAAATAAATAAATAAAATAAAATAAATACGAAATAAAATAAATAAATAATAAATACGAAATTAAATAAATAAAATAAATAAATAAAATAAATACGAAATAAAATAAATACGAAATAAAATATATAACATAAATAAATACGAAAAATAAATAAATAAATAAATAAATACGAAAATAAATAAATACAAAAAATAAATAAATAAAAAAATAAAAAATAAATAAATAAAAAAAATAAATAAAAAAAATAAAAAAAATAAATAAATAAAATAAATAAATAAATAATAAAATAAATAAATAAATAAATAAATAAATAAATACAAAAAATAAATAAATAAAATAAATACGGAATAAATAAATAAATAAATATATAAAATTAAAAATAAATAAAATAACAAAAATAAAAAAAATAAAAAAAATAAAAAAATAAAAAAAATAAAAAAAATAAAAAAAATAAAAAATAAAAAAAATAAAAAAAATAAAAAAAATAAAAAAACCGCCGCGAAACGTTCTGCGACGGTTTTGAAAACCGCCGCGAATAGTTTCCCGACGCACGATTTAGCGGCGATTTTTGAAAACCGCCGCCAATCGATTTTGCGGCGGTTTAAACCGCCGCGAAACGAAAAAAACCGCCGCTAAATGCATTTTTTGCCGTAGTGCACCTTCTACTCTACCAACATAGGGTTACACCCGACGCCCTGCGTCACCCTGGTAACACCTCAAGCAAGGAGCAGGGAGAAAAGAATTTCACACGCAGAGTCTAACAATTCTACTGCAAAAAGTAGAAGAGTTGTAGAGCGTACCTCTTATTACCTCATGCTCTGCGGGATCGTAGACATCCAAAGATCACGGCTGTCCGCGGTCCCAACCATCAGCTCCCAGAGCCTGACGTGGACCGCCTAGTGGTGATGGGAAGACCTCGTAAGGTTGTCCTCCACTTCCAGCTCCTCCCACTCCTCTGCTAGCACCACCTCTCTGGGTACTACTCTGATCACGGCGCTGCCTCTGTCATGGTGGTGCACCTACTGCCTGCCCTAAGCTCTCTGCACACCTGGTCGGGAAGTCCCGTGCTAGGTGACATCGCCCATCGCATGTATAACACCGAATCTCTCTGGGATGTACTGGTGCCCTCCGGCGCCACTGTGGTGTACGACCACACCCATGAGTCCGATTGTCAGAAAGCCACCTGCGTCGAGGTTCTGCTTGCCGACGCCCGCTAGCTGCGGCAGACGTCTCGGCTCCAACGTGCCTGCCACCACCACCAACTCTAGAACATGGCGGGAAGCTCTTTGTCACCAGCGCCTGCTCTAGCACCCCGACAGATGTGGAAATTCCCAAGGGTACTATGACAACACGAATCTCTCGACGGAGACCCTGCTCAAACTTCCGCGCTCGGATGTTTTCGTCATGGACCAAGTCCGGGTAAAAGCATGCACGGTCTGCAAAACTAGCCACGTACTCGACCACCGTCATCCCTCCCTATTGAAACTACAGGAGCTCCTGAATCCGAACGGAGCGTAAGCAGGAGGGGAAAAACTTTTCATGAAACAACGAATGAAAGTCGCCCCACAAAAGCGACGACTCATCAAGAAACTGAGTCACCAGACTCCACCAATGCCAAGCTGCTCCATGAAAAAGGTTGGCTGCCAAATCCACTCTCTGATATATCAGTGTCTACACAAGACTGAAAAGGTGAACCACTATCTCTAGCTAAACCTCTACTGCCAGAGGGTCTGGCTCACCACTGAACCTCAGCGGTCCCTGCCGCTGGAACTCGCAGAGCACGCTCAACCTGCGCTCAAGTTCAGCCTGATCTGCTGAAGCTGTCTGCTGCTCACCAAGTGGGGGTGCTGCTACCGGCCCACCCGAAGAAAGGGGCTCGCATGATGGGTCTTGGACTGAGGCCTCGTAGCTCACAGGGTCGTCGTCATTCACCAAAGCTGGTATCTTGGCTGGCTGTCTTCACGGAGACATCCTGAATATTATCAAAGAGTGTCGCGGTTAGATGAGCATATATGTATATACCAATAACAACGATGGGAAGATGACTCAAGAAGGACAATCAAAGACTCAATTCCATGTGATGCAAAAACCAATTTTCCCTACAACAAGTGTCTCAACATGCCGAGTCGACAAGTGGGTTATCAGGGTTCTGGTGAATGGATACGTCAGCCGCCGCACCATCACTGGACTCCCTGGCCTGACAGCCGCTCTCGAGACACATTAACACTATTTCCCTAGGTCCCAACTAATTCCTCTTTTAGGGACGTCCGCACAACATCCCAAGGAACAAACCACCTCTGATACCACTTTGTCACAACCCGACCCTACCTGGGCTCGAGTCGCAACTACCCCATGCCCGCCTCCATAGGCCAGGGGCTGGCGACCAGCGTCGAAGGCACAATAACTCAGGGAGGACTTTGCCTAAGTACCTGTACACACACACGCAACACACTCAATGTAAAAGTGCAGAGCAAAAATAAAAGACTAGCAGAGTAAATTGAAACTGCTATATATAAACCACAAAGTGCATCGACCTCTAAAAGTACAAAGTAAAAGATGAAGGTACACTGAAAAGAAAAGGAAAAAACACGCACCTGAACAGAAAAGGTGCCACAACCCGGCAACAGGTAAACACAAGAAAAACAGATGGAAGGGTCCCCCACCTGGAACCTGACTCCGACCACCGCACGCGGTCCAAGCTCCTGAACTCCTAAGCTCCGCTAAAGTCATGACCAACCTGTCCGTCGTCTGTAAGGGCACACCAAGTGCGGGCAAATCCCAAGTAGGGGTGAGTATAAAAATACTCAGTAGGATACCCCGAAGGCTCGAGGGAGCAACAAAGGAGGTACCTAAGGGTGATCAGTAGAGAGAACAGGGAAAATAAAGGGGTACAACCGAGAGTGTAGTAAGAGTACAATACGGAGTGCAGTAAAGAGTCCAGCTCAACCCAATAAGAGGAAAGAAGGTAGACTCTTCCAGACACAAGGAGATTGAAATGGTGAGAAGGTGAACTTCCTGTCGAGTATTCGCTACCTATAGTAGGAGAGTAGACTCATCCAACCCCGAGAATCTAGACACGGAAATCACGTGACATACCCCGTGCATCTTCACCTCTCCTGGAAGGAGAGTAGCCAAAACCCAAGAAGTGGGTACTGGAAAAAGGTATACATACATATATGCTCTGTCAAGAAGACCAAACAAGATCGTAAGGGGATCTCCGTCCCGTAGATTAGCCCAAGAAGGTGAGTAGCCAATAGTCCCAGAAGTAAACACCATCGATGCAAAGTATCCCGCACGTCTGCCCTGAACTGCAAGTCAAAAGGGCACAAATCACCACACCTTGACACTATCCGCTTTGGGCGGCACTGACTCACCCGCACAGTTTTAGGTCGCATCACAAGGATGCGTCTCGGTGGGGAAAGCGCCCCTCGTACTTGAGAGTTCTGGGGGAACGTCAAGCCACACCTAGTCACTACCCCGCAGTCGAGAGGTCTCCTCAAAGTCGACAGGAGACCCCCTGCCCAACCCCGTTGGAGGGTCCCTAGAAGTCAACGGGTTCCCACTACAGGGAGACCCGACAAGAGTTGACGGGTGCCACACTGCCCAGTCCCATAACAGGGTAATCCACTGGAGGGCAACCCGGCTAAAGTCGGAAACGAGACCACTGTCCAGCCCAGCTAGAGGTAACCCGACATTGGGGACCACTACCTAGCCCAGCTGGAGGTAAGCCCTGCATCAGGGACCACTGCCCAGCCCCGCTGGAGGTAAGCCCGAAACTTCTCTGGCCATCCCTGATGGATGGTACTGCTCGGTGAACAACTCCGTACTGGCTATCCCTGCTGGATGGTACAACTGGAGAGCCCTGCTCGAAATAACGTCAGCCCTGCTGGAAACAACCTCAGCCCTATTGGAAACAACCTCATCCCTGCTAGAAACAACCTCAGCCCTGCTGGAAACAACCTCAGCCCTGCTGATAAAAACCTCCTGGGTAGAGGATCGGTGCCCGCGTAAAGTGTTGGTCACACATAATCCACAAGAACTCTACCAGGGAACACGGAGTGACGGGAGAATCTCCCCAGACCTCACAAGGTGATCACACTCCAATCTACTGAGTCACTGTCGAAGTGGACTGAGACAACTCATCCCAAAAAGTGGGAAAACACCCACGCTATACGAACACCCGTAGTCGTAAGCGGTGCTGCATTCTGATGAAAGGGCACAGTACTGAAACCCCTCACAGATGAAGAAACAGAGGAACCAAGCCATCTCTGTTGGACAAATGAGAACATCACCAGAGGAAAACTCAACCCTGATGGTCAACAAATGAGAACAGGACCAGGGGAAAACTCAACCCTGCTGGTCAACGGACGAGAACAGGACCAGGGGAAAACTCAACCCTGCTGGTCAACAAACGAGAACAAAGGGACCCTCCACATCACGAGAGGCCAAAAGTACATAAAGTAGAACACGAAACCCACATGGGGCCCACACGACCTGTGACCCAAAGTCAACCCCAACCAAGCACACAAACATTCTCAGGTACAAACAACCACATGTACCTCCAAGATTTCCCGTATACTCCCAGAGTATACCACGTTCCATCCCAAAGGCTATCGTGCACACGGTACTCAACGTCAATGCGAAGGTGTAACGTAACAACTCCAACCTGCCACCTCAACAGCTGATGCATGACCAACCACATCTCTTTAAACACCAACATCACTCTCCTAGGAGTGAACACAATCTCACGCCAAGGGTTCTATGAAAACACCACAGGAAGAACCACCACTAGTACACCTTTCATATTCCACATTTAAATGATATCTCAAAGGAGACTCCGCACATCCCAACGGATTGCACCGTTGTAATCCTAAAGGAAAAACATGCGAGATAGACTACTTACTTGCCTCAAATGGATATCCGACGGAAAAAGCGCCAACACCGCCTTATGCCCGAACGACATCCCGTGATCCCGAGCCTCGGCCCTGAAAACAGTCGCGTGCATCGCACCATTACGATCCCCTCGGGAAACACGTCAAAATGACTGATCCCATGAGCGCAACAGATATCCGGAGAAAAAGATTTATTCCGGCGCACCGTAGATGAGCGGTGCTATGTGGGACCTACATCCCGGTCCCTAAACACAACTAACGGATCGCACTGCTGTGATCCTCTTGAAAAAGTACACAAGATGTACTATTCACTTGTCCAAAATGTTCGCCCGGTGATAGAGATGGAAAATCACCGTCAACGCCCAAACAGACCTCGTGGCTCCCGCACCATCGTGTTGAATTAGATTGGGTGGATTGCTCCATTGCAATCCCCTCGGAAAAACATCCAGAATCGACTGCTCGCACGCCCCGAACAGACGCCCGATGAGAAAGTCGCTAAATGCTGCTCGCAGCTCAACAGAAGGGTCGTGGGGCCCATGCCTCAACTCCGGATTCAATTCCCAAAACCACAATGGAAAACTCCGGCTTGACGCCAGGGTCGCAATGCCACTGACGGCGCTCAAAACGGACATCGGACGTGTCCGCGCCGTCCAAAACAAGACCCCCTGGGAAAACGTCAATTCACTTAACGGTCATGCCGCGCTCCCGAGCCTCTCGTTTCGGGAATTAAAGTTCCCCGAAACCATCTCAAAAAATTCCTCTCATCACTATGGTTCCACTTCCATAGACGGCGCGCCAAACAGACGTTCCGTTTAGGAGATACGGCCCCCCGAATGCAAGGGGGCCCAAAAGGGCCGGTCCGGACCGGCGGTCCGAACCAACCAGCCGCGACCCGCCCCAAAGCCATCGAACCCTGCCTCGGGTCCGGTTTTCAAATGGACCGGCCACCCTGTCCGGTCCCCCTCGGTCTCACCACGTCAACAAAGACCCGCGGAGCGCGGGTCTTGCTCCCCCGGGGTCGCCTCCTTCTGCCGAAGACCCGCCGCGCGCCGCCTCCGCCGGCCTCCACTCGCCGTCCGCGACCCCCGTCCGACACCACACGCCCCAACTCGCCCGTAGGTGCCTCCGTCGTCCTATCCCACTCTCCCTCACACCGATTCCCTCAGTAGACCGAGACCGAACACCCCGCCTCCGCGCCTCGCTGCTCACCAGGCCACCGTGCTCGGCCGCTCGAACTCGCTGGAAAAAAAAACCCAAATACCCGTGAACTTCGACGGACAACAGGGATCGCCTCCGAACTCTGATTTTAATTCCGAAAAGGGATATGGAAAGATCATAAATTATACTACACGATTATGGGATTTTTTTGAATATCAAACAACAAATTTATTCATATAATCGAACTCAAAGAGGGGTTCGGGATTTAAAACTCAAACGAACACCGCCTACCTCGATGGGCTTCGCCCGATGCTTCCCACGCGATTCGGCACCGCGCCACTGCCTTGTCGGAGGGGGGAGGAGCTTGAGGGGGCTTCCTTGAGGGTTCTTCCTCCAGAGGGGTGCCAAAGGATAAGGAGAGGGTGGGTTTGGTTTAAAAAGAAAAATAAATTAAATAAATTTTAATTAATTTGATCCTTAATTTTAACCCGCATCCAAAACTCTCGACGGGGTCGAGGTTAAGCCTCCCCTAGGGTAAACACCACTTCCCGAGCACAACGGCGGTCTCATAATTTCAATTCAAGGCCCCGTTCAAAATTTATTAAACTCAACACCCGCAACTGCCAAATTACGAAAACGCCCCTAGGGCCATTCTTCACAGACGGGCCGCGCCCGCAAAAGTTATCCCCCTCCTAGGGTAAACAACATGCTTCGAACTCAACAGTGCCCTCGGTTTTTCAATCCGATCCACCTTTAAGAGATACTTGAGTTAAGCCATTAAACGAATAAATTAATTATTTAATTTATCCGTTCCACGCTCCAATAGCGAGCGAGGGGTCCAAACGTCCCGCGCCGACATACTTTATGTCATTCCTAGGGTAAACACCCCATTTTGGACCCATCCATGTACTCAGATCTCAGATCCAAAACTATGTTTAGGAGTTATCCCATTTATTTGGCGTTCCTAGTGTGAACACACTGAAAATTTAATTCTGGCCACACTGGGGCTCGGAATCGCATGCCGTCTGAAGGCGCTGCTCTGGAATAACATCAAGAATATTCCAAAGTCTTTTATAACAAAAAAAAATTTCTTACAAGAAATTTATATTATATAATGACCCTTATAAGATGGGTAATCTTATAATATCCTAAGAAGATCCATGGAAGGACAGGATTCATGCATTTGTTTTAGGTGGTACACCAAGGATGTGCGTAGCCTTGCAATAAGTTGAGTTAGTGGGACCAATTATTAGGGTGATAACTCATTCACCATGGATATGATATGTGTTGATATGTTTTTGTTTATATTGATAAGTCATTTACTTAAATTTTCTAGCTTGTGGTGATGGATCATTCACCTTGTGTGTGGTGTTGATAATGAATCATTCATCTTAGTTAGTATAATGATGGTAGATCATCCAGCCTAATTTATGACTTGATATTTATGGTTCATGATATATTTTTTATCTTGTTTTTTTCATGGTGATACATATTTAATCTAATGATATATCATTCACCATAGTGATATGAGTGCGGTGATGTATTGTTCACCTAGAGATGAATTGTTCACCTTATTATGTGCGGTGACACATCTTTCACCTAGAGATTCATTGTTTTCTTTATTACGTATGGTGAAACATTGTTCAATTAGAGATACATCATAAGAACTAGTGATATGAGTTTGATAATAATTCATTCACCTAGTGATAAATTGTTTTTCCTTGTTATGTGTAGTGATACATCATTCACTTGGTGACACATTGTTCTCCCTAGTGATATGAGTGTGGTGATATTCCATTAACTTGGTGATTCATTATTTTCCTTGTTGCGTGTGGTGATAAATCATTCACATAGATATAAATTATTCTCCCTAGTGATATGTTCATGTTAATACATTATTATCTTGGTGATAAATCATTCACCATGTTATTGATTAGATTAGTGATACATCACTCTCCAAGAGATACCTTGTTCGCCATATTTATTTTATTAGTACATGATCCACTTTTACTGATGAGTATAGTGTTATATTGTTCACCTTATATATGATTTGATGATATATCATTCACCTTTACTAGTGTATTAGTGATGCATCATTCATAAAAATATTATGATATGTCGATATATCACTCACCTTGACTGATGATATGAGTGATAAAAGATTTTTCACACTTAGGTTGGGTTAAGACTATGAGAGTATATTCCCATTATAACACTATAAAAAGTAGGTATGATTCAACTATCAGGGTAACTTTTTGAGTAAAAAAATGGATTATGTATAAAAATGTGAGGTTACAACATACTTTACATTTAGTACATACATGCACATATTTACTGGATTTTACTAGGGACACAGTTTGTAGTGGATTACTGAGTTTTATTCTCACACCATGGATGATAACATTGGTGTGTGTGTAGAAATTATGTTTTACATATATGTTTGGGAGATCTAATGATACTAGTAAATGATCTAGAGGATCTCAGTGGGGCTATAGAGATGGTTCTGAGAATATTTTGAGGACTATGGTCAAGTCACTATGTTTTTTTACTTTTAGTTTTTCTGGTACTATTTATAGTCAATTGTTAAGAAATATTGTATCCATTTTATGACTATATATCCAGTAGAAGTTAAATTTTTTTAGCATGGCGATGTTATTGTTATAGTTTTATTTTAAAGGTAATTTCATATTCTACACTCTAATATTATATATGTTATAAATGTTTATGTTATTGGTAACTATTTTTTGATTTGATACTGGAGGGTATAGTCTCCACACATGGTTCATTTGGACCATTATACTAGTTAGTATCCTCTAGAATATGGGGATGCTTGACTAAGGTCATGTGGCTCCACTGGTTCACTCACGGTTTAGGTTGTCTAGGTCAAGATGTTATAGGTTGGTGAGAATTTTCTCAATTTTGGTATGTTTTACAATTAAAGGGTATAAAAATAAAGAATAACATGGTGTAAGACTACTATAGTGTGGGATTTAATTAGTGTCTAAAAATATTTCTTAGAACTTTAAAATAAATAGGTCTTTCATTGATGAGAAAATATTTAACCTTTTTCTACATTGAAGAAGGTTGACCATTCACAGTGCTAATTTTTATCACTGAGAGAGGCTTCGGTTCTATTTAAAATGTTATTAGCACACTATATCCCATATATTTTGTGCCCCCATCCTTGTGCACCTATTTTTTTATTTATGTGTAATAAAATTTAAACCCCTTTCCCCATGCCTCATGATAAATCTCCTAAACCACTCATTTGGGTAATTATTATTTATTTATAACCACACATAAATAATAATATATATTTTGTATAAAATATGTAAATAAATTTTATAACATATTTTTATTTAAACATTATTTATATATTTAAATAAAAAATGTATATATTTATATATTAATATGTTTATCTATATATAATTCATGTAACAACTTAGGAATTTCATGGTTCATTTTGATTTAATTTTTTGATGTGGAATATTTTTAATTGAATAGTTTTACTAAATTATCCATGGTGAAAACCATATTTCTCCCTTAAAACAAAAATAACATTAATTCTATAGGTTTCTTATCGCAATGAAGGTTGCTTATTATATACTCCAAGACTTCATAGTTGTAGCGTAATATAATTTTCAAAACATGAAACATTTTCTTCCACTACTTGAATCAAAAATTCCCTTTGTGATATTTAATCTATGGAATACCTACATCAACATTGTCTGATTTTAAAATAAATTCTGAATTCTTATTTATCATCTAAAAAAACGTTTTATGAAATTCCCTGGTAATTTCTGGAACTCCTATTAATCTTTAAAATATTTTATATTTTTATCCAAGTAAAATATCATACATACTAGAAAAAATAAATTATATATCAGATAAAAATATGACACATCAGTAAAAAAACTTACCTGTTAGTTAAATATCTCATGAATATAAAAAATATATTACAAAACACATAATATATATATATAAAACTTACTTGGAAACCATATATTTTAGGACTTATCCAATTCTATGTTCACAAATATAAAGAAAATATATGATCTTAAAATATCTTATCTATTCAATTAAAATGTTATGCATCTATGAATATATTAAACATCTAAAAATTATCTTTTACATATTAATAAATTTTATCCATTTGCTGGATCTATGATATTGGGAAATATATTATGTATTTCCTGTAAAAACTATACACATTCTAGAGATAGATATATTTTATACCTAATTATTCTTAACACCAAAAACTTCTAGAATACTTCCAAAAACTAAAAAAACATTTCAAACTGCTCAAATTTTTTTAATAGACTTCATCTCAAATTACAAACCTTATTTTATATATATTTTAATATGAATTATGTATTGATAAAAAATACAATAAAATAAACATATGTATATTTTATTCTTCAATTTTTCTTCTTTAGAAAAAATACCAAATTGTAGAAGAAACTTATTCAAATATAAATCTCAGCAAATTCTCCTTGGATATCAAAAATCTCCCAAGGTCACCTTTTAGTTTATGGTATCAATAATATTCAAAAAATATATTTTTCACAATAATTATTACATCAAGAAATGATATATTATTATCATAACATTAGGTAGAAATTTTTTGTTGGGCACAAGTGTGGATTGTTTGGGATTGTTAGAATCTATTTTACTAAGTAACTTAGTTCACATAGTCATGATGGATGAATTTTCCAAGGTTATGATTAACTGATATATTCTTGAGAATGAACATTATTATTAATTAATCATCAACACCTTAGTGTAATGATTGTTATGATAGAGGGAAATACACAACCTATAGATTTAAGTCAAGATTTCATGATCCTATGGCTACTTGATTTGATTGATTTTTTGGAAAGTATGAGTTGACTATAAAGATGAAAAATCTATCAATATAGATATCATATGATATAATCATGATATGAAAATGTTTTCAAGGGGATAAAAATAGTGTTTATTGATATTGGGATAATACATTATATTCTAATGGTTATGATGATGAATTATCTATTCTTTGTTTTTTAAATTATTTTAATTTTAAAATTATTATTATAATACATTTAAAAATACTGCAAACTTCTATATGAATCTCAGAGCTTGTATCCTTGATTTTTCATTGATTTGAGTGTTTCATGTAGTGGATTTTGACATGATAAATATTTTTTAATTAGTTTGGTACAATGGAAGCGTGGTTAAATATTTTATGGGTATATAATGATGATATGTATACATATATAATATAATTACACATGGTTAATAAAAATGTGAAATTTTATTATGGGTAATTAGTCATAGAATTTATTATTAGTTTCCAAATAAGGAGATACCACAAGAAAAATTCTATGATACATATCATTTAGGACAAGACTTCCTATATTATATTATGAAATTATTAGGGATATACCATGAATAATAGTGTGATATTCATAAAAATATGAGTGATGATTATTTTGATTTTTTTAGTGTCATTCTACCTTCATCAAGTGTTATTCTAGGGTTTAGACGAGACTTATTGGAGTAATTTTTACATGGATATGACCATTAAATTCAAATGTGATGATATGAGTCCTGATAAATGATTAAATATTTTATAAAGTGGTTGATGGGGGAAATTTATGAATATGATACCTCATTGATATCAGCTTATACATTGGAGTGATGATGAATAAAATGAATTTTTTTTTAGTGATTGATGATATCTTGACCAACCAAAGTCAATGAAAATTATGTTATGTAGATATTTAAAAATTGTAATTGAGGTGGAATAATTGGTTATTAGTGTAGTGTGATGATAGCAGGATAAATGGGTCAAAGTTGTTTTTATTTAGTATAATTATAATGATTTTTATGAAATCATATTGATTAGTGAGTGGATTACTATGAGAATATAAGAGGGGAAACGAATATTTCATTAAGTAATATAAGTTGTTTAATGAACTAGAGTAATTATCAGATAATCGTAGTGATTTCAAGGGGTTTAAATCTAAGTTTTATGAGGTTGATCTGTAAGAACCCAAGATTTTTTGATTTTTTTCAGATTAATTTAATCTTTTCAATATTCTTCATTTTATATAACATTGAATATATATATTTTTTATACAAAAGAACTAAGTTTGGTTTTTATTGTATGCAATAAAAAAGTTATGTTTGGGATAAACTTAACACATATATTATATTATGGTACATAAAACACCATGTTTGACTTTTATTACACACAATGCTGAGTTCATTCGATAACTTTCATTACACGCAAGACCTAGTTTTAGAAAACTACAAAGTGATATTAATAATAATATTAAAATATTATTATAGTTAACACCTATCCATTAGAATGATGTTTATGAATATGATTAATTAAAATTTTAAAACATGTTTTAAACATATATATAAGATGAATTATTTGGTGAAAATTAACTAGAAATGAAAATAAAACCATTTTAAAAATATAGGAAATCATTTGATGGAAAACTATATTTATGAAATCAAACAATTTTTACATTAATAAATTAATTAAAACACTTTTGATAAATTATTTTAATGAAACACACATATATATTATAGTCATTAAACTATTTAAAATTTATCTTATGTTTTTTCTATACAAGAGATGGTGATAAATCCAATTTTATAAATAAAAAGATTTATTTTTTAAAAGGTAATTTTACCACCTAAATATAAAAACTTATTTAAATATATTTTTTTATTCTTATATATATATTTTTTTAATAAAATAAACTTAATTTTTGAAATAGTAATATCAAATTATACTTTGGGTTATTTTTTGGTATTTTTCAGAGAATTGTCATTTTTTGATGAATAGTGAAAGACACTGAATTTTAATTCAAAACTACCTTTTCATATAATTTAATTATATATTTAAATTATATTTTAATTTTGTTTTAAAGTATAATTAGATAAATTATATATCAATCAATACAATTTATTTCATTGTAACCAATTTTACATTGGAATTGGATATAAAATCATTTCAAACTTTTGGACCTTTTTCACTTTAAAAACCCATCGTCTCATCCCATCCGCGAGATTTATTTTAAAATAATTTCTACATATTATGTGATTATAATTTATAAAAATGGATTCCATATTTATAATAATAATAATTTATAATTTATAATAATGTCAAATCAGTTTTTTACCAAAAATATTAGTGAAAGTTATTAAAATTAATTACAACGATTAAGGAAAAAACCAGATTACTTTGTAATTAAACATTAATTTTAGGGAAAAAATAACCAAGAAATGTCACGAACCGCCTTCACCAAGATGAGGGAAGGGACAGTAGATTTCCAGACCCTTCCTTATCCAAGTTGAAGGAGAGATAATGACCCCCTGAGACCCGCCTTTAATTGGCCCTGGAGTGGGGACTAGCACCAAGGGTATAGAATCACACACAAGATGGAAGACATTACCATTTTTCTTTTTTAGGATCAGGAGATAAGATAGTAAAACCCAACAACACCAAAACTGGGGGTAAAAGTAAAGCCAAAGAAAACCATTCCCATATGCATGTTACAAAAGTAAATGCCACAAAGTACAAGGAGACTACAAAGGTAAAGTACCAAGGAAAAGGAGAACAATAACTGCAACTATCCCAACTTCTAGGCTAGTACGACCCCTCACAATCCCTGAAGTCCTCCTGGAAACCTGAAAGCAGTTTTATATACATAGGGTGAGCATACAAGTATACTCAGTAGGGAAAACAAAATACTCTCGTGCACAAGTAGGGAGGCATTCTAATGCCCCATGGAAAAAGAGATAACCAAATAAACTAATAAGGAAACCCATCCACCCAAGCCTCACCAAGGCACACTCCCCAAATAACGCAAGTCATGTAATGTATAGTAATAGAACATTGATAATTGGGTACCCAATGCCTCTTTCCCACTGTTTATTGAATACATCCTACGCATCGAACCAATCCATCCATTCTCACCGCAGTCCCACTGCCACACCCTGACCACACACACTTGGGCCACAACCACACATCCCACTCACAAACACCTGGTCCAAAATGACTATATGTAACCATTCCGACAAACACCTGGGCCAGAATAACTACTGCCATGCCCGAAGACACCTCGACCTCATCCTAAAGATTCTTGGGAAACAACCTGCCCGCACACACCTGGGCCAACCACCAAAACTACCCTGCCCGAAGAATCTTGGGATATAATGGACCTCAGGCCATCACAGCCTACCCGAGGAGTCTTGGGATATTCTATAAAGGGATCAGAAAATGAGCTAATAATCATCCACTCATAGGAGTGTTGGAAAAAACGCCCTCCCCTATGAAATAGGGGTGTTCGTCACTAAGTGCTCAAATTGGGTGGGACGCGAATAAGAAACATAAAAACTACAGATATATGTATAGGTAACAAGCACTCATCCTAACCTAGGTTTCCAAATCCAATCTAAGCACAACACCTTTAATACCACTCATTCATAAAATAAGGCACAGTACTCACGACCAAGTCACAACTCAATCCCAAAACCGATTCCCCATTTAAACCATTCTTGTTTTCATGTTCAAGTGATCCCATTTAGGTGAATTATACACTACTGGGCAACTAACTAGAATAACCACAAGCCAGAGAAAAATAAATAGCCAAACAACAATTTAAGCATTCACACTCGGTTCTCTTGTGAAGTCACAACAACAAAGGGATTAGTGAGATCCCTCAAAGTACTGGAACCAAACCAAGCCTTAAGATACAAACCCACACAGTTTCAGATTCACAACCAAAAATTGTGCCACAATAGAGGATCCCATCCTCATCCACGTCACCCCATAATCATCGAGCAGTACAACAGAAATGCCACTGAGACAGATCAAGGAAGTTTCCAGACTCAAGTACATCATTCACTAAGTTTTCATATTTCTGTTTGGTTAACTGGGGTGATCACACAAGGGTTGTTGTTCACTAGACATTCATTTAATCGGCAGAGTTTATGTGATTAACCAAATTCCCATGTTGGAGCCATTCGATCATCACAGAAGACGGAGGTTCATTAATGCACAATGAAAGACCACCAACGGCCATGGTATTCAGTGGGCATAGGCTCGCACAATTCACAACATAAATAATGAAGGGTAAGAAAAACAGCAAAACATCGATCACACCCCCCTTCATTATTTAAAAGTATATTTATTATCTTTGTAAAGGTATGGTTTCATCCATTCCCATAGAAATAGTAGCGTACCCATCCCGCATGATACACATTAAGGAGAGACGAAGGAAAATACCCACCTATTTGATCAAGGATCGAAGTTCTTCTCCACACGCCAAGAACTGGGAATGCATGACTTGTAGGGGAGGAACTCCGAGGACTCCAAGGACGAGCAGAAAAACTCCAGCATAGGTGCACCACAAGCCTTGGGAAGAAGGGACTCCAAGCACACCAGGGAGAAGGAAGAAATCCGGCCAAGAAAAAGAAGGAGAAGAAATTCCGTGCGATATAAGGATGAGATCCCGTTGTTACGAGATATGGAAATTTGAATGGATTTAAATTCGTATTATGGTTTCCTCTACGATTGGGAGGTTACACACGATGGGATTAATTCTTATTTAATTATTCCCATTAGGGTGGTGTCATAACGCCTGTGCGTTAAACTGTTTCTTTTAAACAGAGGAAAATGAGTAACGAGGGCAGAACTGGAAGGTAAGAGGAAAGGGTGTGACATCGAGTAAAAACCACACGTTTTGGTAAGTTTAAGGTTTCCCCGAATTTTGGGGGATTTTAGATATTATTTATGGGCTTTAAATGGCTTTGAAATGGGGCATTAAATTATTTTTACACTAAAAGATAAGTTATGGGAGTGGAAAAAGTCAGAAATTGGAAAAAGGGATGAAGACCGCTCGGTGAGGACACAATGCCACCGTCACGATGCCACCCTCACGGTGCCACCGTAACTGGTGCCACCTTCATGATGCCACTGTGACCGGTGTGTGGCCATCACGGTGCCACCGTCACTGGTACCACCATCACGGTGCCACCATCACAGTGTCACTGTGACTGGTGTGTGGCCGTCACGGTGCCACCGTAACTGGTGACCACATGACCGGGGCCAGCATTTTGGTGGAGCCATGTTTTGGCAAAGTAATGGACCAGGATGGTCCAGACCATTACATTAGATACCTCTCAAATTATTCTCGCCCTCGAGAATCAAATCTAGACCTGAAGAAAAGAGGGGTTCCGATCAACCACCTCGAAAGATACCTCTCAAGAGTGAACCACATAGACATCTAGGAGCACCTCTCCCTCAAGCATCCATGCAATATTCGAAGGTCAAACTGTCCAGTCATACGGGTTAGGGATTTTTCTTCCTCCATGTGAAGATACTATCCGCTTTGGGTGGAACTGACTCACCCGCATGGGTTTAATCGCATCCACCTTAATGCGTCTTGATTAGGGATCAGGTCCTCCCCTCCCCATAGTCAGGAATCTTTACACACATCCACATAACAAGGAAAAATGCACGTTCTATAGTTAACGAAGTAAAGTGTTCCATCACAAACAAGTACAAACAAAACAGAACAAAACTCAAAACAGCTCTGGGTACTGGGCGCACATCTGCATCTCCCGTTCCAAGGTACTTTCTTCGATCCCACTATGCCTCCATAACATGAGAACCAAGGAAATGTCCCATCCACAGAGCACCTTCTCCTCACAATCCTCGATTCTCATAGGCATTTTCGCAAATTTCACGTTAGCCTCGATGTCCAGCTTTCCCCAATCGAGGACGTGTGAATCGTCATGCAGATACCGTCAGAGTTGTGACACATGGAAGATGTCATGTATTCTCAGTAGCGGCGGTGGTAGCGCTAGCTGATAAGCCACTTCTCCGACCTGCCACAATACTTTGAAGGGTACAATGAACCTTGGAGAAAGCTTATTGTAATGACCTGAAATTTTGAATAAATCTTGTTTCCTAATTTTGTGTGTTATTTTATTTTTCATACTCAACAAAACAATTTCATTTGATAACATGAGTATAATTAAAATGAGACTGTTGGGTTTGGACTATTATATGACCGTTATTCAGTATGACCGTTGAAAACTGAATGTTGTGACTTTTGTCTCTAAATAAAAGTGACCTTGGTTAATTAATATAGAAAGGAGATTTGATGGCCTCATCCAGTAGTCTCGGGCCAATTGAAGCCCATCTAATGGAACTTGGGAAGGAGATAGCACCACTGGGCTTTTCTCTGGACCAAACCCAATCCGAACTTCATCGTGTGAAGCTATAATGGAATTGCCTTCATGAGAAGTTCAAACTGATAGAAATTACTACTCGTGCGATGTTGGTCGAGCCTCCCTCGAATTCTATCACCTTAGCACATCTTACACTTAGGTCCTATGCTGGTGTGATAAGGGGCTATGTAAGGAGACTGTAACTACCTTGTGTAATCCTTTGTTTTAAATAAAAATTTTGATTTATTCTTATGATGAAGTTTATGAATTTTTAAATGTCCAGATAAATATAGTATGCATATTTTTTATGAATTTTAGAGAAAGGATATTTTAAAAATATTTATGTAAACCTTAAATAATTAAAAATGTGTAATGATTTTCAAAAAATGGTCTTCTACAATTATGTTTAGTACAAAATTTAGAGTCTAATAAGATCAAATTGATTTTTGATGAATAGTAAATTATGAATAGTGATTTTATGCTTAAGATTAGTAATGCGACCAAATGAATTAGTAATCTCACTTAAAGAAAGTATTAATATAATTTAGACACCTTGATTAAGTAATGTGATTGAATAAAATAGGTAAATAACTGTTTCATTAATTATTAGTCAAGTATTAGTTTTTTCAGGTGAATAGTGTTTTTTTAATTAAAAATTAAATTAAAAATATTTAGGAAATTATTTTTATAAAATGGTTTTCATTTTTGAACTCAGAGCATCGATATTATGTTAAGGTAATTTTTGGGGATTTTTCTGAAAAAAATGAATTTTCGGTGAATAGTGTATTTATTTAAAAATTAAATTAAAAATATTTAGAAAATTATTTTTATAAAATGGAATTCATTTTTGAAATAAAAGCATTTATATTTGGTTATGGTGAAATTTTGGGATTTTTCTGAGAAAGTTGAATTTTCAGTGAATAGTAAAAATACAGTTTTAGGGTTTCGGTATGTTTAATGACATCATAACTGTGTAATGATTATTTCATGAGATATTTTAAGGGTTGGCCGACTAAAGGTGATGAATTATTGTATGGGGGGCCCCATGTGGCCTAACTCCATGGGAAATACCATGGGAGAGCCCATGGTTTTGAGAAAACCACTTGTGAGGTGTCCCTTGGCCATTAATGCCTTGTCCCCTCACATTCCCTATAAATACCCACCCTTTCCTACTTTAGTTTTCACTCCCAAATCCCACCCAACGAAGCTCTGGTCTCATTACCTCCCAAGGAGTCCTCCCAAGGTTCCCCCAATCCCTCAAGGTCCCAACCTTTGAGTTTTAAGAGTTAGGTTTTAAGGTAAGGGATCCTACCTTTCTCTTTCTTTTCAAGTAATCTCTTTTATGTAATTTCTTTTATGTTCTATGCTATTATGTTGGAGGATGTTATTTTATATTCCTCTTGATTCCCTTTTCATATTCATATGATGAGAGACCCCCTATTTCTCTCATCAATTCATTTTAATAAAGTTTAAGTGGCGCCGTTAGGCTGTCGAATTTTTAAGGGATTCATTCACCTTTCTCATTTTTCAAAATTCTACTTTCAATTCAAGTCTTTCAAGTACCTTTTTATTATGTTGGGGTATGATCTCCAAATCTATCATACTGATCTTTTATGTTCATATGATGAGAGACCCTATTTGATCTCGTCAATTCATTTTTGTTGAAGTTTAAGTGGCGCCGTTAGGATGCTGAATTTTTAAGGGATTCTTTCACCTTTCTCCTTTTTCATGTCAAGTATTTCAAGTTCCTTTTTAATATATTGGGGTATGATCTCTATATCTATCATAACTATCTTTTATTTTCATATTATGAGAGATTCTATTTGATCTCGTCAATTCATTTTTGTTGAAGTTTAAGTGACGACGTTGGGCTGCCGAATTTTCATAAGAGAAATCTTATTTTTGTCCTCCTTCTATGTTTTTCATTTCATATGGTATATCTTTAAAATTTCATTACCATGTTCTTATAACCTTTATATTATTTACCTATACTACTTTATGGATCATTTATGAGTGGCTGGACCATGTCCCCTCTCTTTTCAATGTTTTCTAGAACCCCGAAACATAGTCGTTATACTGCAGAATTTCCGTCTCAAAATGTCTCTCTCTTATCATAAAATTAATTTTATTAAGTGAATGCTCAAAGATATTTCTTCTAAATGGTTATTCACATATATACCAAAATTTTCTATTTTAATGTCTGAGATTTACATACATGAGACCCGCTTTCCCTTTCTGTGGGTTTAAAGTGACACAAAGATCATGTCTTTAAAGCAGTTTTTAGAACGTTATGATTATGAAATGAAACCAATTTCTTTTATGCTATATGGGTTGTTTATGAAATGATTGATGATGATATATGTGGCTCACATGATGATAAATACAAATTTAAGGGTGCTCCCTGATAGCGCTCCAATGCATTGGGTAAAGACTTAATCTCTAGAGATGACCATTTAGACTGATACCTTGGTGAATAACCTTGGTAATTTTTATTGACACCTTGGGGATGGACCTTGGTAAAACAAGAATGATTGTCTTTGTTAAATGTTGTAGCCACATCTTCAAGTTATGAAAAACATTATTTTTATTATGATATGCCTCATGATTTCTTTATCATGCCTTAAAGTTCTTTTCATGACCTTATTGAAGTATCTCAAGTTCACATGTAAAATGCTTCTCTTGTTTCCCTTACTGGGCCTTATGCTCACCCTTTCTTTTGATGTATGTCCCCAGGTTATGAGATGCAGTAATGAACCTAGGATGAACTTAAGGAGAATCCTTTCAAGTGTTTAAGAAGAATGTTTTTTTGTTTCATGTATTAAGTTCCTGGTTTCCAAGACACTAAACCTTAAAAATCCTCAGTTTTGTGTAATGTAATGAAAGTTTATGTGACAAAAAGGGCGGGATGCTATAGTTGGTATCAAAGGATGGTTTAGTTATTTGTGGAAATTAGGATATGAAAACTGTAGGAAGAATCCTATAGAAATGTTTAAATATAGGAAATCTTCCTGGTATTTTGGTGAGTATTGAGTAAGGGGTTTCCAAGAAAATACATCCCTGTCTGGATACGAGCAGGTAGAGGTTGCTCTGGGACAGATGTACATAGGGGTAAAACCCTAAAAAACCGCTTTGAGCTAGACTCGAACGGGAACTGGTACACGACAACGGGCCTTGCTGCACTCTTGGTTACGACACTCCCGGGGGATATGCTTTGGTAAATTCATAAGCTTAGTATGAACCATTATTAAAGGAACAAAGATAAAATAAAATAAAGATTCACATAAGAATATATGATCATGGATAACCTAGATTGGGACCTAGGGGATCACAAGTTAGTGTATACTTTTCTTCTACAAGTTATCCTTATATGCTTTAAGTTCCTTTTCCTGATTATTGGCTAATTATTTAAGCCCCCTAATTATACGTTCTTTTCTTAGTTAATGGAAGGAAATGGAAGAGCATGCCCCAACGACCAATGTGATAGGAAATGTGACGATTTCCCTATTAATGTGACAGAGATGATGAAATATCAAGTTGAACATATTGTGATTATGCTAAACCAGCTATCAAAAATCACAATTAATAATTGGTACCTAGTTTAATGCCCAAATTCATCAAGGAAGAAGAAGAAAAAGTCTCAAGGATGTTCATCTGATAAAGTTGATAAGGGAAAGAAGACCCAATCTCTTTTTTGAAAAAAGTGTGGGAAGAGGCACCAAGGAGAATGTCACAAAGGAACCAGGAGATGTTTTAAGTGAGGGAAGATAGGGAATAAAGTAGCCAATTGCTTTAAAAAAATAGATAATGTGATGAATGGAGATAAGGTTCGATCTAATGTGCCTTATACATTTTGATGTCGTAAATCTGGAGAAGTTAGACATTATCCAAGGCAATGCTCTCTTGGAATGGGTGAGTAGCATGATGAGCATCAACAGTCTTCAAGGACAAGGTAAAAATGCAAGTCCTATGATGAGATGGATCATGATGACTGAAGTACATATAACTTCTTCGCAATAGTTGTCTATGTCATGTTGTATTTTAGTTCATGCTCTATGAGCATATCTTTTATGTTTTCTAAGATCATTGAGTCACTACCTAAGATGATTTTATATCATTAAAGAAAACATCTATTGTTATGTACCACATGTTGATGTATTAAATCTGTTCTTCAAAAAAAAGGTGATTAGGGGATTAAAAGATGATTATTATTTTGGAAGACGTTCACTATTCTGGGACCCCTATTTGATCGAGGTAAATAGATTACTACGATATTTTCTTTTAGGAGTAAAGGTTGACTCATATTTTGAAGAATCGATGAATTTAAGGCGAACTTATAGTAATTTAGGTTACATATGGAAATGATTGACCTATCTTGGGAAAAATATGTTTAGGTTAGTTACTTTTTTTATAAGATGTTAGGAGTGGTTGATGTTGTTTGGAGATGAACGATAAAGTTTATCTTGGAAGACTATGTTATCAAATCCTTCTTATATTTGTGTTTCAATATTAGTTTGGGTTATTTTAAGGACAGTTATTTATGGAATGGTCTATGATGAACTTTGGGTAGAACCGTTGAACTTTGAAGATTTAAAGTAATTTCCCTTCCTCTGGGGTTCTTTATTTTGGAAGAGTTGTTTTATCTTACCCTTTCTGTTTTTGGGATAATGTTTAATGATAGAAGAAATAGATAGTTAATCTTTGGTGGATTATGTGATTCTATATAAGATGATACTTGTGCTTTGATGAGACCAAGTAGTTTTTAATGTTCATCGTTTGGAGAAAAGATTAGTTTTGGTAGAAAATTATTAAAGGATGAAACTCTACTTGAAGGTAGGTATATTTCCTTATGTTTTTATTCCATGTAGTAAATGAATTCCTCAAAACTATGAAAAGGAACATAAAACAAAAATGTTATCTATTAACGTTTCCTACTGGGTAATCAAAGACCGTTTACACACATCATAATTTTGTGATTTTCTTATCGTTAACTTTCTCCTAATCATGTTTTCTATCACTCTCCCTCAGAACTTGACCCTTTGTTTTTTCTTCCATATCCATGTTTTCCTACAAGGAATCCTAGTATGGGTTAACTCAAATGACCTTTGTACTTCCTTTTATATCTTTTAAAGTAATAGTGTTACTGAATCTTTTTCCGATGTGGGACTTTCAATGAAATTTCAAAACCCAATTTTAAAAATTGTGAGGATGCAATTTCTTAAGGGGGGAAGATTGTAACAACCCGAAATTTTGAATAAATATTGTTTCCTAATTTTTTGTTTTATTTTATTTTTCATACTCAACAAAACTGTTTCATTTGATAACATGAGTATAATTAAAATGAGACTATTGGGTTTGGACTATTATATGACCGTTAGTCAGTATGACCGTTGAAAACTGAATGTTGCGACTTTTGTCTCTAAATAAAAGTGACCTTGGTTAATTAATATAGAAAGGAGATTCGATGGCCTCATCCAGTAGTCTCGGGCCAATTGAAGCCCATCTAACGGAACTTGGGAAGGAGGTAGCCCCACTGGGCTTTGCTCTGGACCAAACCCAAGCCGAACTTCATCCTGTGAATCTAGAACGGAATCGCCTTCATGAGAAGTTCAAACTGATAGAAATTACTACTCGTGCGATGTTGGCTGAGCCTCCCTCAGATTCTCTCACCTTAGCACATCTTACACTTAGGTCCTATTATGGTGTGATAAGGGGCTATGTAAGGAGACCGTAACTGCCTTGTGTAATCCTTTATTTTAAATAAAAATTTTGATTTATTCTTATGATGAAGTTTATGGATTTTCAAATGTCCGGATAAATATAGTATGCATATTTTTGATGCATTTTAGAGAAAGGATATTTTAAAAATGTTTATGTAAACCTTAAATAATTAAAAATGTGTAAGGATTTTCGAATAATGGTCTTCTACAATTATGTTCAGTACGAAATTTAGAGTCTAATAAGATCAACTTGATTTTTGATGAATAGTAAATTATGAATAGTCATTTTATGCTTAGGATTAGTAATGTGACCAAATGGATTAGTAATCTCACTTAAAGAAAGTATTAATATAATTTAGACACCTTGATTAAGTAATGTGATTGAATAAAATAGGTAAATAACTGTTTCATTAATTATTAGTCAAGTATTAATTTTTTCAGGTGAATAGTGTTTTTTTAATTAAAAATAAAATTAAAAATATTTAGGAAATTATTTTTATAAAATGGATTTCATTTTTGAACTCAGAGCATCGATATTATGTTAAGGTAATTTTTGGGGATTTTTCTGAAAAAAATGAATTTTCAGTGAATAGTGTATTTATTTAAAAATTAAATTAAAAATATTTAGAAAATTATTTTTATAAAATGGAGTTCATTTTTTAAATCAGAGCATTGATATTTGGTTATGGTGAAATTTTTGGGATTTTTCTGAGAAATTTGAATTTTCAGTGAATAGTAAAAATACAATTTTAGGGTTTCGGTATGTTTAATGACATCATAACTGTGTCATGATGATGTCATGAGATATTTTAAGGGTTTTCCGACTAAAGGTGATGAATTATTGTATGGGGGGACCCATGTGTCCTAACTCCATGGGAAATACCATGGGAGAGCCCATGGTTTTGAGAAAACCACTTGTGAGGTGTCCCTTGGCCATTAATGCCTTGTCCCCTCACATTCCCTATAAATACCCACCCTTTACTACTTTAGTTTTTACTCCCAACTCCCCCAAATGAAGATATGGTCTCATTACCTCCTAAGGAGTCCTCCCAAGGTTCCCACAAGCCCTCAAGGTCCCAACCTTTGAGTTTTAAGAGTTAGGTTTTAAGGTAAGGGATCCTACCTTTCTCTTTCTTTTCAAGTAATCTCTTTTATGTCATTTCTTTTATGCTCCATGATATTATGTTGGAGGATGTTCTTTTATATTCCTCTTACTTCCCTTTTCATGTTCATATGATGAGATACCCCCTCTTTCTCTCGTCAATTCATTTTAAGAAAGTTTAAGTGGCGCCATTAGGCTACCGAATTTTTAAGGGATTCATTCACCTTTCTCATTTTTCAAAATTCTACTTTCATGTAAAGACTTTAAAGTCCCTTTTTATTTTGTTGGGGTATGATATCTAAATCTATCATACTGATCTTTTATGTTCATATGATGAGAGACCCTATTTGATCTCGTCAATTCATTTTTGTTGAAGTTTAAGTGGCGTCGTTAGGCTGCCGAATTTTTAAGGGATTCTTTCACCTTTCTCCTTTTTCATGTCAAGTCTTTCAAGTTCCTTTTTATTATATTGGGGTATGATCTCTATATCTATAATACTGATCTTTTATTTTCATATTATGAGAGACCCTATTTGATCTCATCAATTCATTTTTGTTGAAGTTTAAATGACACCGTTAGGCTGTCGAATTTTCATAAGAGAAATCTTATTTTTTTCCTCCTATTTTTTTCATTTCATATGGTATATCTTAAAAATTTAATTACCATTTTCTTATACCCTTTATATTATGTACCTCTACTACTTTATGGATCATTTATGAGTGGGTGAACCATGTCTCCTCTCTTTTCAATGTTTTCTAGAACCCCAAAACATAGCCGTTATACTGCAAAATTTCCGTCTCAAAATGTCTCTCTCTTATCCTCAAATTCATTTTATTAAGTGAATTCTCAAAGATATTTCTTCTAAATGGGTATTCACATATATAGAAAAATGTTCTATTTTAATGTCTGGTATTTACATACATGAGACCCGCTTTCCCTTTCTGTGGGTTTAAAGTGACACAAAGATCATGTCTTTAAAGCAGTTTTTAAAACGTTATGATTATGAAATGAAACCAATTTCTTTTATGCTATATGGGTTGTTTATGAAATGATTGATGATGATATATGTGGCTCACATGATGATGAATACAAATTTAAGGGTGCACCCTGATAGCGCTCCAATGCATTGGGTAAAGACTTAATCTCTAGAGATGACCATTTAGACTGATACCTTGGTGAATAACCTAGGTAATTTTTATTGACACCTTGGGGATGGACCTTGGTGAAACGGAAATGATTGTCTTTGTTAAATGTTGTAGCCACATCTTCAAGTTATGAAAAACGTTATTTTTATTATGATATGCCTCGTGATTTCTTTCTCATGCCTTAAAGTTCTTTTCATGACCTTATTGAAGTATCTCAAGTTCACATGTAAAATGCTTCTCTTGTTTCCCTTACTGGGCCTTCTGATCACCCTTTCTTTTGATGTATTTCCCCAGGTTATGAGATGCAGTAATGAACCTATTATGAACTTAAGGAGAAGCCTTTCAAGTGTTTAAGAAGAATGTTTTTTTGTTTCATGTATTAAGTTACTGGTTTCCAAGACACTAAACCTTAAAGATCCTCAGTTTTGTGTAATGTAATGAAAGTTTATGTGACAAAAAGGGTGGGATGCTATACTTACTCCCCCTAACAAACCTCTGTTGTCTACACTGAGGGGAGACCTTCAAGAATACGTGGTCCTCGACCTCAAACTCCAAGGGTCTCCTCCTATTATCGGTATATGACTTTTGCCGGTCCTGAGCTTCCTTCATCCTCTCCCATATAAGCTGAACCTTCTTCATCGTGCTCTGCACCATCTCTGAGCCAAGAACACTTGCTTCCCCAACCTCGGTCCAGCACATAGGTGAGCGACATGGTCTTCCGTACAAAGATTTGAATGGAGCCATGCCAATGGTAGAGTGATATCTATTATTGTATACAAACTATACCAGAGGAAAGTGTCGCACCCATGATCCCCCAAAGTCCAGAATACATGCTCGTGGTATATCCTCCAACGTCTGGATGGTGAGCTCTGTCTGTCCATCTGTATGGGGGTGGAAGGCAGTGCTAAGACATAGCTAGGTGCCAAAAGCATGCTGCAATCCTCTCCATATTCGTGAAGTAAACCATGCATCCCTATCCGAGACTATGGACCTCATAATTCCATAAAAATGCACCACCTCATCCACATACCTTCGTGTTAAGGCATCCACTGCTCCCGACTCCTTGATCACCAGAAAGTGAGCCGATTTCGTCAACGGGTCCACCACTACCCAGATAGCATCACAAACTCCTTGAACCTTGGGTATCCCTGTGACGAAATCCATCTAGATATCATCCCACTTCCACTCGGGGGCATCTAAGAGCTGCAACAAGACGCCTGGAATACGGTGTTCAACCTTCACCTGCTGAAACACTAGGCACCTAGCCACGAACTCTTCCACCGCCCGCTTTACCTCGGGCCACCAGAACTGACCCCTCAAGCCCCGGTACATTTTGGAAACTCCCGGGTGCACTGCTAGGGGTGAGTTGTGGAACACACCAAGAACCCTCTCATGCATCGCCTCTGGGACAAACATCTTCCCTCAGAAAAGAATCTGATTCTAACCATCCTTCGACCATCCTTCCGGAGAATTGCCTTTGTTAGCCCGATCATGCATCACTTCACTATATGTCTCCCCACTGAGACTCCTCCACCTACCACAATAGGGAAGACTGCACTATCATCTGATACAGGAAACCTCTACCACAATCCATCCTCACATCCAGGTGTAGGGCAACCAACTCCTCCATCACCTTCCAAGCATCTGCCGACTCTTGAACCACATCCTTCTGCGACTTCCTGCTCAAGGCATAGGCCACCACATTCCCTTTTCCTAAGGTGTAGGAAATCTCAAAGTCATAGTCCTGAATGAACTCCATCCACTTTCACTACCGTAAGTTCAGGTCCCTCTGGGAGAAGATATACTTCAAGATTTTGTGATCCGTGAAGACCACGAAGCGCTCCCCGATGAGGTAATTCCGCCACAACTTTAGTGCGAACATGACCGCCGCAAGCTCCAGATCATGGGTGGCATGAGGAAGTAACTGCCTGAACCCATAAGAGATCACCCCTTGTCATTGCATTAGCACACACCTGAGGCCTTGTCCTGAAGAATCACAGAACACCTCATACGCCACCCCTTCTTCTGGAAACCTCAGCACTGGGGAACTTACCAACTTCTCCTTCAGATAGCTAATGGCTGCCTGAAACTGCCCATTCCACATGAAATACTAGTTCTTCTTGTTCAAAGCTATCAAAGGTGATGCAACTCGGGAGAGGTTGGGCACGAACCTCTGATAGTACCCTGCTAGTCTAAGGAAACGACGAACCTCTACCACATTCTTGGGTGCTACCCAAGAAACAACCGCCTCGACCTTCGATGGGTCCACCACTATTTCCTGCTCAGACACCACGTGCCTAAGGAAGTGAACTTATCATGTCTAGAACTTGCACTTGGACAACTTCCCATTGAGTTGGTGCTGTCGGAGGACTTCTAAAACCGTTCTCAGGTGCTCTGCATGATCCTCCTCTGATCTTGAGTAGATTAGGATGTCGTCAATAAACACAACTATGAACCAATCTAGGTATTCCCGGAAGATAGAGTTCATGATCCCCATGAACACGGCTGGAGCTTTCGTAATGCCAAACGACATGACCAGAAACTCAAAGTGCCCATATCTACATCTAAAGGCAGTCTTCGAGATGTCACCCTCCTTCACCCTCAGCTGGTGATATCCCGACTACAGGTCAATTTTGGAGAACCACCCAGTTCCTTTTAACTGGTTGAAAAGGTCGTCTATCCTCGGGAGAGGGTAATGGTTCTTAACTGTTACCTGATTCAGTCTCCGGTAGTCTTTGAACAGCCTGAGACCACCATCTGCCTTATTTGTGAATAAGACTGGAGCACCCCATGGTGACGCACTTGGTCAAACAAAACCCTTATTTATCAGATCATCAATCTGAATTCACAACTCCCGCAACTCAGAAGGTTTCATCTGATAGGGAGCCATCGAAATAGGATGGTCACCAGGTTGCAAGTCTATCTCGAACTCAACATCATGTCGAGGGGGTAAAGTCACCACATCCTCAGGGAATACATCTATAAACTCACTGAAGATCCCTGGGACTTCCACCATCTCTGCATCCACTGACTCCACTGATAGTTCAGCTAACAAGGAGAGGAGGGGCCCCTCTCACCTAATGCTTTTCTGGAAACCTTTCTCACTGATGAAAGTTACATGTCGACCGCCCAAATCTGAAAACATGACCCTTCCTTGGAAGCAGTCAATGATGGCACATACAGATAACATCCAGTCAATGCCTATGATGACATCGTATGGATGTATCCTCAACAGTAGAAGATACCTAATAGAATAATGTGTCCCTATCATCAGTCTACACCCTCGACAAACATAAAAAAAGTCAGTCTGACCTCCAACTAGTGTGCTCAGCACCAGGGGCACTGGAAGTCTATCAGCGTCTAAACCCAGAGCACGGTCTAGACTGGGTGCAACAAAGGAGTGCGAAGCTCCTGTATTGAACAAGGCATAGGCAAGAGTACTAAACAAGCTGATCATACCTTGAATGACTTATAGCCCTGCTGGAATCGCTACCTCTGCAGCGTGCAACTGTCCATGCCCATCTCCCCTGCCTCTCGGCTGTCGGCTGCCTCCCTGACCAAGCCCTGGTCGAGGTCCCTGAGGGGAATCCTGAGGTCGGCCTCCTCCTACAACGCCTTCCCTCGAAGGAGCGGAAGCTTGCTTCCCTTGATGCTACTGCTGAAAGGGCCTAGCTAGAAACGGCTGCTACTGAGGTGGGTGCTGAACCTACCCACCCTCTCTGTACTGTAATCTATCCGGGAACTAATTCTGAAGGTTCCCATGTCTTCCACAGATGAAGCATCTCGGCCCTGGTCCTGAAAGAAAAGGGAGAGGGCCGGGAGATCGGAACTGGAACTGCTGAGGCCTGCTCCCTGCTGGTCGAAACCTAGAGGGCCCTGACACTGGAGGCATGCTACTGACGGCTTTCCCCTTCGACGAGCCCAACTAGATTCCCTCTCACGATACACCTCCCAACGTTTTCATACTTTCCACCACTTCATCCTTCTTCTGGACCTCCAAGTACGTCGGTAGGGTGAAAAGAGTAACATCATACTGGAGAGAAGGTCGAAGTGCCTCCTCCAAAAGTCTCGCCCGAGACTCCTCATCTGGAAAGAGGTCGGGAGAAAAGCGAAGGAGATCCTTGAACTTGATCCCCAACTCTCTCACTAACATACTCCCCTACTGGAGGGAGATTAGTTCCTGCCTCTTCTCATCCTTCATCATGGAAGAGAAAAATTCCACCCAGAACTCTTTCTTGAAGCCAGCCCACGTAATCTCAGCCTCCCTTCTCTCCCCAAGATAAAGCATCCACTACTGACGCACTGCTCCACGCATTTGGCTTACAGCTAGAGGAACCTAGTACTCTTTCGGAGCCCAGATAAAGCTGAAAGCTATCACCAGCTCCTCTAGCCAGCTCTCTTTCTCCATGTATGAGATGCTACCCTCATACTTCCTGAGGGTCTGCCACTGAAATGCACGAAGCATCCTCTGCCACTGATCATCCTCCTCCTCTCGGTCATCCCTCTTCCGATCGGCCAAGTCAACCTCCTGGGACTCGATCTCCCACACTACTCGTGGTCATCTCCCAAGTTACATAGCTTCAAGGTAAACAAGGAATGCCTAAGCCTGAGTAGTGTAGAATATTGTTCTTAAACTTTCTTAGACTTATTATTCATTTTAAATCCACAAACACCCATGAAACACAAGAAAACAAGTCATTATGATACATGTACCTTTCCTAGGATCTCTACCCTACAATCAGTGTAGCCTTACTTGATCGTTCGGTAGGCCCAGAGTCCTTGCATCGGATCATGGGGTCCCTAAAATACCATGTCCTAGCCGGTCTTCCCTGGTATATTTCACACACCAAGATCACCCAACAATGTTGCCCTATCATCCCATGCAATCCTCACCATGCCTAACTCCATACTCCATCCTATATCTCAACCTCCTTTGATACCATTCTGTCACGACCTGCCTTAACCAAGATGAGGGAAGGGACAACTGATTTCCAGACCCTTCCTTCTCCAAGTTGAAGGAGAGATAATGACCCCTGAGACCCACCTTCAATAGACCCCGGAGTGGTGAATAGCACAAAGGGTATATAATCACACACAATATGGAAGCCATTACCCTTTTTCTTTATTAGGATCAGAAGATAAGATATTAAAACCCAAAAACACCAAAACAAGGGGTAAAAGTAAATCCAAAGAAAACCATTCCCATATGCATGTTACAAAAGTAAATGCCACAAAGTACAAGAAGATTACAAAGGTAAAGTACCAAGGAAAAGAAGAACAACAACTGCAATTGTCCCAACGTTTGGGCTAGTACGGCCCCACACGATCCATGAAGTCCTCCTGGAAACCTAAAATTAGTTTTATATATTTAGGGTGAGTATACAAGTATAATCAGTAGGGAAAACCAAAGACTCTCATGCACAAGTGGGGAGGCATTCTAATGCCCCGTGGAAAAAGAGATAACCAAAGCACCTAGTAAGGAAAACTATCCACCCAAGCCTCACCAAGGCACACAGCCCAAATAACACAAGTCAAGTAATGTATAGTAATAACACATCGATAATTGGGTACCCCACACCACTTTCCCACTAGTTATTGAAGACATACTACACATTGAACCAATCCCTCCATTCTCACCACAGTCCCACTACCACACCCCACCCGCACACACCTAGGCCACAAAAACACATCCCGCCCGCAAACACCTGGGCCACAATGACTATACATAACCACACCCACAAACACCTAGTCAAGAACAACTACTACCACGCCTGAAGACACCTGTGCCTCATCCCAAAGATTCTTGGGAAACAACCTGCCCACACACATCTGGGCCAACCACCAAAACTACCATGCCCAAAGAATCTTGGGCTATAATGGACCTGAATCCATCACAGCCCACCCGAAGAGTCTTGGGATATTTGGGAAAGGGAGCAGAAAATGAGCTAATAATCAGCCACTCATAGGAGTGTTGGGAAAAGCACCCACCCCCATGAAATGGGGGTGTTTGGCACTAAGTGCTCAACTTGGGTGGGGCATGAATAAGGAACATAAAAACTACGGATATATGTATAGTTAACAAGCACTCATCCCAACCTAGGGTTTCCAAATCCAATCTAAGAACAACACCATTGTTACTACTCATTCATAAAAGAAGGCACATTACTCACGACCAAGTCACAACTCAATCCCAAAACCAATTCCCCATTTAAAACATTATTGTTTTCATGTTCAAGTGATCCCATTTAGTTTAATTCTACACTACTGGGAAACTAACCGGCATAACCACAAGCTAGAGAAAAAGAAATAGCCAAACAGAAATTTAAGCATTCACACCCAGTTCTCTTGTGAATTCACAACAACAAAGGGATCAGTGAGATCCCTAAAAGTACTAGAACCAAACCAAGCATCGAGATACAGCCCCACATAGTTTCAGATTCACAACCAACAATCGTACCACAACATAGGATCCCATACTCATCCACGTCACCCCATAAGCATCGAGCAGAACAAAAAACATGCCACCAAGACAGAGTAAGTAAGCTTCCAGACTCAAGTACATCATTCACTAAGTTTTATTCTTTTTGTTTGGTTAACTGGGGTGATCACACAAGGGTTGTTGTTCACTGGACATTCATTTTATTGGCCGATTTTACATGATTAACCAAATTTCCATGTTGGAGCCATTTGATTATCACAGAAGACGGAGGTTCATTAATGCACAATGAAAGACCACCAACGACCATGATTTTCAGTGGGCATAGGCCCACACAATTCACAACATAAATAATCAATGGTAAGAAAAACAACAGAACATCGATCACACTCCCCCTTAATTCTTTAAAAGTCTATATATTATCTTTGTTAAGGTTTGGTTTCATCCATTTCCATATAAACAGTAGCGTACCCACCCTGCATGATACACAGTAAGGAGAGATGAAGGAAAATCCCTACTTAGTTGATCAAGGATCGAAGTTCTTCTCCACGCGCCCAGAACTGGGGATGCGCGACTTGAAGGGGAGGTACTCTGAGGACTCCAAGGATGATCAGAAAAACTCCAGCACAGGCGCACCACAAGCCTCAGGAAGGAGGGAATCCAAGCGCACAAGGGAGAAGGAAGAAATTCGGCCAAGAAGAAGAAGGAGAATAAATTCTGTGCGATATAAGGATGAGATCCCGTTGTTACGGGATATGGAAATTTGAATGGATTTAAAGTTGGATCGTGGTTTTCTATACGGTTGGGAGGTTACACACAATGGGATTAATTCTTATTTAATTATTCCCATTGGGGTGGTGGCATAACAGCTGTGTGTTAAACCGTTTCTTTTAAATGGAGGAAAATGAGCAATGGGGGTGGAACTGGAAGGTACGGGGAAAGGGTGTGACACCGGGGAAAAACCACACGTTTTGGTAACTTTATGGTTTTCCCGACTTTTGGGGGATTTTAGATATTATTTATGGGCTTTAAATAGATTTTAAAGGGGGCATTAAATCATTTTTACGTTAAAAGATAAATTGCGGGAGTAAAAAAAGTCAGAAACTGGAAAAAGGGACGAAGACCGCTCGGTGAGGACACGGTGCCACCGTCATGGTGCCACCCTCACAATGCCACCATGATCGATGTGTGGCATCCACGGTGCCACCATAACTAGTGCCACCATCACGGTGCCACCGTGACTGGTGTGTGGCCGTCACAGTGCCACCGTAACCGGTGCCACCGTCACGGTGCCACCGTGACCAGTGTGCGGCTGTCACTGTGCCACCGTAATTGGTGCCACCGTAATTGGTGCCACCATCACGGTGCCACCATGACTAGTGTGCGACAGTCATGGTGTCACTGTAACTGGTGACCCCATGACTGGTGCCACCGATTCGGTGGAGCTGTGTTTTGGCAAAGTAATGGACAGGAGGGTCCGGTCCATTACAAGAAATATGTCCAAAATCCATTTTTATGTAAATATTTAGACTCATTAATCTATTTTATATAAATTTTAAAATTATTGGAGGCACATGATATAAGGTGGACCTCTCAATAGTGTTTACCTTTTTATATTTACAAGTATGCCACTCATCCTCCACTATAAATGGGCACTCACCCTCTCGCTTATTCACACCTGTCAAGCCATTTAGATTAGAAAAAACCTACATAAAACTCCTCCAAAATTCCCTACCATCATCCTAGAATACTCTCTTTTGGTATAAATCCAACTAAGGAATCCCTTTGGTTCAAAACAAAAGGAGTTACCCAAAGGAGAGGTAACACTCTTCCACAAGCTCTTTTGTTTTATTTTCATTCTCCACCACCTAAATTATTATTATTACATGATTATATAATACCTTAATTATCCTAAATATACTGATATGTTTTTATTATAAGTTTTATACCTATACATACACATAATTCAATCAAATGGGTAACAAACTTAACATTCATGTGTGCGGTGGACTACTGTCTTGCGAGACGATGTCGTTTGTTTTTTTTACTTTACCTCATGTCATTGTTGGGAATTATGATGAAAATAATATTTTTTTATATGATGTATCTGATATATATGATATATATTATTTATTTATGTTTATTTAATTATTATATAAAACATACCTTTATATTTTCCATTTTTTTAAATATGATAACTTTGTTTTAGACGTGTGGACTACCACCACCTCAAAGTGATGTGATTCGTTCACACTTTGCATGGAATTTATTAAAGACAAGTTTTGTAAATTTATATTATGTGTATGAAATAATAATTCTACTTTAATTATAATATATATACATATATACATATATTTCATTTTATTTGTTTCTTTTAATATGATAATAAAACAGAAACACTGTTCATGCATACATACGACCCACCGTCTCAATGAAATGTTTTTTCCATTTCATACATGTATCTTTTATATATTATAATAAATATTTATATACTTAATATATATGATATTATATAAATTTTAACATTATTTTAATAATTAAATCATTACCTAAGTAATAGTATCAAGAATAAAAAGTCAAAACATATATGAAAAACAAAGCAGATATTACCCGAAATGTAACTTTAACATGGAGTTGTTAATAAACAGGTAATATAAATTCATAATAAAATTATATATGGTATTAGATATAATAATATTTTTATGTAATAGATGTATAATAAACTTATATTTATTATAAAGGATG
The DNA here is from genome assembly GCA_963277665.1 of Viscum album. Lineage (NCBI taxonomy): Eukaryota > Viridiplantae > Streptophyta > Magnoliopsida > Santalales > Viscaceae > Viscum > Viscum album. The sequence goes on from OY728163.1 coordinate 1,871,464,675, forward strand.
TTTTAATGTGTATGAAGAAAGTCAAGACTTAAGATAAGGGTTTTCTCACCTCACTTTTATTTTTGTGAGATATATACTATATTCACCACTTATTCTTATTGTGTGGTGTATATAATTGACAATGACGTGTTATATGATAAATATAATTTATTCATGATACTAAAAGTTTCAATTGATGGAATTATTTCATGGGTATCATGATTCAAAAGTTACTCAAATAGTAAGGGTTTTCTCGTCTCACTTTTATTTCTATGAGATATATGCTATATTCACAACTTATTCTTGTTGTGTGGTGTATATACTTACCTATAACATGTTATATAATGTATTTACTTTATTTCATGACATTTTAAGCTTTATTTAATGTGATTATTTAATGTGGATCATGATTCAAAGTTATCAAAGTGGTAACAATTTATTTTCTAAATCTCATATTTTATTGAGATTGTTCATGATTATGCTTCCATTGATGAAATATTATTATTAATCTATCAATAATTCTCATGAATTTTCTTATCATATGGTTATTAATGACATCTTTAAGTAATTGTGTAATTTTTTTAACTCTTATGTTTTTAATATAATTAAGAAAATGTTTATAAGAAAATTTGACTTTATTTTTCTTTTCGGTCAGAAATATGTGTTCTTTCAAAAAAAAATTTCTAAAAAAATTTTAAAAATTTTATAATAATTTCCTATGATCCTTAAAAGATATTTATATCAAAATTTTAAATTTTTTATTTTTTTTAAATTAATATTCTTTTCATTTTCCAATCAAGTCACTTTTATAAAATTTTTACGGTGAAAAAAGAATGTTTAGCATGTACGGATTTATCTGAAATCATGGTTGTACCTCCTTTGAAGCTAAATTTAAAAGTTTACAATATTTATTTTTAGGAAATATTTTTTCCTAATACTCTGAAAATTCATTATTTTAAAGTTATTCTTAAATAAAAATGTTTTTAAAAGTGTTTTTTGTTTAGTAAATGTTTTAAATTATTTTCAAATATTTTTATATATGTTTTCAAAAGGCTATTTTCAAAGAAAAGGTTTTAATGTTTTCAAATATTGTTTTATAAGTTTTACAAATATGTTTAAATAAAAAAGTTTTCAATTTTTTTTTAAATATTTCTTTATAATTTTTCAAATTATTTTCAAAGAAAAAGGTATTCAAATTGTTTTCAATCTTAGTTTATACGGTTTCAATTTATTTTCAAAGAAAAAGGTTTTCAAAACGTTTTTAAGATTACTTTATAACTTTTAAAATATATTTTTTTTAAAAAAATGTTTTAAAAATTATTTATGTTTTAAAAAATAAATTTTAAAGTAGAAAATCTATTTTCCTCAAGAAATGTTTTAAGTGAAATTTCAAAGTTTAATTTATAAGAAAATAATTTTTGAATTTTTTTTATAAAAGGGATTTTAAAAGAAATAATATTTTCCTTATTAAATGTTCCAAGTGATATTTAAAAATCCTTATCCATATAAGATTTCATCCTTTAAAATAGTTTCTTCTATTCTTATGATATGAATCAAGGACACCATTCTTATTCTTTCTTTGAACGATTTATTTTTAATATAAAAAGTTGTTTTTGAAAACTATTTCTCTTCCATAATTTATATTCTTTTGAAACTCACTTCTTTTCATGGTTTATTCTTTGAATAAATGATTATGAAACTTGTATCTTTTTCACAGGTTAAGATATGATGAAATTTTTATGATACCCATTCCATTTCATGGGTTGTGATATGATGTGTATAAAACCCATATATTTTTATGGGAAATGATGTGATAATTTTTTATGATCATGTGACATATGTATGTATGATTTTATTATGTGATAAGTGGGACCTATATCTCCCTCAAATGCATTGGGTAATGATTTATATCTCATGAGATAAACATGGATGGAATGAGGAATTTACTCGGTCTAGTAAAGGACTTTGTCTACTTTGATGATCTTGGTACTAAACCTTGACTACTAAGATAGTCTTGGGAGTAAACCTTGAATAATAAGATGGTCTTAGGAGTAAAAGTTGACTACTAAGTAGGTTGGGAGAGTGAACCTATTCCACAACAAGGAAAGGTCTATGACTGGGGATGGTGGTGTGTCCCAACCAATAGGTGTATCCCCCATGAAGTTCCCTAATAGGTTTTAGAAATAATATTGTACTTATAAGGAATAATTTTATATTCTTATGCATATAACATAGATTCTATGTATTATTCCTATGTTATTGTCTTATGGATTGTTCTCTTAATTCCATGACGATTCATGTCTTATAAATTTGAAACCATTATTCCATGACTCATGTATTTTATCTTTGATATAAAGGTTATGTTCTTAAAATTTTATTCTCATATTCTCATACCCTTATGATCATTTTATGCTTACATATATCATTTATTTACCCTTACTGATCATCTGAGCTCACCCTTTTGTTATGTTTCCTTTCCTCAGGTCATAAAAAGGTTTTAAGTCGGAGTACTAAAGGGGAAGATATTTGTGAGAAACATTGAAGATCATTCACCATATTAGAAGATTTTGTTCCAAGTTTCCAAATACATTATTGACACTCCTTCAAAAGATTCAAAAATTACAAAAGAACCATCAACAAATACTCCCAAACTCTACGTAATATAGTAAAACATCCAGGAGCTTCACCAGCGAGCTACGTGGTCGAGCTTCGTGAGCGCGCTACGTGGCCAAGCTTCGTGAAGCCATATACGCGTCCGAGATACACATGAGAAGATTTGATATGACTTTACATGGATCACCTACACGATGGAGCTACACGGATGACCTGTGCTGCCCAAGGTTTTTTCGGCCAGACCCATACGTGCCTATAAATAAGACTCTTGGGCTCCCCATTTGAGGACTGAAAGTTTTTGAAAGACTCTTTGAAGCTCCCATTGCGTATCTCTTTCTCATAGATCTCTCAAATTTTCTCAGGTAGTTCTCTAAACTCTGAGAGAAGAGATAATTAAAGTGAATAGGCATGTTTTGAAGTTTTTCACATTCTTCAGTCACCATTCATACCTGCGCAGTACAACTGCACGGTACATTTGCGCGCCATACCTGCACGATTGAGCAGCGCGAGGTACCTATGCAGCATACTTGCATGAGGTACCTATGCGACGAACTCAAGTATCCTTCTTTAAAGCCATTCATGGAATGGTATCTACTTCCTTGGTTTCCTTATATAAAAAGGTCTAAGTTGAAGCCTCTACCAAAACCTCCTGATTTTTTAAACCTTCGGATAAGGCACATCAGCGTGTCTCTTATTTGGATTTGTATTTAAACTGTCAGATTTTTCCCACATTTGTTCCATAATAGGGTTAAGATTCATGGGATGTTTGTGGATTTATATATCCACAGTCACATGGGCCTTTCTCCTAAGAATAGTGTTGGGAAGTTCTTGGTTTGGAGGGGAGTTTGGGTCCTGACTTCTTCCTTTGTGAAGAGATGACCCAGAACCATAGGTCTCTGGTAGAGAAGGTACACTTCCCACTTTCCATTCCGCGCAAGAATAGGAGAAGTCTCCCTATCCTACCAAGATCAATTTCAGGGCATCCATCCTGGTATAAGTCCATCACCTTCACCCATTCTTCCTTACATTAGACCCTTGTCCAATGAAAATAGAATAGAGGAAGGTTCGTCGCCTCACCCTCTTCCACGGTCGACGCCCCCTCATCCATTAGTAGAGGAGGAGAAGTTTGAAGTGTCATTGTTGAATCTTTTACATCCTATTGTTTCTCACACCGAGAATGACTCACATGGGATTAGATATATGTGATGATTGCAACATGTGCACAAACACTCATTGGAAAGAACTACAAGAACTCTGATTCCTATTCAAAATAGGATACATAGGAAGCCCTTTGAGGTTCAAACCCAACACTTAAAATCAACCATTTCACTTTGAACCATATTCACAAAATGGTATAATCTTACTTGGAAACCCACATCCTTTCCAAGTTCCTTGGGCTGTTTTAACATAAGTCCCACACTAAGTTGTAACTAAGAACCTTCCGCTTAGGGGTCCTTATAACATGACCTTAAAAGGTATGATGTGTCCTATTAATCGGCACTGAACTACGAGGGTTCTGATTCCTTTCACAAGGATATGTAGGTAGCTCATTTTATGAGCAAGATCCCAAGATCAAAACAAACCTTCATCTCCCTGGATGACAATAAACTCTAGAGTTCCCCACTGAGTGGCTTAAAAACTAGTATCATCATAAACGATGATTAAAAGAATCTCTAATCAGTATATTAGAGGATACCATTGATGGAAAACCTCAAATACAAACTGATAATTCTAAAATTTAACACATTTTAAGTAAGTGATTTTAAATTCCAAGGGATACTTATGATATACTTGGTGAATTAATAAGGATTCATGAAAATATTTTAATTTCAAATAGAGTCCCGGAGTAGAAAATAATACCCCCCTAAAGGGTGTGATGATTTTGACCTCCCATCCTCTCGACCAATTCATGTTCTTAATTATCGTAAATTTCAAAACTTTACGAACTCCTGCCTTTGGAAAGCAGGTCCTCTTTGGATAAATAACTATTGGAAGTTTTTAGTTCCATGAATAAATCCAATGGAAACCACCTGGAAACAAGGATTCCTAAATCTAAAATATCACGTTTCAAGGACCTATGAAACAAAAATGGTGAACCCGACGTGAATCCTTAACCAAGTTAATAATGTTACCTACATGTTAGGCCCCTATAAATTGATAAAGGAAGGCCAGAAAAAGGAATTAATCATGAATGTATCTATCTCACAAGATGTCACTTTAATATAACTTGTTGTTGTTCTCAGTTTTCCATAGAATTCCCTTCAATCCAAAGAATGGATTTCTCAAAGACAACATCTGTGAACTTCTCAACTACTGCTCAAGTTGGATCTCCATCCACGGGAAGGATGTTATCACCAACCTAGTGTCTTCAACATTGGGTCTCCAATGTGATGATAAATGAATATCACCAATATGGTACAATTCCTACTTTGGAGGCTGCTCGATAGGCCCTCCAGGTCAACAATAATCCTCGATCATCTGGCCAACAATGACCAATGATCAAGAAGCAAATAGTGCCAACCACTGTTTCCAACCATTTTAGGTATTTATCCCCATAACTCAACAATAAATCTTTCCCATACTACAGGGAGGTAGATCAAGAGGTCACTAAAGGTCTCACTTCAAGAATACATGAGTTATTCTTAAGGACTCCCACCAGAAATCGCCGCTAGAATAATGTGGTAGTATATCCCCAACATGATGGGGATGTTTTCTATGGACGTTTGTCCTAGGTCTCTCAGACTCGGGCATGCAAGAAAAACTGCCAGGGACAACGTCCGGTTAACTGGAAGAAGGTTCTCACCTCTACCTCCCCTGGATAAGTCCATCAATACAACTTGATGGCAAACAACAAGCAAGAACATACACCCATTCATTCTAATTTTGTTGCTCAAAAATCTCATCTGACAGAAACCCACCAATCCCACCAGATAAACCCGGTGGAGTACTGTGAATAGGCACATACACCTATTTACAAGTTATCAGACAGTCAACAGGATCTTCTGACTTCATTTAAAGAGACCGGCCAATCTAATATGGTGGAAACTGGTAAGCAGAAACATACACCTATTTATAATCACCAATTCTGTCAGCAATCTCGTCTGCCAGTGTTGAAGGAAACCCGCCATCCATACTTGACAGAGAATATCCAGCAAGCACATACAACAGCCAATGTTCATCAAGTCTTCCAACAGTCTCGTTTGGTAGCACCCGGAGAAGTCAGTCGGAAAGCTCCGAGGAAAAATTTGGAGCAGACTCAACTCTCTACCCCTATGCATTAGTACTGTCAATATCTGTTGAAAGAAAAAGGAGGACATAAGCAGACACATACACCTACTCCAGATATGGAATGGACATATATTCCCTTTTTGGTCACTGAAGTCACTAAACACATCTTGGCAATGGTGAAAGGGCAGAATCATATCCCTGCCCATATTCTGGAATCTTTTCAGGATATTTTAACAACCACTTCAGCAGTATCAGGGGAACATACACATAAATCTGTCCCTACACATGGGATGACACAACGGCATGCCATCCCAGAGTAGATACACACTTCTGTTCCAGTCCTAGAGGGTCATGGGGCATACTCTTCCATATCATACAGATAAAAAGATTGAGAACATACACCCTTTCCAATTGGAGATAACCAGTCTGTTTCGGTAACTAATCCAAGACATACACATATACCTACCCATGATAACCAATTTTCCCAGCAAGTGTCCCCAACCAAATATAAGAGAACATCCAAGAAGAAATCTCACAAAATACCATTGGAAAATCAAGAGTCAAGCTATAATTTAGCTCCTCTTAATGCTAGAGTTCTTGAAGCCCTCATACATTTATATATTGCTTCTCAAGATCCTACTCTCCCATTACCAAATTTTGAGAGTGGTAGTTGCAATTCTGAATCTTTTCATCAGACACTTCATCATGAAAACTTGCTTCATGAAAATCCAGTCAATCTAGAGTGCCTGTCTTTGGATGAGATCCACAACAACCTTCCATGTGGACAGAAGATCAAGGATCAAGAAGATTTATCCCTTGCTGTAATCCACCATGGTGATCCTCTCCATGATGGATTTTGCTGCGAAAGTCCTCTTCGCAGTAGTATTTGACATTGTCAAAACAATTATATAATTGACGATGTAGTAACAAGAAAGCCCTCCTATCTCGAGAAACTTGAAAACACAAGTCCAGTCATATCTGATGCCTTTTCATTTACAGGTGAAACACTTTCTCAGTCAAAATACATCTTAAGGGAACAATCATTCTACGAACCTCGCTTGGGTCATTTATCCTCAAATGCAGAGCATCCACTTTGGTCAGAACAAGTGGAGAAACCTCTAGTAGAAGATGATGAAGATGTGTTGAACATGAGAAAACAATTAGCTAAAGGAGAAATACCAGTCATGTTCTGGGCTTCAGAAAATTCTCAGTTTGATATTCCAGAATTGATGAAAGAAGATTGTATTCATGACATTCATTTCAACTTATGGAAAACTCTTCATCATTTAAAAACCAAAGTTGTAACGCCCCGACCCCAGTAACCCAGAGTCGGTGCATTATTGCGTAACATTGGCATGATCACAAAAGATCAAGTCTCAAAAGACCAATTAGTTTAGTTGCCTTGGAAACACTAGATACATTCATAAATGTTACATTACATCATAAAGTGAAAAATCACAATAACATAGTCTCCATAGTCCACACTTCTATCCCCTTCAGAATATCCCTGTAGGTCAGTCAAAAAATATTTCTTCACATCCAGGGAAAAATAAAACATTGAAAGGGGTGAGTTCAGATGCTCAGTAAGGATAACAATATAGCGAAATCTTTCATAAATAAACATAAACAGTTAAGGCAATGTATAACTAAAACAAAATCCTTTTAAACTTGAACTTCAACATAATATAGAAAAAGTAAAATGAAATAATTCCATTTACTTATTCACATGGATATTCTACTGGTCAAATAATCACATGCAATATCAATAACCACTTTCACAATGATGGAATGCATAATGCCAGATTATCATAACCACGTAGCCAAGGCCTCATGCCAAGACTACAAATAAGATTTTGTCAAGGCCTCGTGCCAAGACACTAGTTAGTCTCATGAAACCTGCCGATGCAATTTTTTTAGAAGATACTTAAGTTTAAAATTGATAAAATATACTCCAGTGTTTTTCTGAAAACATTATGCAATATTTTGGAAAAAAAATTACTAATTCTGAGACTGCTCGACTAATTACAGGCCATGATGGGTCCACGCCCAATCCCTTCATATCTACCACACTTGAGAGTCTGGTTTTCTGAAAAAAAAAATTAAGCTTGCGTTGAATACGTAAACATTTGCCCTAGATTTTCATATATTTGAAAGAAATATCTCTTTTTTGAAATCATTTAAAAATCACATAATTATAAAAGAAAACCTTTATTTTGAAAATATCCTTATAAGCATGTAAGGGAAGCTTCAAAGGTGTAGTAACGGCGGTGGAGAAGTAGTTGTCACCGCATACATAAGAAAAAACATTCCTTTTGTCATTTAGTAAAAATGCTTCATATAAAAAATATTCCTTTTGAATAAACGTAAAATTCAAAGGGGTTTATACACCGTATAAAATAAAGTTGTGTATAAAACAAAATATGACTCAATGAAAGGAGATTGAGACGAAGTCCCTTAAAAAGATCATTTTTTAAAATAAAATAGATATATTATGTGTATTCACTATAAGTACACATAAAGAATTTAAAAATACAAGATATGACATAATAATATCATGAAATAATTTGAAATTAGGAGATTAACCCAAAGAATAGAAATTGGGTTAAGAAGTTCCCTTACCTCGTATCCGACTTCACTCGACCGTTCTTTAATCTCCTGAATAATAAACTAGAGTTAATTTATACTTGATTAAGAACCTTTTTCAAGTTCATTATCCCTTTTATATCACTTATTACAATGTTACAAAAATTATGTAGTCATTTCAGTTAATAACGGTCGTTTTTTCGATCTTTGGTACTTGAGTCAACATTAAACTTCTTATAATTACAAGTTGTTTATGTGGTAGAATATACATTATCTCCAGAATTATATTCATGATGTAGATATCATATATATCATATATATCAAGTATATACATTCATTCATAATATTACGTAACATTTAGAGGTAAGAAATGAAATGCACCGTTCATGGAGACGGTAAGCCGTACGTACGCATGAACGCTACTTTCATTTCTATTTCGTATTTAATGGAATGAAATCATAATGATATAAAGGTATATTATAATTCCAGTATAATATAATGTATAATACCATTTACTCCATCATTTATACATCCCACATATGGCATTAACGATTCAAATCACTTTGAGGGGGCGGTAGTCCGCATTTCCTAAAATGAAATTATCGCGTTTACCCATAATAGAAATCATAAAGGTATGCCATAAATGAGAAATACAGAAGCATAAGTAAAACAAAAACATAATATATATCATATATAAAAATAGTGTCATCTTAATGGACATCATGAGAGGTGTTAAAAGAATATTGAACAATCATCATTTCGTGAGGCAGAAATTCGCTAACCACAGAAACAGTATGTTCTTTAACCATTAGATGAAGGTGTGTGTAAGTGTAAATAAAATTATTCTCATAAAAACATCCAAGTATATTTAGGATACTGGTTTTGTTACAAAAGAAAAGAATAAAAAGAGTTTAGGGGGTTGGAGAAGCAAAATAAAACAAAACAACGTAAGAGAAGACATTACCTTTAAATCGGGTAACTCCCCTCGGTTTGAACCAAAATGTTTTCTTGAAGAGATTTCTGCCTAAGGTAAGGCTTATAGGATGAAGGGAGTAATGTTGAGAGAGTATTTGGGTAGAGGTTGGCTGATCCAAATGGATTTGATGGTGTGAGTAAGGTGGTAGAGGTGGGGGCCTTTTATAAGAGGAGAGGAGGGGCACTCTTAGAAAGCCATGAAATATTACATTATTATGAAATGATTTTCGGATTTTAGAGGTCCCAAAATTATATATTTCAAGGATAAGGTGATAAGGATTTGAAATATACTCATCCAATAGGTTTTTGAAAAGTGTAAGTCTTAGATTTTACATTATGTTTTCATTTTATTTAAATCGTTAATTAATGAGATAATCGTTGCATCATCACTGTGTTATAAAAAATTTATTTATTTAATGTTTAAAAATTATAAAAAAAAATACCATGATGTAGGAAATATTTTTATATTTACAATTAATATTTATAGTCGAAAATTTAACTTATATAACCCCATGTAATAATTGTTTTAGTGAAACAACACATGTTTGTGACAATTTTATTTTTACTTTAAATAAAAAGTTATTAATGTCATTTTCTTACCCAAGTGGCTCCATGGGGTCCCAAAGATGACCCATGGATTGTCTTGGTCGTCCATGAATCATCCAATAAGGGTAGGACAAGTGTCAAGATATTTTCATATTTTTATAATATCAGTTTTACCTTAAATTTCACTAATTACCTTTAATCGCGATTAATTAAACTTAAAAGTTACTATTCACCAAAAAATTATTTTAATCCCATTTAACCAAATTTTACTTCATAATTACAACCATTTATGTCGGATTTTTGAAAATCAAATCACAGAAGTGGTAATGTTTCATTTAAATGAAAAATCAGTTTTTTAACTACCACTTAGTGGTTTCACTATTTATCAAAAATTGAAGTTTTTCAGAACAATGCCAAAATTTCACCCTAAGCTATAATTGATATTCCGAATTCAAAAATGATGTCTATTTTAAAAAATTACAAAAATATAAGTTGCATTAATTAATTTTATAATTAATTCCCGTTGTCACAACAAATAGCGTGTTTTTAAGAAACAATATATATCAAAAGATTGACAATTGTTTATGTCCAATTTCAAAGTGAAATTAATTATAATGACCACCATTGGATAAAATGGTAAAAATATATTCTAATTATACTTTAAAACCACTCAATATTATAATTTATCACTATAAATTATTTTTATTAAAAAATTTGTTTTTAAGTATTTTTCACTATTCATCAAAAATTGGAAGTTCTCAGAAAAATACCAAAAATTCAACATAGGCTAATTTCGATATTCTGAATCCAAAAATGAAGTCCATTTTGAAATATAAAATTTATATAATTTCAAAACATGGGTATTACTATTCATAACTGCTACTTTTATTGGTCGCGGTGTGTTAGAACTCGAGGTTGCGTACAACACACGCTGCTCTATTATTCAAAGAGGAGCGTACTATGGAAGCTTGGGGTGTTACAAAAGTATTACCATATGATGAATATTAAAATAATATAAAGGTAATAGAAGGGTTGAAATGCCAAATTGACTTGTCATCTCTTTCATCTTCCCAACATCACTACCACAAAAACAGTTTTTCGCAGCGCCTCCCTTTATCAGCGCTTTTTTTAGCGCTAATAAAGGGTCAGATTCAAAAAAAAAATTAAAAATATATTAATATATTAATATATAAATATAGTTATATTGTTATATAAATATAATATATAATTTTTAAATATATTTTAGATAAGTATAAATGTACATTTACACTTATTATACTTAATATTTAAGATATTTAGTGAAAATGACTTCTTAAAAAATTAAAAAAATATTTTTAATTAATATTTCGATAATCATTATGGAGTAATAGTCATTTAATAACAATTTTAGGACTAAAAAAATTAAAAAAATTAAAAAAAGATCCAAAATATGTTGAAAACGCAACTCAAACTTCAAACGGCCATAACTTTTGATCCAGGTGTCCGTTTGAGCTCTACCACATATCAAATCGAAGCCTGCGACGAGCTCTACGTCGCTGTGACTTGGGGGGACCACAGTCAAGCGTTTTTAGAGGCCAAAAGAGGCCCATAAGGCCTCCAAAACTGAGTTTTTTGTCGGGGTACCCGGATTTTTTAACATTTTGTGGATTTTCAAACTCGTTTAAGGGGGTATTATTGGATTTTCTTGGTGGGGACTTAATTTATTCCAAGGTATTACATTCATATTGATATTATGTCTTTGAAATTTCATCCTTTTTTATAATGAACTGCTATTTATAATCAAATATATAACTATATATACATATTTTTTATATATTCGCACCTAAAAATTAAATTTTTTAAATAAATAATTAAACATATTTACATATAAAATATATTAGCTTTATCTAAATAATAACTAATATCCATTTTATTTAAAATACCAATATATGAATATTTATATACCTATATATTAATCTAACTACATATATATATATTAATCTAACTATATATATTAATCTAATAACTATATATATGTTAATATAACTACATATATATATATTAGTATTACTATAAATATATATATTAATATCAATATATATATATTAATATAACTATATAAATATATATTCATATAACTATATATATGTTAATATAACTATATATATGTTAATATAACTATATATATGTTAATATAACTATATATATATATATATTAATATAAATATATATTACTATACGAATAAATATAACTAAATAAATATATATATATATACAGATATAGATATATATTAATACCACTATATATATATATATTAATATTACTATATATATTATAATATAACTATATATATATATATTATAATATAACTATATATATATATATTATAATATAACTATATATATATATTAATATAAATATATATTACTATACGAATAAATATAACTAAATATATAAATATATATATAGAGATATCATGAATTGGAAAGCAAATCAAAATAGAGTAGTGGTAAGGGCTTATGCGCGCAGGGGGGAGGTCTCGAGTTCAAATCCTGGTGGAGGCAGGGGTGCACGCGCATGGGGAATATTGGAGCAAGCGCTGTTAAAGGGTGGAGGGGGTGCGTGGGGTGCGTGGGGTGTTGTATAGGGGCCTAAAAGCGCTGTAAAAGGGGGGGGGGGGTTCAAGTTCTATAAAAGCCCCCCCGATTGGCAGTATTTTTTAAATTTTTTTAACTTTTATCAGCGCTTTTTTAAAAGCGCTGATAAAAGGGTCCTTTATCAGCGCTAAAAGGAGAGCGCTGATAAAGGAAGCGCTGATAAAGGGGTACTTTTATCAGCGCTTTTTTTAGCATTGATAAAAGACCCCTTTTATCAGCGCTTTTTTTGAGCGCTGATAAAGGGGTCCTATATCAGCGCTTTTTGGAGCACTGATAAAGGGGACCCCCCCCCCCCCCCTTTATCTACACTGGCTTTATCAGCGCTTTTCTAGCACTGATAAAGGCCATTTTTAGTGCTGATAAAGGCCGTGTTTGTAGTAGTGCATACAAGGGTTGAAAAACAATAGAGAACCCTTCAGGGTGCAGGTCTCAATGCTCTGAAGAGGCTACACCAATTAATTTCTGATTCCCCATCTAATGTTCGCATCAGAGGATGGGGTGCATATGGAGCATTGCATTTCACTACACTCCAAAATTAGCAAAGTCCACCAAAAGTGGTTTCATGCAATGTTATTTTCCATGACCGACCCTAATCAATAGGTTTTGTATGTAATCAAATGTATGCTCGAGAACAGGCCTCAACTAGTTATCCTCAGAATCAAGCTCAAAGAAAAGAAGTTATTGAGCTACTTTTACATCAAGCCTCTAAGAATCTTGAGTAGGCATCTCGTTTAGAGGATGTCAGGCGTTAGAGGATGCAAATGTCTAAAATAGCACAACGATCTTCTGAAACAGGTGGTGTAAATGATGGTCATATAATGCACTCAGCTAATGTCCAAACCAAAATCCGCAAAATCAGAAGAGAAGTTGCACAGATTTCAGCTATAGCAGTTCATGAATCACCCCATCTTGCGAGGCCGAGGGCTCATCTAAATCAATCTTTGAATTCATTAAACAATGTTCAAAGATTTGAAGAAGAATAACAAGAACAACCCCATCCTACAAGGCTGGGGGATTTTTCACATTTGCAATCCCCTCCTCAGCGGAAGTCATTTTTCTCCCAATTAGGGAAGAAGACAAAAGGAAAGCGTATAACTGAATTATCCAATGATTCCCTTTAGATTAATATCCACCAAACAGTTCTATGGAATTTATTTTATAGGAGAACAAAGTCTCATAGAAGATACAAGGGGCGACAATCTAGAAGAAGAACTGACAGAATTCCATCAATGCGTTATGCATCGATAAATGTCATCAATGTCATTTCCACTAATCCCCTAGAACATGAGAATCACTCAGAGGGATCAGATGAAGAAGTTAATATTCAAGAGGTTGTACACACGGAAATAAATAAAGGAGGTGTGCGTACCAGAATCCAAAGGGTTTCCTAGAGGCAAGACATGCCTTCGGGTAATGGACTTCCATACTCTAGAAAAGCACATGCCAAGGAAAAGGGTAAAAGTTAGGTTACATCCCACCCTACCTCTAGAGAAGTCCAATCACTCTCATTAGAATAAAGTTTCTCACAACAAGAAGAAGAAATGAAGGAGTTAAGAAGGTTAAATGTAGAACTACTTCAAGGTAGTTTTCCTCCTAAGCATGATGAAGTTAATCAATCAAGGGAATTTGTTACAACTATTGGGATGGATCAAGAATATCCCCCTTTACAAGTACACCCTCACAGTTCCAATACTATGGGTCATATCCGACATCAATCACCAATACTACCATCAGTGGCAGTACCGGTCGTCACACCCATCCAAACTCCAGTTATTGAACCTTCTCAGGTCCAAGATCAACCAGATGTTTCTCAAAAATTAATGACTACCATTGAGTCATTAACAGCTCGGTTGGAAGCTATGGAAGGTCAGCGTGTGTAGGTTTAACCAGAAAAGAGAGTTTACCATGAATAGGTGGATGTAATTCCTCCCCCATCAAATTTTGCGAATACCACATTCCTAATTTTTAATGGTTCGAGAGATCCAAAACAACACTTACAACATTTTGTTTCTCGTTGTGATCCTATGATGGGAACTCCTCAACAAAAAGAAGCAGTTAAGCTCAGGTGTTTTGTGCAGTCATTACAAGGACCTGCTTTTTTCTGGTATACAAGTTTGCAATATCGGTCAATTACTAGGTGGGAAGATCTCCATCAAAGGTTCCTTCTTCAATTCAGCTCAACATTACCAAAGATGATAGTTTTTGATCTTACTAATTTTAAACAAAGGGAAAATGAAAGAGTTTTAGATTTCATTACTCACTGTAAGGGATTAACATATTCCTTAAGTTTATCACTCCCTCAAGAAGAGTTTATACCAATTTGTGTGGCAAATCTGCGTGATGAATTACTCACACCGTTGATCCCTATGAAATACAAAGGATGGTTTCGAGACCTTAATTCAATCGCTCAGCTGATAGAAGACTCTATTATAAAGACTAAGGATAAAACTCGTGTAATTCCATCAGTTCCAGGAAGGATAAGAGGGAAAGCAGAGACTACCACAGTTACACTTAAACAAGCACCTATACTTGCTTCCACTTTAAAACCTTCATCATATCAAAGGGATCCACCTCCTGAGCATCAACAACAATGGCTGCCTCATCAAGATGATCAAAAAGATCAAAGGTGGAAATAGTTTGAGGATTTAAAGAAAAAATTAATTCTTTCTGGAATGAACAAGTTCCTGGTTACTTCATCTCTGCTCTGGAAAATAATCTAGTTCAGTTGCCAAGTCCCAAAAGGCTGAACAAGGAAGGATATAAAGACCTCCCCAACTATTTCTCGTTTCATGATATGTTGGGGCATCCCATTTAGGAGTGTTTTGTCTTCAAATACCTCTTGAAAAAGATGGTGGACTCTGGACAAGTAAAACTGAAAGGTTCTTCATCCCAGGTAGAATGTGTTACTGGTACTGATCTAGAGGAAGAGGGCGAGTGGCACAAAGTCAAAAATAAAAATGCACAGAAATATGATGATTGGATGGTCAGGAAAACGGTTAACCGAACTCATGCCATTTTACAAACACAATTGAATCAACCAATTGTGTCTTCTGCTATTTCTTCCATAGAAAAACCCCCTTCATCAGAAGGAAAATCCTCAAATAAGTAGCATAATTTGAAGAAAGAAGCACAGTCAGAAGAAGACGAGCTCGTGTCAAATCCTAAGTTGTCTTTGACTATGGCAGATTTTATGCCATCTTCTTCAAAAGTACGGGCACCGCCCCACCAAACAGAACAACCTAAACTGGTTCATTGGGAAGAATCTTTATCATATGAATAATTGATATTTGGTTCTGTTAACATGATTCATTTAACGGATCCCTATGCCGATGATAGTTTCGATCATGATGAGCCTAAGTTCCCTGTATCTAACAGTGGAATCAGAGGAAGAGAAATAGGTATAGGATACAGAGGAAGAAGTGGATATTCCAGAAGCTATTATTTCAATCCTAACCCTTCTATAACTGTATATGCGGTAGAAACTTGTGGAAAATCCCTTCAGTGGGCTCAACAGGAACAAGGAAGTTCTTCCACACATGGAATATTCATCCCTGACACAATTATTTTAGAGTACCGGTTAGAGGTTACACCTTCTTCCTCTCAGAAAATAGATAGACCTAGTCAGTCTAATCTACCGAAGCCAGGAGTGTTTCCAACTCCTACCCCAATACGGGATGCATCTACTACCAAAGCATCAACTTCTAAGGCACCTGAAAAACCACATTTTCATGATGGGAAATGTAGACCTTTGAACCAAAAGTATGATGTCTTGAAACATTTGTCCCAAGTACCAGACAAGTTATCAATTTTTTATGCCTTTAAGCTATCAAAATATATCCAGGAGGCGCTTATTGAGGCTTTGTCAAGTCCTCAAGAATTTGAAATTGAAATTATTGCGGCTGAGGTCTACCATATAGAGAATGATCCTACAGAATTACATGCAGTAATATATTTTGCAGATTAAGATGAAGATGATTTTGTGCATGGACATATCAGACCTTTGTATCTATCTAGAAAAGTCAATGATATAGACATCCGATGAGCTTTTATTGATAATGGATTGGGATTCAATCTCATTCCTATTTGTAGAATTAGTCGATTGAGCCTCACCGAATCTGATTTATCTTCTTCTACTTTGATTTTGCAAGGATATGATAAGAATGAACAAGAACCTCTAGGAAAAATTACACTCATAATTCAGTTTGGAGACCTTGTGTCTAATTCAGATTTCATGGTTGTTCGTCAGGACACAAC
Source organism: Viscum album (assembly GCA_963277665.1). NCBI lineage: Eukaryota > Viridiplantae > Streptophyta > Magnoliopsida > Santalales > Viscaceae > Viscum > Viscum album. Next base: position 1,871,481,490 of record OY728163.1, read on the forward strand.
CTTCAACATTTTTCTTGGAAGAACTTGGATACATCAACATGCAGCTTTACCTTCTCCATACCATCAATGTATCAAATATTGTTTCAATGGTCAAATTGGGACATTGTATGGTGACAAGGCCCTATTAAAAACATGTTAATCTCAATACATTGAGGCATAATTTTATCACACGGAGGGAAAGGAAAAATCCATGACAAAGGTCACAAAAATTAATGCTCCAAATGGTTTGGAAAAGATTCCAGTAAACCCATTCATACATGTGAGTACAGATTATGTGTTGCCTATCAGTCAAATTGACAAGATAGACCTAAATCTAGACACTCTTATGGAAACTTCCATAATGTCAATTATGGCTACCAAGCCAGAAAACATGGGAGAAATTGTTGATTCTCCAAGCACTGATGCAAGCTTACATGGATATGTCTTCATTTCATCCACTGAAATCCAGAAATTCTATACTTCATCAACCAGGATAGAAGAAGGTATAAAAATACCAGAGGAAAACAATGATGTCAATTCCCAATCCATCATCTCCTCTTTATCAACCTAGGAAGACCCTTCATCATCAATAGGGTCAGAAATGGCAGCCTCTTCTTCAAGATGTTCAAATTTTAACTTCTCCCCTAACCATGGAAATTCTGCTTCATCATATACTATGAAATTATAAATAGAAGAAGTAACACATATTGAAGAAGAAGAGGAAGATCTCAGGGATGCTACTCCAGCATTTGAAGAGGGTATCTCTACCACTGTGGATGAACTCAGAGAAATAAATCTGGGTACAAAAGAAGATTCACGCCCTACTTTAATTAGTGTAGCCATGAATCATGAAGAGCAATAAATTTATACTTTATTTTTAAATAAAATCGAGATATATTTTCTTGGAATTATACAGAAATTCCAAGTCTTGATCCTGATGTTGCCACTCATCATTTGGGTTTTCCAGAAGAACATCGAGGATTCAAGCAAGCAGTAAGAAGAACACACCCAACTTATGCCTCCAAAATTAAAGCTGAATTTGATAAGCTTATCAAGGCTAACTTCATCATAGAAGTTCAATATCCCAAATGGATAGCTAATATTGTCCCTATGAAAAATAATAATGGAAAAATTAGAGTTTTCATTGACTTCATAGATCTTAACAGGCATTGTACTAAAGATGATTTTCTAATCCTGATTACAAAACTTCTAATTGATGAAATGGCTGGATATGAAGCACTTTCCTTCATGGATGGATATTCTGGGTATAATCAAATCCTAATGTCTCTAGAAGATGAATAATCTACAACCTTTAGATCCCCTCAAGGTGTGTTTTTCTATCGAGTAATGCCATTTGACTTGAAGAATGCAGGTGCAACATATCAACGTGTCATGCATCATATCTTTAAAACCTTCTTTGGGAAATTTGTTGAATGTTATGTGGATGGTTTGGTGGTCAAATCTAGACAAATTTCTAATCACTTGGCTGATTTGGAAACCATATTCAATAAACTTCGGCAACACGGTTTGAAGATGAACCCCTTGAAATGTGCTTTCGGGGTAACCTAAGGAAAATTCCTTGCTTTTTTTGTACGCCATCGTGGTATTGAAGTTGATCATGAGAAAACGAAATCAATCCTTGGTATGTAACCTCCTAGAAATTTGAAAGAATTAAGAGGAATTCAAGGACACTTGGCCTATATTTGGGGCTTTATCTCCAATTTGGCAGATAAATGTTTACCCTTCACCAGATTAATGAAGAAGGGAGTTACCTACTAATGGAATGAAGATTTCCAAGAGGCATTTGATACCCTTAAGAAATATCTCTTGAGTCCACCAGTATTAATGCCACCTGTTGAAGGAAGGCCACTTATTCTCTATGTGACATCTTTAGAGTGATCACTAGGTGCCTTCCTCGCCCAAAAGAATGACACCGGGAGTGAAAACAGACTTTACTATCTCAGTCACACTATGCTTGATGCGGAAACTCGATATTCAAATATTGAAAAGTGCTTCCTGGTATTAATCTTTGAAGTTCATAAATTGAGGCATTATCTACAACATCATGAGTTCCAATTGGTATCTCATAATAACCCACTCAAATTTATCCTCATTCATCCTATGCTTACAGGACGTCTAGCATGATGGGCGGTTATTTTGCAGCAGTTTGATATTCAGTTTATACCTCAAAAGGAAATAAAGGGTCAAGCCCTGGTTGATTTCCTTGCTGAGCATCCATCTGCAGAAGATACATCATTTAATACTGAACTTCCTGATAAAGAGGTCTTCTCTATTCAAGATAATTACCAGACATGGGAAAGGTATTTTGATGGTGCTCTAGAAGTCCAATAGGGAAGAGAATGGAAAATCCTAAACTCAACAAGGTTGGATTAGGAATAGTTATTATTTTCTTAGAAAAGTTAGTATTTCCTTATTCTTTTCTATTATCAGAAGGTGGTACCAACAATGAGGCAGAATATCAAGCTCTCATCGTAGGTTTGGAATTGGCCCTTCAGGTGAGAATGGATCATTTAAAGGTAAAAGGTGATTCAGAATTGGTAATAAAACAAATCAATGGGGAATACTCTATCAGAAAAGAAGAGTTAATACCTTTTTGTGATTATATCAGAGAATTAATGGATGAATTTCTCTCAGAGCCAACATTTTCCTATGTCTCGTGATCACAAAATGCCCAAGTAGATGCACTAGCTAATGCAGCTACAGCCTTGGCAGATCTAAATCAGGATGAGACAATTATCAGCATAGCCCATCATCGCATGGTTTCACCTTTTGTTCAAACCATGAGGGAGGAAATCAATGAAATTTTCCCTATTTCTAAACTGTATGGTCATACCACGGTATGGAGAACATCCATCATAGAATATATTCAAAATGGGATACTTCGACCAAATAGGGCTGAGAAGGAGCAGATCCAGCGACAAGCGACTAATTTTACTCTTTATGATGGTCCAAACCACCGAAAGATCCTTTATAAGAGGGGATTTGATGGGATTATATTCAGATGTATTGATGGAGAAGAAAATGTGACTTTCATGAAAGAAGTTCATTTAGGAGCTTGTGGTGCCCACCAATCTGGGCACAGACTCTCCGATTAGATTCAAAGGCTTGGATACTTTTGGCCTTCAATGACACAGGATTGTACATACTTCACAAAAAAATGTCATCCCTATCAAGTTTATGCCAACTTCATTCATCAACCCCCAGAGTTACTACATATAGCTAAATACTCTTGTCCATTGACACATGGGGAATGGATGTAGTAGGACCTCATCCTCCAGCCACGACTAAATAGTTCAAGTATATTCTCACTGCTACTGATTTCTTCTCTAAGTGGGTTGAGACAATACCTATCAAGAAAGTTGGAGCTAAAAACATCATTAGTTTTGTCAAAACTAATATCATCACCAGATTTGGTGTCCCTCATACTATTTTTACAGACAATGACACCGATTTTTGTTCTGCTGAAGTAAAAAAGTTATATCGGGAATATAATATCAAATCCAACCATTCATCTCGCTATCATGTGGCGACCAATGGATAGATAGAGGCTTTCAATAAAACCCTATCAAATATACTCTAGAAGATGGTGGATAAATATAATAAATCATGGCCTGATAAACTTTTGAATGCTCTATGGGCTTATCAGACAACTATCCATACTGCCACCCAAGCAACTCCTTATTCATTGGTATGTGGAACTGAAGTGGTTTTACCAATTGAAATGAAATTTCCTTCACTAAGAGTTTCAATCTGTGATCAATTATCTGCAGATGAAAGGTCTCAAAAATAGTTCAATGATTTGGAATGATTAGATGATAAAAGATTGCATACTTTTCATCATCTAGAATTCTATCAGAACAAAATTGCATGATATTTTAATAAGAAAGTTAATCTTCGTTCATTCCTTCAAGGAGAATTGGTATTGGTCCTTAGAACTCCAATGATACCAGGGAAGAAACCTCCAAAACTTGATCTAAAGTGGGAAGGAACTTATTCCATGCATAAGGTTTATTCAAATGGATCATATGCCTTAATCTCAATGGATGGAGAGCTCATCACAACCCCAACCAATGCAAGATTTTTGAAGAAATAATTTGTATAGTTTTTCATAAATAGTCCTCACTACAAGACTTTAAGTTACACGGTACCATGTACTTACTACAGGACTTTAAACTACACAACCCCCATGCCCTTGTTGTAAGACATTAAACTGCATAATAATCATAAGCATTCATGATGCATGACGTTAAAGTGCATATCATTGTCGTCTGTGTCACATGAAATTAAACTGCATGACACCATTTAAAATTTTCTCTATAAAATGATAAAAGCTTTCGTAAGCAAGTGTCATTGACATCATCATTACTATTTAGTAGTACATGAGTCCCTCTTCTTCCTATGTAGGAGTCAGATCTGCATAAAGACTATGTTTCAAGAACTACGTATGGCTTGATTCTTATTTTCCAATGAGATATGTAGAGACACCTGAATCTACAATTCGGGGCCCAGCCACAATCATAAAATTTTCTTATTTTCTTTTCTCCTCCTGTATATGAATCAGATCTATATAGAGTATTTCTTTAAGATATATGGTTTGGTTCGTATACCATTTTATGTCTTAAGATTTACCATTCTCTTAGAATGTGTTAAAAACCCCCATTTTTCATGCTAAATCTGATTAACATGAGGAATGATTGTTTAAAGAACTATGTATGGATTGATTATCATTTTTCCAATGAGAAACATAGAGATTCCTAAATCTACAATTTTGGGCCCAACCACAATAAAAAAACAAAAAATCCCCTTTATTTCTTGTAAAGAATCAAATCTACATAGGAAATGTTTTAAGAATTATGCATGAATTTATTCTTTATCTAGAAAGACACATAATGAAATTTAGGTTTTATCCATTAATCCAGTTATAATGTGTCTTTTCTTTCATATTGGTTCATTCTTGTCCTTACACCCTATTTCTCACTTGGATCGCCTTTATATTATAAAAGAAACCCTTACTGCTCCTTGTTTCTCACACCAAGCATAGCTCACATGGGATTAGGAACTGGGTAAGTGGATTATTTATATAAATAGGGTGTTTTAAATTTCTTATGGGGTTATCAATGTCCTCACTGCATGACTCAAAACTGCATAGTATAATGTCCTCACTGCATGACTTAAATCTGCACATTACCATATTCATTCAAAGGAAACAAAGAAGGTCTCCATTTTTTACATATGAGTCAGATCTATGTAAAGGACATAAAATTCATGGAAAATATTGATTTAAATATTTTTCATAAAACATTAAACATAAACTCTCCTTCCATATTTCACACTCTTAATCTTGAATATTTTATGATTTTCATAAAATTCCTTACGGTTTCTGGTGACAGGGTTTATAATATCTGAGAGCTCTTTTGCCTGACTATACAGCACATGCCCTTAGGCGGCCTTGTATAAGTTGCCTACATAACAGGCCTATCAGTCAAAAGATGCCACTATTTGACTATGCAACATGTTCCCCAGTTGTCCCTACATAATACATCCCCCATAACGGGTTTTTCAAATAATGGTAACTTCATTCTTGGTTATAGTGTCTTTGTCCCCTTTAATCTTTGATGACAATATACAAGAATCTTTATTTTAAAATAGTCATTCAAGTATACTTGTTCCATTATCTTTCTCACAACCTGAAAGTCTTCAAGATCATGGTTTACACATTTCCCTCATCATGTGCTTGATACACTATGAAATAATATTGAAATAACTTGACCACATGTTATATATTGTTTCCATTTCTGGTCTTAGTTGTATGACCTAAAACTACAGACACCATATCTTTTACATTTGGGTCAGACCATTGTAAAAGTCTTATTCCTCCGATTCTTTGGATATCTTGATTAGAAATACCCTTTCCATATTTAGGTACCTTTCTCCATAAACCAAACTCTATGATTTGGAAAATCTGAATCTCCATAAACTTTCTTCGACTTTTAACAATATAATGTCAAACTTTTGAGAACTATTTTTCCTGACTATGCAGCATGTTCCCTTAGGAGACCTTGTATAATTTCCTATATAACAGGCCTACCAATCAAAAGATTCCATTATTTGGCTATGCAACATATTCCCTAGTTGTCCCTACATAATATAGCCCCCATAATGGGTTTGTCAAGTAATGGTAACTTTGTTCCTGGAAAAGTCACACATTATGGTGATGCAGACTTTAAGATTTGGTATCCATAAAAAAATCATGGCCCAAGATTCCCCTTGGAAATATTTAAAGAATGTTAAAGAAATTCTTAGACACGAAGTTTTTTTTGGGATCTAATTCAAAATTTACGGTCAAATCTATTCGACCCTAAATATTATCACTTTATAGTCCAATATGCATGACTTTAAACTTCCAGTAATAAAAGACTTGATACTCATTAGACTAATAACCCGTAAAGGGCACTCTGAACAAAAGTCGAGTCCCATCTCACTAAATATACATTTTTTGTATGATTTAGGTAATATTGAGCAATTAAAATTCAAAAGATACAAAATTTGTGGGGTTATCCATGTAACCCTAACAATAATCAAATTATGCTCCTTAAATCCCTCGGCTTAATAAGAAAATTTTAAGCACCTCATTCTTCTTATTATAATGATGATTTTTTAACATAAAAGAATCCTTATCATCATTTAGATTTTATATTGTAATCATGAAAGAATAATAGGAATGAAGGCATGTATATGATAGGAAAAAAAATTTCTTTCATTCATGTGAAAATGGATGGACATCCACGAACTAGAGCCTCTCTATCATGTTTTAAAATAAACTTTCAACACGAATTTTCATTTGTTGAACTGCTTCATAAGCTCTATCAGCTACCTGTTGAAGTTGAGATAATTGAGCAACTCCAGCCTCCTCTTCCTGACGAAGTGCTTCCTTTGCTGTTGAAATGGCAGTTATCCCCTCTAATTGGGTTTCTCCTAATGTCTGATTCAGTTGCTCAAGATTGTTATGAACAACATCCAGTTGATGTTGAAGAGATAATAACTCCTTCGTGTCTTCTTTGATTTGTTGGCTAATATCGAGTGATTTCTTGTTATGATTTTCCACTTCTTCAACCACTGCAGCTTGAAAGCCCTTAATATTGACGAGTCATTTAGCCTCTTCAAAATCTTGTCACATCTTATGCTCCTGCCCCCCGTCAGCAGATAGTCTATTTAATGGCATCGTAGACCGATCGACAATTTAACCCACCAAATCCCAACACACAGAATAATGCTGGGAGTTTTGGAAAATGGGACTATAATTCATCTAAAGACTTTTCAGAAATTATGTTCCAGATCTGCCGCCATGTCTTCTTATGTGCCATGCCGAGAGCATATTTCATCTCTAAATCTAAATCTGAGTCACTACCATGAAGTAAAATGTACTCTAAAAACAAGTTACTTAAATAATTATTTCGTTCTGCTTCTCTTGAGACGGTAGAAGCTTCACCCTCTGATCTAGGAGATGATAACCCTAAATAATAAATCAAGGTCATTATTAGTTTCGAATGGAGGAAACAAATATGAATCAGACAACTGAATATATTTACCCAACAATAAGTCAGACACTTGATTGGATTCATCCTCTGTATTCTCATCTCTGGTGTTTTGAGAAGGTGTTTCTTGAGGGGGGGATTCCCTTGAATTTGTTCAAATATGACATTTGAAGGCTCTGGAACATTTCCTGATGAAGGATCCTCTGTAAGTATTTCTTCAGCCCCAACATAAGGGTAAAGTGAAACACACTATTCCTAAAGATCCTTTACAATATTTTCTATAGATAAAGCTGCATAAGATAAATTATGATGTAAAGAATCAAGTTGAGAAACAAATTATGGATGGAAAATTCAATAATAGGAACTTACTTCCTTTCAATTCCTCATGGAAATCTCCAAACTCCTTGATGGAACCTGGAATATCAATATCCAGATTAAGGGTGTCCATCATTTCAGTGCATACGGCTTGAAATGTTACAACATCCTCACCATTTAAGGTATCCAACAAATGTTGGTTGATGCCAAAATTGTATTCACTGACATTTTGTTCCACTGACTCTTCAATTGGTATTCCAGCATCAGATCTTTCCAAGTTTGGATTAATCTCAGCATTGGTTTCAGATTTTCTTGGATATTCAGTCCTTTCTTCTGAAGAAATAGGAATATTAGTATTGATTACTTTCAGGATCCTTTGACAAAAGTAACTGGGAAATGTATTTAATCTTACCACGACCTTCCTCTCTCTCAACAGAGCCAGGAGTAGGTATAATTGAATCTTTTGACGGTACATATACGTTAGTATGAACCTGGGTTTCCCCTGGGACTTCTTTTTCTGGTTGTTAAGCATCAGCTCTTAATCCCATGAGAGAGGAAAGAGACATAGATTCTATAAGAGAATAAAACATGGTTACTAGAACATATTGAGAAATTTTTATGCTCGGAAGATTTTATAAATACTTACTCTTTCGGCGAACGCTTCGAAGCAATCTCATTGCTCTTTTGCATTTCTGTTCAAAAGCTTGAGGAGAGATTGAAACACTTCTCTTAGTAGGGGAAACCTGATGTAATGGTTGAGGATTATCTATCACCATTACCCTAGTCATGATTCTTTCTCCTCGATAAAGTTCCGACGAGTTGGGAGGATTATTCGTTGCGCTAATGGGAGAATCTGCAGGACTATACTGAGGCAATTTAAGAATCGGTCCAGATCTTCCTTCTCTATATTCAAGCTGCAGAAATACATTTTTATCAATATTAATGATGTCAAATGATAAAGCAGAGTTTAGACAAAAGAAAAAAAGGGGAAATACATTCTCAGTATTAACATAAATATCCCACTCCTCCTCAGAGTTGATAATTACCCCTTCGCGGACTCCTAAATCCAGCATATGAGATACGCATTTAGAATCTAGAATTTGTTCATCAGTTTCATATATAAAAGTCTCTAATTCCTCAATATACTTATGTACTTCATCCAAGTTATTATCCAGATTGCAGTTAGAGGGTTCTTTGATATCACCAACATCTGGCATTCTAATTCTCTGTTGAAGAAATTCCCAGGCATCCCTGAGATCACGAGTTATACTCTCCCAGTAATGAATGGCTAATGGTCGCACATAATTCGATCTTGGACTGGTTGACTGTGGAAGAGGTTCAACACCTTCCGATTGAAGAGCTTTTTCAGACCTTTATTCCTCAGAAAATTCAATAGGTGGAATAGGAATCTATGTTTGATGGTGGCGACTGGATCACCTTGGCATTGGAGGTATTGCTTCTTTAGCATTGTTCTTCCTGGTGTACTTCCTATGAAGATGTCTTGAGGGCTCTGAAACCTCTGAAATTTCTGTATCATCTTTGGCCTTGGACTTCTTTCCATGATTTCCACATGCAACAGTCATTGTATCTACCACTCGATATACTCCTTTTGTCAAATCCCCTTGAGGATATAGAGAAACCCAAGCTTTAGTATATTCAGATTCCAATCTGATTGATGCATCTGGTGGAGGTAATATAATTGACAATTTTGATACCTATAAAGCTGTGAGAATCAAAAAATTTCGTGCTACCAATGGGTGTTTTTCATGTCTGACATATGTGGGTGGAAAGGTGCTTGACTGTTGAAGACACATGAACTGATGAGCAAACCTATAGGGAACATAAGCCTCGTAGATAATTTCACCATCAATCTTGGTTGATAGTACCCCATCCCTGAATTCTATTATATCAGATCTCAGCTCATATTCTTCCTTTCCATCATCAATAAATGTTCCAGATGGTGGATTACCAAAATGAAAGAAGTTGAATTATCCTGATACATTCAATACCTTCAGTACCTCATCAGGTCTCAAGTTCAAGGGCTTAATACCAGAAACTTTCTGTAAAAATAGGGTGAATCAACCATTATGAATTTTGACTGAGTTCAATACTGAGTATGAAGAAAAATGTGCTACAATATAGCCCCACAACACTTGAAATTGCCTCACAATTATAAATAGATCCTTCCCTTTGTATAAATGTAGCAGGAGATGGAAAATTCTTTCCAAAACAGGGGTTTCTAGCCCGATATACTTCCCCTCTACCAATTTAGCTGCAATAATGAAAGTCCCTGGTCTTACACCCCCACCAGATTCACAGACTGGAAGCAAATAAACACTTATCCACATAGCAAGGAAGGCAGATAAGATCACTTTTGCATCTATATCAGGTTAGAATTTATAACACCAGTGCTTGTAATCACCTATTTCTAGTGTAGGCCAATATCTGCTTGAACTTCCTTGGTTATCAGTGGAAGGACAAATAGTAGGATGTCCATAGATTGAACTTTTCTCTATTGTTGGTTCTAAAAAGGCTTCCATCCACACTTTAGTATGGATATCTTTTTTATCCTTGGGTAAATTCTTCACCACACTAGTGGAAAAATGTATTTCGATGTCGGTTTTTAACCGACGTCAATAAAGGCAACGTAAAAAATATATGTTTCAACGTCGGTTTTTATAAACCGATGTCAAAAATCTTTGCCACGCGGGTCTTTGGCGTCGTTTTATATAAAAACCGACGCCAAATTTCAGGGCCTCGGGGATCTTTGGCGTCGGTTTTTATATAAACCGACGCCAAAAATCAGGCCCTAGTGGTCTTTGGCGTCAGTTTTTTTTAAACCGACACTGAAATTCATGACCTCAGAGGTCATTGGCTTCGGTTTTTTAGAAAACTGACGTCTAAATCTGGCTTCTACATGTGTTTTAACGTCATTTTTTGATAAAAACCGACGCGAAAAATACGTTTTATAAAAAAAATATTTTCCACGTCGGTTTTCAAAAAAACCGACGTTCAAACCTCGAAACTCTGAATATTGGAATATATATCGTTTCCCAAGCTTCGATTTGACTGGTTATGGAGCTAAAATGGACTTACGGATCAAAAGTTATGGTCGACGTAAGTTGTACCTCGTTATGGGTCAATCGATACAACATTCTTCGAAGAATACATGAAAAAAAGAACCAAAATGAATATACCAAATGAACAAAAAATATAATTAATGATTGAAACTAACTTTAATTCTTTTATTGGTCCATTTGAATCGATATGCTGTTTATCATTATTTCACTTCGTTTTAAGGGAGAACTCACGCGGTAATGAAAATAGTGAGTGGTAAAAAAAATTCCCAAAAACTAATGAATCTTATGCAGAAGTTTTATTTTTGTATCTTGATTAGAAGAACCCTTCATCATCATTATAAGAATAATAAGATTTTTAGTGATAAGGAAAACAATAATAATGAAATTAAATGATGAAAATAAATACCTTGTACAAATCGTCGATTGAAGAATATTTGAAAGATGGATTGTATCATAGATTTCAAAAATGTTGAAAGAAAGAAGATGATCTTTTATATAGTGTAAATGAAAATTTCTACAGTGGCGATTCAATAAAATTTGAGCGGGATTTTGAAAATAGGAACGCGCGTTGGGAAAAAATTGAAATATCGAAACCGCATATTTGAAATTTTACTTTTAACGTCGGTTAAATATATAACCGATGCTAAAAATATTCTCATGTTGGGGTATTAACATCAGTTTTTGAAAAAATGATGCAAAAAAGTAACTTTTAACGTCGGTTTTTTGTAAAAACGACGCCAAAAAGGGCCTTTTTACGTCAGTTATTGAAAAAAACTGACACCAAAAATCAAATCTTATAATTTACAACTTCCGACGCCCATAAATTTTGATTCGTAAGTCTGTTTTTGCTCCACGACCTGTCAAATTGAATCTTGGGAAATTATCTAAAACTTTTATTTTGATATTTGGTGTCAGTTTTTTGTAAAACCGATGCCAAAAAGGGCCTTTTAACATCGGTTATTAAAAAAACCGATGCCAAAAATCAAGTCATATAATCTCAAACTTCCGATGCCCATAACTTTTGATCCATAAGTCCTTTTTTGTTCCACGACCTTTCAAATTGAATCTAGGGAAATTATCTAAGACTTTTATTTTGATCATTGGTGTCAGTTTTTTGTAAAACTGACGCCAAAAATCAAGTCATATAATTTCCAACTTCCGACGCCCATAACTTTTGATCCGTAAGTCCGTTTTTTCTCCATGACATGTCAAATTGAATATTGGGAAATTATCTAAAACTTTCATTGTGATCTTTGGCATCGGGTATTTGTAAAACTGATGCCAAAAAGGTCCTTTTAACGTCGGTTATTAAAAAAACTGACGCCAAAAATCAAGTCATATAATCTCAAACTTCCGACGCCCATAACTTTTGATCCGTAAGTCTGTTTTCACTCCACGACCCATCAAATTGAAGATAGAGAAATTATATAAAACTTTTATTTTGATATTTGGCGTTGTGTTTTTGTAAAACCGACACCAAAAAGGGATTTTTAATGTCGGTTATTAAAAAAACCGACGCCAAAAATCAAGTCTTATAATTTCCAACTTCCGATGCCCATAACCTTTGATCCGTAAGTCCGTTTTTTCTCCACGACCAGTCAAATTGAAGCTTGGGAAATTATATAAAACGTTTTTTCTGATATTTGGCGTCGTTGTTTTGTAAAACCAATGCCAAAAAGGTTCTTTTAACGTCAGTTATTAAAAAAAAACCGACGCCAAAAATCAAGTCATATAATCTCAAACTTCCGACGCCCATAAATTTTGATCCGTAAGTCCGTGTTCGCTCCACCACCTGTCAAATTGAAGCTAGAGAAATTATCTAAAACTTTTATTTTGATATTTGGCATCAGTTTTTTGTAAAACCGACGCCAAAAAGGACCTTTTAACGTCGGTATCTTAAAACCGACCTTAAACTACCGACATTAAAAACAATTTTTCCACTAGTGCCATTTTAAATAATTCATGGGCAAGTGGTGGTGTTCTAGTAACATCTCCCCATGTTGAAGTAGGCGGGATGAATTCATCATAAATTTCCCAAAGAACGGGAATTCCAGCTATTTGGTAAACATCCTAGAGACTAATACCAACTTCGTCATGAATCAAATGAAAGGAGTTTGTTTGTGGGCTCCATTGGCTCAGTAATTTAGGAATGAGTTCATTTTTTTAAACATAAGTTTGCCCCATCCAAACAAATTCATAAATTTGAATGTCTGATAATTCTTTTCTGAATTATGCACTAGTCTGACGTACCCAGAATTCCCACATCCACTCGGGTTTCACACCCCCTCCAGAACGAAGGTCCCAATCTCTTATCCAACCATTCGATTGACCTGTTTGAGAAGCTCAAAAAGTGGAATCATAATAATGTTGTCTTGTCACTACAATATGATCCTTCATATCTGAAGTGCAACCACTATGATGAAGAATGAAACTAATAGGGATTGTTCCTTCTTGTATTGGAACCCCCCTTGCACTAATATTCATGTTGTTATAGTTGGAATACTGAATAAACCAATTCTTTGAAAAGTACTTCTTAATAGATGGAAAATGGGTGTCTTGCAAAAGCCCATGATCGTACAAAGGTAAGTAAGGACTTTTTGGATAGTCACGCTGGTACGGTATTAGACCCTTCCATAGCCCAGGAAGAGTACTCTCAATAGTGTCATAATAATCTGGCCCGATGATCCTCATCATTTCACTTTGGTGAGCCTTAGCATCCTCAGTATGGGTCATCAAATGAGTCATTCTTTCCTGAAAAATAATGAACAAAATTGAAGATCAGATTTCTAAAGAAAAAAAGTAATAAATTTGGCCAAGGACACTTGTCATGTAGGTCCTTCAACAAGGTCCTTCAACAAGGTCCTTCGATAAGGTTAGTCGCGTAAGTCCTTCGACAAAGATCTTAGCACAACTCCATCGGGGAAGTCCTTTTGGCGTAGCTCTATCGCGTAAATAATCTTACCTTGAAAAAAATTTTCAAGAGAATTACACGAGAGCACAAAGCGATGCAGCTGAATGAACAAGCTATGCAATGATAGCTCTAAATTTTAGAGAAAGCACAATTGAAGAAAACAAAATGCAAAAGGTTGAGACCTATTTATAGGAAAAAGAATTCCTACGCATCATAACTGCACGCCATAGCTACGTGGAATATCTACACGATATAACTGCGCGAAATTTTTTGTGATTTATTAATCTATCCTGATCATTTTCCCAGAATTTTTACCTCAGGACTTGAACATCTTTTTTATATTTTTGGATTTAATCCTAAGGGGGGTCTTTTGTTGAAACTCCTTCAAAATATTCAAAAAGTAAAAAGGAACCATTAAAAAATACTCCCAAACTCTACGAAATATAGTAAAACATCCAGGAGCTTCGCTATCGAGCTATGTGGCCGAGCTTCACGAGTGTGCTACGCGACCGAGCTTTGCGAAGACATCTACGCATCCAAGATACGCGCAAGAAGATTTGAGATTCCTCTATGCAGAGCACCTGTGCGATGGAGCTACATAGATGGCCTACGTGGCCCAAGTTTTTTTTTCAGCTAGGCCCATCTGTGCCTATAAATAAGACTCTTGGGCTCCCCATTTGAGGACTGAAAGTTTTTGAAAGACTCTATGAAGCTCCCATTGCATATCTCTTTCACCTAGATCTCTCAAATTTTCTTAGGTAGTTCTCTAAACTCTGAGAGAAGAGATAATTAAAGGGAATATGCATGTTTTTAAGTTCTTCACATTCTTTAGTCACCATTCATACCTGCGCAGTACAACTGCGCGGTACATTTGTGCACAATACCTTCACGATTGAGCAGCGCGGGGTACCTATGTGGAATACTTGTGTGAGGTACCTACACGACGAACTCAATTATACTTATTTAAATCCATTCATGGTAGGGTATCTCCTTCCTTGGTTTCCTTATCTAAAAAGGGCTAAGTTGAAGCCTCCACCAAAACCTCCTGATTTTTTAAACCTTTGGATAAGGCACATCAGTGTGTCTTCTATTTGGATTTGTATTTCCACAGTCAGAGGTTTCCCACATTTGTTCCACAATAGGGTTAGGATTCATGGGATTTTTGTGGATTTATATATCCATAGTCACATGGGCCTTTCTACCAAGAATAGTGTTGGGAAGTTCTTAGTTTGGAGGGGAGTTTGGGTCCTGAATTCATCCATTGTGAAGAGATGACCTGGAACCATAAGTCTCTAGTAGAGAAGGTACACTTCCCACTTTCCATTTTGCGCAAGCATAGGAGAATTCTCCCTCTCCTACAAAGATCAATTTCAGGGCATCCATCCTGGTATAAGCCCCTCACCTTCACCCCTTCTTCATTACATTGGACCCTTATCCAATGTAAATAGAACATAGGAAGGTTCGTCGCCTCGCCCTCTTCCACGGTCGACGTGCCCTCTTCCATCAGAAGAGGAGGAGAAGTTTGAAGTGTCATTGTTGAATTTTTTACATCCTCTTGTTTCTCACACTGAGCATGACTCATGTGGGCTTAGAGATATGTGATGATTGAAACATGTGCACAAACACTCATTATAAAGAACTACGAGAACTCTGATTCCTATTCAAAATAGGATATGTAGGAATCCTTTTGAGGTTCAAACCCAACACTTAAAATCAACCCTTTCTCTTTGAACCATATCCACAAAAGGGTATAATCTTACTTGGAAACCCATATCCTTCCCAGAAACCCATATCCTTTCCAAGTTCCTTGGGTTGTTTTAACATATGTCCCATATTAAGTTGTAACTAAGCACCTTCCGCTTATGGGTCCTTATCACATGACCTTAAAAGGTATGATGTGTCCTTTTAAGAGGCACTGAACTACGAGGGTTCTGATTCCTTTCATAAGGATAGGTAGGTAGCTCATTTTATGAGAAAGATCCCAAGATCAAAAAAACCTTCATCTCCCTAGATGAAAATAAACTCTAGAGTGCCCCACTTAGTGGCTTAAAAAAAAGTATCATCATAAATGATGATTAAAATAATCCCTAATCATTATATTAGAGGATACCATTGATGGAAAAACTTGAATACATACTGATAATTCTAAAATTTTACACATGTTAAATAAGTGATTTTAAATTACAAGGGATACTTATGATATACTTGGTGAATTAATAAAGATTCATGAAAATATTTTAATTTCAAAGAGAGTCCCGGAGTAGACAATAATTTCCCCAAAAGGGTGTGATGAGTCTGACCTCCCATGCTCTCAACCAATTCATGTTCTTAAGTATCTTAAAGTTCAAAACTTAACGAATTCCTACCTTTAGAAAGCAAGTCCTATTTGGATAAAGAATTGTTGGAAGTTTCCAGTTCCATGAATAAATCCAATGGAAACTGCCTAGAAACAAGGATTCTTAAATCTAGAATATCACGTTTCAAGGACCTGCGAAACATACACTTAACTATTACAGTCCTCGGGCATGGTTTTTTATAATGTTCAGAATATTTATCTAAAATGATGTAATATCCATGTATGTTAATATTGGTTCACTATAGTTGGTATAAAAGGAAAGTTTTATTTAACCTTTATAAACTAGGATGAGAAAACTTTAATGAGATCCCTCTGGATAGTTTTAAGGATATGTTTTTGGATGTCTCTAAGGATATTCATAACATGTCATATATTAAATAAGGTATCACAATTGATACATCCTATAAGTTATTTTCATGATTATATGGTTTCCACTATGATAAGTGTTTCTCACACTACAATTTATTATTTTAACCAGTTGAAGTAATTATAAGGAACTGGGTTTATAATAAATGTGACATGCAATTTTTTGATGAGAAGTAAAATGGGAAGATCATTAGAGTGAATGTTATTGTGATCATTACTAGTCAGTTTTCATGGAACATGATTAATAATGTGGACCTTAACCAACTCTTAGTCTCAAAAAATAATATAAGGAAAGAGTTAACTGATATTTTGGGTAATTGAGACCATCGAGGAAAGATGATTTAGTTTCCACTGTGTTAAGAATGTGGAAAGAATCACCAAAGTGAATTTATTATAGAAACATGAAGATGTTTTTACTATAGAAAACAATGAAACAACTCAAGTAACTACAAAGGAAAAATGAAGAGTTAGGTTAACACAATGGATGAGAATATTATCCTCCCTATGACATCATATATAGTTAAATGCTTTCAGTGTGGAATGAATGGTCATAATAAAAATCAATGTCCAAAGTGGAAAGCTCCTAAATAGAATCATCAAGGTGGTAAGAGTAATGATTATATTTCTGGTGATGATGAGACTACATATGAAATGTGAAAGGAAATAGGTATTAAGTAATAGTATGAGGTAGCCTTGTTATGTCTTAAGGATTAAGTGGAGTAACCTAAGTGTATGAATTTGGATTCAAGAATTATAGATTATATAAGGATTGTTCTGTTTATTTTTTTTTTCACTAAGGATTTACATGAATATGTTTAATGGTTTTAATAAACTAGAAAATCAATTTAATGGAAAGGTTATGTTCGTGGGAAACACATGATTAAGGGAAATATAACCCTTAATATGTTTCTTATATTAAGATGACGCTCTTTGGAAAAAGTTATATTGGACATGAATATGTAAATTGGACAGTACTGATTACCTTAGAACTAATTAAGGATTTATTGAAAGTGGTTTATGATATCATTGATCAAGTTTAAAACTCTTTTAGAATTATTTAATATTTCCAATAAACATTAGAATAAGGAAACAAGCATGTTTTCAATAAGGGTTCCAGGTAATTCAAGTTATTACCATGTTTCAAGAGAATACATGATGAAAGTATTCACATGTTTGGTATATGAAAACCTAGATCTACTTTACGATATACATGGGTTCAATTATAAGATGTTTTTGAGAAATTTAGTGACCTTATTTCTAAAGTGTTGGGATTACATATTTTGGATGGTTTATAAGGTTAACTATTTGTGGAATGGTTTATGTTAAACTTCAGATGAGGTTTTAGAGATTAAAGTATTATCTCATCTTATAAGGATTTATGTATATTGGATAACTATTTCTAAGCTTTTTATTGTAATAACTAAAAATATATAGAATAACCTATCATTATATTTTTGGATCTCATGACCTTCTAATGGTTATGAAATTAAAAATCCACCTTTATTTCTTGGAATAAGAGACAAAGTGAAAATTGATCAAGGCACAACAAAGGGCGAGTTTGTAATGAAATCATGTAAGTATATATTCTCATGAAAATTATTAAACTTTAAGAAAAAGTTATTGAAATAAATGTTTTTCTATTATCATATTTTTTGATGATATCAATGACCTCTTTAATACTTCTCTATTTTATAGTTTTGTGATTGTCAAATTTCTCTAGATTTCCCACTTTCATATGATTAATGATCTTTAACAATATCTAAGATTATTTATGATTTTCTTCTATGTATGTGTTTTAACTTTAAACCTATGTTTTCCCATGTGTAAACCTAGTTATGAGTTACTTTGGATAATTGTTATGTCTCTTACATTCCCTTTTTTAAAGAAAGTTTTAGTATTCATTTTTACTATATGGGTTTTTGTGAATGGAACTTTAAAGAATTAAACTATTGATAACTTAGATAAATTTCAAGAAAAAAATTCATTTTAAAGGGGTTATAATATAACACATTTAGATTATGTGAAATATATTTTTCAAATTAATTTAATCTTTTCACTATTCTGCATTTTACACAACATCGAATATAGATTTTTTTACACAAAAGCACTAAGTTTGGTTTGCATTGCATGTAACACAAAGTTAATTTTGTGCTACACACAACTCATATATTATCTTGTAGTACATGAAACAATATGTTTGATTCATGTTACAAATAATGTCGACTTCATTTGATAACTTTCATTTCACGTAAGATGTAGTTTTACTAAACTACAATATGCTATTAATAATATTATTAAAATATTATTATAGTTACCACCTAGTTGTTGGAATGAGAGTTATAAATTTGATCAATTTAATTATTAAAATATTTTTTTAAACATGTATGTAAGATGAATTATATGGTGACAATTAACTCGAAATGAAAATAAAATCCTTTTGAAAATATAAGAAATCTTTTGCTGGAAAACTATATTTATGCAATAAAATAAGATTTACCATAATAAATTAATTAAAAAAAATTAGATAAATTATTTTAATGAAATATACACATATATATTATATTAATTCAGTTATTTAACATTCTTATTATGTTTTTTTATAGAAAATAGATGAGAATAAATCCAATTTTATGAATAAAAAGATGTATTTTTCTAAAAGATAATTTTACCACCTTTTAATAGAGAATATAATTTAAATATAATTTTTTAAACTTCTATAATTTTTATTTGAAAAAGTAAAATTTATTTTTTAAATCAGAATATAAAAATTCACTTTTGTTGATTTTTTTTATTTTCTTGAGAAGTTTTATTTTTTGATTAATAGTGAAAAACATTGAATTTTAATTCGGAACTACTTTTTTTTCTATAATTTATATATATAGTTAAATTATATTTTAATTTGTTTTAAAATTATAATTAGATCAATTATAAATCAATTAATCCAATTTAGGTAATTGGTACCAATTTCACAATGAAATTAGATATAAAATCATTTCAAACTTTTGGATCTTTTTCACTTTAAAAACCCATCATCTCATCCCTTCTATAGGATTAATTTTAAATTAATTTCTACCACTTATATGAATAGAGTTTGGATAAATGTATTGCATATTTTGAATCAGAATAATTTATAATTTCTTATAAGTTCAACTTAGTTTTTGACCAAAAATATTAGTGAAAGTAATTAAAATTAATTACAATGATTAAGGTAAAAATAAGATTACTTAGTGGTTAAATGTTAATTTAAGGGAAAAATAACCTTAAAACATGTACAAAATCCATTGTATGGAAATATTTTGACCAATTACCCTCTTGGATAAAACAAATACAATTATGGGAGGCACATTATGTAAGGGAGACCTCTCAATAGTGTTTACCTTTTTATATTTACAAGAATTCCACTCCACCTCCATTATAAAAGGCCACTCACCCCTCACTTATTCCCACCTCTCAAGCCCTTTGGATCAGACGAAAACTAAAACAATATCCTCCAAAACTCCCTAAATTAATCATAGAATCCTCCATTTTTACATAAATCCAACCAAGGAATCCATTTAGTGCAAACCAAAAGGGGTTACCCAAATAATAGGCAACACCCTTCCACAAGCTCTTTTGTTTTATCTTCATTATCCAACACCTAAATTATTCCTATTAAATGATTATATAATAAAATTAGTATAATAAATATATTTATATGTTTTTATTAAAATTTTTATATCTAAAACTATACACACTTCCATCAAATGGGTAACGAGCTTACCATTCATGAGTACGATAGACTACCACCTCGTAAAACGACGTCGTTCATTTTTCATTTTCCACCTCTCATGGTTGGTAATTATGATGAAAATAATATTTTATATGATATATATGATATTTATGGTGTATTTATTCTTCTTTAATTATTATATGAAACATACCTTTATTAAATCCAATTTTTTAAATATGATAACTTTATTTGTGGACGCGTGGCTACTGCCTCTTCAAAGAGACATGATTCATTCACACTTTGCATGGAATGTATTAAGGATGGGTTTAGTAAATGTATATAATATGTATGAAATAATAATTCTATTTTAATATATATATATATATATAATTTAATTACTTTCTTTCAAGATGACAAGGAAACAGAAACAACGTTCATATGTACGTACGACCTACTGTCTCCATGAACGGTGTATTCCATTTCATACTTATATATTTTATAGATTACTATAAATATTTTTATAATGAATATATATGATATTTATATAATGTTTTACATTATTTAAATAAGTAAATCATGATCTAAGTAAGCAGATCAAGAATAACAAGTCAAAACATATATGAAAAACAAAGCAGGTATTACCCAAAACATAACATTAACATGGAGTTGTTAATAAACAGCCAATAAAAAGTCAGAATAAAATAATATATGGAATTATATATAATAATATGTTTTTATGGTATATTTATAATAAACTTATATTTATTAAATATGAGGTTTGAATGTGTATGAATAAAGTCAAGTCTTAAGGTAAGGGTTTTCTCATCTCTCTTTTATTTCCACGAGATATATGCTATATTCACCACTTATTCTTGTTGTGTGGTATATATACTAAACTACGAAATGTTATATCATGAATTTTCTTTATTTAATGATATTAAAAGTTTAAATTTATGTTATTTAATGGGTTTTATTATTCAAAAGTTACTCAATTAGTAAGGGTTTTCTCGCCTCACTTTTATATCTATGAGATATATGGTATTATCACCACTTATTCTTGTTGTGTGGTGTATATACTGTGTTATATCATGAATTTAATTTATTTAATGATATTTTAAGATTAATTTAATGTTATTATTTCATGGGGATCATGATTCAAAGTTACTAAAGTTGTAATATTTTATTGCTACAATCTCATCGTTTATCAGGATTGTTTATGACTATGCTTCCATTGGTGAAATCTTAAAATCCATATCTCAAGAATTATATTTAATTTTATTATCCTTTGGTTATTAAGGATATATTCATGTAATGGTACAATTTTTTTGCTCTTTTTTAATTAGATAATTAATGAATTTGTTTTAAGAAATTTTGATTTTATTTCTCTTTTTGGTTGGAAATATTTGTTCTTTTAAAACAATGTTTTTAAAAATGTTTCAAAAAATGTTCTATTATTATCCTATGATATTTAAAATATATTTTTACCCACATGTTACCTTGTTAAAAAAGTGGGGTTTTAAAAGGTAATCTTCTTGTTGTTTTTAATTGAGGCACTTTTCAAAAAAAAATTATGCCATAAAAGGAATGTTCGGTATATACAGATTTATCCATCACTATGACCATCCATCCATTGAAACTTCCATTCAAAATTTAAAAGATTTATTTATAAAAAATATATTTTTCATAATATTATGGAAATTCATTGTTTTTAAAGTGATTCTTAAGGAAAAAGGCTTTTAAAAATGTTTTGAGGTTAAAAAGTGTTTTTAATGATTTTCAAATCTTCCTCTATATGTTTTCAAAAGGTTATTTTTAAAGAAAAGGATTTAAATGATTTAAAAGTTTTTTTATAATTTTTCAAAATATTTCAAAGAAAAATATTTGGAATTTTTTAAGATTTATTTATAAGTTTTTAAATTATTTTCAAAGAAAAAGGTTTTCAAAAGGTTTTCAATATTTCTTTATTTGTTTTAAATTTATTTTAAAAAGAAAAGGTTTTAAAAAGTTTTTAAATATTATTTTATTTATTTTAAAATATATATTCAAAGAATTTTTTTTTCGAAAGTATTTATGTTTTTAAAAAATTATTTTTCAAAGCAAAAAAGATATTTTCCTCAATAAATGTTTTAACTGAAATTTTAAAGCTTTATTTATAAGAAAACTATTTTCAAAAATGTTTTATGAAATGGATTTTAAAAGAAATGATATTTTTCCTAAGGAAATGTTCCAAATTATCTTTAAAAATACTTATCCGTTTAAGATGAAATCATTTTAAATAGTTTATGATTTAGTGGGGATATGTTCCAAGGATACCATTTTTATTATTTATTTTAATGGTTTATGTTTTGGATGATTAGTTGTTTATGAAACCCATTTTTTTTCGATGGGTTATATGATTTTAAAACCCACATCTTTTCATGGGTTATGATTTCAAGAAATGATTATGAAACCTATATATTTTTTATAGGTTATGATATGATGACTTGTTTATGATAACCATTTTATTT
Organism: Viscum album; assembly: GCA_963277665.1. Taxonomy (NCBI): domain Eukaryota; kingdom Viridiplantae; phylum Streptophyta; class Magnoliopsida; order Santalales; family Viscaceae; genus Viscum; species Viscum album. Next base: position 1,871,504,269 of record OY728163.1, read on the forward strand.
CATGGGTTATGATATGATGTTTATAAAACCCATATCTTTTTAGGGGTCATGATATGGTGATTATTTATGATCTTATAGAACACATATGTATGGTTTTATTATGTGATATTTGGGACCTATATCTCCCTCCAATTAATTCAGTAAATAATTCTATCTTATGAGATATACATGGATAGAATGGGAAATGAACTTGGTCCAGTAAAGGACTTTGTCCACTAAGATATTCTTAGGAGTGAGCCTTAACTACTAAGATAGTCATGGGAGTAAACCTTGACTACTAATATAGTTTTGGGAGTGAACCTTGACTATTAAGGTGATTTGGGTAGTGAACCCATGCCACTACATAGAAATGGTTGGGGATGGTTGTGTGTCCCACCCAGTAGGTTTAACCCCCTATTAAGAGCCCTAATATGTTTTGGTCGTAATATTTGACTTAAAGGGAATTATTTAATATGCTTATGTGTATTCAAAAAATTATATGTCTTATTCTTATGTTATTAGTTCATGAATTGTTATCTTGATTCCATTATTATTCGTGTCTTATGAACTGACAATATTTATTCCATGACTCATGTATATGATATTTGATATAGAGGGTATGATCTTCAAATGTTATTCTCATGTTATAATACCATTATGCTCACATTATGCTTACGTATCTCATTTATTTACCCTTACTGATCATCTGAGATCACCATTTCTTATGTTTCCTTTTCCCGGGTTATAGAGAATGGTTTTTAGTATAAGTACTAAAGGGGAAGATCTTTGTGGGAAACATTGAACATCTTTCACCATGTTAGAATATTTTGTTCCATGTTTCCAAAGACACTAAACTATTACGGTATTCGGGTATGTATTTTTATAATGTGATGAATATTCATATAAAATTATGTAATACACATGTATGTTAATACTGGGTCACTATATAATCTATGTATATCAATGATGATTCTTAAAAATTATTGAAATTTTCGTAGATACTTTTACAATATTGAGTTATAATCCATGAAATAAATAGTTATATACATAAAATAAATATGTAGTGATAAAACAATTGAAGTGTCTATCCATGACTATATTGATAATCATCACCATCATAAATAGAATCATTCGATAATATTTTTTAATTTAGTTTAAATAACAGATCACTCTGTCAACCAATGTTCATTGGTTTCATTACAATGGTATGTGACATCTCTTGTTTTCTTCAAAGATATAACCATAAATGTGGGACATCTAAGAGAGGATGTGAGTTTTAAGTGATACTTTAAAGGTTAATAGATATATTCCTTACCTATTATTAAGTTTTCTTAGAAACTTCAATTACTGGATAGTTTACTCAAATAAAAAGAAAAATTTTTAAATAAAATTTATGGATTTTCAAGGTAAGTTTTCATGTGGTTAAAATAGCGAAGTTGTATTGAATCTGGCCTTTTTATGTTTAATCGATCAATAAATTATGTTTTTTAATAAATTTTCGATAATGAAATTACTCATTTTCAAATGAATTTTACAAAAAAAAATTGATATTTATCTTTAAAATAGGGTGATCAGTAATATTTTTTAGTGATGAATAAAGTAATGTATCAAACTATAAGAGAAAGTGTTGAGATTGTCTTATACTTTAAGGTGGTGGTGTTCTAATTATTGAGGTATGGATATTGAACACTAGTGATTGGGTTTTTTGATCTTAGTAATTGTTGAATGAGAGTGAAATTGAATGAATTATTTTTTCCATTTAGTTTTTTGAAAGTACCAATGTGGATACATATTGTGGTGGCTATGAATTATATTATATAATGTTTTTAGAGAATGAAGTGAATAGGAATGAATTAATCCAATAAGATGGGGGAGGGGGTGAATTAGTGGATAAATTTTTTTAAAATTTTATTTTTTATTAAATAAACATCTATAACCTATTAATATTTGATCCAATCAAATTTAATGTCTCAAATTCACTCATGTATGAAAAAATAAAGAGCTGATGAACACATATATATTTATAGGGTTTAGACCCTTAACAGGTGACATACTTATTTACACACATTTTTAATATCCCCAAGTATGGATTCTTCATAATAAGAAACAAAAATATCCCAATCTTATAGTGTTAAAAAAAAGTCACACCATTCCAGTACAGAGCCACACCAAACAATACATTTTAACACAAATTTCATGAAAAATATAGAGTTGTGATGATAAATATCTTTTTGATAGTATAGTTGGTTCATCAAAAATATATAAAATATTCAAAAAATGACAACTTAATGTATTTACATTGTATAACTACTTCTCAATCTTAGATGATCTCACTAAAATCTTGGGATCCACTCTATGTAGAAGATTATTTTTGAACATCAACTTTATAATATCTATTTAGCTGACACTCTTGTTTTCTCAAATTCATGATATAAAGGAAGAAAGTATTCTTTCTTCATAAAATCCCAATATTAAGGAAAATTAGAACACAAGAATTAATCTAATTCTTGTAGAATGTTTTACATATCAACATTATCTATTTTTCTCTCAAGAAAATTGCAAAACATAGTTCTCTTTTAATTCCTTACTCGGTTAGGCTCACAAACATGCACCATAATATCCTGAATATTATTTATTTTTAGTAACTATATGTCCAAAGTGAATTACCACTTGTAGCCTTATTATTTATCACCACCTTAATGAAAACAAATTCTAGAACCTTATTTATCCTCACTCAATATTGAGAATAATTCATAAACAGTGAATTTTTAATTCCAAAAATACCCATGTCTTCTTCCTCAATGAATAAAAATGAAATTGTATCTTCTTTATAAAAATTTTATAAGAAGGATTGTATCTCAATGTAACAAAAAATAACTCATAAACTTGAACATTCATTCAATAAAATCAGTAAAAATAACAACATATTCTAAATCTAATGATTATTCAATCTTAATAATAACACAACATTGTCACATTGACATTCTAGATTTAACAACTAGAGATTCTTCACAAAGAAATAAAACATTGAGCACATCAATAGATTTTTCAATGAAATAACTTGGAACTTAAAAAATATAATAAATAATCACCATTATCAAAATATCACATGAAACAGCATGAGTAACATTTTGTATGTGATATTTTAACCATTTAGGACCAGATTTAGAATCATCTGGTTTTATTCCTTTAGAAAAAACAAAGTATATAAACACACTATTTCACCTAACATACTCACTTGAAAAATATCTAAGTGTGAAACAAATCATGCATCAAATAGACCATGTAAAGCTACCATAGTTTAGATCAACAGTTTGAATCAACTATTTTTCTTGACTAACTATGCCCTTATCAATTTAACTTTATATCTAAGCAACCACATAGTGGTCCTATTAACCAAAAATTGTAATTGAATGAATATGCATTGAAAAAATGTGAGCATTAACTGACTTCATGTGAAATCCAATTGGATGTATGATGAGTTAAAATGAATGAACTTGTATTTAAATCAAATATAAGATCATTTGATTGATTGAAAGAACAAATGATCAACCACATTAGTAAACATTGAATCAACCACACAAGTAACTAATCATTCACATGACTATATGATCAACCATACAACTGTATGAATGACTGTATGATGGTTTGATCAACCGCACAACTAACTGATCAATCACACAAGTGTTTGATCAACCAAATAATTAAACTCAAGTAAAATTCCATAATTATAAATGTAAGATAAAAACTATCTTAGAATCATTTAAAGACACATTGAATCAATTCAAAAACATCTAAATTTCCTCAAACATGTATTTTAAACTTTTAACTGTATTGGAAATAAATAAAAATCCTTAAAAAATCACCAATCACTCTAAAGGTACTTCAATATACCCTTTTGTATTTGTTAGAAACATATATAAACTATTCAATTAAAACATTTAATCTATTCACACATGCAAAGGATACATGATAATCAACACATCAAAGGCCATCTCATATGATAAATTTCTTTTATTGGACAACTAGATAAGGCTATGTTTTTAGAAAATTACATCCCTCAGTGCCAAGAAATTTTGTCCAAGTGACATATATGAACTCCTCCTCAATTCATGAATCACATATCACCATAAAAAACTATCCCATTTAGAATTATCCATAGATTTAGATAGAAAGGAACTAATTACTTCTATTGTTATTAATAATTTATTTAACTTCAGGTTGTGTCACTATTTCTCCCCATTTTTCAACTCATTAAAAAGAATAGTAGGGGTTTTGATTCACATTTATTCAAGTGATAAGAGTGGAATGAAATTGAGTTTTGGACTCAACCCACACAACCTCTCTCTTAGCATCGATTTTGCGAACATATCTATTATCTAATTATAATTAGAATTGTATTCAAGATTAATATCTCTATTTCTCACTATTTATTTAATGAAATGATACCTAATGTTGATATGTTTTGATCTAGAGTGTTTTAAAGGGTTCTTAAACATATTTAATTCATTTTCATTTTCATAAAAAAAGCCTTAATGGATTCTTAGTCTCTACTGTAAAATTTTCTAATTGTACAACCATCCATAATATCTATGTACATGTATATGTTCCTACCATATATTCTACCTATACCGAGATAAGTGTTACAGATTTATGCTTCTTACTATACCAGCTCACACAACCCTCAATAATAAATAAGTATCACTTGATGTGAATTTTATATCAGCATATTGACCTACACAGTGTACCTTAATGTATCCATATAACTTAAAATCTATAATGTATTTATAATACGGTTCATAATTCATTGTTCTCATAACATATATCTGTATCCTATTTACAACAAGCTTATGTGAATACCTTTGGTCACTTTTAAATCAAGCACAAAGTGTCGAAGTAAATTCTATGTCTGGTCATGATGTTGTGAAATAAAAAAACTTTCAATGAGTCTTATGAATATATTTTGGTCTTCCTTGATTCTATTATCATCTTTACAAAATTTAGATCCAATTAAAATTGGTGTTGAAATATCTCTAGATTCTTCTATACTAAACATTTTCAACAACTTTCTAGGATACTTTTCTTGGGGTGGAAATATATAATATGAATTCTGCTTAATATCTAACCCCAAAAGTATATTATTTTCCCAATAAAGGCATATGAAACTATTCTATCATTTTTTAGAAAACTCCTCACAAAGAGTAACATTATCACTGACCATAATTATATCATCAATGTATGTTATCACAATTAATGAACCCATGGTAAACTCTTTGACATAAAAGTTATTATCAAAATTCCCTTTCATTAATTCTATTTTTCTTAATAATATATCATGTTTTAATACCATGCTCTAAGATACTATTTTAATCTATATTATACCTTTATCATTATCGACACCATGATCCCATCAATATAAAAAATAAAACCATTTGGTTATTTAATAAATACTTATTTTTCAAGATCACTAGTCAAAAATACCGATTTCACATCCATTTGAAACACTTTGTAGTACTCGAGTACAACCACAAGAAAATAAAAATTATATAAAACATTTATACTAGAGTAAAGGGTTATTTAAATTAAATGTATTCTATTTGAGTATATATTTTGTATACTGGCCTCACCTTATTCCTTGTTACAACCCATTTCTCATTCAATTTATTTCTAAATAGCCATTTGGTTCCAATGAAATTATTTTTTTTGGTCTTCGGTCAAGCTCCCAAGTTGATTTTTCTCTATCTGATCCAATTAAGCATTCAAATATTGTATCCATTAAACATTATCTATAACTTCAGCTACTATTTTTGGTTCAATATATGATATAAGTGTTGTATTATTTCCTACAACCAAAGTTCTTATTATCTGAATAGAAGTCTCTTTATCACTAATAATGTTCTTGGACTCAATATGTATTTTTAACCTCTAAAACTAATAATATTCACCACATGTAGTATCTTATTCATCATCATTATGTTCTGAATCAAAATCAGTAACTGTTTTTCTAATCTAATCTTCTTTTTTATCATTTTGGTCTAAAATATGTATGTAATTTCATTTGAATTTTCAAATTCTTATTGAATATACTGATATGAATTTCCATATGTTTCAAAAATATTTAAATCTGAATAGTTAACCAGCTTGTCTAAATGTTTTTTTTATAGTACCTCTTCTAACTTCCCTCAGTTAAGTACCACATAAAGATCCCTTCCTCAACTTTATTGAAAAACTTTCCCAGTTGTGTACCTTTGATCTTAATAAATCCAGAGCTTCTAAAAACTTTAAATTACTTTAAATTTGGTTTATTTTTATACCATATCTTAAAATATTGAAATTTTTTTGAGGTATCAAAAAATAAATATGCCATATATGTTTATAGTATGACATATAGTCTCTCTCCTAAAATACATTGAAAATTTATTTTCAGAAATTATTTCCTTTCCCATCCCATCAATAATATTATTCTTCCTTTTTGTAAGACCATTATTTTGGGGAGTATATGGTGTTCTAAATTGATGCTTGATTCCATTTTTTACAAGTTTAATTTCAAAATAATTGCCTATAAATTCTTTCCCTTAATTAGATCTCAATTTCTTAATATGAAGTCCCAAAATTTTTTCTACTTGTCTTTTGAAGGATTTGAACATATTAACTACAACTTATTTGTGCTTAAGGAATATAATTTTTTTCATTAGTTTGAAATAATCAATGAATGTAATGATATAAAAATCAACTATTATTGAAATTTTTTTCTGATGGGGACACATAGATTAGTTTGTATAAGTTTAAACGGTTTGGTAGAGGGAATTTATACCTTCTTATGACCTTTCTAAGTCATATTTCCCTTTTTTAATATTACACACACTTAATCTAATTCTCTCTTTAGATCAGGAAGATATCTCATAAAATCATGCTTCAAAATTTTACTCAAAATCTTTTGGCCTAGATGGTCAACCCTTCTATTCCATAACAAAATTTCTGATTTTTCACTCATATAACAAGAATTGGAAGGATCACATAAATAAATAGATTTCCATTGGTTATTATTCTTTGAGAAATGATCCTTTCATCCTTTAATCATTTAATGACATGAGTTTCCTTCTTGAAATTAATATCATGGCCATCATAAAATATCATACAAACACTCAATAGGTTATTCCTTAACCCTTCAACATTTAAAACATCACTTGATTTCAAGTTTTTAGGTTCAATTTTAACTGAGCTATTACCCTTTATTTTTAAAGAACATTTATTAATGAAAGTGACTACTCCAACTTTATAGTTTCAATGTTCTTTAAAATCCTTAAATCCTCGGTCATGTAGGAGGAGCACCCACTATCAAGAATCCATGATTTTGTTTTACTACTAGCATTCAATGAAACCACTACAAGATATGCTATCTATTTCTTAGGTTTCTGTATAAACTTTCCTTTACTGGAATTATAAGTCTATCTTTTTAGTATTTTCATACATTTCTTGGAATAGTGGGAATTTTTCTCACACCTATCAAAAACTTCCTCAAGACATTCAAATATATTTTTGAGTCTATAATCTCGAGATATTTGACTTAGTAAACTTTATTCTATGAATATATAATTTCCTCTTCTCTAGAATACTTACCCTTTCTTAATAAATTGTTCTAGGAAATGAAATTTTGTACCATTATTTATAGGATTTGTTCCAAAGCACTCTAAATCACTATTAGTACCCTTGAAACCTGTGTATTCTTGGTTCATAATAATACTGCTTATAGCACTGTCCAAAATTTTGTTCATGATACACATTTTAGCCTCTATTTATTTTTATTTTGAAGTTAAAGAGCTTATAGAGTATCTATTTTATTCAACTAAAATGGTATAATATTTATTCCCATTTATCTTAGACAAATATTGAACAAATTTTGAGGTAGGGCCTATATTAATAGTGGAGAAAAAACTAAAATTGATTTTTACAGTGCATATTTATCTACATATTTTGTAAAAAACAACTCAACCAATTTAGAGGATTTATGATTAGATTATATAGAATTTTTTAATCCCAAATTTAAATTATTAAGAACATTTTTATCTTCAAGACACTTATACCATGTCTCAGATAATTATTATTCTTTCAAAGCATAAATTTCTTCAAGATATTTTATTATCTTCTAATGTTAAATTAATTTAAACCAAATTTTTTTGATCTCATCTACATGGGATGCTTATTTATTTTCAAAATCATTATTTTCTTAAGTTAGCTTCTTGTTTTATTTCCCCTGTTTTATTCTATTTTTTGAGCATAGTGTTCTAATCAAGAAATTCTTCATGCTCATCCTTAAACATATGCTCAAGCTTAGTAATTTATGAATCATATTCTTCAATTCTTGAAGTATAAAATAAGTTTTCATTATAAGACATGAAATTGGTAAATATATCACCAAAATAACTTTTAGGTTCATTGATAGATGATTGGACAACACCATATTCTTTGAAAATTAAATTTATTATCTTGGTGATGAAAATTTTCTTGTTCCTTTTTCCATAATTGAATGATTCTTTTAAAATTTTATTCCACTTAACTCTGTAAGGTTTCTCATCATCTTTAAATCAAGAATTTGTCTTCTTATTCTTTGTAAATTTAATATAAAAGTGGCCAATTTTATTTCATTTGTAGTATCTTGGAGGATATTTTCCTTTACCCTTGTTCTTTCCTTTAGTGAATCTATTAGAAATAACCATGATGATTATTTGATACTCTCCTTCAACATCTTTATTTTATAAGTCACTTGAATATATATTTTCAACATGTTCTTTAATTTTCATCTTTCTCATGGACTCAAAATCAATTTCATCTTTTAACATTTTATTTAAGGCTAGTATTTTTCTCATGTCATAAGATACAATTATTTTATGAAATTATTCCAAGTAAAAAACCTCTCTATCATCTATAGATAGGATCTTAGGATTAAAAAAGTTAGTAAAATTCATCATGATATTTTTAAAAATTGTAGAGTATTTAATATTTTCACCAAACCCCAAAATGTTTCTAAAAATTTCATTTACTTGAGTGAAATAATCATTGGAATTTTCTAACTGAGCTATATTGATGTATTCAAAATTACTTATCCAAATGTCTAATTTTTAATCCTTGAATTTCACATTCACTTTATATCTAATTTATACCTTATACTAAATTTATTATACTAATTTAAGTTCCATAACTTTTCTGTAGTATTTTTCTAAAAAGTGCATAAGAATATAGTTTTGTGAATTTCCACAACTCTCTATATTTATTTTATCCTCCTGGTTCATTATATATTCCATTGAATGGGTGGAAAACCAATGATAAAAACATATATAAATTCCAAGAAAAAGAGTAGAATATTTTTTAACATTCAACTATGATAATTTTTTTCATCAATAGTAGGTATACCCTTTCTGTTCACAAAATTTAGATAATCCATTCTAATAACTTGATTTAATTAAACAAATAAACCTAGATCTAATACCATCTAAAGTTACTATGAATGAATTACACCTCTGATAAGGGGGGAAGAATCAGTAGAGATATGTTTTTACAATTTTATCCTATATTAAATCTACTTGTACAACCTATTAAGATTTGATTCACTTAAATATAGAGTTTCAACCTCACTCATGTTTGTAGAAAATAAAGAGTCAATAAAAATGGGGATTATTACAAGGTTCATCCCCTTCATAGGTAACATACTCCTTAACATGATTATTTAATCCTAACAACCACATATTATTATTTATAAGTAGTAACAAGATCACATGATTATGGTGTTGATACAAATTCATTCCATTCTAATCTAGAGTCACACTAGACTATACGGTTTCACACTGCCTTTGGAAACAATGTGTAACTAAGATGAGAAATATATTCTTAAGATAAAAGTTGATTCAATAATAGTATATGTAGTTCTCCCTCATTTATAATTAAAGAGTATTAAAGAAAAATGTCTCATTTCATGTACATATGTTGTATAACTACTTCCAAATCTTATATGATCTCACTGAAATCTCAAGATCCACCAAATATAAAAGATTATTCTTAAACTTCAACTTCAAACTCTCTCTTTAACTAACGATATTTTTTTTTCAAATTGAAAACATTCATGAAACACATAGTATCTCTTTATAAACTCCCAATATTATATAAAAATAAAATAAATGAATTAATTTAAATATTTTAAAATGTTTTATATATTATAATTATAGATTCTGGCCGCACCTATATGCATTGTTGGTTTTATACGGACGGCGGTCAAATTAGAATTTATGTGTCCCAAACTTTACTAACTACAAAATCATAGTATAGTGGAATTTTGGGGTCAAACCCACAAGGAGGAAGCCGTTTTGAAGGGGGGTCACTAGTTTTAGACTCTAAGATGATTACTATCAAGCTATCTTGGTGTTTGAGAGTTTTACTTAATCTTTAGCAGGGAGTGACTTCAAATACTTAATGAGGGTTCAGGATCAATTTCATGTATCTAAGTAAAGGATGATATTTATTATAATTTTGGAAGGGTTCTAAAGCTTAGGATGCAAATAAAACAATAGTCACTAGTTGAATTTGTTCGAGCCACGTAGTTCTACTTAGGAAGTGACTATTCCGTGATCCGGAGATAGTAAGAGCCTAGGTGCATTAAGTTTAGCTTCTTTTGAAGAAATTACTATAGGATAGTGATTGTAGCCTAGAATAATTTAATCATGATAGGGTCATTAATTTGAATATCCCATGGTCAGGGATGATTGTACGAATTGGGTGCACTTTGGTTGTTTATCCTGATTTCTAATCCCTTAGGGATTCCAATATTAGAATTAAAGATTAAATAAGAATGTAGATACATCTATACTTGATACCTACCCCTAACATGTTTATCTACTCATAGTGGGTAGAGATGAAATTGAATAAAAAAATAAATCATGATTGACATGTATTTTAACTTTAATTGAATTGAAATCAAGCAAGGGGTTTAAGATTTATAGAGGGCATGAACATGAAAAAGATAAATCACAATATTTTAAATAAATTACTTACTTGAATTATGAAATGGAAATGAATCTAATACACAGTGTTATAAATCAAATATTATAGATGAGGATTGAAAATTGATTAATAATAACAGATAACAGCTCTTGGATTGATTAAAAATGTAAAACATGAAGAAATTTAGAATTTAGAAGGAGAAGGGGCAAGGGAATTTGAAGGCGGAAAAAAACAAAGAAGAAGATCATCCAGAATTTTTGTGAAATGCTCTTCCACAGGCCTGTATAAATAGATGAATTTGATCACGACATGTACTGAAGATATACATCGTGTATTGCTGATCTGCATAGATTTCCACAGATTTTGGATCTCCCATGTATCTCATGCATATCTAACAGTTTTATGATGTTTGACTGGCTACATGTTGTGTACGGAGTGTTCCCGATATGTATTACCCTCCAGTTGTTCCTCCATGTGGATTTATCATGGATTTATCACTCAACTATTTTGACTTTCATCATGAAATATACTGAGATGTCATGATGTGTACTATTTGTTTCATCTATTGGCTTCATGTCTTGGTCACTGCTTGGATTACGAACTGGGCATGCTATGAACTACCAGTACACAACATGTCTAGACCTATCATGACATATACTATCTAAAATATGTATTTTTCTGAATTTATTCCTTGAAATCCTGTGAATCTGTATCCCTATAATATTGATCATATACCATGTGTATCATTAATTAAATGAATAAAAATCTAGAAACAACTGGCATTAAGGAGTGTATATAAATTGGGCTTACTAAATCCCACACACTTGAAGAATTTCTTGTCCTCAAGAAAAAATGTATCAATAATTATTTCAACAAAAGATAAGCAATTTTTAAAATAGTAAATATTCATTTTGTACAAGTAATTAAGGTTAAGTGTAATAATAAAAAGGCAATCCTCTAGAATTATCCTTGTATAGAAAATCAACCATACTTACCAGTCCATATTTTCAAAACAGATTCAAATATTTTTATTACAATATTTCAAATGTTCCTTGAGTTGTATACCCATGTGTAATTTACCTCTCAATGAATTTTCTCTAATCACCTAGGGTAAAATGAAATTGTAGTTATGCTCATAACTTGAGTACGTGTTCCTAACCATAAGATTGTATTGGTTATAACATCTCTACTTAGTAAACACATGTAAAAAATTAATCATGAGGGCTTCACTAGTAAGGTTATGATGAATTTGAGTTTGTGGGTAGGTGGGTAAGGAGTGAAAATAAAGCTCAAAAGGAGGTTAATCTTTGAATCATAATGCATGAGTGTTAATAAAAGTGTAATATAATCCTCCTTCCAGCTAATCAATTCCATACTCCAACAACTTCGGTTGGGTCTATATATGGTAAGTAAGTACACAATGATGATTTTGTTCCTTTCTGTTTTCTTTTTTATTTCTTATTTTTTGAAAGTTATGTCTAGTCCAGATCTCACATCCATCCCCTAACAACATATGATTCTTTCATGGATTCATCAGTCTAGAAAATAGTGAATTTTGACCTTCCTAGTACACAACCCATATTAATTTTTCATTTGTTTTGTATTTCACAAAGGAACATAATAAAAATGAAATGAAACATAGTAGATATGGATCAAAACCAAATATTTTGGTAATCACAATAAACATCCTACTAAAAAAATCATCTCATCTGTCTGAATTCCTCCCCCACACTTGTTTAAAAGTAGAATCATGCATTATACAAGGAGCATGGTAGGAAGGAAAATATGCTTAGAATAGATTCATCCTAAAAGGCCATTCATGGAAACTATGGGCTAAATTAAGGATAGATGTTAGGTGGGTCTCAGGAAAAAATGGATACAAAGAGTGACTCAATAATTTTAATTTTGTACTTGTTTAGTCACCGTTTTGATAATATATCAATGAAATTTTTGATAGGTTGACATGTCCTAGGTATCTCTCAAGAAATATACTCAGAAAAGAATTTAAAATTGAAGGCTTAGAATCCTCTCATGTAATGACGATAAAATAGAAACTAGCTATTATAATAGGTATAAAACTAATTAAAGGTCCAATTGATCATAATTTCAAACATTTTGAATTTGAATCAAATTTCTAAACTCAGTAATTATTCTAAAAATTATAAACATAGACACAACATGGATTCTAACAATTACGAACTTATCCTTTTCTTTAATTTACATGGTTATAATGTTCTTAAAGTTTTAATTCATGCTTATAAATTCAAAAAATGTCTCCTATATAGGTGAGAAAAAACAATAATTGATGTGTATCATCAGTGAAAACCATGAGAAACCCCCACACTTAGAAAGAGACAGTGTCTGCACTGTCCATGAAATGCTTTTGGGAGTGGTATATCAAGGAAAGATTAATGATTTTGAAATGTAATTTTAAAAAAATGTAAATGAGGGAATCAAGATCTCATTGAATTAAGTGGTATTCCATGAGGTAATTCGATATGTCTCGATGTGAAGTACATGTCACCTACAAAAATGGGTTAGGGAACAAATCTTTCACTAGATAAAACATTAGTCTACCTGCGTAATCATTGTAATAGCAAAGTAATAAGTAGGTGAACAGAGTAATAAATAAAGATAACCATTTTATTGAAGTTGTCATGAAATTTCTATAATTTAGTTCAATAAAATACTTAGAATGAAAAATGAAAAGATTAAAAAATGATGGCACAAATTAAACAAAATATCAACTATGGGTTGCCTCCCATAAAGCACTAATAGGACATCGTCATCCAGATGGATGGACCAAGATATTATTTAGTGGGTCCACCAACTCAGCTGCTCCATTTCCTTTTATAGCTATTGGAGGATATATATTTGAGTTCTCTTGGTCATTTGGGTGGTTTGATAACTTCAAGTGCTACAACATGAGCATGAATGAGGTGATGTAGGAAAAGAATCACTACTCTGGGTGGTTGCTAGTGTGCATGAATGTCCATAGAAAGTTTCTAAAGTTTACATTAAATATCTACGACATGTTGAAGTGCCCTTTGCTCCAAAACAGATGGTTGTATTGGACCATTGAGAACCAGAGAAGATTCAGAGGAGCTAGACATTTCTATGTACAAAAATAAATAATTTGATAGTAAAAAAAAAAGGAAGTGAGAAACAAATCCCATAAATAGATATCAAGAATCAGTAAAAAATAATGGATATAAAGATAACAAGAATGAATATCCATCCTGATAAAAATATTCCAAAAAGCCCAAAAAGGTATGAAACTAAAAGACCAGGTGTCGGGGCCAAAGATCTCCTCAAGCTTCATCACTCCATCGGGTGTTGAGATAAGATGTCCAATTGGGCCAGCCTCTACAGCATCAATAGTAGTCAGTAGAGTGGCAGCTGCATTGGATGGTGGATAAATGTTTGAAATGACAAACTCCTCAATGTAGATGCCTAGTTCGACCCAAATTTTTTAAAAAGATATCTCATGTGGTTTTCCACCTAATCAGAAACACAGAAAGTTGATATCTATCTCAAATGTGGATAAAAACTCTAGAAATAACTCTTGAAAGTTATCCTCCTAGACATTGATAATTTTTTCAATGTGCAGTGTCTCCAAGAGGTCCAGGACAGTGTCAAAAATATTCACACAATCCAGGATGTGCATATCTAGCATCTTGTTGGTACTCATGGGATTTTACTGTAACTTGAAAATATTAACCTGATGCTTCAGGTTGGTGAAACAAAGTACAGGGTGAAAGTGCATATTTTCATCGCTAGATGTGGAGGTTGTCTCATTCAGAGGAGAAGGTGCAACATAGGGGTGCTTAGCAGCTGGTTGTTCCTTTGAAGCTGAGGATGATGTTTGTGAGGAGGAGGAGGACGGGGAGGGATTGAGAAATTTGGTGCAATCCATGTTGGAAGGAGGGAGGGTGTGCAGGTTATTTATAGAGCTTGAGATAGAGGGATATGGGGAATGGGTGTTTGGGTGAGATAGAGAAGGGCGCAACTGATGTAGAAGGAGAGGGAGGTCGCGTGTTGGGTGGTGTCAAGCGGAAGAGGGGGGGGGGGATTGTGGGAGTAGAAGGGTCAGGGGCAGGGTGTGAAGTTTGTGACCTACAATTGTTTTTAAAAACATAATCAAACTATTACAAAACGTGTACTGATGGTTCACATCGTGTATGGATAAAATAAAAGGGAAATTTGGTAAAAGGGTACACGTCATGAACCATAGGTACACAACATGTATTGAACAGTTGTGGCTCTAAATCGTGCTCTTTCCTTGCCTTTAGCTCCTAGCCTACACGATACTCTTCTAAGATGATCCTATCCAAACCTAGTCTAATATTTATTACCCTGGGTTTCCTCCTAGTCAATAATTCCTTTTAAGTCGGTAGCTTGACTCCATTAAATATTAAGTGAACTTGAGCCTGATGACATAGCCTTCATGAAATGGTTCTTGAAAAATCTTCATCCTTTGTCTATTTATGTTAAATAATGGTCCTTATTCTCTTTGGATTATAATGGTTCCATATGGAAAGACTTCATTGACTTTGAATGGACCTGACCATCATGACTTTAGTTTTCCTAGAAATAGATTCAACATTGAATTAAACAACAGAAACTTATTTCCAGAGATGAAGGTACGCCCTGCAATGCGCTACTCATGCCACTTCTTTTATTCTCCTTTTTAACCCTTGCATTTTTATACACATCTCTCCTAATTTCTTCCAATGTAGTTAATTAAAATAAAATATCTTTCCCAGCCTTCTTTGAGTCTAAATTCATTTTCTTAATTTCCCAGAATGAACAATTCTCTAGTTCCACCAGAAGATGACATGGTTTTCCATAAACTAATCTGAATGGGGTGTTTCCTATGGGTGTCTTGTAGGAAGTTATGTATGACCATAGTGCATCATCTAACTTGAGGCTCCAGTCACTATGACTTATACTCACAGTCTTGTCTAAGATTTTTTTGACCTCTCTATTAGATAGTTCTACTTTCCCACTTATTTGTGGGTGGTAGGGAGTTCCAATATTGTATCAAATGTCATACCTTTCTAGCATTCCTCTCATTGCTCAGTTTGTAAAATGTGTTCCATGATCACTAATGAGTAATCTTGGAAACCCAAATCGTTCAAACACATTTTTCCTTAGAAATTTTATGACAACTTCTTTCATGTCAGTTGTCGTAGTTTCATCTTCAACCCATTTTGATACGTAATCAACTACAACCAGAATATAGTTTTCCCATGTAATGTAGGGAATGATCCCATGAAGTCGATGCCTTGAACATAAAAAATGTAGACTTATATGATTGGGTTTTGTGGAGTATCATTATTTTTACTAATATTTCCCATTTGTTGACATCTGTCACATTCTTGGAAAAATCCCCTTGCGTCTTGATGCAGTGTGAGCCAGAAAAATCTGCTTTGTAGAATCTTGGATACTGTATGATACAGTCCATGATGTACACCAATTGGCGATGTGTGGAACATTTAAATCACATTATGGGTTTCTTCTTCAAGTATGCAATTTCTTAAAAGTCTATCAGTACAATTCTTGAATAATATAGGCTCATCCTAGTAGTAGTTCTTAGAATATGACAAAAATTTCTTTCACTACCAGTATGATAGGTCTTGATGTAGGAACTCAGTTGAAAAATAATCATCCATATCTAAAAACCATGGTTGGACATTGATACTAAATATGGTATCATCCAGAAATTTCACTTCTATATCAACTTCATAATCTTCATTAATGATGGAGAGATGGAGTCTGAAGAAATGGTATGCAATTACATTCTCTATACCTTTTGTATATTTGATCACAAAATCAAATTCATGTAGTATAAGTACCCAACGTATTAACCTCAGTTTGTAATAATTTTTTGGTTATCAAATACCTAAGGGAAGCATGATTAGTGTAAACGATGACCTTGGAAAGAACAAGATAAAAACAGAATTATTCAAAGGCATATACAATGACGAAGATATATTTCTCTATAGTCATGTAATTGACCTAATCTTCATTCAGTTTATGACTCACATAATAAATTGGATAGAAGATGTTTCCAATGTGCTATCCTAGCACAACTCCCACTACAAGGTCATTGGAATCACACATTAATTTGAATTGTTTCTTCCAATTCAGAGTAATAATGATTGGTCATGCTATCAGGATATTCTTCAGCGTGTTGAATTATTATTAACAGTCCTTGGTGAATTAAAAGGTAACATCTTTTGATAATATGTGTGTTAATGGATGGGATACTTTAGAAAAATCCCACACAAGTTGTTTGTAAAATCCATCATGTCCTAGAAAACATCTGATTCCCTTGACAATTGAGGGTTCTGGTAGACCATTGATGAATTTGATCTTGGATGGATCAACTTCAATGACTTCCATGGAAACTTTTTGACCAAGGAATATTCCTCCTTGTTCTATAAAGTGGAATTTCTCTGAATTTAGGACCAATAATTTTTCTTCAAAATACTAGAGAACTAATTCCATATTTCTTAAACCAAAATCTAATGATCTCCCATAAACTGAGAAATAATCCTTGAATATTTCAAGGAACTCCTTATCCGTGTCATGAAAAATGTGTTTCATTCATCTCTGAAGTTTTTTTGGAGCATTGGACATTCTGAATGAAATCCTTCTATAAGAAAAGGTACCAAATAGGCATGTAAACTTGGTTTTTGGGTAATATACAGGTCAACATAAATTTTATTTTATCCTGAATATCCATCCATGAAATAGTAAAATTCATTCCCTACAAGTATATCTACAATTTGGTCCATGAAAGGTAAGGGAAAATGATTCTTTCTTGTTGATGAATTTAGAAATATGTAATTCTTGTAGACTATCCATCTAGTGATGGTGCATGTTGAAATCAATTAATTTTTGTCCATCTATTATACCATGAGTCCTTCTTTCTTTGTAATAACTTAGAGGGGGATCACCCATTCACTATATAAAATTTGGTAAATTATTCTTGCATCCATGAGCTTCAACACTTCCTTCATGACAGCCTCCTTTATTAGTGGTGTGATATGCCTCTGAGGTTATCATTTTGGTTTTTCATCCTCTTCAAGTAAGATCCTATGGGTTAATTATGTAGGATTAGTCCCTTTAATGTATTCCACTCCCCAAGAAATTGATTTCCTATGTATTTTCAGAACATCAACCAATTTTTCTTCCTATTCCTAGGATAGTTATAATTTTATAATGATTGGAAAAGAGTATTCCTTTCCTAAGTATTAATACTTCAGTGTACTGGGCAGAGGTTTCATTTCTAATTGGGTTGGATGAATGATATAAGGAATAAAAGGTGGTATGGTTTCTCTTGTGAGTGGTTCAATGAAGCTTAATTATTCAAAATCATATTATTATTCCTTTTATGAGAAAAAATATTGGCTCTCTTCCTCAATGGACACATACTTATCTCCTTTCTGAGTGAGAGATATGGCGTTACAATCCATAGTATCATCTGAGTGTTGGGAAGATTTAATCAGGTTAAACACTACATGTTATTCTCCAACTTTGAAGATAAGACGTATTTGATTTACATCTATCAAATATTTTACTGTTTCCAGGAATGGTCTTCCAATAATGATAGGGACTTCTCCTTCTTCTTCCATGTCTAGTACTAGAAAGTTTGCGGGAAATATGAATTTTCTGATCTTGACCAAAACATCTTCGAGAGTGCCTCTGGGATATTTCATTGAATGTTCAGTTAGATGAAATACTACCCTTATTTCTTTAAGTTCTTGGAGTTTGATCTTGTATAAAACACTCATTGGCATCAAGTTGATGTTGTCTCTAATATTTCATAGTGCTCTTCCAAACATGCACTCTCCTATAGCACAGGGAATTAAGAAACTTCCAGGATCTCTCATTTTCTGGGAAATTTTCTATTGTACAATAGTAGATAATTCCTCTCTGAAAGAGATAACTCATAGATATTCTATTTTCTGTTTTTTTGATAATAGGTCCTTGAGAAATTTGGCATAAACATTCATATGGGAAATGGATTTTGCAAATGGTAAATTGATGTTCAGTTGCTTGAACATTTATAGGAACTTTTTTTATTGTGCCTCATTATTACCTTGTCTTGGTCTCTTTGGAAAAGGAATAGGTGGCTTGTATAGAGGTGGGAAAATATAGACAAGTTCCTTTTGTTCTTTAGGGGTTTGTCTCTTCTTGGTTGGAACTTCTTCTTAAGGTGAGGTGGGAATGGATTCATTAGCTTATTCATATGTTATTGGATTCTTCTTAGGATATTACTATCTCCTTTCTTCTTTTGGTAGTTGAAAGTCCAAAACATTTCCACTTTTCAGCACTACTTCCTTGTATTCCTCTCTTGGGTATGTCTCAGTGTTACCAGGTAGAGTACCTGGTAATCTATCAGATAAGGTCATTGAGATTTGACCCATTTGAAGCTCTAGTTTCCTCAAAGTAGCTCTATGATTTTTCATTTCTATTTACTGGGTTATCATTCTCTAATCATACTTTTTGAAAAAATTATCCAGGAGATTTTCTAGGTTACTTTGAGGTGGTGGAAGTGGTTTCTGAGGTCTAGGATGGACGAGTTGGAATTTCTATTGTTGGGATCTTGGTTGGAAAGGTTGTAGTTTCATTTGATGATAAATTTTTTGCTACAACCATAACATAAGGTTCATTGGTGGATACCCTAGTGGTCCTTGATTGTAGAACTAGGATTGACCACTTCACGGTTGAAAATATCCTTGACTGTTTTGAGGCTGCTGCTGAGCAGGACTCTATTGATGATATTTCTAATGTTGTTGAAACAGCCGGTTCTATTGATTTTAATTTACATAATTAAAATCTTGTTGGTCTTAATATTCTACCTTGCAGTCATGATATAGGTTTGGGCCACCACACATCTCGCATAACTAGACTTCCATTATGGGACCAAGAAGGGGTTGTGTGGCTGGTATCTGAAAAGATTCAAGTTTCTTTGTGAGCGCCTCAACTTGTGCTGATAATTGAGTGTTCTAATCAATCTAATGGATACCATGTCGTGGTGGTCCATAATCACTCTACAAAAGGCTATAATTTTGAGAGACTTAATCTAGTATTTCTCATCCAACTTCAAGGGTTTTGAACATCAAACCTCCATCAGCGGTAGCATCAACAACTATTCGTGCTGCTGGATGGAGTCCTTGATAAAAAGTTTGAAACTAAATCCATGTATCGAGTCCATGATGTGGAAATTTCTCCATAATCTCCTTAAATCTTTCCCATACTTCCCATGTATATTCTCCTTCCGTTTAAGAAAAGTTTTGGATGTCATTCTGGAGTTTCTAGGTCCGGATTGGTGGGAAATACAAGTCTAAAAATTTCTTGGACAGATCATCCCAAGTCATTATCGACTTGGGAACTTGGATTTTGAGCTAGTCCTTAGCTCTATCTCGTAGTGAAAATGGGAAGACGCACATTCTTATGAAATATGAAGAGACTCCCTGGTTGAAAAAATTGTCGCAAACTTCTAGAAAGTTGTCAATATGTTCATGGGGGTCTTTTCTCTGGAGACCACTGAATTTTCCCATATTTTTGATCATGTGAATGATTCCAGGCTTGATCTCAAAGGTTTGATATTGGATTGGGGGATGATTGATGCTTGGGGTAGCACTATAGATCAATGGAATTCCATAATCCATGATGGTCTTTTATGAGTGCATCGAGTGTTCTCCTGAAATTATTTGATGGGGATTTGGTGGGTTGGGTCCTGGATGATTGTGCTGCTTGACCATTTTTGATCGACAATGTGAAAATAAATACCTTTAGATCTCAAGATTTAAGAAAAAGGGTTATTTTGACTCAAGGTTTCATGAATGATTCAAGGGACCTTGGTATATTCATTGGTTTAGAAAACAATGATGCAAGGGCATCTTGAAAGGGAAGAAAGAAAGGGGGTTAGGGAAAGATAATCCTAAGTCTTAGACTAGAGTTATTTAAAGAAACATCACCACCTTCCCCATTAATGGCGCTAGAATTTGGCCTCACCTGCGCGCGTTTTTGGTTTCATATGGGCAATGATCAAATTATAATTTATGTCTCCAAAACTTTACTAAATACAAAAGCGTAGTATAATGGAAGTTCAAGGTGGAACCCATGAGGAGGAAGCTATTTCTAAAGGGGGTCAATGGTTTTAGACCCTAAGAAGATTCCTTTAAAGATATATTTGTGTTTGAGAGTTTTACTTAATCTATAATGGGGAGTGAATTTAAATTTTTAATGAGGGGTCAAGATCAATTTTATGTATCTGAGTAAAGGATGATCTTTATTCTAATTTTGGCAGGGTTCTAAGGCTTAGGCTGTGAAGAAAACAATGGTCGCTAGTTGACTTTGGTCAAGACTCCTAGTTCTACTTAGGAAGTGACTATTCCTTGATTGGGAGATAGTAACAGACTAGGTGCATTAAATTTTGCTTCTTTGGTAGAAAGTACCCTAGGCTAGTGATCGTAGCCTAGTCTACTTTAATTAGGATAGGGTTATTTGTTTGAATATCCCGTGGTCAGGGATGCTTGTATGAATGGGGTAGAATTTGGTTGTTTATAATAATTACTAATCCCTTAGGGTTTCCAATATTAGAATTAAATATTAATTAAGAATTCAGATACATCTACTCTTGATCCCTACCCCTAAGATGTTTAGCTACCCATAGTGGGTAGAGATGCAATTTAATAAATAAAGGAAATAATTCTTGAAATGATGTTTGACTTTAATTAAATTAAAATCAAATAAGGGGTTCAGGATTTTTAAAGGGTATGAACATGAACATGATAAATCACAACCTTTTAAATAAATTACTTACTTGAATTATGAAATGGAAATGGATATAACATGGGGAATTATAAATCGAAGATGAGTGACAAGGATTGAAAAGTGATGAAGAACAATATATCCACAACTCTTGGATTGATTAAAAATGTAAAACATAAAGAAATTTAGAATTTAGAAAGAGAAGGTGCGAGGTAATTCGAAGGGGGTGGAAACATAGAAGAATCTCATCCAGAATTTTTTTGAAATGCTCTGCCACATGCCTATATAAATAGAAAAATTTGGTCACGACGTGTACTAGAGGTACACATCGCGTACCTCTAATCCACATAGATTTATATAGGTTTTGGATCTCCCATATATCTCATGCATATCTGACAGATTTATGAAGTTTAAATGGATACACGTCATGTATGGAGTGTTCATGACATGTACTAGACTCCAATTTTTCCTCAGTGTGGATTTTTCATGGATTTCTCACTCAACTATTTTGACTGACGTCACAACATGTATTGAGTCGTCATGACATGTACTGGTTGTTTGATCTGTTGGATTCATGGCATGGTCACAGCTTGTCTAACAAGTTGGGAATGTTGTGAACTACTAGTACACGACGTGTATGGAATGCTCACGATGTGTACTAGCTAAAATCTGTATTTTCCTTCATTTCTTCCTTGAAATCCTATGAAGCCTTATCTCATCAAGATTGAGCATATACCATGTGTATCATCAAGTAAATAATTAAAAATTTAGAAACAAATGACAATAAGGAGTGTATATAAATTGGGCTTATCATATTCCTCTCTCAACGACATCATACTGCATTATGTTAATTTATTTTTTAATTCATTTTTGTCTCTCAAACATGAACCATAATCTATGGAAAATTCTTTACTTTTAATGACTACATTTCTATAGTGAAATAACAATTTTAAAATTCTTGTTTTTCACCACATCAATAAAAACTAATTCAGAACTTTCTTCATCCTCACGTAATATTGAGAATAATTAAAAAATAGTGATTTTTTAATTCCATAAATACCCTTTTCTTCTTCATAACTAAATATAACTGGAACCCTATATTCCCATATAGTTTTCAATAAGAAGAATTGTATCTTAGTGTAACAAAAAATAACTAATCCACTTCAACATCCATTCAAAGTACTTAGTATGAATCACTGTGTATTATAATACTAGTGATTATATGATCTTAATAGTATCAAAAAGCAATCACATTGACATTATAGATTTTACACCTAGATATTCTTCACAATTAGATAGATTTTTAGAACATCAATAGTTTTTTCAATAACATAGTTTTGAAGTTAAAATAAATATGAGTAATAATCACCATTACTATAATATCATATAAAAAAACTTTAATCAAGTTTTATATGTGATATTTTAACAATTGGAGATCAACTTTAGGATCACCAGGTTTAATTCATTTAGAAAAAAAAAATGTTTGGAAACAAACCTTTTAACACAACAAACTCATTTGAAAATTTTATAAGTATAGAACTATCTATGATTTGAATCGGTTGTGTGAAGATACCATAGTATTGATTGATCATGTGCATTAACCACATGTTTTGATTTACTGTTGATGTTCCAATGTATCGAATAACAACTGAGAAGGATGGTTGAATCAGTTGTTTACTTTTTATGAGTTTCAAAACTTTTATAAACTTAACCCCTACAACCTATTAAGATTTATTTCCTTATCAAATTTTAGTAAATACTCATGCATGAAAAATTTGGAAAGCAAGTAAAGTACACAATATTTATAAGTTTCAGCCTCAGTGTAAGAACCTACATCCTTTATATAGCCACTCCCATGGGTCTATGAAAATCCACTTTTATGAAGAAGTGAATACAACTTGTGTTAACTCCCGTTAGACACCTTCTATCTGCCAATATGAAAGATTATACTAAATCTCGCCTGTTTATAATGTTTGCTTATAAAAAATTTGAGCTAAAAGAAAAAAATAAATACTTCATTGAAACTACTCCACAATTGCTCAATCCATATCCTTAGTCTAATTTGGATGGATCTTATTTTCTCAATCTGATGAGTCTGGATCTGATTCTCTCAATATGATGAGTTTGGATCTGATTCTTTCAATATTATGGACTCAATACAATGAACCCATTATCAATTTAAAAAACTCAAACACTAAAAAAATTCTCAATACAATATTTCTAAAACCAATTTACTAAATAAAATATTCTCAATCCAATTGAATCAATATGATCTTCTTAATCTGATTGAATCGGTACGATATTTTCAATATGATCTTGCTCAATACAGTAAACAAACATTCAACTACCTGATCATCGTCAAGAGATCTCTGGCCAGTAATGAATTTCACTTGATTTCTTCAGTGATCCACCTTTTCTTCTTATGTGAAAGTTGAAAATGAATGAATGATCTAAGAAATTATTTATAAGTGAATTAGAAAAAAATAAGGAAACTTAAAACATTCTCTTCTTCCTAAAATTTCAAAATATTCAAATATCTCTCACATTTAAACATAAAATTTGACTTCTTCAATCCTCCTTATATTTCTCTGATATTTTTGAAAAAATTAATTTTGAGTTTTACCACTTAAACTCTTCATAAAACTTCTATAATTTTTTTTATTATTTGTAATATACTCATTACGATCTTCCTTTATTTTTTAGTTCATTACAAATCTATTTCATCCTTAGTGATTATGAATTTTTTTTCCTCTTCAGCTTATTATGATTTATATTTCCTCTTCAGTTCATTATGAATTTCATTTCCTTATCATCTAAGTCTAATGGAATCCTAATTATGATGGAATTTTCCATTCTGATGGAATTCCCATTACGATAGAATCTAATTACTATGGAAATTTATTTTATGATGGAATCTTATTATGATGTAAATTTCCATAACAAAAAAATCTCCACACTTCAACTTTAAATTTTTTCAAAATTCATTATATTCACACAATATTAATTCTAGACACGATCTTCTAAAAAATTCTTCCTTTAATGGATTTCTTCATAATTATTGAATCCCAATTATGATGAAATCCTCATTACAATAGAATTTCTCATTATGATATAATTCTTCACTCTGTAATTTTGAATTTCTTCAAACCTCTCCACCATTTATTCAAAAGTATTTATCATGAAGTTTTTCATGATTTGTGAGAACTTATTGATCAATAAAGAATAATTTTATTTGGTTTATAAAGTATAAAAACTTTCTAACTCATCACTTAAAAATATTCTTTAAAAAAACTTGAGCAAAAAAATGACTTCTTCACCTAGAAACTTCTTTCTTTCACTGATTACAACAAAGAAAAACTTCCAGCAAACAAAAATTTCTACCTCAAATTCTTTTGGATCCAATGATCTGAAACCGATGTAGATGAATCCAATGATCTAAAACCAATGATGGTCGGTACAATTATCTCATTATGATGGTATGGGTTTGATTTCTGAAAAACAAAAACATTCTTATATAAAAAAGTTTAGTTGTCAACAAATACAAAATCTTTGTTAAAATAATTCATCACAAAGGTTCTTCAATATCCCCTTTGTATTTGTTTACAACCCTCATTAACAACTTTTCCAACTCTTATAATTTTTTCACAACTCTAGTTTTTTGACTTTTATCAAAACATATTCTTTCTCAAAATAAAGTATCCTGACACCACACTACTAGATAAAGTAATATTTTTGAAGTAATTACATCCCTCAGTGGATTGAGAATTTTTTGGCCATATAAAGATTAACTCCCCCTCACTTTTATCTTTTACTCTCTCAATTTTCTCTCTATCTCTTCTATTTTGATCTCAATTTTCTCTTTCTCTCCCCAATTCTATGATAACCATAGATTCAGATTCATAAAATAAAGATATGTAAAAACATCTTACAAATTAAAATGTTTTTTCTTTTTCTCTCCCTTTGTCAACATAATACAAATAATGGTGGGGGAATATCCTTATGAGGTTTAAGAAGACATGGGAGGAGGTTGAACATGAATTTTCATCCTTAATTTGAAAAACCTTTCTTTTGGAATTACTTTCGTAAAGATATCGGCAATCTGATACTTTGTTGAAATTTATTCCACCAAAACACCACCACCACCCAATTTCTATTTTATAAATTGAAAATTTATTTCAATTTGTTTTGATCTTGAATATTGGACAATATTCTTAGAAATATCAATTTCACTCTGATTATCACAAAGTATCTTCAATGGATTAGAAACTTTTACTTTAAAATATTATAACTGAACTTTCATCCATAACATTTGAGTACAAGACTGATTAGCTAAAACATATTTGGATTCAGCTGTGCTCAAAGTTACTTATATTTTTAATACTATGAAAACTCACACAACATTCACCCAAGAAATATGTTCCTCATAAGGTTGATTTTCTATCATTACAATATCCATACCAATTGAAATCAGTAAAACCATGAAACTTTATATCAATATTTATTTTGTATAATAACCCATGTGGAGTTGTTCCTTCTACATATCTTAGAATTCATTTTTCTGGCAACATATGCGATTCTTTTGGATTACTTTGACACCTAGAACACAATGTCACAATAGAAACAATATGAGGACTTGAGTCTATAAGGTAAAGAAGACCTCCTATCAGCTTCCAAAAGACTTTCTGATTCACACTTATTCCAGATTCAACTTTACTCAACTTTGTGGTCACTAAAATAGGAGTCGAAACTTCTTTGGATTCTACTATTAGAAACTTCATTAAAAATTCCTTTAATACTTTTCTTGAGATAATAAAATGTATTTTTTCCTTTTGTTGAACTTTTAAGCCAAGGAAGAAAGTTAATTCTCCTAACATAGAAATTTAAAAATTCTTCTTCATTTCCTTAATAAATTTTTTAAAAACATCTTATATATCCCCCCCCCCAAAGTATATAATCTATATAAACAATTACAATTAGATATATGAAGTCAAAATCTTTCACATATAAGTTTCTATCAACTTTTCCTTTAGAAAAGGTCAACATTCTAAAACAATTGTCAAGTTTAAAATACCAAGCATGTGGAGATTGTTTCATCACATACAAATCTTTATTAAATTTACAAACATTGTTTTTATCCTCATCAAGTGTAAACACTCAAGGTTTCTCAATGTAAACTTCTTTCTCAATCCCACCATTTAAGAAAGATGATTTTACATCCATCTGATAAATTTTTTTAATTTAATCGTGTATCCACTGAATGAAGAATTTTAATAGTTTCTAATCTTGAAACTAGGGAAAAAGTGTAACACCCAAAGGTTTTAAAAATAAATATAGAATTTAATTTTATAAACACAACTTTTCCTCTTCTATGTTTTGAATTTCGAAAAATGGTCATCTAGAGTTGTGTTCGGTAAGTCATTTGGAGTCTGATAGAACAAACTTGATTTTTGGTGAATAGTAACATACCCTTATGAATAGTAATATGAATAGTAATATTCCCCTTTAATAGTAAATAATAATAATATTTTATTTTTTAAGGAAATATGATAATGGGATCTTAATTAATTTTTCAATGTCAAATAAAAGTAATTACACTTCAAGATTGTTATTTTTCGAATTAACTATGACCTTATTTAAAAATTAAATTAATAATATTTAGAAATTTATTTTTGAAAAACGGATTTCACTTTTAAATTCTACACGTTGAAAAATATTAGGGGTGAATTTTTGGGAATTTTCTAAAATACATGAATTTTTCATGAATAGTAAAAATACAGTTTTGAGTTTTCGGTAGATTAATGACATCATAATGATGTCATAATTAAATATAAAAGTATGGTCTACTTGTGTATATTAACTTATGACATGAGGTGTACCAAGTGTCTTAAAACATGGTAAAATACCATGGGAAGCCCATGGTTTGGAAAAAACCACTAATGAGGTGTCCCTTTGAAATTATTAAAAAATTACCTCTCTTTTTCTTTAAATACCCACTCATCCATTCGTTTTATTTCATTACAAACCCATCATCCTCGAATCTCTGGTGGTTTTACCTCTCAAGTAGTCCTACCAAGGTGTCCTTAAGCCCCCAAGGTCCCATCCTTCAAGATCTAGGAGTTATTCTACAAGGTAAGGGAATCCTTCATTCTCTTCTTTAAGTCGACACTTCTTTTATGTTAGCTATTTGAAATTCCTTTCTCATATGTTGGAATTTGATTTTATTTATTATTATTACTGTCCTTTTGATTTTAATATGATTAGATACCATTTTTGTTCTCATAATTTGATTTTATGAAATTTTAAGTGACGTCGTTAGGCTGCCGAATTTTCCTAAGGGATCTCTTAACTTTTCTTTATTTTCAAGTTCATCTCTTTTATTTTTATCTCCTCAAATCCTCTGTCAAAATGATCATGATAACTCTAGTAACATATATATATACTTGATTTATATCATGTGAATGGAAGAACCATCATAAATATTGTTATTCCCTCCCTTTTATTTTTATAAATGAAATCGATGTCCATGAGGTTCCGCTTTATAACCTTCATGGACGATGAAGTTTCGTTCTTCAATATCTTATTCATTACTGGTAAGGAAACCATATTAATGGTTTAACCAGACTATAATATATGTGATATAACCTAATTAATATTCAGGAACCAGAATATGTACATATAATTAAGTTATATGACCCAACTAGTTCATAATATTCCAAATACCGCCGAATAATCGAAGTGGTTGTCATCTAATGATTTATCCTCATTCCATGTAACAAAATGATAGAAATGACCATTATCAATTATTTATGTTCATTAATAATATATAATTCTAAACCTGGACATTTATAACCATTCCACATGAACTTTATTACTTAAAAACAAGTGAACCGAATATGAAAATAAAGGAAACGAACACTCCAGAACGACGAAATTCAATACAATAACTTATCAAAAAAGACATAAATGAACTAACCATAATTATGGTAAAATAAATACATGTCTAATAGGTTCTCAAATAAGTTATTAACAAGTATAATTTCATATTACAGGAGCTTAAGTACAAGAGAAGAACGCATTTGGAGTTAAGGTAAGGGTTTTTCCACTCGAACTTCCATTTTCATTCGTGATACTTTCATTGTCTAATTAACTCGATGTAATTATTATGTATTGTTATGTACTCATCATATGTTCTATGTGAGTATCATATATATGTTTAAAAACCATAATCCTTCCTTATTTTCTGGATACTTACATGTTTTAAAAGAAGCTCTCAAAACTTTTTCCAAAAGTACGAGCTCGATACAAGGGAATTTCTCAAATTCATATCTATTTTCAAGGGAAATCTATAATCTATTTTTAGAAACCATTATTCTTATAAAAACAATAGTTTTATTATGAAAATAATATCTTACTTCACTTCCAGTTTTATACAAATATTTTTCCAAAAGAACTCTTCTTTTCAAAAAAAAAGAGTATTCATCTCTAGAATTACTTAATGATTTTATAAGGGTGTTTTCATCTAATTCAACACTCTTATTGATTCCATGATATTATTGGGTTTAATAATTTATGAAGTCATCTACCATATTTTATTTAATGGTTTATTACTAACTCTATTTTGGATGATCTATCCTAAAACCATTCACCATATTATTCTGAATGGTTAGTGTTTTATGTTTAATGATTGGGGAAAGTTAGTTACATTTCATACAATAGATTCAATATGAATGTATATATTGTTTATGTTGATCACTGCTCATATGAGGAATTAATTGGAATTATTATGTGATGGGTAGTTCCTGCTATATCCCCTCGATGCATCGGTAGGTCTAATGAGACAACTAGACGTGGAATTGGTCGAGGCCTTTCCCAATGTGATATGGATTTTGGTCGAAGCCTTAATCACTAGAAGTCTTGGATGAGGCCATGAAAAAATGTATTAGAATGTCCAGAATATGCACTTCCCTCATCATGAAGATAGTAATTGATAGTTCATGTTGTTATTTGACTTGTAGAATACCCATGATTATGTTTTATTATGGAATTATTTACTCATCTCATATTCCTGCCATAATGTGTTTCATGTTTATTATTAAAGGCATGTGTTTTCAATTATTCACCATGTCTAATGTTTATATTGTCTTCCCTTGTAATTATTACTCTTACTGAGCATTTGATCTCACCACTTTATTATGTTTCATTTTCTCAGGACATGAATAATTAATTTATGAATGACTTGCAAGCATAATCTAGGAGACCTGATGAATATAGTGGAATAAATTAGTGTTGTTTTTCCTTTCCATCTGTAATGTTGAACTTATGTATATATCTTGTTTCCAATAATACTAAAATACTCGGTTCTTTGGGATTCGTATTCCTTGAATGTATGCCAACATAATCAAATAAATCACCGACTCTAGGCAACTAGGGTCAGGTCCTTATAGTTGGTATCATAGGTAGTTTAGTAGAATACTTGGAAACTAGATTTAGAAAAAGAAGAATTAGGGAAGATTCTCTAAGATATTCTTTGAGGATAAACATACAAGAACGTCCTGGAATTTTGGTAAGGAATATATTATATGGATCTTTCAAGCAATACATCTTTGTCTGGATATGAGCATGTAGATGCGACTCTGGCACAGATGTATCTAGGGGTAAAACCCAAAAACACCACTTTGAGCTAGACTCGAATGGGAACTGGTGCACGATAATGGGCCTTGCTGCACTCTTGGTTACAATACTCCCAGGGGATATGCTTAGGATAATTCACATTTTCTTTACAATCCATTATGAAGGAGTTTAATGTAAATATTTCTCAAAGAAACCATTTTTGTGAATATGGGATTAGCCATGCGTAGAAACTCAATTTTTCTGAGTATTTTTAAGTTAAGATTATACATTATGATTCATAACCTAATATAGTGTATTCCATTATCTAGATATGGATCCTAGTGGAAGGAATGGAAATCACATGAATGCATGTGTTCCCTATAGGGATTTTCCTCCGATGCAAGATAATGATGTTGGCTCTGGTGTTGTGACTGGTGCTGAGCAACTCATAACTATACTAGGACAACTTACTCAGGTTATGAATAATAATCTTACCCGTATGGATCATCTGGATCCACCACGTAGAGGAGCCATGCTAGATCTCTTTATGCGACAACATCCTCCATCCTTCAACGGGACTACAAACTCGTTTGTAGCAGAGCAATGGATATGTTCTCTTGAGAAGATATTTCTTGCCTTGGGATGTAATGAAAGAGAGAAGGTTGTCATGGAAGTATATCGTCTATTAGGAGACTTGGATCCTTGGTGGTCATTAATCCAAAACACAAAGGAGGAGGAAGAGATAGAAGAGATGTAATGGAGTTATTTTAAGAAAATCTTCTTAGAAAAATATTTCCCTCATGAGCAGCGAGCAGATATGGAGAGACAATTCCTGAATCTGAGGCAGAAGGAGGATAAAAATGTTTCCAAGTATGAATCCAACTTTAGAAGGCTGGAAAGACATGTTGTGGACTACATATGAAATCCAAGGAGCAAAATCAATCGATTCTTTGATGGCCTAAATCCATTCCTTCGGCGGGCACTGGTCTCCCAAAATTTTTCATCATATGAAGACATAGTTTCATGTGCTATCAAGACTGAAAAAGAATTCTCTAAGTCTTATGAATTTAAGGTAAAGTAAGAAAAGAAGAGGGCTGATAAAAACCATGGGAAAGGAAATAAGGAAACGAGAAATAAGGGAAGAGTTGAATTTCCACCATGTGACAATTGTGGAAAGAAACACCCTGGTGCATTCTTAAAAGGAAAAGGAGTATGCTATAAATGTGGCCAGAAAGGCCATCTTGCTGGTGATTGCAAAGGGAAAAAGGAAGCCAATGATGTTCAATACTATAGTTTTCAGGATATGGGACACTACGCGAATTATTTTTCAAAAATTCAAGGAAATATGCAACAGAAAAGGCCAAGGGATCAAAGACATGATTATGCAATCACAACTGCAGAGGTTGAAGTTCCTAATGACGTGGTGGCAGGTACTTTAATTGTTTCCTCAAGCTTAGACAATGATTTATTTGATTCTGGATCATCGAATTGTTTCATATCTTCCCAATTTTCTAAGAAAATTAGATATTTCCAATTTGATTTAACAAGGGAGTTTTCAGTCAGAACTCCTAAGGGAAGTATCATTGCTACAAAGTTCTGTGAATCAGTTCCCATTAGGGAATATAAACGTTCTTTATCTACTGATATCATCGTCATACCCATGATTGAATTTGATATAATCCTCGGTATGGATTGGATTTCATACCATGATGCAAAAAATTATTTTAAGAAGAAGGAGGTTACGATTTTTGATGACAATGATAAAGAACACCTTATCTTTAGAGAAAAATCATCACCACCTGATTCTTATCTAGATCCACCTCCAGTAGCTCAACTAAATTCAATTATTGGGGATGAATAGAATTAAATAACTGTGGGTGAGGAAAGGAATGTTCAAATAGAGGATGTACCTATTGTGAGAGAATATGTTGATGTCTTTCCAGAAGATTTACCTGGACATCCTCCAGAACAAGAAATTGAGTTTTTCATTGATTTAATTCCTAGTTCAAGGCCCATATCGAAGACCCCTTATAGAATGGACATTGTGGAATTAGTGGAACTAAAGAAACAACTAAAGGAATTGAGTAATAAGAGATTTATTCACCCTAGTATTCCTCCATGGGGAGCCTCTGTCCTTTTTGTTAAGAAGAAAGATGGATCCATGAGGTTATATATCGACTACAGGGAGATCAATGCTATAACAATAAAGAACAAGTATCCCCTACCTCGCATTGATGATTTATTTGACCAATTGCATGGATCTCAATACTTTTTGAAGATTGATATTTGATCTGGATATCATCAGTTGCTTGTGAGGAAGGAAGATATTCCAAAAACAACATTTCAAACTAGGTACAGGCATTACGAGTTTACAGTGATGCCTTTTGGATTGACTGATTCACCCTCTGTCTTCATGGATCTAATGAACAAAGTTTTCAAGGAATATCTCAATGATCTTTTAGAAGTATTTATTAATGATATCTTGGTATAATCCAAAATCTATGAAGATATTGAAAATCACTTGTGCATTATCCTGAAGACTCTTAGAAGACATGAATTATATGGGAAGTTTAGAAAATGTGAATTCCGGCTTCAAGAGATTTCTTTTCATGGACATATTGTTTTTAAGGATGGAATCCTAGTTGATCCTGCAAAAACAAAGGCAATCCAAGATTGGCCCACACCAACAAAAAAAATTGAGGTATGCAGTTTTATTGGCTTAGCAGGTTATTATCAGCGTTTCGTACAAAATTTTGCCCGACTGGATAACCCGCTAACGAAGCTCACATGTAAAGGGGTTAAATTTGTTTGGAAAAAATATTGTGAAGAATGTTTCGAATAACTGAAGAGAATATTAGTCAATTCTTCTATATTGACTATACCATCAGGGAATGAAGGGTTTGTTATTTATAGTGATGCTTCAAAGAAAGGACTTGGTTTTGTCCTTATGCAAAATGATAGGGTTATTTCTTATGAATCACGAAAGCTAAAAATTCATGAGAAGAACTATCCTACTCATGATCTTGAGTTAGCTGTTGTAATATTTTATTTTAAGATATGGAGACATTATCTCTATGGTGAAAAATGTGAGATTTATACTGATCACAAGAGTTTTAAGTACATTTTCTCACAGAAAGAACTCAACATGAGGCAAAGGAGATGGCTTGAACTACTCAAGTATTATGATTGCACGATACACTACCACCCGGGGAAGGAAAATAAGGTGGAAGATGCCTTGATTAGAAAGGATCATGGAGTTTTGAGAAAGATGAGAGTTGAAAGGGATCCTATTTTCATGGATATAGTAAATATGGATATGGGAATAACCATGGAAGGTGAAACATCAATGCTTTTTCAAATGTTTTCCAAACCATCTTTACTAGAAAGGATAAAAAATTCTCAGGCTGATAATGAGGAGTTTCAAAAGAAGATTAAAGTTGTGAATGATGGGAGATTGAGTGACTTCGTATATGAAGATGGAATCTTGAAATTTGGGAAGATACTTTGTGTTCCTGATATACCTAATCTAAAAAGGGAATTGTTGGATTATTCTCATAGTTCCAATTTCTCTATACACCCTGGTAGCACTAAGATGTATAGAGATTTGAAGGAACATTTTTGGTGGGACAACATGAAGAGGGAGATTGCTGATTTTGTGTCAAGATGTATGGTTTATCAACAAGTGAAAGCTAGAAGGCAACAACCTGGAGGAGTATTACAACCTCTTCCCATACCTGAGTGTAAATGGGATAATATCACGATGGAATTTGTCATGGGACTACCAAAGACTCCTAGAAGGAATGATGCAATATGGGTCATTTTTGATCATCTTACCAAGCCAGCACATTTTCTTGCTGTAAGATAAGATCTACCACTTGAACGTCTAGAAAGACTATATGTTAATGAAGTTGTGAGACTTCATGGAGTACTCCTATAGATTATTTCTGATCAAGATCCATGTTTTACATCAAGATTCTGGAAACGTCTCCAGAAGGCCCTAGATACTGATCTTTGTTTGAGAACTTCCTACCACCCACAAACTGATGGAAAATCAGAACGGACAATTAAAACATTAGAAGACATGTTGAGGTCTTGTTCACTTGATTTTCAAGGCATATGGGATCAGTATTTACCTCTCGTAGAATTTTCCTACAACAATAGCTTCCATTCAAGTATACAGATGGCACCCTATGAAGCATTATATGGGAGGCAATGTCGTACACCAACTTGTTGGGATGATGTTGGTGAAAGAAAGCATATGGGCTCTGAACTTATTGAAGAAACAATGGAAAGGGTGAAGATTATCTAGAACCATATCAAAATAGCTCAAGGTAGGCAAAAGAGCTATGTAGATAACTGAAGGAAGGTTTTGGAGTTTCAAGAAGGTGATCACGTTTTCTTAAAGGTATCTCCATGGAAGGGTATTATACGATTCGGTATGAAGGGAAAGTTAAGTCCTAGGTACATCGGACCTTTTGAAATTATGGACCAAATTAGAGTCGTAGCTTACCATTTGGCAATGTCGCCAAGTCTCTCCAAGGTTTACAATGTGTTCCATGTGTCAATGTTAAGAAAGTACATGCCAGACCCAACACATGTACTCACTTATGAAGAAATGAAACTTGAGCCCAATCTATCTTACTGTGAAGAGCCTATAAATATTTTTGATACTAGAGAACAAGTATTGAGGAATCATACGACTCGTCTGGTGAAGGTTCTATGGAGGAACCATAAGATGGAGGAAGCAACATGGGAGCCTGGGGAGATTTTGTTAAAGACATACCCGAATATTTTTAGGTAATATTCTGTGAATTTTGAGGATGAAAATTTTGTAAGGAGGGTAGAATGTAACACCCCAAGGTTTTGAAAATAAATATAGAATTCAATTTTATAAACACAACTTTTCCTCTTCTATGTTTTGAATTTTGAAAAATGGTCATCTAGAGTTGTGTTCGGTAAGTCATTTGGAGTCTGATAGAACAAACTTGATTTTTTGTGAATAGTAACATACCCTTATGAATAGTAATATGCCCCTTGAATAGTAAATAATAATATTATTTTTTTTAAGGAAATATGATAATGGGATCCTAATTAATTTTTCAATGTCACATAAAATTAATTGCACTTCAAGATTGTTATTTTTTGAATTAAATATGACCTTATTTAAAAATTAAATTAATAATATTTAGAAAATTATTTTTGAAAAATGGATTTCACTTTTGAATTCTACACGTCAAAAAATAGTAGGGGTGGATTTTTGGGATTTTTCTAAAATATATGAATTTTTCATGAATAGTAAATATATAGTTTTGAGTTTTCGGTAGATTAATGACATAATAATGATGTAATAATTAAATATAAAAGTATGGTTGACTTTTGTATATTAACTTATGACATGAGGTGTCCTAATTGGCTTAAAGCATGGGCAAATACCATGGTAAATCCCATGGTTTGGCAAAAATCACTAATGAGGTGTCCCTTTGAAATTATTAAAAAATTACCTCTCTTTTTTCTATAAATACCCACTCATACATTCATTTTATTTCATTCCAAATCCCTCATCCTCAAAGATCTGGTGGTTTTACCTCTCCATTAGTCCTCCCAAAGTGTCCCTAATCCCCCAAGGTCCCATCCTTCAAGATCTAGGAGTTATTCTACAAGGTAAGGGAATCCTTCATTCTCTTCTTTAAGTCAACACTTCTTTTATGTTAGTTATTTGAAATTATTTTCTCATATGTTGGAAGTTGATTTTATTTATTCTTCTTACTGTCCTTTTGATTTCAATATGATGAGATACCCTTTTTGTTCTCATCATTTTATTTTATGAAATTTTAAGTGACGTCGTTAGGCTGCCGAATTTTCATAAGGGATCTCTTAACTTTTCTTTATTTTCAAGTTTATCTCTTTTATTTTTCTCTCCTCACATCCTCTGTCCAAATGATCATGATAACTCTAGTAACATCTATATACTGTATTTATATCATGTTAATAGAAGAACCATCATAAATATTCTTATTGACTCCCTTTTATTTTTATAAACGAAATCGACGTCCAAGAGGTTCCGCTTTATAACCTTCGTGGACGACGAAGTTTCGTTCTTCAATATCTTCTTCATTACTGGTCAGGAAACCATATTCATGGTTGAACAAGACTATAATACATGTGATATAACCCAATTAATATTCAGGAACCAGAATATGTACATATAATTAAGTTATATGACCAAACTAGTTCATAATATTCCAAATACCGCCGAATAATCGAAGTGGTTGTCATCTAATGATTCATCCTCATTACATGTAACCAAATGATATAAATGACCATTATCAATTCTTTATGTTAATTAATAATATATAATTCCAATCCTGGAGATTTATAACCATTCCACATGAACTTCATTACTTATAAACAAGTGAACCGAATATGAAAATAAAGGAAACAAACACTCCAGAACGACGAAATTAAATACAATAACTTATCAATAAATACATAAATGAACTAACCAGAATTATGGTAAAATAAATAAATGACTAATAGGTTCTGAAATAATTTATTAACAAGTATAATTTTATATTCCAGGATCTTAATTACAAGAGAGGAACACATTTGGAGTTAAGGTAAGGGTTTTTCGACCCGAACTTCCATTTTCATTCGGGATACTTTCATTGTCTAATTACCTCGATGTAATTCTTATGTATTGTTATGTACTCATCATATGTTCTGTGTGAGTATCATATATATGTTTACAAACCATAATCCTTCCTTATTTTCTAGATAGTTACATGTTTTAAAAGAATCTCTCAAAATGTTTTCCAAAAATACGAGCTTGATACAAGGGAATTTCTATAATTCATATCTATTTTCAAAGGAAATATACAATATGTTTTTAGAAACCATTATTCTTCTAAAAACACTAGTTTTATTATGAAAATACTATCTTACTTGACTTCTGGTTTTATACAAAGATTTTTCCAAAAGAACCATTCTTTTCAAAAAAAGAGTATTCATCTCTAGAATTGCTTAATGATTTTATAAGGGTGTTTTCACCTTATTCAACACTCTTGTTGATTACATGGTATTATTGGGTTTAATAATTTATGAATTCATCTACCATATTTTATTTGATGGTTTATTACTAACTCTATTGTAGATGATCTATCCTAAAACCATCCACCATATTATTCCGAATGTTTAGTGTTTTATGTTTAATGATTGGGGAAAGTTAGTTACATTTCATATGATAGATTCAATATGAATGTATATATTGTTTATGTTGATCCCTGCTCATATAAGGAATGCATTGGACTTATTATGTGATGGGTGGGACTCGCTATAGCCCCCCGATGCATCGGTTGGTCTCATGAGACAACTAGACGTAGAATTGGCTGAGGCCTTTCCCAATGTGATATGGATTTTGGTCGAGGCCTTAATCACTAGAAGTCTTGGCCGAGGCCATGAAAAAATGTATTATAATGTCCTACATATGAACTTCCCTCATCATGAAGCTAGTAATTTATAGTTCATGTGGTCATTAAACTTGTAGAATACCCATGATTATGTTTTATTATTGATTTATTTACTCATCTCATATTCGTACCATAATGTGTTTCAAGTTTATTATTAAAGGCATGTGTTTTCAATTATTCACCATGTATAATGTTTATATTATCTTCCACTGTATTGCTTAATCTTATTGAGTGTTTGAGATCACCCCTTTATTATGTTTCATTTTCTCATGACATGAAGAAGTAATTTATGAATGACATGCAAGCATAATCTAGGAGACGTGATAACTCTAGTGGAATAAATTAGTATTGTTTTTCCTTTCCATCTATAATGTTGAACTTATATATGTATCTTGTTTCCAATAATACTAAAATACTCGGTCCTTTGGGATTCGTATCCCTTGTATGTATTCCAACGTAATCAAATAATGCACCGACTCCGGGAAACTAGGGTCGGGTCCTTACAAAAAGTTTCTTCAACATACACACCTTCCACCAGTGTATAACCTTTATAAACAAGACTAGCTTTGTTTCTTGAAACTTAACCTTGTTCATTTAACTTTTTTTGTAAACCCACTTGGTTCTGATAACTCTTTTATTTTCTGGATGTGAAACAAGGTCCCATGTTTCATTCTTCTCAATCTGATCCAACTCTTCATTCATAGCATCCACCCATTTTTTGCGTTGAATAGCTTCTGAAACTGATTTTGGTTCAACTTTTGTGATAAGTGATGTCTGATTATTTAATATCAACTTTATTCTTATAGAAACTAGAGACTTATGATTCCTAATAATTTTTTCAGATTCAACATGATTTTTTAAGGTTGGAAATTTCAAAGTTCTTTCTTAGCTGAAATTTCCTCATCACACAATTATTTTGAATCTTGATAAGGATGTTTTGAATTACTTTCATTATTTTTTGAATTCTTAAGTTTATCCTCCTCAACATTCTAAAAAAATTATTAAGGAGCATTTATTTTCAATTACCTTCACATAATATGAGTCCAAAATCTTTTGTAAATGTTTTTTTCCAACATTTATAACTACTTTCATTTGGTGAATAGCCTATAATATTTCCTTCCCCAACTTTCTCATCAAACTTTACAAAATATGGATTTTTGATTTTGAGAAAACATGGAATTCCAAAAACTTTGAATTATTTAAATGAATGTTTTTTTTATAACACATTTCAATAGGAGTTATGATAACTTCTGGTCTCAACAAACATCTATTTTGAACATGTATGACAGTACTAACAGTTTCTCTCCAATAGAATTTTGAAAGTTTGTATTCTGCTAACATACTTCTTCCCATTTCCACCAAACTTATATTATTTATTTTTGCTACTCCAATTTGTTATGGTGTATAGGGAGAACTATATTGATTTTTGATACAATTATTTATCAGATAAGTTTGAAAATTATTACTTGTGAATTTGGTACCATTGTATGTTCTCAACCTTTTTATGGAAACCCCCATTTCTTTCTCGACATCTTTTATGAAGAATTTGAACATTTCAATATTCTCTAAATTGGGCTTCATAAAAGTGATAAAGTATAAATCTACTTTTTTCTGATTTATGCCTTATCAACTCACATAAATCTGAATGAATAATCTCAAGTGGTATGTTATATTAAATCTTAACTCTTTTATGACTTTTTTTAGTCATATTCTATTTTTGACAAGTCACACAGACATCTTTTTATCTTCTTTTCAATTCTAGAAAGTTTCAAATGGCATCAACTTTAAAAATTTTCTTCTTAATTTTCTATCCAAGGTTCCCAAGTCTATAGTGCAGAAATTTTTTTTCATCTTCCGCACTCAAGTAATATAAGTTATTGAATTCTCTTATTTAGAAGAGATTCCCACTGGTTCTTTCTCCTTTTGTAATGAATTTCAGATCTTTCACACTTTTGATGATACAAAAATAATTTCTAAAAACAACTTCTTTTATATCATCATAATATCGACTTACACTAATTAATCTATGTTTTATCCCATCAAAAAATAAAACATACTTAGATTTCAACTTTTTTACTTCAATATCAATCATTCTGATTCCTCTATTTTTAAGGAACTATCATTACCAAAGGTAACTACTCCTCTATAATGACTTTCAACATGTTTCAAGATTTTTATATCACCTGTTATATGAGTATAGAAACCACTATCAAGTATTTAAGGCTTAGTTCCTTTTACTTGCTTTCAAAGTTGTCTCAATAATATAATCTATTTCCTTGTCTTTCTTCTTTTCATCTTTCTTTTCTTTTCTATCATAAGAACCTTGTTCTAGAAGGAGTGTTATATATATATTTGGCATGATGATCAGATTTATCACATCTTTCATAAAATACTTCCAAACATTCAAATTTATTTTTTTTGGAAAGTTTATAACATATTTAGAATTAACTTTTTCAACTTTCTTTAAGCTAGGAAAGTTACTCATTATACTTCCACTATTTCTTCCACTTTTCTCAAATATTCTTCTAGGTAGAGATAAGTTGTGGCAACAATTATATTCCTTGTTCCCATAGATTAAAAAACACCAATAATATCCATCAAGTCTTTATTTTCTATTTAAGAAAGATATTTCTTTGTAAAAACATTGTTGAGGTTGGTAACTTCTTTTAGCTCTAACATATTTAGGACGTGGACCATCTTTTCTTTTCATAAAGTTTTCAACTTTTGTAGATTTGATAGGTTTCTCAAATCATTTATCCACCCATGATTTCCCAATAATTTTTCCAAAACCTAAAATGTTAAAATAATCAGATAAAACATTATTTTTGGTAAGATAAGATTTCACTTGATTCTTATATTAAGCCTTATCAGCATCTTTAGAAGTCTCATCTTTTACTTTTGAAGATTTTTTTAAGTATTCATTATTCTTACTCAAGATAATTTTATACTCGAGAAGTTCTTTTGAAACATTTTAACCTCTTATTCCTTATCTTCAATCTTCTTACTAAGATCTTCAATCATCTTTCCTTGTTCAACAATACTAATTTTGTAACTTAAAATATCCTGAATGTATCCATCCTTCTCCTTGATGATATCTTTTTTTCCATGAAAAACTTCTTCAAAATATTTATTCATTACTCTAATTTATTTCTTGAGAGTTTTTGTTTTTCTCAAGACATGTAAAAAGTTATGTTATGAGTTGATACTCTCTATAATATTCTTCACCACCTTCTTCACACTCTAAGGAATATTTATTTTCTCAACTTTTGAAATAAAGGTTTTGAATTTTTCTAAACAATCATATTCAAAATAATTATTGTCAGTTGAGTCATATTCAACTTTTTACATGACAAAATTATTTTGTTTCCAATAAAATTCTTCTTGTATCTTTTGGAATACTTTTCTTCTTTATCATTTTTTTCAACTTCTTCCATCAAGGATTTCCATCAGAATCATCTCGATATTTTCTAACTTTCTTCTTGGGGATATTCATAGTGAAGTGTCCAATTCCACCACACTCAAAACATTTGAGAGGAAGTTTACCCCCATAGTTTACACTTCCTCTTCGATAGTTCTTGGATATAAGAGACATTACTTTTTCATTCAACTCATAATCCTCTTTATCTTCAGAGTTATAAGGATCAACATCTTCAACATATTGAATTTCAAATTTCTCATAGCTTCAAAATCCATTTCTTATTTTTAAAAATCGGAGATTTCATCATTTCATAAGAAATAATAAGGTTATTCACTTCATAAAGAGATAAATCATCCTTATATTCTAAATAATAAATTTTAGAATCAAAACTATTTGGAAAGTTTATCATAAATTTCTTCACAATTGTAGAATCTTCCATGACATCTCCAAATCCTCTAATGTTACAGAAAATTTCATTTACTCTCATAAAGTATTCATCAAATGTTTATTTATCTCTCATTATCATGTCTTCATACTTACTACACCATATTTTTAGTTTTTATTACTTAATTTGTGTATTCCCTTTGAAAACAATTTCTAGCTTGTCCAACATATTTTTTGATTTTTTGACACCCATCATGTCAAACTATGACCTCAGATACTCCTTAATTTTATTTATTTCTCAATGATGGATCTTTTGTTTGAGGTTTGGGTTGGTTTTCCAATAAAATTCCTTGTGTTTTTGTGGTATTAGTTTTCTTCTAGACCTATTCATGGTTGTTGTGAATGTTGTGGGAAGAAAGTGGCATGTTGGAGAGTTTTTGATGCCTCGGTGTCTCTATATTGTGTTTAAAACATTAAAGAATAATTGGGTGTACTTCCCTAGTGTTTGAGGTGTAATTTGGGGGTTTTATCCAATTTATAGGGTCGTACAGTTTGAACACGGCCTGCCCAAACTGTGCAACCTAACCCTACAAAGTTGTATAAGTTTTCCAGTAGCCCTCTCACAGTTTGTGAATGGTTTACAAAACCGTGCAGCAGAACCGTGCAGCCACTTACGAGCTTAATAAATTTTGATATAGAAACCCGTTTAGGTGATTCCACCTCTAAAATGAAGTAACAGGTGTTGGATATCAACCAATGAGCTCCTCCCTATCTTCCTTCTTTGATTTCGGGTGATTTTGGGATGATTTGTCAAGAACGGTTCATGATTCTTCATGTTTCCTTCATCAAATCTTCTCTCCTTCTCTTTCCCTCTTTGTTTTAGGGTTTTCTTCCTTGGAAGAACCCTAATGTCTGGGGATTATTTTTTGTTCGTTTTTCTTTGGATCTTGGGTGTGCGAATGGTCAGTGGAGCTTAGATCTCTCATCCCTTGAAGTTTTGTTCCATTCGCACATGGTTAAGGTAGGCGTTTCCAACTTTTTTCCTTTCCAGAACACTCCACAAGCACTTGTGTGTTTAAATTTAATTTTTAAATGTCTTTTTCACCTCTAATATATTTATGGCTTTATGTGAATAGTGATTTCATGTTGGTATAATTTACAAAAAAATAGGTTTTCAAAGGGATTTATCTGAAATGCCTAGGTTTGTTGTACCTAGGGTTATTTTTTAAAATGCCATTGTTCTTTTAAATTTAAATTAGGGGGTTTTATGAAATGTTTATCCTTGATTATAGTGTGATGGTTATTTATTGGTTGGGAACTTGATTTGTTTTTTATGTTTTTCTAATGTTTTAGCTTGTTAAATGTGTTAAAATGTTTTAAAAGGGTTTCATGGTTATAAGGGGATTTTTTTATGTTCCCTAACTAGTGTGGATTGTTGTATGTGGTTCTAAAGAAAATGGTGGGTTTTTTTGGAAATGTTTTTTAGGTTTCCTCTTGGATGTTTGGTGTACCATCCGATGTTGGCACATCCATGGGTGCACTAGGGGAACACATGGTTGTTCACTCAAATGAAGATGGTGCTTTAAACTAGTGTTCCTTAAAATATTGGTTTCCAAAATGGTTCTTGTTTTATAAATTATGTTGTAACCTTCGTGTGGTTTATAAATGTGGTTTAAAATGGAATATCGTGGGGTTATGCCCATTTGGATTTTGGTGTG
Source organism: Viscum album (assembly GCA_963277665.1). NCBI lineage: Eukaryota > Viridiplantae > Streptophyta > Magnoliopsida > Santalales > Viscaceae > Viscum > Viscum album. The sequence goes on from OY728163.1 coordinate 1,871,547,627, forward strand.
TGTGTTTTGGAAAATTTTTGGCTTAAGGGGTTATTTGAAATTCCACACTTGAATATGGTTTTGGAAATAATTTGAAAATGTTTTGGTAAATTAATTTGGGTGTGTAAACATAAAGGCTCATTTGGCATGTTTTTAGAGTTTCATGTTTTTCCTAAAATGTGCAAAGGCTTGTTTAGAAAATTCTTGAGAAGGTGGTGTTCCTCATAGTTTTTGAAGTGATTTGTAAATTTTCAGGTGTGCATAAATTCTCAAGAATGGGTTTGTGATGTGAAAGTGGTGGATTATGAAATGAGATGCTCGGTTTGGTTGATAAATTGTGTATGTGGTAACATGTGATGTGTGAAATTTGATTGAGCACAAAAAGGGAAGACTGAGTATCTAGGTGGGTGGACTTGTACTAGTATGCTGGTGATTTGGTGGAGTTTAGCCCCTATTTCATGTAGCAAGTTTGTGTTAGGTTTCCGGGGCCCACAGCAGAAGCCGGTGTGGGCCAGGGATTTTAAAATTTTCATCGGTGGAACGACGGTACTTGTCATCACCGATGATCCGAGCCCCAGAGAGGTCCGAGGATCTTGTGTAGATTATTAAGAGCAAAAAATTAAAATGAAAATGTACCCATTTCAAATATGAAGGCGCAGTCGATTTCTGCTGGCCGATGGCGATTGTCGCTTGAAGGATCCAAAGCAGGATCCCTCTAGATCATCCACACGCACTCCAAAAATCTGCAGGAACGCCGATCATCGAACTCCGGGTGCTATCATAGTGATTCAACGATATCTTCGACGTCCCGACGATCACTGCATCATTGATCTTATGATGCGTGAAGAAGAACTTGATCCGAGATCTTGGATCATCAACTTCTCTCTCTAGGAAGCGGGAGTAGAGAGAGGCTCTCAATTATTCATTCCATAAATGAATGAATAGTGATATGAACACCAAAGAGAGAGATCCTCCTCTCTTATTTATAGAGATGTTGATAAATACCTGGTAGGGTTCCCCGACCCCCGTTAATATCAACATTCTCTAAATAAATAACTATGATGACTTATAACTGAATCAATATTATTTATTTATTTTATCACATACTTGTAATATATAAAATATATTACGTGACAAAGCCGATCCTTTTAACTCGACTCGCTTTACCACTTAATATTAAACAAACTTTGAATATTAAATAATATTCGTTCGATTAATATTTTTCTTGTATTTACTAAACTCATAAATACATTAAATAAATTCAATCCCAAATATTCATAACTTGAATATTACTGAATTTATTTAATTCTTTTGGTGATCGGCAACTTGGAAAACGCTCGGACCCCATGGCAGGTCCCACTATGTCCGTATACCTATTCAACATAATAGGTGCGGATTCTTGAATATGCTATTGTGTCTGACCCTCTAGGCCCTTATCTCAATAGTAGCGAATAAAATCCACAGACCAAGAGTGGGGTCTAGCAACTCGTCATGGCCCCTAAAGAGATAAGGATATTCATTGAAACGACTACCAACCTATGAATACTGACCGTGTACTATAGTCTCTTTGTCATTAAATATCTCATAAAGCAGGATGCACTCTTGTGTCATCGCTCTTATCTTGCTTTATTATTTGTTGATCTATCCGGATGGATTTGCCTTTCTACTGCTTTGGCCAAAGACTTATGAAGGCAGCACCATCTTGATCAACCAGGCCTGAGATATACAACTTTCTAACCCTGGAAGTGAAAAATACTTTCTTGACCATTCAACCAACATCATATCACCAACGATGCACCCAACACAAACTACCTCGCCACGACATTAGCGCCATGGTTTTCGCCTTGCATTAAAGTACGTAATTAAATGATATACATTAGTAATGGTCTCAAGTCAGGAGACCAATAAACATGTCTATAGATAGGAACAACCAATGACACCCAAAACATGTGGTGTTCCTATTGGCAGGTATGTCCTCATGATCTCATTACTAGAGATCACCAAGTGCAAACTTCATGAGAAGAAGTCTCAATACTTATGAGCCCCGATCACCTGATAGTTAAACATCTACTGTGTCCAGTCAGTAAGATGTATCTAAACTATAGAACATATATTTAAGATCAATGTAATTGTATCTCGAGGTTCTCATTATAGCCTGGGATCTGCTATAACCTCTCGACATAACAATTAACCTTTGGAAATTACCATTATTATAGTGGACGCAGAAAAGTATGCACTATAATGGTAATATATCATCATGCATATCTAACTGTACACATGATACGGTAATCAAAAGTACTACATAGTTGGGTCTAGGGAACCCACTATTTCAACACTCTCACTTGCACTAGAGCCAACTTGCTAACTAAACTTGTTAGCTACTCACGTGATAAATACCATGCTTCTACTGAGTAATGGCTTTAACTGCTGGACCTACCACATTTTCACTGCATGGAATATCTACTATATCCAACCCCATTGACTTGAGTAGAACTTCTCAAGATAAGTTATCCCCGAGTAGATTACTTTTTTCCATTTTCATAACTTGACAACTTGGATAGTAAGAATATCATAATTCTCATTATGATAATACTTTTCTCACTAGGTGAGAATCCAAGAATTGGAACAAATCATTGCAATTTACAACTGCTTCTTAGCTGGTTCAGAAGCTGCAACGTACTCAGTATTTGTAGGTATGGCTACCACAAGCTTTTATGAGCTTGACTCACTCATCTCCTTTGCCTAACTGCGATACTAGATCAAATTGGTCTAAGGATTACTAGTATGTATCCCACCATAACTAGTATACCTTCTTCTCCTTATTCCAGGTACATATCATTTGTACTTAATGAAGTATAAGATGATAGTTCTTACTGCATCACTTGCAGTGCTCCTGGAAATAATTGATATCTTCCTATAATAAATTATATCCTGGTAGTATCAATTATTGTAAATATTATGGCATATGTGATTGATCCATAGCAAAAGCATATGGTATAAATTCACAACTTTAATCTCTACACATGCTCCGAACATTTTAACCTGGAGAGATTAAGCCATGTGACATAGGCAACAATTCTGAACATGAATTGTTCCAACTTGTATTTTTCAATACAATGTCACTCTAAGTACGATTGACTAGGACCAAGAAACCTTTGGATCTACCTGAGTGGATCCTGTTCCCTAGAACTTAAGTTGCTACTTGAAGCCAATCATTGGAGAATTTCTTTTAACCTGATCTTATCTAACTGTAATATCAAAAACTGTTTTCCATATGTTGTCGAACATATATCATTTGGAAAACATTGGTGCTCCCACTAACCTTTGGTAGACACAAGGCAAAGATTCATTTATAATGAATGCTTTATGATCTTGTTGCTTACTTTAATCCGGAATTGGATTTCAGTAATTTCCAACCCTTATTGGCATCATTTGATGTCATCATCTCTTTCTGGTTGCGTTGTATAGACACCTTCCACGAAAAATGATCTTGACATCCAATGACCAATAAAAAGATCTTAGAAGTTCAGCTATGAAAAGTAAAATTCTAATAGATTTAGGCGTATCGACTTGTTATAACCAATCGAGCCTTATTGGTACTATACTTGTACCATCCATGTATCATTTCATTTGAATACCCACCGCAGTATTCAATTCATAAGCCCCTTTGCAATTTGATTCATGGAATCCATTATTGAATTTTAGTTGATCTTGTAAATCTTAGCTCTTTGCCTTATACTGCTTTCTTGTAGGATTTATTATTCTCAATGAATAATATATCACCGACCGCGGTGAAAATTAAACCATAACCATGTTTTCATACTTCCTACGTAGTGTGTGTCTCTAGAACATTCCTATTCCACATGTACTTGTGGATCTTGTTCCCTATGACAACCATTTGTGCATCTCGAGCATTGACTAAGTCCAAGTCAATTCAGCTCCCACTATCTCTAATAGAGATGTGAACCCTTGTATAGAAATGTAGTCTAATACTTGACTACATCTTTTCTATCTTAGGTATTTAAGTAATATAATTAACTTAGATGCACAATGTGTTTAACTTGATGCAGGTTTGTTTAAATCCTAACAAACGCTTTGCATCTAAACACATCCTATGACATAATGGATTTTCATCATACTATGACTCGTATGATATCCATTCGTAATTTTAGTAGGCGTATTGGTTATGGGTTTATGTTGTTATTTGCAAATCACATTTTGAAATATGATGGAAGTTTATACAGGTTGTAACATTGATACAACTTACATCATAACTTTGATGTATAAAATGTGCGTTTAGGAATTTCTCCATGCTACATTTTTTTGGTCAATGTTAATATGTAAGACTCGTCATCGATACTCCTTATGAACATCAATACAGTGATGTAGATAAGGTAACATGCGTTTAGGAATTACTCCACGCTACATTATCATGATCGATGATTGCTTGGTCAAGATATTCTTCGGTCTGTCGATCTGAAGCAACTCATATATTCTTACCAAACCTATAATTCACTATTCTTTAATGACTTAAAGGAAACTTATGAAGTATCTTTACCTCTTTCTTTATTTGGAATAGTTCATACTGTCTTGTTGAACTAACCTCGGAAAGCTTTGTGGCATACCTTTATTTCTAAAGGTTTCTTTGTCTAAACTAAGAGTGTCAATAATACCATAGGTTTTTAGCTGTACTGAGCCTAAATACCATTTTGGATATATAGTTGACGTCCGCTTTTAGTTTTTCTTGTCAAAGAATCACGTTTCCACAACTGGGTAGGTCTTACATTTTATATTCATCATGTATTTCCATTGATTCAAATAGCAGTGAACTATTTGTTGAGTATGTTACCACAAACAACATTCATTCCAAAACTTGGAAAAATGTCTCATCATGACCAAAATGGCATGTGAGATAAATTTTTTGGTTATACTCAACAACTTGTTCATCTTGAATCAATTACTTGGAAATTAGAAGTTATGTGTTTCTCCCTGCTGACTTAGGAATCACCCTTTCTCAGCTTCTTGGAGAAGACACTTTACTTCTAGTAATGTTTCTCTACTTACTTGGTTATTGTATTTCAATACATATATGTGAAAAGCATATTGTATTTTAATACCAAATAAGTATGAGAGAAAACAATACTTTTATTTGATGAATATTAATTGAACGAGGAGCGGGTACTTGCTTCTTGTATTTCAGTTTTTAAACTTTCATGAATTCATTTCATTATGTGAAGAAAATAACCTCCTGTTAAATAACCAACCATTTGACTTTGAAGGACATGAAGAAGGTGTCTTTGGCGTTACTTTCCATAAGCCTTTTCGCCTTGTCATTCAATGTATTCTCCATAAGAATAAAAGATGGCGTTATCTCCAATATTCTTATTACTTGGAAAATGTTTCCTTAACAGTAATGAAGCGCTTACTCTATACGGTTCGTTTTTACCTTTAAATGAAACTAGAGTAATTGGGTGTAAAAGGTATAAGAAATGGGATGGCATGAAATATTGTGAACTACCTTTCACTTTACACAAACCGAGTGTAATCATCACATTCAAATCTTGCTTTGCTTTCTCCTCGAAAGGATCTTGGAGATGAGACTACATGTGATCATCATCCAAGTCTTGATGTAGTGACCACAACTAACATCAGAATTTGATGATAGAATTATGACAGAATCATCATATGATTTATTCATGAGTCTCCTGAAAGTAGTTTTACACCCTCGCTTCCTGAGGTGGATTAACAGGTTGGGACACAGGCACCTTGAATTTCCATTATTGTAGTAATGTGCAGAAATGCCTATACTACACTTAGAATTTCGTGCTTGTTTGGGAATTAACTTTGTCCAGCGTTTATTGTAGTTTTATTATGGTATTTCTTTCCATTATCTACAAATATCCTTTAGCAAATAGTACTTTTATGTGATTACCTAATGTGACATTACTGATTATTTAATCATTAAATGTCTCCCACTAATTTTGGGAATTCTAGGAACCCTCTGTACTAGAATCGAAATACTCTTGAGTATTCTAGTGGCAAGGATCCCTGAACCTCCCTCATAGTCTACAAGCTAGGCTACACCACAACTCGGAGGGTCCAAGGTAGGCTTTTGGCTGGCCAACCACATTAACTTGTGGTTCCTTGATCTGTTGAGTGAAGTCCCAGCTTCAAAATCATTTAATGATTTACTCAACGCTTGCGTCTAAAATTACAAAAAACTAGCTAAGGCTATATCTTTGCTGCAATTTTAGTTAAGTCAACCCACCACAAAATAAGAACTCCCCGGTAGTAAGAGGCACCCTCACCTGAGGCATGAACCGGCACCTCGAACACCCGGTTTTGTTCAAACTTGAATGATGGAAGGCTGTTTGTGACTTAATATTTTCTTTGAGGGTTTCATGTTTTTCTCTCGACGAATGTGATCCATTTCTATTAAACTTTTTCATCTATGTTGTCACGCTCACAACTGAACTTTAATAGAAAAACATACGCCGCTTATTTATTCATTTTATTATCTATTATTTTATGTGTTTTTTCCCGGTGTTCTAAAATGCATAAAATAATAAATAAATGCATAAAGGCCATACTACTACCTGACTGCTCTTGAGAATCTGAACGACCTAAGGGGCATCATACCTGTGTCGAAACTTGACACTAGATGCATCTCAACCCGTGTTGTATGTCTGCTTCTCATTTGGAGCATCACCTCATCTTGGCAGAGTCCATGTGTCGTCTTGCATCATCTTGATCAACGTGCTCCGCCTTGTCTTGGCAGGGTCGACGTCGCTCGTTGTCTTCATCCGAAGTACAAAGATACTCACGCACAGGCGAGGGGAACTTGGGTATAAATTTACATTAGGTAAATTGGGCACATAGGCCCTTATACATTTTAACCGAAAACAAAGATGATGCGCAGACCATCATTTAATTAATTATACACATCGCACGTAGCTTAAATAATTAATTAAATACATAATTAAAAGCAGACATTCTAGGGTCGGTGCTCAAGACCCGTTGTTGGGTATAAAATTGCATGATAAAAATTAAAATGCATAAATAAGTACGATGGTGATTTAATTTAATTTAATTAAATGAATTATTAAATTCAAATAATTTAATTAATTATCGGTCAAATAATTAATTTAATTTCAAAAATTAAATTAATTTTAATCTCGGGTATTAAAAAATTATCATTTTATCCACAATTAATTTATTAATTAATTTAATTAAATTAAATTAATTAATTATCTAATTAAATAACCCGGATTTGTTGCCTGCTGCCTGGGGGGGACGCATTGCGTGGTCTATCGCTATTGGAGGCGGTGCCTCTCTCGATAGTGTGCGGGAACTGCGCGGGGGGAACCAGGTGCCCAGGGTGGTCCGGATTGAAACACACGGTTGAGATAAGACCGAAACATTCTCGCGGAGTCTAGTCAACGGCGAACGGCCGGAGGTTCATTCCCTACTAGGTTTTCTGCCACGCGGTGGAGGGCTTCGACCGGAGGTGTGCCGGTGAACCCTGCCTGGATCGCGGGCTGGTGTGCCGAGGGGAGGCTTGGCATCAACGAGTGGCAGAACCAGAGGATCCCCTCTGGTTCACGCAGTGGGGTGCCAAGCGGAGGTAGGTGGATGGTGGCGTGGAGTTCCGGCAGCGGCGCTCCCTGGTGCTGCGAGAGGCGATAGCCCGGAGGGCACTCGGGTGGCTCCTGCGAAGGGAGGGTGTGGCTGATCTTCCTGCTTATGTCGAGCGGAGGAGGCCCGGGCTGTGACAGTCATGTCGGCAGGTGGCCGTGCAGCGCGAGTGGCGTGAGGCGCAGGCGCGATGCTTGGCCTAAGGAGGATCTCTGGTTCGCTGTCCCTGGTGCGCGGTCGAGAGGAAAAAACAGTGGAGGCCACGCTGGACTGGCCGGAGGAGATGCGTGTGAGCTGCGGAGGAGGCTGGGGTGGTCGGCCCTGCTCGTAGCACCGGCGGGAGGAGCCCAACCAGATTTGGTCGGCGGCCCCTCAGGCCGGGGAGTGTGGGGAGAGGGAGCGGAGGGTGCGGCGATGCTCACGGTGCTGGCGCTACTATAGGGAGCATGGGGAGAGGGGTTGCAGCGGCCCCTGGCTTCCATCGCGCCGGGGTGGACTCCTGGCGGTGCTGCAGTGCACTACGCGGGAGAGGGAGGGGGTCCGCTTGGACCCCCTACAACTTTCCTCTTTTTTTTCTGTTTCGCTTTCCACGGGCCATCCATTTTTTTTGTTTTTTTTTGTTTCTTCCACATGGAGGACCCAAAAGGGGGTCTCCTTGTTCCTTCCACGTGGTAAGACCCACAAATGGGTCTTCTCCCTCCCTTTTTTTTAAAAGGCTATATATTAGCCTTTTATTATAATAATATATTAATTATAATTATAATAATTATAATTTCTTAAAACTTGCATTATTTCTGATAAACGGAAATAATAAACAAAATCTAAAACCCGAGTAAAAACACGAACATGATCCATTCCATAAATTTCGAATGATCATATCTTGGTCATTCAGAATCTGATTGAAACACAGTTCGATCTATTTTGACCATTTTTAAACCCTCTACTTAAATTTATGAAAATTAATTTTATTTGGCTTAGAAAATCTATGTGACTTTCTCTGATGCCATTGTTAGGTTTCTAGGGCCCGCAGTGGAATCCAGTGGGCCGGGGATTTTAAAATTTTCATCGGCGAAACAAAGGTACTTGTCGTCACCGATGATCCGAGCCCCGGAGAGGTCCGAGGATATCACGTAGATTATTAAGAGCACAAAATTAAAATGAAAACGTACCCATTTCAAATCCTAAGGTGTGGTCGACTGCCGCTAGCTGATGGTGATCATCACTTGAAGGATCCAAAGCAGGATCCCTCTAGATCGTCCACACGCACTCCAAAAATCTGCAGGAACGCCGATCATCGAACTTTGGGTGCTAGCGCGGTGATTCAACGATATCTTCGACGTCCCAACGATCACCGCATCATTGATCTTACTATACGTGAAGAAGAACTTGATCCGAGCTCTTGGATCATCAACTTCTCTCTCTAGGAAGCGGGAGGAGAGAGAGGCTCTCAATTATTCATTCCATAAATGAATGAATAGTTATATTCACACCAAAGATAGAGATCCTCCTCTCTTATTTATAGAGACGTTGATAAATACCCGGTAGGGTTCCCCGACCCCCGTTAATATCAACATTCTCTAAATAAATAACTATGATGACTTAGAACTGTGTCAATATTATTTATTTATTTTATCACATACTTGTAATATATAAAATATATTACATGATAAAGATGAGCCTTTTAACTTGACTCGCTTTCCTGCTTAATATTAAACGAACCTTGAATATTAAATAATATTCGTTCGATTAATATTTTTCTTGTATTTACTAAACTCATAAATACATTAAATAAATTCAATCCCAAATATTCGTAACTTGAATATTAATGAATTTATTTAATTGTTTTAGTGATTGACAACTTGGACAACGCTCGGACCCTGTGGCGGGGCCCACTATGTCCATATACCTATTCAACTGAATAGGTACGGATTCTTGAATATGCTATTGTGTGTGACCCTCTAGGCCCTTATCTCAATAGTAGTGAATAAAATCCACAGAACAAGAGTAGGGTCTAGCAACCCGTCATGGCCCCTAAAGAGATAAGGATAGTCATTGCAACGACTACCAACCTACGAACACTGACCGTGTAATATAGTCTCTTTGTCATTAAATATCTCATAAAGCAGGACACACTCTTGTGTCATCGTCCTTATCTTGATTTATTATTTGTCAATCTATCAGGATGGATTTTCCTTTCTACTTCTTTGGCCAAAGACTTATGAAGGCGGCACCATCCTGATCAACCAGGCCTGAGATATACAACTTCCTAAACTTGGAAGCAACAAATCCTTTCTTGACCATTAAACCAACGTCATATCACCAAAGACACACCCAACACAAACTACCTCACCATGACATTACTGCCATGGTTTTCTCCTTGAATTAAAGTATGTAATTAAATGATATACATTGTTAATGGTCTCAAGTCAGGAGACCAATACACATGTTCGTAAATAGGAACAACCAATGACACCCAAAACATGTGGTGTTCCTATTGGCAGGTCTGTCCTCATGATCTTATTACTAGAGATCACCAAGTGTGAACTTCATGAGAAGAAGTCTCAGTGCTTATGAGCCCCCATTACCTGATAGTCAGACATCTACTGTGTCCAGTCAGTAAGATGTATCTATACTATAGAACATATATTTAAGATCAATGTCATTGTATCTCGAGGTTCTCATTATAGCCTGGGATCTGCTATAACCTCTCGACAAAACAATTAACCTTTGGAAATTACCATTATTATAGTGGACGCATAAAATTATTCACAATAATGGTAAGATATCATCATGCATATCTAACTGTACACATGATACGGTAATCAAAATTACTACATAGTTGGGTCTAGGGCACCCACTATTTCAACAGTTTGATGATGACAATAGTAACTAAACTATGATGATAATGTTAGGGACCACTTTTTTATGGGTATTTTCCCTACCAGTGGCTTGTTCATGAGAAAAAATATTGTTATGGTTACTCTTACATTGAGATACGAGGTACCTGGGGCCCACAACTAGCTAGTGCCTAGGGGTGTTCCCATGACTAGTGCTCAATGATTATATTTCACCTATCGTTGGTATACGGTAGGTTAGGTTGGTATTTTTAAAATTAAGTGCTTTATCTTTAAAGTGGAATTATTTGAAATTGTTTTCCATTTAAAGTTGTTCCATTAAAAATTGTTTCTAGTATTGTTTGGGTTGGGTTTTTGTTATAAAATGATTGTTTTCTTGAAAAATGGATGGTGTTGTGTGTTTGCCTTTGAAACTGTAAAGTTGTGGTTGTTTAATAAAATGTGAAAAATATATTTTTATAATTGTATTCCAAACTAGTGTTAATGTACTATTTTGGGAAAGTAAACACTTAGAATCTGTGGTTATTTCATACTGAGATGTTATCTCACGCCCTACCTATACCACTCGATGTTGGTAGACCCGATATGTTTTGCATGTTCAGGTTTTGATCAAGTTTTTATGGTTTGAGTTATCTCCTAGAGTAGAGTGTTCTTGTGGTAGGAGGTGACCAGGAGTTCACATAGAGATCGTTTTAGTAGCTGGTTGTTTTATTTTTTTTGTAGCTTCTGGTTCTTTCGATGTTGGTTTTATTTAGTTGTATTTGTATTAGACTAGATTGTTTATTTTTTGATATTTAGTTGTGGTTAGATCTTCCACGTTGTCAATGTTGTATATTTTGATCCTATTTATTATTGGGGAAAATCATTCCCTCTTGTTTTTTTTGATGCCTGAAACTTGTTGCCATACCAGGGGGATTGGGAACACTCCTCGGGACTTGTTTTGGACTAGATCGTGTGACCGTTCTAAGGTCGATTTGGGGTGGTTCATGAAAAAATGGTATCAAAGGAGGTTCTTGATATTTGGGGTGTCTAGTAGATAGAGACTAGGGTTTTCGGGACTTGGGAGGTAAGTGCGGGAAGGGTGTCATGAACCCTTGCTCGTTCTAATCCTTGAGTCACCAGGGGTAGTCTGGTATTGAGTCTTGTGACTTGTTTTGTTTTGAAATTGAGGGATTACAATAAAGGTGAGTCAGGTTATGCTGTGGCCTTACGTGTGGTGGTGACCCATGTGAAGTCCAAGTGCCTGTTTAAGGCCTTCCTAGTATTATGCCTTACTTAGGTTATGGATCACCACCATGTTTCCAGGCTAGGCATAGGCACTAGTCCCTCATTCTGGTGGTCTATTGTTGGTTGGGATTCATTTTTTTTCAGTTGGTTTAATTTTATGTAGAAAATGAAAGTGGATTTTGAACTGAAAATGGATTTAAAAATAGAATTATTTTCCATTAAATGGTTTTAAATTGGTTAAGTTGGTTTTCAAACATTGAGGGTGTTTTGGGTTTGATAATGTTAATGGAATGTGGCCCTTGGTATTTCTTATAGACATTAACATGTGTGTGGGTATGTGTGAGAAGTGTGTGTTGGCACGTGAAAATGGGGATGGACGAACGCACATGTAATGGTTCATGGGATACCATGGGTTGGGTTTTGGAATTAAAGGATTAGCATGGTTTTCTTAAAGTGGATTTTAATGAAAAAATGATTTCAGGAATTTGTTTTTTTCCTTGAAAAATGGGTTATTTATACTTGGTAATTATCCTTGGAAGAAGGAAGTTTTGAGTTTTAAAAGGAAAATGATTGTTTTTATAAAAGGATATTATCGTGGTGTTTGTTTTTACTTGGATTTTGAGCCAGTTGGTTTTGGTTTGAGGTGTTCCTCTTTGTTTGTGCCTTAGTTTTATGTTGGATTTGGTCCACGCTTTTTGTGTTTTTCAGAAAATGCCACCGAGAAAGGTTCCCAAAGTTCCTAATGAGTCATTCCTAGTTTCTTTTCCTTCACAAGTTTTTCCTATTTTCTGTGGTGATCAAGGTTCGCTTGTGGTTGTGGAGTGGCTTGAGGAAGTCGAGTGTGTATTTAAGTCATTGGGAACTCTTGATGTTATTAGAGTCCGTACAGTTCAAAGGTTGTTTGAGGGTCCAGCCTTAGACTAGTGTGGGTTAGTTTCCCCATCATCGATAGAAGTTGAGATGTCATGGGAGGTTTTTAAGGCCACTTCCATCCAACAGTTCATACCGGAGGAGGTGAAGCAGAGGAAGGTGGTAAAGTTATAGGATGTCTGGCAGGGCCAGTGATCAGTAATGTCTTATGTTGAAAATTTTAGAGAGATGATTCCATTCTCTTTGAAAGTAACATCGGAGGATCAAATGAAGGCCCATCTCTTTGTCTAACGTCTTATTACTAAAATTACGGAGAAATTTCTCTCATCCGGTGAAACCTGTTTTGAGAGGTTGTTGGATGAGGCATTCATGGATGAGATGGTTTTTGGGGTGCAGCCAGTGGTTGTTGGTTCTTGTGAAGGTTCCCCATCTGGAAAGTAGGGTGTACCAGGGGAACTGGTTTCTGAAAAACATTCTTTGTTGGCTTCGACTTTTAGTTCGTCAAACCGTTCTATTGTATGTTTCCAGTGCGGTCGGTTTGGTCACTCAAAGTCGTCTTATAGTATTCCTCTGAAGAATTTCCACCCCTGTGGAAATTGGAGTCATTTTAAGATGTTCTGTAGAGGGTGTTGTCTGAAAAGGAAGTCTTGATCGGAGGATGTGTTGCCTGACTGTGAGGCAGGAGATGCTTCAGCCATCAAATCCCCAACCACAAGTCTCGGGGTGAAGCTCGCGCATAGTCAGGAGCAACAGGGGGGGTGTGGAACCCGACCTAGTTTTGTTTTATTTGTTGGGATGGAAATGTTCAACATATCCTTGTTCTTGTTGCCTTCATTTTGTAAGTTAATAATTTGTGGTAATGGTGCGATGAACTAGATCTATTGCAACCCAAACAGTTTAGTTTATCTGAATGTGGCCCTTGAAAATTTTCATTCTCCTTTGAGCGTTTCTTGCCTTTGTGTAGGATAGTTGTGGTTTTAAATTTTAGCAGTTCACATTTGGAGATTCTTTATTTTTGTATAATTGGTTTATTATGGGTTCAGTTTTGTTTGGGAGGTTCCCTATTCCAGTGGTGGTAGTTTCCAACTTGTATATGGATATTCATGTTTTACCTTGGTTAAGGTTTTTGGTTTTTGGAGTTTTCAGAAAATTTTTCTAGGTGAAGCACGGTTACCACACAACTAGTCAAAATCGTGTGGCCCTAGCCAAGTAAACAGAACCAATTTCACATTCAGTGCATGACCATGCAGTAGGTCTCATAACCATGTGACTTTGTGCCTTTTTTGGGAAGAGGTGTTGGAATGGTTGGAACACGGTTTTGAAACTGTGCTGCCAAGTTGTGTTGTTGCCCCTTCCTTTCAGTAGTTTGCACATGGTTGGCACATGGTTTGGTAAACCATGCGACCAAACCATGTGACCTATAAAGAAATTTTAAATGTTTAAATCCTTTGTCCCTGGTTGCAGTATGGGTGTTGTTTGGGGTTTAAATGTTTTTCATATTAGTTGAGTTCTTGTGGTGGGGAGAATCATCTCATGTTCTCCCATCATCCTCATTCATACGTTGTGGTTTCTTCTTGATTGGTTGGGTGTGACTAATGGGGAGGATATTCATATTAGGGTTCATGGTTTCACCTTGGTTTTTGTAGGGCATGGACTTGATCTTTGGTTGACTTTCATATGGGTGACTTTCTAGGGGCAGAAAGTGTCCGTGGTGGGGGAGAATTATCACTCCCCGACCTTGGATACTCCTTCATTTTATTTATTTCTCGATGATGGATGTTTTTGGTTGAATTTTGGGTTGGGTTTCCAACAAATGTCCTTGTGTTTTGGTGGTATTAGTTTTCTTCTAAACCTATTCATGGTTGTTGTGAATGTTGTGGGAACAAAGTATCATGTTGGAGAGTTTGTGATGCCTCAGTGTCTCTATATTGTGTTTGAAACATTAAAGAATCATTGAGTGTACTTATCTAGTGTTTGAGGTGTAATTTGGGGTTTTTTTCCAATTTATGTGGTTACACAGTTTGAGCAAGTCCTACACAAACTGTGAAACCTAACCCTAAAGTTGCAGAAGTTTTCTTATATCCCTCAAACGGTTTGCGCACGGTTTACAAAACCGTGCAGCAAAACTGTGCATCCACTTACGAGCTTAATATTTTTTTATGTGAAAACCCATTTTGGGTGATTCCACCTTTCAAATGAATCCCTAGGTGTTGGATATAAACTATAGGGCTTCTCCCCTTATTCCTTCTTCTATTTGGGTCTATTTTGGGGAGATTTATCAAGAAAGGTTCGTGATTTTTTATGTTTCCTTCACCAAATCTTCTCTCCTTCTCTTTTCCTCTTTATTCCAGGGTTTTCATTGGGGGTTTTCTTCCATGGACAAACCCTAATATCTAGGGTTTATGTTTGGTTCATTTTTCTTTGGACATAGGGTGTTCGAGTGGTCTATGGGGATTAGAGATCTACTCCCTTGAAGTTTAGTTCCATTCGCACATAGTTGAGGTAGGCGTTTCCAACTTTTTCCTTTCTAAAACACTCCATAAGCACTTGTGCATTTTCATTTAATTTTTAAATGTGTTTTTAACCTCTAATATATCTATGGATCGATGCGAACAATGATTTCTTGTTGGTAGAATTTACACAAAAATAGGTTTTCAAAGGGATTTTTGTGAAATTCCTAGGTTTGTAGCCCCTAAGTTTATTGTTTAAAATGTTATTATTTTTTAAAAGTTAAATTAGGGGTTTTTATGAAATTTTTATCCAGTATTATAGATTGATGGTTATTTATTGTTTTTGAACTTGATTTGGTCTGTATGTTTTGGTAAATTTTTAGCTTTTTAAATGTTTTAAAATGTTTTAAAAGGGTTTCATGGTTATAAGGAGATTTTTTTATGTTCCCTAACTAGTGTGGATGGTTGGATGTGGTTTTAAAGAAAATGGTGGGTTTTTTTGGAAAAGTTTTTTGGTTTTCCTCTTGAATGTTTTTTGTACCATCCGATGTTGGCACATCCATGGGTTCACTATGTGCACTCATGGTTGTGAATTCAAATGAAGATGGTGCTTTAAACCGGTGTTCCTTAAATTATTAGTTTCCTAAATGGTTCTTGTTTTCTAAATAATGTTGTATCCTTCGTATGGTTTCTAAATGTGGTTTAAAATGGAATCTCATGGGGTTATGCCCATTTAGATTTTGGTGTGTGTGTTTTACAAAATGTTTGGCTTGAGGGTTTTTTTGGCATTCCACACTTGAAGATGGTTTTAGAAATGATTTGGAAATGTTTTGGTAAATGAATTTGGGTGTGTAAACGTAAAGGCATGTTTGGCCTGTTTTTAGAGTTTCATGTTTTTCCAAAAATGTGGAAAGGTTTGTTTAGAAAATTCTCTAGGAGGTGGTGTTCCTCATGGTTTTTGAAGTGATTTGTAAATGTTATGGTCTACATAAGTTCTCAATAATGGGTTTGTGATGTGCAAGTGGTGTATTATGAAATGAGATGCTCGATTTGGTTGATAAATGGTGTATGTGGTAACATGTGATGTGTGAAATTTGATTGAGCACAAAGAGGGAAGTCTGTGTATCTAGGTGGGAAGACTTGTACTAGTATTCTAGTGATCCAGTGGGGTTTGGCCCATGTTTCATGTATCAAGTTTGGTGATGACAATAATAACTAAACTATGATGATGATGTTGGGGACCACTAGGTTATGGGTATGTTCCCTACTAGTGGATCATGCACGTCAAAAGATATTGTAATGGTTACTCTTACACTAAGATATGAGGTACCTGAGGCCCATATCTAGCTAGTTTTTAGGGGTTTTCCCGTGACTAGTGATCAATGATTATATTGCAGCTCTCATCAGTATACGGTAGGTTTGGTTGGTAATTTTAAAAGTAAGTGCTTTGTATTTAAAGTGGAATTATTTGAAATGGTTTTCCATTTAAATTTGTTCCATTGAAAATTGTTACTAGTATTGTTTGAGTTGGGTTTTTGTTATAAAATGATTGTTTTATTGAAAATGGATAGTGGCGTGTGTTTTCCTATGAAGCGGTAAAGTTGTGGTTGTTTAATAAAATGAGAAAAATCTATTTTTATAATTGTATTTCAAACTAGTGTTAATGGACTATTTTGGGAAAGGAAAAACCTGGAATCTATGGTGATTTCCTACTAAGTTGTTATCTCACACCCTACCTAAACCACTCAGTGTCGGTAGACATGAGCTGTTTTATAGGTTCAAGTTTTGATCAGGTTTTTCTGGTTCAAGTTGTCTATTGGACTAGGGTGGTCTTATGGTTGGAGGTGACCAGGAGGTCACATGTAGATCGTGTTAGTAGCTAGTTGTTTTATTTTGTTGTAGATTTTGGTTCTTTTGATGTTATTTTTATTCAGTTGTATTTGTATTGGACCATATTATTTGTTTATTGATATTCAGTTTTGGTTATCTCTTCTTCATTTTCAATGTTGTATATTTTGATCCTATTTATTATTGGGCCAACTCATTCCCACTTGTTTTATTTTGATTCTTGAAACTTATTTTCATCCTGGGAGATCAGGAACGCTCCTCAAGACTTGTTGAGGACTGGAACAGGTGACTGGTTTAGGGTCGACTCGGGCTAGTTCATGATACATCCCCTTCTGATTTTTTTTATAATAAGGCCATGAGAATAAATTTTTTAGCCTTTACATCAAATTATATATTTCTCTTATCAGCAAACGTCATAGGATCATATTTCTCAATAGGTGGAAAACCAATAATAGCAGTATAAACAAATTCTAGGCTAAAAGATAGGAGATAAGGAATAATCCTATTTTCCATCTATAAATATTTTTTCATAAAATGTAGGAATGCCTCAACTATTGACAGAATTGTTATTATACATTGTAAGGATTCAACAAGGGAACCTTTTCTCTTATACCAATTGAAGTTCCCAAGGATAGAATAATTACTAAGAAGGGGGGGGGTGAATCAGTTGTTCACTTTTTATGAGTTTCAAAACTTTTATAAATTTAACCCCTGCAACCTGTTAAGATTTATTTTCCTATCAACTTTTATTAAATAATCATGCATGAAAAAGTAGGAAATCAAGTGAAGCATACAATATTTATAGGTTTTATCCTTAGTGTGATAACCAACATCCTTTCCATAGCCACTCCTATGGGTCTATGAAAAAACACTATTATGAAGAAGTGAATAAAACTCATGTCAACTCTCGCTAGACACCTTCTACATCCTAATAGGAAAGATTATACTAAATCCCATCAATTTATAATTTTTTATTACAGAATAATTGATCCAAAAAAAATAATAAAGACTTTGTTGAAACTGCTCCATAATTACCCTATCTGAATCCTTAGTGCGATTTGGCTGGATTTTATTTTCTCAATCTGATGAGTCTGGATCTGACTCTTTCAATATGATGAGTTTGGATTTGATTCTCTCACTATGATGGACTCAATACAATAAAACCACTCTCGATTTTCAAAACTTTTACTCTACTAAAATTCTCAATATGATCTTTCTCAGTCCAATCAACTCAATATGATTTAATCAATATGATCTTCTCTATCAGATTGACTCGATATGATCTTCTCAATATAATCTTTCTCAATCCAATAAACAAACATTCAGCTTTATGATCCTCATCACGAGATCTCTTTACAATAATTAATTTCACTTGATTTCTTTAGTGATCCACCTTTTCCGCTTGCATAAATGTTAAAAATGAATGAATGGTCTGAGAAATTATTTATAGGTGACCTATAAAAACAAAAGAAAAAAAATTGAAAACATTCCCCGCTTCCTCAAATTTTAAAAATCTCTGAATAAATCTTGTATTTAAAATTCAATTTTAACTTCTTCAATACTCCTTATATTTTTTTGAGATTTATAAAAAATTGAGTTTCAAGTTGGGCCTCTTTAACTCTTCATAAAACTTATAGAATTTTTTAGTCTTCTTCATAATCATCTCATTATGATCTATCTTTATTTCTCATTTTATTACGGATCTGTTTCCTTCTTAGTGATTACAAATTCTATTTCTTCTTTAACTTATTAATATTTTTGTTTCCTCTTTATCTCATTATGAATTATGTTTCCTTCTCATATCATTCTAATGGAATCCTCATTACATTGGAATTTTCTATTCCGATGGAATTCCCATTACGATGAAATCTCATTACGATGGAAATTATTCTTATGATGTAATCTCATTACGATGGAAATGCCCATTATGAATGAATCTCCATACTTAAACTTTAAAATTTTTCAAACTTCATAAGCTCCACACATTCTGACTTCTGGATCTGATCTTCTAAAAAATTCTACCTTAGATGTATTTATTCATAATGATAGAATTCCAATTACGATGAAATCCTCATTAAGATATAATTTCCCATTACGATGGAATTATTCACTCTGTAATTTTGAATTTCTTCAAACCTCTCCACCATTTAATCAAAAGAATTTATCGTGAAAGTTTTCACGATTTGTGAGAACTTTTTGATCGGTAAAGAATCATCTGATTTGGATTATAAAGTACAAAAACTTTTTAATTCCTCACTTCACAATCTTTCTTCAAAACACTTTAACAACAAAACAACTTCTTCACTCACCGAATTATTTCTTTCTTCGATTATGATAAAGGTAAAATTCCAGCAAACAAAAATTTATGCCTCCAATTATTTTAAATCTGATGATCTAAAACCAATACAGATGAATCCAATGATCTGAAACTGATGATGGTCAATCTAATTAACTCATTAAGATGGATTGGTTCTGATTCCTGAAAAACAAAAACATTCTTATACAAAAAGGTTAGTTATCAAAAAATACAAACAATTTTTTAAGACAATTAATCACAATGGTTATTCAATTGTTCCATTAACAAATTTAATTTAAAATTATGATACTACATAAAGACCATATCGACCACATGTTATAATCAACTAACTGTGTGCTGATAAACCATGCTCATCAACTGACCACACATGAAATCAAATCTACCACCTGAGGAGTTCAACTAACCGCACTGGAATTTCAATAAATATTATGACCATATTACTGACCACAAGACCAAATAATAAACCAAATGAATAAATATAAGATTAAATTCATGAGTAACTGATCGACCAAATGACTATTTTTTTGACTTCATGATTGTCTGATTGACTGGATGACTGTCCAATAAATTGCATGACTAACTAATCAACTGCATGATTGTATGATAGACCATATGATTAAATTCAATAATAGTTATTGAATTATCAAATTAAGCGCATAATTGTTTTAGAATCATTTCATGTTTTCTAGAATCAACTCAAAAACATATTTGATTCCTCAAAAACCCCTTTTAAAATTTTTAATTATATTGACAACAAATGAAAATACTTAATAAATTCATCAATAACTCCAAATGTAATTTATAGAAATATAATGTATTATATATAGTCCATATTTGATAGTTTAATTTGTTTAAAATGTAATATTTATAATGATTTATTTAAATTTAATACATATTTTCATATTTTTTCTTTAAATGGTGGACATTTTTATGGTCTATTTTAGTCAACTACCTTATTTAGTTATTGATTTACAATTATTGTTTGATAAATGTATAAAAGTTATCTTATTCGATGTTTTGGATCAATATATTCATTAATTATGCTATCTTTGTTTTATTTTCTTTTTATGGATAAAAATATTAAAATTTAGGGAGAATATAATACCATGTTTTTTATTCTAAGAATGGATTTTATTGTACTTTAAATTTGGAAACTAGATCAATTTTATTATGTTTATTAGAACATTTTATAATTAAATGAGGTATTTTAAGTGGTTTAGTTTCACACCACAAGTTTCTTTTATAATAAATATTATTTTTTGGTTAAAGGGTAAAACTATAATTTTCTCCTTAATAGAGTTTTAGATTGAGTAATATGCTTCATCATTGAGTAAAAAATGAGGAGTTTTACTTCATATGGTATTTTGGTATTTTTTTTATTTTTTGAATTTTAAGTATTAATAGAGAGACTTTTTAAATAAATATTTTGTATTTTAAACACTTTCATTTAACCTAAACACATATATATACTCAAATTTTAGATTAATTGAAAAGGAGTCTATGGTTAAAGTATTATCTCAATATGGTGGCCACCGATGAAGATATAAAATTTGTTAAAGATTGTGGATTCAATGTGAAAAGGGTATGGTTCTTTGATTCCGATATTCCTTTATGATAATATATTGTCATTAAATCCCATTATTATTTTATATTTTCTATTATTTAAAATTTTATTTTAAATTAATGGATAATGAAGATTAAATAATGATGAATTAAGTAAAATTATAATGGAATCCATTTGAGTTACAGATTGTGGTCATTTTTAGAGAGAAGATGAATTATCAAAAACATCTCTCTAAGTTTTAAAGAAAAAAGTATGAAATTCACCATTAAAGGTTGAAATATATTTATTATATATCTTAAAATGATACCAATGACATATAGTTTGTGAAGTTTTTATTTACATATTTAGTGGTAGTTTAGATAGTTGTTTTTATACATTTTTATTATAATTTTGGTATTAATTGAAATCCTTAAAGAATATTGTTTCCAGTGATATACCATTGTAAATTTTATAAATAAAATAATCCAAAGAGACCAAGAATAGGTTTATTAGACATAAAAATCAAAATTTATTGAAGATATATTTTTCTATAATTTTAATATTCTCTATAACATTGAGTAGCCTTAGTTTTTAATTACCAGGTAGGAAAAATATGAAGGAATGTGGGAGAATATCATTATTTATAAAATATCATTTCAATTTCATGAATACCATCCACATGTTACAACATCTAGAATGTGTTATAAATGTATAGATAGAGTGTTATGACCATGATCTTCTCACTAATGAGAGGGGTACCCATTAGATCTATGAGTACTTGGTGGTTATTTATAAATATGTAGTTCATAGAGGTACCAATTAGAGATATGATTACCTATGAGAATAATATTATATTAGGATGGTATATTTATGAAATTTTTATAATATGAACTTATAAAGGTATTGGGAACTTGGGTGAGAGTTAGTATATCATATCATCGTTAGGAATATGGAAACTCTAAGCATATAATTGAGGTTCTTGAGGAAATATTTCAAAAACGTGTGCAAGATTTTGGAAGAGATTGGGAAGACTATATAATGTTAAAATAATTCACCTAAAATAATAATTATAATGCATTGATCTAGATGGAACCTTTTGAGATGCTTTATGGTTGAAATTTTTGTTCTTATATTTATTGTTTGAAGGTAAGGGAATCACCAATGATTTGATTGAGCCTTTTGCATGAGACTTTTGAGGATATTCAGATAATAATGAAGTGGTTAGATACTACATAGATTAGTTAATGGTCATATGTAAATAATATATATATTAACCTTTGTAGTTCAAGGAATATTATTAGGTATCCATAAGAGTGTATCTATGATTAGGACACTAATTTTTGAGGGCATAAAGAATATGTCATCATGATACATGATTTTATTTGATATTTTGGTGAGGATAAACCTTATAAAATATTGAATGGCGATTCATATGAGGTACAACATAATAAAAAATGTATTTGATGTAACTTCTTGACCTGGAGTTCACTTAACCAGGGAACCGACTTAGTGGGTCACATGCCCTCAAGAGAACCTCCATGTACGTTAGAGACCACTGACTAGAAGTGAGGGTCTAATGTGGTACATTGGGTAGACTATACCCTCATATCAGAGTATCACAATAGATAGTAAATACAATAAAAAACTACAAAAGCATAAATAACCAAAAAAGGTAATAATATCAAAAGGCCAGAGTTTGAGTCGTATATAACGATATAATGGCATTATGATATACAAAAAAAGGGAAATAGGAGACTGTCATATACAACATGCTATACAAAATTGCAAAAATTTCAAAATATTTTTCCACTAGCATCATGAGAATATGCTTGGTCCTTTGATCTCATGATCCATGATATAAGTAAAATGAATTAAACATTTTTATTAGGGTGCATTCCCTTATCCATACATGTAGACATGGGGTATACTCAGGTACCAAAGGTGGACCGAGTAGGGTGTGATATAAAATCCCAGTAGGTCACCACTAATGGTGTCAACAAAAAATCTATCTAGTGTATATAACAATAGTAGTGTGAAGATATAAATGAATAATAGATAGTGCTGAATAAATAAACAATAACTAGCTCAGGTTCCTATTAGAAATATAACTAGCTCTACCTACTTAGGTATAGAACGAAATATGCTTGAACAGTAACCATATATATATAATGATAATAATATATTTATAGTTATATACTGTATACATGCATATTCACTATGTATGTAATGATAGAATATATATGGATACTAGGTGATGGATGGACCTGGGGTATAACTTAGGTGTCCACAACCAGTCTAATGAGCCAATAGGCTCATAATTAATTTTGTATGTCATGATCAACACTCAAGATAGGTGGGGTGAGATGTCATTACCAACACTTGATATAGATGAAACATGGAACATCATTCCCATCATCCAAATATAATGGTGAGAGACTTCATGCTCAACACCTGATGTAAGGGAGCATGAACCTTTATGCTCAACAAGCCCCTTAACCATCATTTACCATCTAATAATAGTTTAATGCTCATAATAATAATAATATCATGAGGATTTTCCTCTAAAGTGTTATAATCATCAATCCCAATGTAACTATGTGCATCACATGCCATATAATTCACTTTTTATACCTATAAAGTATGATTCATGGACTTTCCACCCATTTCCATTACATTTAAACAAGCTGTTTAATTTATAAAGGAATTAAAATTCATAATCAAGGAAAACAAAGAACTTATAAGTTTCTTTAATCAACTAAGCAATTACACACAAAGGGGAAATTCAATTTATAATCCAATCCAATACCTTAGAAGGTGTTTGGTCCATTTAAACCATTATATAAAAGAGGGAATTTAATTTAGCACACCCAAAGGGGTGAAAAAGGACAAGGTCAACATCCTATAATTTATCAATATAGTCCAGGGGAGTATCTAAATGTGGAATTATTAATTTAAAAAGGAAGAACACAATTTAAGGGAAACACACGATAATGTACAGTGTGCATCATAATGGTAGAGTTATAAAAATAACAAAAAATTTAGGGAAAAAAACTAGAACACCTACCTTAGGGATTTAGATGAATCCTCATCCAATATCAGCTTCATGTTTTAAGTATATTATAAGAAAACAGAGAAATGGTACAAATCTTTAAAAATAGGGTGATTGAGTTCACACCAAAATAGTGCAACAGATGGGAATAAGAACTAAGATAGGAAGCAAGATAATTAGAGTGCTTAATGATGAGGATCCAATGATTTTTCTGACATTTTATTTGGATTTTGGATGGAGGAGATACCATGAATCTTGGAATTGGCTTTGGGAGAGCTCATGGGAGGAGGAGGAGCTAGTTTACTGGAAATGAGAAGGGAGAAAGAAGGGTGGTTTATTTTAATTTATTAAGTGAAAAAGTGTAAAATAAACCTCCCTAGATGAGGTCACATTGTTGTATAAACTGTGCACCAACTGTGCACCAAACAACTGCCCAAGGAGGGGCCCCGCATGAGCTAGGTGCATATTTTTCCTAACCATGCACAAACCATGTAAAACCCATTGTCAAAAAAGTATGAAATTATATCATGGGCATGTACCTTGAATCACATAATTGAAGAAAAATATGAAACCCCTTCTACCCTCTAGAATTCCTCGCATGGTTAGGAGAAACTGTGTATGCTGGCCAGAATGGTTTCCACTAACTGTGCATCCTAGTCTGTTTCTCCAAATTTCAGGGTTATGGGATCTGAATAAGCCTCAGACACCCATGTGACCTCCATAAATCCATGAGATAACATTACAAGGTCCAAATGAATTAATTTAAACTGAATAAAATGAGTCCTACCTTTGAGAAAAGTCAGGTCATTACATTTAATGCACCTTATATCTAGTGATATAAGTTTGACTCCAAATATATAAGTTGGAACATAATCATGTGATCAACATTGATAATATTACATTGAAGGATGATGTTTCAGTTGGGGAGTGACCAATATGCACTATTTATCTGGGTAATAAGATTCTCCATAGGAATATAGTCATCCTTTTATGAATATATTGGTGGAATAATAATTTCTAGAAGAAGAATTTTGAATGAGTGGATGATATATGCACCCAGTAGACAAAGTTATTTTCCAAGGATTCTTGGTTATGTTTTTGAGGGGTGATAAATACAATGTAAAGAATTTTGAAACAAACTATTAATTTTGAGTAGTGTTTTGGATTATATTTTATTTTCTGAATATTTTAAAAATAATTGTTGTACTAGACTTTGGGGTTCATAAAGGGATGTTAGAGTTTTGGGAATAATGGGGGGGTAGTGATGCTATTGTAATTCACTACTAGAAACTTCACGGGACCTGATATGGGAACATTGGGTACTCAGTGATTCTCCAAGGAAGAATAATATCCCACTTGATGGCCACTAGAAGGCTTATGACCAACTACTAGGAGACCAGTTTATATCCACCAGGAGACTAGCAGCCATCCATTGGGAGTCTAGTGGACCACCCCATAACTGATAATTAGTTGAACATTTTTTATTTTTAATTAAAATAAAATTTTTTGTTTAAAACATAAAAAATAACTCCTCCACCATTATGGTCAACCATATTACCTCCAATATTCCCCTATTATCTATTCCTCATTGAGGTGGAAAAAAATTCATGTGGAATCTTGGAAATGACATATATTTATTAAATAAATCTCTTATTAATAGTTCTATCTAGATGTTGGATTAAATTTTTATATTATTCAGTTGATTAAACATTTTAAATCATTATTTTGTGGTATTTTTTATAGGTTTTATAATATTAGTTTATTAAATAGAAATATTCTTGTGACCTTTTATGAGATAGAACATAGAGGATAAATATAGGTGGTCACTAAGATTTACCCTTATTTTATATGTGTTGTGTGTGCCATATAGAATTATAATGATGTAGAGTGAGTGTGAGTGAACATAAATTGGTATAGAGTGAATTTTTTTCTAATAGTTTTTTTAAGTTATTTGAGATCTATAACTAACCTTTTTCATGTGAGTCCTTGATTATATATGTGGAAATCCAAACCCAAACTCCTGAATCCTGTGCTAAAAATACATAATTTAAAAACTGTACTTGATACCAATTGATAAAACTTGTGATAAAAATATATATATTTCATATAATTTAACCATTATATTCCATAACAATCTCCCGACCCCAAAACCCAATGATTTAGTGTCTTTGGAGATTATCTATATAAAAATATTTTTTGTGAGAATTTCTCCATAATCATACCTTACTAGATCCACTTATAAACACCTACTAGGTTATATTAATATTAAAAACTTAGGGATGAGAAAAAATAATAATGGGGTGAGCTCAAATGCTTAGTAATGGAAAAAAAATAACAAAGATACATCAAGGGTTAGATCGCAAGCATGTGAGAAATAGAAGCATGCAAAAAAATATCTGATTAAATAGGAAATAGACCAGTAAAAGTTTTCCTTATAATCTCAAATGACTAAACACATACCATGGAATAATATTATAGAACTATGATACAAATTTTCAATAAGTATAAGCATAGGTAATCATAACATTGTGAACATGCTACCCTCAATCATGTCCACAAATGGTATTATAAACATAGATAACCACAATCAAATACATTCATAATTCTTATGAACATAACTAACCATAATTATATCCACACACAAATCTTTTGAACATAGATACCTGTAATTACATCTATGCACAAATATTGTAAACATAGATAACCACAATCACATCCACGCACAATTCATTATATAATGATATATAGAACATTAACCAATTAATTAAGGGTAGAAATAAGACCCCATACTTTAAAAATGATCATAATTACATATATGTTTCACATGTAATCAATAATTTATCATATCATGTAGAATCTTTGAAAACAAGCGTTTCATAACATTTCAAAATGTCATCTCGTAAAATGAATTCAATAATTAGATTGATTTATACTAAAAATCAATCAATGAAAATGAGTATTTTATAAATAAAATTTTAAGGTGATTTATAAAAAATGACTTCATAAGAGATATATCCTTTTAAGATAAATAGGAAAATGGATGAGAAACCATAAAAGGTGTTTTTGTAAAACATTTCTTAACATTGTTATAAAAAGAAAAAGTTATGAGTCACTTTCAAAGGTTACCATCGAGAAGTTGAAACAAATACCTTTTTCAAAAATTATTTATAAATAAATCCAAATAATGGATCCTTGATAAGAAATAAAATTTATGGTAATAAATGTATAGTAGAATATAATGTATGTCACTGTGAAAAGAAAATCCTTTTTAATAATAAAAAATATCATTATTGAAACCTAGATCGTTAAAAGAGTAATAAAGCTTACTTTTGAAAATATTTGAAGAGAAATATGAATATCAAAATAAATAATACATATTTAGATTCAAAATAATAAATGATAACATTGGTAGTGAGAAACAATATGGACATAAAAGAGAAAGAGCTTATTATGGAGGATGAGAATTATTCTTAAAAATGTTATTATTTTATAAGAAATAAATTCGTCAAATAATAATATTGGAATTAAAAATATAATTTTATTTGAGAGAAATATAAAGTATCATATAATAAAATCATAGTTTTGAATAAACCAAACATAGAATTAATAGGTTCAATAGGAAACAATATAACTCAAAGAAATAATATTTGAGTTAAAAAATTCATTTCATCCTGAAAAATAGTTGAATCGAAAACTCTTGAGAAATATACCTTGTGATGAATTTTTAAATTTCTTTTATTTCATGAAATTTATGATGAAAATATTCTATAGGGTAGTATATACACCAAAAAAATAAAACAAGTGGTGAATATGTCATATGTCTCAAGAATGAATGTTGAGATGAGAAAAACCCCTACAACATGGGAAATATTAAAATAACATGAAAGAGATATTGTGAAATGGACTTGGAAATCACATTATAAAGGGTTATTTAACATTAAACAATTCAATGTGGTGGTAATTACACCATGTAAAATAAGAATATGTGAAAAATAAGAAATCATGCCTCAATAAAGGGAAATTGAGACAAAAACCTTATAACTTGGGAAACTTGTTAATCAAATGTTATTGAAAGAGAGAATTAGAAATGTAAATTTAAATAACCTGAATATAAATATATTAATGATAAAATATTTCAAAAAGGTTATATATACACTATATAAAATAAAATAGGTGCATAATATGAAACATGTCTCAAAGAATTAAATTTGGAGAAACACAACCCTTACCTTAACTCTCGAATTCCATGAAAGAACTTTAACTTCATATATAATAAAGATAAACATATTAATATATTATTAAATAATCATATTAATATATATTACCCTATATACTCTTAAATAAAAATCATTTATTATATATTTATTATTTATTTATACTTTATTTTCATCATCAGATGTTAGCGATTTTGATTGTTTTGTGCATGATTTAAAATATCAATGCTGATATCCATTATTTGATCCAAATAACATCAATAATATATTATAAAATGTGATATGATAATTAATTTATAATTATTTATAAAATTTTAATTTCATTTCATGATTTTTTTAGTCATGATTCATGAAGATGGAATCAATAATGAGTTTTCTTCGGTAAATTTTGATGAAGAAAAGATGGTATATTAATAATGAGTTAAATATTAATATAACCTTTATAGAAAATTAATAATGTTATAAAATTAATTATATTTCATTAAATACATTCTTAAAATAATTCAATAAAGTTAGTGATTAAAAATTAAATATATTATTCTATAGAGGCAGTAGTTTTCACGTACACATAAATGACATTTTCATTTTCCATAAAAATAAAGAAGTTAGAAATTTATTTTTATTTTAAGAATATTAATTATGTTATAAATATAATATTTATTCATGAAATACCCCATTTTAAACATCCATATCACATGTTGATGAAAAATAAAACACACCATTCAAGGAGGTGATAGTCCACACGTAACACGAAAAAACTTTCAATTTTCAAATGGTCGGGAGGGAGATCTAAAATGATTATTTCATTAAAATAATAAAATTTAAATATAAGTATGATACTTATTTAATTATATTTTTATGTATTGAATATATTTTGAGCATTAATATAAAGGAAATAAATAGTTGAGGAGTAGATTTTACTCACATTGAGAGATTGAAACTTCTCTTGGAGGATTATTTAGAAATTTAGGACTTACGGATTATACTTTAAAAAATGAGATATCATAAATGTAATAAGAGTATATGAGAAGTAAAATGGGAAGGGATTCAAGATGAATTTAAATTATAGGCGTGTCTTTGAGTTAACGTAATCATACTACTTTTATAAATGAAAAAGAGGGATATAAGTGCTCCAATAACTTTTGTTGTAGGTTCCTATATAACCACTATTAATAAACCATATTTCTATAGGATTGGAACTCTACGGGTGGTCAGGAATAGTTCCAATAATAATTTCTTGGCCTACCACACTAGGGATAGACCAATCTAGTAAGGGCCTATGTAACTGATCCCTCTAATTAGGTACTTTTATTCCCAATGACCAGGTTAATGATTTCATAAAGACACTTCTTGATCTTGAAAGTCATACCCCCTAGTCATACAGATAGAACTACCCATCCTACACAAGAATATTCCCCCAGGTTACCATTGTCTATGAGATCGTGACCCACCACCTCAGCAAACTTCTTTAATCGAAAAAGGTTATCTTGGGACTTAATATATCACTTATGTCTATCATGGAAACATCTCTCTGTAGTTGTCTCATCTCTTGCCAACACTAGAGAAATATTCTATAAGTCTGTAAAGCATCCAACATAGTCTATTAGGGACATGATCCTATGATTCAACCACATGAACTCATCTTCTCTCTCATACCTTAGCATATATATATATAAGTTCTCTAGTAACTTCTCCAAGAAGTCCTTCCATAACATACCATCAGCCTGTCTAGTACATGCCTGGATGTCCCACCAGTACTTCACTTATCCTCCTAGAATATAAGTGGCCAAATTGAACATCCTCTCAATAAGAGTCTCCAAATGGCCAAGTATCATCTCAATGGACTCAATCCATAACTCATCTCCCACAGGACCACCCTCCCCAGTAAAAAATTTAGAGGGTGCTACAACTGAAACTCCCTTGTTAGTCCAGACATACTCTTCACAACCTTCACATGGTCTCTTTCCTTGTATTGAATGAAATGAGAAAATTTCTCTTAGAACTACTCCCTTGTTTCCTCACCCAAAACTATCGGTGCCTCAGGTTTTACTATAGGTAGAGCATCACTATCCATATCCTATTATCATCCTCTCAATAAACATCATCATGGAGGCATAACTCAATAATTCCAAACACATGTCTTAGAACTCATAACACTACTTTATTACATTACATAATAGGAAAATCATAACAAGTCACAGTAAGCCTTTTCCCCAAAACCTTTTTACACATTAAAAACTGAGGTTCTATTACTACCCTTATCCACCCTAAAACTAGGTTCTGTTTAACAAGGGTAAAAACATTCTCATTGTTAAATTTTTCACATTAGACACCTATTTTTTTTACATTTTTCATCATTTTTTAATTCTCAATTTCATATTAGGCACCTTTTTCATTTTAATTTCACCAAAAAGAAAAACAGTTCAAGTTCAACAACTTACCCAATACCCATTTTCTTGTGCGTTCCTAAGATGATTCATGTCAAAAATAATCTTGAGTGCCTAGAGTGATGCATTCAACTCAACTCTCATGCCATCCTGGGCCACAAGCCAATTCTGAAAAAAATCATAAAAAATTTTCACTTCACACAACAAGTGAGTCACCTAAGGTGAAATAATACTCAACTGTAACAATAAACAACAATAAAAATAATCATACCCAGGGTGCTTGGGTTTCCCCCTATACATGGGTTTGAAACTCCCATGAACGAGCTCATGTACAAGCCCCGAATCTTCTTAGTCTCTTGTGTACCTTTCCTAAATAGTAAAACAAAAGAAAAAAGAAAAGAAAACTCCATTGATACCACTTTGTGACATCCTAATCCGGGTTCCACTCACCGGTTCCCCAAACCGGTCGGTCACATGACCTCAAGCGTGCATCCATGTATGCCAAAGGCTGTCGACTAGTAGTGAGAGTCTAATATCGATCATGGGGAGACTATACCCTCTTTTATCAGAGTAACACACTAGAGGAAAACAAGAAACAATAACTGAATAACATATAACCATAAACAATTCCAATATCTCTTAATAATCAAAGCAAGAAATACAATATCCAGCTATAGCAGAAAATATGCCATGCTAAGTACATGTGAAGTGTCTAAAATTAATCTCAAAGAAAGACACTAGACACGACCAATCAGGTCTCAAAACATGTTTGGTTCCCTCATCCATGATCCATCCACAATTTATCCATCTAAAACTATGCATTTTACCTTAACCTGTCCTAAAACCATGAATTGTATTTGGGTATTGATCAGGCAGCCCATGTAGGGTGTGAGTAAAACTTAGTAGGCCACTATCAATGGTGTCTAATACAAATCCAATCAATAACAATGTACGTAATTTTATAAATAAAAAAGTGCAATGCATAAATACACAATTATCACATTATCAAATATTCTTTCTTTAACCACGCATGCCCTCAGGTTCCCAAGAACACTCAAACCTCAATACCGGATTTGGATTGTGCTAGAGTCCGATCTATGCACAAGGGATATCACATTTGAATGTATGTGTTACAATTCATAATCTCACATGTAAATGGACATGTTACTATTCACTATTTCTTATTTTAATGACCATGTTACCATTTTTAATGCTTGGATGAATTTCCATGTCACCATTCACCATTTAATAAAACATAATTGAATGAGCATGTTATCATTCATAATACTTGGCCAAATGTCCATGTTACCATTCACCATTTCATAACACATAATTGAATGAGCATGTTACCATTCATAATACTTGTACAAATGTCCATGTTACCATTCACCATTTAATAACACATAATTGAATGAGCATGTTACGATTCGTAATACTTGGCTGAATGTCCATGTTGCCATTCACTATTTAATAATCACATAATTGAAAACATCACAATATTACATATAACTCAACAACCAATTAATTAATTCACCAATTAATTAATCATACTCATAATTTAAATATGTCATAATTAATTCACCAATTAATTATTCAACTCTCAACATCAATATCCCACAATTAATTCCACAATTAATTATCTATTTCACAATTTAAAATATCTCACAATTAATTCCACAATTAATTATCCCAAAATACCAAAATTATTCAATTCTTTAATTAATTAATTCCCTATACTAAGTAATTATTTTAGGAAACTAAATTTCTAAAAAAATATATCAATTCAAAAATTTTGATACACGTAATCAAAATCATGACTACAAGATTTTAATATTAGACCACCAGCCTCGATTCATTGATGAATGGTCACCCAACAAAAATCCCCAAAATTCAGTGGAGTAACTACATAGAATGAGATCAAGATATATAACCTTAAATAAATATTAAACTATTCATGATCTCTTATCTATAGATATTGAAAAATAGTGGAAAACTTCTAACCAAAATAATTAGAGAATAAAGGAGGAGGAATGATAAAGAAACGAGATAAGATCCACTTACCGGGGTGGGGGTGAATATATTCAATTTAGGATTCAAATCATGAAGATTATTGTTTGGGAAGGATTGGAATTCATCCAGAGAGCTCCAAAACCATGAAAGAGGACTTAGTTTTAAATGGGGGTCAATTTGGGATTAAAATGTGGCTTCAATAATTTTTAAAATTAATTTTTGTATACTTTAATTCCCTCACATGGTTTGCTGGGTAGGGACACATGATTTCCACTAATAGTGCACCTAAATTGTGCACCTATTTTATAGGGTTGCAAATATACTCCTAAGAGGGTGCACCATTTGACAAACCATGACCTAATCGTGAAATTACCCTCTCTTTAGGGTTACCCAGTTACTTGGGTTGAGGTGCACAATTTTCCCTAATCATGCGCCAACCTTTATCATCCTTGTTTCTTTCATTTTTATCAAAATACCACCCAAATACAACCTAAGATAAAACCCAATGAAAATTAATATATACTAAATGAAATATTACTTGTAAATGGGCCTAAAATAACTGAAAAAAAGTTCATGATCTTACACACTGAGAAAGACTTCTTCCTATTTTTCATGTTTTATGGTAGTATAGAAAGTTTGGATCGAAAAAGGTGGTTTCATGAGTTTTTAAGTGCATTTAAGTATTATAATAATACCCAAGAACTTTTGAGTTTTAGTTGTAAAATATGATGGTAAAATGAGAGTATTTTATTGATTCATAGTTTGATTAATCTTATTTCATGGACTGTACATGATTAAATAATCATGAATTTTAGATTTTATAGGGTAGTATTTTTTTCACAGTTTGGTGTAAACCATGCATCACCCATGAATTATAAGAAAAATATATTTAAACTTAATTATTTAACTTCAAAATCCATAAAATTGGACCTAAATAATTAATGAGATTATTTGAGAAGATTAATTGGTTTTTAATTGGTTGGTATGACTGTGGGATTTATTTAGATAAGTTTTAGTGGTTATTTAATAAAAGTTCTTATTAATATTATTTATTTATTATTTAAATAAATTTAAATGTTTTAAAAGGGGGTGGTGGTGTGTAGAGTGAACAATAAAAGTGAGAGTGGGATGATTTCGTCTCTCATTCTCTCCCCCTTCTCTTTTTCATCAAGGAATAATCAAGTGTTAAATTTGAGATCTAACTAAAATAATGGATGTACTGAAACATAGGTAAGACCCATGGTTTCATTGGGAAAGTATTTTTATTTATTTATTTGATTATTAAATGATCCATTTTCGATGATTTTTTTTTTATTTTTTTTATAGTCAAATAAATAAATAAAATTCATGTGATAGAATTTGTTATAAAATATTTAATTAGTATGAAAGGTTAGGGGCCCAAACCATTTGTTGATGTTTTTTTATTACGTGTGTTTGTGTATAAGTGAGAATAAAAACAAATACATCACACTTAAATGGGTATCCTGGGTGTGTAGAAAATTATAAATTAAGTCACAGGGTTTAAAGGGACTAATATATCCACTCTGTTAAGACTTAGTGTTTTTCAAACAAATGATTGATGATATCTCCAATGGATTTGGGTGAAAAATTATGGAAAATTGGATTTTCATGGGTACTCTAGGTACCTAATAATAAAAAAATAAATCTTGAATTATAGGGTGAATGAAATGAATATTTCTTAATAGGAAAAATGATATTTGGACGACTTAATGAGAGTACCACATTATGAAGTCATATGGGTATTTTTTATAAATAGATCATGAATGGGTATTATAAGTATCTATAATATTATGAATAAATTTACAATATATAGTGATACTGAGATAGTCACACATGACCAGTTAGAATAATTTTTAGAATACCCATCATGGTAGTCAAATAATGGGTTGATAAGTTAATTAATTATAATAAACTGTGTAATAAAAATTTGATATAAATTATTTTATATTTTATCTTATTGATTTATATTGTTAATGTGATGAAATAGATAATTTTTATGTGGTAGTCATGTGATTTCCATGAATGGTTAATTAAATGACTTGATAATTAATATCATGATATGATATTGATGTTATTTCATGCCTTAATGATATGAAAATAGTTATGTGATAAATATTTCATGTGAATTATTATAAAATATAATGATTTCATCATATATAGTATATTGATATGTATTTCTAATGCTATGGGAAAATTATAGCATATTATGTGTATATATTGTGATACATGTCTTCTTGATAAAGGCGTAACATATACAAGCATTTATTTTATTTTATTTTATGAGATTATGTATGTCATGGAATAAGTGCACAAGAAAATTGGATATAGAAATGTAGAACATTTGATTTAGTGATGTAGACCATTGGGTTCAGTTATGTAGATTATTAGGGTTAACAATATAGACTATGAGGGTTTGTTTTTCAGACCATTAGGGACTAAAAGTTATATTATTAAAGTTAGTGATATAGACCCTTAAGAATATTGATATAGATCATTCAGGTCATAAATGTTGACCATTGAGGTTTTTTTATGATGTCCCATTGATATAAAATCTTATTTTATACTATCAATTAATATATATGACATTTACATTGATATAAACCAAAAAAGTAAGGGATAGTGGCCATAGTGGCCTAAAGAACCCATGGAAAACTAAAATTAGTAGTTTATTATTATATATGATTTGATGATACATTAATATATTGTATGTTGGTGTGAATTAAATAATATCATGAACTTAGTATCATTATAGGAGTATACGCAAACAAGTGGACACTATAATATATTATTATGGTATTTTAGTCATGAATATTGAGTTATCATTCTCACATCCTATATGTAGACCCCAATGCACATGTAGGTATTATAGTTTCATTGCTGGTATTAAATTGGTACTAGGAGACCATGATATGAAGTCATGGGGGTTCCATGAGATTGGATTTGAGTAAATTAAATGAGGATCACATTTGATCCCCATATATATGTTATATATATATATATATTACTAAGTTCAACATGGGATGAGAACATTATGTATGTAATATTCATACATGTTAGCCCAACTAGGTTAAATACCCTAAGGGGGGGATCAGGGTATGCCAGATTCAAACTATTTCCCCTTCGGATCTTGTTTCTTCTTGAAATAAAACACCCTTCTCTATCTTTACCATAGAAATGTATGAGCATAAATTAAATCATTCATGATACACATCAATTTTTACTTGGTTCACCCTCATTGGTCTACATCCAAGGAGAATATAATGGAAATGTGAGGATTGTACCAAATCTACTATGGATCATTTCCAATAATGGTATTTCAGGCTAGATCTCATATATAACCAAGATCATTTCCTTTAAAAGGTTTAGGTTCAGCTCACTACTTTCCCAAGGGTCCCTCCCTATGTCTCATTCTCTGGATCACTGCCAGTGAAAAGGATCATCGTCCTCCTCTTCCTTTGATCACTACTCTTGGAAGGGATTCACCCACAGTTTATGGAATTGTAGGCCCCTTAATTATCTATATTGAATACATCATCAGTTTTAGATGAATACTTTGTTGAAGTTCCTATTTCATCCAATATATGAATACCCCTTTACCATAATTCCACCAGGAAATCACTTTCACAACACCTTCTTGATGCTCACTACCTTCGCGAAGCTCTGTCTTTTAGGAAGCTCAATCATTCTTCATGAAGCTCCTTCCTTTCATAAAGATTACTTTTCCTCCATGAAGCACACCTTTCTATCACAGAGATCACTTAGAATTCACAAATCACACCTCTTTCGTGAAGCTCAACTAACCATCATGAAGCTCCTTTCTTCCGCGAAGCTTACATAGCCTTCGTGGATTACCTTACTTTCACGATGCTCAGAACATTTGGTTGGATATTATAGCCTTCACGAAAATCTTTGCATGAAAATCCACGTTGAACCACCTTCACAAACCACATTCATGATTCTAGAGCCTTAATATATGTGTTAAGTCTCACTTATTTTCTAAAGGGGGTAGAGGCATATTTATAGGCGTTCCACCAATTCGAGAACCTTCCAAGATACGTCATAAACATTCACAATGCTCCTTCATTTCCTTTATAGATCTATTTTTTTGTGAATTTTCATGAAAATATCACACTCATGATTCTTTTCGTAATGATGGAGCTTCCATCAAAAACTTCACAACACCTCCGCAATGCTCCACTCACGGTGCTCCTGATATTCGTTGTTCACAATGCTCATTGTTGTCGCATAGATCAACATAATTATTCTTTGATCCTTCACGAAACACTCTTCATGAAGCCCATATTCTTAAAACTCATTAATTTTACATTTTTTAATAAGGACTTCAAGGAAATCCATTTTTCACGATGCTATCCAAACTCCAAATTTTGGACCCCAAAAATTTGGCACACTGGGAAATAGCATCACCTTGTGTATGAAACTTTATGTACCACTTCCATGGAATCCATTCCTTTGTATTGGATATTTTTCAACATACCATGTCAACAATATCTTTGGAGTTCCACAACATACCTTGAAAATACACTTTGTTAACAATCATAATCAACCCAAAAATGATGCAATGTTACCTTGAGGGATTTTTCCCAATAATACATAATTATATTACTTATTTAGACTACATAATTATTTCTATCTGATTGATTATAATTAGTTGATGATTTTTTATTGGAATTCTATATTATACATATTTTATTTATTGGATTATTTATTAATATTTTGTTTTTTAGATAGAACAGTATCCCTAACATTCATTTTATTCCCTTGTGACTATTCGAATTTATTTATAAAATGAGGAGGCGTTCTTGAGGTCATTTGATGATTTAGTCTAGGCTATGTAGTTATTTATTGGGAAGGGTCATTATATAATGGTAACAAAGAGGGTGATTTCTTTTTCAAGGAATGTATAGAGGTGGACATTGGATGTTGTGAAATTTTAGAATCAACCTATAAATATATATTGGTTCCACCAAGAGATAATATTGGAGTTGGAGCCCAAGAATCAAATTATATGTAATTTATGTTTACTTTTATTAATGATTTTGAATATTAATGAAATATATTATCACATCATGATTGTTCTTCAAAATGACATAGTATATTAAAATGTCATAACTATTCTTGTTATACTAAAAGGTCATAGAAGTTCCCCGTTGTGATGAGAACGTATAAGTGAGATGAAAATATTCTTAAATATGATTTCTATATCTATATTACATATTTTGAATGTATAAAAATGATATAAGCTACCACGAGTGGTGAATCATATTAATTTGAGACACATTCTCATTATGTACACCCATGGTAATCTTCAGTGTAAGAGATTATGAAAAACATGAACCACTAATTGTAAATCAACATTTATATGTGTAATTGGATATTATTATCTATCGACATGTGTAATGATCCTTATATTTTAATAATATTATTAATACATGTCACAAGTTAGGTACTTTGATGTATTGATGAAAACTGTGATGACATATTCTCACTATGAAGTAGGATGTGTTGGGTGTGTCACGAGTGATATTGTATTAACGAATAATGAAAGAAAATATTTATCCCTTCTGTTTTTAATGGAATTTTATATCTCAACACCTTTGGTGGGAATTTAACTACCTAATTAAGTCCATGTTCATTGAGGTGTTATCATCAATGTCATTTTTATAATGTTAAATAAAGAGATATTGATCACAATTGGTTGATGGCACTCACATGTAACATACTTGATTTGAGATATCAAGATAAAGGAAAAATATTACAAAGTGTGAATTCATAGAATGTTACTATTACAGAAAATTATTTTACATGTTTCATTTAAGATGGATATCACCAAGATACTTTAGATTTTAATTAAGATAAGTAAAACTAATTCAAGCACATTTATCTTAATAATAAATTATGAAGTGAATAAAATACTAGCTAGTGTAATTTTGTGTATTTTTTGTATGTATGTGGATGAACATGAGATTATACCATCCTATGTATGTGGTTGTTTTTTTAATTTTTTATTATTATAAGGTTTTTTAAATAATTTATTAAATTAAATAATGACCTGGAAGTCATTCCTCTCATGTCATTATGTATGTGTATGCATGCCCAAAGTTTCTTTTATGTAAACCCACTTCAAGAAATACTTTGTTCCTCTAAACTATGTGTGAGTAAAATTATGCAATGGAAGGACCTACTAGGTGAGTGGATTTGGCTCAAGTTCATATCGTTATAGAAACAAACCTAGGAGCTATATAATAACATAGGTGGAATTTTGTAACTTGAATCAAACATGGTTTTGGTATATGAATTACACAATGAAACATAAACACTAAAAAATGAAATTACTAATTAAAAAATGGTATTACATTCATGTTATGGAGTAGAAATAAAACCTTTTTATCACATATTCTTGCATGAGGTTATAGGTAATTTGTTAAGGATAACTTTTGAAACAAACTAGTTTCCAAAGGAAAAAAGTGTATCTTTATAGTGTATCCCAATAAACAAGATGATACTATTTATACAACCCCTCAGATTAGAAGGTGACTGTCACAATATAATACATTTTTCATGAGATAGAGGAAATCCTAAAAAATGATAGTGGGAGAAATATTGAATTCGATGAAGTTGATGGTCAAGATACATAAGAGTTGGTATATGAAAATGTTATATAGTTCCCCATATAATACGTTATTCCTGAAAAAAAAAGTACATCATAGGAGCACCAGAGATAAGATAGTGGAAAAGGGGTACCTATAAAGATAGGCTAGTGGCTAAGGGGTTTAAACAGTGAGTACCTATAAAGATAGGCTTTTAGTTAAGGGGTTTATATAGTGTCAAGGCATTGACTATGATGAAACCTTTTCTCCAATTTCAATATTTTAATCCATAAAAATTCTATGTGACATAATAGCTTTTTAGGACTATGATATTTGGGAGATGGATTTCAAAATAAAACTCCTTAAAAGGAAACATTTATAAAGATGTTTATATGAAACAACCTGAAGGGTTTATGAATCCAAGAAATTATAATAGGATATAAAAGTTTTAGAGATCCATTTATGGGTTAAAGAAGACTTCTAGATCATGGAACATTTGGTTTGATGAAGAAGAAAAAAGAATTTGGTTTCATAACGAATGAATGTGAGAAATATTTTTAAAATCAGTTTAGTGGGAGTGTATTCATATTCGTAGCAGTGTATGTTGATAACATATTACATATTTAAAATTACATAACAATATTATAGTTAGTTAAGGACTAGTTAAACATGGGATTCTCTATGAAGGACATATGTGAAGTAGCATATATCCTTATAATTAAGATCATTTTTATTTGATAAATATTATTTCCACATGTAGTTTAATAATTATTCATATTAGTTTGATCACAAATATTCAATAACCTATTATTCGAGAGAATATATATATATGTGTGTGTGTGTGTGTGTGTTGAATATTTACTAAATATTTATTTAGAAGATAATTATTTATTTAATTATGTGAATACACAATATTTATTTATTTTAATCTATTTACAAGGTAACAAAATATTTATTCATTTATTTATATAAATATTTGATAAATATTTATTGACTAATTTTGATGAATATTATATTTATATATTTATTAGAGGATAATCAAATTAATTTTAATTAATTAGTAAATTAGTCATTATTCAAGGATCAATAAATAATGATGAGGATTGGAAAACTGAGTTAATGGTCTGGTGAGAAATTTCATATTAGATATTATTTGAACAAATACTAATTTATTTTTTCAATAAAAATAATATTTATTTTATCTGCTAGTATATATGATTTCATTTAAATAATA
Source organism: Viscum album (assembly GCA_963277665.1). NCBI lineage: Eukaryota > Viridiplantae > Streptophyta > Magnoliopsida > Santalales > Viscaceae > Viscum > Viscum album. The sequence continues at coordinate 1,871,587,874 of OY728163.1, forward strand.
ATAATTCCATTATTATTTAAATTACCTAATTCAAATCCTCTATAAATATTTCATTATGACATTTCTCTAGGGTTAGTCCCATAACCCTATGATATTTTTTAGAGGAGCTTTGACGACCTTTGTTAGTAAATCAAGACTGGACAATGCTCAATGATTAGATCAAGGTGAATTGAAAAAGAGTAAATAAAGTGGATCTTCCACATTGCTAGAAACACATTATTCACCAAATATTGAACCAATATTGAGGAATGACTCATTAATTGTGGTTTACACCCTTGATTAAAAGATTGAGCATGTTATTATATGAAATTATTTGATCTGTGATTAATTTTAATCCTTTGCATGAGCATGTGCAATAAAATTAAATTGTTATTCACTTTATCCTCCTTATTCAATGATCTCACCCTAGTTTCCTCACTTTGAACTCATTGGCCAAGAATGCTTGACCAATTATTTTTATCACCCTTACTATGGATCTTTTCTATCATCATTATTCATGTTCTTTATTTTTGGCCTACAAGGCCACATTTCGACATTGCCGGGTCGGACCGAGTGTGATCGAAACCATGAATTCATGGTGAATGGGAAATGAATTTTTTGGATGGTGATTTTTGGATAGATAAAGGTTTATTGTAGGATACAGGTGATGATTTTCTATGGATCTGGGATCTAAGACTGATTGATAATGATGATAGGCATGCAGGATATGCGGCAAACCACCGTGGAAGGTCATATTTTAATTTCTGGCTAATGGAGGGTGGGAATCGACTTTCTAAGGTGATTAAAACTATTTTAAGGTGGTTAAATGGTTATTTAGTGGTAGGAGATTAGATTTTGTGAACACGTGAAGAAACTAGAGTTTCTATGAAAAATGTGACTACACGACATTTAGTTTGATGAATAAACGTTGTATAGCCCCAACCAGCTATGGAAGCTTTGGTTTTGGGGAGGATTAAGATAAAACACGGTTTGGATGGGCTACACAACATGGGACCCTCCTTGAAAATCCATTTTTTGTTCCTACTACACATGCATAGGAACCCAAGTGGGAGTACATCTCATGTACTCTTGGAGTACATGTGCACGACTTGACAGTCACAAGCATGACCAGGAGCACACAACTTGGCCTCAGGAGGATGAGACATGTCATGTAGTACCATTACATACTGTGTAGTATACATGTTTAGAAATCCTTGTACTAGAGAGTGAACAACTAATATTTCAGGTGAGGTCACACACCATATGACCCACCTTACACGTTGTGTACTTCTTTACAAAACTTCTTTATCATGCTTCTCCTTTGTTTTAACACATATTTTAGTTGACTAGTAGCCTATATAGAGTGTTTTTTCTATATAGAACATAATAGTGCCCATCATAGTGGCTTTTGATATATGATGAAAGATGTTTCATGAATTTTGATCCTTTAAGAAATGCTCAACGATGAAAGTTATTGGGCGGTGATTGGGTAGGACCATCAAAGAGAAGCTGGAGTGGTACCCCTAGTTATTAAGGGTGTAGGTCCTCTACCTATTGATTGGTACCCCCTAATGGACTCAGTCGTAGTTCCTCTACCTACTAAGTTGTACCCCCCTTACGGGCTAGTTTATGGTTCATTTATCTACCTACTGAGTGGTACCCTCTTTATGGAGTAGGGCATGGGTCCTCTACCTACTGAGTGGTTCCCCCCATACAAACTAGGGTGTGGATCCTCTATCTACCTACTAAGTGGTACCCCCTTATAGATTATGGAATGGGTCCTCTGCCTACTAAGTGGAACCACCATTATGGACTAGGGAGTGGTTCCTATATCTACCTACTGAGTGGTAACCACTTATGTATTAGGGAGTGTTTTTTGTATCTACCTATTGAGTGGTACCCCTTTCTGGACTAGGGTGTGGGTCCTCTACCTACTGAGTGGTACCCCCCATACTGACTGGGGTGTGGTTCTTATACCTACAGAGTGGTACCCCCTTAGAGACTAGGGTGTGGGTCCTCTACCTACTAAGTGGTACCCCCTTATAGACTAGGGTGTGGGTCCTCTACCTACCAAGTAGAACCACCTTACAGACTATATTGTGGTCCTTCTACCAATTGAGTGGTACCCCCTGTACAAACTAGTGTGTGAGTCCTCTACCAACTAATTGGTACCCCTTAATGCACTAGAGTATGGGTCCTCTACTTGGAGGTTGTGCCCTCCTTGACTTTTCATCACAATGAAGAGGTGTGGTTCCTCCACTTAGTTACTTCTTTGGACAGACATTCGAGATGTTGGGAATTGATGAAGGATCTTTGGAACTATCGATAGATTCATCATCCTAGGTTAGGATATATGATAAAAAACCCCTTTATTTATTTTCTATGTTTCTTAAATGATAATATATATATCTATGTTTTTGGGTTTCATTTCCCTCTTTATTGGGATGAGTTCAATACTTCTATCATGTTTCATATCAATCTCTCTTTATTTTTCAGACTTTCTTACAGGGTATGTATATAATCACCCCTACATGGTCTTTTACCACACATTTCATGTCTCATGTAGATGATAGATATATCAATAATTATTTCATATGAACACAGGGACACTTGGGTGTATTTGACCACATATAGTGTTTGGGGATTAGAGATCTAGAGTCGGGCTCTCTCAGCATTTATTTTCTAGTTGTTGTTAGGTTAGAACATCTTTTTTGGGTGGGAATTTATTGTTACCTTTAATTTTTAGATTACATTATCATAATATTTTGTATTCCCTATATATTATTTCAATCATGGTTTCTACTCTATATGTTACTGTATTTTATTATTATTCATTTTCACCTTTTTATGGAGATGGTTGGGTGCATGAATATTGGAAATTTAGGAAAATTCCTCCCATTTTAGTTATGTCTTTAAACACTTATCTCCAACCCTTGGCCTATGGAGGTGAGATTGAGATTATGGTAGCCTGATCTTCTTCTGGCTTAGCAGGGCCTATTGTTCTAGGTTATTACAAATTGGTATCAGATTTTTTTGAACTCAGGATGGTATTTGATGTTTTTTACCCTTATAAGGTTTGGTTGGGAACTTAATGTATCTATTTTAAAATTCCTCAAGTACAAATTTTAGGCCAGGGAACCTAGTGTTAGTGTGATGGCTGTCATATCCATTCATCAGGACTCTGATTACATGCTAGTTTACTCTGCATACCGAGATATTGGTTATAAGGAATATTGGTATATGCATCATATAGGATCAATTCCTTTGACTATTCTTCTTACGTAAGATCCCAATTTATTTATTCTTTTCTAACTATGGTAGGTCATGATTAATTGTTAGGATGTTTCCACAAAGATATCCTTTGAGGTTTTCAAAAAAAATTGAGGGTAATACCCAATGATTGATGATGCCTCCCTGATATGGATAAGTCATGAGGAAACCTTTCTTCAGGATGATCAGAAGGTGGAACTTTCTCCAGTTGATTAGTTCACAGACCCACCTCTAGTGGTTCGGGTGGATGCAATATGTTTGGCTAGGTCATGGATGGATATTTTGGTTTTGGATGATGATTCGCAAGATTTGAGTGCATATCATGAGATTTTGGGATAGGAATTTCTTGAGATGTAGGGTCAGCAGGACCCATCGATAATAAGCGTACAATGAAGGTCTCATCATAGGAGGCACCATCATTTAGAGATACCTTAGGTACATCTCAGTCCACTAAGGAATGATCATTTCTATTATTTCTATGGGTATGGAAATCTCGTATGGGATTTTCCTACATGTCATACTATATTCAAAGAGGTGTTCGATGAACTACATAGACATAGGAAACATATGGATAAAGGATGTATGTGGGTAAGTGGACATAATGGAGGATCTTTGGAAGTAGTAGGAGGTGGATGGGAATTTGGTTTGATGCTACCAACACCACCACCCCTAGGTGGACCACTCTAGGCTTGGGAGCTAGTGGACATAATCTTGGATAGCCACAAGCACTGATGGTTATTTACCTAGAGGTTATAGAAGTGTTTTGAGGTACTTTATGTGTTTATTCTACTCTTATTTTAGTAATTGTAGACATAGGTTCAAGTTATTTCTTCATCCCCTTACACTTGTAATGAGAGATGAAGCTCATAATTGATACTTTAGACCAACAACTTTGGCTTGAGGTTCATATGGGGAACACTTATTTGATATCGCTTATCTACCAGAAGTATGATCTATCACATAGTGGAAAGAGTTTCTCATGGGACCTCTTGGTCATCATAATGACGCCATATGACATCATCTTGGGTATGGATATATTTTCCATTTTTTGAGCCTAGATTGACTATCCCCACATAAGAGTCAGATTCCTTTAGATGGATGAGATGATATTCTCCTTTGTGGGAAAGAGAGATCTCATGCTAGATTGAGTTAGTCTTAAAATAAGGAATCTAAAACCCACCACCCATCAGATGTTGAGTTTATCCCTTGGAACATTGGGATATTTAGGCATCTGGGTTCCTTCGTTCATGGAGGATTATAAATACATATTCCCTGAGGAAATTATGGGACTATCTCCAAGGTGGGATATAGAGTTTTTTATAGACTTTCAACACAATAACACTCAGATATCTTCTGTGGCATATCATATGGATTCTTCTGAGAACTAGTAGTTGAGGGTGTAGTTATAATACCTTTGAGAGAAGGTTTTTATCAGACACAGTGTGTCCCCATGGGTAGCTCCAGTGTTGTTCATGGAAGATGTGAATGGGAGCTTTCAGATTTGTGTTGAGTATAGTCACTTGAACTAGGCCATGATAAAGAACAAGTAGCCCTTTATGAGGATTTAGTACCTTTTTGATTAGTTGTGAGGCACTAGATGGTTCTCTAAGATTTATCTCAAGTCCTGATACCACCATTTTAGGGTTCATGAGGTTGATATTCCAAAGTTTACATTCTCATTTCGCAATAAAAACTATGATTTCATAGTGCACTTTGTTTATGGATTCAATGAACTAGATCTTCCAACCATACTTGGTCCAGTTTTTGGTTGTATTTATTGATGAAATAATCATCTACTCTACGCTAGAGGAGGATCATGTAGAGAACTTGAGGATGGTCCCATACTTTCTTTGGGAGAAACAATTTTATGGTAAGATCTTGATGTGTTAGTTTTCGATCTAAGAGGATTACTTTCAAGGAAAATTTATTTCAGAGTATGGATTAGCTATATACCTAGTTAAGATAGATGTCATGATTTATTGGGATCCACCCAAGAGTGTTTTAGAGGTGAAAAGTTTTCTTATCTTGGCAGGTTACTACAAGAGGTTCATGGAAAACATCTCCAAGATTTTAGGCCCTTGGACCAACTTGATGTGGAAAAGGAATACATTTACATGTATTGGGTAGTGTGAGGGATCCTTGGAGGAGTTGAGTCTGAGGATGATGAGTGATATTGTTTTGAGATCACCAGAGGTGGGAATGGAGTACATAGTGTATTGTGATTCCTTTGGAGTTGGGCTCAACTATTTGTTGATGTAGAAGAAGGCAGTGATCACAAATGGTTCAAGGCAGTTGAGACCCCAAGAGAAAAACTATGTGACTCATAACCCGGAGTTGGAAGTGGTTGTATTCACTATAAGGATGTGGATGCACTATCTTCTATGAGAGATATTTTTTTAATTAGACCATCAGAGTCTCAAGTATGTCTTCATGTATAAAGATCTTAACCTGAGATAAAGGAACTGATCGGAGTTCCTACAGGACTATGAATTTGAGATAGTTTATACTTATAGTGAACCATGGCTTCTCATACATGGATATTATATCTTTTTATATGAATATTAATTACATTACACAAATGAAAACTTGAGTTCCATAATATTTTATCACCTTTGGAAACATGGAACACAAAATTATTAATTCATGAAAGATCTTCAATATCTTCCATAAAGAACTTCCCATTTAAAACTCTTACTTAAAACCTTTCTTTATAACATAGGAAAATGAAACCTAAGAAAGAGTGATCTCATATTCTTAGTAATTTTAAACAAGTTTGATATGTAAATATAACATGATCATAATTGTATGAGAACATGAGCATAATATTTTAAAACCATACATGAAAATGAAAGATCATAATATTGAGTCATGGAATAAAGATTGGAAGTTCATAAGATATTAATCATACAGAAATAAAAGAACATGATCCATGATATCATAACATTGGAATAATACATATAATTTTGGCATACACATTATCAAAGAAAATATTATTTCAATGCTACCCACTAATACGTTCATAACAAGCTAGGCATGGTCGAACCACCCATGTAACTACTTTAGGCTTGGTTTAACCACCCATGTACCCTATTTTTTAGGCTTCTTCTAACCACTAGTGTACCCTCCTATTTGGGATTGGACTAACCACCTATGTAACCTTTGATATCATATAACATTAATTATTACCCAATGCATTTGAGAGAGATATAAGTCCCACCCATAATATAATGAAAATCATAAACATGTGTGTGACAAGATCATAAAACATTTATCATATAATATCCCATGAAATGAAATAGATTTGATAAACATTTCATTTTATCATAACCCATGGAAAAGAGACAGGTTTCAAAATCATTATATTATTTCATCATAGCATAACCCATAAAAAAGTAGTGGTTTTCATAAGATTTTTATCATGGTATAATCCCTTTAAGAGAAATGGGTTTCATAAACATATTTTCATCATAAATATATAAAATTCAAATAATGAATAATAATTTTATTCTTGTATCATAACTCTATTAAATCATAAGTAACATTGAAGGAAGGAATTATAGATGAAAAATGATTTTGAAAGACCACTTGGAACATTTATTTTAAGAAAAATAACTTTTCTTTGAAATTAACTTTTTAAAACATAAATTTTTTTATAAATCATTTTATTTTAAAATAAAATTTAAAACTTATAAATAAATATTGAAAAATAATTTAACACATTTATTTAATAAAATAACCATTTCACTTAAAAAAAATTTTAAAACATTTTCAAAATATTTTTTTACATTAAAACCATTTTTTTAAAATTTAAAACATTCCAAAATGTTAATGAAAAAATTTTCTTTGAAAATAAATTTTAAAACTTTTAGGGTAATATTTAAATATTTGAGTGGTCATGATAGTGAGAAATAATATTCATTCCATTCATGTTAAAAACAAAGATTATTTTTACTTTTTTGGTAAAATCCAAACGGGAATTGTTTGGAAAACGACTTGAATATTACTTTGCAATTTTCTTTTTTGTAAAATGTAAAACATGGGTAAAATTTATTTTAAAAATAATAATATAATATTAAAACATTTTTGGAAACATTTTTGGAAAACATAGTTTTGGAAGAAAATATTTTTCCAACCAACGAGAGAAATAAAGTCAGATTTTCCTTAAAACAATTTATTAAATATTTTATGAACCAAAGAGGTGAAAATTGGTACTATTACTTGAAAATATAATGAATAAACATAGGATAATAAATTTAATGAGTGTCTTGAGATATGGATCATATGATTTTATCATCAGAAATATAATGATACACAATCCCGATAAATGATGAGATTGTAACATAAAATCATTACTAATTGGTAACTATGAAACATAAGTCTCATGAAAGAATAAAATTAAATTTAACATAAAATACCATGAGGATAAAAAAATCATGATATTACTTGTAAAAGGGGTTTTAATTAAACCTCATAAAATAATATAGTCTCATAACATAAGAAACTTCTCAAAAAAGGAAAATCCACACACAAATCCCCTACCGCTTTGGTAATATTTTGAATTGTAATCCCCAATAAAGCATAACATATAATGAAAATTTAAATATAATTAAAATAATGGGATTCATGATATAAAATTTCAAAGATGTAGTATATACATGACACTAAATAAATGATTGGTTAAATTTCATATGTCTCCAAGAAATAAAAGAGAGACTAGAAATCCCTTAACAATTTGGTCACTTTTGAACCGTAAAATATATGAAAGATATATCATAAAATGGATATATAAATACCATTAAAGTTAAGTATAATAATCATAAAATAAATTCTTGGTAATTATATACACCACATAAAAGAAACATGTGGTGAATATGGAATTTGTCTCACATAAAATATAAGTGAGATGGAAATTTCATATCGATTTGGTAACTCTTGAAATATATACTCCATGAAAGAGTGATACTAAAATGGATATTTAAATATTTATAATTTTAAGTATAATAATAATAATAATATAAATTCATGGTTAGTATATAAACCACATAAAATAAATAGGTGGTGAATATGGAATGTTACTCACATAAGTAAAAAAGTGAGATGAAAATCTCTTACCTTAAGTCTCGAATTCCCTCGTGCACATTCAAATATACTTTATAATATATAAATTTATTATATATATATATATATATTATAGAACCATAAATATATTTATAATACATATATGTTTTTATTAGGACGTTTTATTACCCATTTAATAAAAATTCTTTATTAAAATTACATTTCAGGTAATAACTACTTTGTTTTTATTATAAGTTTTGATTTGTTATTTTCAATCCAATTACATTGATAATGGTTCCATTATCTAAAGAATAATTATCATGAAATAATTATAATATTTATACATCAATTAAAATTTTAATACCAATGATGAATGATGTTTTTGAGAAATGAAGTACATTACAATCATGGAGACAATAGGTCGTACGTATGCATGAGTAACATTTCCATTTTTCAACGATCATTATGAAATGAAGATAAATAATTTATTATATTTCTAGAATTATGATAATATAATAGATACCATATTGTTATTTTTAAATATTGTCACAACCCCCTCCCACCACAGATGCCCCTCCTGAGCTGGCAATGGTGAAAGGGAGATAATGACCCCCGAGTCCCACCTCAAGTAGGCCCTGGGGTGGCGACTAGCACCAAGGGTATGAGTTTTCACAAATATGGTAGGAATTACCCTTTTTATTATTTAAGATCGGGAAATAGGACAAGTCAACCACCAAAAAAAAGGAAAAGAACAAGAGTATAGAAATAAACCCAAACCAATACCACATGCATGTTTAAATAGTTCTGAAACAAGGTACAAGTAAAAGAAAGCTCAAAGTACAATACCAAAAGAAAAAAGTGTACAGAAACTGCAAGAACTCCAACTGTCCTGACTAGTAGGGTCCCACATGGCCCTGGTAGTCCTCCTGGAAACCTGAAAGTAAATTTAGGGTGAGCATACAAGTATACTCTGTAGGTAAACCTAAAGCTCTCGTGCACAGGTGGGGAGACATCCTAATGTCCCGTGAGAACAACAGAATAAACCTAGCAGGGAAATATATCCACCCAACCTCACCAGCCAAACTCACCAAAAACACAATCACAACATGTAGTAGTAGTATATAAGAACAAGAGTATTGGGTACCCCGCACCATTCCCCATTAGTTGGTTGCTCTTCCTAACGGTGAACGTCCTGACGCTGCCACACTCTCCCCGCCCGCACACACCTGGGCCTCACAAACCACACATCCCACCCGCACACACCTGGGCCTCACAAACCACACATCCCGCCCACACACACCTAGCCCTCACAACCATGTATCCCGCCCACACACACCTGGGCCTCACAAACCACACATCCCACCCGCACACACCTGGGCCTCATCCTGAAGATTCTTGGGAAATAGTAAAACATGCCCGAAGAGTCTTGGCCTAAAACCACCCCAATCAAAACCTACCTGAAGGGTCTTAGGTGTAAGGTTGCCTCAAGCCATCATAGCCTAGGGAATAAGGGGCAGGAAGGAGCTAGTAACTAATGTGGAAACACCATTTCCCATGAAATGGGAGTGTTCGGCACTAAGTGCTCAACATGGGTGGGGTGCGATAAAACACAAAAGATACATATATATATATGTATACCAAACACACAGCCCAACCTATGGCTTCTAAACAAAGAAACTGAGCACGTGCCTCGGCACTGCTACTATGAAGCATGCATACAATAAACAACCCCAACCCCATTTAGGTTTTCACGTTTTAGCAGAATTAGTTTATTAGTTCCTTAACTACTAGGAAACTATCCACAACCAACCACATCGATCGTTCATAAAACATATCCCTGCCATCCACAAATAAAGTTAGGAAAACACAAGCAGCACAACAAATCCTTCCTTATTAATCAACCAACCCATTGATTATTAATCTCGTTACATTACCATGACCCACCATTCATTAACTCTTCCACTTTTTTATTTATTATTCACAACACATGGTCCGTTCACATTCCAACCCATCCCTGCAGCCCCTTACCAACTACCATAACCACAACCACACCATACATCATCATTCCTTGATACAACTTATCACAGCCCCGCTACTCATCCGATCCACCACAACCCACAAAAACAAGATTCGTGCCACATCATTTCCCCTTTAACATCATTTACTGCAGCTCTGCTTCCCATTATATTCGTAACAACCCAAGATTCACCCCTCCCTTTCACACACCAGTAACCAAGCCAAAACCCACATGTTCATTATTCCATTTTGTTTAACCAGGGTGATAACACAAGGGTTCCAGATTTTAATCATCCAACTTTACGTGATTAACCAAATTCCACATTCCACAAGGTTCCATTCACAAAAACGGTCTAGAAGATATGGAAACATTTAATTGCACAAGAAAAGGCCCCAAATGACTGTGATTTTCAGTAGGCATAAGCCTATTCAAATCACAAAATAATATCACAGGATATAAGATAAACATAACAACTTCCCCATCCCCATTCTTTAACCAGTTATTATCTTTATTTAATGGTTCAACTATTTCTCATGAAAACAAGAGGATACCCACCCCGCATGATGCACAATTTAGAGAGACGAAGGTAAGATCCCTACCTCAACAGGTTCTGATCACAATGCTCCCCCAGATCAACCTTAGAAGACGTCTGTCGGCGTCTGTCGCCTCTGTCGAGTCCTGGAAAAACCTCCTCGGTTGGAAGTTGTAAAGTAAAGGCCGAAGTAAAGACAACGGATCCAAGCTCAGAAGTTCTGGCTCGTCGTTATGATCCCGTGGTCGCTGACAGATCGTAAATCGGATCTCAGACGAAGAAGTTATGAAAGAAAAGGAGCCTTCGGGTCTCTTGGGAGAGATCTGCTCAGAGGAATGGGGAGGAGAGGGGTGAGTTGAAAAGGAGGAGGGGACCCCTCCTTTTATAGGAAAGAAAAGAAAAAGTACACGGCGTGTACTATATGGTACACAGCGTGTACTCATCCATTTCACACGGTCACCACGCGGCTTCCATCACGGCTCCGCGGCCGTTGACTGGTCAACACACGGTTTGAGGGTAATGCGTACGCGGAGAAGGACTACATGGTGTGTAGTATTGGATACACGGCGTGTACTCGTTTATTTCACATGGCAAAGACATAGCCTTCAACACGGGGTATACCCGGCAAAGTGTTACACGGCGTGTACTCACACTACACGGCGTGTACTCATTTATTTCACACGACAAGGGCACGGCCTTCAACACGGGGTATACCCGGCAAGGTGGTACACAGCGTGTACTCACACTACATGGCGTGTACTTAAAAAATTCTAGAAAGTGTGGGAAAAGTCTATTTTACCCTCCAGAACACTTAGTGACCTTATTTTTGACAAAGGAATGGTCCGGAGAGGTCCGGGCCATTACATCAGATACCTCTTAAAACATTCTTGTCCCCGAGAATTCAAAAAACAACCCAGAGGAACCCAAAAATATACCTCTTAGGGTTCTTGTTATAATAGGAACCCAACCAACAACCCTAATCATAGGTGTTAGGAATTCCCTCTCCTATGTCAAGATATTATCCGCTTTAGGCAGAACTGACTCACCTACATGGGTTCAATCGCATCCGCATTAATGTGTCTCAATTAAGGATTGGGCCTTCCCACTTATATATATTAGGATTTTCCAACTTACACTACCCCAAACACCGTACAACCCACACACTCCCCGAACACATGGCTTGGGAAATTCCTTCTCCCATGTCGAGATATTATCTGCTTTAGGCGGCACTGACTCGCCCGCATGGGTTCAATCGCATCCGCATTAATGCGTCTCGATTAAGGATTGGTTTTCCCATTTTCTCCACATATCCGGACACATTACACACTTCTAGAGAACAAGGAAAACAAAACGTCTCACAACTGACAAGCCAAACATTCCATATATCAAAGGTACAGAGTATAACATCAACACAAAGCTCAGAAGAACCAGGAAAAACACAAGTCAAAACAACTCCGGGTACTGAGCGTGAATCTGGGCCTCCTGCTCCTAAGTACTCTCCTCGAGGCCGCCATGCCTCCACAACACACTAACCAAGGTAATGGTTCGTCCACGGAGCACCTTCTCTTTACGATCCTTGATTCTGACTGGTCATTCTTCAAAGGTCCCGTCATCTCTCATATCTAACTCTTCCCAGTCGATAACGTGAGAGTCATCATGCAAGTATCAACGTAGCTAGGAGACGTGGAAGACGTCATGAAACTTCTCCAACTGAGGTGGTAGGGCTAGATGATATTCCACCTCGCCGACTCGCCTCAGCACCTCAAAAGTTCCGATGAACCTAGGTGAGAGCTTTCTCCCTCTCCCAAACCTCCGCTACCCCCGTCAAGGGGAAACCTTCAAGAACACATGATCTCCCACCTCGAACTCCAAGGGCATCCTCCGACAATCAGCATAAGACTTATGTCGGTCCTGATCCGCTTTCATCCTCTCACATACAAGCTGTACTTTCTCCGTGGTGCTCTGCACTACCTCTGGCCCAAGAGCACCTGTCTCACCAACCTCTGCCCAGAAAATGGGTGAACGACATGGTCTTCCATACAAATCCTCAAACGGTTCCGTGCCAATAGTAGAGTGGAAGCTGTTGTTGTAGGAAAACTCTACTAAAGGCAAGTTTCGTACCTATGATCTTCTGAAATCTAGAACGCATGCTCGCAGCATGTACTCCAATGTCTGGATAGTCCGCTCTGTCTTTCCATCGGTCTGAGGGTGGAAAGCAGTGCTAAGGCGTATTTGGGTGCCAAAATCATGTTGTAACCCCCTCCAGGCTCGTGAGGTAAACCGATTATCCCGATCTGAGACGATAGTCTTCGGAACTCCATGCAAACGCACCACCTCGTCTACGTACCTCTGTGCTAAGGTACTCACCGGGCCCAACTCCTTAATTACTAAGAAGTGAGCTGATTTCGTCAATCGATCCACCACTACCCAGATAGCATCATAACCACCATGATCTCTGGGTAGTCCTGTGATGAAGTCCATTGAGATGTCATCCCACTTCCACTCGGGGACATCTAAAGGATGTAACAAACCACTGGGAACATGGTGTTTAGCCTTCACTTGCTGACACACTAGGCATTTAGACACAAACTCCGCCACTTCCCATTTCACCCCGGGCCACCAAAACTGTTCCCTCAGGCCTCGGTACATTTTTGAAACTCCTGGATGTACCGCCAAGGCTGAGCTATGGAACTCACAGAGAACTCCCTCACACATCGCCTCCGGAAACCTTCCATGGAAAAGCATCCGATGTCGGCTATCCTCTAACCATCCTTCTGAATCATTTCCCTAATTGACACGATCCCACATTACTTCCGCCTCGGAGTCCCCCCACTGAGACTCTTCCACCTGCTGCAACAAGGAGGACTGCACCGTCATCTGAAACAAACAGCCTCTAACACCTTCTACCATTGCATCCAAGTGCAAGGCAGCCAACTCTCCCATCGCCTTCCAAGCATCAGTGAATTCCCGAACCACTTCCTGATGTGACTTCCTGCTCAGGGCATCAGCCACAACGTTTCCCTTACCTTCAGTGTAAGAGATCTCAAAGTCATAGTCTTGGAGAAACTCGACCCATCTCCACTGCCGCAGGTTCAGGTCACGCTGGGAGAAGATATAACGCAGGCTCTTGTGATCTGAGAAGACCATAAAGCACTCCTAAAGGAGGTAATGTTGCCAAAACTTCAGTGAAAACACTACTGCTACAAGCTCTAGGTCATGGGTGGCATAGTTACGCTCGTGAAGGCATAACTGCCTAGACCCATAACAGATCAATCCCTTCTTCTGCATCTGCATGCACCCTAGACCAAGGCTATAAGCATCACAAAACACCTCATACAACAACCCTTCCTCTCGAAACCTGAGTACGGGAGCACTGACCAACTTATCCTTTAGTTAGTCGAAAGCCTTCTAGCACTGCTCGCTCTATAGGAAGACCTGGTTCTTCCTAGTCAAATATGTCAATGGAGTAGCAACTCGAGAGAAGTCCGAAACAAACCTACGATAGTAACCTTCCAAGCCTAGGAAACTACGAACATCCGCCACGCTCTTGGGTGCCGCCCAAGAAACAATTGCCTCCACCTTCGACGGGTCCAATGACACTCCATGCTGAGACACTACGTGCCCAAGGAAGTGTACTTCTTATGTCAAGAACTTACACTTCGACAATTTCTCATAAAGATGGTGGTGTCGAAGGACTTCCAAGACTACCTTGAGATGATCAACGTACTCCTCCTCTGATCTTGAGTAGATCAGGATGTCATCGATAAACACAACAATGAACCGGTCCAGAAACTCTCAGAAGACAAATTTCATAAGTCCCATGAACACGGTCGGTGCATTCGTAACACCAAACAGCATCACTAAAAACTCGAAGTGCCCATACCTTCACCTGAAAGTCATCTTCGAGATGTCACTGTCCTTTACCCTCAGCTGATGATATCCATATCATAGATCAATCTTAGAAAACCAACCTGCTCCCCTCAGTTGGTCGAAGAGATCATCTATCCTTGGAAGGGGGTAAAGTTTCTTGAACATTACCTTGTTCAACCTTCGGTAGTCTATGCATAGCCTGAGACCACCATCTACCTTCTTCACGAACAAAACTGGAGCACCCCATAGTGATACGCTGGGTCGAACAAAACCCTTCTCCATCAGATCATCAATCTGAATCCGCAACTCCCGCAACTCCTAAGGTGCAATCCGATAAGGGTCCATCGAAATCGGACAGGCACCAGGCTGTAAGTCTATCCCGAACTCAACGTCACGTTGGGAGGGTAGAGTCACAACCTCCTCGGGAAAAACATCGAGGAACTCCCCAACAACCTCCGGGACATCCATCATCTCTGTATCAGCTGGAACCACTGATAACCCGCCTAACAAGGAAAGGAGAGGCTCCACACACCAGCTTCCCACCTGATAGCTCCTCTTGTCAACAAAGGCTACATGCTGCCCGTCCACATAGGAGAACACGACTCTTCTCCAAAAGTGTTCGATAACGACACTAATGTAAAATAAACAATAGATGCCTAGGATGACATAGTATGGCTACATCTGTAACAGAAGAAGGTCCCCACTAGATTAATGTGGTCCCAATGTCAGCCCACATCCCCAGCAAACACAAGATACGCTGGTTTGGCCTCCAACCGGTGTACTCAGCACCAGTGGTACGGAAAGTCTCTCTAAATCTAGTCCCAAATCATGGTATAGACTAGGTGCAAAAAAGGAGTGTGAAGCTCCTGAATCGAACAAAGTAGAAACAAGAGTGCTGAACAAACAAATCGTACCTCGCACCACCTCTGGTCCTACCGGAGTTGTCAACTCTGCTGCATGAAACTGTCCACACCCATCTCCTCTGCCTCTCTGATGTCGTCCACCTCCCCGACCATGCCCTGGTCGAGGTACCTGAGGAACACCCTGAGGTCGGCCTCCTCCCGCAAAGTCTGTCCTCAGAGGAGCATGGTCCTGCTGCTGCTGGAAGGGCCTCACCGACAACTGGTGCTGCTGAGGTGGGTGCTGAACCTACCCACCTCCACCGTACTGAGATCGGGTCAGGCACTGACTCTGAATGTGCCCGAAACCTCCACAAGAAAAACACTTCAGTCCTGGGCTCGTGAAGAAGGGACGAGGACCTGAAGATCTGAACTGGAACTGCTGGGGCCTTCTCCCCACTGGACTGAACCTGGAAGGTCCTGTCGCAGGAGACCTACTGCTGACTGCCTTCCCCTTCGATGAACCTGGCTGAATCCCCTCATGTGGTGAACCTCCCTATGAGTGCATCCTCTCTACAACCTCTGCCTTCTTCTGTACTGCCAAGTACATCGGAAGGGTGAAGGGGGTGACAGCATACTAGAGCGAAGGAAGAAGCACCTCCTCTAAACATCTCGCCCAAGACTCCTCATCCGAAAAGAGATCCAGAGAAAAGTACAGGAGATCCTTGAACTTGATCCCCAACTCTCATACTAACATAATCCCCTGCTGAAGGGAGAGTAACTCCTATCGATTCTTCGCCTTGATCATGGAATAAAGGAATTCCTCTCGGAATTCCTTCTCAAAGTCAGCCCACAAAACCTCTACCTCTATCCTCTCTCTAAAGTAGAGCATCCACCACTGTCGTGCCTCACCTATCAGCTGACTGACTACCAGGGGAACCCAATACTCCCTCAAATCATGAATCAAGGTAAAAGCGATCCCTAGCTCCTCAATCCACCCCTCCATCTCCGTATTCGAAGTACTACCCTCGTACTTCTTGAGGGTTTTCCGCTGGAAAGAATGGAGAGTCTTCTGACACTGGCTATCTTCCTCCTCTCGGTCAATCCTCAACTGATCGACCGCCTGAATCTACTGGGCCTCGGCCGTCTGAGCCACCCGGGGACGACGTCTAGGTGCCATAGTTGTACGGTAAACAAAGATCGCCTAAGCCCAAGTAGTAAGGAAAAATTCTCAGGGTTTTATTTTATCATTTTTATTTCAATTTCTTTCCCAGAACACCCAAATCAAGTAAAACACAATCATGATGATGCATGTACCTTCCCTAGGGTCTCTACCCTATAATCGATGTAGTATCACTTGGTCATTCGGTAGGCTCAGTTCTTGCATCGGATCACAGGGGGCCCTAAAATCTCGTGTCCTAGCCGGTCCTCCCTGGCCTATGTCATGCACCAAGATTAACAAACACTATTTCCCTACCATCCCATGCAATCCTCACTGTGCCTAACTCCAAACTCCATCCTATCTCTCAACCATCACCTCTGATACCATTCTGTCACGACCCCCACCCACCACAGATGCCCCTCCTGAGCTGGCAATGGTGAAAGGGAGATAATGACCCCCGAGTCCCGCCTCCAGTAAGTCCCGGGGTGGCGACTAGCACCAAGGGTATGAGTTTTCACAAATATGGGAGGCATTACCCTTTTTATTATTTAAGATCGGGAAATAGAACAATTCAACCACCAAAAAAAAGGAAAAGAACAAGAGTATAGAAATAAACCCAAACCAATCCCACATGCATGTTTAAATAGTTCTGAAACAAGCTACAAGTAAAAGAAATCTCAAAGTACAATACCAAAAGAAACAAGTGTACAACAACTGCAACAACTCCAACTGTCCCGACTAGTAGGGTCCTGCACGGCCCTGGTAGTCCTCCTGGAAACCTGAAAGTAAACGTAGGGTGAGCATACAAGTATACTCAGTAGGGAAACCTAAAGCTCTCGTGCACAGGTGGGGAGACATCCTAATGTCCTGTGAGAACAATAGAAGAAACCTAGCAGGGAAATCTATCCACCCAACCTCACCAGCCACACTCACCAAAAACACAATCACAACAAGTAGTAGTAGTATATAAGAACAAGAGTATTGGGTACCCCACACCATTCCTCATTAGTTAGCTGCTCTTCCTAAAAGTGAACATCCTGACGCTGCCACACTCTCCCCGCCCGCACACACCTGGGCCTCACAAACCACACATCCTGCCCGCACAAACCTGGGCCTCACAAACCACACATCCCGCCCACACACACCTGGGCCTCACAACCACGTATCCTTCCTACACACACCTAGTCCTCACAAACCACAAATCCCACCCGCACACACCTGGGCCTCATCCCGAAGATTCTTGGGAAACAGTAAAATCTGTCTGAAGTGTCTTGGGCTAAAACCACCCCAATCAAAACCTACCTGAAGGGTTTTAGGTGTAAGGTCACCTCAATCCATCATATCCTAGGGAATAAGGAGCAGG
Organism: Viscum album; assembly: GCA_963277665.1. Classification (NCBI taxonomy): domain Eukaryota; kingdom Viridiplantae; phylum Streptophyta; class Magnoliopsida; order Santalales; family Viscaceae; genus Viscum; species Viscum album. The sequence goes on from OY728163.1 coordinate 1,871,605,964, forward strand.
AAGGAGCTAGTAACTAAGGGGAAAACACCCTTTCCCATGAAATGGGAGTGTTCGGCACTAAGTGCTCAACATGGGTGGGGTGCGATAAAACACAAAAGATACAGATATATATATGTATACCAAACACACAGCCCAACCTATGGATTCTAAATAGAGAAACTGAGCACATGCCTCGGCACTGGTACTACGAAGCATTCATACAATAAACAACCCTAACCCCATTTAGGTTTTCACGTTTCAGCAGAATTAGTTTATTAATTCCTTAACTACTGGGAAACTATCCACAACCAACCATAACAATCGTTCATAAAACATATCCCTGCCATCCACAAATCAAGTTAGGAAAACACAACCAGCACAACAAATCCTTCCTTATTAACCAACCAACCCATTGATTATTAATCTAGTTCCATTACCATGACCCACCATTCATTAAATCTTCCACTTTTTTTATTTATTATTCACAACCCATGGTCTGTTCACATTCCAACCCATCCCTACAGCCTCGCTGCCAACCGCCATAACCACAACTGCACCGTACATCATCATCCCTTGATACAACTTATCGCAACCCCGATGCTCATCCAATCCACCACAAACCACAAAAACAAGATTAGTGCCACGTCATCGCCCATTTAACATCATTTACCATAGACCTAATGCATGTTATATTTGTAACAACCCAAGATTCACCCCTCCCTTTCACACACCAGTAACCAAGCCAAAAACCACATGTTCATTATTCCATTTTTTTAACCGGGGTGATCACACAAGGGTTCCAGATTTTAATCAGCCAACTTTACGTGATTAACCAAATTCCACATTCCACAAGGTTCCATTCACAAAAATGGTCTAGAAGATAGGGCAACATTTAATTGCACAAGAAAAGGCCCCCAACGACTGTGATTTTCAGTAGGCATAAGCCTATTCAAATCACAAGATAATATCACAGGATTAAGATAAACATAACAACTTCCCCATCCTTGTTCTTTAAACAGTTATTATCTTTATTTAATGGTTCAACTGTTTCTCATGAAAACAAGAGGATACCCACCCCGCATGATGCACAATTTAGAGAGACGAAGGTAAGATCCCTACCTCAATAGGTTCTTATCACAACGCTCCCCCAGATCAACCTTAGAAGACGTTCGTCGGAATCTATCACCTCTGTCGAGTCTAGGAAAAACCTCCTCGGGTGGAAGTTGTAAAGGAAGGGTGAAGGAAAGACAACGGATCCAAGCTCAAAAGTTCTACCTTGTCGTTACGATCCCATGGTCGCTGACAGATCGTAAATCGGAGCTCGGATGAAGAAGTTATGGAAGAAAAAGGAGCCTTTGAGTCTCTTGGGAGAGCTCTGCTCAGAGGAATGGGGAGGAGAGGGGTGAGTTGAAAAGGAGGAGGGTACCCCTCCTTTTATAGGCAAGAAAAGAAAAAGTACACGGCGTGTACTTTATGGTACACGGCATGTACTCGGCCATTTCACACAGTCACCACGCGGATTCCAACACGGCTCTGCAGCCGTTGACTGGTCAACACACGGTTTGAGGGTAACGCATATGCGGGGAAGGACTACACAGCATGTAGTATTGGAAACACGGCGTGTAATCATTTATTTCACACGGCAAGGACACAACCTTCAACACGGGGTATACCTGGAAAAGTGGTACATGGCGTGTACTCACACTACACGGCGTGTACTCATTTATTTCACACGGCAAGGACACGGCCTTCAATACGGGGTATACCCGGCAAGGTGGTACACGGTGTGTACTCACACTACAGGGCGTGTACTTATAAAATTCTGGAAAGTGTGGGAAAAGTCTATTTTACCCTCCAGAACACTTTGTGACCTTCTTTTTGAAAAATGAATGGGCCAGAGAGGTCCGGGCCATTACAAATATACTTATACATATCATCCAATTTTTGTGGTGATGAAAAGATAGCCACATCGCTTCATGAAGTTAGTAGTCCACACATACACGAATAACATTTTCATCTTTCTATGAGTGAAAAGGTAAGAAAGAAAATGATATATTATCATTTAAAAATTATAAATATGTCATGAATATAAAAATTATGTCATTTATATCACATATATTCATTAAATTTATCCTTATTATCTTTCATTTAAAGCGTTAGTGAAAATAAATCACATCGGTTCGCAAGGCGGTAGTTCACCGTACACACGAGAGATGTAATCATATCACCTAAAAATTGGAAAGAAAAAAGGTATATATGATTTAATAACTAAAAATGTTTTATTATTTTATAAATATCATATATATATACTCTATATCAATATTCATACCCAACCTTGATAGGTGGTAATGAAAAAAATGAATGACATCAGTTCGCGAGATGGTAATCTGTTGTACACATGAACGATGATTTCATAACCCATTTGATAGAAGTGGAGATAGTTTTATGTCATGAAATTAATATAAAATATATAATACATTTAATACATTTAATATACTTATATTATTATATCATCATGGTTTAATAATAATTAAAGTAGGATGAGGAAGAAATAAAATAGCAATGCTCGTTGAAGAAGGCTACCTCTTCTTCGAGTAACCTCCTTAGGTTTGCACCAAAATCATTCTTAGGATAGATTTATTAAAAACTAAGGATTCTATGATGAGAATAGAAAAAGTTTTAAGTGATTTTTTTAGGTATTTTTAAAACAAAAATGGTTTTAAGGTGTGAAGAGGAGAAGAGAAGGGTTGTCCTTTTACATGTGAGTTGAGTGAAACACTTGTAATTTTTTGAAAGAAAGAATTTAAACCACATTTTATTTATGTAAAAATAATTTAATAATGTAAAATTATCTATAATATATGGAATAAGGTAGAAATATGTTCATAAAATTGGTTTTGGAAAAGTTTTGGGTAATTTTTAACTCTTATTTTTTTAGTATAACCCTCGGTAAACCCATTTTTACCTTAACCATGATAAATAATTATTATTATTATTACTACTCATTTTAGTCAAAAATTAATATGAAATTATTAGATAATATAAATTATTATTATTCTAAAAATTAAATCAATTTTTTCAAATTACATTCATATAAGTGGAAAATTATAATTTAAAACAAATCACACACATGTGATGAGAAAACGAGTTTTTAAAGAGAAAATGATCAAAAGTTTACAAAGTTTTTATATCCAATTTAAATATTTAATTTATTAAAATGTCATAAATTTGATTAATATATAAATAATTGAACTAATTACGATTTAAAACTAATTTAAAAGATAATTTAACTTTATAAATATTTTAAATGGAAATCAAGTTTTCAATTAAAATTCAGTATTTTTTACTATTCATAAAAAATAATCTTTTTAGAAAGTTATAAAAATTCACCATAATATAATTTTGAAAATATTATTTAAAAAATTAATTTTATTTTTTAGAATAAAATTTCTAAAATTTAAAAAATTAAATTTGAAACAAAACTCAGAAACTTGATGAAAATGTGGGGTTTTTATTAGGGTTTTTTAAGAAAAAAGATGATTTTACATTAACTCTATGTATAATAATAATAATTTTATGAATATTAATGAAAATTTATTGATATATAATCTATAAATTTAATTTAAAAAATTCATATTTTTATATTATTTTAATTAATTAAAATATATAAACATTATACACTTTAAAACATTTTATAGAAAACCCTCTTTTAAACCCCAAAAATAAACTTATACTAAAATTTAGTATAAAGTTGAATCAAAGGTAATTTAGTAGATTTAATAATACTGAATAATTACTATGATAATTTAAAAAATAATTGGGCAATTAAACTATTTATTTTTTTAAAAAAATATAGTTTTATAAAAACTAACTGGTATTTTTCACTAACCACTGAAAAATCAATATTTTCTGAAAATTCCAAAATTTCACTATAAGTTAATTTTGATATGATGATTCAAAAAATTAAGTTCATTTTATGAATTAAAATTTATAAAATCTCTATAAATTAAATATAATATTTTCTCATAAAAATCAACAAATATCATTTTTGAAGAAAACCTAATTTTGATGAATATAATTACTTTACCAAAAAGTGAATGATTATTTACTAAGTTTTTATAAATAAATTTATATTGATTAGAAAATTTATATGTATATTTAATAAAGTATATAATACTATTCATAAAAGCCTATTTAACAACTAAGTTATAATAATCATATTTAAAATAATATTATTTCATCGTTCTGTGAAGCTCGGTGTCATGTGTCACACATACTATCGAAGACACTCATTTTTTTCTATAAAAAAAGCTAAAATCGGTGTTGTGTGTAATGAAAGATAAAATAAATGTTAAATTTAACAAAAAAAACTTTGAATTTCATGTAATGAAATATATAGAAAAGATTAAATTTATTTGGAAAACAATTTCACAAATTCTCGGGGTGTTACATTCTACCCTTATTAAAATGAATTTCACCTGAGAAATTATTCACTTTTGTATAAAATAAATAGGATAATTATACCTCATTAAGTCCTCAGGTTCCCATGTAGCTTCCTTAAGCTGGGGGTTTCACTATAAGATATTGACTAGATAAGTGGTATTACTTCAAAAAACTTCGTCTAGTCAATATAAAATCTCTACTAGTTATTCCACATAATAAATATCATGCTCCAATGGTACAACCTCTAAGTTCATTACATGTGATTGATTAGGTATATAATTCCTCATGAGTGATACATGGAACACATTGTGAACCTAAAAATGGTTTAGTTAAAGAACAAAATGATAAGTTATTGTCCTAATATGATCAAGTATTTTAATGGACCGATATATCTAGGGATTAGTTTTCCCTTATTTATTACGTGGAGAGATTAATAGAAAGACCTTCTTACTAACTTAAAATTATAGATCATTTCAATGATTATCAGCATAACATTTCTATAAACTTTTTGCAGTCCTTACGTGATTCTAAATGGCTCTAACCTTCTCTTCCATCTCATCAGCTAGCTCAGGTCCTGATAGATTTCTTTCTATAACTGAATTCCAATACATATAAAGATCTTCATAAGGGTCCATATAAATGATCGATTGAAAGCTATTGTTGCAAGGAAACTCAACTAGAGGAATGTGTGATCCCAAACACCTTTTAATTCCATTGAAAAAGATCATATAATATTATATAGTGTTTAAATTGTTCTTATATTATTGAAACTCAATTTTATATCAAAATATTGATAAAATATTTTCCAAAACCTTTAGGTAAACTTTTGATCCTGATTAGATACAATTGAATGTGGTACTCCATGCAACCGTACCAACTCCTTAATGTATATACTATAAAACTTCTCCCAAGTGAAGTATTATCTAATATAAATGAAATGTGGCTACTTTATATGATGACTGACTACAACCCATGTAACATTATTTCCTTTAGATGTTTTTGGTGGTGTTTTACAGAAAAACCCATGGTGATGTCTTCCCATTTTTTTCTAGTATGGATAATGGTCATATTATCATTTTATACCTTTGTGTATTAATCTTGACTTGCTGACTTTCTGAGTATAAAGATACATAATAAAAATATATATTTCTTTATATTATACTACTAGAATTAATCTTTTATATAGTCCAGTGGTAGGTGATCAACCCTAGTAACCCTTCGGTTATAGGTTCAAAACCTATGAAATTTTCAAATGAAATGGGTTGTAGCCCAACTTACAGGTTATACTTTTTCCAAAACTATATTCATAATTTTTCTTGAAATTTTAATAACCCATAATTACCTTAATATAAAAGATAATATAAAACACAAAGGTTACCAATACCTTTAATACTATGTCCATAAAAAGGTATTCCTCCTCAAAATTAAAGGGTTTTATTACCGTAAATGTCTCATAAAATACCCTTAATTTTGATAAACCCTAATCATGTAATACCTCATGAGGGGTTTCTAAGACATTGAACTTATGTTCAACCTCAAAATTATAAACCCATGATGGAATCTTTAACTTTTAAGTTAATCTTACATAGGGACATATATGCTTCAAAAAATAATATAATCCTTCGATGTTTCATGATTATTATAACCCAAATACCATTGGGAAAATACTTCTACTACATAATCCTTGAATTCCAATACATAAATACTTCAAAACTTACACTAAAATTATTGAAATTTAATAGGTCCTTACTCGGTCTAGAATTCAAGTATTTTTTTAGGGAATTGAGTTAAAAAATTCCCATATTCCACACGCATAAGATATTAAAGTCCTTGAAAATTTATCACTCTATGACCTTTTATCCACACAGGTAACATATTCACCTCTACTTTATATATTATTGTAGGTTATTATTCCTACCTTATTAACATGTAAGAAGTTGAATATTCTTTCATTTGTGTTCATTACCACATGAATTTTCATAAAAGTTTATCTTCCTGTTATTTTAAATTTTAGGAATCTCACTGAAGTTCATGTTATTAGTCATATATCATGATAGTTTATTAGTCATAATAATAATATCTATCTCTCTAGTAACCATCCAATTTGGGTTCTAATCATCACTGAATTGTCTATCAAATTCAATGTTAACATTATTCCTTCTGGTTCTAGCCATTTACTAAAATCAAAAGGTGTATTGTGGGTAAAAATATTCAAATTCAGAAACTACATATCATGAAAAATCACTTATAATATGTCTAAATCATGATGATTTATTTTTAATATATAAAACCTTAGGTTTATCCTAGTATATTAATAGTCATCATATATTTAAATAATTCACAATGGTTCATAAAGAGTTTGTGAATTTCCAAAGAATATCCCCCTGGAATGTCAAACTAGGTGTGTAGCAAGACCTGTTGTCTTACACCAGGTGATGATTGATTCCATCTCAATGCAGCCTTTTCAGAGTTATTACCCCTAGGTACCTCTGTGCCAGAGCCACGTCCACTTGTAGTATCCATACCAGTATGTAATTTCTTGGAAACCACCTAATCCATCATTTACCAAAATTCTAGGACATTTTGATATACTTTGACTCATCCTTAGATTTGTCCTTAGAGACATCCCTAGACATATCCAAATAAATATCCCTATGGATATCACTAATGTTTTCTCATAATAGTTTCCAAATGGTGATTAAATTTTTTTTGATACTTGCTATAATGACCCTATGATTCTCATACATAGATATTACATCTTTTTAGATGAATATTCATTACATTATACAAACACATTCATGAGGACCAAAATAGTTTAGTGACTCTGGAAACTTGTAACTAATCGGGATGTCATGACACATCAGATTAATTATGATTTTAAGATTGATTTATAGTCTATGGAAGACCCTAGGTCGTCTCTCAAGGAGTGTTGATAGGTTTTGAGTATGTATTTTTAATAAGAATTACTAAAAGAGGGGGGAGGTTTTGAAAACAGATTTAAGTAAATTACTTAATTAGAGAGTTAAATAGTTGATAAATAAAGGTGGTGTATTAATAATTATGAGAGAAGAAGATCATTTCAAGTTCACTACACATCTTGGTGATTTCATAATTCTGAAAAATACACATGGTTTAATGGAATTCTTTGGTTGAGGGTTGTCAAGATCTCAATATCCCTCTTGCCTCTTAAACGATGCTCAAGGAACCACCCCTTGACACAGCAATCATGTTGTTAGGGTTTGGGTACCAAGAATAGATAATAAAGGCTAACAAAGAATACTAAAATCTTTTATATGTGTGAGATAAATAGGACTCTTGTCTTGTCCAATTGGAACAACCCAATATTCCCACTTGAAATCTCAACCCAATCGGTGTTGAAATAAAAATTGTTTCACTTAATTTTAACAATAGAAATGAAATCAGAGAAGAATCATGTCAAGATAAGAAATAAGTGAAATATTTAGCACACAAATTACACAAAACCAGTAGAATAAAAAGTGTTGGAACTCCCTCTTAAGTTTGTGTAGCTCCCTCGAAATGATTTTCCACTATTTAGCTCGCCATCGAGAGGAGAAGGAGACTCGGGTGGAACTCCCTCTTCATCCTTGATTACCCTATGAGGATAGGGGAATCCAGAACTCCTTGGATGATGAGATGAATTCTTTGGGTCTCCAAAATACCAGATATTTTCCTCCTGGCCGAACATACAAATGGGAGCCTAAGGTTCCATTTTATAGGAAAATTGGAGGGTGGTTTTGAGCACACAGATTTCTTAAAATCACTTTTAACATCAGTTTCGACCTCTATACAGCCTTATCTAGATTTTTTGAAAATTAAAAAGTTGTATCCACACCTATTGGTTGTCTCCACCGAATGTTTGGCACAATATGGACACCTAGAGCCCGAGATATGGATAGATCACAGCACACCACTTTTGACTTCGTGCAGATGTGGTGTGCTGGACAGATCAGGTCAGCTGGGAAAACAGATGGACGAATGAGTCTTTTTATTCTTCATATGAAATGTAGAAAAATAAAATTTGGACCAGCCCGCAAAATTTAAACCCATTTGGATGCACGGTTCAAGAGCAGTGTGTAGATGATTCCACTGGTGTGCATGGATCTTGTGCAGTTTGGCCCATTTTTCTTGGAAATCACCATGGGCCCTCCAAATCACCTCCTCCTGCAATGGAATCATCAAAACAAGTAACATTTCCCTTTTTAACAGTGATAAAAACAAAATAAATTATTCAAAAATGGAATTCAACTTGTTATTATTTTTATAATTTTCAATATAAAACAAGTTTAGCACAATGGTATAAAGGTGAAAATTACACAGTAAATTGTGGTACGATCACACCCCCACACCTAAACATTTGCACTCCTGGAAAAAGTCACTTATCCAAATAAAATGGGGCACATATATATTCCCAACATCATGAATATTTAACATTTGAGGAAGTTTTAATTAATTTAATGTGATCAATGCACGAACCACACCATGGAGTTCTTCCTAGTGAAAATAGAAAAAGATGTCTCATAAATCATATCATAGTGAAATTCAAAAAGATTCATGATAACAAATTGATCAAGGAATTCAGAATTCAACCTTGACACTAACTCTCCATGTGTGTGTGTGAAAACCATTTCATGCTATTCTTTCTACTTTCTATCCAATAAGTATAGGTTATTTTAAAATTATTCAGCTTAAATGAATTTTCACCTAACCAACCCTACATCCTTTGCAATCGTATTTCAAGACCCACTCACTTAAGAATTCCCAAAAGTCAAACCATAAGCTCTCGACCTAGATATCCCCATATGTTGTACATTTCATCACTCCCCTCATTTATTATTTTTTTAGAAGTTTCATTTGGAACAAATCTCACACTCTTCTCTCAACCCTTGTTTGATCTCCTCGCGACACTAATTGAAATAGTTATAACAAGATCAAAGGTTGAGGAGGAGTGGTTTTTGACATACCCAAGACAAAACCTTTATTTAGGGTGTAAAATAGTCAGACATTAGGTACACACGCATAGGTCAATCTGGTACAGTAATGAAACAGATCGGATAAGGAATGAACATATGGAAATATCATTTAAAGATGAAAAATATTAACCTAACATATATTTACCTTATATTAAGTAAGAAAAATTCACACTTTGTGGTTTAGTGAAAAATTGTATGGAGATATTAGTGACATCGTTTTCCCAGAAACTACTCACAAAAGAGGCGTCATCATCTCAAATGTTTCACAGTGATACAACCATTTATATTATTGACATAAAACCAATTCACTAAAAATCACTCTGGGATGTTAACTTCCTTACAAAAATTATTTTTTTACCTTCGTTATGGTATTTTTACTCTCCCCCCATATGGTCACAGAATCATGGAACTTTGAAATTTTTAATGGGGAAAATGAAAATACCATAAAGAAGGGGGGAAAAGAGAAAGACAATAGAAATCCTAATGAACCTAGAAAGATGGGGAAAAGTGAAAATACCATAAAGAAGGTGAAAAATAGAAGAAAGAAAGAAAAAAAATGATGAAAATTCATAACTAACCTAGGAATGTACCCACCCCCCCACACCTAGAATGTGCAGTGTATTCACTGTAATAATTGAGAAGGTGAGAAGGAAGGATAAAATTTGGTGTGTTTCACTAGTATATTTCTTCTTGAACATGGAGTTCCTCCATCGAGAACTTCGAAAGGGATTCGTGGAAGTGCTTCAGCCACTGCCCATTGAAAATGAAAGTTTGCTTGGTTTCTTCATTTTGAACCTAAACAACACCAAATGGAGATACATTAATAACAGTGTATGATCCAAACCAGTGGGAATGAAGCTTAACTAGATGCAACTTAATCCTGGAATTATAAATGAGGACCTTCTGCCCAATGTGGAACTGATGATGAAGTATAAGATGGTCGTGGACAACCTTGGTTCGCTCATTATAAATTCTGAATTTTTCATATACATATCTTCTCATTTATTCCAACTCATTAATTTGAAGCTTCCATTTAGAACCTGCACGAGAAAGATTATAGTTGCATTGTTTTGATTCTTGCTCAAATTTACCCAAGATATTAAGGTAGAACGGTCCTTGTAGTCTAGCTTGGGTTGTTGAATCCACAGAGACCTAAGAAGTAACCTATAGACACGCACATTCTATGGACGGTTTTAGGCTACGAAGTGGCCAACTTGGATTTATTTTAGATGAGTTTAGAGGATATATAACATATTTAAGTGAATTCAATTTAAAATAATGAGTTGATCCTAGGTTATCGCTCGGGGTGGATTGGACGTATTTCCTTTTCAAAGATTTCAATTTCTTATATTTGAGATGGGTTCATTTAAGAAGATAAAACAACATTATCACTTACTAGTTCAATGCCTACACCCTTTAATACTAATCAAATATACACTTGAAGGATCAAAGTTGTGATCACTTCAAGGTAAAGGTTCGTATTAGCACATGAAGTGTGTGGCCTTAAATTCAACAAGGACGATGGATTTTAAAAATCATCAAATAAAAATCTCAATTTAAGAAGTGATTATACATTAATGGGGTGATAAATAACATCCAATACATCCCCTTGATACTCCATTGGATAAACCCATAAGTGGGTTATCCCTCCATTGATTCTATAGTTTCAATGGAAGCGGAAAGTAGACTCATGAGGGAGGACATGGAGAAGTAAAGAAAACAACAAAAATAAAATGATCACTCCACGGTTGTGTGAATAATTTCACAAGATTTGGTGTAAATAAATTCACACCTTGAGGAAAAGGTATAAAATTTATATGTATAAAAATAGAATAAGAGGAGAAGAAGAACTTTTATTAAGAAACTAAAGTGAATTGAACAACTTACAAGTGAAAGACAAATTTGAGACAACAAAATCGCAGCATAACATTACAATTGAACCAAGCACCAAAGATCTTTCAATCCTCCAACACCACTGCCTTAAATAGAAATTTTTTAGCCCTTGTGTCGATCATCCAACATTCCAAGTCTCCTCAATTAATTTTGGTAGGCCATAGGTGGGTGGAAATTAAGGGAGAGTTGATTTTTCCACCCTTGACCCGAGGTGGCAGCCAGATTTCCTTCACCGAACAGACGCATCTGTAAGACCTTATATATGGCCGAATCAGAGTGGTCCATAGAATAATAAAATGGAGCTACGGGTGTCTTATAACCTCATGTAAATTTTGGGCTAATTTGGAGTTGTTTATTCCGAGATATGATCAAATTAGTGGGATGTTTTTCTGGGCCACACAATTGTATCTCTAACTTGGGCCGCCTTAATGACCATCATAGAGGTCTAATTAGCATTATCTCCTGAAGAGATATTTGTTCCTAAACATTGATTCTATCATCCCAAAAAATTTGGGATTCATTGGGCCATTATGTTGGGCCCCACAGTCTCATAAGTGGGATGGTGTCTAATCTGCCTTCTCTAGAATTGCTTCCATTCATCTCCAAATATCTCCATCATCGTTTATGAATAATCCATTGATCCCTAAATGAAAAATTTTCACATTTAAGTGTAGATATAGTTACCAAAATATAAAATTGAAATATTGATAATTACATTCCTTAGAATCAGATGACTCATTGGGCCTAAATTGGTGAATATTAGGCATGAAGTGCACAAATGATGAGAATGGATGTTCATAATGAAAATGCACTAACTCAGGCCCATAAGATCAAAAATGAACATTTAATACCATTAAAATGTAATTAAAATATATGTTTTTATTGGATAATCACACCCCCAACTTGAGATTTGCTAGTCCCGAGCAAATAATTCAATGATTTTATTTGAATTCCTTTCTTCAAACACATTATAACAAACAGTGCTCACAATGTAAACTGCACACAAATATATTTTTATAACCTATCAAGATAATTTAAAACAAGATGAATTTAAAATCAGATCCCAATCCCAATCACATTCCTTTGATCAAATCCATCATCATACTTCATCCAACTCAATTAGGTGTAATGATGTGTTGTGAATCACAATAGATATGGGGGTTCATTTTCATTCAAGGGGGAAATCATGGAAGCACTAGGTGGAATCACATTTAATCCTAATATGAGTATTCTTCTTTACTCTTTTTTTGGATTTTTTTTTTCAATATTGCTATAGTAATTGAGATTGCAGTTAATCAAATTAACCCATGTAGCAAGACTTTGCCGATGACTCCCAGACTCAAAGGCCTTAGGGCACCAAGTGAAGCCCACATACCCGGGCATCGTCTTGAGTTAACTTAATCAAAAACAAAGTCATATTACCATAAATAGAGATAGATTGAAAAACTAAAGGCTAGACAACTCTGGAGTCACGATCCCCAAGTGCCTAAAGCCTCGCATTTTATCAATCCATTACTCTACACGCAAAATTTTTTTATTTTTTTTTATTTTTTTTGAATACTCATATTATTCATAAAAATAAAACCAGCCTATGCTATTTATTATGGGACCCCAAAAATTCAAATTAGTACCCCACAGTCTAGAGGACGTGCATTGTGGCATTTTGATTTAATGGATGAAAATAAAAATGATGAAAATTTTCATTGGACAACCAAACTTCCAAAATCAATGCTTTTAAACTTAATCATGAATTAAATTAAGAGTCAATGAAATAAAAGTTATTTTCTATGTAGTTTTAATGTGATCAAAGATGTTATTATATAAATGATAAAGGAATTTTACTTCTTCTTCTTTTTATCATTGTTTTTTTTAAACAAACATTTTGTTTCCACACCCCCAACTTAGAATGAAACTGTCCCTAGTTTTGTAAAAATAAAATTTAGAATGGGGTATAGTAATAAAAGGGGAGTTCAATAAGGAAATTGAAATATGAGGATCATGGAATGAAGTCACCTGGTGGTTGAAGTTTGAAGTTCTTGTCGCTCGAATTTAGTCCTTTGATATCCATGTCGCTTGCAAAGTTACCTAGTGGAAAAAGGAAAACAAACAAACAAAACAAAACAATATATATATATAAGTAAAATATAAGTATATATATAAAAATTATAGAATAAGTAATCACATTAAGCCGTAGGTCAGTGGTAAGCGCGCGCCCCTGTCTCCCTTCGGTCCCGGGTTCGAGTCCCCGCAGCTTCGCCGGTTGTGACGGGGTTTTCCCCACGGCCTATGGCGTGTCCCCTTTTTTTAATTATTATATTGTTTTTATTATTTTTATTATTTTTATCTTAACCTATAAAATAATAAAAATACTACAAAATAAACTGATGATACATTGTCTTCTTTTTAAATTTCTGGGTAAGGTATTACTCAAGGATCACACCACGTGACACAGATGAATATGGTGCTCCCCTTTCGTACCCATCCATACTCATAATAGAAGAACAGTTCAAAAGTCTATTTTTTTATTTTTAAATATAAAAATGATTAATTAATCTTATTTGAAAAATAAAGATGATTCTGAAATATTAGAAACATAAAAACCGCGGTTTTCCTTCCGTGCAGCGCTTTGTTTAACGTCGTTAGCCTGACATAGATCCTAAATTTATCAATTTTTTCTTGGTTCATAGATTGGCTCAATTAACTCAACATCTATTTCCTGTTTATTGAATGATTCAATGAATGTTTTTAACCTTTGACCATTGACCTTGAAAATGTGACCACTAGTGGGATCTTGAATCTCTACTGCCCCATGGGGGTATACATGATGCACTATGAAAGGACCTGACCATCTAGACCTTAACTTTCCCGGGTGTAAATGAAGTTTTGAACTATACAAGAGCACAAGTTTTCCCGGTTGAAAATGTTTGACCTTGATATTCCTAGATTGGTAGGCTTGAACTCTATCTTTATTGATCCTTGAATTTTCATAAGCCTCCATCCTTAATTCCTCCAGTTCATTGAGATCTAATTTCCTTTTTGTTTCGGCCAATGAGAGGTCATAATCCATTTTCTTAATTTCCCAAAAGGCCTTATGCTCAATTTCAACAGGTAAATGGCATGCTTTTCCATAAACCAACCTATATGGTGACATTCCTAGGATGGTTTTGAATGTTGTACGATATTCCCAAAGAGCATCCAAGAGTTTCTCGGACCAATATTTCCTAGAAGGATTGGCAGTTTTCTTAAGAATTTGTTGGATTTCACGATTGGCTAACTTAGCTTGACCATTGGTCTGTGGGTGGTAAGCAGTGGAAACTTTGTGAGAAATTCCATATTTTTCCATGAGTGATGATAATGGACGATTGCGAAAATGAGTTCCACGATCACTTATGATAGCCCTAGGAATTCCAAATCTAGAGAAGATGTTTTCTTTTAGGAATCTACTCATAGTTTGATGATCATTGGATTTTGTGGGAATGGCCTCAACCCATTTTGAGACATAATCAACAGCTAAGAGAATGTAGAGGTATCCCCTAGAGTTTGGGAAAGGACCCACGAAATCAATTCCCCAATAGTCAAAGATTTCAACCACTAAGATGGGAGTGAGTGGCATTTGATTCCTTTTTGTGATGGACCCTACTTGTTGACACCTAGGACAACTTTGAAAAAATGTGTAGGAGTACCTTGAAAGGGTGGGCCAGAAGAGACCACATTGAAGAATATTAGAAGATGTTTTCTTAGAGGAAAAGTAACCTCCACATGCCTCACTATAGCAGAATTTAAGGATGGACTCTTGTTCAGATTCTGGAACACACCTCCTAATGACTTGGTCAGGGCAGAACTTATAGAGGTATGGATCATCAAACACATAGTGTCTAACATCATAAATAAATTTCCTTCGAACTTGAGTCCCTGAGAATTTTGGAATGACTCCTGTAACTAAGAAATTGGCTATGTCGGCATACCAAGGGCAGTCACTAACAGAGTATAAGTGTTCATCAGGAAATGAATCAGACATAGAAAGGTGATTTGAGTTGTCTTTGAATTCCATCCTAGAGAGGTGATCAGCTAAAACATTTTCAACTCATTTTTTATCCTTGATTGTGAGGTCAAATTCTTGTAAGAGAAGGACCCGCCTAATCAGTCTAGCCTTAGCATCTTGTTTTTGGAAGAGGTATTTTAGTGCAGAATGGTCAGTAAACACAGTGATGGGGGATCCTAAGAGGTAGGACCTAAACTTCTCTAAGGAAAACACAATATAAAGTAACTCCTTTTCAGTGGTGGTGTAGTTGAATTGGGCATCATTTAAGGATTTGCTTGCATAAGCAATGACATAAGGATTTTTATCACAACGTTGTCCTAACACAGCTCCTACAGAAAATTCACTGGCATCACACATAAGTTAAAAAGGAAGGTTCCAATTTGGAGATTTCATAATGGGAGGAGAGGTGAGAGAGGATTTGAGGGTTGAGAATGAACCCTCACATATTTCTGTCCAAACAAATGGAGAATCCTTTACTAGGAGAGCACAAAGGGGACGGGATATTGAACTAAAGTCCTTGATGAATCTTCTATAGAAACCATCATGTCCTAATAAATTCCTCACTTCCTTGAAAGTTTTGGGTGATGGAAGGTGATGAATGATGTCAACCTTTTCTTTATCAACTTCAATCCCCCTACTCGAGACCAGATGGACTAGAACAAGTCCCTATTTAACCATGAAATGGCATTTTTCCCAGTTTAGAACCAAATTCTTTTCTTCACATCTTGGTAAGACTCTCTCCACATTCTGCAGACATCCCTCAAATGTATCCCCAAACACAGAGAATTCATCCATGAATACCTCTAGAAAATCCCCTACCATGTCTGAGAAGATTCCCATCATGCACCGTTGGAAGGTTCCAGGGGCATTGCATAACCCGAAGGGCATGTGTTTTAAAGAAAAGGTTCCAAATGGACATGTGAATTTAGTCTTCCCTTGATCCTCTAGGGAGACCTCAATTTGATTATACCCGGAGTACCCATCTAAGAAACAGTAGAACGCATGACCTGCCACTCTCTTAAGGACTTGGTCAATGAATGGTAAGGGGAAATGGTCCTTCTTGGTGAATGAGTTTAGCTTCCTATAGTCAATGAAGACCCTCCATCCACTACTCACCCTTGTTGGAAGAATCTCTCCATCCTCATTGGTTATCACTGTGATTCCATCCTTTTTTGGAACCACTTGGATTGGGCTCACCCATTCACTCTCAGTTATGGGATATATGATGCCAGCTTTTAGCAATTTCAGAAGTTCTTTTCTTACTAACTCCATGAGATTAGGATTGAGTCATCGTTTAGGTTGACGACATGGCTTTGAATCAGATTCTAGAACAATCCTATGAGTCCTGATAAGTGGGCTAATCCCAGGAATATCAGAAAGGGTCCAACCAATGGCTTTCTTATGCTTCCTAAGGACATTTATAAGCATCCTTTCATGATTGGATTCAAGAGAAGAAGAAATGACAATAGGATGTGTTTGATTGTCCCCTAGGAAAGCATACTTGAGTGTAGCGGGAAGTTCCTTCAATTCGAGATCAGGTTGGTTCGGAATTTCAAAAGAAGATTGGGACATTGGATCAAGTTCAATTTCCTTTTTTAGAGTTTCAGATAGGATTGATTCCCCGCATGTAGAAGTTTCAGCTACTAGATTGGATTGATCAGATTTAGGGAAGGAATTTGGAGTGGTCTTCATGAAAGTTGTTTCTTGAAAGGTTTCACTGATTGTTGGACCTAAGACTTCATTATAAGAGCAATTTGAAAATGATTCAATCCAAGGAGATAAACTTCCTTCATATGAACAAAGGAAATCAATCTCATCCTGACTTAAACATTCATCAAATATTCCTTGATGTTCTATGGATTCATTATCAATGCTTCATATCATGTTTACTTCATGAATGTTCTCATCATCCCCTATTTGTGAGCTTTCATTATAGATGTTCAAGTCTAGACTCATGTTCCCAAAGGTGATGGTCATGTTCCCATTTCGAACTCGGATAACAGAGTTGATTGTTGCAAGGAAAGGATGACCAAGGATGATTGGGGTTTGTTCCTTATTTCCTAAGTTTGGATGGCTGTCAAGGACAATGAAATCAGTAGGGTAGATGAAGTTTTCAACCATTACCATAACGTCCTTTAAAATCCCCTTTGGAACCCTAATGCTACGATCAGGAAGTTGAAGTGTGACAGATGTGGGTTGGATTTCTTCTAGGTCTAACTGGCAGTACACAGCATATGGGATGAGATTGACACTAGCACCTAGATCACACAAGGCCTTGACAGCTTTGCTCTCTCCTAGTTCAACATTGATGTAAGGGCAACCCGGGTCTTTCAACTTAGGAAGAATGGTCCCTTGAATGGTGTTACTCACATTAGTAGCCAAAAAGACTTGGATTTTATGTGAAAATTTTCTTTTAAAAGTGCACAAGTCCTTAAGGTACTTTGAGTAGTCAGGTATGGTTTGGATGGCATCGAGAAGGGGTATGTTCAACTTTACTTGTGAAAATATTTCCCTCAATGTTTCACTCAATTCAGGCTTGGTTTTCCCCCTCATGCGTTGAGGAAATAGTGCAGGTTGTGGAGTTGTTTGTTGAAGAGTTGTTTCTTTGACAATGTTATCATGTTTTTCAATTTGATCATTTGGTTCATTTGAATTTTCATCCAAGTTTGAATCTTTATGTGGGTTTTGAATTATTTGTTCAGGTTTCTCAATTGATTTCCCACTTCTTAAAATATTCACAGCCTTTAGTTGTTCATTAGTTGTTTGTGTACAACTTGACTCTCCCCTTGAAGTTGAGGATGGAACCGCCTGAGTAGGCATGGGTGCCTTTCCAGTTTTGATGGTTTTAAGTTCTTGTTTTAGGGAAGATACTTCTGAGTTCATCCTCTCCATTTGTTTTCATAGTTGTTCTATTAGGCTTTGTGGAACAGTTTGGGTTGGTGCTTGAGAAGATTGTTTTATCCCAGGGGGATATTTTGGAGGTGGGATGGTTTGTTGAAAATGGACCGGTGGCTGTTGGTATTGGATAGGTTGGGTTTGGAACTAGTTATGGGTTTGGTAGTTCTGATGGGGGTAAGGATTTTGACCCTGTGGTTGGCTAGGTTGTTGGTTATCCTTCCAGCGGAAGCCTGGGTGGTCGTTATACCTTGGGTTGAAGGTGTTTTGGTATTGAGGCTTTTGAAAGTTCAAATCATTTACTTCCGTTGGGGGTCCTCCTAAAAGAACATCCTTTATGGATGGAATTTTTGGGCAGTTGTCTCTCTTATGGTCATGTTTGTCACAAATTGTGCAAATAGGGTCAACAGTTTGGATTTCATGTACTTTCCTAAGGTCTATCTCTTCAACCTTCCTAGAGAGTGCTGTGAGTTTAGCCCTAAGGATTTCCTCTTCTCTAAGTGTATGAATTCCAGTAGTTCTTTGTGGATTTTCAGAATAAGGTGAAGTTCCCCATGTTTGGTTTTGTTCAGAAAGGCTTTCTAGATACTCATAATCATCATTTGGGGCTTTATTTTTAAAGGTTCCATTACACATCATGTCAATGAATTGTTTATTCCCTGAACCCAACCCTTCATAGAAAACTCTCACTTGTTGAGGTATAGAAAAACCATGGTGTGGAACCATGTTTAGAGTGTCTTTGAACCTCTCCCATGTTTCATAATATGACTCTCCCTCTTTTTCAAAAAAGTTTTGGATACTCTTTTTAAGTGCAATTGTTTTGTGGTGGGGAAAGTATTTTTTGTAGAATTCTCTTTGTAGTTGGTCCCAAGAGTTGATGGATGATGGTCTCAAATTGTTTAGCCAATTTTTAGCTCGATCCTTTAAAGAAAAAGGAAATAGCCTCATCTTAGCTGATTCTAGTTGATGTGGGGGACACATGGTTTCTACAATTTCATTGAACTCTTTAATGTGCATGTATGGAATCTCGGACTCCATTCCATGGAATGTGGGAAGGTGGTTTAGGACATGGGGTTTAAAGATGTATTTGGAATATCCTAGGGAATTGTGTCTAATGCATGAGGGGGGATTGGTCCAGGAAGGTGTGAGGTAGTCATTCATGGTTTGATCCATCGCATTCCCCAAGTTTGGGGCTGCCTCATTTGGGTTTCCATTTTGGTTTCCACCCGGGTTTATGAGTTGGTTTGAAGACCTTCCATTGAAATTGGCTCAATTTTGGAATCTAGAGTATTAGGAAGATTATAATCTAATGGAATGAGTTCCCTTGGTGTACTTGACTCCCCAACCCCAGGACTATCCACCCTAACTAGACAGTTTGATTGATCGTAGGTGTAGGCGGACACGCGCCAAAAGAAAAAAAACGAGAAAGGGACAAGATAAGAGAATTTGGATGAGAAAAGAAGAAATGGGGGAGAATAGAATGGATGTTTAGATAACTTACTTGGGTCCCCGGAAGCGGTGCCAAAATTTGATTCGCGCTCAAATTTACCCAAGATATGAAGGTAGAACGGTCCTTGTAGTCTAGCTTGGGTTGTCGAATCCACAGAGACCTAAGAAGTAACCTATAGACATGCACATTCTATGGACTATTTTCGGCTATGAAGTGGCCAAATTGGATTGATTTTAGATGAGTTTAGAGGATATATAACAGATTTAAGTGAATTCAATTTAAAAGAATGAGTTGATCCTAGGTTATCGCTCGGGGTGGATTGGACGTATTTCCTTTTCAAAGATTTCATTTTTTTATATTTGAGATGGGTTCATTTAAGAAGATAAAAAAACATCATCACTTACTGGTTCAATGCCTACACCCTTTAATACTAATCACATATACACTTGAAGGATCAAAGTTTTGAGCACTTCAAGGTAAAGGTTCGTATTATCACATGAAGTGTGTGGCCTTAAATTCAACAAGGACGATGGAGTTTAAAAATCATCAAATAAAAATCTCAATTTAAGAAGTGATTATACATTAATGGGGTGATAAATAACATTAAATCCAGCCCCTTTATACTCTCTTGGATCAACCCATAAGTGGGTTAGCCCTCCATTGATTCTATGTTTTCAATGGAAGCAGAAAGTAGACTCATGAGGGAGGACATAGAGAAGTAAAGAAAACAACAAAAATAAAATGATCACTCCACCGTTGTGTGAATAATTTCATAAGATTTGGTGTGAATAAATTCACACCTTAGGGAAACGGTATCAAAGTGAGATGTAGAACAACAGAATAAGAGGAGAATAATAACTTTTATTAAGAAACTAAAGTGAATTGAACAACTTACAAGTGAAAGACAAATTTGAGACAACAAAATCACAGCATAACATTACAATTGAACCAGGCACCAAAGATCCTTCAATCCTCAAAAAACACTACCTTAAATAGGAATTTTTGAGCCCTTGGGTAGAGCCTCCAATAGTCCAAGTCTCCTCAATTAATTTTGGTAGGCCATAGGTGGGTGGAAAGTAAGGGAGAGTTGATTTTTTCCACCCTTGACCCGAGGTGGCAGTCAGTTTTCCTTCATCAAACAGACGCGTCTGTAAGACCTTCTAGATGGCCGAATCAGAGTAGGACATAGAAGAAGAAAATGTATATCCTTATGTCTTATAACCTCCTGTAAAATGTGGGCCCATTTGGAGTTGTGGATTCCGAGATATGATCAAATTAGTGGTCTGTTTTTCTGGGCCGCAGAATCTGGCCCAGAATTGTATCTCTAACTTGGGCCGCCTTAATGACCACCATATAGGCAGAATTATTATTATCTCATGAAGAGTGATTTTCTACTAAATATTTCTTCTATAATTCCACAAAATTTGGGATTCATTGGACCTGTATTTTGGGCCCCACAGTCTCATAAGTGGGCTGGTGTCCAATCTGCATTCTCTAGAATTTCTTTCATTCATCATCAAATATCTCCTTCATCGTTTATGAATCATCCATTGATCCCTGAATGAAAAATTTTCACATTTAAGTGTATATATAGTTCCCAAAATATCAAATTAAAATATTTATAATTACATTCCTTAGAATCAGATGACTCATTGGGCCTAAATTGGTGTATATTAGGCATGAAGTGCACAAATGATGAGAATGGATGTTCATAATGAAAATGCACTAACTCAGGCCCATAATATCAAAAATGAACATTTAATACCATTAAAATGTAATTAAAATATATGTTTTTATTGTATAATCATGTTTCATGGCCCAGTATGCCCGGTGCTCAATCTCAACAGGTAGTTGACAACTCTTTCCAAACACAAGACGATAGGGTGACATTCCAATGGGAGTTTTGAAAGTAGTATGGTAGGACCATAATGAATCATCAAGTTGATGACTCCAATATTTTCTATTGGGTTGAACCATTTTTTCAAGAATCTATTTTACCTCTCTATTTGACACCTCGAATTGACCATTGGTGTGTGGATGATATGTAGTAGACACTCTATGACCGACCCCATACCGATGCAAAAGTGATTGTATTGTTTGGTTGCAGAAATGAGAACCCTGGTCACTGATGATGAACCTTGGTAAGCCAAACCTACATAATATTTGGGTTCTTAAAAATTCTACAACTACCTTAGAGTCATCAGTCCTTGTAGCTCGTTCCTCTACCCATTTTAAAACGTAATCAACTTCCAGAAGAATGTACAAGTTCCCAAAGGAATTGGGAAATACACCCATAAAGTCAATGCCCCAAACATCAAAAATTTCATGAAAGAGCAACAGTTGTTGTGGAATTTCATTTATTTTAGAGACATTCCCCATTCTTTGACAACGAGGACAAGATTTTCAAAAATCATGGGCATCCCGAAAAAGTGTTGGCCAAAAGAGACCAGAATCAAGGACCTTGCGAGTAGTCCATTGGGGACCAAAGTGGCCTCCACAAGCTAGAGTGTGACAGAATCTAAGGACAGACTGAAACTCGCTATCGGGAACACAACGCCTAAGGACTTGATCAGTACATGTGCGCCAGAGGTAGGGGTCATCCCAAATGTACCAACAAGACTCATGTTTTAGACGGCTGTCTTAGTTTTTATTAAAATTAGTAGGAATGAAATATGCTACCAAATAATTTAAAATTTCATCATACCAAGGAATAAAATCTTGCACTCGCTACAATTTCTCATCAGGAAACATTTCATTAATGATAATACAGGGGGATGAGTCAATTTCTGAGGATGGTAGGATCCTACTGATATGGTCAGCCACCACATTCTCTGCTCCTTTTTATCTCTAATTTCTAGATTAAATTTCTGAAGGGGGAGCATCCGACGAATGAGACATGGTTTGGCTTCCAGTTTCTTATGGAGGTACTGGAGGGCTGCATGGTCTGAGAACACAATGAATTTGGACCCTAAAAGATACGACCCGAATTTATCCAAGGCAAACAAAATAGAAAGAAATTATTTTTCAGTTATGGTGTAGTTTACTTGGGAAGGGTCCAATGTATGTGAGGCATAGGCTATGACATGTGGAGCTCAGTCAACCCTTTGTGACAAAACTGCCCCAACTGCATAGTTAGAGGCGTCACACATGAGCTCAAATGAAAAATCCCACCGAGGCGGTTAGATTACGGGGGGTGACGTGAGACTCCATTTTAAATTATTAAAAGCTTCCTCACATTCTTTATCAAAAAAAATCTTTTTCTTTTTGGGGTAATCGGGAGAGGGGGAGTTCAATTTTACTAAATTCATGAATGAAACGATGGTAAAATTCAGCATGACCTAGAAAATACCGTACATCCCATACATTTTTTGGGAATGGTAGTGAAGAAGTGACATCCACTTTTGATTTATCTACTTGGATACCATCCCTAGAAATGACATGCCCCAAAACTATACCTTTTTTCACCATGAAATGGAATTTCTCATAATTTAATACAAGATTATTTTCAATACAGTAACGTAGGACTAAAGTGAGACTACTCAAACATTCATCAAAAGAAGATCCATAAATAGTGAAATCATCCAGGAATACTTCCATGAAATTCTATAGTTTATCCGAAAAAATACTAATCATGCAATGTTGGAAAGTACCTGGAGCATTGCACAGGCCAAATGGAATCCTTCTATAGGAAAATGTGACAAATGGGCAAGTAAAGGTTGTATTTTCCTGATCCTCGGGGGAAATATAGATCTGGAAGTATCCAGAATACCCATCAAGAAAACATTAGTGGGACCTACCCGCTAGCCTCTCTAGAATTTGGTCAATGAATGGAAAAGGTAAATGGTCCTTCCTAGTGTGTTGGTTTAGTCGGCGATAGTCTATACAGAAACGCCAACTATTATGCACATGAGTTGGAACCAATTCATTGTTTTCATTTTTGATTACTATAAGGCCAGTCTTTTTAGGATCTACTTTAACGGGACTGACCCATTGGTTGTCAGAGATGGGGTAAATGATTCCAGCAGCCAATAATTTTGTTACCTCATTTTTCACAAATTTTAAGAGATTTGGGTTTAGTCGACATTGTGGCTTCCTCACTAATTTAGTCTCATCATTTAACAAAATATGATGTGTACAATTTGATGGGCTAATATTAGGAATGTCTGAAAGTGTCCATACCAAAGCTTGTTTATACTCCCTCAATAGTTCAATCAATCGCAATTCATACTCATGTGGGAGTGAACTAGCAATGATGATAGGAAACTTGTTTCCATTCTCAAGATATGAATATTTTAAATCTTGAGGCAGTTGTTTCAGTTCTAATTCGGGTATATTTTGGATTTATGGGAGTGTGTGTGAAAGTGAGAGATCACTAATCTCATCTAACTGCTCAATGGTATCATCCTCAGATGAGGAATGAGCTTTTACAAGCTTAGCAGTATCATCGATGGTCATTGGATCCTCAGTGTTCAAGAAATCATCAATCAATGAACATGCATGAAACTTTTCTAGAACACAACAACAATTGATGCATGAATCATTTCCTAGAATTTCTATTAGTGAAGAAAACTCATAAAGGGAATCAGGGGAAAGAAAAGTTATTTTTTTCAAGGGTAGGGATTACATCAATTGAATTAACAGAGATAGTGGAATTTTCTTCTGAGGGGTGCTTCATGGCATCAAGGATGTTGAAATGGACTATGTCACCACCAAATTTTATAGATAATGTACCATTGTGGACATTAATTATGGTTTTGGAGGTTTTCAATAAGGGTCTCCTCAATATAATTGGGGCATGTCCATTCATCCTATCATCCTCCATTTTAAACACATAAAGTCGGCAGGAAAAATTAAATTTTGGACCCTCACAAGAACATCCTCTAACACACCAGAGGGGTGTGCAGTACTCCAGTTATCTAGTTGAACAATAATTATAGTGGGATTCAATTCCCTGACCTACAATTTAGAGTAAATAGAGTGAGGCGTCACATTTATAGAAGAACCTAAATCAATCATAGCATTAGAAAAATAATACTCCCCTATGGTGCATGGAATTGAGAATGTTCCTGGATCATTTCACTTAGTGGGAAGTGATGGCTCTATCAATTCTGAAACATTCCTCCCCAAGCTCACTTTCTCATTACCTCAAAGTCTCCTTTGGTGTGTACACATCTCCTTTAGAAACTTGGCGTACTGTGGAATTTTCTTCATAGAATCAATCAATGGGATATTAACCTACACTTTCTTGAAAATTTCCAATATTTCCTTATCAAGTTTAGTTTCCTTTTGTTTTCTTGGTTGGGTGGCACTTTGAGGAAATGGAAGAGGAATAGTTGGGATAGGTGACTCATCAATGTACACACTCTTTCCTTTGGAAGGGCTTCTCTCAAGACAAGGTTCTTCAACATTTGGAACATTTTTAATGGTTGGGATGGAGGTTTCCTTAGGAGGGGATGAATCTAATGGAGGATTCATTTTACTTTCTAGTTGTTTTCCACTCCTAAGGGTTATGTAACTAACATTTCCTTTATCCCTAGGGTAAACTGTTGGTTGAGAGGGAAGTTTACCTGATCCATGACTTTGAATTTCACCCATTGAGTTAGCTAGTTGGCCTAATTTGGTTTTGAGGTCTTGTATGGCTGCCTGTGTGGTTTTTTGGAATTGGATATTTTTGGCAGCCATTTGTTTCATCATAACTTCTAGGATAGACTCGGGTTTTGGAGGGGTTTGTTGGAAAGGCCTTTGGGTGGTTGAGGATTTTTGGGTGGTGGTGGTGGTTGACTACTCTGCCCTTATTGGTTCCATTGTTGTGGAGGTTGGTTTGAATACCCCCCTTTCCTATAGTCTTGGTTCTTCTTCCACCCAGAGTTGTATAAATAGTATGGTTCTGGCCTTAAGGGTTGGTTATAGGGGCATCCTAGAAATATTTCCTCACAACTCTCAGATGTTTCCCTCAATTGAGGAAATTGGTCAGAGTAGTGGGTGCCAGAAGAACATATACCACAATGTATGGGGGGAGGAGATTCGGATTTCCCTTGGGAAAGAGAAAGTTTTCGAAGAATGGTACTTACCTCTTCAAACTTTGTGTCCACCTTCTTCTCGAATTCAGTACTTTTCACCTCATGGACACCTCAAATCAATACATTGGACCTTGAAAAAAATTGTTGTGTGTTTTGTGCCATGTTCTCAATCAGGTTTCTTTTAGAAATTGGGGTCTTATCAACTAGTGCACCACCTACAGCATCATCAATCATATTTCAATTAATAGGGATTAAACCTTCACAAAAATATTGAATTAAAATTTGATCACAAATTTGGTGGTGTGGAAAACTTGAACATTACCTTTTAAATCATTCCCAATATTCATGTAATTCTTTCCTTTGTGATTTCGTTATCCCACAAATTTCTTCTCTTATTGTTTTAGTTTGAGAGGTTGGGAAATATTTTTCAAAAAAAAAGGCATTTCATGTCCGCCCATCCTCTTATTGGGGAATTAACATAATATAACCAATATTTTGTTGCGTCTTCTAATGAAAAAGGGAATTCCCTTAACTTTACTTGTTCTTCATCCACATTTTTAGGTTTTAATGTAGAACACACAATGTGAAATTATTTTAAATTCTTGTGTGGATCCTCTCCAGTAAGTCCATGGAATCTTGGTAATAGATGAATTAAACTAGATTTTAGTTCAAAATTGGGTGCCTCGCCTTGTAATTGAATATAGGTGGGTTGGATATAAACATCATGTGAGGTTAGTTCTTTTAGTTTTCTACTATTTTCAGCCATGTTATACAAGTTTATTTTGATTTTGATTTCAGTTTCAGAAGAAGATGAAGGGTGATGAAGAGTTTCAATGTGTGGTGTGTCCTCTTTCAAAGTGTTGACTTGCGTGTCTTAGTGTCGTTGATGTCGAGTCCTCTTCGGTTCAAGTTCAAAATGTGATAAATATCTTGGAGTAGAATGTGTCATGCACCAAACCTATAAAAAAAATATATCATAACAAAAAGTTATTGAAAAGGTATAAGAGAAAAAAATATTCACAAAAATTACAAAAACCATATAAAAAACACACACTAAAAACCAAAGCGCTCCTCGGCAACGATGCCAAAATTTGACTGAGCTGTCATGACATGTCAAATTGATTATGATTTTAAGATTTATTTATAGTCTAGGGAAGACCCTAGGTCATATCTCGAGGAGCGTTGATAGGTTTTAGGTATGTATTTTTAATAAGAATTACTAAAAGATGGAGGAGGGTTTGAAAATAGATTTAAGTAAATTACTTAAGTAGATAGTTAAATAGTTGATAAATAAAGGTGGTGTATTAATAATTATGAGAGAATAAGATCATTTCAAGTTCACTACACAACTTGTGGAGTTCATCATTCTGAAAAATACACATGGTTTAATGTAATTCTTTGGTTGAGGGTTATCAAGATCCCAACATCCCTCTTTCCTCTTAAACGATGCTCAAAGAACCACCCCTTGACACAACAATCATGTTATCAAGGTTTGGGTATCAAGAATAGAAAATAAATGCTAACAAATAATACTGAAATCTTTTGTATGTGTGAGATAAATAGGACTCTTATCTTGTCCAATCAGAACAGCCCAAGATTCCCACTTGAAATATCAACCCAATCGGTGTTGAAATAAAAAGTGTTTCACTTAATTTTAACAATAGAAATGAAATCAGAGAATAATCATGTCAAGATAATAAATAAGTGAAATATTTAGCACAAAAATTAAACAAAAACAGTAGAAAAAAGTGTTGTAACTACCTCCCAAGTTTGTGTAGCTCCCTCGAAATGATTGTCCACCGTTTAGCTCGCCATCGAGAGGAGAAGGAAACTTGGGTGGAACTCCCTCTTCATCCTTGATTCCCCTATGAGGATAGGGGACTCTAGAACTACTTGGATGATGAGATGACTTATTTGGGTCTCCAAAATACCAGATCTTTTCCTCCTGGACTAACTTACAAATGGGGAGCCCAAGGTGCCATTTTATAGGAAAATGGGAGGGTGATTTTGAGCACACATATTTCTTAAAATCACTTTTCACATCAGTTTAGACCTCCAGAAAGCCTTATCTAGATTTTTATAAAATTAAAAAGTTGTATACCCACCTATTGGATGTCTCTACTAAAATTTTGGCACAATCTGGACACCTAGATCCTGAGATATGGACAGATCATAGCACACCACTTTTGACTTCGTGCAGATGTGGTGTGCTGGACAGATCAGGTCGGCTAGGAAAACAGATGGACGAATGAGTCTTTGTATTCTTCATATTAAATATATAACAATGAATTTTGGACTATCCCACAAAATTTCAGCCCATTTGGATGCACGGTTTAGGAGCAGTGTGCGGATGATTCCACTGGTGTGCATGGATCTTGTGGTGTTTAGCCCATTTTTCTTAGACATCACCATGGGCCCTCCAAATCACCTCCTCCTGCAATGGAATAATCAAAAAAAGTAACATTTCCCATTTTAAAAGTGATAAAAACAAAATAAATGATTCAAAAATGGAATGAAACTTGTCATTATATATTTTTATAATTTTCAATATAAAACAAGTTTAGCACAATGGTGTAAAGTTGAAAATTACACAGTAAATCGTGGTATGATCAGTAACATAATATTCTTAATTCATGAAATATGTTCAATGTCTCTAATAAAGATCATCATATTTAGTACTCCTACTTAAAACCTTTCTTCATAACCTAGGGAAGTAAAACATAAAAAAGGGTGAGATCAAATGCTCAGTAAGGGTCAAAAGGGGAGATACATAAACATAACATAAGTAAAAGGGTATGAGAACATGTGAATAACATTTGAAAACCATACCACACAAATCAAAGATCATAATCTTTAGTCTTGTCATAAATATTTGTAGTTCATAAGACATGAATCATAATGAAATCAAAGAAAATGGGCCCTAAGATCATAACATTGGAATATTGCATAGAATTATGGCATACACCTAAGAATATAAAATCTTATGCCATGGATACCCATCTAGACATCCATAATATTTTAGGCTTGGGATAAACACCAATGTACCTAATTTGGGATTGGGAAAAACACCCATATGCCATATTTTTAGGGCTTAGGCTAGCCACTCATATACCCTACTTTTTGGAATTTTGTTAACCTCCCATATACCTTTTGAGATCATATGACATTAATCATTACCTAATACATTGGAGGGAGATATTGGTCCCTCCCATAACATAATGAAAATTATACACATGTGTTCCATAAGATCATAAAACATTCATTATATCAAAACCCATTAAATGAAATGGGTTATAGAAAAATTTAATCTTATAATAAAATATGGAAAAGAGATAGGTTTCATAATCATTTCATCTCATCATATCATAACCCTTGGAAAAAGAATTAGGTTTCATATTGGTATAACCTATGGAAGAGAAATAGGTTTCATAAAGATCTTTTCATCATAAAAATAAACCATTTTGAGAAATAATAATAATGTTATCCTTGGTTAATAACCCCTTTAAATCATAATTAATTTCAAAGGATTTCATCTTAGATTATTTTTTTGAAAGATCACTTGGAGTATTTTTTTTTAGAAAAATATATTTTCTTTGAAAATTGATTTTTAAAACATTAAAAATTTTATAAATAATTTTATTTTAAAATAATCGTGAAAATTATAAAGGGATATTTAAAAAACATTTAAAACATTTCTTGAAGAAAATAGCTTTTCCACTTTAAAAAATACATTTTTTTCAAAATCCCCTTTTTTACTTTGAAATAATTTATTTAAAATACAAAAATTTCAAAAATATTAAGGAAAAAAATTATTTGAAATGAAATTGAAAACATTTTACGATAATATTTAAATCTTTTATTGGTCATGATAGTGATATATAATGTTTATTCCATGCACGTTAAAAGAAAAGTCTCTTTTTACATTTTTGGTAAAAGCCAAATGAGTATTTTTTGGAAATGACATTAAGATTGCTCTCGATTTATTTTTGTAAAAAGTGAAAAATGGGTAAAAATTTCTTTTAAAAATCATAGGATAATATTAAATCATTTTTAAAAACATTTTTTGAAAACATTGTTTTGGAAGAAAACATATTTTCAACAAAATAGGGAAATAAAGTTGGATTTTTATAAAATATTTTATCAATTATATTAAGTACCAATGAGTGTAAAAATGGTACTATTACTAGAAAATATCATAAATAAATAGAGTAAGATAATTCATTCATTTATTTAGAGTTTAATCATAATATTTTACTGTTGTAAACATAATTATAAATAATCCCGATAAATATTGAGATTGTAAAATAAAATCATTACCACTTTGGTAACTTTGAATCATAATAACCATGATGAAATAACATTAAATGAAACTTAAAATTACATGAGTAAGAATAAATTCATGATATTATAATTCAAAGGGTATTTATGTACACCTTGTAAAAGAATATAGGTTCATAACATAACGTATATCTTAAAGAAGGAAAATTAAGAGAAAAATATCTTACCGCTTTGGTAATCATTTGAAACATGATAACCAAAAAATAATAACATCAAATTAAACTTTAAATATCATTAAAATAATTTTATTCATGATATAACATGTCAAATGGGGCAGTATATACACCACACTAATGAAACACGTGGTGAATTTGCATATGTATCCCAGAAATAAAAGAGAGACTATAAATCCCTTATCAGTTTGGTAATTTTTGAACTGTAAGAAACATGAAAAAGATATCATAAAATTGATATGTAAATAACAATAATTATAATCATAAGAATCATAAAATAAATTCATGGGTATTATATATAACACAAAAAAGAAACATGTGGTGAATATGATATTTGTCTTTTAGAAAATAAAAGCGAGATGAAAATCCCTTACCGATTTGGTAACTCTTGAACCATAAAACCCATGAAAGAGTGATCATAAAATAGATCTTTAAATCCATGTAATTTTTAGGATAATAATAATAAAATAAATTCATGGGTATTATATATACCACATAAAATAAATAGGTAGTGAATATGGCATGTGTCTTAGAGAAGTAAAAAGTGAGACATAAATCCCTTACCTTGAGTATCAGCTTCCTTCGTACACATTTAAACCTAATATATAATAAATATAAATTTATTATAAATATATTATATTACTATAGTTATATATATCATACCATATATGTTTTTATTATTACCTTTATTACCTATTTACTAACAATTATTTTTTAAAATCATGTTTCGGGTAATAACTACTTTGTTTTTTGCATAAGATTTAATTTGTTATTTTTGATATTCTTTCTTTGATCATGGTTTAATTATAAAAAAATAATATAAATATAATAATTATAATATCTATATATAAATTATTCTTTTAATACCAACCATGAAATATGTATTTGATAAATGAAGTATATTATGATCATTGAGACGGTAGACCATAAGTACGTATGAGTAACGTTTCCATTTTTCAATGATCATTCGGAAAATGAGGTAAGTAATATATTATCTTATTGTAATGATAATAATATCATATATAAAATATAATTTCTTTAAATATACTTATAAATATCATCCTTGAGTTGTGGTGATGAAAAGAGATTCACATTGCTTCGTGGAGGCGGTAGTCCACACGTACATGCACAATGTTATCATCTTTCAATGAGTGAAAAGGTAAGAAATAAAATGATATATTATCCTTTAAAAATGATAAATAACTAATTAATATTATAATTATTTAAGTTATATCATATAAATTCATTAAATTTATCATCATTATCTTTCATATTAAGCGTTAGTGAAAACAAATCACATCGCTCTGCAAGGCTGTAGTTCGCTGTACATACGAGTGATGCAATTATATCTCATAAGGAATAGAAATTAAAATTTTATATATGATATAATGACTCCATAGGTAAAATTATATTATAAATATAATATATATACTTTATATATGTCATCATACCCAACTGTGAGAGGTGGCAATTGAATGAAGAATGACATCAGTTCACATGGAGGTAGTCCTCCATACACATGAATGATGATTTCATAACCCATTTGATGGAAGTGGATATGGTTATAGGTCATGAAATTAATAAAAAAATATAATTATATATAATATAATAATTTTATTATATAATCATGTTTTAATAAGAATTTAATTAGGTGGAGGAAGTAATAAAATAAAAATGCTCATTGAAGAAAATTACCTCTTCTTCAGGTAACCTCCTTTGGTTTGCACTAAAATAATTACTAGGTTGTATTTTTGGTGAAAATAAGGATTCTATGATTATAGGAGTGAATTTTTAAAGTTATTTTGTCTGATATTGGTCTAACAAAAAGGGTTTCAAGGCATGAATAGGAGAGAGGAAGGGGTAGACTTTTATAAGTGAGTTGAGTGACACACTTGTAATTTTTTGAAAGAATGAATTCCAAACATGCTTTATTTCATGTACAAAATCTAAAATAATGGACCATTATTGATATTATAATGTATAAGGTCTATATATGTCCAAAAAATGGGTGTTGGACATGTTTTAGATTATTTTTAACCCTTATATTTTTAATTAAACCCTCGGTAAACCCATTTTAACCTTAACGTTGGTAAATAATATTTATTATTTTTAATATTCATTTTGAACAAAAATTAAGTTGAATTATTATATAATATATATTATGATAATTAAAAACATGAAATATTTTTTTTCAAATTCTATTAACATTAGTGGAAATTTTTAATTTAACAGTAATCCTGTAGACATGATGAGAAAGCGAGGTTTTAAAGTGAAAATGTTCAAACATTTACAAAGTTTTTATTTAAAATTTCAATATGGAATTTATTAAAATGTAATAAATTGGATTAATATATATATATATAATTTCACTAATTTCACTTTAAAATAAATTAAAATATAATTTAACTTTATAAATAATTTAAATGAACATGCAATTTTCAATTATAATTCTGTATTTTCGACTACTAAAAAAAATTAATCTATAAATAAAATTATAAAAAAATAATCATAATATAATTTTTACATGATGATTTAAGAAATTAATTTTATACATTCAAATAAATTTTCTAAAATTGGAAAAAATTAAATTTAAAACAAAAACCGAAGTCGTGAAGAAAAAGTGGGTTTTCGAGAAGTGCATTTTTTATGCACATGATGATTTTATATCAACACTTTGTCTAATAATAATATTTTTATGAATATTAATTAAAATTTATTTATTTATAATATATAAATTTCATTTAAAACATTCCAAATTATGTATTATTTTAGTTAATTAAAATGGAGAAACATTATGCACTTTAAAACAGTTTTTAAAAAAAATCCTCTTTTAAGCCCTGGAAATAAACTTGTAAAAAAATATAATATAAAGTTGAATAAAAAGTAATTAAATTAATTAAATATTAATAAATAATAATTATGTTACTTTAATACATAATTGGGAATTTAAATTAACCAATTTATTTAAAAGAAATGATATTTTTATAAAAAACGGCATTTTTCACTATTCACTGAAAAATCAATATTTTCTTAAAATCCAAAAATTTCAAAATAAGTTAATTTTTATATGATGAGTTAAAAAATTAATTTTATTTTATAAAATATCTATAAATAAAAATTTAATATTTTTTCATAAAAGCTATAAAAACATTTTCTAAAGAAAATATAATTTTGATGAATATAATTACTTTAACAAAAATTGATTGATTATTTAGTAAGAATTTATAAATAAATTTATGTTGAGTAGGAAACTTATTTTTATATTTCATAAATTAGTTAATACTGTTTATACCATTCTTTTTAATAGCTACATTATAATGGTCATATTTAAAATGATATTATTTCATGGTTTGCTAAAGCTTGGTGTCATGTGTTATGCACGCTATAAAAGAATTTAGTTGTTGCATGTAATTCAAGCTAATATTGTTGTTTCATGGAACACATGATAAAATTAGTGTCATGTTTAACACCCAAAAATCTCAGTATTATGTATAATGGAAAATATATAAGAGATCAAATTTATTTGATTTTTTTTTTCACAAAATCTTGGGGTGTTAATATACTCCCGATAAGGGAAACATGGTGGTGGATGACCTCAATAGGAATTCCCATTATCACTTGGTGGAGGAGGCCCCTGATTAGTTGGATTCATTGCAGTTGACCCTGGTAGATGATGAGGGTGCAACTTTTCTTTAGTCGATGGTGTTGAATCTTTTTCTTCTATAGCATATGAGGGAGACCTAGTTGGGATACATCAACTACAAAGTCCTACATAACCAGATATCCTTAGGGGATTCACCATATGGATTCTCTAAAAAAGGGAATCATGTCAAATTTTTCCTGTTATAGAAGGTGGTTTCAAGTGTGATGTGAGAGGAGGTGATGAGGAATTTTTTCACTTATCCTTTGAATGTACATCCCGATGTAGGGAATTTGTATAGGGGCCTTTACTGGCGGGTTTGGTGGGATATCAAGAGGTAGAGCATGGCCGAGGTTGTCTCTCTATGTCTCACATGTCAGCATGTGAAGGCTTAACACCAGGTTTTGATAGTTTTTTTGCAACCTCTTGATATCCCAAAGTGGAAATGAGATGGAATATCCATGGACTTTTGGATAGGGCGTCCATGGACAGCGAGATTCCATTATTCCATCTGGGTGATAGTTGACCAACATTCCAAGTCATCTTACTTCCTTACTATCTTGGAGCAGAGTTTGGAAGAGAGTTTGGTGCATTTTTATGTGCATGATATCTTCCAAATTTATGGGGTTCCTTCGATGCTTGTCTCCATATAGGTTGCCCGGTTAACATCATAGTTGTGGAGAGGTCTACATAAGGAATTTGGGACCTAGTCAAGGATGAGTATAAAATTTGACCCCTAAACGGATAGGGATACCTAGTGCACTATCTAGGTGTTAAAGGATATGTTTTGAGCTTTCATGTTAGGCTTTAGATGAAGCTGGGTGAATCACATACCTTTGGTAGAGTTTTCTTTTAATAATAGTTATCACTATACTCTCAGTATGAAACCTTTCGAGGATTTGTATAAGAGACATTTAAGATTAGCCTTATGTTGGAATGAGACCAGTGAGGCATCTCTAGTTGGGTTAGAGATGGTGCAGGTGATGCCAGAGAAGGTCTAGGTGATCTGTTTGTGGATGAGGATAGACCAGAGTAGAAATAAATCTTATTTATATTGACGTTGTAGGTTTTTTGAGTTAGATTAGGGAGATCATGTTTTTCTAAGAGCCTCCCCATGATGTGGAATACAAAGATTTGATCAGGGATGTGAGCTATACCTGAGGTTTATACGGATGTTTGAGATCCAATAGGGGGTTAACATGATTTATTAACACCTAGTCTTATCCCCACAGTAAGAGCAGATGCATGACATATTCTATGTGTCATAGTTGAGGAGATACATATATAATCCTACCCATGTTGTTGATAGGGGAGAGCTAGAAATCGAGGATGAATCCACCTTCGAAGAGTACCTGGTAGAGATCAAGGACCCATTGTAGAGGATTTTTCATGTATTGATTATTCCCTTGGTTCTCATGCTATGGTAGTATGGGGGAATGCAGTAGATATCTTGGGAGCAGGAGAGAAAGATACAAGCTCAATATCTGCACCTTTTTTTAGTTTTTTCTTTTTAGGGATACAATTTTTTTTAATGAAGGAATATAATAGAGAATATGTTTTTTACTTTTAAGGATTTGAAATATATTAAAGAATATTTTCAAAATCTAGGTGTTGATACAGTGCATGATTCTAGGGCCCTATGAGCCCAGAATTAATTTTAAAAAAATATTAAATATTTTTTATATCATGCATGCACAGTTTTGAATAATGATATAATATCTCATGAAAAAAGTATCCCATTCGAAATATGATTCCATGGTGGAATCTGGATCATGGGGTTTACCATAGGCCTGACCAAAATTTGGTCTGTACCAGACATTCAGATGAGGCATCCATTGGAGGGTGCTTTTTAAATTAAAGTATATGATTAATATTTATTTTAATTTAAATTAAATAAATCAAATCATCTATAAATATGTAATTATGAAATATAGTTAGGGTTAGTCACATAACCTGGGAGGTTTTTGATAAGATCTCTGATGACCTTTATTAGAGAATCAAGACCACGTGATGCTTGGTGATCAGATCAAGGTGAATCGACCGACAACAAACAAAGTGGATATTCCCATCACTAGTGAATGTGTTATTCACCAAATATCGATCCAATATTGAGGTAGATCTCATAAATTTTGGTTTCTTCCATTTATTAAATTACTGATTATGTTCTTATATTCTATTCTTTGATCTGCAATTAATTTTAATCATTTCTTGATCCCATGTATTGGAATTAAATTATTATTTATTTTTTCCTTATTATGTCATGGTCTCACACTGGTTTCTACATTATGAATTTATTGAATGATAATTCTTGGATTTATAGTTTTATCACCATTCTTATGGTTCTTTTCCCTATCGTTCTTTGTGTTATTATTCATTGTCCAATTGGGCCACGGGTTGACATTTCTGGGTGGGACCGAGCATGATCAGACTTTCGGATTCATGGTGATTGGGAGGAAAATATATGGGATATAGATTTTTAGATGGATATAGGTTCTTTTTGAGATATAATTAATGATTTTATATGGATATGAGATCTATGAAAAATCATTAGTGATGGGAGGTGTATGGGATGAATGACAGACCATCATATAAGTTCATATTTCGATTTACGACCAATAGAGGGATGTAATCGATGGCCGCAGAAGATTACCACCATTTTTAAGTGGTGAAATGGTGGATTAAATGATAGGATAAAAGATCTTGTGGACACATGAAGCAATAATATTTGCTAAAAAAAATGTTACTACATGTCGTGTAATCTAACAAACACATGTCGTGCATCCCCACCTAGCTGTGATGACCTGGGTTTTGAGGAAGATAAGAATCACATGCTATGTGGATGGGACAAATTCTATGTGAACCTCCCTTGGATTAAATGTTGTGTGATATCTATAGACACCTAGGACCCTATGTGGGAGTACGCGTCATGTACTTTGGGAGAACATAAGCATTGTTTGACAAACACGAGAACAACCATGATCACACTTCTCATCCCTAGGAGGTTGAGATATGCTATGTAGTACCCTTACATTCCATGTATTACTACAAGGCTATAAATCCTTATACTAATGAGGATACCACTAGGAGGTTAGGGGAGGTCACACGTCGTGTGACCCCCTTACCTATCGTGTACTTCTCTATGAAATTTATACCTTTCATATCTTATTTATTTTAACTTGAATTTTGGATCACGAGTAGCCTATCCAGAGTTTTTTTTATATAGAATTTGATGGTTTATTTTATGGTGTATTTTGATATATGATATGATATTTTCGATGCACGAAGATCCTTTTATGATGCTCGACTATGATAGTGATCAGACAGTGATTATGAAGGATTATTAGAGAGAGGCCGGAGTTGTACCCCCTTGACAGACTAAGGTGTTATTCCTATAACTACTAATTAGTACCCCCTGATGGACTAGGGCATGGGTCCTCTAATTACTAATTGGTACCGCCATGTGGACTATGGCATGGGTCCTCTATCTACCTATTGAGTGGTACCCCCATTATAGACTTGTGCATGCGTCATCTACCAACTGAGTTGTCCCCCCTGAACGGACTAGGGAATGGGTTCTCTACCTACTAAGTAGAACCTCTTATAGACTAGGACATGGGTCCTCTCTCTACCTACTATGTGGTACCCCCTTACAGACTAGGGAGTGAGTCCTCTGCCTACTGAGTTTTACTCCCCTTATGGACTTGGGCATGGTTACCCTGTCTACCTACAGAGTGGTACCCCCTTACGGACTAGGGTGTGGGTCCTATATCTACCTAATGAATGGTACCCCATTTATATACTAGGTAATTGGTTCTCTACCAACTGAGTGGTACCCCCTTATGGACTAGGGCATGCATCATTTACCTAGTGAGTGGTACCCCCTTATAGACTAGGTCATGAGTCCTCTACCTACTGAGTGGCACCCCCCTTACGGACCAGGGTGTGGGTCCTCTACCTACTGAGTGATACCCCCTTATAGACTAGGGTGTGGTTCCTCTAACTACTATGTGTTACCCCCTAATAGACTAGGTAATGGTTCCTATACCTACTGAGTGGTACCCCCTAACGCACAAGGGTGTGGGTCCTATACTTGGAAGTTATGCCCCTCCTTGACTATGTGACACAATGGAAAAGTGTAGGTCCTATACATGGTTAATTATTCAGATAGACACATGAGATGTTGGGAATCAATGATGGGGCTTTGGAACTATTGGAAGACTCATCATCCTAGGCTGGGCTATGAGATAGAGATCCCTTCTCTTTCTCAAATGGGATTCTTATATGAGCATATATATCTATGTCGTTGGGTTTCATTTCCATCTTTCATGGGATGATCTTACTAATTCTATAACGTCTTCTATCACCCCTATTATTTTTTTGGTTCCTTCTACTGGGTATGTATATACTCACCCCCCTACAGGGTACTTTCCCACACGTGTCATGTCTTATGCAGATGACAGATCAACGATGATTTTATAGGAGCATAGGGATACATGTGTTCATTTGACCATGTACGATGGTCAGGACTTGGAGATCTAGATTTAGTATCTCTTAACATTTATTTTCTTATTGTTATGAGGTTGGAATATCTTTTTTGGGTGGATGTGTATTTTTCCCTTTACTTTTCAGATGACACCATCATACTGTTTTATATTCCCTAAAGGTTATTTCATGCCTGGTTTCTACTCTACATGTTATTAAATTTTATTATTACTCCTATGCACTTTTATATAGAGATGTTCAGATTTATGCATATAGGTACTTTATGCAAAATCCACCCATTTTATTCATGCCTTTCAATGCTTTTCACTATCCCCAAGCCTATAGAGACGGGCTTGGGGTTGTGGCGGGCCGATCTTTCGTAGGCCATGTGGTCCCTAGTGGGTCAGGTCATTAAGTGAAGTTATAAAAGGTTATAGGCATGAATAAGTTTCTGAAATAGTTTATTAACATAGTTATTTATTTTATACCAGAGGTTAGAGTACATTCAACTAAGAGGGATTAAAGGTAAGGGTTTTTGCATATCGGTTTTTCATGATTGAGCTACGATGTATATTCACCAACTATTTTTTTGTGGTGTATATATTATCCACGAATTTATTTTATTATAATTTTTTATGAAATATAAATAATTTATAAATTCATATCTTGTTTTACCTTTCATGGGTCATCAGTTTAAAAGATATTGATGATGTAAGGGTGTTTCATCTCAATTTTCTTTCTTTGATATGTGTTTTGTTTTATGCACCTAATTTAATTTAAATGGTGTTTATAATACCTATTATATATATATATATATAATATCATGAAATATCTCTTATTCAGGTTATTTTATATTCAATTTTAATCCCTCTCTTTAAAGGGGTTTCTATAAAAATGTTTCAAAATCCATAAGGTATTTTCTTGACTCAACTCTTTCGCTTGAGCCATAATTATTCCTTTTGGACTACTATTATTGAAGATGGTTTGAAGATGGTAATATAATGACTTCTCTATCCAAGGAGAGAGAAAATTTTAATTTAAACCTTTTACCTTGATGAATTTATTTCTCAAAATTTATATATTTATTTAGCACAATTCGCATAATCTTTAAAGATAGTTTCACTTCCATGTCCATAATTTCC
Source organism: Viscum album (assembly GCA_963277665.1). Lineage (NCBI taxonomy): Eukaryota > Viridiplantae > Streptophyta > Magnoliopsida > Santalales > Viscaceae > Viscum > Viscum album. The sequence goes on from OY728163.1 coordinate 1,871,645,452, forward strand.
TTCCCATGTTATCCTTTATATTTTTAAACCTAATTATTTTTTATATAATGTGACCTTCATATTTCCCTCATCCTCTTTTCAATAGAAACTTTTTTAACCCTTTTTATTATGTGGGTTTTAAATAAGGGTATTTTAAAATATTCAAAAGGTTTAATTATCATGATCATATATTTTATCTTCTAATCAAATTTTCCTCTAAAATATTTATTTAATTTTATAGTCTATATTATTGAATATTATTTTTAAAATTTAAATTTTCAAAAAATTTCACTTCACCTTTTTAAAAATTACTTTTGAATGTGTTCAGTAACTTTTCTTTTATGACCATGGTAAAAATGTTTTCTAAAACAAACTATTTTACAGTTTTGTTCACCATTATGAGAAATATTATTTATGAATCATCCTTACTTTATTTTAAAATTATTTTCATATTTTTTTATTAATTATTTTGAAAATAAAATGAAATATTATTATATTTTTCAAATGTAAAATTTTAATTTTAAAAAGAAATTTCTGATTTTAAAATGGATTTTAAAGGATTTTGTTTTTAAATAAGTATTAATTATTTATATGACTTCTCAAATAATGCTTATGAAAACACAATTATTTTGTAAATTATTTTTCAAATTATATTTTTTTGGTTTTAAAATTTATTTTTTTAATTTTTATCAAGATTATAGTATTTCATTTTAAAGGAAACATTTTAAAGAGTTTTGAATTATTTCAAAAATAGATGTCTCTTCTTTTTTTTCAAATTGATTTATCCAATGAAATGGGTAATGCTTTACATTTAATGAGAAAATAATAGAAAATGAGAAATGATGATCTATCCACCATGGGAAACTGGAATTAATGACTAATCCACTAAGGGAAACAAAAAGTAATGCCTGATCTAATATAGGAAACAGGAAGTAATACCTAGTCTAATTTAGGAAATAAGAAGTAATCCATGGCACCCTAAGGGAAATAGGATGTGATTCCTTATCCACTATTTTATGAAATCTATAATCCTTTTTGTGCAAAATTTCTATGTTATATACCAATGATTATAATCCATGGATCCTATTTATTATAGCACACTCTTATGTTATGGGACATGATTTTTCATTTAAGATTATATTTCCTTCTATCATGACTTATGGAAAAATATTTTTGTTCTAGATTATTTTAATAGGATACTTATCCCTACTCATGTTTTCTCATATCTTTATGATCTAAAAATTTATTTCATTTTGATATGTTTTCCCCTGCTAAGAATTTTTTATTATCCCTTTCATATATTTCTATTCTTGATGTTATAAATATGGGTGTAACATATGATAATTATAGAACTCAGTGTAGTGTGGTTTGATAATGGAGAAATTTTCACAAGTAATATAAAATAATTTTCTTATGCAGTTAATCATCAAAGACACTACACCTATAGTTATTAGGAGTGAGTGATTTTTATGAGATCTAATGTGTAACATATGAAAATGATGTAAAATAAAGATATTTTTAGCTTGTTTCATCTCATTTGTTATCAAAATCTATGTGTAAAGTATCTGTTTTTATCCCTAGACCTGAGCGTGTGGGTTTGGGGTGCCTCAACATCAATGTGATGATATAACAAAATACAATAAAGCACAAAACTTTTACCATGTTTTGAGCAGTCAAACCATCTATATTAGTTTACAAACACTCAATAGATAAGAAGATTACTATACACTCACTCAAGAAAGAATCATTTCTAATGAGGAGTATAATTTTATCTCAAAAATAAAAAAAGAAAATAAATACAACTATGTAGGAGTAAAAATATATATATCTTCATCAAGATTTATAATATACTCATTATCATATTTAAAAATGGATTGATGTATCAACAGTATCCAAACCCTCCTTAGATTTCCCCAAAATCTCTCTCACGAATTCTTCCTCTCCATATATTCTTTATTCTCTCATCAATTGCTATTCTAAATAATCTCCTCTTTTCTTCCCTTATTTGATAATTTATCAATTAATAGGATATTTACAATTAATTCAAAGCATAAATTATCATGAAACATGTCATTTACCCGTAATATATTGTCTATGGCATACAATATAATCATACCATATCTCCCTTTCTCCATTTAAATCCACTAATTTCAAAGTATTTTGAAATTTCCAGAATATATTGACTTAACACCATTACAATGTAAACACATCCATTTCAATATAATGAATTCAAAATTTATACTCCTATAAAAACCATATCCTAATCCACACAGGACCTCAAATATTATGGCATGACTGAATATGAAATCTATATCTAATAATCACATTTCAATGTAACCATAATCATCATGTCATGATTTTTTTTTCATGGATCTCATTTTCATTATGATCCACAAATCACAATGTGGAACCCTAAAAAAAATTGTTAAGAAAATTATTCAATATAAAACCATGGGGTCTCATCATGGCATGTTCACACACAACACTTCATTTAAGATTCAGTCTTATGTAACACATCAAAGCATAATATTTTTCCATTATGGTGAAATCATTACTTTGTTTTTTCCAAAAAATTCACCAAAAAATAATCGTACTCCTAAAATAATAACCTTGAAAAATACAAGAAAAATAATAACCATCCTTGAACTAAATATATCATGAAAAAATATAATGTGAATTATGATGTGATTTTTTTTCATTGATAAAATCCTCTCTTAATCCCTAAAAACTCAATGAAACTCCCAATATGCAATTCTTAAATATGTTATAAGTATTTTGGAAGAGTTCTACTCACTTTTAGATAAACTTTACCACCTAATGTAGAGTTTATATCATCTGTTGAACCAACCTAATTGACATCTGTATATCCCAAAAACTATTGGTTTAATGTTCCTCTACAAAATAATTTCATGCCCATCATGCCTTTGATATACTAAATTATTATTTCCTCCACAATCATCTGGAATCATTTTTGATCACTTTGATAACTTTCTGCTTAATATGTATCAAATATAATTTATGACATTGATCTTATTAGGTATAATAAGCTTTTAATAATTTTCATATACTTCATTATATTGACCTTCCTATCATTATAATTCTTTTAAAACTTATCCCAGTAGAAACTAGTGTTGTAATAATATTTATTTCTTCCATGAAAATTATTTTCAATACTTAAAATAATTGGGTTATGGAATAAAATATCCATTCCTTTAATTTACAACCTAGAATCCAAGAAAAAGTGGCAATTCACTAATCATAGACATTTCAAAATCACTCTTCATAAAATTTTCAAACTCCATGCATCGATCATCTTTTGAGCCTCTAAATATTTTTCCATAGACATAAATCAACACCATAATCCTTTGATCAAACTCTTTTTCAAAATAGTGATTATGATCAACTCATCCCAGTTGAAATCTGCGATTTCTCAATAATTGATCAAGCCTATTATACCAAGATCTCAATTCTTTCCTCATCCCATAGAGTGCCTTCTTCAAATGACACACTTTTTTCTCATATTCATGTATGATAGATCTATTTGACTACTCAATATGCACTTCTACTACAATGACTCTATTTAGAAAATTTTATTTGATATACATTTAAAATACCTTTAAATTATTTTTCACAACTATGGATAAAAATAATTCAATCATCTCCAATATTAACATGGGAGAAAATGTCTCATCTATATAAATTACTTAAATTTTGGAGTATCATTTGTATACAAGTCATTATTTGTTTCAAATCACCATACCTTATAAATTTAGTTTATTCCACAAAAACAACATGTTTTTAATAAAAAATTTATCTTTAGGATTTTTAAAAATATACTGTGTTTGATTCTTCTCAATTTGGTCATGTTCCTCATTCATATACATAATTTACCTCTCATCATTAGAAAACTAATTAAAAATTTAAGACTCTACTTGAAATGAATGAATTTTTTGCATTAGATAATCCATCCTTCCTATTTGTACAAGGGATATTGTTAGGTCCACTAGGCTGAATACCCTGAGAGGGGGGGTGAATCAGGGTATGACTATTTTAAAATTAACGCTCGTTCTGATCTTGTTTCGCTGTTAAGAAAAACACTCTTCTCTCTCGTTGCTGCTGCACAATATAAACAGAAAGTAAAGCAAGCACAGGACACATCAATTTTACTTGGTTCACCACAAAGGGCTACGTCCAAGGAGCATACGCTGACAGGTTGTCGGTCGTACCAAGTCCACTAAACTTCACTAGCTGTGGATTACAATGTTCGGGCTAGATCACTTATATGCCCAGGCTCACTGCCTATACAATGTTTAGGGTCAGCTCACTGCTTTCCCAAGGGTCACTCCCTTTCTCTCTCTCTCTGGCTCACTGCCGGTGGAGAGGATCACCTTCTTCCTCTTCCTAAGCTCACTGCTCTTGGAAATAATCCACTCACAGTTTATAGACCTGTAGGTCTCTTCATTTTCATGAAAGAATGCATATTCTCCTGTATGTAGATGCTCTGTTGAAGTTCAACTTTCATCTGTAGATGAATCTCTCGTTGCACCGAAGGAATCGGGCAAACATCCAGCTTCCACGCAGCCCGAAAAACACTGCTAGAACAAACCCTTACTTGGCGCGCAAGTCAATCTCGGCGCCCAAGTATCGGCGCACAAGTCACAACGGGCATGCAAGTTCACCAAAGACACTTGCGCGACGCAATCTTCCCCAACTCCAAACTTGCGTGACTCTCTTCCTTTTACGCCCAAATCAATATTGGCGCGCAACTACCAACTGGCGCGCAACTTCTAACACTGGCGCACAACTTCAACCACTGGCGCGCAACTTCACTTGCGCGACCACCACACTCACCTGCGCGACCACCACACCTGCGCGACGGGAGCTCTGATTTCTCAAAGTGTTGAACTCCGGTAAGAATGAGGAGGGGTGGTCCAGTATTTATAGGCAATCTGACCACCCTGCGCGACAGCGCGCAAGTCACCTGCGCGACCCAGTTTCGGCGCGCAAGTCCCCTGTCATTTAGACACTTGCGCGACCAACTCCCAAACTTGCGCGAACCTTTTTCCTTAGCCATATTTTGATATTCTGATCTTGAAAAACATATGGCACGCAAGTTTCCTATACTCCAAGTCCTCGTCGTGCAAGTCCCTTTGCCAAAAACACTTTTCTTCATTTGTCGATTTTCAGGCCCAAAAATTTGGCAAACACTGGAAAACGACGCCACCTTGTATCTGTTCTTTTGTACCGCCTCCAGATCATCCATTCCTTTTATCGACGTTCTTGAATCAAATATGGATCGTTGACCACAGCTCTTGAACTCGACATTCCACCATGAAATCCTCTTTGTCAACAAATTTGTATGTCATCGTTTTGCTTTGTCAACAATCACCACTCAGATGTCCACTTTGTCAACAAACACAATCACCTCAAAAATGCTTCAATGATACCGTGAGGGATTTTTGCCCAACAGATATCCATAAAAAATAATATCCTTTTCATAAATTTATACTATACTTATTGATTTTATTATTTTTGATTGAATTGAACCAACATCCTCATGAGTCATATTTTTATCTGAATCAACATCATCCCCTTTAACTCCCTAAAATTTACTCAACTTGATACATTTCTCTTTAATAATATTCCAATTGCATTGTTGTAAAATCACTACATTCTCTAAAATAATTAAATCTTATATTTTGGTAATTTTTACAAGAATTTTTATTGTAGCATTTATATGCTTTTCTATATGAAGAGTAGCTAAGAAATATTCCATCATTCCATTGACATTTAAACTTTTAGAGGCTATTCTCCACTAAATTTGTTGAACTTATTAAAATCATAGCCTAATCCACATATGACTTCTAAATATTTGGGAATAAATAAATCTAAAACATATATGTGGTAATCACATTGTGGCATAACAATAATCATTATGGAATAGTCCTGTATTTGTGAACCTACTTTATAGCATGATCCATAAATTAAAATGAACATCTATACACAAAATTTTTAATAAAATTATACAATAAAAACTAGGGGGTTCCATTATGGCATGGTCCATTATCCATAATACAGAGAGCTAGAGTCAACTTTAAATAATAAATCACTACATAATCTTTTCCCATTATAGTGCAATTATCTCAGTTCCATTTTCACCAAAAATTCACCAGAAAATAATCATGGTCTATAAATAATTACCACATCATAATATCCAAATCACAATATCCTGATTTTCAATAAATATGTCACAATGTGATGTAAATTGCATTAGAGCTTAATTTTTTTCTTCATGGAGAAAAAAACATCTCTATCTTCTTTTAAACTCTATAAAACTTCAAACTCCAATTCCTAAAACTTTTATGAGCCTTTTAAAATTATTTACAACTATTTTTTTCAAAAAACATAACCAAAAATTTTACACTTGAAATTTTATAACAATTTAATTTATTTTCCTATTTATAGATAAACTCAAGTTTCTAGGGAAATTCTATCAAGTGATATCCCTTGATTTTTTTCCACTTTGATTGTTGCTTTGATTTTAATTTAACTCTCACTACTGGAAAAACAGCCTATACCCACGGTTTTGGGAACTGTGGGCTGGAACGGCGTCGGGATAGGTCCCCAGCCTATACCCACGGTTTTCCAAAACCGTGGGTATAGGTGTCCTTCCACCATGTCACCGAAACATATCCAATTGTCATGGTGTCAACGGCTTTTACCCACGGTTTCAAAACTGTGGGTATAGGTCCTAAAATAATGCAGGCGCCGAGTTTCGATCTCGCGACCTCTCCGCTACAAACACCGCATCTAACCACTACCCTAACATCACCTATATGTATATATATATATATTTAGTTAAATATATTTATAAAAACCGTGGGTATAGAGGGAAGAACCGTGGGTATAGGATTCCCGCCAAAAAAAATTTCTTTCCCGCGGAAAAAAAAAATTTCCCGCGCACGCAAAAAGTGACCTATACCCACGTTTTTTCATAACCGTGTGTATAGGAATTTTGGCCCAGACCTATCCCCACGGTTTTCCCCAAAACCGTGGGGATAGGTACCCCTATACCCACGGTTTTGGGAAACCGTGGGTATAGGTCACTTTTCAGGACCTATCCCCACGGTTTGGGAAAACCGTGGGGATAGACCCCCCTATACCCACGGTTTTGGAAAACCGTGGGTATAGGTCTTCAATAGACACCTATACCCACGGTTTTCCAAAACCGTGGGTATAGGGGGGGTCTATCCCCATGGTTTTCTCCAAAATCGTGGGGATATGTCCATTTTCCAGTAGTGCCTTACCAACAAGTATAGGAGTGTTTTGAGTCTCATGCATCACTGATTCACATATTTTATTATAGCATGTGTGTGTGTGTTTAAATAGTATTATTACGCATGATTAAATTTATTTTGAGATGAACTAAAATGAGAAAAGTTCCATGTTAGTTAAAATTTCATGAATAAATATGTGATATTTTCTCAAATAGTTATTGGTGAAAATTCGATTATCTGTAATGGATGATATTTCATCATGATATTTTTTAGTTCTTAAATTAATGGTAAAAATGATTAAATGTCATTGATGTTGTTATTTCTATGATTCATTAAAGATAATTTCATTATAGTGCCTATAGTATTGTGAAATATTTTATGAACTTGCCAATGTGTTGTTATGTTTTTTGATATGATTCCATGTTCTTTATAATGAAAGAGGGGTGATTCATGATGTTTTTATTGTAATAAAAGAGAAAATATAATATGATTTTATGTTGCATATGTTAAGTTTAAGTGGAACAACATGCTTATTTGGAAACTGTGAGTTATTTGGGATCATTTTAAGAGTTTATTATCAGTGATATTTGGATATCATTGATTAAAATCCATGCTAAAATGATATAAGTATGAAGCATGTTTTTTTATTAGTTTGTGTTATGTTTATTGACGTGGTTCCCGAAGATATATTGGATTAAAAAGTACATTTCAAATGTTTTTCATGAATCACTCCTTCCAATGATACCACAGTAAGGGGAGAGAGAGAATGACCCCCTCTGAGTCCCACCTCTAGTAAACCCCAGGTTAGCAACTATCCCCGAGGGTATAAAAAATTAATACATGGGAGATATTTCTTTCTATAATAATGTAAGATCGGGAGATAAGATGAATAATAGACAATAAACTCCATGAAATGATATAAAATAAATACAAACCATCCTACAATGCATTATAAATAAAAAATATACATATAAAAGTCTATCATCAAAGTAGAAACTCAAAAATTTAAATTTAGTGAAAGATGAGCAAGTGAATGGAAAAGAATGTGCCTTATGCACCGCTGGATTTTAGAAATATTTTGATCGTTGTATATGAGATTCCAGCATTTGCCGCACCCGGGTTGTCCAGAGTTTTGGGCTTCCGAAGCCTTACAGCCTCTGACGTTCTGCGTTGAGGCTCTAACAGATTTATGAAGGATTTGTGTTATTTTACCAGATCCTTCGGGCGTTGGCGATTTCATCTATGCCTTTGGTCGATGGAAACCAATTTTGGAAGGGATTCATCGAGGGCAGAGGTATGGATCTCATTACTAGGCTTGCACCTATCGTTTCAGAATGAATACTTCCTGTGTGAGATTGGGAACTCGATCGGTGTCTTCTTATGAACCGATGAGAGAACCCTTCGACTCGAGTATGTGGTAGTTGTGTGGATCTGTGTCGATCTGGATCTCGCTACTCCTCTGCCATTGAGGATTGCTCTCAGAGGGGAAGAAATGTAGGCATAGTCTCAACCTATGGCTTAACCTTCAACACCGTTTTTTGTTCGAGATGTCAAATTCAAAGGAATTCATTGTCTGCCTACCGTAGGCATCGTCAGAAATGAACAACAAGCTATAAGCCATAAATCTGGTGCCATGATGGAGATTCGAAGTCACAAATAACCATTGTATATGATAAGATCAGATCCACCGAGGTCAAAGTTGTGTCAATTCCTGTAGATCTTCATTTTGTTGTTCATGAAGAGGGGTTCGTGGCCGATAGGGTTACTATTCCCTCCAATATTGATGATACTCTATTCATGGCTCTGATTCCCTCTAGTCAATCTTGTGCTGGGTTTGTTTTTCCTCATCTATGAGAACCAGTTTCAGCTTATCTTCAGATATCTCTGGGTAATAGTGTATTATTTGATTCTTGAAGGAACTCGACTAGTCTTCTTATTAATAAATGTTTTTCAAGGGTGTTTTTTGGGTGTGATCCATTGGTCAGAACTCCTATTTATCAGTTGGAAGATCTGGGCTCTCCATCCATTTGAAAAAAATGCATCATGCTCTGTGTAATGGGACACTACATTAGGGGATAGAGGAGAATGGATTACAAGAGTTGGGGTCACAAACTTAAGAGTGTCTGAGAGAGGCTCTCAAGCCTTCTGGTTCTAACATGAGAGGGCCGACCTTTTCAAAGCTGGAGCTGAAGCCACTCCAAATAGATACAGATCCCATCGTTAGTTCCTCTCTTGTTCTGTCAAACCATTTCAATACCCAGCTACTGGTCCCAATGGAATTTTCCCTTGAGGATTCCATAATTTCTTCTATGGCTATCGAAGTTTTCACCATGGCTCATGCCAAAAATTTATCAAAGTTATCCTTCAAGCAATACTAAAGGCTTGGTGTCGCCTAGGGCCAAATCCAGGCACCCCCAGAATCAATGATATCGATCATTATTCGGAATTCTCGGGGCCTAGTGGCATGGGTTAAATCTGATTTTCTTATTTCTAAGCTTTTAGGCATGAAATCGTATGTGGTTGTGATTCTAGAACATAAACAACACCGGTAAGAAATAACTAACTTTGCTGAGAGTCTTGGCCTGCTGGTATTTTTGCATGGTGATCCGATCAATCATCCTATTTGGATCTTCTAGAGGAGTAATGTTTCAGTGGATCTGTTGGAGGTATCTAGTCAACATTTATCTATGAAGACCAGTGAGGGCTCCCAGTTTTGCCTCTTCTCCTTCGTCTATGCCAAGTGTGAGGCTAGAGAGAGAGAAACCTTGTGTTAGAGTCTAGAAAATTTTGATGAAGGGAACTCATCATGGTTTGTTGGGGTGGGGGGGGGATTCTAATGTCATTATGGATCTGTTGGAGAAGAAAGGAGGAAGATTGGTTCCCAATAATGACCATCAAACCTTTGCGTCATGCACCACCCGCAATGGTTTATTGGATTTGTTTTTTTTTGTTTGCAAATAAAATTTCCCTAGTGAAACAACCAAAGAGGCCATCGATGAACCTAGTGTAGATTAGACCAGTGATATTTCAATATTCAGACAATTTCCTCTATTCTGAATGCAAGGGTGGAACATCTGGTGTGTGATTTGTGGGACTATTATTCCCTCATTCAACTAGAACAAGGATAAATGAATAATAGGTGTTTTTACTATTCCAATCAATGTAAAATGGATATGAGTTTCTATTCAATGGTGCTTTTATCTTTGACAAAGCCCATGCAAGAAGGATGATGGGTGGGTTTACACAAAAAAAATTGAGGAGACTCAAAGAAGACCTGCAAAATTGGTACAATGACAGACCCAATCATTAATGTAGGAGATGAAAGATGAAATTGATCATTGTAGATGGTGAATTCCCCTTACCTCAATGTGAGGTGGGGATACTCTTTTATAGATGAGTAAATCTAATTACAAGGCGGGTAAGTCCGATGTGGGACTCAGAAATACCCATTTAAACTTAAATGGGGTCCAACACTCCCCCTCAAGCTGGACATGCCCAGATTGGATAGAGTCCCACAAAGAAAACAAAGATGACAAGACACAAGACACATGACCATCTCATACTCCCCCTCAAGCTGGGCCATGGAGGCTGTGAATACCCAGCTTGGTAGTGAGAGACTCAAGACGAGCTCCTGGGAGACCTTTGGTGAAGAGATCGGCAAGCTGATCCGCCGTCGGGATATGGCCGAAACCGATATGGTGCTACTCCAGATGGTGGCGGAGAAAGTGACAGTCCACCTCGATATGCTTGGTCTGTTCATGGAAGACGGGATTCGAGACAATCTTCGTGGCGACCTGATTGTCACACTAGATATGAGCATGAGTCGATGCGGGGAAACCGAGCTCATGGAGGAGATGACGAAGCCAGAAGATCTCCGTAGTGACTGTGGCTATGGCTCGATACTCGACCTCAACACTCGACCGGGAGACGAAAGTCTGCTTCTTGCTGCGCCAAGAGATGAGATTTCTGGCGAAGAACACAGCGAAACCCGAAGTAGACTTACGGGTAGCGAGGCAACCGGTATAGTCCGCATCACAGAAGGCCTCAACATTCATGTGAGCATGATGTAAGTACTGAAGGCCACGTGCAGGGTCTTTCTTGATGTATTTGGCAATGCGGAGAACATCATCCCACTGAGATCTGGTGGGATGCTCCATGAACTGACTGACTTTGCCAACGACAAAGGCAATGTCGGGACGCGTCATGGTGAGGTAGTTGAGTTTACCGACTAGACGTCGATAGCTCTCGGGATGAGGAAATGGTTCCGAGTCGGAATGAAGGGAGCGTTCCCCAGGCTCAAGTAGAGTGTCCACTGCGGTGGCGGTGCTCAACCCGGCATCCTGCAAGATATCAAGAGCATACTTGCGTTGACAGAGAGAGATAGTGTCTGCAGTCCGGGAGACCTCGATGCCAAGGAAGTAAGTGAGGGGACCAAGATCCTTGGTGTGAAAGTGCTGGTGAAGATGCGTCTTGAGGCTGATGATGCCTCTGGAGTCACTCCCTGTGATGATGATGTCATCAACATAAACCACAAGCAAGATACAGCCGTGCGCCGTCGTACGGAAGAAGACTGTGTGATCTTTCATACTCCGAGAGAGGCCAAAGGCTGTGACGACAGTGCTGAAGCGGCCAAACCATGCTCAAGGAGACTGCTTGAGGTCGTAGAGGGAGCGACGAAGACGGCAGACATGCCGGTCGGCACCAGAGGCAGAAAAACCAGGGGGCTACTGCAGGTAGACTTCTTCATCAAGAAATTCATGGAGAAAAGCATTTTTAACATCCAGTTGATGAAGCGGCCAGTGATGATGAGCAGCCAGAGAGAGAAAAAGGCGGACAGAGGCCATCTTTGCGACTGGAGAGAAGGTCTCAAAGTAGTCGACGCCATACGTCTGGGCTAATCCCTTTGCGACAAGCCGGGCTTTGAGGCGGCAAAGAGAGCCATCGGGATTGAGACGGATCGTGAAAATCCATTTACAGCCGACCGCCTGTTTGCCTGCCGGAAGTGGAACAAGATCCCAGGTATGATTTTCATCCAAAGCTTGTAATTCATCCCTCATGGCGGCCAGCCACCCAGGGTGAGATTTTGCTTCCCCAATTGTCCGAGGAATCGACACGGTCTCCAGCGCTGACAGACCCATGTATGAAGATACAAAGAGAAGAGTAGTCTGACAGGAGCGAGTACCTTTCCGGAGCGCAATCGGTACATCCTCGGGAGCTGTGATAGGAGCATCGGACGAAGCAGGAACAATGGTGTCCTCAGCCGGGATGGGAGGTACAGCGGAAGGACGACGAGAGTAGGTCTGTCCAAAGAGATGACCGGTCGGAGGAGACACCAGAGGCGGGTGAACTACGAGCGGAAGAGAGTCATCGATGGTAGTGTCGGGATAAGGAGAGGGGAGAGTGAAAGGAGAGTTCTCGACAAACGATACGTCGGTAGAGGTGATATACCGGCGGAGGTCTGGAGAGAAGCATCAGTACCCGCGCTGAGTGCGGGAATATCCGAGAAAAAGACATCGAAGGGATTTGGGAGAATGTTTGGAGAGATTGGAGCGAGTGTCCCGGACATAACAGAGACATCCGAAGACGCGGAGTGGATGAGAGTGAGGAGGACGATCGGGGAACAGGTTATGAAAAGGAGTCTCCCCCTGAAGGATGGAGGAGGGAAGACGATTGAGAAGGTAAGTAGCAGTGAGGATGGCATCCCCCCATAAGAGAAGAGGTACCTGGCGGTGGAAGAGGAGGGCACGAGCGGTTTCCAAAATATGCCGGTGTTTCCACTCGGCCACCCCATTTTGCTGAGGGGTATCAGGACAGGAGGTCTGGTGGATGATGCCGTGAGACCGCATGAACTGCTGAAAGTGAGTGGATAAGTATTCCCGCCCATTGTCAGATTGGAGACATTTTACAGGGATAGAAAACTGTGTCTGGATCTCATTGAAAAAGGTCTGAAAGGTGGAGAGAACCTATGTCCGTTCTCGAAGAAGGTAAAGCCATGTCATTCGGGAATAATCATCAATGAAAGAAATGTAATATTTATACCCATATTGACTTGAGGTGGCACATGGACCCCATACATCGGAATGAACCAAATCAAAGGGTTTGGCGGCCCGGGTGTCAACTCGAGGAGAATAGGATGTGCGATGATGTTTCGCAAAACGACACGACTCACAAGGAAAAGATAAATGGGGACTAATATCGGGGTAGAGTTGATGAAGAGCTGAGGCGGAGGGGTGACCCAACCGAGAATGGAGATCTAGGGCACGAGTAGGGATAGATGCGCAGGCGATGGAAGGCGGGCCATCGAACATTTACACCCCATCCCGAAGCTGGCCTCTACCAAGTTCCCGGTTCGTCGTCCGCTCCTGAAACAAAACAGAAGACGAGGAAAAGATAGCATTACACTTGAGGTCCTTGGTCAGCTTGTTGATGGAAAGCAGGTTAAAAGGACTCTGAGGTACATGAGCCACCGAGGATAGGTGAAGGGAGGAGGTGAGGGAACAGGTGCCAAAGCCGGCGATGGGGAGAGTGGACCCATCAGCAACAGTGATGGCTGAGGATCCACTATAGGGACGGTAGTTGGAGAGAATACATGCATCCCCGGTGAGGTGGTCAGACGCACTTGAGTCAAGAATCCATGCAGGGGAACCGTGACTGACAAGAGCAGTGTGACCACCGGAATGGGCAAGCGAAGCTGATGAAGAACCCGGCACGGAGGTGGTCCGGTAATCGTGAATCAGCTGGATCTCAACCAGGGATAGATCCAACGATGGGGGAAGAGCAGCATCAGGTGAGGACGCATTGCGGATCACAGTCTGGCCCTGGCGGGGGTACAAATCGGGACGACCATGCAGGACCCAGCAACGGTCGACCAGATGGCCGAGCTTGCCGCAGTGCTGGCAGAGGGGGCGAGGTCGGCCGTTTCCACGGTCGTGCCCCCGAGGGCCAGTAGGGCGACCACCGCCACGTCCGAGGAGCGCAGTGTGATCAGGGATGGGGACGGGTGGTGCAAGGGCCGGATGAGCCTTCTGCATGTGATGATAGATCTGCGGGATATCCAGTGTAGACGGGCTGGCTAGCATCTCAGTGGCCGTCGTGGCGTAGTCCGGTGCGAGGTCATTCAGAAGATTGAAGAGGCAGAGTTGGTCCCATTGGGTCTGCGCTTCGGCCGGAGTTTGATGAATAGGCCAGAGTTCCTGCAGTTCGTCGCGGAGACCCTTCCATTCCATGAAGTAGTTTGGGAAGGTCCGATCCTGCTGGCGGATATGGGAGAGACGCAGTAGAACGTCGGATACCCGAGCCAAGTTATTGGTCTCAGAGAACATGACAATCAAGGAATCCCATAGCTCTTTGACTGTGTTGGCAGTCCTGGTGACATCTTTCGTGGAGCGGTCCATGGAGTTGACCAGTAAGGCGAAGATTTTGTTGTCCGCCAGCTGCCAAGAGTCAAACTTGGGGTCAGTGATATCGGGTGGGGGTTTCTCAAGATGAGAATGAAACCCCATGCCGCGGAGGGACATCAAGACCGTCTTCCGCCAGACGGAGAAATTAGTGGCATCCAGCCGGTCATCAACAAGCCGGGAGGAGGCCGTGATCAGGGACAACAGAACGGAGGACGCGTCCATGGAGGGCGGGCGCTGGTCCGGTTCGCCGGGAGTCGCGCAGTGGAAGGGAGGCGGCCCAGAGATGTCGCCGGAGGGAGCAGCGACAGGGGGTCGCGCTCAGGATGGTGCAGCTGGGCAGGGGCGCCGCGTGGGCGCAGGCGCTGCTGGTGCTAGGGCGCGGGTGCTGGGCAGGAGCGTCGCGGGGCCGAGGGCGGTGCTGGATCTGGGCGCGCCAGAAGCCGGAAGCCGGGGCCGGGAGCCACGCCGGGAGAGGGCGCTGGTAGGGGAACCGCTGGGAGAGTGGGCCGCTGGTAGTTGCGGGATCCGGAAAGTCCGCCGGGAAGAGTGGAGAGGCGAAACCGCCAGGAGGGGGATGCCGGCGGAGAGTAGAGTCGGGCCGGCCGCGGTCGTCTGGAACTGCGTAGAATCGCGGCGGATGAGCGGCGTCGGCGTCTTGGATGGAGGTGCGCCGAGGAGATCGCGCACCAGGGAGGAGGCGCGATGGGGAGGGCCCTATCCGGAGAGGAGGGCCACGTCAGGAGCCGCGCGCCGGGGGAGCCTCGTCGGGGAGGGAGGCGCGTCTGGAGGAGGCACTACGGGCCGTCGGGTGCGGGAGGCCGCCGCCGAAGAGGAGGGCCGCGGCAGGGAGAGCTTACGCCGGGAGGGACGGGGAGGGCTGCGTCGGGGCGAGGAGCGCCAAGGGCGAGGCGCCGGGGCGAAGGCGCTGCTGCGCGAAGGGAGCCGCGCCGGGAGAGAGGGCCGCCTGGTAGGGAGCCGCGCCGGGAGAGAGAGAGGGCCGCCGGGAGGGAGGACCGCCAGGAGGGAGGACCGCCGGGAGGGAGGGCAGAGCCAGAGGGGGGGGGGGGAAGAGAGGCGAGGCCGGTCAGAACCGAGAATCCGCTGGGAGGGAGGGTCGGGATGAAGATCCCTCTGATACCATGTAGATGGTGAATTCCCCTTACCTCAATGTGAGGTGGGGATACTCTTTTATAGATGAGTAAATCTAATTACAAGGCGGGTAAGTCCGATGTGAGACTCAGAAATACCCATTTAAACTTAAATGAGGTCCAACAATCATTATAAGAGAAGGTTGAAAGATAACTGGGATGGGGACAGTTTTGGAACACTGGTAGAAATGAATAATTAACTTATTGTTTTTTTCCTAGAATAATAGAGAATTGTTCAAGAGAGATCTAGGGTGACTTGGCTTAGAGTGGGAGATAGAAATGTGGCCTTTTTTCAAGCCTTCATCAATGGAAGGTGAGACAATTTTTTTTTCTAATATCATAATGGAAGATGGATCTTTTACATAGGATATTGAGCTCATGGGAGGTATGGATTATGATTATTTAAAAATTTACAGGCTGATCCTAACCCATCCATGCATGAAGGCTACCCATCTGAACAAACCAACTTGTTCGATTTTCTACCAAGGGTGGTGTCCAATGAGGTGAAAAATTATTTGGAAAAAATTCCATATGAAGCTGAGATTTGGGAGGTAGTTTGGGCCCTTAACACTTAGAGTTCTTTGGGACTGGATGGATTTTTAGGGTCTTTCTACATCAGCGGAGATGGTGAAAGGGGAGTTGGTTGAGTCTATTTAGTATTTTTTAGAGGGGGAAATTCTCCTTGGGTTTGTTGTGCATCAACATTGATTCTCATTCCAAAAGTGAAATATCCATCTTCGTTCAATCAATATAGACCAATCAATATGTGTAATTTCCCATTCAAGGTCCTTGAAAACATTCTTAATAGAATGCTTTTGGTCCATCTTCTTCAATGGGTCTTGGGGATTCATCATGGTTTTATCAAAGGGAGATCTACTCAATCATCCATTTCCATGGTACATGAATTGGTAGGGGATATTAACATTAAATCACTTGGTTCCAATGTGGTGATGAAAGTTGACATGAAAAAAGCCTACAATAAAATGGAATGGAACATTATCATTTAAGTGATGGTGAACATGGGCTTATCTTGAGGGTCAGTGGACCTATTATTTAGAACATTCATCTCACCATGGCTAGCTATATCTTTCATGTGGAATAAATGCGAGGTTTTCAAACCCAACCGTGGACCGTGACGAGGAGAAACTCTTTCTCCCAACCTTTTCAATTTGGTTCAATACACCCTTAGCATATATCTAGAGGGGTCCTTAGTGGAAGTTTTCACCCATATCATGGTAGGGCCAATACCTCCGATATCTCGCATATCTTTTTTTCTGATGAAATTATATTATTCTTGAACTCTAACCGGAGAAACATTAGAGAATTTAACAAGATCATGGAAACTTACTGCAAGTGGAGTGGTCAAGACATCAACCAGGAGAAAAAGTAGTGTGTTTATCTCGAAATGGTGTTCAGAAAGAAAGGGGAAAAAGTTTGAGGTGGCACTAGTCATGAAAAATAAATCCTTCCCTATGGAGTATTTAGGAGCTCCTATCATGTTGGGAAGGGTTCAGATTCACCACTTTGATGGGATAGTTGGAAAAAATAATTCTCTCATTATAAATTGGAAGAATCGATTTTTGTCCTTTTGGGGGCACATCATGTTGGTTAATTGTGTCCTATCCTCGATTCCCATGCATATGATATCAGTACTCAACGTCCCAAAGTAGGTGTGGAAAAACATTGAAAATTTATTTACAGGATTCATGTGGGAATCACACAATGAAGGAATATTTCATTAGACTTTATGGGACATGCTGGGCATGGAGATGCAAGTTTTTGGAAAATAAATCATTTGTGGGAAAGGTTTATCACCAATAGATATGGACAAAATTAGACAGTTGAAGAAGGACTATCTATCGGCTCTGGCTCACAATTTCTAAACACATACCAGTGCTTCGCAAGCACTCCAAAAGGCTCATGGGCAATGGAAAAATAAATTTTTAGAATGGAAACTAGGTTGGTTCAATGCTTGGTTTCCCCATATATCTGACCCCTGATATTTCATTTTCCCAGGCTAGTAGATTCAAGACTTTCATTCAGGCCATTCTCACTCACCCCATCAACTGATGATTTTCGACAGCATCATTCTGAACGTGGAACGAGAGAAGCTTTTTTTTACGGGGTCAACATCGGGTGCATTATCGCATAAGGGATACCACTCAGTGACCTGAGGTCATGGGATACAATATGGGTGGAGTAAAATTTTATGGTGCAATGAACTCCCCATGAAATATAATTTTGTAGTACGACGTCTTCAGAACTAAGTCATCCATGCGGACAAATAGGTGGGGAAAAAGGGATCACAATGACATCCAAGTTCTTTTTTTGCAGTAATCACAAAGAGGAATCAACCAAAAATATCTTATTTATGAGTGAATGGGTGGTTGTATTCTAGAGTTATTTGAGAGAGGCCTTATGATGGGGAGTTCAGGTCGGAACACAAGTCTCCATCCTTTAAGCTTGGTTTTCAGGAAACCGAAAACAATGCTCCTAAATGGAAGGTGAGAGCAATACTTTTTGTTGTGAGATGTTGAAGTATCTAGAGTGAAATAAATGAAAGTTTGCATGGGGGCATGGTCTTCTCTTACCTAGGAATGGTGGTTAGTATTAGGGCCGAACTGGTCCCTCTCTTCAAAAATTGGGAGTCCACAACATCACTGAGAAAATTCATGGTTTGTATCCCTTATACTACAACCTTCTAGAATATTAACAGGCATGGGAGATGGGTGAGGTGGAATCCTCTGAGTAGTGGATTTAAACTCAATGTGGATAGATCATGTGTGTCTGGGATTATGCGGCAGGGGGGGGGATTCGCGACCCTTAAGGGGCAGTGGTCTTGGCCTTCAGTGATGGATTTGGGGTGGGATATTCCCTCATGGTAGAGGCTTATGCAATGTTGAAGGGTATCAAGATGTGCCAATCACACAACATTAAACTCGATTCGGTGGAAACAAACTCAACTATTCTCCATGGTTCGATGAGGGGGAAGCTTCAAATTCCTTGGATCATTGCCTAGATCATACACAGATGAAAATGACTTCTTGACTCATATGTGGTATTTAGTCATACTTGGAGTGATAAGAATAAGGTTGCATACTTCTTGGATTATAGGGTTACTAATGGTGATAAAAGTTTTTTGTTTTCCAGGATGACGTCTCTCCCACAGGAAAGTGGTAATGTTGCTAGGGTAGATGCACTTTGTATCCATTACTTTAGACCTCCTTAATTTTTTTCTTTTAGGGCACTACCTAACTAGAATTAATTAAAATTTAATGTTGGATGAAAAATACATATAAAAGTATCCAAAGTAAATACCAAAAAAAAGATAACGTAGGGACACAACAACTGTCCAAAGGTCTAAGTTAGTAATGTCCAACATGGTCCATTAAGTCCTCCTTGAAACCTGAAAGAAATTTTATATATGTAGGTTGATCATATTGTATACTTAGAAGGAAAACTAAAGTATCTATTTCACATGTGAAAAGAGCATACTAATGTACTCATGAGAAAAACAACAGAACCAAACAACACCTATATAGGTGTACTAACCAAAACCCCAACATCACCATGTTTTTCTCACTAAATAACACATCCAAGTATAATCATATAATATGAATCATATTGATGAAGGGTACCCCACACTGCTTTACCACTGATTTTCCACTCTCACACCCCAATGTCATACGTCCTAGTGCTCCCACCTCTTCTTAATAACATCACAACAAATCACATCACATCCCGCCCATAGACACTTGGGCTATCACATCACATATCTTGACCAGGGTAGTAGGGTATAGTGAACATGAATTACATCAACTTCATTCCATAATCCCACCACGAATGACCCCCACTGTAAGCCATCTCATCACATCTTTCTCGAACACACCTCATCCATCACATCTCATCAAATCACAACTCGACAATGGACTTTTAACTTTTGGCCATAACAGACCATGGCCATCACATGCCCATGCAAATGCACATGCAAATGCCCATGCACATGCCCATGCAATATAAAGAAATACTGCGTTTGGTGAGATTTAAACCCCTAACCTCTTGCATATTTTCCAAAGACTTTACCACTCCAGCAAACTCATCATGTGGTTAATAAACAGAATTTAATATACTTATATATACTAATTGAAAAAACAAATAATACATAACTAATAGATATAAACTCAATAATAATTAAACAATAAGCAATAATCAATAATTAATAACCAATAATTAATAATTAATAATTATTGATTTATTAGTTATTTATTGAGTTATTTATTATTATTTCATGTTTATTATAATAAATAACAAATAAATTATAATAATATTTACATAAATTATAAAATTATGAAAATAAAATAATAAAATAATAAAATTACGAAATTAAAAGAAGAAAGAATAAAGAATAAAGAATAAAGAATAAATAATAAATAATAATAAATAAGAAACAATAAACAATAATAAATAAATAATAAATAATAAATAATAAATAATAATAAATAAGAAACAATAAACAATAATAAATAAATAATAATAAATAATAATAAATAATAATAAATAATAATAAATAATAATAAATAATAATAAATAATAATAAATAATAATAAATAATAAATAATAATAAATAATAATAATAAATAAATAATAATAAATAATAATAGTAAATAATAATAAATAATAAATAATAAATAATAAATAATAAATAATAAATAATAAATAACAAATAATAAATTACAAGTAATAAATTACAAGTAATAAATTACAAGTAATAAATAATAATAAATAAAAAATAAAAAATAAAAAATAATAAATAAGAAATAAGAAATAATAATATACAATAATAAATAATAATAAATAATAATAAATAATAATAAATAATAATAAATAATAAATAAAAAATAATAATTAACAAATAACAAATAACAAATAACAAATAACAAATAACAAATAACAAATAACAAAAAGAAATAAGAAATAAGAAATAAGAAATAAGAAATAAGAAATAAGAAATAAGAAATAAGAAATAAGAAATAAGAAATAAGAAATAAGAAATAAGAAATAAGAAATAAGAAATAATAAATAATACATAATAAATAATAAATAATAAATAATAAATAATAAATAAGAAATAAGAAATAAGAAATAAGAAATAAGAAATAAGAAATAAGAAATAATAAGAAATAATAAAAAAAATAAAAAAAAATAAGGAATAATAAGAAATAAGAAATAAGAAATAAGAAATAAGAAATAAGAAATAAGAAATAAGAAATAAGAAATAAGAAATAATAAATAATAAATAACAAATAACAAATAATAGTAAATAATAAATAATAAATAATAAATAATAATAAACAAATAATAAATAATAAGTAATAACTAAACAAATAATAAATAATAAATAATAAATAATAAATAATAAATAATAAATAATAATAAATAATAAACAACAATTAATAATAGATAATAATACATATATAATAAATAATAAATAAAAAATAAAAAATAAAAAATAAAAAATAAGAAATAAAAAATAAATAATAATAACTAATAAATAATAATAATAAATAATAATAATAAATAATAATAAATAATAATAATAAATAATAATAACAAATAATAATAACAAATAATAATAATAAACAATAAATATTAAATATTAAATAATAATAATAATAAATATCACATAATTAATAATTATAAATAAATGAATAATGAATAATAAATAATAAATAATAAATAATAAATAATAAATAATAAACAACAAATAAGAAATAATAAACAATATATAATAATAAATAAATAATAATATATAATATATAATATATAATATATAATATATAATATATAATATAATAATAATAATAATAATAAATAATATATAATAAATAATATATAATAAATAATATATAATAAATAATAAATAACGAGTAACGAATATTATTATTAATAATAATAAATAATAAATAATAAATAATAAATAAATATAAATAATAAATAATAAATAACCAGTAACAAATAATAGATAATAAATAAATTAAAGTATATTATAAATAATAAATAATAAATAATAAATAATAAATGCAATGTAAAGACCCTTAAATTTCAAGGAATTTTTTTCTTCTTAAATTCTTTGGAATTTTACGAGTCTGTGGCTTCTGACGGCGCTTGATTCTGAGGCCTGGTGTGCCCGTAATCAATTTTCGAAGTTTAGCTCGGGTACATTCAGTGAACGAACGAGCGAGTTTTTCTAACTTTTGAACCGGTGCTCGGAATTAAAATCTGAGGGCACCGATGAGTTCGCAGCGCCGAGATTCGCTTAGGCGAAGCTTAACTTCAACCGACAAGGGTCGGACGAAAAAGATAAGTTTTTAGACTTTCAGAAAAAGATTTGTATATAATAAAATAACTATAAGTAATTTTATTCTTTTTCTTCCACCGTTGAGCGACAGTTGGCGGAATCGCAGTGTAACGACGATCAATAAATGAGAGCCATTTAATGACTCGTCCCTTTGGTTGTGTAACAACAACGCCAGTGTGTTTAATAGGTTCATTAATGAACCATAATAATGAACACAACGTGAGGATGAATTCTTTGGCAAAGGAATTGAGAACCCGCGGGAGGAAGCTCTGACGAAACGCCGACGACGCCGGCCTCCGACGAAGAACGACGAAGAACGCCGGTTCCTCGGAGATTGACGACGCGCCACCAAACCTCTTCCCCGCGGCCAGAGAGGAGACGCCGCTTCCTCCTTGGCACGCCCCGACGACGCCTACGATCCTCTTCTCCGCGACGCCGTGTACCGCGACGCCGACGATCGTCTTCCTGGTTGAGGTAGGGGTTTTGGTTTATATTTCTTTATGTGAATTATACTCTCGGCATGACGTATAATTGTTGGGAGTTGTTTGAACCACTAACGCGGTGGGTGCGGACCAACGAACAAGTCTGAACCCACCGTTATTCTGTTCTTGATGCGCGGAACGTTGGGCGGCGATGAAACGGGACCGCAACGGCGTTTGAAAGTCGTCGCCGTGAAGGGCGAGTCTCGAGACGACCACAGGCGCAGACGGGAGCAAGAACGGACCACCAGAATGACTCCGATGGCCCGCGGAGATCTTCGGCGGCGCCCCGGCGCGCCGCCGGCAAGAGCCCGCCGCGGCAGCGGAGGCCGGATCCCGCGGTCGCGCGGGATCCGGCAGAGATGCGGCGCTAGGCGCCGCGTCTGTGGGAAAAAGGGGCGACCAGGTCCCCCCCTGCTCGGCCGCTGGCCGAGCCAGCGCCCCCCACCCGGCCGGGGCGGGGCGGGTCGCGCGGATCGGGCCGGGTCGGGCCGGGCCCAGACCCCCCATTTCAGACCGCTTTCGGTCTTTCGCCCACATCTTGGGCTACGGACCTCCGATCGACGCACCGTCAGTGGCGTTGGGATCCTTGGATCGAGACGGTCGTTTCGTTATATTACACTCAAGGTTTCGGAGAATTTTGGGTACAGCCGGGTTGGTTCGAACACGAAACCAACCGGGCCCTCGGAGCGGAAACAGTTATAACTTGAGTTCCGGACGTCCGGTTGACGTGCCGTCGACTTTGTTGAATTCCTCTTAGTGAGACGGTTCTTTTGGCTTACTCCGCTTGAGGTTTGGGCGCAGCTAAAGTACGATCGGGTTGGTTTTAGCTTAAAAACCAACATGGCCCCTAGGACGGAAAAACCAATAACTCTCAGACCGGGCGTCCGATTAACGCACCGTGTGTCACGTTGGGTTTCTTTTGATGAGACCGAACTTTGTGACACATCAACTCTGGACTTCGTGACATTTGATGTGTCGAGCCCCTTGGCTCATGGAGCGGACCCTCCCGGAATCGAGCGTGCTGTGTGCGGGAACCCTAGAGCTGGCTGTGACTACATCGACTTCTGTACTGGAATCCTCCGTGGGTTCAACAGCGACGACTACCGTACTGGAATCCTCCGTGGGTTCGACGGGGATGACTACTGTTCTTGTATCCTATGTGAGTCCGGCAGTATTGACCTCTGTACTTGTATCCTGTGTGGGTCCGGCAGAGTACCTGGTCTTGTATCCTGTGTGGGTCCGACAACTTAGCTGGTCTTGTATCCTATGTGGGTCCGACAACTTAGATGAATCAGTGGCTACATCTGATCATCTCTATCGCCTTACAAAGTGTATACCTGTGTGAGCTGAGTCTTGATTCTCAATCTTATCATCGATGTGATTGAATTGCTTTACTTTGTGGACTGGGTTGTGTTTTTCCTGTGTGGACTGAGTTGAGCTATCCTTTGTGGACTGGGTTGTGCTTTCCTTTGTGGACTGCGTGGTGCTTGGGAGTTGGAGACGAACTGTAACTGACGACTTAGGTATATGCATGGGCATATACCTAAGTAGTGTTATTGATATTTCGAGATTGTATCTTTCCTTTGTGGTTTATCCTTCGTGGATTCTGAGAGACATTCGGGGGTCTCTGGGTCCCTACTGAGTATCGTATACTCACCCTTGCATGGGCTATGCCCGCACTACGGTGTGTTAGTTGCAGACGACGGACAGCGCTGATCGAGGTGGAGGCTTGAGGAGCTGGACGATACCCGGAGGTGGACCACTTGACGGGACGTACACGGAGCGGGCGACCGGACCCGAGGAGCTGAGGAGACTATCTGTACCCACCCTTCAGGTGGGATTTCCGGAGGACGACTCGGTGTTGCTGTTTTTCTTACTGTTGTTGTACTTTCCTTTCAGTTGTACTGTACTTTCAGTTGAGTTTGTATACTGGCCCATTTACTTTTCCAGCACTTACCTTGTACTCAGTTTTTCTTAGTGTTTACTTCGCTTGCGTACTTTGTTGTGTATGTTACTTCATAAAGACAATGTCTTCCCTTCTTTTGGGATTTACGCCTTTGGTGCTAGTCGCCATCCCCTGGCCTATGGAAGGCGGGCTTGGGGTAGTCATGACACGGGCCCCGAGGTCGGGTCGTGACAAATTGGTATCGGAGGAGTCGGTTCTACCGCAGAACTCATGACTCTGATAATTTCTTCTCTGTGAAGCAATAATGTTTAGAGTAATGAGTGTGGTTATCAGTCCAGGGAGTCCAGTGTTGGTGCGGCGACCGACGTATTCATACACCAGGACTCTGACTTCTGATTTCTGACTCAGTGCACGAAAACATTGACTGAATGTGTGTTTCAAAAATTTTCTTTGTGATTACTTTGTGTCAGCTCACCAGGTATACTGTATTAACCGTGGCGCATCTGTTTCTTTTCAGGATGGCCCCACGACGGCAGCCAGCTAGGGTTCTGAGCTTTATGCGAGACGGAAACCCACCGAGTGACGAGGCCTCAGTGCAGGGCCCCATTATAGCGGAGGCACTGGCGGTACCTCTACCCGCCGAGCCACCGATGCTACCCGCCCCAGCGGCGGAGAGTGCACGCTGCCTGAGCGTGTTGCACGAGTTTTAGAGGCAGAGGCCGCCTAGGTTCCGTGGAGAGACGGACCCTCAGGCAACCGAGGATTGACTGGAGGCTATCGTCAAAGTCTTTAGATTGGTAGGGACACCAACAGACCTCATGGTGATCCTTGCTGCGAGTCTCCTGCACGCAACAGCGGGTAGATGGTGGAGCCTGATGCTCTAGGTGCACGATGAGACATCTCTTCTATGGACGGACTTCGAGAGCCTCTTCTGCTCGGAGTTCGTTCCAGCCACCCTCCGTGCGGTGCGCATCCATGAGTTACTACAGCTGTGACAAAGCAGCATGTCAGTAGCCCAATACTCAGCGAGATTTACCGACCTCTCGCGCTACTCCACGGACATGGTACGAGACCCATTCTTCTGGGCCCGGACCTTTGAGCAGGGGCTGAGGCATGAGATCAGAGCTTCGACGATTCCACTCAACATCCCGACTCAGGCGGGGGTGCTGGAGCGAGCCCTACTAGTGGAGAGCTTTATCGCCGAGCAGCCATCAGTAGTGAGACCCACCGCAGGACGGCACAGAGCAGAGTCTTCTGCAGCTGGCAGTCGACAGATGACGCAGGGGTCCAAGCGGACCAAGCCGTCTGGTGAGCGACCTCAGGACACGGACTCGGCTGTGCGGGGCACACGACGCAGAGCGAGCCTTTCGAGGAGCAGACAGTGCTATGCATGCGGCGGGCAGGGCCACATGGCTCGTGACTGCCCGACCCGCCATGCAGACGAGCAGCAGACAGTGGAGGGACCTCCAAGGCAGAGGCAGAGGTTCGACCGTGGTGGTCCGCAGGGAGCAAGCGGACGAGGCAGAGGAGCTGGCCGAGCAGCGGGTGGTGGACGACGCTTCTAGGCTCTACCACCACCACCCCCAGGAGGTCCACCCCGACCACAGGGAGCTGGCGGGCAGAGGCAGGCTCAGCTCCAGGAAGGAGAGGCTTACGACCACAGCGCACCCGAGATGATTTGATGTACTATCTGTGTCTAATCCACCCTTGCTTCAGTTCTTATAGACACAGGTGCGAGTCATTCTTTTATTGCCGCTGCCCTTGTTCGGAGCTCGGAGATTCCGACAGAGCCGTTGGCTCGATCCTTGCGGCTAGAAACTCCTATGTGATCAGACTCGACGATTACGCACTGGTGCTGGCAGTGTGAGCTTACTCTAGGAGGCGAGAGCTTCGGCTGGGATCTTCTTGTAGCAGCGTCGAGGCCTTACGACGTCATCTTGGGTATGGACTGGTTATCTACAGTCCATGCTCAGATCGACTGTATTAGGCGCAAGGTGCGGTGTGTCCGCACGGATGAGACCAAATTCACCTTCACCGGCGAGAAGGGAACCTTCGCAGCACAGGATGGACTCACGCAGAGGAGAGGGCAGCTGATCACACATCAGTTGGTTAGTCTCATCCTCGGAACAGTTGACGTGCAGAGTCTGAGTTTTCCTGTAGTGGTGGATCAGTATGTGGACGTTTTTCCTGACGATGTTCCAGGACTACCTCCTCGCAGGGAGGTAGATTTCTATATAGACCTGTACCCCGGGACATCACTGATATCCACTCCAGCATATCGGATGGCTCCCGCTGAGCTTCGTGAGCTGTGGGTACAACTGGAGGACTTACAGGGGAAATGTTTCATCTGACCCAGTGTTTTACCCTGGGCTTCTCCGATACTGTTCGCCAAGAAGGCGGATGGGAGCTTGCAACTGTGTGTCGACTATCGTCGCCTGAACCAGGTGACTGTGAGGAACAAGTATCCGCTTCCGAGGATTGACGACCTCTTTAATCAGCTCAAGGGAGCGTGTTGGTTCTCGAAGATAGACCTTAGGTCAGACTATCATCAGCTCTGAGTTCGGGACGAGTATGTGCAGAAGACGACCTTCAGGTGTCAGTATGGCCACTATGAGTTCTTGGTCATGCCCTTAGGTGTGACCAACGCTCCAGCAGTGTTCATGAGTCTCATGAACAAGATCTTCCAGCCCTACCTCGATCGGTTTGTCGTAGTCTTCGTTGACGACATACTGATTTACTCGACTACTGAGGAGGAGCACGCCTACCACTTACGGGTTGTACTGGATACACTCCGAGAGCACCAGCTTTATGGTAAGCTCTCGAAGTGCCAGTTTTGGCTTCAAGAGGTTCACTTCTTGGGGCACGTCATCTCAGAGGCGGTAGTTGCAGTGGATCCTGCGAAGGTCGAGGCGGTACTTGCTTGGGAGCCACCCAGGAGCATGATGGAGGTGCGGAGTTTCCTAGGTTTGGCTGGGTACTATCAGAGATTTGTGGCAGACTTCTCCAAAGTTGCGGCACCGCTTACAGCTTTGACGAAGAAGGGGAAACCCTTCGTGTGGTCAGACAGATGTTAGTAGAGCTTCTAGGAGCTGAGGCGGAGATTGACCAGTGCGCCCATCTTGAGGCTACCAGAGGAGGGCGTAGGGTATGTAGTTTACTGCGACGCATCAGGGACTAGACTCGGGTGTGTCCTGATGCCGGAGCGAGCAGTGATCGCTTACGGTTCACAGTAGTTGAGGCAGCACGGGCAGAACTACGCCACCCATGACCTGGAGTTAGCAGTAGTGGTCTTCGCCCTGAAGATATCGCGACACTACCTGATGGGCGAGTGCTTTATAGTCTATTCTGACCACCAGAGTCTCAGGTACATCTTCTCACAGAAGGACCTGAACCTGAGACAGCGACGATGACTCGAGTTCCTCCAGGACTATGACTTTGAGATAGTCTATACTCCTGGAAAAGGAAACGTAGTAGCCGATGCTCTTAGCAGGAGGACGGGCATTCAACTACTTGGAGAGGCGACGGAGCAGCTAGCCGCGTTGCAGATATCCTTCGTGGATAGAGATGGGGCAGCCTTTCTACAGTCGCTCATAGTAACTCCTTCACTACTTCAGCGGGTCAGAGAGGCACAACGTGGAGACGTTGACGGTGTGGCGCGACGTGCTCAGATATCCTCAGGGCTGGCACCCGATGGATTTTCTGAAGGCAGGGAGCACGTCATTCTCTTCAGGGGACGTATCGTGGTACCATTTTCACTACAGGAGGAGGTGCTGAGGGAGTTTCACACTTCCCATCTAGTGGTACATCCTGGGGTAGCAAAGATGTACCAGGACCTCAGACGACAGTACTGGTGGCCGGGTATGAAGAAGGCTATGGCAGAGTTCGTTTCTCGATGCCTCACTTTTCAGCAAGTGAAGGCAGAGCACCAGGTACCTGCAGGCTTGGTACAACCCTTAGAGGTCCCGGAGTGGAAGTGGGACGGAATATCCATGGATTTCATGACGGGACTTCCACGTACTTCCAGAGGACACGACACCATCTGGGTGATCGTAGAACGACTCACCAAGTCGGCCCACTTCCTACCGATCAGAGAGCAGAGCTCAGTAGAGAGCTTGAGACACCTCTACGTTCAGGAGATCGTACGACTTCATGGGGTGCCATCATCTATCGTCTCTGATCGAGACGCTCGCTTTACATCCTGGATTTGGAAGAGGTTGCAGGAGGCCTTTGGGACGCAGATACGCCTGAGCACAGCCTTTCACCCACAGACGGATGACCAGACGAAGAAGACCATTCAGACACTCGAGGACATGCTCCGTGCATGTGTCCTTGACTTTGGTCGCAGTTGGGAAGATCACCTACCCTTGGTGGAGTTTGCGTACAACAAAAGCTACCACTCCACCATCGGGATGGCACCATACGAGGCCTTGTACGACCGACCTTGCAGATCACCTCTATGCTGGACTGACCCTGGGGAGTCAGCACTCGTAGGACCAGAGATGGTTCAGGCTACGACAGAGAAGGTGCAGATCATCCAGGAGCGGATGAGGACTGCACAGAGTAGACAGAAGTCCTATGCTGATAGGAGGTGGAGACCACTTGAGTTCGATGATGGCGACCACGTTTTCTTACGGGTCTCACCTCGGCATGGATTACGGAGATTTGGCCAGGGCGACAAGTTATCTCCGCGCTTCATCGGGCCTTTTCAGGTCCTCAGCAGGGTAGGCGAGGTGGCTTACCGCCTGGCCCTTCCACCTCAGTTGCACCGGGTGCACGACGTCTTCCACGTATCTCAGCTGGGGAGATACGTGCACGACCTGACGCATATCATCGACCACAGGGAGCTGGACATCGATGACGAGACGACTTTTGCGGAGGTCCCGGTGGAGATCGAGGATCGACAGGAGTGAGTCCTACGTGGACGGTCGATACCTCTGGTGCGCATTCGTTGGCAGCATGGGAACCTCCAGGAGAGCACATGAGAGCGGGAGGCTCAGATGCGTGCTCAGTACCCTCATTTATTTCCCTAGTTTATGTTGTAGCTTTACGGGGATGTAAATCCCTGAGGTGAGAGTAATGTAAAGACTCGTAAATTTCAAGGGAATTTTTTTCCATAAATTCTTTGGAATTTTACGAGTCCGTGACTTCTGACGGTGCTTGATTCCGAGGCCCGGTGTGCCCGGAATCAATTTTCGAAGTTTAGCTCGGGTACGTTCAGTGAATGAACGAGCGAGTTTTTCTAACTTTTGAACCGGTGCTTGGAATTAAAATCCGAGGGCACCGATGAGTTCACAACGCCAGGATTCACTTAGGCGAAGCTTAACTTCAACCGACAAGGGTCGGACGAAAAAGATAAGTTTTTAGACTTTCAGAAAAAGATTTGTATATAATAAAATAACTATAAGTTATTTTATTCTTTTTCTTCCACCGTTGAGCGACAGTTGGCGGAATCGCAGTGTAATGACGATCAATAAATGAGATCCATTTAATGACTCGTCCCTTTGGTTGTGTAACAACAACGCCCGTGTGTTTAATAGGTTCATTAATTAAGGTTCATTAATGAACCATAATAATGAACACAACGTGAGGATTAATTCTTTTATTAATCAATCCTTTGGCAAAGGAATTGAGAACCCGCAGGAGGAAGCTCTAACGAAACGCCGATGACGCCGGCCTCCGACGAAGAATGACGAAGAACACCGGTTCCTCATAGATTGACGACGCGCCACCAAACCTCTTCCCCGCGGCCAGAGAGCAGATGCCGCTTCCTCCTCGGCGCGCCCCGACGACGCATACGATCCTCTTCTCCGCGTCGCCGTGTACCGCGACGTCGACGATTGTCTTTCTGGTTGAGGTAGGGGTTTTGTTTTATATTTTTTATGTGAATTATACCCTCGGCATGATGTATAATTGTTGGGAGTTTTTTGAACCACTAACGCGGTGGGTGCGGACCAACGAACAAGTCCGAGCCCACCGCTATTCTGTTCTTGATGCGCAGAACGTTGGGCGACGATGAAACGGGACCGCAACGGCGTTTGAAAGCCGTCGCAGTGAAGGGCGGGTCTCGAGACAACCGCAGGCGCATACGAGAGCAGGAACGGACCACCAGAATGACTCTGGTGGCCCGTGGAGATCTCCGGCGGCGCGGATCGCCAGCACCTGCCGGCCGCCCGGAGGCCCGGCGCGCCGCCGACAAGAGCTTGCCGCGGCTTCAGCCGCGGCGGCGGGGGCCGGATCCCGCGGCCGCGCAGGATTTGGGAGAGACGCAGTGCTAGGCGCCGCGTCCGCGGGACAAAGGGGGGACCGCGTCCCCCCCTGCTCGGCCGCTGGCTGAGCCAGCGCACCCCACCCGGCCGGGCCGGGGCGGGTCGCGCGGACCAGGCTGGGCCGCGCCCAGCCGGGTCGGGCCGCGCCCAGCTGGGTCGGGCTGTGCCCTACCGGGCCGGACCTGAACCCGGGTCGGGTCGACCCGGGCCCAGACCCCCCATTTCGGACTGCTTTCGGTCTTTCGCCCACATCTTGGGCTACAAACCTCTGATCGACGCACCTTCAGTTGCATTGAGATCCTTGGATCGCGACGGTCATTTCGTTATATTACACTCAAGGTTTAGGAGAACTTTGGGTACGACTGGGTTGGTTCGAACACGAAACCAACCGGGCCCTCGGAGCGGAAACGCTTATAACTTGAGCTCCGGACGTCCGATTGACGTGCCGTCGACTTTGTTGAATTCCTCTTAGTGTGACAGTTCTTTTGGCTTACTCCGCTTGAGGTTTGGGCGCAGCTGGAGTACGGTCGGGTTGGTTTTAGCTTAAAAACCAACTGGGCCCCTCGGACAGAAAAGCCAATTACTCTCAGGCCGGGCGTCCGATTGACGCACCGTCTGTCGCATTGGGTTTCTTTTGACGAGACAGAACTTTGTGACATATCAACTCTGGACTTCATGACAGTTGATGTGTCGACCCCCTTGGCTCGTGGAGTGGACCCTCCCGGAATCGAGCGTGCTGTGTACGGGAACCCTAGAGCTGGCTACGACTGCGTCGACTTCTGTACTGGAATCCTTCGTGGGTTCGTCAGCGACGACTACCGTACTGGAATCCTCCGTGGGTTTGACGACGATGACTACTGTTCTTGTATCCTATGTGGGTCCGGCAGTATTGACCTCTGTACTTGTATCCTGTGTGGTTCCGACAGAGTAGCTGGTCATGTATCCTGTGTGGGTCCGACAGTTTAGCTGGTCTTGTATCCTATGTGGGTCCGACAACTTAGATGAATCAGTGGCTACATCTGATCATCTCTATCGCCTTACAAAGTGTATATCTGTATGAGCTGAGTCTTGATTCTCAATCTTATCATCGATGTGATTGACTTGCTTTCCTTTGTGGACCGGGTTGTGTTTTTCATGTGTGGACTGAGTTGATCTATCCTTTGTGGACTGTGTTGTGCTTTCCTTTGTGGACTGCGTGGTGCTTGGGAGTTGGAGACGAACTGTAACTGATGACTTAGGTATATGTATGGGCATATACCTAAGTAGTGTTGTTGATACTTCGTGATTTTATCTTTCCTTTGTGGTTTATCCTTCGTGGATTCTGAGAGACCTTCGGGGGTCTCAGGGTCTCTACTGAGTATCGTATACTCACCCCTGTACAGGCTATGCCCGCACTACATTGTGTTGGTTGCAGAGGACGAACAACGCTGATCGAGGTGGAGGCTTGAGGAGCTGGATGGTACCCGGAGGTGGACCACTTGACGGGACGTACACGGAGGGGGCGATCGGACCCGAGGAACTGAGGAGACTATCTGTACCCACCCTTCAGGTGGGATTTCCGATGGACGACTCAGTGTTGCTGTTTTTCTTACTATTGTTGTACTTTCCTTTCACTTGTACTGTACTTTCAGTTGGGTTTGTATACTTGCCCATTTACTTTTCCATCACTTACCTTGTACTCAGTTTTTCTTAGTGTTTATTTCGCTTGCGTACTCTGTTGTGTATGTTACTTCATAAAGGAAATGTCTTCCCTTCTTTTGGGATTTACACCTTTGGTGCTAGTCGCCAGCCCCTGGCCTATGGAAGGCGGGTTTGGGGTAGTCACGGTACGGGCCCCGAGGTCGGGTCGTGACATGAAACACATGAAAATGTACGAAAAGCCGTGATAAGGGATGAAAAATTATGAAAACGCATGAAAACAGATGGAGAAGCATGAAGAATGAAGCATTAGAAAGCATGAGAACACGTGAAAACTCATGAAAACTCTGGAAAACCACTTAAGAATTCAACATAATCATCATAATAACCCACAAAAACCATTGATAAAGATAACAAGTCATGGAAACCCAAATAATCAGTAATAAATGGAGCAACTGTTAAAACCCGTCAAAACGGTCATAAAGTGACAAAAACATTGGACTCACAATAACAAAGATAACTTATGATCCGAGAGTCTGTTCCAGATCCGCGACCAGTTAAATCAAAGATCCTAAAACGATCTTCGAGCTGATAGGTGAAAGAGGCTGAATGGACCGGTGGATCGGAAGTTACAACCATTAAAAGAAAACTGACGGGGAACGGGTGCTAGAAACGAGGCATCGAAAAATATAACAAACCCGATCCCCACTAAAAAGGCTATAACTTATGATCCAAGAGTCCATGTGGGAGCCGTGACCAGTCAAACTGAATCTCATGAAACGAACTACGATCTGGCAGGCAGAGGAGTCCCAACTGACATGCGGATCGAAAGTTAGGTCCGTTTGAAGACAAGTTCGACGGGACACCGGTGAAAGAAATGGGGTTTTGGAGGCCTTCATAGGGATTTTTGGGGTTAAAAAACATGACATAAGCTTTCTTCTCTCAAAATGGTGTGTAGCTCTCTTCGCTGGCTTTGATTTAATATGTGATAGAGCCCAAACGGACACCCGGAGTGAAAGTTATGGCCGTTTGAAGTTGGAGAACTTTTTTCAACTTTCTTATAACTCATATCTTCCGCACCTTAGACCGTCTCATAGTTTTGATTATACATGCCTCTATATCTCTTCACGAGCTTCGATTTGACTGGTCGTGGCACTCCAACGGACACCCGGATCAAAAGTTATGGTTGTTTTAGTGATTTCAGGGTTTCTCATGTTTTTTTATTTTTTTCTTTTCATTTCGCGGCGGTTTTTTAAAAAACCGCCGCTAATCCTCGAAAAAATAAAAAAAAAATAAAAAAAAAAAATTTTATTTTACACATTTCGCGGCGGTTTTAAAAACCGCCGCAAAAAAACCGTCACGAAACGCAAGTTTTTCTGTAGTGATCACAGCCCCGCTGCACAGCCGCACTACCACCACCATCGCAACCCCATTGCACAACCACACCACTACCACCATTGCAGTCCCATTACACGTCACATCCACTATCCCCTCACCCATCACAACATAGTTACCACCCATTAACCACATCATCATATGAAATCCACAATACAAAACACTATCCAAAAAACATATTACAACAAATAAATAGCATTTTCTAGATTGGGAATAGGGTCTTTGATTCAATTCCACTTATTTATTTATGGGTGTTATCACACAAGTAATAAGATCTTGGGGAATCCAATTCATTACCCAATTGTACATGATTATACAATTATGGTTTAAGTGTTTTCAAAAATCACACGACATGTATTCCACAATTCATATCATAACAGGTTAAGTAAGGACCACCATTGAGCATGATTTTTCAGCCACCATAAGCCTATACATTTCAAAATATCAAAATAATAAAAAAAGATATAAAATATTTCTTCACATTCCCATACCCCTTTTTATTTAATTTATACCAATACACTTGTCTTTATTAATCTAGATGAAACCATATTCACAAGAGATAACAATAATAATCCCATCCCTCATGATACACATAAAGAGAAATTAAGGAATTCCTACATGGAAGAAGAAGTTTTTCCCAAAATTTCCATACCAAAATAGGGGGTGCGGGTACAGGAGGAAACCACTTTGGGGGAAGTCGAAGAAACTATAGTAATAAAGATCCATGACTCTAAGGGAAAAATAATTTGGAACCACACGTATCAAGAGAAATTTATATCGATAGAACAGTGGAAATTTCTCTGATTTAGAAATAATATATTCGAGACCTGTGGGATTAGATATAGTTTAGATTGTCCACTAAGGTAGGATATCATTAAATCCATGAGAAATAAACATTTAAAGGGTATTTTTACCTTTTCTAAGTTTATGGTTTGATTAATTCCCTTTTAATAATATTTAAAATTCATTAATCAAGGCATTAAAACCATTTTTCATCCTAAAATACGTCAAAATAGAAAATCTGTAAATTTTGGAAAAATTGAAAACACTGTTCACGAGTCACCGCCATATATTTCTAACATGTATCAATACCAAAAATGTCTAACATGTCTATCGAACATGTTTTTCTAACATTTCTCATTTCTAGAAATGTCTAACATGTGTTACTGCAAAAAAATTCTAACATGTCTGTCTAATGTGTGTCACCACAAAAAATGTTTAACATATATGTCTAACATGTATGTCTAACATGTCTCACCACTATAAATGTTTAACATATCTTTCTTACATGTTTTTATAACATATCTTTCTAACAAGTCTCATGGCCAGAAATATCTAACATGACTATCTGACATGTCTGTGTAACAAGTTTCACCACAAAAAATTTCTAACATGTCCCATCACCATAAATATATAACATGTCTGTCTAACATGTCTCATCACTAGAAATGTATAACATGTCTGTCTAACATGTGTTAGTTCAAGAAATATATAAATTTTCTGTTTAAGATGTCTAAATTCTAGAAATGTCTAACATGTCTATTTAACACGTTAATATGACACGTCTCACTGCCAGAAATGTTTAGCATGTCTCTTTAACATGTCTACTAGAAATGAGTAACATGTCTATATTACATTTATTCACTACCATAAATGTCTAACATGTCTTTATAACATGTTTTTTCTAACATATATCATTGCTAGAAATGTATAACATGTCTATCTAACATGTCTCACAACCAGAAATGTCTAACATGTCTGTCTAACATGTCTCACTACTAGAAATGTCTAATATTTCTATCTAACATGTATGTATAACATGTCTGTCTAACATGCATCACTTCCAAAATGACACAGTTAGACTCAAAACACCCCATACTCCCCATGGGAACATTAAACATTAGATTTTTGGAAAATTAAGGGGTTAAAGGGTCCAAACCGTCACATCAGATACCTCTCAAACTATTCTCACCCTCTAGAATTTAAAACCAATCTGGAAGGATATAAATTGTTGAACAACCATACCATGAGATACCTTTCATGTTTATTGACATATTTGGAACACAAAACCCACTAGGAAAAAAAGTGTAAAACTACAAAAAACTTTTTAATAATCTTTTGAAGGAGATACCTCTCAAATAGAACAAGGCCACACATATGGTCATAACAAACACATCAAGCAATAGGTATTATCAAATTATCTACAAAACATTATTTTCAACTCAATTCATCATTCACAGTTTAAATGTCCAACTCTATGTTCAAAACCAAATCATTTTTTACAAGTTCATTCCTCTCAAAACCACCCTTCATTTAATGCCATTTTTTCTACATAAAAAAACTTCATAAAATCACTTTTCATTTTAATTATTTTTTCGGCATAATATTTTCAAATCCTTTAAAATATTTTTTTATTTAAAATTTTGAATCCTT
The DNA here is from genome assembly GCA_963277665.1 of Viscum album. NCBI lineage: Eukaryota > Viridiplantae > Streptophyta > Magnoliopsida > Santalales > Viscaceae > Viscum > Viscum album. Next base: position 1,871,681,734 of record OY728163.1, read on the forward strand.
TTTATATAAAAAACAAACATTATTTTTTTTGAAAACTCATGAGTTTTTTTCAAGAGTCCCAAATTTGACACATGACATGTAGTGGAAACAAAACAAACCATAAGGTCGGAAAAATCTATTTTATCTGGTTATAGAATTTTCCAAGTTTGATAACAAAACATTATTTACTAGGATCATACCCATTATTTTTTTTATAACATTTCACAAAAAACACAAGAACTCATATTAATTTATAAATAGATTCTACAAGCATACAAATCAAGGGAACTCATTCATCTTTCCATGATATTGTTCTCTTTGGGTGACATTAACTCACCCATATAGTTTTAAAATGTGTCATAGTATAAAGTGTATTAATGTGGGGAAGAGTTTCCATCCATTCATATGTTTGAGGACATAAGAATTTTCATCAAGATTTGATCAATCACAACAAACCTAACCAAACATACAGTAGTCATACATTCTCATCTCTTATTTTATAAAAAAACTTAGGCGTGGGCGGAAAGACCATCTTCGGTAGTTTAATGGTTTTCCAAACAACCCATTTTCTTTTATTAATGAATTTATGTGATTAACCTTTTTGTGGGAGGTGGGTTGTTCCATCAATATAATCTTACCAGAACATTACAAAAGACATCTCCCCACAAAAACCACATGTCTCAGTCACCACACATCAGAACCACTGCAAAAAAAAAACCACGAGTCCAAGATCACCAACCAATGAAAATGTCCACCCAACATTTAACACATCCACCTCACCTCACCATGTTACCATATGAAAGTAACTTCCATTTTCACATAACCACATGATACATATCATCCTCTACTTTTCCCTAACCAACTACCACCACTATCACCACATATCAAATCCCCAATAACAAAAATTAAGGGATTCCCTATCAAATCTAAAGATATTATCCACTTTGGGTGGAACTACCTCAACCACAAAGTTTCAATTGTATTTAAGTATAACACATCATGATTAGGGTATAGGTTTCCACCTATCCATATTCTTGAAGTTTTTAATCACACATTACACAAGGAAACACAACAAGGATAACCACACATAGAAGAAACACAATCTAACTTCTATTTAGGGGCTTACATTACTTCACCTCATTATTTAATATGGGAATTCTCTCACAATTTAAAATTTTTCCATGAAAAAATAGTTCATTATCCATATATAAGTGGTTATCCTATTAATACATGGCGATTTTAACCAAGAATTTACATCAAGGGTATCATAATCCATAATAATCATAGTGCAAGAAAGGTTTCTAACAACCATTATTTTCTACAAGACATATCAATACTTCAATTAAACAATAATAATGAAACCACAAACAACACTCAATGTATTCATGTTATTTACAGTGAAACACCTTTCCTTGCATTTAAATAGTTCTAATATGTGGCTATGTTAAAGACAAAACTACACTCACATCATCTCACACACCATATTTAATATGCTTAAACAAGACATTCTATATTCATATTGTTATCGGGGAAAACACTCCTAAATTTATTTGAAAGTTTTTACATGATAGGTTCTTACACACAATTTAAATACCCCATTAAAGACACATCATGTTTTAGAACTCCCAAATTAATACATGATATATAATCACAAAATTAAAACTATATATGTTGTATTATTATGTTTCATGTTTTATCATGATCGAACTAAACATTATTTAATATTTTTATTGAATAAGAAAACATGCTTATATATTGAAATAAGTGTAAAAAGATTCTATATCCATATTGAAATACCACTTACTAAACATTATACATGCTCAAGTCTCAAATTCTAAAATTTCCCTAGTTATAACACAAAATTTTTCAACTTTAGGCATGCTTCCCATAACAAACTACTCATGTATTAACATGTGAGGCAAGTCTATTTTACTATAAATTTTTATTAGTCATAGAAATAGTAAATTTATTCATTTTAATAATTTTAAGTCTCAATAGGTCACCACAAGGCATGCTTATCAGTTTTTTCTAGGATTTAGAAATAAATGTCACAATAATTTCTACCCTATCACATACTTACAACATATGGTTTTATAAATACTACACAATTGAAATCAAGAGAAAATAAAGAGTAATTTATTCTTTTCGAGGTATCAAAATTCAAAGGAATTATCAATAATCAAGATGGAAATTTTCATAAATTTCATAATTTAAATGTCCAAAACCAAGTTTTATAATAAGTCAATAGCACATGATCATGATAAATTACAAATGGAAATAAATTCATGGAATATTATATCACATGGTCACTAGAATAATTCAAATAATGGTTTCAAAATAAAATATTTTATCATGCTGGTGTGAAATATACTCGAGGTAACATGTTTCATAAGGCTTTTTAAAAATAAATAGTTGTTTACAAAAAATACACTAAGAATGATTCTCTAACAATTTAAAACATTAGGAAAATAAGATTTTAATTTTATACATTTTAATAAAGGAAAAAAATTCAATTAATTATGAATCATGATATAATATGAAAATAAAAAACACATCCATGCCTTAAAAAGGTTTAAAAAAAAGATCATGCCATTTTACCATTATTTTTTCCTTTCCTTCCATGTTATATGATTAATTCAGAAAACAATAACAGTTTATCTGGAGCTATAGTGTGGGAAAATTTAGAGAAACACACATAAAATTTCATTATTTATTTAATTAAATTTATTATCTTCCCATAACAACCTCATTCAATCACAAGGATAATCAATCATGATACATTTACCTCTCTAAGGCCTCTACCTCATAAGTAGTGTCACCTCACTTGGTCATTTGGTAGGCTCATAGTCCTTGCATCAGATCACGGGGGGGGGGGGGGGGGCTAAAATCCCATGTCCTAACCAGTCTCCCCAACCTATGTCATGTTCTAGTGTAATGTCCCGTGTTTTTGAACCAGGTTAAAATATGAGGGTTTTCGATTTTTTTCGGTTTATCTACGGTTTTTTTTTAAATTGACCTCGATAATTTTATTCAGAGTGTTGGAACACCTAAAGGTGTCGTTTTTGGACTTGCGTAATTACCTGGTAATTTTTAGCGTGTGTCCCAATGAGTCTCGGGAGCACCAGATCTAGAAAAGTCAACTTTAATGGATCTGCATGGGCAGCGTACGGTTGTGGTCCAACCTGTGCAGTTTACCCTCTTTAATAAATTATTTAATTTAATTAAATAAGATTATATGAGAGTTTGTGATTAATTAAAATAATGTTTTAATAATAATAATAATGAAGTTATTATTATTATTATTGTGGGTTTTTATTTAAATTAATGTTAAAGAATTAATTAAATGACGATTGAAGAAATTAATGTGGATTTTGGGTTTATCAAAGAATCGTTTAAATTAAATGAAGAGTTTCAAAATTAATAAATGACCATTTATTATTAATTAGAGGTTATGGGTTGGAGTTTTAAACATTAATATCATATTAATGATATTACAATAAATTGGGGGGTTATGGTTTTATTCTTTTTATTATATTAAATAAAAAAATTAATTAATAAGTAATGAGTGTTATTTAATTTTTAGGTAAAAAAATAGAATAGAGGAAATGAGGCTTTATCCTTTCTCCTGTACATGAGGCACGAGTGACACCCCCTGCAGCCCTAGGTGCAAACCACACCTCCACCTGACTACATCCTTTGCACGGCGCAGCTCCACCAGGCTCCCTCCACGATCAGATTTCCCTTTGCTGAGCCTCCTCCACACTATGGCACGATGCAAGCTCCTCCCAGACCCCCTACATTAGCGCACAACACCACCCGGGCAGAATCCCCTATAGTGCGCGGCATACAGCAGTGCACGTGGGACCTCCTCCTTGCGGTGCATCCTCTTTCTGGCCGCGATTCACAGCTGGTGCGCGGCCCATAGACGGCCCCCCTACAACAGCATGCTTCGACCCCAAGTAGAAACGTTGTAGCGCATGACACCCCCCCTCTTCCAGGATATTCTTATGCGGATGATTCCTCTTGTCTTCTCCATGGTTTTTGTTCGATTCTTCAAGGTAGGATCTTATTTAGTGTTTTCTTGATTGCTATTGCAATTTGATGCTATTTCGACATTCATTTTGGTTTTGGTCGAGTTTAGGGTTTTGATAATAATACCCATTGTTATGTTCCTCCTTCAAAAGGATGTGCGATTGATGTATCAGGTCTCCCTTGTTAGTATTCTAGCATCCTCCATCGAAGGTGAGGCAGATGGGTTTGTTTTCGCTCACCACTGTCATTGGGGTAAGGTTTATACAACACTGTTTTTTTTCACCAACCAATTTGAGTATGACAATTTATTTGAGTCCCTGATATATAATTGTAGGTGCATTGAGACTTATTGCAGTGGTTTAAGTACCATCTTTCTGATTTAGTAAATTATTGTTTATGTTGTAGGGTGCACGTACATGTAAATATATATAGGTATATATATAGATAGATAGATATATATACATATATATAAGTCATGTGCATGCGACTGCATGCCGAGTGAAATTGGTTGTCACCAAGTAAATCAAAGTGATGCGGAATATTAATTTGGTTCTAAAAGGTTCCCAAATCTTTATCTCCTTATTTAAGAATTTCCATTTTTCTTCTTTAAATAAACTGAGAACATGAGTCACTTTGATTATGGAACTACAAAGTTTTCTTAAAAATGATGATTAAAGATAAACAACTGGTTAGTGGTAATTTCATATCATGCTTGTAGTAGTTTGGGATTTTAGTATGTCTTATTGCTAGTGCTGATATATGTTATGTCAATATATGACACCTTTGATGTTATTGAGTGATGCTATCCATGTGAGATGATTTAGGACTTTTCCAGGTGTTTGTTTTAATCTTGTATTGTTGGATATTTATTTGTTGCCATGTTAATATGTTGATTTTACGCCCAGAGCTTTAAATGGTTAAACAAGAAGCACCCCATGGGTCTTCTTAGTAAACGAGGCTTGAATGTTGTTTGGACTTGGACACCCTTAGGTGTGCCTTTTTAACCCATGTCACGGGAAGTTAATTACACAAATGATGATATATTACTTTGTTAATTAGATGATTGAATGGGGTAGGATGGGTAATAGGGTAATTAATTGAAGAATTAATTATCAAGTCATGAGTTGGAATTTTTTTGGCTTTTACTGAATATTGAGAATATTGAATATTTTGACATGTTCGAAATATAGATTAGAAACTAGTAATAATTAATGGATGAATTATTTTTTACATGTTAAATGATAAATGGTTAATTAATTGATGACCGGTTAAAGAGATATGATTTAATTAATTAATTGTTGAATTAATTAATTTTTATGCATTAAATTAAGATTGTGAATTGATTGTTTATTCCGACTATTGGACAGTGGTACCTTTTGATAAGTATTTGTTTTCCATGCCTTAATTTGTTTTGGATAGAGTTGTTTAAAAATATGATATGCTGTGTGAGATGGTTGCTAAATATCTGGGCCTTTTCAACATGTTCTGAGATGATTATGACATGCATTGAAATTGTTAAAGTCCTGGATGAATCACTGTTTGAGTGGACAGGTTCAGAATTGTTAAAAAATTGGGATAATTAAATGTTGATTTAATTACTTAGTTGGCTTGCTAAGAATAATTAATTGTTAATACATTATTAACTATTGATATGTTGATTGGTTAATTAATTGCTGACTTATTTGACGAGTGATTTATGTTGTTAATTAGTTGTTGAATTAATTAATGAATTGGATTAATTAATTTATGAATTAATTAATGGATGGTTTTGGGGTGTTAGACATGGCATTCTATACCAGTGATAAATATATATGTATGATTGATGAACGGATTGTGAGACATAGATTGATTCTCCAAATACTCATGGGGTGCTAGACATGGAATTTTACACCCATGTTGCATAAAAACATTCTTTTATGGAATAGGGACTGATGCTCCACATACTCATGGGTTGTGAGACAAGGACTGACACTCCAAATACTCACGACAGTGCTAGACATGATGTTCTACACCCATTAATTGACATTAAACTTTGGGTCTAATTGGTCATACATGAAATGAATTAATTGGTTAATGAAAAATGTTTGTGACATTATGATTTGTGAATTGAATATGAGAAACAGTTCAGACTTATCAATGAATTGGGTGAATCACTATTAGTGGATAGACCCGAGAGAAAATCACTATTTTTAGTAGACGGGCTTAGATATAGTATATGAAAGATTAAATTGAATATCTTGTGACACGTTATCCAAGATAAAGCACAAGCTTGGATTTGGTCTTTACTTAGATTACTTATATAGTCTTTAGAGACATCTGTGGTGAGTGAATTATATAGGGAATGTCGGGATTAGGCCGAATCTCAAGACTTTTATAATTTAATGAGGTTTGAATAATTGATATATGAAAATGATTGTGTAATGACTATTGTGTATGCATGAAAAATGTATAATATAGGTTCATACACCATTTAAGGGCTGAAGCATGTACTTGGGTAAATAATTACATTTTACTGCTTTATTTATGCATGCTTTCACACATTTTAAATTATTTATTAAATGTCTAGATTTGGGGTAAACACCGGTGGATCCGGCCAACTGAGATTTATATCTCACACCCTACTCGGGCTTCCACTGCACTGAGGTACCCGAGTAGATTCTATTAGGTTGTAGGATTGTACTATTTGTATATACTTGGGGGATAGGAGAAGAGGTCTGATCGGAAGCTCAGAATGCTCGAGGAGACTTCTCTCAGGGATTTGAGTCATTATTTATCTATTTATGTATTAGAATGTAAAGCATTATGTTTTTTTTCATTATTTTCCATTTTGTATCATTAGCATATCATGCATTCATCTTTTGTATAATTGGTGTTGGCCACTTTTATAAAATGGGTACTATTTGTCTTCCACTACTATATCATTTATTAGATTGCTTCTGCTATGTATTGACATTGTCTATTATTAAACTCTGATATGAGGGTATAGTCTCCCCATAGACTATCCATAGACCCTCACTGCTAGTTGACAACCTCTGGAGTACGGGGAGACGCGTTTGAGGTCATTTGGTGACTGGTCCGGCCACCAGTTTAGTGGTGAGTAGGGTCGAGACGTTACAAAGGGGTATTAGAGGGTTCAAGTTCTCTTTATTTTCCTTTGTCTTATTGTTTTTGGGGTTGGTAGACAGGAGACTAGGAATGTGTCAGCACTTGGGTTAATAGTCGTGCTTGGTACTGATCACCCCATGTATGGGAAATGACCAAGTGGCCAGGGATGGTAATTGATGTTTGTAGTATTTTAGGTTACAGTTGATATTATTTCACCTTGAGTGACTGGTGTATTTTCCGCTGCTTATTGATTATGAAAATTTTGAAAAAAATTACCTTGGCCAGATATGGAAAGGAAGTTGCATTACATGTATCATATTAGGCACATAGAGATTAACAAGCCATGCATATATTCCATGTCATGTAGTTGCATTAGTAGGATGCCTGCTAATATGGATTGTGTGACTTGAATATGTTCCATGTCTTGTACTTATTTAGCATGCCTTTTTAGATTGCATGTTTCAGTGATATAATTAACATGATTGATTGATTATATGAAATTCCTATGTGACATGATTCTATGTTATAGCATGTTTTAGTAATTTTCGCTTCTTATTTATTATGAAAATTTTGAAAAAAATTACCTTGGGCCAGATATGGAAAGGAAGTTGCATTACATGTATCATATTAGGCACATAGATATTAACAAGCCATGCATATATTCCATGTCAAGTAGTTGCATTAGTAGGATTCCTGCTAATATGGATTGTGTGACTTGAATATGTGCCATGTCTTGTACTTATTTAGCATGCCTTTTTTAGATTGCATGTTTCAGTGATATAATTAACATGCTTGATTGATTATATGAAATTCCTATGTGACATGATTCTATGTTATAGCATGTTTTAGTAATTTTAGCATGTTGATCTGTGTTAGCTACTTGTGGTGACATGTTTTCTTGCTGATAAATGGTTGGTTTCTTTGGATAAATTTATTCGGTTGTAATTATGACGGAACCGATTTTTAGTTGTAAGGTGTATGGGTTCCTTATAACTACAAAAAAATGGTAACCCGTGTTTTCCAACAAATAAAAATGGATTCTAAAGGTAAAATGTTAAATGAAAATTGGACATCTTAAATGGGATCTAAATGTTTGTGGTAAGGTGTATGGGTGCCTTATCAACTGGTAGATGCACATCCATGTGACTGAACCATATAACCATATTATGTTTAAAAATGGTTACGAATGTAAAACTGATGAGTTTTGATTGTATTGAACTGTTGTGGGGTTGCTTTCTGAAGAACCCGGTTTGAATAAATGAGACCTTTGGAGGTCACCTTTTTGGTAAAAGGAATTTAGATGCTAAATTGCTTGTTATATTTTAATAACACTATATGTGAAATGTTTAAAGAGGATGTTTGTTATAGCATGTCTGTTTTTCCTGTGGGGCGTTGATTGAAAAACAAGTGACTTGTTATGAAAAAGTACTTGTGTTATTGTTGAAATTCATTCAAATGTTGAAAGGTTGAAATGAATTAATTAAAATGGATAAAATGAAAAAAGGGCTTCTAAACCTCGTGATTTCGGTTTTTCATGACCAAGATAAAGGGCCAAAGTTTATGTTTCGTAAGGGGATAACCCATGGTAGGTAGTACCCTCATAATTTTATAGGATATTAATGTAAGTTCATCCCCCTAATCGGGAGGACTTATTGGGACTTGAGTGTTTTGACACGCTCATAGGTTTAAGTTACGGATTTTATGATCAATGTTTGACGTGGTGATCGTGGTTCGAGGAACATCACACACATGTGTTAAGGTGTTCTAAAATAGCATGCTGGTGAGTGGATGATATTTTATTTTGATGTCATGGACAATCCTAAGGTGGTTAGTGTCGCATCGATTTCGATAAACGCATCAACAAGTGATGCCGAGATTTTTAAACATAGTCATCTGGTAGTAGTTGGAGTGATCTTTTTAGTGACATTGGTTTTCTCATAGTGCGCTCTTCTGAATACGAAGAACATTTAACCTATCTTGACCTCGTCATAGGGACACTAAGATTGCATTGGTTTTCATCCGCACTACAATTTTAATGTTGTTGGGCTTGGTGAGTGGTTGTTATATGGGTTGTACGTAGGATGTGTGGTTTCTTGGGGCTACTCCTTTATTCATGTTGGGGCACGGTTGTTTTTAAAATAGCCTTATGTTAGATTGACTTGGAAATTTCACCAGAGGTTGGGTAAGGACTTCGTTATACATGCAGATGGTTTTGGAAAAGCTTTAAAGGAACGTTGCTAGATAAAGGGAGAATGTGGGTTTTGGGTCTGCGACATCTTTCCAAGAAATCAGGCACAACCAGTTTCTATTGGTCAATCGACATTTGAACATTTCCTTCAATGAGGTCCCTATAATGGCCTCAGATGTAAGCTCTGTTTCGGTGAACTTTGGAGCAGGTTTTAAAGAATTAAGCGATTGGACTTAAATTTTGGTTAGTAGCACATTTGGTGTTTGGAAATGTAATGTCTTTATTTCAAGTGAAAAATTTCAACCTTGGTAGGTCAGATGCTGTCGTAGTAGTTACCGATGGCTTCTTGGGGATGAGAAGATTTTAAGGTGGGTATATTGTAAAGTCCCGTGTTTTTGAACCGGGTTAAAATACAAGGGTTTTCAAATTTTTTTGGGTTTATCTACGGGTCAGTTTTTTAAACCAAGCTCTGAAATTTTATTCTAAGTTTTGGAACACCTAAAAGTGTTGTTTTTAGACTTGCGTAATTACCCGATAATTTTTAGCGTGTGTCCCGATGAGTCTCAGGAGCACCAGATGTGGAAAATTCAACTTTAATGGATCTGCACGGGCAACCCATGACTGCGGTCCAACCTATGCAGTTAACCCTATTTAATAAATTATTTAATTTAATTAAATAAGATTATATGAGAGTGTGATTAATTAAAATAAAGTTTTAATAATAATAATAATGAATTTATTATTATTATTTTTGTGGTTGTTTAATTAAATTAATGTTAAAGAATTAATTAAATGACGGTTGAAGAAATTAATGAGGCTTTTGGGTTTATCAAAGAACGGTTTAAATTAAATGAAGAGTTTCAGAATTAATAAAGAACCATTTATTATTAATTAGAGGTTATGGGTTGGGGTTTCAAACATTAATATCATATTAATGATATTACAATTAATTGGGGGTTATGGTTTTATTCTTTTGATTATACTAAATAAAAAAACTAATTAGTAAGTAATAAGTGTTATTTAGTTTTTAGGTTAAAAAATAGAATAGAGGAAAGGAGGCATTCTCCTTCCTGTACAGGAGGCACGCACGACAGAGTGATTTTTTTATGTGGGTTTTTAAAAAACTAAAATTTGAAAGAAGGGTATAGGGTTCGAATAATTTTAAAAATGGGTCTGGGATGCGTGAACGCCGTTCACGCATCCCACGCCGCGGAAGGATGCGTGAACGCCGTTCACGCATCCCGGACCCCGACGGTAATGCGTGAACGGCGTTCACGCGTCCTTTGCTGACCAGCTAAAGGAAGCGTGAACGCCGTTCACGCATCCTTGCGCGGGAAAAGATGCGTGAACGGCGTTCACGCTTCTCTCCGCGGCGAAGGATGCGTGAACGCCGTTCACGCATCCGGCCGAGAAAAGTTATAAAAGGAGGGGTCCCCCCCCCCCAATACCCATTGTTCTCCTCTGATTTTCGTTGCGAAGCTCTGCAGAAATTCTTTCTCAACAAATATTTGCTGCTTTTATTGAGGTAAAATTTCTATTTAATAATTTAATTGTTTATTTGTGTTTATTTATTTCATTTGTATGTTTAATTGTATTTATTTATTTCATTTGTATGTTTAATTGTATTTATTTATTTCATTTGTATGTTTAATTGTGTGTATGATTTATTTATTTCATATGTTATGCATGAAATGTTTTGTATGATTTAATTTTCTTGATGTTGAATGTTCGTATGATTTAATTTTTTGAATGTCTGTTGTCTAAATATTGAATGTTTTATGTTATGTCTAAAATTTTTAATGTTTAGAAAAAGTAATTTATGTTGGAGAAATTTATTTTAATGGATGGTTTTGATGTAAGTGTAAATTAAATTACTTTTATTTACTAGTAATAATATTTTTAATCAATAAAGTATAAAATATATTTACTTATATTTTGAAAAGTAGAAGAATGACCAAAAAACATTACAATTTCATAAAATTTAAAATAACAAAAGTGTTTATTATGTAAATCTCAATTAGATCAGTTATAATAAAATTTATTTAATGTTTTTAATAAATATATATATATATATATATATATATACACATGAAGTTAAATTTTTGTAAAATAGGTGTAGTATTTAATATAGATTTTATATAATACGGATAATATAATAAATATACCAAAAAACACGGTATGAGTGATGACTGATCTTGAGATGACCGACCATGCATAATTGAAATTGCATGTTTTATTTTGTGTATGTTGTTATTCAATTTGTAATAATTGCATTTTTTCGGTATTGATGACCTGCGAGTCATCTCTCAGTAAGTGTAAGGACCTGCGTGTCCGTTTAAATTAATTTATGTATTTCATACCCCTAGACCCTCTCACATGCATGTGAGTAAATTTGTAAATAAAAGACTGACGCCCCAAAGAGGTGTCGACGAAGAGGCATCCCCGAAGAGGTGTCGACGAAGAGGCATTTGAGAACTCGTTCGAGAGGTGGCGTTGCTATTTGACAGGAGATTGGCGGTTGCTGCAATATTTGATAATAGAGATAGGAGTTTACTCATATAAATTGTGGTTAGTTTATCAAATAATGATAAACTAATCGCAAGTCTCAAGATCAAGTCATGATTATATATTCATAAGTAATCAAACTTTATGAAACATTATATTAAATTTGCTTTTGTGCTAAAATCACAATCACTATACCTTAACAGTGATAAATCAATACATAAAAAAGTCTCAAGATAATCAATTATTCAAAACCAAATTAAATAATTTAAAATTTTAATGTAGTGTATAATATTTTTAAATTTTTTTTAATAGGTAATTATGTCTGCTCAAATATATTGCAACGGTGAGGTAATTTGTACCGAGCAGGGTTTTAGCTACAGTGTGCCACCTGTCAAAGTGGTAAATCTCCATGGTTGTATGACATTGGATGCAGTTCGTAATAAGATTCATAGTCGGTTAAAATTGAGTGCAGGACAAGCAATCACTTCAATTAGATACCGACATCTTCAATATCCTGAGCGTATGTGGCACAGCGACTACCCTATAGTCGATGATGAGGATTGGATGGAGGCTTCTCAGTTATTCAGGCAACAGTGTATTAATGGTTTGATGGAATTATTTATTGTCATTTCTGATATTGATGTGGTGCAATCGATTACTACAGAACCATGCTTTGTGACCGCTATAGAAGTTGGTCCTTCACAACAGTCTTCTTTATTGCGTCCTTCTCATTCGACTCCTGTGGAAGAATGTAATGAGGAAGATCATCAAAATTTGGAAGGAAATGTAGATGACATCCCTTTCTGTGCTGATATAGTGCAAGAAAGTTTATCTGAAGAAGAAGAATCTGGGGAGTCAGCAGGAGATGATGTGGTTGGAAATGAACCTTCTGAGGTTCCTTTGAGAGACAGACATCCACTACATCCACCAGTTAGTGGTAATCAGCCTTCAGTTTTGAGTTCCTTAGTTGGAGGAATGTCTCGTGAACAAATTTTTGATTGGGATGTCATTACACCAGCTTCTGAATTCCCTGGCATTATAGGGAATATGCCTGCATCAAATGATAATGCCATATATGTTGGGCAGGAGTTCGAAACTAAACAGGTCATGAAAAATGTGATAAAGCAATACCACATTGAGCGACATTTCACATTTGTGGTTTATGAGTCAAAGAAGACCAAATATCTCATTCGTTGTGAAAAATATGGGTCAGAATGTAAATTTTGATTAAGAGCAGTATTTGATAAATGTTATGGATGTTGGAAGATAACCAAATTAGAAGGCCCACACACTTGTCTGCATCCCAGCTTGGCACAAGATCACTCTTCTCTTGATGCAGAGTTTATATCTACTGTTATTTGTGAGATGATACGAACAAGTCAGGATGTTCCTGTTGCCCTTATTCAGGAAAGAATTCAACAGTTGTATAACTATAAGGTATCATACAACAAAGCTTGGAATGCAAAACAGAAAGCCATTGTAAAAGTGTATGGTGATTGGGATGAGTCTTATGCGTTGTTGCCACAGCTTATGGAATTGTTGTCTCTCAATAATCAGATTGTTTATCAGTTGGACACTGTTGAGTATGTATCCCAAAATCATCTAGTTGATCGGTCAAAGGTGAAGTTCAAGAGGATTTTTTGGGCATTCAGACCGTGCATTGCTGCATTTCCCTTTTGTAAACAATTTATTCAGGTAGATGGCACATTCCTTTATGGAAAGTATACAGGTGTTCTACTCATTGCTGCCACACAGGATGGTAATCGCGCTCCTCTGCCACTTGCTTTTGCTGTTGTTGAAAAAGAAAATTTTGAATGCTGGAGCTGGTTCTTGGCATGTGTACGTGTTCATGTCACGCAGAAACAGGGCGTGTGTCTGATATCTGATCGTCATCGAGCGATTATAGAGGCCGTGAGTAGTGATGGGGTTTCTTGGACTGAGCCGAATGCTTATCACCGTTATTGCATTAGACATATTGCAAGTAATGTGCATAAGCAGTTTAGAGATGATGCCATAAAGAAGGCGATCCTCAAATTGGGTATGGTTTTCTAAACTTTCTTTTTTTAACAAAATTTACTATCCATTTTAATACATTATTATGTTATGCTTTCAGCATATGAACCCCAACAAGAAAGGTTTGATCGGCGTCTTGAAGAGATCCGAACAGTTAATGAGGAGGTATATGAATATATGGTACAAATTTCAAAGGAAAAATGGTCATTAGCATACGATGGTGGCATGAGATATGGGCATATGACCACTAATATAGTGGAGTGCGTAAATGGGGTCCTCAAGGGTGTGCGTAAACTCCCAATCACAGGGTTAGTGCAAGAGACATTTTTTAGATGTGTTCACTACTTTGTTGACCGGTCCCAAAAGGCCTACCAGAGGATGGAAAATGGAATGCTTTTTACTCAGCATTTTCAAACTGATATTGACCGGATACGGAATGAGGCTTCACGATGGAATGTTATAGCCTTTGACAGGGAAAAGAGGAGTTTTCGGGTAAGAAAGTGCTACGACCAGGGTGCATGCACTAATGGTGGAGTGTTTGTCGTGATGTTGGATAACAGGTACTGTGATTGTGGCAGCTTTCAGGCATTGAGATATCCATGTGTACATGTTATTACAGCTTGCGCTTCGGTAAATATATCGTGGGAGCCATATGTTGACCCGGTGTATCACATGAGCACTTTGGTTAACTGTTATAGTGCTGCTTGGATGCCTGTTGGTGACTTCCATTCTATCACATTGCCTGCTGATCAACCGACCATTGTCCCTGATATTTCCAGGTTTTCATAAGTCGGTTTTGGTATCATTTATAATTTTTTCAATGTGTGTCAATTTTAAAATTATTGGCTTCATGCTACTAGGTTGCGGCCTCGAGGAAGACCGAAGTCAACTCGCATCAGAAATGAGATGGATTGGCCTCGGCAACGAGGAGGGAGAATACGATGCAGTATCTGCCACGCAGAAGGACATACTCGTAAGAGATGTCCCCAAGTGGCAGGACAGAGTTCCAAATCTCATCATCCATGATCGAGTCTGTGTACCTGCTCTAAGAGGAAGAGGTTGTGGTTGGTGTCGATGATGAAGAAGAAGAATAAGAAATAGAGGATGAGGATGAGAAGAAGTAGAAGACTAAGAGGAAGAGGTTGTGGTTGAATAACCTATTGTGGAAGTTTCTATAGTTACTTAGGAACTTGATCTATTTGGAATAATGTTAATGGTTATCTAATGGATAATGAATAAATTAACAAACGTAATTTCACAAATAAGAAGAAATAATTAATTTTTTACTTTTTCCTCTTAATTTTTAATGTGGAATAATGTTAATGGTTATTTAATGGATAATGGATAAATTAACAAACGTAATTTCACAAATAAGAAGAAATAATTAATTTTTCAGTTTTTCCTGTTAATTTTTAATGTGGAATAATGTTGATGGTTATTTAATGGATAATGGATGAATTAACAAACCTAATTTCACATATAAGAAGAAATTATTAATTTTTCACTTTTTCCTGTTAATTTTTAATGTGGAATAATGTTGATGGTTATTTAATGGATAATTGATAAATTAACAAACGTAATTTCACAAATAAGAAGAAATAATTAATTTTTCACTTTTAAATTATGGTTTTCTTATAAGATGTCTAGTTTTAGTAATGGCATCTGAGTGTCTGAGCATCCTTAACTAATGTTGATTGTGAGACTAGGCTAATATTGATTGTGACACCAAATAAAAATGAATATATCATGATTCCACTATTAATAAGTAACGATGATATCATGTGTGCAGATGGCAGGTTTTCCATTGCTTACATCTCAGGCTACTCATGTATCACGACTGCTTTTAGAGGGACGTCCTGTGGCTCCCTTGAGTGTACGTAGATCTCACCATTTCCATCATACTGCACCACCTCCCGCTATCGTCCCACATCTTCGTCGAGCTGGATTTTATGGCGTAGCGATGTGCGACTTCACGTTTCTTGATCATCAGCTCATTGCCGCACTTGTCGAGAGATGGAGACCAGAGTCGCATACTTTCCATTTCAGTGAGGGAGAGATGACTATTACATTGCAGGATGTGGCTATTATGTTGGGCCTCCCTATCGACGGACATGCTTTGACAGGCCGAGTTCCATCAGATTTGCCTGAGCTTGTTCATAGACTTCTGGGCATAGAGGTCCAGGATGATGGCAGGACCATCTTCGGTGGTAGATTGCGGATGCCTTGGTTAGACCAGCACTTCACACATTTACCAGATGATGCTGATGACATCACCGTGCTGCGCTTTGCACGGGCATATATTTTGAGGCTGATCGGTGGCACGCTTTTTGTTGACCACTCTACTACTTTTGTGCACCTGATGTATCTATCTTTTTTAGAGGATTTGGACCAGGCAGGTCGATATAGTTGGGGGTCTGCCTGCCTAGCATATACATACAGAGCCCTATGCAGCGCATGTCGCATCGAGAAGATGCAGATCACAGGATGCATGGTTCTTCTACAGATGTGGGTATGGGAGCACATACCTCGTTTAGCTCCACATGCTCGTGCGCCATTACCCGTAGATATTGTAGCAGAGGCTCCACG
Organism: Viscum album; assembly: GCA_963277665.1. Taxonomy (NCBI): domain Eukaryota; kingdom Viridiplantae; phylum Streptophyta; class Magnoliopsida; order Santalales; family Viscaceae; genus Viscum; species Viscum album. The sequence continues at coordinate 1,871,698,142 of OY728163.1, forward strand.
TGGACGTTGGTATGTTATTATTTCTTTCTAATATCTAACTTACTTGTATAAAATTCTTTTATGAAATGTAAAAAAAATGTTATCTACAGGTGGAGTCAGGCGCATCGACATTCAGATTCTCCCAGACATGATGTTCACGCCTACAGACTTATGCTAGACAGCATTCGACCAGACGATGTAAGTGATTATTATTTATATTGTTAAATCTTTACTCTTTACTGTAAATCTATTCATTTATTAATTGATTATTCATTTTTTCTTTCAGATTACATGGATGCCATATACAGATGCTATCCTTCAGAGTCTGCCCCCATACTGTACAGTGATGCTTGATATCGGCTCTTGCATGGTTCCACTGATTCATTTTCATATAGTCGAGTGGCATCAGACGGATAGGGTTATGAGACAGTTTGGATTCCTTCAGCCAGTTCCTGACCCGCCCAGTCAGTTGGATTCATTGCATTCCCTGAAGATGTCAGGGAAGAGAGATTTTGATTGGAGGAGCTACCATGCGAGATATGTAGCGTTATGGGACAGGCGACGAGAGTCCCAGTTGCGAGGGGCAGGGACAGTACGCTTTCATTTGATGGATCAGATGGATTATGCAGGCTGGTACATCAGGTCTCCCGTCAGATTTCTGACACGGCACGGACGGGGCTTCCATGACTTGGTATGCATTCTTTCTTTCACAGTTCAACATATTTTTTATTCAAATTAGTTAATAACAGAATTTGTTTTCGCAGGATGCTCGTATTTGTCATCTACTGCATATGTCTGATCCAGTGGAGAGAGCTGCCTTTGACCCAGCATATTTTCACAGCCTTGTACGACAGATGCTACCGTTGATGGACGAGATTTATCATGGCATTTTCTTTGATCCACCACCTGCTGCGGAGGCCGCGGAGCCTGCTGCGGAGGCCACGGAGCCTGCTGCGGAGGCCGCGGAGCCTGCTGTTGTTCCACAGGATGAGGCTGCTCAGCTTGCTCAGCCACATGATATTATTCCACTGGAGGAGGGTGTTCAGCATGACCAGTCATATGCTCCTCCAGCTTCTCAGGCACAGCCACAGGTACTTACAGACGCTGACTGGATTGAGTTCGATGTTTTATTGCAGTCATCCACAGCAGAGCAGCCATCTACTTCCTATATTGGTGAGAGTTCCAGCCAGCTTCCACTATCCTTAGATGCAGGCCAGGGTACAGGCGGTGAGACTGTACATCCACCGTCTGTCACACAGGAGGATGTGGAGGTGGCTGTCGATGAGGATGCGCAGCGTACGCCAGAGCACAGACGTAGACAGACACGGCGTGGACGCATCCAGTATACGCCTGACTGTGGGACAGAGGAGCATCCACACCGGAGGCGTAGATTAGGTTGACATTTGATTTATGATACGTTTTGTATGTGTATTACTGTTATCTAGACTTCTATTATACCTTTAATAAGTGTCTTACTGTTATCAAATTATCTACCAATGTATATATATATATATATGTGTGTATAATAAATAATATGATTAGAAATTCCATAATACTCATATAAATTCAATAAGTTCAACATAAAGGTTAAATAATAATCCAAGGCTATTTATTTTATGAATAACATATTAAAAGACCAAGTAAAATGTTTTGAAGAACTTTAGGAGGATTTTGTTGGCCTACAATTAAATATAGGATCAAGAGAAACTCTTGACTCCTAATATGATATTAGGAAATTAGGTCACACAAGTGATGGAAAAAAGGGAAATTATGGTTCATAGGTCCAAAAAATAGTTAAAAAATGTTTAGGGAAGAAAATGATACATCGTAATGCCACAAATGGTATGGTTATTGTTCATAAACAGAAAGCAGTAATGATTGGTGTCAGAACACAAGAGCCTGTTATGTGGATAAAGATTTATTTTGGTATGAATTAGAATCAGAATATTTACTGATCTTAAGGAATAATGAGTGGTGTATTAGTGATGCACATGAATAAACCATTTATCAAATATTATTTTTGTGGAAATATGGGGAATTCTTAGAATGCTCATTCCATAGCCTTGAGGGTCACTATGTGACTTGGGACACACTATAATATTTACAAATAAGGTGTGTATTATCAAGGGAAAATATAGTGGAGTTGTTTTGTAAGGAAAACACACAAAGGGGAATCTATATCTTCTGAGTGGACAAGAAGATATGTATTTTATATCCAAGGAAGAAGAAAATAGGTTGTGGTATAAATTTATTGTTTATATGAGCCAATCATACATGGAAGATCTGTTGAAATGTGACACTGCTCAAGATCTCTCTAATTTATCATGTGATCATACTCATACATGCGATTCTTTCTAACAAGGGAAGATTATTTGAAATATATAAAAGGTTAAAGATCAATGGTCAATAAGAGTGATTGAACTAATGCAAATTGATGTGTGTAAACCTATTTCACCAAGATCTATTGATACGAAGAGATATTTTTAGTGGCCAAGGATCAATTAGGTGGTAATGAGAGGGAGGTGAATCAGTGGTAGCCTTATTTTACTAATTCTTTTTTTAAATTCAACCTATTGAAATTTGTTTAGGTTTTTGATCCACTCAATATAAACTCTCAATCATTCCTCAAGTGTAGTTGTAATGAAATAGGGAGAATCACATGTTATTTACAGGGTTATTTTGAAAATACTACTCATTTCTATATTGGTTATACCCCCCAACATGTATTATTCACTATCTCCACAAGTTAATACAATGACATATAATCCATTTTTCCTCTCTATAACAAAAAATAATCCACTATACACTCTCTTTCTCCATAATACATTGGAGATTCATTCTACTCTATAATCCAAAAGATACATCTACTTCCAAATTTAGGAAGAAGTTCTTCTTCAAATAGACTTACTCTATAAGAAATCTAGTCACTCCTACCTTGTGTACTTTATCAATAATTTTAGAAATTATTATATTAAGACTCTTTTCAGATTTTGTGCAATCTAGATTCTCATCAATATTCAAATAATCAAGAACTCATCAATTCATCTTTCTGTATTTACCTGATACATTATTGTATCGAGTTATCAGAAATAATATTTCAATTCAACACAGAGTCTTCATCACCTTCATACACACTTTATTCACAAAACAAACAATAATTGTTCATGGGTAATATATCATTATTACATGATTTAAAATCAATCATTTAAATCCTTATTTAAATTTGTTTCGTAATAACACATTTAATTACACATTTATATATGAATACTCATCAGTAGTGGTATCATATTTTCCTCATATTGAATGCCCCATTAGTTTCTGTGGGTATTTTGTTTCATGCAACTCATAAAGAATACTAGAAGGATTAAGGTTCCCCTCTTTCTTCTTAATGTGGTGTCTATCTCTATGAATCATTATCTATATTCATACATGTAACTCATATTTAATTACATAATAAAATACAAAAACTCATCAAAAATACCCAATGCTCGGGTCTTCTCCATTCTTCACATAAATGTTACAACTCATGTAAGAATCTGATTCACGTGGATTCATCAAAATATGATCTTCTAATCACCCGAATACTTATGTTTCACATTTCATCACATAGGATATTCATTTTAGAATAAATTTTTACTCTCATCACATGAACTATTCATTTTATTATTTAAATTATATTAATGAAATTGTAACTTCATGAATATATTATCATGATTGTACCTTGGCATTAAATCTACATCTTACTTCATTTGAAGACTCTATTTCATCAAAAGTCTTGGGATCCTTCAGTTCATGCACGACAATGCATGAATATTGAACATGACTTGTTCTTGGATCATGCTTGGATATTATAAGTTCATCATGGACTTCTTAATATGGAAGGGTCCTTGGTTTTATCCAAGGATTCCCAACCATGATCTTTGTGACTCATCAATGGTAGATAACCAATGCTCTATAAAACCCTTGAGAAAGGGAAGAAGGTTCTCACTAATTAGACAACTTGAAAAAGTTAGATCAAACTGTTGTGTAAATGTCTGCATGTTTTTAGTGGAGAGACAATGATTGTGTCACCATTTTCCCATATAATAATATCACTCGGTTGAGTGCTTCCTTATTTATTTTATCATTCCTTCAGCTTGGTAGAAGTGATTACTGGGGTACGCTCTCAAATCCTCACTGGCATCGACCCATGTTGTCTTCTCTAACACCATTCCACTGCACATGATTGAACCACCACTCTAATACCATGTGCCTCATGTGAATTCATGCTCGCCTACCATTTCTTCCCATACAATAGTCAACTCCAGTTCCCACCTCAAAAGTGGCTGCACCTAATTCCCTTATGTAGCTAGTTGGATGGATTCCTTTTTAAATAAAGTTAAAAATATGTGTTAGATAAAATATTCCACCAAATTCCATATTCACTCCAAATACCAATCCTTATTCTTCATGAAAAATATAAATAATATATTTATACTTTTTTCAAATATCTCTTCATTTATGTAATTTAATTTCATATTTGGATAATTATCCATGTTTTAAAAGTGAGAATTATTTAAGATTATCTTAAATAGAAAAAAATGTGCAAAGGAGTTTTCAAAAATGTTCACTAGGTATTCTGTGAGATGCGTGAACGCCGTTCACGCATCCCTTCTCTCGGGAAGATGCGTGAACGGCGTTCACGCATCCCGGCCCCATTTTTAAAAATATTCGAACCCTATACCCTTTTATCAAATTTTAATTTTTTAAAAACCCAAATAAAAAAATTAGCCCGCACGACACCCACTCCAGCCCTAGGTGCGCACCGCACCTCTGCCCGATTACCTCCTTCGCACGACACAACTCCACTGGGCTCCCTAAAGTGTCACATCTCCCTTTGCCGAGCCTCCTCCACACATATGGCACGACACTAGCACCTCCCGGACCCCCTGAAGCAGTGTGCAACACCACCTGGGCGGAATCCCATATAGCATGTGACCTGCAGCAGTGCGCACGGGACCACCTCCTTACGGTGCATCCTCCTTCTGGCCGTGATTCCCAGCTTGTTCGCAACCCCCGATGCACCCCCTGCAATGGTGTGCTTCGACCCTGAGCAGATCCGCTGTAGCGCGTGACACCCCCCTCTTCCAGAATCTTCTTCCATGAAAGATTCCTCTTGTATTCTCCATGGGTTTAGTTTGATCCTTTGAGCTAGGATCTTATTTTGTGTTTTTCTTTATCGCCTTTTCGATTTGACGCTATTTCGACATTCATTTTGGTTTTGGCCGAGTTTAGGGTTTTGAGAATAATATCCATTGTTGTGTTCTCCCTTCAATAGGATGCGCGATTGATGTATTGGGTCTCCCTTGTTAGTATTCCGACATCCACCGCCGAAGACGAGGTAGATGGGTTCGTTTTCGCTCGCCACCGTCTTTGGGGTAAGGTTTATACACCATTGTTGTTTTGTTTTTTTCACCATCCAATTAGAGTCTAAAAAGTTATTTGAGTCCCTGGTATATAACTGTAGGTGCATTGAGCCTTACTATAGTGGTTTAAGTCTCCTGTTTCTGATTTAGTAAATTGTTGTTTATGTTGCAGGGTGCGCGTACATGTAAATATATATAGGTATATATATATATACATATATATAAGTCTTGTGTGTGTGACTTTATGCCGAGTGAAATTGGTTGCCTCCAAGTAAATCAAAGTGATGCTGAATATTAATTAGGTTCCAAATATATATCTCCTTATTTAAGAATGTCCATTTTTCTTCTTTAAATAAATTGAGAATGTGAGTCTCTTTGATTATAGAACTGCAAAGTTTTCTTAAAAAATGCTGATTAAAGATAAACTACTAGTTAATGGTAATGTCATATCATGCTTGCTGTAGTTTGGGCTTTTAATATGCCTTCTTGCTGGTGCTGATATATGTTATGTCGATATATGGCACCTTTTGATGTTATTGAGTGATTTTGTCCACGTGAGATGATTTAGGACTTGACCTCGTGTTTGTTTTAAGCTTGTGTTGCTGGATATTTATTTGCTTCCAAGTTAATATGTTGAGTTTATGCTTGGAGCTTTAAATAGTTAAACAAGAAGCACCCCATGGGTCTTCTTAGTAAATGAGGCTTGAATGTCATTTGTACTTGGACACCCTTAGGTGTGCCTTTTTAACCCATGCCACGGGATGTTAATTATATAAATGATGATATATCAGTTGGTGAACTAGATGATTGGATAGGGAAGGATGGGTAAAAGGGTAATTTATTGAAGAATTAATTATGAAGTCATGAGTTGAAAAAATTGTGGCTTTTACTGAATATTGAGAATATTGAATATTTTGACATATTCGGGATATAGATTGGAAATTCGTAATAATTAATGGATGAATTATTTTTTACATGTTAAATGGTAAATGGTTAATTAATTGATGACTGGTTAAAGAGATATGATTTAATTAATTAATTGTTGAATTAATTAATTTTCATGCATTAAATTAAGATTGTGAATTGATTGTTTGTTCCGATTGTTGGACAAGGGTACCTTTTGATGCGTGTTTGTTTTCCATGCCTTAAGTTGTTTTGGATAGAGTTGTTTAAAAATATAATATCTTGTGTGATATGGTTTGTCACGGCCCGTCCCAGTGGGGCCCGTGCCGCAACTCCCCAAACCCGCCTCCAATAGTCCAGGGGCTGGTGACTAGCACCGAGTACGCATGTCACTAACATGGGAGACATTGCCTATAAACCTGTACACACACACACACATCTCCAAATCCACAAAGCTGAAAAGTGAAAACTATTAAAAATGGAAATGCATGCATACACCAAAATCTCAACCAACAGAGTACGACAGAAAAGTAAAGTACAGTAATGTAAAACCCTGGTCCAAAAGTACAAGACCACCAAAAGAAAGTCTGTAACAAAGTCCAACCTATAAAGAAACGTACTGGGACTGCAATCCGTAGCCGTAGGAACACACCTCGGCCTGCCTGATCTCACTAAGCATCGTCCGGTCCTGGTCCACCTAGAATCCTGTCAAAGGCTCGCTCGTCTGCACAAGACAAAGTAATGATATAGTCAGCTCTACACAGTATATGTTTATAGAACATATAACAAGAATATCCAGATATACTCATACGCGACCAACTATCGCAAGACCACCACTAAGATCCAGCTCGAAGATTCCACTAAGCACGTAACAGGGAGAAGACACTCATAGTTCTGAAGAGAGAGATATAAAGTACTCATTCTAGGAGGACTCACTCCACAAGTACTTAAGAATACGATGCTTAGATGAGGATCACAACCAATAACTATGAGGTGATTCCAACAACTCAGTCTGAACTAATCCGCTAAGAAGAGAATCGGCACCCGGGTAAGGTAGGTCACGTCGATGCCAAGAACTCTACCTAGGGTACCGGGAAGGAATAGAGGATCCGACTCTAAGTCTCATAGAGGGGATTCCAACAACTCTATTCAGGAAGTCCTGCTGAAGGGATCATACTCTTATACGTAGGAAATGATACCAGAAACCTTCAGGGGAAAGACCAAGGGTACGAACCCTAAGAAAGCTTGTCCAAGTCATGGAAGACAAATGGCTCAAGCCATGTAGAACATGTTAAACAACGTGTAATAGGGTTACACGCCGTGTTCCTTGACTCCGGGTACTGCCCGTGTGAAACGGACTGTGTCTGAAATCTAAGTCGTGTAGGAAAGTATATACACGGCGTGTAGTAGGATTACACGTCGTGTCCAAGTGTTCGGGGTTTACTCCGTGTACGCTGGCCATGTGCCCATACACGACCTCAACCCGTGTCGCCCTGCCCATGTACCAGTACAGGGGGTGTCCTGTGCATCTGGCCGGGTCTAGCCGGGGAAGGGTATACATGCTGTGTCCTTGGCCGTGTACCCAACCCGTGTTTGTGTACTCTCAGAGTACATGCCAGGTAGTACGCCGATGAACACACGTCGTGTAGCCCATACTACACGTCGTGTAGTCGGGATTTCTCCAGAAACGTCGTCTTCCTCCTCATGCCTCGGTCGAACCTCCGGATTCACGATATGTCATCCATTTGCTGCGAAACTCGAGATCTCAGGTCGCCTCATCATCGTGATGTCGAATCCGTGGGTTTCAGGCCTTCAATCGGCTCTGAAAACTAATTCTGGTCACCCATGCAGAAATCGTTCGAAGAACGATATCTTCTGATCCACTTCGATCCATCCATCGCCACCGTAGTCGCACCTCCGTGGGGTTGTACCGATACCAGATCTTTGATTAGGGATCGTTGCGTCGCACAATGGATGCACAACAATCCATCGTTCATATCTCCGTGAAGAACGCGTAGAACACACATGAAGAACGTGAGAAATCGGGGAAGAAAGGCACAAAAAATCGAGAGGGACGAACCTCGATCGATGTTCGTGTCGATCTTGGTTTTTCACCATTAGAAGGCTAAACAAAACCAAAATAACCTTCAAGAATCAATCCCCAAAATCCCCACAAAATCCCATTCTGCAAATACGATCGATCCGTGGGCTAATCTGTTCATGGAATAGTCCGCGTTCGTTGTAGGAAATCAAGAACAGGGAAAGGAAAATCAAAATCAGACATCCTACCTGGATCCGCGACGTTCGTTGGAGAAGATCCATTCACCACGTCGTCGTCGCCGACGAAACCCGTTTAACGCCGTCTACTCATTGGGGTTTCCTCCAAAGCCTCCAGAACCTCCAAGGGCTTCAGGGTTATGAGGTCTGTAACCCTAGAACCCTGCGTAAAGTCTTTATTTAAAAAGATAAAAGATATTCGCTGCAACAAGATTTAATAAAATATTTTTATTAAATATTTTATTACAATTACGTCCAAAAACTAGATTTCACCACCGACCTGCGCCAACTGATGTTAGGCCTCACCTAAGGTAAAATCGCTACTCTGAATGCAACGGTGCCCTTGTATTTCTAATCCGATCACCCATTCAGGAGTTATTCCACTTTTTTAGGAAAACCCCACGTGTGTGTTATTTAATTATTTAATTAAATTCAAACATTTGTTCCGGTCTCACCGGGCGTCGGAACTGCATGCCGTCTCAAAGCCTGGTCTCGAAATAATTCCCATATAATATTAAAATAATAGATGGAAAAAAATCCGGGACATTACAACCTCCCAACCTTAGGGCTTTACGTCCCCAAAAATCCAAAACAAAGGCTACTAAAAAAGATGTGGGTATTGCACACAGATCTGAGCCTCCCACTCTCACGTTCTCTCCTGAAGATTCCCGTGATGCCACTGGACACGCACCAAGGGAATAGTTCTCCCATGAAGGATCTTCTCCTGCCGATCCTCGATCTCCACTGGGTACTCAGTAAAGGTCTCTCCAACATCGATATCCAGCTCGCCCCAGTCGATAACATGCGATGGATCATGCACGTACCTCCGCAGATGCGACACATGGAAGACGTTGTGTACCCGGTCCATCTGAGGAGGTAGATCCAAGTGATACGCCACCTCTCCAACTCTACTAAGAATCTAAAAAGGGCCGATGAACCTCGGAGATAGCTTTCCGCCTCGGCCAAATCTCCGCAATTCCCATCGAGGTGAGACCCGAAGGAACACATGGTCTCCCTCCTCGAACTCCAAGGGCCTCCGTCTCTTGTCGGCATAAGACTTTTGCCAACTCTGTGCAGTCTTCATCTGCTCCTGGATGACCTGCACCTTCTCTATAGTAGCTCTCACCATCTCTGGGCCCATGAGTGATGACTCTCCTGGGTCAGTCCAACAAAGTGGTGACCCGCAAGGTCTCCCGTACAGAGCCTTGAATGGTGCCATACCAATAGTGGAATGATAATTGTTGTTATAAGAAAATTCCACCAGTGGTAGGTGATGCTCCCAACTACGACCGAAGTCAAGTATGCAAGCTCGTATCATATCCTCCAAGACTTGGATGGTCCGCTTTGTCTGTCCACCAGTCTGAGGATGAAGCGCTGTGCTCAAGCGTAACTGAGTTCCAAAAGCTTCCTGCAATCCCTTCCACAAACGGGATGTGAAATGAGCATCACGATCTGATACAATCATTGATGGCACTCCATGAAGTCGAACTATCTCCTGCACATAGAGGCGTCCCAAGCTCTCTACTGAATTCTTCTCCTGTATGGCTAGGAAGTGAGCCGACTTGGTGAGTCGGTCAATGATCACCCAGATGGAATCATGTCCCCTGGACGTACATGGTAAACTCGTCGCGAATGCCATGGATATCCCATCCCACTTACACTCTAGCACCTCAAGGGGCTGAGTCAAACCTGTTGGAACCTGGTGCTCAGCCTTTACTTGCTGACAAGTAAGGCACCGAGAAACAAACTCTACCACACTCTTCTTCATTCCTGGCCACCAGAACTGACGTCAGAGGTCCTGGTACATATTTTCCACACCTGGATGCACCGCCAAAGGAGATGTATGGAACTCCCTCAAAACCTCCTCCCACAACGTCACTGGTATTACTGTGCGCCCTCTAAAAAGAACAACGTGCTCCCCACCTTTTGAATATCCATCAGCAACATCACCTGTGGATATATGAGAACGTAGAGTCTCACAGCGCATCTTCGAGCTGTGCTTCCCTAACTCGCTGTAGGAGTGGAGGGGTAACAACCATCGACTGAAGGTAAGCTACCTCACCTCTATCCATGAAGGATAACTATAAAGAGTCCAACTGCCTCGTCGCCTCATCCAGCAACTACAAACTGGATTTCCTACTGAGAGCATCTGCCACAACGTTCCCCTTACCAGGTGAATAAACGATCTCAAAGTCGTAATCTTGGAGGAACTCAAGCCACCGCCTCTATCTCAAATTTAGATCCTTCTGAGAAAAGATATATCTGAGAATCTTGTGATCAGAGTAGATGATAAACCGCTCGCCCATCAGGTAGTGCCGCCACATCTTCAATATGAATACTACCACTGCCAACTCAAGATCATGGGTCGTGTAGTTCTACTCGTGTGGCCTCAACCGTCGTGAGCCATAGGCAATCACCACTTGCCTCTACATCAGGACACAACCAAGCCCAATTCCAGATGCATCACCGAACACTACATACTCGACACCCTCTTCTGGTAGTTTCAATATCGAGGCACTTGTTAGACTCTGTATCAACTTCTGAAAAGCCTACTGGCATCTCTCAGTCCACACGAAAAGCAGCCCCTTTCGGGTCAAAGCTGTCATGGGTGCTGAAATCCTGGAGAAATCAGGAATGAATCTCTGATAGTGGCCTGCCAACCCAAGGAAACTCCGCAGCTCTGTCACACTCCGGGGTGGCTCCCATGATAACACTGCCTCTACCTTGGCTGGGTCCACTACTACACCATCTGCTGAGATGACGTGTCCCAGAAAGTGGGTCTCCTGTATCCAGAATTGACACTTCGAGAGTTTCCCGTAAAACTGGTGCTCTCGGAGTGTGTCCAGAACCATCCTTAGGTGCCTCGCGTGCTCCTCCTTGGATACATAGTACACATGGATATCGTCGATGAAGACCACCACGAACCGATCTTGATAGGGCCGAAAGATCTGGTTCATGAATCCCATAAACACTGCCGGGGCGTTCGTCATGCCGAAGGGCATCACCAAGTACTCATAGTGACCATAACGACATCTAAAAGTCGTCTTCGGTATATCCTCATCCCGTACTCGCAACTGGTGATAGCCTGATCGTAGATCAACCTTCGAGAACCATTGTGCCCCTCTTAACTAGTCTAAGAGGTCATCGATCCTCGGTAGTGGATACCGGTTCTTCACGGTCACCTGATTCAAGTGCCGGTAATCCACACACAACCTGAAGCTCCCGTCTGCCTTCTTGGAAAACAACACTGGGGCCCGCCCAGGGTGAAACACTGGGTCTCACAAAGCCCTTCCTCTGCCAGTCTTCCAGCTACACTCTAATCTCACGAAGCTCTGCAGGAGCCATCCGATATGCTGATGCTGATATCAGTGTCGTCCCGGGTTGCAGCTCAATGCATAAATCTATCTCCCGATGGGGAGGTAGTTCGGGGACATCCTCCGGAAAGACTTCCTCATACTCAGCCACTACTGCTGGAAACTGGAAACTTGTAACATCTGCTGCGCCAAGGGCTAGGCTAGCCAACTGATGTGAAATCGGTTGTACCTTCCTACGCACGAGTCCATCCTACGCTGCCTGGGTCTCCTTTTCATCGATGAAGGAGAACCTCATTCCATCACTGCGGACACACCAAAACCTTCGCCTGAAACAGTAAATCTGGGCATGAACTCTAGATATCCAATCCATACCAAGAATGACATTGTAAGGCCTTGACGCTACCACCAAGAGGTTCCAACCGAAACTCTCGCCTCCAAGGGTCAGGTCACACTGTCTGCAAAGGTGTGTGGTCTCTGAATCTTCTCTAGTCGGTGTTTCTAAGCATAAGGGTCAAGTCAATGGCTCAACTGGAATCTCAAGGTCTCGAACAAGATAAGCAACTAGAAAAGAATGACCAGCACCTGTGTTTATCAATACGGCAACCAAAGTAGAAAATACACAGATTGTTCCTCTAATCATTCTAGGAATACCTGGGTCATAAGCCTCTGCTGCCTGCAGCTGTCCCTACCTCTATCCACTAACTCCCTGAGCCTGGGGTGGACCTCCTGGGGGTGGTGGTGGTAAAGGGTCAAAATGACGACCACCTCCAGCTGCTCTCCTAGCTCCTCTACCATGTATGCCGCCCCGCAGATCTGTTTGCTCCACACGTTGCCTCTTCCTCGGTGGTCCATCCACTGCTCCCATGTCAGTAGTACGGCGGGTCGGACAATCTCGAGCGAGATGTCCTCTTCCATGACATGAGTAGCATCGCCTCTCTCAAGGCTGGCTGGATGCGCCTTGCGAACCCTGTGCGACAGATCCTCTATCCTAGGATCTCCTCTGAAAACGTCTCCCACTCCTGGGTCCCTGATGTTGGCTCCCTACTGCCGAGGTCTCTGCTCCAGCTTTCTCACTACTGACAACTACTGGCTGTCTCTGCTCTTCCAAGAAGCTCTCGACCACCAAAGCCTGCTCGATCACCCCGACATAAGTAGGAATTCTCATAGGGATGATGCTAGATCGGATGTCTCTGCGCAAGCCCTGCTCAAAAGTCTGAGCTATGAAGTACTGATCCCTGACAATATCCATCGAGTACCGTGAGTGGTCGGTAAACCTCAATGAATAGTCAGCCACCTTCATGGTTCCCTACTGGAGCTGAAGAAGCTCCTGTATTCGTACTGCTCTCAGGGTAACCAGTGAAAACTCCTCTCAGAAGAGACACTCAAACTCTGACCATACAAGATTCGCCTCGTCGTGAGTCTGGATAACCAAACTCCACCATCGCCTTGCTGATCCCTACAGAAGGATCGCTGCCAGGATCACCATCTGGTCTGCTGGTGTCCTAACCAAACAGAAGACTCTGGCCACTACCTCAAGCCAGTCCTCTGCTGCCTGAGGGTCAGGCTCGCCTCAAAACCTGAGGGGTCTCTGTCTATGAAACTCGTGGAGTGCGTTCAGCCTGCGCTCCTCCTATACTGGTACAGCAGGCACTAAACACTACTCCACAGGTGGTGGAATAACTAGCACACCACCTGAAGGTAAAATTGGGGGATCTGGTCCCTGTATCGAAGCTTCATCACTGAGGGGGTCATCCTCGTGATGGAGCTGCTGGATCCTAGCAGGTGTGCGTCGTGAAAGCATCCTGTAAAGAAACAAGATGTATCAAAGTCAGTGAGTATATCTAGAGAGCTGACAAAAACGGACATAGAAACCACAACCCATTCCTATATAATGCATGTACCATTATTTTCCCCTTCAACTAGTGTTCTCATGTTTTGAGTCGAAAAGAAAGTTATCAGAGTCCTGGTGTATGGATACGTCGGCTGCCCGCACCAACACTGGGGTCCCTGGACCGAAAGACGAACTCGAAACACTTAACACTGTTTCCCCAAACCAACTCACAAAATCTTGGTCCTAAGGTAGAACCGACCACCTCTGATATCACTCTGTCATGACCCATCCTAGTGGGGCCCATGCCGCAACTCCCCAAGCCCGCCTCCAATAGGACAGGGGCTGGTGACTAGCACCGAGTAGGCATGTCACTAACATGGGAGGCATTTACTATAAACCTGTACACACACACACACACATCTCCAATTCCACAAAGCTGAAAAGTGAAAACTACTAAAAATGGAAATGCATGAATACACTAGAATCCCAACCAACAGAGTACGACAGGAAAGTAAAGTACAGTAATGTAAAACCCTGGGTCAAAAGTACAATCCCACCAAAAGAAAGTCTGCAACAAAGTCCAACCAGTAAAGAAAGGTACTGGGATTGCGATCCATAGCTGTAGGAACACACCTTGGCCTACCTGATCTCACTGAGCACCATCCGGTCTTGGTTCACCTAGAATCCTGTCAAAGGCTCACTCGTCTGCACAAGACATGACACATGTGGGCAAAGCCCGCGCAGGGGTGAGTATAACAATACCCAATAGGACACCCCGAAAACCACAAAGGAATACAACAAAGGAAATACCACAAAGGAATGATACAGTCAGCTTTACACAGTATATATTTACAGAACATATAAAAAGAATATCCAGATATACTCATACGCGATCAACTATCGCGAAACCACCACTAAGATCTAGCTCGAAGATTTCACTAAGCATGCAATAGGGATAACACACTCCTAGGTCTGAAGAGAGAGATACGAAGTACTCGTTCTGAGAGGAATCACTCCACAAGTACTTAAGAATACGATGCTCAGATGAGGATCACAACCAATAACTATGGGGTGATTCCAACAACTCAGTCTGAACTAATCTTCTAAGCAGAGGATCAGTGCCCGGGTAAGGTAGGTCACATCCATACCAAGAACTCTACCTAGGGTACCAGGAAGGAATAGAGGATCCAGCTCTAAGTCTCATATAGGGGATTCCAACAACTATATTCAGGAAGTCCTGCTGAAGGGATCATACCAGAAACCTTTAGGGGAAAGACCAAGGGTACGAACCCTAAGAAAGCTAGGACAAATCACGGAAGAAAAATGGATCAAGCCATGTAGAATTGTTTACACGATGTGTAATAGGGTTACACGCCGTGTTCCTTGACTTCAGGTACTGCCCGTGTAAAACGACCTGTGTCTGAAATCTAAGTTGTGTAGGAAAGTATATACACAGCGTGTAGTAGGATTACATGTCGTGTCCGAGTGTTCGGGGTTCACTCCATGTACGCTGGCCATGTGCCCGTACACGACCTCAACCCGTGTCGCCCTGCCCGTGTACCAGTACACGGGGTGTCCCGTGCATCCGGCCGGGTCTGGCTGGGGAAGGGTATACACGCCGTGTCCTTGGCCATATACCCAACCCGTGTCTGTGTACTCTCGGAGTACATGCCAGGTAGTCCGCCAACGAACACACGCCGTGTATCCCATACTACACGCCTTGTAGTCGAGATTTCTCTAGAAACGCCGTCTTTCTCATCGCGCCTTGGTCAAACCTCCAGATTCGCGATCTGTCATCCGTTTGCCACGAAACTCGAGATCTCAGGTTGCCTTGTCGTCTTGATATCGATTCCATGGGTTTTGGGCCTTCGATCGGCTCCGAAATTCGATTCCGATCACCTGTGCAGAAATCGTTCGAAGAACAATATCTTTCGATCCGCTTTGATCCGTCCATCATCACTGTAGTTGCACCTTCGTGGGGTTGTACCGATGCTAGATCTTCGATTTGGGATCGTTACGTCTCACAACAGATGCGCAACGATCCATCGTTCATATCTTTGTGAAGAACATGTAGAACGCACACGAAGAACGTGAGAAATTGGGGAAGAAAGGCACAACAAATCGAGAGGGACGAACCTCGATCGATGTTCGTGTCGATCTTGGTTCGTCACCATTAGAAGGCTAAACGAAACCAAAATAGCCTTCAAGAATAAATCCCCAAAATCCCTACAAAAGCCCATCCCGCAAATACGATCGATCCGCAGGCTAATCTGTTCGTGGATTAGTTCGTGTTCGTCATAGGAAATCAAGAACGGAGAAAGAAAAATCAAAATCAGACATCCTACCTGGATCCGTGGCCTTCGTTAGTGAAGATCCGGTCGCCGCATCGTCGTTGCCGGTGAAACCTGTCAAGAACGCCGTCTCCTCGTTGGGGTTTCCTCCAAAGCCTCCAGAGCCTCCAAGGGTTTCAGGGTTATGAGTTCTGTAACCCTGGACCCCTGCGTAAAGTCTTTATTTAAAAAGATAAAAGATATTCACTGCAACAAGATTTAATAAAATATTTTTATTAAATATTTTATTACAGTTACGTCCAAAAACTAGATTTCACCACCGACCTGCGCCGACCGATGTTAGGCCTCACCTAAGGTACAATCGCTACTATGAACGTAAAGGTGCCCTCAGATTTCTGATTCGAGCACCCGTTCAGGAGTTATTCCACTTTTTCAGGAAAACCCCACGCGCGTGTTATTTAATTATTTAATTAAATTCAAACATTTGTTCTGGGCTCACCGGGCCTCAGAACTGCACGCCTTCTAAAATCCTGGTCTCGAAATAATTCCCATATAATATTAAAATAATAAATGGGAAAAAAATCCAGGACATTACATGGTTGCTAAATATCTGGGCCTTTTTCAACATGTTTTGAGATGATTATGACGTGCATGGAAATTGTTAAAGTCCTGGATGAATCTCTGTTTGAGTGGACGAGTTCAGAATTATTAAAGAATTGAGATAATTAAATGTTGAGTTAATTACTTAGTTGGCCTACTAAGAATTAATTGTTAATCAATTATTAACTATTGATATGTTGAATGGTTATTTAATTGTTTACTTACTTGATGGGTGATTTTTGTTGTTAATTATTTGTTGAATTAATTAACGAATTGGATGAATTAATTTATGAATTAATTAATGGATGGTTTTGAGGTGTTAGACATGACATTCTATACCAGTGATAAATATATATGCATGATGTAGTAAGACATAGACTGATGCTCCAAATACTCATGGGGTACTAGACATGGCATTCTACACCCATCTTGCATGAAAACATTCTTTTATGGGACATGGACTGATGCTCCAAATACCCATGGGTTGTGAGACAAGGAGTGACGCTCCAAATACTCACGACAGTGCTAGACATGACATTCTACACCCATTAATTGACATTGGATTGTGGGTCCAATTGGTCGTACATGAAATGAATTAATTGGTTAATAAAAACTGTTTGTGACATTATGATTTGTGAATTGAATATGATAAATGGTTCAATATTATCAATGAATTGGGTGAATCATTGTTAGTGGATAGTCCCAGGATAAAATCATTATTTTTAGTGGACAGGCTCAGATATATTATATGAAAGATTAAATTGAATACCTTATGACGCGTTATCCAAGCCAAGGAAGAATCTTGGATTTAGTCTTTACTTAGATTACTTAGATGGTCTTTAGAGACATCTGTGGTGAGTGACTTATATGGGGAATGTCGGTCTTCGGCCTAATCTCGAGACTTTCATAATTTAATGAGGTTTGAATAATTGATAAATGAAAATGATTGTGTAGTGACTATTATGTATGCATGACAAATGTATAATATAGGTTCAAAATCCAGCTAAGGGATGAAGCATATACTTGGGTATATAGTTACATTTTACTGCTTACTTTATTTATGTGTGCTTTCACACAGTTTAAATTATTTATTAAATGTATGGATTTGTGGTAGACACCGGTGGATCCGACCTACTGAGATTTATATCTCACACCCTACTCTAGCCGCCACTGCCCTGAGGTACCCGAGTATATTATATTTGGTTGTAGGATTGTACTGTTTGTATATAATTGGGGGATAGGAGGAGAGGTTTGATCAGAAGCTCAGAATACTCGAGGAAACTGCCCTCAGGGATTTGAGTCATTGTTTATCTATTTATGTATTAGAATGTAAAGCATGCTGTTTTTATTCATTATTTTCCATTTTGTATCATTAGCATGTCATGCATTCATCTTCTGTATAATTGGTGTTGGCCACTTTTATAAAATGTGTACTATTTGTATTCCACTACTTTATCATTTATTAGACTACTTCAACTATTTATTAACATTGTCTATTATTGAACTCTGAGATGAGGGTATAGTCTCCCCATAGAATATCCATAGACCCTCGCTGCTAGTAGACAACCTCTGGAGTACAGGGAGACACACTTGAGGTCATGTGGTGACTGGTCCGGCCACCAGTTTAGTGGCGATCCGAGTCGGGATGTTACAAAGTTGTATCAGAGGGTCCATGTTCTCTTTATTTTCCTTTGTCTTACTATTTTGGGGTTGGTAGACAGGAGACTAGGAATGTGTTAGTGCTTGGGTTAATAGTCGTGCTTGTGACTGATCACCCCATGTACAAGAAATGAACAAGTGTCCAGGGATGGGAATTGATGTTTGTAGTATTCGAGGTTATAGTTGATATGATTCCACCTTGAGTGGCTGGTGTATTTTCTACTGCTTATTGATTATAAAAATTTTGAAAAAAATTACCTTGTCCTGATATGGAAAGGAAGTTTCATTACATTCATCATATTAGGCACATAGAGATTAACATGCCATGCTTATATTCTATGTCATGTAGTTGCATAAGTAGGATTCCTGCTAATATAGATTGTGTGCCTTGAATATGTGCCATGTCTTGTACTTATTTAGCATGCCTTTTTAGATTGCATGTTTCAATGATATAATTAACATGATTGAGTGATTATATGCAGTTCGTATGTGACATGATTCTATATTATAGCATGTTTTAGTAATTTCATCATGTTGATATGTGTTAGATACTTGTGGTGACATGTTATCTTACTGATAAATGGTTGGTTTCTTTGGATAAATTTATTTGGTTGTAATTATTACGGAACCGATTTTCAGTTGTAAGGTGTATGGGTGCCTTATAACTGCGAAAAAAAGGGTAACCCATGTTTTCCAACAAATAAAAAGGGATTATAAAGTTAAAATGTTAAATGAAATTTGGACATATTAAATGTGATCCAAATGTCAGTGGTAAGGTGTATGGGCGCCTTATCGACTGGTAGATGCACATCCATGTGACTTAACCATATAACCACAGTATGTTTAAAAATGGTTACAAATGTAAAACTAATGAGTTTTGATTGTATTGAACTTTTGTGGGGTTGCTTTCTGAAGAACCTAGTTTGAATAAATGAGACCTTTGGAGGTCACCTTTTTGGTAAAAGGAATTTAAATGCTAAATTGCCTGTTATATTTTAATAACACTATATGTGAAATGTTTAAAGAGGATGTTTGTTATAGCATGTCTGTTTTTCCTGTGGTGCGTTGATTGAAAAAAAGTGACTTGGTATGAAAAAGTACCTGTGTTATTGTTGAAATTCATTGAAACATTGAAAGGTTGAAATGAATTAATTAAAATGTCTAAAATGAAAAAAGGGCTTCCGAACCTTGTGATTTCGGTTTTGCATGACCAAGAGAGAGGGTCGACGTTTATGTTTCGTAAGGGGATAACCCATGGTAGGTAGTACACTTAGAATGTTCTAGGCTATTAAAGTAAGTTTTCCCCCTAATTAGGATTAATTATTAGGAGTCAAGTGTTTTGATACGCTGATAGGTTTAAGTTAAAGATTTTGTGATCAATGTTTGACGTGGTGATCATGGTTCGAGGAACATCACACACATGCATTAAGGTGTTCTAAAATAGCACGCTGGTGAGCGGCTGATCTTTTATTTTGATGTCATGGACAATCTTAAGGTGGTTAGTGTCACATTGATTTCGGTAAATGTGTCAGCATGTGACACTGAGCTTTTTGAACATAGTCACCTGATAATAGTTGGAGAGATATTTTTAGTGACATTGGTTTTCTCTTAGTGTGCTCTTCTGAATACAAAGAGCATTTCCACTATTTTGACCTTTTTATAGAGAAACTAAGATTGAATTGGTTTTCAACCGCGCTACAGTTTTAATGTTGTTGGGCTTGACGAGTGGTTGTTATCTGGGTTGTACGTGGGATGCACAGTTTCTTGGGGATACTCCTTTATTGGTGTCCGGGAACTATTGTTTTTAAAATAGCCTTGTGTTGTCTTGAATTGGAAATTTCACCAGAGGTTGGGTAAGGACTTCTTTATACATGTGGATGGTTTTGGAATAGCTTTAAAGGAACGTCGTCAGATAAAGGGAGAATGTGGGTTTTGGGTCTGCGACGTCTTTCCAAGAAATCACGCGTAACCAGTTTCTGTTGGTTAATCTACATTCGAACATTTTCTTCAATGAGGTCCCTATAATGGCCTCATATGTAAGCTCGGTTTTGGTGAACTTTGGATCAGGTTTTAAAGAATTAAGTGGTTGGACTTATGTTTTGGTTAGTAGTGTGTTTTGTGTTCGGAAACGTAACGTCTTTATTTCAAGAAATTTTTTTTGACCTTGGTTGGTCAGATGCTATTGTAGTAGTTCCCGATGGCTTCTCGGGGATGAGAATAATTTAAGGTGGGTATACTGTAAAGTCTAGTGTTTTTGAACTGAGTTAAAATACGAGGGTTTTTAATTTTTTTTTGGTTTATCTATGTGTCAGTTTTTTAAACCAAGCTCCAGAATTTTATTCTAAGTGTTGGAACACCTAAAGGTGTCATTTTTGGACTTGTGTAATTACTCGATAATTTTTTGCGTGCGTCCCGATGAGTCTCGGGAGCACCAGATCCCAAAAAGTTCACTTTAATGGATCTGTATGGGCAGCGTATGGTTGCGGTCCAACCTATGCAGTTTACCATGTTTAATAAATTATTTCATTTAATTAAATAATATTATATGAGAGTTTGTGATTAATTAAAATAAAGTTTTAATAATAATAATAATGAAGTTATTATTATTATTTTTGTGGTTGTTTAATTAAATTAATGTTAAAGAATTAATTAAATGATGGTTGAAGAAATTAATGCGGCTTTTGGATTTATCAAAGAACCGTTTAAATTAAATGAATAGTTTCAAAATTAATAAAGAACTATTTATTATTAACTAGAGGTTATGGGTTGGAGTTTTAAACATTAATATCATATTAATGATATTACAATTAATTGGGGGGGAGGGGTTATGGTTTTATTCTTTTGATTATACTAAATAAAAAAAACTAATTAATAATAATAAGTGTTATTTATTTTTTAGGTTAAAAAATAGAATAGAGGAAAGGAGGATTTCTCCTTCCTCCTGTAAAGGAGGCACGCACGACACCCCTTGCAACCCTAAGGGCGCACCACACCTCTGCCCGAATACCTTCTTCATGCGACGCAGCTCCACCGGGATCCCTCCATGGTCGCATCTCCCTTTTCCGAGCCTCCTCTACACATATGGCACGACACAAGCACCTCCCAGACCCCCTGAAGTAGTGTGAAACACTACTTGTGCAAAATCCCATATAGCACGTGACATGCAACAGTGCGCGCGAGACCACCTCCATGCGGTGCATCCTCCTTCCGCCCGTGATTCACAACTCGTTTTCAACCCCCGGAAAACCCCCTACAGTGGTGTGCTTCGACCCTGGGCAGAACCGTTGTAGCGCGTGACACCCCCCTCTTCCCGGATCTTCTTCCGTGGAAGATTCATCTTGTCTTCTCCATGGGTTTAGTTTGATCCTTCTAAGTAGGATGTTATTTTGTGTTTTTCTTGATCGCTTTTTCGATTTGACGTTATTTCGACATTAATTTTGGTTTTGGTCGAGTTTAGGGTTTTTATAATAGTACCCATTATTGTGTTCTTCCTTTAATATGATGTGCGATTGATGTATTGGGTCTCCCTTGTTAGTATTCCAACATCCGCCGCCAAAGGTGAGGTATATGGGTTCGTTTTTTCTCTCCACCGTTATTGGGGTAAGGTTTATACACCACTGTTGTTTTGTTTTGTTTTCACCATCCAATTAGAGTCTAAAAATTTATTTGAGTCCCTGGAATATAACTGTAGGTGCGTTGAGCCTTACTGCAGTGGTTTAAGTCTCCTGTTTCTGATTTAGTAAATTGTTGTTTATGTTGCAGGGCACACGTACATGTAAATATATATAGGTATATATACACATATATATAAGTCGTGTGCGTGCGACTTTATGCCGAGTGAAATTGGTTGCCTCCATGTAAATCAAAGTGATTCTGAATATTAATTTGGTTCCACCCTGAGGTAGGGTCCCAAATCTTTATCTCCTTATTTAAGAATGTCTATTTTTTTCTTTAAATAAATTGAGAATGTGAGTCTCTTTGATTATGGAACTAAATTTTTTTATTAAAAATTCTGATTAAAGATAAACTACTGGTTAATGGTAATGTCATATCATGCTTGCTGTAGTTTGGGATTTTAATATGTCTTCTTGCTGGTGTTGATATATGTTATGTCGATATATGAAACCTTTGATGTTATTGAGTGATTTTTTCCATGTGAGATGATTTAGGACTTGACCTCGTGTTTGTTTTAAGCTTGTGATGCTGAATATTTATTTGCTGCCAAGTTAATATGTTGAGTTTATGGTCAGAGCTTTAAATGGTTAAACAAGAATCACCCCATGGGTCTTCTTAGTAAACGAGGATTGAATATCATTTGGACTTGGACACCCTTAGGTGTGCCTTTTTAACCCATGTCACGGGGTGTTAATTACGCAAATGATGATATATCAGTTGGTGAATTAGATGATTGGATAGGGCAGGATGGGTAAAAGGGTAATTTATTGAAGAATTAATTCTGAAGTCATGAGTTAGAAAAATTGTGGCTTTTACTGAATATCGAGAATATTGAATATTTTGACATGTTTGGAATATAGATTGGAAACTGGTAATAATTAATGGATGGATTTTTTACATGTTAAATGGTAAATGGTTAAATAATTGATGACTGGTTAAAGAGATATGATTTAATTAATTAATTGTTGAATTAATTAATTTTCAATCGTTAAATTAAGATTGTGAATTGATTGTTTGTTCCGACTATTGGACAAGGGTACCTTTTGATGCATGTTTGTTTTCCATGCCTTAAGTTGTTTTAGATAGAGTTGTTTAAAAATATGATATGCTGTGTGAGATGGTTTCTAAATATCTGGGCCTTGTTCAACATGTTTTGAGATGATTATGATGTGCATGGAAATTATTAAATCCCTGGGTGAATCACTTTTGAGTGGACGGGTTCTGACTTGATAAATAATTGGGATAATTAAATGTTGAGTTAATTATTTAGTTGGCTTGATAAAAATAATTAATTTTTAATCAATTATAAACTATTGATATGTTGAATGGTCAATTAATTGTTGAATTATTTGACAAGTGTTTTATGTTGTTAATTAATTGTTGAATTAATTAAAAAATTGGATTAATTAATTTATGAATTAATTAATGGATGGTTTTGGGGTGTTAGACATGGCCTTCTATAACAGTGATAAATATATATGTATGATTGATGAACAGGTTGTGAGACATAGACTGATGCTCCAAAATACTCATGGGGTGCTAGACATGGTGTTCTACACCCATCTTGTATAAAAAAAATTCTTTTATGGGATAAAGACTGATGCTCCAAATACCCATGGGTTGTGAGACAAAAAATAATGCTCCAAATACTCACGACAGTGCTAGACATGATTTTCTACACCCATTAATTGACATTGGACTGTGGGTCCAATTGGTCATACATGAAATGAATTAATTGGTTAATGAAAAATATTTATGACATTATGATTTGTGAATTGAATATGAGAAATGGTTCAGAATTGTCAATGAATTGGGAGAATCACTGTTAGTGGACAGACCCAGGAGAAAATTAGTATTTTTAGTGTATGGGCTCAGATATAGTATATGAAAGATTAAATTGAATATCTTATGACGCATTATCCAAGACAAAGCACAAGCTTGGATTCAGTATTTACTTAGATTACTTAGATGGTCTTTAGAGATATTTTTGGTGAGTAACTTATAAGGGGAATGTCAGGCTTAGGCCGAATCTTTAGACTTTCATAATTTAATGAGGTTTGAATATTTGATAAATGAAAATGATTGTGTACTGACTATTTTATATGCATGACAAATGTATAATATAGGTTCAAACACCAGCTAAGGGCTAATTCATGTACTTTGGTATATAGTTACATTTTACTGCTTTATTTATTCATGCTTTCACACAGTTTAAATTATTTATTAAATGTTTGGATTTTGGGTAGACACCAGTGGATCCGACCTACTGAGATTTATATCTCACACCCTACTCGGGCCGCCACTGCACTGAGGTACCCGAGTAGATTCTATTTGGTCGTAGGATTGTGCTATTTGTATATACTTGGGGGATAGGAGCAGAGGTTCGATCGGAAGCTCAAAATGCTCGAGGAGGCTATCATCGGGGCTTTGAGTCATTGTTTATCCATTTATGTATTAGAATGTAAAGCATGCTGTTTTTGTTCATTATTTTCTATTTTGTATCATTAGCATGTCATGCATTCATCTTCTGTATAATTGGTGTTGGACACTTTTATAAAATGAGTAATATTTGTATTCCACTACTTTATCATTTATTAGACTGCTTCTGCTATTTATTGAAATTTTCTATTATTGAACTCTGATATGAGGGTATAGTCTCCCCACAGTCTATCCATAGACCCTCGCTACTAGTCAACAACCTTTGGAGTACGGGAAGACGCACTTGAGGTCATGTGGTGACTAGTCCAGCCACCAGTTTAGTGGTGAGCCAGGTCGGGACGTTACAAAGTGGTATCAAAGTGTTTAGGATCTCTTTATTTTCATTTGTCTTACAGTTTTGGGGCTGGTAGACAGGAGACTAGGAATGTGTCAGTGCTTGGGTTAATAGTCGTTCTTGGGACTGATCACCCCATGTACGGGAAATGACCAAGTGGCCAGGGATGGGAATTGATTTTTTTAGTATTTGAGGTTAAAATTGATATGATTTCACCTTGAGTGACTGGTGTATTTTTCACTACTTATTGATTATGAAAATTTTGAAAAAAATACCTTGGCCTGATATGGAAAGGAAGTTGCAATACATGAATCATATTAGGCACATAAAGATTAAAAATCCAGGCATATATTCCATGTCATGTAATTGCATTAGTAGGATGCCTACTAATATGGATTTTGTGTATTGAATATGTGCCATGTCTTGTACTTATTTAGCATACCTTTTTAGATTGCATGTTTCGGTGATATAATTAAAAATATTGAGTGATTATATGCATTTATTATGTGACATGATTCTGTGTTATAGCATGTTTTAGTAATTTCAGCATGTTGATCTGTGTTAGCTACTTGTGGTGACATGTTTTCTTGTTGATAAATGGTTGATTTCTTTGGATAAATTCATTTGGTTGTAATTTTTAAGGAACCGATTTTCAGTTGTAAGGTGTATGGGTTCCTTATAACTGCGAAAAAAGGGTAACATATGTTTTCCAACAAATAAAAAGGGATTCTAAAGTTAAAATGTTAAATGAAAATTGGACATCTTAAATGAGATCCAAATGTCAGTGGTAAGGTGTATGGGCGCCTTATCGACTAATAGATTCACATCCATGTGACTGAACCATATAACCATAGTATGTTTAAAAATGGTTATGAATTTAAAACCGATTAGTTTTGATTGTATTGAACAGTTGTGGGGTTGCTTTATGAAGAACCCAGTTTGAATGAATGAGACCTTTGGAGGTCACCTTTTTGGTAAAAGGAATTTAGATGCTAAATTTCTTGTTAAATTTTAATAACACTATATGTGAAATGTTTAAAGAGGATGTTTGTTATAGCATGACTGTTTATCCTGTGGGGCGTTGATTGAAAAACAAGTGACTTTTTATGAAAAATTACTTGTGATATTTTTTAAATTTTTTCAAATGTTTAAAGGTTGAAATGAATTAATTAAAATGGCTTAAATTAAAAAAGGTATTCTGAACCTCGTGATTTCAGTTTTTCATGACCAAGAGAGAGGGTCGATGTTTATGTTTCTTAATCGAGAGGACTTATTGGGACTTGAGTGTTTTGACCCACTAATAGGTTTAAGTTACGGATTTTATGATCAATGTTTGATGTGATGATCGTGGTTTGAGGAACATCACACACATGTGTTAATGTGTTTTGAAATATCACGCTGGTGAGTGGATAATCTTTTATTTTGATTTCATGGACAATCCTAAGGTGGTTAGTGTCACATCAATTTTGGTAAACGTGTCGGCATGTGACACTGAGCTTTTTGAACACAATCATCCGGTAGTAGTTGGAGTGATATTTTTAGTGACATTGGTTTTCTCTTAGTGCGCTCTTCTGAATATGAAGAGCATTTCCATTATCTTGACCTCGTCATAGAGACACTAAGATTGCATTGGTTTTCAGCTGTGCTACAGTTTTAATGCTGCTGGGCTTGACGAGTGGTTGTTATCTTGGTCGTACATGGGATGTGTGGTTTCTTGGGGCTACTCCTTTATTCTTGTTGGGGAACGATTGTTTTTAAAATAGCCTTGTGTTGGCTTGACCTGGAAAATTTTCCAGAGGTTGGGTAAGGAATTCGTTATACATGCGGATGGTTTTGGAATAGCTTTAAAGAAACATTGTCAGATAAAGGGAGAATGTGGGTTTTGGGTTTGCAATGTCTTTCCAATAAATCACGCACAACCAGTTTCTATTGGTCAATCAACATTCAAACATTTTATTAAATGAGGTCCCTATAATGGCCTCCGATGTAAGCTCTGTTTCGGTGAACTTTGGACCAGGTTTTAAAGAATTAAGTAGTTGGACTTATGTTTTGGTTAGTAGTGCGTTTGGTGTTTGGAAACGTATCATCATTATTTCAAGCCAAAAATTTCGAACTTGGTAGGTTAGATGCTGTCGTAGTAGTCCTCGATGGATTCTTGGGGATGAGAATATTTTAATTTGGGTATATTATAAAGTCCCATGTTTTTGAACTAGGTTAAAATATGAGGGTTTTCAATTTTTTTTTCGGTTTATCTATTGGTTGGTTTTTTAAACCATGATTCAGAATTTTATTCTAAGTGTTGGAACACCTAAAGGAGTCATTTTTGGACTTGCGTAATTACCTGATAAATTTTAGCGCGTGTCCCGATGAGTCTCAGGAGCACCAGATCCGGAAAAGTCCACTTTAATGGATCTGCACGGGCAGTGCATGGTTGCGGTCCAACCTATGAAATTTACCCTATTTAATAAATTATTTAATTTAATTAAATAAGATATATATGAGAGTTTGTGATTAATTAAAATAAAGTTTTAATAATAATAATAATAATGAAGTTATTTTTATTATTTTTGTGGGTGTTTAATTAAATTAATATTAAAGAATTAATTAAATGACGGTTGAAGAAATTAATGCGGCTTTTGGGTTTATCAAAGAATCGTTTAAATTAAATGAAGAGTTTCAGAATTAATAAAGGACCATTTATTATTAATTAGAGGTTATGCGTTGGAGTTTTAAACATTAATATCATATTAATGATATTACAATTAATTGGGGGGTTATGGTTTTATTCTTTTGATTATACTAAATAAAAATAATAATTAATAAGTAATAAGTGTTATTTAGTATTTAGGTTAAAAAATAGAATAGAGGAAATGAGGCTTTCTCCTTCCTCCTGTACAGGAGGCACACATGACACCCCCTGTAGCCCTAGGTACGCACCACACCTCTGCCCGACTACCTCCTTCGCGTGACATAACTCCACCGAGCTTCCTCCACAGTCACATCTCCCTTTACCGAGCCTCCTCCACACATATGGCACAACACAAGCACATCCCAGACCCCCTGAAATAGTGCGCAACAACACCTGGGTGGAATTCCATATAGCGCGTGACCTGCAGAAGTGCACGTGGGACCACCTCCTTGCGGTGCATCCTCCTTCCGTCCACGATTCACATCTCATTCGTAACCCCCAGATGACCCCCTGCAGCGGTGTGCTTCGACCCTGGGCAGAACCGCTGTAGCATGTGACACCCCCCTCTTCCGGGATCTTCTTATGCAGAAGATTACTCTTGTCTTCTCCATGGGTTTAGTTCGATCCTTCGAGGTAGGATCTTATTTTTTGTTTTTCTTGATCGCTTTTTTGATTTGATGCTATTTCGACATTCATTTTGGTTTTGGTGAGTTTAGGGTTTTGAGAATAATACCTATTGTTGTGTTTTTCCTTCAATAGGATGTGTGATTGATGTATCGAGTCTCCCTTGTTAGTATTCTGACATCCGCCACTGAAGGCGAGGTAGATGGGTTCATTTTTCGCTCACCACTGTCATTGGGGTAAGGTTTATAAACCGATGTTGTTTTGTTTTTTTTCACCATCCAATTAGAGTTTGAAAATTTATTTGAGTCTTTGGTATATAACTATAGGTGCGTTGAGCCTTAATGTAGTGGTTTAAGTCTCTTGTTTATGATTTAGTAAATTGTTGTTTATGTTATAGGGCACACGTACATGTAAATATATATAGGTATATATATACATATATATAAGTCATGTGCGTGCGACTTTATGCCGAGTTAAATTGGTTGCCTCCAAGTAAATCAAAGTGATGCTGAATATTAATTTGGTTCCACCCTGAGGTAGGGTCCCAAATCTTTATCTCCTTATTTAGGAATGTCCATTTTTTTCTTTAAATAAATTGAGAATGTGATTCTCTTTGATTATGGAACTGAAAAGTTTTCTTAAAAATGCCGATTAAAGATAAACTACTGGTTAGTGGTAATGTCATATCATGCTTGCTATAGTTTGGGCTTTTAACATGTCTTCTTGCTAGTGCTGATATATGTTATGTCGATATATGACACGTTTGATGTTATTGAGTGATTTTTTCCACGTGAGATGATTTAGGACTTGACCTCGTGTTTGTTTTAAACTTGTGTTGCTGAATATTTATTTGCTTCCAAGTTAATATGTTGAGTTTATGCTCAGAGCTTTAAATAGTTAAACAAGAAGCACCCCATGGGTCTTCTTAGTAAATGAGGCTTGAATATCATTTGGACTTGGACACCCTTAGGTGTGCCTTTTAACCCATGTCACGGGATGCTAATTACGCAAATGATGATATATAAGTTGGTGAATTAGATGATTGGATAGGGTAGGATGGGTAAAAGGATAATTTATTGAAGAATTAATTATGAAGTCATGAGTTGGAAAAATTGTGGCTTTTACTGAATGTTGAGAATATTGAATATTTTGACATGTTCAGAATATATATTGGAAACTGGTAATAATTAATGGATGGATTATTTTTTACATGTTAAATGGTAAATGGTTAATTAATTGATGAATGTTTAAAGAGATATGTTTTAATTAATTAATTGTTGAATTAATTAATTTTCAGTCGTTAAATTAAGATTGTGAATTGATTGTTTGTTCCGACTATTGGACAAGTGTACCTTTTGATGCGTGTTTGATTTCCATGCCTTAAGTTGTTTTGGATAGAGTTATTTAAAAATATGTTATGCTGTGTGAGATGGTTACTAAATATCTAGGCCTTGTTCAACATGTTTTGAGATGATTATGACATGCATGTAAATTGTTAAAGTCCGAGACAAATCTCTGTTTTAGTGGACAGGTTTTGACTTGTTAAAGAATTGGGATAATTAAATGTTGAGTTAATTATTGAGTTGGATTGATAAGAATAATTAATTTTTAATTAGTTATTAACTATTGAGATATTGAATGGTTAATTGATTGTTGGCTTATTTGAAATGTGATTTATGTTGTTAATTAGCTGTTGAATTAATTAACGGATTGGATTAATTAACCTGTGAATTAATTAATGGATGGTTTGGGGTGTTAGTCATGGAGCTCTACACTAATTATAAATATATATTTATGATTTATAAACGGGTTGTAGGACATAGACTGATGCCTCAAATACTCATGGGGTGCTGAACATAGCGTTATACACCTATCTTGCATGAAAACATTCTTTTTTTGGAATTGGACTGCTGCTCCAAATACCGATGGGTTGTGAGAAAAGGACTAACACTCCAAATACTCATGAGGGTGAAAAAAATGATGTTCTAAACCCCTTAATTGACATTGTACTGTGGGTCCAATTGGTCATACATGAAATGAATTAATTGGTTAATGAAAATTGTTTGTGATATTATGATTTGTGAATTGAACATGAGAAATGGTTCAGACTTATCAATGAATTGGGTGAATCACTGTTAGTGGAGAGGCCCAGGAGCGAATCACTATTTTTAGTGGATGGGATCAGATATAGTATATGAAAGATTAAATTGAATATCTTATGAAATGTTATCCAAGACAAAGAACAATCTTGGATTCAGTCATTAATTATATTACTTAGATGGTATTTAGAGACATCTGTGGTGAGTGACTTATATGGGGAATTTTGGGCTTAGGACGAATCTCGAGACTTTCGTAATTTAATGAGGTTTGAATAATTGATAAGTGAAAATGATTGTGTAATGACTATTGTGTATGTATGACAAATGTATAATACAAGTTTAGACACTAGCTTAGGGATGAAGTGGGTACTTGGGTATATAGTTACATTGTACTTCTTACTTTATTTATGCATGCTTTCACATGGTTTAAATTATTTATTAAATGTATAGATTTTGGGTAGACATTGGTGGTTCCAGCCTACTGAGATTTATATCTCACACCCTACTTGGGCCGCCACTACACTGGGGTACCCGAGAAGATTCTATTTGGTTGTTGTATTGAGCTATTTGTATATGCTTGGGGGATAGCAGTAGAGGTCCGAGCGGAAGCTCAGAATGATCGAGGAGACTACCCTTGGGGATTTGTGTCGTTTTTTATCTATTTCTATATTTTAATGTAAATCATGCTGTTTTTGTTCATTTTTTTTTTCATTTTGTATCATTTTCATGTCATGCATTCATCTTTTGTATAATTGGCATTGGAAACTTTTATAAAATGAGTAATATTTGTCTTCCACTACATTATCATTTATTAGACTACTTCCACTATTTATTGACATTGTCTATTATTGAACTTTGATATGAGGGTATAGTCTCCCCAATAACTATCCATAGACCCTCGCTTCTAGTCGGCAGCCTCTGGCGTATGGGGAGTCATTCTTGAGGTCATGTGGTGACCGGTCTGACCACCAGTTTAGTGGTAATCCGGGTCGGGACATTACAACCAAGGTCAACTGAAACTGTTTCCATAAGGTATTAATATATAGAACTATCTAGGAAGTAATCCTAGAGACTTGAATGTTTTTTATATACATAGGGTGAGAATAAAAGTATACTTAGTAGGAAAACCAAAGTCTCCCGCACGCATGTGAAAATTTCATATTAATGCACTCGTGAGAAAAGTAGCTGAAACAAACAGCACCTATACAAGTATACTAACTAAAACCCCAACCTCCCCGATGCTCGCTCCCCAAATAATGAATCCAATTAAAATAATATAACATGAAGTATATCGATGAAGGGTACCCCACACTGCTTTCTCCCTGATTTTATGATCTCACACCCCAATATCATACATCATAGTAATCCCACCTCTTTCAAATAATATCACAACACATCACATCACATCCTGCCCATAGACACCTCTGCCATCACATCACATCACATAAAATCTCATAACCAGGGTAGTAGGGTATCATGAACATGAAGCAAATCAACCTCATTCCACCTTCCTTCCATTCACGACCCTCATCATAAGCCATTTCACCACATCTCTCCTGAATTCACCTAGTCCATCACATTTCATAACATCAAAACTCAACAGTGGCACTTTTTAATTCTTACTATCACAACACATACATGTCCTTATCATCTCCTAGAATAGGGAGTGGGGAGGAGTGGGTATCTTTCCATACATCCTCCCACTAGGATGTTGTAAAAAACACCTAAATCATGGCTATGTGGGTGTCAGTACATAGTGCTTGATGAGGGTGGGGTGTGTCTAGAAATCACAAGAATATATAGGGTATATACATAAAGAGTAACAACAAACAAGATCTATCCTAAGGGTTAACAAGGCAAAATAACATCTCACATGAGCCTACATTTTTTGCTTCCAAAACTAAACCAAAATCCCCCATAATCAAAACTCAATCCATAGTTAATATTTTAATTTTTAATTCTTCTTAAGACATTTTCAATATTTTCCATTACCAAACCATTTCATTAAGACAAACACCTTTAATTTTTGTATTCAACATTCATTAGCATCCCATTTCATGCCATCATCTTGAATTTAATTCCATTACTACTTAGATAACTAGTATAACCAACCACCATTTCTTCCCCATTGCTCACCCGCTACACCACTACAATCACAGTCCCACTACACAACCAAACCACCACCACCATCACAGCTCCGCTACATATCACATCCACTACCCCCACACCCATCATAATAAATCCACCACCCTTGCACCACATCATCATAGACAATAAACAACATGAAACACCATCCAAAAACATATTACATCACAAAAATAGAATTTTTCAAATTGGGCATAAGATATTTGAATCAATTCTACTTATTTATTTATGGGTGTTATCTCACAATCCATAAGATCATGGGGAATCCAATTCATTACCCAACTATACGTGATTAGAAAATTATTGTTTATGTTTTTTCAACAATCAAAAAACATGAATTCTAAAATTCACATCATAACAACATACTTAAGAAACCCAATGAATATGATTTTTAATCTAGCATTAAGCCCACACAATTCACAATATCAAAACAATAACAACAAATATGTAAAATCATGATTCACATTCCCCAGACCCTTTTTATTTAATTTAATACAATTCATTTATCTTTCTTAATGAATATGTAACCATTTTCATAAGAGATAAAAATAATAATCCCATATCTCCTAATACACATAAAGAGAAAAGATGTAATTCCTACTTGGAAGAATAATTTTTTCCTAAACTTGTTTCACCAAAGAAGGGGGGCACATATAGGAGGAAACCTCTTCGAGAGAACTCAAACCAATTGTAGAAATAGGTCTCCATGACTCCAAGGGAAGTATTATTTGGAACCATCCATCTCAAGAGAAAGCAGGACTTAAATAATGAATGAAAGTTATTTGCTTTAGAAATATTAAATCCAAGAACTACGAGATTAGATACTATTTAGATTGGAAATTACAGTTGTATATCATTAAATCCACAAGAAATAAACATTTAAAGGGTATCTATAATTTTTATATATTGAAGGTATGATTAATAACCTTCGAACTAACTTTAAAATTCATTAATTAAGGCATTAAAACCATTTTTTTCATAAAATACATCAAAATGGAAAATCTATAATTTTTGGAAAAACTGGAAACACTATTCATGAGTCACTGCTAGAAATGTCTAACATGTATCATTATAAGAAATGTATAACATGTATATCTAACATGCCTTTTGGAAATGACTGTCTAACATGTATCACTACCAAAAATGTCCTCCATGTTTGTCTAACATGACTCACCACAAAAATTTCTAACATTTCTGTCTAACATGTCTCACCACCAGAAATGTTTAACATGTCGGTATAAAATATCTCACTGCTAGAAATGTATAACATTCCTATCTAACATATATCACTACCAGAAATTTTAAACATGTATTTCTAACTTGTCTATATAACATGTCTCACTGTAAGAAATGTTTAACATGTCTTTATAACATGTGTCACCACCAGAAATTTCTAAAATGTATATCTAACATGTATCACTGCAAAAAATGTCTAGCATATCTTTCAAAAATTTATCAGTACTAGATATATCTATCATTTTTGTCTAATGTGTCTATATAACATGTCTCACTAATAAAAATTTCTAACATGTCAGTCTAACATGTATGTCTAAAATTTATATCTAAAATGTCTCACTGCTAGAAATGTTTATCATTTCTGTCTAACATAACTATCTAACATGTATGTCTAACATGTATCACTTCCATAAATGTCTACAATGTCTATCTAACATGTATTTTAAACATGTATCACATCCCAAATTCCATCGTTAGCCTTAAAAATACCCCATACTCCCTCTTGACACCCCAATCATTAGATTTTTGGAAAAGGAACGGACCAAAAGGTCCGCACCTTTATAGTTTTTATAATAAATATTTATTAGAAAGGGAATGGTTTTAAATTTTAAAATGATATTTTTGGAATGATGGAGTTTCTTATAAAAAATGTTTTTAAAATGATATTTTATTGGATTTCTATTATGAAAAAGAAATGTTTTAAGGAAAATGGTTACTACCCTATGGTGTTTTAGTTTTTGATAAAATTAATAATAATTTTAGTCATGATTTTTAATGATGAAAGTATGTTATGATATACATGTGATGTTATATGGCATAATATGTTAGGATACATATTTATTCCAATATATTTTTGTGATTATTATAAGGAATATTGAAAGTTATGGAGATATAACATAAAGCCATATACTATATAATGTTTTAGGCTATATCATTTTTATGACACGGTTATATCATAAGGCATATCATTCTTCAACCTCAGTTTGTGAGATACTAGCATGTCATAGAGAAATGGTGAATACCACCCAAATGTTGGGGGATTCATGTAATCCCATGAATACACCATGGAGGAGGGAGTCTAATGGCTGCCTCTTAGTGACCTTTATCAAGGATTAGATTGAATATTGTAGCTACAACTATTTACAACTTAAGATATACATTTTATTTCATTTATGTATATACATGATTTTGGTTTCATGGATTGTTAATATTTATTTTGGGGTTTCTAATTGTTTCCATTACATTAAAAAAGTGTTGTTCAATCCTTAGAAACCCATTAGTGGTATTAGAGAAATTCCATGTTGTTTTGTTAAAAAAATAAAATTTAAAATGAAAAACTATGTATATTGTAATAAAGTCGTATTATCTATTGTTAAAAATGACAAGGAATATGAGCTGTAACCTATTTTATGATATTGGATATCATAAGATACAACGAGATCAAACCATATGATATGAGTTTTTTAGAATGAAATATAATCTAATTTTTCCATTATATATATTTAATAGTGTATGAAATAGGAATTCATAAGGTATGATAGCATCGCTCCATGTATACAAAATAGACCATCACATCCTATATATGAGATAATATATATTATAACATATGAAATCACAGGGAGAGAATTATTAATGTTCCACATTCCACATATCATAATATGTGATTGCTAAGAGACATTGAGATTATATTATGCAATACTCCACTTACGTTGAGTTAATGTCACATAGGACAAACCATCAAAATATTTTTCTAACCATGATATCATTCATAAATTATGGTTGATAATGTGAAATGTTATTATGCACTATGACCAATCAATCATAAGTTATGATATAATAAATATCATGAGGTATGATATATAGAAAAAATTATTTTCATAAATTTCAATTATGAATTGAATTATATAATTTATAAATTGTTTCTGAATTATATAAAAGGTATTTTTGAAATTTTTATTTAATTTGAAAATAATTTATAAATAAATTAATTATAAAATGTTTTTAAAAAATTTAATAAATAAATATTCTATAATAATAAATATTAATGTTAAATAATTTTTGAAATTATATGGAATAACGTATAACTTGGTTATAAAATTTTTATACTGAAATAATAAATTTCATTTATAAAGTGTTTACAAATTTCAAATTAAGACAAAAATATAAAGGGATTTATATTTAAAATTATAAATATTTCCAATATTTAATTTGAATTGTTCAACTTAAAATAATTTATTATTAAACCATATCAAAATGGTTTTTGATAATTGATATGGTCAAGGTTTAAATAATATTAAATATGTAATATTAATATTATTTTAATTGTTTATATAATATATTTACAATATAAAATTCTTTTATTTCATTTAATATAAAATATTTAAGAAGAATGACATATAAAATAATAACATGAAGTGTTCATATTGAAAGTAAATATGATGTTTTAATATTAATATAATCATGCAGTGTACTTAATGCATGACTAAATTATAAAGTGTTTATAATTAATTAATTTGTGATTTTTTCATAGATATTTAACTAATGTTTAAATTTTTGAATTTTTCATTTATTTAGTCTATTTACTGCTTTATTCATAAATATAATTGTTATATTATGAATGGATGTATGATTTAATTTAAATTATAAAATTTATTCAATAAATTTTCATACATCCTTCTAAGGAGTTACATGCTAGGTATGATAATTGAATTTTCTTTATTCTACCTTGACTTTGGATTGTACTAGGTCATGAACATGAATCAATAAGTTGATTATAATTTATTCACATTAGATATAAAAATTATTATGGAATTGAAATATAATTTTATTAATGGATCCTTGCATAAAGGGACTATGGTTTGGACTGCTCACTTTCTAAGAGGATTATGCCTTGTCTAGAAATGTAAGGGTTAGCTATCTATCGCTTCTAGTTTACTCTTCTGGGGATCGTTCATTTCAGGTGATTATAAATATTTACATGAAAGGGTTTCATGTTCCTTATTAATGGTATGAATTTGGAAGTGTATAAATATATATTGATTTTAATTTGGCTTAGTAACATAATCTATGGGTTGTGTAAAGTGTTACAAATCAATATGGTTTGAACATATTTGTTTAGTGGAAGGAAAATGATTCCTAATCAAGTCATTAAAAGCATGAATAAATATAAATGGAATTAAATGATACATTATTGTGAAATTATATCATATATATCATAAATATTCATTAAATCAACCCTTATTAACATCCATGTAAAATGGAAATTAAAAACAAATCACATCTCTTCATGGAGGTGGTCGTCCATACCTCTGCACGAGTGGCGTTATCATTTTCCAACAGATGGGAAGGTAAGAAGGTAGATATCATATTATAATTATAGAAGAAAAATTATATCATAAATATCATTTATAAACATTAAACCCATTATAATAACCATCCATGAAATATGGTGGTGGAAAATGGATTGTATCGCTACATAAAAGTGGTAGTCCACATGTACACATGAGCGATACTTTCACTTCCCATTTGATGGAATAGAGGGAGTAAAATAGTGTTTAAATAAGTATATTTAGTATAATGAATATATTATTTTATTAAAAATAACATATATTTAGTGGAGGTTGAAGAAGAAATAATTTGAAAGAGGTCGGGTAGGATGATTACCACTTCTTCGGTAAGCCTCATTTAGATCCTTTCTTAAGGACCCTTGGTATGGCCTTTTAAGAATACAAGAACATATAATTAATGGGTAGAGAAGTTTAAATGATAATTTTTGAGGATTTGGTCAAGATATATGGCTCATGTAGGTGTAAAGAAAATATAGAAGGGGTGTAATTTTATAAATTATAGAAATGACACACTTGGAATTACTTAAAATATTTAAATATAAACAATGAATTTTTAAAGTATAATGCATCCAAATAGCCATGATTTAGAATAAAAAAATATATGGCTGAAATATCATCATGAAAATAAAATTTTATAGGTTTTGGTGCCATTTGAAAACTTATCTTTTGGTTTAACCCCTTCATTAACCAATTTTAACATTAACTATAGTAATGACATTTTTAATCTTTAAGGGTTATAATTTTACTTATAAGGTAAAAATTGGAGCATAAATTTAAAATGGATGAAATTTTATACCAATTATCATAATAACTATCCTATTTCAATATATTTATGATTTTTAAGAATTTAATAAAATATTATTTTTCATAAAATATCATTAATGTCATTTTTGATACTATTCATTCACATTGAATTTAAAGTCATCAATATTGTTATGGAATTCAAATAAAAACCTTTAAAACATACCTAAAATGTTATATTTGTTTGAAAAATTCATGTAACACAATAATACACCAAAATTTTATGAATTTTAACATTTTTAAACTCATTAATATTATTTTTATCTTAATTGAATAAATACTGTATCAGTGTTACATAAGTTTTAATGTAATTATTCAATCACCAAAAAATATTAATAAATTTCTATTATAAAAAAATTAATTTTCATCTTAAGTAAAAATTTATAACCTAACATATCTTGTTTTTGTCCTTATGATTTTTTTGGGAAATTAAAGTATAGAGAGTGATATTTTGGAATTTTCATTACTTAAAATAAAATAAATTTCGTTTTTGTGGGAAAATAGAACCAAAATGCCTAATATTAATGTTTTTGATGAATATGGTTGAATTAATTCCACATAATTACAAGTTAAAGTGTTTGGTTTATTTTGAGATCTTATCTCAGGGTTTTAACCCTGTTTTACCCATTTTGCCCTTATTGAGTTGATAAATATTTACCACAGTTACCAATCATAATGACAAAAATTAAAAGGGACTTATTTGAAAAAAATAAAAATAAAAAATTTAAATATGGTTTCCATTTTCAAATATTAAATATATTGAAGTTTTATCAATATAATTTAATATAAATGCGTGAAATGTAACAAAAAATAGCTTTTAGAAAAATGTATTTTTAAGCATAAAAATTAACTAATACCAAAATAATGAATATTCCTGATTAAAATATAATCAATTATATTATTATTAATCTAAGTTATCATATTTAACATTAATAAAAAATAAAAAATTTAATGAGACTTAATTTTCTTGATTTAATGAAAATAAATGGCAGTATTTGAAAAATTGGTATTTTACAATGAAAAATAAATCATTCCAGAAAATACCAGAATTTCAACCTAAGTTAATTTTGATAATATGATTTAAAAATTGATGTTAATTTTATAAAATAAAATTTTTAGAAGAGAAATTAATTAATTATAATTTCCATGCACAAAATACAATAAAAATCACCTTTGAAGAAAATACATTTTTGGAACATAAAATGACTCAACTAAAAATGAATGCTTATTTCCTAATAATTAATAAATATTTTTCTATTTATTAATACCATTATAAAAATATTTCATAATTTTTTTAGTTATATTCATACCATCTAATTAATGACTAATTTATAATGGCCACATTTTGATAATGATATTTTTATAGTATAACACAATTCATGTAAAGATCGATGAGGCGTATTAAGAAAGACATCAAACAATTACAATTTATTTAAATAGAAATATATTATGAAATATCATGGTGGTTTATTCTCCCCCTTAAATAATTTTTTTCCCTCGTGATTTTTATCTTGGTAAAATAAGGTTCAAAATTTTAAAATACCTTTTTCCAAAATCCAGTTCATACAAAGGGATAATATAACTTATTCTGAAAAGGTGAAGTGAGAAGTGAAAAGGTTTAAAAAAATAAAACACAATACAATTATCAAGTAATGATAAAATTAATGGTAAATTAAAATATAGACATGGAGGAGAAAACTACCATCCAAGGACAAATAGAGTGTGACACAGAACATGGTGATAATAAATTTAACAAAAACAAAACCATAAATCATGAGTGGTAAAAAGGCCACCAATTCATAAAAAATAAAGGTAAAAGTATACTATTTTTATTTGAATTTCAAGTTACAAAAGTTGATGGATTATTATACTACCATAATAGAGTACATGAAGAAATATACTTACTTTATTTCATTATATTTTATAAGAAAAATCCCATATTTTTATTGTACTTTGATCAAGTCCACTTATATATCATCTCTTACACCAATAAATGGATATTCAAGATGAATTTATCATGCCTAAAGAACTAAAATTAACCTTTAACAAATTATAAGATTGATAAGTTATTCATTATACCTCTAAATACTTTCTGAAACAAAAATTGTTAGCATATGTTATCTAATATAGATAAATACAACACATCAATTTCTAAAACCTCAACAATAACACCCAAAGTACATCTTATTCCATTTAATAAGTAGTTAACCTCAATGTTCCTTCAAAACATGTCTAAAATTTTTTAAAACAAAAATATTAGAATGATTTGATCTCATATCCTTCGATGATCAAGTTAATAATTATTTTGAAATAATTTTAATCAATCATAAAGTCTCATACCAAAATGTAAATACCTTGATTTTACATTATCCAAAATATCATAATAAAATTATATATTCCTTAAAAAAGACTATTCACCATTTATTCCTTAAATAAGTTCCTATATTAGAAAAAAATATTTATATTGGATATTCAGGTTCATCCATGCATCGATAGATAATCATAGGTTGATTCATAATATCAAATATGATTTAATTATTCTAGAAATATATATGGAATCTATGTAGAATGAGATAAGAAATGATCAAAATCACATAAAATTACACTAATATTTGATCAATAATATTTCTATAATGATCATTCATAAAAACTTAAACATGGAATCCCTAACCCTAGAGTAGAGGATAAGTGTTCCCTAATTATCACAATTCAATTCAACTATTGTGATTACATAATAATTCCATTTATCTGTTTAATTCAAAGGTTATTGTGTCTTTTTATCATCATCAAACCTTGGATTAGGGAATTTATTCACATAATTCAAAAACTCCTTATATTTTTAGCACTAAAGTGTGAGTGGTTTATTTTATTGAGCTCTATCTCCATTAATTTGATTATCTGGCCTCTTTAAATCACCTTGAAGTTATTTTTCTCAATGGACAAGCATCCCATACTTGAAACATTTTATTGTTCCTTTTAAGAATCCACTTGAGTACTCCTTCCCACATTTTTACAAAGTAGGAGGTTGAAATTTTTTCTTCCCTTTATGTTACATACCACTAGAGATTCCATGAAATTCCATCTTTCTTTTCTTATCACTAGAATAGTGAGGGGTTTTAGCTTCCATTTCCAATTTGAGTGCTCATCGAATGATTTTTTAATAGCTTCCAAAGTACCTTATGTCGAATTACTTTCAAATACTTGGTTTCAAACCACCATATAATCAATAAATCAATGTTTTGGGGTTGATGATAAAACTAGAACCATACCTTTCAAGTATTGTAAAAATTTCTTTATAAGTACTGATGGATTATCAATTCTTCTATTCAAACACTAGAAAGTATCTCCCCAATTTAGTTCTAAGAGTTTGTGGAAATTACTTTTTTAGGAATACCATATTAAATTCCTCCCATTCCTTGGATTTTAGTTCTTGTTATTCCCTTGTATTATTGATAATACTCCACCATTTATTAGCTTCACCTTCTGAGTGATAAATTTCTAAGATAACTTTCTCATGGTCCATGAACCAAAGGCTGATAAATATATTTTCCATCATATTGATCCATTTCTCATCAACCAGTAGATCAAAAAACCTAAATAAGGAGGGTCAAAGTTTTCATATAAAATATTCAATGGAACATTTCTATGAGTTTGGTGAATTTATAAGTTTAACAAGATCCATGTTAATGCTAATAAATTGAGAGAGTTTACTGAGCATAGTCATAAAATATTGTATCCCAACACCTAACCAATTTGGTTTCTCATTAGGAGAGTCATTTCATTAGATGTCACATTTATTTTTAAAATGATTCCTTTGGGTTCTAGCCATTTATTAAAGCCAAAAATTATAGTGAGGGAAAAATATTCATAGTAAAAAAATAATATAATCAAGAAAAATAATCCATATAATGTCTTAATCATGAAAAATTATTTTAAATCTATGAAACTATAGGTTTAACCTAGTCCATACTTAGTGTTCATCTATTCAAATACTTCATAATTTTTCATAAGGAAATTATGAGTTAACCCAAGCATATCCTCTAGGAGTTTCCAACCAACTGCATAGTAAGGGAACACTTACCGTTCACTAGAAAGAGGGATGAGATATACTCAACCAAATATTTTTTTTAGGTTATTAACCTTTGACGAATCTATGTGAAAACTATGTCCACATGTAGTATCCAATAAAGGATTTATTTCTAGGAAAAATATAAAATTTTTATCTTACCAAAACTTCAGGACGCTATAATATTCATAGAATTATCCCCAGGGTTCTTACTAAAGTTTTTTTACCCTAATCTTAAAATATTAACGAAACCTTAATCTGATACTAAATATATATATATATATATATCCATACTTTCCATATATAGATATTACATCATTTTAAATGAATATTTAATACATAACATTACTATCCATTATAGAATCATAATGGTTTAGTGTATTTAAAGACTATATATATAATAGTCTTATTTCATGAAAGATATTAAAAATTTCCCAAATAGAACACTTCTTAGGTGCACCCTATTTAAAACAATTATTCTTAACTTGCTGAAGAAAAACATAATAAAGGGAGAGAAAAAATTCTTAATTAGAGTAAACATATGAGATATCAATAAATGATTATACATTATCACAACCTAAGGGTATTATATCATGATAATAAATTAAAAATTTCATACCCAATATTTCATAGATCATAAATATGAGTCATGGCATAAAACATTTACATAATAAAACACAATATTCAAAAGAGTGAAAAATCATCAATAATCAGTCATGATCCATGAGAGCATAAAAGATATATAGTAATGTTATAAAAACATAAGCTTATAACATTGTGAATGTTTATAAGTAGAAATAAGTCCACTCATGTCATGAATTAGCCTAGGTTTGCTGGTAACTCAATAATTGAGTCAGTACTAACATATCACTAAAGAAAATTCCTAATCCCCATGGGTTGATGACTAGAACCTGACATCATAAAATCTAAAATTGGGAAACAATTTTCCAAAAACACAATAGAATAAAGATAAAGAAGTATGTATGAAAACCAAAAAATTCCATGAGGAGGTCAAGAAGGTATAAACAACCCAAAGTACTATAGAAAAGTGCCAAAAACATAGGATAACTTCTCATGTCCCAACATACGCAACTCACCAATCCCAAGGATCAATAACTACTACCACCTCCAATTTTCACCTTACCCTTGATCGAACCTAGAAGAATATAATCTACAAACACCTGAAGGTAAAAGTAGGGTGTGAGATAAAAGGCCAGTAGGGTATCACTAAGGATTCCATAAGAGATTCCAACATTTAATTAACTAAATAAAGAGATTTAAATTTTAAATAAACATATTTAGAATTTCAAAATACTATTTCAAACAAATCATTCTTTACATTTCAAATGATGGAAATAATTTAAACAAATGGATTATTAGACAATTTTATAAAAACAAAATTTATATAAGTCAAAAGGCATGTAAAATAGATTAAAACAATGGATTATATTCATTTCAAATACAAACTAGTGAGAAACATGGTCATATAGCTAAAGGTACGATAAATCTAGGATAAGGGACTTCACACACTCAAAGTGACATGAAAATATGTGTATACACATTCCCCTTTGGTATGAACAAAGGTGACTTCATCACCACCTCACCAGGGATTTGACATGCTGTATTTATATTTTGGAACATTGTAAATTGTAGAGTGTTCTCCAAATAACTCACTAGCTACATAATGCTTGTATATTCTATAATAAAAAATAAACAATAGGAAATTTACTTTAAGAGTTCAAAAAATAAAATTCATCCCACTCTCCATTTCAAAAATTACAATTTTATATTTTAAAGCCAAAATGTTTTTTAATCAAAACATGTCTTTTTCTGAGATAATATCCAAAGGTTTCTATCAAAACCATTTAATCCTTTTTTCTCATACCAGAATTTCAAATCAACTCACAATTAAATTTCACAATTCATTTTCATAATTTAAATTCAAAAATTTAAATTTCTCAAAATTCCATCAATTTCACAATTTAACCCTAATTCAATCCAATTGGGGTTCCCCCACAATTTTATGCCAAAATCCAATTTCAAATCCAAATCCCCAAATTCAATAGAATTTGGTTTTTAACAATTTAATTTTATAAGAATCAAATACCTTACATTAAATTGAAATTAATTTAAGATCCAAATAAAAGTTTATTATATATTCCAATAACACGATGATCCATAAAACCCTAGGGAGTAGAAAA
Organism: Viscum album; assembly: GCA_963277665.1. Lineage (NCBI taxonomy): Eukaryota > Viridiplantae > Streptophyta > Magnoliopsida > Santalales > Viscaceae > Viscum > Viscum album. The sequence continues at coordinate 1,871,742,057 of OY728163.1, forward strand.
GAGAGAGAGAGTAAGTGAAGGAGAACAAAAATAGGAAACCTATCAGGAGAAGATCAAACATCATTATCCTAGATTAGATTCACTTCCAGAAGGGTGTAGAGGGGACAAAAACTACTCTTGGGAGCTCATATGGAAGAATAAATTTCTTGAGGGTTATACCCACCAATCAGAGACCTAAAAAGGAGGGTTTAGGATTTTAAATCTAATTTTAGGATTAAAAAAACCCATATACATGGTTAGATGGGTAGGGATTCATGGTTAGACTAAAAGGTGCACCCTAGCCAAGAACCCCTTTTTCCATGGTACATAGTTTCTAATAAGTGGGCACATAGGTTTTCAAGCCATGTTATAGTCATGAAAAACCCCACTATCCAGGTTTTTATGTATTTCACTGAGATGGAACACTATTTAGATAAACCATACGCCAACCAGGAACTAGCACAAAACTTTAAAAAATTTCAAAGTTTTCAACTCAAACAACCCCAGATGAAACCCAACCAAGGAAGGTCTAAAAGACTGGTTTAGGAATACCTAAAAACAATAATAGGATGTTACAAATTCCCCACCCTATAAACTTTCTATCCCCAGAAAGCCTGTTCAGGCGCTTCCATGCCAAAAAGGCGAGGCCACAACTCTCTTAATAGTTCCTCCCTCTACCATGTCTCATTATTATTAGAACCATTCTTACATAGCACTCAAACCAAAGGTATCATACTCCCATGAAGTACCATGGTTTCATAATCAACTATCCTGACTGGTTGTTCATTCATGGATAAATCATGTTCAAACTCAAGATCACTCCAGCTCAGAACATGAGATGTATTAGATAGATACATTCATAGTTGAGATACATGGAACATATTATGTATCAATGTTAGTTTAAGTGGAAGTGATAAATGATAATCCACCTTTCCCACCTGATTAACAACCTCAAATGGTCCCATAAAATGAGGATAAGACTTCCCTTACCTCCCAATATGCCGGTGACCCAAATAGGGTGAAAATTTCAAAAAAACCTGATCAAAAACTGAAAACTCGAAAGGTCTACAGCAGTGATAAACATAAGAATTATACTGGATCTGTGGAATTAACATTATTTAATGAATCAAATGAATCCTTATTGTTGTCTCTTGAACCAAGCTTAGTACAACCAAGGAACTTTCACTAATCTTCGACCAACATAATGGATCCCTGTAAGGCCGACCATACCAGGCCTCAAGAGGAGCCATTATGACCAAAAAATAGTAAATATAGTTATAATAAAACTCATCCAGCCCCATATGGTCATACCAAGCCACACCAAAGTCAATAACACAGATGAGGAGCATCTCCTCAAGAATTTTTATAGCTCTTTCTATCTATACATTCGTCTATAGATGATATACCATGCTCAAATGGACTTGAGATCCCAGTGCCTCCTGAAGGCCTCTCCAAAAACGAGAAGTGAATTGAGGACCCATATTATAGACTATAACATATGGAAGTCTGTGAAAATGAAAAATCTCTTTCACATAGAGATTTACCAACTCCTCAATAATGGTTGTGTCACGAATGGGTATAAAGGGGGTCGATTTCGTCAGCTAATCGATCATAACCCAAATAACATTATTCTTTCTTTGGGTATGTGGCAACCCAACCAAAAAGTACATAGAGATCTCATCCCACTTCCAAGTAGGAAATTGAAGTGGATTAAGTAAACCCGAAGCTTTCTGGTGCTCTTCCATGACATATTGGCACCTAAAACAATGAGAGACAAATTCCAGAATGCCCCATCTCATACCTAGACACCTGAATCATCAATGTATATCATTGAACATATTTGTGGTTACTGGGTGAAAAACACACCAGGAGTTATGAAAATACACCATCATTGATTTCCTTAATGTTAACGGCACAAAAAAGTGTTTCGATGGTCTAATATTCCCTCTTTGGGGAATAACCAGTCATGTATGATCTCCACACTATAAAGAGAGTCTGTAATGATATGAAACTCATCATAAAGATACTGATCCTAAAGATTCATCTTGAGAAGATAGGATATGAACTGACCATTGTCCAAAGTAACCTCATCCCTTGATTACTATACTCCAATATAAAACTATGTAAAGAGAGGCCTCAAGATCTAATATTCTAATTATTCCTTCACTACTAGGGTTGGAAGTTTCTTGATCAAGGCATCTATGATGAAATTCCCTTTCCACATGGTATAGGAGATGTTAAATTAAAAATATTGTAGGTATCACTACTGGAATGTGGGTTTTTCCCAACACTTCCATACCAACGGTTTCATAAAACTGTTGGTAAAGAAGAGTTTTACCAACAGTTTCCTAAAACCATTGGTAAATCTCCTCCTAATAAACCTTTACCAATGGTTTAAATAGAACCATTGGTAAAATGATGGATTAGGGGAACTTTTACCAACGGTTCCTTAGAAATGTTGGTATAAGTGTGGCCCAAAAATTTTTACCAACATTTTTTAAAAACCATTGGTAAAAGTTTCCCCCAAATTAACAACAACCCCTCCTCTCCCCCATTCGTGATATATAAACCTAAACTGGAGCACTTCCCCCAAATCCCCCCCTCTCTCAGTGATATAGGAGCTCCTTCGGCTTCCTCTTCCTCCACCCCATACAAGATGTTGAATTTCCTACTGAATCTCCATCCAACCCATCCCAAATTAGGTATTTTATTAAGTGGTACCTTATTTTTATTGAAATTTATCTAATATTTCAGTTTTTAGTTTTGATTTTTATGTGTATATTTTTTTTCTGTTTTGATTTAACCTAAAATTTATTCATTCAAATCCATTTAATTAATTAAATCTTTAACCCTCCATCAAAGATGAAGGGATTTTTTCTCCAAAAGCATAGAAAAACCTTTTATATTTTTTAGTTGTCACTTTAATTTATCATATCATTATATTAAAATGTTATATAAATAGACTGGGTAGTTATAGACCTCTCGGTGGTCACCTACATGAATTGTATCTCACACATTGTTTGAGATTCCATTGGGTACCCAAATAAACTACATGATTATATGTTTAGATAAGGAGAATCACCATCTTATAGATGCATGACTACTCACATGACATAGGATAGAGCATGTAGCAGATGATTGGGTTTTATCTCAAGAAGCTAGATCAAATTTTAGTATTTATTGAGCCTCTTGTATAGTACTACCTCCTACTAGTTGTAACTATCACTACTAGAAATCGAGACTATACCAACACTTTGGTCCCAATGGTTTAGAAAACCCATTGGAAAAAAGAACCTATACCAACGGTTCTAGTAAACCATTGGCACAGGCTGTTATATGTTGGGTTTTCCCAACGATTTAAGAAAACTGTTGGGAAAGAAAACTATTACCCACAATTTTTATTAACCATTGGGAAAAAATATACCCAATTTAGGGCTCCCTCGTGACATTTCATCTCTGTGCACTCCTCCCCTCCCTGACCTCGACCTCCTTCTGACCTATGCCCCACCTCTCGGTCTCCGCCTCTGCCTCCTGTCCCCCTACCTCTCCTCTGGAGACATTACCCTTCCCCTCTCAGCTCCTTCTCCGATGACAACATCCCCCTCCCCTCTCGGCTCCCAGTGATGATCCCTCCTCCCCTCTCGTCTCCCTCTCTTGGATAAATCTCCTCCCCTCTTGGCTCAATATACTCCTCCAACGTCCCCCGACCCCTTCTCCAGTCTCACACGAGACCCCCCATGGCTGAACACCATGCGGGAAGTCCCCCTCTCTCAACTCCCTCTCCTCCCACCAGGATTTTTGATGGGTAATTCCAGGTAAGAATTAGTCTTCTTGTTTAAAAAATGACGTGACAAGGAATGCATTGTTAGGTTCATAGTTAGGATAACCATTCATATTAATTGTGCATTTTCTAGAGTTTTGGGTAGTAACCAACTCATGGTGTGGTGAATTATTGGGTAAATTGTAATTTTTTTCAAAATAGAGTCTTCCAGAAATGTAGGGTTAAATTCAAAAGTTGTATTCCATTCATTCGAATAGTGAATTCAATAAAAAGTTCATGATTTTTTAAAAACATCATATTTTCCTCTATAGACTCTTATTAGACCTTATACTGTGTTGGATTTTGTTTTTTAATCATGATATATATGTGATGAGGTTGTATCGTCATTAAGATGTGCAATGATGTGGGTTAATTGGAGGTGAGTGATGCTATATGAGATTTTATGGGTTATTGTGAGGAGTTTATTTCCCTTTAATTGATTGGTTCATAAAATATAAGTTGGTGCTGCATATATTATGTAATTGGAATTGGTAAAGTAAAATGTTGGTCTCGGATTTCCGAGTTGGTTATTTGGATGGTATTCTCTATCAAAAGTGGGTATATCTCTATTGAATATGGGTGTATTTTCTAATTGACTAATGTATTTATTAAACTGACCATGAAATACACATTTCCCACAATACGGAATCACCATAGAAATCATAGATAGACACTACACACCACAAGACACCCATAGGAGACACCCCTTGACATCTACAGATAGTTAAGGGGCCATTAACTTAGGAACTGAAGTCGATTAGCACTCAAGCCTTGAGAGATTCCCATTGCTGGTAGAAAAGATACCAACAACTTTATTCTTAATATAGTACAATGAAATAGTTTACACCCTCACGACCAAGTAGACCATATGGTTCATGGACTGGTGCCCAACCAGGTTCAAGAGTAGGATCAACTACTAAACATTGATTGTGGTCCCTCTGAGGTTCTTTCCATAGTGAAGAGGGTTATGTGCACAATATTAAACTCAACTAATGTAGCATAGGTGCATATTCAATGGCTAAGTGTACTAGTATGGTGTTTCCAACAACGTTCTATATAAAGAACATAATGAAAAATGAAGAGATTATTAAATGGAATTGTTTCTCCCTTGATTGCAGGAACATGATTTGACCCATGGGGTGGTGTGGTTCATATATATTAGGTGGTGACATGTATAGTCACAGGATACATGTATGTTTTTGTTTAGTTTTTGTTTTATTTTCTTTATCGCATTGGCCACTTAGGTATTTTACTTATTTCTACAGATAGAGGGTAGTGATGCTCTCTTGACTAGTTGACGTAGATCACTTGTATACTACAATACCATGAGGTGTGAGTGTGAGGAAACATTGGAAGATAGAGGAGCCTTGGGGTCTTCCATGAGATGGAATTTTTTTTTCTAAAACATTGTGTGGGAACATTTCTGGAGTATGTTAGAGTCATGAAATAACCCCAAGTGTCTCCATGAGATAGTATAAATAACCCCAAGTGTCTCCAAGTGTCTCCATACATTGTATCCTCCTCACATGGGTTAGACACTCACCCAATCCTATCAAACCTATCCTAGTCTATCCTCTCATTCACATAGTCTAGACTCATCTCTCAAGGATTATCCCATGCCTCGATGCACATCTCATCATCCAACTAGACAAAGAGGATTATTCACCTTATGATTATCCTAGTCACAAAAGCACACCATGTTGAACCCATCTACATTATATTCTCAATAATCCAGTCAAGAAACTCATCAAAATCATGTATTATAACCCATCCCCACTAACCAAGTTCCATCCTAAGATAAATCACACCAAGACTCTTGGCATTATAATGCCAATCTATCTGAAAATACCCAATACCCACACTAGCATCTCATCCTTCATCTCTTTAGTTGAACTCTTGAATCATTAAATGGAGTAAAACCTTTCATAATACATATTATATACTCAGAGGGACCATCCCACTCTAAGAACTTACCAAGATTCCAATCCATCCTCATAAGTATTTCCTCATAAAATGCTAGATGTACAATTTCCACACCTATCACTACAAGGTCCAATCATCTTAGGTATATTTTAATTGATCTAAATCCTCATATTTAGTGACATCAATCACATTAAAGCGCATAAATGTCAACCGAACCCTACATTCCAAGAATTATTCATGTGGACAGGCCCCATGGAAACAGACTAAGAACTAAAACCATAAATAATAATGCTAAATACATGCATCATTTTTAAATAAATATCTCAAGTGTAAACATAAAAACAAAGAATAATAAGTCCTCATCCATTGTATCGAACAAAACCAAACTAAGTTGAAACTTGGGCCAAATTGATTATATACCATTAATAGAAAGAGTAATTGTTAATTATTTGGAATCTACTATTTGATAATATCATTTTGAAACATTGATATGTTTACCCTTTGCTTGTAGGAACATGATTTGACCCATGGGGTGCTGTGGTACTTATATGTTGGGTGGTGACAGGTATAGTCACTGGAGACAAGTATGTTTTAGTTTAGTTTTTATTTTATTTTATTTATCGCATTGATCACTTAGATATTTGACTACTTTCTATGGACAGAGGGTAGTTATATTCCGTGAAGGGTGCTAGATGGAGTTAAGATTGATTCAGTCCACTGACTTTGATCCGAGGTAAGATTCTATGGTTACTAATTGTCTCGCACCTCATGTATTTGGTGATTTAGTGTTTTTTATTCCATATTATGTTTTCGGTAGGGCATTGGATCGTTTCGTGTTGGTTTGGGTGGATTTGGTTCTCCGCTGCCAATCTAGGTAAGGCTTTAATTCCATTGGTTGGTTTCTCACTAGTTATGTAGCATCCTTCACGTGTTTTAAGGTTCTTAATATCCTTTGTGTAGTGAGTTGATCCTTGCTCATTAGTTTCGAGTAGCCAAGTCAAGGGTAACTCACCTACATGTGCATAGGTAAGTATATGTATGTGGGTTCCCCTATTACATGTATATTCACCCATGGAAGTGATTATACACGTATGGGGCTAGGTGTGCCCATGTATATATATATAAATTCATACGCAGGTGAGTGGAGACTGATATATGCATATAAGCATATGTGCAAGGATCCCCTTGCACATGGTCATGGCCATGCAGGTGTGTGCATAGGGGTTAGGTGTCCTTGCATGTGTGTGAAGGTGAGTATACCCAGTGGAAGAGTAGCAACTTTTAGTTAGAAAGGTCCAAGAGCCAAAGTGGACGGCTTGGTTCTACCTTGAGGTAGGGTCCCTCTCGTAGCCTCTTTAATTTAAGAATGCTTTAAATTGAATTTAGCTTCTTTCTTAATTCCGCTTAATTATATTGAATTGAATATCTTGAATAAGTGTTCTTTAATATAATTGTTTCATTTGATAATTAAAGTCATGTTTTTATAATAAAACCCCCTTAACGGAGGTGCGTTGTCTGTGAAAACTCACAATGATAGTTTAGGGTGTGATAATTTGACTCTTAATCAGTAGTTTCAACTACCTAGTAACACTTTAAAAAACAAAGAATATAAAATATATATCTTTATCATACCACAATCCCAAATCAAGTGTCTGTTTTTTATAAAATAGGACCAGTTTATATAATGTGAAGGACAACTACATAGGATTTATTTGGAATCCTGGACAGAAGATGCTGCCCCGTGGATGTCGTTAGACCGGGCCAAAATGCTGTGGTCACGCCACAGTCACACCACGGTCACACTGCGGTAATGCCATGATTTGGCCCTGATCCAGGACGACACCCCGTGACGGTTCATAGTCCTGTCTAAATTTGATGTATGATACCTAGATAGAGTTTTGGATACATTACCCATCTATAGTTAATGGGGAGGGAGGCGACGACCAGAATTTTTCCCCGCTTCCTCCTGCTCCCTTCACTCCTGGCTGGAAGATTTTTCCCTGCAGATGTTGCTGGACCATGCCAACACGCCACGGTCACGCCGCGGTCACACTGAGGTCACGCCGTGGTCACACCGCGGTAATGCCGTGATTTGGCCCTACTCCAGGATGACACCCCATGACGGTTCGCAGTATTGTCAGAATTCGATGTATGATACCTAAATAGAGTTTTAGATACATTACCCACCCTCCTACATGGACCCCGGAAAGCCCCCCCCCCCCACCCTCCTCTATGGACCCCGGACAGCCCCCGGACAGCCCCCCCACCCTCCTCCCTGGACCCCAGACAGCCCCCCGGACAGCCCCCCGAACAGCCCCCCGGACAGCCCCCCAGACAGCCCCCCAAATAGCCCCCCGGATAGCCCCTCAGACATCCCCCCAACCCTCCTCCCTGTACCCCAGATCCAAGTCTAATCTCTCTTCAAGATTCACCCTAAATCCCAACGGAAAAGAGGGTTTTAGAGCTTCAGAAGAAGATGAGAGAAGAGTGAAAACCCAAATAGAAAATAGGAAGCAAGGAGATGATTAGACTCACCCGGATCTTCAATCCACACTTGAAAGTACTCAAAACTCCAAAGTGACATGTACGAGTCAACCCCGCCTCAAACTGAGGCACGGTGTGGACGATACCACTCAAAATGTCTCACTTTTATTTGAAATGGACAACATTTTAAATGAAAACAACAACTGACATACGAAAAACTGACCAAAAGGATTTAGATTGTGTTGATACTTTAGCACAATAATCCATGAGTCATTTTTGATGTGTACGAGTCATCCTCGCCTCAATTAGAGGCATGGTGTGGCTGGTACCACTAAAAGTGTCTTTCTTTTGTTTAAAATGGACACTCTTTTAAGTAAAAACAATTGGCATATGGAAAACCGACCAAACACATTCAGATTATGTTGATACTTTAGGAAAATGATCCATGGGTAATTTATGATGTGTATGAGTCAACCTCGCCTCAATCCGAGGCACGGTGTGGCCGACACCACTCAAAGTGTCTCTCTTTTGTTTCAAAAGGACATCATTTTAAGTGAATACAACAACTGACATACGAAAAACTGACCAAAGGCATTAAGATTCTATTTAAACTTTAGGGAAACTATCCATGGGTCATATGTGACATGTATGAGTCAACCCCTCCTCAATCCGAGGCACGGTGTGGCCGGTATCACTTGAAGTGTCTCACTTTTATTTGAAATGGACAAGATTTTAAGTGAAAACAACAACTGTCATACGGAAAACCGACCAAACGCATTTGAATTATGTTGATACTTCAAAAAAATGACCCACGGGTCATTTTTGATGTGTACGAGTCAACCCCACCTCAATCCGAGGCACAGTGTGGCCGGTACCACTCAAAGTGTCTTACTTTTATTTGAAGTGGACAACATTTTAAGTGAAAACAACAACTGGCATATAGAAAATTGACCAAACGCATTCATATTATGTTGATAATTCAAAACAACGATCCATGGGTCATTTTTGACATGTAATAGTCAAACTAGCCTCAATTAGAGGCACAGTGTGGCCGACACCACTCAAAGTGTATCACTTTTCTTTGAAATGGATAACATTTTAAGTGAAAACAACAACCGGTATACGGAAAACCGAACAAACGCATTCGAATTCTGTTGATACTTTAGGAAAAGTATTCATGGGTCATTTGTGACGTGTACGAGTCAACCCCGCCTCAATCCAAGCCATGGTGTGGCTGGTACCACTCAAAGTGTCTTTCTTTTGTTTAAAATGGATACTCTTTTAAGTAAAAACAAATGGCATACGGAAAACTGACCAAATGCATTCAAATTGTATTGATACTTTAGAAAAATGGTCCATGGGTTATTTTTGACATGTATGAGTCAACCCCACCTCAATCCGAGGCGCGGTGTGGCCGACACCACTCAAAGTGTCTCTCTTTTGTTTCAAAAGGACATCATTTTAAGTGAATACAACAACTGACATATGGAAAACCAACCAAAGGCATTTGGATTTTGTTGAAACTTTAGGAAAATGATAAATGGGTCATATATGATGTGTACGAGTCAACCCCGCCTCAATCTGAGGGCCGGTGTGGATAGAACCACTCAAAATGTCTCACTTTTATTTGAAATGGACTGGATTTTAAGTGAAAACAACAACTGGCATACGGAAAACTGACCAAAAACATTTTGATTGTGTTGATAATTTAGGAAAACGATCCATAGGTAATTTATGATGTGTAAGATTCAACCCCACCTCAATCCGAGGCGCGGTGTGGACGACACCACTCAAAATGTCTCTCTTTTGTTTAAAATGGACACCATTTTAAGTGAAAACAAAAACGAACATACGAAAAACTGACCAAACGCATTCAGATTATGTTGAAACTTTAGGAAAATGATCCATGGGTCATTTTTTACATGTAAAAGTCAACCTCGCATCAATCCGAGGTGTGGTGCGGCCAGCACCACTCAAAGTGTCTCACTTTTCTTTAAAATGGACAACATTTTAACTGAAAACAACAAATGACATACGGAAAACTGACCAAACACTTTCAGATTCTGTTGATACTTTTGGAAAAGGATCCATGGGTCATTTGTGATGTGTATGAGTCAACCCTACCTCAATCCGAGGCACGGTGTGTCCGGTACCACTCAAAGTGTCTTTCTTTTGTTTAAAATGGATACACTTTAAGAAAAAACAACTGGCATACGGAAAACTGACCAAATACATTAGTATTGTGTTTATACTTTAGGAAAATGATCCATGGGTTATTTTTGACATGTATGAGTCAACTCCGCCTCAATCCGAGGCGCGGTTTGGCCGACACCACTCAAAGTGTCTCTCTTTTGTTTCAAAAGGACAACACTTTATGTGAGTACAACAACTAAAATTTACACTCATCAACGATAGTCGCAAACTCTTTTTCATGAGTTGGGTAGTTTCAATCATGGGGTCATAAGTGACAAGACTCCTAAGAAAATACCTTTTCACCATGTATTATAAAAAATATAAGTTCAATGAAAAATGCATCACAAATCATTACATACCCAAATCTAGGATCAGAAAAAAATTGGGATTTGAGACAATTTCATAATCTTATTCAACTCTAATAAGTATTTCTTAGACTATTCTGCCTATTAGAATTTGATGGGGAGGTGGGGGGGGGGGCTGTGCTGGTTGGGGGGGTTGTGCAGGGGTGAGGTGAATTACTACTGAAAGAGTGGGTCATATGAAGATTGAAATGGGTGTAAATAATGTTTGAGTTATTGAAACTGTTATTCAACTCTACTGGAAGACTGTTTTCATATGAATATTGAAATAGGGATTTTTAGTACATGACATGGTTGTAAGAGTTTGATGGTTTTTTTGTGCTATTGTAGGTGTTTTTTATGGTGTTTTAAGTCTATTTGTATGCGTTTTTTGTGCTATTTTTTATGCAGGTGTATACTGGAGGGGATACTGGAGAGGCTACTGTGCAATAGTTCTAGAAATACACAATTCCAACGGTTTTAAACCATTGGTATACTTTGAGAAAAATTTAAAAAATATCCAAACAGTTTTAAAACTTTTGGTATAGTGTTTAGTCTTCAATATATATCAACTGTTTCAATGAAACCATTGGTAAAAATGCTATACAAACATATACCAATGGTTAGCCTACAACTATTGGTAAATCAATACATACAGTGGCCTATACCAACGGTTTATATCAAACCGTTGGTATAGGGATTTCCTCATAGCTTACTGCCCTACAGTTTGGAAAACCGTTAGTATAGGCTATACTAATGGTTTTCCAGCCCATACCAATGGTTTAAAACCATTGGTATAACCTTCATTTCCAGCAGTGTATTCCACCCAATTCCTCAAGCATAGATTCAAATATTTTTGAGAGAAGAAATAACTCAATCTCTTATGGTCTTAAAACATAGGAAACCTTTATCTTAATAGGTAGTGCCTCTAACTCTTAAGCACATGCATCAAAGCTATGAGTTCAAGGTCATGGGCTAGATAATTCTTCTCAAGTGGAATGAGTTGAAGAGATCCATAAGTAATGGTCTGATCACCATGCACAAGAACACAACAAAAACTTGAACCTGATGCATCACAGAATACCACATATCCATGACCATCCTCTGGAAGAGTTAACACTGGTGTAGTAGTCAAAATAAATTTTAGCTCAACAAAAAAAAATCTTAAAATTTTCAACCCATGGAAACTTTACTACCTTCCGATTTAGATAAGTCATCAGAGAATCTATCTTTGATAATTACTTTAAGAACTGACAATAAAACCTTGATAATCCCAAGAAGCTCTAAATATCGATGACATTTCATGGTTATTCCATTGTAATAGCCTTCCCCCTTTTAGGATCAACTAGAATATGATGTTCTGGCACCACATTCCCCAAGAAATTCACTTCCCGAATCAAGAAATCTCATTTTGATAGCATGGAATAAAGTTAATGATTTCCCAAAAATTCCATAACTACTCCCAGATCACGCACATGACCCTCCTTAGACTTAGAGTAAACTAGGATGTAATCCACAAAGACTACCAAAAAGGTATCAAGATACTCATGTAAAATATTTTTTATCAAATTAATAAACACTATAGGAGCATTGGTTAAAACAAATGGCATGATAAGGTATTCTTAATGGTCATACCTACTCTGAAAGGCAGTTTTCTAAATGTTAGGTTCTTTTATTCTCAACTGATGGTAACCATACCAAAGATCAATCTTTGAGAACCACTTTACCCCCTTCAAATGATCAAATAGATCAAAATACATGGAAATTGATATTTGTTATTTATAATGACTCTATTGAGATTTTTGGAATCAACACAATGGCGAAGGGATCCATCATCCTTATTAGCGAAGATAAGCAATGCCACCCAAGGGGACACACTCAGGCATATAAATCCTTTATCTATAAGATCATATAATATAGTCTTCAACACTTTCATTTCATCTGAATATATGTGGTAAGAAAGAATATACATTGGTTTAGTGATAGGCACCAAATCAATAGAAAAATCCACCTCCCTTACCATCGACAGATTAGGGAATTCAGTAGGTTAGACATTGGGAAAATTTATGAAATCTGGAGAGATATCACTACTAAAAGATTTTTTCTTCAGATCAAAGGTGAAAAAACATATAACTTTCCCCAACTCTAGATAAGAAGTTATTTCCCTACTCAACCATGTGTCCCATTCTCCTTTAAAGATACGAAATAAACCATTTGGTGTAGTAAAGGAGACCTATCGAAGATAAAAATCAATCCATGATTTATTAGTAATGAGCCAATCCATCTTGAATATAGCATCAAGCGGTTTCATATCAAGAACTAAAAAACTCCAAGAAATATTGACATCAACCAGAGATAAAACACAAGTGGGACTACGAAGACCCTTCTCTATCTTTTTTCTAAGGGGTGTAGTAATATCCATCACATAAGATAAATTCTTTGTAGAAAGATTAATTAGATTAATAACATATGTTGAAATAAATGAATGATATTCACCCATATTAAATAAAGTAGTCGCTAATTGTAAAGACCCGCAAATTTCAAGGAAATTTTTTTCTTAATTTTCTTTGGAATTTTACAAGAACGCAGCTTCAGACGGCACCTGATTCCGAGGCCCGGTGTGCCCGGAATCAATTTCTGAAGTTTGGCTCGGGTACGTTCAGTGAACGGACGAGCGGGTTTTTCTATCTTTTGAACCGGTGCCCGGAATCGAATTCTGAGGGCACCGATGAAATCGCAGCGCCGGTATTTGCTTAGAAACGCCTCTTCCGGAGTTGCGTTTGCTCAGACGTGGTTTTTAAATTTTGCGGCTTTAAGTCAGAAATAAAATAAAGTTTGTGCGACAACTTTATTTTATTTCACTTAAGCTGCTTGGAAGCCACTTGAAGTCACTTAAAGACGGCTTGAACTGAGTTGAACTGGATAGGATGCTATCCAGAAATATCCTACACCCTTTGGTAGGATATTTGTGCGGTGGGACCCGCACGAGCCCCGCCGTTTCTTTCGCTAAGTAACGCACCCGCGAAAACCCGTCAAAGTAACTGAAAAGTCAACCGACGCGTTTTCTTTAATTCTTAACAGACCATTTAATTGGGCGGTTTATTTCGTGAATTAAATGGACTGTTTCTTCGTGAATTAAATGGGTCGTTTCTTTCGTTGAATTAATTCAACGAATTGATGGATCGTTTCTTAACCGGTTTCGTGTTAGCATGTTTATAAAATAAGACCAACATAAAAATCCTTGGAAAGGATTTGAAAGAATCTTCGTTCCTCCACCCTCTCCGCGAAGAACGCGAAGAACGCGAAGAACGCGAAGAACGCGAAGAGCGCGAAGAACGCGAAGAACTCCGGCGAACGGAATTCGACGACGCACACTAAGATCTGCGACGTCGACGAGATCTACCCGCGACGTTCTTCGGCGACGTCTTTCTTCCGCGGCCGATCCTCGTTCGGCAACAAAGGTGAGAATCGGATCTTTTCTTCTCCCTTTTTAATTTCAATATCAACGGATTTAAACTAATTAAATCCGTTGATCTTGATCCGGAGATTGGCGACGCGACGAGCGATTCCGCGACGACGCGGCGATCTCCATCTTCCGCGACGAGCAAATCCCGCGACGATCCCCCGTTCGGCAACGACAAGGTAAGGGATGTTGAATTATTTTATTTCTTCTCCCGTGTTTATTCTTTTCGAATAAAAAAAAAACCGATCGGAACAATTTTAATCTGTTTAAAATTGTTGATTTGGTTAACCCTTTTCCCTCCCGGTGACGTTTATGGCTAACGCGGAGGGTGCGGGTCTAACGAACAAGACCCGGCAACCCTCCGCCGATCTATTTTTGTTGTGCGGATATGGCGGACGACGACGAACCGCGCGGCAGGGGCGATCCGTTGATCCCGCAGTGAAGGTCGGCATCCGGGAGGGGCAACGGCGCAGACGGGAGGCAAATCGGGCCACCGGAGCATCTCCGGCGGCCCGCGGAAGGCGGCGGCGGCGCGGGTCGCCGGCGCGGCGGCGCCGGCGACCGGAGGCGGCGGCGCCCGGCGCGCCGCCGTGGAGGAAGCCCGCCGCGGCTGAAGCCGCGGCGGCATCGGCGGCCGGTTCCGCGGCCGCGCGGAACCGGGACGGACGCGGCGGCCCGGCCGCGTCCGCGTGACAGGCGGCCCCCCGCGGGGGCCGCGGTTCCCTCAAAGCCGCGGGGTTGACCCGCGGCGGCAGCACCTCCGGCCGCTCGGCCGAAGCCGAGCCGGCTCGGTCCGGTCGGCCGGGCCGCGCCCAGGCCGGACCGGACCCGGCCGAGCCGGTTCGGGCCGGGTCGGGCCGACCCGGTTCGGGCCGACCCGGTTCGGCCGACCCCAGGGGGGGGTTCGGGCCGGGTCGCCCCGGGCCCAGTACCCCCGTTTCGGGCCCTCTTCGGTCTTTCGCCCATAACTTGGGCCTGGGACCTCCGATTGACGAACCGTCAGCGGCTACGCGATCCTTGGATCGAGACGGTCGTTTCGGTATATTATACTCAAGGTTTCGGAAGACTTTGGGTTCGGCCGGGTTGGTTCGTACACGAAGCCAACCGGGCCCTCGGAGCGGAAACGCTCATAACTTGAGCTACGGACGTCCGAACGACGTACCGTCAGCTGTGGTGGTTTCCTCTAAGTGAGACGGAACTTTTGGCATACTCCGCCCGAGGATCGGATACAGGCGGAGTACGGTCGGGTTGGTTTTGCCCTAAAAACCAACCGGGCCCCTGGGACGAAAATGCCAATAACTCTCAGACCGGGCGTCCGATTGACGCGCCGTCTGTCGCGTTGAGATCCTGTTGTCGATACGGAACTTTTGGATACATCAACTTCGGACTACGTGTCAGTTGATGTATCAGCCCCTCGGCTCGTGGAGCGGACCCTCCTAAACGAGCTCGCTACGTGCGGGAACCCTAGCGCTGGCTGTGACCTCGACGACAGAGCAGAGATCCTCCGTGGACTGCGACGACGGCAGAGCAGAGATCCTCCGTGGACTGCGACGACGGCAGAGCAGAGATCCTCCGTGGACTGCGACGACGGCAGGGCAGAGATCCTCCGTGGACTGCGACGACGGCAGAGCAGAGATCCTCAGTGGACTGCGACGACGGCAGAGCAGAGATCCTTCGTGGACTGCAGCGACGACTGTGCAGGGACCTCAGTGGACTGCGTCGACTACTGCACTCAGCGATCCTACGCGGATCAGTGCCCGATCCTATGTGGGTCCTACTACCGGTTCTGTGTGAGCCACTGCCTACTGGTTCTGTGTGAGCCACTGCCTACAGGTTCTGTGTGAGCCCGATCCTGTGTGGGTCTTCTGCGGGGGTTAGTACCTATCGATCCTTCGTGGGTCCGACGACTTAGACGGATCAGTGATCGTCTTTGACGTCATCTGAAAAAGTATACCTGGTTGAGCTGAATTTACTGTTTACTCTCCTTTGTGGATTGTGTTGAACTATCCTTTGTGGATTTACTGTTTACTCTCCTTGTGGATTTGAGTCTTGCTTTCCTTTGTGGATTGAGTTGTTCTTGAGCTCGTGAGCAGAGCTAGGATTGGGGACTTAGGTATATGTATGGGCATATACCTAAGTCGAGTCAGATGTTACTTCGTGATTGCATCTTTCTTTTGTGCTATATCCTTTGTGGATTTCGGGAGACCTTCGGGGGTCTCGGGGTCCTTACTGAGTAGTTGTACTCACCCCTGCACGGGCTATGCCCGCACTTCGTGGTGTTGGTTGCAGACGACGGACAGCGCTGATCGCGGTTGGGGCGTGGAGCAGGACGGTACCTGGAGGTGGACCACTGGACGGGACGTGCTCAGAGCGGACGTGGGGCCCGAGGAGCCTGGAGGCTATCTGTACCCACCCTTCAGGTGGGATTGCCAGTGGACGACACGAGGCCGCCGTCTTTTCTTCAGTTGCTGTACTTTACTTTTCAGTTGTACTTTACAGTTGGGCTTGTATTTCCGGCCCCTTTACTTTTCTGCACTTTACTTTCCGCTTGCTGACTCTGTGTGGTTGTTACTTATAAAGGCAATGCCTTCCCTGTTTACTGGGATTTTACGCCTTGGTGCTAGTCGCCAGCCCCTGGCCTATGGAAGGCGGGCTTGGGGTAGTCACGGCACGGGCCCCTAGGACGGGTCGTGACAAATTGGTATCAAAGGTGGTCGGTTCTACCGCAAACTCTGATCGTCCTTTCTTTCTATGTGAAGCAATAGTGTTTAGTGTATTGAGTGTGGTTATCAGTTCAGGGAGCCCAGTGTTGGTGCGGCGGCCGACGTATCCGTACACCAGGACCCTGACTCCTGATTTCCGACTTAATGCATGAAAACATTGATTGCGTGTGTGTTTCAAGTTTTCTTTGTGATTACTTATGTCAGCTCACCGGGTATACTGATCTGCTTTATGAAAGTCTCAAGTTTTCCTTGTGATTACTTGTGCCAGCTCACCAGGTATACTGTTCTGACTGTGGTGCTCTTGTTCTCCTTTTCAGGATGGCCCCGCGACGACTGCCAGCTAGGGTTCCGAGTGTAGGGCGCGATGGCAGCCCACCGAGCGACGAGGCCTCGGTGCAGGGCCCTTTGCCAGCAGTGGCACCGGCGGTAGCTTTACCCGCCGAGCCACCGATGCTTCCAGTACCAGACGCTGACGATGCACGTCGCCTCAGGGCACTGCATGAGTTTCAGAGCCAGCGACCGCCCAGGTTTCGCGGTGAGGCGGACCCCCAGGCCGCCGAGGACTGGCTAGAGGCGGTGGTACGGATCTTCAGGCTAGTGAGGACACCAGCGGATCTCATGGTGATCCTCGCAGCGAGCCTCCTGCAGGCGGCAGCAGGACGATGGTGGAGCCTGATGCTCCAGGTTCACGATGAGGCATCCCTGCTCTGGACGGACTTCGAGAGCCTCTTCCGCTCTGAGTTCGTCCCGGCCACCCTCCGAGCGGTGCGCATCCAGGAGCTTCTCCAGCTGCGCCAGGGCAGCATGACGGTCGCTCAGTATGCGGCGAGGTTCACGGACCTATCTCGCTACTCGACCGACATGGTACGGGACCCCTTCTTCCGGGCCCGGACCTTCGAGCAGGGCTTGCGACAGGAGATTCGTGCGTCGCTGATCTCCCTCAGCATTCCGACCCAGGCAGGAGTGCTGGAGCGAGCCCTCCTGATCGAGAGCTTCCTGGCAGAGCCTTCTTCAGCGGCGAGACCTAGCGCAGGGCGGCAGGTAGCTGAGTCTTCGGCAGCAGGTAGCCGACGGATGACTCACGGGTCCAGGCAGACCAGACCCCCTCGCAGACGGCCTCAGGACACCGGCTCAGCAGTACGAGGCACACAGCGGAGTGCCAGCCTTTCGAGAGGCAGGCTGTGCTACTCTTGCGGCGGGCAGGGTCACATGGCTCGTGACTGCCCGACTCGCCGATCAGAGGAGCAGCAGACGGTGGAGGGGCCACCCAGGCAGAGGCAGAGGGTCGACCGTGGCGGTCCGCAGGGAGGAGGCGGACGAGGCCGAGGAGCTGGCCGAGCAGCGGGTGGTGGGCGACGCTTTCAGGCTCTACCCCCACCACCACCAGGAGGGCCACCTCGACCACAGGGAGCCGGCGGGCAGGGACAGGCCCAGCTCCAGGCAGTGGAGGCCTACGACCCCGACATGCCAGAGATGATTCGAGGTACGATCTGTGTCTATTCCACCCTTGCTGCAGTACTTATAGACACAGGAGCGAGTCACTCTTTCATAGCCTCTGCCCTTGTTCGGAGCTCGGAGATTCCGACTGAGCCGTTGGCTCGATCCTTACGGCTAGAGACTCCTACGGGAGCAGACTCGACGATTACGCACTGGTGCCGGCAGTGTGAGCTTACTCTAGGAGGCGAGAGCTTCGGCTGGGATCTCCTTGTAGCGGCGTCGAGGCCTTACGACGTCATCTTGGGCATGGATTGGCTATCCACGGTTCATGCCCAGATCGACTGTTTTAGGCGCAAGGTACGATGTGTTCGTACCGACGGGAGCAGGTTTACCTTCACCGGCGAGAAGGGAACCTTTGCAGCACAGGATGGACTTCCGCGGAGGAGAGTGCAGCCCATTTCACATCAGTTGGCTAGCCTCATCCTAGGAGCAGTGGACGTGCGGAGTCCGGCTTTTCCTGCAGTGGTGGACCAGTACGTGGACGTCTTTCCCGACGACGTTCCAGGGCTACCTCCTCGTAGAGAGGTAGACTTTTACATCGACTTGTACCCCGGGACAGCCCCGATATCTACTCCAGCATATCGGATGGCCCCCGCCGAGCTTCGAGAGCTGCGGGTACAGTTAGAGGACTTGCAGAGCAAGGGGTTTATCCGACCCAGTGTTTCACCCTGGGCTTCCCCGATTTTGTTCGCCAAGAAGGCGGACGGGAGCTTGCGACTATGTGTCGACTATCGTCGCCTGAACCAGGTGACAGTGAGGAACAAGTATCCGCTGCCACGGATTGATGACCTCTTCGATCAGCTCAAGGGAGCGCGGTGGTTCTCGAAGATAGACCTCCGGTCAGGCTATCATCAGCTCAGAGTTCGAGATGAGGACGTGCAGAAGACGGCCTTCAGGTGTCGGTATGGCCATTATGAGTTCTTGGTTATGCCGTTCGGCGTAACCAATGCTCCAGCAGTGTTCATGAGCCTCATGAACAGGATCTTCCAGCCATACCTCGACCGATTTGTCGTTGTCTTCATTGACGACATTTTGGTATACTCGACGACTGAGGAGGATCATGCCTACCACCTGCGAGTTGTGCTAGACACACTCCGAGAGCACCAGCTTTATGGCAAGCTCTCAAAATGCCAGTTCTGGTTACGTGAGGTCCATTTCTTGGGGCACGTCATTTCTGAGGCGGGAGTTGCAGTGGATCCCGCGAAGATCGAGGCAGGGCTAGCTTGGGAGCCACCCAAGAGCGTGACAGAGGTGCGGAGCTTCTTGGGCCTAGCGGGATACTATCGGAGATTCGTGCCAGACTTCTCCAGAGTTGCAGCACCACTCTCAGCCTTGACGAAGAAGGGGAAACCCTTCGTGTGGTCAGACAGATGTCAGCAGAGCTTCCAGGAGCTGAGACAGAGATTGACCAGCGCACCTATCTTGAGGTTGCCTGAGGAGGGAGTTGGGTACGTAGTTTACTGCGACGCATCAGGGACTGGACTCGGGTGCGTCCTGATGCAGGAGCGGGCCGTGATCGCCTACGGATCACGTCAGTTGAGGCCGCATGAGCAGAACTACGCCACTCATGACCTGGAGTTAGCAGCAGTGGTCTTCGCTCTGAAGACTTGGCGGCACTATCTGATGGGCGAGCGCTTCACAGTCTTTTCTGACCACCAGAGTCTTAGGTATATCTTCTCTCAGAAGGACCTGAACCTGAGACAGCGGAGATGGCTTGAGTTCCTCCAGGACTATGACTTTGAGATAGTCTATACTCCTGGGAAGGGGAACGTGGTAGCCGATGCCCTCAGCAGGAGGACGGGCATTCAGCTACTTGAGGAGGCGACGGAGCAGCTAGCCTCCTTGCAGATATCCTTCGTGGATAGAGACGGAGCAGCCTTTCTTCAGTCTCTCACAGTCTCTCCTCCACTTCTACAGCGGGTCAGAGAGGCTCAGCGTGGGGACGCTGACTGTGAGACCCGGCGTGCACTGATATCCTCAGGTCAGGCGCCTGATGGTTTCTCCCTTGGAGCAGAGCACGACATCCTTTTCAGAGGACGTACCTTCGTACCAGTCGCTTTACGAGAGGAGGTGCTAAGAGAGTTTCACACTTCTCCCTTGGCGGTACATCCCGGAGTGGCGAAGATGTACCAGGATCTCAGGCGACAGCACTGGTGGCCGGGTATGAAGAAAGCTGTGGCAGAGTTCGTTTCACGATGCCTCACCTGCCAGCAGGTGAAGGCAGAGCACCAGGTACCAGCAGGTTTGGTACAGCCCTTGGAGGTCCCGGAGTGGAAGTGGGACGGCATATCTATGGACTTCGTGACTGGACTTCCACGCACTTCCAGAGGTCACGACTCCATTTGGGTGATTGTCGACCGACTCACCAAGTCGGCACACTTCTTACCCATCAGAGAGCAGGGCTCAGTAGAGAGCTTGGGACGTCTTTACGTCCAGGAGATCGTACGGCTTCACGGTGTGCCATCGTCTATCGTCTCCGATCGAGATGCTCGTTTCACTTCCAGGCTTTGGAAGGGGTTGCAGGAGGCGTTCGGGACGCGGCTCCATCTGAGCACAGCCTTCCACCCTCAGACGGATGGACAGACGGAGAGGACCATACAGACACTCGAGGACATGCTCCGTGCATGTGTTCTCGACTTTGGTCGCAGCTGGGAGGACCACCTACCCTTGGTGGAGTTTGCGTACAACAACAGCTACCACTCCACCATCGGGATGGCACCATACGAGGCGTTGTACGGCAGACCCTGCAGATCACCGTTGTGCTGGACAGACCCTGGGGAGTCAGCACTCGTGGGACCAGAGATGGTCCGAGCCACGACAGAGAAGGTCCAAATCATCCAGGAGAGGATGAGGACAGCTCAGAGCCGGCAGAAGTCATATGCTGACAGGAGGCGGAGGCCACTAGAGTTCGAGGATGGCGACCACGTCTTTTTGCGTGTCTCACCTCGACGTGGTTTACGGAGATTTGGCCGAGGCGGCAAGCTGTCTCCCCGCTTCATCGGGCCTTTCCAGGTCCTCAGCAGGATAGGAGAGGTGGCTTATCGCCTGGCTCTACCACCTCAGTTGCACCGGGTGCACGACGTCTTCCACGTGTCTCAGCTGAGGAGATACGTGCACGACCCGACGCACATCATCGACTTTGGGGAGCTGGACGTGGACGATGGGGCGACTTTTGCGGAGGTTCCAGTGGAGATCGAGGATCGACAGGAGCGGGTCCTACGTGGGCGGTCGATTCCTCTTGTGCGCGTCAGATGGCAGCACGGGAACCTCCAGGAGAGCACTTGGGAGCGGGAGGCTCAGATGCGTGCTCAGTACCCCCATTTGTTCCCCTAGTTTTGATGTATCTTTACGGGGACGTAAAGCCCTGAGGTGGGAGTAATGTAAAGACCCGCAAATTTCAAGGAAATTTTTTTCTTAATTTTCTTTGGAATTTTACAAGAACGCAGCTTCAGACGGCACCTGATTCCGAGGCCCGGTGTGCCCGGAATCAATTTCTGAAGTTTGGCTCGGGTACGTTCAGTGAACGGACGAGCGGGTTTTTCTATCTTTTGAACCGGTGCCCGGAATCGAATTCTGAGGGCACCGATGAAATCGCAGCGCCGGTATTTGCTTAGAAACGCCTCTTCCGGAGTTGCGTTTGCTCAGACGTGGTTTTTAAATTTTGCGGCTTTAAGTCAGAAATAAAATAAAGTTTGTGCGACAACTTTATTTTATTTCACTTAAGCTGCTTGGAAGCCACTTGAAGTCACTTAAAGACGGCTTGAACTGAGTTGAACTGGATAGGATGCTATCCAGAAATATCCTACCCCCTTTGGTAGGATATTTGTGCGGTGGGACCCGCACGAGCCCCGCCGTTTCTTTCGCTAAGTAACGCACCCGCGAAAACCCGTCAAAGTAACTGAAAAGTCAACCGACGCGTTTTCTTTAATTCTTAACAGACCATTTAATTGGGCGGTTTATTTCGTGAATTAAATGGACTGTTTCTTCGTGAATTAAATGGGTCGTTTCTTTCGTTGAATTAATTCAACGAATTGATGGATCGTTTCTTAACCGGTTTCGTGTTAGCATGTTTATAAAATAAGACCAACATAAAAATCCTTGGAAAGGATTTGAAAGAATCTTCGTTCCTCCACCCTCTCCGCGAAGAACGCGAAGAACGCGAAGAACGCGAAGAACGCGAAGAGCGCGAAGAACGCGAAGAACTCCGGCGAACGGAATTCGACGACGCACACTAAGATCTGCGACGTCGACGAGATCTACCCGCGACGTTCTTCGGCGACGTCTTTCTTCCGCGGCCGATCCTCGTTCGGCAACAAAGGTGAGAATCGGATCTTTTCTTCTCCCTTTTTAATTTCAATATCAACGGATTTAAACTAATTAAATCCGTTGATCTTGATCCGGAGATTGGCGACGCGACGAGCGATTCCGCGACGACGCGGCGATCTCCATCTTCCGCGACGAGCAAATCCCGCGACGATCCCCCGTTCGGCAACGACAAGGTAAGGGATGTTGAATTATTTTATTTCTTCTCCCGTGTTTATTCTTTTCGAATAAAAAAAAAACCGATCGGAACAATTTTAATCTGTTTAAAATTGTTGATTTGGTTAACCCTTTTCCCTCCCGGTGACGTTTATGGCTAACGCGGAGGGTGCGGGTCTAACGAACAAGACCCGGCAACCCTCCGCCGATCTATTTTTGTTGTGCGGATATGGCGGACGACGACGAACCGCGCGGCAGGGGCGATCCGTTGATCCCGCAGTGAAGGTCGGCATCCGGGAGGGGCAACGGCGCAGACGGGAGGAAAATCGGGCCACCGGAGCATCTCCGGCGGCCCGCGGAAGGCGGCGGCGGCGCGGGTCGCCGGCGCGGCGGCGCCGGCGACCGGAGGCGGCGGCGCCCGGCGCGCCGCCGTGGAGGAAGCCCGCCGCGGCTGAAGCCGCGGCGGCATCGGCGGCCGGTTCCGCGGCCGCGCGGAACCGGGACGGACGCGGCGGCCCGGCCGCGTCCGCGTGACAGGCGGCCCCCCGCGGGGGCCGCGGTTCCCTCAAAGCCGCGGGGTTGACCCGCGGCGGCAGCACCTCCGGCCGCTCGGCCGAAGCCGAGCCGGCTCGGTCCGGTCGGCCGGGCCGCGCCCAGGCCGGACCGGACCCGGCCGAGCCGGTTCGGGCCGGGTCGGGCCGACCCGGTTCGGGCCGACCCGGTTCGGCCGACCCCAGGGGGGGGTTCGGGCCGGGTCGCCCCGGGCCCAGTACCCCCGTTTCGGGCCCTCTTCGGTCTTTCGCCCATAACTTGGGCCTGGGACCTCCGATTGACGAACCGTCAGCGGCTACGCGATCCTTGGATCGAGACGGTCGTTTCGGTATATTATACTCAAGGTTTCGGAAGACTTTGGGTTCGGCCGGGTTGGTTCGTACACGAAGCCAACCGGGCCCTCGGAGCGGAAACGCTCATAACTTGAGCTACGGACGTCCGAACGACGTACCGTCAGCTGTGGTGGTTTCCTCTAAGTGAGACGGAACTTTTGGCATACTCCGCCCGAGGATCGGATACAGGCGGAGTACGGTCGGGTTGGTTTTGCCCTAAAAACCAACCGGGCCCCTGGGACGAAAATGCCAATAACTCTCAGACCGGGCGTCCGATTGACGCGCCGTCTGTCGCGTTGAGATCCTGTTGTCGATACGGAACTTTTGGATACATCAACTTCGGACTACGTGTCAGTTGATGTATCAGCCCCTCGGCTCGTGGAGCGGACCCTCCTAAACGAGCTCGCTACGTGCGGGAACCCTAGCGCTGGCTGTGACCTCGACGACAGAGCAGAGATCCTCCGTGGACTGCGACGACGGCAGAGCAGAGATCCTCCGTGGACTGCGACGACGGCAGAGCAGAGATCCTCCGTGGACTGCGACGACGGCAGGGCAGAGATCCTCCGTGGACTGCGACGACGGCAGAGCAGAGATCCTCAGTGGACTGCGACGACGGCAGAGCAGAGATCCTTCGTGGACTGCAGCGACGACTGTGCAGGGACCTCAGTGGACTGCGTCGACTACTGCACTCAGCGATCCTACGCGGATCAGTGCCCGATCCTATGTGGGTCCTACTACCGGTTCTGTGTGAGCCACTGCCTACTGGTTCTGTGTGAGCCACTGCCTACAGGTTCTGTGTGAGCCCGATCCTGTGTGGGTCTTCTGCGGGGGTTAGTACCTATCGATCCTTCGTGGGTCCGACGACTTAGACGGATCAGTGATCGTCTTTGACGTCATCTGAAAAAGTATACCTGGTTGAGCTGAATTTACTGTTTACTCTCCTTTGTGGATTGTGTTGAACTATCCTTTGTGGATTTACTGTTTACTCTCCTTGTGGATTTGAGTCTTGCTTTCCTTTGTGGATTGAGTTGTTCTTGAGCTCGTGAGCAGAGCTAGGATTGGGGACTTAGGTATATGTATGGGCATATACCTAAGTCGAGTCAGATGTTACTTCGTGATTGCATCTTTCTTTTGTGCTATATCCTTTGTGGATTTCGGGAGACCTTCGGGGGTCTCGGGGTCCTTACTGAGTAGTTGTACTCACCCCTGCACGGGCTATGCCCGCACTTCGTGGTGTTGGTTGCAGACGACGGACAGCGCTGATCGCGGTTGGGGCGTGGAGCAGGACGGTACCTGGAGGTGGACCACTGGACGGGACGTGCTCAGAGCGGACGTGGGGCCCGAGGAGCCTGGAGGCTATCTGTACCCACCCTTCAGGTGGGATTGCCAGTGGACGACACGAGGCCGCCGTCTTTTCTTCAGTTGCTGTACTTTACTTTTCAGTTGTACTTTACAGTTGGGCTTGTATTTCCGGCCCCTTTACTTTTCTGCACTTTACTTTCCGCTTGCTGACTCTGTGTGGTTGTTACTTATAAAGGCAATGCCTTCCCTGTTTACTGGGATTTTACGCCTTGGTGCTAGTCGCCAGCCCCTGGCCTATGGAAGGCGGGCTTGGGGTAGTCACGGCACGGGCCCCTAGGACGGGTCGTGACACTAATGAAGAAGTTATAGTGATTGTACCTCTCATAGTAATTGGACTCATATCTTCTTCTTCTGGAGACTCTTCCACTTCATGAAGAATATTCATTCTAGATAATTATGGATGAAACCATTTTGTAAAAAATAGTCTGACTATGACACAGTTTTAGAAGGTGATGATGATCCCGTGGCACTTCATGGAGTGGAATAGACATGAAAACATTTATTAAGTGAGCCGAGCATCAGCATGAGCCACATACTTTGGGTGCCTTAGTGAAAAACCTATTTGAATTCTTGGGTTTTCTACATTGGTATAAAATCAAAGAGCCTCTTCCAGGAACTGCGTGGGGTTTAGAAAAACCTTGCTATTGAGAAAAACCATGAGAATCATCAAGCTTCCTCTTTCCCTTAATGGAAAACACATTTCCATTGGGAGAAGAAGAAACACTCATCAACCCTAACTTTATAGCTAGGTATATCTCAACCATCAATGATCTCTCTATAACCTTAGCACAAGAATTTAAATTTAGAAAGAAAACCTAAGAGTGAATATCATCATGATGTCCAAAATAAAACATGGAGTCTTCATCTTGTCATTTGACACTATATCAGAAGAAAAATGCACTAACTCATCAAAATGGTTTGTATACTCTATAATAGTCTTATCATCCCACTCAATCTTGAAAAAATCTTTGGACTTGTCTAACACCATTGACTTTGGATAGAACTAGTTAGTGAAAAGAGATTTGAAATCTTTCCACTATAAGACCTCATTATTATTTTCCATCACCATTGTGCACCACCATCTCCTGCTCATTCCTTCCAACATGAAGGTGGAACAATTCATGTTGATTCAATAAGGTGTCTCCAAGAACCCAAATAGACGCATGATCCTTCTCAACCATTCCTAAGTATCCTGAGGATTTTTAGAGACTTTGATTTCTAGTGGCTTCTGGAAAAGGAACTCCCAAGAACTATTACGAAGATCATTCCTTTACGGTTCCACAGCTGGATCCTGTATAAGAACTGGTGGTGGTGTATGTCCAAGATTTTGGATAGTATACACAATCACCTCAACCAAAATTTGGTCCACAAGAGTATTTTCTCACTAAAGTTCAATAACAGCTTCCTCTTAGATCTGATTAATTTTTTTTTCTCGGAGGCATGATGCTACACAACATCAGTATATAATAATGAAAGATCTTAGATTTAATTATAAAACAGAGAAACAAGGGAAAATTAATCTTGATAGATATAAAAATAAGACTTAGATTTCAATCTACCCAAATTAAAATTTTGGAAAATATTAGAACTATTCCTCAAGATGTCTTTTCCTAACCACCCCTTTGTGATGTAAGGTTAATTACAATGAGATATGTCTAGAACTCAATGGTAACTACATCCTAAGTCCCAACAAGATTAGAAAAATTGCATACTGACATCAAGGTAAGATGAAAAACCTATAGAATTGAAACTACTTTGTTAGGAAACAGCCCGAGTACCCAGGTAACCTGATAACCGAGCTGAAACTGAAATAGCCAAAAGGGTGTTTTTGATACACACAGGTTGGTGACTAGTACCTGGAATCATACAATATGAAAGTGGGAATAAATATTCCACAAACAAAATGAAAGAAAGATATAAAAATTCAGTATACATACAAGAAATCTCCATGGGGGAGAAGTGTACCAGAAGTCAAACAGGTATAAACAACCCAAAGTACTACATCAAAGTGCAAAAAAAAAACAGGACAATTACTTAAGTCCCAATGGATGCAACTCACCAAGCCCAAGGATCAACAACAACTACCACTTTCAAGTGGCACCTTACCATTGCTCGAACCTAGAAGAAGATAATCTACAAACACCCTAAGGCCCAAGTAGGGTGTGATCTAAAATCCTAATAGGGGTTCACCAAGGATTCCATAAGAGAATCCAACATTTAATTAACCAAATAAAGAGATGTCAATTTTAAATAAACAAAATTTTAATTTCTAAAGCATATTTAAAAAAAATCAATCTTTACATTTCAAATGATGGAAATACTATATACAAATGGATTATAAAACAATTTTATATAATATAGTCTATATAAATCAAAATAAATGTAAAAAAGTTTACAACAATGGCCTATATTCATTTCAAATACAAACAATCGAGAAACATGGTCATATTCCAAAAGGTATGGTAGTTATAGGCTAAGGGACTCTATACACTCAAAGTGAAATGATAATATGTGTACACACAAACCCCTTTGGTACAACCAAATGTGACTTCATAACCATCCTATTGGGGATGTTACGTGCTTCATTTATGTTTTGGAACATTGTAAATCATAGAGTGCTGTCGAAATAACTCACTAACTACCTAAGTCCCGCATGTTCTCTAATAAAAAATCAATGATGTACAATTTACTTTAATACTCGTTGTAATAAAATTCATCCCATTCTCCATTTCAAATATGATAATTTTCCATTTAAAAACCAAAATGGGCTTTTAATCAAAACATGCCTTTCTTGAGGATAAAACCCAAAGGTTTCTATCAAAACCATTTTAAGCCATTTTTATCATACAAGAATTTGAAATCAATTCACAATTCAATATCACAATTCAAATTAACAATTTAAATTTCACAAAATTTTATCAAATTCATAATAAATCTCCAATTCAATTGAATTTTAGTTTTTACACAATTTTATACCAAAATACAATTTCAAATCCAAATATCTCAATTCAATGGAATTGTATTTTTAAAAATTTAATTTCATATGAATAAAATCTCAAAAAATCAATTGAAATAAATTTAATCAAATTAATAAGTTTAGGGTTAATTAAATTGTCCAAACAAAATTGAACCACCTACCTTGGGATCACTAGATCTCAAAATGCCAATCCCAAGCCGAGATTCACCAATGAAGAATGAAGACAACAAGAATTAAAGAATCAAAGCTAGGTTTCAGATCCATAACAAAGGTTATTAGATCTTCCAATAGCATGACGATCCTTAAAACCTTAGAGAGGAGAAAAGAGAGAGAGGAAGAGAAGGAGAATGAGAAAATGAAACCTAGTGGGAGAAGATCAGACATAAAATAATCTTGGGAGATCCCAACGAAGAATTAATCTATTGGGGGTCATACTGGCCTATTAGGGACCTAAAAAATAGGTTTCCAGATTTTAAAACTAATTTTCTAATTAAAAAAACCGATACGCATGGTTAACTGGGAAAAAACACATGGTTATACCAAACCTTGTACCACTTTTTCCAAGGTTCATGGTTTCTAATAAGTGAGGGCATAGTTTTTCAAACCTTATGTTGGCCACAAAAAAATCCCACCATCTAGTTTTTCATGGTTTCCACTCAGATGGTTTACAGTTTTCAAAAACCATGCTGCAACCATGTACTAGCCCATAACTTTCAAAAATTTCAAAGTTTCCACCCGAAACAACCCCAAACAAAACTCAACCAAATAAAGTTTAAAAGAGGGATTTAAGAATATCTGAAAATAGTAATAGGTTGTTACAACTCATAATGTTAAAAAAATGAAACCAGGATATCACAAAAACTTATGAACTTGAAAACTAGGTCCATACATAATCTTAAGGACATGAAAACCAGGTCCACACATAATATCATGGACATGAAAACTTGGTCCACAAATAAAATTATGAACATCAAATCAGGTTCATGAATTACATATACACATAATGAGTTATCCATATTTACTAAATGCATTAAAGGTCTTTAATAGAACCACCCATCACATAATCATAATCCATTCATATGCATGAAACAATATCCTGAAAACATTTAACATTTCATCCAAACATAACTCATTGAAAGGAAATGAGTTTCGTAAAAATATCAACATCATAACAATAAATCATATAAATAAAAAATTAATATATTATAATTGAATCATATCACCAATGAAACATAAGTAACATCATAAGATGCCATCACAGATGAAAATGTGTTTAAAATATCACTTAAAACATTTCTTAAGGAAAATACCATTTTCATTTTGTAACCACTTTTTTAAAATATGGATATTTAAAAAGTATTAAGGAAAAAAATTTATTTGAAATTTTTTGTTGGAAATTTTAAAATAATCTTCAAATCATTAAGAATTAATTATGACATAAAATTTCATTCATTCTATATTTGTTAAAAAAGTATTCATTTCCCATTTTTGGTAAAATGTAAAAGGTACCTCATTCAGAAAATGAGAAGAAAATTCCATTGATTTTTTTATAAAAAGTAAAAAACACTTAAAAAATGAATTTAAAAATTCAAATAATAATATTAAAACATTATTGAAAACATTTAAAAAAAACATGGAAATGGAAAAAAAGTTTTCTCGACCAAAGTAGAAATAAAGTATGTTTTTCTCAAAAACATTTTCCCAAAATTTTAAATACCATAGAGAGGAAAAGGGTAATGTTACTTGAAAATTACAATAATTACCAAAGGATAATAAAATTAAATGGTATTTATCTGATAAGGATCATATAATTCCATTAGTGTAAATTAAAGCATTGGTAATCCCAATTAAAATTGGATTTAAACATAAATCCCATACCTCAAGTCTTGTATTTCTTTATACATGATTGAAGTTTATTTAAAATAAATATAGATTTATTATAAATGTATTATATAACCTTTATCATATATATCATTACATATATTATTTACTTATAAATTTTTTAGACATTTATTAAGAATTATTTATTAAAATCACTTTTATAGGTGATAACTGCTTCATTTCTCATGAATGTTTTGGTTTAGATGTCCCAGTAGTTGCACCTTGATCATGGTTCCATAATCTACATAATGTTAATAATTATATTATTATAATATATTTTAATTATATATATATGTATATTTTATTCATCTATAAATAATATAGATATAAAAATGAATTGCACCGTTTATAGAGATGGTAGGCCGTATGTACGCATAAACGTTGTTTTCACCTTTTGATGGATGGAAAAGAAGATAGGTAAATAATAATTCACCTTTAATGAATCATTATAACATCATATATATATATCATATATATTCATTAAATATATCCTCATTACCATAAATGTAAAATGGAAACAAAAAACGAATCACATCGCTTCGTGGAGGTGGCAGTCCACACTTACGCATGAGCGATGTTATCATTTCCCAAAAAAATGATAAGGTAAGTGGTATATATGATATTATAGTTCCAAAATCATAAATATATCACAAATATCATATATAAATATTAAACCCATCATAATAACCTTTTATGAAAGATGGTTATGGAAAATGCATTGTATCACTATGTAGAGGGGATAATCCACACACACACACGTACAGATGATACCTTCAATTCTCATTTTATGGAATAGAGGGTGGATAATGGTGGTTAAATAAGTATATTGAGTACAATTATTTCATTATTTTATTAAAATACCATATATTTAGAGGAGTTATAAGAGGAAATAATTTGAAAGAGGTCAAGTGGGATGATTACCATTTCTTTAGTAAGCCTCCTTTAGATCCTTTATTAAGGACCGTTGGAATGGTATTTTAGGAGAAAAAACTCTAATTAATATATAGGTATGTTTATAAGATAATATAGTATGGTTTGGTTGAGCAATATGGCTCAAGGATGTGTAAAAAAATGAGAGCAGTGGTGTCCATTTATAAGGGAGGGAAAGGGCAGATTTGGAATTATATTAAATATTTAAATATAAATAATGTATTTATAAAGTATAATAATTACAAATAGATAATAATTTTAATAAAAATATTATATGGTTGAAATATTATCAAACAATTAAAATTTTAAAGGTTTTAGTACCATTTTAAACCATATATTTTGGTTTATCCCCTTCATTAAATAATTTTAACCTTAACTGTAGTAACAAATTTTTTAATATTAAAGTATTAAAATTTTAATTATAAGTAAAAAATTAGCTCATAAATGACCAAATATGAAATTATAGATTAATTATAATAATAAATATCTTCTTTAAAGATTTTTATGTTTTTTAAATAATTAAATAAAATATTATTTTTCATAAAATATTATTAACATCATTTTTGAGACTATTTATTTAATTTGAATTTAAATTCATCAAGATAGTTATGGAATTATAATATCAGAATTTTACACATACATAACATGTTTTATTTATCTAAAAAATTCACGGAACATTATAAATCTCCCATATTCTATTACTTTTAATATTTTAAAATCATTTTTGTGATTTTTCAATTAATTGAATAAACACCATGTCGGCATTTCCAAAACATTGAAAGTAATTATTTAAAAAATAAGAATTATAAATTAATTACCATGATAAAAATTAATTATTTTAATAAATAAAAATTTATAACTTAACTTATCCTTTTTTATCTTTATGAAATTTTTTTAGAGATATTAAATTGAAGAGAGTGACATTTTCTAATTTTCATTACTTAAAATAATATAAATTTCATTATCAAAATAAAATGAAACCAAAATTCAATAAATTATAATTTTT
Source organism: Viscum album (assembly GCA_963277665.1). Lineage (NCBI taxonomy): Eukaryota > Viridiplantae > Streptophyta > Magnoliopsida > Santalales > Viscaceae > Viscum > Viscum album. The sequence continues at coordinate 1,871,773,999 of OY728163.1, forward strand.
TATGTATATGGTATAACTTAATCCATACAATTAAATAAGGTAAAGTTTTTGTTTTATTTTGTGACTATATCTCATGGTTTTAAACATGTTAGACCAATTTTACCCTTACTGAGAATGATAAATATTTACCATGATTACTAATCATAATAACCAAAAATAAAAGATACATATTTACCAAATTCAAAACATGATGATTAAAAATATGGTATCCACTTTTAAATATTAAATATCTACAATTTTCATAAATCAATTTTAATATTAATGCGTAAAAAGTAAAAAAAAAACAATTTTTATAAAAAATGCATTTTCAAGCATAAAAATTTACTTATATCAAAATCATGAATATTTATAATTAAAATGGAATTAATTATATTTTTATGTAAAATGGACCATATTTCAATTTAATACCTGATATAAAATATAATGATACTTTTAAATTACAAGATTTATTGAAAATTAATGATAGTATTTGAAAAATAGTATTTCTCACTGAAAAATCAATCATTTTAGAAAAATACCTAAATTTCTCCCTAAGTTAATTTATATATGAGTATTTAAAAAATTATATTCATCTTATGAAATAAAATTTCTAAAATTTTATGAAATTAATTTTAATTTCCATGAACAAAATGTAATAAAAAAATAATTTTTTAGAAAATTAATCTTTGAAGCATAAAATGAATTCAGTAAAAATGAGTTCTTTTTTAATAATAATTAATCAATAATTTTTTATCTATTAATACCATTATAAATATATTTGATAATGTGCTTAATAGTATTCATACTCTCCAATTAATGACTAAGTTATAATGGATACTTTTAAATAATAATATTTTTTATATTATATCACGATTCACTTAAAGATCAGTGTAATATGTTAAGGAAGATATCAAAAAATTTAAATTTACTTTATAAAAATATATTCCAAAATTTTTAGGTGTTAAGTTCTAATCCCATTAAAAAAATTTAACCCGCAAAAAATATATCTTGGTAAACAACGATTCAAAATTTGAAAATACTTTTATTGAAAACCCACATCATACAAATGGATAATCAAACTTCCTCTAGAAATGGAAAGTGGGAAGTGAAAAGGTTTCAAAAAATAAAACATAATTGAGTTATCAGATAAGGATAACATTGGTGGTAATTTAAAATATATACATGGAGGATAAAACTACCATCCATGCACTAATATTGAGTGATAAAGAACATGATGATGAGAATGTTAAAGAACAAAAAACCATAAATATGTGAGGGGTGAAAAGACCATTGATTCATTGGAAATGAAGGTAAAAGTATAAATTTTTTATTTCAAGATCATTTTCCTAAAGTTTAGGGATTATTTTACTATCAAAATATAGTTCACAATAAAATATAATTACTTAATTTCTTTCCATTTTATAATCATAATTACATATTTTGGTTTCACTTCAATCAATTGCACTTATACCTCATCAGATAATCAAACTAATGAATACTCTAAAAGAATATTTTTATTCTTGAAGCACTAAAATATAACTTTAACAAATAATAATATCCATAATTCATTCCTTCTACCTCTAAATATTTTCTAAAACCAAAATAATTAGCATAAGTTATCCAATATAGATAGCATCAATACATTAATTCCTAAAACCTCAACAATAACTCCCAAAGTTCAAATTATTTCATTTTAGAAATATTTAAACTTAAGGATCCTCAACAATATGTCTAAATAAGATTAAAACCCAATGATTTGAATGATTTTATCTCATACACTTTTATTATCAACTTAATAATTATTTTTAAATAATTTTAATCACTCATAATTTATATTACCAAAATATATATACATGGACCATATATTCTCCAAAATACCACAATTAACTCATATATTACTTAAAATATAATTCAAAATTTTTTCCTTAAATAATATCATATCTTAGTCAAAAATATTTCCATTCAAGGTTTTGGTTCATCCTTACATCGTTATATGATCACATGTTGATTCAAAATATCAAATATGATTTTCTTATTCCAATTTTTTTATAGAATCTATTTATAGAAAGATAATTAATTCTTAGAATCACATAGAATTTCACTAAAGGATAAAAAAAATATTTTCATATATCTCATTCATACCAAATTCAACATGGAATCATCAACACTGGAGTGGAGGATAATTTTTCCATAATTATCAATAATCACTTCATCTATTGTGATTACACAAGATTTCCCTTAATCCTTTTAATTTATAGGTTGTTGTGGATTATTATCCCCATTATCCCTTGGATTAGGAAATTTATTCACATAATTCCAAGGTTTCTTGTATCAATATAACTAAATTGTGAGTAGTGTATTCTGTTGAGCTCTCTATCCATTAATTTCATTTAATTGACTCTTTACATCATGTTGATATTCTTTTTCTTGATTTCCATACTTCCCACTCTTGAAAAATATTATTGTTCATTTTATCCATTCACTTGAGTACTCCTTCCCACATTTTGGAAAGTGGAAGGTCAATTTTTTTCTCCCATTCATGTGACTTACCAATGGAGTTTCCATGAAATTCAATCTCCCTTTTCTTATCACCAGAACTATGAGGGTTTCTTACTTCCATTTTCACTTTGAGTGAAGATCAACAATTTTATTTATAACTCCCAATGTCCCTTATGAATATTTCCTTTTTAAGAGTTGGTTTCAAACAACTAAAGTATCGTCAAATATATTTTTCTAGGTTGACGATAAAACTAGAAGTGCACCTCAAGATTATTGTAAAATTTTCTTTATAGGTACCAATGGGTTCATCATCCTTTTGTTTTAACTTTAGAAAGTCCCCCACCATTTTAGTTTGAAGAGTCCATGGAAATTACTTATTTAGTAATACCATCATAAAATCTTCCCATTCTATGGAGTTTATTTCATCTTCTTGCATCGTATTCTTCATAATATTCCACCATTAATCAACTTCACATTCCATGTGGTAAATTGAAAAGACATATTCTCATGGTACAATCCCTAAAGGATAGAAGATATATTTTCCATTACATTTATCTATTTCTCATAAATAATTTGATTAGAATACCCATTGAAGGATGGTGGATGTTTTCACATAAAATATTCAATAGAATGTTTCTCCGTCTTTGGTGCATTAAAAATTTCATCATGATCAACATTACTACTCATAGATTGAGAGAGTAGAGTGATAATATTCCCAAAATATTGCATCCCAACACCTAACCAATATGATTTCTCATGAGGATAGTCATTGCATTAACTTTTACATTCATTTTTCTCACAATTCCTTCAAGTTTTATCCATTTATTAAAACCAAAAAGTAATGTGTGAACATTAATAGTAATAGTGAGAAATAATATATCATGAAAAAAAATTCCTAGGATGAGTTAATCAAGACACATTCATTTCAATATACGGAACATTAGTATTAACCAAGGCCATCCTTGGTTATAATCTATTGAAATACTTTATAATGGTTCATAAGGAAAATGTATGTTAACCCAAGAATATCCTATGGGAGTGTCAAAATAGGTGTGTAGTAATGGAACAATCACTATACAATAGAATGATGGACGTGATATACTCAACCAAATATTTTTTTAGGGTTATTTTACTTAGATGAATCTGTGACAAAACCAAATCCACTTGTATTATCCAGTCAGGTATTTATTACTAGGAAAACTACATAATCTCTATATTATTCCTTGGGTTTTTACCAAAGTTTTATATCCCTAATCTCTAATGATTAAAAAAAATTCACTATGATACTAGCTATAGTGATCCATACTTTTCATACATGTATGTTACATCATTTTAGAGGAATATTCCATACATAACATTATGATATATTTTGAAACCATAAAGGTTTAGTGTCTTTAAATAATAGACACACAATCCTCTTATTTCATAAAATATCTTCAATATTTCCCACACAGAACACTTCTTAGGTATACCCTACTTAAAACCCTTATTCCAAACTAGGTTAAGGAAAAACATACAAAACAGTGATCTCGAATTATTATTAAGGATCAACATATGATATATCAATCAATGATCTTAAATGAGCATAAGATAATGGTATGTGATATTGAAGTGCACTGTGTTGCATTTGTTGTCAATGAGGTATGTTGTTGTCAAGGAATGAATGGATGGATGTCAAGGAGTTTCAATATGTTAATGAAAAAGGATGTGATAGTGATGGTGATGAATGGAGAATGGCCATGGTACTTAGAGGCATGTCACTTAGGATATTCCCTAAGTGACATAGGAGATGATGGTTGAAAAATTCTCTATGTATATCAGACGATTGTAGAACTGATCTTAATGTTTCAATACTTGTATCAAGATGATACTAAGTTACACCACTTGAATAATGGATGATGATGTAGCATCATCATTACATTAGATGATTGATGAGATGATCTTTAAGTTCAAAGAACTTGTATCAACTGGATACAAAGTCACAACAATACTAGAAGACTATGCATTGTATTGACAATGCATGAGGAGATGAAGATGATCCATGCACAACTACTGAGTGGATGAAGTGGATTAAAGATGTCCATGCACTATCTCCTAGTGCATGTGAATATGAAGAAGATCCAACTTGATATCTGATTAGATCAATGAAGAACATTGAAGAAGTTATTTGATTAAGGAGCTCGGTTGATGAAGAAGAACCTTCGGGAAGTCCATTCTTAAATATTGAATACATGATTAAGAAGAGGAGGAATTCATTTGAAGAATAAATGGTGAAGAAGTGAAGGGAGTGGAATTTGGCATTTGAACCTTGTTACTTTGTTTCTAAACAAAGTACTTGTTCTATACTTAAGTAAAAAAAAGAGCCACCAAGGAGGCCAGCCGAGGGTCATCACCCAAGGCTCTTGTGGGACTCAAGGTCACCACGCCCGTGGGGAAACCCTCAAGGCCAAGGCAGTAGCCCTGAGGCAGGGGCGCACCCGCAGGACGCAGCGTAGGCACCAGGGGCACGCCCGGAGGAGTGCATGGTGGGCGCATAGCGCGCCCGTGTGTGCATAGTGGGCACCAGTGGCGCGCCCGAGTGGCAGGGGTGGGCGCAAGAGCGCGCCCGCAGAAGAACTCAGTGCGGGGAGGCACCGAGAGGGGAGGAGATTCAACTGGCCATTCATTGGGAGCGGAACATTGATAAACCGCGTGGAAACCGGCCGCCGATTCGATGTGGGACGTGGGATTTTGCCGTGGAGCGGATCCTGGCCGCACGATTGATCGTGCGCCAGATCTCGGCCTCACATCTAATCCGCCGCGACCCGTTCAGATCCAGGCCGTTGAAGATTATTTGATTGCCTGATCTGACGGCTCCCCGTCCTTCTTCAACCTCAAGCTCGCCCAAAGGCCACCCGTGACATCGCCTGAACCAGAGGCCATCCGACCACCTGATTTTGAGTTTCCGGCCACCTCCGACAAAGATAAAGGCTCCATCCGGTTCGTCTGATCCATATGAACACAACCATGCAATAAAATATGCATTCACATGATGTTTGGGAGATTTGGAGTTTGGCCGAGGAAAAATAAAATGCCGAGGCCACGTGGAGATCATGCTTTGCATGCATGGGCCTAAACAGAGGCCATGCACACGTTCCGCGACACATGCATGAGAAGGAGTGAAAAATAAATGAGCCAGCGTGAAACAGAGAGTAAATTCAAGATTTGGAAAGATTTTAAAGAACCAAAATTTTCGGGGATTTGGAGTTATGTCACACGGATGAACCGCCTCTCCTTTGCCTATAAAAGGAGCACCCGAGGCGTTTGAGGGTTTGCTGAAGTTTTGTTGAAGATCCGTCGTCCCGTAAGATCCCTCTGCCTCGCGAATAAAGAAGCCCCGTGCAATCTATTTGCGCGGCTGAAGTCCTCGGTTCCATCCTTGGCCCGAAGGAGTCCCTTGCGCGCAACTCCTTTTCATGACAAGAAGAAGAGGTTGGGCTGTACGGTAGAACCTTGCGCACCCCCTCTATGCACCGTGCCCCCTGTGCGGTAGCACTTGCGCGCCCGCGGTGCCTTGCATCCGAGGCTTGTGCGGCCTAGAGGCCTTGTGCACTTGCACGGCCAGGTGCACCCTTTCTCTTGCGTGCCCACGGCCGAGGGCCCTTGCCTCCTTGAGGACTTGCGTGGCAGTATTGAAGGAGAAAGGCCACACCACTTGCACGCCTACTTTGAAGGTGGAGTTCGGGCAGAAGTGAAGGCCAAATACACACTCATTGTGTTTTTGCAAAAGAAGGCTGAGGCATTGCCTCGTGTGTGAACAAGAAGAGTTATAGCCTTGTGCAAACAAAGAAGAATCTATGGGCAGCGTGTGTGAGGTGAAGAAGGAAGGACGAGGCATTTGAGCCTTGTGTGTATTATTGAAGAAAGAGGACCACACCTCATATTGTGTGTGTACAAATAAACCAAGAGGTCGTAGCCAAGTGTGTAAAAGAAGAGGGAAGAGGCCAAGCTCATGTGTGTGAAAAAGTGAAAGAAGTGTGTGCAAAGAGCAAAGAGGTCAAAACCTAGGTGTGCACTAAATGTGAACACACTTAGAAGAAGTTGAAAGAAGACATCCACACTAGAGTAAAACACACTTTTAAGTGTGTAAACAAAAAGAACAAAGTGTGAGAAGCTAAGTTGGTGTGTGCTAAATGAGTTACACCCTTTGAGGGTTTATTGCACCAAGAAGAGAAAGAGGGAAGTGCATGCATGCATGCATGCACGTGCACATGTGAACAAGATCAAATCTGGTTGTGTGCATCTGAGTTGACCAAGACCAGAAGTTCTTGAAGATTATTAAGAAGCCATGCTATCAGTGCATGAGGATGCAGAGATGCCATGCACTCAGTGCATGAAGTTGATGTGAAGTCAGACTGAAGCCAGACTGAAGTTAGAGATATCAGTTGTCTGAGTTTTCAGTAATTAAGAAGAGCCTGATCAACAGAAGTGATCATAAGTGCTGAGCAAGACCAACAGACCTTTTCAGAGACTGTTGAAGAATCTTGAAGAGATAAGCCAGGTCATCCTAAGAGAAAGGAGATAAATCTTGAGCCAGACGAGGAGACATGTTCATCACAAGTGAGCAGAGGTACAGAGCAAGGCCAGCAGCCTTTATCCCAGGCTGCTGATAATACTTGAAGAACTTGAAGGGAAGAAGTGCTGCTCGTGTGACTCGAGGAGCCAGGAGAAGCCCCCTGTGAGACTCAGAGTGGAAGAAGTCTTCAGTGGGATTCTGGAGCAGGCCAGTGGGACTCTGGTAACACTGTGGGACGCCGTATAAAGACCCTCCTGTGGGACTCAGGAGAGATACAGTGGGACTCTGTATCGACCATTTTAATACTAACAGTTTATAATGGAAGAAACCATGTTGGGGTGTATAACCAACATGGCAAGGACGTAGGCCTTTGGTGCCGAACCTTGTAAATCCTTGTGTCCCGTGCCTTTACATTTACTGCATCACTCGAGGAAAGGCTGAGAGATAAAAGAAGAGTGGATCGAGGCCTTAACAATCCATAGAGGTTTAATTGATAAAGAATCAATTAGTAAAAAGTTTTAAAGGATCACTGATTCACCCCCTCCCCCTCTCAGTGATTCACACTGATCTGGGCACTTCAATTGGTATCAGAGCGTGGTTACCTCTAAAAGATCCAAGAGAGTCTATATGGAGTGCATATTTATGGAAATGAAAGAACATCCTCAAATGGAGATATCTGCCAAGACTCTGAAAAACAGAATGAAGAAATAGGCAAAGAAGATGAGGAAGAAGGTTGTTGCAATCAGAGAAACTCCTTCTGTGGAAAGAAATGTGACAGTCACATCAGATGAAAATTCCTTTTATCATTCTTCTGATGAAGCCTGCTGTAGCTGTGATGAAGATGGAAGAAACAATGATCTTCTAAATGAAATCAAATATCTTCATAAGACAGTCCCCAAGGAAGTGTCAATGTGTATAGCTACAGGCATCCTTGATCTTCAAGAAGAAAAATTACAGCTAGAAGATGAAGCCAATTCTCTGGAAGTCCAATTGGAAAAAAGGGTTGGCATAACCAACACTCTCAGAAAGCTGGTGAATGCTAAGGATGAAACGGTTTACCTTTGCAATGAAAGATATGAAGACACTACTGAAGAATTGAAAAGAAGCCTTTCTGAGAAATAGTTCTTTATGATAATGGTTAAAGAAGTTTTTCATGCACTAGAAAAGAGGCACAAAGTTTCAATGATTGTTAGAGATGCTCAAATTGAAGACAACGTCAAAATGGTGAAGGATCTTGAAAAATAATTGAATGAAATAAAGAAGGTGAATGATGACCAGATGGAACAACTGAAACAGAATTGGGAAGGTAGGCTAAGATTGGTTGAGGATGAGAAGAACTCCCTCAACATGAAATGCTTTGAACTGGAGGTGATATTGAAAAATCTGCAATCACCCAAATCTGAAGCCTCCCAGTCAGCTGAAAGAATAAATGTTGCTACTCAAGTGAGCTTTGAGAAGGATGATTATAAAAGAAAGACATCCTCTAATGAAAGGGAAACATCATCTAAAAAGAAGGTACCATCCATACCATCTTGTACTCATGCTTCTAATTGTGTTTCCACAAATAGTGCAGGATGTAAGAGCAACTCCAAACAAGTATGGATGAAGACAATGAAGAAAGAGAGCTCTCCTGAAACAACACAGAAAGTCAAGAAAAGTACCCAACAATCAGAAGGACTGAAGAGGTAAAGATTTGTGGGTCAATGTTGGTGTTGTAATAAGTATGGGCACTGTGCAAAAGATTTCTGGTACAATCCACTAAATGTAAAAGCACAAAGGAAGCCCATGCCAAGGGGGAGCAAGCCAGAGGAAAAGAAGCAACATCCACAGGTGCAGAGACATCTGTTTACTGCTAACAGATTTGGATTGCTTGATAACATCTGGGATGTGTGAAAAAGTTGTCAAATAGATACATGTCAATCTTCAACTGTATCCAGAGCTCAAAAGAAGAAAAGATCACAGAACCTGGCTCAGAGAGAATCCTTGGGAATCAAGATGAAAGTAGAAAATCCTCCCAAGAAGATGTTGAAAAAGGAAGAGAAGTCCTTGGATTTGAAATCCAAGAAGCGTGGTGCATCCAGAAGGACCACCAAGAAGAAAACATGATTCTACTGTGGAAAGAAAGGACACATCATGGATCTTTGTAAAGAAGCCATGAAATTCAATAGAGGCAGACTGGACTCAAAAAGACAATCAATCCAGAAGAAGCAGAAAGGATTGATTGAAAATAAGTTTCCTAAGAAAGTTAGCTTAACAGCATCAAAGGAACCATGTGAAACTTCCAGAACTGAGGCCACACTTCCAACTGACTTACTAGTCATATGGACTAATCAGTTGCAACTTGCCAGAGAACTGCAAAGAGCTGAAGATGAAGCAATGGCAATTGCTAAGGCAAAAAGGAAACAAAATATTTCACATGAAGATGTGTTGAGATCCACACCAGCACAAACATCATTGAAGATCAAATGTGCAAGTGTGAAGAATGGTGAAAATGGGACATCTCGGTTGAGAGAATCTTCTTAACCTTGTTGTTCACATTGATGAACCAAGGAGGTTCCATCTTATTCCCTAATCACTTGTATTTACATGTGCTAACATTGCAGGGAATTGAAGATGATGATCATTCTTAGCTGGAGGATGGTTTTGGAAAGAATGGAGTGCACCCCTTGAGGGGAAGCCAATCTGTAGAAGATGGGATTATGAGATTTAATACCATCTTGAGAAAAGTGGAGGTATTCCAATCATACTTTCATCCCTTGTTTCTTAATTGTATTCATCATGAAAATTAAGGGGGAGTATTGATTGAAGAAAAATGGTTGAAAGGGGGAGCTTTATCTTTGCACTGAACTTTCTAATGAGTTTTGTGGAGTATGTGCAGGATTTAGCAATTCATTGATATATCTAAAAAATTTCAAACCCCTGAAGCATGATCTCACATGTATAGTGAATGATGGACAACATTGAGTTCCTTGGTTACATTACTCTTGTTTTCTACACCGGGTTTTCCCAAGTAGACTTAGAGTTGATTTACTAAAGGCTCTTTCCTAAAGAGAACATGTGACATCATCCCTCTCTTAGTAGTTGTGAAGAAAATGCTTTTCAAAGGGAGGAAGTGATTTTTGAACCACACCACATCTTTGCATTTGATTGCCAATAAGGGGGAGAAATATTGGCACACATATTGACCCATTCATATGTGCTCTAGTGTATTGCCAACAAATACAAAGGGGGAGATTGAAGTGCACTGTGTTGCATTTGTTGTCAATGAGGTATGTTGTTGTCAAGGAATGAATGGATGGATGTCAAGGAGTTTCAATATGTTAATGAAAAAGGATGTGATGGTGATGGTGATGAATGGAGAATGGCCATGGTACTTAGAGGCATGTCACTTAGGAGATTCACTAAGTGACATAGGAGATGATGGTTCAAAAATTCTCTATGTATATCTGACGATTGTAGAACTGATCTTAATGTTTCAATACTTGTATCAAGATGATACTAAGTTACACCACTTGAAGAATGGATGATGATGGAGCATCATCATTACATCAGATGATTGATGAGCTGATATTTAAGTTCAAAGAACTTGTATCAACTGGATACAAAGTCACAACAATATTAGAAGACTATGCATTGTATTGACAATGCATGAGGAGATGAAGATGATTTATCCACAACTACTGAGTGGATGAAGTGGATTAAAGATGTCCATTCACTATCTCCTAGTGCATGTGAATATGAAAAAGATCCAACTTGATCTCTGATTAGATCAATGAAGAACATTGAAGAAGTTATTTGATTAAGGAGCTCGGTTGATGAAGAAGAACCTTCGGGAAGTCCATTATTAAATATTGAATACATGATTAAGAAGAGGAGGAATCCATTTGAAGATGAAATGGTGAAGAAGTGAAGGGAGTGGCATTTGGCATTTGAACCATGTTACTTTGTTTTAAAAAAAAGTACTTGTTCTATACTTAAGAAAAAAAAAGAGCCACCAAGGAGGCCAGCCGAGGGTCATCACCCAAGGCTCTTGTGGGACTCAAGGTCACCATGCCCGTGGGGAAACCCTCAAGGCCAAGGCAGCAGCCCTGAGGCAGGGGCGCACCCGCAGGACGCAGGGTAGGCGCCAGGGGCACGCCCGGAGGAGCGCATATTGGGCGCATAGCGCGCCCGTGTGTGCATAGTGGGCGCCAGTGGCGCGCCCGAGTGGCAGGGGTGGGCGCAAGAGCGCGCCCGAAGAAGAACTCGGTGCGGGGCGGCACCGAGAGGGGAGGACATTCAACTGGCCATTCATTGGGAGCAGAACATTGATAAACCGCGTGGAAATCGGCCGCCGATTCGATGTGGGATGTGGGATTTTGCCGCGGAGCGGATCCTGGCCGCACGATTGATCACGCGCCAGATCTCAGCCGCACATCTAATCTGCCGCGGCCCGTTCAGATCCAGGCCGTTGAAGATTATTTGACTTCCTGATCCAACGGCTCCCCGTCCGTCTTCAACCTTGAGCTCGCCAAAAGGCCACCCGCGACGTCGCCTGAACCAGAGGCCATCCGACCACCTGATTTTGATTTTCTGGCCACCTCCGACGAAGCTAAAGGCTCCATCCGGTTCGTCTGAGCCGTATGAACACAACCATCAATAAAATATGCATGCACATGATGTTTGGGAGATTTGGAGTTTGGCCGAGGTAAAATAAAATGCCGAGGCCACGTGGAGATCATGCTTTGCATGCATGGGCCTAAACAGAGGCCATGCACACGTTCCGCGACGCATGCATGAGAAGGAGCGAAAAATAAATGAGCCAGCGTGAAATAGAGAGTAAATTCAAGATTTGGAAAGATTTTAAAGAACAAAAACTTTTGGGGATTTGGAGTTATCTCACACGGATGAACCGTCTCTCCTTTTTCTATAAAAGGAGCACCCGAGGCGTTTGAGAGGTTTTCTGAAGTTTTGTTGAAGATCCGTCGTCCCGTGAGATCCCTCTGCCTCGCAAAGAAAGAAGCCCCATGCAATCTATTTGTGCGGCTGAAGTCCTCGGTGCCATCCTTGGCCCGAAGGAGTCCCTTGCGTGCAACTCCTTTTCATGAAAAGAAGAAGAGGTTGGGCTGTGCGGTAGAACCTTGCGCACCCCCTCTATGCACCGTGCCCCCTGCGCGGTAGCACTTGCGTGCCCGCGGTGCCTTGCACCTGAGGCTTGTGCGGCCTAGAGGCCTTGTGCACTTGCACGGCCTGGTGCACCCTTTCTCTTGCGCGCCCACGGCCGAGGGCCCTTGCCTTCTTGAGGACCTGCACGACAGTATTGAAGGAGAAAGGCCACACCACTTGCGCGCCTACTTTGAAGGTGGAGTTCGGGCAGAAGTGAAGTCCAAATACACACTCATTGTGTGTGTGCAAAATAAGGCTGAGGCATTGCCTCGTGTGTGAACAATAAGAGTCGTAGCCTTGTGCAAACAAAGAAGAACCTATGGGCAGCGTGTGTGAGGTGAAGAAAGAAGGCCGAGGAATTTGAGCCTTGTGTGTATTCTTGAAGAAAGAGGACCACACCTCATATTGTGTGTGTACAAATAAACCAAGAGGTCATAGCCAAGTGTGTAAAAGAAGAGGTAAGAGGCCAAGCTCATGTGTGTGCAAAAGTGAAAGAAGTGTGTGCAAAGAGAAAAGAGGTCGAAGCCTAGGTGTGCACTAAATGTGAACACACTTAGAAGAAGTTGAAAGAAGACATCCAAACTAGAGTAAAACACACTTTTAAGTGTGTAAACAAAAAGAACAAATTGTGAGAAGTTGAGTTGGTGTGTGATAAATGAGTTACACCCTTTGAGGGTTTATTGCACCAAGAAGAGAAAGAGGGAAGTGCATGCATGCATGCATGCACGTGCACACGTGAACAAGATCAAATCTGGTTGTGTGAATCTGAGTTGACCAAGACCGGAAGTTCTTGAAGATTATTAAGAAGCCATGCTATCAGTGCATGAGGATGTAGAGATTCCATGCACTCAGTGCATGAAGTTGATGTGAAGTCAGACTGAAGCCAGACTGAAGTTAGAGATATCAGTTGTCTGAGTTTTCAGTAATTGAGAAGAGCCTGATCAACAGAAGTGATCAGAAGTGCTGAGCAAGACCAACAGACCTTTTCAGAGGCTGTTGAAGATTCTTGAAGAGAGAGGCCAGGTCATAATAAGAGAAAGGAGATAAATCCTGAGTAAGACGAGGAGACCTGTTCATCACAAGTGAGCAGAGGTACAGAGCAAGGCCAACAGCCTTTATCCCAGGCTGCTGATAATACTTGAAGAACTTGAAGTGAAGAAGTGCTGCTCATGTGACTCGAGGAGCCAGGATAAGCCCCCTGTGAGACTCAGGGTGGAAGAAGTCTTCAGTGGGATTCTGGAGCAAGCCAGTGGGACTCTGGTAACACTGTGGGACGCAGTATAAAGACCCTCCTATGGGACTCATGAGAGATACAGTGGGACTCTGTATCGACCATTGTAATACTAACAGTTTATAATGGAAGAAACCATGTTGGGGTGTATAACCAACATGGAAAGGACGTAGGCCTTTGGTGCCGAACCTTGTAAATCCTTGTGTCCTGTGCCTTTACATTTACTGCATCACTCGAGGAAAGGCTGAGAGATACAAGAAGAGTGGATTGAGGCCTTAACAAGCCATAGAGGTTTAGTTGATAAAGAATCAATTAGTAAAAAGTTGTAAAGGATCACTGATTCACCCCCTCCCCCTCTCAGTGATTCACACTGATCTGGGCACTTCAGATATTGATCATAAATTAAAAAGTCCATAACCAATATTTCATAGATCATAACCATGATTCATGGAATAAAACTTCAACATAATTAAATAAAATATTCAAAAGAGTGGAGAATCATAAAAAATAAATCATGATCCAATTTCCTACTCTTTTGGTGCTATGGCGCACATCTTTGTAGTGACGTGTGTTTGCTGCACCACATTCCCTCTTTCCAAAGTTAGGCATCCTCTGCCACCATGGATGGTGATGTCATATACTTGATTTAAATGGAATTATGGTAGGTTGGTTCCTACTTCCATGGATTCCTCCTTGGATCTCATAACCTATTCTGAGTCTCTCTCATATATTTGAGTCGTGTTAGTGAAACTCATTCTTGGTTCCATCTCTTTGTGGATGAAAGTTAACTAAACTACTTCTATTACAATAGAGAATTAACCTTTCATAATGGTATATGGTAATGTCATGCATGTATAGGTATCACTTGACATTAGGTGCATTGGGAACCTATATTATTCCTCTTGGGGGGAGGATCTCGTGGATGCATCTTAGCCATAGAACCCAAGGCATCCTATGTCGGTAATGAGGTATCTAACATAGAAGGTGTATATCTTCAAAGACTTTCACCTCAAGTACCTCATGTTTATAATGAGCTAGCTGACTTCATATGCACATATATTACAAAGATTTTATCTCATGCTTCCCATGTTTAATATGAAGTATGTATTTGGGGTCAAAAGTTTAACCTCTTGTGGAGAAAGAGTTGATTGATCAGAACACCCCATGGAGGTGGAACAAGGAGGTTCATCCCTATGAGGGAAGATGTCACAAAATGAAGGTTCATAACTAGTATGGATCGCCATGATAGTATACCATATGGATGGATCAGAAATCCCCATGGAGATGGATCCAGGAGGTGTGTCCCATAATGAGAAGATTCCACACAGTGAAGGTGCATACCTTGGAGGGAGAACCACTAGGGTTGATAAGAAAACCCCTGGAGGTGGATAAGGGAGGTTCACCCCTAAGATGGGGTCACATAGGTTAAACATTTGTTGGGATTGAACCTCAGAGAGGTATCCTAAGAACCCTTTTTGATAGATAGGGATCAAAACCCACAAAGTTTGATGCCAAAGTTTAAAGTCGTGTGATAGGACTAATACTTACAGTTTAACATCATACAATAAGGATGTTCACATTAAAAATGGTGCGCTGATGAGGGATAGTATACGGGTTACACATGGAAGCTTTCTAGGGGATACTAGGAGGAGTGATGAGATGAATGTGGATTGTGCATGAAAGTGGAACAAAGGGACCCATAAGAGATGTGGTCTATAGGTAGGGGCATGATCTTACTAATATATGGCCTAGAGAAGACCATGATAGATGTGGATTATGGATTTGTACCTCAGTGAGGCTTACTATGAATCATAGTTGGTTGTTAATCAATTATCCCATTGTTCGAAAAGGTTGGGGCTTACCCCTGAGGAGGAGGCCCTTTTACTACTAGAAGCTACAATTATCTGGTTGGGGATTAGGCGTTGGAGCTGCTCGGGTACTAATATGGAGTAGAAATGATGTGTATGGTGCTTACATGTGGGAGCTTAGCATGTAATACTAGGAGTAGTGGAGATGTGGTTGGGGTTTATTCATGGGATCAACTAATGTTATTCTAGGAGCAGTGATGATGTGGTTGGGTCTTACGCGTGGGAGCAACCCATGTGCTGCTGGGAGAAATGATGACATGGTTAGGGATTACGCATGGGAGTGAACCATGTGCTAGTAGGATAAATAATGATGTGGTTGGGGATTATGCATGAGAGTGGCCTATGTGCTTCTAGGAGAAGTGGTGATGCGGTTTGGGATTACATGTGGGAGTGGCCCATGTGCTTCTTGGAGCAATGATGATGTGGTTGGGAATTGCACATTGGCGAATCCCATGAATGCTTCCTTATGTTAGGTGATGAGGTCATCCATGTCCATTACATGGGGTAAGGTTATAGTTTAACGTCATATTAATGGATGTGGTACATGGGTCTTATGCATTGAGCCGCCCATGCAAGCTTCCTATTGTTAGGTCATGAGATAATCCCAACTCATTGGGGAGCCAATGTATATTATTGGGGCTTACACTAGATGAGGAGGCCCATGGTGGCTATTTGGTGGTCATCTAAAGATCCTAACATGAGACGTCTCATGCTTGATGCATGAGGCATCTCTTTTTTATCACAACAATCATTCTATTATCAAATGATAGGGTATGTTATAGTTTAAAGTTAGGCAGTGAGGACTATGAAATATCATCTAATGATCATGACATGAGACATATTATACTTTATGGATATGGAATTCTATTCATTAATGAAGGGAATGTTATAGTTTAAAATCATGTAGTGAGTACTATGGAATATATTCTCATGATCATGGCATAAGGCATATTATTCTTGATTCATTAGGAATCCTATTCATGAATGATAGGGTATACTATATTTTAGAGTCATGTAGTGAAGAATATGGAATAACATATCATGATCATGGCATGAGGCATCTTATTCTTCCCACATAAGGCATCCTATTCATGAATGATAGGGTATGCTACAGTTTAATTTCATATAGTGAGGACTATGGAATGTCATATCATGATCTTGACACGAGGCATATTATTCTTTATGCATAAGGAATACTATTCATGAATGATATGGTATGCTACAATTTAAAGACAAGTAGTGAGGACTGTGGGTAGAAGATACCTAGAAATGGATAGTGTGGGACTTACACTATGGATGTCCCTTTTGGTGAAACATGGCATGAGAGTCAGGTGATGGGGTTTGAGGAGTTTATTAAGGAATGGTTTGTCTCAAGGTACTTAGGGAATCCAAGATGAGAATCTCAAATCAATACATGGGAAAGGGACCAAGAGAAGTAGGTCGACTCAACGCATTTCAAGGAGTGTAGAGAAGTATCATGAATCATGATATTCTAGGGTGGAAGTTGGGGTTTCATAAGAGATCAAGAGAAAATGTACTCAAACTAGAATGAAAATTTCATTGTGCAACTATTAATTTGTCACGGGGGTCAGTGAAGGTAGTGTAGGGACTGACCCATAGGGTCAAGACTGCATCTCGATACTGATATTGAGTAGGGATGTAGGGGGAAAAACCCCTGCGGTATAAACCAATGGGAACTAAGGTAGGAGCTTCATGAATAATTTTGATTCATGAAGGATGAGGTTTCATAGATTTTAGGGTCTTACGAAGTATGGGTCTTCGCAAATTTTAGAGTCTTGTGAAGGATGGGGCTTCATGGAGGTCAGAGTGTTATGAAGGATTGTTTTATTCCTAGGGGGAGTTCTTCAAAAATGTTGAATGCTTCATGAAGCCTCAAGGTCCACATAAAACCTTCTTCCACCACAATGGGTGTAGGACATCGCAGAAGCATATCCAATTTGGGTGGAGTCTCTAAAAAATACAAAAGATAAGGTTTCATGTTTCCTAGGGGATTCAATAAAGAGTGTATCATGAAGCCCATGATCTTAAAGAATTGAGAGCATGGGGCCACAAACCAGTGGTATCTCCCTCGTGAATGAAGTTATGAGGGGGTAATTTAATATCAAGGGGTTTTTCAAAGATGGTAAGTAGTTCAAGAAGTAATTTTGGGCTTTGTGAAGGGACACAACTCCATCGAACCTGAAAAGGACACTGTCAATCCTTCATGTGGTCATGAAGGGGAATTTTGTGAATTGAACCTCTACAAACCAAACCTCTATGAACAAACCTTCATGAAGGGTCTCTACAAATGGGATCCATGAATGAGATCCACAAACCATTTTTTTGGATCACTTAAAATGGCCATAACTCATGGTATGTAACTCTGTTTTGGCACTAAGACTAGTCAAATCATATTATAAATAATGGTATACGCTCTTGGATCATTTTTGGAATCATTTAGTGCATTATTTGGTTGAGTTTATCCAATTCTATCAGATCCATGAGAGCATGACATAGACTTTGTAATGTGGAAGAAACATAGCTTATAACATCGTGAATGTTTATAAATAGAAATAGGTTCACTTATAAAGTTATGGATATGAAATCATACCCCTACATAAAATTGTATACATGAAACCAAGTCTTCACATAATATTATAGACATGAAAACTAGGTCGAGACATAATATTATGGATATAAAAACTAGGTCTACACATAATCTTATGGAAATGAAAACTAGGTCCATGCATAAATTTATGAACATTAAATTAGTTTCATGAATAAAATATGTATCTCATAAGTTATCAATATTTACCCAATGTATTGGATGGATATAACAGATCCACACATCACATAATTATAATTCGTTCATATGTACACCACAGGATCATGGAAACATTTAACATTTCATCATAACTTAACCCATGTAAAATAAATTGGGCTTTGTAAATATATCTTCATCATAATAATAAAACATTCATATAAATAATAAGGATGGTATCATAGAATAATATCCCTAGGGAAACACAAGTATCATAAAATGATTTAATAATATATTAAAATACCTTTAAAATATAACTTGGAAAATTTATTGAGTAAAATAACTTTTTCATTTTTAAACAACTTATTTAAAATTCAAATATTTCAAAAAATATTAATGAAAAAATATTATTTCAAAATAAACATGGAATATTATAAAATAAGTTTCATATCACTGAATTTTTATGATGATGATAAATTCTATTCATGGTGTATATGTTAAAACAGATATTCCTTTTACATTTTTGGTAAAAATTCAAAAATACCTCATTCAGAAAATGAAAAGAAGTTTCCTTTTATTTTTTTATAAAATGAAAAAGAAGGATAAAAAAATGAATTTAAATATTCATAGGAAAATAGTAAAAAATTATGGAAAAATTTTTAAATAAAATATGGACATGGAAGAAAAATATTCTTGACTAAAGAGGAAATGAGGTATATTTTTCTCAAAACAAAATTTACCAATAATTTTAAATACCATAGATATGAAAACGTTAATATTACATGAAAAATCCATGAATAAACTATAGATAATAAAATTAAATGGTATTTATTAGATAAGGACCATATAATTCAATTAATGGAACTTAAATCATAAATAATCCCAATTAATATTGGATTGAAACATATATCCCTTAACTTAAGTATTGTCTTTCATCATACACTTTAGAAAATCTTACATAATAAATACCAATTTAATATAAATTTATTATATAAAAATATTCTTATATGATACCATATATTATTTTCTTATAAAATATTATCAATTGTTTATCAACAATTCCTGATTAAAATCACTATTTCATGTGATAACTGCTTCTTTTCTCATGCATGTTTCGGTTCAATAGTCCTAATAGTTGTACTTTCATCATGGTTACATTATACCTTAAATTTTAATAATGATATAAATATCATATATATTAATTATATATATATATATTCATCTATAAAAGTTAGAGTTAAAAAATCCTTACACCGTTCATGGAGATAATAGGTTGTTCGTACGCATTAATGTTGTTTTAACTTTTTGATAGATGGATTGAAAGAAAGTTAAAGAATAATTAACCTTTATAGAATAATTATTATATCATATATATCATATATATTTATTAAATATTTCCTTATTAACTTATATGTAAAATGGAAACGAAAAACAAATCACATCACTTCTTAGAGGCGGTAGTCCACACGCACATACGATGTTATCGTCCTCCAACAAATGGGAAGGTAAAAAGGTTGATATGATATTATAATTATTAAAGAATAATTATATAATAAATTTAATATATAATCTATAAACCCATCATAAGAACCATCCATGAAATATGGTTATGTTAAATGAATTGTATCACTACTTGGAGTTGGTAGTGCAAAGGTACGCACGAGCAATACTTTCACTTACCATTTGATCAAATAAAGGGTGGATAATGGTGGTTACAAAAGCATATTCATGATACTAAAGTTATTATTTTATAATATATACCATATATTTATAGTAGGTATAAGATAAAATAATTTGAAAGAGGTCAGGTAGGAGGACTACCTCTTTCAGGTAGGCCTCCTTAAGACCATTTCTTAAGGACCCTTAGAGTGGTATTTTACAAAGCCTGACACATCTAATTAATGTATAGTAAAGTTGATAAGATAATTTGGAATGTTTTTATCAATATATATTTCTCAATTAAGTGAAAATAAAATAAATAAGGGGTTTCCTTTTATATGAGAGGGAAAGGACACACTTGAAATTACTTAAAATATTTAAATATAAATAATGTATTTTTCTAGAATAATGCTTCAAAATTGAAATGAATTTTAATAAAAATACTTTAAGGTAGAAATAACATCATCCAATTAAATTTATACAGGCTTTGGTGTCATTTTAAACCTCATATTTTGTTTTAACCCCTTTGTCAGCCTATTTTAACCTTAATTGCAGTAATAATTTTTTAAACTTAAAGGGTTATAAATTTTTTTATCAGGTAACAATTAGATAAAAAATGTACAAGGGATGAATTTTTTGACAAATTATCATCATAATTTTCAAGTATAATTATTTTTATTATTTTTAAATAATTTTTTAAAAATATTATTCTTCATAAAACACCATTAATGTCATTTTTGACACTATTCATTTTTTTTAATTTAAAGTCATAAATATTGATATGAAATTAGAATCTAAACCTTTTAAACATACATAAAATTTTATATTAATCTATAAAATTCATGTAACATAATAATTCACCCAAATTGTTTTACTATTAATATTTTTAAAATCATTTGTATTATTTTTCTATTAATTGAATAAATATCGTGTCAGAGTTGTGTAAGTCTTTGAAGCAATTATTCAACAACTAAAAATTATAAATAAATTAAAATGATAAAATATTAATTATTATTTCATATAAAAATTTATAAATGAAATTATCTAATTTTTATCCTTATGATTTTTGTAGAGACATTAATGTCAAGAGATTGACATTTTGAAAATTTCTTTACTTAAAATAATATAAATTTCATTTCCAAAGAAAATAGAAAAAAAATTCATATACTAGAATTTGGGGTGTCTAATGTTTAATTTATTCCATAAAATATAATAAGGGATTGTTTTAGGTTTATTTTGAGACTTTATCTCATGGTTTGAACCATGTTTTACCCATTTTACTATTATGGTGGTGATAAGTATTTATCACGATTCATATTCATAATGAAAAAAATAAAATAGAACTATTTTACAAATTTGAACCTAATGATTCCAAATATGGTGTCCATTTTTTCAATATTAAATAAATAAATGTGGAAGTAATAAATTCTAATATAAATGAGTAAAGTGTAATGAAAAATAATTTTTATTAAAATGTATTTTTAGGCAAAAAAATTAACTTAGATCAAAATCATGAATATTACAAATTAAAATGGAATTAATAATGTTATTTTAAATAAAATGGATCATATTTAACTTTAATACTAAATAAAAAATATATTGGGTTGTTTTAAATTAATGGGTTTTATGCAAAAAAATGCCAATATATGAAAAATTGGT
This sequence comes from Viscum album, assembly GCA_963277665.1. Taxonomy (NCBI): domain Eukaryota; kingdom Viridiplantae; phylum Streptophyta; class Magnoliopsida; order Santalales; family Viscaceae; genus Viscum; species Viscum album. The sequence goes on from OY728163.1 coordinate 1,871,795,355, forward strand.
ATTTTTCCTTGAAAAATAAATTATTTTACAAAAATCAAAAAATTTCACCCAAAGTTAATTTTGAATTTCTGATTAAAAAACTTATTTTCATTTTATAAAATTCAATGTCTAATATTGTGTTAAATTAGTTATAATTTCAAAACACAAAATTTAATAAAAATAACTTTTGAAGAAAATTCATTTTGAAGCATAAAATGACGTCACAAAGAATGAGTGATTATTTCAAAAGATTTTATAAATATTTTATGTTGAGTAAGAATATTATAAATTTTATTTTATAATTTTTTTAATCATGTTAATATCCTATAATTAATGACTAAGTTATAATGGTCACATTTAAATATTAATATTTTTTATAGCATATCACAATTCGCTTGAAGATCAGTGTTGTGTGTTAAGAAAACTATCGAACACATATAATTTATTTAAATATAAAAATATTTTAAAATATCTAGTTTTTACAAAATGAATATATATGCTTATATATTCACAAAATGATTCACTCAATGTTTCAAAATCATTATATGTATGATAACCCAAGGAACTTTAGTCACCACACAAATAATCAATGTGATTTTGTGTGTTAATTACTTGGAAAGACTAAAGGTTTCAATCAAGACTTGTTCTAGAAATTAATTTCATTCTATAAAAATTATTGAAAATTTTCTGACAATTTTATTGAATTTAATAAATTTTTACCCTATTTACTAAAGGTGACGGGAAAATATGAGCATAACATGGGATGTCTAGGCTCTTGTATTATATTAATAGTACTGCATGGTAAAAGTTGTATCCATAATGGGAGATTAGACTTATGTAATAGTTATAATTGGTCATTTAAAACCCAAAATAGGCTTTACAAATGAGAGGTTGCATTTTTATTGGATGAAATTTTATGAGATACCTGAACGGGTTTGAGAAAATCAATGGAATGTCTATATCAAATCTATGTTTTATAGAAATAAATTCTCTGATTTTGATAGGTATATGATATCAGGATTATATTTTACAAATGTTTTAAATATATAAGTGTTCAAAAATCAAGGAAATAATTGATCAATTTTTCATTTTAAATTTAATTAATTTAGAAAATATTTTTTTAATGACGATAAAGAAAATGATTTCTAAATTATAGAGTTGAATACAAAAGAAAATATCAATCTCAGATAGAACTATATAAAGGATGTGTATTTTCATCCTATTTCTATTATATGATAAGAGAAGTTGTTTTTAATAAATATTTGTTTTGAAAATATTATATAATGTTCTAATACACATGGTTTATGATTCATTATATTCTATAACATTCTTTAAAGGGATATGAGGATAAAAGTGTTTTAACCAGGGTAAAAGAGTTTTTATAGATGTTTGTTGAAATATAATGGGTGTGATCCCATTAATAATTCATGATATATTTTAAATAATAACATATTCTTTTCAGTACAATGTTCCCATAACCAAAATACTATATATAATATATATAAAATACTTTATTTTTTAAATATTCCAACTAAAGTAAATGTCATTTCCTAACACAATAGGTTTATGTATATTGATATGATATTATAAAGGGAATATAATTTCTAATAGGCTAGTGAGAGTATGTCTTGAACTTATATAAGTTCAAAGTATCACAATTAACAAATTATATCAGTCAAAATACAAAGTTAATATCACTTAATATCATAAAAGAGTTTAGGTCATGATAGTAAATAGAAATGTAAAGAGTTATATTCATTTAGAGTAATTAAGGGAATATCACTTTATATCCTAAAGGAGTTTCAGATGTTTTAGTAAATAAATAATATAAAGAGCTATGTTTGTTACCAAAATTATTTCAAGGGAAATTTTTTCTGGAAAATGATCCTAGAATAGTGATGATGATGAAACTTTGAAATAGTTTTGGGTAAAAAATAGAAATTATTAACAAAATACTATTTGATGTTGTAAAGTAAAGGTGTTTGAATACTTATTCAATGATTTTAACATTCAGAATATGATTTCTAAGTCTCACCATTATTTAAACTAGTTTACCTTATTGTTTTTTTCACTAGATTAGTTTATTGAGGTCGTTTTATTTTATGGTCACATAGAGATGCAGAAAGAATTACCTAGAGATGTAATGATTTTAATGAAACCCTAAAAGTGAATCCAACATAAGGACTGTTTGGTGGTATATCATATGGGATATGATTATACATGTATATATGTAAGGTTTTGTTAATTTAATAAAGGAGTTTAGAAAAATAAAAAATATCATGTTAATAAAAAAGGAAATCTCCACTTTTTTATGTTGGATATATATATATATATATATATATATGTAGTACATGAACTAACCACTCACAGTATGACTTTGAGTTATCCAAAATTGATGTTCATCATGGGGTGTTATAGGTTGTACTCAAATGTTAAAATTAAAAATATTATGATTTTATATTGAGATATATAATATGATCATGAGGCACAAAATGGAGTTTGTATGCTGGATTACCCCTCAATTATACCATATAGAGTTTTGTATACTATGTATTTTGTATAATATTGGTGCATGTTTCATATTTATATTTCCCTAATACTGGAGGTTTATAAGGATCCTAGGAAAATAAACTTTATACTTTGACACATTTATTACACATGCCTTAATTTTTAACTATTTAAGGGTGGGTTGGGTATATTATTGATTATGTCATTGGTCAATCTAAGTTGAGATTTTTCCTCTTGTATGACAACTTTTACATCTGGACATTAATTGAGATAGACTAAGGAAATTTACAACCATACCTAGATAAGGCATTTTACGTACTTATTTATTGGATGTAGGGAATATGATGTTCTCATATGTAAGAGTGAATGACATGTGAGGTATCTATCAACCTGACCAGTCTATACTTGAAGAATAAATGTCATATGATTAAGCTACATGGGATTGACATACGACGTGTCCCATGATTACTAAATATCTTATAAATAGGGATCATGTAAAAATGAATGAATTTTTCTATTATAGCTAGTGGGAATATGTATTGAGATAAAAGTTTTTGATGGTGATCATGCCAGAACCCTTTGAATCTTTAGTATCATTAATTCTTTTTTAGAGGATGTTTTTTGGCCATATTTATTGATTTAGGAATTCATTTATGTTTTCAACACTACAAAGTCCCATGGTTACACACTTTGTTGTTTAATAAAGGGGAATGAGTTTTAAAAAACTTAGAGAGTTGATCTATAAAAGTTTTATAGTTTATCTAAATGGAGTTCTGGATGGAAATTCAAAAAGTATTTCACATGATGTGATACATGGTAAAATTGATGGAAGCTTTTCAAAAATGTTTTGAAAATATCAAAATGGAGTTTTAGACATGGTTTCACAAGTTATTATATACAATAAAATATGACGTAAAATCTAATGAAATCCATAAAGATTTAGTGCAAGTGGAAGATTGATAGAGATACCCCACCTAAATCTATAACGAATATGATATTTTAGGCTACATAATTTTGTATGATAAGGTTATATCCTAATGTAGATTATGATACTCTCTTATTAAGTTTTAGTTTATGATATATTTATATCATAATACTTATAATCATAATTTATGATATATATAGTGTAGCGTCCCCAACCTAGGAGCCACTAAACTCGTGCCCCGAGCCAGGTCGCCACATGACCTCAAGAGTGCCTCCCTACATACCAGAGATTTATGACTAGAAGTGAGGGTCTAAAAGTCACATTGGGAGACTATACCCTCTTTACTAGAGTAATCCACTACATAAAATAAATATAATATAGGAAGAAACATAGAATAACCAATGAACATGCATAAATAACCATATCCCAAAACTGGGTACAAACCACAACCAATAGTAAATATGTCATGTCATGCTACAATTATAGGTGAACAAACCCAAAATAAATACAATAGTGGAATCCCAAAAATGGTCCTGACTCCTAGTCTAAAACCTCAGCCATGAACCTATCAATCCCAGATTAACTCCCAAGCTTAGTGAATTTACCCTTATCATGACCTGTAACCATGAAATCTTCTTGAGAAACCAATGGAGATTTGATAAGGGTTTCAGTACAAATCAGTAGGCCACCATCAATAGTGTCTAAAAAATATTTAGTATAACCAATATGGAATGCAATAATTAAATAGACGACAAGTGAAAAAACTATTTTAGGTTCCATTAGATAATAACCTTTACTTCAAATATTACTACCCTAAAATAATTCATTATTTTCATCTTCTTCATTACTTAGTTCATCATCATCATGTAAACCATTGATTTGGCATTTACATCATTCACAAAAAGGTTCTAGGAATTTAACATTCTATATAATGGAATAATTCAATTCCTTATCTCACTAGGGATAATGAATCACAATATCACAATATACTCACCTTGAAGTCGTAGTCTGGGTGGAATGAAATCATTAGAGGAATAGAGCTTAATCCCTTTCCCTAACTCGTTTATTGTGGGTGGAGTTAGAGAAACAATCCAAATTGACCCGTGGGAGGAGCCTCAATCCCTTTTTCCCACACCCTAAGCCATGTGCACATGATTATTAATCCATTCACCACACACAATCCATTTTATAACCAAACATAACCAAAACATATAAAAATCATAATCCATAACAATCAACATAAGAATTAATATTATGCTACAACCCATTAACCCATTTTTCATTTACATTACATAGACCATTTATCCCAATTCCCATTCTCATGCATATCTCACTAAGAATATTCAATAATTACCTTAAGAAATACCATTTATCATTTTTCTCATTTCATGTGACACTAAAAATTTAACACATTCACCATTTCATATGCTCTAAATCTCTTAGTAATTTCTAACATACTTCATAATTCACTTGACATGATCTCAATTAACACAATTAATCCATTTTCATGTCATCCAAACAACCCCTTAATTCATTATAAAATTTAGGTACACTAACAAAAAAACATATCAACATATTAATCAAGGGGTGTACATTAGCACACATCAACCAAGAACATACTTTACCAATTCATAGGTTTGGGAAGGTTGGAACACCCCATAGATGGACTTAAATTGGTAAAATCATCCTCGATGTGTCCCATGGGGTCCATGAGGGTTTATATTCATCATTTAGACACCCATTTCACCAAATATCCCCAAATAAATCAAAATCACATTAATATATAACAAAGAACAAAACCAAACATGCACAAATCTATAATGAAACTATGAGATATAACTTGTAGACCACCTTCCTCGAATCCATTGATGATCACAGTCCTAAACGTAGTCTTAGAACATGATTTGAAGACCACTTTAAGCCTCAAACTAGACTCCATAAAAAAATAAGGGTTTTAGAGATTTTGAAGAAGATCAACCAAGATACAAACCCTAATCTAGAAAAGAGGAGATGAGAGGATTAGACTAACTTGGAGCATCGATCCACAACCAAAGGTGCTCAAAATGATTGAGAAATGAGAGATATCGACCCTTGGAAGATCTTGTGGGTTATTTTTTGTCACTAGGGTTCAAGGGAGGAAATGAGGAGAGAAAATCGATTGAAGACTTAATATCCTGTAATGGAAATTTTGTAAATTTTCCAACTTTTACAGGGGAAAACGGTTTACCTGCAGGGTTTTCTAAACCTTGAAAAAACCATGAACAAGACACTATCCAAGGGGATCTAGGTCACATGTTTACCTAGGAAGGTCCCACAATTTGAAAAACCATGCACTAACTGTGTGATATTCCACTATCTAAGGTTGTACAGTTTTCATGGGAAGGCCACACAATTTACTTAACTGTGTGAAAACCATGTACGTTGCACATATTGTCCTGGTTTTATTCCTCTCATGTCTCAAACCCCCTGGAACACCCCCGAGGTCCTTCATACACCTGAGAAACATTTCATTATCCTAAAAAAAGATATTTAAAACAAATTATAATAATAAAATACCTCCATGAAGTTCTAGATCTTGAAACTTCCTCACTTTATAATGGCCCATCCTTGAGCCACTCTTCCTGATCATTACTGAGTTTCCAAAGAAAAGAAATTGGGCCACAGGGCCTGCATATTTAGTTCTCACTCCCAAGTTTCTTCTTGTATGTCTCCATGTTTCCATAAAACTCAAACTAAGGGCACAATCTTTCCACAGAAGACCTTCTCACTATGATCCACAATATAAATCATATGTTACTCAAAGAATTCATTAGCTTCAAGTTCAACATCCTCAACATTTGTCACATGAGATAGAGTAGGGTGATACTGCCAAAGTTTCGAACATCGAATTTTTTTTCATTACACTATATCATTTTGGAAGAGACAATCGATAATCCATTGATCCAATCCTCTCCACAATCTCAAAGGCCCCGATATACCTAGGCACCAACTTGCCTTGTTTCTAAATTAAATGATGCCCCAACCTTAGTAACACCTGACGAAATACACTATCAAACACCATAAAATCAAGAGGATTATGATGCTGATCTGCATGTGAATTCTATCTAATATGAACCATTTTCATGTTCATCTGAATCAATCGAAACTTTTTCGATGTCTCCTACATGAGAATCGGTCCCAATAGCTCAGATTCCATTGATTATAACCCACACAACATAAATCTACATGGTATCCCATAGAGTTACTTAAAAGTTTCCATATAAATTGTATCCTAAAAACTATTATTGTAGGAAAGATCAATAAGAAATAAATGTTTTTCAAAATAACCATTTAAATCCAGGACACAATTTCTCTACATTTCCTCTAACACTTGAATTGTATGCTCTAACTGCCCGTCCGTCTGTAGGTGATAATCCATATTCAAAAGAACATGTGTACCAAGAGCATTCTATAATCCTTGCTATAATCTCAATGTGAAACATGAATCATGATCCAAAACTACAGTTCCCAAAACACCATTAAACCTTACTATCTCTCTAACATATAACTCACCCAACTGATGAAATGTATAGGTCTCCTGAATCGGCAAGAAATAGGACACCTTAGTCAACTGATCCACAACTACCCAAACTGCATCATTATTTAGAGGCTTCATTGTAAGTCCCACTATTAATTACATCATTACATCATCCCACTTTAAATATGGTATGGGTAGTGTCTGTAACAAACCACCTGGGCACTGGTGCTCAGCCTTCACCTTCAGATGGGTAAGGCATCGCACCACAAAACCCACAACCTCTTTCTTTATTTCTGGAAACCAATAACACTTATGAATATCACGATACATCTTAGTCAAACTAGGATTCAATTCCCACTTTGATGAATGGAAATCACACATAAAGTCTTCCCAAATACACACTCACACACTCACACAACCACATAACCACAAACCCTAACAATTCCATCATCACCAACAACCCAACTATAAGGTGACTCCCCACCATTAAGAATTTCCTTAATATACAAAAAATTTGGATCATATAGCTAACTATAATTGACCTAGATCATAAGTGAGGACTAAAATTATATAGATGCAAGGTTCTTTTTTCCATTTCCATCATGTACCTATAGGTGAATCTCAACAAACAAGGGCATCATTCTCCACTCGAAGTTGGATTCTTGAACCACCTGAGTCCGAGTCTTTCAGCTCAGATCATCCACAACACTATTCAATTTTCCTGGTGTGTAAACCAACTCGACGACAAAGGATTGTAGGTAATTGACCCACCATCACTATCGAATATTCAAATCCCATTGAGAGAATATGTAATTAAAAATTTTATAATCGGTATACACGATATACCACTCTACCAACAAGTAATGCCTCTAGCACCTTAAGGTATAAACCACATCGGCCAACTAAAGATCACGTGTAGTGTAATTTCTTTCATTATTCCTCAACTTTCTTGACCCATATTCTACAACATGATCCTCCTACATCAATACTTCCCCAAGTCGAACACCAGATGCATCACAAATCAAGGTATACCTCTTACTTGGTTTGGGTAAGATCAAGACTAGTGCAGTAGTCAACCACTTCTTTAACTCTTAAAAATAATTCTATCATGCCATTGACCACTCAAATTTAACTCCCTTCTTGGTTAAGCCTGAGAGTGGAACTTCCAAATGGGAGAAATTCCCAATGAACCTTCAGTAATAACCAGACAACCCTAGAAAACTATGAACATCAAAAAAATTATTGGGATGCTCCCAATACACCGCAACCTCCACTTTCTATAGATCCCCCAACACACCTGACTCGAAAATGATGTGACATATGAAATGCACATTATCAATCCAAAAATGAAATTTTGATATCTTGGGGTAAACCTACGCTCTCTTAGTGTAATTAAGACGATGTCAAGATATTTGGAATGATCGTCATGAATTCTTGAGTACACAAAGATGTCATAAAAAATACAAGTATGAAATAATCTAAGTATGGGTGAAATATATAGTTCATTAAATCCATGAACATATTCAGAATGTTTTTCAACCCGAATGGAATCACTACAAACTCATACAACATGTACCTACTTTGGAAATATTTCCATGGTACGTCAGAAGGTCTCACCCTAAACTGATGGTATCCTGCCCCCAAATATATCTTAGATAACCCCAAAGCACCACTTAATTGTTCAAACTAATCATTAATTCAGGTAAGTGGTTACCTATTCAAAACTTTCATCTGATTCAATTTTCAATAGTAAACACATAACCTCAATGGTCCTTATGCCTTATTGGAAAAAAAAACATGGGAGATACCCAAGGAGACATACTAGGATGGATGAACCCATTTCTCTCAAACTCTTCAGGATGAACCATAAGTTCTTGGATTTCTTCCGGTGGCATTCAATATAGTGAATGGAAACCAGTTCTGCCCCTGAAAATAGCTTATTCGTAAACTCAACATCTCTCTCGGGTGGTATCCCAAAGAAGTCCTCATAAAAAACATCAGGAAATTGATCCATAATGATAGGGAAGACTAGTTTCTCCTTTCATCCTTCATCTAGCACAAAACAAGCCACTTGGCCAATTAGTTCTACCAATTTCTGAAAAATGGCCCTGCACGGCTTGCTCGAACATCCCACTCACCACTTAAGACATAAGTGTCTCCATAGAGTGATGTGTATGTTACCTGGTATTAATAATAATTGATATGGGATTGATACAACACTTGTTGTTCCATACCCAAAATTAGGTCAAAACCTGACATCTCAAGGACAAACAGGTTCCACGAAAAATGATATCCAACAACCTCCAAAGTAAAATGCTTATATTGTCTGATATCCTAAACTCACACTCCTAACTTAGTATCAATTGAAATAACTCCACACACACATTCCATAGTTATGCCTAACTCAACTAAAAAATATGAAAAAAATAAAAGAATGCATAGAACCTATGTCAAATAAAGAACTAGATAGCATGGAAGCTATAAGAATTGTACCTAGAATAGTAGACGATCCATCCTCACAACCTCCCGGTGGAGACTGAACTGCGTGAAGATGACCTGCCCCTCTACCCAGGGTTATAGCCTAAGTAACCTACACTTCACTACCTACTGGTATGGGTGAGCATTCCCTAGAGTTACACATTCACCACCACAAATGGTTTGTCTCATGAAGCTTCAACTGATTGCTTGATATAGGGTGAAAGACCACCTTCCTACACACGACATCTGCCTCTGACCTCTATCATCATGCAACTACTGAGGGTTCTTAAAGAAACTTTGTATATGTCCCAAAATTCCACACAATCGACACACTACTGGTGGTCAGGGACACTAACCTTGCATGTGCCCTGAACTTCCACACTGGTAACTTAACACTTGATTACTACTCTAAGGAACTATCCCTATCTTCATACTACTCTATGTACTTTCTCCATGTTGGAAATTCCCATTATGACACATCCTTACCTCGGAATCTGCACCACTTGTACATTCAGTTGGAACCAAAATTACACAACTTGAATCTCCCTTAAGTTACCCTTTAGAGATAAGGTCCTGGTTTACCTCCTCTACAAAACTCTTTAGACATAATATATTCACTCAGGACCTAATCTTGTTCTTAAGCCCATCCTAGAAGAGCTTCTCCATAGTCACCTTATTTCCTTCCAACATCGGATGAAACATCACAGATCATTGAAAAAACTAGAATAATCCACCACTAATGAAACCTTTTGGGTCAAAATCATAAACTCAACAAACTTCTCTCACCTTAAGGTCTCTAGGTAGTAGTATTCCAGAAACTTTTCCTAAAAATCCTTGCATACCATTCCTTTAGGATCCTCGGTCTAAACCATAATGTACCACTAATGCTTTTCCTAGAACCAAAACATATAGGATGCTGAGTTGGATTGATTCCTAGAGAGAGTGTCCAAATTACATAAAATCATCTAGATAGACTCTATCCAAAACTCAGCTGCCTCCGGCCCCCCTCTCCAGTAATGGTCAGAGGGTGGTGTAGTTGAAACTCCCTGGTCAGCTAAAACATACTCAGTGCAACCCTCCCTGATTCCTATTCCATTATATGTATAAAATGATAAAATTTCTCATAGAACTTATCTTCCCTATTATATTGAACCATTAGATATTCTTGCACCACTACTAGTGGAGAATTCTCAATAATGTCCCCTTGTTGTCCAACCGACACATGACTTTATGGTGGAATTTATCTACAATGCGAAACATGAACATTAGATTACAAACCATAAAGCTTCCAAAAAAGTAAAGGAAGGATCACCACTATCCATAAACAAAAAAAATTATATACACTATCCAAATGGGCCTTATCATACCTGGAACACTACCCTTTAGAATCCCTACCAAGGGCCATGGATAACACGTGTAGACCAACTTAATCAGTTACAATATTACATTGGTCATCATTTCAAAACTGTTTCAATATCACAACTTACTTTAGAAACATTTTAAATAACTTACAACCCTTTATTAAAGAAAATTATTTAATCATTATTTAACATTTTATTTCCCTTTTGAACAATTTGCATCATTTCATTAGACACCATTTTATCACTTTCAATAAAATAAAATGCATCCTACCCTTTATGTCCCATACACTCGTCCCATGTGTGTGCCTACCCTAAAGAATGTCTCTTATATACTTAGGTGCATAGAGTGATGAATGAATGCACAACCTCATTACATTCCATCCATGAGAAAAATATCATAAAATCGTCACATCGCATAAAAAGTGCACCACCTACTAGTGAAAAATCATCAAATGAAACAATACACAACAAGAGAAACAATTCCCACCCTGGGTGACTTGGGTTTTCCCTCATACATGGTTTCGATACTCCCAAGAATGAAATAATTACTAAGGAATAACACCTTTTAAACCTCTTTTCTACCATTCCTAAATAGTAATTCATAGAAAATATTATTCTAATACCAATTTATTACATCCTTGACCCAAGATCCACTAAACCGGTGCCCCGAGCCGGTCACCACACGACCTAAAGTGCGTCTACCTGTGTGACATAGGTTTCCAAAAATCATTAAGGGTTTAAAAGTCATGTGGGGATAATATACCCTCTTTAGTAGAGTAAGCTACAAAAAAAATTTAATAGAGGAAACAACATAGAATAACCAATGAGCATTCATAAATAAACATCTCCCAAAACTAGGTACAAACCACAAACAAAAGTAAATATGTAATGTCACGCTACAATGCCAAGTTAACACACCTAAAATAGAGGAAAAAGCAGAATCCCAAAAATGGTCTTGACTCCAGGTTTAAAACCTCATCCATGCACCTATGAATCTCAACTTAACTCCCAAGATCATGGCCTTTACCCTTATCTTGACCTGTAAGCATGAAATCTTCTGGGTACCCAATGACGGGTCGATCAGGGTGTGAGAACAACTCTATAGGCCACCACTAATGGTGTCTACAAAATATAAAGTCTAACAGATAGTATAATCAATTATTAAATAAATAAGAAGTAAAAAAAATATTTTGGGTGGAATTAGCTAACAACCTTTACTATAAATATCACTACCCTTAGAATAATTCCTTATTTGTATCTTCATCATTACTTAGTTCATCATAATAATATAATACATAGGTTTGTAATTTACATCATTAACAAAAATGTTAAAGTCATTTACCATTATGAAAAATGGAATAACTCATGTCCGAATCTCACAAGGGATAATACATGTTAATATCATAATGTCCTCACCTCAAAGCCTCAATCCAGGTGGAATGAAACTGTTAAGGGAATAGATCTCCATACCCTTCCCTAACTCGTGCATTGTGAGTGGAGTTAGAGAATCAGTCCAACTTGACTTGTGGGATGAGCCTTAGTACTATGTCCCACTACCTAATCCATGTGCACATACTCATTCATACATTACACATACACAATCCATATCACAACCAAACACAAAAAAAATATATAACAATCATAATCCATAACAATAGACATAGGATTGAATATTATGATAGAACCCATTAACCCATTCTTCATTTACATTACATAGCCCATTTAGATCAATTACCATTCTCATTCTTAGATCACTAAGAATATTCAATAATTTTCTTATGATATCCCAATTAACATATTTCTTATTTTACATGCCATTATCAATTTAATGCATTAACTATTTCATATTAACCAACTCTCTTAAGAATTTATAAAATAATTCATAAGACACTTGACATGATATCAATTAACCTAATTAACCCATTTCTATGTCATTCCAAACAACCCCTTAATCCATTATCAAATCTAGGTGCACTACCAATATTCCATTTTCAAATAAAAAAACATAGAAACATGTTCATCAAGGGCTTTATATTATGGAACATTGACCTAGCACATACTTTACCAATTCCTAGATCTTGGAAGGTCAGTGTACCCCATGGATGGCCCTAAATCATTCAAATCATCCTTGGTACATCCTATAGGGAACATGAGGGTTTCTAATCATATTTAGACACCCATTTTACCAAATCTCACCAAAGGAATAAGAAGTACAATAATAGATGACCAAGAACAAAATTGAACATGAAAAAATCTACAATGAAACTATGGGATATAAATTGTAGACCACATACATAGAATCTGTTGACGATCACACTCCTAAACATGGTCTTAGAACCATATTTGAACTCATTTTAAGCCTCAAACTGGATTTCATAAAAAATAAGGCTTTTAGATATTTAGAAGAAGATAACCTAAGATACAAACCCTAATCCAAAAAAGGTATGAGATTAGATGATTAGACATACCCGGAGCTTCGATATGCAATCGATGATGCTCTAAATATCCAAGAAATGAGGGAGATCGACCCTTGAAATCCCTTGGGGGTTTTTGTTCATCAATATGGTTCATGGGAGGAAATGAGGGGATAAAATCAAGTGAAGTCTTTAAATCCCATAATGTAAATTTTTTAATTTTTTGAACTCTTACAGGGGCACATGGTTTACCTTCACAGTTTTCTAAACCATGCACAAACCATGCACAAGCCACTATCTGAGGGGACCTGGGTCACCCATTTACCTGGGCAGGCCACATGGTTTACTTTATCATGCGAAAACTATGCACCTTACACAGATTGACATGGTTTTCTTTCCACACGTGTCCCAAAACCCCCTCAGAACACCCCCAAGGTCCCTCATACACCCAAGAAACATTTAATTAGCATAAAACAAAATATTTAAACCAAAATATTTATAAGTACATACCTCGATGAAGTTTGGAATATTACATATAAAATGTCTATAATTGATATTAATTGTGTCATGTTTTGTGTTAAATTTCAAATATCTTCCACTTAATCTACAATTGATGATTGCTGTTGCATTAGAAGAAATGTATAGAAAAATTATATTATTCAAGTGGTTAAAAGTGGTTTGTAATCACATTCATAATTCGTATGTTTGATAACATACGAGTTAGTGCATGATCAGTCAAGGAGTGTCCTAAAAGGCTATACAAGGGTGAAATACCATTGATATGGTGATAGTTAGAATTATCTTAATCCTTATACCAATTCAATTATTCAAAAATCCATCTTCCTCTTCCTGATTTTCCTTGTCAGAATCTATGATCACTACATGAAAATTAATTTTTTTCTATGATTCATTTGTGGCTGTCACTCTTTCCACCACAAATAGTTTCATAGAAGGGTTTTTTATGACAGAATTATTATTCGCTCATAAATAAAAATTTACAAGATGGTTATTACTAATGGAACATAAGCCTATCATGAATAGTTTTTTGGTAAAGTGGACGTAGTTGAAAGAGTGAACTATTTTTGATAGAATTTTTATTTCCTTCGCAAATAATGGTTCTATTAGGGGATATTTGTGATTAAAGTTATATTATTTTGTAAATAATTCTTTGTGGAGAAGATATTTTATACACAAGTAAATTTTTATACCAAATAACCCTTCACCAAGGGGTTATTTGCGATGGAAATTTAATTATGCTACAACTAACATGTTAGAAAATTATTTACAATTCATAAATTCCATTGAATTTTTTTGGACATGTGTGAAAATTATTTATGATGGATTTTAGATGCAATAGATAGATAATCCATCGTAAATACCATTTGTAAAAAAATTATCTATTGTAAATGGTTTAACTGCCAAATTTTTTATGATGGAATATTCTATTATAGAAAACCTGTCATAAAAAAACTATAAATGCACCACACCCCTCACATTTCATTTCATTTCATGAATTCTCAAATTCTCTTCTT